>JASUUF010000351.1:5885000-10885000 GCA_030449835.1 Clausena lansium | reverse complement strand
TTTGAATTACTCAAATTTGTGAGTTCACCGTTTGGTTATCACTAATTAAGTCTTTTTGTCATTTATTCATTTAACAAGTATTAGTAAATCATTCTTCACACACACACACACACTATGACACATGCTAGTGGGTTGTAAGTTAAAATTTTTGCAATATTTAGTTCTTTTGATTTGTTGGAGATAATATCTAAGGTAGTGCAAAGTCTATATATTTCCCAAAAAAGCCAAAAAAAAAAGAGAAGAAAAAAATGAATGTGTTTAATTTCGGTATATTTGAAATCCGAATAATTAAGTCCGTAGGGGTATTTTAACACTAAGTGCCCTAAGGCCAACTAGTTTGGGAGTCACTAGCTCAAAACTTGATACATGGGGTTATAGATATATTGTTTGCTTATTTATCAGAAATTCGAGTAACTAAGCCTGTAGGGGTGTTTCAATACCTAGTGCCCTAAAGCCAACTAGTCTGGGAGCCACTGGCCCAAAGCATGCTACATGGATTAAAAATAAAAATTTTAAATTATGTGAATAATCTATTGCTTAAAGATAGAATCTCCGATTAATTTTTTAATGAAAATATTGTTTTCTTTTAATGAAGCCCTATAACTATTGTGTTAATTTCTTTAGCACAAAAGAAAGTTTGGTGATATCCTAGATAATGAGTGAAAAACAAAAAGCTAAAGTAAAGAAATTTGGAAGAATTTATTTTTTTAGTAGTTTAGAGTATAGATGAGCAATTATTTATTTGCATGTGAATTTTGTAAATCTCAAATGAATGTAGCGCTGGTTGGAGGGTGTAATTTGTGCTGAGAATTGTAAGTTTACTAAGGGGTTAAAATGTTATTTTGTGCTTGTATTATAATTTATATTTGTAATTATATAACATATTATGAATTTCTAATTATGTTTTTAAATATTTGATTTTTTATATTTTTGTATGTTTATTAGGTAAAATAATAATTTTATGCAATGCGAGGCTCCAAACAAAATTAAATATTTTTCTAAAGTTGTTTGGGATAATAATTTGAGTTGGACTATTGGCAACCCTATATTTATTTTATTTTTGAAAATGTCTTTTTTTTTCAAATACACTTCTAATTTTTTATTTTATTTCTTTATTGTTAAAACTCAAAGTAGTATTGTGTTATTTTTCATTTCTTTTGCAATCTCATTATTACTCTACACAGAAATTAAAAAGCTTTATGGGTGATAAATTTTTGAATGTTTATCATTAGCTTAAATTACACATATTTTACATTATAACTTGAAAGAAATCTTAAGTACCGAATATATTATCAATAAAAAAATATGAAAAGAATAATAGATTATTCTAAATTTGTACAATTTACTTTAGTTAGATAAGAAGTAATAGGTAGAAAATTATAAAAAAAAAATGATTAATTATGTTGTAAGTAATTTGTTGGGAAAAAAAATATGTGTTTAATTCTTATTTGTTCGTAATTGTAATTTTATTTGAAGTGGGGTTTTATAAGGATACTTAGGGATGGCAAAAATCCCTAAGGGGATGGGGATCCTTGGGGATTTTTCCCATTCGGGGAAGGTATGAAGATAATTTTTTACCCAATTTCTTATTCGGGGAGGGGATGGGGACAGTATTTTACCTAATTTTTTATTCGAGGAAGGGAGGGGGTGAGGTAAAATCCCTATCCCCTCTCCATTTCCCCATTTAAAATTAGTTTTTATTTTATTTTTTAAAATTATTAGTAAATAAATAATGAAATATATTTTATTTTTTTTATTATTAATTTAATACTAACATTATATGGGTACTTGGACTTATTTGTTTTTTGCCCTAGTATTTAGCCAAGCCCATTTTAGTCATTTTACCTAAGCCTATTAGCTCAAAACCCCAAGTATAAATTAATAATTAAGGGAGAAAATAGGGATTAGCTTCTTCTTCTCATGGTCGGCAATTGAGCTTTGAAACAATTAAACAAAGTGGCCAAGTTTTCTTGGTTTTATCATTTAAGTGCAAAAAAATTGTTTGGAATTGTGGTGGTGATTAAGGTACATATATTTTTTTAGCATTTAAATACTCGATTTCTTGTATAATTTTAGAGCTATTGAGTTTGATCTCTATGATTAAATTTTTGGGTTATGATTCTTAAGGATATTGCATGATTTCATAGGTGTTATGTGCTGGAGAATTATTGACTAAATGCAAACCATGAGGATTAAGGAAATATTAAGGAATCGATTTAGTGTATAATCTTAGAATTATTTATTTTTATTTAAAATTATTTTTAATATAATTAAATTAAAATTAAAAATTAAAAACATATCAGTTATTCGGGGATCGAGGACCCTCGAGAATCCCCTGTTATTATTCGGGGAAGGGACGGAGATTCTGTCAAGTAATTTTGATAGGGACGGGGAGGAGACGGGACATATGCAAAATATCGGGGATGGGTACCAGGAGGTCGGTCCCCTCCCCTCCCCTCCCCATTGCCATCACTAAGGATACTGAAGGGGTGCCAATAGCTTCACTCTAATAATTTATCCCTTAGACTTATAATAAATAACTTTGCATATTCCCAACACTATACAGATGATAGATACATATACTAATCTTCTTAAACTATGTCTATCTCTTTTATCAATGTCTATATATTAGATTTGATATATAACATCAATTAATTATCAATGTAACATACACTTTACCTCTATATCACAATAATTAATTAATTATCAATGCACTAATCAACACAATAATTTTTTGTAACTACATTTCTATTAAGTTATAATCTCCTCATAGTAGTAAAATTATTTGATCCCAACAATATGACTATAAAGAAGTTTTACTGTATATGTGTTTGCAACATCCACCTCATAGATGCATCATAGACAACACCCAAAAGTTATGCAATTTTAAGCACCAAATAAAATAAGGAGATTGAGATTGCTTGATAATTACAACAAATTAACATGTCGCATGCATAGACAATATAGAGGGTGAAATCTTCTAAATATGTGCATAACATCAAGCACAAGCGGAGTGGTTGCATTTTATGAAACCGGACAGCACTAGTAGGAGAGGAGATCAAAGAGCAGTTGATCGTCTCACATTATTCCACCACGTACAGCTTCTTCAATCTTCATAAATTAAGTACCTCTTGGCATGCATGCCTATGATAAAAGGCTTTCATCCTATCAAGGCCATCTTCGAGAGCTGAAGGATTAATTGCAAATGTTATTCTGAGCCAGTTCTCCATTCCCAAGGTTATTCCTACAAGATTAAATAATTTGTCATATATTACCAATCTCCCAACACAACTAAAAAGAATACTGATCTGATCCAAGATCCTAAACCTTACTAAATTCCGAGAAAGTTATTAAGCTAAATAGTTTAATAATATAATGATGTTACACTATTAAATCATATGGTTTAATAATTTTTCGGAGTTTAACAAATTTAGAATCCTAAATTGAAACATTGCTACAACTGAAAATCAATATTTTAATTATTAAACATCACAACTATATACTCATTTCCAACCCTCAAAATTTTTTTGAATTAAAAAAAGAAGGTACAAAGAAAGAAGTAGGCTTAAGTTTTTGGATTTGTCTGTTTCCCACCATTCTCAACTCTCACTTGGCCATCAAATCTTTGGGTAGATCATTTTGATATACTTAAAGAATTCAATCTACCTAACCCCAAAAACTTGAAGAATTTATTTATCGTACGGGGTAGAACAATGACTAATTCCTCCTTAGCAAGCTGGATGGTAAATTCCACGTCACTATTGATGCCTTCCAACTGTGATAGGTTCAGTTTAACCAGCAAACAAGAGTTCATATATAACTAAGAATATGTGCATTTCTTCTGTAGCAATAGATAATATGATCGGGATAATATATATTTGATGCCAAACCATTATAAACATTGACCCTTCTGGTTTATTTGGGCAAGAGATGCAAGGTATCTCCTTAATTTTATCATAGCATATGTCCGCAGTCTCTCGTAATAACCCAATGTGTAACACCCCAATTCCACTAACAAAAGTACGTAATGAAATTGAAGTGAAACTGCATTTCATTATTCTCATTTCTAAAACCACCAAATAATATCCAAACAATATATGTTCTAAACCTACAAAGAAAATAATAATGAAATAACATACCCTCCATGAAAAATCATCCCAAAGGAAACTAAAATAACCGTAGATCTTTAACGTAACATAATTCCCCAAAAGAAATCGAGCTCTTATTCTTCCTCCTAAGACCATAAGCTCATGTCATCTAACTCTATCTGCAAAAATGATGGTAACGAGAGGTGAGCCGTCAATTCGGTAAGTAAATTCATGCACAATACTAAAAAAAACATTAAAATATCATTGATTGAATTACTTAGATATACCTAATGATAAGGAAAATTACCTTTATAAATCATCACTTATCAATATAATAAATCAAAACATCATAAAATCATTTAAATCATTTAAACATAATAAAAGCATTTTAAACACTTAAAACATAGTTAGCTCATGACACATAATATCACCAGTAGACCCGGTGACCCCGCCATATAACATCATTCAGGGTACTGTATCCCACAGGAATCATTAATATTAACATCGTATGTGCACAAAATCTGGCTAGCCTTCCATAACATAACATCACTACGGACATTAAGCCAAAACATTTAAAACCATTCTTGAACTTTTAAACATTTATAAACTTTCATAAATTATATTTAAAAAATTGATAATTATTTCGAAGTATTTGACTTAAAACAATTTAATAAAGGTTTATACTTTGAAGATAATTTATAACACAAGTTTTTAATAAATAATTTTAAAGAGTGATTTTACTCAACAAAATATTGTAATAGACTAAACAAATCAGTTTCATACACTTTTCATTCAACATAATACATATCTCGAATTAAGAATAATTTAATACTGAAAAATACATGTACCATGCATGAATCCACTTACCTCGATCCTAAGCAATAGAAAGAATAGTAACCTCAACCCCGAGCTCACTCTCGTCCTAAAAACATCAAGACACATTCTTATCAATATCATTACTCATTCTAACTTTGATATAAGTCCAACATAATCAAGCCTATTCATAAGCACTAAACCATCAAAGCTAGTCTAAACCTAACCATCCTATACAGGTTGATTTTTACCAAGCTAATCATATGTCGGAAAATTGTGAAAATAAGAATAAGAACCCATAAACATGTGCAGCATTTCATATAAAATTCAAGCAAAAGAATAAAAGTTAGAAACATGTCGTAAAAAGGGTTTTACATGCAAATATCAACACTGTCCAGTAATGATAAAAAACAAAGGTCATTGAAATGGAAAATTTATAAAATATTTAATACAAATCATACAAATTAGACTACTTGATTTTACAACAGCTAGAACATCAAGGAACAACATATCAAATTTCTAGAACTTTTCAAGATGTGAAACTATTTTAAACGAATTTATATTTATAGACTAGCTATCTTGTCTAGAAACTTTCAGGTTTGAGTTTTGTACTTCAAAAATTCATAACTTAATGTAAACTCAATGAAAATTAGTCAAATAAACTTTAAATCACAGAGGACTCATAATATTATTTGAATATAATTTTTATGGTCATTTCAAGGCTTTTTTAAACGCCTAAATAAATCTTACTGTAACACCCGTATTGTAATTCTTTGAAATTAGTTATGCTTATCTAATTATTTATTTATCTTTTGTTGTTTGAAATTATTTTAATTATCATTGTTTGAGATAAGGTAAAATTTTTAAAAGCATGTGTCTATCGTATAGTATTTTAATATTTTTATTTTTATTTTAGTTGTCGTTATCGTATATTATTTTATAAAAGCATGTGTTTAAGTGAAACTTAAACTCTTCTTATCTCCTACGATCTAGAACTAAACCTAATAACTGTATAAAAACAAAGAAATTCTAGGGTTTTCTTTAATGCACGTTTGAAGGAATTTTTGAGGTGTTTATCTTTCCTTAATACATGTGCTTTAATACAATCTTATGTGTTTGATAATGAATGCATGATATGTTCTCTTCATCATGAATTATTGGATAGGCATTATGAAGCATGATCAGTGTGATTTGATTTCTATTTTTCCTTTATTTTTACTTAATTTCTACATGAATGTTTCCATAAGGTTAAAATAGACATCCTAAGGTTTTCAGTGATGTATTTTATGTAAAGAGTTTCTAAGTAACCAATTTGTTGTGAATTTTCGAAGCTGGAACAGTGGTACTGGAAAATTCTGATTTTCAACAGCATGTCTGACCTCGCCAATTTTTCTGACTATCCAAATGATCTCTAAAAATTATTTTGATTTTTTCCCTAATCTTCATTATGTCTATTTTCTGTATGTTTAATTTCGTAATTTTTGGTTGAGTATAAAAATTATTAAAAATCATTATGTTGGGCTGCTGCAGTTCTAGAGACTGCTTTCCAAAATTGCGATGGCTGATGGTAAGTGTAACACCCTAGGCGAATCCCACATCGACGAAGCACGGGAGAGATGTTGGGTTTATAAGGGGTGATCCACACCTTAATTGGCAAGGCGCGTTTTGGGGTGTTACATTTGTGGTATCAGAGCGGCTCCGCGTGTCCTCTTGAACAATGATGGGGCAAACCTCAGCGAGGACACTAAATCCCTAAGGGGAGTGTATGTAATACCCTAGGCAAATCCCACATCGGCGAATCACGGGAGAGATGAATCCCACATCGGTGAATCACCGGAGAGATAGTGGGGCAAACCTCAGTGAGGACACTGAGTCCCTAAGGGTGTGTGTAACACCCTAGGCGAATTCCACATCGGCGAAACACGGGAGAGATGCTTGGTTTCTAAGGGGTCATCACACCTTAATTAGCAAGACGCGTTAAGGTGTTCCTCATTTGTTTTCTCTAGGATTTGAGGAACTGTTCCCTGATGTGTACAGCACAGCACATGGCTAGATGGCTAGTTATATTGTCGCGAAGAAAGATCAAGAGAATCAGAGAAAAAGTTCTTATTTACAATAGCTTTAACATATAAGTTCACACAAAAATTGTTGACCTACATTATTTTCGAGGTTTAAGATAAATATTTCTAAGTATTACTGCACATGAAATATGAAGAAGGGCTCTGTTTACTAATAAAAACATCCAAAAACCTGAATTAAAGATGGAGGACTGGCGCGGAAACCAAGACAGGGCTTGATGGAACCAACCATCTGATAAATATAAAACAAAAACATCATTATCACAGGAACATTACCGTGGTCAATTTCCAGAAAGGGAGAGAGATACCAACCCCTGACTTTTGAAGGATGCCATTGGGATCACTTGTTGCAAGCCAACCAAGTCGCCAACCAGGAACAATCCATCTCTTTGATATAGATCCAAGTGTAATGACTGGCACAATTGACCCAAACACTCCCATTGGTATATAAGGTGCACTGCCAAATGCTAGGTGGCCATAAACTTCATCAGCAATTACCAAAATCCCAAGCTTTCTAGCTGTCTCTGCAATCTAATATTTAACAAATCAACAACCACTAATAACGTTGCGACACTTTAAGAACCATTTATATACCAGGGATATATAGCAAGTCTTAATGACAGTAAGCATTATGCTAAGTTCCTACATATAGGTAACGGTATAAAAGCATGTAAATATTGAGGCTTTTCATATCACTAGAAGTATTCGATGCTGCTCTAATAGAAAAAAAAAAAATGAAGAATAACAGAAAAGTTAAGAGAATTTAATCATTTTAGCTATACCTTCTGCTAATGTTGGTATGTGAAGACATTTCCACAAGGATTGCAAGAGTTTATGATAACGACGGCAGCAGTATTCTTATCGGCAAGAGCTTGAACAGCTTCAAGATCAACCTTCCAACCCCTTTCAGGAAGAAGATCAAAATGGCGGACTTCTAGGATGTTTCTTTTTGCAAAGACTTCGCAGAATGGCCAGCCAGGTCTTGGAAGCAAAATGTTGGCAGCACCAAGACGGGTAATTATTGTTAATAGAATTTCAACTGCTTCCATGCATCCAAGCGTAATATAAACATCATCTGCTGATAACTTGTATGGAAGGTCTCGATTGAGATATTCTGCAACAGCCCTGTCAGAGTTTAACATCAAACATTACTATGCAAGTATGAAACATTATACAAAATTGAGCAGATTTAGTAATTTGCTTCGCTTTTATATGGCAATTAGTTAATTTAAGCACCAACTTGTATTTATATTGCAATAAATGTATGCCTTTACAAAAGGCACACAGGTCTCCAAGTTGAATTGAACTTCTATAAAAGAGCTGCTACTCTACATGTAGGATTCATTATTCTTTTGCGAAGTTTTGTGTATAATCCATACTGAATCAATCACTATGTTTCATTTTTTTTTTAAATAAATAAGTAATTTTTTCCATTTGTATCTAAAAGGTCCGGATCTCTATTGAAATAAAATCACTACAACAAATGAAGGAGTCCCTAATTTTGTATTTTTTTCAAATACAGAAAAATATTCTATTCATTTGCATCAAATAGGTCCTGATGTCTATTGAAATAACCACCATTACAGATTTTTAAATTTCAGAGGGGTAATAACATTTGATCTCTGATGAAATAATCAAGCACATGTTAGGTAGGACTGTTTACCTTCTAGCTGGGGGAAGACCGAACATGGGGGCATAGCAATTGAACATGGCTGATCGGACGGAGTCAACGATGGCGTCTTCAGCTACAGCGGCTGTACGGAAGCAGGGAAAGGCAGCTGGGTCGCCGTGGCCGGGAGGAATTACGGGTCTTTGGTTGTCTTTGTTGACCTTTTCCATTAAACTGACAATGGCGTATCGAAATGTAACTCCTGCTTCTCGTGCTGTTTTCAGCTCTTGCTTCACTTCAAAACCCCATTTCTTTTGTGCTCCGTTTTCCATTTTTTTTTTAAGTTTCTTCTTGTGTATGATTGATGCTATAATTTAGATAGGAGTTGGAACTTGGAAGTAGAATCAGAGGCCACAGAAAGAGCCAAAATCCATTGATTTATTTGTATACCCAACATCTTTTTTAAATGTATTCTTCTTGATTTTTTTTAATATTTAAAGATTATTTCACCAAAATCTTCGGCACAAGGATGAAGGGATTGATTCAAAAGGTTTCGTAACAAACTCTCATAACATGCATGTAGCATAGAGTTAGTTCAGTTGATAGATCTTCAACGGAACAAAAGCAAACACACATAAATTCTGAGAAGAAAAAGCAGTAACACCTGTGCTGCAACGCGAAGTTGCAAATTACCACCACTTCCACTTCCATCTTTTGTCTTTGATTGAATTACACTACAGAAAGATGAGGAATTTTTATTTCATCAAATACAATCTGAGAAGAAACAGCAGTTAACGGTGCATGAGGTCAGCTCGCTGTTGTTGATCACAATACTCAGCTGCATAGCTTCAATAAACTCATTGCTTCTTGGCATGCCTCTGACAAAAGGCTTTCATCCTCCCAAGGCCTTCTTCAAGAGCTGAAGGCTCAATGGCAAAAGTTATCCGAAGCCAATTTTTCATTCCCACAACCATTCCTGCAAATTTATCATTGTAACCTTCAAAGACCATGGCTTAGCCAGCAAAAAATCTCTGTATATACCATTCTCAATGGCAAAAATTGGAAGTACTTTGAGATATGAAGGCAAGTCTATGAACACTTGATGTTGATGTTCTAAACATTTTCTCCATTTCCCTCAAGTCCACAGTACTTTATCAACCACGAGAAATTTCAACTATCTTTACACTGATATAATGCTCGGACTTCCATGACTGGTGGGGGATTTCTTGAGTATGTTTTGAATTACACAAAGAACTCAGAGAAAATTTTACCCCATTTTCAAAGAGAGAAGAGAAGCTAGGAAGAATCACATCGGTTAAAACTTGGGATGTTAATCAACTCAACTCCAGAAACTTACCCGGTAGAACAATGACAGACTCCTCCTTAGCAAGCTGGAGAGCGAATTCCATGTCACCACTAATACCTTCCAGTAGTGATAAGTTTAGTTTCACCTGAATAAATAGTTCATAAATAAGAATATATACATTTATTTCTGTAAGAATAGCTAAAAATGATTATATATGATGCCCTTACCAGTACAAACATAGATCCTTCTGGTTTCTTTGGGCAAGTTATGCAGGGTATCTCTTTAATTCTATCATGACATATGTCTGCAGCGTCTCTTAGTATGTCATTGATTTTTGAAAAGAAATCCTCCTTTGTGTTCTTGAAGATTTGAGGAACTGCTCCCTAATACATAAGACACATTTATTTCTAAGATGAAAATTCTGAGTCTTTTGCATTTACATAAAGACATGCAAGCACAATTCTAAGCAGATTGAATCTCATTATTAAATTCATAAAACGTGGCAGTCATTAGTTTTTATTAAGCGCTTTTCAAGAAACTGGTACTTTCATCAAAAGTATTGGTCTTCTGCAATGTCATCATGTTCACCAGAAAAAGAAGCGTTAAGAACAAACCTGAATGAAGGTTGCAGGGCCAGAGGAGATGTTAAGATAGCATTTGATGGAATCAACAATCTGATGAGTGCAAAGAAAACATCTCATGACTATTATTGTTGGTTTACAGTTACAACACTTGTTTAAATTTTTTAAGGGAGAAAGAAACCAACCCTCAATTCTAGTAAAATGCCATTGGGATCACTTGTCACCAGCCAACCAAGTCGCCAACCAGGAACTATCCATCTCTTTGATATAGATCCAAGAGTAATGACAGGCACGATTGATCCAAATACTCGCATTCGCACATAAGGTGTACTCCCAAATGTGAGATGGTCATAAACTTCATCGGAAATTACCAAAATCCCAAGCTTTCTTGCTTTCTCTGCTATCTAATACTCAACGAATCAACAACAATAAATTGCATAATTGTAGATCAACTTGCGTCAAAAGGATAGCAAGTTTAAAACTTGTACTCATAAGCCTAATTTCTACATGTTCACACACAGATGCAAGTGAAAAAGCACTTCAATACAGCAGCTAATAAATTTTCTTGGATACATATTATTAGCCTCTGGGTACCTTCTGCAAATGTTGGTAAGTGAAGACATTTCCACAAGGATTGCCAGGGTTTACGATCACCATGGCAGCAGTATTCTCATCTGCAATAGCTTCGAGTCCATCAAGATCAACCTCCCATCCTTTCTCAGGAAGAAGATCAAAATGGCGAATTTCAAGACGGGTATGTCTCGCATTGGCTTCATAGAGTGGGAATCCAGGTTTAGGAAGCAAAATGTTCGCACCAGGACGGGCCAGGACTGTTAATATGACTTGAATTGCTTGCTTGCATCCAGCTGTAAGATAAACATCATCTGCGGATAACTTGCACGGCAGGTCACAATTGAGATAATCTGCAATAGCCCTTTAACAAATCATACAAAAATGAGCTGATCGTCTACTTTATTGCATATTTATTATGATAGTTTTGGAATTGAAATAGGCCTTAGAAATTGAAACTGTACCTTCTAGCAGGGAGAATACCAACGGAGGGGGAATAGCAATTGAACTTGGCAGATCGGACGGCGTCAACGACAGCGTCTTCGGCCACAGGTGTAGTTCGAAAACAGGGAAAAGCAGAGGGGTCGCCGCTGCCCAGAGGAATAATGGGCCTTGGGTCGTTTACGTTGAGATTTTGCTTTATGGTGTCGAGGGCACTTCGAACTGTAATGGTGGCCGTTGCAGTGACATGCTCTTGCTTAACTTGAAAACCCCATTTCTTCTTCACTGCTCCGTTTTCCATGATGTTCTGAGAAGAGGCGGAGTTGAGTTGTGTAATGAGAGCAGAAATGGAAACAGTGACTCAGTGGGCAGATTACAGAGCCCAAATTCTGAATACATTTTTATTCATTCACATCACATCGCTGTGAAAACGGCTTTCTTGTCTTGTCTTGTATTTTCTGTGGTATATTTGTTGATAGCTTGTACCTATCACATGAAGGGATAATATATTATTTATTCATTTATTTAATAAATATGTTTTTATCCCATGGATATTTGATCTTACCCGTAAACAAATAAATAATAATGGGGTAGTGATGATCTTTATACTTAGCAGCATTTGGTAATGAATTAGAAATATAGAAACATTCAGTTCTACAGATTTCATTTCATCAGATAAAATAGTGAAATAATTAACATCCAACACAAAAACATGATCCAACGCGAAGTTGATGATCAACAACCCCACATTGATTTCCTTGATTGAATTACACGTACAGGAATTCAGGGGATCTTATTTTCAAGGAAAAAAGTAATGAGATTGATCAGGAAAAACAACTAGTTGTTGTTTATGCTGTATCACTACACTCAATCTCAGAACTTCGAACAGAGTAATGCTTCTTGGTATGCCTTTGACAGAAGGCTTTCATTCTCCCCAGACCATCTTTAAGAGCTGAAGGCTCGGCGCAGAAAGCTATTCGGAGCCAGTTTTTTAGCCCTACAAAGATCCCTGCAACATTTTGTTGTTATCAGCATCAAAGGGTAGGCTAGCAAGCAAACTTTTGTAGCAATCACATTTGGTCAGCCCATGGTTACTTGATCAATGTCTGAAAACAAGTCCCTAGTTCTTTGATCAATGCGAAAAAATGAGGATAACCTTGGCGGTGCAATACCTGTAAATATGACGGCCTTAAGCATTGACAAACTAAGCAGTCGCCTAGGCCTCATATATTAGGAAGACTATTTGTTTTTTTCTTTTTTTTGGTATTTCCTTGAGTGTTGAAGCTACTAAATGTAAGTAAGACTCATAAAAAATTTTGCCTAAGGCCTCCAATACTTTAGAGCTGGCCTTGACCGGTAAACTTAGGAATTCAATCTACCAAAACCATCTGGAAACTTAAAAGATTTTAAGCACCTTACCTGGTGTAACAATGACAGACTCCTCTTTTGAAAGCTTGAGAGCGAATTCTATGTCATCATTAATGTCTTCCAACAGTGATAGATTCAACTTCACCTGCAAACAAAACAAAAGAATTTTTATAAATAAGTAACAAATTAATCTTGTGAAGCATATCTAATTAAGTGATGCCTCATGCCTACACCATACCATCGTAAACATGGATCCTCCTGGTTTGTTTGGACAACTCATGCAAGGAATCTCCTTAATCCTATCATAACATATGCCTGCAGACTCTCTTAGTGTGTCGATAATTTTAGAAAAGAAATCCTCCTTTGTTTTCTCAAGGATTTGAGGAATTGCCCCCTGATGCATAATGGTTATATTCTCAGTTATTCCTCTGTTACAACAAAATGACATTCTTCACAAAAGCACACGACTCACAAACCTGAATGAAGGTTGGGATATCGGAGTAAATACTGAGACAGTCCTTGATGGAATCAGTAATCTGATATGCACAAAACAAAAGCATTGATATCACATCACAAGACTATTATTGTAGATTTAAGAAACTCAATGTAGAACTAATCATCAATTCACATTTTCAGATAGAGATAGAGACAGAGATAAACCAACCCCAGATTTTTTAAAAATGCCAATAGGATCATTTGTCACAAACCAACCAAAACGCCAACCGGGAACTAACCATCTCTTTGATAAAGATCCAAGCGTAATGACAGGTACAATTGATCCAAAAAATCCCATTGGCGTATAAGGAATACTCCCAAATGTGATATGGCCATAAACTTCATCAGCAACGACCATAATCCTGAGTTTTCTTGCCATCTCTGCAATCTAATAATGTTCGACACATCAACAAACACTCCCCCATGTTAGCAAAATGTCAGAACTGTACTCCTTTTAAGGCTAATTCATCATGTTTACCTCTTGCAGATGTTGGTAAGTGAATACATTTCCACAAGGGTTACCCGGGTTTATAATAACCATGGCAACAGTATTCTTATCAGCAAGTGCTTCAACTGAATCAAGATCAACCTCCCAATTCCTTTCTGGAAGAAGATCAAAATGGCGAACTTCGAGTTGTTTACGCTGTGCAAAACCTTCATAGTATGGCCAGCCTGGTCTTGGAAGCAGAACGTTGGCACCAGGCCGCGCAAGTACTGATAGTATCACTTCAATGGCTTGCTTGCATCCAAGTGTAACATAAACATCATCTGGTGATAACTTGTACGGGAGGTCACGATTAAGAAAATCAGCAATTGCCCTGTCAAAGTTATATCATCAAACAATAATAAATAAACATGAAACATAGAACAAATTATGCAGATTTAGTTTATGCACCAACTTGTAGTTACCACAAATGCTAAGAAACTCATAAATGAACAAGAACAAGACGTATATTCATGCTATGCTTACCTTCTAGCTGGGGGAATACCAGAATTGGTGGCATAGCAATTGAACTTGGCTGATCGGACGGCATCAACGATGGCATCTTCAGCTTCAACAGCTGTACGGAAGCAGGGGAAGGCGGTTGGGTCACCATAGCCAAGAGGAATAACAGGTCTTGGGTCGTTTTCGTTTACACTGTCAATAATGAATGCAAGGGAGGCTTTAACTGTAACTGCAGGGGCAGATTTAAGCTCTTGCCTATCTTCAAAACCCCATTTGTTTTCAGGCCCGTTTTCCATTTTTTTTTTATTTTATTTTATTTTATTTTTATTATTATTTTTTTTTTTTGTGGTATGAATGGTAATGAGAAAGAAGGTGGGTTGTGTTTGGCTTGCTGAGCTTGCTGAAGTTGATTGATATCTTGTTGCCATATAGCGTACTAAAATAATTTGCCGACCGTTTTTGACAAATATTAATCAATCACGCAACAAATTGTTTGATTTTGCCGGCACAAAAAAATAAAATGAACAACAATCTTTGTATTTTGAGAATTAATTACAGGTCCATGCGGGTTACTTCTATTAATGCAATTTAAATGGTGCTATTAAGCTTTAATTTTAATATTAATGTTAAGACCAAAAGTATTAGCTTTTAAAGAATCTGATACCACACAATAATGTTTTTTATTAGATAATTTCTCTGGATATTGAGCCAAACTTTTGGCATCATTTTGTGAACATCCAAAGCATTTTCATGTAAACCAGACAAAAACACATATTTTATTTGTGCTATTTTGTCTTTCAGTGTTGAAATGCCTTTTGAGTACTCCCCAATCAATCATGAAGTGCAGTTTTAGAATATGATTCAAACTTGTAACAAAATATATAATAAGCTTACAACAGAGAACAAAACTCTAATAACATGAGACGGGGCATGAAATCAATCATGTCCCTCAGAATTTCATACAGACTTTATTGCTTCTTGGCATGCCTTTGACAAAAAGCTTTTATCCTCTCAAGGCCTTCTTTAAGAGTTGCAGGCTCGGCCGCAAAAGCTATGCGGAGCCAATTTTTCATTCCCACAGTTAACCCTGCAAACATCAAGCATCAAAGTGGTTAGTCAGGAGTTCAAACAGCAAGCAATCTTTATAGCACTCACTATTGCATCACTCACAATATCTTACGCTAAGTACGAATAAAAAACCCATATTTTATACACTTGAAGTTCAAGATTTAATGTGGGATTAAATTAAATTACCTGGTAAAATAATAACTGATTCTTCTTTAGCAAGTTTGAGACAGAATTCCAAGTCATCACCAATGTCTTCAAGCACCGAAACGTCCAGCTTCACCTGTAAGAGAGGTTCATAATTAAAGCATATTCATTCATGATAACATGAATGTATCTGTTTCAGCAATTACCATGACAAACATGGCCCCTTGTGGTTTCACTGGGCAGGTTATGCAAGGAATCTCCTTAATTCTTTCATAGCATATGTCTGCAGTCTTTTTGAGTATGCCAATGATTTTCGCAAAGAAAGCCTCATTTGTTTCATCAACTATACGTGGTACTGCTGCCTAATATACACATATATGTATATGAACCGCACGGCATTTAATATAAGTAATTAGCCCCAGTAATTAATTAATTGTACTTTCACAAACCTGAATGAAGGTTACAGGATGAGAGGCTGTATTGAGACAGCCCTTAATAGAATCAACAATCCCTGAGTTTTGAAGAATGCCATTGGGATCACTAGTCACAAGCCACCCGAGGCGCCAACCAGGAACAATCCATCTCTTTGATATAGACCCAAGACTGATAACAGGCACAATTGACCCAAAAACTCCCATTGGCACATAAGGTGTGCTCCCAAATGCAAGGTGATTGTAAACTTCATCAGCAATCACAATAATCCCAAGCTTTCTTGCTGTCCCCGCAATCTGTTAATTAATATCAACAGAACCAACTCACAATCTAACAAAATGTATAATACTCAGTATTATATTGTTAAAAGCAAATGCTATAGGTATACTTTCTGCAGATGTTGGTAACTGAAGACATTTCCACATGGATTGCCAGGGTTTATGATAACAATGGCGACTGTGTTCTCATCTGCAAGGGCTTCAACTGCATCAAGATCAACTTCCCAACACTTTTCAGGAAGAAGATCATAATGGCGAGCTTCAAGGTTGTTGTTACTTCCTTCTGCATGAATTTCATATAAAGGGTAGCCGGGCCTTGGAATCAAAATATTAGCACCAGGACGAGCGAGGACTGATAATGATATTTCGATTGCTTGGCTACATCCAAGTGTGAGATAAACATCTTCTGGTGATAACTTGAATGGGAGGTCACGGTTCAGATAATCTGCTATGCCCCTGTAAAGAGTTTCAAATAATTAATCTTAATTGTAATAATTATTACATACATATAAATATGAAACTAATTCATTTCTAGTAGAATTATGAGCATACTCCTTTTTTTTTATTTTTTTCCTTTTTTCTTTTTTCAATGCATCATAGACCGTCAAATTAAACAGCTAAGCTTTTGTCCCATATGAATTCTTATCCTAGAGAACTTTTTTTTTTCAGATTTTTTTAACATCCATGTTCACGCGAGAGATTTTATAGATAATGCTGCTAACCCTGATAGGTGCCTTGAAATAAATTATTTAATTGACAGTACATTTTACTAATTTATTATATCTGAATCTCAAGACTTATTATATTCTATAATATCCATGCAACAACCTCACTGCAAAATAAATAGTTTCTCATATATATTACTAACGTCCTCCATTCACCAAAAATATCAATGGAAATTAGTGATTTCATCGGTCAAGAAAGGTCACTCTCATTTTCATTAATCGTCTATTTTAATGGCAGTGGCAACCTGGCAGGGAAATAATGTCTTGTTGAAGATGAAATTAGAGATTTTTAATTTTTTTTAATCATTTCTTTAAATATAAAGCTTCCTTAACATTAACTCAAAACATATACAAGAATACTACATATTCTAAATTTTTTATCTTAAATAACTATCCAAAATAATTTGGTATTTATTAATTGGTTACAATTAATTCACTTAAATTTTGTAAAGAGTTATCAACGAATTAATGAATGTCAAATCATTTGGAATAGTTATTTAAGACAAAAAATTTGAGATATCAATCGGACTTTTGAGTACGTATGAGTATGGCAACATTCTTTCAACACCCATAGCCAATAGCCACGCTTTATACGTAAGGAATTTAATGACGTTTTGCCATTTTCATATCCACGGTTTGTGGCATAATATATAGAAGTCGACAATTTTTTTTTTAATCTTTTTGGAATTTTAGCATATGATTATATAGGGAATTGCTTAGTACTTCTTTAGTGTGGACACGCATTTTTATGGTTTAGTAAAATATTTTACGGCGTTACAGAATGTATTTTCCAAAAGTAGCTAATTACTTATAAATATAAAAATAGAGGCCAAGGTCAAAATAAATATCAAAATAGAGGCCAAGGTCAAATTATAGTGGTAATGAGAAGTCTTTTTAAAAGAGAGATCTTAGGTTTGAGTAATGCGCATATTAAATCAAAGAAATATAAATTCACGAAAACATTTCAAATTTTAACAAAGGGTGGGGCTTTTAATCCTTTCTTCTCAATTCCAAAAATTTTCATCAATTCGCTTAGATATTTCTTTTTTCTTTTAACCGTAAATAATTGGTCACCATTATAAACAATTGCTAACTAAAAAGAACAAAACCCACCATTCAAAAATAAACATCAACAAATTTTTACCAACTATGAAAATTAATTTTTACCAGCTATAAAAGCTAATGAATATCAAGAAAAAAATTCTTATATATAGAATGTATGAAATAATCCAGATCATGATATACTAGGAAAGGCTAGAAAATGATTTCAAATAAAATGAAATCGAGCATTTAATTTGTTGAGAGATTAATGAAAGATAATTTTAAGATTTTTTAAATTTTTAATTTTTAATAATAAATTTATTTTTTAAAATAAGTGTTGAGAAGAATTTGTAGGGTCTAAATAGCTCCACCTTTTATAGGTTCTTAACTGTTTCTCCTGTTTGAAAGTTAAAAATGGTAAGGTTATAATGCTAAAGGAATCCAAATATATTATATAGTTTTCGAAACATTGGGGTTTGTTTTCCTACCTTCAAAAATATAAAAATTAAACAAACCAACCAATGTCAAACAAATTAATGGAAACAATTAAGCATACATAGCATCGACAATATAAGAAATGAATGAAAAAGTAGCAGTACCCTAAGACCAAGGGCAACAAAGATTTTTTTTTTTTTGGGGCTAGCATACAACATGCAAAGTGCAGACACGTATATATGTAATAATACGTGTATGTATGTGTATATAGATATATGCGTGTATGTGTGCTTACCTTCTAGCAGAAAGAAGACCAAGGGTGGGCGAATAGCAGTTGTAGTGGGCAGTCCGGAGAGCATCAACGATGGCATCTTCGGCTACGGTGCTCGTCCGAAAGCAAGGAAACGCCGAGGGGTCGCCGTGGCCCAGATGAATGACGGGTCTCTGGTCCTTTTCGTTCAGATTCTCTCTTAAGGAAGTGAGGACTCCTCGAATGGTAACGGCTGAAGTAGTGGTGTTGTCATTGTTGCCTTTCTCTTTCTTCTGGGTAATACTGAAAAAACGCAATTTCCGATGAAGAAAAGACTCATTTTCCATGCTTTTTCAGTGGCATGAGCCAAGATGCATGAATTGAGTTGTTTTTTTTGGGTTGATATGTAAACAGGACGAGAATCTCGTGAATATAATGTCGAGAGGAAACAAACAAAAATTGTAAGAGAGTAGACTAGATGTACGTTTTCTTTCATTTAAATGGTTGGTAATTTATTTTTTTTATAGCAAATTTATTAATGACATCTTTTTAATATTTTATGTATGGAAATATTTCAATTTAGGATCTGAAATTTGTTAAAGTTTGGAAAGCTATTAAGGGTCTGTTTGGATTGTTTTTTGGAGGCTAAAAATGATTTAAAAGTATGTAAGAAGTAGCTTGTCAAATGGTCAATTTAGTAATGCTGCAGCTTTTAAAATAATTGATGTTAGCTGTGCTGTAAAAATAATCAGCTGTGAAGAGGATCAGTTAAACGTTTAGTACAATTTATTTTTAAAAGTGCTATAAATTTTAAAAGCAGCTGAGTGCGTTTGGTAAATCTTATTATTAAGCTGCTGTAAGAATATAAATGACTAAATTAGACATAATATTGAATAAAATTTATTTGCACTTTTATAAACATGTATATAAAATATTTTTAAGGAAAAAGGACAATGCCCCTAATATTTGGAAAAAATGACATAAAATCCCTTAATATTTCAAAAAAGACATATAACCCCTTTTTGTTAATAAATTCTATTTGTTTTAATAGTAAATTTATTTTTAACTTACAATTACTATTATGTCCCTATAATAAATAAATCAATATATTGACTTAAGATATATCATGGGTATAATGAAATCAACAACTTTTTATTTATAATTTAAAATTAAGATGTAATTACCTTTTGCCCAAATTATTCACTCTAAATTACGAACATACCCTTCCCAATCATAAATTTGATTTTAATTTTATCTACTATTCATCATTTTTTTATCATCCAATCATTGGGAAAGGTATATTCATAATTTAGAATGAATAATTTGGGTAAAAAGCAATTACAACTCAATTTTAAGTTTTAAATAAAAAATTGTTGATTTCATTATACATATTATCAATGACATGTCATAGGTCAATATATTGAATTATTTATTATAGGGATATAATAGTAATTGTAAATTAAAAGTAAATTTACTATTAAAACAAATGGAATTTAATAATAAAAATGAGGGTTATATGTCTTTTTGAAACGTTAAGGGGTTTTGTGTCTCTTTTTCCCATACATTAGGGGGGTTCATTATCCTTTTCCCGATTTTTAATTGTGTATATATAATAATTGATAACTAAAATAAATATTTTATATTATTAATTTTATTTTTTTATTTTGTTATCTCAATCTAATTGGTAATAATAATAATTTCCTTAAAGTTAATGATTTTATTTCTTAATTAATAAGGATAATTTTGAATTTTTTTAAATATATATGAGAATACATATAGAATTGTATTAAGTATAAAAGCAATTCTCAAAATTAAATTTTAAAAAACTAATCCTTCTCTGCTTTTCAAAATCTACTGTAGGATTGGGTGATTTTGCCAAAAGTAATTTCTAAAAAAGTTTACCAAACACCAAAATTAACTTTTAACTTTTCAAAATCACTTTTAAGCCTCCCTAAAAGCAATCCCAAACGGGCCCAAAATCTGACACTTTTATACTTAATACAATTCCACATATATTCTAATATATATTATAAAAATTTAAAATCATCCTTATTAACTTAAGTATGATCATTAACTTTAAAGAGATTATTATTATTAATAATTATATTGAGATAACAAAATTAAAATAAAATTAACAATATAAAATATTTATTTTAATTATCAATTATTATATGTACACAATAATTCGTATTTATAAATGTTAAAATAAATTTTATTCAACATTATGTCCAATTCAGTTATTTATATTCTTACAGTAGTTTAACAGTAAGATTTACCAAACACATACAACTATTTTTAAAACTCACAATACTTTTAAAAATAAATTTTATTAAATGTTTAACTGATTCTTTTCACAGCCGATTACTTATATAGCATAGTTAACAACAATTATTTTAATAGGTATAGCATTATCAAATTGCCCCTAAGTCATATGGTTTAATAATAACCATATGACTTAATAACTTCCTTGAATTTTAATAAAGCATAAGATCCTAAACCAAATCAATACTTATTTTATATATATGCATGCCTCGAACTCGATTTTTTTTCCCCCAAAAATATATGATTTTTCAAATTTCAATCCATGTGGTTACATATAGCTAGTTGTAGTTTCTAATTTTAGTTCTAAATATCGTTTGCTTCTAAATATATGATAATAATACCCACAAAAGATCATTAGAAAAAGAATATATACATCGGGACGATTTCTATTTGGCTTTACTTGTTCTTTTGAAATGCTGTTTTTATTTCCGTTTCAAGTAAGAAGTAATGAAGTATTGAAGTGGATCACATGGATGTGCACGAACAACCAGTCGAATTTGTTTTAAATTGTCATTCATTTGGTCCTTATTTGTGGTTGATGACTTAATTAATAAGCAAACTCATGCATTAAAATGCCAATTGATTATCGAATAAGGGCATCGAATTATCAATTGAGATTAACAACTTAAGTTGTTTGGGAGAAGATTGAACTAACGAAGAGTCGTTCATTTTTTGTTTTCTCCTCTAATTAATTTATTTCTACACACTACAAGCAAAGAGTGAACGTAACAAATTCCTACCTAAGTTTTGGGATCAGACTAATTCCCCTTCGTTTTAATCCATCCATCGCCAACGGCAGGTACTATATATATATATATATATATATATATATATATATATGGGACTTAAGATAATTTCCATATAAAATTTTGAATTATGCTTCCCATTCGTTGGATTCTTACCATGAATAAGTTCACCATCATTTTATGATTGGTTAGAGGAATATATGGTAAGAAATCCAAGGCAGCCAGAGTATTTTCAAAATATTGAGAACCTAATTGATATTAAAGCCAATTGAAGAATATATAGTTGTCAATTACCTTTCTTTCTTTTTCATTTCTTTTAAAGTATCTTGGTAATCAATGCTTCGATTACTCTAGGCCCAAAGTCCGGGTCCAACTCGTGGGGTATTTATTCCATGATGGACCTAAACCACTATGATAAGGCAATTATTGTGTATTGCGGTTTGAAAATACCGAATGCACTAAAATAAAGTTTAATTCACACTGAATTCTTGATTAAGCCCATTTGAGAGACCTTAGCCCATAAAAGAAATATCTTGTAAAATGAAATAAGAAAAACCAATAACCATAGAAAGCCCATAAGAGACCTAATACTAACCAATATTGCCCAGCAGTATGCAGGCCCATAATTGAGTTTGCAGTAGTATTCGTGTCTTACAATCTAGCGGCTAACTCTGGCCTAAAGTCTATGAAACCTTTTTGAAGGCCTATGAAACCTTAATTTCAGCCTAGTTCCTTTCGTACCCCTGCAAGATAGATGCTTGGTGGCTAACAAATTTTATTCAAGATACAAATCCTAGAATACTAACCCAATTAGGAAAGCATCTCCTCCTACCCTTAAAAGAGGAAAGAATCCTCAAAACCCTACCTTACAGCACAATGATTCATGCTATCTTCTAGGAGTAAGATTTCTAAGCGCTGTCAATTATGTTTTCCCTCAAAACCTATAAATAAAGCACCCAATACAAGTTTCTCATTAACTACCGAAGACTTAAGATCTGCCATCATCATAATCTAGCCTTGAAGCACTCTCCAGCAATCTATTAATCATTTAGCAGTCTAAACATCCCCAAAATATCAACCTCTGTAACCATCAATCCTCTTTGTTCAAGGAAAGATCTTCTTCTTGAACAAAGCCCCTAGTTTAGATTTCTTCAACCTCAAGGAATCCTAAACTAGCCATTCTGACCATCCATCACCATGAACACCTTTCTTGACTTAAAACGTTCCTTCTTTCTTAGTTACCCTCAAACACCGACCTTAAACTTTAAGGAACTATTATAGTAGCATTCTTGAATTCGCTATGCAAATCCTTTTATTCTTGCAAACTAATGTCAGAACCACCCTAAACACCATCTAATCGTACTTTCTAGGTTACCATCATCCAAGAATTCTATCTTTCAGATTTAGATCATATAAGAACTTTTTTCCAATTTACTGCCGTATTAATTACTAAGGTAGGATCCTAAACTCTGGTTCTCCATTATTCACAGGAGATGCCTTTACTATTAGGCCCAGATTTGCTATTCAACAAGCCAATAGTCGTCAAAACTTCAACATGAGTTTATACGAGCCGAAACAATGCCTGAATAATCTTGTTGACCTTACTCCTTGAACTATTAGCACCAGTCACACAACAAGCCCAAATCCTATTCCCAATTGAAGAAGGATTTCTCCAACCAATCTAGAGGAGACACATGGACACATTGAAATCTTGCTAAATATTTAGTGACTCCAATTGGGACCTCTAGTCATTCGTAAAGTGGCACTTGGCCCTCTGATATCCCACCAAAACATTTGCAACTCTACTTAGCACATTTTCAATCATTCAGAAAGTGACACGTGGCATGGTGAAATCCTGCCAAAATAATTTCTAGGTGGACTGATAGGTTTAAGACTCCCCAGTGATCGCAAACTTAATATTTTATGTTGGATTTTATTTGGGCTTATTTATGTTTAGGCTTTATTTGGATTTATCTATGTTGGATTAAAATTGTATAGGCTTGTAAATTGTATTGGATATAATAATATTGAAAAGAGTGGTAATTATTGACCTCTTCTTTAATTTATCTCTCCATCACCCAATTTTCAAAATTACCATTGCAAAAGTAAGGAAATATTACAGATTCCCCATCAAATATAGGCAAGAAACACTTATAACATCCAAACTAAAATGAGCTGTGACACTTACCCTACTAGTCTTGGAAATGTTACTCTTAACCCCTTACACTAACAATGTTACTAATCCATTAAAGAGAAAAGGGTAATATAGTAAAAGTACATTTATATTAAAAAATTATATAATAAATAAATAATAGATGGACTTTCTATTGACCTATAAAAACGAAAGAAAACACTTCAACTTTGACCACAACACTTATAGTGTGTTTACTTACCAACAATCGGAAAGGGAATTCTGGAATCGAAATTAATGATGCATTTACTTGCAAAATCAAGACTTGGAATCGGAATGAAACACATGCAGGGCCCACAAATTTGGGAATCATTCCCATAGTTCTAATTCCCACAGGGTTGGGAATTAGAATCCCATTCCTTGGAATGACTTTTTTGCCCCCAACTAAATTTCTTAATTTCGATTTTATCCTTGATTTAAATACTAATTAAAAATAAAAAAATAATGAAAATCAAACGAAACGCATATTCATCTCTTCGGCTGATCCAATTCGAACCAGAGGCACTTATGGCGTCGAGCCACCACTAGCAGTAGCCGCATCGAACTAGCAACAGCGTCGCATCAAACCAGGTAGCGGCAGCTGTTGCATCGCAGAAGTTGAACCACTACCACCAACAGCCATCGTGTCACCACTGATTCCAATCTGATGATGATGATAATGTCAACAATGATGATGATTTGTTGTTGTCATTGTTGATGTTGATGATGATTTTGATTATTATTATTATTATTTAAATGGATTATTATTCTTATTATATTAATGATATAAAGTATTATAATCGATTAATATTAATGTTAATACTCATAATAATAATATTATTATTAAAAATAATTATTTTTGAATAATAATAATAAAAATGATCATAAAATTAAAATACAAATGATAATTATGACAACAGTTATTAAGGACTTTTTAGTAACTTGTAATAATTTAACTTATCATTTCGATTTTTATTCCTACTACTAAAGTAAATAATTTATTCTGATTTTTATTTCTCATTCCGATTTCAACTCATTCTGATAACTGATTAGTAAATGCACCATTAAAATATTCTAAACCTTTATCTTTACTGTGGTCATCTTCATGGAGGGCAACTAGACAACTTTGGTGTTTTTTGCGGCCAAAGATATTAATAGAATAACCTTATTGCTTTGGAAGGCAATTTGGTACTATTTTGCTTCTCAACGGCAAAAAAGACGACGTGCTTTTGTTTTTTACTTCAAACATTTACACTTCGCATTTTGAGGTAATGACCATCCAATTTAAATAAAAAAATTACATAAATTAGATAACTAACTATCGTAGCAGACAAAATAAATTCACTTTTATGAATGTTTAAGGCTTGTAAAATAATTTAAATTGATTAGGGTTAAAATGAATTTTTTATTATAATTTAACAAAATATGTCAATTTCTAATAGTGTAAAAGGTTAAAAGTGATGTTTCCAAAATTGAAACGGTTAAAATGTCATTGCTCATTTGAATTTGGCCGTAATAATTTTTCACCAATATTTGAAGGGAAATCTGTGTTCCAACAAAAATAATTTAGAAGTACTATATTTTTTCCTCTCTCATCTCCACTCTCTTCGGTCTCTAGGCATCATCATCAGGTATCACCATTCACCACCACCTATTTTTAAAAACATTCAAAAAAAAAAAAAAACCTACATCCAGTTGTCATTAGTTATCCGCAAAGATTAAATATGATATTTTCAAATTACGGAAGATCGGAGTGTTTAAGAAATATTCAATAAGTTTTTGGGCTTACGGGGAATATTCTGTGCTACTAATGATGATAAAGTTGAGAAAATAAACATTTGGGTAGTCTAGTAAAGATAGCCCTACAAAATTAAGATACAAATCTCAAAATTTGTATAGAACAATTTATTTCATAATTGGAGGCTCAAATACAAAGCATGAAAGCAGTACTGATGTCATAACCTGGGATCAAATCAATGTACAATTGATCAAAATATATATTCAGCCTCTCATAAGTCAACAACTTCACTTATTAGTTGGTATTGCTTCTTTGCATGCCTTTGACAAAAAGGCTTTTATCCTCCAAGGCCATCTTCAAGAGTTGAAGGCTCAATGGCAAAAGTTATGCGGAGCCTGTTAGCCAATCCCACAGTAATCCTAGCAACATTAATTTAATTTGTTATTAATAGCATCAAAGGCTTGGCCAGCAAGCAATCGATTTTAGCACTCTGGCTAAAAGAAATCAGATGATAAAACAAGTAGGGTCAGACAAAATTAGGTTTCGATCGAGTACAGATCAATCTGATCAGGTTTCAGACTAATCGAGTTGGGAAGAAAGTCTTGGATTAGATTAGATCAAAAATCGGATTGAGTTCTGATTGAATCATGATAGGATTAGTACGGTTCGGATCGAGTTCGGGTAAATTCAGGTCAAATTAGGTTCAGGTCAACTCAGGTCAAGGGCAATTTTGAACTATTTTTTTATTCATTTTGAGCTTTTTTATAAATTATTTATTTATTAGAAATTGCTTTTATGTAATTATCTCATTCGAGTACGTTTTTACCAATTTTTAACAAAATTAAAAACTATCAGTCTACTATGAAATCAAATGAATAAAATTAACTCATAAAAAAAGGAAAAAGACCGCCCACACCCCCAAATTTACTTAAATGGTCACACAAACCCCTTAGTTTCATAAATGGTCACATAGACCTCCTTTTGACTATTATACCCTTACAACAACCAAATAATTAAATTTAAATAAACTACTATAATAAATATAAGTTATTTTATTAATGTAATATTTTATTTATATCATATGATATTTATTTTTTATTTTTTTTGTTTATCTTATTACTATATTTATATTTATTTGGGTTGTAATAATCAAAGGGTATAATAGTCATTTATGAAATTAAGGGGGTCTATGTGACCATTTATGAAACTGAGAGGGTATGTGTGACTATTTAAGCAAACCATGAGGGTGTAGGTGGGATTTTCCCTAATAAAAATGAATAAAATTAAAATTAACACAAAGTCCAAACTTAATAGTCTCCATCTAAAGTACAATGTCCAAATATATTATTGTCTTGATAATTCAAAATCAATTTTATTTAAACTCAAACAATAAACTCCATTATAAAATTCCGTTTCCTTTTGAAATTATTTGGTTCTTCCTTATATTTTATTGTTATTATGAAAATGCTTAAAAGCAAGACAACAATTAAATTAAAATTAATGGAAATGGGAAAAACTAGAGCCCCTTCCTTATTTAATGATAACACACACACACAGACACATATATATGACAGTGTTCCAATTCGGGAGTCTCGATTGCATCACTATCCGGAAAGCCACTAGGTGCCATAGCATTTTTTTTTTTTTTGGCGTCACGTAATGGAACCCAGTCCACCATGTGCTGTCATTGGTGGCCTTTAGATTTAAATCACCAGCATTTGTTTGGAATAGCTCTCTCTCTCTCTCTCTCTCTCTCTCTCTCTCTCTCTCTCTCTCACGGGATTTTAAAGGCTTAAAATTTAAAGTGCTTAAGCAACATGGTTTTAAAGATTTCCCGAACTTTCCCACATGGTAGTTGTTGGTTGAGGTGGAGCAACTTGCAGCATTAGTTATAGTCCAGTGGAGCAAGCGGTAGCAGCGGTCGAGTTATAGTAGATCGCATAGGCACGTCGCGGATTCGCGATGGCTTCCTACGGGTGCATCTATGATTGTGGATTGTGTGCGGTCTAAGCTGTCATATTCTCTAGCCTATATCTGTCATGCCATCTCTGATCTGTGTTTGGTGAGTTCTGCCACTGCGTTTGTGTGATGTGTGCCACTGTTGTGTGTGTGGAGAGAGCGAGTCATGATACAATTGCAATTAGTGAATTAGGTTTTCTTTTGCTTTTTACTTTAGATTTAACTCTTTTTTTTTTTTTTGTGTGAAGACCAACCTGATGGAATTTTCAGTTTAATTTGATCTGATCGAGATGGGTAAAATACCACCCGATCGGATTGACCAAGCAATTCGATCTGATTTGAACTCAAATTTTTTTGGATCGGGTCAGATTAGGTTATTTGTCCACCCTAAAAACAAGAAGTTGTAAAGATAAACAAATATATATGAAGTTCTCAAGAATTCTATTCTGGAAAACTAATTAATTGAGATGTTAATATATTGAAATTTATGTTTTTTTGTATTTCATTAGGATCCTTATTTTAACAAAATAAAGTTGTCCTCACTGGAATATATGTTTGTGTGTGTAATAATTCTCTAGTGAGAACATTATTATTTCAATAAAATGAGGATACCCCTAACAGAAAAAAAAAAAAAAAACACAGCCATCTAATATGTTAAAATTTATATTATTTTTATTTTAGTGTGTATCTGGATGTTTTTACTAGAGAATATATATATATAGACACACACGCATCTTACCTAGTGAAACGACTGATATATATATATATATATATATATATATATATATATATAGACACACACACGCATCTTACCTAGTGAAACGACTGATTCTCTTTAGCAAACATGAGAGCGAATTCCATGTCATCATTAATGCCTTGTAGCGGTGATAGGTTGAGCTTAACATGAAATTATAAGGTTATGATTAATTTGATGCTTATATAATATACATTAATGATGCTCTTAAATCTTAATTATTACATATCACAAACATGAACCCTGCTGGTTTGCTTGGGCAAGTTATGCAAGATATTTCCTTAATTCTATCATAGCATATGTTTGCAGCCTCTCTTAGTATGCCTGTGATTTTTGTGAAGAAATCCTCTTCTGCTTTCTCAAGGATTTGAAGAACTTCTGCCTGATGCGTAAAGCATGTTATTATATTTTCTTAGGACAATCAAGAACTATAAGTATGTAAAAATATGTACGATCGCTCTTCAATTAATTAAGGAACATTTTAATGGGAATAAAATTTGGATACTTTTTCTTAAACAAAAACAAAATCATAGTATTTCCTTCCATTTGAATTCAGTATGGCCTGCAGCCGGGCCTTGTAATCGGACGGCTTTCGGCTTCAGTGGGAGTATGAAAGCAGGGAAAGTCGGCGGGGTCGCCGTAGCCAAGAGGAATAATAGGGGTCTTGGGCATCCGTTTTTTATTTTATTTTTCTTTTTCTTTTTATGTTGATTATCGAGAATAATAAAGAGGTTGAGTTCAGTGTAGAAGGAAGTAGACGGAGAAGAAACAGAGGGCAGAGAAAGTGCCCATATTCAGTGATATCATTTGTGATCCAATTCTAGCTATAAACAGACTGTTAGGATCTGGCATCAACTACGTAAGGGATTAGTTGTTAGTTTATTAATCTCAAGGCATCCTTTTTTTATAAGTCGATTGTTAAGAGTGAGTTTTATTTTTGTGGGTTTCAACTATTTGCAGAGTCGGGGTGGGCTATTAATCTCAAAACACCTTCTTCTTTTAAGCGAAGTATTTATTTTTTTTTAATGAAAACTTTTTATATTATGCAATATGCATAAAAATAATTTCACCATTTGATTGCTTAATTAATCAATCAAGCAATAAGTTTTTTCCCCAGGCACCGTTGACCACGTTAACATAATACTTTTTTTTTAACTTTTTAATAATTAACTTAAATAATATAATCAGGGGTTTCAAAATATTGTAATAATCTAATAATTTGCTAGAAATTTTTGAATTGTTTTAAAGGTAATTTAGAAATTTTAAAAAAATTAATTTTCTTTTAATTTTAGAGTGTTACATGAGAAAGCACTCTGTGAGAAAAGCACCACGTTGTTAAAATTATGCAACTTTTTTTTTCTGATTTTTTAATTTTGGGAAACACAACAAAGAATCTAGTTTCTTTCAGAGGTGAAACTGCATTTGGTGGGGCTTCAGTCCTGGGACACTTGAATATGTGTCAAAACTTGGCTCTAAAATCAACTTTAAACCAATAATGGAATTTTGACACAACCCGAGCTCAATTGAGCTTGAGCCCCGTATATGATGTAATTACTTGATCTGCCCATCAGTTTCAGTTTCAGTGCTAGTGAAGAATCTTCTATAAATCCAATCAAACTTTTTGCAATATTGCAAATTTGCAATTATGTGGTCAGCAGTCCTTATCTCTATACATCAAGCGTTACAATTTATATAAATCACTATGAAAAGTTTAGTCTGATATATAAAAAGATGGAGAAATTGAATTCTAGAGTGACTGAACTGAACGAAGTCACTAAGGGGCACTCTGAGCATGCTGATGAAGAATACCAATGAAAAAGATTGATCAAAGGCCAGTCCTTTCACGTAGCCATGGTGATCCTGCGGCCTTCTCTTGCTTTCGACCAGTCACACGGCTGAAAGAGCAGTGGTTGATGCTCTTCAATCAGCTAAATTCAATTGCTACTCCCCATTTGTTGGTATTCTTCCTGCTAGAAGGTAGCTAGCTAGCATTCTTGCTTGATAGTGAAATGATTTTTTTTTTCCACGATCTTGAAACCCCTTTGAGTTTTAAAAATTTGATTAGGGGTGTTGCTGAATTTCTTTTGCGGGACCTTCCGTAAAAGTTACCTGCGGATAATGTTTATCTAACATCAAGGTTGTAAACGGAAGTTATCCTAACAGTTCTTGCTAGTCTTTACTGGAGTTTTATTGGTATTTTAAAATACTAATATCCCACATTGGAGGAAAGTGAGAGCAATTACTTTCATGTTCGATTTGCAATTAATCATTTGTTTGATTTAATTATAAAATAGAGTTAAATAAGTCAAATTTAGATTTGATTTGGATTATTCAAATTGAATTAAATTTTGAGACACATGAATAAGTAATTCAAATCAAATAAGAAAAGTGTGTGACTATTTTAAATTGAATTAGGAAAATGATTATAAAGGATTTCTCTATATAAAGAGAACATACAATGCCTTCAAGCATAGGCGGATTTAAGTATAGGACCAGATTGAAAAAAAATTATTTTTTAATAAGTAAAAATTAATAAAGTTCTAAAAGTTAAATTTTAATAATAAAAAAAGTTATACTTTAAGATTTAAATTATTATTTTAATAATTATAAAAGTTATACTTCAAGATTCAAATTATTATTTTAATAATCATAAAAGTTATACTTCATGATTTAAATTATTATTTTAATAATCATAAAAGTTATATTTTGACAAAAGGCAAAAGCAGCAGCCTAAAATAAAATTAATTTCAATTATGAAATCATGAAGCTTCTTCATTCTTGCAAGCAGTTAAGCCCCTTCAAGCATCTTCGTTCTTTTTATTCTCAGATCTGGTTGACGAAAAACAAAAGGAAAGCAAATAATCATCAGATAATCATTTCAATGAGGTGAATGGCATGTCTAAGTCCAAATGACTCATTGGCTGCATTTGATAAGGACAAGTTAGAATGCCTTGCTCAATTTTATCTCAAGGATTTTTTTCTAATAGAGCTTATGGTACTTAAAGCTCAGCTTCAAACTTTCATAATGGATATGAGTAGCGAGTTTGCAAGATTAAAAGGAATCGGTGACCTTGTTAAAAGAATGGTTGAGACAAAAAAAGATAAGGTGTATCTGTTAGTATATTTGTTGGTGACATTAGCATTAATTCTTTCAGTTTCCATAGACACAATAGAGAGAACATTTTCAGCAATGAAATTTGTGAGGAATCAACTTCGAAATCGGATGGGAAATGAATGGATGAATGATAATTTTATTGTTTATGTAGAAAGAGATGTATTTAATAATATTGATAATGAGTTTATTATACAACAGTTTTTAGAATATAAAACGGCGTAGAGAACAATTATTAATGTATTACCAAAAATTTTATATATTCAAGTTTTAGTTTTTACATCTTGTTACTATACAATTTAGCCCTCGATGAATCATTTTTCTAGATCCGCCACTGCCAAGGCACAACTACAACCTCTATTACCTCTCCTTCTATCTCATATTTTCTTCATAATTTTTCTTTTGCTATTCTAAACTGTTGTTTAGAGTGCAGGCTTACAACAGTGTTGTTATTGAATCCTGGAGATCAATCCGCATTATTTGCGTCTTTATTGCATTAGGAAATCTTTCTAGAGGAGCAGAAATTGGTCTTAAGGACAGAGCATTGCACATGCCTCGAAGAATTTATAAATATTGTTGCTGTGTGAACAGTGACATGGATAGTATAGTATAAATAGTACCAGTGAACAGTGATGCAAACAGTATCAACAACTTCTATTCATAGAGTTCTATTATTCATGTTGAAATTGTTGTTTCGGCTGGTTTTGGAATTTAAAGAAGCAATATTGACTCATATTTCCAATAATCATGGTGCTAACATTCTTATGCCTCAAGCTCATTATCATTTAGCCATCTTGAATTTGGTCACTATGATCTTTTTGCCCGAAAACGGCTGGGAAGTTGATTTTGATGCTGTTAAAGCTCTTGGTGATAAAATTACTGCAGCCATTCTCACAATCAACCATGGAAGCCCTTGTGGGAATCTTGTATTCTCATATGCCTAATTGAAGAAGGTTTGATGAATTAGATAGACCTATTTGTACAACAATGATCCATGTTTAGTAGCAGAGATAGTAAAAGAGCAAAAGACTTGTGATCCTACTTGCACCCTTCAAAAATCATCAGTTACATTTAAATGGCACATATTATTGAAAATGAATGGCAATTATGTGTAACCATTCACTTTAAGTTGTGATCATATTTTGCGGGGGTCGTTGTGGGACTAAAGGATAAAATCCTTATGCTAGAGGCATGCCAAATCAAGAAGTGTTTGGGTTGCTAGCTAAAATGCTTGTGCTTGGTGATCTCATCTATTGCTGCATCATCAACTAAGAAAAAAAAATCTCGATAGGATGTTGACCATTTGATGAATATACATTAAAAAAAATGTAATAAGTGTTTTTGCAAGATAACGTTATTTGTATTCGTATATAGTGTGTATTCACATGATGTGTCTTATCACTTGTTATTCATATGAAATTTTCATTTTGGATAAGATTACCTAAATCTTAATCAACATTGAAAAAATTATAAAAATAATGAAATTATATGCTACATAGAAAAAGGTATGGGAAATTTATAAAAATGGCCAAAATTTTTTTGTAAATTTCAAAACTAACCCCTCTAAATTTTTTCTATCAACATTAGCCAAACAAAAAGTTTTTGCCCCAAATTACCCTCCATTGCCAAAACTTGTCTTCCTCTTCACCAAACCACCAAATCATAACTAGCTCTTGCATGTTCAATCATCATCGGCAGTGGCGAATGGTGATGGAGAACGGCAACATCGATGGCAAAAGTAAATTTCGACCAAACACACCCGAATCTATTTGGAGAGCTCAAAACCTAGGTAAGCTAATTAAAAGGGAATTTGATATTGTAATGAAATGTCTGTTGGATAGTATGGATAATGAAGTGTTAAAATGTTCGATGGTCATTTATTGAGCTAGGGATGTGTTTTTCTACATTCGAGTGGCTGTGAGATAGCGTGATTGTTAGTGCTAGAGAGGGTGGCTGTCGCAACAATATTGGTCCGACAGGCACCCTGTCTCACCAACAATGTTGGTGCTATAGGGACCAGCCTGTCGCACCAAGGTTGGAACAAAAGTCAGTGTCATTGACACTAACTTTTGGTGCGACATGTGCGACATGGCAATGTTTTGGTATGACATGCACCATGAGTGACACTGTGTTTTGGTGCGACACAGACCCTGTAGCACTGTGTTTTGGTGAGAAAGGGCCCCTGTCGCATCACTTTTGGTGCTACAGGCACCCTATCGTACCAACAGACAGTTTTTTTTTAATGTTAATTGTTAATCGGTTATAAGTTTTTTTTTAATGTTAGTTGTTAATGGGTTATAAATTTAATATAATAACGCCACTAAAATGTGACTGATTATTGTGAGATATTTTTTTATTATGTTTTATAGTGTGTAACCACATTTATTTTTTTTAATAATTTCAGGCTTAATAGATTTAGTTGCGCTTGAATTGTGTTATTATGGTTGGTGGGAGACATTGGAGGGGGACATATGGAGTATGCAAATGATCAGCATTCAGCTTTTTTGGTTTGGAAAAATTGCACGTTTGATGAGTTTGTGGCAAGTGTATATAAGGTTCTGCAGATAAATCCTAATGAATATAGTATCACGATGAAGACAACTTTGAGGTCTAGTAACATAACCCATTGTATATATTTACTATCCATGGACATACAAAATGATGAAATGGTGAAGGTCGTGTTATATGTGACCTCTAATGGGACCTACCAAGGATGCATTCTTATATTTGTTACCACATCTCATCAAGCACCGAGCCAATATATTGAGCCACTTGTAGAACCTGAAACATCCTTTAGAGCAAACATTTCTGCTCCCGATATTGAAGAAGCAGTGTTACCAAGGAGGATTCGTTGCAACAATATTACTCTCCACTCCACGACAATAATGACACAATTGATGACAACGGCATTATGTTAGTGGATATTAGAGAACCACTAGAGACATCGCTAGAGCAACATTATTCTCCATTCCACAACAATGAGTTCCGCGATAATGACAATCATGTTGTTGACATTCGCGACAATAATAGTCCTATTGATGATGGAGGCATCGGTGCTCCTGATATTCCTATTAATGATGAGGATGAGCGTCAGTTTGATATTGCTACTAATAGTAGGGACAGCCAATATATTCCTTCACTAGCCCGTTCGAGGAGGAGGACAGCAGTTGACCCTTGTAAGTCTTGCTCTAGTTGTGCCTTCAAACATGATTGCTCCAGACTTTGTTAGAATTGATAATTCTGATGATTTTGGTGTGGGTAAGTTGTTCGCTAAGAATAATGAGTTAATATTGGAACTACGTAAAGTTGCCTTCACGGATAAGTTTGATTTCAAGTTTGCACAGTCCACAACTACACGTTTCGAGGCCCACTGTTCTTCGGAATCATGTAAATGGCGTATTCGATCAACGAGGCCTTCGAATGAGCATAATGTTTATTAGGTAGTGAGGAGAATAGACAATACATACACATATCATAATGAGGTGTTGTCTGATGGTCGTCACCAAGTAAGGAGCCGGGTTGTTAGTCATATTATCAGAAAACAACGATACTTAGGAATGGTTTATGACAAAGTTACATGGAGTGATTGGTGATATGCCAAACTTAGTATTTATCTCTGACTGATACACTGCCATCAGGAGAGCCGTTCTTAAAGTATTTCGCAATGCTGGCCATAGAGTTTGCTTTTAGTATGTCAAAGGTAACATAAATGCAAAATTTAGAATGTCCACTGCTGTTTGGGATGATTTTGAGCCTATCTTTATAAACACTGCAAAAGCATATGGACACGAAGAATTTAAAAAATAACTTGAGGGGTTGTATATGCTCCACTCCCGTGCTGCCGACTACTTGGAGAATAATGTGGGTACGTGTAATTGGGCGAGGTTTGAGTTCGAAGGTAGGAGATTGTTGTTATTTTTATGCTATAGGTGTCAGTGCGCAAGTGTACACAACAAGTAATAAAGTGACGAGTATTGAGATCGTCTCCACAGGGATTGATATTATCAGACTTGCTACAGTAATTTATCCAGTGCAATTTTTAAGACTCTAAAATTCAATAAAACTAATTAAAGACCAAAAAAAATAACAAAGGAAAATAAACGTCAAACACAAGGGAACAATCAATGGCTAATAGGTAGTTGGGTGTCTAAACTCACTTAATGACTATTGAGTATTTTGCAATTTACTTACAGTTGCTTTAACATCTTCTACAGCACTGGGCAGATTCTTAATGTATCCTCATCTGTCGCCTGTCGGATATCTTATATCTATATGCTTCCTAACAGTGATCAATTATTAAGCCAACATCTAAATATAGTATTATACGCTCTTAGAATCTATTAACCCTACAAGGTGAATCTCTATGTCTAGTTCTTCACTAATTCTAGATCAAGCATGGCCTTATTCAAGTTGATAATAAATCAACTAAGGAAACACGATCTAAAACCATGTATTGCTTTGATTTGTTTCACTAAGTAGTCCTTTTTGAGGATCTAACCTGGCTTGTATCTCTAAATGGGTGATCAGCTGAAATAGAGAATTAAAATAAGTTTAATCAAAATAAAATGCTGCAGTAGATGCAAAACAACAATAATGTATGTCAAATCATCATTAAGCTTGTTTAAAACCCAACTACAATAAAATTTAGTTCATGCTTAATAAAGATATAAAAATAAAATTTTGTTCATCCATTGAATTTGATATCCAGAAAAATAAAACAAGAAATTGAAATATAAAGACAAGAGTTGTTGCACGAGAAGGTCCCTTGAAAGCGATGTGATATGAACTTCTTCTTCTTTAAACTTTTCTTACCGTTTTCTCTTTATTTGTTTTGGGTTCTTTTGGTGTGTGACTCCTCAATCTAAAAACGTTCTCCTTTTATATCTTAATGTTATGGTTTTCCAAAAAAGGCAAGTAGATCTCCATATATCCTTAGGATTCTAGGAAAGGATCTTTGACTATTATTAATATTCTAGGAATATATATCCTTATCTTTTTCTAATCACGGAAGATCTTTTCCTTTAGATTAATGCATGCCACGTCTGTCATTTTTTGTCCACCAAATAAAAATCAGCGGCAGAAAATTTAGTTGCTTAACCAACACATATTCACATCTGTCCTATTTTTGCGTGCCCTAGGGTTGCTGTAGCAATTTCTGCCCTACTATAGCAACAAGTACTACAGCACTTCACCTCTTCTCTGCTTCAGATTTGATTTATCTTCTCCAACTCTTTGTCATTCTCTACAGCTCTATTATTGCAGCATCCATCAATAAAATCTGACTTATTTGGTCGCCTACAATAATGCACTTAATAAGAGCACATAATGATCTTAAAACATATAAAATTATTAAAACTAAACCTAATTAGATACTCATGCAAAATGCAACTAAAAATTAAATAAAAACTCATCATTAACTCTTTAAGTAATACTAATTTAAGCCTAAAAGTACCATGATAACTCTCATTTCATAGACTTATCAGAGATACAGTATTCTTACCACCAATATCACGGAGAGCGTCAATTCTTTAACGAGGGAACTGCGAAAATTTCTGATTACTCATATGGTTGATCACTTTAGAAAAACAACGTAACAATGGTTTTATGATAGAAAACTTGTGGCTGAATCTATGAGTACTCGTTTAACAATATGGGCAAATGAAATTGTCACTGACAGGAGATCAAAAGCCGAAAGAATGATCGTTAAGTTGATGTCTCTGCATCGATATCAAGTTTTAGGTGGTGGTATAAAGGAGGGAATAGTTGACATACAAAATAAGACTTGCTCCTGTAGAGTATTCCAACTTGATCAGCTTGTATGTACGCATACAATTGCCGCTTGTCTAACTGGCCGAGTTGATTACATAAGCCTTTGTTTTGATTTTTATACCAAGGAATCATTGGTGATGCACAACCAGTGGACCCGATTGGTGACGTGGCAGACTAGGACGTTCCAGATGATACCAAGAGATGCAGGTTTATTCACCAATAGAAGCATCACCACCTGGTCGTCGTAGAGAGCTCAGAATACCTTTTGTCGGTGAAGATGTAAACTACAGGACGGTGAAACGTGGGCGGTGCAACGAACCGAGATATAACCGTAAGAGATGTAGAAATCCAATTGCATCAAATCAAAGCTAGTGTTCTAAGTTTTTATGTATTATAAAGTATTATTTTATGTGTATTGTACAATTAGGCACATTTGAAATGTTTAATTTAGTAAATTGGATTAAATTTATCATAAACTTGGCGAAGTGTTTACATTATTTTATTTAGTAAAATTGGATTAAATTCATCATAAACTTGGAGAAGTGTTTACTTTATTTTATTTATTAAAATTAGATTACATTCATCATAAACATGGAGTGACATACACAGTATTAGTACAGGCCAACCACAGTATAGACTACAATGGCTTACAATCCAATATCACCATTAAATATGTCCACCGTAATCTTCTTCCTAAAGTAATCCACATGGCTACTGTTAAAATGAAATATGAGGGCAAACATTAAATACACGATAAACATCAATATAAAAACACCTCAATCACCATTACTAGGCTCTTGTTGTGGTACACTCTTAATTGCGTTCACTTTCCATGACTCGGCACTCCGTAGCTCATGACGGATGCTGTAGAATCCAACATATTGTAGCCCTCGAGGGAAGATGAATTCAAATGGCTTGAAGTAATCTCTGTACGATTTATCGTCGGGAAATGCCACCAACGAGCCATAAATCCAGACCTTATTGGTTCGAAAGTCTGCTTGAGCAAGTACCCAATGGTTACCCCCCAGGTTCACAGGGATTAATACCTACATATAAAAAATATCGTAAATCTTTCGTCTTTGTTATGCCCAAAACAACATAGAAAAAAGTACAAAAAAATTTAGAGTGGATTGTGTCAGAAAAACCAAATATAATACACACCATATCGACACCCGTCAGCTGTACATAATATCTGGCCGCCCAACAATATAGCTATTCAAGTTGTTGCTATATTCTAATTAATTAAGCACACAATCCCTGTTGTTCCATAACTCCCTCAATAACACCTAGTGCAGATATTACATAAAAAAATAAGAAATTAACGAGATAAGAAATTAAAAAAATAAGAACATCTAGTGTAGATTAGTATCAGTTTTGTAAAATAATTACCCAAAAATAGGTGTCCGTATGTGTAACATGCTGAGGTAAGGCATTCGGATACTGTCGTTGCTTTTCGCTGATTAAGCGAAAATAGTCATAAATATGCTGTGGAAGAATAGAAACATGTCGACTTAGAACACAATCAAAATACAGAGGATCAACAAAACTCTAAGAAATAGAAAAAAAAAAATATTACCTCGTGACCTAGACATCCTATTTGAGTGTGGCCCAAAAGTATTTGAAAGAACTCATGCGACTGTATGACCGTACGAGCAATAGTGATATTGCCAGCAAACCACTGGTCAAACTCATCATATAGACTTCGATCATTCAAGCCTCGAAGTGGATTTATATCCACACTTGTTCTTTCATCGATCTCAAGGTCCATTAGTTGGAGTGCAGGTATAGGGTTGACGTTCTGTCCTCGCTTAAATGGAGAAATCAAGTACGGGCTATTAAAGACATAGGACAAACTATACGGACGTCCAAACTTACTAAAGCCTAGTGGCGCCTCCGTCAGGATCTGCACGCTCTCGCCGCTTACATCCCTATAAAAACTATACAATGACATGGGAGTAGAAAGATTGTGATCGCCAACATCAATGTACACTCCACAATCAGCTAGGGCCTGTCCATTCGCCAAGATGAACATATTAAACAAAAATCAGATTAAAAGCTAAAAGAACACAATTATAAAATGTTAAATTTGCTCATCGGATACGAGTATCTAGTCGAAGAAGCACCGTATGAGCGTTTAGTATACGAACTGATAAATCTCATCACCGTTTCTCTAAATTTTTTATGTTCTTTGCATTCTGCCTCAAAAGCCAACTTGAGTTCAGAAATATTACGATAAATCTTGTCCATCCGTCGAATGATGTAATCTTGATGATTCTTTGTCCTCGACTATTACCAATCAAATAATTTATAATTATATAACCAAAAATACGATTAGTCTTGAAATGATTTGTATAATCATTTTAATGAAATGAAATGACTTATCACCTCTGAATCATGTGTGTCATCAGACTCGTGCGTCTGTTGGTGATGGTCATCTACAACAACCTTATCCTCAACAAGATTTGCCTGCTATACTGTTAGGGTCGTGGTGTCATGATGCTCCTCTAATAGTCTTGTAATGGTCGGCACGTTCTTTGAAGGCTAATGCTGCACAAAGTACCATTTCAAATGAGTTAATAATAAGTGAAAAAATTTTGAGTTTCGATTAACCGATGTGGTATGATGCATTAAAGGATACCTACATTATGGGCCCAACTTGAGATATAGGACATGTAAACCTCCACGGTCTGCCAAAATTGTTTGGCTTTCTCCTTAGCGTCTAGCTCGAGGATTTGTAAAACGTTCCCCTGCCATAAATTCAACACAAATTTTAGGTAACATTTAATTATCTAGTACTTACACTACTAGAAAAAAGGGCTTTACTGACACTAATTTAGCGTCATAATTACTTTTCCTGACACTTGTTAACTGTGTCAGTATTTCTCCAGCCAGAACACACTGACACTAAATTTTGGTGTCAGTGATTTTTGTGTCAAGAATTCATGTCACTATAGTATCACCAAAATAGTGACACGATAGTGTTAGTATCTTATGATATTATTTAAATGTCAGTGATTCACATTACTATAGTATCACCAAAATTCTGACACGATAGTGTCAGTATTTAATGATACTATTTAAATATTTAGTGTTAGTATTTAGCGATGTTAAGCAGCTTTTGGTTAATAGTATATTTTTATTTTAATTATATTTTTCACATTTGTTTTACCATTAAAAGGAAACTCAAAATATACTAAATAAATCAAATCTCGCAACACAAGTCACATAATAAACATCTCAAATACATCACTTCAATTAACATAATTCAACTATACCATTGTTTGAAAAAAAAAACATAAGTATCAAATTAAGTTTTTGACAAGTTCTAAACAACAAATTACTAAATTAAGTTTCAACAAACATTAAACAACAAGAATGTCACTAAATATCCGTATGTGGCTTCATTTTTTTCCCACCTACAAGTACATAAAATCAATTAGTACACAACAAAAAATAAGTCTTGGATATATATTTGGAAGTAAAAATAATCATAAATTACTCATATATTACCTCGTGATTGTAGGCTAAATTAACTTGACAATATATGAAGCCTATTGATCACAAAGTCACAAAATTTCTTTCATGGTGTAATCATCGATTCCCTTAAACTTCGATTTCAAAAAAACAAGTATTCGCCAAAGATCAAATTGTAATAATTCATTTAAATGCACATGTGTGATAAAAATTCAAATGATGCAGCATTCTAAAAACTGTTTTCCATACTTACATTATTTTTAAGAATGTTCACATTTGTAACAATATCTTGAATGTATTTTGTCACATAGTAGCCACATTCAAAGCTGCTAGGTTGCTTCGAACACTACAAAATAAAAATTATATACAAGTAAAATAAACAAATGAACAAAGATTTTTTTTCCTAAAATGAACAAAGATTATTTATATAAGTAAGCATTGGCATCTTCATATTTCAAGTGATTATTTTGCCACCATTAATATCACAAGACAATATATTTCAAGACAATGTAATCAAGACAATATATTTCAAGACAATGTAATCAATTTTTTTTCTACAATTGGCTACTAAACTCAACTGAAAATCTAAGAGTTGTGTTGTTTTTTACTATATTTTCGATGATGACATATCAAGAGGCACATGCCTAAACAACTAACAACCTTTTTCAAAATTACCCTTTAAAGTATAAGTTTTTTGCATCATAAAATCATATTTAAAAAAAATTTTAAAAAAAATGCTTGCCTGAGACTCAAGATTCTGCAGTTTCTTTCTTTGATTCCTTAACTTGCTTCTCTTATTCTTGCTCTTCCAAATTGATGCTCATAACTTTTTTCTAGATAATTTACCTTTCCTATGTGATACCAAAATTGCTTCAACAATTGTATTCTATCAAGTATTAAAGAAAAAAATTAATAAATATATCAGTATGATAAGAATAATGGGGTCTGCAAATGGACAAGCATAAATTTTTATAATTTTTTAATCTATTTCATTGACTAACTTTAAAGTGAACAATACTATAATATAAGATAAAATATATTAAGTTAACAAGCACTATAGGACTTATAGTGCCCAGACTCAAACAATGATCCATTGCATTAAGAAAATAAAAAATATATAAAAGATATTGACTTTAAGCCATGACCTAGGCTAAGATCCATTCAATTGCTTCCGTGTTAAAACTAAACAATTAAACAATTCTTTTTAGCCAAAATAATTCAAAAAGTGCAGAAAAGAACACAAAAATATTTAAACAAATTATATGAACTGCATAAAGCAGGAGAAATATACACTAAGCAAAAGGTTATATAAGAAGGCAAAAATGCACTCGTACGACATAAATGTGAATTTAAATATTTCATCAAGCATTTAATAAAATGCGGAAGTAGGAACCAAATGAAAAGTTACATAAGAGGACGTAAAAATCATTCATAGGAGACAAATATAAACCAATCCATCCTAACTAGAGTTTGATAAGCTTTATTTTTGCCAACTTTTTCAACCATAGCACAATCAACTTCTGTTATAATGTAGTAATGAGTATCACAATTCTAGTTCAAATAAATTCATATATCCTTCAAAACAATGCATATAGAGAAAGACTCTAGCAGCTAAACGGGAACTTTAAAGTGACTAAAAGCACTGCAGAACAGGAATTTGAACTTTAAAGTGATTATGCTTTACCATATACTCCTTTAGTTTGTTGAACTTGTAGTGAACCTTGCTATCGTATAGCGATTTGAGTTTGAAACAAAAGCTAATTCAGTGCACCTCGTAATAGTTCCACAAATATAGAGGGATTTCCTGAGAATTCGTAAGAAACTATTTGGAAACAACTTATTTATTTATAACTATATAAAAGACAAGAATTTGATGAAAAATATTGGGAGAGTGAGTGGGGGAAGGAATTGGACTGCCAGTAGAAAGAGCCCTGTGATGATGATGCTTCTTAACATCAAGAAGTTGTAGCCCCGTTAATCTTGTACCTTGAAGCTCGAAGGGTTGCTGCAAATCAGCTTGCTCCTCCATTTTTCTCTTTCACAACATGTCCTAAGTATTATTATAGAACATTCTTGCTCCTACTACAATGAAATGAATGAAAACGAGTATTTTTTGCTTTTTGGTTTCTTAATTATAGAACATTCTTGCTCCTACAAAGACCAACAAAAGCCAGAAATTAAAGAAAATCCAATTGGTACTGCAATGAATGGAATAAAAACGAGTTTTTTTTTTTTTGGGTTTCTTAATTCTTACCAAGTTGAAGGTCAAAAGGGTCTCTTGAATCAAGCCCAGTTGGGGTTACGAAAGGAACAAAACTCTCCTCTTTCAACTTATTATTGTTGCTTCCTGCAAATAAATAACAAAATATCTTCTTTTTATTTTTTTAAATTAAAAAGATAAAGAAAGAAACTCAAAGAATTTTAAACAACCAGAAATGAAATTCAAAGAGAAAATGAAAATTCTAGAGATTGAAGAGAGCACGTGCCTATACTTGTCTAGAACTTTCGCTTCAACAGTTTCAGAGCCTGTAATGCTTCTTATCCAAGCCAAAAAGAATATTGAATTATGCCTCTTACCTTGTATGACTGACGACGGCTATCGAAGGCGGAGGTAGCAAATGAGGCTGGAAAGAGAATGAAGCCGAAGGCAGTGAAAGAAGCAAATCGATAATGGCTAGAAGCTGCAGCATCGACACACTTGAACGAAAGTGATAGAGGCCGTAGCGTGGGTGTGGGTGTGGGCGTGGACGTGGCCATGGTCTTGGGTGCGGGCGGTTGGTGGCGGCTGCTGCAGTGTGGTCGTTCTCTCTCTTTCACGATTGAGAAGAAGAAGTCAAGAAAGGGAAGGGAAATTAGGCAGCAGCTGCAGCATGGGTTTTCTTTTTCAAAGGAGAAGAAGACGAATTAGGGATTGTTTTATTGCCTTTTAAATAAAATTAATATATATATAATTAATTAATTAATTCTAGAGGGTCCAGTGGTTTGCGATTTAAATTTGAAGCTTTGAGTTTTAGAAATCCTCGTTTCGAGTTACAATTAAAACAAAATGAAATGATATTTTTTTAACTTCTGATACTTTGGTATCAGTGATTTCTGATATTTAATTTACTGACACACTAGTATCAATAACTTATGATACAAACTTGTTAAAAGTGCGAAATGGTGCATTTGTACATAATTTTTGACACTTTTTGAAAAGTGTCAGTAAACTGTCAGTAAATGTCATTTTTCTAGTAGTGTTAGTAATATGAAATGTAGTAGTAAACATCCACCAATAAATATTACTTACAAGACAGGAATTCTCATTGAATAACGAATAAACTTCACCAAAGTTTATTTTAGAAGAAGCGATAGGCTTCCATTGCACAATGCGGAGAATCTTCTTTTTTGTTTTCACGACCCACTCTGACGGTGGCCCTCCGATTGCTTTGAAAATCCAAGCCTGCAACAAGCAAAGTGCGTAAGTCATAAAACTTATTGCTAATAATCCATTATTAAAAAAACTAATTAATCTAAAAACCACACCTGAACTCCGGACGTAAAGCCATAAACATTGTACTTTTCAATTTTATGGTTTGGCTTTTTCAATCGAGCCTTCTTAAATTCTGACCTTTGTCGCACAATGCATTGTCAAGACATTCATAAATTGTTTCCCATGACAAACGACCCCATAGCCGACTTCGGAAGTGATATATATCATCCACTTCGTTAACCAATGAGAAATGAATTTGACAGTGCTTTCTTCTTCCATTTAGTACTTTGTCTACAAAATAAAAGAGCCCGATCTTAAGTGCATCAGTGTCATCCATAGCATTGAAGTCTAATTCCTCAAATCTTGAGTCGAATTCACCAAGGTTCATATTACGAAACAAACCGTCAAAATACTTATGAAGGAGCCTATGCGTTCCTACCTTTTTCAGTACCGTATCTTCACCATAAGAAAGCCCCGTAACTAGGCACCACTCTCTAACTGATAAGCGTATCAGATATTCTCTGATTTCAAATCATAACTGATCTTCACATTCTCCATGCTCTATTTGCCTAAGCAACACATTATGAACAATCATACCGCTGAATGGAAAACTTCGACACTCCAAGAAATGCCAAAATATATCTTTCTTGAACAGTTTCAACTGCTGTTTTGTTAAGTTGGTGTGGATGGCTTTTACGACGGTATCTAAACTACACATACTCATTATACGCCCGGGAAAGTGATCAGCATATGCTAACTTCATCATGCCTGGTCTCACCATGCCCAATTTGGTTTGGTGAGAATGAAAATGAAGGGGATATTTTCAATAGTGTAGGGTTTGTTTGGCTAATGTTGATAGAAAAAAGTCGTAAGGGTTAGTTTTGAAGTTTGAATAAAAATTGAGCCATTTTTGTAAATTTTCCAAAAGGTGTCTAGTTTCTCTCAAAACTAAAATTGCACATAGTAATTTTAGCTCTAAATGTAAGAAAGAGGCAAACAATTTGTTAGCTTGTTACTTATTTTTCAACCATATTCGACCGTATTAATGTCAATTATTTTGACAATTAAAATATACCATTTATAAGAAAGTCTTTAGTGGTTACTAATAACACTATATTAAATACAAAACCATCTAATAAAATTCTAATCATTGTGTCAATATCACCTAAAACTCTCTCTCTCTCTCTCTCTCTCTCTCTCTCTATATATATATATATACATATATATAATTGTGTTTTCATCATGTCTAGCCCTAATTAACCATGTATTAGCATATACCTATTCAATAAAGTGTATGGTGTTGATATTAAAGCGACATATAGCTCGGATGTTTCTCGAAGTACTCTTGTGGGTAATATTTAATAATAGTATATTATTTTTTGGAGGAATATCTTAATTAAAAAAAAATCTTAAATACATGTGTTTTCTCTTCATAAAGATAGTACTTAAAATAGTAAAGGTGTTTTATGGAAATTATTTAAGAAAAAGCAATTTTCTTTGGGGTGAAGCTATTTGAACCAACCAAATTCCTCTTTACACCTATTTTAAAAAATAAAATTCATTATTAAAAATTTAAAATTTAAAAATCTCAAAATTACCCTTCACTAATTAATTTCTCTCTATTTTTAATTGTATATTCTCTCTATACTCTTATATTCTGCAAACTCAATACTCAATTTCGTTCACTTTTGAATTCAATTTTTTTTTTTATCTTTCTTTGTATATCATAATCTATATTTCATGCTTTCTATATATAAGAAATTTTTTTCCTTGAAATTCATTAGCTTTTGTGTTTAGTAAAAATCAATTTCTTGATATTTATGAAATTTTATGATTGATAAAAATTTATTAATGTTTATTTGTAAATAGTAATTTTTGTTTTTCTTAGTTAGTGATGTCAATTATTTGCAGCTAAAAGAATAAAACTAAATAAATTAACGAGAATTTATAAAATTGAGAAGAGAAAGAGAAGAAATGATTAATTAAGTAATTTTTTAAAAATTATTTAGATAACAAAAATTTTAATAAAAAAATGAGTGAGTTTAAATAGTCCCACCATTTTCTTTTATGTGATTTTATTTTTATTTTTTTTCATGTGATTGCTTTACAAAAAGTAGGGTTGGCAAAATTTGAGTCCGGTCCGGGTATTGCCATACCCGAACCGGACCCGGACTTATTTTTTGACCACCCGGTTCGGGCTTAAAAAGTTAGGCACCAGTCCGGGTTTTTTAATCCGAGTTTTTAAACCCGGATTTTATATTTTATAATATTATATATGAATATTTTTTAATTTATTTTATAATTTTATAATTTATTTTAATGAAATTAGACATAAAAATATGAAGTTTAAATACTTAAAATTTTAAATATATATAATAAATTGATTAAATAAATATAATTATTGAAAATAATATATATTTTATAACAATTTTCTTTTATAAAATCAGGATTTCGGACCGGACCCAAACTTTTTAAGTGATGCCTGAAACCGATCCGCTCTCATCTCTGGTCCAATCCAAATCCGATCCGAACGAATATTTTTGCCAACCCTAACTAAAAGCCCCCTGCCCCCATATAAACCCACTCAAGTTCCGAGGTCAACAGATGGAACCCCACCAAATAAAGCCCAATAAACGGCACTAAACCAAACGGCCCCTTTAGTTTCTTACCGTTAGAGCTCATGGTCCCACTGTCCCCGCCGTGAAAAATTTAAACATAAATAATAAACAAAAAAACCCTTTGCTCTCTCCAACGGCTCTTACCATTTTATCAACTTCTCTCGTTCGTTCTCTCAATCGATTCAAAGCCCACAAATTTTCTTGCAAATCCAATAAAAAGGGAAAAAAAAAATCATAAACCCATTTCGAAGAAATAAAGAATCATCGCAAAATCTATCAAAAAATCCAATCATTTGTCACAACTAGTTCACAAAATCAATCCAAATTATGGACTCAAACCCTAGCTCTCAAACTAAATCAGCATCGCGCCTTGCAAGAATGAGCTCTGAAGAAACCCTACATCTGTCTCTAGACTTAGTATCTCCCTCTCCGAAGAAAGCGCCATCACTGTCACCTGTAGTTCCTCTCCGAGAACTGCTGCTACTGTCACCCTCTCCGAAGAGAAAATCAAGAACACGTTTAACCGATCGTCTTGAAATGTCCGAGGAACTGGGTTTGGAGCCCAATGGGTCCCGCAGGAGATGCAAAACAAGAGCCGGTCAAATGGGTTTGGTAGGATGTCCGTCCCCGAGGAATCATCGAAGGTCAAGGAGAAGATCAGAGATGGAGATGAGAGATGAGAGAGATATTGCAATTGGTTTGGTGGATGAAATTGGTAAGGTAAGGAAAAGGAGGCATAGCGTGCGGTCCAAGAAAGAGAAGCTTAGTATTGTTCCTTGTGTTCCTTCTCCAAGTTTGTCTGCAAGTACGTGTTCGATTATTCTTTGTTTGTTAATTGGTTTTGATTCTGCTAATTACTTTTTTTGTATTGATTCATTATTGGTATGATTGTGATTAATTGTATTTAGAAATGGATGATGTTGGTGGAGAAGGGAATCTTGATCGAATTGGGCAGTTGCTTTCTGATTTGATTATGTGGAGGGATGTTGCAAAGTCAAGCCTTTGGTTTGGTCTTGGGTGTTTATGTTTCTTGTCTTCTGGCTTTGCTAAAGGAGTTAACTTTTGGTGTGCTCTCTCTTGTTCTCTCTCCTTTCATTGATTTTTATTTTGGTTGTGGTTTTTGAATTATTATTAAGGTACCTGAAGGTTTTTGAATTATTATTAAGGTACCTGAATCTTCTTAATTTCATGTTTTAAGCATCTTTTCGGTTATTTCCCAAATCGGGCTTCTGTTCTTGGGTGCATCATTCTTCTCAAATTCAATTTTGCAAAGGTACATATACAATTTGTTATCTCATTTTATGTTTAAATTCAACCTTGCACCTTCTGAGTTTTGGTATGGGTATATTTACAGAAATAATGGTGAAAAGAGGCGAGAGTTTATGCTGAAAGAAGAGGACATTTTGAGATTTGGTAGACTAATACTTCCAGCTTGTAACCTTGCAATTTCAAAGACAAAAGAGCTTTTCTCAGGAGAGCCATCAATGACCCTCAAAGTAAAAACAAATGTTCTTTCAATCATGTTTCCAAAGAATTTTTACTGTTTAGGATCTGCTTCTTGTACAATCCTTATTGTGATTCTGGTTACAGGTAGTTCCATTTTTGCTTCTAGGAGCTGAATATGGCCATCTCATAACAATGTGGAGGCTCTGTGCACTTGGTATGATGCTGCAATGTCCAGCCCCTCATGTACTTACTGGTCAATTTATGAATCTTATCTTAAATTTAGTTCCCGACTCAACCTCTTGGTGACTGTTGTGAATATGAACAGGGTTTTTTAGCAGCTTCACAGTCCCAAAACTGTATTCTTGCTACTCTAATCAGATAAACCAAAAAGGTTTGTAAAGACTCAGCCATGTACTTGATATGTAGATTGTTCATCTCTCTGTGTTTTAGTTGAAGGAAGTGAATTTTTGTTTTTGCAGTTGACAACACGAAAAACTGGTTGCTGGAAGCATGGGGTTCTTGTTCTCACAAAAAAATTGTGGCAGCCTCTGCAGTCATGGCCTTCTGGAATCTGTCTACGATAAAAACCCGCATTTTCACAGGTAAAATTCGGATGGTATTGCTAATCTGTAACTAGAATATTGATTATCGATAACACTTATGACTGGATTTGAATTCTCATGAGACCATAGAAGTACATTGGAAAGAAGTAATATGGAGGCACACTTTATTAGAAGCCGCTCTATAATTCCCCAGTTTTCAAGTAATAATCTTCCTTAATTTGCTGACTAGTGATTGATAATAGAACATGATTGTTCTTGTTCACTGAAAGTTTTGAAATTGCAATGTTCTATGTAAACTTGAAGTTTGCTTAATAATTCTTTCAACGTTGGAATAGCTTAGTTTACAGCTTAATGTGACTACACTAGGCACACTTTATTAGAAGCCGCTCTATAATTCCCCAGTTTTCAAGTAATAATCTTCCTTAATTTGCTGACTAGTGATTGATAATAGAACATGATTGTTCTTGTTCACTGAAAGTTTAGATAAGTGTAGTCACATTAAGCTGTAAACTAAGCTATTCCAACGTTGAAAGAATTATTAAGCAAACTTCAAGTTTACATAGAACATTGCAATTTCAATTTAGCTTGTATAGCTCGTATGAATCTCCAAACATCTCAAACTTTCAAAAACCAACACCTTTATGCATATAACTTCATGGCCTTACCATGGCATATAATACAAGTTTCTCATGAATTTGATATGATTTTCTTTTGCAGCATTCATCTCGTTGGTAATACTGCGGTGCTGCCGGCAACATCTAGTGTCAAAACAAGAGGTGGAAGAAGAGCAGCAACAGCAGGCATTAGTGGTGGCAGAAGTACAGGATACCCAGAAGTAGCAGTTTAGTTCTGGATGCTTCTGACACCCCCAATTAGTTGTTCCGTTTATAGACAGAATAGATGAATGAGGGAATTGTACTCTACAAAGGCTAACACTAAATGGTGTATCACAGAAATGGCTGACCCTTTACCTTCATCATCCTGTATAAATAAAAATGGCTTCTAAGTTCTCTCTCTTCTATGTTTATTATTCTCTTTGATGATGCGAACATTGAAAGTGATTGACAACATTGATGGCAGAAGCGCATACACGTGGCAAAGAGACGGGGTACTATATTAATCGGTCCAATATTGTATTATATTTTTTATGCATGCACGGATACCATGTAGAATTAAGAGCTTCGTTTGAAAGTAAGTGGAATTGTGCAATGGAAACGCTAGCTGTCAAATGAAATGAATAGGTGTTGAGTCTGCGTATGTTACAGAATCTGTAACATAGGCAGGCCCGTTGAGTCTCTGTTAATAAGAATAACTTTTAGGATTGGATAAGAGTAAAATTATAAAGAATATTTTAGATTTTTCATAAGCCATTTTAATTTTCAAAGCATAGAATTAGAATCTACTTTATCCCACATAATAAATTGAAAGCATTTACATAAAATTGTTCTCATTTGAAAATAATAAAAAACAATTATAAGTTAGAGAATAAAAAAATTCAAAATCCATTTCATTATATTAATTTATATAATTGATATAAATTTTATATAATTTTCTTTTTTTTTTTTATGGATTTTATTGAAATTATAGATAGAAATGAAAAAAAAAAGAGAACTAGAGAATATTAGGAGCCATTTGCGCAATGCATAAAATTTTTTTAGTCCAACGGTGGATGGACACGTGGTCGATGCTGATTAACCCTTGTATTTCCTCGAAACGACATAACAAAATTCACCAAATAGAAAAACCCTAACCACCTCACTCTTCATTTAGTGCTCCCCTATTAGTCGCTGCTTCAATTCTCATTCCCTCACAAAACCTAAAACCTAGGCCTAGAATTCGGGTTCTTTGTTGCGATGGCGACGGCGGGTGCGACGTCAAAGAGGAAGCCGGTATTCATTAAGGTCGATCAGCTCAAGCCAGGAACCACCGGCCACACGCTGACCGTCAAGGTGGTGTCGTCGAAGCCCGTGCAGGTCAACAAGCCACGTGGCGCAAGGTCATTGTCCTCTCTCTCTCAGCCTTCTCGACCACCTCGCATCGCCGAGTGCCTCGTCGGCGACGACACCGGTACCATCTACTTCACTGCCCGCAACGACCAAGGTAAATCTTTTCTTTGGTGGTGCTCTTTTATTGCGTTAATTAATTAGGGCTTTTAAAGGTTTGATTTTTCTTGGAATCGTGTTTCCAATGTGTTCGATTTGAAAGTTTAGTTATAAAGTTGATTCATTCGAGAAGAAAATTACTTTTCTTGAATGTTTGACGATCCATAAATATAAATTTTTCTTAATTAGTTGGTTTACTTGAATATGTTTTCTAATCTCTATGTTCTGGTCAGAGACAATGAACTCAGGTTATTTCTTAATTATATGATGAGTTTGGTATGAAACTAACCCTGCTGTAAAAAGAAAAAAACCTCAGATGCGCACACAAGTAATTTAAAAACTTTGAGGGTATGAAAAGGATGTTATTTGTTTGGTTCCCATACCGGCAAATGGCCATAGGTGTTTCTTCTTTGCTTTTTGGCGCTGATGTAATACTTGCTGTTGATGTATATGTTATGTTCTTGATGGCTTTATTTTGATGCAGTTGATGTTATGACGCCTGGCACCACTGTGATTCTACGCAATGCTAAGATTGACATGTTCAAGGGGTCAATGAGGCTAGCAGTTGACAAATGGGGGCGCATTGAAGTCACTGAACCTGCTAACTTTGACGTTAAAGAGAGTAACAATCTTTCTTTAGTTGAGTATGAGCTAGTTAATGTGGAGTGATTGGTATCATTTGGAGGTGAATATTTGTAGGTTAGTGTTTCTGGAGGTTTGATTCTTCATGTTGCCCGTCAAAACTGTTAACTTGGGATCCAGTTTTTATGGATGTGGTACAAATATCTTGCTCATATGGCTTTTTCCAGCCTTGATATCTATGTGATAGACAAGTAATTAAGTTTCTGATTGAGTTTGAAATGAATCAGTTAATTTTATATTTTAATTACTACTGTGTATTCAAGGTGATCGAATTCTTGCTCTCTTTACTTTTCATTGCTGTCTGAGTTGATAAGCAACGACAAATTCACATCCATTTTTGGATTTTTACACTGAGTTTGTCTGCCTTTTTCGCCTATTGCCAATATTTACAACTCATAAGGATAATTGCTGGGTATGCGATTTGCCAAGCAGACAATATTGTGACAGAGTGAAGCATCTTAGCCAACACTTGAAAAAACACATAAACTTGGCCTGCTAGTTGAAGGTAGATTCCAGAGGTTTGTTTTTCTGATGTCACTTTTGTCCGGTAGAATAATTGCATCGTTCTATTTTCAAGCGATCGAAATGGCAAACTAAATATGACAATTTTTTTCGCCCGTTTGTTATTGCATTGATATTGACCCAATCTTTTATCATCAACGAGAATCATTTTCGCGTTAAACTGTCCCAAAGCGAGCTACTAGTGAACCTTCAAAACTCAATGATGTATTTAAAGATCACTTATATTGCAATACAACTTGTCATGGTGTTCCTCAGCTTAAAACAAAACTTGAGTGAAAAACAAATGTATGCCTCATAGGCTGTAGCTGAGCACCTTATCCCAATTATTGGATCTTGATTCCTCAGCTCTGTACAGAAATCAGAGGATTGCCGCTTGTGTTTGGTGCTCACATACATGTGCTAAGACTGTTTTGCATTTGCAACATTATTTCTTGAGTAACGGCACACAGCTTCCTTGAGTAAAGGCACACAGCTAGTTAATGAAAATTAAAATCAACAATCATATACGGTGATATCACTTTTGAGTAGAAAAGGAACACCCAGAAGCTTCAAGATTCAACTAACTGGTTACAACTAAGCGAGACTCAATTTGGACAGGTACATTAAGAACTTCCAAGTAGCAAATACACCTAATACACTCAGTTTGGCAAGAAAAGTCAGCATATTCCTCCTGGATGCCGAGGTGAAAGACCGAGATTACAGCCCTAATACAAACAGATAATGTAATTAGAAATGATGAAGAGAAAAGTTGCACACGGACATAACGCCTACGTGTGAAGCGAGAAACCTTAATGGCAAGAAAGTATTTTATGTCCCAGACTCAGGATTCAAAACAAATATAAGAAAATAAACACTGACCAACTGGGAACAAAAGAGATTTACCTATAATATATGACCATGAAAGTTTGTTCACACCTAAGACTCTACATTTTCAAGTCAATCAAAATCTAGATGATCAATGCATAAAAATATTCATGCCTGTAGAGAGTTTCAGTGAGTAAGAACAAATGAAAGCCAAAGCGACAAAAGCCTAAAGAATGACAATAAAATTGATTACACTTAAAATTAAATTTTTTTCCTTCCATTGCCAATGCCTAAATAACAAAGAGAACAACAAAACCCAAAGGAAGATAACACAACGTGGTATTATTAAGAGAGAGGATTGGACTCTTGCCTACCACATTACTAGTGCCACTTGGAGAATTCAAAGGTTAGGTCAAATATGCTTAGGATAGTCAAAATATTGGAACCGACGTCTGGAGGCTAACTGAGTTACAAGGGCATCAATGCTTGAATGTACATTCCTATCTAATATCAGCTGCCAATATCAATCACAAACATTGAAGGTGTACAGTGAGGAACTATTACAGAAGATCATTATACTTTCTACCTACCTTGTGAACTGAAAATATGAAAATTGGAAGGAAAGATCGATTTAAATGTAAAGGACAGACCCACTTAAATCACAACTATTAGAAAAATGGCTAAACAATCATAAAGGGATGGCAATCGATAGGGTATGTTGCAAATTTGCCAAAATATCACACCCGCACCCTCAAAAAAAAAAAAAATTTTTTTTTGAAGACCTACCCATTACGGGTTTAACTATTACCAAGCCCGCACTGGCATTAGGCATATTTTTTGTGGGGTTCCCAAATTTCAAATCATAAATATTAAAATGTCTATTTGATCAAGCCTAACAATTTAAACTATATATTTCAAACTATAAATTTATAACATCAGCCTAAAAAATCCACATAGAATACTCGAATCTAATGTTCATCAAGGTAAATGAGAAATTAAAGCTTTAACACTAAAAAAAATACAAAAGATGTATCAACCTAACATAATTCTCCAATTTAAGCATGAATATAAAAATCCATCACAAGTACTGTTAATTGGAAAAGAAAAAAGAACAAAGAACCAAAAGATAGCATCCAAGAGTAGCACCCACGACCCATCTCATTCAACACCGACCTTTAAGAGTTAAGATCTTTATCTCATTCACCACCACTAGTACCCGTTCAACATGATTCCTACAATTTTGATTAAAATTATTATTTTCCAAACACAAACATAAAGTACAAAATTATAATAAGCATTAGATACTCCGTGTTTTAAGCAAAAGATACTTATCTCATCAATCTCATCAACATCTTAATGATCTTCAGAGAATTTGCTATTTACTACTTTTCTTTTAGTTTAGATTTTATATTTTCATGTTTAAATATTAAATAAGATAAAAATAAAAAAATATAATGCAGGTAAGAGGATAGTAGTGCAAGTATCCATCGGGAATTCTCTCTTTACCAAACCCACCCGCTACCCGCAACTGGTTTTGGTTTGCATTAGCAAATCCACCCAGTCCCTGCAAAATTACCCATTGCAGGCGGGTAGCAGTGAGTTTGCAGTCAAAATTGTGATCCTTGCATAAAGTACAAATACAAAACAATTTAGTTACGAAATTTTCCAGAAGACAACTTAGTCATATTTCTAAACAAACTGGTGTGCTTCTCTTTGAAATGCAACAATCTTTGAACAAAACAAAACTTCTTAACGACCCCTTCGGCATGCACCACGCATCATTATTGCTAGTTCGTTAGATCCATGAAACACTTCAAGATTTTTACTAACATCATCATAATCTAAAATTTAATCAAAAAGTGAATTGAGAACTTATTTTGATAATCTGCAATACAATTTTGCTTTTATGGTCTATGAACTACATATTCGACAGCAAACTGAATGAAAGGAGAAATATCTTCAAGACAAAAGACTGTCTGCTAGCCCAACTTGTCTCTTCTCGTCGGCTCACATAAAACTTATAAGCGATCAATGCCTTAGAAGCAGATTTTTTTTCACATAAAACTGGCTTGATTCCTCTGAACATTCATCACACATCATCATTGCCAGCTGATTGAATAAAATTTATTAGCGTGCTTCCTTAATGATCACAATGATCCTAATTGAAATGCATTTCAATCAAATAAAAAATTCATAATTGCAAGCACACTTGGTTAATCTCGCTAACTATCACATCAATACAACCACATAAACATGCAAAACATTTCAGACATCTCAAAGAAGAAAGCCATACATCTAATGAAGCTTTAATATTAGGGAAAACAAACCATATTACATGCAATAGAAAACGCTTGCCAAACAAAACCAGTAAACAAGCTTGCAGTACATCCATTTTTTTTCAAAAACCATCAAGTTACGTTATGTTTAATTGTTATTTTGAAACAACAACATTATCTCTAGTCTACAGACAATGCCAGTCCCTAGTAGCTTAAATGCTTGAAAAATAAACAAATACAAGTCAATTCCATCTTTGCTTCCCGAACTTCATCTAGTCTTGTTTTGGCCTACAACACGAAGAAGATTACACACCATTCATCAAAAACAACACAGGAGAAAGAGAATGGTACATATTGTGTGGGACATGAGCATAAGCCATCAAACCTTGGTACATGGCCAAGCATCTCACCTCATTAAAATAGAAGAGGAAAGAAGGAGAGAGATCACGAAAACATCCATGCAATTAATATAAACTGCATCTTCTGATCAAAACATATTTTATATTACTTGCATGCCAATTCAATTTTTTGCTATAGACGTAATTATGGTTTTTTAAGCCAACCTACCATCTTACGGGAAAATAAAAGGGAAGGAAAGATCATCATTAAGACGAGGCCCCTAATTGCCTACTTCAAGGATAAAAGCATCAGTATCTTTTATCTATCTATTATCAACACAACAAGTATAAAACTCTTGGTGAAAACCCATCAATCAATTAATCAAATATCATTCATGTACTAAAAACTCAATCTAATGTTCATTTCTCAAAAACAAACAGACAAAATGCACCAAAATAGATGAAGCATAACGTAAATCGTTTTGTGAGCGTGAGGTGAGGCTACCTTCAGGAAGCCAACAGCGTTGAGAGATGGAGAGCATTGAAGTCATCAAAGCCGAAGCCGTGGCCGTGTGATACGGCAGCATTGATTCCACGCAAAAGCTCATTTCAACGGGACTCCTTTATTATCAAATGAGAAAACAAATTTTATTAATAAAAGAAAAAAAAAACAATCCTTTTCTTTTTTTTTTTTTTAAAAAAATTAATAATGTGCTGACCTGAGAGTAGCGAGGGAGAGGGGTTTCTTCGCGGAGAAACCAATGGGAGAGGGGGCGGTTTTGGTCTTGGCTTGGGAGGCGAGCCGAGCGGCTGCGCTACGAGCCGAGTTAGACCGGAAAATTGATCTGGCGGCGGCGAATGAGGCCATATTTTGTTGGTATTCGGAATCAAGGAAGTCACTGGGATTTTTTAATTGAATTTTGTGTTTTTGTGGGGTTTTGCGAATTAAGGGAACCGCCCTGTTGCAGAGGCTAAAACCCTGAGGAGTGTTTGGCTATTCGTGTAAGCAGAGCCTGCACCAAGAGTAGATTGCTATTCTGGCTCTCTTTAAGGTTCTCAGAGGAAATTAAGAGGTTTTTATTATTTTTATTAATTTATTAGTAATAATAGAGTTACAAAATTATGTGGTCTAATTTAATTAGTTAGATTAAATATATCTTAGTCCATATGATTTGTTTTTATTATTTTATATAGGAATGGTAAAATCTAGATCCGAATCCGAATTGACATTTTCATATTCGAATCCGTAAATAAATTTGTGGATTCGGATGCGGGTAATATCCGCCCGGATTGATGGCAGATATTTCAGATAATCGGAAACCTGTAAAAAGTTAAATTTAATAATTTAAAAATTCAAAAATTTACTAAATAATATTAAATAAAATTCAATCAAAATTTAACAATTCAACATGATTGACATACATAAATCCACAAATAAAAATATCACAACATAAATTAAACATAAAAAATAACATAAATTCAAGCTTAACAGTGATTAACACCATCATAAAAATCAACAAATAAAAACACTACAAATCCATATAAATTCCAAGCTTTCAATCCAACACGTTAGGTTAAATTTTTTTTTAATTTAAGTTTATATATATTTTTTATTTTTAATTTAATATAAAATTTATTCGGATTCGGATCCTTGCGAATGCCGGCAGGATTCAGATATAATTGCCATCCCTAATTTTTATAAATTTTCAACTAATAAATTTATGTTATATAATTTGTAGTTTTGTACAATTAGTTTAAAAAATATAGGATGGTGAAAATATATGCATGCAATGTTATTCTCATAATCTACACTTAATAACAATGCCAGCTTGCACTAAGGCTCCATTTGATAAAATTTTTTAAATATAGCTCATTTAAGTAGAGCTTTTATAAGTAGTACTTGCACCCAAAAAATTTTAATTGTTTGGTTGACATTAGAGCTTTTAACAAACAAGTTTTTAAAATGAAATAAGATTGTCAAATAACTAAATGATATTTTATATATTTTAATATTTTAAAAAAATTCAATTTCTACTCCTAAAATCTAAAATATAAATTTTTCTAATAAAGATAAAATAACTTATTTAATCTTAAAAAACTTTAAAAAAACTAAACAAGATTAAAAAAAATTTGAAAAAAAACTTATGAAATTAAATAAGCATTCATGATCAATAAATAAGCCATACCAAACATGCAATAACAAACTGAACTCTTCCATATTTTTGTCACAAATAAAATGAATTTTAATTTCAATGGTTTTTTTAATTAGTATTTCAATATTTGTTAATCTCTATCAATTATATAATTTGTTTATTTTTCCCCTTTTATAGAGTCTATGTAACTGATAGACCCAGGGTTAAAGAATTAGCTATTACTAAACAGACTCTTTAGTTGGTAAATAGACGGAAGCGGACCCGACATTGTTTTATTAGTTTCTTCTGCTACTCTCTCAGTTTCTTGAGGGAGGGCTATCGGCTATGGCTTCTCTATTCAAGGTAATATTTTTAACACACTGTCTTTACCCTAAACAAAATTTAAAGCACTTCACTTGGTTTCTTAGGAAAATTTTTAATTTATTTTTTACTTTTTGTTTTTAAATTTTTTATTTTGGTAATTTTAGGATCAAACGAAGCTTTCAGCTTATCGTGACAGAAGGTTTCCGGGGACTCAAGAAGATTTCGAGGAAGCGTTGCTAGCTTCAACTACTGTTTACATCGGGAACATGTCGTTTTACACGACGGAAGAGCAAATTTATGAGCTTTTTTCACGAGCTGGGGAAATTAAGAAAATAATCATGGGTTTGGACAAGAACTCCAAAACGCCCTGTGGCTTTTGTTTTGTCTTGTATGTCTTGTGTTAGGTTTTCAAACGTACTTTTTTTTTCTGGGTTATTTTTATTTATTGAACGTTTCACTTTTGCATTGCAATATATTTATTTGGATGAGTAGTCTAGTAGTTTGGAAATGTGGTAATGGTAATATTTCATGGGATTTTTCTGTTTAAACCAGTTCGTAATTGAATGATATAATTTGTTCCTGCCAGATTCTACTCTAGAGAAGATACTGAGGATGCTGTCAAATATATAAGTGGGACGATTCTTGATGACCGTCCTATTAGAGTTGATTTTGATTGGGGATTTCAGGATGGAAGGCAATGGGGTCGTGGTCGAAGTGGTGGGCAGGTGAGTTAATAATTCTCCTTATCACTAGTTACTGTCTGAATTCTACTCTTCTTGGCTATTTATTTATTTCTCATTCTTGTACGTGTCCAGGTGCGGGATGAATACCGAACAGATTATGATCCTGATATCCTTTTGTTAACTCTAAAAATTTAATTTTTTCAGTCTGATGTGGTTAATACAAGTTTTCATCGAACAGAGGCTTTCACCAGTTTTGCTGGTGATGCATATAAATCTGTCAATCATCTTTTTCAGCCGGTTATGAACAATGATATTCATTGTTAGTTCAAAAATTCAGATCTCGTTCAGTTTTCATTTTTCTTAACGTGATATACGCAGAGGTGGCTATGGAAAACTAGTTCAGAGAGAGTTAGTAGCACAAAGACAGCTTGTAGATTATGGTACTGGTTCATTGAACTCTTTCCAGCCGGTTATGCCACCTCGTTGTAAGTTTTCAGTGCCATTTTATGTGGATCTTTATTTCTGAGAGTATTTAATGCAGTTCAGAATATGCTTGTTTTCTATTTTTCTTTGGGCCCTCGTTTGTTCATTGTTTATTGAAGTGGGATGTCTTTCAATTTACCTTGAATTTGGGCCAAATACAAAGGCTTGAATTTGGAAAGATATAGTCCTGCCTAACCTTATAACACACCTAGAAATATTAACCTAACCCTGACCTTATGGATGTTGTCAAGCCCAACTTAAGATGTTCTGATAATTTTATGTGGAATAAAGCTAAAAGAGAAGGACCACTTCAATTGTCTACTGAAAACTAAATGGTATTGCAGATGGTAGACATGGTGGAGGCCATGGTCATGGGGGCTCTCATCGGCATGGCAGAGGTGCTTCTTTTGCTAACTAATATCCCAGTTCCTTTTTTACAAATGTTTGATCTGTCTTCAATGAGAAGTTTTGTTTGATTGCTGACTCCTTTTGAGAAAACAGATTATCATCGGAAGCGACATCGGGAAGATGATCGTCATGCACATGAGACGTCAAAGAGAAGTGCAGATTTTGAATCTAGGAGAAATTCTGATCATGACTCAAGACCGGTAAATGTTAAATCCTGAATGGCCTCTTTTCTCCATCTTGTTGTCTTCATATGCATGTTGCTAGGGCCCCTGTGTGAATCGTAAATGGGTGGGGTGGGAGTGGAATAAGTAAAAAGAGTTTACATTAGTTTCAACGTAATCACAATGAAGTGGTGATTACACTAGATGATGATAAGGAAAGCAAGAATATCATGTTATGCTTCTTCACATTATTGTTTGAACTTTTTGTAAGATCTTTTTGGGTAGTGTAAGAAGTTCAGAGTTTCCCACGCACATCAAGGTTAGAGGGGGTTTTGATTTATATTTATGTGCTATTTAAAATATATATATATATATATTGAAAAATGTTAGTTTGGGAAAAATATTGTTTTGTGATTTATAATCTTACATTTGTCTCAATGCAACAGGAGAAGAATCCACGTTTCCGCGAAAGCGGTGACTCTGATGATGATGATGAGGATGATGATAGACAGCAACGATCTTAACTAGTCTTATTGCTATGGCTTTTTGTTCAGTCTGGCATCTTTATGAAAAGCAATACTGCTGAAAAATGGGAGGACACTTTGTATTTTGACAACTGTAATGCGACTGATTTTTCTTTCAAAACATTTGGACAACTATTGTGCTATTTCTTAACAGGGTTTTTAGATGATTTTTCAAACAATGGTCTCTAAATCTTATATTTGACTTAACTTGTATGCAAAGGAATAACAGTTCAATTAACAAGCGTGTTGATTGTGCATGTTGTATGTCTAAGTACATATTCTGTGGAGATGACTTGAGATTTATGTCGAAAGCTACAAAGTGTTTTAACAGGGTAAAAATTATTTGAAGGCTCGAATAGGTCTGCTGAAATCCGTACTCATTTCTGCACTTAGGGGAGCGAGTTCATGTATTTTTCATGAACCCTCAATGGTTAAATTTTTTAGTGCAATATAATTGTGGTGACTGTTGATAAATCCCTCGAGGACAACCGGTTTTAGTGCATTTTTGTTCGGTTAAGAAGCAAAAAGATTGTTTCTGGGGAGCATCGTGCAAGTGTAGGAAATTTCATAATTGATTGTTAGAAATTTTAAGACTTAAATGGTTGGGCTGTTGGTTCAGTTGTTCTGAACGGAAATTAACCGTAACTACTGACTTTGGATGACATTATTACACAGCTTAATCTTTCTATAATTTTTTACCAATTCTCGATTACAGCTCTATTTAGTATTAAGGTATTATAAATTTGAACTTTAGATATCGAAAAAAAAATATGAGATTAAAGTTGATAGTAGCATAAAATTTATTTTTATTTTGACTAAAATAATAAAGATGTTAATAAATTTTTTATTAACCTATGTTTACCAAACCCCACAATACCTAACTTACGTCTTGTTTGTCCAAAACTCAAATCACTGTTTAGTTTGTCAATCTGCCTCTTCTCTTGGGCAAGGATGCTTGTACTTGCATGTCATAACTTTTATTCAATAGTCAACAGGATTGTCATAGACTGATGATCAAGTCAATGCGAGATCAAAGACATTTCTCACGTATGCTAAAATACTACAGCGATCTCACTGCTAAGCAGATTGTATGAGATCCAAAATTTTGCTTCTCATTGAAAGTAATGCGAATTGTGATTCAACATTAGATTACAAATAAGACCAATGGAATTGGGAGGACTGTCAAAATTGTTACATACATGTTCTAAGTTGGTACATGAGGAGCGACAACTGGGGGATCACTCAATTCAGCCAACGATGCCACACAGGATCAGGCATTTGAGACACAGAATAATTAAGATAGTCATACCTTCAAAAATTATATAACTTATTCAACTTCTTTAATGATTCTTCTTTTACGCACAGGCTCAGTTACAATGCTTCCAGGGGCACTGTGAGCTTTCCTTCTTTCTGCTTTCCTTCTCTCAGCTTCTATCATAGTGCGTCGCAGAGCAGCCGCCTTGTATATTGGTTTTGGCAAGTGCCTATGCCTGCACAATCACATACATAGCAAGACCATGAGTAAAGCATACACTTGCACTTCAGTTATCCCTACTCAGTATAGTCAAAAGAATAATTGTTGAAGAGCTTTATACATACACAAACACACGTTAATAGCTTCATTAAGCGAATGTTTCACACACGTTAATAGCTTCATTAAGCAAATGTTTCAACTACCATCTTACCTTACTATACGCTTGACTTCAGGAAGATGTTTGTAACGATTCTTGACAGCTTCATGATACGCATGTTTTCTTTGTTCCCTGGGGTGAAGCTGTAGGCAAGAAAAAAATATCTCAATGTTAAAGTTAGGAAGCCAAGAAGTAGATTGAAGTCTACAGAAATGAGGAATCACCTGGAAAAACACAGAAATCACTAATGTCCAAGGAAATTGTAACTATAGTGTAATATCACATGTAATTCATATGTCAAAATCACTGGTCAATCAGACCATGAATACAAATAAGAGTATTGGATATGTATTTCATTGTAAATTATTGATAGAACAAGATAGCATCATAGCCACAATTCAACTTAATGTGACAGCAAAGATACGTGAAAGAAAGATACTTACAACTCCCAATTGTTCGGATGCTTTTGCCTTCCAAAGCCTAAGGTTGGTATCATCACTTCCTGAGATAACATAACTTCCATCACAGCTAAACTTGACACAAAACACCCTAAAAACAGAGAAGTAGAAAAAAACTGCAGTCAGAAAATGCACCATTATTCTATAGAAATTGTACAACTTAGATCATATATGCTCAAAAACAACACAAATCTCACATACAACAGCTCCATTGCTTCAGGTAACAAGTCCAAACAGAAAGAAAAGATTTGCTCAAGGAAGTTAATCATAAATATTCAATAAATCAGGTAATCAATAAAAAGATACTGAGGTCAACAAAAGATCTTAAACTAGGCAAAACCTTTGCATTCTTTTTGTATGATAGATTTCCCTGCTTCGACCCCCATTGTACTGGAAAATTCTAATCTGTAAAGAAGAAGTTTGATTAAGCACTACATCTGTCCTCATCCTCATCAATGAAACATGTTAAAAGATGAAACAAGAGCAAGTGCAAGAAAACTCACTGTTCGATCATAAGATCCAGTAACAAATTCCCGACCAGTAGGTGAGTAATCAATATCCATCCTGGAAATGAAACGAACAAATATTTTACATAAGGATAGCTAAAACGGTAATTAGCTATAAGCGAAAAAATTAAAAGGACCCTGTCGTACACTGCAGATTCATGACCCATGTGTACACACTTAGCTTCGTCTAGCTTTCTTGTGTCATAGCTATAACAATTGCAATCCTCGTTTGCCTGCATCATCATGGAAAGTAACTACTTACTGAGAAGGATAAGAATATGCTAAGTAGTTCATGAGAAGAATACGAATAGGCTAAATACAGAAGCTCAAAGTTCAAACAATCTAACAAATTGTACATCCAATCACAAAGTTAAACAGACCAAATGGTGTGCAATTCGTAAATAGAGGGTCAGAAGATCAAACTCAATGAAAGATAATAAATAAGAGAATTATTATTTTTATGAATAATAATACAATAATGCTACATATCCCAAATTTTTTATCCCAAATAACCATCCCAAATGATTTGGCATTCATTAATTGGTTGATATGTTCTTTCCAAAATCTAAGTGAATTAATTGTAACCAATTAATGAATGCCAAATCATTTGGGATAAAAAATTTGGGATGTGTAGCATTACTCATAATAATAATAGTATAATTCCATCAAATTGAAGGGGCCCACTAACACATTAATTAAGTACTAGTAAAGCCCACTCTTGTGAAGCTTTTAAATACATTTTGCTCCAGACTATTTTGGAAGGGGACTACTTTAATTGAAACTAGCCATTTAAGTGAAATCCTTTTGCAATGATGAACATCCAAGAGTCCCAACAATGATGTTTAGTATCAATCTGAAACTAAACTCCCTATAATAAACTCTGGTTCAAACATAATACACTTAAATTGTTGTGCTTACAGCAGTGATGTTCATTGGCTCCATTGGGTTCCATGAAATAGAATTGGTTTTTGTCTGTCACAAGAAGATACATGTCAGAATACGTAAGGTTAAACAGGTTAAAAACAAATATATTCCAGATACAGATAGCCATCAGTCAGAAGCCGTAGAATACCAGAGCATTTTAAAGTAAACACTAGTAGAAATTGCCTCTTAAACTGTAGAGTACTTGTATGCACACTCAATCTCATGTATAAAGTTCTTATTCTTTCATCAAAAGGGGTTTAAGTTTTTAATTTTTCTGCAGTCTTTTTCTCTTTATTTCCTTTTGTTTGTTTATATACTCTGGCCCATCTCCCAATTTTAATCATTCCTTGACCATTTGACCACAGGACTGTTTAACGAACCTTATGTGCTTGAGCCTTTGCACCTTTATATTTTTTAATAAATTATTTTACTAATAAAAGATCAATATACAAAATTTGCTTCCAAAAATGAAAAGCCTTCAGAATTTCATTCGTTATTAGAGAAGACCTATTCAGTATAGATCCACGGTTGCAGTATGTCACTGCACGTTGTTTTTGGCCAGCCAAAATATGCATCTTTTACCTGCCCTAATACAATGGGGAGGACAGGCTCATGTGCCAAGCACTGAAGTCCCTTCTGAAAAACAGCCCCCATGGCGTGAGCTGCCTAGTTACTGTACACTATCTCATTTTAAGGTTTCATTACAGTGCACAATCTCCCAAGAAAGTATCTTAATTTATCACAAGTAGTTTCTTTCATGAAGAGGTCATAAATGATGCAATGAATTCCAACATAGTTGGGATCATGACCATGTCTATTTGACATTTTGGCGGCTCCTTTGTAGGCACAAAATTCTAGTTTCCGAATTTCAACTTAATCTGCTATTCTTTAAAAGGTATATAATTGATTAAATCCATGTATCAACATTTAAGGCATTGTAGAGTCAGTATTTACCCTCATGATAACCTTCCTTGCCGGGGATGACATGCGCAAATCATATAGTGTGATGCTTCGATCACTACAAGATAAATCGGGGAAAAAAAATTATACAAACCATATGCCGGTTGGACAAAATATTACACTATCCTTCTTAAAAGAAACAACAGGAACTAATGGAGAACAACATCCATTTAAAACATACTTAGAAACAATAAATCATTGAAGCTTAATAGGAAAAAGGTCAATGCACATTGAATATGCAGCACCTGTGGCTTAGATCAGAAAAGCGCCCAACTCAGTGTATCTTCAAACATAAAATTCTACTTTGATTTGTTGACAAAGCATCAGCCGCTATTTGAATGACGCCTGTCTATATAAGATTATTTAGCAAATATCTCTTCAGAATCTTTTTCTTTTTTCATTTTTTTTTTTAATTTTACACAGAGTAAACTCATATCAAAATTAGGTAGTTATCATCCTATGAATATAAGACCACATACAGAATATTTATTTCCTATTTCCATTTGTAGAAGAAAGATCAAATTCAAAGTTTGATCAGCTATTTCCACGGGCAAACATGCCCTCTGCATCTTTTAACAACGTTGTTCTAGCATTCAAAATGTCTCCTGCAAACTAATACATAAACTAGGTTACTATTTCCACATACTTTAACAAAAGTGCTGCTTACCATCTTTTAGAGAAGTGGAGATAAAATGTAAATGTATCTGTTAATATCAATTATCTTCATCCACAAATATACATCAACAATGAAATGAAAGCTTACAATATATTCCATGTATCTTATCATCAAACAAAAAATGATTGATCCAGTAATTATATATAAGCATACCTAGCTGTTGTTGCTAAGACATTTGGTTCTCCCGGATTAAACCTAACAGATATTACTGTATCTGTTCCCCACTGAAAGCTGTTAATGGGCTGAGACCTGATTACAGGAGGTAGATTGTCATAAAATATTTTGAGTTTTACATGACTGAAAAAAATAAGAAAAAAACAAAGCTGAGATAAGAACCTATTGTGATTCCATATATCGACTTGAGCACCAGCTGTGGCAAACAGATCACCCTCCCACTGGTGATCAACAGCCCTGCAAAAGGGAAAAGGGCTCAGAGAAAAGAATGAAGAAAGATCTCAGAATTAAAACACGCTTGATATGCTCTCATCCTTACCAGAATGCATTCTTCCAAACATAAACTGCCAGTGGCTGCAAATTTGGTTTGCAACATGTTAAGAAAGTTAGATGTGAAAATCATGCCTTGAATACCATGTGTATACATTAAGAAAGCACTACCTCAGATGAATTATCAGTTGAGTCATCTGAATCGGTAAGAGTAGCAACAGGAACATTCCAGAGCTTGACACTGAAACAAAAAGAGTCCAATGATGGGAAGTGAGAAAAATTACGAATAGATCATCAAAACAGATATGCAACTTCAAGGAGCTTAAGAAAAGAAGTTGCATCCAAGTAATAGTTGATTTACTTCAGATTTTCGAGACTCCAGGTTAACAATTGAAGTTAGCCAAAAATTATGGTTTTCATATGTGGATAGAGAGAGATGGATTAAACAATTGAATTATTGTCTTACGTGCAATCAGTTCCACATGATACCAAAATGCGTCCATCTGTTGAAACTGTCAAACCTCGGACAGCACCTTGGTGACCAGAATACTGACAAACTGTTCTCCTTCATTCACAAAAACAAAGGATAAATATCAATAAGATGTGAAAAGTACGCATAATACTTTTTCCCAAACAATCTAGAACAATTTTAGATATGGATACTGAGATACAGTTTCAAACATGATATGCATGCCTGCCTCTTTTCAAATTTTCCGCATGAAATGTCAAGTCCAGTCTCACAAAATGCGAAATATGATCCTCCATAAATTTGAAAATAGAACATAAACAAATAAACAGCTGTAGCATTCCATCTACCATCAGTTGGTATATCACACACATGCACAATATTTTTTGAGTAATACAACATGTACACAATCAAATATGAACTCTGCTTGTATAAACTGACATATCAGTTTTTGTGATATGGAAACTTATTATTCTACATTTTTTTTTTCAACTTTAGATTCCATGCATGTAAATTGAAAAAGAAAGTAAGTCCACATAGAAGAGATCCTAAAACCAAGATTCCAGTTAATCTGTAATAGTTCAAATATCCAAATTCATCATAGTGTGAGATTTACCTGTTAGCAATATCCCAAAGACGAATATCTGCAAATTTGCACAAATGCCCCAAAAAAAAAAAAAAAAAAAAAACAAAACAGGATAAAATTAGAAACTGTGCTTTCATTAAAATCACAGTCTTGCTTTCATTGAAAGTCAGAAAAGCCACCAGTTACGTTCAATAAAATATACAGACCTCACTAAAATATATATAGTTTCTTTCCATTTGCTTTTCTTTTTTCTTTTTACTTTGAAGTAAAATTTTCAAACAAACATAAATGATGAGAATAAAATTTGGCATATGCTACCTCCATCCATAGAACCAGAAAAAAACCCTTTCAAATAATTGGGGTTCTTTGCCATACAAGATATTCCATCTCGGTGACCATCCATTGCTCCAACAAACGGCCTTGCAAAAATCTAAACATAATTCACAAATTAAATTTAACAAAAAGTTAAACTGACAAAAATTCAATAAAATTATATGTCACATTTTACCTTGTCCAATTTGGCTGCAGTAAGAGCCCTGACATACTCCACGGCCTTCTCTTGCGTTCGAAGATTCGGGTCGTAATTATGATAAACCCTCTGATTATGGAAATGTAAATCAAAATTTGTGAATTTAATTAAGGAGAAATACGAAAGAAACAAAATAGTAAAATTTTGAGCTACCTGGAGATCCTGGCTTCGTTCTCGAGTGAATTCATCTGTGGAACGAGATATTACTTTTACCTTCATCTTTTCTTCTCAATTATTAGAGTTTAATTGACTATTGAATAGTCTAATTTGTTCACTTGTTATTATATAATAGACAGATGATGATACAGTGAGTGTACGTTAGAGAGAGAGTGTGTAAAGTAAAAGTAACACTATTCTAAAACCCTAGAATCGTGTCAGCATTGAGGAAGAAGGTGACCAAAACCCTGTGAGTGGACCTAATTCAATTGAGGCCTTATCGGCCCAAACAAAGCCAATGGAGCTCTTTAATATAACAAGGCCCATATCCCAGAAACATATTTTGTAATAATTGCACATGAATTCCTGGATTCTTACATTTTGTTGAATATGGACATAATAATTGTGCAGTTGCATAAAATCGATGCCTGACCGTGAGCGACCTGACGCATGACCAAAGCTTTACCCATATACTCTTATACTCCTAGTAAGTACTGGGTCGAGTTACAGAAAATTTTAAAATTTAATATTCAAATTATTAATAGTTCAAAATATACTATGGTTACGGGATTCATTTTTAATATTCAAATTATGTTCATAATATTCTCTTTAATTTATATTTTGAATTTTATTTATTAGTTAATTATTATGTCATTTAATTTTTAACTAACAATTTTTATGGATAAATATATAAATAAAGTACATGATGTGCCACGGTTATATTGGATTGTCGACATAATGTCAAAATACTATATACATCCAATGAGATTTAGATCTACAAATTAATATAACATAAAAGTAATTGGTAAATAAAAAATATATATAATAAAATAAATTTTAAACTCACTTGATAGAGAAATTAACTTCATAATTTGAATTTTTGAGTTTCACCTTTCATCTTAGGTTAAAAAATTAATCACTTATATTGAAAAGAAAAATATTCATTTTATTTGACAAACTTCTTAAATATGTTACAAAAAAATTAAAAACCAATGAAGAAAATTGAAAATCAAGGTAAAGAAAATATGAGAGCTTTCTTTCTCTTCTCTCGCACACAGCTTCCGCTCTCCACTCTCTCCGCAATCCTCACTTCCTCTCCTCTCTCTTTCAGCCCTCCCCTACCTTTTTACAGCGTTCTAACCTTTATTTTTTTTAATTATAAAATTATTATATTATAATATATATATATATATATATATGCACACACACACTCTTCAATAATGCCGCCAGCCACTAGTATTGACTTTTGCTTTCCCTTTTTCTTTTTCTTTTTTTATTTAATTTTTTTATTTTATTTATTTATTTATTATTATAAATCAGCTGCATTTCCTTTATCTTCCGTTTTTGACTCCAATTCCTCTTCATTCCCAAAATATACTTACAATAATAAAATATAATTTACATAAAATTATATTTAGAGAGCATTAAGATAAAATATGAGTTATAAGTACATTAATTAACACTATAAGTAAAAAAAAAAAATTTAATTTTTATTAAATATACACTATATAGTATTAATAATACTCCCCAACTAGCTTATCGCTAATCCCTAACAATTAAAGCACTTCAAACTCAAATTGAAATCTTTCTTTTTTTTGGGGGAAAGAAAATTATGTTTACTTATTTAATCAGATTAATGATAACAATCAAATAAAAGTATAAGTATTATCTCTTGCTTAAAACAAAATTATTGCCACATCAATAAGAAAACAAATTGGTTAAGTAATTCATATAAAATAATCAATTATTAAAGCTATATTAATCAAGCCACCCTCAAGAATGACATGTCAAACCCAAAAATCTCATAGATAAGAGTGGCACAGTTAAAAGAAAATAAACCCAATAAAAACAGTCACTCCAAAGAATGGTAAATTGAGGGAAAATAGTAGAAAAATAATATTGCACACTCTCACCAATTTAAAAGAATAATGCCGGTAGCTTGGAAATAATATGATCTTAATTCAAATGACTTGCCAGTCAAACCAATAATATTATTCTTATTTATTTATTTTATATATATATCACTACATCTTTTAGTCCATATAACTAGCTTCTACTTCATATTATAGCTCCCCAAAATCACCAAGGACTTTCACTAGGACATAACATAGACTAGGGACATGGCTAACAAAGAAGGGATAATAAGAAAAAAAATGTATGCTTGAGAAAAATAGAGATCTTTTAGAAATTGCAAGATGCTTTTCACTTTATTTATTTATTTATTTTAATCGCACACTTTTTTCTTCTTTTTTATTCATTTTTTTTATTTCATTGCACCACTTTCATGGATAACATACTTATCTCTGCTTTTCTCAAACATAAATGGGTGATAAAAAACATAAAACATAAGGTGATACTTGAAACTGGAGTGGATATGATGATAAGTTAACAAAGAAAAAAGGGGGGTTTTTTTATTTTTTTATTTTATGGAATTAATTTTTGTCATTCATTTTTTTTAAGCTCATAAAAGTTAACTATGAATACTTCATAATGAGGATAGCTAGAAAAGGCTCAAACGGATCAAAGATGACATTTCTGTCATTTTTTAGAACTCTAAATAGTCTTTCATATCTACTAGTTCAATAGAATTTCAGATGCAACTACACCACTTTTTTTTCATTTTTTTATTTTCATTTTTTTCATTTGTTGACTCAAAAGAAAAATATAGAGATCGTGTACACAAATAATAATTTGCTAAGCTATGTAGGCATAAAGGAATACTCCCCAAAAAAAATAATATGCTAAAAAACTCACTTAGAATTTACTATGACATGTACATTCCTTCAAATAGCTTAATTAATTTCACTCATCAAATTTTTCAATCAACATGCAAAGTGGACAATATAGTGTAACATAACTTAAGGCCAAAGATAATACAAAAATTTAGTAGTGTCGTTAGGGTACACCAAATTTAAAACCTTACTAATAATATAAATAGCTAATATAGAGCAAGTAAGGATCGATCCCACAAAGACTAGTTAGTTTTATTTATTATCAACATTAAAATAAAGACTTAAAATAAAATAATAATAATGATGATGATGATGAGTATAATAATAATAATAATAATAATAATAATTAATAATAAATAAATAAATAAAATGGGGTTTTGTGAATTTTTAACTAGATGACACAAAATAAAGAAATTAAAACTACTAAATTAATAATTTAATAAAAACTCTAATTAAATGAGAAAGAAGTAATAATAATGAAAACTTTGGTCAAATGATCATTCGCCACCACCAAACATGCATAGAATATTCATTTTATCATCAATTTCGATTGATACTATCAACCGTAGACAACAATAAGCTCTGTTAATCCCTATCTTTCCTTACTGAGTCGTTAGGCAAAACAAGCTCTTCACCTAATCTCTAACCGTTAAATAATTTAGAATAAGCTCTCTAAATTTAAGATAACGGAAGCATTAAGCAAAGAAAGATTTTAGGTTGATCTAGGCAATAAACACACAAGCTCGGATTATTTAACTTAGGTTATGTTCTCCAATTGAAATCACGGATTCCAATATGCTACTAATGATTAAAATATCAAGACAGTTATGGATCAAGAATTTTAATCTAGCAATAGAATTTATTCAAGCCCTATCTAATTGGCCACTTAAACAAGTCAAGAATAAAATCATAAACCTTAATAACAGAAGAACATAAACAATCCCAATTAAAGAAATTTAATGATAGAAATTAATTATTAATTAAATAGCATGTCTGGGGTTTTGAATTCACCCTTAACCAAATAGAAAATTTAGCTTAACATAATTAAATTGGGAATAAAAAAGTAGATAAAACCAGTCATGGGAAATAATTCAAAAGGCTAGCTCTGCTCCAATTTAATTCCTTCAGCTTCTCTTTATTTTCCTCTGCGGCTGCTAGCTCTCGGGTTTGTGTCTTGAATTGTGCGGCTGCTGCTTGTTTTTAATTCTTGGCTGCTGAATTCTCTTTATGTCTTGTGGCTACTGAAATCCTTCTCTCCAATTGCCGCTTGTCTTATGCTTTTATAATAGCTTTAATTTTTGCACCCTAAATCCTTGTACGGAAAGGATTAAAACAAAAGCCACCGCCACTTATTTTGCAAGCCCAAAAGCCCAAATTCACGTGCATGCATGCATATTGGCCGCTTGAATTTCCATTCCTTTCTTTTATTTCCATGCACATGCTATTTGTTTCCTATATATGCATATATTCGGCCAATTCCAATTTGAAGCAATTGATTTGCTTTCCATAATTGCCATGCATGATAATTAATCAAATCAAATATTCCTTGACTTGTTTCAATTAAATCTCTTTATTTCTTTCCTCTTTATGATTATTCCGAGTAGATTTCTTCACGAATATTCCAATTTAATTCCTCTTTAATCCCATAATATACCTAAAATAACAAAATATAAAAATTAAGATTAAGAATTAATATAATAAAATATAATTTAATAAAATAACTAAATTAAAAATTAACTAACCTAATTATAATATTTAATACCAAAACAAGAAAAAGATGGAGAAGTTAATAATAAAATATATAGAAAATATGCGCTTATTAGGTGCGCATCAATCGAGACATAAAAAGCAAAAATCAAATGGCAAAATATCAGTAAAACAAAAAAATTGAGTCACCCATTAAAGACGCAATCAAGATTTGATGGGTCTCTCAAATTGATTTCGGTATCTTCTTCATATGGTTGGTATTCTAGATATGATTTTAGTCTATGACCATTAACTTTAAATATGAAATTGTTCTTTATATTCTTAATTTCTATGACCCTATATGGATATACATTTTTCACAACAAATGGGCCACTCTACTTTGACTTAAAATTTCCTAGAAATAAATGAAGACAAGAATTATAAAGCAACTCTTTTTGACCAATTTCAAATATTTTCTAAAAAATTCTTTTATCATGAAAAACTTTGTTTCTTGCTTTAATAATTCTTGAATTTTCATAAGTGTCATTCCTTAATTTCTCAAGTTCATTCAATTGCAAATTACACATATTACCATCATAATCAAGATATGAATTAAAAGCTTTAATAGCGTAAATTGATTTATGCTTAAGTTTTGGTTCTTTCACTTCCGTCATCTTTTCAAGTGTCCTGTGTCTTGTAATTGGCTATTGTCATCCTTAAGCACCTGCATAGAATCAAGTATATAGCATGCATCAACAGTATTACATTCTAATTCCTTACTTAATTCAAATGAATCAGTAAAACAAGTTTCTATAGAGTTTTTAAGTTTCTCATCTTGAATGTGTTCCTCAATGATTGATTCAATGAGTTCAGTTTCTTCATTCTTTCTATCATCATCTTATTTGTCACAAGGTCGTTTACATATGTTGAAATTGAATTTTAATATCATATTACTGAAGGATAAATTCTTCACTCCATTCCTGCAATTAATCAAAGCATAAGCAGTGGCTAAAAATGGTCGACCTAATATGATAGCAATTTGCTTACATTCATCAGCAATTGGTTCAATTTTCAAAACAATAATATTCATAGGATATATGAATTTATCGACTTGGACTAAGACATCTTCATTTATCCCTTTCGGTAACTTAATCGATCTATTGATAAGTAAAAAAGTGGTAGAGGTTGGCTTTAACTCACCATGATTGAGTTGTTGGTACATTGAATATGAAAGCAAATTGCCACTAGCACTAAGATCAAGTAAAACATGTTTAATTTTATGGCCCCCAATAATGAAAAAAATAGTTGGACGACCAAGATCTTTGTATTTCGAGGCATTATTAGTTAAAAGTATGGAACTTACCTATTCTGCTAGAAAGACTTTCTTTTACACCTTATTTTTCTTTTTTACAGTGCACAAGTCTTTCAAAAATTTAATATGAGATGGTACCTATTTAATGATGTTTAGCAAAGGAATGTTGACCTTTACTTACTTAAAAACTTTATAAATTTCTGGGCTATGGATTGATTTCTTTAGCTTGATTAGTGCTTGAGGGATTAGGGGTACAGGAGGAGAGTCGATTATTTCTTCATGGGTTAAAGGTTTGATAACTTGGCTCCTTATTAATTTTACGAGGATTAAGAATGTGTTTTTCGATAACTTTTCCACCATAAAGGGTTATAACTGATTTAACTTAGCTTATGTTTTGGTTTCTAGTACTACCCATTTGAGGATGTTGTTGACTCTTGGGGTTTGGTTTAGGTTGAGAAGGAGAATTTACCTTTTTCATGAATGGCGAGGGCTGATGTAAGTTTAGAAATGGGATCTTTCAAATTGGTCATTTCCATGGTTTGGTTATTAATGAACTCTTGATTTTTAATGAATGAATACAATGTATCTTCAAGACTTTTTCTTGGTGGTAAGACATAAGGTGGGTAACTCTGGGTTTTTCAAAAATTTTAACGTATAGTAGGTGGTTGTGAAGGTTGTGCATGATTGTCATTTCTCCAACTGAAATTTGGGTGGTTTCTCCAACCAGAGTTCTAGGTTTGTGAATATGGATTAGGACTTGGGCTTTTGAAATTATCTATGACATTTGCCTGTTCGTACAAACTTTCTTTCACAACTAGCAAGGTCAGACAGTCCTATATAGAATGGTCAATGGCAATTTCAAACATGACATGACATAACATATCTTGAGTAGATTTAACATGATCATTTTTTTTAACTCTAATGCTTTGAATTTTCTAGCTAAAGATGCAAATTTGGCTTGAAGGTCATGATCTTCCCTAAGGCTGCAGATGTCTCCACAAGATGGAGATGGTTGGGGTTTACTCGATGACTAAATAAGAACCAACAATATCCCAGCATTGTGCGTTTCAGATAATTAGTCAAGATAATCTAATGCATCTTTAGGACTTTTGATAGGAATTTAGATCTATTTTTAAATAGATGTAGGTAATATTAAACTCTAAAAAAAATTAATTAAGCATAAATTCATTAAACTAAATTAATTTTCGAAAAAAACTGTTCACAGTTACTGTTCACGAATACCGTTTACGCTTCACTGTTCATGAGTACTGTTCACAGGTTACTGTTCATCCACATAAAAAATATTAATTTTGCCACAAAACAATAAATTGCAGAAATTAAAAGATACAGAGATTTTTACGTGGTTCGGATAAATCAATCCTACATCCACGAGGCCACGCCCAGTTGAAAAGCAATTTACTAAGTTGAGATGTTACAACCTATGGATTTACCAAACTTAAGACTCTCACTTAAGTTTCTCACCGTATAAGCTTATTCAACCTTAGACTGAATCTACTTCTCTTGAATAACCGCTACCCCTCTTGATCCATGATCCTCAAGGCACTTCGCAAAGTGATCAATAGCGAATCTTCAATTCTTCAACGTTTAATGATCCAAGATCCACATAGACTCTCCGTAAAGATGAATAAAAATAGTCTCGTTACAAGACTTGAATATAGAACACAATATATATCACACAACCTGATGCTTTTCTGCTTTATGCTCTGTGTTGTGCGTCACCCTTCAATTGTGAATCACCTCTCTTTATATAGGCACTAGGGTTTCTAAAAAATAACAAGTCTTAAAAGGCTTGATTCTTTCCAAATAAAAAATTCTTTCCTCTTATAATTCCTATGAATCAGAATATGAATAAATCTGATATTCCTGCCTTGCTTGTCTCCCAAGGAATATCTAGAGCATAAATAAATTTCTTGTTTAAAGTTATTCCTGCCTTGCTGGTCTCCCAAGGAATATCTAGAGCATTAATAAATTTCCTATTTGAACCAACTTCTGTTCTAAATAAATCCTACGCGCCAATTATAAAATTCCACCATAATTGACTTGCTAAATTAGACACCTAATTAAACTAGGAAACAAATATTCCTAATGAGAAAACAAATATTCCTAATAAATTGGAATCACACTAAATTAGGGAATTAATAAATTAATCCCTATTACAAGATATGCGATAAATAAATTTTTAATTTAACTAGACTTGCCATAAGATGCCAACTCTATAAATAATGGACCTAACAATCTCCCCCTTGGCATCCTTGTGGCAAAAGCAATCCAATATAAGTCTTCAATAAAATCTTGGCGCTAAAACATGTATCTAAAATAAGCACAAACAATAACAAAGAACTAACCAAATAATTGGCAATTAGCATGTTAGTTCATCAAAGAAACAAGGCAAGATTAAAATAAAATTCTAATTTTATTGATCAATAAATTTTAACGCAACATTAAGTACAAAATCAAGATAAACTCCCCTTGAGAATTTAAATACTCCCCCTAAGAGTTTAAAAACTATACTCCCCTTAACTTATTACTTCATGCAAAGATTAAAGACCAATTACTCCCCTTCTTTTGCCATAAGATTGCAAAAGGGAAGAATCTGGAGCAACCAAAATTATAAGGTGGAAGCCAAGAAAATAAAGTGAAAATTAATGATCCTTAAGGCTTCTTTATATAGATGAGCTAGCCTAGTTCAAAGGTTAGAAATCTTATGTTCATAAGGTACGGAAAAGGATTTGTTTCCAATTTAAGCCAATATTAAACCTAAATCTTGTAGGGGAACAAAAAAAATATAATTCTAACTCAAATAAGTCAGTAATATGAAGATAAACGCACACAAGAAATGAGATGCATGATAATATTTGAAACAAATACAGTACAGATGCATGAACTTTGTAATGAAACTGGGAATGAGTAGAAAAGAACTAGAATGCGACCCATATGCCGTTGAAAAGCTCTTTAAATCAGCTGTATGCAGAATTTTACAGAACCGAATTTGGAGTTCTGTAGACAAAGTTACGACCAAAAGAATGCAACATGTTCACTTGTGACGGGCAAAAATTTTTCTGCACTTTAAAAATTAAAAATTTGGATTTTGCGGCAAACATGTGTAACTTTTAAAATCAAAATCAAATCAATCTGTAAAAACATGATAATGCACATGATTAATGAAAAACATGCATGTATGAAGATGATTTTTTTTTCTTTATGCATGAATAATAAACTTGAACAACGGAAAAACCAATTTATCAAGGAATTTTCCACAACAAGCACTAAGTCATGAAATCAAGACTCTAATTTCCTCAAATAAGTAAAGATTAGAAAAATTTAAGCTTTTGTGTGTTTGTGCAAGCAATTCAATCTAGACCTTTTTCCCAAAAATTCATCAATATTCATAGTCAAAGTCTCAAATATAAAACATAGAGTTGGTCAAACTAACCTTATTATCTTTATCTTCAAATTTGACCATTTTGATTTTGACAGACCTTTTTTTTTTTTGTAGTATAGCATAAGCTTTGTTGATAATAGAAAAATATCTATGGTCAGGAGCTTTCACTCTACCTCTTAAGGTAGCCTTCTTCTCATGGTAGTTCGTCCTCTGTCATATTTGTGATACACAGTCTTAGATCACTCAAGGATAGCTTCACTCTTAAGAGTTATAGGTAGCTATTTCTGACCATAGTGTCTGTATATATTTGTGGTCTTATGACAAGATATGAATCAAGGCAAACAGTCATAACTCAAGTTAAATATTCTCAACAAAGACCATGTTAATATCAAATCCTTGAGAAAAAGTAAAGACTGAATTGACGTTCATGTGCTTTTCAAAAGAATGTTAAATAACCCTAATCAAAATTTATTCAAGGCTTTCAAGTCTTTAAAAACAAGAAAAATTGCTTGTCGTTTATTAATCCAAGACTTATCAATGAAGCACAAAACAAACTTTAAAAATTTAAAAACATGTAAATGCATGCGCTATATCTAATGCATAAATGCATGACTTAAATCTAAATGAAAAAATATTTTGATTTACATAGAACACACACCCAAAGCTTTCCGTAAGGAATCAAATCGTTTGGAATCTAGGGCTTTTCTAAAGATATCTGCAAGCTGTTTTTCAGTATCAATGTATTCTAAGGACACAGTCTTGTATTCTACTAAATCTCTAATAAAATGGTGAGGAATATCAATATGTTTAGTCCTAGAATGTTGAATAGGATTTTTAGAAATATTGATAGCACTAGTGTTATCACAAAACACAATTAAAGTCTCCTGGAACATACCGTAATCTGCAAGCATTTGGTTCATCCAAAGTAATTGAGTGCAACAACTTGCAGCTGCAATATATTCAGCTTCTGCCGTGGAGAGAGAAATTGAATTCTGTTTCTTGCTATGCCACGACACTAAGTTGTTTCTAAGATAAAAACATCCTCTAGTGGTGCTTTTTTTATCGTCAGCATTGCCAGCCCAATCTGCATCACTATATCCTGCAAGACTTGAATTAGTGTCATTAGTATACCAAATACCATCATTGACTGTTCCACTGACAAAACGAATGATTCGTTTAACCGCTGCTAAGTGTGACTCCTTTGGATTTGCTTGGTACTTAGCACATACACCAACACGGAAACATATATCAGGTCTACTTGCTGTCAAATAAAGTAAACTACCAATCATGCTTTTGTAAAGGCTAGGATCAACACTGGAACCAGTATCATCAATAGTTAACTTGGTATCAGCACCCATGGGAGTTCTCATGTGTTTTGCTGAATCTAAACCAAACCTCTTAACTAAATTCTTGGCATACTTACTTTGATTGACAAAAATTCCATTCTCCATTTGTTTCACTTGTAAGCCTAAGAAGTAAGTTAATTCTCCCACCATGCTCATCTCAAACTCTTTTGTCATTTGACTTACAAATTCTTGCACATGATCAGAAGAAGTAGACCCAAAAACTATATCATCAACATAAATTTGAACAATTAAAATCCCTGGATTAAGTTGCTTAACAAATAGAGTTCTGTCTACTCCCCCTCGTTTATATCCTTTTTCAATCAAAAATTTAGTCAATCTTTCATACTAAGCTCGAGGAGCTTGTTTTAAGCCATACAAGGCCATTTTTAATTTAAAAACATGGTTTGGGAAATATGGGTCTTCAAAACCTTTAGGTTGTTCAACATAGGCTTCTTCATTTAAGATGCCATTCAAAAAGGCACTGTTAACATCCATTTGAAATAATTTAAAGCCTATTAAACATGCAACTACAAGAAGCAAACAAATGGATTCTAGTCTAGCAACAGGTGCAAAGGTTTCATCAAAGTCAATACCTTCGATTTGCGTGTAGCCTTGCGCAACTAACCTAGCTTTATTTCTCACTATGTTTCCAAATTCATCAGTTTTATTCTTAAAAATCCATTTGGTTCCTATAACATTTGTGTGACTAGGTCTAGAAACTAGCATCCATACGTCATTTCGTTCAAATTGTTCTAACTCTTCTTGCATAGCTTTAATCCAAAATTCATCAAGTAAGGCCTCCTTAACATTCTTAGGTTCAATTAATGAGATAAAGCAAGTAAATCTTACCATATTTGCATACCTTTTCCTTGTGACCATTTGTTCATCAAGATCACCTATAATGAGGTCAGATGGATAATTTTTCTTAACTCTTGATGATGGTTCCTTTCTTGCTGGGTCCTGTAGGTCCATGATTGCCTGAAGCTTTGAAATCTTTTCCTTTACATTCTCTGGAGTTTCTGAAGTTTCTTTAGATGTGTTTTCTATATCTAGCTCTTTTTCTTTCAAAGAAGGTTTACTGGATTGACCTTTCTCAATTATTTCATCTGTGGGAGTAACTATATTTGATGTTTCTAAAAGACTAGTTATTTCTTCCTCAATTGAATAATCTACAAAATCTTGATAGTCATCAATTACAACATTTGCAGATTCAATAATGTTATGAGTTCTCATATTATAGACACGAAATGCTCTATTATTATTGGAATAACCAAGAAAAACACCTTCATCGCTTTTTGAATCAAATTTACCAAGATGCTCACGATCATTCAATATGAAGCACACACTACCAAAAATATGAAAGTAACCTAAATTAGGTTTCTTACGCTTCCACAACTCATATGGAGTTTTCTTAGTACCTGGACGAAGATAAACGCGATTAATAGTGCAACAAGCAGTATTTATTGCTTCAGCCCATAATTTCTTTGAAGTTTCTTCGAGTTTAACATTACTCGAGCCATTTCCTGTAGTGTCTTATTTTTTCTTTCTACAACACCATTTTGTTGAGGAGTAATAGGTGAGGAAAACTCATGTGAAATTCCATGTAAATTACAATATTCTTCAAAATTAGAATTTTCAAATTCTCTTCCGTGATCACTTCTAATTCGGACAATATTACAATCCTGTTCATTTTTAACCTTTTCACAGAGTTTTTTAAACACATCAAATGTATCTGATTTTTCTCTAAAATAAACCCATGTATATCTTGAAAAATCATCTACACATACAAATGCGTACCTTTTCCCAGCTTGACTTTCAACTTGCATTGGTCTCATAAGATCCATATGAAGTAGCTGAAGTACCTTAGATGTTGTGCTATCTTGAATGGCTTTATGTGATGCCTTTTGTTGTTTGCCAAATTGACATGAACCATATACTGTAGGTTATTTGTTTTTGAATAGTGGAACTCCTTTAACAGCACCTGTTTTCATAATTTTAGTTAATAATTTGTAGTTCAAATCACCAAGCTTTTGATGCCATAAGTCTGTGTCATCAAGAGTGGTCTTATGGCAAATATTTGAACTAGTCAATTTATAGCAATGATCAGATGATCGATGTCCTTCCAAAATGCAATTTCCATCAACATCAAGAACACGACATTTGTTTTTATCAAAGTTGACAAACAAGTTCTGATCACAAATTTGACTAATGCTAAGTAAATTTGCTTTAAGATTTTCCACATGCAGAACATTATCAAGTTTTGGAAAGCCTCCCACATTTAGTGTTCCTTTTCCAAGTACACGACTTTTCACGCCATCAGCAAAAGTCACATTTTCTCTATCACTTCTATCACCTGTCATGTGTTTTAAACAACCACTATCAAAGTACCAAAAGTCAGTAAGTACAAGTTCTTAAGGAAACAAGGAACACATAAGCTTTATAATTAGTCTTCCTTACCCAAGTAGTTCTAGGTTTATTTTCATTTGTCTCAACCTTAGGTCTAGGTGTCATCCTAGGTTTTCTATATGAATAATTAAATAACATAGCCTTTTTTTATGTATTTTATAAACTTGAAGCAATTAGGTCTTATATGTCCTTCAACATGGCAAAAATGACAAGTGGGAATAAACCGATTGTTCTTACCTCGACTAGCTGGTGAAGAATGTGCAATATCTCTACCTTTCTGATGATATGAAATTTTAACTATTGGTGGAAAAGATTTAACAAACACACCTTGAGAATTTGAACCTTCACCTTGTTTGTATCCAAGACCATGATGATCTGAGCTTGATTTGCCAATTGATAAGATATGATCTAACTTTTGAGTTCCAGAATTCATCATTTTAAGAGACTTTTTGGTATTTTTCAATTCTCTGGACACAGAGAACAACTCATTATCTTTATCAGAAATCAAAGACTGTAAATGACTTGCCTCGCCTTCTAATTTGGTCTTGTCTACTAGGAGGTTAGTGAGCTGAGTAAGCAAAATCTCATTCTCTCTGCATGTTTCTTTATACTTTTCGAACATCTTTTTGCAGAACTTAAAAGTAGAGGCAGTATCCTTCACATTGAGATTATCAAGGTCATCATCAGAAGTGTCATCAGTATCTTCATCCTTTTCATCATAATCAGCATGAGTAACGAGAACATTAGAATGAGAACACATATCAACTGACCAACTGGAACAAATTTTCTTGATTTCAGTTCATGAAATTCTTCTGCCAGTTTATTGTGCACAACAAGTCCTCCAACAAGATCATCTTCATCAACACTAAATGAGTCATCATCACTCCAAGTAGTTTGCATGGCTTTCTTTTTCATGAGTGTATTCGCACAATGGACTTGGATGTGTCCAATGCCACCACATTCTCTGCATTTAACACCCTAATATTTATTAGCATCAGAAGATTTAAAACTAGGGTTAGACGTACCTTTCTGAGTAGTTGGTGTAACAGAAATCGTAGACTTCTTTGATTTGTTGAAATTCTTCTTCTTCATGAACTTCTTAAAGTTTTTTGCAATGAATGCAATTTCATCCTCATCATCATCATCATTATCAATCTCAGCAGGTTTCTAAGTCTCAATCTTAAAAGCAACACTTTTCTCTTTTCTAGAATGTAAGTTCAGATAGTTTGTCTCATAAACCATTAGTTTCCCTATCAATGAACTCCTAGTCATAGTAGAAATGTCAGTATGCTCTTCAATAGCTAAAACTTTAGGATGATATCTAGGATGCACAGCTCTAAGAATTTTTTTACAAATTTCTTCTTCATTAAGAGGTTTTTCAAGAGCATAAAAACCATTTAACATAGCAAGCAATTTAGAATTAAATTCAGCAATAATTTCATGCTCCTTCATTTTTAAGTTCTCAAAATCAGTTGTAAGCTTTTGAAGTTTGTCACCTTCAAATGTCTCTTGAAGAATATCCCATCCTTCCTTTGAAGTTGTGCAAGTTGAGATCAGTTGATGCTGGTACATGTCAACACCATTAACAATAGCATTGAGTCCCTTGTTGTTGTAGCTTGCATTGTTAAGTTCATCAACCATCTATGTGTTGATTGGTTTAGGACTGACAACATCATTTACTGTCACAGTTGGTGCTGTGCATCCAGTAAGTACCATTCTCTAGACTCTCTCATCAATTGAGGCCGGTAAGATCTGCATCCTTTGCTTCCAAGAAGCATAATTTGTCCCATCAAGGAGTGGGGGATGGGAAAAAGAACCACCTTCTCTTTGTAGACATTCCTACAAAACAAATAGATCTAGGATCCCAAAAATCTCACCAAAGAATATTAGTGCCTGCTCTAATACCAATTGATAGGAATTTAGATTTATTTTTAAATAGATGTAGGCAATATTAAACTCTAAAAAAAATTAATTAAGCATAAATTAATCAAACTAAATTAATTTTCAGAAAATACTATTCACGAGTAGTGTTCACGCCTCACTGTTCACGAGTACTGTTCACACTTTATTGTTCACAAGTTACTGTTCATCCGCATCAAAAATATTAATTTTGCCACAAAACAATAAATTGCAGAAATTAAAAGATACGAAGATTTTTACGTGGTTCGGATTAATTAATCCTACATCTACGAGGCCACGCCCAGATGAAAAGCAATTCACTAAGTTGAGATGTTACAACCTATGGATTTACCAAACTTAAGACTCTCACTTAAGTTTCTCACCGTACAAGCTTACTCAACCGTAGACTGAATCTGCTTCTCTTGAATAACCACTACCCCTCTTGATCCACGATCCTAAAGGCACATCGCAAAGTGATCAATAGCGAATCTTCAATTCTTCAACGTCTAGTGATCCAAGATCCACATAGACTCTCCACAAAAATGAACAAAAATAGTCTCGTTACAAAACTTGAATATAGAAGACAATATATATCACACAACATGAGAAATAAGGTTTTATATAACGGGATGCGGTGGCTTTTGCCTAGGGGATTTGGGATGGTTGTGTAAAAAGAAATCGCAAAGATACAACTAGAATGTGTACTGTTCAAAATCCTGTGATTTAGGAGCCTCCACAGTTGGGGTGGTTTAAATTAAATACTAATGTGGCAGTGGATGTTCATAATGGTAAGATCAATTATGGGGCTGTTATTAGAAATCATGCGGGCTTGGTTATGTTAACTGGAGCTGATTTTGGGAATTATTGTGATGAGGTGGCTACTATTCAGGCAGAGGCTATTCGCTTTGGTATTCGACTTGCTAAGGAGGCTGGTTTGTCTCCTTTAATGGTTGAGTCAAACTCGTTGTTTGTCATTCAATTGATACATGGGAAGCAACATACTCGTTCAGAGCTTTTGAATAAAAATAAGTACTTTGAAAGGAATAGTCATGGATGAAAATAAAAAAGTATAGTCATGGATTTTGAAAGGAATAATTTGAATAGAAACAAAAGTACTTTATGAAGCCTTATACTAAAAATAACGAGAAAATAAATTGAGTATTATTAGGGAATTTGAATGGATAATTTTTAATATAAGAAAAATCCTTTATGAAGCTTTTGATTAAAAAGAAACTGAAAATAAACTATGTATAGTCATGGGATTTGAATAGATAATTTGAATAAAAGCAAAAATACTCTATGAAGCCTTGTACTAAAAAAAACTTGAAAATAAAGTCAATATAGTCATGAGATTTAAAAGGATATTTTAAATTGAAGCAAAAGTACTCTATGAAGCCTTCTACAAAAAAGAAATTGAAAATAAACTGTGTAGTCATGTTGTTTGAATGGATAATAGAGTACTCTATGAAGCCTTGCACTAAAAATAACCATAAAATAAATTGAGTAATAGGATTAAATGGATAATTTGACCTATAATATAGAGGATAAAGATCCTCTCATGATCTCTGCATATGTGGGTTTTGAAGTATCTTTTAACATGTATAAAATGATGCATTTTCATTTATATATGGACAAGATTTACTTATTTATTATATTTTCATTTATCAACTATCGATCACGTAATTGTATTTGGTCAGATAAAAATCAGATCATAAGTTTGAAAATGATAAGACGAGCTATATATTGTCTATCGTGTTTGGGAAAATTTTGAAAATGATTTTTCTATTTTTACTTTCTTTTTTAAAGAAATACATAGCAAGGGATAAATATTCAAAGGCTATATCACCCACAATTTCTATATCAATGATATTATGCTTACAAAGTTGTGATATATAATTTGTATTTAAACTGATATGATATAAAATATAGTATTATTAAATGTCACATTGTGAATTGTGTACGGATTATGTCTCACTACTACATGATGAATTATATGAGCGCCATGTGTGTGTCACATTAATTGAGATACAAACTTTGTATTTTAATCTTGTAAATACAACAATACTCATTTTGATATATTTATTGAAAGGCTTCGTAACTAGCTAGAGGTAGATTCATTTAATTTAGTTTTATTATTATTTCAGTACTTTAAAAATTATAAAATATTAAATAACTATAAGAAGTATTGTTCCCTATCATTTTATTATTATATCTTTGTAAAACCTTTCATTTTACTAATTTTCTATTAGGACCATTATTTGACCAGTTAGTTGACTGGTAAAATACCAATTTTATCCTTTATGATAAAATACACCAATAGAGGTATCAAATAATAGATATAAAATTATTGTAATGCCTCTAAATTGTTAAATAAAAATTTAACCATGAATTTATTGTAATTATAAAAATAGTTAATTGACAAAAATATTCCTAATATTTTTGTTGAAAAACGCACAATCCACTCTAAAAAAACACTTAAATATGGAAATGTTGATTTTGTAGATAAGCTTTAAGTTTTTTTTTTTTTTAGAAAACATTGTGTGTTTTTTTAAATAAAAATATTCAGTGGTATTTTGTCAATTTGTTACTTTTATAGTTATAATAAATTCAAGGTTATTCATAATTTCATCGTTAAAACTATTATTTAACAATTTAAGGGCATAGCATAATTTTTTGTCCACTATTTGATATCTCTATTTGTGTATTTTATCATAAAGGATAAAATTAATATTTTACTAATCAATTAACCGGTCAACAAACAGTTCTAAAAAAAAGAGTAAAATGAAAGGTTTTGCAAAGATATAGTAGTAATATGATATGAAATATTACTTCTTGCAGTCATTTGATATTTTATAATTCTTGAAGTACTGAAATGATAATAATCCTTTAATTTATATATGTTCTTGTATAAATTAATATTCATTTTCGAAAAATTTGGGTGAGGATTATAAAACCCACCCAGTAAATACCAAGCACGTGATAGCAGCTCTAAAATACATTCATGCCTAGCTAAGTCTTAATAAGAGGCATATTAATTTGTTTAGGGCAAAGCTATGTTGCAACCTGGATTGGGTACCCCATTTTTTTTTTGTCTTTTTTAGGTCAATTATAATGGAGTCCTGTTATTTGTTATAAAAACAAAAAAACTAAAAGTTTTTAAATTTCTTCACACATTAGCCCTACACCTATAAATTTTCAATTGTAGTGATGCTTTTGGAAGGCACGATCTGTTTCACTTGTACTTTTCCAAGACGCCGTCGTGAACACAATACTCTAACATTGCAGACTTGTCAATTTGGATAATATAAGTTTTCTTTGTATTGCAATATATGTAGAGAAGCCAATGCATGATTTGCTAGAATTGAGAAAAAAAAATCCATTTCACTGCCAAATTAAAAAAAAAAATTGGACATGGCCATGGTGCTGTTGTCCAGCGCTAACCCATTAATCTGACAAGAATATAACACAAAAAAAAAAAAAATTGAGTGATCAATCTGACACAATTATTTAATTGGTCATATCTGTGTTAACTAGGAGTGGCTAAATCTAACTAGATATAATTATTATCCATCTATGTATAAATACATAATTATCCAATATAAATATGATAAATATCTACATAGATATTTAATTTTTATTATAAATCACTGTGCATTTTATAATATGAAAAATGAATAAAAAATTCTTTTTTATTTTTTATTTAATTTCCTAAAGATTAATATTGAAAGGTAATTAAAATTATTTTCAATATAGAAACAGAATAATAAAACAAAATTATTACTCTTATTTTTTAATTAATTACAAAAAAATATTTTACATTAAAAAATATAGATAATCACTGGGGACCACTACTCCGTCGTCAGCAATGACATTATTGATCGAGGGGGCCATGAAGGGTACCATTAGACTCGAAATTGGATGGTCTACACAATGATAGTCTTAATGCCTGAAATTGTTGATATGTAGAGTTGCACGCCCCTTCCAAAAATGAATGCCACCATAACTACACCACAAAACCGCAATGAGTTACATTACACTGACACCGTTTTTCAACTTAGAGATCGCCAATTTGGTTGTTAAAGGTGGTGAACCTTGAAACGCCGCCTAATCATGGCAGTCTTGCTATGGTTGTTTGCATTGGATTGGAAGGTGCATTCATCGTCGACACATCCATTTATCCGGCAACATTACCACTATTACATAGATCGGATAATTTTGAATCTGTTGATAATATTTGTGTTTCTATTCACTCCTATTTTTTGATGATAGTGCCGTCATTGTTGTCGTTGACGGTGCAACAATTTTTGGCAATATTATTTTGATTGTTCATTTAATTTACAAAACTTAAATCTTAATTATAATATTCAATTTTAGTTTTACACACTGAAAATTTAATAATATTCAAGTTCATGAATGGATATCGGATAAATCAAATCCAGAGTATTTTGGATAGATTTTATCCAATTTATTTGGATCAGATACTTGGATACCCAACTTGATATGAATTTGCTTGCTCTCCCTAGCTGTCAACTCGATTAATAACTGTATTGGTTTCATTATTAAAATTATAATATGATAATCTGTTTAAGAGATGATTAATTATTCAATTAATTATATTAATTGACTTATATTTTAATTGATACATATATGTTGAATTTTCATATTTTAAAAATCATTTATTTGTATTCAAAACAAAATTGATTGGAGTTTAAGAAGATAGCACTCCAAAATTTATAAAAAAAATATAAAAGCGTATTAAAAATATATTTTTTATTGAAAATTAAAATTTTGTTTAATAAGTAACACAATTATGACACGATAACAAATGAGTCGGTAGGATTGAAGTTCTTTACACAACTAATATATGAGTTGGGTTGGGTTAGCTCAAATTTGACGACACGATATGAACACGATCTACTAACCTGAAGTGCCACCTCTACTATTGTACATGTGCGATGTTAGAAAGAGAGAAGAAAGAATAGAAAATATTTATTTTTAGTTTATGCTTAATAAAGAAATATTTAAATTATTTTCAAATAGAGTACTTGTTTAGATTTTTTTTTTTACTCTTCTCCCAGTTAAGTTAATGAAAGATCTTAATCGTAAGGATATGTGTTGATGACTATTTAAAATGTTGGAGTGGAGTAACAAATATCAATTTATTTAAGTGTACAATTTAATTTATTCTTTTTATTTAAAGACAAAAACTCAATGAAAAATATAAAAGTCTTTGTTCAAACAAACAAAAATGATTTTACGAATTCATAAACTAACACTTTATTATTAATAGTAAATTAATATATTTTTACTACATAATCAAATAATTGATGGTATGTTAAATAAATATTATGTTACAAAAAAATAATAAAACATTAACTGCATAGAATATGAGATTAAATTTATTTTCATATTTTGTACATTCCATCTACTTGAGATAGTAAAATCTCTTATGTTAAAGAAAAAAGGTGGGATATGAGATTTAAACCCTGCACACATGGGTGAGAGGAAATTAGTTGCCGTTATGTTAAATTAAAAAAAAATCATATTTATATTTATCCTCAATTATGGTTAGTAAATAATTTAAATAGTTTAACTATATATTAAATTAATTAATTTTTTACTTAATAATAAAATATATTAATTTAAATATATATTAATAAACGTAAGAATAAGTCATTTAGTTGGAAATCCAGTTCAATAGTGTAAAACATTTAAAATATGATGGACTTATATGTCAAAATATTAAAACTTTTGATTTTTCTTATTGTACATAAACAACAGGGACTTTTAATGTTAATAACCCAATAAACGTCTAAGCCATTGTACTACTTATGGGTTAAATCCAACGGTAAATTTGAAAAAGACTAAAAAAGGGGTACCCAACCCACGATGCAACATAGCTGTTGTTTATCCACTATGAGAATAATTAACATAAAACGTACATAATATATGTGATATATTTTACATAAGTACTACTACACTGTCTACACATTTGTTTGACGGCAAAAAATGTGATTATTTTTTAAAATATAGAGATAAATCTTTATATAATTAGATAGTAAGTGAGATATAAGTTAAAATTAAGTAGGTTTTTATATATTAGGATAAATTAATTGTCTAAGAGTAACTTTTAGACTTAAAACATGACTATCCCATTCACTATTTAGGATAATTATTTATTCTAACTTTGAACTTTGAACTTTGAACTTATACAAATGTAAATGTCTCAATTTCATAATTGGGCATAATGCAATTAAACCTTATGCCTTAATATTTTTTTTATACTTTAATAAATTATATGATATATATATATGTTCCAATCCAAAATCCTGCTTTAATAAAGTCTAGAATTTTGGACCAAATCAATACTAAATGTATGTATGTATTTATTTATTTATTTTCAGGGTCAATTTCCTTAATATCTATGTGATATCATTGGTGAGTATTGTACAAGACCTCTCAGATGACCAATTATTTGGGCAGCTTCTTGATTGTACATTGCTCAAGGAGAATTTGATTATTTTGATTTTGGCAAACAATAACTTTTCTCACATCTGTGAGAGTAGCAATTTGAGTCCTCATATTAAAAATATGAGACTCAATTTCTCCTTTAACTGAAGAATAATTGAGTAGAGACAGTTTTCTCCTTTATGAAATATGATTAGAGTAGACATCTCTTGAGTATTAGTGAAGATAAAAAATTTTAGATAATGTTTTATAAGATTTAATATAAACTAATCCCAATAGTTATCTTATAAATATCAATAATTGTCTCATATAATATCAGATATAAATATCAGTAGTTGTTTAATGTAATATCAGATGTCTGACTTTTCTCAAACAATTCGAAACACAATGGACTACAGCTGTACAGTTTAGTCACGCATTTACAAAATAACAATTTATTTTTGGAAAATTGCCATCATCTCCGAAGAAGTGCACACATCTTAATGTTGTTAATATTAGGAAATAATAAATTTTCTAGAAGAATTCTTTCATGGATCGATGATATCCTACCTTATCTGATTGCTTTTTTTTTTTTTTTAAATCTCTTCTCTCCGTTCTAATTAGATCCAAGGAAATGAAGCCTTTAACTAAGAAAAATGGTAAACTTCAATTCACCTCAGTTAAAATGATAATCTTTAATTTATTCCTCAAAATTTGAGTATATAAAATACAATTTATTTCTATTTTCATTTAGAAGATGATGACAAATGGGGGATGTAATGATGATACATTTTTTTTAAAATCTTTTTAACAACAAATGAGGGTAAATTGATGTTTTCACACTGTTAAAGGATAAATTGAAGGTTGTCATTCTAAGCAGGGATAAATTGAAGTTTACCCTAAAAAAATGAAAATAAAATGCGTATAGGCATGGGATTTGAATGTATAGTTTGAACAAAAGTAAAACTATTCTTTGAAGCCTTGTACTAAAAAAGCCAAAAATTAATATGAGTATAGCCATGAGATTTAAATGGATAAGTTGAACACAACAAAAGTACTCTTTGAAGTCTTGTACTGAAAATATCCAGAAAATAAACAAAGTGTAATCAAGGGATTTGAATGGATAATTTGAATAAAAGCAAAAATACTCGATGAAGCCTATACTAAAAAGAAACCTGAAAATAAATTGAATATAGTCATGAGAATTAAATGGATATTTTGAATAGAAGCAAAAGTATACTCTATGAAGCCTTTTACAAAAAATAAATTGAGTGTAGTCATGGGGTTTGAATGGATAATTTGAATCGAAGCAAAAGTACTTTATGATGCCTTGTACTATAAATAACCAGAAAATACATTGAGTAAAGTCATAGGATTGAATGGATAATTTGACTTATGAGGATAAAGATCCTCTCATGATCTGAGCATATCTTGAATTTGAAGTATCTTTTAACATGTATATAATGATGCATTTTCATTTATTTATGGACAAGATTTACTTATTTATTTTATTTTTATTTATGAACTATCAATCATGTAATTGTATTTGGTTAGCCAAAAAATTAGATGGTGAGAGAATTATGCTCTATATTATGAATGATAAGGCGAGCTATACATTGGCTATCATGTTTGGGAAAACTTTGAAAATGATTTTTCTATTTTTTCTTTCTTTTTTAAAGAAATATAAAGTAGCCTTGTGATATATAATTTTTATTTAAACTGATATGATATAAAATATAATATGTCACATTGTGAATTGTGTAAATATTACATCTCATTGCTACATGATGTATTGTATGAGCGCCTGTGTCACATTAATTGAGATACTAACTTTGTATTTTAATCTTGTGAATAAAACAATACTTAGTTTGATATATTTATTGAAAGGCTTCATAACTAGCCAGAGGTAGATTCGTTTAATTTATATATGTTCTCATATAAATTAATATCCATTTTCAAAAGATTTGGCTGACGATCATAAAACTCACACAGTAAATACCAAGCACGTGATTGCAGCTGTAAAATAAATTCATGCATAGGTGAGTTGTAGTAAGAGGCATATTATATTGTTTAACTTAATCCACTATGAGATTAACTAACATAAAAAATACATAATATATGTGATTTATTTTACATAAATACTACTACACTGTCTACACATTTGTTTGACTGTAGAAAATGTGATTATTTTTTAAAACATAGAGATAAATCTTTATATTATTAGATAGTGAGTTGGACAAAAGTTAAAATTAAGTAGGTTTTTATATATTAGGATAATTAATTGTCTAAGAGTAATTTTTAGATTTAAAACATGACTAACCCATTCACTATTTAGGATAATTATATATTTAGTCTAACTTTTAACTTATACGAATGTAAGGTCCTATTTGGGATTGTTTTTGAGAAGCTTAAAAGTGATTTTAAGAATCTAAAAGCTAATTTTAGTATTTGGTAAAAAAAATTCAAAATCACTTTTATCAAAATCAGTTCCCTTCTACAGCTGATTTTGAAAAGTAGGGAAGAAATAGCTTTTAGATTCTGATTTTAAGAATCAATTTTATCCTTTAATACAATTCCATAAATATCCTTACGATTATTACCTAAGCCCAAAACTATCCTTATTCAAATTGGAAACAAAATCAATATTTCAATAAATTTTTATTATAAAAAAAGAAATAAAATCAATATAGTATAAATTTTATTTTTAATTAAATTTTTATAATACACAATTAAAAATATTGTATGTACATGCTTTTATATGTGTAAGTAAATTTCGTTCTACATTATGTTCATTTTAGTCATTTGGCTTTTTACAGCAATTTAACAGTAATATTTACCAAACATCCACAACTACTTTCAAAACTCACAATACTTCTGAAAATAAAATTTACCAAACACTTAACTGATTCTCTTCAAAGTTAATTATTTCTATAGCACAGATAACAACAATTATTTTAAAAGCTACAGCATTATCAAACTGACCCTAAATGTCTCAATTTCATAATTGGGTCATTTTATGATCCTGTTAAAAAAGGTATTACAACATTAATAGTGGCATCTTATTCTCATGCATAACAAATCTAAACTCATGCATTTTTCTTTTAATAAAATATGTATTTTAAATTAGCGTAACTCAATCTTAGTTTTTCATCTTATTCTCACTTCTTCGACTCAATCTTAACCAATGATTAATATAACAATAATAAATGTGTATTACTTCAATTATAAACGACAAAAGAGATCACTATTAACATGCTTTGTTCAAGATTAAATAATTCGTATTTATTGTATACACATCTAAATTAATATGTATATTTGCATTTTTTTTTGTTGGTGATTTTTTTATTTTTTTTTGTTGGTGATTTACTTAAAAATTAAATTATATTCATGAACCTACTTATTAAATAAAGATTAAAACATTTAAATCTAATAATATACAACAACCCAATTATTAATTAATGTCGTAAAAATTCATACAGCTTTATAAAAATATATTCCTTCATAATTTAGTTGTAAAAACAAACAAGTTAAAAATATCTGAATGTTTGAAACTGAATCAATGTAAAGTAGTTCAGGCTTAGAAACATATAACTCTAAAATCACTTTTTTATTTTTTATTTTTTACAATACACATAAAGTTAGAAATTTTTATAGCAATAATAAAAATTTTATTAGCTATTATTGCTATAAAAATTTCTTAAATTATTTTAAAATACTCCCCTTCCTTAATCAAATTATTCTATATCCCACGGTTACTACCTATGACCTATCCAAGAATAATCCCTCCATAAATATCAAAACCCCCACCATTATAGTGGAAAAAATAAGGTAAAAAGAAATTAAAGAAAGCAATTAAGTCACGTGCTCAAAACTGAGTTCTAAACTGCTTATTGACCCCACTTTTTTTAAAAAAATTTTAATGACAAATATTAGCCAATGCTAACAACCAATCGTTAACAAACCATCTTTAGACACAAAGAAAACCTAACTTTCCTTCATTTCCTCTCTTGCTTTCCCTAACTTTCCTCCCACCCAAACACTATAAATTCCTTTCCCATCTCCTCCCTTATCAATCGCAGTATTTCTCCATATCTTATAGAGAACTACTGCCCTTGTTTATTATTAATAATTAACTCCTTAAGTAATTTATCTCATCACTCTCATTTAAATTTTCTTCATCAAACAAAATTAAAATGGCACGTCAACTTGTTGCATTTGCCCTAGTTTTCTTGGCTGTGGCTGCATCAATCTCAGCTCAGGCCCCAAAAAACGGTAAAGCCGCAGAAGCCCCGGAAGAAGCTGAAGCTCCGGCTGAGGCCGCACCACCCCAACAAGCTGAAGCTCCGGAACAAGCCCCCAGAAAGGCTCCCCCTCAGGCAAAGGCTCCGGCCAGCACTCCCCCTCAGGCCGAGGCCCCAGATTTGGACACACCTGCCCCTTCTCCTAAGGTCTCATCAAAGGCTCCTGCTAAGGCTCCATCATCATCAAACAGTGACGACTCTGAGTCTACTCCTTCTCCTGCACCAAAGGCGGAAGACAGCTCCCCACCAGTCCCTGAAACCACTGATGATGCCGCCGCCGCCCCAGCCGCAACTACACCTGCCCCAGCTCCAGCCGAAGGAGGTGCTGCCAGTCTTAAGGTCCCTGCCGTCGCTGCTCTGGCCGCTGTTGCTGGCTTCTTCATCTTCTAAACTTTAAATGCATGCAAAGAAGTATTAATTCATCATTTGTTGGTGTGTGTGTTTTTTATTTTAAATTTAATTTTCAGTTGAATGTTTTTTATATCATGTATATTTAATTAGTTGAAAATAATATGAAGAAGCCATTTAATTTATTACCATAGGCCTTCTTCATTTATTACGTGTTATTTCTGGCGATTAATTCAAACATTACTATCATAAGAGCAAATGAATAATTAATAATTAGCTCCAACATTGAAATCTAATTCCAGATTAAACGATTTCATCTATATATATTAATGAATATAATGCTCAATAATTCTTAATTGTTTTTCCCTTTTTGATATCTTCTTCTTGATAATTCTCTTCTCTCTTCCCCCCCCCCCCCCAAAAAAAAATTCTATTGTTTTAATTACCGCATTAAATTTATTTAGTTATTCTCTCTTGCTATATTTCACAGCTTCTTAGCAAAGTCACCATATCCTATAGCAGATTTTTAAAAATAGGAAAGAAGTGGCTTTACAAATCTAATTCTGAGAAGTTAAATAATTAAAGAGATTATTACTATTAATTAATAAAAATCTGTTAATAAATTAATACCGATTATATTGAGATAACAAAATAAAAAATAAAAAATTATTTTAATTGCGATTATTATATATACACAATAATAAAAATATTATATATACAAGTTTATAAATGTGTAAATAAATTTTATTCAATATTATGTTTATTTTATTAATTTATATTTTTATAATAATTTAATAGTAAGATTTGCCAAATGCATACGAATGCTTTTAAAATTCACAACACTTTTAAAAATAAAGTTTACCAAATATTTAATTTATTTTACAGCATAATTAACAATAATTATTTTAAAATTTAAATTGGTCCTTAATTGAGATATGTTAAGATCCTAATGAGAGCCAGCTCCTGCTCCTGAATTGAGGGTTCTGCCCTAAGCTTATATTCTTAGATAATAACTATTTTAACCCACTGTGAGATATTTTCCTAATCATATCCTGACCGAAATTCAGTGGTCAAATAACAGCTTGTGGAGCACAATCAACTTCTTTTATTGTCTAAACGAAACCGTGGTAAAATTAAATGTAAGTGTATATATAGATTCTTGCCACACATTTTAAAAGTTTCCATATGTCATTAGATCTAAAAAAAGAAAGTCGGATATAAGTTAAAATAAGGAGTCAAAAAAGGGTGATTTATAATGATGGGTTGGTGGCTGCTGTTAGCAACATCATTGGTTTAAGTTATCAAGATTTCTACCACACGTGCTCATTAAGATTGGCTTAAAAGTTTGAATTTTGGATTTAAGTTAAGTTGCTTACCTTTATCAGATGTCTAGATGAGATTAACTGTCTTTCAATTATTTATCAGTTATGTTAGCTTGTATTTAAGCTACTCCACATATACTGGTTTAATTATTAAAAATATAATTCTTCTTTTATCCATATTCCTGTTTTTTTCATTTTTGAGCATCTAATAGGTATGATGGACTCATGTCAAATTTTATGAGCATATATATTAATTACTCTCGTAAATATGCACTAGGTCGAACATTTCACCATTGGAGAAAAAGAAAATATAAACCCTTATTGGTAATAGCGGCCAAACAAAAAACTATATATATAAACTATGTTGGCAGTAGCATTTACTTCGATAGGAATTCTTGAGTAACTTTGAGATATCATGTCAATCATACAACAAACAAATGATATTATGATATGTGTGCATTTATTTTGAAAATCCAACATGTAAGTAGTAGTTATAAAAAATTTCAAATATAAATATTATATATGTATTAATTGGTTGTATTATCTTTGATACACTCTAGAATTCTTCCCACTTCAGAATTGTCCTCTTAGTAAATATGAAAGATATAACAACAACATTAGCTTTCAACAACATTAGATTCAAATCAAATCACTGTGCTTCTCCACTCTGCTTCTCTATTCGTCATCATCATCATGATCGAGCTTGTGGAGAAAACAACACTTTGGCGACTCTATTCATCATCATCAGTAGGCAGCAGCTTTTGGAGAAAACAGCACTGATACAACGAATTTGATTGCGACTGCGAGTCCTATCGTGAGTTTCGGCTCTGTTGGTCTTTGTTATGCTTTGTGATTTGTGCTTTGTTGTGCTTTGTTATGTGATTTATTCTTTGAAAATTTTTTGTAATTGTTGTTGTTAATATATTCGTAATTGTAATCTTCAAAATAAAATGGAAGAAGTTGCTGCCTTGCTGGGTTATTTTTTTTAATTTTTTTATGGGTTAGTTTTTTATTATGGATTTATATTTGTGGATGGGTTATTGCTTTTCTTTTTTTTAATTAGGATTTGTTATTGGTTAGAAACATTGAAATTTAGAATTTCTATTTGTTTATGAATTTCTTAGAACATGGAATCCTGGATATGTGCTTGTTTTTTTATTTTTTTATTTTTTTAAACATGATTCATTAATTCAGGTTTAAAACTCGAAATCCAGAAACCCGAATTTTTTTGGGTGAACCCAGATCGGATTAAGATGAAAAAAAAGGGTTTATATCTGGCTCCGGTACAAAGAAAATGGTATTTGGGTGAAATCCCTAGGTTGAAGTAACCTCTCTATCATTATGTTATTCTTATTTTGTTGTTGTTTTTTTTTTTGTATAAATTGACCTTTGAGCCACATTGAATAATAATAAGAATAAATGTTTTATTCTTCCTTTACTATTCCAAAAATTTCTGAAAGTCTATGAGCTTATGTAGATGGTATCATAGTCAAATTCATGTCCGAATGACTTCTGTCTTTAAAAAGGGCTTAATATCTTTGGAAGACTACATTAAAAAACTTAAATGCATTTATGACAATTACTCAATAAAAAGTTGCACCCGATGTGACTTGATAGGAAAAATACCGTATATGTGACTGAGAATAGTTAATGGGCTAAGAATATAGGCTTGAGGCAACACAAAATTATTAAATAAGATGAAATCTTATCTTTGAACTCTAATTCAAAAGTTGAAAATCTAACTTAAAAATAAAATAAATACATAGAATTAAAAAATCCAACAGAAAATTTAAAAGGTGTAAATCACAAAATTGGAAAACTCAGTTGTATATATAGCAATAAATTCGGCTAAAAATATAGAAAAATGATATGCATGAGTGAATCTCACTTCAATGTTATCAAAACAAATTTTCAGAACAACTTTTTATCAATAAATCAAGCATTAATTCAAACTTTAAGAGTACCATTAATATATATAAACTTTTATCATTTATTTGTTGATGGGCTTGTTGTCCATTAGCAACCCAAATGTTTAAGAAATCTTACTCGCTTGGGTTCGAGTTCCAGCTATAGACTCAAAATATTTCCTCAATTAAGCATAATTGAGTGAAATAATAAAAATTATAAATAGTATTTCTCCTTTTCAAAATGCGAGTGGAGCTAATACATTTCTTATTATGAGGGTTTATCTAATGTATGGTCAGTACCCTGATGTGTAATCAATATTAAAAAAAAAACTTTTATCTATTTAGGCAAGTGTTCATAAAATTTAATGTAATATTGTAGTCCCAATGTATTTATTTGCTGAAATAACAGTTGTAAATATCTGATGTATGGTCAGTACTCTGAAGTGTAATCAATATTAAAAAAAAAAACTTTTATCATTTATTTCCTCTTATATCGAACTGGAGTGTGGTTGAATTGACAATTTATCATGAATAAAAGAAGATATACTATTGGATCCCCCTAAGTTACAACAATTGTAACTTACTCCCTCTCACATGAACAGTGCACGGATACTGTTCGTACACTGTTCATGTGAGAGGAAGTAAATTACAATTGTTGTAACTTAGCATTTGTCTATATTATTTTAAATTAATATAAGTCAACTTTTATTTACTCAATGCAATTGGTTGCACTAATAAAAAAAAAAAATCTTGTATCATTTGTGGCAATGTGATCACGCGAGTACATAATGGAATATTATTGGTGCCCTTTTGACTTGGAAACTCCGGCCCACGTGCTGATAATTTTTGCTTGATTGACGGAAAAAGTAAGCGTGCTCAGTCACTTTCTCTTCGTTTCTGGCGAGGCATGCTGCAAAATTCTTTTAGGTTCACATTCTTGGTATTTTCAACATTTCCTCTTGTTCATATAAGAGTGTAATTAAATACAGGCATGATAAGAATCAGAGTTGTGTAAGATCTAGTAACTATCCAATTCTTCGTACTTGAGTTTGGTAGAGTGATTTTTAAACAGTTTTAATTTACTAATCATTTGATTTTAAATCTTGAGAAGATAGGAAGTTTAAAGTTGATTTAGACTTTATTCATTATTTTACTTTAAAAAAACATCTTACGAAAAATAAGTTGTTTAAATTTTCTTCAAAGCAATTGTGAGTGTATTTAGGCATTCAGCTAATAATAAAGGGCACCAACGAGAAATTTTAGAATATATAGAGATAATACAACTATTAATAATATATGACATGAATAATTAAATTTTATAAAACCATTAATTATATGTTCTTCATAGTAAATGCACACATTTCATAATAACATGCAAAACATAAACAACATACTTTTAATTAATAATAAAAGCAACACTGCTGCCCTTGCTTTATTTGACATTACAAGGATTGACACACTTGACAGTAAAACCCTAGAGATAGCTTTTTAAAGCAATACGTAGAGGTTGTCCGCGCATACATGTATAGTAATGATATAGCTACTTAGCGACTAGAAGTAGAAAATTCTAATGAATAAATTAAAGCAGCCGGAAATGTAAAGGGCTATTCACTAATTACTCTTCATCATCATGCATTAATTTCTAATATTAAATTTAGATCAGCAACGAGAGCCCTCTCTGCAGTTGAGTGCACCAGCTCTCATGGTCATTGAACCCACAAGAGTAGATGGTCTTGCATTCAGACTCGAAGCCCTAGCATAGGTTGAAGATGCACCGGCTCCCGTTTGCCGGAAATAGGCCCCATTCAACATCAAGTCCCCTTCCGATCTCCAATTCCAGCTCCTCCATTCACTCTCTGGTGCATCCTCATGTTTAGTCACCTGCATCCATCACATGTTTAATTTGGTTATCAAATCTCAATAAGTGTAGTTCATGCATGGAGTGCAGGAAACTGTTATTATTATTATTATTTTTTTAAAGTTTTGATAATCGATAACAAATTCCACCCACTAAATACAAACCCTTGCCCCTTATTATTACTCTGTCTGCGAGTGCAAAGTGCATTGGCAGATATGGATTCACAATCAGCCAAGCTACGACTAGGAGCATAGCTATTGCGAATGTTAAAAAATATATAAAAAAAAAAAAAAGAGTTGAATACACATTATGTATAGTTAATCAATTATACCTCTTTCCTAAATCTGTCATTGGGTGCAAAAAATCTATTGCCTTGGCTGTTAATAGTAGGGGCAGCACTTCCACCAATAGCATACATTTGCCATTCAGTATAGTCATTGTTGACCACATGAAAATACCCTTGTCTGCATCTGCAGTTGTCAAAACACACAACAAATTAATGCTGATCTTTGAAATATGCTGTATGAATATGATATTCAATTGATTAATTAATTAATTACCTCGGCATTCTTTGTACTAGCCCTTCTCCAAAATGATTAAAGGCAACAGTGACTTGCATGTTCTTGTCTTGAGGATACGAATCACTATGGCCCAAAAGCATGACCTTATCATGATGAGTGAAGTAGTTGTTAGAAATGGTGATGGCAGTGGATCCATGGATGGCATCAATGAGTCCATCTTGGCAATTAGACAATGAGCAATGATCAATCCATATATGCTGACTTGAAAATATGGAAACCCCATCACCATCCGACGCATCCCACCATCCAGAATGCTCAGGTGAATCTCTTATATTCCCATTCCCAGCTTTCTTACAATCATGTATGTGAATGCCATGGATAATGATGTTAGTAGCAAAATGTATGGTAATGCATGGCCCATCGGCAATGTGAACACTTGCACCTCTACCATCAATAGTCTTGTGAGAGTTCATAACCAGCTCTTGGTTCAGCTTAATCACCATGTCTCTTTTGAATATAATCCACAATGGCTCATCTTGAATCACTGCATGCCTGAGAGTCCCCGGTTTCGGGTTTGTCGGGTTGTCGTCGCCGGAGTCAGTAACCACATAAATTCGACCATTTCTTCCTCCAATGGCATCCTTGCCAAATCCAATGGCACAATCAGCTAATCTTTGGCGATTTCTCTCCCAATTTGGGTCACATCTCCAGCAATCATCAATAGGGTTTCCAGTTCCACAAGACAAATAGGCCAAGTTCCTCCTAGACGCATTGATGCTCCTGTTAAGTAAATAATAAGAAAACAGTTAAATTAATTAATTTAACATACATAAAAACCTTATACTAAAATATATGATGAATTATTATTAGTTACCTGTGCACATCTTGTGCAACAAGTTCGGGGTCTTGAATTGATGAAGATGAAACCGAATTAGGAATCAAAAGAGAGAAGAAGAAGATAACAAAGATTGAAAGATTTGACATTTTCTTCTTCCTTATCTTTGGAGATTAAATTAACGAGGTGGGGTTAGAGAGCTGAGCTTGAGGGGCTATATAAAGGAATTATAAAGCCATGAGCGATGGCGTGATTAATCTTAATTAACGTGAAGGGTCCACTTAATCGTAATTTCAGGTATTTATGGCTCGGCTTTGCATATGGTAGTTTAAACCGTTAATCATGCCCTAAGAAATTCAATCCTTGTAAGTCAATTATTTTGACTCTCTATACGTACTACATTGGTTTTATCTACCACAATAAATTAATAATTAATAAAGGGTTTTTTTAAAATTGTTTCACACGTACATATTTCTTGTTTTCACTATAATTTATCCAATAAACTAGAGTTTCCTGCCATTATTGACCTCTTGAAAATTTTGATAAGCAATCAAATTTGGTTCAGATGCAAGAATGATTGCACTCGAGAAAATGATAAAATAACATTTTATAATAAGTTATTGATTTTTAAGTTTTAATTAAGTTCGATTAGAAACTATATTTAAACTTTTATCAATATTCAAGCTTGATTCTAATGAAGCTCATATATGTTTCTAGAAGTTCAGTATTTTAATTAGTTGGCTTCCTTCATAATAAACATTTCTGTCGTTTATAATAGATTTCCTACGTTGTAACATAAATCAGTGAATAATAGCCCCACAATTTTATGTTATTATTAATATATTTTCGTTGCATGTTTCAAATAAATATAACTATTAAGATTTTATCTCCGGACGTTGATAGATTTTACTCAACTGTGATTAGAGGCACCTTCACTAATAAAAGCTACCTTGTACATAAAGGTCTTCATACCCAACAAAAAAAAAGTCTTCAAGGCAAGTGAAACTTTTCGAAGTTCCTCTAATTAGGGAAAACCTTTCATCCACTTCCGGAAAAATGATGACCTTTTTTCGACTTTTTTAATCGCGTAATGAAGGAGAAATTTTAAATGTGTTTTGTTGACTTACCAAAGCCGTACTTCTTGAATTTGTTTTAGTTCTTTTTTTTTTTTTTTTGGAACTTTATCCTTTTTGGAAAAGAGATACGTTTAATTCATTTATTGTTTTTATCTTACAAATATAATATTCAGTAAATTACTTTTGCCGAATTCCCTTCAAATAAAATTATGCTGTTGATTGTTTTCTCACTTTTTTTTTTTAAGCGATTGCTTTCTCACTTGATGCACTAAAAATAGTGTCTTAGAGCGTCCATACAGGCCAAACATTAATGCAAACAAAATATATATAAATCTTCGAAATTTTTAGTTTAAAGATGATAATTCAGATCATGATTAAGTTTTTGTGGGAAATTATCTCTGCACTATCTCTGTTTTGTTATATATATATCTAATCACTACAAAATTTTGACATGTTCTTTAAATCACTTTTGTTTGTAAACTTATATCAATCAACTATTTTGATATCAAGAATTTAAATAAAATGGTCATCTGTTCATTTTACCCCTAAATAAATTAAAAAACCATTTTATCTTACAAAATTCTTAAAAATAAATATTATAATTACAAGAATACCTCTGAATTTAATAAAAGAAATAAATCTCAAATCCAAGATGATAATTTTTGTAATTATAATTTTTAAATGATAATTTTTGTAATTATAATTTTTAAATGATAATTTTTATAATTATAATTTTTTATTATTCAAAGTTGGTTTAGACTATTATTATTTTGGTGATTAATTTAAAAAATAAAAATCATTTGATAATTATGATTGTATAATTGATAATTTTTTATTATTTTGAGATACCTCTAAAAAAAAAGATAAATAATTGAGATGATTATTACACATTTTCAGGTCCAAAGGATTAAAAAATCAATTAATTAAATGGTACTCACACACCCAATTTTTCAATAATATTTTATCTATTAATTAAATGGTAATTATAATTTTTTTTATTTTAAAATATTTTGTAGGATAAAATAGTATTTTAATTCATTTAGGGATGTCAAAGTGGTTGACTGATACAAGTTTAGAAATTAAGATGGTGCATAGAATATGTCAAAATTTTGTGGTGGTTAGATGTATATATGACAAAACAAAGGTGGCATAGAGAGAATTTCCCATCTTTTGTTGAATGGTTTGAGAATGAAGATTCAAGTTTCCCAAGGAAATTTCTTTTGTAAAATTTGTGAGAATTTTTTTTGTAATTAAGAGTAAATATGGCTCATTGTGACTCAAACATTTTTAATCTACTGGAGTTTTATCTAGCATAGATTTAATATAAGGATCACCTAACCTCGAGAATCAGTATTAAAGAAAAGAACATTGAAGATCACATTTTTTCTGTTCTTGTATGGATAAGGATTTTCTCCTAATATTTTTTCCGTTTTTGTATGGATAAAGAAATTCTCTTGTTATTTTTTTTCTCTTACTCTTTCTTAGTGAAATAAGTAGTTAAAATTGAATTTAAATTTAGATATTGATAATCAAGTCAGCGTTTCTCATTTTATTTACAATTAAGTCAATTTTTTCTAAATAGATTTGAAAGTTTAGGAGAGATTAGGAGAGACAAACATAGGAGAGGACTCTAATCCTTATTTTATATAATTACATCCTCTAGTGTTAGTAATTAGGAGAGAAACTAAAATAAATAGATAGCAAGAGGAAGAGAGAGAGAGAGAGAGAGAGTTATCCATTCTTTAGGCCTCATACAAGAACTACATTTATGACTATATCCATTTCTTAGGAGTTGAGATTTTAACACCCCTCTAAAATTCTTATAACATCTCTTTCGAATTTTATTTTCTAAAATACCCTAATTTATTTTATAAAATACAAACTATATTAAAATTAATCATCTTTCTATAAAATTTCACCTGAAAAAAAAATTTCTTTTAAATTTTTATTTGTGAATTCTGTTTAGTGGTAAATTTGAAATGATATTTTTAGACCAATAAATGAATGACACGAGGAAAATTAAAAGGGTAAAATGGGCAAAATACTTGGAGCAATATAATATGTCACTTAGAAGAATTTACTTCATTGGATAGGCTTGGAAATTAATGGTTAAGGTTGGACACTTCAAGGTATTTATGGGAAAGAATAAACTGAGTACAAGAGGAATATTCTGATCTCTTTCCCCTAAATATGACACATAGCCCTAAAAACATTCTTTTTTTTTTTATTTCACATAAGGATGATATCTAGCCCTAAGTTTTATGCATTCTCTTTATCATTAGCCTCCAGTATATAAATATCTTAATCACCCATATTTTGGGGACTCTCTATCACTCTCTCTCTCTTTCCATCTTTTAAATCATCACCTAATTCTCTATTTTTAGGAGGCCATTTTCTATTCCCCAACCTCATCATCTTTTCTATCATATTATCACCTTCCATATATTTATTCACCATCTTCATCTTCATCAACACCAAACATCTCTATATAGCTATCTAGCTCGTGTTATTCATCTCATCTCATATAATGTAATATCTTATGTAACCTCTCGTTTATATATTGGATTGGTGATGACTAGCTCTCGTAGACATAGGCCAAATGCCGAACCACGTAAACATTATGTGTTCTTTATATTTATTTTTGTTTTACTATATTTTTAATTTGAGGTCAAGATTATGTTTTACTATGAGCTTACATGAGCTACCTCAGTTATGCTAAGTATTCTATGAGACCATCTGAGCTATCGTCCGAGTACACATAAGCTACTCGTAAGCACACATTAGCCCACCATATCATGAACTCCCTAAATTAACTCCTACGGGGCTCCATTATGATCTTTTATTTCCTAATCTATTTTAGACACAAGATCTTTTATTTCCATTTTACTTTAGGATCAGCAAGATATTTTATTTCCTTTTTACTTTAGATCATATTTAGTAATAAGGAAAATCTTATTAAATTAGTAAATTTCAACTATATAAACCGATGTAACCTTATTGAGAATTTCATATTTGAGTTTTATAATAATAGTGAGAGCTTCTCTCTTTGGTTCTTCAAAGTACTTTTAGAATTTATCAAAATTTCATCTTGTAGCATTCTTTCTTAACTTATCACTCACAATCCTTCTATTCTTTCTTAACTGTGGTGTCAACCCTTTATTTCTTATACCATTGGTTTTATCTTTATAGATAAAGGGTTAAGGTATTTATTTTATGGTTGTTTGAATCTGAATTAGAACAATCCTTGGCAAAAGGAACCTCATTGAGTATAGGGTCTCACTTATCTTTGTGAGGTTCACATCAATTGGTATCAGAGATTAAGTTTTAAATCAGGTTTGATATATTCTGAATTTATTTACTTTTTCTAAATTTCGCATATTCCTATTTTTTAAATCTTGTTTTAAATCATAAACCTCTCTTCTTTAATTCTTCTTTTCCTCAACTTTGCCTTATTCATTCAAGTTCTTTTCTTTCTTATTCAAAACTATATAAAAAAATAAAAAAAAAGAAAAGAAAATTATAAAATCAATTGAATTTAAAGAGTAGCTTGCTATTTAAGAATCAATTGAATTTAAAGGAAGGCAATCCTTATTGCATCAAGATTCATATTCTTCTTTTTCTTTCTCTGTTTAAGTTCTAACTTGTTGAGTTTGGATTGTTGCAAGTAAATTTTGATTGAGTTCATTTAATTTTAATAAAGAACTAAAAGAGAAAATTAAAGAATGGAAAAAGGCAAGAGAGGTAAGTTCATAAGAAAGGGTCGAAAAAAGCAAGAGAGGTGAGATCATAAGAAGGTAAAAGCCATATTTGAGTCAAACACAAGTGTGAGTGCTATCAATCTTGAGTGGAAACATGTGAGGGAGTGTTTGTGAGGTTTTCTAACTTTGTTTTGCAGGTACAAAAATCAGTTTACTTACAATGATGCTCATGATAATATAAACTTTAAAACTCTTCTTTAAGTCCTTAGAACAAAAGTTTGAATGCTCAGAATTAAGGTTTGATGTGGTGAATGAGAGAATAGATAAAGTTGGATCTAGTTCACAAATGAGGCAGCAACCTAAAGTCTCCTAAAATGCAACAAAGGGAGATGAATACATGCAGGTATGCTGATGAAGATGACTATGGGAAGACTAGATAAAGAAGATCATTCCCCTCATATTAATTTAAGCAGATTTGGGAGAGGAACTAGAAATATAGAGGTTAGATATGGAGATAGAGTTAATAATAGTTTGGAAACATTAAGTTAAAGATTTAATCTTTCCAAAGCAAAAATGATCTTAAAGCTTATTGAAAGTGGGAAAAGAAGGTGGAATTGGTATTTGATTGTCACAACTACTTTGAATTGAAAAAGGTAAAGTTGGCCACCGTTGAATTCACTGAATATGTTATTATTTGGTAGGTTCAACTTGTTTTGAATGGGAGATGAAATCGTGAAAGGCCCATTAAAACATGGGAAGATATAAACGCTATTATGAGGAAGAGATTTATTCAAAGTTACTAATATAGAATAGTTACAAAGCCTTACTCAAGGTTCTAATACCGATGAAGACTACTACAAGAAGATGGAAATAGCCATGATCTAAGCCAATTTGGAGGAGGACCGAGAAGCTATTATGGCGATGTTCCTAGCTGTCTTCAACTGTCATATTATAAACATGGTGGAATTACAACATTATGTTTAACTGGATGACATGTTGCATGTGGCCATAAAAGTGGAGCAACAATTGAAGAAGAAGGGTTCCATATGAAGTGGGCAGAATTTAGGGTCTTCTTTAACTTGGAAACCTAACTGGGGCAAAAAGGATGAAAAGCTTAATTTCAAGCCTAAGGCTGAAACCTCCAAAGACAACAAGAATAGAGGCGCAACAAACAAAAAGTAGAAATAGAGATATCAAGTGTTTTAAGAGTTTTGGGGCAGGCCACATTGCATCTCAATCCCCAAACAAAAAGTGATGATTTTAAAAGATGATGAGGATATTGAGACTGAAGTAAATATAACGATGAGTCCATGCCACCTTTGAAGGATGCAAGTAATGTTGAATATCTAGTTGATGCAAGTAATGTTGAATATCTGGTTGATGGAGAGCTTTTGGTTGCAAGAAGGGCTTTCATTGTGTAAACCAAAGAAGATGAGAAGGTACAACATGAAAACATCTTTCATACTAGTTGCCATGTCAATAATAAGGTATGTAGTATAATTATTGATGGAGGGAGTTATACTAATGTGGCTAGCACTGTTTTAGTTGAAAAATTAAATTTGACAACTTTGAAATATCCTAAGGCGTATAAGCTAAAATGGCTGAATGATTGTAGAGAAGTTAAGGTAAACAAACAAGTGCTTGTTTCATTCTCAATTAGGAAATATAAAGATAAGGTTATGTGTGATGTGGTGCCAATGCATGAGGGACATATTCTTTTAGGACGACCATGCCAGCTTGATAAACATGTTATCATGAGGGTTATATCAATAGATACTCTTCTGTACTTAATAAAAAACCCATTACTCTTGTACCATTATCTCCAAGACAAGTGTATGATGATCAAGTAAGGTTAAAAAAAGAGAGTGACTTGAAAAAAAAAAGAGGGAGAGTTCAAAATCAAGAGTGGCTGAAAATAAAAAAAGAAAAAAAGAGAGTGAAAAAATAAAGGAAGTTTTATTTAGTGAAGAAAGAAAAGAGAGAAAACGAGTAAACTTATATACGAAAGAGAGTGTCATTAGAAGAGCTTTAATTTATAAACAGCCTATGATTGTATTTATGTACAAAGAGGCTTGTTTAAGTACTAACGAACTTCATCCTTCTCTGCCTAGTGTTATTGTTTTTCTTTTACAGGAGTTTAAAGATGTGTTTACTGAAGAGACACCTAATAGTTTACCACCAATAAGGGGAATTGAGCATGAAATTGAATTTATACCTGGAGCATCAATTCCAAATAAGCCAGCCTATAGACGTAATCCCGAAGAGACAAAGGAACTTAAAAAACAAGTGAGTGAGCTTATACAGAAGGGGTATATGCATTAAAGCGTGAATCCTTTTCCGGTACTAGTGTTGCTTGTGCCTTAAAAGGATGGGTCATGGAGAATGTGTATTGATTTCCGTGCCGTCAACAATATCACTGTAAAGTATAGACATCTTATTACTAGACTAGACGACATGCTTGATGAATTATATGATTATTGTGTTTTTTTTCCAAAATTGATCTTAAGATTAGATATCATCAAATTATGATGAGAGAAGGAGATGTTTTGTTATGTCGTTTGGGTTAACTAATGCGCCTAGAACTTTCATGAGATTAACGAATCATGTCTTGCGTGCTTTTATTGGTAAATATATGGTTTTATTCTTTGATGATACTCTGATTTATAGCAAAAACTTAGATGAACATGTTGAACATTTAAAGCTTGTTTTAGATGTTTTAAGAAAAGAAAAGTTGTTTGTGAACCTAAAAAAGTGTACATAATATTTCTGTTATTAATGTTAAAGGAATTGAGGTAGATAAAGAAAAGGTAAATGCAATTCAAGATTGGCCCTACAAGTATGGGTAATGTTAGAAGTTTTCATGGATTGACTAGTTTTTATAGAAGATTTGTGAAAGATTTTAGTAGTTTAGCAGCACTTTTCACTAAAGTAATTAAAAAGAATATGGGTTTTACGTGGGGGAAAGAACAAGAAAAGGCATTTAATTTGATTAAAGAGAAATTAACTAATTCACCTCTACTTGCTTTACTTAACTTTGCTAAAGCTTTTGAAATTGAGTGCGATGCTTCAGGAATATGTATTGGAGCTGTTCTAATGCAAGAAGGACATCCCATTGCATATTTTAATGAAAAGCTAAGTAGGGTAATGTTGAGTGCTAGAAAGTGTGTATTTATAAAGAATAAAATCATCATGTTACATTTCAAGTCTCACTAACATTCCTACTTTTATGTATTTAAGTCCCTTGCACTTTAATTGTTGGTGTGTTATTATAATTTAAGTATTTTATGTATTTCAGGGAAATTCTGGCCATTTCACAATTAACAAGATATCGGACAATAAAACGAACAACATTTTTGAACTCAGGACAGTTGAAAACCGTAGGAGGAGCATAAAAAGAAAAATATCACTGTTCACGTATACAGTACTGTTCACGTATACGATACTGTTCACGTATACGGTACTGTTCACATATACGTCACTGTTCATGTACGGCACTATTCACACATACGTACGATGACATGGCATTGACCGATGACGTGTCATTGACCGGTGACATGGCAGCATTTGATTGGATGAATGATGTGGCATTGTCTGCTTATGTGGCATTAACTGATGATGTGGCACTGACCGATGACGTGGCAGTGTATTATTGGACCGAAAAAATGAGCTTACAATAGGAGCAATGCACTTGATCAAGATTGGTTGACTTTGACGTTGACTGATGACGTGGCAGCAAATCATCGGATGCGAAAATTGTCTTAAGTTACATCCGACACACTGAATCACAGTCGCTGATGATGTGTTCAAAGCAATCAGAGCTTGCCACGTGGCGCAATCCTGAGCGTCCGAATTGATTTCATCCAATGGCCATGATTTACTCATTGTATCTATAAAAGGAGGGCTCCCCCCCCCCCCCCAATTTGGCACCCCTGAATCCATTTTTGAGCTTAGTTTTGTAAAATTCTCGCTCCTTCTTGTATTTCTACGTATTTTAGTATAATACCCATTTTACCCCTAGTTCAATAATAAGTAGTTAATTTGCTTTCAAGCTTGGGTTGAAGGTGAAGTCTCAACATGTTCCATGGGCTAATTTGGTAAATTTACTTTCTTCGCCCCTCTAATTTATGTGGCTGTTTTGACTTTTCGTCGACAGATATTAATAATCTTGTCTATATTTTGTACCGGTGCTACCGCCTCCCTAGTGCAAGATTATTATTGTCTGACACGATAAGTGCTTGATACCATATTTATTAGAGTGTGGCTCATGAGGAGTGGAAACCCCCCTCATGATTTAATTGGCAATAATAAGGAATATTAAGCCCATGGTGCATGTTGATGCAGATCTAGATACCCAAGCAATTTATTCACATAGTTTAATCTCCAATTTAATTCCGCCATTTTAATTTAAATTTTATAATATTTCAAATCATCTCCACAACAAATCCAAGTTACCCAATTAGAAAATTAACCCTACACACAATTAAAATCCACCTCCTCGTGGGATCGACACTTGTCACCATTGATCTATACTACAATAGATTTGTGCGCTTGCGAGTTCATTAAAATTTGCACAACAGGTAACCTTAAATTATCCTATGTATGACAAAGAAATGTATGCATTAATTAGGGCTTTGGAAACTTGGCAGCACTATCTTTGGCCAAAAGAGTTTGTGATTCATATGAATTGTAAGTCTTTAAAGCATTTAAAAGGTCAACACAAGCTAAATAAACGCCATGCCATGTGGATGGAATTCATTGAATCTTTTGATCAAGTATAAGTAAGGTAAGGAAAACATTAGGGCTAATTCATTGTCTAGAAGGCACACCTTACTTTCTTCTACGTTAGATGTAAAAATATTAGGTTTTAAATACATCAAAGACTTGTATGTTGGTGATTCTGATTTTGGTAATGTATTCAATGCATGTGAGAAAGTGGCATTTGGAAAATTGTTTAGGCATAATGGTTTTTGTTTAAGGAAAATAAGTTATATGTGCCTATATATTCATTGCGTGACTTGCTTGTTAGAGAAGCTCATAGGGGTGGTTTGATGGGGAATTTTGGTTTATCTAAGATTTTAGGTATTTTGCATAGACATTTCTTTGGTCTCATATGAAACGTGATGTAGAAAGGATTTGTGAGAAGTGTGTTGCACGTAGACAAGCTAAGTCTAAAGTTAAGCCTCATGGTTTGTATACTTCTTTGCCTATACCCAAGAAACCTTGGACTGATATATTTATAGATTTTGTGTTAGGTTTACCTAAGTCAAAAAAGGGTAGGGATTCTATTTTTTTTTATCTTTGAATATTTTCTAAAATTGCCCATTTTATTCCATGTTATAAAATTGATGATGCATCACAGATTATTAATTTATTTTTCAAAGAGATTGTGAGGTTGCATAGTATGCCTAAAAGTATTGTTCCAAATAGGGGTGCAAAGTTCTTAAGTTTTTTTTTTTTTTGGGAAAACTTTGTGGGGTAAGTTAGGGACTAAACTTTTATTTTCTACTACTTATCATCCACAAACTGTTGGACAAACTAAAGTAGTTGATATAACTTTATCTAATTTGTTGCATGCAATAATACAAAAGAACTTGAAAACATAGGAAGAATGCCATTTGTAAAATTTGCCTATAATAGGAGTGTGCATTCAGTAACTAAGTTTTCACCTTTTAAAATTGTGTATGATTTTAATCCATTAACTCCTTTGGATTTAATCTTTTTAACTATGGATGAGCGAATGAATTTAGATGGAAAGAAGAAAGCTAGCTTTTTTAGGCACATCCATGAAAAGGCAAGGCAAAACAGTGAGAAGAGAACCAAACAATATGCCACCAAGCAAATAAGGGATGTAAGGAAGTTGTATTTGAACCTGAAGATTAGGTATGGTTGCATATGAGGAAGGAATAGTTTCCTGTTCAAAGGTGTTCAAAATTACTTCTGAGGGGAAGTGGGCCATTTCAAGTGATTGAAAGGATCAATGACAATGCTTATAAGTTGGATCTTCCAGGTGAGTATAAGGTAAATGCAAGCTTTAATGTTGTTGATTTATCTCCCTTTGATGTAGGTGAAGATTTGAGGACAAATCCTTTTCAAGAAGGGGGGAATGATGAGGACCAGATTGCTAGAGCTTCATAAGATCCGTTGAACATACATGGAGATCCAATAACAAGGACCAGAACCAATAAATAAGGGAAGTATTAAATAGATTAATTGAGCACATCTCAAATTCATGCATTGCTCAAGACACTAATATGCTTGAATTGAGTATTCAAGATAGTCAATGCTTTGTCAATGTTATTCCAGGTTCTAGATCTGGTTTGGGGTGACTTGCATGATGAACAAAAAAGGCCTTGTCAAATTAGAAAGAAAATCAGGCACAATCCTTGTTTCCTAATCCATTTTGAAAATAAGATCTTTTATTTCCTTTTTACTTTAGGTTATATTTAGTAATAAGGAAAACCTTATTCTGCTAGTAAATTTCAACTATATAAAACCACGTAAACCTATTGGGAATTTGTTATTTGAGTTTTATAGTAATAGTGAGAGTTCTTCTCTTTGGTTCTTTAAAGAACTTTCAGAACTTATCAAGATTTCTTCTTGTAGCATTCCTTCTTAAATTATCACTTACAATCCTTCTCTTATTTTTTGAGTGTGGCGTTAAATCTTTATTTTTTATACCATTGGTTCTTATCTTTATAAATAAAGGGGGTCAAGGTCTTTATTTTATGGTTGTTCAAATATGAATTAGAATGATCCTTCGTAAAAGGAACCTCATTAAGTGTAGGGTCTCACTTATCTTTGTGAGGTTCACATCAAATCCAAACTTAGCACAAGCTTCTCTTAAATAATTTTTTTTTTTGTCTGAATCAGATTTGAGCAGGATCTAGTGAGAATCACTCAATTGGTTCAAATTGGATCCTCACAAAAATTTGGTGAATAATACTTGATGCCGTCAGTTGGGAGCACTACAAAAATTCTCATAATGACAGCTAGTTTGGTTTAAGTTGTGTTTGAATAAAAGGGCAACAAAGTGTTGGAAAATAGGACAAAAAAAGAAGAAACTAAAAGAAAACTTATTAAACAACTAAGGCATGCAAGTGTATTGTCCTTAAGATCAAATTCCGCACCTCAAGATAATATCTCAGTGCAAAAAAGGATTGACAAAGGCGGTTTGACCTCCAGGATACAATGACTCACTATCGTGTCGTTGCACTCCAACACAATAGTCAAGAAAAGTAAACAGTGCAAAGATAAAGGAAGCCGCCAAGAACAGAGAAGAAGATTTAATTTCAAATGATTATTGTACAATAGACCGGGTCTATTTATATAAGCAAGCCCTAGCCCATTTCCACCTTAAATCAAAATTATAATTAAACAAGGATTTAATTAAATCCTAATTTGATATGGAATCAAATTCCTAATATAACTCGGATAAGAATAAAAATAAAGGGCAAAACTGTAAAAAGAGGCCAAGCCTGCGCATATACACGTCACCCCCGGGGGGTTTCCTCCCTGTGCGTGAGTTATTAGGCGCGAGTGCCCAGTTAATAAATTCCCAGAACGGTCTCCTTTCAATAAGCTTGTTACCATACCATATTTTGTTTCTATACATAAACTATCTTACTCTCTCTTGTCTAAGCAAGATGTGGGTATTTTGAAATACCACACACATCTCCAACAATCCCCTACATATTTCAAAATACTCAATTTCCTTCATCTTTATCATAGAGTTTAAGGTGCCTTTCAGCTATAAACCAACCATTGAACAATTAGCCATCTCTCACAGGAACTTAGTGAAACTGATAGTTTCTATGAACCAATATTCCTTTGTGTGAGGCAGAGGACTAAAGGCTCACATTATACTCTCTCAGTGTAATGTTGCTCAGCGGGTTGGCACTTTAATGACCTTGTGCCTCATGGATTCATGAGTGCTCAAGAGTAGCCTCTCTAGCTCTTATAGGAACCGACCCAGTTCTACACTCATATAGGTGAACTTTCATCAAGTGTATCCTGCAGTTTGACACACCACCAATTACAAAATAGGCTATAAAGTTCATTGAGAGTTAACTACTCAACCTTAAACACTGCAGTAACCACTATCTCGTCATAGGGAGGACTTAAAATAAGGAATTTTTATTAAATAAAATAAGATTACATAATATCAACAGTGCTACAAGACAACAAGTAACTTGTTTTTACCCTTATGAACTTACTTCATGGGATCTCCAATCACATAGGTAGGGTTACCACTACTCTTGTCTTCCAATCTAGACAGTAGTCTCATCCCCCTCGACGTGATCTCTACTAAACTCTTATGTAGTGGTTTTGTCAGAGGATCGGCCAAATTCAACTTTGACCTCACAAAATCTAGGCTTACAACACCAGATTCCAACAGCTGTTTAATAATACTATGTCTCATACGTATGTGTCTATTCTTCCCATTATATATTTTACTTCTTGTTCTTCTAATCGCGGCTTGACAATCGCAATGGATTAGTACAGCAAGAGAAGGGTGAGCAGAAATGGGAAGATCTGTGAAGAGGTTTCGCAACCACTCAGGCTAAGAACATGTTTTTTCTAAAGTAATTAGCTCGGATACCATAGTAGAACGAGCTATACATGTCTGCTTAGATGATTTCCAAGATACAGCACCTCCACCAAAAGTGAAAATATAACCACTAGTGGATTTGATTTCATTTGATTCAGAGATCCAATTTGCATCACTATACCCTTCTAGTACTGGTAGAGATCTAACATATTTAAACCCGTAATCAATAGCGCCTCTCAGATATCTTGAGAATCTAGCTACTGTAGTCTAATGACCCTTATTTGGATTTTGAGTATACCTACTCAATCTGCCTACAGCATATGCGATGTCAGGTCTTGTACTATTTGTCAAGTACATTAGGCTACTAATTTGGGCATATTTCACTTGATCAACACTATGTTCAATATACTTCTTAAGATGGGTATTACAATCATATGGAGTGGAAACTGTCTTGCAGTCATAATACCCAAACCTCCTTATCAACTTTTCAACATAATGTTCTTGTGATAAATATGAGACCATAAAAAACCTTTGTAATTTTGATGCCTAAAATAACATTTGCCTCTCCTATGTCTTTCATATCGAAATTAGAGGCAAGCATCTCCTTAGAGTTATCAATAGTTCTGATATTGGACCTTAAAATAAGCATGTCATCAACATTGAGGCATATGATGACAAAAGTATTAATGTCAATGGATTTAGAATAGATACACTTATTTGAATCATTAATCGTATATCCATTGGACAACAATACTCAATCAAATTTCTCATGCCACTGTTTCGGTGCTTGGTTTAAGCCATAAAGAGACTTAAACAACTTGCACACTTTATGCTCAGAACCTGGAACTACACAACCTTCAGGTTGATCTATATAGATCTCCTCATCTAAGTCTCCATTAAGAAAGGTAGTTTTAACATCCATTTGATGTACACATAGATTATGACCTTCTGCTAGAGCAATCAAAATCTAATGGATGCAATATGAGTCACAGGAGTATATGTGTCAAAATAATCTATATCTTTCTTCTGTGTGAACCCTTTGGCCATCAATCTTGCTTTATATTTAACAATTGATCCACCAGCCTTCAATTTAGTTTTGAAAATCCACTTGCACCCAATAGGTTTTGTACCTGGAGGCAAATCAACTAATTCCCATGCATGATTACTTATGATAGAGTCAGTTCATTGTTGACAGCTTCTTTCCACATTAAAGCATCTCGAGAAGTCATAGCTTCTATGAAGGTATGAGGATCATTCTCAGCAAAAAAGACAGAGAAATCATCACCAATATTAGTGGCTTTTCTCATCCTTATGCTTCTTCTTGGTTCTACTTCTAATTTTGAGAAGAATTAATTGTTGACTCATTATAAGGAGTTGTTTCTTGATGCTAATCTTTTTGGGAAAAATAAATTCAAAGAATTCAGCATTCTTGGATTCAATGATGGTATTAGCCTCAAATGAGATACCTTTATTCTCTAGTACCAAGAATCTATAAGCAGCATTGTTGTGGGCATACCCTATAAACATACAGTTGATAGTTTTTTGTCCCAACGTTGTTCTTTTGGGATCTAGTTTAAGAACTTTAACAAGACACCCTCACACTTTGAGGTAAGATAAGTTAGGCTTATAGCCTCTCCATAACTCATATGGCGTCTTTCCTATTTTCTTATAAGGTATTCTGTTTTGAACATGACAGACTAACAGTATGGCCTCCCCCCACAAGTTCAGTGGTGCTCTAGAACTTATCAACATGGCATTTACCGTGTTCTTCAAAGTTTTGTTTTTCCTTTCCACTACACCATTAGATTCATGTGAATAAGGAGGTGTCACCTTATGGATAATACCATTAATCTCACAATATGCATTTAAGATGCTTGAATCATATTCGTCTCCTCTATCATATCTTAATCTTTTAATTTTCTTATCAAGTTGATTTTCAACTTCACTTTTATAGATAAAAAACTTTTCACCTGCTTCATCTTTATTTCTCAATAGATATATTTTTACATATATTGAGAAATCATCAATAAAGGTAATATAATACCTTTTGCCTTCTCTGGTCATGGTTTATTTCAAATCACCAAGGTCCCTGTTAATTAAACTGAGAGTAAACTTGTTTACATGTCTTTTTAGCGAATTTGGCTTTTGCGTACACCTCGCATTTTTTATTGGACGACAAGCTCAAATTAAACAAAAAATCAAGTTATCTCATTTTCTTAATATAAGAAAAATTCACATGACCAAGTCTCCAATGCCAAAGATCAATAGAGTCAACAATATAAGCAGAAGAAGAACCTTTTTCATTCATTATGACACTGAATACATTGAGTTTGAAAAGTTCTCCAGAACAATACCCTTTCCCAACAAACATCCTATTTTTTGTCATTCCAATTTTATCACCCTCAAAGAACACTTTGACTCCAGCCTTACCCAGTATATAAACAGGCACTAGATTGTATCTGATCTAAGGAACATGGAGTACATTACTCAGTGAGAGGGTTTTCCCAAATGTAAGCTTGAGAAGAATTTTACCCTTGCCTAGGATCGGTGTAGACCGAGAATCGCCAAGGTAAATGACTTCACCTTCTTCCCTCACTAGAGTATAATCAAAGAAAGAGTTTCTGTTGCTACATATATATTTAGTAGTCCCAGAATCAATCACCCAATCCTTACTTCCATCCACCATGTTTACCCCAGAGACAACTACAACAGCAATAATATCATCTTTTTCTCCCTCAGCCAGATTGGCTTTAGGAGGATTTCTGTTGTCTCCCTTTCGCCGAGCTTTATTTCTGCATTGATAAGCATCGTACCCAATTTTTCCACAAAGAAAGCAATGACCTTTCTTTCTAGTAAATGGATTTTTTGGTTTATTAGGAATTCTTTTATTGGAATTGTACTGCCTTTTATTAGGTTGAGGAGTGTTATAATCTTTGCCTTAGACTCACTTGCTTCTTTTTATGCTTTGAACTTTTAATATAATCTTTCCATGATTCTAAAAGTTTCTCAATCAAACAACCAGTAAAAAAATGTTCAAGGAAAAATATTTCCTCTTTTTTAAGATTATTAACTAATATGTGGTATTTGTGGATTTGGTCAGAATCAGATTTACTTTCCACCATCTATAATGCAGAAAATCACCAATAAAATATTATTGAGTCCCAGCATCTTCAACCACATATCTTTTCTTAAGTAGCGCCCATATCTTAGATGCATTTTTATATAGATAATAAACATCATAGAGGGAACTAGCAAGAGTATTTAGTATTATGTACCTGTAGAACTTTTTATCAGCGTTCCATGCATGAAGTTTCTTATCGTAATCTGTAGTGCCTTCTTCTGATGGTGATGATTGTAGATAATCAGCAAGGAAGGTTATGAACATCTAGCATGTCGAAGACTTTTTCTTGCCAATGCTTGAAATTTTTGCCAGTGAATAATTCAGTCTTGGAAGTATCTGGCAAATTTTTCCCAGTGATGGTAATGGATGTAAATCTAAGAAGATCGACAGCGGGAAAATCAACATCGAGAAGATCGGCAGGAGCAGAATGTGTAGCAGTCGCTGTAATATTCCATCTCTTGTGGTGGAATATTACTCATATTTGATCTTAAAATTGTTGGAAAATATGACGGAAAACAGAAGAAATTGAAAGAAATATTACCAAACAATCAAGGCGCGTAAGAGCACTGTCCTTAAGATCAAATTCTGCGCCTCAAAATAATATCTCGGTGCAAAAAAGGACTGACAAATGCGGTTTGACCTCTAAGATACAATAACTCAGTATCGCGTTGTTACACTCCAACACGACAGTCAAAAATAGCAAACGGTACAAAGATGAAGGAAGCCGCTAAGAGCAGAGAGGAAGATTTAATTTCGCATGATTATTGTACAATAGATCGGGTCTATTTATATAAGCAAACCCTATCCCCTGTCCACCTTAAATCAAAATTATAATTAAACAAGGATTTAATTAAATCCTAATTTGATATGGAATCAAATTCCTAATATAACCGGATAAGAATAAAAATAAAGGACAAAATAGTGAAAAGAGGCAAAGCTCGCGCATATACACGTCACCCCCGGGGAGGCGTTCCCCCCTACCCTTAAGTTATTGGGCGCAAGCGCCTAGTTAATATATTCTCGGAACAAGCTATTCTCTTGGACTTAGTTTCGTGCATGTAGGCCTCCTCTTAATAGGCTTGTTACCATACCATATTTTGTTTCTATATATAAACTATCTTGTTCTCTATTGTCTAAGCAATATGGGATGTGGGTATTTTGAAATACCACACACATCTCCAACACAAAGTACCCTTAAATGCAAACACCGCCAAGTAAAGGCTCATAAGACATGCCAACAAAATCAAGAGTGTGACTTGAGTATTTAAGAGATATAAGATCTTACTTAGCTCTCCAGACTCAGGTTATCACCGATCCATATCTGAATTCGCCAATGACTCGAGGGATGAAGCCCTAGATGATTTGTGCAAGGATAGATGAACCAAAGTGATGATGGTTAACATGCACTGGAGTACCTAACATGTTCTGATCAAGATGATTTACTTAAATAAAAAATTCGTATAACTGGAATACCTGATCTGTCCTAAGTGAGACAATCTGCTCAAAGTCATAAACGAATAGACACCGAATAAATGTTGTGTTACAAAAAGAACCAAAGATTGAGGTGATTTTAAAAAGAGATATAAAGGTCAGAGAAGACCTCTTAAACAACTTTAACAACATAATGATAAAATAACATTTTATAATAGGTTATTGATTTTTTAATTTTTAATTAAGTGCGATTAGAAACTATATTTAAACTTTTATCAATATTCAAGCTTGATACTAATGAAGCTTATTTATGTTTCTAGAATTTCAGTATTTTAATTAGTTGGCTTCCTTTATAATAAACATTTGTTGTCGTTTGTATTAGATCTCCTACGTTGTAACATAAATTAGTAAATAATAGCCCCCACAATTATAAGTTATTATTAGTTTATTTTCGTTGCATGTTTCAAATAAATAAATAATTTATTTTCGTTGCATGTTTCAAATAAATATAACTATTAAGATTTTATCTACGAACATTGATAGATTTTACTCAACTGTGGTCAGAGGCAGCTTCACTAATAAAAGCTACTTTGCGCATAAAGGTCTTCATATACCAAAATAAATATATAAATAAATTAAAAAGTCTTCAAGGCAAGCAAAACTTTTCCAAGTTCCTGTAATTCGGGAAGGATGACCTTTTTTCGTAACGAATGAGAAATTTCAAATGTGTTTTGTTGACTTACCAAAGCCATGTTTCTTGAACACGTTTTAATTTTTTTAAGATATTATCATTTTACTACATGATGTTTTCTTGGTTTGGATTACTTAGTGTTGCGCGCCTAGGAGGACAGTGCGCTTTGGGATGCGGAGGAGCTATCATTGCCCAGTCCCTTAACCTAATGCGGCACCGGGTTCAGACAGTAGAAACCGTAGCATGGGGAGACGTCTAATCCTTTTGCCGCTGCATATCACTTTACCATCAAATTGATATGGCAATTACTTTTTTCTACTTAATGTTTCAGACTTTATTATTTTAATACTAAATTGTTAAAGTTAACAATATTTTTTACCGAAATTATAGGAAAAGTCTATTATAGCCCTAAACTTTATAAGTGTTATTTAATCCTCTAAATTGAAAAAATACAAAATTTATTATATACAAAGAAATAATATTTTTATCAATTAATTATTTTATAAACCTAATATAATTTATTGACAAAATTGTAAATATTATACCTCGTGAAATTTCTAAAATTCGTAATATATTGAATCCCTAAAGTACCCCTTTGACATCAATAATTTATTAATGAAATTAATGATTTTGTATTAAAATGATAATAACTGAAACATTAAGTGGAAAAATGTAATTATAAAAAACTTTAATGGTAAAGTGATACGTCAGAAAGCATAAGATGGTAAAATGGTAATATTATTTTTTTTTGGCTTTATCCTAATTGGAAAAGAGAAATGTTTATTTATTGTTTTTATCTTGCAAAATATAATATTCAGTAAATTATTGGGCCGAATTCCCTTCAAATAAGATTATGCTGTTGATTGTTTTCTCACTTGATGCACAAAAATAATGTCCTAAAACATCCATTCTGACCATACATTAATCCAAACAAAATGTATAGACAACAGAAAAAAACTAGGCTGCACCACTTCAATTTATTACTTTCTTTGTAATTATTTGATATTTTCATAAACTTTTGGATTCTTCATTAGTCATCTATGTTTTGTAGGAGTTTCTAAGTCAAATAAATAAAAAGAGCAGAAGAGCTAAAAATTAATATGAAGAATACTCATATTACAATTTCTTCTTGGATAAATTGTTGGGCTCTATTCATTTTATTGGGCCATATTAGACATGTGCTAAGGTTGAGGATTGGATTCGGGCCGAAACGATTGATTCTTGAAGGGCTAGTAGGATTTTCTAATTAGGTACAATAGGAAAGGATATGGAAGCTACTCTACCACAATGACCTATTTCCTTGGGTCAAAATCCTATTCTTATTAGGAAAAGGAGGTCAAAAACAAGTTTCGCTAGTCTATAAGGATTGAGACATCAGTTCTATATAAAAGCAATGAGTTAGACGCCCTAAAAAGAGAAAACAAACGTGAAAAATTAGTTTAGGACGGGAGAAGAATGTAAGGAATAGAGGAGAGAGAGATTTAGAAAGAAGATTTGGCTACTAAGCCATAATTCAATCAATAAGCATTTCTTTCTCTTCTCTTTTATAGATTTAATATTGAATATTTCAAACATGTATGAGTAATATTTTTATTGCTTAGGGTTGATTTCAAGACCCTAGACAGGGATTCTAGTTAATAAAATTTTAGAGTTTCTTCATCTTTCTCAAGAGAATTTTATATTTCACTGATTTTAGAGTTAAAAAATTGATATCTTGCCTGTTTAGGTGTAGAACAAAATGAATTTGATGGTGATTGGATTGTTAGTTTAGTGTTTTTCTTGATAGCTATGCAAGGAAAGATTAAGATAATTGAGCTTATAATTATCTTAGAATTTGCTTTTAAAGAAAATGAATGATGATTTCTGATAATTGACCTAAAATCTATTGTTTAGTAGTGGAGAATGATTCCTTAATCATAATTCGCATAATATATAAACCTCTTAAAATTGTTTTCTGCAATTTTGTATGTGTGTTTGTTAGTATGTACTTAATAGATCTAGAAAATTTTAGTTAATTTCTTAAAGTCTAGATAGGATTTTTAATTCAATCTTTGTTACTAGTAATTTGTGTGTGTTGTATTAATAAATTGTTAATTAGGCACAATCTGCTATGAGAATGACTTTTGCTTCTTCTATACTCAATAATGATAATATATTTTAAGTAATACATCATTTAATAATATCACCTTCATAGAAAAAGTAAATAAAATATGTACATCTTTGAAGATTCCTTTTGTGTCAATGGGATGTAGATTTGGAATTGTCTCTGCAATTCGATGTTTTCATTTCCTGGTCTTTAGGTTAAAATCGAATATAAATTATTAGAAGTTGCCTTTCATTAGATGAATGCTCTGGGGATTTCCTATTTTGAATGGTAAAATCAATCTTTGCAAGCTATTCAATATTTTAGACTTAAAATAGGGATGGATTATTTTTATTCTAGTTTTAGTGTGGGAGATTAGATTTGGAATGCTATAAGTGAATAAACCCAAAGCAAACTAAAATGTTTCGCTCATACTATTTTGGTGTCAGCAACATGTTTCACTGATAGCAAGTTTTAGTGACAATAGAGCCCGAGCCAGTGTCACACTAACACTAGAAAATAGTATCAGTGATTTTATGTCACTATGATATCAAAATCATTTTGATTTTAGAATATCATGTTCATTTTGGTTCTATCATAGGAATTCTGATTCAATGGTGATTTTGATTCTAGAACAACAATATTCAGAGATGCTAAATTGGTGTTAATATTTATTTAAGAAAATTAAAAAATATAGCCAAATAGAATTCACATTTGCAATCCAATAGGCTCCCTTCAATAATGATACCATAAACTATCAAAAGTATTATAAATATCCAACAACATAATACAAAATCTTGTTTAGCATACTATAACAACAATACCAATCTCAAAGTATCATAAAGATCAAACAAAATAGATGCACAAACAACCAACAACAAACAAATACTAAAGACCTAAGCGTAAATCAGTATCAACAATCTTCAATATATTGAGCAGAAATAAGAAGCAATAATCTTCAATAACCTAAGCAGAAATCATTAGAAACAAGATTCTATAGTTCCAACACAATCCTGGAAGTATGAAGAAACAACAAAGGCAGCATCATTCTTTAAAAAAATGAAAAGCTATTATCAAATCCTATTTTCTTCATAAGAAAGTACCCATATTAAAAACCACCTACTTATTAGGGACACTACACATTTGTGAAATTAGTTTTAGTACCACTTACAATATCAAAAGTTTCAAATTGAAACAAAACAAATAGTTCACTTAAAACATTACCTAGACAGTTATCCAGTTCAGATGTATCTTTTTTTTTTTTTTTGTATTGAATGATATATTCTAACTCCTCCAAAGATAACAAATACCCAATGAATATAGAGATCAACATATAACAATTTTATAATTCAACTATTTGAAATATTTAGAGAAACTTAACTGATTTACTATTCTTTCCAAATGAATATCAATTTTTTTTCTCTAGCTATTGAATCCAAGTAATACACAGTAGAGGCTAACATATCGATTGCAAGCATTCCATAAGGTCTAAACAAAAGTGTAAGTATGTAAGGCTGCATTAAGAAGAATTGAGTGAGATTTTGGTGTTTTGAAAAGAAAATTAAGTACCTAAAGTAATTTTAAGGTAATGTATAATACAATTAATTCTAGGTGTAAGCAAATGATAGAAAATTTAAAGTATCTTAATTCTTAAGTGAAAAGAAATCATTACCTTTCTTGAAAATTTTGACATGTTGGATTAAATTTTCCAACTTTTGCCGACTAAAAAAATTAAAACTAGTTTCAACAAAATAAATCATGATCCAATGGATTTTATCCATTTTACTCTTTGCAAATAGTCTGAAAAGTTAATTCATCAAAGAAAAGAACTTCACCTATTTCCTAACTGAGAACTCTTCAAGCAGTCTCAACTCCTAACTATAAATCAGATGAAAGCATTGACTACTAACTATAAGTAAAGGCACAGACAAACTAAATTTCTTCAGTAATGAGAGCATTAATGTGCATGTTGTTGAATACTTCAGTATAAGGCAAGTTTAGCAAGAAATTTTAAGATGCTGATATGCAAATCCAAAGCTATATTGGGAAATCAAAATAAATCTAAAAAAGAGGAAAAAGATTACTATCATTGTGAAAGGTAACTTTTTCGTATATTTACTACGATGTGATATAAGTAAATCATATTACTGAATAAAAAATTTGAAAGATGAAATTATGTAAATATACTACAGTGAAACATCTGAAAATTACATCAAACAGTTCTTTGCAAGCCTCGATTTTTGCATCTTTACATGATACCTAAATTCTTTATTTTGTGTGCAAGGATATACAATCCACCAATGTTGTTAACACTTATTTTGGACAATTAGCAAGTCTGGAAGCTACAGTTACAATTACATAGTTGTAGGATCATTATTAAAATATTACAAAATAAGAATTGGGAAAATAAGACTAACCATATCCTTTGTAGAACAGCCTTTAGTCCATTTTATAAGATCTCGTGATGCTACTGATGTTTAGACGATGCGGAAATGTTAAAAGGTTGATTGACAGTAGAAACTAGATTTCTAAATAATGAAGTTTTATTGAGAATAGTCTGAATGAATAAAACTGGCGTTTTGGACCCCTTTTATAACAACCTTAAATATCGTGAATTTAAGAAAATAGGAAAATCCAAAATATGATATAATAATAAAATTCACCTAACCAAAATAAGAAAAAGAAAACAAACAGCGCCCAAATGTGACATCTAGAAAAATAAGATAAAAATCCTAAATGAAATAAGAAAAATAGGAAAATATCTTAAAACGACCAAGAAAGAAATAAAATCTCTAGCTATGGGATAGAATGGGATAAGCTATTTTTTTGGTTCGTCTCATCGCAAGCTTATAAATAATATATTATATGCCAAAACAGACACCTGCAGCCCAAACTAAGACCGCCGGAGGTTACCTTGCTTGTCCCACGAAACCATCCTACATCAATCCCCTCACTTGGAAAAGAACTCATCCTCGAGTTAGGCTCAAAGAACTCCTCATCATCCGGATGGTATTCAAATAGATCAGCTACATTGAATGTGTGGGAGACATTCCAATTGCCCCGCAGTTGGAGCATATAGTCATTTTCATTAATTTTTTTGGCCACACAAAATGGTCCATATTTACACTTCTCCAATTTAGTGCGAATGCTAGGGAAACGACTTCGCCGCAGATGCACTATCACCAAATCACCTCCTTAAAACAATTTCTTGCGATAGTACTTAGCATGGGTAGCCTCCAAGTGAGCTCAAACCTTAGCATGAATCTTCAGAGCCTTTTCTACCACATTTTCCGCTACCTTGCTTCCTTCAGCTCTAGCTACTATTGGCATAACAGCCAAATCACAAACATGGTATGGGGAACAAGTGTATACAAGCTCAAAATGGGTCTTGCCAGTATATTGATTCACTATACTGTTGTAAGCAAACTCGACCTGAGGCAATGTAGCTTCCCAGTTCCGTGGCTTGTCACCATAAACACAACATAACATGCTGCCTAAAGTTCGATTGACCACCTACGTTTGACTACCTATCTGCGAATGAAAAGCACTACTAAACTGCAACTGTGTATCAAACTTACTGATGAACTTTACATCGATGTCAGAAGTTATAGTCTTTAGAACACCGTGCAAACGCACCACCTCTCTAAAGAGCAAATGCAAAACTGAAGTAGCATCTTTATTCTTCTTATAAGTAATAAAATGCGCCATCTTCGAAAACTTATCTACCATAACTAGTATGGAACCTTGACCAATCCTTGTGTAAGGCAACCCTAACATAAAATCTATAGATAGATCCAGCCAAATATTCTCTAGAACATGTAAAGACATGTATAATCCCGTGTTCTGCGCATGCCCCTTGTCTTCTTGACAAATCCAACACCTCTACACAACATTGCGCATATCTTTATTCCATTGTGGCCAATAATATCGCTCCTCCACAAGCGCTTTGGTCTTATCCCAACCAATATGACTGCCCTATCCTCCTCCGTGCAACTCACGGATAATGTGCTCCCTTAAAGAACTTTGAGGCACACAAAACTGATTAACCTTAAACAGATATCCATCTTGAATGAGGAAGTTCTCTGCATTCTGATGATTGATGCAATGATCCTATATATGCGCAAAGTCTTCATCCTCAGCACACAACTCCTTTAAGAACTCAAAGCCAGTAACTTTATTGACTAGAGTTACTAGCAAAGTTACTTGTCTGCTTAGTGTGTTCACCATTTTATTATGCTGCCAAAATTTATGCTTTAGAGCAAAAGTAAACTTCTGCATATAGCTCACCCATCTCACATGCATCTTACTCAGATTTTCCTGGCTGTTAAAATGCTTCAATGCTTGATGGTCACTATAAAACAAGAACTCTTTCTTAATCAAATAATGCTCTCATAACTTCAACGCCCTAAAGATTGCATTAAACTCTTGGTCATAATTATACCACTTCTACTGTGCTTAATTCAGCTTTTCACTCGTATACTCAATTGGTCACCCTTCTTAGGAAAGAACAACTCCAATACCCTTACCGACAATATCATACCAAACCTCAAACTTGTCGAAGCTTGGCAAGGCTAACGCAACAATGCTAGGCAACTTCTCCTTTAGTAAAGCAAAACTCGCCTCTTGTTATTCTCCTTATTTGAACTTTCATTTCCTTAAGCACTCCGTAATAGGAGCAACTATAGTAGTAAAATCGCAAATGAATCTTTTACAAAACGTCGCCAGCCCATGAAAACTCCTAACTTTACTCGCAGTCTTGGGCATAGGCCAATCTCTAATGGCTTGTATCTTTGACCTAATAGCTCGAATCTCACCTACTCCAACTATAAAACACAAAAACTCCACATTACTCTATAGAAAGCTACACTTATTTAGATTAATATAAAGTTTGTTCTTTCCCAACACCTCTATAACCATTCTCAAATGCTCTAAGTGTGTCACTAATCAACAGAATAAACCAAAATATGGTCAAGATACACCGGCTTAAGAACCTGATTCATTAAGCACTTGAAGGTACTTAATGCATTAGACAACTAAAATGGCGTCAAAAACCACTCGTACAACCCCTTTTTTTTTTTAATCTTGAACGATGTCTTCCACTCATCACCAAGCTTGATTTTGATCTGATGAAACGCACTGTGCAATTCTATTTTCGAGAAAACCCAAGCATCATCTAGCTGATCTAGCAAATCTCGAAACATCGGAATAGAAAATTTATACTTCACTGTAATCTGGTTAATCCGCCTACTATCCACACATCGCATACTATATCACTCTTATAAATTTTCCTATTGAAGAAAGGAACACGACACATCTCTGCCACTCATGTTTCTATCTCTTTCTTTGTCGAACCTATCCTGTAAGGTACTGGATGTTTCTCTGTTAAAAGTCCCATCAGGTCAACATATGCCTGTGAAATTATGTTCTCGCTACTACCACTATCAACTATCACATTGCACACCTTACCATTAACGATGCCGCATGTTTTGAAAATCTTATTGCGCTAGTTATCCTATTCAAACTTCGGTGCTAATAAAATCTTCTGCATAATATAATTCAGCATCTCTCCTTTATCTACTTTCAACTCCAAGGCTTCTTTATTGTCACATTCTTAACATTATTTACCTCTGCTTTGCCATTTTAATATCTACCAAATTTAAATTTTAGGATGACAATCACTCGATCGATGCCCTGGTTTCCTATAGTTCAAACACTAGTTCAGCATAGGCTTCTCGTATGGGTTATTCTACAACTGTGGCTGGCACTGCTGCTATCTAGGTGGCTGTTGTTGTCTAGATGGCGGTGGCCCTAGTTGTTGTGGTGGTGGCTGTTGTGCCTGATTACTTTCAGTCTATGTTTTCTACTTGTTTTCAGCCCAAACACTGCTACAGAGTAGTGAGTTATTGTTGTTGAGGTATAAAAATAGCACACGACTTCCATTCTTTTAACTTCTTCTCCCTAGCGACTGCCATAACCATGTCCCAAAAATACTTCGGAACTATTCGAAACTCCAGCTCATCCAGATTATTTCTTGTGCGTAGGTGATAAAATTCTTTTGTATATTCATCGGCACTGTAATTTCCTTGTTTGTAGTTCTGATATTTCAAATACAATTGCTACTGGTAATTTGCAGGAAATACTCTTTCACTATCCTTTGCATTCTAGACCATGATTTGATCAATGGCTTTCCCGCAACCTTTCTTCGATTATGTAAGTGTTGCCACCATACGAATGCAGCACCTTTCAATTTAAATGCCATAAGTTTAACTTGCTTATCATGAGGAATCTTCATATATTCAAAGAAATTATATATTTCTGATATCCAGTCTAAAAATTCTTCAACATGCACCCACAATAAAAACTTGGATTGTCAACAATAATCTTGTAATCAGAACTCTTTTCGCCCCTCTTGACATAATCCTTAGATTCTAATTTTTCCTAATTGCTTTTTAACTCCTCACGCACACGTGACGACACTCGTCTCGTAAGGTCTAAATTCTGAGGAACTAATTCGTATTTAACGCCCTCAAGTATCACTTCATGGTGATAATCTCGAGGTTGTTCTTCACGATTGACTCCTTTAACTACTTCCACGCGATTAGCTCTTTACTGTTATTGTCTCTTTATTATTGTTCATGGAAATAGTAAGACCCGTAATTCCTTGCTCCATCACTACCATTCTTTGGTTACAAACTTTCTCCATGACCTGCAACATTGCTTCTTTGACCATCTGTATGATAGTCTCCACAGACATTGCATGCATCTCTTGATCAACGTCTTCAAAACGGTTGCTCATGTGCTCGTACGATGACAAGCAAACTTACTCTGATACCAACTGATGATGTAGAAATGTTAAAAGGTTGATTGGTAGTAGAAATTACGTTTCTATATGATGAAGTTTTACTAAGAGTAGTCTGAATGAACAAAAATAGGAATTGGGCCCCTTCTATAGTAATCCTAAATATAAAAAATTAACCGAAATAGGCAAATCTAAAATATGAAATGATAATAAAATTCTCCTAACCGAAATAAAAGAAGCAAAAAAAAAAGGCCACCCGAAACCGACATCTATTAAAAAATATAAAAATCCCAAAAGAACTAGGAAAAATAAGTAAAATTTCTTAAAACTGAAAAACAACAAGAAAATAAATGAAATTTTCGGCTCTACTATTGGGTTGAACGACACAAGCAATTTTGGGTTTGGTTTGTCTCGTCGCAAGTAATTAGTGAGGGTGAAAATGTTATTTTGTCTTTTATTATAATTTATATTTGCATTTATGTAATATATTATGATTATTAATTATGTTTTTAAATGTTTAATTTTGTGTATTTTTGTGTGTTTATTATGAAAAATAATAATTTCACGTAATTTGAGGCTCCAAACAAATAAACGATGTCAAATTTAGATTTCAGAGGTCTTAAAACCCTAAGATGAGTCAAGAGCGGCTTGAAATTGAGCTTAAAATATGAAAAAATAGGTTTAATGGGCTGAAATCCAGTGTGCTAGGGTACAACATATTATTCTACAAATCGTTGACTTTTACAGTTGATTGATTGTTGGTTAGATGCTGAAAGGAGCTTACAATAGACTCGCACACTCTGAATCCATGACCTAACTTTGAACGAACTGCAGCCGTTCACAATTCAATGGCCATGATCGTGCCAAGTGGCAAAAGTTAGGTCATAGTCTCCAAGGATTCACACTTTTTGTAATCGCGTCAACTTGATCCACCAATTAATCCGCCAAACCTCAACCGTTCTTTGACCGAATCGGATGCTTCGCATGATGCCACGTGTCCTATTGACTTTTAAAGTTTGACCAGCCGTCAGATCTTGAAGTAATGGCTGTGTGGAGTTTTTGCATAAAACTTATGATGGGCAGTGAAACATTATGAATTTTTCTATAAATGGGGCCTCAAATTATGTAATCCATCACCCTTTCTTTACATCTTTCTTTCTCTCATTCTCTCCATATTCTTCTCCTCATCTCTCCTGTATTTTGTAAATTATTTTTATAATAATTTTAGTTTTATTTTTAATTTTAATTAAGTGTAATTTAATTTTAACAATTATTTTTATTTTAATTATGCTTAACTAAATAATAATAGTTAGGGTAAGGTGAAACTCTTAATAGAAAAATATGATTTAATTAAATTATATTTTTTAATTATATAAATTAAATTATTTTCTATTTAATTTTATTCATATTTTATATTTTGAAATTTTGATTTATTGTAAATAAATAAGAGACTTTGGCATAATAAATTTTTAATATCATAGTATAAAGTATGATAAAATGGTATTTTGACTTACTGTAGACAAGTTGAATTTTGACACACTAAGTACTTAATTTATAATAAAATTAATAGAAAAATAATGATAATTTATACAATTAATCTTTTTGGCAAATAAAAAATATGATAAAAAGAATTTATTAAATTATATTTACTATTAAAAGTAGATCCATAACCCTAACTAATTTATTTTCATAGTTTCACTTTAATTAAATAGCGAGTATTTATATTATATTTTTATTTCTTATATAAATTAAAAAATTAACAATTTAAATATTTTCTCTGTGGATCGACCTCGTATTCACTGAGTTATATTATAACTCGACACTCTTATACTTGAGAGTAAATTAAACACTTTTGAGTTATATAAAGTTTTTAGTGTCGTTGTAGGAGAAAAATGTATTTATTTTGTTATATTTTTATTTTTGCTTTTGTTTTTTTCGATTTCTCATTCCTTTTACTTTTTGTAAATTTTTATTTGCCCCCTTCTTCTTTTCTTAAGTTATGTTCCTCCAACAGCACTTGTCAGAATTTCACGTTCACCCCAAAAGATATTTTTTTAGTCCCTATGCTTCTCCAAAATTTAGTTTGACCACAAAAGTGTAGAAAGCTTCAAAATAAGTCCTTGGCCGAAATTTCCCATAATAATAAGATTTGGGCCTTCGGACTTCAACTTATTTGTACTCCATTTGGACTTGATTTCGACCTTATAATTGTAAACATGGATTTTGGACTTTGAAAATTACAACTGAGGCTTAAAAGTTAAATTGATTACTTAATTGGTTAGTAATTTTTAAAAAAAAAATTGTTCAAAAAAGAGTTCTACATCTCGTGGTAAGAACCAAACAAAAAGAGTTTAACCGGGTTTTACATAAAAAATAATAAAAATCTAAAATACCCATCCGATCGTGATCCCTCAACATAAACCCTAACACCTAATCTGTCTCTCACAAATCATCTCTCTGACAACTCTCCCAAGTGCCATTAGCCCCACGCAACGCCGCTAGCCCACCACCGATTGTCACTCTTAGCGGTAAGCCACTCACTTTCTACTTAGGGTGGGCATTTGGATCAGGTTATACTGAACCGAACAGACACACTGTTAAGACATGCGGTTTAATAGAGTTAATTTTTAACATACTATGAAGCTGTGCAGTTTAATAGCATTAAAAAATGACTATTAAATTCCAAGGCTTAACTGTGTGTTCACATTAAAAAAAATAAGGGCATCCGCATCAGAGAAAAACTATATATATATGGCAAAAAGTAGAGCGCAATCCCTAATTTCCCTTTTCTTTCTTGACTTCTTCTCTATCATGTAATAGAGAGAGAGAATGACACATTCTCTCACAAACACCACACCTACACTGCAGTCGCTGACATCACTAACAAGTACCCACGCCTACGATGCAGCCACGGTCTAGTTTCTCTAACCCTAAGCTAACAAACGCCCAGGCCCACGCCCATGCTGCCACCTCTGTCACTTTCATTCAATTGTGGCGACGCTGCAGCTTCTAGTTGCTCTCGATTTGCTTCCTTGTTCCAGTAGATGTCACTACCTCCAACTTCATTCACTGTTATCAGCGGCGCAATGTAAGGTTATACATGTGATTCCAAATGGTGCATGAATGGCTTTTTGTCATTCAATCTCCTTTCGGGCATGGGTAAGAGGTGTTACAGACACTAAAATTGTACAATCTTCTTTAGTACAATGGTTGTTTGTAATTATTGGTAATTTGTTTTGTTAACATAGTAATTGTTGTTGTCATGACCCAACCCAGACCTGATAAGATATTGTCCGTTTTAAGCCTTAACAAAGTCTGCACAGTTTTGTTTTAGGGGCATCCATATACCCCAAATTATTCCCTCTATCATCATCACGAGAATAACTTCGTGATAGATCACCAAGTCGCTGATCAACAGTCACTTCCAGATTCAATCTACACTTTAAGCATGATAAATTTCTACTTTTCTCTACCAAAATTTGTTTAGCACTCTTAAGCTCATTTTCTGCCTGAACCAACAGCTATTTCTTACGATACAATTTTCCTAGTGATATTTAAGAGTAAAGAGTAAGCTTCAGTAACGTCTCCTTTAAAACCAACCAGGCAGAAGAAAAAGGAATCACAGCTATAAACAAGGACTTATACAAGTTGATTTTCATACCTAAAATAGAAGAAAACGCAACTATAAATTATGGGAAACATTGAGTGCAAGAGATGCTTTTTACCCACAGTAAAAAAGCTGCAGCCTAAACTCTTTTCTAACTAATTCATGGATGATTCCAACCTGTGTGAACAGTAAAAGCACCATCCCATAAGGTAAAGGGATCTATGTTGATTCCTAGATTTGAATATGAATAAATAAGAAAGATAAGTCAAACCTGGAGATCACTTTCAAGATGACACTGTAGCACAATCCATGAACTGAGATAACAACCATCTAAATTCCATGAAGAAGCATCAAAAGACCAAACTTCACTTTCAACTGAACTGGATTGTAGCTTCTGACTGATGTCCCCATCGTAATTATACTCTTTGACACTGTTCTCAACAAAGTATGAAAATTTCTCTTGAAAGAGTTGAGTACGTAGTCGATGGGCCTCTTGGCTTATGAAAGAGCCTGATTATTACAAAACATACGAGAAACAGCATTTTAAAGTGAACAAGGAAAAACAATATGGCAACTATTGAAATTATGCTGTAAAAATTACTGTGTTAATTAAAATGAAAAATGAAAGCTGAAATAGGTCAAAGAATTCAAAATCAGTCAAATTTTATTTTAAGAACTTTTCATAATTGAAATAATTGGAATAAACTTAAAAACAATTAGGGAACATGGAAATTTTGTTACGATAAATCCCAAAAATATCCCCACCAATTTGTCAATCTACTTTCATTCGAACAAGAGGAATAACAATGCCTAATCCTTCAAACTTTGGAGAGCAAAATGTTGGTCAAGGACTAAGTGCTCACAGTGGAAAATGTTTCATATGCCAAACATATCACATTACACGAGAGTGTCTTGTTAGAGAAACCATTCAAGGGTGGCTTGCAGTTGAACTGTGGGAGGCAATAAACAAGAAAATGTCATAAAGGATGGGTGTCGTACTCAAGATTGAAGAGTATGTTTTTATTTTGTCAAAAAGTGTAAGAGCTAAGTGTCAATTTAAGCTCATATTGTGAAATGTTAAATCTAATATTAATATAATTTTATTTCTATTAGTGTTAACCATTGCAATTAGTATATTGGTATGTTAAATTTTTTACAAACTAAGTTTAAAGACATGTGATTAACTCATTCTATAGTTTACAAAATAAATTTAATTTCACATATTGTTCTTGCTGGTAGGAAAACCGGTGGTTACATAGAGGGGGATATTAGTATATCAAGTTATTCAAAAGAGTAAAGCATGTTGCCAGAATCTTAGGATATGTTGAACAAAACGATATAAATTCTCCTCATGTGACAATTGAAGAGTCTCTTTGGTTCTCTGCCAATCTTCGTCTATCAAAGGACGTCAGCAAAGATAAAAAACTTGTGAGTCGCTTAATAGTTGTGACGTTAATTTTAACCTGTCAGTTGAGTAGTTGTTATTGTAATAGGAATCATTTGTTGGGTGCAAGCAGAAGTATAGAAGAATTTTTATTTAAGAACAGAGTATTTTGCTGGAAATTATTGAAACTTTTTATTGCTTAATTCATTTTATGCTCTATATTTGTATACAACTAGAGTTCTGCATTTATATGCATTAAAGACAACTCTAGAGATTACATTAATCATGCTTTACTTTTCCAAAGCCACATTGCAAACATAAATTCTACCCTTTACTTCACGTTAAAAAACAAACCAAAGAACCCTTCAAACTTCTTGCCCAATTTACTAGATTACTAATTACATCTCAACACCCCCTCTTAATTAGTAATCTTTAATTGCTTCTTGAATTTTTCAAACTTCTCAATGATGATTGCATTTGTCAAAAAATCTGCTAGCTGCTCATTAGTGCTGATAAACTCCATGTTAACTTCTCCTTTGCTTACTAAGTCACGGATGTAGTGATAACGCAGCTCAATGTGCTTAGACTTAGCATAAAAGACAGGGTTCTTTGTTAGAGCAATGGCTGACATGTTGTCGCAATAAATTGTTGTTGCAGCTTTTTGATCGAACTACAAATCTTTGAGAATTCTTCTAAGCCAAACAGCTGCACAAGCTGATTCAGTTACTGCAATGTACTCTGTCTCGGCTGAGGATAAAGCTACTGACTTCTGCTTCCTTGAGCTCCATGAAATTACATTTGTACCAAGACAAAATAAATAACCTGATGTGCTTTTTCTATCATCAAGGGAACCAGCCCAGTCACTGTCAGTAAAACCAACAAGCTTGCAATTATCCTCTTTTTCATACATGATCCCCTGCTTTTTTGTACTTTGAAGATACTTTAAGATTCTTTTTGCTGCAACATAATGTGACTTCCTTGGATCATTCATGAATCTAGAAAGAACACTATCTGAGTGCAAAATGTCAGGTCTTGAGTTGGTTAGATAAATCAACGAACCAACCAAGCTTCTATAGATTTTTGCATCTGCCTTTTCTTCTTTTTCATCATGCTTTAATTTTTCATTCAAACCCATAGGAGTAGGTGCTGGTTTGCATTTGAACATGTGGAATTTCTTCAGCAAATCTTCTATGTATTTTTCTTGACAAAAGAAGATTTTTCCTCTAGCTTGCTTCACTTGAATGCCAAGAAAATACTTCATCAAGCCCAAGTCTATCATCTCGAATTCATCCAGCATGCTTTTTTTAAATTCTTCCACCAATTTCAGATTAGTGCCACAATAAATTAGATCATCAACATAAAGGTAAACAATAAGGAAATCAGTACCTTCCTTTTTGACATAAAGAGAAGGTTCACTTGAGCTTCTGTTAAATCCTTTTTTAATGAAATATCTATCAATTCTACTATTCCACACTCGAGGGGCTTGCTTTAAGCCATACAAGGCTTTTCAGAGACGATAAATTTTGTTTTCTTCACCTTTCACTTCATATCCTTTAGGCTGCTCAACATAGACCTCTTCTTCAATTTACCATTCAGAAATGCCGATTTTACATCTAGCTGAAACACATTCAATTCCATTTGGGCTGCCAAGGCAAGAACAGTTCGAATAGTCTCTATTCGAGCTACGGGAGTAAACGTTTCTGTAAAATCAACTCCAGGCAGCTGAAAGTATCCTTTTGCAACGAGTCGCGCCTTGTATTTTTGAACTGAACCATCTTCATTGAACTTGATTTTGAAGATCCATTTCAGCCCAATTGTTTCTTTTCCCTTTGCCAAATTAACCAGCTCCCAAGTTTTATTTTTCACGATGGTGGCCATTTCTTCATTCATTGCATTGATCCAATCTTTATTTCTTGAAGCCTCCTCAAAGTCTTGAGGCTCACAAGAAAATAAAGCAAGATCACATGACTCATAAATTTCTCTCATTAACTTTATCTTCCTTGGAGGGCTTTCATCATCAGAAGAACTTACTGCTGCTGAATTTGGAGAATTTTGTTCCAAATTATTTTGCTGTGAAGAATTTGGTGGAGATGCAAGAGCTTCAAAAAAGCTAGATGCTTGAGATTGATCTTTTTTCCACTGCCAAGCTGATGCCTCATCAAATACAACATCTCTTGAGATAACAAGTTTATTTGTTGTAGGATTTAACAACCAATACCCTTTAGACTCATCACTATAGCCAATAAACAAATACTTTTCACCTTTTTCATCAAATTTCTCCCTGTTTTGAGCTGGAATAAGAGCATAAGCAATACTCCCAAAAACCTTCAAGTGATCAACAGTTGGCTTTCGGTTGTGCCAAGCTTCAAATGGAGTTTTGTCTTTGACAACTTTTGTAGGAGACCTGTTGAGAATGTACACAGCTGTATGACATGCTTCTGCCCATAAGTTGTTAGAAATGCCTTTGCCTTTCAACATGCTTCTTGCCATCTCTACAATGGTACAGTTCTTCCGTTCTGCGACTCCGTTTTGCTGTGGACTTCGACTGACAGTAAGCTGTCTCTGAATTCCATTATCCCTGCAATAATTCATGAATGGAGTGTAGATAAATTCACCACCACTATCAGTTCTCAATGTCTTCATTTTACATCCACTTTGCCTTTCTGCAAGAGCTTTAAATTGAAGAAAAGTTGAGAAAGCTTCTGATTTTTCATTCAAAAAATAAATCCACATCATTTTTGTATAATCATCAACAAACAGAATAAAATATCTCCTGTTATTGAGAGAAAGAGCCCTTGTAGGACCACAAATATCAGCATGTACTAACTCCAACGGAGCTTTGGCTCTCTATGAAGTTTTAGGAAATGGAAGTCTATGCATTTTTCCATATATACAGCCTTCACAAACTTTTTCATATCTTCCAACATCAGGTAAGACAATCACCATGTTCTTTTGCTTGAGCAAATTCAGCTCTTTATAATTTAAATGGCCATATCTGAGATGCCATAAATTTGACAAATCTGAATTTTCAATTTTGAGAGCAACATTCTCATCAAGTGGCATAACAAGAGGAAAAACCTTGTTCTTTGACATTTCTGTTGGTTTTAAAACGTTTTTGCAGCGGAAATATTAGGATCGCATTTCTCATACAATATATAGAATTACTATAATCTAGAAATCGTACCTTTGCTTTTTCGTAAAAGTAATCTGGGCTCCCAAGTCACGAACTGTCACCACCAATTCTGTTAGATCACGATCCGTCACCAATGATCTTCCAGGTTATGACTCAAGTTTGATCTGCACTTGACGTGTGGGCGCCTTTTTTTTTTTTTTTAATTACTGGAAAGCAACTAGCAAGAGAAAATTTTTCTCTTAAAGTTAGAGAGAAAAATTTCTTTTCTCTGTATATTGTGGCTCTCCTATTCTTTTGAAAAAGAACAAGTCTTTTTATATCCTATTGGTGGAAATCCTATGCTTATTTTTTAATTCTATTAAATCAAAATATTTGATTTAAATTAAAAAATAATAAAGCCCACGTTACACTTATTCTTGTTATAGGGGCCCACCTTGTAAAATAACACAAGGCCCCTTACACATAAGCATATTAAATATAGTCTCCCACCAAATAATATATTTAGGCTTTTAACCCAAATAGCTAGTTATCTTGCTTATCAACCCAATAATGGTGCAGTCAATTAAATGAGTTAACCCGGGGATCATATGGGTACATACAATAGTGGCTACAATAATTAGGCCTATAATTAAACTAGCCTAATTATTTAATTCCAAATCTACTCCACTAAAAGATTGGTTCTTACCTCCATTATTGTATGCTATCTAGGATAGTGTTCTCGAATAATAATTCGACCCATGCCACATTGATTTCTTTATCGAACAATCCTTTGTACCACATCGCTAATTAAATTTATATCTCAACTCGTCCAATCAATTTAATTACATCTTGTTCCTTGACACTTACCTTTCTCTAATGATCATTTTCAACATACTAATTATGTTGACACACTCTGGCCAGAGAATTCTATGATCAAGTACCGAAAACCCGTCAAGAGATGTGTTGTACAAATTCTATTTTGTTAATCTATAATCTCACTGCTTATAATTACTTCCACCAAGATACCGGGTAATCTTGACTACAAATGTATGTCGTGCCCATTGGTAACTCAAATGAAATGACAATCATAAACATGAAACTATAATTAACTCAAGATTAAGATTGCAATAAAATCAATGCCTATGAGATTTAATAAGTCTGACAGTAATTTCAAGGTTAATTAAATCTCATATGTGATCCAGTTCAATGTAGTCAAACTACATCAATAAATTCATACATGATCAAGACAAATCATTCGATGAATTTACTACAGTCTAAACATAAATAGAGCGCCCAACTCTATTTATCAACTGCGAACTCAATTTATTTAATCATAAGATAACTTGTATTTATGTCTTCTGTGAATCCATATGATGATCACATAAATACATATAATATGATTAAATGGACCTTTTTCAAAATATTTATGCAATTAAGATATCTGAATAAATACCTCAAATATTTTATTAATCAGAAAATCAATATGCTTTAAAGAGCACATAATCCCAACAATCTCCCACAAGCTCTCAAAGCATATCTGGCGTATTGCACATGCTTTAGGACTCTAAGTGCAGGTTATAACATTTCTACACTATTCCCTTAAAGAGATAGTATTCCCTTTCAATGTGTTTTTCTTTCTTGTGATTTCTTGGCTCCTATAGTTGATCAATTGCACCATCATTATACTACTAAAGTTAAACAGACACAGTTACTATAGGTACCATTGTGGTTCCTATGACTTTTCACTGTTATACTGTTACACTACCAAAGTTTAATAAATGCAATTGGTATAGGTATCATCTCAAGAATCTACTGGGACTTGTGGAGTTAAATAGCTTCTTTAGTAGCTTCAAATAGAGCCACATTTTTAGCTTTAGTTACGGAGTCTATGACACTAAATAGTTTCATACTCCCTTAACTCATATCTCCACTTCCCAATAAAAACAAAATTTAGAAATAAATTTCCTTCTATCTTTTTCTGACATGAAATCAGATTCTTTTATAAAATTCACTAGCATGAGATCAATACCAAAATACATAAGCATATAATTCTTAGTTCTTTTCAGAATCTATATTAAATGCTTTACAATATTTTGATGTATAAGGTTTGAATGATATCTATTGACCATCCAACTATAATATAAGAGTTTGTCATGACATAAATGAGACCTTCTTTTCATCTCATTTTATCTATCTCCTCAAGTGTACAAGAACACTGATGCTTGGAGAATATATAATTCCATTTCTGAATGATAAAAATCATTCTTGGAATTTAAAATATTTAATCAAGACATTATCTCATCAATATAAGCAGTTTGAGATAGAGTTTTATTCTTCTGGTATCACCAAAGGTTAGTACCAAGAATATAACTTTATACCTTTTGGTCACTTTTATCAAACTGTTCTGCTAACCAACTCTTTATTACAGATGATGCTCCTCTATCTTTTTCAATTAAAAGGATTGTTATCATCATAAAGAATTAGTAATGCCACAGTCTTTCCCTGAATTTGTTTTACAATCATGGCTCATCAATGTTCTATAAGAATCCAAACGATTTAACTGCTTGATCAAATATGATGTTCCATGACCGGGATGCTTGCATTAATCCATAAATGGATCTTTGCAACTTACATACCATGTGTTCTTGGCCTTTTGTGCAAACCTATCTGGTTACTACTTATAGATGTCTTCTTCAAGATGTCCGTTAAGAAACGTAGTCTTGACATCTATTTGCCAAATGTCATAATCCAGCATTGTAGCAATGGAAAGCAGAATCCTGATGGATTTAAGCATAGTAACCGATGAAAAGGTCTCCTCATAATTGATTTCTCTTTCTGAGTATACCTTTCAGCTACTAACCTTGCTTTAAAAGTTTCCACCCTTCTATCTACTCCTCTTTTTCTCTTGTAGATCCACTTACACCCTATAGGTTTTACCCTATTTGGTGCCTCTACAAGTTCCCAGACCTTATTGGAATACATAGATTCCATTTCTTGGTTCATAGCATTTTTCCATAGTTCAGCATCTCCATCCAATAGAGCTTCGTTGTAACTAGTGGGATCTTGTACATGTCCAACTGAGATAGCTGTATAAGTTTCTCCCAGTAACATGTACCGTGCTGGTAATCTAGTTACACTCCCACTACGACGAGCCTCTATGGGTGGTTTCTGTTTAGGGATAGTCCTTTTTAAATCATTGTTGCTCTTTTCTATGTTATTAGACATAAATAGAAAACTGAGCATCAACTTGATCTCTTAATAATTTCTCTAGTTTTACCTTACTCTTAGGTTATAAGTCATTTATATAGTCTTCCTCAAGGAAAGTAAAGTGTATGTCTACAAATACATTCATCTCTTGAGGCCTATAAATTAGACTTTCCCTTTTTCCTTTAGGATACCTAAAACGTGCAAACTTCTGAACATGCAGTTTTATATACTGGTATCTGGAATCAAAAAGGTTAATGATAAATTACTTAGTATATATCTTGTCTTATCCAAAAGAATTATGTTTCTTCGTATAATGACACTATTATGTCATAATGTTCATTATATATGGGAGTTTATCCCATTTTACAACCAAATGAACTTTGAATTCTCTAATGAGATATTCTTTGCTTCGATCAGATCAAAGTTCTTTTATGTTCTTGTCTAATCGCTTCTCTATCTTATCCATGTACTCTTTTGAATTTCAAAAGCCACGGAATCATGATGCATTTAGACAAACATAAATGCGATGAATATTCATCAATAAGATTGATAGAATACTCATAACCTCTTCTAACATGTAAACTAATTAGTCCGCATATGCACTAATTTATACAATATAATATTACGCTTTCTTTTAGCTCAAAAGAGCTTCCTTGTCATATTACTTTTCTAAATAAGATTTGTAAAATGACAATGATCAATCTTAATAGGCCAACAAGCCTATCATTAATCATTCTCTTAAAATCTTATTACAGTTCATATGACTTAAGCGCAAATATCAGAGGTGATATTGGTTAGAAGAAACATTTCTTTTCTTAGATAAATGCATATACTCTTTACCATTATATCTTGCTTTGAATAGATCAATGGACTTATATGATATAAATTGTCTTTGTAAAGTACCAAAACAAGTAATTATAATAAACAGAGGATCCAAAAATAACAGTGTACTCCTGTTTATTAAAAAACAAGCCACCGAAATTAAATTCCTCTAATGTTTGAAACATAAAGACAAATATCAAAAACCAAAGTCTCATAATACTGATCTAGTCTACTCAAATTGATATAAACTAGTATCTCCTCAATTGCGCTTTAAAGCTTTATTCACTTAATCTCTTGGTTTTCTGAAAACCAAATAAATGAATTACAAATAAGATTAGTTATCTCAGAATTTACTATTGCATGAATCAATAGAAATCTGAACTAATTAAGAAGCTTAAAGATTTCTTATACCTGATTTTAATAATCTTAGGACAATCTTTCTTCCAATGACCCTTCTGTCCACACTTGAAGCACTTGCCTTTCAAATTTGCCATCATTTTTAGTAGACAGTTTTCTCATCTCAACTCTCTTTTGCCTATCCTTGTCTTTCGACTTAGGCCTTGAAGAGAATCCTTTTTTAGGAAGTTCTTTGCTATAGTAAAATTCTTCTATAGCATGTAGTTCGTACATCAATTCAATTAAGGTCATATCTTTATTGCTTAAGATATAGCTGACCTTAAACTCTTTGAATGTATCAGGCAAAGATTCAATCACCATGTTAATCTTTGTTTTATCATCGATTTGAACACCATGAATCTCAACTTCATTCAAATAGTCCATCATTTTGAGGACATGATCACGAACTCTTGTGCCCTCTTCCATTTTAGTGTCAGTGACACGTTTTAATGCTGCTTCTCTGGCAGAATTAGTATTCTGCCCAAACATCTGATGAAGACCAACCAATATTATAGTGGTTGTTTCCATGTTCCGATGTTCGTTTTGCAGCTCCATAGAAATCGAAGCCAATATATAACGATTAGCCATTTTGTTAGCTTCACACCATTTCTCATAAGGCTCCCTCTGATTTCTATAATCGTATAACGTATAGGGCATGGCTGGGTCAGAACATATTTGCAGCCTTTAGCAGTGAGAATATTAAATAGATTGCGTTTCCAATCTAAGTAATTTTCGCCAGTGAGTTCATTTTTAACCAGGATAATTAATAATGGGTTGATGAGAGATATTTTCTGAGAAATAAAACACGCATGCATAAATACATTGAAACAAATAATATTCACAATAAAAATCTAAAATGCAAAAAACCATAAATGCATTTTATTTTATAGTAACGATAATCTAGTACCGCTTTGGCAAGCTATCCGTTGGGGAAGTCATGCCTCCACTTACTGGACCAAATTAACCATTAGATTATTTACTTTCATGTCGTAACATGATAAACAACTATCGTTATCTTTTAGGGCCAAAATTTGTTAATAGAGCTTCGTTAGGAAGGTTAATAACAAACTTTGTTGAGTGTATAACCATTGTTTCAATCTACGTATCATTCATATCATGCAGCCACCGTTAGGGTGATCAACAGATTGAAAAATATTTCGATCTTATCCTTAAAGAAGTTCATCAAATAAAATATCTAATATATATACCCTCCGTAGGGAGCATCACCGTATCATGAAGTCGAGGTATATATATAATTTTGTTATTGAACTAACAATGGAGCCCGTGGGAAAAATTATCTTGAATTTTCCCTCTCCCACTCAATATTTTAAAGTTAGTTTTTCCTTTTGAACAATATACAGATTATATCGTATATTGTTAATTGCATGCTTCCTAAAATAATATTATCTAGATGAAATCTAATATTTTTAAGCGCACGCAAACATCAAACAATATATATCTAGATTTATAATCTATAGATGTCATGTATTATTATGCATAGAGTGGCACTACTTATTCTATATGACATGTTGTCATGGCATGTTATCAACCAAACATAGCATATAGATAAAAGCAATTAAACAATCTCAATTCATGGTTTTCCTAAAGAAAATTTGACTTAATCTACTAGCCTAATTTCTATTGGGCTTTAAGTCAACGTCCATTTTCTTTCTTTCTCTTCCTTGTACTTGCTCTTGTCCATATCCATTGGCTTAGGTACTCTTCGGCTTTTAAATTTATCCTTGGTTCAATTTTTAAAATTAAATTTGGGCATCAATAAAATACTATTGGACCCCATTTTTTTTTTTTAAATAAAATTTTATAAAAACTAGATCCAATTAATTTGATAAAATAAGCCCAAATTCATTTAAAAAATTCTTGAGTCAAATAAATTTTATTATTGATCTTACCAAATTTTTATTTATATGATCCAATTTTGAAATCCCAAAATGAGCTTGGGACCATATAAATAAATTTAGACCAATAATTATTATTGGACTTATCAAATTTCCATTTATATTATCCAATTATCAACCACAATTGGGCTTGGATTCAATATAAATAAATTTGAATTTTTCTGCCCAAAACCCAAATACTTTGGCTGAACTGTAAAATAATAAGACAATAGGGTGCCATAGGATATAAACCCAAAACCCTAAATCTCACACTCTCTTTCCAGCCGCCACCTCAAAAACATATTACATGTTTGTGGACCTAAATGTAAAATTTTCCAAGATTTGGCCAAAAGACATAAAAGATGAAACCTTAGGGTGGTCCATGAAAAAAAAACAAAACAAAACCCTATTCATCTTTTTGTCTTCCGCCGCCAATTCCAGAAACAATTTTTCATGGCTGCCGTGCCTTGTATCTTCTTTGCCGCATCACCTTTTCTTTGTTTCTTGATTTCTTTGCTTTGCCATTATAACAAAACAATATTTACAAAAATTCCTATGCCATTAATAGCTTACAAAGAATCTAAGAATAATGAAATAAAATAATCAAGAGAGAAAAATGGTGAAAATTGACCACCTCTCTTGTTATAAATCCATAAAATTAATATAAAGAAATTTCTAACCATGAATTGAGACAACCATTAATATGTTAAAAAATATATCCATTCTCATAATGAAATAATATATAAACTAGTGCCACTCATCTTAATACATATAATACAAGAGATTGATTTCATACAGTAACTCTATATATTAATATGAGATCGCTCTGATACCAATTGTTGGTTTTAAAACGTTTTTGCAGCGGAAATATTAGGATCGCATTTCTCATACAATATATAGAATTACTATAATCTAGAAATCGTACCTTTGCTTTTTCGTAAAAGTAATCCAGGCTCCTAAGTCACGAATCATCACCACCAATTCTCGTTAGATCACGATCCGTCACCAATGATCTTCCAGTTATGACTCAAGTTTGATCTCGCACTTGACGCGTGGGCGCCTTTTTTTTTTTTTTTTTTTAATTACCTGAAAGCAACTCGCAAGAGAAAAATTTTCACTTAAAGTTAGAGAGAAAAATTTCTTTTCTCTCGTATATCGTGGCTCTCCTATTCTTTTGAAAAAAAGAAAGTCTTTTTATATCCTATTGGTGGAAATCACATGCTTATTTTTTAATTCTATTAAATCAAAATATTTGATTTAAATTAAAAAATAATAAAGCCCACGTTACACTTATTCTTGTTATAGGGCCCACCTTGTAAAATAACACAAGCGCCTTACACATAAAGCGTATTAAATATAGTCTCCCACCAAATAATATATTTGAGCTTTTAACCCAAATAATTAGTTATCTTTGCTTATCAACCCAATAATGGTGCGATCAATTAAATGAGTTAACCCGGGGATCATATGGGTACATACAATAGTGGCTACAATAATTAGGCCTATAATTAAACTAGCCTAATTATTTAATTCCAAATCTACTCCACTAAAAGATTGAACCGACCTCCATAATTGTATGCTATCTAGGATAGTGTTCTCGAATAATAATTCGACCCATGCCACATTGATTTCTTTATCAACAATCCTTTGTACCACATCGCTAATTAAATTTATATCTCAACTCATCCAATCAATTTAATTACATCTTGTTCCTTGACACTTACCTGGCTTTCTCTAATGATCATTTTCAACATACTAATTATGTTGACACACTCTACTTGAGAATTCTATGATCAAGTACCTAAAACCCATCAAGAGATGTGTTGTACAAATTCTATTTTGTTAATCTATAATCTCACTCGCTTATAATTACTTCCACCAAGATACCGGGGTAATCTTGACTACAAATGTATGTCGTGCCCATTGGTAACTCAAATGAAATGACAATCATAAACATGAAACTATAATTAACTCAAGATTAAGATTGCAATAAAATCAATGCCTATGAGATTTAATAAGTCTGACAGTAATTTCAAGGTTAATTAAATCTCATATGTGATCCAGTTCAATGTAGTCAAACTACATCAATAAATTCATACATGATCAAGACAAATCATTCGATGAATTTACTACAGTCTAAACATAAATAGAGCGCCCAACTCTATTTATCAATCATGAACTCAATTTATTTAATCATAAGATAACTTGTATTTATGTCTTCTGTGAATCCATATGATGATCACATAAATACATATAATATGATTAAATGGACCTTTTTCAAAATATTTATGCAATTAAGATATCTGAATAAATACCTCAAATATTTTATTAATCAGAAAATCAATATGCTTTAAAGAGCACATAATCCCAACAATTTCAACAACGGCCAATGTACGATTATTAGTTTTATCAATAATTTTGCATTTTTCATTATCAAAATAAATTGAAAAACCTTTTTGAATTAGCTGCCCTACACTCAAGAGGTTCTGAGTTAAATTTGGAACATAAAGAACATCGGAAATGAGCTTTTTGTTACCTCCATTTGTATAGACAGCAATAGTGCCTTTTCCCACAGCTTTCTGCATCTTTCCATCTCCAAGCTTCACTTGTGAATTAAAACTTTGGTCAAGGCTAATGAAAATTTCAAGTTCTCCAGTCATGTGGTTGCTGCAGCCGCTATCCAAGTACCATAAATTATGTGATTCACGTTCAACACCTTTACTTGAATAAAACAAGTAATCTCCATCACCTTCCTTTGTAAAATTTGCCTCATTTTTGCATTTTTTATTTTGATACCAGCAATCCCTTTGAGAATGGTTAGGAATGCGACACCTTGTGCATTTATAACGACAATCTTTTGATTCATGATTAGACCGATTACAAATAATGCATTGAGAATCTGAATTTTGCTGTGAATTCCCTCTGTCATTTTTCCACTTGTTGCGATTGTCGTTCTGTTCTCTTTGCCCTTTGCCATGATGTCTGTTTCTTTGAGATGAGCCTCCATTCTTCTGGTCTTTCTTGCTACTTCTATTCTGATCTGAATTATTAATCTTTGAATGAAAAGCTTTCTGTTGGCTGACTTGAAGATCGATTAATTCTTTGCTCATGAGACCAATGATCCTGACAAATCTAAAAAAGTCATCTTGGACAAATCCCTTGATTCTTCAATGGCTGCTGCTGCATGATCAAATTTTGTAGGAAGACATCTCAACACCTTGTCGTTCACCTTTTTGTCTTCAATGGTGTCTCCTCAACTTTTAATTTGGTTCACAATCTCAGTAACTCTGCTGCAAAAATCCTGAACTCCTTCACTGCCTTTCATTGATAAATTATCGAACTCTTTCCACAAAGTCTGCAACTTGATGATGACTGCCTTTTCGGAACCTTGAAATTCTTGTTTTAGGATTTCCCAAGCATTTTTGGCCTTTTTGACACCAAAAATTCTAGGAAAAATTGACTTACTAACACCTTGCTGGATATATCGAAGTGCTGTGGCATTTCTCTGTATGTTTTCTTTATATTGCTGTTGACGTGCTTGAGTCCAATCTGAAGAACTCGCAGATTCTGGTGGTTCAGCATATCTATCTTCAACAACATCCCATAAATTTTGAGAGAGGAAAAAGGTTTCCATTTGATTACTCCAATATTCATAATGTACCCCTTCAAATATTGGAACTTGACTAGGAGCATACGGAAATAATGTGGGTAGGGTATTTGATGTCATTTTGAGGGTGTTTTGGAATAGCTCTGATACCAAATTTGTTAGGTGCAAGCAGAAGTGTAGAAGAATTTTTATTTAAGAACAGAGTATTTTGCTGGAAATTATTGAAACTTTTTATTGCTTAATTCATTTTATGCTCTATATTTGTATACAACTAGAGTTCTGCATTTATATGCATTATAGACAACTCTAGAGATTACATTAATCATGCTTTACTTTTCCAAAGTCACATTGCAAACATAAATTCTACCCTTTACTTCACGTTGAAAAACAAACCAAAAAACCCTTCAAACTTCTTGCTCAATTTACTAGATTACTAATTACATCTCAACATCATTTAACTGTAATCCATTGCTCGAGTTTGTTGAACAAGGTCTGCCAAGTAGTTCTGGTTTATCAATGGAGCAAAGAAAACACTTAACAATGGCAATGAAGCTTGATGCAAATCCTTCTACTATTTTTATGGATGAACCTGCATCTGGTCTGGACGCACGAGCAACAGCCATTGTGATGAAAGCTGTTCGTAATACTGTCGATACTAGGCAAATAGTGGTTTGCACCATACATCAACCAAGTATTGATATCTTTGAAGCATTTGATGAGGTTGGTTTGTTCATGATTTTGTGTGGAATTCTGAATTTTATTTTCTGGCAAATAACATTTGGGTTTTAATGAATTGCTACTTCTTATAAAGTGAGGGGCCGAGTTATATATAGAGGGAAGCTAGATGTCCACTCGCAGATTATGATAGACAATTTCTAGGTGACAATCATTTTCAAACGTATGTATTTTTTAGTTTCTAGCTCTTCTTGATCTTCACACATGGGGAAACTTTTTCCTGCATAAGTAGGCGCTTGATGATATCCCTCGAATTCCTAGTGGTTACAATCCTGCAACTTGGATGCTAAAGGTTATAGCAGCTACTGTTGAAGAAAGACTTGGGGTAAATTTTGCAAATGTATACAAAAATTCTGAGCAATACAGGTGATCGAATTGGTCTTATATGTTGGAATAATTTCGAAATAAATGATGTCTTATTGTAAAGACATGTCCAACTAATTAAACCTTATAGAAGCGGCATCTTTTCACTTAAGGATATATCTTTTCATGGTGACATTTCATTTGAAAATACATCCTCTCATAGTGACATTTCATTTGAAATGGTGATGGTTCAATTTGGACCATTGATTAAAATTAAATCTTTATCCAATGGCCATTAATGAAGAGGTATCATGAAATAAGACAACCAAAGGGAGGGGCACAAGTATATCTATAAATACAAGTCCTGTTTAGGCCATTTAGACATGAAATTAATAATCCTACACCACTCTTTTCTCAACCTTCTTTCTTAAAACAAATTTCATCATATATCATCTATTTTTTATGCATCAAATATTCACTATATTGTTTACTGCAAGAACAATATATTGATTCTTAGCATGTTTGTAACATTCAAGAGTATTTAGGTTTGCTTTCGTGATGCACAACGCAAGCAAACAAACAAGTGCTTCATTGTATCATTGAGGCTTATTTGCTTAACCCATGTGCATCACTCAATTGGTGGAGGCAAATAACGATTTAAGGAAAGCGACATTTATAACAGGCCTTGAAGTACACATTAATTTTCTACAGTTTACCTATTACTATTATTTTCTTTCTATATACAGAGTTATAAATACATTACTTTATATAATAAAGTTCCACCATTATTACTGCAATTCTCTACATTTTCCCTTCGCCACAAGTATATATCCCCAACATTATGACTTTTGTATCAATATGAGCTTTCGCCAAATATTTGATTTTTTTTTGTTGATTTTGTTATGTATGATTTATTGTAAACATACATGTGATTTGCTAACAGGGAAGTGGACTCTTCTATTGAAAATTCAAGTGTTCCACCTGCTGGCTCAGAACCATTGAAGTTTGCTTCATCATATTCACAAGATCAGTTTTATCAGGTTTTTTATTTGCCTTTGGAAGCAAAATCTTTTGTATTGGAGAAGTCCACAATATAATGTTATGAGTTTATTGATATTTGGCTCTGTATTTTGGGATGTTGGTTTGCAGAGGTGAATTTCTTTCCATTTCTTAAATTGGCAGTTAATTTTAAAATATTTTTGTAGTAATTTTGATGCTGAGATTAGTAAGCTATTTAATATAATAAACTTTTCAGGAATTCAACTGAAGGCTTATTTATGGTGATGGGAGCTTTGTATGCTTCATGCTTGTTTCTTGATGTCAACAATGCTGCCTCTGTTCAGCCTATTGGTTCAATTGAGAGGGCAGTGTTCTATAGAGAGAAAGCAGCAGGCATGTATTCTCCAGCTCCTTTTGCAGCAGCCCAGGTAACTGTCATTACTACTGAAATATAATAGGCAAAATACAATCTTGTGTAAAGAATAAATAAAATGATGAAAATATCAATTGCCTCTTCAACATCCACACGTCTTTGTGCAAGCAATTCTCTTTGGCGTCATCACTTATTTCATGGTTAATTTTGAAAGGACAGCTAGTAAGAGTCCCCTGTCCGCTCTTATGTACCATTTGGATTTATGCAAATGCATTTATGTGATTGATGATTCTTGCAGGAAAATTTATGTTGTATCTCGGCTTCAGCGTTTCTCACCTTCTCCTACTTTACATTCTTTGAAATGATAGCTGTTGGTCTCACTCCTAACCAGCCCTTGGCAGCTGTCCTTTCTTCTGCATTTTACTCTTTATGGAACCTCCTTTCAATTTTTCTTATTCCACAACCGGTAAGTACTATATTTTAACTTTGAGCAAATAAAATAGTAAATCAAGTAATTCTTTGAACTCTAAATAAGCTGTGTATGTTTTGTGGTGTATTGGAGTATTCCAGGATGGTGGATCTGGTTCTACTATATCAGCCCTGTTGTATGGACTCTTCGAGGCATTGCAACCTCTCAGCTTGGGGATGTTGAAACCCTGATTGTGGAACCCACGTTTCGAGGCACAGTGAAAGAGTATGTAAAAGAAAGTTTTGGCTTTGGATGGTTAGAATTTCAGCTCCGGTGCTTGTTACCTTTTCTATTTTCTTCTTCGGCATCTTTGCTTTATCAGTAAAATTCCTTAAATTCCAAAGAAGATGAATGCTGAACCCATAGATTCAATAAAGAGGTGAAAGCATCGGCTGTAAGATTCTTCAGCAGTACAATCTAATAGTCAACGGTTCAGGCTTGCAAATTTTCACTACAGTAAAAAGGGTCATTTCCTAAAGCAAAATGCTCTCGGAAGTATATATATGCCCTCAAACAAACTCATTTCTGATACAGTCACGTCATCGACTGTCGTCTTATTAAGTCGTATCGGAAAATTCCAATTTTTGATGAGTTATCTAAGAAAAAAGTATTTTAATACTAATCCGACGGCTCTTTTTTATCTCTGTAAAAAGTGATGATAACAGAAGTGTTTATTATCAACAGTAAACAGTGCTCAGAGAAATGTTTGGTCAGTAATACAAGTGTTTGTTAGCGGCAGACCTTTTCAAAAGCGACAACAATAGCTATGTCTGGTCTTTGAATTATACTCAAATTGCACACTTCGAGTTGATCATTGCTGTGGAGTAGCCACTCTTCAAAACTTCCATTTTGCATATATTCATAAACTTAGACCCTTGAAATTAGAATCATTACTAGAACAAACTGCAATGATTTTGATGAGATTGTGATCGCCAATAGTTCTTAATGCTTTATATTCAGCCATTAAACTCTTTCGAAAAAGCCCCATTTTTGGCTAAGATTCAGCACCTTGACCTCACTAACACTCCATTTTCACCCAAAATCCTCAAAGTCATAACTACCATGACCAATCATATTATGTGATGAAAATTCATTCAGCTCTAAGTAAGAAATCATGGAAACTGTTGTTCCAACGGCAACATACTAGAAGAATTATGTGGAAATCTTCTCCTTTGAATATAAACAACAATAAAGTATGCTAACAAGATTAAAAAAATGAATCTTAATTAGTATTTTCAAACTGTAGGTGTGAGAAAATATAATCACTTACATTGCACCACGTGTCTTTTTAAAAAGTGTTAATTCAGTGCAAGTGTCTTTTAAAAAAGTGTTAATTCAGATAACGGATATATCTTATATTGATCACGGATTAAATATAATATAAACACAATTCACATTGATTTTGGATATTGACCTCGGATTTAAGATCGATATCCATCAGTCATTTCATATGAAAGGCTCAGAGAAAACAAATAACAGTCAACCTAGAAATGTTAATAAGTAATAGCACATGGTTACTAACAAAACCACGTGCTAAGACTCGAATACAGAAAAAAAGGATTATCAAATCTAATGACCCAAATAAAACTGAGAGAACAAGTGGAGAGGATTCATATCTGAATTAGATTTGCCCATCATCTCTCATCTTGTCTATAAATAAGAGCCAAAAGATTAAGAAATGATCTTTTGGCCAATTCCCATAATTAAGTCAAGAAAAATCAAGACTCAAATTAACTTTCAAATCTACAAATACTGACTTGAGTATTGGAGCGTCTTTTGCAAGCACAAGCTCGATTTATATGAGAATTGAGAGTTTAATTCAGAATAATCAAAGGAATGAAGTATTATTCCTAGTTCATCCTACTTTGAATTATCTTGCGTCTAGTAACTAAAGGTTGGAGCACCTTCACTGGCAAATGCAGTTCATCCAAACCCCCCACAAAGCTTTCCAATTTCCAGTAAGAGATATTCCTGTTGTTTTGCTGAAAAACCCATTTGATTACATGTGAAAATGTCAGCTAATATGATAAATTTTTGTTATATAACAATTAAATACAATAAAGGTAAAATTCGTATCTATTCAACATTCTAGAAGTACCCAATTGCCTAAATGCCAGGTGATCAATAAAGATTGTGGCAGCATGCTAATAAATAGTTTGATTTAAAACAAAAATTGATGCCTTCGAATAGAGGCAAGATTGGATAACATTCTAATAATATACATAAAGTAACAACACGATCAGACAGTCATTATCATTGCGGGCAGACTGGATTATACGAAGTTAATTTAAGCAAAGAGCATCATGTGTTTCGTTGTCTAGGAAACCACACAACTAGTCGTCCGGTACATGAGCCACGGCAGTTTCCGAAAGACACAAGATAGAATTGTGTTAGACTGAAAGACCAAAGCATCATCACTTAATTGCAAAAAATAAAAAGTAAAAATGTTTGCACAACATGGAAATTAAACTGCCCTGTTTGACAGTTGCATGAAAGTAAGGTCCAAGCACAACCCACTTGACTACAATGACATAAACAACATTTGTAATTTTGTATTATTTATTATATCGTGTTACCAAGAAAGTTCTCCCTGGCATGATATAATTTTGATACAACTTCTGCCATCTCCATCCGCTCTGCTGGGGATTCCATTGAGCAGACAACTCCAGTTCTCAAAACAGAAACCAAGCACTCCTCAATCTTCACCATTTCATTTCCATGAATCTTAGAGTTGCTTGTACTTACCTCCAACAGCAGTGTAGGTTCAACAATCTCCATTACTTTTTCTGGCAACGCCGATTTAATGAATTCATGGAGAGTCAGGCCATCATTAAAAATACTTTCTGTAGGTCGCTTTCCTGTGAACATATCCAGCAGCAGAATTCCAAAGCTGTACACATCTCCTGGCATGGACACTTTGCTGCCCATACCATACTCTGAACCATGATCGGTTAATACGTTACTTGGCACATATTCAAGTTCTAATTAACATGCAATAAATGAAAAAAAATATATAAAATTAGCCAATGAAAATACTTAAAAAGAAATAAGTACCTGGAGCTACGTAGCCAACGGTTCCTTTTATCCCAATTGAGCTTGATTGAGTCTGATGAGTGGTACTAAGCGGGTGAGCATAAAGGAATCTTGCTAACCCAAAGTCACCCACATGGGCAACCATTTCTTGATCAAGCAAAACATTGCTTGGCTTTAGATCACCATGAATGATTAGTGGTTGGCAGTGGTGGTGAAGATACTCGATTGCAGAAGCAACATCAATGGCTATATTCAGTCTTTGAATTAGAGTTAAATAATGCACTTCCGGTAGATTGTTGCTTTGGTGCAGCCACTCCTCTAAACTTCCATTTTGCATGTACTCGTAAACAAGAGCCTTAAAATCAACCCCCTTAAAATCTATGCTAGAGCAAATGGTGATGATTTTTATGAGATTTCGATGGCGGATATTTCTTAATGCTTCACATTCAGCCACGAAACTGCTGGAAGCCCCTTTCTGATTGAGATTAATCACCTTCACTGCAACTATTGTTCCATTTGCACCCAAAACTCCCTTATACACGAAGCCAAAGCTTCCTTGACCAATCATGTTAGTGGATGAAAATTCGTTTGTCGCCTTACTTAGCTCTGCATAGGAAACCATTGGAAACTGATGTTCCATTGGGAGCTCATTAGATGAGTTACATTTTGGCTTCCTTGTTCGAATATAAACAATAATGAAGCACGCAAATAAGATTAAAGATGATACAATCACTGGAATCACCACTTTGAGCAATCCTTTGGAATGACACGATGGTAAACGTAATTCTTCTAGGCCCCCACAAAGCTTCCCATTTCCAATAATTGAAATTCCTGTTTTATTGCTGAAGACTCCTTTTGTTGGTACCTCACCCTCAAAATGATTGTAAGAAAGGTTCAATTTTTTCAAGGAGGATAGATCCTCAAGAAATTTTGGAATTGGGCCAGAAAATTTGTTGCTTGAGAGATCTAACATAGTAATACTTCTTAAGAGACTCAATGAAGAAGGGATGCTTCCTCTAAAAGAATTGCCCTGCATATTAAGATACTCTAAGCTAGTACAAGCACTTAGAGTTACAGGAATCTCACCAGAAAATTGATTTCTAGAAATATCTAATTGAACAAGATTCTTCAAGTTGCCCACTTCTGAAGGAAGAGAGCCGCTCAGAAGGTTACTAGACAAATCTAGAGTAAGTGAAAGAGTCATTATGCCGAGTATTTGTCGGGGCAAAGTACCAGTGAGCTTATTTTGGGAGAGACTTAACATTACTAAATTCTGACAATTCCCAAGAGATGAGGGTATATTGCCTATCAAGTTATTGAGATCTAATGCAAGCATGTTCAACAATGTTAAATTACCCAGAGAGGAGGGAATGGTACCTTGTAACAAGTTTGCATCGAGGTATAGTGCTTGTAAATACTTGAGCTCTCCAATTACATGAGGAATAATGCCACTTAATTGGTTAAACTCCATAGTAAACGTATTTAGATTGACAAGATTTCCTATCCCAGGAGGTATGGTCCCTAATATTTGGTTCTGCCGCATTTCGATTGCAGTTACTGTGGTCGAGAGGTTTGCTATGCAATGGGGCAGCACTCCCCCAAATTGATTCACATATAAAGCAAGCAAGTCCAATCTGCTACAGTTTGTTAGGGATGTTATGAAATCAAGATCATTGGTTGTCCCCATTCCCAAATTATTTTTCCCCAAATTTAGCCACACTAAATTCTTAAGACTGCTAAAATTAATCACCACTTTCCCACTAAAAAAATTTTTGGAAATGTCAAGCTCCTCAAGATTTGAAGCATTGGATAATGAATCTGGGAGAGAACCGGTAAGATTGTTTTCGAAGACAACAAACCTCCTAAGGTTTGGAAGAGCGGCTCCTATGTCAAGTGGTAAAACTCCAACTAATGCATTTTGACGGAGAAAAATCAACTCAAGGGAAGAGATATTATAAATTGAAGGGGGAACTATACCAGAGAAATTATTTCCACCTAAGTTGATATAAACTAAGTTTTTCAGAGACCGTTGGCCTAGAGTGTTCGGAATTCTCCCGTCCAATCTGTTCTCTCCAACATTAATTTGCTGAAGAGTTGAAAGATTCCCAATGGATGGTGGGAGCTGTCCAGTTAAATGATTTCTAGCAATGGCTAGTATCTCAAGTTTCAACAGGCTGTAGCCAAAATCTGCTGGAATTTCTCCTATAAGGTTGTTCTCAACGGGACAAATTGGTGGGAATTTTTCCTGAAAAAGAATTATTGGCCAGTACTAGAGTTTGCAGCCTGAACAGACGACCAATTTCATGGGGAATTTCAGCATGGAAGTCGTTGTCTGAGATGTTGATGTACCTGTGGAAGCTGAGATTGCCAACATAAGGAGATAAGGATCCTCCCATGCTTTGGTTTCCCAGATCTAACTCTGTTACCCTTTGATGCCGATAACCGCAAGTGACGCCTGTCCATTGGCACAGGTTTATAGAATTGTTCCACGAACTTGTGACACCTAACGGATCATCAAGCTGTGACTTTATGGCAAGCAATGCCACACGATCAGTCTCGTTTGTATGGGCAGAAAAGCTATGGTAAGAATGAAGCAAAAGGCTGAAGCACCAGATCAATATGAGATTGGCAAGGCAGCTAATAGAAATGCATTTAAGCATGTTTCGAGTTTTTTAGGCCGAGGATGAGTAGATAGGACTAATAACTTAATGACTAATGAGTGGATGATCGTTTCAAGTTCATGAATTCTTTTAAAATCAATAGGAATCATTTCAGAATATTCCTTGCGATAAAAAGATAACTCATCAGAACAGTATTGATTGAGACTTGAGATTTTTTGTTTTCTCTTTGAGAAACGTAGATATGGCGTGCTGGCGGTGGTGGAGGATCAACCATACAGGATGATGACGTAATGATAATAATCATGTAATAATGAAATAATCTGCTAATATTGAAAGGAAAATGATAAAGAACGTAAAGAAGACAGAAGGAAGAGATGAGCAAATTTCATATAGACTCTTAAAGAAATATCAATTTATAAAAATAGGGAGTAGTTCTCATTTTCCCTGAACAAAACTGTAATAAAGTTGAATGTTATACTATCATTAATTCTAATACCGCTAATAACAAACAATCAAATATGTTATGTGTAATAATTTAATAAATATGCAATATTAAATAAAGTATGCAATATTTAATTAATTTATCATAAATTTGTATGAAGTAATTTGTGTAAGAGATTCTTTGTGAGTATAATTCAAATATCAAATATATGATACTCTATATCTGCCTTGTATGTAGTTCAAATTTATACCATTAATATCAGTCACTAGTAATACTATGATATTTGATACTATGAATAATAATAATTATTTGAAAACTATCCGGTAGTTAGATGAAAAAAAAAAATATATATATATATATATATATGTTTTATGATCTATTTGATTTATACTAATATAAATATTATTCTGATTAATACAGAAAATGCATATTTTAAAGTAATTTTTTTCATCTGTAAAATGCAAAATTTCATGTCAAGGGGCTCTTTGATTTTTCCTAATTTAAATACATATTTTTGATATTTAGTTAAAATGGGGTAGCTGTGTGATAATTACTCTTTGACATTTGCCACTTCCCACTTCCAATAGTTTCGTTCGGTAGCTGGTTTCATGCGTAAATTTATAAAAGCCGTTGGATTAGTTTACGGATAATTATCTTATAACCATCACTTATTAAGTGAAATTTTTATAAATTATTAAATTTTAATATTATATCGGTAAACTACTTATTTTTTAAAGAAATATTCTCCAACTATTTTTTCGTTAAAAAAGTTAACTACCGTTAATGGTTTTCTGCGTAAAGATAATTTTATCCCTGTAATACAATAATTATGTTTTTTTTTTATTGTTTGATTTTTTTATTTATAAATAGAAACGATGTTGTTTATATAATTAAATATTTATTTTTTAAAAATAGAATATAATTAATTAAATCTTTATTTTTTAACTAAATGATAATATTACCCTTATGATGGCATACTGACGTCATGTTATGTTTCCGTTAATGGAATTAACAGAAAAGTGGGTGGGTGATATTTTTTTGAAAAGTAGGTAGTTTACTGATATAATCTTTACATTTACTGGTTTACGGAAGTTTCACTTAATAAGTGGTGGCCACCAGATAATTTCCCTTGCTTTAATAAGCAATCCAACGGGCAATAAATTTTAAAATAAAAAATAAAAACGGCTACATGACATGCAGCGGCAGTATTAATTAAGGTGGCGTTTACTTTTTGGATTGGAGTGGGAATCTTGAGATTGGAAGTATGGAGTGGGAGTAGGAGTAGGTTGTTTACTTACACTAGAATGGAAGTGTAGAGTCGAAACCAGAATCTAATTATATGTTTACTTTATCTTGGATTGGGAGTAAATGGTTTCAAATTACAGTTTTACCCTTATTTAAAGAATTGTAATTTTTAATTATAAAATTAATAAAAAATATATTTGAATATAATAAAATATTTATTTTATTATATTTTGTAAATTAATAATAATTTTTAATATTCTTAAATGTAAATCATAATTTTTATTAATTTTAATTTTAATTATGTAAATTAAAAATAAAGATAGTATTATTATTAATTATTAATATTAAATAAATATAATACTATTATTGTTAAATATCTATAATAATATTATATATTTTTAAATAAAGATAATAATAATAATAATAATATTATTATTATTATTATTATATTAATAATATTATTATTTTTTTAATAAATTTATTATTATTATTATTATTATTATTATTACATTTATTATTATTATTATTACATTTATAAAATAATATAATAATATTATATTTAAATATTATTATTTTAATAAATGTAATTTTATAAAATAATATAATAATATTATTTAAATAAATATAATATTATTTAATTTATTTTATGAAATATTAATTATATTAAATTAATTTTAAAAAAAGGCAAAATGGGATTCCCACTCCCACCTCCCCCATGGGAGTTCCACTCTCACTCCCCACTTTAAAAAAAAGTGAGGCCAACGGAGTGGGACTCCCACTTCCCTCTTATTTTAATTAAGTAAACACTCTCACTCCCACTCCTCTCCACTCCTCTCCAAAATATAAATACACCCTAAAAGCAGACCCATGTTTTACACACAAAAGATGAGAAATATCACCTCTCTTTTCAAGGAGCAGCTACAGTACTTGAGATACATACATAAAAAACTACCATTATATTAAATGGAGTGGATCTAATGGCTGAGATTTGTTTTGTTATTAAATAATAAAATAATTTTAAAAAATTGGAAACATGTAAAATTGGTAATCTTGAAATATGATATAATAAATATGAAACACATATCATTAATCTTGAAATAGAAACCATTAAAAATGAAATCAATGCTAAGTTAAAATGTACGGCAATAAACATGAAACTCAGTACAATAAACTTGAAGCATAGGATTATAAACTTGAAATTATAAAAATCATGCAAATTACAGTACAATAATATATGAAACATATACCATTAATCATAGAGACTATTAAACATGACATTAAGGTAACTTGAAACTTAGGGCAATGAACATGAAACTTTAGATTCATAAACTTACAATCTTAAAAGTCATACAAATTATGGATTAATAAATATGAAACACATACCATTAATCTTGATATTGGGACTATTAAACTTGAAATCGAGGTAATTTGAAACTTAAAACAATAAACATGAAACTTAAGATCATTAACTTGTAATTCAAAAAATATGTAAATTATGGACTAATAAATATAAAATACCTACTATTAATCTTAATACAGTTACCATTAAACTTAAAACTCGTTTTCTATTATTGTAAAACTAATTTTTTGTTATTATGTGGCCTTTGTTACTAAAATAATTATTATTTTATTTATTTATTAAATTATTTGTTATTTTTTATGTCATTTAAGGAGCATCAGTTAATTTTTTCTTTTAATCAAACAATTGCAAAATTTTTTTAATTTTTTTATTGCTTGCATGTATGAGATGCATGCAAAGGCACCCTTTTCAAATATCTGATCGACAGAACATGCCTCTCTTTAGAACGACGTCATCGCATGGAACAGCGTCTGATCTGACTCGAACAAAATTTTTTTTTTTTTTTAATTTCTTCGATGATTGATGATTATTTTTTATTGGCATTTTTTCAGCCGCATTATTGGATCATTGTACACGTGTACTACCATCAAGCACAAGCAAGACCAAAAAGCGAAGACAAAAAGAGCGCCATCTGTGGGTCCTACTCTACACTTTCTCGTGTTGTTTGGTGCTGATTATGAAAAGGCCTTGGATATCCCATCGGTGACGCTATTATTCCAACAAATGCATTAAAAGTTTTATTTATTTATTTTGTTTTTATAAAAGAAAAGTGATGATCGATTTCAAGTATATTAATGGTGCGTTTATGATCGAGGTTTGACAGTTATAGCGTAAAAATTACATTATTAAAATATTTAGTAAATACTAACTATTACAGATTATAAATTATATTGATATGATTGTTTATTTGTATGATAAAAAATTTATTATATCTTTAATAATTTTATTAAAATTATATTTACTATATATTATTAATTTTTGTTGCATAGTTACAATTTTTTTTTTACAATAGTTATAGCTTAAAAACTACGATATTTATATTCTAAATAGACCCTAAGAAAATCTTAAATCATAATCGTATTTCTAATAATTTGAAATTGGTATGTGATGTTACACATTCGGCTGAATTATGATAACCCTTCTCAATTCCCAAAACAAACAATGGCAAAATGTCGAGTTTAGGTTTAACTACGGTGCACCTGGTGTACAGTACCTCAAGTTTTGTTCATATATGAGTTGGCCATTAGATCTAACACATAAATTGTTTCAATGGTAGGAATGTATTTTCTTTGGTTTTTAACACTAATATCCTTATTGTTTCCTGAAAAGGCAAAAAAGTAAAAAGTTTAAAAATTTTAACACATAATTTTTATATTTTGTTCAATTGACCCAATTTGATGATAATGTAAGGGCAATAACTTGTAAAATATTTTTAGTACATAAAATTTTTTTTGAAACAACATAATATCTATTTAATCTATAACAAATAATTTAAATACGTAATAGAAATATATTAATTAACTAATAATATTAATATTTTTTTGGAAATAACATAAAATTTATTTTATCCGTAATAAATAATTTCAGTATATAATTAAAATTTAATTCATCAATAATAATATGACCAAATAATAATGTAAAAATTTCATAATAATCAAATATGGTCTAATAACTATGTGTAACTAATAAAAATATATTTTAAGTGTAAATAATAGAAACATGTAGGACTTATGTGTTAAAATTTTAAAGCTTTTAATTTTGTTCATTTTTCAACAAATAAGAGGGATCATAAAGTAATTGGCCAAAACTTGGGGTACGGTACACTAGGTGCACCGTAGCTGAACCCGTTTACAAAGTTTAAACTTAAATTTGGCATGTTTTATATTGGGTTGGAGTTTTTTTAACCCAGACAAATTCTAAATTTTATAATTTATATATATTTTTTTATTGAATTGAGCTTATGAAATTTAAAACTACAAATACATGTTATGGCCTTAGGTTAAATATATGTAAAAAAAAATATGTTTTAATTTTTTTAAAATAATATTTTTTAATTAAAATAATCGGGAGACCTTGATGGTTTATTCAAAATGCTTTATTGAACCCAAAAAAAAAAAAGAAAATCGGCTCGATTTTCTTTTTTTTTTTTTTGGGAGGGGGCGAATAAAACGCCATATTTTCTTACATATGAATATTATGTAAATCCATAACATTTATATCACGATAATGACATTTTACAGAAACTAATTATTTATTATTTCTTTACGTGTGATAAAGGCATGATCCAAAATCAAACTTATTATTGCCTAGTGACATTTAAGTAGGGATGATTTGAGTATTATTTCCTATGTAGATATCTTCAGCTCTAATTGGTAACATTGAATTAGCCTATTTCTTGTCCAATAACCCATTTGGCTTAGCGAAAATCAAATTATATTTATTTAACATAGCATTAAACTACCTTAAATTAAATGCCAGTATATGTCCACATTTTTGTTATAAAAATTAAATTTATTTATTTGCTACAATACTCAAGAACAATGAATATTGAATATCGTTAAAGGGCATTGCCTTTTATAGCTTGAATTTGTCGTGATAATTGATTTTGAAAGGCCATAATATTTTTGGTAGAAGAAAAAAAGGGAGGAAAGAGGAGCCTACGTAGCAAGGTAACCATCTCGTGAATGAACATTATTAGAGAAATGCAAAGCCCTTGAATGCGCACAATAGCATAATTGATAAGCAATTTCCACATTTAGGACAACTTTGGCAATGTTGTAATTTTTAAAATAATTACTACTGTAAAAATAATTAACAGCAAAGAGAATTAATTAAATATTTGGTAAAATTTATTTTTAAATATATTATAAATTTTAAAAGCAGTCATATTTATTTAATAAATTTTATTGTTAAACTGCTGTAAAAATGTAACTAATTAAATTGGACGTAATATTGAATAACATTTATTTGCACAATTATAACAAGTATATGTAATATATTTTATAATGTATATATAATAATTAATAACTAAAAATAAATGTTTTTATTTATTAATTTTTTGTTATTTCAATATAAATAGAACTAAAAATCTCTTTAAATTTATTAAATTTATTTTTTAATTAAATAAAAATAATTTTAAATTTTAATCATATATACGAGAATATATATAAAATTATATTAAATATAAAATTAATTCTTAAAATCTGATTAAAAAACTTACATACTTTTAACTTTTAAAAATCTGCTCATGATAAAAATATTTTATCAAAAATAATTACTTAAAAAATTTATTAAATATTAAAATTAATTTTTAATTTTTTAAAATTACTTTTAAACCACTTAAAAAAGCAATGTCAAAGGACTATTAGTCTATTAGAATCCCAAGCCCATCCTATCTATTATAAATATCTAACAGCAAAACGAAATCCAGATAACAATAGAATCCACTTATAGGGCCAATCACCGAACGGCACGTGTCTGCTAGGTAGATCAGCTGACAAATGTAAATGACCTAAACACCCATCAACTCTGTAGCTAGACTCTCAGCTCTACCTCTGCTGCCTGCTCAGTGCTCTCCTCTGCTTCACTGTTGTAAACACTTAACACCATAAAACACCTCTCTTTCGTTAGCCAGACCGTGAAACAACAACTCAAATTCTCCAAACAGAAACAAGAAAAGCACTTTTTCAAAAGCAAGAATGTGTCAACAGAAGAGTTCTCCACCGAAGAGAAAGAAGAGAATTACAAGCAATAATGTGTCTGTGAATAAACCAGCAGCTCGAAGGAGCAGAACAAAGAGAAGGAAGCCCAAGTATTTGAGTCTGAGCTTGAAGCTGAGCCCACAAGAAAGGAATCATCATCATCAACAGAGCTCTAACAAGAAGAGCAAAATGAAGCAAAAGCAACAAAAGAAGCAGCTGAATCTTTTCCCGCTTCACCCAGAAGATCAAAGCAGCAAGTTAGATATGCATGAACAAGAAAACAACAACGTAATGGTTGCAAGTTTCCTTTTCGATACGGCCACCGACAGCACCACCACCCTCGACGGCCTACTTACGGCATCGGAGGAGGGCCCACTGTCGTCCCAGCCGATGTTGAGTTACGGTAGCGGTGACGGTCACCGTGAGTGCAGTGATTATGGGCTTGTACGGACGGCGATGAGGTGTAAAGAGAGGGATGCTAGTGAGGAGAGGTGGGTGAGTTACAGTGAGGTGGTAGATTCGAAGAAGAAGGAGATTATTAAAGAAGAGGAAGGGAGTAGTTGCGTGGACGATGATGATGGGGATGCTGATGCTGCGGGTGCATGGCGCGTGAAGCAGGTGCAGGGAAAGAAGAGGTTGTTGTTGGCTTTGAAGCTTGATTATCAGGAGGTTTTGAATGCTTGGTGTGATAAGGCCCCACTTTTTGTTGATGGAGGAGAGTCCCCACAAACCGTCCCTGATTTGTATGATGATCTCAATGTAAGATATATTTCACTGTTTAATCAATTACAATTCATGTACTTTATAATGTGTTAATTATAATTATCCACTTATGCATATGTATGCATGTACGTGTTTCTTTAGGAATTCAGAATTGAATCAATTGATGGTGCTTGTGACTATGTTGAAAATGGGAGCAAGTGTAATCTTTAGGTCTTGGAGCACTTTCTTGCCCTTTTTGAGACCCAGTGTAACTTTTAGCCAGCTATGTGCTAGTGCTTTGTTGCCCAGTTCAACCTCTCTCACATGAATTAACTATGTATAGAGGAAACTCTAGTAAAAATGTCAAACTTAACAAAATATGAATAGATGAGAAGGTAATGAATTATTAGCCACATCAATTTGGATACATTCCGCTTTATAGCTAATAATGAAGTTAATTAGCCATGAGATTGATGATGGTGGTTACTTGGAAATATCTTGCAACTTCATGTTTCTATGTATATTGACCAGATGTGTGGTTCCTTTCATGTGATATGCTCGAATGCCAAACTTCTGATTGAATTGCATGAGCTAATTTCTTGTTAAGAAGGGATTGTGGCGTTCTGTAAATATTTTATCTCAGCAATAACAATAGGGGTGTATTTGTGTTGCAACAGATGCTATTAGATGCTTGGGGCAACAGTGGGAATTTATTTATTGTTCCAGAAATGACTGGTAATGTCAGTAGCTTCAAAGTTGATGAATTGAGTAAAGAGGGATGGAGTAAAGAGCATAGGGAGGCAAGTGTCTTGAGATACAAGGAGAAAAGGCAAAATAGGCTATTCTCAAAGCGTATCCGATATGAGGTCCGAAAGCTCAATGCCGAGAAGCGCCCTCGAATGAAGGTACCCTCTGCCTCCCTCGTATTTTCTTTCTTCCTGTCATCAATAATCCAAAGATTAATAATATTCTATTTCTACATGACTTGTTTCATGTTTCATATTTAGGATATTTAACTTTGCACATTTACATATAATTTAACCTCATTTTAAGGACCCCACTGTATTATTTCATTAAAAAGTTGATCATGCTATTTGAATTTTGAAAACCTTCTTTAGCTTAATTCTGTACAAGTTCTCTCCTACCATGAAGAGTTATCTCATTACCTTTTGACATATACCATCATGTCCAACTACTGCACCTTATTTTGAAGTCTAAGTTATGGCATGTGCACATGTGGGTACTAATCCCAGTATTGGGTAATATTGCAAAACAGTCTCACTCAGCCGCCCGATTTTCTGCTTTAGGAACTGTCAATTGACTTGATTTATCCAAAGCTACATTCTCCTACACTTTTTTTTAAAGTTTTCATGTAAATTGCACAATAGAACTTGAAATCTGGTTTGATGAGATTGTATTTTGTGCTCCAATCAACCATATATTGAGTTATATTCTCTTTTAACTGCGAAGAGGGAGACCAGACTCTGCTAACTTGATCATTTCAAACTAAGATCACATTTAACTAAGACCAACATATGAATAAATTCCTAGATGTTCACATTAGCTCAATTTGGAAATTCGAAACTTTTAACTGATATAATTTAGTCTAGTGGAATCAAGTTTTTAAGTGTCTGTTGAAACGCTAATTTTTCAATAAAGTAACAATTTGGTGACATGGTTTGTTAAAGAATGGCCACTACACTCAAATATTCATGGACTTCTTTGCCCTCTCCATTGTGTCCACCACATCTAGCTGTCTCACTACAATCACATTTTCCTTTCTTAACCCTGTCTGAACTTTACTCTATCCCCTTGTCCTGATCTTAGTGAAAGGTTAGCAAAAGAATTGTCATCTCAACAAAAGTAATCCTCATGTCATCGAACATATAAGATCTTAATCCCTAATTACAAATTTTCAAGAACTGTATTGTACGGGTTGTAATTTAAAGAACTAAACAGAGATTTTATTCGAGCTTGAAGTACCAAATGTGCATGTAGTCCTTTATTCTTTAGATAATACTCACTGTATTCTATGTATTCTTGTTGTCTCCTCTTCCTTCGGATAAATGCCTTAATCAAAAGTTAACACATACGACTGCCAAAAAATTGTCATCTTAGTTAGAGAAAACATTTGATACATTAATAGACACATCGATTACTGTTAGTCTGCTGTTAGATTAAATTAAACAACATACAAATATTTTAGTATGAAGTTAAATTGATTGGAAATTATGGACTAATCTGAGATTTCGAGTGAACAGAAGCAAAAGAATAGCTTAACTTGTATATATTGTCTAAATACTATCTTAGGCCTATGCTTGAGATCAGGATATCCTTATTGTAAAATGAAATTCATTAATAATGCATTATGTTCAGTATTATGATTAATCATGGAAACTTGTTGTCTTATTTGTTTATATAATAATATGTAGTTATATACCTTTTTTATATTCCAAGTATAATCGATATATTTGATATCTACATTGCAGGGTCGGTTTGTGAAAAGAAATTCGGAAGTGTAGATTTTTGCACATAGTATTGTTGCTTGAATGGAAGAGTGGTACTTAATTGGAATGCTTAAACGTCTCTGCTCCCTTTTTGTGTTGTATTCTGAATGATACATGGCCAGGGCATAAGTTTTATAATGAAATTAAGCTAGCCCCCTCTCTCTTCCAATGGAAAAAAATAATAATAAAAGGGCTGTAGAGGCACCATTGAGTGCTGAGAAAAGCATAATTTTGGAAATAAGAAAAATAAGAAGTACATGCATGTTTGTAAATGGTTACAATCAGAAGATATATTACAACGTGGGGGTCAATTTGCCAGAATTTCAGCTTAACGAAATTTGAGTTTAACATTTTCGTTAGTATATATATTCCTTCTCTACGGAAGGCGTTTTTTTTTTTTTTTTTTTTATGCGAACATGTTTTTAACCCATGCAGTTTAATAGCATCATTTTAACTAAGTATGCACCTGAGAATGATTATATATATAGAGAGATTTTTGTTTTTTTAGTGAGAGAATCTTTTGTTAAAGTGAAAATGTATAATAAAATATTAAAAAATATAGATTTTAATATATTGGATATTGTAATTTTTTGTTTGTTAGTGTATTGAAATATGTGTATTTTTTTTCTGTTAATGATATTTTATTTTGTTAAAATAAAAATATTCTCACTAGAGAATTTATATATATATATATAGTGGACCCGCAGTAGAAGCAGTGTTGAATAAACAATAATAAATAAATGACAAGTGCGATAAGTCATATGTAATGTTTGGTGAGTCATCTATATGAGTTGTAAAGTAGATTCTATAATGACATAAAATAGTAATTAGCTGTAAAGCAAGATTTCTTAGAGATAAGGAATGTTGATGTGTCTTTGTCTATATTGTAAAAGGAGATTTCATTAATGCTTATAAAAGGGACCTTTTAGTATTATAAGGGATCATCGATCTATGTATTCTTTTTCTAATAATAATTCTTCTTTTTGAGTTTCGCTCCCATACAAAGAAAGATGGATTATACCACACCAGACAGCTTCTCCTCCAGGAATGTATAATGATGAAAAATTATGTAAATAGGAAATCCAATCACTTTTAGACCTCAAGCTTATCAGGCCATCTAAATCCCATTGGGCTAGCCTAGCATTCTACGTGAACAAGCGTTTATATAATTCTTCATCATAGGGCATTTTTGAATGAGAAGCTGTCTGGTGTGGCATGATCCATCCTTCTTTCCAAATAGAATATTTTTCTCTAGGTCAAAACTTTTTTTTATACATCTGAGCAACATTATAGGAGTTCTTTGTATTATAACTCAAATTTCTGTACAGGAGAGGATTGGCTACACAATCATCAACCCCATTGATCAAAAGCCTCAACTTTTCATGATATCGTGGGTTGAGCAACAATCCACTTTGGAAGTGGTGATAAAGAACAAAATCCAATAATTTTTAGTCCAGAAATTTGAACTCCTACAATACTGTGCAGATGTATCAAATAAGTTCTGGTCTAGAGAAAATATTTTGTTTCATTCCCATACAAAGAATGATGGATCATGCCACACTACAAAGAATGATGGATCATGCCACACTAGCCAACTTCTCATTCAAGAATGTCCCATGATGAAAAATTATGTAAATAGGAAATAGGAAATCCAATCACTTTTGGACCTCAAGCTTATCAGGCCATCCAAATCCCATTGGGCTAGTCCAGCATTCTATGTGAACAAGCATTCATAACAAGTCCGGTGAAAAAAGAGATTAGTCATTGACTATACAGGAAGCTGAATGAATGTCTACGAGATGTTAGGTATCCTGCGCCTAGGCGAACTAATCTTTTAAAGAAAATAGAATCTGCGAAAATATATTCTAAGTTCAATATGAAATCAGGATTTTGACATATTAGCATAAAAGATGAAGATAGGCATAAAACAGTACCATTGGTACTACATGGGCATTACAAATGGAATGTCATTCCATTTGGGTTAAATAATACTCCATCAGAATTTCAATATAGAATGGATGAAGTATACAAGTCCATATTAGAGTTCTGTTTGGTATACATTGAGGATGCTCCAATCTTAAAAGAAATTGAGAAGGAGCATGCTAAGCATATTTTGCAATTTAAGGATTTAACATACAAACATGGCTTGACGTTATCTGAATAAAAAATGAAGATTTGACTTGAATAAATTGATTTTTTAGTACTTCACATCAAAGATAGGTATATCATGCTTCAAACACACATTCTAGAAAAAAATATCCTAATTTTCTGATGAGTTGTCAAGCAGAAAGCAAATCCAATTATTCTTGGGAATCATCAACTATGCAGTATACCATATCCAGAATCTCACAAAGCTGAACAATTTAGATCTCAAAGCATCTAAAAAAAGAAATACTTGCAATGGTCAGCAGAAGCAACAAAAGCTTTAAAAGAATTAAAGCTAAAATGTCAATCATTTCTGCCTTTAAAGATTCCTAACAGAGGACACCTCACCCTCCAAACAGATGCTAGTGATAATTATTGAGGTGGTATACTGATTGAAGAATATGAGGGAAACATGAAAATTTGTGGGTATAAATCAGGGCAATTCAATGAGGCTCATTACTACCCATCTTCCAAAAAAGAGGTTCTTGCAGTAATCAAAAGAATTAGAAAATTTCAATTCTTCTTCTCTCACACTCCAATTTGTTATCAAAACATATTACAAATATCTTCAAGGATTACTCAGGTGAAAAGAAGGAGAAATCCCATATCTATAACTCGCGAGGTGGTTTGAATCTCTTCAAGATTCAAATTTGAAGTAAAACATATCAAAGGAGAATACAACACAGTTGCATACTTCTTTTCCAAAATAATCACAACATTCTCAATGGCCTCAAGTAGAAGATTACCTGACATGGAGAGATTTCCTTTCATCTACAATCTCACAAGATTTATCTCAATACCTCCTCTGAAGAATTATTATTAGAAGGAGAATACAAGGATCGATGATCCCTTACAATATTAAAGGGTTTCTTTTATAAGCATCAAGGGAATCTCTTTTTACAATACAGACAAAGACACATCAACATTCCTTATCTCGAAGGAATCTTGCTTTACAGTTAATTATTACTTTATCTCATATTATAGAATCTACTTTGCAGCTAATATAGATTACTTACCAAATATTACATGTGACTTATCACACTTGTCACTTATTCATTATTGTTTATTCACCACTGCTTCTAATAAGAGGTCCACTATTGCTTCCGCTAGTCTGTGCTGCTTTCTTCATCGTTCCATGCAGGATTCTTATTATGTGCTTGCTCTTTTTCCCACTCCTGTATTTGTTGTGCAAACACTTCGTCTTCATCCATTGGTTCTGGTGGTGGTATCATTTGTAGTGGCTGAGGATCTTCGTAAGGCCAATCTTCTCCTTGATCTCCAATTTGCAACCATCCTTCTTCCCATTCTGGTAACCCTAGAGGTCCCTATGGTGGTGTTATCTCTCTTACTCTTCCATGCTCTCGGAGCCAATCGTCATATAGTCCTCTCATTTCCATTTCATTATGGTCATCACTATGGATTTGTCCATGTTGTATTTCTTCCTTGTAATAGAGATCTAGAGTTGTTTGGACATTTGGAGATAAAGGGCTGTGAGTATTATACACTGGTTTTATGTCATAAATTTTTGTTAATGCTTCTCTCTCATGGAGGCAACCACTCCACATAGTATGTGCATCATCCTTTAGATGATCATGCTCAACTACTCTGATCAATGGTGGCTTGTCTCGTTCCCATATGTCTCTTAACTGTACTATAACAATAGTATTGCGGGTCAAATGGAATCCATTGATTAATTTAAGTTTAAGGATATTTTTAAATATTGGAACGAAAAGTCTGTCAAACCATTTTCCTTTAGCATATCTTCTACTTCTGTGAATGAAATGAGGTTCGAATAATATGGCTACAGGATATAAATTTGTCCATAACCAAAAGGTTTAATACACTAGTGAGAAAGCTTCATATACTACAAAATGTCCCCAGTTGCTGTCTTCATCAATGATATTGTGAAATATTGGGCTTACTCTGAATATCATCTCATTCGTCTTATCTTTATTTGGGAATGGTTCAAAAAGACGAGGATTCCCTTATCCTCTTATAATTGGCTTAAACTCAAGCACTCATAGGAGTGTCCACAAAAGCCAAATTGTGTCTTCAAAACTTTCTAGATATTCATATAGTCAATGACCTTTTCAAAGATTTATTCTTTGATTTCTAGAGGAAGTGTTGAGATAAATCTTGGGAAATTGTAGATGAAAAGAAATTTCTCCATGTACCATCCCTTAAATAATCTTTTGCTCGAGCCGATCAAGAATGCTGTGATTGGTTTGGAAAGGAAGTCTGCAACTGTGTTGGATTCTCCTTTGATATTCTTTACTTCAAATTTGAATCTTGGAAGAGATTTACACCACCTCGTAAGTTATGGATCTAGGATTTCTCCCTCTTTCGCCTGAGTAATCCTTAAAAATATTTGTAATCTGTTTCAATTATAAATGAAGTGAGAAAGAGGAAGAATTAGAATTTTTTAATTCATTTGATTACAACAAGAACCTCTTTTTTGCAAGATGGGTAGTGATGCTAAGCCTCATTGAATTGTCCTGATTTATACCCATAAATTTTTCTGTTTCTCTCTGATTCTTCAATCAATATAGCACCCCAATAATTATCACTAGCATATGTTTGGAGGATGAGGTGTCCTCTATCAGGAATCTTTAAAGGCGAAAGTGATTGACATTTTAGCTTTAATTCTTTTAAAGCTTTTATCACTTCTGCCGACCATGGCAAGGATCCCTTTTTTAGATGCTTTGAGATCTGGCTTGTCAGTTTTGTGAGGTTCTAGATATGGTCTACGGCATAGTTGATGATTCCCAAAAACTGTTGGATCTGCTTTCTGCTTGACAACTCATCAAGAAATTGTGATATTTTTTCTGCAATGTGTGGTTAAGGATTGATATGCCCATCTTTGATGTGAAGTCCTAAAAAATCAATTTCTTCAAGTCCAATCTTCATTTTTGATTCAGATAACTCCAAACCGTGTTTATATATTAATTCCTTAAATTGTAAAGATGCTTAGCATGCTCCTCATCATTTTTGCTGAAGATCAGTGCATCATCGATGTGCACCAAGCAGAACTCTAATATGGGCTTGTATACTTCATCCATTCTATACTGAAATTCTGATGGAGCATTTTTTAATCCAAATGGCATGAAATTCCATTTGTAATAATGCCCATGTGGTACCACAAATGCTGTTTTATGCCTATCTTCATCTTTTATGCCAATTTACCAAAATCTTGATTTCATATTAAACTTGGAATATATTTTTACAAATGATATTTTCTTTAAAAGATGAGTTCACCTAAATATTGAATATTTCATATCTCGTAGGCATTCATTCAGCTTCATGTAGTCAATAACTAATCTATTTTTCCCGAATTTGTTTTGAATGTTTGTTCGTATAGAATGTTGGGCTGACCCAATAGGATTTGGATGGCCTGATAAGCTTAATGTCCAAAAGTGATCAGATTTCTTATTTACATAATTCTTCATCATAAGGCATTCCTAGATGAGAAGTTGCCTGGTGTGACATGATCCATCCTTTTTTATATAGGAGCAAAACAAAATATTTTTCTCTAGACCAGAACTTATTTGGTACATCTGAACAACATTGTAGGAATTCTTTGTGTTAAAGCTCAAATTTCTAGATTGGAGAGGATTGGATTTTGTTCTTATCACCCCTCCCAAAGATAGATTGTTGTTCAAATCACGGTATCATAAAAAGATGAGGTTTTTTATCAATGGGGTTGATGATTGTGTAGCCAAATCCTTTTAGGTGGAAGGTAAATAGGGCAAAGAGTCCAAGAAAGTCTATTCCAAGCAATAAATCTTCTTCTATTTGGTCATAAGCAAATAAATTATGTCACTTACCAAAAGGTAAGATTTTAATTGGTTTAGTGTACTTACAACTGTAGAATTGATCTCCACTTGCTGTTGCAAAATTGACTGCTGTAAGGACATGATAATTTCTTGGCAAGCATTTTCCATGGATGATTGATGAGACCGCTCTAGTGTCAAACAATGTAGTAAGAATAATTTGTTTATTTTTTAGATTTGTAGAACTACCTTCACATAAGGTTTGAATGCTAGTCTATATTGCCTTGTAAAATCGACGAGTTGATCCTTAGTAAGAGTGAATATTGGCTCATCTTCTGAAAGTTGATCTGATTCAATATATGCATCGAACTCTTGATATTGGAAATCTAATGCCAGTAATAATTTTTCAGGTTCATCAGACCATGAGTAAAAATTATCATGAAAATCTAGATCTTCAATTATCTGTAGAAGCTTCGTAGGAATCTTCTTCTTTGGTTTGCACTATTTTGCAAAATGTCCTTTCTTGCCACAAATAAAAGATCTTTCTGATTTCTTCGAAAACTTTCATCTTTTCACAAATCGATGCTTTGAGCCTTTATATGGTTTCCACATCTTTTTCCTTTTGTGCAATTTCTTTTGACAAGAGCATGTTGTACCAGAATCATGGCATCCAAACTTGTGGGGCTTTTCATTGCAGTGTTCAAATAAAGATGTTTTCTCTATTTTCTTCATATGTTTCTTGAGCTCTTGGTTCTTGCAATGGTTTTGGATTAATTTTCTTACCATATGGTATAACTGTGCCAGACTATAATTTAATAATTCTATGATTCCTTCAGCCTTGAATTTGGCTTCTAACATTTCTGCTACTGGACCTGGCATATTAAAAGTGAACGTCCTCTTTATCGTATCTATTGGCTTGTTGAATACGAAATAGAGGCACTCTTGTTCCATATAATAATCTTCAAGTTGTCTAACATCACAACATTTATTTTGTAAGAATTATTTTTTTGCAATGTCACTTTCTTTTTCTCCAGTACCGATGCAATGTGTTGCCAATAGTTTGACTATGGTAAGATAAGGATATTCTTGGCTTAATAAATATTCCTTTTGTTCAGTATTGTATGTTTATCACCACCATCTTCTTAGTGAACCAAGGAATCCAGCAACGAGTCTAAAAGTGACTGCTCGTCTATTAAGATGAGGGGCCCTTTGGCATTCTCCTTCATACCATGCCATCATTTGTTCAAAATATACAGGTGATAACTCTGTAAAATGAGAGTTATCATGGTATTTTTAAACTTAAATGAGTATTACTTACAGAGTTAATGATGATGTTTTATTTAATTTTTAGTTGCGTTTTGCATGAGTACCTTATTAGGTTTAGTTTTAATAAATTCATGTGTTTTAGATCATTATGTGCTCTTATTAATTGCATTATTGTAGGAGATCAAACAACTTAGATTGTATGGTTGAATGCTGCAACAATAGAGCTGCAAAGAATGACCAAGAACATAATTGCAGAATAAAGAAGTCAAGTCCAAAACAGGAAAGATGTTGTAGAGTTGCTGCAGCAATCTTGGAGCACGCAAATATAAGGCTGACTCAAACATGTGAAGACAAAATAGGGCTGACGTGGCAAGCAATACAAATAGCGTGTGACTTAAGAATTATAAGGATTTACCAAGATTTGCAAGCCTTTTTGGATTTACCCTAATTTGCACGCTATAAATAGATTGCACATTAAGAAAACAAAAAGGAGAGGGAGTCGTCACACAAAAAAGAGAAATAAAAGAAAAAAAGAGATTTGAGGGCTGCAACAAAGGATTTTGTGGAGAAGAATGAGAGATCGCCAAAGATAAAAGAGTGACACTTTGATTTTTTTGTTTCTCAACTTCTATTCTATATTTTGCTTGTTTTTATTTTCTCTTTGGGATGTATTTGATGGCTAGAACGAATGTTATTGCTATTTCTTTATTAATTATGAACTAAACTTTAATGTAGTTGGGTTTTAAATAAGCTTGATGATTAATTGACTTATATTGTTGTAGCTCTGTGTCTGCTATAGCATGTTGTTTTGATTTTATTTGTTGCAAATTCCCCATTTCGGCTGATCATCCATTTAGCGGATACAAGCTAAGAAAGATCCTAAAAAAGGACTGACTTAGTGGAACTAATCAAGGCAATACATAGTTTTAGATTGGATTTTCTGAATTGAGTTAATCTCAATTTGAATAGGGCCATGCCTAATCTAGGATTAGTGAAGAACTAGACATAGGGATTCACCTTGTAGGGTTAATAGATACTAAAACGCATAATGATATGTCTTATGTTGGCTTAACAACTGATCACTGTTAAGTTGCATATAGATATAAGATATCCGACATGCGACAGCTGAGGATGTATTAAGAATTCTGCCCAGTACTGTAAAAGATGATGTAGCAATCGTACCTAAAGGTCAATATTCATTAAGTGAGTTTAGACACCCAACTACCTATTTGCCGTTGATTATATCTTTGTGTTTGACATCTGTTTTTCTTTATTGCCTTTTTGTTTATTACATAATTAATTTCATTAGATTTTTAAGTTCATTATTTATTTTAGTTTTGTTTTATTAAAGCTTTAAAATTGCACTGATAAGATTGCTATAGCAAGTTTGATAACATCAATCCCTATGGAAACAATCTCAATTCATCATTATATTACTTATTGTGTCCACTTACATACTGACACCCATTGCATAAAATTAACAACAGCAGGGCTTTCTTTTGGCTTGATATCATCAATGTTCTAGAATGTTTTTGTTGTTGGAGCATGAGGGATCTGTACTCTCGTCTCCCATTCTTCTGTCTAGGCAACTTATGGATTTTGTTGTGCTCTAGCTCATGATGATACTCCCGAAGCTTGAGCATTCGAGTGTTCTCCTACTTCTGGTATTGATTGTATAAATTTTCCTGTAGTATCCACATATATTGGTGTGGCCGAATGTGCGGCTGGTTTTCCATCATGATTTGATTTGGTGAGGAAGATGAAGATTTTATTATTTGGGTGGATCTAGAAGTGCTATCGAAATCTTCTATTTCGCAACTAGTTGTTTTTATAGGCTATGGTTATACTGGTGGTACTTCATAACTTCTCCATAATGCCTTAGGATTATTGTCTGAAGAGCTTTCTTTCCAAACATATACTGGCTTGGAAGGCTTGTCTTTTTTCCAAGACATTTTCTTTTGTCTTCTGAAGTAATCATATTAACTTCTCAGTGTCCACATTCTTTCTTGGTCAATATCTACTCCTCTTTTTTTAAACATAGTGATTCTTCTGGGAAGTTCATGTAAATCTGATAGCTGCTTTGTTGTAATTCATTGAGATTTTCGGGCTTTTTTTACTTGCTTTTATAACTCCTCTATTTGTCCTACAATCTAATGTTCTTGGGCTATGATTTCTTCCAATGCTTCAATTTGTTCTAAAGCATTTATATTGTTTCAATTGATAGCCTTTTTTATTGGTCCAAATTCTGCAAGATTTGTTTTGTGAACTATCCATATGACAACTGCATAATCATCAGATACTCTCCTAAAGAATTCTTCACTTGTTTCTGGAGTGTTTATGATTCTGATCGGTCCCATAAATCTTGTTGAACAAGATTTTCTGAGCATATGTGAACAAGAATCTGGATGCTTCCCTTCTACTTTACATTTTTTACGTAGATACAAGGGCCTTATTTTTCTAGGAAAAGAAAATGATGTCCTTCCCTCCGCTGGTCTCTCCATTCGTGGAATCTCATGAATCTGCTTGGGTCTATTATTTTGTTCATATTCATTTATCCATTTTGGTGGAAAAACCAGTTGGTTTTATTTAAAGGTTCTAGGTTGAATGATTATTCCTTCACAAACAGTAAATCTAGTTATAAGAAGGTTTGTATGACTCATATAGAACATATAGGTTATGGTATGGTGAACTGCAAAAGCTGATTCATCTAGTTTCATGGTTGATCCATTTAGCTGGATTAGGACTTTTATGGTTTCTGGATAGGTTTATGCAAATCTAGGGTAAAATTTGGCTCTACCTGAATAATCACATGGCTTTGATTGAATCCCACTTCTACTGCTAAAATCAAAGCTTTTTCAAAAGTCTACCATCTTGTATCAAGAATCACCAGGAAACATGTAACATTTTTGCCTCTAAGAAACAAAGGCTGGAGTCCAATTCTAATAGCACCAAGATGTAGTCCCTTGTAACATTCATTCTTATATATTTTGATATCCTGTTGAGAAAGAATAAAAAGGTAGGTTTCTTTGGAACTAGAAAGATAGATTGTTCAAAAACCTCAGAGGATTTGTACACATATTTGAGTTTAGGTTTTCTAAAAGGAACAACTGATCTTCTGGAAGAAAGTAGTGTATTTGCATCATAAAACTTATAAGGATTTAATGGATCTAATTGAAAGTGTTAAATGGCTTTTTAGGTATTTTCTTCTTGGGTTTTAAAGTGGAAAATTATTATGGAAGGATTACTAGTTAAAGAAGAAGAGGCTTCCATACCAGAAGTATGTATTCTAGACTAAGTTATGTCTTAGCTATCCGTAATCCTAGACTGCTCTAATCACGGGTCTTAATATCTAGGAAGATATACAACAGAATTCTTTCTTGCTTGTGATAAGTCCATTACACACAGCTCTTCTTGGCTTTATAATTGGGTGCTACACGTACTCAAAATAATTTTAATTATAAACCACTTGGCTAAAATAATATAATATCAAGAATACACCTTTTCTGATTTTCTACAATGTTTCTAACGTGGAAGATCTTTTTCAATGGCAACCATAGAGCATACTTTATCATAGAAAATTATGAAAGACTCCTTTTCGGAGTATTGGCTTTGATACCAAAAAGAATAATTGTTGTTAGAAGGAGAATACAAGGATCAATGATCCCTTACAATACTAAAGGGTCCCTTTTATAAGTATCAAGGGAATCTCCTTTTACAATACAGACAAAGACACATCAGCATTCCTTATTTCTAAAGAATCTTGCTTTATAGCTAATTACTACTTTATGTCATATTATAGAATCTACTTTACAGCTCATATAGATGACTCACCAAACATTAAATATGACTTATCACACTTGTCACTTATTTATTATTGTGCGCCCTGATATATGTGTGTGTGTGTGTGTGTGTGTGTGCGCGCGCGCGCGCGCTTGTGTTCACAATAAATCTTTTATACAATTCAAATTAAGTGTCAATTATTTTATAATTCCACTTACTGCTCTCCATTATGATATTCTATCGTATTTTGTAAATGGACATTAAAATACAAAATAAAGCTAATAAATTCTTAATAACATAAGAGAGAGTTTTCACAAGTGCCCAGTGCCTAGGGGTAGGCAAACTCAATTTAACTCAATGGACTCAATCCAATCTAACCTAACCTAATTAAATTTAAATTGATTGATTGGGTCAAAATTTTCAACCTAATTAATGATTAGGTTAGGTTGGGTTCATTTAATGAACTCATATAACCCAGTTCAACTCAAGAACAATAAAAATTATAGTAAAATTAATGCCAACTGTCAACCTAACTCTTTTTTTTTCCCTTCTATAAAATAGACTCTTTTTAATTTTTCGTAGTTAAACTTGACATTGATTAAATTATCTAAATTCAAAATGCAGTAATCAAACACAAATTTTCATAAAAGTAAGTTGATAGATTTTCAAACATTACGTCATATAGTTTTTTATACAAGCTTCATTTTTGTTGCTTTGCTTATTAATATATGTTAGTACAATGGATAATATTTAATGCATGATAGAGAATTATTGTGTTTTTTTCCTATTAGAAGACTTTAAGTACCAAATATTTTTTATTTATATTTTTTTATTTATGATTTTTAATTTTTTTATTTTAATCAATCCGATCAACTCAACCCAATCCAACTCAACCTGATAATTTATGAATTTGATTGATTTGGGTTGTTTACACTTGTTGTGAACAAAAACTCAAAATATGTTTTACTTAAAAGGTATTACCACAAAATTGAAAAATCGTGATTGTTGTGGTCGGGACGGAAATTGATTGGGATGAATTATAATTGTATTTTTTTTTGTATACTAATTACATATCAGATTATTGATCATACATCAGACATTTGCAACTATTATTTCGCTAGACAAATACACTAGAACTACAATATTCTACAATATTATATGAAATTCTATGAAACACTTGCTCAGACAAATAACCCTCATAAATATTATAGGGATGTATTGGCTCCACTCACATTTTACAAAGGAGAGAGACTATATTCAAATTAATTTCACTCAATCATATTTAATTGAAGAAATTTTGAGCCCTAACCATAGCTGGGACTCGAACCAAGGTGCTCAAGAAACTTGAGTACCTTGATTACCTGTAGCCCATTGGCAATTATAATTATAATTGTATTTGAGTTTTGCCTTTGCAGCTAAATTGAGACTTTGGGAAAGTTTGATCTACAAATTAGATTTAGCTTAGAATATTGCTTGTTTACATTGTTTATATTTTTTATTTTTTAAAATAGAGATTAAACAAAAAAAAAATGCCCGTCTATGGGAGCTCGAATTGGAGTTCCTCAACATTTGTTAGAGTGTATTAGTAGCCCAATGACAATAACGTGGAAGTCTTAAATAATAAATGATTAATATAAATTTTATTGACTACTATATTTTTGATAAAATCAGATTTAATACTGTTAAAATCCTCCCCGTTTATATCTACAAGCAATATAAGTATACAGCTCAATTCAAATACCTTGTTTTTTTTTTTTTTTTTTTCAAAACTCTAATACTTAAGGGTGATTGATATTTTATAGAATACTGCAAAGAACAACTCAAGAGACCATTCGGGCAAATTATAAGGCTTCCACAGTAACAAGGCTGGTTGGCTATTAAAAAATGGGCTGATTCCTTTGCCTTCACTTTGAGATTCTGGACTTTTCCTTTGTGCGACTGGCAATTTATAGTTGGGCTTTTAACACTCCTATGAAATCCTTACAAAATTTATTTTAAATTTATTTTCTAAAATACTCTCAATTAAATATAAAATATAATAAGCCAGTTTCATAGAATTTGTTGTTCTTCTTCGATTATCTCATTAAATATAAATTAATTTTTTCTTTATATATTAAAAGTAATTGTCATTTATTTTAATTTTTTTTATATTTTACTAAGACTTATCTTTAATATTATTATTAAGCTCTTACCTATCAACTTAAATTTTTAGGTCAAACAAATGTTCGATCATAAATTCAATAAAACTTGCATAAAATAAAACCGTGGCCAACTCAGAATCTAACAAAAGTAGTATACAAATATATATAGATGACACAAATATATAGATATATAGATAAGTAGATAATGACAAAAACGTGATTATTTATCACTAACTTTCTGGAACTTGCACAAGATTATCTTATAATATCCTAGACCTTAAGAATTCATTCCTTCCTGGAAGGTCTTCGAACAATACACAATTTTCATGTCAAATCACACCACCTCAACAAATTAAAGAAGCCCAAGAAATTTCAAGAACATCACATATACATATATAAACAAACATAACCACAAAGCAAAACCTATCAGTTGAAGCAGCTGAACTGAAATCACAAGCTAGCATATATCAATATTATTAGCAGTAGCAATAAATGTCTCTCATTTCCGAAATGTTGAGTGACAACAATGAGCCATTTGATCCATTCCTGTCAATGGTGAACAAATGTCCAGTGCTCAACACACCGACAGACTGGAAAGAAACCCCAGAAGCCCACGTGCTCACTGCTGATCTTCCGGGGCTGAAGAAGGATGAAGTCAGAGTTGAAGTTGACGAAGGCAGAGTCTTGCAAATAAGCGGAGAAAGGAAAGCGGATGGTGAGAATGATGGTGATAAGTGGCACAGAGTGGAACGGTGTCGTGGCAAGTTCATGAGGTGGTTTAAGCTGCCTGAAAATGCTAAGACTGATGAAGTGAAGACTTCTATGGAGAACGGAGTGCTTGTGGTGACGGTACCAAAGCAAGCAGTGAAGAAACCGGAGAAGAAAGTGATTGAGATTCAGGAGAATTGAGGGTTTGGTCAAATTAAGTTGATAGTGTGTTGTTGTTGTTCTTGTTGAAATAAATTGTGTTGCGTTGTGTGTGTGTGGTGTAATCAAGTGTGATTATTTTTCTAATTAGCTTTTGCGTTCGTGCATCCTTCTTGTTGTACCGTGCAAGCAAGTTACAAATAAAAATGAAATTCACTTAATTGCAGTGGCGAAGCTAGCAACAATTTTTCGGGTGAGCTGGATTATTTTTTTAATAAACAACTTGACTATTGTACAAAAGAATTTACTAATAAAAATTAAAGATATAAATAGTAAGAGACATAATAAATCTCGTTGTTTAAAACTTTTAAGGAAATTATTAAAGTATAATATATAAGTAATTTGATTTAAAGATTTCATAGAATGTAACAAATAACACTCAAATATTAATAAAATATTTTAAAAATAAAAACAAAATAATCTTTAAACTATTATTTTAGTATAAAAATACTTTTTTTTTTATTTATGGGTTTGTGTCTGTCTGTCTGATTTTGATAGTGAGAGAATTAGAGTTGTCAAATCGAAAGAGAGAAAAAATAAGAAAAGTGAAGAAAGATGGAACAACCAAATAAGAAAAGTAATTATAAATTAAATATATTATTTTTTTAATTTAAAAGGTAAATTTGTAATTAAAAAAAAAATTAAATATATGCCAGGCATAGCCCTAAAATATCTTCGCCTTTACTTAATTGTTTTTGTATCGAAAGCTATTTACCTTATAACTCGATATTGCCCAAAGTACCTTCGCCTCAACTTAATTGTTTTTGTGTCTGAAGCTATTTGCCAAAGTGAATTCAAATCCTTTCTTTCTCTTTCTTTTTTTTTTTTTTTTTTTGGTTTTTGGGGTTTCGTGCATCCGTTATGTAGATTATGTTACTTTGCATTTTGTTGTACAATATTTCGAAATATGATCAAAATATATGATTGGTATATCATAATTAAACAGCTTCATCTCCTGTTTCAAAATCCATTAAAACTTCATTGCCGTTAAAAATATTGTGTTACCTTTTGACATTGCAATGCGCCTTTCATTTTGATAAATTACGGTAACTAAGGGGAATTAATGAATTTTGAAATATGATGCGGGTGAATGACACAGCGTCGTTTTTGATCAAATTTTTCCAATTTATTTGACGCTAGGCAGTTGGCTCTTGGATTCTTGTTCCGACCCAAACGTATGATTGCAACTATTTTTCGGCCAGTCATACCCAGTTCTGCAGCTATAGACTGCAGTCCAATCCACTAAACAAAAACCATTCCTGAGCAAAAAATAAATAAAGTGAAAGATAAAAAATGAAAAAATTGTAATAAAATCCTTACTATCATTATGTAAAAATCGTTAGAACCCTTGCTAAAAGAAAGAGATGTTGTGTATATGAATCATTCACGTATTCTTCTTAATTATATGTATCCACAGAAATATTTTAGAAAAACTGAGGGGATATACAAGAATAAACTATTTTTAATGGAAACATTCTTAAAATGAATTCTTTGAGAACATGTATAATAAACAGAAAATATAAAAGTGTCGTCAATCAAATATTGCAAAGTCTCGATATTTATTATCGGTCAGAATTCAGCGTAATGGAATTTCGGCCTATACAGGCATCGTAATACGTGATTGGGGAGGAAGATAGGAATTAGAGATTGATAGAAAAACAAGGATATGGGCTCGTGCAAGTATTCTCATGTCCCATGATTAATCTCACTAATTTTTAGCGGCATAACTACAATTATTGACCTGAACCCATTGTTGGAAAATATAGTTTTTAATAAGCTATATTTGAGCCACATTTTGAGTGGGACCCACTTAGCATAAGTGAAAGGTCGTAGAGGTTTCGGAAACTACTCCGTGAACACTTTAATTCAGTATATCATATGCTCAAAATGATGGTCATGCGAATGAGAAATTCTCTCACAAATATGCACCCTTGATGTTGGAAAATTAAAAGGAAATGGACTTATCCCACATGGGAAAAGCAAATCATTGGATTTGGGTTTATATATGTTTACACACATATGGGTATTCAAGAATACCAAGGATAGAGGCTCTCTCTACCCGCACCTGCGCAGAGGCCAAATCGGCTTGTGTGTCCCTGCACGTCCTGCGTACACGAATGTCGGCCCAAATCACCCGAGCCCGTTTTTTTTCCTTTTAATTGCAAATTGCAAACTAGGGTTACGAATTCTTAATTGCAAAATTATTTTTGCAAACTAGGGTTACGAATTCTTCATTATATAGAGGGCATCTTCACATTCATTTTAAAAAGACATAGAAAAGAACACAGCCGCACACCACACAACTGTTTTCCTTCGAGTCTTGCCGTGCATTTAAAAGGGTTCGGACACTATTGTGGTTCGCTAGAAATATGAGTTCATGCTAACGACGAATATAGTTCCCGTTGTATCCTGGGAAACAGAGAGAGGTTCATCCTAAAGCACCGAGTAGGCGATCAATCTATTTTAAGGATACTGCAGTCACAGGCCTCAGATTTCTCCAGTCCTATCATGTCCGATTGTTCGTTGTTTGCTGTATTGTTGCATTTCTTCGATCGATTTTTCGAAATTGCTCACTGTTCTTGGTTTGCTCACAGTTTCCCAAATAGGTTAAGTTTAAATATCTATTAAATTCCGAGTATTATTATACTATTCTCTTATGCTTTGATACGGTTTGTTTGCAATTTTCTTTATTTATTGTTTATCTCATTTCTCGCTGTTTACGGTATTAATATGTTTCGTACAGATTCATTATATACCAACTGTTTTACAATATTGTGTTTACTGTATCGAACTTATTTGATCTATATTTGTCATCTCACGATTATAAATATCTACACCCATGACCTTCAAGGATAAAGTTAGAAGGTTTTAAATTTCAATCATTAGGTCAAGAAGTGAATTATATTTTTACAGAAATGTAAAGATGATTAACTATACTCCTATCCATTGATTTCTTGTAAGTTTTCTCATTATTCTCTTTAGACTTTTTTCTTTCAATCCAAGATTAACGTAAAAAAAAAAAAACCAATTTTATTATTATTTTCAACTTTCACTACAACAAAAAAAGGCTTTAGCGATGAAAATAATCGTCGCTAAAACATACAATTTTCGTCGATGAAAAACTTTTGTTGCCACTTCGTTGCAATAGGATCGTCACGTTTGGTCTTTGGCCACAAATTTTCAAATTTTGTAGCTAAATGTCTCTTTTTAGCGATAAATACAATTGTCGCCAAAGCATAAACTGCTCATTAATTTGTGTAGCAATATGACTTTTAGCCAAAAAAAAAAAACACTTTTAGCGACGAATAATATTTCATCACTAAAAGGTGTTTTTCGTGATGAATTGTATTTCGTTTCTAAACAGTGTTTTTTGCGACCAATAGTATTACAGGTGTCTTAGCATTTAATTACAATGTTCACAATTAATTAGTATTATGATAATTAATGCCATTATAATAAAAAGTGAATTAATAAATTTATTATTATTGATGAAAATACAAAAATAATTACAAAATTAATAACTACTCTTTTGAAAGAAAAATTTTACAAATGAATATAAATTTCTTGATGATTTTCTTCATTTTAGTGTAATTGATCTTCAATATTTCTTACAAATAAAAATAAACAATAATTAGTTAACTTTTAAACATAATAGTAATATAAGTTGTAAGAAATAAAATAAGTAAAAGAAAAAAATTTTACACCATGTTAAAAATAAAAGAGAAAGGAAGTAGAGGTTGCCATTTTAAAAATAAAATAGAAAAGGAGTAGAGATTGAATTAGAGAATGAGAATTATATATTACATACGAGAGAATTAAAGAATAATAGCAAGAGAATGAGAGAATGAAAGAAATGAAGTAAATGATATATAAATAGAAAACTGGAGCTTTTAGCGACATAATTTAACATTCATCGTTAAAACTTAATTTTGGTGGAAAATAATTTGCAATTTTTTTTTAAATTCCATAGATAAAATTTAAATTTCGTCGCTAAAAATCTAAAATATTGGCAGAAAACTAACTGCTTTAAATCTTTAAACGAATATTTCTAGTGATGAACTTATGGAACGGGTTGTATTTTCAACATCTTAGCGCCGTTTGTGAGGAAACGGTACGAAAAGCCATACGTGTGAAGATTCGACGGAGGTGGTTACGAGAATGGCGGTTGACGGTGACGATGGAGATAGGCAAACCTTGCGCCAAATGGCGGAGGAAGTGAATGCCACTATAGATAGGAGATGGAGAGAAGGGGTTGAGAGGCAAATGGCATAATTTGAAGAGATGATCAAAGGGCTGGTTGATGCCCAAGTCAGAGGAGCTCGAATCCGAGGTGATGATCCGGAGAGTAGTAGAGCACCAGAGAGAGAGGAGCTCGAATCCGAGGTGATGATCCGGAGAGTAGTAGAGCACCAGAGAGAGAGGAGCTCAATGGAGAACGATAGAGTGGAATGGAGCTACCTCAAAATGAGGTACGACAAGAGAACAGAAGTGTAGGAGAGCGAGTGAATGAGTTGCGAGGGCAAATTGATGACCTAGATCATGAAAGGGAGAGGGAAGAGTTAAGAAATCCCCAACGGACAAATAAGCTTGAGCAACGAATGCTCCAATTTCAAAAAACTCTAGAAGTGGAAAATAATTTGCAATTTTTTTTTAAATTTCCATGGATAAAATTTATATTTCGTCGCTAAAAATCTAAAATATTGGCAGAAAACTAACTGCTTTAAATCTTTAAACGAATATTTTTAGTGATGAACTTATGGAATGGGTTGAAAATCTAATAATGCCCTTAATTAGAGATGGTCTAAAATACAACACATAAAAAGGCCCGTAATAAGCACGTTCCATTGGTGTGCTGGCTAGCACACAGCCCGCGTGCCATTAATAGTATGCGGGCATATCAAAGTAATTTTTTTTAATGAAAGTAAACCGAAAATTTTATAATTTTACAGATAACTTGAAATTGAAGCTTTTAATATATTTTATTAGAGTAAGTTTTTTAAATTCTATAATTCTTAGTTTCAAAAATGAAAATTCTCTGATTGCCTATTTTGTTTTTCATCATCATGTCTTCATGCTCATTAAGGATTTCTCCGAGGATTGATGGTTGCAGCTTGTCAAGTTTCTTCCTCACTCCACTAATCTCTTTAAGCAATTATAATCCAAGTATATATTCAAGCATTTCCTTGCGCAACAGAATCGATTGTGAACTCAACAAAGTGGATCAAATATATTTCAATTGAAATTCTTTCATTAATGAATTAATCAAAAAAGTCATTACACACAAATATCCTTTTTTTTTTTAAAGTGTACTCTTGTATAAGTGCACTAGAAGGAAAAAAAATAGAAATTAATTAATTTACATTAGAATTGAAATAAACATTTATACAAATTAAGGGAGTAGCTACAAGCTAGTAAACAATGCAAAATGTCGACGCGGACTTGCATCAGCTTACAAATATTAAATTGCCCGATCTGAGAAATTAATTAGGATCAATAATTAATAGAGCTTAATTAATTAGTCTCTAATTGATTTAATCTAATCAGGCGATTAATAAGGATCCATCACCCTATATTTTTATCGACATTTTTTTTTCATTTTTTGGTTAGTGTCTTAGTGATCATCAAAGACTGAAGAGACTGGGGTACCAAATATTTTTTTAAAATACTAATTAAATAGTGTTACTATCACACACTTATGGAAAGATAAGCAGTCCGAATTGGCTGGCCTCCTCTTAATCCATGAAGCTTCATCTCCTTAATAGCTGGATCTTCTAACAACAACACCTTGTCTTTGTCTCTAACACCAACCATGTGTAAGAACTCATTATCCTCTCTCTCTTTCCCTTTAAAGAGTAGCCTTTGCTCTCTTGGCTCCAATCCACTCACCATTGACAATATCATCTTCAATTCCCCTAGAAAGATTAAAAAAAAATTAAGAAAACATAAAAATATAAGTCGTAAAATATATACGAGTACTATTTTTAAAACATACATATATCTGTAGAAAGAAATAGCTAGGGCTTACCAATAGTGGAAGTTGCTTCTATGGAAATGTCATGCCACTTAGAAACAGTTGAGACTCTAATTGTGATGGAGCCTTCTCCTTCACATCCACTTTCTCTCTTTTGAACAAGCATCCCACCTGGCCTAAGTTCCCATTTGATTTCGTGACTGCAGTTAATTCCTGCACACCCTCTGGCTGCAGCTTCTTTGACATTGTTGCTGCTGGTTCCATTGTTCCTGCCGTTGCCGCCGAGCTTAAAACTGCCTCTGCAAAACCTTTTAGACCTCAATTTGATCATTTTCCCTTTTCTCTCTTCTTAATTAGCTCTTTGTTTTTCTTCTAAATTGTTTCTTACAACCCAAAGTGAAGGGGAAAATGAAGTGTTGGGGTGAGCTAGTTTATATAATAGTTAGTGGGGGGTTAGGGGAGCATGCATTAGGACAAAATGAAGCCATGAATAAAACAATTAACTAATTAAGCCGTCATAAAAAAAAACTAGAGGAAATAAGATAAGAGAAGAAGGACAGATGAGATGATGACACATGGAGGGTGATATTGGCAAAGCACATGGGAGTGGGTGCTTGTAAACACGCTTCCTTGATTGACGGCCAAACACAATCACAGCAAATGGGCGGTTGCTCTCTCATATTTTTTTTTCCCAATAATATTAATAATAAATAAATAAGAAATTGGGATGCAGAAGACTATGGAGTCTATGTTTGTTTAAGATTTGTGTTTTAACTTTTAAGAACTAGCTAGTTAGGTCTGGATGGAACCTGTCAAATTAAGGGCTTGTTTGGTGAAAAGCTAAAATCAATAAAATGCATGTCAAACATGCATTTTTGCCTTACATCTTCGTACAATTTTCTTTTTCTTCTTTTTTTTTCTGAAAAAAAATGAAGGTGTTTGATGAAGTTTATTAATCAATTCCTCTAATTTTGGAATTGATTCTGATTATATACGCTCATCTATTGCGCCGATTAAGAGGGTCTGAACAAATTTGTTAATTGCAATATAACATTAAAAACCAAAGCTTCTACTGAGTATTAATTTAAAACTGAATGGGAGATTATCATATTATCTTTCACATTGCATATTTAAGATGTTACAACAAAACAATGAATTACTTGAGTTGCAATTCAGATCTGCCAAACATCTCTTAGAAAATAATTTTCTCCGCCGGAACACAATGCCTTAGATCTTGAATGTTTCATGGAATATATGTAGCATTAAACAAATTAAAGAGAGAGTATTTTGTCTTCACTTGCTTTCTCTTTGATATTGTTTCATTTTAGTTAGGTTTAGGTGGGTCGTCTTAAAAATGTCTCCTTGAGTTTACTTTTTGAATGGGCAGTTGGCTAATCCATAGGGTATCATCAACCCATGTGGAAAGAGTTAATTTATACTTAATTTCTATTACTTTCTTCCATACATACACAGTGACCGAGTCTCTAGCTTTTCTTTTTTTTTTTATTAACATGTAACAATTATTGCTAAAATTAATCTTAGGGATTAGTCACCCAACTTTAGCCACATTTTTCAGTAAATATGATGACTTGTTTTCTTAGTGCCAAGGACCTTTCCAAAGAAAAAGAAGTTATGTATGCCATAAACTTGACAATTAATTCATCCAAAAGGTCGCATATAGTGTGTGTGTGTGTGTATACATACTCATTTAATTTTTTTGGAAGAGCAATTTTAGTAGAAAACACAGGAAATTTTGAAAAGATACAAAGGCATTATATACCCTACATGTTTATGGCAAGAGAGACACAATAACATAGGTAGTGGGTATACATGAGCTCACCGAATGGAAAAGCAAATAGGCTTAATGTGCATGTGGGAGGGACCCCAAATAATTCCTTGATTTCCATGCATCTATCATCTATGTATGGAATCAAAGAGACGCTGTGTTTTTTTTTTTCAGAATTAATTTTCATGGGATGAGTATAATAATATTAACGAACGGACCCTAAAAACTTTTCTCCAAATGAATGGTGGAAAATGTACTCCCAACATACCAAACTAGGGAGATTTGAGAGCACAATCCAGTTAATTATAAGGGATAGTTCTCCGTTTTCTGTTGAAAAAAAATGGAAAAAAAAATAAAAAGGTAGCTCATTCAAATTCGATCATGATTCAACTTAATAATTACTTTGGGAATTAAACCCATAATCAGTCTAATGTGAGGTAACCAATGCTTTTGCATGGTCAAAGCCTCGATCACATGCAATGTTATGTAAATGCAACGATAGACGATTAATACTAATGTATTGGGGGTTATAGCTTTTGTAAGATTCTTCCCTAATATGGGGAAATGAGTTCAAGAGTTCTCATATAGAGAATTCATTCTTCATTGTAAATATTAACAAGTGTGGAATTGATATAGCATGTATTGTAATGTAATTAATTTTCTAAACTATTTTTTAGTGAATCCCGAATTATGTCGTAATTTTATTAATTTAGGGCGAAGCTTATTAAGTGGCAAAGTTGGGTTATAGCGTAGCAAAACTTTAGCAAATTTTTTTAGTTTTTTATTATATAATATTAATATTATTCACAAAATTAACATGCATTATTTATAAAACTAGCTATCACTATTATATTTTACAAAATTATCACATTATTATTTACAAGTTTATCATATAACTTGTTTTAGAATCTCGCCACTGTCATTTTTTTTCAACACTCCATCTTATTTTAGAAATCTTTTTTTCTTTTCAATCTCAAGTAAACTTGTGATGACAAGATATTTATCACCCATTTAATTTTTCATTCTTTAAAATTGAGGTCAGTCTATGATTTTCTAAGAATACTGTATCCCACATACTGAGCATCAACAGATAATTAAAAAGTATTAAAAGTCAATAAACTAGAACCATCCAACGATGCTAGGTTATAGGATATGGTACCCGTAAGGTATTGTAATCACAGCTTAATTTGAAATTAATAATTTTTATTGTTAAATAAACTAAATTCACGAGGTATTTCCCAAACCCAAAAAGCGTTAACATGGTTTGATTTGACAGTTTAGCTTTTTTTCTTTTTTACTTAAAATAATAATTTAGCCCAACCTAGAACAAATTCCTAACGTCGCCCCGTATATACTACAATTTTATGAATTTAGACACTATTAGAAATAATTCAAAAAAAAAAAAGACACTGTTAGACATTTAGACCCATGAATTATAATATTAGTACATTTTAATAAAAAAAAACTTGGGGATTGAGAAATATAAAACAACATATTTTGAAAAAAAAAAAGAATCAGATTACATGCTTACAGTTGTTGTAAACCCTAATTTATTTTATTTTTTAAAATACAATATTAATTTAGAAGGAGCTAAAAAAATAACATTTTGGTGGCAAAGGGAACACGTGAAGATATGATATCTGGGAAGGGCTTGCAAATTCAAAAGGGCAAATGCAATATTTGTAACACGAGATAGATACTTTCACGGCTCCCACAGGATTTGCTTCTTGTTGGCATGCAACCTTCTCCCCTCAATTATTCACTTTTTCATTCACTGGCGAAATTCTGTGTATCTTTTTTGGATGCCGATACCATGCATATATCATTATAGAGATATATATTCTATAATCTATATTATTGGGAAACCAAGACAACAGTCCTTCTTCTTCTCCTTAATTAATTGTTGTATTATATCAGTGAAATTATCATGGCATATTGTTTTATTGGGTTCTTTTTTCTTTTTTTTTTTAAATTTTTTTAATGTGAATGTTATGTCTCTCTCACTCTTTCTCCTAAGAAAAATTGCCCTCTTAGCTTATTGTTTAATTAGACTGTGATCCGCATTAGTTAATCTATCGGTTTGATCATGCATATTGATGGTGATTTATTGTCAAATTAATTATGATGGATCTAGATCATAAAAGTATTCTAATTGGTCATCTTCAACTCAATGACCTAACTTTGCTGCTTTTGCCCTCCATCTTATGTGGAAATTACCTTAATTATTGTATTCTAAAACGTGTAAAAGATTGTTACTCAATATCATAGCACGAACTAAATTAACATGGAGTTCTGAAATATTCCCCGAAAACTTTGTTGAAGTAAGATGTTCTTTTCTCATTTTTTTCCTTTTTCTTTGGTTGTAGTATTATCAATCTTTTATTCATCCAAAAACTCATTTTAGTGTGTTAATATATCAATAATAAACCTACAAAACTATTTGTATAATCTGATATGACCAGGGGTAGAGGGTATATAGGGTTGGAGGGTGCCATGGCACCTGTAGAGTTTAAAACAATTTTAAGGTTATTAAACAAAGTATGAAAAGTTAGTGTAAAAAGTTTATATTGGCCCCTGCACAATTAATGTATAAACTTTATATATTAGATAATAAAGTAATTTAAAAGTTCCAACTAAGGCGCATTAATGTTTGATAGCCTCTGTACCTTAAGATTTAGAAATTTTATATGGGTAGGAGCTCTTTTGCTTTGTAATTATTATCCTTCATAAATTATAAATGTAATTTATTTTTTCCGTATAGCATTGACATTAAATAATAATCTTAGTAATTTCTATTTTAATTTTTGATGATTTGGTTTGGTAGTAATTTATTATTTTTAAGAACTTGAAAATTGAATGTTTAAATTTGGTCCCATAGAATTTTCCTCTAAGTTCTGCCCAGGACATGACATTACAATATTGGTTGAATGAACACAATATTTTAATATATTTACCTTTAATGAAAATATAAGTTGCTGCCAGTGCTAATAACTCATGAGTAATGTTTTGGGGAAAGAAGAGTGAGAGAAGGGTGAGAGAATTTTATCCTCTCTCTCTCTCTACCCACTCACTCTCTCTCTTCCTTTTCTTCTCTAATTCTTTCACTCTTTTCTCACATTTCTCTCCCCCAAGTATTTTTCATAACTCATAAGTGAATTGCCGTCTTTCTAATTGGTAGTCACCCTCTCTCTCTAGTTTGTATTTTCTAGTGCGTTGACAATTTCCATGAAATATGGGAGTAGTTTCCTTCTTAAAAAATAGAGCATTTTCTTTTACTCAGGAGCAGTAATTTGGGTTGCGTCACAGTGAAAAAGATTTCTATTGGTTTTAATAACTTTTTGACTGTAAAATATTAGTAATATTGTATGTGGAATAAAAAAATACAAAATCTCTGTACAAATAAAACTATTTTCTATTAATATAATAATCCTTTTTGTAAAATATAATTGCATTTTGGTTTTTGGTTTCAGCAGGATGTGGAACTTCGACTCAATAGGCCTTTGTTTTGGGCTTGTAGCTTTGTGCTTTTTTAATTGTGGGCTTTATTTGATACTTGTACACCCTTCAAAATTCCTTATGGTATGTTAGGCGTGCAGCATTATATAGGAATAGGTGTGGGCCCAACATTAGTGAAAACGAGACTCATGTTTGGCAAATAATTGAGGCGCATAAGCTTGCTCTCGGGGAGTGTGCTAATCTGACAGTTGAAGCATTAGCTAAACCCGACTAACGCTGATGCTCCTCTTTTTGTAAAATAATAATAAATCAATATAATTTTTTAATATAATATAATATAATATTAATTTTTATTTTCTTTTATTTTTACATTATAATTATTAATTATAAATTAATAAATTTATTATTTATATTTTAATTTTTATATATTAAAAGTATTAATTTTTATTATATTAAAAATATAACTAAATAATGTATTATTTAGTTATATTATAATAATTAATATATAAAATTGATTAATATTTAATAAGTTAATATAAATAATAATAAATACTTAAATAATATATAAAATTAAAAATATAACATAATATTACATTATTTAATTATATTATAGTAATTAATATATAACAATTGATTATTATTTAACAATTTAATATAACTAATAATAAATACTTAAATAATAATTTAATATAACTAGTAATAAAGATTATTTTCTAAATATATAATTTAAACTAATCACAAAAAAATTAATACAGTATAATGTAGTACTAACATTATATAGTATTATTATAATATAACGTTAATGCAATACAACATAATACAATACATCTGCATTAAAATAATACAATACAATATGCCAAACGCACCCTTAATGCACATATTTTAACAATGGAAGATTCATACTGTGTTCAGTAGGTAAAGACTAAAGAGGCGTAATCTCAAAAAAATTCAGTAAGGTGGCTCACTCAAGAGTTGGTCTATTGGTGGGGATGGTAAAATTAGTCGTGAACCAACAAATCAGCCCAAATGCATCCATAGAAACTCATCCGCTATAGGTAATTTTGCAAGTTGGAAAGCAGGTTTGGTATTTTAAATTGAAACTCATTATGAGTTGGGCGTAAGTTTGATATTAAGAAAAAAATACGGTGGATACCTGCGAGGCTGTTCACCGACTCGTATTTTTTTTATTATTATTTATGTTTTTAATTTTAACCATAAAAATTACATTTCAAAATTTAATCATAAATATTACTTGTAATCTAATTTTCCTAATTCCTCAACCTAACCTAACTCATTACAGCCGCATGCCCTACCTAATCTATATAAGTATAAATTTTATAATTTTTAAGTTTAATATTACCAATATTTTATTTTAATTTGATTAATTTTATTTGTTTTGCTTTAACAACTTGAACCTAATGATTGTTAAATAAAGTTAGGTTTTTTGTTTAATTAATTATTATCGGTAGTTATCCAAAATTTACTTGTTAATATTGATTAAAGATGGAGCAAGACATTGATCTTAGTGATGATGATTTGCCTACAACAAAAATATTTAGTATTAGATTGATATATATTTTACGTATTTGTTTTAATGGTAAAACTTTAATTTCTCATTTACATTGATAACATCTAGAATTGAGTATTTTATACGGATTTTTTATGCGGATTTTTTAAGCTAATGTTATAAATTTATAGTTTGAATTATATAAATTAAATTTTTATGTATTATTGAAAGTATTTTTTTAATATTTATGATTTTAAATTTGGGAACCCATAAAAAGGCCCATTGCAAATTGTGGATGTGTTTGGTAACTATTAAAAGCTAATGCAGGCGGGTTGTTTTAAAAAAAATTAAAAATCCGCAACGAGTTGTAGGCGATTTTAGTAATTTAAACTTTGTGGGTGCCGATTTGGTAGTAACAAACTCACAACGAGTGGTACTCATTACCATCCCTAACTATTGACACCCCTTTATTATTCTCACAAAATTCTTATTATATTATAATAACATTTAGGGACAAATATAAATAGAAGTAATTCCATTTATATTTTCTCTCACTTTAATTTATTTTATTTGCACTTGTGTGATTTTTTTCTCTCTCTCTTCAATTTATACAACTGGTTTGCACAAACTTAAAACATTAATCTTTCTTTCTTTTTCTTTCTTTTTTTTATAATTATTATTTATTATTTTTAATTTTGGGAAGCTAACGTTTTAATTTTGCAGAAAGAGAGAGTTTGAAGAGAAGAATAAAGATACCAAGGTTACCAGTAATTTTAATGTTAAAGAGAGGGAGAATTTCTGAAAATTGAAAAATTTACACATGAAAAGATTGTTCATTTGAAAAAACACTGACAAAATGGTAGTGATGATGGCGAGAAGTTAAGGCTGATGTGCGTGGCGTTCATTGTAAGCCTAACAATAAGTTAAGATGGCAAATACTCTCACTGCACAAAAATGACAATACAACCATACATATATATATATATATATATAATCCTTCTCTAAATTATGTAATCTCTAAATAAGATTTGCTCACTAATAAAGTGAAGATATAATATTAAAATATAAAAAATAAATTTTAATATATTAATAATTATATTTTTTATTTTTTAGTATATTAAAATTTATATTTTTTTATCGGTTAATAGTATTATCACATTATTAAAATGAGGATGTTCTTGTTTTATATATATATATATATATTCTTAAAAAAAAGGGATATTCCTCAGTATTTAGGAAACATCGCCCAAGCCCAATCTCTAGAAGACCCAATAACTTCTCTAATTCGCTAGATAAAACGACGTAGTAATTTCCGCCTCTTGTTTTATGTATCACCGCTTAGGCATCTTCTTCGCCGTCACATCAATTGAATGGCTGTTGTGGGGATCAGAAAAGAGATTAAAACTCCAAAAACCCACTTCACAAATTCACTCTAGTATCTCAATCTTCAAGGTATGAGTTTCATTTCTTTTGAATTAATGAAAATTCACTGAACTCAATTCATATATCAATAGCTACTCTTAACTATTTCACTTGTATGTAACGTCAGAACTACAGTTAGTACTTGCTCTTCAGTAATGTTTCCCTATCTGGGTTTATCTCTTTATTGGTAAATTTGATAGAAAAATGCAAGCTTTAAGTGTGTGGCTATCAAAAGGTGGCTTTGCTGCAGTGCCTCAGTTGCATTTTGAAGTTGGCTCTTCTAGTTTTTTAAGCACAAGAAATAGGAGGAAAAAATGGGGTCTCGTTGAATCTGTTTGTCATAGTAGAAACACTGGCCTCTTGTTAGTTTCGAGCAATTCACGGTTTAGTTGTTGTGGGGTGTGTTGTAGGAGCGTTAAATTTGATTCAAAATGTGAGTTTCTATCTGGGTTCTCTAGTCTCAAATTGGTTTTCTTTTGTGAGCCAAAGAACAGTTATGTCGGTGCGTCAGTGATGTTGGCTTGGTCAATGGAGCAACAAGAAATTGGAAATGGCTTCCTTGTAGAAGAACCAAACCCAGCAGATGGATTGTTGGGGAAAACCGAGAGTGATATTGTTGATTATCGTAGTGTACATAGAGTAAAAGATAGTGCTGAAAATGGTAATCAGGTAAAAAGTGAGGAAGTAGAAATTATCGGTGAGAAAGGAGTTGGGAAGCAGAAGAGTGGTAGAGTTGATGTTAAAGCACTGGCACAGAGTTTATGGCATGCGAAAACGGCTGATGATGTGGAAGAAGTTCTCAAGGACATGGTTGAATTGCCACCTCAAGTACACTCAAGCATGATTAGAGGTTTTGGTAAAGAAAAGAGAATGGACTGTGCAATGGCTATTGTTGAGTGGCTAAAGAGAAAGAAGAGAGAAACTGGTGGTGCTATTGGTCCTAACCTTTTTGTATATAATAGTTTGTTGGGTGCAGTGAAACAGTGCCAAAAATTTGAGGAAATGGATAGAATTATGAATGATATGGCTGAGGAGGGGATTAATCCTAATGTTGTAACCTATAACACATTGATGGCTATTTATATAGAGCAAAGAGAAGGTACCAAGGCCCTTAATGTCCTTGAGGAGATAAAAAAGGAGGGCCTTACACCATCCGCTGTATCCTATTCTCAGGCCTTGTTGGCTTATCGAAGAATGGAAGATGGAAATGGAGCTTTGAAATTCTTTGTTGAATTAAGAGAGAAGTATCTTAAAGGTGAAATTGGAAAAAGTGATGATGAAGATTGGGAGAACGAGTTTATTAAGCTTGAGGATTTCATAATTCGTATTTGCTACCAAGTGATGCGCCGTTGGCTTGTGAAGGATGAAAACCTGAGCACTAATGTGTTAAAACTTCTAATAGAAATGGATAAGGCCGGGCTTCAGCCTGGTAAGGCAGAATATGAGCGCCTTGTATGGGCTTGTACCCGTGAAGAACATTATGTTGTTGCAAAAGAATTGTACACTAGGATTAGAGAAAGGCATGATGAGATAAGTTTATCTGTGTGCAACCATTTGATTTGGTTGATGGGGAAGGCTAAGAAGTGGTGGGCGGCTTTGGAGGTCTATGAGGATTTGTTGGACAAGGGACCAAAGCCTAATAACATGTCATATGAATTGATTGTTTCTCACTTTAATATACTACTTAGTGCGGCTAGGAAAAGAGGTATCTGGAGATGGGGTGTTAGATTGCTCAACAAGATGGAAGAAAAAGGCCTTAAACCTGGAAGTAGGGAATGGAATGCAGTTCTTGTTGCCTGCTCCAAGGCTTCAGAATATAATGCTGCTGTCCAGATATTTAAGCGAATGGTTGAAAAAGGTGAAAAACCCACAATTATCTCCTATGGAGCGTTACTCAGTGCCCTTGAAAAGGGTAAGCTCTATGATGAAGCCTCTCGTGTGTGGCAACATATGCTGAATGTTGGCGTGGAACCAAACCTGTATGCCTACACAATTATGGCTTCAATTTTCACCGCACAAGGAAAGTTTAACTTGGTTGAGCTGATCTTTCGGGAGATGGCTTCATCTCGTATTGAGCCAACAGTTGTCACATACAATGCAATCATCAGTGCATGTGGGCGGAATGGTATGAGCAGTGCAGCATATGAATGGTTTCACCGAATGAAACTTCAAAACATCTCTCCTAATGAGATCACTTATGAAATGCTGATTGAGGCTCTTGCAAAGGACAGTAAACCAAGACTTGCATACGATCTGTATTTGAGGGCTCAGACTGAAGAACTTAACCTCTCTTCAAAGGCTTATGATGCGGTACTGGAGTCCTCCCATGTCTATGGAGCAACTATTGATTTAACCGTTTTACGACCTCGGCCACCAGACAAAAAGAAGGAAGTCGTAATTAGGAAGAATTTGTCCAATTTCTGTCACTTTGCTGATGTTCCAAGGAGAAGTAAACCCTTTGATAAAAACGAAATTTACACCCCCCAAACAGAAAGAGACCAATAGTGAAGAAATTTATGGCATGTTTACTCATCAGTAATCGGAATGAGCTGGAATCGGAATGGGATAGAATCGGAATCAGAATATATTGTTTATTTAAGCTGTAGGAATCGGAATCAATCAGAATCGGATTCATTTTTATTGATGTGTTTACTTTATTTTGGAATCGGAATAAAATATTATAATTTACTAAAATGTCCTTTCTTAGTTATTGTTCTTGACAATAATAATAATAATAATAAATTATTATTAATATATTCATTAATTATAATACTTTTATAATAATAATAATATTGCTAATAATTATTCGTTAGAATAATTATTGTTAATATATTAATTAATTATATTCATATATTGTTAATATATTAATTAATTATAATAATTTTTATCATTAATAAATAATAATATTAGCATTAATATATTAATTATAATTTATCAATAATAATAATAATAATAATAATAATAATAATAATCAAAACAAAAAATCATCATCATCAACAAACTAATCCATTTCCAAAATAATAATAATAATCAAAATAACAACAATAATCAAAATCCCAAATTATCAAAATCGGCAAAATCTCAAATAATCAACATAACAACGTCTGGTGTTGCTGCAACGATTTGGGGAGGAGCTGCTTCGGTGCGCTAACGACGGCGTTGCGGCTACGATTTGGGAAGCTGCTAGTTCGATGCGCTAACGATGACAGTTCCAGCGTGCTGCTGCTCGACGCAAGGTCCATGGCTGGCTGTCAGTGGTTCGATTTTGGTTTGGGTGGCTGGATTTTGGATGCTGCATGCCCAATGCCAGTTTCGCGATTTTGTTTTGATTTTTTTCATTTATATTTTCGCTAATTAATTAGGACAAAATGAGAATTTAGAATTTGAAATAGGTATACTTTTGTCATTTCTGGGAATGGGATTGTGATTCCCACCTCCCCCTTAGTAATCAGAAACCTGGTAATGAATTCTTATATTGTGGGTCCCACACAAAATTCATTTCGATCCCAAGCTCTAAATTTATTAGTAAACACTTGAATAATTCTGATTTCAACATTTCCATTCCGATTCCTTGTAAGTAAACACACCCTTAATTCTTTACATATCCTTGTTTTAGCTTGTAACAACGGGAAGTTGAATTTGTGACCTCATTATCCAAGCATGTTTGTTTATATTATACAAAATGATTGTGGATATTGATTCAGATACATATGAAATGCTATCATTTTGATGACTCAGCTTTTTGCATGTGGAAGCTGATAAAACTCAACTCAGTTTGCTGGTGATTTACCAGTCGATTTCAACATTGGGATGAACATGAACCTAATTAAAAGGTGACATTTAGATAATGGATTCCAGTAATGCTGCGTGCCATTGAATCACTTTTTAGTGAAATCCCTCATTGCCAAGACTCGCCCTATATAGGGCAAAATGACAAAATCTGAAAGGCTGGGGCCCAGGGTAGGACTATTGAATGGTTATATGGCAACTATCCATTTAAGTCTCATTTGAATTTAGGGACCGCTTATAATACAGCCACGGTTTGTGATACAGCCAAATTTAATATGCAACAATACCCATCTTGGCTACCGGATATGCCAATTATTATTTCATCAATTATCTTATCTAAAAATCACAGCCGTTGGATTGTAACGCTTCTCTCTCGTGATAATAACAGCCTCCGTGTTCACGCTGCCCATAGTTCTCTCTGTTATTGTTTTCCATTAAATCCAGTATTTTTTTTTTGAAAGCCTTAAATCCAGTATTTTGGATGAATCAACTTGGTGTTCAAGAACATTCACCACCCATCACAGCAAAGAGCAAAGATGTAGTTGAAGGAGTGCCATTTATTCAGGCTTACTCGATCTCTCACTCTCGCTTCAATCCCTCACTCAATTTCTCGCGCTCAGCTTCAATAAGTCAATCTCAGCTTCAGTTCGTCACACTTAGCTTCAATTCTTCACTGTCGTGAATCATATCTCTTGTTGGATCTCTCTCTTTTGTCTTCCAATAGATTCGGTGAGCTCTCTCTCTAATTTAATATATGATTAAAAATCTTATCATATCATTTAAAGATGCTTGGAATTTCAATTTAATTTATGAATATTACTTGCACTTTCAGTTTCAATAATTTGATTTTGCAATTGAGAAATTACTACTTGAAATATTGGGATGATTTCTAGGGATTGATAATTGAATGATAATTTCTAGGGCTTGTCATATCTTGTTTTTGAACAGATAGAGGTACAATTAAGTCATACTGCAGTATTAGAGAATATATAAAATTTGTGTTATTTTGGACGTTCAAAATTATTCTTAAATGTTTGTAAAAGATTAAGAAAAAGGTAGAACTAAGTTTTAAGCTCATACACACTTTGTTCCAATTTTTTTAGCTTTCTTCCTGCATAATGCAGAAGTTTCCACCGAATAAACTCAGTTTGTAGCCCACTCAGTTTCTAGCATCATGAACACATTCATATTTGTAGAATTGTTTTTTTTTTCTACTTCTTTTTTAGTACTAATGTTAAACAAAAACAACAATTAGTGGTTATAATTATTTTCAACCATAATAATCATAGACTCGTAGTAAAAAGATTCAAGAGTCCATGACTTAGGTTAAAGAAGAATAAGAAGAAGAAGAAAAGATTTTGGCCATTATTAGCAAGGTTTAAATAATTACTTGATAAACGGACGGACTAGCATTATTTGAATGCTAAACTTTTGGGATTTGATCACTGGTCACTCCAATCTCTTTTGACTATTTTAATTAAGATTTATTTTTGTAGTTAAAAATATATATAGATCAATGCCTGTGTGGGCATAATCATATTTGTGGCATGACTAAATGTGCAGCTACACATATATGTATATACAGGCTATAATCAAACATCTAAAATCATTCATGATATTGCTGCTATTTTACTAAGTAAACTTAATGATGTTTTTGGCCCCCATCCCTCAGATTCTCTAATTAATTTCCTGAAGTTCAATATTTAACAAATCAGAAATCATCTAATTAACTTGTATGTACAGAGGAAGAGAGGACAGAAGATCAAGCAGTGTGCAATAGCAAAACAAATGGACAACCACCAACGAAAGCGCAAACGACCATCAGTGGGCTTGCAGAAAAAAGTGCTCCTATTCCAAAAGCAAACGGTAAGGATGCAGTTCCAACGTCTTCAACTTACGGATTTGTCTCTTACTTGTAAGTAGTCGTTGTGACTTACCTCTCGGGAAAGAAACTTGCGCATACCAAATAACACTAATTAGATGTTATGCTTTTGCAGCAATGAAGAAGTTAAGCATTTGAGAAGGCAAAACTCAGATTTGTCTGTCACTACTGGGGTTAGTATATTCATTAAATGTAGCTCGTACATATATTATTTTGAGGGATTTTTATGTTTTAATACATATTCATTGCATTTTTTTTTGTTAATTTAGACTGATGGGTATTATGCTGGATGGTTTGAATCTGATTGATGCTCCACTTACAATTAGTATCCATCACTCACTTTCTCATGACTTATTCAATGGGTATTTTTTGAGCTAAAACAATTGGTGACTTATTGGAGATATTAATTTCTGTGCAAAATATGCTCATATTCTCATACTGAGCATGTTATCATGTGCCTGTTCTTAAATCGAAAATGTCTTGTCTTGAAGGGGTGAGTAAAATCTGCAATATAGCTTTCAAATGGCTGAAAAATATGGTTTCTTCTTGTTTTGTTTTTATTAGATTGATACTATAAGATTTAGGAGATGCCTTTGAAATTAGTATCAGATGAGATGTTCTAAAAATGAATGCGATTGAAATTAGTATTTTGACATTTACTAGAGAAAAATTACAATCCCCTGAGCACTGACCCTTGAGCACTGACAGTGAAAAAAAAATTAATAATAAAGTTTTTTGATTTGATCTAGCACTTAATAATAAAGTTTCGTAATCTGGATAAGACATGTTAAGGTTAGCCAAGGAAGGTCCTAAATGGCAATTGTAGAATGGAGTTCCTAAATGCTATTTCTATAATTGGGGGTTATGCTTGCTTCTTATGTGACAAATTCAACAAGAATTCATATTTTGTTCCAGATATGTTTGTTTTTATATTCCTTATAACTTAAACTATTTTGACTCGTTTAACAGCTCACTTGCTCTCAACATTCTATGTTTATTTTTCCAGACTGCTTATGGCGAAAGGAGACTGCAAGTAAAAGAGACAATCACATGATGCCATCAATCACCAAGAGGGGGCTGTTGATACTACCATTGAGGATTGTAGTCGTCCATCATATGGTTGTGTCCTACTTGTAAGTTGAAGCTATTATTTTGTTAATCAAACTTTACATTTATTTATATTATTCATATGATTATATTGAACATCAAGAGTTGGTAAATTTATATAAAAAATAATTTTGTGGAGAAAAAAAAACACTAATTGTATTGAAAGAGGAGGCCGTAAGGTTTTATAAGTCCTTAGGCAATTAGTCAGTAATTTCATTGTAGAAATTCAAATTTTTAACAATATTGCATGAAAGGTTAACGATGACATGATAGGCAAAAGTACATAGCCAAAGAAAATAATTTATGGCCTTTTCAGAATGAAAAAAGAGTCAAAATCTACTTTATACAGTATGAAAGTAAGGGCTCTTAGTGTCTTAATTAGAATTTCAAATGATAATTTCAAAACCAATTTTTTTCCTTTATTGGGACTCAAATCCCTGGTGCTCTGAAAGGCCCTCCACACCTATATATTGGTGTTCTATAGTGTTGATCCAAATGCTTAGTGGTTCATTGTCCCTCTGACAGCGATGAGCAAGTAAAGCGCATGAAGACTTCTGATGATAACTTTGTTGTAACCAAAGAGGTATTATATTGCCATATTGTTTCATGTCACAAGATTCTTTCTATAATGTGTAACAGGCCCGAAATTGACAATTGATTTACAGTAATCAACGGCCTTGTTCAATCTTCATTTGGATTGTGCTTTGGTGCAAAATATTTGTTGGTTTATATGAATTGAGATCTAGTGATTATTTGGATTAGCTGTGATGACTTTGTTTTTAACTTAATATTTCTTAAATTGTTAAGCATGAACATTTTGTTTGCTTCATCAAATGGTATTAATGTTCTGCGTTCAACTCCCCTGTTCAATCATTTGTTGTTACCTCTCCAGTTTTTCATTATTTTTCCTTTTGTTTCTTGAGTTGCCGTATTCTTTAATTTTTCATTTGGGAGGATTTTGATCTGCTTGTTACAGTGTTCTTTGATCACAGTAGTAAATAAAAATATGACATGAAGCAATCATTTGTAGCAGGAATGGAAATGGTATCGAAATAGAGATTGAGCTCTTGTTATTTTATTTTGTATATCATTGTGGTTTTATTACTCTAGCGATTGTGGAGTATTCAACTCCTATTGTTGTATTATTTTTAACTAATTCTTTCTGTCTATATGTTCAGTTCTACTCCAGTGAGATTATTAATGGGAAATTCTATTATTTTTCATGAAGATTCAGTTTGCTTGATTATTTTTGCCAATGTAATTGATCAGCATTTTTGTTATTGCCAATATTTTCATGATCTAAAACTTGAATTTAGACATTATCTATTTGAAATAAATTTTGTTTTTCAAATTAAAATTTTTTTCAGAGAAAAAATAAGAACATGTCAATCCATGTGATTGTAAAATTGTAATTCATAAATGATAATTGAGAATATTGATTGTTATTGTTAAATTTTCATAATAAATTTATTAACTTTTGTTACGTCATGAGAACTTATTTCGGAAACTGAAAATTTTATACCTTGTTTTTTGGAGACAAACATGCATATGAAAAAGAATGATAGTCATTAAATCATTATAAAAATTTTTTGGATTATAATTACTATTTAAATGATAAATTAGCATAAATATGTCTAAAGATCAAAAGCTAAGTATAGATGATTAAATTCAAGATCAAAATTATATTTCTTAAAGTTACGGATAATTTTTGTTTACGAACAAATGCCAACGGAGCAGATTATTTTTAAAAAAAATTAAATATGCTAAAATCATATCTACGAATGTTTTTTATTTGTAAATAAATTCCAACAAATCAACGAGTAAAAGACCATTTAAAATAGATTAACTAAGTAAATATGCCAAAATCCTATAAGAAAATTTTTTATTTTCATAATACTATATTGGCCATAACAAACTCTTAAAAATTATTTTAGCTAAGTCTTGAAAAATTGAAGAATTTATTTTATAAATTAAAAATTATATACATGCTTTAGAAAAAAGAATGATACTCATTATAAACCAAAAAAAAAATGTTGTTGTGAACAAATCTCATGAGGCTTGATAGTAATAACAAATCTCTTGAGAATAATTTTATGTTTTAATATTGTTGTTAAAAAATTTCTTTAAAAAAAAGAAAATTATCATTGCACCACCTTTTTTTTGTCATATGTACATCTAACTACCATAAAATTTTGACATGTTCTTTGGACCACCTTTTTATTTTTAAACTTGTATCAATCAACCACTTTTATATTATAAAATGACTATTTTACCCTAAATAAATTATAAGACTATTTTATTCCACAAAATTTTAAAAAAATAAAAAATTATAATTACAAGATTACCCATAAATTTAATAAAACAAATACATCTCAAAATCCAAAGATGTTAATTTTTTATAATTATAATTTCATTTAAAAATTATCATTTTTATTTTTTGTAATTATAATTTCATTTAATTTGTATAGGAAAGTTTCTTAATTTTAATTATAAGAAAGTTTATAATAATTATAGGGAGCAATTCTCTTCATGTTAATTTTTGTAAACTTCTATATACTTAATTTAATTACAAGAATTAAATGAAATTATAATTTGAAAAAATTAAAAAATTTAACATTATAATTTTTAAATAAATAATAATTATAAAAAATTAACATCTTAGATTTTATAATTTATTTATTCTATTAAATTTAGGGGTAATCTTGTAATTATAATTTTTTAATTTTTTTATTATTTACATAATAAAATAGTCTTATAATTTATTTAGGGGTAAAATAGTCATTTTATAGTGTAAAAGTGGTTGATTGATAAAAGTTTAAAAACAAAGGTGGTCCAAAGAACATGTCAAAATTTTATGGTAGTTAGATGTACATATAATAAAAGAAAAGTGGTGCAATGATAATTTTCCTTAAAAAAATGTTGTTAGAAATTTGTATATAGTTTTGTGTTTATTTTGTATTAGAGTTTTTTTTTTCTAGTTGAAAATAAAATTTATTTCATCCTACCTAAGGATTTAGGACATGCATTTGGAATTTGAATATTATTTATTTTTCCTAGCGTTGTTTTCTATTATCATTTATTTATTATTATCATTATTTTTGTTTTTATTTTTGTATGCAGAGATGCTTGAAATATAGCAGCATTTGAAGCCCAGTAGTTGGAAGTTGGAAATTGATTTAGTTTTTGTATTGATTTTATTTGATGTTAAAAGTTTTAATATACTTCCAAAAGCTTCCCATTCTCACCTCCTCTATCAAAATGAGAGCTCTAATAATTATTTTCAATTTCAGATAGTCCCTTCACTTTGATTCCAACTCTTAAGTAGATAAAAACACATCATTTATCGGTTAAGTATTTTAAATAATATTTGGATAAGGATATTTCCACTCCATTAATTATATAAACACACCCCACTTATAAAAAATAATTACAATAAATTCTCAATATTTATAATAAATACAAATAAACAAAAATGTTTGTATAATTAATCAATTAAATCATTGAAACTAGTGAAATTATTAGGTGGAATATGAGAACCATGAAACAAGAAACTGTAACAAAAAATTGGAACAAATAGAACCCAAAACAAAAATCTAAAAAGAATATGTGGTATGTAACCCATAGTAATGGAATATTACCTAGCTTATCGGAACACTCAACCCAAAGGTAGTGAAATATTAGGTGAAATATTAAAACCAAAAATTGAGAAAGTAGAGCGAATTCTAGGAATATATCAAACCTAAAAGAGAATTTATAAATCATATTTGGTATCTAACCCAAAATTTTGGAATATTACCTAGTTAGTTGGAACACACAACACAAAACTAGTGAATTTATTAGGTGGAATATGAGAACCTTGAAACAAGAAAGTTTAATGAAAAATTGAAACAATTACCCTATATGTTGATATTTAACCAAATTATCTGGAATGTAATTATTTCATTAGTTTTTTTTTACAATTCATTATATTTTTTTTCGAAATTAATTTTTTCAAATATTTTACAGCATCCCACTACTTTTCTAATAATTATTTGTAATTTTCTCTATTTTTAATATTTTTTTCTGATACAAAATCATTTAAATAAATAAATAAAAATTATACCGGTTGTTCAAGTTATAAATTTAACTGTTTAACACTGTACAACTGGCTGTATGTCATACAGGCCTGTACTGTAGGATGACTCATTGAATTTAGTATTCTGCTCTGCTGAGTCTTGCAACGCCAAAAGCATAACATGTGTGACAGTTGTGAATTATGCAGCACATCACAAAACGCCACAGTGAGGATCAAATCCAGATTTATTTTCCTTATTCTTTTATAGAACTTTTAACACGTTCAGTTATCTCAGAGTGAAACTGTCATGTGCGGGTAGGTTGGTGGTATTCATTCGACAAATTGTTTATCTTTTTTGCTTTACTCAAAAGCCATTGTTTATTAATTAAACATTTAAACTTGAGTGCACTAATGAAATGATTGGAAATCGCAGTGACAATCCAACTTCCATTTTCACTTTACCCATTATTTATGTTTAAACTATAATGTTTTCTTTAATAATTAATTGTTGGCTGGCAATTGGCATTACCTAAACAATATACCCTCCTCCGTGTTTGTGTTTCTTACTCATCATTGATTGAGAAGTTTCGAGTTTCATTGTTGGATGTGGATGGACCATGGAATGTTAATTGGGCCCCTGGATTTCTCATATTTTACTTACTTTAGAGGTGAAATAAAGTTACGCACAAAATTTTGGGAAATTTTCAATGTAAATTTCTAGTTCTTAATGTCATAAATCATCGTACTCCCAATTTCTTACAAAGATAACCATAGACATGACTTTTGAAGCATAATACAATGTATTTACTTCTCAAATTAGGAAATGGGAATGACTCTCATTCCTCGTCGATAACATTTATGATGTGTTTACTTATCATGATGAATGAGAATGAGAATCAAGGAATGTGAATAAATGATGTGTTTACTTGTTTAAATGAAAAGCGGAATCAGAATCAGAATTAAAGCAGTGGGCCCCACCTAAAATTAAAAATAATTACTAAAGTTTTCATTCTCATTGAGAGATAGGAATAAGAATCTCATTCCCTAAAATAACCATATTACCCCACTCAAATTTTATAATTTTTATTTTTTCATTCTTTATATATTATTATTATTATTTTTATATGATGAAAAATTTATTGATGATGATGTTGATGATAACAATAATAACAATAATTATTTTTAATAATAATAATAATAATAATCACAATTATTATAATAAATAATGACAACAATCAATTAAGGTTAGTTTAGTAAATTGTAACAATTCATTCCTATTCTAAGATAAAATAAACACATCAATGACAACACAATTCATTCCGATTCTAATTTCTACAGCTAAAGTAAAAAATTAATTATTATTCCCATTCCCATTCTAGCCCATTCTGATTATCAATTATTAAATGCACCATTATTTGTTAAAAATATAAAGGAATAGGAATGGATTTTGGGTGGGTTCCACGAATTTGGAAATGAGGAATTAAAATCCCATTCCCAATGGGAGGCGGGAATAAAAATGGGGGATGGGAATAGGAAATGAATTGATGTTTTTACACTTAAATAAATAAAAAATTTCTTTTCTACTCCCATTTAAACATTAAATAATTATTATTATTATAAATATAATTATAGTAATAATTAAATAGTAATCATTATTATCATCATCATCATTATTATAATAGAAATAATGAAAATTATTATTATATACTAATTATTACTATTATCATAATAATTGTTGATATAATTATAATTATAATAGTAATATTTATAATTACTATTATAATAATAGTAATAGTAATAATAATTATTAATTTTATTATAATAATCGTAATAATAATAATAATAATAATATTTACTCCTTATTTTGTTAGTGGAAAAAAATATAATTGTAACTAAGGATATTTTAGTAACTTACAACAATTCATTCTGATTACAAAATAAAGTAAATATACATCAATAGCACTACAACTTATTTCAATTCCAATTCCAATTCCAATAGCTTAAGTAAATAACTTATTCTGATTCTCATTTCTCATTCTAATTCCAATCCATTTCAATTTCTACCCATTCCGATTTCGAAGAAGTAAACACACCATTAATCTAACATCCTAAAATTGATTGAGGTAATATTGGGGGGGGGGGGGGGGGGAATTACAATAGATATCCCCCATTCAAGCCAAAAAAATCACAAATATGCCTTGACTTAGTTGACTCTTCAATTTTTACACACATATACATAAAAATATTGAGAAAATTCTAAAATACCCATTAATCACATAAAATTACTCGACTTTGTACTAACTTTCTCGACTTTGTACTTGACTTTCTCAACCTCATACTCAACTCACTCGACCTTATACTCGACTTCATACTTGACTTACTTGACTCACTCAACTTTGTACTCGACTTTATACTTGACTCACTTGACTTACTCGACTTCATAATCGGCTTACTTGACTTATTTTTAAATTGATTTGAATCACTAAAAATAAGGGAAAAAAAGCACAAAAACAAGTCTTTAATCACTAAATTTGAGTGCATGTTTATGAGTTCTTTTATGAGTTTATGTTTTTTGGACCTTGTCTTTAAAGTGTGAATGAAATTGTGAGAGAGAACATACTATGAAAAAGATAGAAGAGATGAAAAGTATTGAAAAAGAAATGGTTGAGTGATGATATGAAAATATATGTTTTTTGGTGGATATTTTTTACTTTTCTTTCTTGGGTCATATATGTAAAACGGCGTATATAAATTTCAAATTTTGGGCCAAATGGAGTATATTTAAACAAAAAATCCCATCATTGGATGATGGTTGCCATCACCCAGAGATGTCTGTGCGATGGCCATCTTCGCCCATGAAAGGCTTGGGCGATGGCTGCCGAGTCTTGGGCAATTGGTGCCATCGCCCATGCCTTTCTGGACAATGGGTGCTCTACTACTCTTGCTCAAGCCATTATGTTTGGCCAATGGCAAAGCAACAAGCAATGCAAGGCAGCAAGAATGGTTTGCAGCCATCTTGGTGATGAGTGATGATGTCGCTTAAAAATGAATAAAAATGAATTACTTATAACCTTGCCTTAATTATCATTATTGAGTATAGTAGTAAGCAAGGGTCACTCCCACATAAGATTGTTCCCCAATTAACAAGTTATTAGCATTCAACACACAAATTGACCAGCAATGAAGATTAAATTAAAGACCTTTTCTATACTTAATAAAATTAACTCAAACTTTCCATATCTATTAAGGACACACTAACAAACACGCACACAAAATTTGGGGGGATTTAAAGTTGATTTGTTGTGTAAATTAAACTAAAGAATTTAAAGAAAAAATCTTAAATTATAAAAAACAATTTCAAAGAGGTTGAAAAATGATGGGAAAAATGGTTAATGAATCATTCTCCACCACTAAACATTGGATTTTAGGTTAATTATCAGAATCATCATTCACTTTCTTTTGAAAAAAACAACTAGTGGTGGGAGTTTTCGGGTTCGGGTCAATCCGATCGGATTTCGAGTTGATCGGGTGGCCGAAATTTTCATCTGAACTCAACCCGAATCCCTAATCCGATCTGAACCAGTTCGGTTCGGATCGAATCGGATCAAATATTCGGGTTGAGTTCGGATCGGATCGGGTTCGGGTCATGCAATTTTTGAGTTGTTTTTTTATTTTATTTTTATTTTTTAGCTTTTTATACTGCTTTTGTGCTGTTTTTCTTAATTTTCAACCAACTAAAATTAAAAGGAAAGTACTATGAAATTAAATGAATAAATATTAAAATTAAAATAAAATTCAAACTTAATAAAAATTAACAAAAAGTCCAAACATAAAAATTTTCATCCAAAGCATGAAAGCACAATATCCAAATATTAGTCCTTGAACACAAAGTCCAAGTTTAAACATAATTAACTAGTTTTAGAAACATAAATCGTCCAAGTTTAAACATAATTAACTAGTTTCAGAAACATAAATCACAAAGGCAGAGTCCAAAAGGACCAAAACACACCAAAGTTTAAAGTTTAAGTTAAACATAAACACTAAATAATTCCTTTCTTTGCTTCTAGTAGTAAGCACTTTGAGTCTTTGACAAGTTGGAATATCGATCTCTTAAAGAAGAAATTATATAACAATAAATCAGTAACTACTTTCTTTAAAGCCGCTGTGCAAATAAAGGCACATTAAACATAAACACAAATAAATAAACCCAATTTATATGATATGAATATATCTTTAACTGAACAAATCATAACTACCATTTGAATTCTAATTCAATGGTTATTATAGTTTAAATTACATCCTAAAAGTATAATATAAAATTATGAATAATAATATCTATTGAGAGTTACCTTTCAGATGTCAATATAGCCAATGTCAGCGCTCACCGTTTCCACCGTTGAAGCTTGTGCTCTTTCAAATTCTTTAGAATACAAAATAGAAAAAAAAATTTGAAGTTTGTAACTTAAGTACATGTAGATATTATTTGTAAAAATTATAATACATTTTAAATATATTATGTATTTAATGTTCGAGAAGAATGTTACCTTCTTGTAGCTCCATATGAAACAGTTGCTCCATAATCTCATCGTGAATGTTGTAGACGGGATTGGCAAAAAGTTTAGATTGCAACCAATTTTTAGTGCATATCAACGCCTCGACCATAGCAGGAGTCAAAGAACTCCTATAATCATCAATAACACGACGCCCAGTGCTAAAGACAGACTCAGATGCCACTGTGGAAATAGGAACAGCGAGGATATCCCTTGCAATTTTCTCTAATATTGGATACTTCGATCCATTCACTTTCCACCAAAGCAAAACATTGAGCTTAAGATTACTAGGATCTTCCACTGGGTCAGTTAAGTATCTTTCCACCTCAGATGATAATTTATTACCCTCATTCTGATCAAAAAACTTTTTAGCATATCCAAGGAAAGGGCGAGCAACTTGGAAGACATCATAACCTTTACCACCAACAGCATCCGTAAAACTAAACTCAGTTGTAACATGTGGAGAAGAACTTATACCACCATAACTACCACTATGAGTACTCGCAGTACATATCGATCCTGTGGAGTACCATGCACTATATGCATCATAAAGGTCATTCAACAAGTCTTTTACTGCTTTGGTCATTTCTTCAATCCTGTAAATACCAGTGCCAAAAATGAGCTCAAAGATATGTTTAACAAAGTCCATTTTAGCTCGAGGATCAAGAATGGAGGCAACAATCAACATTTTGTTTATCTTCCCCGAGGACTCCCAATATTTATCAAATTTCTCCCTCATATTGTAAGTCATTGTCATCACACAAAGATCACCACATGATTGTAATGCAGCTAATGAACTCTCAATCAAGCCAATTGTATCATAACAAAGATTAGAAGTCACACTTAAAGAGGAAGAAAAAAATAATGTGGCATCATAAAATACCTTCAAAAATCTCATAATTCGTTCAGCATTCTCCCAATCCTCGAATCCAGGCAGACCCACTCTTTTAACACCATCAACTTTCTCATAAAAGTATGTCTCATATGGCTTATCCACTTCTGCCATTCAGTCAAATGCCGCTTAAAACTTCAATGCAGTCATTAACATTAAATAGGTGGAATTCCACCTAGTAGGATAATCCAAAACGACAGTTCCTTTCGGTCCTTTCACCTGCGCAATACATTGTTTAAATGTCTGCAGCCTAATGGTGGAGGATCTCACATACTTCATAGCATTTCGAATAGCGGCAACACTAGCATGCAACTCATTCAACCCTGAAACAACAATCAAGTTCAAAATATGTGCACAACAGCGCACATGCATATACTCTCTTGCGAACACTATTGCATCATCATTCCTCCAAGCAAGCAATTGCGTAGTGACATAATTAATAGCAACATCATTTACAGTGGCATTATCAATAGTTATCGAAAACAACCTGTCTATCCCCCAGTCCTGCAAACAAGCTACAATCTTTTTGCCTATCATTTTCCCTCTATGATCTTCAACCAAGCTAAAACTGATAATCCTCCTATTCAAACACCAATCATTATCAATAAAATGAGCTGTGATCACCATGTAACTCATATATAAGTTGCAAGAGACACTCGCTACTTGTTGTCACAAATCAAACTCTTCAACATTGTCTTTTCCTCCAAAAACAAGTCTATAACATCCCTACCAATAGTTCTTCGAGATGGCATAACGAACTGTGGGATAGCTACACTGCAGAACTACCTAAACCCCATGTTATCCACAAACTAAGCGGCAACTCACCCATAATAATCATTTTAGTGAGTGCCCTTCTACAAGCGTCTTGACTCCATCCTTTAGCCAAAACCATATTACTTCCTTTACCACCCTCAGATGTCATTGTCTGTTGACTTCCACTTTGTTGTTCCTGAAATGTCTTGTATGCACCGCAAGTTTTTATATGATTGCTCATATTTGTAATCCTATCATGCCTTAAATGACATTGATATTGTCTTCCACAATAGCTGCACTTGCATTTGTTTGGATTGTCCTCAAGTAAAGTGAAATGATTCCACGTCGTAGATCTTTTCTGCATTGGTGGTCTTTTTCGCTTTGCCTTTTCCTTTCCCTTTCGAGTTGCTTCCATTTCCATACTTTGTTCTTCATCATCACTTATCGGATTCGATCTTGAGTGTCCAGACATCTGAACATACAAAACAACAATTAATAATCAATAATTTAAAAATTAAACATAAAAATATTATTAACATAATCTAATTAGGACAACAAATCAATTCAAATATATATGAATCTAATTTTATACAACTTGTTTAATTCGACATTTTCATCATAATATTTCTATATAATTAATTTATTATGTGTATAACCATATACCAAAAGCAAAAATTCAAAATTATTCATACTATTACTCCATAATGGATAAGCAAGAAATGAATGAATTAATTTATAATATCCATTTATTCATTTCCCAAAGTAATAGAATATTATTTGCATATCCATATCTTAATTCTTATTATAAAAATAAAATCTTAAATTTCATGCCCACATTACATCAATTTACCACTTAACGACTTAACATACAACTAATTGATTGAATTAGTTAATTTTTGTTAAAGTTGAAGTTAATCAAGCACATATACCACATACCATATATAACACAATATTTAATTTTAATATTTAATCAATTAATCTACTTAATCTATTCATACAAAAAAAAAGGCAATTATTAATTAAAAAAATCAATACACTAATTTTCTTGATTTTATGATTAAAATTTAACAGTACATATTACATTTTATTAAACTAATTAACATATGATATATAATATATAACACAATATTTAATTTTAATATTTAATTTACTTAATCTATTCATACAAAAAAAAAGCAATTATTAACAATTAACAAAAAAAATGATACACTAATTTTCTTAATTTTATTATTAAAATTGAACAATACATATTACATAATACATATTATTAAACTAATGATTAATTAACAATTTAACATATAATATATAATATATTAATTACACACACCACTAATTCGGTTATACACAATCTCACAATTTCACAATTACACATGACAAGTTTACAAGTATTAACTATATATATACCATGGATGGAAGATTGGAACTTGGAAGATTCAAATTACGAAAGGGAGTGTTCGGGTTCGAGTTCGGGTTGCGGCAATTGCTGACTTGCTGGGTTTGGATCTGGTGGAGGCGCGGTGGAACAGTAGATTGTAGGCGATGTCAACAGATCTGCTCGCGGGCTCACGCTGCGCGATCTGCTTGTGCTGCTCACTGCTCAGGGCCTCGCGCTGCTCGATCTGCTGGTGCTGCTCGGCTGGTCGTGTTGCGTGTACATGATCTGCTTGTGCAGTTGTGCTGCTCGGTTGCGCTGATCTGCTTGTGCGTGATCTGTTGCTTGTGCTTGCTTACTGGTTGCTGCGGCTGCAGTGTGTGTGTGTTGGTGTAAATGTAATTGGGGGGGGGGGGGGGGTTGTGTTTTTAGGGCGAGCGTTGCTGTGTTAGCTTAGGTTTTATATTTTTAAATTTTGCAGCAATCCAATCGGGTCTTGCGGATCAGATCGGGTTGCAACATTTACATCCGATCAGATTTCAACCCTCACCCGATCCGATCCTAACCTGATTTTTTTGGGGTCTGATCGGGTCAGTTGAAATGCCCACCCCTAAAAACAACTTTAAGATAATTACAAACTTAATTATCTTAATATTTCCTTACTTAGCTGTTAAGTAAAATAAGCTCTTTACTCTGTTTCCAAGAAATAATCCAGAACAAACTTTCTAGATTTAATTTAATGAAAGTATTAGAATCATTAAAAATAGGTTGAATAAGGAAACACACACACAAGCTTGCTTTATTTATCTTAAATTATATTCCACGTGCAATCAAATGAAAAAATCACATAATCTTGATCTCAATCCGCCACTTAAGTTTAATTCTTTGACAATTACGAATAAAAAATCATGGACTAGCAATCAAATTACCATTAAATTCATCTAGCTGCACATCTAAACAAACAAGATAGCAATTCTTGAACATTAAAATCAGTGAAATATAAAATTTTCTAGAGAAAAATGAAGAAATTTTGATTTTGAAACTTTATTAATAAAAATTCATGTCTAGGATTTTGAAATCAATTCTAACCAATAAAAAGATTACTCACACACGTCTGAATTATTCAAAATCAAATCTGATTAAAACTAAAAAAACTAACAAAAGATAAAGGAAAGAAAGTTTTATTGATTGAATTATGGCTTAGCAGCCAAATCTTCTCTATAAATCGTCCTCCTCTATTCCTTGCATTCTTCTCGCCTTTGAAATTGATTCTTCACATTTTTTTCTCCTTTCAGGTGGCTAGCCTGTAGCCTTTATATAGAGTTATTGTCCTAATCCTAATCGGACTAGTGAAACTCATTTTTGATTTTGACCGAAGGAAATAGGCCCATGTGACAAAATAGCTTCAAAATCTGTTTCTATTGTTCTAGCTATTCTTAACACCAATTTATAGCTTTTCTGCTCCTTTTAGTTTCTCTGTCTCCAAAACTCCTACAAAACATAAAAGATTAATAAAGATTCAAGAAATTCATGAAAATACCAAATAACCGTAAACAAAGTAATAAAAATTGATATAAAATTAAGCACTTATTAGATGTCATTGCCTAGAAGGTAGCAGGCCATTCTCACTACCTTCTTGTAAAATCAATAAAAAAAAATTACAAATCAATAGAAAAGCCACCAATTTATGCACCAAAGAATGGTAACAACACAAACCAAAAATCTCCAACACGAAGCACAACACAAAAGATGATAAAATTCATATAAAAACTCTTACAGGAATTTCATCCAACAACTAATGTACTAGAGTTGTAAATGACAATTTTAAGCACAACAATTTGTTTTATGTGCCAATATGACCCTAATTATTTTCTACACTCAACTCTAAGTCGTAAAAACATCAAAGCATATTCAAGGTTTTAGGATTTTTCTTTCCATAAAAAAAGTCTTAGGATTTTGGGAAATTTGAAAGTTTTGATCATAGATGGTTAGCATTGTCGCTAAAGATGGCCAATGGGCCGGGCGGCATGTGTCCGTACAGCACGGCACGGCACACACGTGGGCCGGGCTAAGCTTAGAATTTTAGGCACGTGGACCTTAAAAGCACGGCACGATTAGAGATGAATCAAAGCATGGCATGTGAAAAAGCACGTTATAAGCACGCTTTATTGGTGGGCTAGCATGCGGCCCGTGGGCCATCAATAACACGTGGGCTAAAATATATTCGTAAATTTTTTTTAATAAAAAGTAAACATAAAATGTTATGATTATTTTATTAGCATAGATTTTTTAAAATTAATTTAGGCTTAGTTTATAAAAATTTCTAATTTTTTATATTTATTATTTATTAAATAATAAATTATTTCATGATTTTAATAAATAAAATTATAAATATAATGATTTAATAAATTATAAATCTAAACTTAAATAACTTTAATATTTCATTTATGAAATCATAAATTAGTTAAAGGAGATATATTTCATATTTATTAATTGTTAGTTTGTTACTATGATCTATGGATTAGATTTATGTATTGTTGTATTATAATTAGCTATTTCAAATTAGATAATATAGTTGTCTAATTGTGTTAATGTCTTAATGAAATGTTAATTGTTCTTTTAATAAAAATTATTTATTTATTTATTTTATTATTATTATTATATAGGTGATGGGTTTGAAGAAAGGATTTGTGGACTTGAAAAAGCATGTTAACTAAAAAAAAAGGGTTTTGTGTGCTTTTTTGAGTACGGCACGCATGGGCCCGTGCCCTGGGCCGTGCTCGGCCTTAGGGAAACAAATTTGGGTTGGGCACGGCACAGCACGGCCTGTTCACACGGTGGGCCGTGTAGTGCCGGCCCATGTGCCCTCACGGGCTGAGTTTCAACGAGCCGTGCTGTGCCATCCCTAATTGTCGCAGCCAGTGCGAGGGAAATCACTACCAACTGCCTGGTGAGAGGTGGGTGATGGTTTGAACGTGTTATTGGGTTTTTAGTTGTTATATCATTAAGGGTATTTTGGTAAAAAAAAGTATGTAATTAGTTAACATTGTAAGAAAATTAGGGATACGATCTTTCTTGAAACTGAAAATTAAAAAGTGATTAAATCCGTAAATTTTCCTAGAATACTAACGGGTGAGTGTTAAAACTTCATTTTATAAAATATAATTGCTATTTACTTTTCAATTTTATAATGTAACAATGAACTGTAATTTGCCATGTGTGCCAAACTTGCATGATGTCACATTCCAAAAAAAAAAGAGTTGCATAAATTAGAATCGTTGAAAGCATTCGTGAACTGCGAAGTTATCTTATTCTAGCGAAGATAAGCGACACGGTTACATTCTTCCCTTTTGGTCCCAAATGATAACTACAAATCTACATTGACACAAGCTTGCAAAGAAATTAAGAAGGATTTACGTGGGTACCATCTCAACATATTTAAATAACAATATTTAATCAATTAAAATCTATTATTCAATAGATTTATGGGTATTATGAGTATTGATAGCAAGATTGAAAAATTAAATAGCATGAAATTTATATAATTTAAAATAAAAAATTTGTGAGTTCCACCACAGCATCGATCATAGTTTCCAATTGAAACATCCTCTATGGTCGGGTGTACCACATTAACCTGACCCATACAAATTTTCTTCCATTATAAGTGACTTCTTAACGTGAGGATTTAGGTATTCAGACAAATGTCAATCCCATAATTAAGTGATAGGTACAAAAATTAATAATTAAGCAATAACATCTAACATACACATTTCTCCTCATTGGTTACTTTCGTCGTGGGAAGCGTGGGTTATATGATTGCTATTAATGACTCTTCCCCAACCTGAAAGATATTTTATTTTCATGCAAGTCTTATTTTTGTGAAATCACATTCGGCTCCCTAGCTTTTTATTATTTCTCTAATAAGGAATAATTTGTCTATTTGTTCCAAAATCTTTTCAGGAGTGTTTAGGCCACCCTAAACTAGCCTTCACCGTCAACAATCACCAATTTTTGATATCCATTTAAATAAAGTTTTGATACGGTTGAAATCCTTATTGGATCTATAAAGCAATATAATCATCACCAACTATTAAGTTTTTGTTCGCCAAAACAAAAATTGAAAATATTTGGCTACCATTATTTTTTGTTGTTAATCAACAATGAGTTATGATTCATTGCCACTATTTTGAGTAGGTTTGTTAGAGACGAAACTGTAGATAATGGCATTAGCTTATAATTCGTGTCATTTAATGATGATTTGTAAGGGTTGAATATTTAAACTATTTTTTTAATATCGTAATAGCATAATATTTGAGGATATTCATATCATTATGCAAACCTGACGATGAAAATTTTAATTAACAATACTAAATTTGTCTTTAATGGGTACCAAATATTAAAAGCGTACTAAAAGAATTATAAGCTAAAGATAATATTAAATATGAAGACAACATATACTTTTGTCTAAACCCACCTTTTAGTTTAGTATACTTTTAAGAGTCACGCATACTATGATGGTACATAACTAGTAGATTGGCAGTGCTTGTCGTGCGGACCTATTTCAAACAAATGGATAAATATAACTTTATTTGAGAAAATATAGAAAATATGGACCAGAATGTTATTTGGAGGGAAAGCATGGGCACCGGCTAACGTCTCCTCAGATTCAAAATATCAACGACAATTTTACTTTGGTAAAATCCATGGCGACTTTATTTTTTATCTCTTTTCATTTTCAATGAATATCGTTTAATATAATTTTTTTTTATAAAATTTTTCTGCCTGAGGTCACAGGGTGGTGGTAACACAGTATCCAAGTCGCTTCTCGTTGAAGGTTGAAGCCCGAAAATCAAAATCTCATTGAAAAGCAAAATTCAAAAGCAAAGAAGAGAACAGAACATTTTCTATCTTTTTGATGGTATAGTAAGTTAGTAACTGCTGCTCTATCACCCGATTCCTATCATGTTGAATCTTCGAAGCTGTTCTTTCATATGTCTTTGGTCCATTCTCCCTGACGCCATTTGATAACTTTTCGTATGTACGGAAACTGTTTACTTGAACAAAAGAAACTTCATAAGAGAACAACCCATCTTTGGTTTTGATCATCTTGGAATATTTTGTTTTTGTAATTTGAAGGGTATAAAAAGTTGGTTTTTTGCATTTGCAGGGTTGATTTTGAGATGGGATTGCTGTGAAATTTGCAGAGATCTAAGGAATTAAGAGAATAAAATGGAGCCACCCAAAGGGTTTTTGGCTTCTTTGTGGAACTTTATTTGCTTTCTACCTTACTTCATTGGACTTCTGCTTCTGGGCATCATTAAAGGTGTTTTTTTTTTTTATGCCAATTTTGTTCCTTGTTTTGGTTCTTTCTTGTTCTGCTAATTAACCCTTCTTCCATTTTTTACTCAATTTGCTTGTAGTTGCTTAGACTAGCTTCTTTATTTGTTTATTTATTTTGTAATTTCCTGCATCAAGGAAAATGACATTTGAAGAAAATGAATTTGTTTATATGTTGATTGGTTAATTTTGTAACATGAGTTACTCTTAAAGCTTCCGAGTGTTTTCTATTTAAATTTTAGTATGTAAATAGCTATAATTTTTTTTGTGAGTTGATCATTCCTATAAATAAAACTGATGTACACTTGAGATTGCCCCTATTGTAGTTCCTCTTTTGTTAAACTTTCCTGAGTTGGCATTTGATTGAGATTATACGATAGTTCCCATGCTTGACAGGCAATAAAATCCACACATTGATGATGATGTTTAATGGTTTGAGTTTTTATTGGAGAGAGTAGAATAATCTCCAAGTATTTAGTTAATAAATGTCTACATCTGGTAACTGTTTTAAGAACCATTTAGTATAGCGTATTGAGCTGTCAATTAAGAGATGTTGCCTGACTCTGGCTAAATGTGTCAATCCTTAATCTACAATTTATTTCCAGGAATCATTTTCTGCCCCGTGATATGCCTTATCATGACAATTGGAAACTCAACTATCATACTGGGGCTTTTGCCGGCTCATTTTTTATGGACTTACTATTGCATTCTGAGGTGGTTTCGTTTTCTCTTCAAATTTTTTTTTTTTAACTTTTTTCTTTCCTCATAGTATTAGCTATTTTGTTGTAATTTGTTATCTTATTTTGTTAAATTTCTCTAACAAGCAGAGCTAAACAATTAGGACCAATTCTGAAGCTTCTTACGTGCGTATGCATACCAGTTTTCTTAATTTTATGGCCAGTTGTTGGCATTGCTGCAAGCATCATAGGAGGAGTGCTGTGTGGCTTTCTTTCACCAATATTTGCCACTTTTGATGCTGTTGGAGAAGGGAAAACTAATGACCTTTTCCACTGTTTTTACGTATGTCTTGATCATCAAATTTCTAATTATCTTTATGTCTTTTTTATCTTTTAGCTTGTCCCTTACTTTATTAATATAAGGGATTCCTTGTAAAATTTCTCTACACACACAGATATACATACTCTGTTCTCTTGCTTCTTTTCATTCTAGAGACTTTGGAACCCCTTCATTTGCAGGATGGGACTTGGAGCACGGTCAAACGCAGCTTCACAATTGTCAGAGATTTAAAAGATGTCTGTTTCCATTCCTACTTTTCACTTATGGATGAGCTGCGACAGAAGCAGGCTCCAGGTGGAAAATATTATGAGATAAGGTGTGCTTTTTTTTTTTTTTCTGCTAAGAAATTCTTTCTTTAAGTTCATATTGCAGCTATGATCCAATTTACCACAATCACTTGGACATCACTTGGTATAATTTTTAGCAACAGTGAGAATTAGCCAGCAAATCTGTTCATTTAGTACTAGTTATCCACTTGTGAAGATCTGTTTTGTGTTTTAAATTGATCCTTTTCATTGATTCTGTTTCAGATTGCTCTATATTCCTGGTGCCATCTTTGTTGGGGTGCTTGGTGTCTTTGTTGATGTGCCGGTGGTCTCAGTTGTTGCTCTATGCAAAAGCCCTTATATGCTCTTTAAGGGGTGGCATCGTTTGTTTCATGACCTTATAGGTCGAGAAGGTCCTTTCTTAGAGACTATATGTGTACCATTTGCTGGCCTTGCTATCATACTCTGGCCACTGGCTGTTGTTGGGGCAGTTTTGGGCTCCATGATGGCCAGTATCTTCCTTGGTGCTTACGCAGGAGTGGTTGTTTATCAGGTTAGAATCATTTGCCCATTGGTTTTCTTGCCTTTTGTAAGTCTTACGACTACAGACTACTAAGAGTCTGTTTTTGCTTGCTTTTTAAGCAGGCATATCGAAACCTTTTAAATGCGGCCCTTCAAATGAGTAAATAAATTATATACTAGTGTGAATGATTACATCATTGTTTCACCTTTATATTTTTCCCAATTCTGTTTTGTTCAATGCCAACAATTTAAATTGATGATTTGCATTGTGGAATTTCATTGTCCAATGGCGATTGTATCCCTCCTAAGAGAAATCAATAATTGATTATCATTTTCTTCAACGGATTGTAATTATGTTGTTCATGATTCAGTTCATCCTATTCATCCTAACAGTGGAATTAATTGCAAGCTTATTCTAATTGCTGAGCATTTTTTGCTTTATTGCATATTTTCCAAGTATATACTAATACACTTTGCCATTCATTTCAAGCAAAGAACTTAATCCATTGTTCAATTTGTTATCATTTAATATCATTATGTCAGTTACCTTATTTCTGTAGCCTTTGTATTACAGGAATCCTCCTTTTGGTTTGGGCTTCGATATATTATTGCATCCTTGTCAATTTATGATGAATACAGTAATGACATACTTGACATGCCAGAAGGATCCTGCTTTCCTAGGTTCTGTTCCACACTCTAATATCTTATGGTTGTGACTGATGCTCGTTTTTTTTTTTTTTCCATTTTTTAGCTTTTAGTAATTTTCTGAAATCAACAGGCCCCAGTATCGGAAGAAGGCAGATCTGTCGCGGACCAGTTCTCTAGCTAATACTTTCTCAAGGCCTAGCTCTTTAAAAAATCCTCCCTCTCGCACCAGTTCACTTAGGAAACCAATTGATTTGAAGCCACTTGAGGTATCTTGTGCCATTTTCCATTTTGCTTAAATGGAATGCTTATAATCAGAGAAAATGCAGCATAATAATTTTGTGGATTCTAATAATGGTTTGACTTTGCCTTTGTAATTTTATTTATGAAGGCTTCTATGTTTAGCTCATAGGTGTTGAAAAATGTGTTTCATGAATCATGTAGCTTCTTGAGGGCTTATTTAAGGAGTGTCAACGCCATGGGGAGATCATGGTTTCTGAAGGACTAATAACAGCTAAAGACAGTGAAGATGCCAAATCTAATTCTGGTAGCCAAGTGATTAGTATGGGCTTGCCAGCATATTGTCTTCTCCAGGCACTCCTGCGCTCTGCAAAAGCCAATTCTCCAGGAATATTGTTAAGTGAGTGAATGCTTTTCCTTTCCCCTAGCCATGTCTTCTGACTTCTCTCATGTGTGCTGGGGTGAATGTCTTGAAACAAGACACTTATCCATGATTCTTCAAAGGGCAATTTAAGATTTTTATTGTATAAAGTGTTGTCTTCAGTCTTGAGAACATGTGGATATTCATTCTATTAACATCTTTGATGTAGGTGACTGTGTTACTGAGATAACTAGCTCAAACAGACCAAAGGACGTGTTCTTTGATTGGTTTTTTAACCCCTTTTTGATAATCAAGGAGCAGATAAAAGCAAAAAACTTAACAGAGGCTGAAGAGGACTACCTAACCAAATTAGTACTATTTTGTGGCAATATTGAGAGGTTAAAGGATGTAAATGTCTCACCGCCTGAATCTGAGCGTAAACGAGCGGAACTTGATGCATTAGCACGAAGGTAGCATTGCAAAACATTTTACAAAATACCTTATCTTTTCCCTTTTTTGGAGTCCTGTTAAGCTATGCTTCTCCATTTGACCCCTATTATTTTTATCTTTTTCATTTTTTGTACCGTAGGCTTCAAGGGATCACCAAATCTGTCTCAAGATATCCAACTTTCAGGCGGCATTTTGATGATCTGGTAAAGACCCTCACAGAAGATCTAGCCAAGAAGAACGGTGGTAGTGAATCAACCAATGTGCCTAAGGCAATGCAAAGATCAAAGACTGCATTCGCCCGGTTTCAGAATTCCTTTAAAAGATTGACAAGCAGTAAAAATGGACATTATGAAGAGTCGCAATCACAATCAGATGCTTTAAGGGATGTGGAAATTTTATGATTTGGAATGTCGAACATTTCTGCTTGTAGCTGGCCACTGGGGAGGAGAAGGCAATCCATTTTTATAAAAAGCTGTCAACAGAGAATACGGCTTTTCACTGTGCAGAAAATTTTGCATGGAAATGTATATTGCTATTTGTTTTCTTCAAATTGTTGTTTTTTACCATGTAAGAATGAAAAGAGGAAAGCAAAACGACAATGAGGCTTTCTATAGTGTCAGCTGTAATTTAGAAGCTGCAAATTGCAGTAGGCTGCTGCATTTTGTACCCCAGCTTCATGTATGTCATCAGTACATTACCTGGAGCTTATTTCTAACTTCACAACATGAGCTTGCAAATAAATTAGCAATTGGTGGATCTATCTCCTTTGTAAGATTAACAGTCCTGATTTACCATTTAATAATTGAATTGCATCTCTGTGATCTGTCTCGTATTTCTTCCTTGGGTACACACTGTACTATAGAGCTAAAACATGGGCCGGGTTACCATGTGGCCGATCCAAGCCCAAAGTCATGACGGGCCCAATATACTATCAATTCAAAATTACCCCCCTTTTTTTTTTTTGACCGTCATCAATTTGTTCACTGCAGCAACTGACCAAGTCAATGGCGGCAAGCATTACCCAAAAACTGTTAACCCCCACGATCTCCATTCCCCACCAAATTAACCAACTCTTCACCATCTCCTTATTTAAGCAAATCCCAAGCCTCCCAAAAAAGTCACTAAACTTGCACTTCATTCATCTTGCTCAACACTCCCAATATGGCTGCTATTACTAATCATTTCTCCAAAAATTCAATCAACTTAACACTCCTCCTTTTGACAATCATCATCTCTTCTCTTCATCATCTCCCAGTTCACTCCTTGGAGTTCCAGGTCGGCGGCAACCACGGATGGGTTGTCCCTCCAGCCAATGACAGCAAAACCTACAATGACTGGGCCTCAGAGAATAGATTCCAAGTTGGTGACACCATACGTGAGTCCCAAGCAACCCAAGAATTTACATTCTTCATTCTTCTTATATACTTTCCTTTTAGCTTTTGATCCATTGGACATGTTTGTGTTGTGCAGGCTTTAAGTACAAGAAGGACTCAGTGATGGAGGTGACAGACAAGGAATACAAGAGGTGCAATTCCACACACCCTAGCTTCTTCTCCAACACAGGCAATTCAGTGTTCAGGCTTGATCACTCGGGGACTTTTTACTTCATCAGTGGAGTATCCGGCCACTGCGAGAAGGGTCAGCGAATGATCATCAAAGTCATGTACCATGAGGAGTCCTCCCCAAGTACTGGTGATGATCATGGCCACAAATCCTCTGCTTCTCCTGCTGCTGTCTTGGCTCTTGCAGTTTCTAAGTTGGCCATTGTTCAGTTTCTGCTGCTGCTCTGTACTATTCCTTGTTATCTCTACTAGACTGATTGTGATGTTGCTGTTTTTATTGTAATTTTTTTTTTCTCTGTTTTTATTTTGGAATTTGTTCACTTATTCTTTTTGCAGATATTGGGTCCATTAGCTTTTAATATCTCATTGTGGAATTTGCTTAATTGGAATGGCACAAATTTGATTGTCGGTTATCACTTCAGATTTTCAGGATCGTTTAGGATGCAATGTTGGGGAGGCTTATTCGATATATATTAATATAAGAATTTAATTAAAATATTATCAATGAATTAATCATGCATCATTAACAAGATAATTTAATTACCAAATACTACAACTAGTAACCATCTAAATTTACTACTTGATATTTGATGACTGACTAACAAAAGCCACAAAAACAGGGGCCCCTAAAATGAAATTGGATTCTCTGTTATTTGTGACTCAAACATGTATATGATTATATTACAAGATTTCATTCATTAAAGTTCATCAGTGGTTAAATTCTTTTAAAAATAAATCTCTTAACTTTTCCTTGCCATTGCATATTTTTGTTCTTGTTGACGACATGATCCTATCCGTAAATGAATATTAATCTTAAACTTAATTTAAAAAAAAAAAAAAAAGAAGCCACATGAACCTCTTAATAAAATGTAACACTATGATCTACTTAATAGAAATTTATACTCAGCTTGTTTAACATAAGTGTAAGCACAAAAAAAATTTAACAATAATATAACTCGAAAGTATTTCTATTCATCTGTGAGCGAATTCTAAAGATAAAATCTTGTAACCATTAAAAAAAAATTTATACATTGCATTGACACCTAATCATTTACATCATCGAAGTTATTGGGTTTTTTTTTTTTTTTTAAAAGTACACAAATTGGGCATATTTAAAATGTGACATACTACATGTACTCATCAGTCATCACCTGGTATCATGTAATGATGATGTTAATAATATCAAAATAAAATCAATAATTATTTATATCTGTCACTTTTTGATTATGATACATGTGTTGTTATGCCAAAATTTTTACCTAAACTCTGTGAACATAACATTATTATTATTATTAATAATAAGATCATTATTTTTTTGAAAGAAAATAGATGGATAAACAACGTTTAAATTAATTTTTTAACTCCCTATTTCTTTTAAGATTTATAGTCATACATTCAATAAAATAAAATTTCTTAAAAATACTCGGTCAAACAAGGGATGAAGGTGCCAATTAAAGTAAATTGTTAATAATACCATTATTTTATTTAAGAGTTTTTCAATAAATCTATTACGTACATAAAAATGGTAAGTGACAAACTTAATCAGAAAAATCTTATCATGTGTAAAAAATTACCATTAATTAATCAAAACATTTGCCTAGTTACCATATATAATTAGAATACGTTTATTATTTATTATTTTTAACTTCTTCCACAGTCCACGGATATGGTATATAATTTGTAACCAGTTCTCATATAATTCCAAAAAAAAAATAAAAAATAAAAATAAAAACTAATTCTCAATAAAATTATACATATAAAAAAGTGATGGATTATTTTAACTTAAAATATTAACATAAATTTTGAGTCATTAATTTCATGCAATCCAATTGTAGATATTAAAAGTAAACTAATATTTAATGATGTAATCCATTAATGAGATTAATAATTTAAATTTTATGTTAAAATTTTAAGTAAAAAAATTAAGTTGAAATATTTTCAACCATAAAATTATAAAATAATAAATAAATAAGAAAAATTAATAATAAAAATATAAGATTGTATATAAACGGAACAGGGTGCTTCTTTTTTCTCTCCACACCTAATTAGGAGGTTTTAAAAGAGAAGAGAAATGGTGGGTGATGATGGGCGGGAAGACATTGCGGCGGGAACCTGGGCAGAAGAATCGTGCTGGTCACCGAAACGAGAACAAGGAGAAGAACTAAATAAAGAGTTTCAGAAAAACGTAGCTTTGACTGAAGAAAGTTACAATCTTGATGGAAATGGTGACTCTAAAGGGACAAAACATGAGTACCCATCAAGGTCTTTTGCTGAAGATTGCCCCTTTTATCTTCGAACTGGCTACTGCAAGTTTGGTTTTTGTTGCAAGTTTAACCACCCTGTTAGAGGGGACTATCAGGTACAATAATTTGTGCACGTGTGTTAAAGTGATTTTGCTGTTAATTCTTTTCTTTTTCTTTTTTTAATTATTTTTTATTTTTTATGGGGGTGTTGTTTTTGTAGGGTTTAAAGGAGAAGGAAAGAGAAGGGTTTGTGGGGCAGCTCCTGGGACAGATTCAGTGCAAGGTTTGGACTTTGCTTTAAATACTTCATGCTGAAGGTCTCTGTTTGCTAATTGTTTATTTTATTTTGATTAATTTGTTTTTCTGTTGATGTTGACTTGCTTGATAGGCCCTTTTAATTTTTTAATCTTCTGATGCGTGGTTTTGGTAATGATTTGATTAATCTTTGAGAAAAAGGAAGAGAAAAAGAAAAAAAAGGTCTGAGGGAACTATTGGCCTGACATATCACATTGTGTGTGTGTGATTTGGTGTAGTGGGCTGTGATGTTAATGATTTAAGTCTGCAGTTGCAACTATATTATTGTTTGTGTTGTAATTGATATATCATGTTATTATTAGTTCACTCTCTTTTGCATGCCTTCCCCGGCATGTGCATATTTCTTTATTTTTTTTTTAATCTTCTTTTGACTGCTAAAAGTTAGTAGTGAAGTACAAGCCTTTCTTCTCTTGTGTTAGCAGTCATTAATTTTAATTGATTAATTATTTCATATTGCCAGCTTCCTTTCGGATGTGCACTGCGCTAGCTTATTTTCACATCACATAATTGATGCATATACGAAAGAACTCTGGTTTTCTCCTATTTGTATTAATTATTCTTCAATGATTTTAAATGAAAAAAATGTAACAAAAAGCTTTCCAAAGTGAGCAAAGCTTAGATAGTAAGTGTACAGTTGTTATCCTGATTTAATGTGTTATTGTGATAAAGTGTTGTTGGTACATATGAATTAATTTGTTTACAAATCTTGCAATTTTACCTGCAGTAATATGTGTCAAAACTTTTGCAGTTTTACCAAAGTACGGGAGGTTGCAAGCATGGAGAAGCATGTAGATTTAAACACTCCATAGAGAAGTCTGAGGTACAAACATTTGATTTAAATGCTTTTAATTTGCCAATAAAATTGATAATATGTTTTTCCGTCTACATTTTTAAATTTAGTGCTACTTGATCATGAACATTGCAGTTTTTGTAGTCATATGGGGATGACTGCAAATTGGTCATTGTTTTTTATTTTTCCTCTCGCTTATCGTTTCTTTTTCATGGAGAGAAAGGTCAACCATTTCTTTCTCTCTTTCTCTGTCTCACTCGCTCAGTCTAACATACACACATGAATTCACATAAACATGTGCTACATGCACATGACTTGTGTTTTTCTTCAATGCTTATGCTGGACACTTTAATGGATCCCTTCTCATTTTGGTGTAAACAAAATGAAGGAGAGCAAAGGTGAAGGCCTTATGGAGAAGACTGCGCAGATTCAATGCAAGGTTTGGACACTGTTCATATTCCATCTGTATGCTCGTATTATGGTCATTGATAGATTTTTTGATTGTAGAACTGGATTAGTTATACTGAAATTTTAATTTGAGATGAGTTACTGTCATTTATCGCATTCCTTCTGCTGACACCGAAAAATCTTGCAGGCTTATTAAGATGCTTTTACTTAATAAGTGTACAGTTGTTCTGTTGATCTGATGTGTTAATGTGATAAGTGTAATCTTTAAAAATTGAATAAATTTTTTCTCAAGTCTTGTAGTTATACCTGCAGTAATATGTGTCAACACTTTTGCAGTTTTACCAAAGGACAGAAGGATGCAAGAATGGAGAAGCTTGTAGATTTAGCCACTCCACCGAGAAGGTACCAAATCCAGATTTTAATTCTTTTGGCTTGCCCATAAAATCTGTCTTATGTTTTTTCATCTGAAATTGTTCAAATATTGCTGCTTCCTATTGATGAATTTTTGGTCATATTGGGATGACTGCAAATAGGTGGCAATTTCTTTCCTAATGTTCCTTTCTTTTTGTTTCCGTGGAGAGAAAGATCACCCATTTCTTTCTCTCTGCCTCCCTCTCTCTATCACAGAAGGAAGCATATGCATGCATGCAAATGACTAATATCTTTTTATTTTTCAAAATGTTTGGCACTTACTGCAACAGAACCCCCTTCCTTTTTCTGGTGTAAATGGAATGAAGGAGAGCAAAGGTGAAGGCCTTTTAGAGATGACAGGGCTTATTGAATGCAAGGTTTGGACACTGGTTATGTTCTACCTTTTTGCTGCAATAGTTATCTTTTTCTCTTCCTTATAAGGAACTCTTCTGTATTATTTGTATTCTGATGAGAGACAAGTACAGTTCTGGTGATAACATATGTTCTGAGAAGCCTGGTTAATTCACAATGATTTTGGATAAGAAAAACCTGGAGAGGGAAAAATGAAGATAACTATTGCACTAGCTGATATATTTATACTATGCCAAAAGAGTGGTTGAACCGAAGTAAAAAATATGATTCCATCATTCAATGGATGAACTGAATAGGAAATATTATTTTGAATGGGATGTCCAAATGCAAAGTAAGTCCTTTTATATTATTAGCAAGGGAGACTAGCAGTTTGAGAAGTTAAATGGGGAAGAAATCACAGGACAAGATGGTGTCAGTGTTTTCAAAACATAGACCCTGACCTAGAGTATTGGATAAACTAATATGAGCAAGCATTGGAAATTGGGATTAGGTAACAATTATCACGATGTTCCTTCAGTAAGTTAATAAGGCTTCCTGGGATAATATTATCTTTGATATCCTCCAAAAGATGATATAACTTTTGGTTCCACCAAACTTCAAATGAATGTTGAGTCTATGATAATGGATTCTGTTGTGTCTAATGGAGTCATTTTACAATTATTTTTTTCATTGTGAGTATAACAGTTTATGCTACATTTGCAATTAATAACTGAGCCTTTGTTGTTATTGTTCTAGTATCACTTGTCTGCTGGAGGATGCAAGTATGGAAACACTTGTAAATTTAGTCACTCCAAAGAGAAGGCCCAGACATACATTAAAAAGTCTGAGATAGCATCACCGGAGCTTAACTTTTTAGGTCTGCCAATCAGAGTGGTAATACCTTTATGTTTCATTTTTTTTTTTTTGGTTTAGTGTTTATTTATTTATTTAGTTTAAACTTTACATTCTTTAATCATTAATACTGGTGAAAATTGTAGATTACAAAATAGTCTTTTCATTTCAGCATGAGAAAGAGTGTCCTTTCTACATGCGCAATGGTTCTTGTGCATATGGAGTTAATTGCAGGTTTAACCATCCTGATCCTGTTGCTGATGGAGGATCTGATCATTTCAATGAGGCATCTGACCAAGCTTCAAAATCATGGTCTTCAAATATGATATCATGTAAAACTGTTCCCTACTTGGATAATCACTCATTTCATCCTCATTGGATGCTAAAATCCAAGTTGAATAGCCCTCAGGTAGCTTTGATCATGGTGCACTTACCCTTTTCATGTAGTTATTATTGTTTCCATACAATTTTCTTTCCTATAGAAATTTATCTCTAGTTTCTGCCATTAGTGCAATGATTTTCCCATTAACTATAATGTTGATTCTTCAACATATGGTAATTCGAGATCCATGGGAAGGCTGGTTGGTTATTCTCTGAAAGATAACTTGCACTCTCTCCATGTCAGATTTGTTTACTTGTGCTTTTTGTTAAATCAAATGGAAGCACATTACTATGAAATAAATCTGAACCATAGCTTTGGTAGATGTTAAGGTCTTATTTCATGTGGGAGAGAATGGAGTTCCTGTTCAGGAGTTAATTGTCTTGAATTAGCCATTATTCTTCCCTCAGTGGTCTGGTATGGTGTGAAGTTTAGGTCATTTGGAAGATTAATGGGCCTTTTTGCACATATTGCATCACTATACAGCTAGTTCTAATGTTATAGGCTACGGTGTGCTTGGAATTGTAAACAGAAGAGTGACCATTGATTCTTCTGTTACCCAATCTGCATTTTTATTAGTGCAACGTACTGGAAGTTTCTCTCACTCTGTGTCTGCGTATGATGTATGCATGTGTGCATGTGTGATTGTGTGTATCCACGACATGAGTAGTGAATTTGTGGTTCAGTTGGTGTTAGATTTATATGTGCACATTGTATATTAACTGATTCTGCTTATCATATGACTTGCTTAGGGATTCGTTTACTCACATGCAAGAGCTAGGCTGCCTCTTTCAATTCCTGCACTCAACGATATAACAAAGATGGCAGATACCTCCACATATCATCAATTCAATGGACTTCCTGAGCGACCAGGTGAACCTCTATGTGATTACTTCATGAAAACGGGGAATTGTAAATACAGATCTGCTTGTAAGTTTCACCATCCCAAGAATGGAGATGGAAAATCACCTGTTTGTACTTGGTGACTGTGGTGTGCTCAAGAGACTGGTACGTAAGTTCCACCATTTTATTTATTACCTCCTAGGTGTTGAATTTCTTTTTAAGTTATGGCGTGTGAAACATTGTCTCATCCTGAATTCCAATCTATCAATTGGGATGTTCATTTTGAGCAGCCATAGATAATCTATTAGTCTATACATTTTAAGGCATGAAATTCGGTATTTGGGCTTATCAATTGCAATCTAGTGTTGATAGCAAATTTTGTTCTCTGTTGATTGTTGAGCTCCTGTATGATATTCTAACAATCTGAGATTACTCGAAGAGAATCATATACTAAATACTATTATGTAGACATAGAGTACAAACACACACACACACTCTAAAAGAAAATTGTTGAGTCCTCACAAAATCATTCACACCAAGATTATTGGGAAACTTTACCAACACTAGAGCATGAAGTCACCTTTCAGAGTCCCACAAAGTCATCAAAATATTCTACACAAAGTACATGAAATGTTTTAGCAGTTTTCTTATGCTTATCATCTTTCATTTTCCCCTAGATTACATAAAACATGAACAATATGGCGCAATAGAAATAACATAAAAGATTAAAAAAAACGATTGGCAGGGACAAAGGAAAAAAACCGCCATACGTTGCTCCCTCTTGTCACTTTTGAGATGCACCCATGAATTTTAACCACCATATCGTATCCATCTTAGATGCTAGCATAGGTAGTTTTAGAAACAGCAAAACCATTTTTTCTGCATCAATGACAATGATAAATAAAATTCATGAATATTTCTATTGCTTGTGAATGCGAGAAAGAAATTAAACGTAATAGAAAATGTGACTGCTGGTTCCGTTGGAGCATGTTGATATTGTTCATCGGGTACTCTCGCGACATTCCTCTTAAGACGGCGGCCTCGCCACTCCAGCGTTAGCGACGTTTGATTTCTTTTCATCTCTAGCTTTGCTGAATATCACTGTAAATCCTTCAGCTGATGCAGGATTGTTCACATCCCACTCGCCAAATTTTGGCAGAGGCCGTCCTTTACCCTGCTGCTGTTTTGCACAAATTTGACCATAACATTTGCATTATATTATAAAAATAACAGCAATAATGAAGCAAATGTCCATAGGGAAACAAGAGAGGGTTACCGTGGCCATGAATGCAGATTTGAGGAGCTTCCCAGTTGAGAAAAAAGAGAGATGAAGAGGTAAGAAAAAGGGGAAGAAGAAAGAGAAACGAAGATAAAAAGAAAGCAAAAATGAGAAAAACAGAAAGACGAGAGAGCGATTATTAAGGCTTACGTGATTGGTAGGTAATTGTTGCATGCATACGTAGCTGTATCTTAACTGTCATTTTTAAGTGTTTATTGCGGTAATTTATCTACCTATATTACCATTATTATTTAATAAATAATTATAAAATTTTGATAAAATATAATTAGGATTTATTTTGTGTAGATTGATTAACTTTCTATCTATTATTATAACTTTACTCCCGGATTATGCAATCTATTTTCTCAGTGGAATATATATTCTCATTACTCATTTATTCGTGTGATTAGTTTTTCCGGTAAGGATAAATATGTCAATAAAAATGACTATAACATAATTAAACTTAAAAGTGCTATTTTCTTTTTATTTATTTATTTGTCTAAATCATTTATTCGTGTGATTAGTTTTTCCGGTAAGGATAAATATCCAGTGACTACATTGGGCCTTGATTAATCCAGATTCGGACCGGCTAGGACCACAAGGGCGGCAAAGCTGTCCCAACAAGTATTTAATTGTAATGCTATTTTCTTTTTATTATTAACTTGGAGTACGATATAAGCATCTGGTGCCTAGGCCAAACTCAATATTGGGACTAGGGATGGTAAAATCTGGATCCGGATCCGGATTTAGGTGCATCTGGATCTGGATTAACATTTCTACATCCAGATCCGTAAAAAAAATAGGCGGATCTGGATGCGGATAATATCTGCTAGGATTGTCAGTGGATATCCTGGATATCTAAATTCGTAAAATTAAAATTCAATAATTTAAAATTTAATTTAAAAATTCAATAATTTACTTAATAATATCAAATAAAATCTGATTATAAATTCATAATTCAACAATTAACAATTCATCATGAATAACATACAACAACATCATAAATTTACAATTAAAAATATCGCAACATAAATAAAAAAATAAAAAAATCAACAACATTAAATTCAATAATTTACTTAATAATGTTAAATAAAATCTAATCATAAATTCATAATTCAAGAATTAACAACTCAACATGAATGCGATATTGTTTTAGGGTTAACGACTTAGTTTAGATTTTTTTTTTAATTTAAATTACTATATATTTTTTAATTTAATATAAAATTTAATCGAATTTGGATATCCAGTTTTTCAAATGAAAGTGCATCCGAATCCGGATTCGGATCCGTGCGGGTTCTAGTTTTCAACATCCAGATCTGGACCTTCTAGATCTTTGTGGGTGCGGCTGGATCTAAATTTTATTGCCATCCCTAATTAAGACCTGAAGCCTAAGCCAGTAGGGCCTACCAATATTGAGACCCAAAACTTAGGCCAGTGGAGTCTAGTCTAATTCGAAATTTATCTTGATGTATTTTTAGTTACAAGGAACTATTTTGATGTATTAAAGTCGAAATCCAACCTAAAAATTTGAAACTAAATAAACTAAACTCTCGTACTCACGGAGAAACTCAAACACTCAAACTTAAAAAATGAGATTATGAGGTGTCTAACCAATTCAAGTAAGGAGTTTGACAAAATGAATAGTTTAATAACTGCATAAATTATGAAACAAAGTTAATTAATTCTCATGAAGCTAAGAAAATTATTTCCTTGCCTTAATTATAGTAAATTAAAAAAAATATTATGAATCTGATTGTAAAATATCTAAAGTGCTCTTTAATTCATTTCTCAATTTTTGATTAAATGCGATTTCAATGGTGATAGCTACTTATAGCCAATGAAGCTCATGATCATGCACTTAGCAACACACTCTTTGAATTTTAATGTGTTTCGTACATAACATCTTGTGAATTGATTATTGTGATGTTTCAAGAGGTTGGACACACACATAAAGTCATGTAGCCGTTTTGCAATTCACTTTCTAAAGTCATTAATGTGAAATACACATTACTTTTATCAAGGGTGGATAGACATATCTCAACAATCTCTCTTAGATATCTACCACTTGATGATATTTGTACCTGACCTTTCCTCAGGAAAAACCTATGGGAGAAAAACTCCTAAGCATAAGAAATACAATTCAATGAATAATAAAACAGCATTGGATCTGCTTAAAAAATGCCTCATTAGAAACCTTTGCTAGTAAAGCCCGGCTATTAAAACTTAGTACATGGAAAAAGAGTACAGTACACTTATCCAATTTATTTGTCGAAGTTCTTCCCAACAAAGATTACACTCCTAATTTATGCTCCCTCTAATGGATGATAGGTAGTAACCATATACATTCTCAGCTTGCCTAAGCTAGTGCAAGGTTTTCAGAGTGGTTGGAGGATGCAGTAATGAGAGTCTACTTTATAGATTTCTAAGAAATCATTGTACCATCAAATGTCAGAAGATGTCCTATTTGTGAACAAGCTTTATTGGGATCAAACAAATAACTTGCATTAGCATAACCAACTCGACTTGGATTTTTTTGTTAGTTATTATAACAAAATAATCCCAAATCAATTCCAAAAAATATGTTTAACACCTTTCCAGTGTTTTCTAGTTGATTCAGAACTAAATCTAACTAACAAGTTAACAAAAAATGTTATATTTGGTCTAGTGCATTGGACTAAATACATCAGAGCACTAATTGCATTTAGATATGGTACCTAAGGACCAAGTTTTTTGTCATCATCCTCTTTAAGACAGAATGAATCTTTTTGAAGATCAAGTGATTAGAGTACCATTAGAACACTCAATGGATAAGATTTATCTATATAGAATTTTCTTTGTATAAAGTGATTGATGGATAAAGATCTCATTAAGTATGTGTGAAAAGAATATAATATATACATATTCTGCCCTGAATTGTATATTTGTTAATTATGTTTACGTGTTATTTTTAGTTGAATAAATTATCTTATTGAATGGGGAAATATTTGAAGATTGGAAAATAAAAGTGCATAAAAAATTAAGAATAGGAAAGAATTGAAGAATTAAAAACTGTTATATTTTCCAATTAAGCATGCACGTTAGAAAGATTACTTCTAATTTCCTATCAAGAAAATCTGCACATGAAGAAATGTTAATGGACGATTACATAGGCAAGCATTAAAATAAACAAATGTGAAGAATTAAATTATAATGAAGTGGCGTTGGCTGGCTCACAGGTTAATAAAGGAAATAGTTTGAATTTGGTGAGTTTGTCTTACAAAAGGCGGTTTTGCTTGCAATTAGAATTCGAATAAGATTCGGTCAAAGTGGCAGTCACCTAAGCAATATATAGGAATTGGGGTCACGTGAAAAAAAAGCTATAATTATAAAAAAAAATTAATAATATATATAATTTTAGAATAATAAATTTGATAAAATTAGTAAAGATATAATAAATTTTTTATCATACAAGTAAAAAATCATACCAACATAGCTTTCAAGGTAAAACAGCTAGTGTTTACCAAACACTTTAGTGTTATAGCTTCTACCCAATCTCAATCCCAAACGGACCCATAAAGCCATGAGAATTAAGTTTTGAAGCACACTAAATGCAATAAGGCAAAGAAGCTAGATCACAAAAGAAAGAGACGAAGAGGACCGGCAGTAGTCTTTAAAAGCTTTCCCATGACTGGTTCTATTAATTTTTGTGCCCTACATTCAAGTATGTTTATCTAATTTTTTTTTATAATGAAGGTTAAGGATTTCATCCTATTCAATGAATAATTGTCTTTTTGTTTAATTAATTTCTTACATGTATTTTTTTTTATGATTATGGTTCTTATTTCACATGATTGAATGAATAATTATCTTTTCATCTTTATTCTTAACTAGGAAATAAAACCGCGCTTCGCGCAGCTTTGAAAAAAAAAATTAATATTATCTTTTTTTTCTTCAACAAATATTGACAAAATACGAAGAGACTTTGAATTAAATATATCCAAGTACCAAATAAAAATTTAAAGGTAAAAATACAACGAATTAATAATAACTGATTCTTTCATTACTAATCAAATACTATTCATTATCTTTTACATGTACATGAAACAGAAAATAATAATATGTAACAGAATATTACAATTTCGACTACCAAGTTGTATCAACAATATTACAGGAAATGAAAGTACTTAAAATCTTGGAAAATCAAAACAACATATCAAATTCTCTCTCAAACTTAGATATCGCGCTTGAATGGAGGCTTGTCTGATTTTTTTTTTATTTCAACACAATTCTTGCTCAATCTGTGTTGTTCTGAGGAACACGTGCGCAGTTGGACGGTTACTCAAACTTAAGATTTTGGTACAAACCTCCATTTTGCTCACCACTACCTTTTAATTCCTCTTACATCTGAATTAGATTACAAATGAACAATTAACGTGAGCAAAGAACTATTGACACTGGAATAAAAAGTCATTACATCACTTGAGATAAACCAACATAAACAATTAAAACCCTAGTCATGATAAGATTCAGATATGTGAAAACATGCCTAACATTCCCAAAAATGACAGTGGTCTTTTAACTAATTCATAATGACAAAATATACTACTGATTTAATTAAATTTATCGGCTTTTTATTTAGCTATCAGAGAATGAGCTACAGTCAGCTTTAATGCTCAAGAACAGAACTAAATTGTGAAGATGCAACTGAATATTAAAAAAAAAATACCGAGTGCAACAGATTGCCTTTCTAAGGAGCTTCTTTTGATAGCGATAGCCCTAATTGAGGAAAATTAAAAAGGGAAAAACATATGTTATCTCCGAACCATTATGTGTCTTAAAATTTAAAATTGAAAGCATACATAATAAAATTATAAAGAGTTGGGAAAAACCTTTTTAGTTCCATAAAGAAAACCACAATAGGTGAAGACAGAAGCAAAGTTGTTCTGGCTTTGTTCCCCAACATAATGGTGGTAATCATGGTAATCTACACCACCGTGCAATGGAATAAACTTTGTGAAACTCCAGGGGAAGCCATACCTGCAAAAGAAGAAACAAACTAACACATGCTTTACATCTACAAAAATCAGCATGTAAAGACAAAAATATATGTCTCTTTAATATTAAAACTGCCAGAAACTGTGAGAAGCCATCAAAGATAAAAACAGAAATCACAAAAAAATTCCAAAAAATATATAATTTCTCATTGCAACTCCACTCTCAACCGTACAGTCAAACCAATAAAATCCAACCACTCAGAGCAATTATCAAATACAAATAGGTCATTCACAGGAAAATATCAGTGCAGAAAATGTTGCTGTGAACATGCAACACAGTGCCTTCAGGCATTTTACCATATCCTTAGAAGTTTTATCATCAATAATGACTCTCAATTTCCCCATCTCCATGAAGCTCATAACTACAATTTAAAGCAATCTTGTTCCTTGTCATATTCTTCCCTATATTTCTTTAACTTGAAAATTTGGTGGTAGAAACTTCCATTCCATCTATAACAGTTGCAATTCTCAACTTCTCATTTACTCAAATAAATAAATACCACAAAGTTCTGTCCTCATTGTAAACAAATAAAAGTAATGTTGTCAAAGTTTAAAGAAAATATTATAATGTCAGTCTTAAATGGAAAAAAAAATCCTAAAAAGAATTATATCTACCCAGGCTACTTGCTTTCACCTACACCAATTCCAGATTAAAATAAGATACCATCCATGCAATGCATTCTTCGTTGTTAGAATCTCTCAGATATCTTTATACATTTCAGTTCTACGCATATTCTATGGTCGACCAAAGGCCACCAAGAGCTAAATAACTAATATTGATTATGTTTTCCCTCTTAGTGAAGGAAAAATGAACACATATCTTAAGAAAATGGAAGTTAGAATAAAAAAATCTACGTTTTATTATTACATTTTAATACCCAGGAATCCCTAAACATTTCTATATTCAGTCAGTTTAAATTGGTTATTACTAATAGAAATATATATCTACATATTAGTTCTTAAAGATGTAAGAAATTTATTTCAAAATTGAGTAAAATTAAACTACTCTGTCCGGGAGACTAAAAATTTTCTTAATAGAACATGCAACCCCATTTTGCTAAATGGAAAGTAGTGTTTTTGGAAATCTCATCACCATCAGAAGTCAACAGTAATCTCTTTGCTTGATTCTCCATTCTCAGAAACAGGCTGCAAATGTGAAATCGAAATCCCATCAGATGCAATAATAAAAACAAAAAAGAAAAATTGGAAACAATTGGAAGAGAGTGAGAAATGAGACATAATAGGAACAAACCTTAAAAGAAGCTAAATGAAAAATCTGGCATAACAAAAGAAATGTTTGGCTTATAATTTATTATTATTATTAATGGTTACATATCATTGAATCTATATAGAAAAAGGAAGAGACATAGGCTGAGATAATAGAAAATATAAAAAGATAGAAAGAGGAAGAGACAACAACCTCAACAAACTAATCGGATTTCGTAATCTTATCTCCGAATGGGACTAACCCTACGGCGGCTTAGTGGAACTCAAAAAATATAGTCATAGTTCATCAAGTGCACGTACTGCAAATGCCATCACTTGGAAAATCCCTGCCATGTTACCAAACCGCTAAAACATTTCATTCCATTTCATTAAAAAAAAATCTCTCGTTATTTCAAGATCAAGAAAGAACAATAACTGTAAAATAATTACCCGACGTCCTCCTATTGAAATAGCCGAACAGCAATCAAGAACTAAAAGTGGATTCTTACAATTCAAATTCAATTAAAGAATTATGAATTATGAATTTAAAACAAAAAAGGGGGAAAAAAAGATGAAGAGATATGTGTTTTTGCTAGAGCTGAGGGGTCGTTTTGCTATCCTGTAACCATTACTTCTATTAGGGGAACCTCTGTTCTTATCCCAGACATGATTTATGGCAAGAAGATTTCTCCGTCTTCTACTGTATGCATTCTCTTGCTTTGCTATATCTTTCATGGATGAAGTCGAAGAAGCCTCGGCTAAACTTGTAAAAGACTTTGATTTCCCATTATAGAAACTTGAGATCCCTCTCCTGCAAACATTCATATCAAGACATAATGAGATAATCGAAACAGTTGTAAGTTATACTTTGCCCGACCCAATCTTCAACAGTAAATGCAAAGAACGGATTCTTTTCCTAAATCCCTCGATTTCATCAGGATCATAATCCATTAACAGCAACAAAGTTTCATGGTTACTTACCATTTCTACTACACAACTAACTTCCCCCAATGAATGAAGAAACCTTAATAATCTAAGAACTTTTTATACTATGCAAAACCAGAAACTCAACCCAAAAATAATAATTAATTAATTTAACTTCCCATTTCATGCTGTTCTTGATTTGAGATCATAAATACCAAAATCAATTCAAGTCTGAACATTTCCTATTTTTGTCGAACAGTCATTTAACTGAACAAATGACAAAATCTAGCTAATAATTATTTAGAAAAAATAAAAATTGTAGCATGTCCAAAATTGTATACTCAGAGAACCCAAAAGGCAAAAAAAAGAAAAAATCAGTTACCCCAGATACGAAAATTAAAATGAAAAACAAACATGACAGGCAAAACCTTTTCTAAAGAATTCATCATATCCAAGGGTCCGTTGTAAGCACTCTGGACCTCATTATCATCGCCATCATCATCACGGTCTGTTGTTGATCTTTCAGACAGATTGCTGTTCCTCCCGATCGATGACGTGGCTGACGAACTACACCAATTATCCTCCTTCTCTTCCTCCTCCTTCTCCCGCTCCTCTTTGCCATTCCCGATCGTCGGAAGCACAGCAGCGCGGGCCACCTCGCCTCCTGTCAAGAGTTGCTGAGATTACGTAAGCCTAAAGGAGGGCCGCCGCATTTGCGTTTCTCACTGAGTAGACTCGGCTGCCAACTCATTTGTAATTCATGAGCAAGTCCCATCAACAGAGACGACCGAGGCTTGCTGCTTCAAATTCATCGGTAAGAAGAATATGATGAAGATGATGATTGGAGAAATTTTAATTCAATAGAGATTGAAGAAGAAGAAGGAGGAGGTAGCAAAGCAAACCCCCAATTCCCTTCTATTGAATTTGAGAAGGTTCAGTTTTTATTTTATTTTTTATTATTTCCCCCTTTCTTTTCATCTTCCGTCCGTTCAACTTATTTTTCTTTAACTATTTTTTCCTTTTAGTAATGATGTTTTATCTCAGCACAGATAATATAAAAAGCTGAACATTGGTGGTGCCACCTCACCTCTTCAATCATCAGCTTTATATATATATATAGATAGTTAAGAGATTATTTGATTAAATCTAAAGTTGGCAAAATAATGATCAATGTGATTCTCTTTTATTTATGTTTTTCGACAAATTGGATACATAGGGAAATCCTACCTTGAAGTGAAAAAGAATCCACATTAGATTAAATTACATAGGCTTAATTATTAAATCTATGAGATGACATAAATTGATTTCGAGTTGTTACTCTAAAGAGGATTAATAATTATTAAATAATTACTATTTAAATAGTAGTAGATTCAGAAACAATGGTAATGTTTGTCTTATTGAATTTTCCCTTGCATTTAATTGTTTTCTTAGTTTAATTCTCTTAAAATTCAGTTTGCTAAACTAGGTTAGGATTAATATTAATTTAGATTTAAGGAAGACTTTCCAATTTCTAACAATCCCTGTAGGTTCAACCTTATTACCACTACTCTATTTCTAAAGATTCGTGTGCTTGCGAGTATTTTAAAATTTTACACAACGATGTGTTTACTCTGCAGCTCGTGACAATACTTAATTTTTCAAAAAATTTTCATTTCAAATTCTCTTTTCAAGTAGTTAGCAATCTTTTATAGTTCTTTTGGAGTTCCAATCAAATTCATGTCATCGACAAAGACCACAATTATAGTAAAGCCAAATTCTGGTTGCTTTATAAAAACACTTGGGCAGATATGATCACTAATATATCCTCAATTTATCAAGTATTCACAAAGATGATTATATTATATGCATCCAGATTGTTTTAACCCATATAATGATCTATGTAGCTTTATTGAATATAAACTCTGATGTGGTGATTGATAAGCTTTCAGCATTTTAATTCCTTTATATATACATCAGTGTCAAGCCATGTAAATAAGTTGTTACCCACATCCATGAGGTGCATGCTAGCCTTTCAAATATAGCCAAACTAATTTAAATCGGAACGTAACTGCACACATAACGAAAGAATATGTCTCATAATAATCAACACCACATCTTTGCAAGAGCCCTTGTGCAACTAGTAATGCTTTATATCTTACGACCTAGATCTTTTCATTATTTTTTTGAATGAATACCCATTTTTCCCAATAGGTTTAACACTCTTTGATGTTTGGACTATAAGTCCAAATACATTACGTTTGTTTAAAGAAGTCAACTCTGCCTCGATTGCTTCGTTCCAATCTAGCCAATCAGGTCTCAGTCTACATTTAGCGCGGATTTCTTGATAATTTATAACATCAATAGATACTAAGAATGTAAACACATCGTCGACGACTATTTCTTTACGATTCCACACCTCTGTTGTAAATCACATCATCATTTAGGTATGTTGTAGACAACTCCTCAAGTGCACTTTTCACAACTTATTCTTTAGGAACAATGACTTGGCTGGGGAATTAGCAGCTGATATATTTGACTTTGTTACTTTTACCACATCTATAAATGCGTTTGGCAATTGATTTTCCATTTGCTGCAAATGAATTATCATTCGTACTTCATTTTCACTCTAAGAGATAGATCACTTTCCATTAAGGATCATGCCTAACCTCATGGAGTATTTTTCTCTCTCCTAATGGAAGAAAATTTTTCTCAGCAAAATGACAATTTCGCATAAACATTCGGTAAATAAATCACCAATTATTGGCTCAAGATATCTGATAATAGATGGTGTGTCAAAACCCACATACTTTCTCAAACAACATTATGATCCAATCTTAATGCATTACGGTGGTGCAACTTGCACAATGCAACCAAAGGGATGTAAGTGGGATATATGAGGTTGATGCGTAGTACCCATTACTGGTAGAGAATATTGATTATAGGCAGTAGGCCTAAGGCGGACTTACACTGCAGCATGTAGAATTGTATGTCTCTAGGCAAAAATAGGTAATTGACTATGCAATAATAAAGCTCCAGGAATTACCTGCAAACATTTGATTAGAGATTCTGTTAATCCATTCTGAATATGAAGTTATGAACGTGTGGTATTGGATGCTTTGTATCAATCTCAACTGACATATAATAGTCATCAAAAGTATTGAATTAAAAGGTCTTATAAAACTTGATTTTGATGATAAAATAAAGAGTATTAGCATACACACATGAACATATCAAGTCATGTGGCTATTTTTACAATTTATTTTCTAAAATTATTAGTATGAAACATTTATTATTTTATCAAAAAGTGGATAGACATATTTTATAACAAAAGAAAATTTCTCCAAATTGGTAGCTTGGAAAAAAAAATTACTAACCCTAACCAAAAGCATAAATTTTTTTTATACACTGATATATTACCATCAGAGTTCGACTGATATCTACAATCAGAATATAGCGAGACTATCCGAGATAATTCTAATATGGCACACCTCAAATTTTGACCCTCACATAATACTAGAGGAATATTTATGCTCTCCCAATAATTGAAAAGATAATTTACCCCTATCCAATGTTATTTGGGAGGGGAATCGAGTCTCAGCATTTGTTGGGACTCGAAATGCTGGGACTTGAACTCATGCACTCAAAAGTAAGCGGTAGCTGTCATCCCCTTTTTTGATGAAGCATATAGCCCTTTGATTTCATCGACTAAGAATGTTATTAAATAAATTGTAATTCCAATTGAAACGACCGAAAAAGTTTATATGCGTTAATATATGCTCTAAAGTTGAAAAGATCATAAAAAAAAATTAAAAGCGAGAATTCCTCAAATATACATAATGAAAATCATAAATTAAATTCTTTAGAACATTTTTTTTATATATCTTTTTAAAGATGCTATGCCGTCACTCGGACTCAAACAAAGATGCTCTAGCATTGCTTCAAAAAAACAGTATGTCTACTGATTTCACCACAGCAGCTTGCTCGAAATCATAATAAGCTATTATTAGTCGAGTGCTATGGCCCATTGCACAAAGCATAAATTGAAAATAATCTCGCCAAATAATATACGTAAATCACGTCAACCCATAACCAAAACCACGAGCATGGCGAACACGCGCCTAGAATCGTATAGAAGCAATCACAAACATCAAACGACTGCTCAACAAGCCAACTACGTTATGCACCTCAAGCCAACGGCCCATAAGCCGCCACGTCATCTATCTCCAATTACTTGCCTTACCACTCCAATCCTTGCCTCCACCGGGTCCAATATATAACTTTTTGGTCATTTTCCCCCTTCTTCCAAATTCCCGTCTATCAAAAAAAAAAAAAACAAAAACAAAAGCAAAAGAATCTCGTATTCTCGTATCCAAAGCAATGGCGACCGGTCTAATTCGGCGAGCGATTTCGACTTCCCGCGCCGCGGCGGCAGCGGCTCAGCCGGCTAGGTTACTCACGGCTCGGCTACACGCGTCGGAAGTGGAGGCGCAGAAGGTGGAGCAGAAGGCGAGCGCGAGCATGGACATGAAGAAGTTTCAAATCTACAGATGGAACCCCGACAGCCCGTCGAAGCCGGAGCTTAAGGAGTACGAGATCAATCTGAAGGATTGTGGGCCCATGGTTCTGGACGCTCTGATCAAAATCAAGAACGAGATCGATCCTTCCCTGACCTTCCGCCGATCTTGCCGCGAGGGGATCTGCGGCTCGTGCGCGATGAACATCGACGGCTGCAACGGACTTGCGTGTCTGACGAAGATTTCGCCGCCGGGATCAGAATCGACGATAACGCCGCTGCCGCACATGTTCGTGATAAAGGACTTGGTGGTGGATATGACGAATTTTTACAACCAGTACAAGAGTATAGAGCCGTGGCTGAAGAGGAAGAACCCGCCGCCGACGCCGGGCAAGGAGATTCCGCAGAGTAAGAAGGACAGGGCCAAGCTGGATGGGATGTACGAGTGTATTCTGTGCGCCTGCTGTAGCACATCTTGCCCCAGTTACTGGTGGACCTCTGAAGCCTATTTGGGCCCCGCTGCTTTGCTTCATGCTAATAGGTATTCAATGGTTTCTTGATTTTGCATTTTTATTCGCTCCCAAAGTTTTGTGGATATTATTTGGTTTGAAAGTTATTAATTGATTGATACAAGGGATGCTCTAATTTCCTACTATTTTAGCTGCATGTGGAAAGGTGATTAGTTTTAGGAATATGCAAAGATATAGAATCTTGATAACTATCAAATCTAACTGTTGTGGAACATATACTAATGCTCTGTTTGCAAAAAGCTTTACTTTAAACAATTGTATTTAGCAATAGCCATTAAATACTGGATTTTAACGTCATTTTTTCCAAAGTAATTAGGACTTGCTTTCCTAATGGGAACCTCTGATTCTATGCTATTGAATAGAGGTAACACATTTTGATTAGTGTTTGTGGCTTCAGTACTTATGGTGGTCAATATAGATTTTCAATTAGGTCTTGTACGTCCTTTAAGTTTAAGCTACTTTTCGTGTATATTATTGTGTTTACTTTCAAATTTCTAGCTGAATTATCAGTATCAGACTGTTGAACTTGCTTTAACTAGCTTGGATGTCAGACGATAGAGAAGAACATGCTACTAAAATGAATTTTGTTTGTAAAATCTTGTTCAGCTGTGGTAAAGTTGTTTAAAAACTTTATGGATTTTGAAATTCTCGTTTAAACTTCATGAATATATCTTACTACATATATTATTGTTCTTTTGGGTGGACTAAGATTTGTGCATATCAGAGCGCATGGTTTCTTTCGGCATTGATGTGTGCCATGGTCTTCTGATGATATTGCGCCACAACTACATAAGTTGAGGAAGTAATTAACTTGTGGTTATACATCAACAACATCACCATTGAGCTAGGGTGATGTTCCATTTTTGCTTTTTTCTGTTTGGAAAATTTGCCATGCACCATTTTTTCTTGTACGCGAGGAGCAATGTTTTTCATTCTATAAAGAAAACTCTTGGCTATTTTTTTACCTGTATTTAGAACCAAACCTTTGCCATCGCAATGGTTTGGTACCCCTTATTTCTCGGTAAAGAACCCTGGTTCTAGTGTTTGGTATTGTTTACCTGTATTTAGAGACCTTTGTAACTATGCTGGTTCATGCAGGTGGATAAGTGATAGCCGTGATGAATATACCAAGGAACGTCTGGAAGCAATAGATGATGAGTTTAAGCTGTACCGCTGCCATACCATATTGAATTGTGCCCGTGCCTGCCCCAAGGGCTTGAACCCTGGAAAGCAGATCATAAATATCAAGCAGCTTCAGCTAAAACGGTGATCGTGCCTAAGAGTCAAGTTTCATGAATCAAGACGTTGTGGGTTTGACCAGTTAGCTACATGCCAACTATATGGTTTGAGTTAATAATTTGCACATTGATTGTATTGTTCATGCCATTTGTACTTAGGTTGGGCTCAAATTTGAAGCTTCTTGTCTTAATTATGCCTAATAATAATTTATAGAACTTATTGGATCCGCACTTTCTTCAATCAGGTGAAAGACAAATAAACATTACTGTTTTTGGCCGTGTATACAATAACTGGTCGATGTGGTAAGCCAATTAGCTAGCTATTTACTGTTTTGGGTAGTGTTTTGATGAGCTAGTTGTGTAGTTACCAACTTTTCCATTCACCAGTGCCATTTGATAGAGCTTTGTACCTCTCTTGGCCTCTTAAGTTTCTCCTTTAGACTGGAATTGGAATAAACATATTGTTCAATTGTTCAGTATTAATGTATTTCTTTCTTTTTCTTTAATGAATTGTTATGTAAAACAAACGGTTAATGCAGGAGTAGTGCAGTGCTTTCAAATTTCTATCCTTGGTTCAAGGGATGTTTTAAACTTCTTCTGACATCTTAATCACCCAACAGTTAATCTTTTCGCACTATATATGATGAGTGTGAATGGAGAGAAGCACAATGATATTATACGCTCCAAAAAATTAATAAGAAGATTGTTGTTGATAAGCACTTTTTATTTGATGTAACGTTCTCAATTCATATGATTATCATGATTCATTTTGTATTTACTGAAATGGTAAGAAAACAATCTACAATCAGTAGAGACAAAATCCATGTGTTCAGGCAGCTATGGGGTGAACCATTCTTTTACTCAAAACTTTTTTAAAGAGTAATCTATAATTTGCAAGCATATCATATTTGGTTAGGTGTTTCATATCCTGTACTTGAGCAGGGAACAGCCTTTATAAATCGGTTGTAATGAGGAAACTTCACCAACCCAGCAGCTACAATGATGAAGAAATTGTTGGTAGTAACTTGGTTTTCTGTCTTCTTCTTCTTCACTGAATTTGGTACCCATTTTGTTCATGCAAGCGCTCGGCTTTCATTTGGCATGAAACCTCAGGAAATTGAGCGACCTCAGTATGTTACTGTTATAGGTGATGTAGCTGAAACCTCTCATCCTTTTGGAGTAATGCTTTAGACTCATCAACCTGATTGTCCTGACAGGGATGAATGAAATTGATTGGTATACTCAAAAGTGCACATTATAAGATGCAAATTCGAAAGACAGATTGATAACAACTCGTTTTCTTTTCTTTTCTTTTATTTGTTTCAGTAGGGTGCAACAATGATTGTGATACAGCTTGTTGCAACTGTAACATTGAGAAACTGCCGCCGTTATGTGAACAATGCTGCCAAGAAGAAACTTGAGATACTGGTATGCTGCCTGGATTTTCGTGTGTATGCATCAATTTGGAAATATTAAGCAGCTCTTATCTTTGTTGGAGATATTGCAGTTTTCATTTTTAATTGCTTTATCATTAAGTCTCTGCTGTTGAAAGATGCTTTTAATAGACCTCAAAACTCTCCATCTTTCTTGCGGTACTGGCATTTTACTGGGACACAACTGGTGGAATAAGCAACACAAAGAATGATTCAAAATTCTTATAATTTTTGTGTAAATCTCAAATTACCTTTCTCGCATATGCTGGAATTGCTGAAAGCTTTTTTTCAGACACCCATCGCCAGGGCACAACTGAACTGGAGAAAATGAGTTGGCTCAAGCATCTGTTATATTTATACATGGTTAAAAGCGTAATTACAGATTTTTTTGTTCCCGGTAAAAGATGAATTGAAAATGCAAATTGGGTCAATATCCATGCACGCAAGGGAATAACCGTTGTTTCAGCTCCCGGACAGCACAAATTGCCTTCATTGAGTTACCAGAGTTCTCTAGAGGGCACTAATTTGCTCAAACTCTGGCTCTGCTACTGCTAAGAAGTTGAAACATTTGGCCTTAAATAAAAAGCAAGCAAACGCCTTGCATCGTGAATGCATTTGCTATTTAACACAAAGGCATTCCGAATGCGCCTACTTCTCGCATTTAATTATTTCAACAACCAGAACAGATCATCACAAAACTTCAATAACAGTTGCAGGATTCTAGATGTACAACAGGTCCGTAAAAAGTGAACTAAAGCTAGGCAACTCTTGGAATGATAATTTCAATGAGAACAGATGATATAAAGTGATTAATTCCTCCTCGAAAGACCAAGAAATACAGTAGCTGATGAGATTTGAACCCTTAGATCAGCAATATCAATGTCGTGCCCGCCTTCAACCAGACCCCATTTGTCCACCTACAAGGGAAAAAAGAGGAGGCTTCAAAAAGCAAGCAAAGGCAACAGAGAGTTTTTCAGCACACTAAAACTAGGGATAGGCATTCGGTTCGGTCTGCCCAAGCCGAAACAAATTACATCGGTTCGGAACCAATTGGTTTCTCGGTTCGAACCGAACCGAAAAACTAATTGGTTCAATGATAAAATAAAATAAAGAAAGGAAAAATATACACACACACAAAATAAGAGTAGTGATCACATAAGCGACATTGCTCTTCTTATGGAGACCGATGTCGCATGTGTTCTCCGCTTATTAGGAGAGCTTGGGTCCCACTTCACGTCTCTTAATCATAGTTGGACCTGTGCAGCATCACTCTCCATAAGGTGAGCGACACTGCTCACTTGATCAAAATATTACACGATAATACTTCATTATTATAAAATTATTTTATAATATTATTTTTTGTACAAAGCATGAATGGTTAGTGGTTCCAATTGAATTGGATTAAAAAAAAAAGGTCAAATTCAGGATAAATGTCTAAAAATTTGAAAAAAAAATTATTAAATTTCTTAAACCAAATACTATAAAACCAAAATCAGTTCGGTTCAGTTCTAAAATTCAGTTCACATTTGGTTCTAGTTTTCAAGAACAAATCGGTTCCGGTTCGGTTTTGGTTTGGCCAAACCAAATAGGGCCCAATCCTAATTCTACACATACTTGTTAGAGATGTAGATTACTAATGACTGTGCCTCTATGTGTGGTCTGTGCGTAGGTGAAAGAGAGAGAGTTAATAAGAACCTGCAAATCTTCTTCAAGTCTAATCAACTCAATCGCTTCCTCAATCTGCAATTTTCCACGAAAGATTCCAATGGCGATGACTAAAGAATGTGCTGCTGCAGCAATTGCATCGATTGCAGCCAATTCATAGTCATCTGTTTTTTTCAGAAGATTTTCTACCACCTTAATGAGACCATCCTCCTGTTTTCCACCAAAGAAGCTCGAGTAGACTACAGGCTTAAAACTGAATTCTGATTCCACCCATTTAAGTAATGGGTCAATTTTCTGTACCTGCCGATCTGCAAACATATGATGGAGCAGTTAAGTAAGGTCAATGTCTCTTCTGAAAAGGAAACCAAAAAGCAATAACTACAAATCTACTGTGATCATAATCGAAGACCTACTGAACTCGAAGCCAGCCAAATTATTAATAATCTAAATTTGAATTTCCAATAAAATATAATACTGATACAACTAAAATTTCTAGTGTAAAAGGAAACTTTCTACAGATGGAAAACTGAATGTCGTAGAGGTATTAAGATCCATGCATACAAACAAGATCTCGACATGACAATGGTTTGGTTACGCACTATCTGTAGCTTTTAGCTGCATTTCAGCCACTACATTTAAATTCGAATTAATATCTGCATGTACAGGTCATGAATCCTACCAAACCAAATCACTTGCTCAAAAGCCAAAACAAACTCGTAATTGAATATTCTCCAAAATGATAGGTACAGAAAAACGCATTCAATGCTTCCAACTTGAAATGATGGGATTTTACTTGATGCACATGACAAAGTGATTTTGCTTGTGAGAACTTAAATCCTTATCATAGTAATAGGAAGGGTTAAGAATAAATCGTATGATGCGAATTGATCAGATGAAAGATATAATCTTCTACTCTGAAGGGTTTAAATGTAGAATCTCACTTGTTGATTATAATTTGCAGAAGTACACCACAGAAAATCAAATGAGAAAAAATCAGTAATACTCAGGACAAAAATTAAACATTGAAACAACAAATCACTATGAATAAAGCACCAAACACATAAACAGCATACCATGTACATCACTTGTCAGATCATTATCAGCTGGAGCACGACAAAAGACTAAATCTTGGTTAAATTTCTTCATCAAATGTTCAATAATTTTTGGACGAGTAAGTGGAACTCTCTCCAATGCAGTACACGCAAGTTTCATGAGAGGCATCATGAAGGGTCTGATCCCATCTGTTTGCTACGATAGTTAAAGATTTCATTAAAGAATCCAACAGAAAATAAATAAATAAATACTCGAAGAAAACCCATTTAAATGAGAAAATAACAATTCAAAATGAAGCAAATTCCCTGCAGAGTCACCACAACAAATCAAATGAATTATCAATTCCAACACATTTACAATTGGAAGACCATTTTCACCTAAATTACTGTTACTCCAAATAAATGCAATCGGGAATAGCACAAACCCAAAATAAAGGACAAAAAGGATCAATTTTTGATATACACTGGGATGAAAAAAATTGAATTTTAACCATTTGAGTTACTGCACTACTCTTGAAAAATAACAGTAAATAAATGAATGAATTCACGGGCACACCTGATAGTCCCACTCAGCACCAATCGCTTTAGCTAAGCCCAAAGTGGGCAACTTGAGGGGTCTCTTAGAAGGAGTCTTAAGCGTGCGATAATCAAGCATCACCGTCCATCCATTTCCATCATCAGCTTCTCTCGTGCTCACTTTCTCATAAAACCTCTTGCCCACAATCGACCCCGTCATAAACGACATCGGCATCGTCACCGAAGACGACGACGACGACACCGTTTCCTGTTTCCGTCCCTTAATGTAGATGCTCTCGTTAACCTCATCGGAGGGAGAGGAGAAGCTGAAGGACGAAGTTGGGTCGTTGTCGGATTGTGGTGTTTGGTGGACGGTGGCGACGGAGCAGAGGTGGCGCGTCCGAAATGTAGTGAACGAGCCTATTGGGTTAGGGTTTTTCATAGATTGTAGGGCTTTTGATACAAGTGACGCTGCCATTTCCACTATCTTTTCTTCAGTTCTAGCTGAGTTTTTTTGTTAGGGTTTTGACTCAGATCCTTGTACTAGGACGTGACACCATTAGAACCACTGTCTTACAAGTTCAGATTTGCGTTTTCTGTTTTTTGTTTTTCGTTTTTCGTTTTTATGTTTCCGTTCTTTTAACTGGATTGGGCTTTCAGGATCTGAGGATGGGCCCTATTTGGGTTACTAAAAGAGCAGGGCTCTTAACACCCCTATAGCATCCTTATAACACCCATTTTTAATTTTATTTTATAAAATATCTTACTTTAATGATAAAATATAAATCTGTAAATTAAATTTAACGTATTGCTATAAAAATTTATCCTATAAAACATAGTTCTTTTAAGTTTTTATTTATAAAATTCAGGCAATCATAAAATCTTAAATTACTTTTATTTTTATTGTAAATTTTTTATCTCTATAACTCTAAACTCTTACAAGTTTCTCTAAAAAAAATAATTAAAATTTAAAATATAGCTATAAATTATGAATGGGATGGGTGTAAAAAACTTTGTTAAAAGAATAATTTATTTAAGTATTAGATTGAATTTCCTTTCAAAACAAAAAATAAATTAATTTGTCTTTGGTTATTTAGGAAATTTCAGTTAAAATGGGTTTTATGAGAAATTTTAAAGGGGCATCAAAAGGCCTACTCTTTCTGAAAAGACTTGCTTTCAATATGGGATGGTGAGATTTATGAAAAAATTATAATTATGTGAATGTTTATCGAAGCAACATTTTATCTCCTCATCAAACAACTCTTCATCTCATACAACTCTCATTATCTCATAAGAACTTATGATTAATAATGTATCAATTTACTAATCATTTACTTTATTTATATGGTTATGTGACTATAAAAGGAGGACTCATCTTATTACTTGTATACACTTAAGATTGAGTAAAAGTGATCTTTAGACTATTATTGTGTTTCTTATTTGTTCTCTCTTTCTCTTGATATATTGTTATGTTCATAATTGATGAATAATTTAATATGTTTCAGCATGAGCGTCTAACCAAAAAGGTAGTATGGTAAATTTCTCTCTTTTAATCTTAATCATAAAGGTATGAATTGAGCCATCTAGGTTTTGTTTAAAATCATATTTATATTGTTTATATAATTTAGGAGTATTGATCTATGAATTTGTTCCTTTATTAATCATTACATATATTTTATGGGAATTGAATTGCAATAATTATTTAACGTTTCATTCATTGGTATCATTATTTTTTGACACTTCTTATTATAAATATTCAATTGCTATTATATATTTTGTATTCTTGGAATAAAAAAAAATACCATGAAGTGTGAAACTGTGAATATTGTAATATCTAATGAAGATAATTTAGAGTGCATCCCCGAAGGATTGCCATCTAGCGAAAATTTCTTTAACTATATGTTCTTGAAGAATTATACTAAAATTAATGATGTTCATTATCTTGTCCTTAATGGGCAAAAAAATTAAAAATAAGTAATTTTCTTTCATCATATTTCATTTCCCTATAGAAGGAATGATTATAAATTTTATGCAAAGACGAGTATGAATTTGTTTCATAAAACAATATGAAGGAAAAATATTACTATCAGGAGTTGAGGCTCAAATGCTTCTGAAGTAGCAAGCTACCAAAGCCAATTCAAATTGATTTTTAGAAATATAATGAAAGAATATTAAGAATCCCTGAAGGATTATAAAAATTTTGAGATTGTTTTCATTAACATGTCCTTAAATTGCTTAATAAATAATTAGTCGTCATACTTGATTTTACTTTTGGACATAATATGCTCTTGTAATAGTAAAAATATTTATTATTTCAAGTCTAATCAATGATAGCCTCTAATTACTTTTTGGATTGAGTTGTTTTGTTGTCAATTTTATAGGATCTAATTTTTGCGTGCCTTATTATGTTTGATTTTGAAAAATAATTTGCAAGAAGAATGAGATGTGCACCTGGTCCATTTATTGGATTTGATTTATTGAATCCACGATATAGGATTTTTATTATTATCTTCTCAAAACTAATTTTCACACGATTGAGAAGTGAAACAGCCCTGAAGGATAGTAATATGATTGTGATTCTCTATGATAGTAATTGTTTAATACCCTTAAAGGGATTATTCATTCTTTTGGAACAAATATATGCATGACAATAATATATTCAAAGATTCAATCTCATATAAAGTTATGTAGAGAAAAAATCTTACTCAAATATTTGTTAAAAACTCCCTGAAGTAAACAATCTCAAATATTTTTATGTCATTCCTTGAAGGGGATGTAATCATATTAATTTTTATGGTTATTATAAAAATTCAAGCCCCACTACCCCCGTGAAATAAAATTGAAATAACTATTGTGATGAGATGGAAATTCAGTAAGTAAAAAGTTCTTACATGCTTTGGCATGATTAATTTAAAAATTAGCTAAAGCTTACTTATCAAATTATAGAACATTCAAAAGAATTTTAACCAAAAAGTCAGAAGATTCTCTTGATTATTAATTTTTGTTTAAATCAAGTTAAGACAGACTTAGGGGGGCAGGGGAAAATCATTTGTGAATTCTCAACTCGATGAAAAAGTCTTCCCATCACGAGGGGGAGATAAGCTGTACATGATGAATGACTTGATTTTTATTATAATGGTAGTTTATATCACTTTATGTCATCTTAATATTCATGCAAATTAGTTTGAACTTGAAGTTCAAAATAATTATTTTATAATGCATTGTTGATAAATATATCGGTATGTGGAAAGTGAGATAATCACAAACAGAATATGATTGTGGGTTGATTTATATGATGTCTTTGAATGATGAAATGGTGAGACAAATAAATATATGAATGTCTAAGGCATGCGATAGATCAATTGGTGTAAAAATTTAATTCTCAGAAAGTTGAAGTGTAATAATTAGGTGCTCCTGAAGAGACCATGTTTGCATGTTTAGCAAAATATTTGATCTATGTTAAATTATTGAATATATTGCCCCTGAAAATGCATAATGTACCAACTAGAATATGAATCTCAAATACCCTTGAAGAGGTAAATAGTGAGAAATAAAAAGATTCAAATTGCCCCTATAAAAGATACGCTTGAAAATTAAGAAAGAGAGATATTTAACCATTACAGAGACATATGTATTAAAAGCTTAGCAAGATCTCATTGGGAACATTTATTGAAAAATTAAAAAAAATATTTGATCAATAGTATGTTAGTGCTCGGTGCGAGAGAAAAATTGAAATTAATATAAGATTGTTGTCAACAAAAATTAGTTCTTATGATAAAATATTCAAGATTTTGAACCACAAAAATGTGAAAGAATATCGATTTATATGATTGGCCAAAATTTGGACCTCAATTATACAATAGAAGAAATAAAATTAATTAGAAAAATATAAAGAATTTTGGACTTGTAGTCATGCCTAAAGTCATAAAATTTATTAATAAAATATGAATTTGAACTATAGTATATCAAAATTAAATTGGAGAATCCATGTACTTATTTGAACTATAGTATATCAAAATTAAATTGGAGAATCCATGTACTTATCCTTAAATGATAAAATGCTTAAAACAAATACTTGAAGTACTAAATTAAAAAGCTTGCACCTTATATATTCTTGATAAAACCATAATCATATTTGTGTGTATTATAACAATCTAGACTTTTAAAGCATAATCATTTGAGTGAAAATTATTATAAGTGGAATATGGCATTATCCACTTTGTTATATGATTTTATTAAAAATTAAAAATTAAATTTGCAATATTTATAAAATATGTTGATGATTTTATCATGTAAAGACTCCTGAAGAGCTTATGAATTTATTTATTTAAAGAATAAAATTCAAGATGAAATCTCTATCAATTTATGGATTGAAATTTATCAAGCGAAATGCTGATATTATAGAAATACCGAAAGTATTTGATATTAAAAAAATTATTCCTCTGTATTTCTATTTGTATATATACGTTTAAAAACCACTCAACTTAGGACGCATCATAGGATTCATTATTTATAGTGCAATAACTATAAAAAGTCAAATTTTAATCTCAAAACATTACTGTAAAGTTAAAATAGTGTCATGATTCTTCCCATGGTTCCACTTTTTCTATATACATATATATAATGTTGATAGGAAAATTTGTCACTCGTGCTATCTCAAGCGGTAAGGACCAACAGATGGAAAATGTGGATTCCTCAAGGGTGTAAATGAGGACTATCAGATGGGCAGTAAGGATTCCTCGAGGGAGGGAAGAAACTAGGAATCCTAATTCGAGGTTACGAATTGGTCAAAACCACTAAGCCAACAAGGCAAAAATATCGGGATAAGACTTACCAGTATAAAGAATCGTTCAAACATGATCAATGTAGTTGAAGAAGTTAGCTGCTTCTCAAAAGGTATTTTAGAGGAGAAACAACGATGGAGAGATGGGTATAAAAATTTTATCTACACAAATACTCTTCATTCAACTCAAACAAAAAGCTTTTAATGATTTAAGTATTGGAGTGCCATCATCGAAAACTCTTGTATACACTTTTTTTTTATTTATTATTGTATTTATAGGTATATCTTCATCTGTTGCACTTGATTCAATCGAAGGAGGAAAGAATTAGGTATCAACAATATATATCTTCTCAACGTTACAAATTCTTCCATATACCGTATGTAATTTTTTCACGCCACTCGTGAGATACTGTAACGTCTTGAACCTCAATCAGAGCTTCGACATTTTACTCAATAAATAAACCGTACGTTTTTCCAACTCGATTCCTCCACAAAAACGCTCTATCCTATCAAGTATCAAGAATCGGGATCATAGTTTGAAAAGGGGCCCACCGCTTAACTTTCAAATAGGAATCTGTGAGTGACAGTTGAGCTGAGAAAGTATCAGCTGAATCACACACAAACAGCGCTAATCCAATAAATGAACATATCCTTCATTTTGGTCCTGGTCCATATGGAAAACCAAACACGAGCGAACGTATCCGCCCCTAATCCCATCCACATTCATCGAAGCTCTGATTGTACGACACATTTGGACTACTGGAGTGGCGTGATATTTCTGTAACCGCCCCTAACCCCGAAAGCGGGAATTACAAAATCACCCCTTCATTTGAAAACGACCACAATTTGCTATAAAAACTAGGGCGCTGGTTGGCTCCGTCGAATCATTTGTCTTTGTGAATTGGCGACCGTCCGTCCGGTGGAGAGAAAATGGTGTCGTGGAATTCAGTTCCGTTGGAAATAACGTACCAAGTCCTCGGATGGATCTCATTCGCTGCGTGGTCCGTCAGCTTCTACCCTCAGGTCATCTTAAACTTCCGTCGCAAAAGGTAAATTAAATTTCCTTTTTAATTTGATTGGAGATTTTGGAATTCAAGCGAATTCACCCTTTTCGTCCCCCTGAAAACGACGTAGTGTTGTGGGACTGAACTTCGATTTCGTGTTGCTGAATTTGACGAAGCATTCCTCCTACATGATATACAACGTCGTTCTCTTCTTTAGCTCCGCCGTTCAGCAGCAGTACTTTCAGAAGTACGGCCGCGATCAGGTTCGATTTTACTTTTCACTTTTCAGAAAAAGCTAAACAAACAAGAAAAATACAACAAGATTTTTTCATTTTTAAAATTAATTCATAAACTCATGGGGTTTGACGTGCAGATGATTCCCGTGGCGGCAAATGATGTTGCGTTTTCAATGCATGCTGTTCTCTTGACAGCAATTACCCTGTTCCAAATTGCAATCTATGAGGTAAGTGCTTCGCTTTCCTAATTAATTTGTGGACTAAGGAATGGTGGCTAGTTTGTAATCAATGTAATTTTTGTTGATTTTCTTGATCATTCGCAGCGTGGTGTTCAAAAGGTATCTAAGATTTCTGTTGCAATTGTCTCTGTTGTTTGGTTGGCTGCCGCAGTTTGCTTCTTCGTAGCATTGCCAAACCACTCTTGGCTTTGGCTCATCAACATCTTTAAGTAAGTTGTTCTTTTGATGTTTTTGACCTGTGGATTGGATTATAATATCATAGCACGAACACAGTGGTATTTATATAATAGGTACGGGTGGGGTTAAATTGATCACGTTCGAGCATTTTGGCATTCCTCATTTGCTTTTGTCTTCTTCCACAGAACATGAACGGATTGTTCACCCGCAATTTTCAACTCCTTTTTCAGATTCTATTTTTTGCCTCAGCTCAACTGTAGTTCTTGTACTTTATAATTATATAGATTCTAATATTTTGTGACTTTAATCTTATTTCAGCTCTATTCAAGTTATTATGACACTCATCAAGTATATTCCACAGGTCAGAATTGCCTTACCTCTGAATGTTTAGCTTTCACATTTCATGGCATTTCAACTTATCAGGGTCGATAATGCATGAAACTGTTTTGGAACTGACAAGAATATTCACCATATATTGAACATAAGTGTATCTCTTGATTTTAGTTTGCCATCTGGTTGCAATGTAATATCACATCAGTGAATGGTTTTAATTACATTTATTTCTTGAAATGCCTGTACTGATGTTACCGTGGATCATTATTATTTGACTGGGCTTGCCCTTTCGATCCTCCTGCGACTGTAGATTTATTATGCTGTAACACTTCTCAGCACTGCTAATTTGAGTTTTTCCAGTTGATGTCATTAGGATTGATTCATTTTTATTTTTCAAATTTTGTTAATACTTTCAGATTTGCACCACTCCCTCTAACTCATTTATCCATAGAATGCAATCCCATTAAAACTTCCTTTGTTATTATTCAGTTTGTGCTTGCGCTAGTTTAGCAATGGTACTTGAAAATTTAAATCAGTCAATTGTTGAATGTGTTGTTCATTTATCAGAAGTCATTAGGCTTTCTCCAGGATTTTCTTGTGCTGAAATTTTTCACAAACACTACAGAAACTTTTCTTTTCTCATGTGCAGTCACTTCAGAACCTCTCTGCTAATCTGATGAGAGTAATTTTTCACCTGTTCTTTGTGTTCTAAACCTTCTTTATCTGATAAATCAGAAATCTTTACTGAAATAGCCTTGATGCCATTTACAATTTTATTTGATAGATTTCATTTATTTAATTTTTTTTTTGTTTTCTACAAAGTTAACTGTCTCTAGGAAAATAAATATACTGATAACAAATTGAACAATCACAAAGGAAATTGAACTGGAGTGAAAGGCACGATCAAGAATATGATGCGTATGTTCCAAAAATAAAATTTTAATAATTTTTTTCTTTTCCTTTTGCTGAATTTACAACTTTTGATGATATGTATCTTATTTGGTAATTTGTTATTAACGTCATGAGATGATTTGGAGATAATTACTGTTGACAATATGTTAATTTTTATGATCAAGTTAATTGCTTGTTTAGCCGCCAGTCATTTATAACTAATTAAGAACTTTGTTGCAAAATGCAGGCCATCATGAACTTTAGGCTAAAGAGTACAGATGGGTTCAGCATTGGAAATATATTACTTGATTTTCTCGGAGGGTGTACTAATTACACACAGATGGTTGTGCAGTCTATTGATCAAAGTATGTCGTGTCTTCTCAACCGAATAATCTGCCTTTGGAATTATCCTTTGTGTCTACTGTTGATTTTAATTCCATTAACTTCTTCTCATCCTTTGTCTCTACTGTTGATATTAATTCCATTGCCTTCTTTTTCCAGATTCTTGGGTTAACTTTTATGGAAATATAGGGAAAACGTTGCTATCTCTGGTATGAAATGTTAACATCTGAGACCATTTAATTCAAGTTTGAATGTTTTCTGATCTTTTGTCCTAGTAATAAGACACTTGTTCTGCCTTTTCTTCTGCTTATAATTAAGATACTTAATGCTGCTTTAATCTGGGTGTAATTGTTTTGCAGGTATCCATATTCTTTGATCTTCTTTTCATGTGTCAGCATTATGTGTTATATCCTGCCAAGAAAGCGGTAATCTCTTCTAAACTTAGCAAAGATGTTGGTGTAGAGCCACTTCTTAAGTCTTCTGATCACCCAGAGTCAGAAAATGTGTAAAGGTGAAATGCCAACACAATTTGTGAGGACACGATCTATTTACACCACATAGAAATCAAACAATATTGTTGCTGCTTGCACACCACATCAGCAATTTGTATGATTTTCTTACTCGTGTATAGGAAGAAACAGTCATGTTCTGAAATTAGAAATTATTATCAAATATATGATTTCTGTAATTGATATAAAGCATATACTAGTGTTTATTTGGCTCTTTGACGGGGTTTTATGATGGACACACTTGAATGTTGAATCTGATCAGAATGCCGATGACCTCGAGAGTCAGGAGCAGACTGTATGAATGCCATGATGCACAGCCTTCCACAACCATACGTTGTGATCAGTCTATGTTAGAACCCCAAACTAATGCAGGCAGGTTTTAGCACAGGCAAGGCATATGGCGTACTAGGTTCAATTTCTTCTTTCTATCCTTCGGTCAAGTACCAAATGTACAAGTGTAAAGTTTTATCTAAGAAGCGTTGAGTTAAGTAAGCAATGGAGTGCAATCAAAGCTGCTGCTGTAGTAACTAGTTGACTAAGAACAAAAGGAACGTTATCTATTAAAGTTCATAAATTTAAGTTTATGACAATTGATTATAGATCCCACGAAATAAGCAAATTATCTGACTGATGAAATAATATAATAAATTCATTTAAATTTTGTAAGGAATTGCTAACTAGGCAACAATTGGCATGTAAAACGATGATGAGATAGAGCATTGATGTAACAAACTTCAAAGCCCTTTATAGCCCAGTCAAACAAAACAAAGCAAATTTTATTTAATGGCACCATAGACTTTGATCAAACACAACACAAGCATTCACAACTTGCCATTTTATTCATTACGCACTATATTGGCTTGGTCAACACGTACTATGACTTTTAGCAATGTGCGTGCTTCCCAAGCTATTCTCTTCTCTCCAAACAAACAAACAAACAAACTCTATTTAAAGAAACCCGCAAGCAAGAGCCGAACAACCTCTTCATTTCATTTTATAAAAGCTCTCACGGCATTTTTGGCTCAATATGAGGAGAGAAGGTCGCCAGCACGGTATGGTTCGGACCAACCGGATCGTACCGTCTCCATGGAACCCGAGACCCAATGCCCGGACTGTTAACAAGTTCGATTCGCCCCCGACTTGTGGGTTATTTACAAAGGTGCCACAGAGGCCCACCAACCACTCCAAGTTTACGGGCAAGTGCGGCAGGGCGCGGTGCGTGGAATGTCACATGCACCCGGCTTGCAAGTCCAAGGACAAGACCAAGGGAACTCAGAAGTTTATCAACTCACGTGGCTTGGTCTCGAATTATAAGATGATCACGTGGCGGGTCGTGGACGGCCGGCCCGGGTTGAATTTCTCCGGGCTTTCTGCCACGGGGATGTTGGATCATTTGGCTAGTGACTATGTGGATGACAATGTTGATGATGATGATGATGGTGCTGACGATGTTTATGATCACAACGGTGGATATGATCATGAGATTAGAGACACTGTTAGTAGAAATGATGATGATGATGATGACAATGATAACCATGAAGATCAAGATGTTACGGGTTATTATGACGTGGCATTTGACCAAGTTTATGAGGAAGATGAAGGTTGGTGCTTGTTGGGAGAAATGTGATGGTTGATTGGATGGTGTGTATTATTATTATTATTATTTTAAATATTAATTATTCAGCGTTTAATGAGTACTGATTTGATATAGGATCTTGATTTTAATAAATTACTTATGTTTCTTGAGGATCATGAATTACTTGTGTTTATTTGATATTATCTTTAGGATGCGTAAGCAGAAGGCTATTGGTTTGTTAAACAAACAAATTAAATTGATTGTCCTTTTCAAATGGAATATGAGCTGGAAGAGAATGTAGTTAAAACTACTTTTCATTAATTATATATATTTTGTTGGTACACATCCATTCATTTATATTTCATTTTTTTTTAATTTTAATCTTTCAAGATTTTGTAATTTATATGTGATTGTTTCTTTGGTTCACTTTTTTTTTTTTTTAAATATACATTAATCCCATTAAATATTGATCCCAAATTTATTTTAGCCATCATAATCATTAATTGTAACCTTTCCCCAATTTACTCTATATGCATCAATCAGCATTCAATTCCATACCATCATGTTTCAAATCTAAACACTAATCTGTTTATTTAAAAGAGATTTAATGATTTTTTAAATAATATTATATAAGTTTTTACGGTATTGATAATAAAGTTGTTATGGACCATTGGATTTAAAATATTTTAATCATCACCATTGATTTAACTTAATAGATAACTTACAAACTCCTTAATAATTAGTAGGTATTATTCAAGTTGCTTCAACACGTGGATATAGTTTTTTTTTTAATTAGTTAATAAATATATTTTAAATCACCAACAAAATTCAAAATTAAATATGCAAATATACATATCCATTCATTCTGTGAATGATTTAATCTTCAACAACACATATTAATACTTAATAGAGATATTTTTTGTCATTTATTATTGGAACAATAAGATATTGAATTCTTAGTTTCAGAAATTACTCATTGGCTAAGAATGAGTTGAATCAATTATTGCAATACGTATTGATCTATCAATTTTTTGGTGAAAAAGAGAGAATTATAAGATGATAAATTATAATTCAGTTGTGTTCATATTAAAATAAGTATTTTTTATGTGAAGTGTTGATAAAATCTAACAATACGTATTTATGCCACTATTAATGCTGTAATTTATATAACAATGTCATAGAATAACCTAAGAAGAAATGATACGGCCATAAATTTTTTGTATAAACTGTTTCTTACAAATTGATGCCGTGTCACAATAATATTTGATTAAATAAGCATAAAGAATAATAAAAGTAAATGGTGCAGAAGAGTAACGTTAAAGCTACAAACTCTTTACAAATTATTTTGTGAGTGAAACTGTTCAAACTTAACAAAAATTGGTTTCATTCACTTTGAAATCAAACCCATCTAAGATGAAAATAAATTGTCCCAGCAATTCATGTAAGTGCTAGAATAACTTCAAAAGACATAACACTTAAAGGTCTTTTCCAGCAATATTTTTTATACAAGTCAAAGATTCATTTCTAAAAGATTACTGATATTTGAACATTCAAAACACCACCAAAACAGAAAATGAGGTATTGTTCATGCTACAATACCACTGTATTAACACAAAATGACAGTACTGTTCATGCTACATTGTTATCGTTTTTGATATGATAGTATTTTGTCAGTGACCAAATATCAATTTTCTTTTATATATAAAAAAAAAAAATTATCTAAAACAAAAAGAGAGATAGGCCCTTGTAAAAGCAAAATTAAAACCCAGTGCAGCTCTCCTTAACACAATAGGTATGACATCTGTTAAAAACATTCCTCTCTACCATTTCCCTTGATCTTGTGTTGTTGCCATATGCTTGATTCACATGTCACCCTGAAAAATTTTTAATTGTAACAACCAGATGAATTGCTTCGGTAATATAGACAAAAAAAGAAATGCTTATTTGCGTGAACCAAATACTTAAGATTTAGTATCATCATCAGTCGAAATGCTTTCTGGGAAAGCTAAACCTTTAGCTTTAGCTTTAGCTTTATGGAGTGAATCCAAGGTCCGGGGAATAAAGATGCAAAGCTTTACGTACCTTGCTGTTCTGCTCTACAGTATTTGGAGTGCGCCATTACTATAGTATTGTCACTGAATCCTGGAAGATCAGCCTGCAAATCTAAACCCTTAACGCACCGGGATATCATCCTCAGAGCGGCAGAACTGTTGCACTTCGTGCACGCCTTGACACAACTACTTCTGGTTCCTTGCAGCCAAGTTGTTTATAACTTTGTCTATTTTTGATCGTTAAGTCGATGCAAAAGCTGAAATGGATCATTACGTTGAAGCATTAGACAGAATAAATAAATAACTTGAAGATGTAAAGATGAAGTTTTGGGACAATACCATCAACAACCAAATAACTCCAACAAAAAGAAAAAGAATGATGTACGTACAGAAGACGGCGAAGGAGTTGATGAAAAGCAAAATGAAAAAAAAAAAGAAGAAATTATATGTTCGTCAATTTGTTTGTGTTCGTAATGTTTTTGCTTTGAGAGAGAAAAAATAAATAAAGTAGTTGCATGAAACGAATGTTTTATTAGGCAAGAAAAAAAAAAAAAAAGGAGAGAAAAACTAATTAATCGATGATTCTAGAGGATAACACTCAGCTCAATACCGGATTTTACTCTTGTAATTTTATTTTATTTTTAAACATATTTAGTCATCCAACAATTAGAAATAATAGCCCCATCAAATTAGGGTGTTTTCTTATTTTTTCTATTTGGGCTAACTCCGAACATAGTTCGGATTATAGATGGCCAACAGATTGTGCCAGCCCACAGGCCCACGAGTACAGCCCTCATCCGTATTGGCACAGCACAACTTGGCATGTTACGGCCCATCAATGGGCCGTGTTGTGACAAGTATGACATGGGCTGTGCTTGGGCACGAGTCTATTGAAAGTCCAATCGTGTTAGCCCATGGGTCCGTGTTAATTTTTAAAATAATTTTTCATCTTTTTTTGTTATAGAACATAAAAATAAAATTTTTCACTTTAAATTTTTTATTTCACATTTATTTTTTTAAAAATTAGTAACATTCTCGTACAGTCACATTGATAAATGAATTGAACAATTTGAATAATATTAATAAATTAAACTTTAAAGAATAAATAAAAATTGATAAGAACCACGCCAAGAACTGACGCGACCCTAATCAAAATAATCTACAAGATCGATTCTAACCTGGAATTGTATGGAACCGCGACCCGTTGCTTCACGAAAGACAGAACCTTGGTATAAGACCACGACCCATGGCTTAACGAAAATAAGAACCTTGATATATGAAGACGCCACAATCAGTTATGGAAGGGCTGATTGATAAGTCATAGGATTAAACGCCACGGAAAATACGATAAGTTCAAAAGTTCATTTAATACATTCTCAAGAAAATTATATGAAAACTGAACTCCCTTTTTTATTGATTTTAGGTACAATATATATAGGGCTTGATACAAGAATTTCCATCCATAATTGCCCTAGTCTAAAATCGGAAACAAATCCTAATCCAAAATCAAATCAGAATCTCAATCTAAAACAAATAAGGAAAAAGTCCTAATTAAATAAGAATTCTAATCTAAACAAAAAGGAAAGAATCTGACATAACTTAAATGAATAAATAAAATGGAAATAACGGATTTGCTACCTTCTTTAATAACAGAAAAGTATTCAGAAAGGATAATAGAATACCTTCGATTTGCTGCCTCTTTTGAAAACAAGAAAATATCCGAAAAAGATGGTAGCATATCTTTGACCATAATCTCATTAAAAATATTGCTCAATTATTATAAAAACAAAATTACCCAATTAAATTAAAATAAGCATTAGTTGAGAAATAAATAAAATAAATTTTATTTTTATGAACTAAAAAGTTACAAATTACAAATAATATAAAATATGGCGTAATTTACATTATTATAATTTACAACACATCCCAACTAAGTTTGCACCATCTATAGTTTACATCACTATCTATCATTTACATATTACAACTATTTTAAATATCGAAAGCATTCCTGCATTTTAATCTTCATTATCATCATCATCATCATCATCATCATCAACAACAAATATCGGGAAGAAATGTATTTACTTCTTGCTTTTATTATGTTATTAAATTAGAATTAAATTTGTATTATTAATGAAATTGAATGATAAGATGTTTTTATTTTTCGCTCCTATTAAAATTATAGTATGTTTTTAGTTCTTATTTTTCCTATTATAAATATGTTTTAAATTAAAGAATTAATTAAAGTACCATAGTTTAGTCATAGGCTTATATATTATTATTATATTAATTAAATTTTATTCATCAAAGTGGACAAGGGCAGTTTTACTTTCTACCTGTACCAAGGTTTAAGACTTGATGAAAGGAAAAAAAATTATTTTTTAATAAAAATTAGCCCTATGTGATAAAAAAATAATTTTTAATTAAAATTAAGACTCACGACACAGCTCACTTGGGCTATGGCTGACATGGCCCATGAACCTTTCCAATTCTTGAAATTTTTTTGTTTTGCGGACTTATTAATATTAATACCACTTCTTAACAGGCCATGCTATGCCGGATCGACCTGTTGGCTATCTCTAATTTGAATTGGAGAAAATTGTATTTTTTACTTTGCAAATATGAAAAATTAATTTAATTTAGTTGCTAAAGTTATACTCATCATATTATACCCTCGTTTTCAATTCAATTTTATTTGGTCATCTGACTTATGAAATCAAAATTTGAAAAAATTTATTGGCTTATACCCACCCACTCTACCCAAGAAAAATTATCCCCTTGTAAATAAAATTGCAATGCTTTTAGTCTACTAATATTAAACATTACCTTTATGGTGCGTTTACTAAAAAAGAATAAGAATAGTTGGAATCGAAATGGACTAGAATTGAAATAAGAAATAAAAATCAGAATAAATTGTTTACTTTAGTTGTAGGAATTAGAATCGGAATGAGCTATATTGTCATTGATGTGTTTATTTTGTCTTGAAATCGGAATCAGAATCGGAATGGATTAAATTGTTTCAAGTTACTAAAAAATCCTTAATTAATTATTGTCATAATTATTATTTTGTATTTTAATTATTGTGATTATTACTATTAAAAAAATAATTTTTAATAATCATAATAATTTTATTATCAATATTAATATTGATTAATTATAATACTTTTTATCATTAATAATAATAATAGTAATAATCATCATCATCATCATCATAAACAGTAGCAATAATAAATCAACATCATCATTATGTCAGAACCGGTGGCAATTGGTGACGTGACAGTTGCTGTTGTTGGTGGTTCAACTTTCACAACACGACGGCTGCTGCCTGTGACATGACGTCTGCTACCCAAACGAAGACGACGTGTTGGCGAACTGGTGACCAACAACTACTCCACGAGCCATGACCAGTGACAAGCTTTTGGTAGTGACAAGTTTGCTTTTTTTTTTTTTATATATATATTTTTTAATTTAAATGAGGAAGTTTTTAAAATATAATAATTTTAATGGGGTAAAATCGTCTTTCCAAAGAATTCAGAGACTAAGTCCCAATTTCCTATTTCTCAAACCCATTTTAATGTGGATCCCGCTCTTTACTCTTATTTCATATTCTAATTTCCAAATTAATTGTAAAAGTAAACTCTTCGTTAAGCTAATACAAGAGGTTTTAAAATATCAATTCTGCCTTTTTTGTTTAGAAATTATTTTTTAGACAAATACATAAAAAGATTGCAGCCAATTGCGGCTGATACCTTGTGATAAGTTTTAAAATTATCTCAATACCCCAGAAACGAATTTGTCAAAATTTTCATTAATGCCCTCTAAAAACTCACATGAATTACTAAAGTATCCTCATCTTAAATTACTAAAGTATCCTCATCTTAAAATGCTTAGCTCAAACATAACTCATACATGCTAAACCGAGTTGGGGCTATGGGATCCATTGCCTTTGTAGGAGCTGCGGCCAATTCGAGAGAGAAAGAAGAGATTAGTTTGCAAGAGATAAAATCTGTTTGCCTTAGTATACGGGTCTGTGAATGGTGTTTATGGAGAGATAAAGATAACCCCTTCATATCTCGAACCAAGCGTCGCCCTAGAAGCCATCTTCTTTTATATCCGGTGACTGATACACACAAATCGAGATTGGAGAAGGGGAATCTGCAGCTTGGGTTGGCAAATAATAGGCCTGGGCTTGGACTTGACATTGGAGAAAATGTGGAAGACCCTGGGCGGGCCGGGCCCATGCGGGCTTGAGCTTTATTTATTTTTTTTTTATTTTTTTAATTGTTGTAAATTTGAAATAAATTAATAATCAATAAGTTATTATAATTAACGATGAATAAAAGAATATGAAAATTTTAAAATAAAATAATAAATAATAAATAAGTAAATAAATGCTTAGAAATTTAATCTTTTAATACTGAATTTTTTAATTCAAGCACTCTCTTATTTAATTAACACTTAAGAAAGAATTTATATTATAATATTAGATTTTTTGAATCATTATTGATTTATGAATTAGGGATTTAAGTTTTATTTTTTATTTTTTTATTATTCTTTTAAATTTTAATTTATTATTCTAATTTATAAATTGATTTTTTGAAAATTGAGCGGCTTGGGCCTGGCCCGGGCTTTTTTCCTTTAGGCCTGTGTCCAGGCCCTCACATGGAGGGCCGGCCCAGGCTTTTTTGCCCACTCTATCTGCAGCAATTGAGAAAGAGAAGACTGGTTCGCTGCTGCACATTCACTGGCGGGAGCTGATCCGTTGCTATAAAATCACTGAAATCTGACTTCTTTATGTAAGTAGTTCATTCTTCTAATTAGTTGATATTTGATATTTAGGAGAAAAATAAAAAAAAAATTTAGGATTTTATATTGAAAAAATAGATTAAATTGGTTCATAGAAATGTGAAAATTTTATGGGTTGTGCAAATTATAATTCGGTAGTGCAAGGTCATGTAGCACACGATTCAAGGTCGTGTAATACATATGAGTTCATGTTATACACGACCCTCAATCATTTATTACATGACTTGCTCTAATATTGCACGACCTTCAATCATGTATTACACGATTTTTAAGACCTTCAGTTTTGTATTACACGATCTTCATGTATTACACAATCTTTAGTCTTGTATTACACTGCCTTTAGTCCTGTAATACACGACTGCATTAGTGCACAACCTCCTGTAATACATGACTGCAGCTTAAGGTATATGGCTCTTCTCTTCTTTGTTACACTGTTCGTTGGGATGTGAGCTGTTCATCCTGTTTGAAAAGAATGGACTTGCTTGTGGATGGAAACTTTTTCCATTGGTAGTTGTGCATAAAATCGTACAGGAGAAATATTCTAAATATGGAGATTGATTGATTGATTGACGCATGTTTTAAATTCCTTTAGCTGTATGTTCTTTAAATTTTCATACATAAAATTGTACTTGACCCTAGAGCAATCATGAATTCTTATCAATTAATTGATAAAGGTAATGGATAATTTTGTTTATTTGGATATTGTTTGACTTTAATGTTTTTGTAGGAGCAACAAATGGTGATGCTTGGACATAGAGACTCAAATCTTCGAAAGGAACTAAACTAGTACATACCAATTGCGACTGCCTTTGGAGGAGTGTGCATCGGTGCATTAACAGTCTTGGCTGATTTCACAGGAGCAATTGGGTCAGGAACTGGGATATTGCTTGTAGTTACGATCATATATCAGTACTTTTGAGATGTTTGAGAAGAAGAGAATCAGTGAACTTGGCTTCTTTGGCTTTTAATAAACTAATGATCTGAGTTTCGGATTAGTTGGTGATAACCAAAGTAGTATTGTGTGATAATGTTGCAGAATTCAAAGACTAACAGAGGCCACACCTTGTCAAAATCTATGAATAGAGATTCAGATCTCTGTAGTTTGGCTAATGCTTAGCTGCCTTTCTTTTTTCTTTTGAAAACTTTTGTACGTTCAACATGCCAAGAAAGATAGAAAGAATTTCTGTAGAAAATATATAATTTTGTTTTGGTGAATTGCTTTTGCTATCAGGGACATTCACATGCAGCCATTGCAACGCAGTGCTCCTTATTTACTCCATTATTGCAGAATTTTAGTTGTGCATAAAGATGAGACCTAAATTGCCTTCTCAGAGAATTAGAAGCTGGATGAGTTCTGCTCCCGTTATCATTTTCGTAGTGATGATTTGAAAATACAGGACATGTCATGACAGGCAGATAAAAAGGACTTTGTTCTATGAAAGTAAAGATAATATTCATCGGTGGGCCTTGATTTAGTCGCCAAAAGATTTAGCAATGATGCGGCATCTTGTGATTGGCTACTTCAAAATCTAATTCGGTCTAATTCAATTGGTCACAACTTTGTCTTATCAAAAAAAAAAAGAATTGGTTACAACTTAGTAAAAATTATGGCTTTATTCTTTAGAATGAGCTAAAATGATTGACTTCAATAAATATATCATGCACCTTTGTCTTGTAGGCTATATCAACACTCTTAGGATCAATTTGGGAAGCAGTTAAAAGAATCCAAATCAATTAACAAATTTCCCTACTTGCCTATTTTAAATTGTAATAACAGTACTAATTCAAAAAAAAAAATTGTAATACAGTACAAAATTCTCAGATTCTTTTGAATGTTTTAACTTCACTTATCAGTGTGAACTGTGAACCTGTAGCTTTATGAGTAGCCGCTGGATTTCCATATCTATATGACAATAAGTCGACACCAACTCCAAGGCGCCTGAAGTCCTTGCTTTCTGGTACTAATAATTATTACACAAAATGAGGATAATTCAAGTCATTTGCAAACTTCGAACCAATCATTATAAAATTTGTAAACTTAGAACAATCAAAAGCTTAAGATAAAATGCCTAGAGCATAATTGACAACAAGAAATGATGGAGGAGTAAGCATGACTCTTTTCCCGATGAAATGAAGGATGTCCATCCATGGGAGCTGAACTTGATTTGCGTTCAAAAGCAACGCAAAGCAGGTTTTTAAACTTCATTCCACCGGCTATTTTCTTTAAGAAAAATTTCATATTATCATTAGTTTTAATTATAACGAGTGGCATAGGATCAGATGTCTTAAGCTTGAATTTTATTGTGATTTCGAATTCTGAAGTATCTACATTAAGAACTTTAGTATATAACCTTGTTTACTAATTCTGTATATGTTGTCGATCGTGGTATCATTATCCCTTTAGCCTCAGAATCTTTGAACCTATACTCATCATTTTATTCAATCCATTCACCGTTGAAGAGACTAGATACACCTACTAAAACCATATATGTTGATAAAATAAAAACTATAATATCAAATTTAATATATAAATAACTACACGACCTACATGACTACACGACCTATATGACTACACGACTTACACGACCTACATTACTTACACGACATACACAACTACATTTCTTACACGACCTACACGACTACATTTTTTACACAACCTATACGACTATATTTCTTACAGGACCTGCACGACTACATTTCTTACAGGACCTACATGACTATATGAACTACACGTCTGACACATGACGTTGAAAGGAATACACGACCCGAAACATTTTCGCCATAAACACATGTTCAACAAAATAATTAAAAATAATTAAATAACCTAATTGCATACATTTTGACATAAAAGGAAAAATAGTGAAAATAATTGAAAACAAAATATTAAAATGTGAGGAAATTTTCTAAAATTTTCTGAAAAAAAAACTTAAAACCCAACAAGATTAGAATAGTTTATTGGGTTGTTTAATGAGCAATGCACATCCTTTCAATTGAAAAAAATATGGGAGTTAAAGATGTGGATAGATAGTTATATTTGTGCACAGGTTATAAGAAATTTTGAGAGATCTTGTAGTTGTTTTCGATAGGAAGAGATTTTGAGTGTAAGAAGAGTGTGAGAAGGAGTGGATTTGAAAGGTTAAATAAAGGATATTTTAGACTTTTCATGTATTTGTTAGGGTATCTATGAAAAAAACAAAAAAAGAGGGTATTTAAATAATTTTAGAACTATTAAAGGGTATTTAATTAAAGACCCCAAAAGATTGAATGAACAAGCGTTGCGCACTCAAACAGATGAAAATCAAAGTGAATAGAACCAATCCCAGTGGGCTAGCAACATTAGGCGTCCAGTTCACCAATAGTAGACCGCCACGTCGGTCGCGGACCTATATCAAACTCACGCGAGATTCTGACACGTCGCTCCCCTTCTCATTCTTCTTCGTACGGAACATTAAAAACAAATAAACAACCATAAAATAAATAACATAAGCCCTAAATCCCTACAATTCTTGCAGTTCCTCTTTTAATCACTCCCGCCATTTTCACCCAGAAAGAAAAATCAGAAAAGTCTCGTCCGTTCAATTCCCTCCGGAGCTTTCACAGTTCACAAGGTGTGCACCTTCTTAACAAACTGAATTTTGTCCATTCTCTACTTAAAAAAAAAAAATTCAACTTTAAATTGTTCAATTTTTTGGTGATTGCAGTTCGTTTGAAGTACTGTAATTGCATTAGAAGCATCAGTTAGTGTTAATGTTAAATAATTTTGTATTGATGCTTATGTTTAATTATTTGAGTCGCTTGAAGTCCTGCCCACTTTTTCAGAATTTTTAAGAAGTTGAAATTGATTTTTTTTTAGTGGATCAGTTTTGGTATTGTTACATGTATGCAATGCTTAGTACTGATTAAGCTAGCAAATTTGAAGCGTAATGCCGTGTCAATTTATGTTCTTTGAAGCATATGGAAGCTAAGACTAACAATATCTATGGTTATTAATTTGTTGGGCTTGGCATTTTTGTTAAAATTTTTCAGTGAAGATTTGGAAGAATTTTAGGGTAGGTGACATTTTTATGTTTTAGAGTCTCAGAGAATGAACAATTTTTAGTTCGTACAGTTTGTTTCTCTCACATTCTTTTTCACCTTTTCTTAATTGGAATAAAGGTTGATGGATAGTTGTGAAGCTGATGTGTCAAGTCAATTACCCGAAGAGGATGGTAAAAATGAACTTCAAATGTCACCGAGGGTGGATGTTGATGATGGACAGGAACGAGAAAACTCTAAAGATTCCTCTATTGGAAAGAGCAGTGAAAGTACCGATGCTAAGTGTGATTGTCAGAGCCCAAGTGCTTCTTCTATTAACAAACGCCAGATGGAAATTCATGGAGAGGAGTATCAGACTCCTGGAGTTTCTTCTGCTTACAAGTGTGAGATGGATGTCGTTGATGGGGAACGGGAGTCTCAGACTTCTGAAGTTCCCTCTTCTGATGCATTTGGGGGTGGGATTGTTGTAAAAGATGAGGAAGTGACATACGTGATACCAACTGTTGGCATGGACTTTGAAACGGAAGATCACGCATATAAGTGTTATAGTAGATATGCTGTGTTGGAAGGATTCAGCATTAGAAAAGATTTTGTGAATAAAAGCCGGATAAATGGCGTATTAGTATCTAGGAGATACACTTGTTACAGGCAAGGGTATCGGCCTACCAAACATAGTGCAAATTTGAGGAAAACCCGGCAGGAGACAAGAACTGGTTGCTTGGCACATATGACTATTGCACGCCAGCCTAATGGAATGTTCCGGGTCACCCATTTTGAAACAAAGCACAATCATGAGTTTGTAACCCAAAGTACAGCTCACATGTTGCCATCACAGAAGAGATTATCCTTTGCTCAAGCAGTTGAAGCTGACTTATCTAATAGTTCTAGGATGGATGGGATTCCAAAACTTGGAATGGGTTTTGATTCAGAAGATCATGCATATGAGTATTATAATGCATATGCTGGACGGATTGGTTTCAGTGTTCGAAAAGATTATGTAAATAGGAGTAAGATAGATGGTGCTGTGGCATCTAGGAGATTCACTTGTTTTAGAGAAGGTTTTCGGCAGAAAGACAAGCGGGATTTGAATGTGAAGAGATCTCGAAAGGAAACAAGAATTGGTTGTTTGGCTCAGCTGGTAATTTCTCGTCAAGCTGATGGTAAATACCGTGTCACTCATTTTGAAGAAAAGCACAATCATGAGCTTGTAGCTGCTTGTCGAGTGCACATGTTAAGGTCACAAAAGAAATTAGCTGTGTCTCAAGTTGTTGAAGGCAATGTGCAAGACGTTTCTGAGAATCAGCCAAAATCAACCCCAGAGTTATCTCAGAACTTAGCTGGAAATGTGCTTGGATATAACCCTATTGATTATACAAGTAAACTTTCTTCCAAACGTACAAGAAAAATGAAAGAGGGAGAAGTAGAAAGGATACAGCAATACTTTCAAAGTAAGCAATTAAAAAATCCATCTTTCATCTATACCATACAACTTGACGCTGAAGATCAAATAACTAATATATTTTGGGCTGACGCAAAAATGTTGGTGGACTATTGTGACTTTGGTGATGTAGTTTTCTTTGACACGACCTACAAACTAATCAAAGATGGTCGACCATTTTGTCCTTTCCTTGGGGTGAATCATCATAAGCAAATGGTGATCTTTGGTGCTGCACTTCTGTATGATGACTCTGCTGAGTCTTTAAAGTGGTTGTTTCGAACTTTCATGGAGGTAATGTCTGGGAAGAAGCCAAAGACAATCCTCACTGATCAAGATGCAGTACTGGTTGAAGTAATCGATTCAGCATTGCCGGAAACGAATCACCGAGTATGTGTTTGGCATGTATACCAAAAAGTACTCAAACAGTTCAACCACCTGTTTGTGGGCTCAGATTCTTTTGTAAATGATTTATTTGGTTGCTTCTTTGATCATGAGGAGGAAGAGGACTTCATCAAAGCATGGAAGCTTATGCTGGATACATATGGTCTTTGGGAAAATGAGTGGTTGAACGAGATATTTAAAGATAGAGAGAAGTGGGCCATAGCATACAGAAGGAATATATTTTGTGCTGACATAAGAACTGCTCAGCTTCGTGAATATTTTACTGCTAATTTGAGAAAGCATCTAAGGTCTGACTCTGATGTGATATCCTTTTTAAAGCATTTTGGGAAAATGGTGAATGATTGGCACTACAAAGAATTAGAAGCTAATTATGATATGAGCCAACACCTGCCCAGACTAATTGGGGATGTGATTCTTTTGAAGCATGCAAGGGGTGTATACACACCAAAGATATTTGAATTGTTTCAACAAGAATATGAAACATCTCTGAATATTGTAGTTAACCAATGCACTGAGAATGGATCACTGTTTGAGTATAAAGTGAGCAGTTATGGGCAATTAAGAGAATATGTAGTAACTTATAATTTGTTTGATGAGACAATTATGTGTAACTGTATGAAATATGAGTTCATGGGAGTTTTGTGCAGTCATGCGCTGAAAGTGCTCGACTATAGGAATATCAAGCTGCTCCCCAGCCACTACATCTTGAAGAGGTGGACAAGAAATGCAAGGGTTTGAAATACTAGACACGTATTTGGGTTTACAACATAAGAATGACCGCTGGTTGGCTTATGAGAGCTGATAATAAGATCTCACATATCATTTTGAAAGAATATTACCTATGGATGCTGCATTTGATGAAGCATTTCAGTATGCTTACACAGAGATACTACTACGGTGAGTTACTTTGTAATTACAGTATGCTTATAGTGCATCGTTTTGATTACCTTGTTTGACTTTTATATAGGTGGTGTGAAAAAAGCTGAATCTCTCTCTCTCTCTCTCTGTTTCTCGAAGATAGAGGGTTAGCGTTATCATTTTTCATCAACATGTAGTTGGATTTTCAGAGAGCATGATACTTAATGGTAGCATACAGTACATACTGATTATTGAATCTGCCATATTTGTAGTTGTTCAGTGATGCTTCCTTAAGAAATAAGGTCTGGCTTTACCTAATTGTCTATTGTAATGATTTCCCACATTTTTCTGTTTCTGGGTTTGTGGAGGACTTGTTCCCTTGTGCATACACAGTATGTCCAGTTTGGCATGTATTATTTATATGTGTTCATTCATATAATTTATGTTTCTGACTTCGAGCTTTCACTTTTTCTTTGGCTCGATCTTTTCTTGTGATCAATTTCTTTAGTGAATAGTTTGTTGAAAAAAGAATAGTATTTGTTTCTGTTCTATTGTGTTCAATTTCAAATAAAAGTAGTGGTTTTTTCAACAACTGTAATGGAATCAAGTAATTATACTTTTCTACATGTGCAATTAATTCGCTTAGACCTCTTGTATTTTTCTTTTCCTGTTTGCCTTGTATCACATCAGAGGCAGGATGTATTTACATTCTAATTTGAGCCTTTTTGTGCTACAGACAAGCAGCTGCTCCCTAATTTTGCATTTCAACTCGGTTAACCCATGGCAGGTTCATGAAATTTTGCATGTATCAAATGCTCTTAAGTTCTATTAAGCCAACATTATAATATTTTGAGGAATGAAGGGATTTTTTTACAATATCTTGGGTTCATAGAATACTAACTAAAGAAACAAACTCTGCATACAAGCATAATTTGCTACAATCCCAAGCCGATGGCCTCATTCCCTAACAAATTTCATTTTGTTATACAGACTCATCATGCAGAAAACTCAATTTTATGCATTTGGCAGCCGACATTGCTTGACAATATTTTTGTCCACAGAAACTTAGATGAGGCGCTTTGTAGATTGATACTCATGCTGAATATTTGGAGATGTATTCTCATGAGTTATCTTTTTTGGTCTTGATGCAAGAGAACGAGTTGAGGCGTGACTTTTCTTTTCAAGGACATGATCAGAACCAGTGTGCTTAGTTGGAGGCCTCTGACGAGGTGTGGATGGTTTTCTCTGTAAAGTGTTCGGTGTGAATTTTGGTGACTGAGGACGTGTCGGGGGATCCTACAAGAAACAAGAGAAAAGCAAAATTTTCATCATGACATCTGCCGATCAAAATGCAAAACTTGGTGATAAAAAGCTTTACATTTGTAGAGTGATTGTAAGGAAAATATTTGGGAAAAGTAGAAGAAAAGATGTCGTGACTGTGCCAGAATCATTGATGAAGAATCTTTCCCATCTATAATTTCCTAGAGAGGTCAACAAATTTGTTTCTAAGACAATGGTTTTGCACAAATGAAGAATTCTGCATTGACCGTGCAGCTGTTATACACTTTCTAATTTCATTCTTAGACCTTGTTGCAGGTCCACTCTGGATCCTGGCAATATTTATGCCACTAAATTTGACACCACAGCACCATATGAGAATACCAGAGAGGTCTGTAAATGAAATGAGAGAAGGTACCTTATTCATCTGATTCTTTGGTATTGCTCTTTCTTTATAAAAATCTGGCAGAGGCCTGGCCTTAAAGCATAGGGTTTGACGCAGTTTTCTGATTTCTGTTTCTGCTTTCTCCTGCTCAAGTGAATCAAATTGTTATGTTTACTGTTAGTGAAACTGCATCCACGTTCTTCATTGACACATGATATAGCTGATAGAAATTTTCAGAAGATTAAAGGGATGCTCGGAAATGGTGTACAACCTTGAGTGTCTCCTGCTCCTGCACTTTTTGTGTTTGATTGGCGTTGAATTTCTCTTCAAGCTTCTGAATGGAGGAAAAATCACAAACAGAACAGATATTTAAATACACATAATTTGAGGCACCATGAAGTACAATAAATGATGAATGAAATCAAATTGTGGAAATCCTTGCCTCCTTTCTTCTCGCAGCTCTTTCTTCTGTCCTAAAGCGGAAAGGTGTAAATGAATTTGGGGACTGCAATTTGTTTCTGCAGGCACTCAAAAACTTTGAACAACTGGCATGAAAAAACAATAATCAGGACTCAGAAGTCCTTTTCAAGCAAGAAGCATATGCCATTTTCTCGAACTCATAGGATCATTGCTTATAATTATTTCTTTCGTTAGTGTCACTATCGCATGACTGATCTGTTATTATTAAAGCCTTAAAAGAGTTATATGTCATTAGTTACCATTGTAAATTACAACTCTTAATTACAGGTTTCATTTGTTAATATAACAAATTTGAATGTAAGCAGAACTTCTTACTCTTTTGGAAGGAAGTTCCACCTAGCGCGAACTGTTTTGCTTCCCGTATTTGAATCATGAGGGGTTCCATCCCTGTAATTTATACATATAAATAAACACATTTAAGAGATCTATATCATCACTGACTTGAAAAATTGCAACCCCTATTTTTCATTTTCCCTTTCTGGTATGAGAACGTCCAGATAGATACCTTCTGTTTTCTGACCAAGGGGTGGCTAAGGGATGCTTTGGTGCCCCATTCACAGATGCCTGCAACTCAAACACAACACTTTAGCATGTGCAGAAAATGTTAGAATGCAGCTGCAAAGCAAGGAAGAAGAGAAGTAGGCACCGTAGTAGGAGTCCTTAACGGAGTTGAGCAATCTTTAGATGCTTTAGAATTGGAACCCATAACTTTTGAACTATCAATCTTCCGGATGATTGTTGAAGTTAATCTATTGATTTCTCTAGCTGGAGTGAGATAAATGGACTTGTGAATTGATTTAGGAGTTGATCTCTTGTTTTCAGCAGAGTCTATTGCAGATTTCTTCTTGATTGGAGTGGCATTGATTTCCTTCGTGGACTGTGATGAAGCTGTTGGTTTGGCTGGTGTGGATGGCATCCTAGTTGCTCTACCAAAATTTAAAGACTTTGAGGAAGAGAAAGATGGTTTCTTCTTGCTCATTGACACACTATCATCTTGATTGGAATTGGAACTCTGCTATAACCAAAAGTAGAAAATTTTTAGTGCAATAATGACATTTGAAAATAGAACCCAGAAAAGAATCGTGGGGTGTTGGTCAACATTGTTACCTTTAACCGAGGCTTCTCCATTTGATTTGTCTCACTAAGCTTCGAATCTCTAACCTCCCTTTCACTATCAACCACCACCACCTCCTCCAGCTGATTTGTTGATTCGGTCTTCTCACAATTCTCTGTTTCTTTTACTCCATCCACACTTCTGTGTCCAAGAACATTGTTGCTTTCAGATTTATGCACTAAAATGGCAGCTATTTGTTGTTCATCAGCAGCTATCATCTGTGAATCTTGGGCCTTAACCTTAACATTGTCAACTTCACCGTCAGGTTGTGATTCTCCAGCAAGATTGTTGTTTGATGCATCTTGTGCTTGTTCAAGCAAAGCAGCAGCCTTCTTTCTGGCAGCAATTTCCTTGTAGTGAGCTTCAAAGAAAGCTTTCTTCTGGGCAACTGATCCAGGGCGCGAGTACCTCTCAGCCTCTTCAACATACTTGTTATGAGAAGAGAAAGATGACCATTTTTCCCAAGCCAATGACTCTGACACAAACCTTCCAAAAGAGACTGACTGTCCAAGTGCATGAATTGGGTTCCCCACCTGTAATACAAATGTTGCACAAATTGGCAAAAATTCCAAAACCCCATCAAGCATTTCAATGAATTATTGGCACCCAGTTCTTAAAAAAGCGGTTAAAAGCTCATAATAATTAAGTTTCAAGATCTTACCTCTTTGGCTTCATTAGGATAGCCAGACACATAAGAGAATGGTTGTTGCACTTGCGTTTGCATGAGACAAGTGGATTCTCCCATTGTGTTGCAATGCTTTGAAATTGAAACCTCAAAAGATTCTAACTTTGGACTCTCCTGTTCTGTAACAACAACATGTTTCTAGTGTTTCCCACTTGTGAAACGTTCAAAAATTTGAAATTTAAATGCAAAAAAGCAAATGGTCCCTGTGGAAAAAAGGGAAAGGCACCACGGCAAGCCACATACAACTCAGGGCAGATTATAAAAAGGTTAAAAAAGTTTGGTGCAAATCTTTTAATTTGATTATTTTTAAGTGGGTCACACCCACGCTATTAATTAGAAGCCTTGTAATCATTTTCAGACCACTTTGGGGCCCACTTGTTGAAATTGATGAATGTCCTTTAACGTTCAATTGGTTGATTAATTTGAATTTGAAGACCCAACCCAACTCGTTCCTCTAGAAAAAAGAAATTGAAAATCAGTTTGCATGTTGCATTGTTGTTGACACCATAAGCAATTGGAAATTAAGGTTACTACTAGGTTTTGGGATGTGATGGAATTTGGATTTTGAAAGGGAGAGAGAGAGTTAGTGATTTTTTGGAAGCATTAACTAATAGTAGATTTGAAGGAAAGCAGTTGGGATTTAACAAGATGAACAACCGGTTGTTGCAATTGTAACATCAATGACAAAGCTAATATGCTTATGGTACGTTATAGGATTTGGACACAAGGAATCATTTTAGGGCTTTTAATGTCATGAGACTAGGGTTTTCGTGAAGTACTAAGAACAATTGGTGAGATTCATTGTTGGGATTTTGAGGTTCTGCCGTGCTGGCCAAATATTGAGAAAATAAAATATAAAAAGTAAGGTAATTATCTGGTAGCCACCACTTATTAAGTGGAATTTATGTAAACCACTAATTTTTAAGATTGTATCTATAAACCACTTACTTTTCAAAGAAACATCTTCCACCCACCTTTCCATTAACTCCGTTAACGGAAATATGATGTCAGCATGCCATCATAAGAGTAATATTATCATTTAGTTAAAAATAAATATTTTATTAATTATATTCTATTTTAAAAAATAAATATTTAATTATATAAACAACATCGTTTTTGTTTATAAATAAAAAAAATCAAACAATACAAAATCTTTACGTAGTTAATTATAAATAATTTTCGTAATAATTGTATTACAAGGGTAAAATAGTCTTTACGTAGAAAACCACTAACGGCAGTTAGCTTTTTTAACGGAAAAGTGGTTAGGAGATATGTTTTTGAAAAGTAGGTGGTTTACGAATACAATTTTAAAAATTGGTGGTTTACAAAAATTTCACTTAATAAATTGGTAGCCACCAGATAATTACCCTAAAAAGTATTATCAGATTTGAGAATCGGTGCTATATGAATTAATTAAAAGAAATAGATTATTATTAGTATTTTCAAATATACAACAAATCCGTTGTAGTCTAGTTGGTCAGGATATTCGGCTCTCACCCGAAAGACCCGGGTTCAAGTCCCGGCAACGGAAACTTTTTTAATTTTATTTATTTTTGATGATTTTAATAAACGACGCTCAACTTAAATGTATGGGTGCGCCTGAGAAAAAACCCTAAGCCCAAAACTAGAAATGAAGTATGGTATGTTCACAAGTGGCCGCATCATGTATCGAAAAGAACCAGTGATAGCCAAAAAGAACAAAGTAAATAATCTGAAAAAATTCAAAGAATGCACAGAAGTTTAATTACAACAATTCAAACAAGATGTAATTTTATTTTTTTGTTCCTTTTGACTGTTTCCTCTATTACACACTGCAAAATCACAAGCACAAACCATCTCAAGTTAAAAAAAAAAAAAATTCTTTTTTTTCTTTTTTCTTCAATGCTATTATTGTTTCTCCTTGTACCCATGACACACCTCTACTATTGGTTTTATTCATCACCATAACCTAAAACATATATATAAAATCCAAAGCTAAAAGATGATCTCAAAAACATAAAATAAGAATTCCCAGAACTGAATTTGACCCGTTAAGTATGTTAAAATTTGAAATCCTGCTGAAAGCCGAATTTTGCAGGAAGAACAATTGCACTGTCAAGCAGCACACCTATTTACTGCAAGAGTAAAGATTTCCTTGACTTTGCACCCGTGTGATGTTTGCCTTGAGACTGTTACGAGCTGGAATGTACGATAATCTATAGCATATGCCATTTTTCTAGTAGGATTTCTGTTATAAAGATAGTTCAGCATTCTTGAGATGCCTATCACGTCCATTCATATCCAAGAATCCCAAATAAGAAGATCTTCTCTTGCTTCTGTAGCTTTTACTTCGTGGTCCCTTCCCTTTACGACCTGAATATAACACAAACATGACTAACAAGAAACCCAAGCCACAAAATGCCCATATTGCGATAACCCAGAACCTCAAAGAACTGAATAGCCCATCTTTTTCAGCAGGCACAGATGATTCCATTGAATGATTTCTTGGCATACTGACAGCTTGATGAATTCGATTAACTATGCCAAATTTCCTGTGACTTACAACTTCCTCTGTTGTACCTGAATTTGATTTGGATAAGGAACTGGGGTCAGGGCAGTTCCTCCTTTTATGATGTAACCGCAATGCTTCGTTAAGTTTCTTTGCACATTCTATGCTAAGCAGGTCTCGCTGCAGGATGTTCTTATCACTCCTGTCAAGCGTTGAAGGATCAGGTGGTTCTGGAAACTGAGCCCAGCATTTGTTGACCACATCAACATCTCTCCAATTTGCCTTATCAAAACTCCAATTCCCAACTGAAAAATCCAACCCATAGTGGAAAACTCTGTAGCTGACACCAGGTTGAGGAACATATCCCGGGTATATCAATATCTCCCCGTTTATAATATGCCGAAGTTTCAACTGCAAAACAAAAATACGAGACTCGTAAATTCATTATTCTGACTGAAATAGCGCTAATACACATTATCACGGCTAAAAAAGGGAACATCAATATCACTTCAAGGAGTTCCTACTCTCTGAAGACCAATTTACAGAGAGCAACAAATCAATATATGCGTATAGAACTGAAACCTAGTCAGTTCATCAGTCGTTTCATACAACACTACTATAATTAATTCCTCAAACACATAATGACTCCTCTACAAATTTAAGATAGCAAAATCTAGATGGTGATCGATTGACAAAATTAAAATACCTCTGCTGCTCCAAATGAGTAACCATACATCTCACTAATCCATCCAGATTCATATATATCTCCAGAGATATTTCTGGCATAATGAGCTTTGTCTGCACGAACCTCCTCAGTTTTATGCAACCATAGCATGGCAAATTTACGGAGATCATCTATATGCATAATGATTACACCCCCAACCTTGTCACAAGCATCCGGATGGCGAGTATGGAGTTTTGCAAGCTCATTGTTGCAACCAATAAGGTAGCTGACAATCATAAATAAGAAAAATTAGTTTTGGACAAGATTACTGGTAGATACAAACATGATTAGTAGGGAAGGGAGGGGAATTCAGAATGCAACCACATCTCGAATCCTAGATGCCATTCAACAAACTAAAACATGATATTCATCTTTTGTCTTACTCATAGGGTGTTGAAACTGGCCGTCCACGTTCTGCTTTGAACTCCCATGGTGTAATTGGACCTCTCATAATCATGTCAGCATCAAGAATAACAATAAACTCTGCATCAGTATTTGCATGATTAAGCCAGTGAAGGACAGCGGCAGGTTTATTAATTGCTGGATACCTGACAAGGAACAAACAAAAATTCTCAGCTTTCGGTTTTTCATGTGGACATTCACTTCTCTTAATATTTTCCCTCTCTTAATAACGTGCAAAAATTTTATTTCACTTCGATGCCAGAACTTCCAAGCAGAGTTCTAAAACAGATGCACTGTGCTGTACTAATATTTAACATTTGCACAATAAGTGGCTGCTTTCAAGATTCAAACTTGTGTAGTGCACTTGCCTGCCAAATTTTAGGCTATTCTACAGAATATGTCTCCAAAGTTCATTTCAATTTAGTTTCAGAATAACACTGCAAGTTAATTATAATCTCAGAGGTGACGATAAAGAGAAAACGAGTTACACCAGGGCAGAGGGTAGTTCAAAATTTCACTTTCATGTTTATGAGGTTGCCAATTAAAGAGGAATCAAAGGAAGGAAATTATATGGGATATACTTCAATCAGCAGTTAGGCTAAAGAATGGGATATCATTTACTAAAACCAAATGAGACAATCCACCTCAAGTCATTGAGATATAAAGGCCTCTTATTTAGAGGTTACCTACAATCTGCAATCCACAATTAAGAAATAAGTTCTAGAAGTGAGACCTTCACGAGTTAGTACCATTGCCTAATTTCACTAACACCTAATAAGGACCTCATTTTGACCTGAGTAATGCCACAGATGAATACTAAAGATTTGACAGAAATAACGTGAAACAGATGTCTAGATATGATGGCTAAATTAAACCCAAAAAGCTTAAGAACCAATCTACTAGAAGTAAAAAGGAGAAAAAACATAGAATTACCAATCGCCTGTAAGTGGATGTCGGCTCATGGATGGGACATAATGGGTGGGAGCCAGATCATGGCCTTCATATTTCTTTAAATCTTCATCTGTACAGCTGAGAAGTCGTGTAATATTTCCAGGCTGGCCACTTAGGTGAAAACTGTGAACTAGCCCTACAGTCTGCCAATCAAAGTAAGGGGTACATTCTGTAGAAAAAAGGGTATGAATTTGTGGATAAGGTCTCCCAGGTTCACCAATGGCCTGCTGTTGTCCAGCTGCCTTAGCTTGTATATTAACATGATTTAGAAGCTTTGGTCGAGTAAGTTCAGCAAAAGATTTGCTCTTTAAAAAGCTCAAGTACCTCGACCACTTTGGCTTAGGGCATCCATTTGCTGCATGTTGTAACAGCAGACCCTCGTTTATAGTGTTGATACACTCTAGATTTAAAAATAGGGCTCTCCTTTTATTTGGATCAGGTTCCATCTCTTTTACCTGCAGACAAAATGTATATTAAGCATCCATTACCAACTATAATCATCTTGAATGCAATTTCTTACAGACATTAACTTCAATATATTAGTGAAAAGACCTTATAGTCTGAGGCTCAGTTTTTGTTCACAATACATGCCGTAATTTCTTTCTAGGTTCATATACCTCTCTAGGATAAGGAGGTTCAGGAAAAAGCCGCCCACAGTCATAGACAATATTATCTTCATGATGTTCTAATTTACTGAAAGACCAATTTCCCACTCTAAATGGCAAACCATAGTGAAGAAGAATAGGCTCAACACCCTCTCGAGGAATATATCCAGGATAAATCATCAAGTCATCATTAATCTTATGCCGAAGTCCAACCTGAAAAAGGAAAGAACAGAATTAAATAACCAGGAAAGAAAGAAGGAAAGAAAAAAAAAATACCAAAGAATGTTTTTGGCTGCAGGAAACAAATAAACTGACTTACTTCTGCTGCACCAAATGAGTAACCATACATCTCACTAATCCACCCTGAAGCATAGATGTCACCTGTAATGTTGGTTGCCCAGTGAGCTCTATCTTCACGCACTTCTTCTGTCTTTGAAAGCCACAATGGTGCCAGTGCTCGAAGATCATCTATGTGCATGGCCAAAAGCCCACCAACCTTGTCACAGAGTTCTGGGTGCTTTGTATGCAATTTAGCCAGAATATTATTGCATCCAATCAGGTATCTGAAAAGGCAATGAGTTGTACAAATAAATACTGATAGTTTCCATACAAGGGGTAGAAAAACAAGAAAAAAGAATGAAAATTCTATGCAAAGTACATTTAGTAGCAATTAGTCAAGTACAATCAGCAAGCCACCATTTGGTTCACAAAATTCGCAAAGGGGAGGTTCCAATAGATCAACCAAAGTGAGAAGAAAACAAGAATTCTCATGTAGTTGTAGTCTAAAGAAAAACCTCACCATTTGAAAGAAGAATAAAACTGAAACTATATATGCAAGATATATTTATTGCTAGTAATAGACAAGGTAAAGGAAGCAAGTACCATTTAGCCTTAAGAATGTCTCACAGGAGGTTCCAATACAACATCCAAACGAGAGAGAGACAAAACTTGAATTATCATAAGCTTATGTTCTGAAAAAAAGCTTTCAGTTCCTAGCATACGATGAAAATTATAAGCAGGATATCCCTAGTGCTACCAGTAGACGAGGTACAACTGAAAATCCCAAATTAGCTTAATGATAATCTGAAAGGAAGCATCCAATAAATCAACCAAAAGTAGAAGAGAAAACTCTTCAAGTTCTGAATCCTCATCAGGTCATGTTCAAAAGTGTGCTTCACCAAGGAAAAAGTCAATGTATCACTTAAATATACAAAATAAAAGGTCAAGTACAAACATTACTATCAAAACATCTCTGGTCAGTCACTCATTTTTGTATCTGATGCGGAGCTAAACTAAAAAGCATCTCACAGGTACTGAATGTTTAATTTGTTTTTCAAGAGAAAATACTCAAGTTCGACAATGAATAAGTAAAATTTTCAAATGAATGTTAATACCCATATAATGCCGCTACTGGTCTGCCTTTCTCTGCACCAAGTTCCCAAGGTATAATTGGACCCCGTATAATCATGTCTGCATCCAGAATTACCACCCAATCAACATTCTCAGCATCTTTACTGTGTTTGAGCCAGTGAACAATTCCAGCAGGTTTGTTAATTGCAGGATACCTGCCGACACAAATAAAAAAGCTTTACTTTCTTTATTTCTCACAGGAAATGGAAGCTCCTGGGTCTTAAACCCTTCATTTGGATCTTCAAAATAAATAAAAAAAGAAATGTTAAAAAAGAAGACAAAAATAGTCGCTCAGTTGCTTCAGAATGCAGTTCATCAAAAGCAATGTTACAACATGTTACAACTTTTTTCTAGTTTATTTCTTATGATTTTCAAGATCCAAATGACATTTAAAACGGTCCCTAAAGATAGTTACAAATAAAAACACAACACAGACACAAATAATCATAGTACAAATGTTAACAAACCGGCAAAGAAGAAAGAAGAAACACAGAAAATGAATTATACATTTAGTAGGCACATTAATGATCTATTGAGTAGTAAAACAGGAAAGAAAATATCCTTTCTGATGCATTTTTCAAAAGAAATGCAGCAGAATCAGGAACATAAGAAGAGGCTTGCTCTCTACTTTACTCACAGAAAATTCAGAAACCGGAATTTGTAACCTTAGCGAGGCACTGCCATCGACTTGTTTGTTAAGTCTTGTCTCTATATTTTCCAAGCAAAGCATGAAGAAAAATATATGATATGCATCACATAAATGGAGACAATGATAAAAAATCAATTTAATAAAGCTCTATAAAGCAAAGCAGGAAAGACACGTCCACCGCAAAAAGAAGAATGATAACACCTTAAAAGAACTATTGACCTCCTTTAGCCAAGAAATTGATTGCCTATGCCTAATCAAAACAATTGAGCCATTTTTTTTTTAAAGAAAAACAAATTGATTGCCTGATCAAAATCATTGATGGTAAACAACACAAACCCAGAAACTAAAATTTCAAGTTATGATCAAAGCAACAACAACTCAAAAGAGAAAAAGAAACAGAGAAAGTACCAGTCACCAGTCTTTGGGTGTCTGCTCATAGAGGGCACTTCCATAGTCGGAGCCAAATGCATCCCTTTATATTTCTTCATATCCTCGTCCGTACAGCTGAGGAGTCGGGTCACGGGTCCGGGTTGCCCAGCCTTCTTGAAGCTGCGCATTAGCCCCACCGTCTGCCAATCAAAGTAATTCCGACATTCCACCGAGAACAGCGTGTGGATCCTGTACGGAGCCTCCTGTTTGTGGGGAGGTATCTGACCCGACCCGAAAGAACCCAGAAACGCCAGAACCAGAGCTAAAGACAAGATTTTTGCCATTGAAGCTCGAATTTCAGGGGCTGATCTCAAATGGGTATTGGCTCAAAGATCTTAATTTCATGCCTTGATGAATAAAGCACAAAACTACGATGAGAAGTCAAAGGTTTGATTTATTCCTTTGCTCTGATTTGTTTATTATGTGGCAAGTGAAGTGGTGATAGTGGGAGGGAGTTGCATGCATTAGAAAATATTTTATTTTGAATATTTTGACGTTGTGCTGTCGTGTGTATGGTTATGATGAATTAATTGATAGCAAACGATGATGATTAATCAATCAATTATTGAGAATAACGTAAATAAATGAACATAAAATGGGAGTTGTTGAACACAGCTGGTTCAAAGACACTGTGTCTTGTCCACGAGGAACTACGGTGCTGACGCGGTCCGATTCTTTTTATCAAACTATTTTAAACCGGGCACTGATGTCGACTTACAAACGACATCCCTTCATTGTCGTCTTGAAGCTGCCAATTGCTTCTGTCAATCATTACTTGCCATAAATGCAAAAGATAGAAATAAGAAAATTAAAATTAAAAAGAAGCTGACACAAATTAATTTAATTGAAGCGCTTGAGGAATTCCTTCCTTGAATTGATTGCCACGTCATCAGTATTAACTGTCTCTGACGTGGCAAGGTTTCACTGGCTGATACTGGCGCGAACACGTGGCTGCTTATCTCGAGATCGAGAAACCTCAATGCCATTATTAATTTAATTATAGAGAGATTTTAAAGATTCTGAAGAAACTCTCAAAGACATAACAAAAAGACAATGCGAACTGGGGCTAAACGGGCTGTCGTTTTTCTCTTTCTTTGCCTCCTATTTTCTTCTAATGCTCTACAGCTTAATCAGGTATGTGTATGGAGGCCACACTCTCATTGGTCTTTTATTTATTTATTTTCTGCGTTCTTGAGTTCTTATGGTAACTAATTAAACCAATTTCATAGGATTCATTTGGTCTTGTTTCTTGAGTTCTTGTTAATCTTGCATTCATTTTGATGTTTTATGCAGGATTTTAAAGAATCGGTACCTGAAAGGTAATATATAGATTACATTGTGGTATTCGAGACTCTCAATTACTTGCTTTGTCGAAATATTGTTTGGTTATATGTTAGTGCAAAAAATGGTTACTTACATTTGAATTGATATATAAATATGAAGCCCAGAAATTTGAAGCAAGTTGACGAGGATGCTCATGAAGTGCATTGTTCAAGAGAAAGGAGTAGGGCTGCATGGAATATTATTGATGAGGTAATGGAAATTGGAAGAGCTAAATGAGCCAATTTTATAGATATTATGATGTGATTTTCTTGGTTTGATAATACGCTTTCAAGGATGTTATTTGGGATTTACTGTTGTGTGCAGTATTTGATGCCCTTTGTGGAGAAGGAACGGTATCTGATTTCACCCAAATGCAGGCTTCATCCTGACAATGATCTTTACAGAGATCAGGAACAGCATAAATTCCATGTGGATAAAGATGAATGGCAATGTGGTTACTGTAAAAAGAAGTTTTATGAGGAGAAATATCTCGATAAGCATTTTGAAAATAGACACTACAATCTGCTGAATGTGGTATGTAGCCTTTGCTTGGATGTTATGTACAATTGAAGTTCCTTTTTTGAAGTTATGATGTTGTGTTCAATACAGTTCTAATTCTAAAATTAAGAATTATTGATTTCTTGATTTCTTGTTTAAATGGTGTCAACTACATTTATTCCATTGCATTGGCTCTCAGTCTAGTATAGTTTGGCTATTCAACAGAATAATTTATCTAGACTTTGTTTATATGAAATTTCATGTACAATGAAGTGTCCATCTATCATAGCTTCTTCAAGATACGGGTACGTAATTTCGTATTTGAATGTTAGTTTTGTAAATGAATGTGACATACGATAAGATGCCGGAAGTATCTTAAAGAAAAATTTAGGCAAACTGGAAGTATGCTTTTTTCCTCTGTTGTTCAATATTTATGCAACTATTCAAAGACCGGAGATCCCAGGACGCATCTTATAGCTTGTCAATTTATACCCAGTAAAAAAAGAGGGAAAAATTCGGCAGACTATCCTTAACCTTAATATGTTACATGAATTAAACTTTTCGGTTGGGTTTTCCACTGGGCTTAAAAATCTGATGATGGTATTAATAAATATGTCAAATACTGTTTCCACAAGGGAAATTAAAAGAGAGACTGCACATACTATTACTCTCTTTTCCATCTGTAGGATCCTTATTTCAGAGAGTAGACAATTGTCCTTTTGACTGCTGATTATCTTAATGACAAACTATAACTTTAATGAATAAGCCAGTTTTTAATGCTCAAAGTTTTCTTTCTACCTAATGAACTCCCAAGTTACCTTATTAACTTATGTCATGAAATATATAACTATTGCAACCTCTTGTTTTGCTCTGAAAGTCAACCTTTCTCTGTGTCTGTCTTATAGTTTGATGAAATTAAGGTATTGTTGTTTTGCTATGAAAGTCAAATCATTTTCCACCTCTGTCTTATAGTTTTTTGGATTAAACTGTTGTTACTTATAATCCAATGCTGCTGTGAAATGAGAGTTAAGAGTGCATAAAACGATTGTGTTTGGACCCTTACCTACAAATTTAAGCCTTAAAGTCAAGTGGTAAATTAACATGGTATCGAAGTCAGTTTTGGTAAAAGGCCTTTTGTTTTACTCCCCTTATGTGATTGCGTTTGTCTCAACTTTTGTCTGCTGTCTCTCTTTGGATTTAGTTTCTATCTCCCCTCTCTGTTTGGGCTTGGTCCACAACATGACAAGCCTATTTTGTATCAGTTTTGGTCCTACCTACGAGCTTCTCTAGCTATGAGGTAAAGGTGGGTTGGAGTAAAACATTTTAGCTGATGTACAGTCAAAATTAAGCTGAAGCACAGCAGTTACAGAGTGCAGACAGGCCTTAATCGCCAGATTCTTGGCTTTCTTGGTTGTGGCCATTCTGTCATGTTTATTTTCCTACCAATCTACTTCAGCTCATATTTGCTCCATTGGTTTTATAAATCACCTTCTAATTTACTTTGAGGAAACTCTGGTAACATTGGCTTTGCAACTGTCTTTAACTTGAATGGTTATTGAAAGATGAATGCTCATGCTGAATCCAGAGTACCGGCAGGTGCATGGCTGATATATGTGGTGCAGTGCATTGCGATCTCATGCTGGAACCCACAATACGTAAGACCAAGTGCAATCCTGCAGCTGCTGCAAGGAATCGACATCTGTGTGAGGTGATATCTGAACAATGTCTAATCATTTGTGATTCCAATTTTTCTGTCATTAATTTAATTATTCTCTGCAGAGTCTGGCCAATAGTTGTTTTCCTCTCAGTGAGGGTCCATCAGCAAGCCGTCTTCACGGTAATCTTTTCAGTTTTGGGATGCATACATGTAGATATGTTTTTATCAACACCTTATAATACTTCATTTTAATTATATTGAATTGCAGAATTCTTCTTGCGCCAGTTCTGTGATGCCCACACTTGCACTGGAAAGCAGAAACCCTTCTTGAAAGGGCGCAGGGTAAAATCCATCTTGAAATTTTTTTTTTTTTGTTTGCCTGCAGTTTTTGCTCAACTACTTTTAAGTGGCACAAGACTAGGGTTATTTGATGAGAAGTGTTCTTATTATATACCACTAAAGAAGTGGACAAATCAAGAAGGAAATATGAAAGGTTCCTCTGATTTATCACTCCAACTTCTATTTAGACAAAGTAAAAATTTTGGATGTTAGGGAAGCTCTCTGCAAATAAATGATATCATGTATCAAAATGCTCTCTGTGAAATGATTTTTATTCTCAAGTGGAAGATCTCATTGGGGCAAACCCTTGCATTAAGATAAAAATTAGTTTAATTCATCATTATGGCTATCAAATAAGAGGCTTATTTGATATAAACCTAAAGCTATCATATTGTATCTTCAGATTGAATTTGTACATGGAAAGTTATTGCTAGTTATACTCTCCTTTACCTTGCCTCTATTTTTCTGTATTTGCAGAAGCAGACAAGTATGACTTATGTTGCTATTTCCATTTTCATTTTGATGCTGCTCCCACTTTTCTATGTTTTTGTTTACTTGTACCAGAGGTATTTATTTTCTGCCCTCTTCCGTTTTTCATGTGGTGCAGCTTTGAAATGGTTTATTAACTGTTCCTGTTCATGTTCCAGGGGAATAAAAAGGGGCGCCCAAGAGCTGAAACGCATCTCACGAGGTGGACGGAAGAAAAAGGCTTATTAGTTGGTATAGTTTTGTGTAGTTGATCATGATACAGAGCTTCATTTGTTGTTGAAATATATGGAGGGGGGAGAGAGAGAGAGATGTAGATTGAATACATATCTGCTTTCTTCTATGTTCCTTTCTGCAATATGTATGGGTTTAGAGAAAAGCAGGATACTAAAGGATAGTTGATTGACTCAGTAGATTCATATGAACAACTATTTAGTGGAAGGAGGTGGGTAGAAAATTGAACATTGTTCACCTTTAACTGAATAGTAGAAATAGATGGTAGGTACATCATGTTTTTCCATGGAAAGTTTCAACTTTCAAACCGGAAAGTTAGCAGTATTGTGTTCACCAAAATACTGCTTCTATTGGACATTAATGCCGATGATTTTGGCGGTGGAGCTGGCCTTTGGAATGGCTATGTACAGTACACCATCTTTCACCTCCGCTTTAATCTTCTCAAACTCTATCTTCTCAGGCAATGCAATTCTAGTGCTGTAGCTTCCATAACCATTGGTCGGCCACTCTTCGTCCTCAGCTGTACTTTCATCATTGTTTCCTTTGTTCATTGGAACCTTTTCTGCCTTGACTACAAGCATGCTCTCTTCAACCCATACCTTAACATCATTCTTGTTCATGCCAGGCATATCGAACCTAATCTTATAGTCGCTTTCCCCCTCCTTAATGGCCCAAGGTGTTCTTCCCCGACCGTATCCACTTCTCACCCTTTCTTGTTGCGAAGGCCAAGTGACCCCGTAAGCAAAAGGATCCTCCATTATTCTTTCCATGGTTTCCATCATCTGTTGCACTGTCCTTGCAGTAGGAAAGCTATCCCATATCCCTGTAGAGAGAGAAGATAAGAAGCTTTCAATAAGTTGGTCATTACAATTTTTTTTTTTCCCCCTGCATGTTACATGTTGGTTTTACATCCATTATGCAATTTTCTTGTCCTTGGAGGCAGGAATTAAAATTAGTTCTATGATTCCAAGAGCAAGAAAAGTGCTTCAGAAATGTGAAGTAAAGGAGTGTAACTAAATTTTTTAGTTACCTGGAGATGAAACTGGGGCTGCTTTCTTTTTCGGCTGGGATTGATTCAGCCTCGCTCTTTGCAAGTGATCAAGGTTGCCTCTGTTATCTGCCACGGCCTTTACCCTGCCAGAAAATTTCCCATTTCTCCGCAAGGGGGGACACCCGTAGCTGGTAAAACTGGTGATTCTTTCGGATGCACAGGGAGTGCAGATACCAACATGTGATGCCATTTTCTAGTGAAATGTGATGTATCTTTCGAGTAAGAGATGCCACCAATAATGAAAAGCAATTCGTTGCATCTCCAGAGTGCACATTTATAGGGTGCCGACGACACTTCTGGATTTAGATGTGCTCAGAATCAGTAGTCGTGATTTATCTTCCAATGTTCTAGACTCCTCTACAAGCTGCTAATCCTGAATTGTCAACCGCCCATTATGATTTCATGACGGAAATTATATGGGTCCCGTTAGGCTCTTGTTTTGCACTCTGCCAAGTCATCTACTCATTGTCAAACTCTTATCATTTTCACCAACTGTGGTTAATATCCTCACAACAATTCCTAAAGAGCCCATAACATTACTGATTACTATTCAGAGCATGTTGCCATTTTTCAGTCTCAACATTTTTTAGTCTAAATTAGGAGAGATTTTAGCGCACTTATATTTTATATTACACTTATTTAATATATGTATGAATTAAATATAACTATTAATTATATAATAATTTTTTATAATAAATATACACATATCATATATGTATTTAATAGGTATAGTATAATAAAAATACTTTAAAATCTTTTTAGAAACAAATTAAAATTGTTTGCAGAAGTTGTACATGTACTTAGGTCCTGCTTGAGATTGAGGTGTAGTAACTTTTAACCCACAACTGTTGTAGGAAAGAATTATAATTATGAAATAAAAATTAATAGTATATAATAAACATAATTTTTAAATAATAATTTTAACAAAATTATTAAAAATATAATAGATTTTTCATCATACAAGTGAAAAATTATATCAACATAATTTTTAAGCTAAAATAATTAGTATTTACTAAATACTTTAATACTATAACCTTTTAAGTTACAATTATCCAACTTTAATCCCCAACAAACCCATAATCATGAGAGTGGGGCGCGAATGGGGTGTTGATGGTTGATGTTATCCAGTTAGCATCATAAGCCTTCCAGGACCACAATGGCACATTCCAGAGACATTCAGTTTGCTTAAGCACCCTATAGATTCTTGATCGACACTCATCTTTCAAAAGCATTTTTCTTGGACATTTCTAGCTTAGAAGTGTTTCCTGCCAGCTCTAGGACTGAGTAATCATAAACTTTTTATTATATTTAACACACTCTAAACTCTTTTAGATGAGTGAAGGGATTTGATATTATGTGTGCAATTCATACTAAGAAATGGTAAGTGTCGGAATCATAGATACAGCCCACATAATATCTCATTCCACATAAGCTGCTTACTCAATTCATACAAGGGTCTTTGTACAACTGGTTGCCGCTGTATCATTATTAAAAATATCCTATAATTCTTTAATAAAGGTTCATGATTAATGCTCTTGATGCCGCAAGACCCTGGGAAGGGAACAGAACACTCACACAACACTGATTTAAAACTCAGTTGTGTCATAGATCTGGTTGATTTTTCCTTTTGTCAAGACATAGGTATGGTAGCTAAAACAAATCGAAAGATTCAAACAGCACAATTGGTTTGCAGATACAGGTGCATGACTGATACTGTTGACATTGTAAATTACATAAATAATGATGTGTGATGCGTAACACTCTTCAGCTTCAGACAGAGAATGGAAACCAGTTCTGGCTCATCATCTGACCTCTAACTGAAGAACTGGCCGAATGAAAGTCAAAATTTTTCGTCATTTTTTCTTTTGCGGATCCCGACTTAGTCCATGCTTCTTCAGCGTTTTGATATAATTTCTCATCAGAGTAAACTTGTTGCTTCCAAGGTAATAGAAATAATCCCATGAATAGATCCCAGTTTTATGCAAATCATCAAAAACTATCCTGAACCATCCAAATTATCACAGGTTAAACAGGAAAATTACATCTTCAAACAAGCCTATTTCTGGATAAAGTTCAATAGAGATACACACATTTAGTTTGAATCTCATATTTAAGCATTAAGTTTCAGTACCTTACCCCGTAATTCCCTACAGGTCCTGCAGACATGATGCCCACATGACGCCGACCAAATATTACCTGGTTCAGGAATGTCGAGAATTCAAAACGCCAACAGAGGTGGATGAAAAAGAAACCATCACATAAGTTTAACAGAAAGTTAAAACTCTGTTACCCCTATTAATGAACATGTCTAGTCTGGCCCCCAGACATAGAAGCAAAAGCATATTACATGTGCCCCTATAGTGGTATTACAGTCAGAAATTTGCAGCAAAACTGCGGTACCAAACATAGGGCAAAACTGGCATGATAGCTGATGTTCCTAATTTCTAAGTACTCACTCAACCAATTGTCCAAGGAGAAAAATGAACCAAAAATAATCAACAATTTTCAGAATAAGGAAAAACGTTTGAATTTCTACCTTTTCACCTCCCACTGACCTAATCTTTCCGTCAGCAGCTGGACTATGTATTCTTAGATATTCAGCAGACAAATTAAACTTGCTACCATTAACATATTCAATCTCCACCTGATAAAGTAAAAGACATATAGTCAGGTTTGCATTCCATAATTAATCAATTTTTCCACAACAGTTACAAGAACTAATACTAGGGTTACCTTTTAGGGGATCAAACCTACAATGAAGTAAACATACAACAACACAACCCCCTAATAATTGCTTGATCGATTAACCAATTTTCTAATCTCTAGTTGCAATGACAATGTTGTGAAAATGTTAAATATTTATACAAACATTTCTGAGAACCAGCAAGGTGTCATTGTCATAAATCATCAGGCCAAATTTCTGCTTCCATAGCATAATATTAACTTAATCATGCCATAATTACTTTTATTTGCACAGAATGTTCTCAATAGAACAAAATAACCCCATAACTAGGTACTCGAAAAAAGCTTGAGCTTTATGAGAGAATCATCAATAAGAAGACCACACTCATAATTCACTCTCAACTTATATCAAACAAGACTGTGCTCATAGCACCATAAGCACAAGTGGTTCTAGCAATTAAGCTTAAATATTACTAACTAATAATATGTAGCATAATTGCAAAGAAATAAAGTTAAAATCAACTAAAAACCAAAAACCCATTTCGGGATTGTGATCATTTACTTACTAAACTAACAAAAACTTAAAAAAAAACGATAAAACAAACAAAACATTTTTAACCTACAAATTTAACAGTGAGCATACGTCCCAAAAAAAAAAGAAAGAAAAGAAAAGAGTGTAGAAGCAGAGAAGTGATTTCTTACATTCTTGGGTGCATTAAGAGAGAATCGAGCGAGGCGCGGAGCATCCAAATCTGTATGCAGCCTCCGTATCGCTCTCTGTATCGCTAACATTGCTCCCCTTCTTCTCTAACCTCGCTGAGTAACGCCTCTCTCTCTCTCTCACTCTCTCTGTCTCGCAGCGTTTTCGTTCATGCCGTGAATTTCCGGTCTGGGCCCCAGCCGTTCTTTAGTAAACAGCAAGTAGTTGGGCTTTATAGCCCACTACTTATTGAGCCCAGTGCTCGAGTACATTTGTTCGTAGCCCGTAAACAAGGGCGCCACTATTATTCAATATCTAATTTTTTCCTCACCAGACTCTTTATTATTAGTTTTATTTATTTGCCATTTATTTTCAATTTAAAATTATAAAAAATGACTTAAAATTTCTGAAAATTTTTCTATCTTTTTAAAATTTCTCTCTCTTCAAATTAAGCTTTGATTTGAAAAGTATTTCTTTACAAATTGTGAACCTTCAAAATGTGACACTTAAGAGAGATGAATTTATTTGACTTTTATATAGGTATGAATTTGATCCATAAGAGACAATACGCAAGGAATATCCGTCTTTCTGCTAAATAGTATGTATTGAACTCATAATTCATGAAATGCTTTTTATGAATGTCAACTAAGCATCGTAAATAAATTATTCTTGATTGTTCAATCATTTGATAACTAGAATCATTCTTTCATAAATGATCACTATGAGTTAAACTTGATAGAATTTGATCAATCCTGAAATTATATCACATATTCTTTATATTTTTCAAAGAAGAGATAGGAAAGCAAAGTCCATTGTCTAATAGATAGGACAGAGGTCTTCTAGACCTTTGGAAGCAAAACTAATTTTGTTACTTGAAAATATAGCAATTATTGAGGGTAATTATGGAATTAATTAGGATATGCAAAAGTTAAAAGATTGGAGATAATGCTAAATATTTGAATAGGGGATATTTATAATTAATTGTGGGGTACGGTGAATGGTGAGACAAAATATAATGGTTAAGTAGCTCACTCCATAAGCAATTGAATTTGGAAGTATATAATTCAACAATATACCAAAATGAAAGAATTTCGATCAAATCTATCAATAAAAAATTGTAACAAACATTCTTTTATTAATTAATTAATTGCCGCACAAAATTGAACTACACTAAAATAAAAGTCAAGAGAGATCATATTTCGTACAATAATGTTTAATTACAAATGCCTTGTGTAATAACAATAATGTTAAACTAATTAAACTAAGAAGCCTGATTTAATGCGTACCATCGTGTATATTATGGTGTCCGACGGTATACATGGAGTGTTTTCATTGGTGAAGAGGTGGGCCTACAATACAGCTCCGTCCATAAAGACTCACCACGTGTACCGTTAGACACCATAATGTATGCAATAGGGTGCGCACTTGATCGAAATTCATTGAACTAATATATATGTAAAGATTTATACGTGTATCATCATTTCTTTAGAGACCAATATTTAACTTGTATTTGTTTTTTTGATAACTAATAATAGCATTTACTTTATTTATATATAAAATAAAACAACGAAACAAACTTACCTTATTTCTTCCTCATAAAGAACGGCCTCATCACTATGTCTATGATCATTAATCTTTTTCGTTATCTTTAATAATAAATGATGCTGCAACAAAGTATTATATATGCAATTTAATTAAGTACGTTTAAAAGCTTTGATACAAATAATGGCAGTAGAATAACCTTATTAGTTTATTAATTTGTTAACATCAATTATTAAGTGTACTTTCTAATTCTTTTGATATAATATGATGACGGTGAACGACTAAATAGGGTCATAACAATTATTCCCATGAACAAATCCTTATTTTATTTTATTTTTTATCTTTCTTTCAACAAAATCCTAATTATCACCAACACGGTGTTGATTAATTTGGTACGTGGGCATGTGGCTAGCTATGTGCTTTGGTCATCTACAGGGGAAATAACTTTGTCTTCTTATATTAACCCCATGTTTGGTGGTAATTTTTGGTTACATTTCAGTGTATTGAAAACTGAAAAGATGGCTAATACAATGAAAGGTGTATAAAATAAACTTATGGGGGTAAGGTTTTGGGCTATATTGCATCTACATTGAAAAGGTGGCTAATATAATGTAAGGTGTATAAAATAAACCTATGAAGGTAAGGTTTTGGGCTATATTGCATTAAATTACTGTTTATATGTTAAATATAATCATTCAACTTTATTATTTAATATATTTTAATTTATTAAATATTAATTTTTATTTTTATTTAAATTAAAAAATTAATTTAAATAATAATATAAAATAGTAATAAACCTAAATATTTAATAAATAAATGATAATACATTATTTTACTTTAATATGTAAAAAAATATTTTAATTTTATAATATAATATTGTATTATAATATAATATAATTTATATTATATTATAATTCTACAGTATTATATTTTACCATAAAATATTAAATTATACTATATTGTATTATGATTATTATATATTATAATAACTAATATATAAAATAAATTATATTATAAGACAATATTATTAATAATATAACATAATATTGTAACATTTTATTATTTAATAATAGTATATTATTAAATCATTTTTATATTATAAAAATTAGTATAAAAATAATTATTTAATACTTAATTCCAAAAATTAATGTTAAGACCCTAAAATATTAAAAAATTTAAATAATATTAATTTAATTTTAACAATAAAATAAAATAATATTATTTTATATAATACAATCCATACTACGTACACCAAATATAGTATTATATTACAATTTAATGCAATACACTCTGTGCATTGCAGCTAATACAGTGTAATACAATACAGTATGCTAAACAAATAAAAAAGACACTATAAATTGAATAAATAATGATTTTGATATAAGTAATTATTGGTTCACAATATTCTTTAAAATATCAATAATAAATGGTGTTAATTAATAATCTTTTAGGAAAGATTATTACACTTTGACAAAGCAAGAAAATTCTAAGTCTTGATTGGTTACAAGATTGGTTGAACAAAATATCGCTATTATCAATTTTATTTACTTGATCCATAGGAGTAAATTGATAAAGTTCTATACACTTATTCCTTATTGATGTGAGTTGTGCAAAACTTTTAGTATATGCATTTATGAAATGATATGGTTAAAGATTTAATCACTTAGAAATCTTTATATGCTGTAAAAATTAATGACAAATTTTTTTCTTGGCACAAGGTCATATCAACATGAAATCTAAATTCGCTCAACATTTTTCTTTATAATTGTTGCATATTGAATTGCAGGTGGAAATTTGCTAGATAATTACGAGGAGAAGTCAAATTCCAGATAAAAATTATGTGAGGAATTACCAGAAATAAATGAAAGGAGGTTTAATTTAAGAACCCTTTTACGTTGTTCCTTGTGTTAAGCAGACGTAAAATTGTTCAATTGGAGAAATTAAACAAAGACGTAGGCCTATAGGCGTTGTATAATTGATTAATTATATTAATTAGGTTAATTAATCGATCTTTGCTTTCGTTTAAGAGAAGCAGTATCTTATCTCTGTGATGCTGGGATTATCGGGTTCCATAAATCTAAGATTCCATTTCCAATTTATGCCCTATATTATATATTATTCTTGCAGATGCATGCACTGTAGCAATTAATTAGTTAATTTATGTAATTAAATATAAAACATAAAATAGCGGCTGTGTGAGGATACACTTAATTTTACTTGCTCTCCCTAATTTTTTTCTTTTTAAAAAAAAATAGTGAGAAATCAAGTAATTCATTTTGTGCATCATCAAACATGATATTCTAGATATATGATTGAATATGAAAAACCATCTTTATGATTCATATACTCAATTATTTATGTAAAATATGATTATTCAGTTAAGAGTAACGCTACACATCCTAAATTTTTTGTTAATTCTTTTTTCTCTGCATTGATATAAGAAAAAGAAAAAAAAGAAAAAAAAAAGGAACTTAGGACATTCATAATGATCAAACCCAACCCAACAATAAAAGAACAAGAGAGAATCAATAATGATCAATACACATGATAGTTTTAACAACATGACCGAAGCAGAGCAGGAGGGGTACGTTAATATATAGAGGAAGAAGAATTAATCAAAGAAGTAAATTTAAATGCAACAATTAGATTAATTAACATGATATACATATTAATTAAATTCTCAAACAGTTGCTATTGGTACTAGCTAATAATTAATCAAGATGAAGAAAAAGGTTATCTTCTTGTTGACTGAAGCAGTAGTCCCATGAAAGTAAAGAGTCCACATTGACATTATCAATCCACTGCTGAAAAGAACTGGACTGATCACCCAGTGAAGGGTTGTGATTATTTGATTCTTCCCAGGAAAACGACGACGTACTGCATGAACTCGAAGTGACGTCGTTACTGCAATTGTTTCCCCGCAACACTTGATAATCAATGTTCAGAATTTGTTGTGATTTCACATCACCTGTTCTCCGAATTACTTTCATCAGGTTATCATCGATCTCTTGCTCCGTCGATGAACTTGATACAGTTAGATTTGAATGCTTGATCTCATGTTGATCATCAGTTTTTTTATCATCGGTCACTACTTGTTCTTCTTGATTACCATTAATAGGCTTGTGAGTCACGGGGTCTAATCCGAGCAGCTTGAGCCTCTTTTTAATTCTGGTGTTCCATTGATTCTTGATTTCATTATCCGTACGCCCAGGAAGATGTGCAGCAATCTTCGACCACCTAATTAATATACATAATATAAGCAATGATCTGGTCCAGAATTCTAAACTTTATTAAAATTCAGAAATACTATTAAGCTAATAGCTTTTCTAAGACTTTAACTTATTAAAGATTCTGGATTGAAATATACTTTAACTTATCAAAGATTCTAGATTGAAATATATATATATATATATATATATATATATATATATATATATATATATATATATATATATATATAATTGAATTGATTAATTCAAGAACATGTATATAGATACTCAATTACCTATTACCAAGAAGCGAATGAAGTTGAATAATCTGATCTTCTTCATCTTCTGTAAACGTGCCTCTCTTAAGGTCCGGTCTTAGATAATTAATCCATCTTAATCTACAACTTTTGCCACATCTCAGCAAACCTAATGAAGCATGCATGATTTATCATAACAATCACCATTTTAATTAATTAATTAATTAATTAATTAATGATAATTAGTGCAAATGAAATTAAACATACATAAGATGAGAGAGACTGATCATTTAATTAGAATATATATTTAATTTATAGTAAAAGATAAATTACCTGCAAGCTTTGGAACCATACGCCAGCAATGGATTCCGTTGTTAACAATGAAGTTCATAAGCTTATGATCTTCTTCAATCGTCCATGGACCTCGCTTCAATCCAACTTTGTCACAACAAGGCTGCCTCCCCATATTTTCACTAGCTAGCTAATAACTTTATGATTTCGATTTTTGAGTATTATGTGATCGAACGATCTTATAAAAAGAGAGAGAGCTTACAAAAGAAGTACTTATAAAAGAAGCAAAGATGGTGTGACAGATCATCAATGGCTACAGAAAAATCATGTTGTGTTGTTTAAAAGGGGAGATAAATGATTGAATGCCAAAAAGCAGTTTGTGTTGTTAGGGTTTTTATAAAAGCATGCAATGTTTTGGGGTTTTGTAATAATGAATAATATATAAAATTTGGCCACCACCCATACTGAGACAATGGGAAAAAGTGTTAGAAATTGATCAAATAAATTAAAATCAGACGTGGGTTGACAAAAAGGATTAATAAAAATCTTCTCACTGGCTAATTAATTTATTTAATTTTATAATAAGTGAATGGATTGGATTCCTTGGTCCCCTTGAAAGCTGGCCAGTTTTGTCGTTGGAGGCAACTCTTTTAGAATATAAAGAGATGCCAGATGCCCTCACCATAAATGATGAACCTTTCTTAAAATTCCAATTGCGGATTCATTCAAGTGAAATGTTAAAAAAAGTTAAATTTGGAGTCAATGTTTTTTTTTAGTTTTGATTGATTGAGAGTGACATATGTTAAGAAAGGAACTCAATTGGAATCAAGCCTTACTAGTAATCAATCAATGTCTTTACAGGAAGCCTTAACTCATTGTCTTTTAGGTTGAAAATTAAAATTTGCCTAGTTGTTTGTCAATGACAAATTATGTTTAAAATAACTTTGTGTGATTCTGTCGGCATGAGAATTTAGAATTTGAGAATTGAGACTCTGGCTGCTGAATTGAATTGCATTATTATTTCTGGTCTTCAAGTTATTAAATTAACTAATTAATTAAGGGTCTGGATAAGTAGTATTTCATATAATTTATATCGCACACAAAAGATATATAAGACCCGTCATTTTATTACAAATTTTTATATACTTTTGTGTGGAATGTAAGCTACATATCATGTAACTTAGCAAAACCCATTAATTAATTTGCTGACCAAAAATTTGTTCTGTTTTAATTCAATTCTTTGGCTTGTTCATTAATTGTTTCAATTCCCCACTTTCTTAACTTGCTACTAATGAACTAAATTATATTATTAAATAATTATAATAATAAGAGTGATAATACAGTTACAAATTTTTATATAAATTTATTTGGTACAAACTAATTAATATAACATAAGTTCATTAGTTAGATTAAATAGCTGCAAAACAACACAACACTAGAAAGAAATTAAAGTGAGGGAGGCATTATAGGGTAACCATGAACCACAAGTGCCCTCATAAAGAAGACAGCAGGGTCACCTAAATAGGAAAAGAAGGAAGTCATTTTTCATTCAATTAAAAATATGTAAGGGTCCAAGATTTTTTTTTTCTAATTATTTGAAAGTAAATTCGATTTATTTTAAGCTCGACACTCTGTGATGTCATAACCAAAAAAACCTAAATGGATTTTTGACAGATTTTTAATTATAATATATTATTAAAAAATTTCTAAGGCGACACATTAATTAATTTTGATCTCATGATACAATTTTTAAAGAAAAAAAAAATGAGGAACTGCAATGATAGGCTAGGTAGCTGTTGGTTCATGCATGCATAAATGTACTTAATTATTTAGTTTGGAATATTCCTTAAATCTTTTGTAGACTGTACATTGATCGAATACATGAACTTAATTCAGTTTTTGAACTGGTGTTCGGGGGAGCAAGAGAAGACATCAAAGCTTATTATGAACATTAATAAATTCAATGTAGTCAAAGTGTTCCATTTAATTTAATTTAATTTGATAATTTTGGGCAACAAGTAAAATGTTTAATAATTAACATTTCTATAACAAAACTTCGGATTAAACGCTGCAAATGCTCAATCTCATATGTAAAAATAAAGTAATTCGTGCAAAAAATAAAAGAAAGTTGCAACTTTAAAGATGTTGAAATATGATGCAAAATATAGTTAAAGAAATCATTCTCCACCACTAAACATTGGATTTTAGGTCAATTATCAAAATCAAATATGAGAAGGCAACTTCTTAACATGAAGAATGTGCTCAATCTTCGTCTATAAAAATTTACACATTTTGTAATTACACGTGTAAGCAATAGATAGCATAACAAATTTGAGAATTTTTTTTTTATAATAACGATTTGAGAATCGATATATAAAACAAAATAAATTCGAGAATTTCGCTGAACAACTTTTGTATGGCCTAAGACTCCTTAGCAAAATTTTCTTACGGCGATTGCTTTTTCTGGGAATTAATATTATTTTTTTTTTACCCTCGATAAAAATATTCATTTATTTTCATTGACCATTGTAATTATTGCACATACTAATAGAAGTGTAGATTTTTTAAATTTTGAAGTAGTTTTATTAATTAACAACTGATGGAGATCATTTTATTTGTTATTGTGTAATTAAGCTCAAGGAACTATTTTTTTTTAAATTATAATTTGAATGGACATATTATTTGAAGTTTTTTTTTGTTATTAGAATTTTTAACAATTATTTTATTTGCTATATTGTAAGTTCAATAGATACTAGTTTTTTTTTTTTTATATATAATTACTATGATGTTTACCTAAATAAAAAAAAATCAAACACTTAAACAATAATAATAGAAGTAAAAACAACATAATTAAAGTAATATGACTCTCCAGCCCTATTGTTGCCTTATAAAATATAGTCAAATTTCTTCATTTTTTTTATTTTCAGTTTTTCCTTTGCACAACCTAACTCAAGTCTGAAGTGGCACAAGAGTGTTTTCAGATTTAGTCCAAGAGACAAGCACAACCCAAGATTATGGCTCCATTTTTTCGAATTGGCTGTATTTTGCTATAGGTAATTAAATTATGTATTATATGTCATTAGAAAGATAAATGTGTCTAGTATTTGAAAAATCTTACGGAATCAAATTCAAACTTCTCTTCTTGAAGATATTCAAGATTTTGTCAACAAAGGTTACATCTTTAAAAAATTCTACAAAGGCCAAAAGTTCTGAATTTACAAGCATCAATGCATCAAGATTTAATTAATATACTTCATATCATTAGAAATCTCTATGAGTCAGGAGTTTAATGAATTTTACGATGTTTGTTTAGTTTTATACATCAATTTATGATAAAATGAGTATTGACTGCTCGATTTACTATTGAAACCGACTTTGAAGTCAAATTGTGTTTTGCTTTGTTCTCTTCCACCTCATTGCAGCTAAGACATTCAATTCAAGTTTGATTTAAGTTTTAAAATGATAGAGATCTTATCTTAATCTTGGAGGGATGTTCCAAGTTATCTATATAAGAGTAATAGGTTGTAACTTTAAAAAATGGTGGGGATTATTAGAGTGTAACTTAAAAGAGTGCTCTTGTTAGAGTTTCTTCATTTAACTCCATCTCTCTTGGGTGGATTCCTTAGAGTGGTGAATTAAGAAGCCCTGTATCTCTTATATTCCTTGGGTGGATTCCTTATATTCACTGGGTGGTGAATATCTGCAGCCCTTTGTAATCTTCTTGAGCGGTGAGTTTTGAAGATCTAGAGAGCCCTGTATCTCTTATAAGATATCATTGGGTGGTAAATGTATTCCCTTGTAATTCTTTTGAGTGGTGAGCTTTGATAAGTTAGAGAGCCTTGTATCTCTTGTATGACATCATTGGGTGGTAAATTTTCTATATCCGGGTGAGCATTTGTTCTTGCCTTGTCCACGTGTGTTTGTTTTACTTAAAAATAAAAGTTTTATCTTTAATCTAGTGTCATTAATGAGAGAGATAAAGCCAAGCAAATGGTGCTTGATTTTCAATGCTACTGATAGCTCTGTCTATTTTATTGTTTCAACTTGGATGTTTGTCACTTAAAGCAATCATATACTAATTTTAACAAATGTTGTTTTAGCATCTTGTCTCCTAGTTATGGATGCATTCAGCATTTTTTGGTGTTTGTCATGAGCATCTTTTCCTTGAAATTATTAGATCTAGTGAGACATTAATTCTCATAATAAATTTTAGTAGTTTTAATTCTTTCAATTTCTTTGTCTTAATCATAGTAGCTTAAAAACAATGTTAGCATCATTTTTTCTTTCTTCTAATTTAGCTGTTTGAAATTATAAAATTAAGTTTTCAAAAGACCTCAAAATGATTAATGTCATGTAATTAATGTACTTTTCAAAAACCAGTAATAACATGCTAGAGTAGGTAAAATTAAGTGTTTAATTAATTAAAAATTGTTAGTGATCAATTTACACTACTATAAAAAAGGACATAGATGATGTTTAAATTAACCTTACAATAACGAAGTAAAATTAGTCATCGTTGTAACAGTCATATAAAACAAGGTACAAAAGATGACGTGTAAAGAGAGTCATCTAATGCTATTGATAGCTTTGGCTATTTTATAGTACCATAGATAACTCATTTCTCAAAAAAGTAATCATCTAATGTTGTATCATAGATGACTCATTTATCAAAAACTAGGCATCTAATGTTGTATCATAGATGACTCATTTCTCAAAAAGGCAGTCATCTAATATTGATTTTAAGTCACCCCAATAGGAATAGATTACTAAAGATCTGAAATGGTTGTCATTACATAATAATGATATTATTATTATTATTATTTATGCTAACCTGCAGTGCAATAAATTTTTTTGAAAGGTTGTAGTATAAAATAAATATTCATCAAGTAATTGCATTGATTATATATAAATCTGGTACATTAGAAACAATATTAAAAAAAATACTTTGTGTTTACAATTCTCAAAATAAAGTAACTAGATATCCATAACTCTTTTTACTTAGAAGAAAAATATTACATTCTTCACAATAACTAGATTTCCATAACTCTTTTTCTTTAAAAGAAAACTATTACATTCTTGACAAGAACAACAAACCAGTTGACTACTCCAATAATCATTCCAATGCTAGAGAGAGATGGAGAGTGAAACCTTTTGACAAGCCTTCCTTGATTGCAATATCAAAATAATTGAAATAATTTCATAAATCCTTTTAATGTCTTACTCAAAACAAAGACATATAAAAAATGATTCTATTCATTTACTAACCTTGCAAAGTCATTATGTTACAAAATTTAGTGAAAAATATTCTCCCATATGTACTTTGCCCACCCCAATCTCACTTCATCAATATCTTTTTGGGTGTAACTGTCTCGTCTAACAAACTATATATCATATACAAAATAGTCAATTTTAATACATGCATCAACATTATAAAATCTATAAATTTTAAAAGGATAAGTAAATGATTTCCTTTATAAATCTCATGACATAATATCCACATTCAACATCTCCAGTTTGTTGAGGACACTACACATGAATTTTGAACTAATTAATGTCATGTGCATGCGTAAATAAATTTAAATTTACACCGAACATATGTACAATTTCATATACCTCAACACTCTTCCAAACAATGGGTTTTCAATTCACATTTCCTATTTTTTCCACAAAAATCTTGAAAGCACTTAAGATACATAATTACATACACATTTAGTCAAACATGTTTTACTACATGCATTATAATTGACAAAAAATGACAATAACTTACATTGATACAAAGTTCTTCAAATCAGGGCAAGGTTCATGGCTGAGAGAATAAAAAAAATATACTATGAATTTGAGTGGATCCACAACAATGGTTGCTACCTATAATGATAAATATTTTACATAATTTCTTCATGATCGTTTATGTCCTAATTTGAGAGAATATTATTATCCTAACTGAATAATATCAATAAAAACATCAATTTACTAAAGCACATAACACAACATCTTTTAGAGGTTGCTAGGGCCATTATGTTCACAACCAATGTGCCAAAAATATTTTAGGGGAGAGCATTCTTACCGCATCTTATCTCATAAACCGTATGCCCTCTCGAGTTCTTAAGTTCAAAATACCTATTTCTGTTTTTCTTGAAAGCTACCCATAAAATCACCTTGTTACCTCTAATCTTGCACTCAAAACCTTCGGTTGTACAACCTTTGTATATCTTCTGAGTCTTTAAAAAACAAAGTTGTCTCCAAGAGCCATCAAGTGTCTGTTTTTAGGATATTCTCCTACTAAAAAAGGGTACAAGTGCTATAATCCTAAAACAAAGAAACTATTCGTCACAATGAATGTCAAATTCTTTGAAAATCAACCTTTCTTCCCATTAATCTCTTCAGGGAGAAAATTTGAGAGAAGATAATTCTTGGGATCCTCTTGATGTCTTAGAACCCAATCTAGAACCTAATCTGCCTAGAAATTCCAGCCTATAACCCAATTTGCCTAATTTTCCCAATAATTCCAGCCTAGAACCTAATCTGCCAAATGATTAATTCTAGACTTGTTTTAGATCTGTAAAATACCTCCCCACTCAGTCTTGACCTTCATATTAGCCTACCTAACATCATACAACTCAAGCAATCAATAATGTCACTAAGGACTGAAAGGATAGAAGCAAATTCATGTTTAGAGAAACCAACTGACGAGTTTCGTGTCTATTCACGAAGGAAGAATAAAACTCAAGAGGTACAGCGACTTATAGACCGGGCAGAACCAAGATCTGAACTAAGAGAGGATCAAAACCCACCTATTGAGCATGGTGAGAACGAAGCTCAGAAGTCCACATATTTGTCTATTGTGATAAGGAAAGGAGTGAGAAATTGCACCAAACATCCTATTTACAAGTTCTTGTCATATGCAAATCTATCCAAGGAGTATAAAAGTTTTGTGGCCAATCTATATAATACCACTATTCCAAGAAACATCCATGAAGCCCTTAAGTCAAATGAGTGGAAGAAAACTGTTCATGAAGAAATGACAGCCTTAATAAAAGTCAAATGGTGTAAGTGAGTATTTACAATCAAATGTAAGGCTGATAGAAGCGTGGACAGGTATAAAACAAGACTCGTGGCGAAGGGTTTCACACAAACCTATGGAGTGGACTATACCTAGAGACTTTTGCCCCAATGGCAAAGCTTGTTACTGTAAGGGTTCTTCTCTCTCATACTACAAATTTGGATTGGTCTCTCAACCAACTTGATATCAAGAATCCCTTATTGAATGGAGAATTTGAAGAGAAAGTTTACATGGATATGCCGCCTAGTTTCGAAGAAAAAGGACTTGCTGGAAGAGTCTGTCATTTAAAAAAGTCTCTCTATGGCCTTAAACAGTCTACTAAGGCATGGTTTGACCGATTTGGGAAAGTCTTAAAGATCTATAGATACGCTTAGGGGCAAGTTGATCACATGATGTTCTACAAATGGTCTATCGAAGGGAAATTAGCTATTTTGATTGTGTATGTTGACGACATTATATTAATAGGGGGTGACAAAGATGAGCTGGAAAGATTGAAGACAAAATTGGCTAATGAATTTGAAATCAAGGACCTTGGACCGGTACGTTATTTTCTAGAAATGGAGGTGGTTAGAACAGCTAAATGTATTCTAGTTACACAACAGAAATGCACCTTTGATTTGCTAAAGAAAACTGGCATGACTGACTGTAAACCTACTATCACACCACTTGAACCAAATAGCAAGTTGGGTCTTGAAGAAAATAGTGCACCTGTAGAGATGAGGAGATATCAAAAACTGGTGGGAAGATTAATCTACCTTTCTCATACTAGACCTGATATTGCTTTTACAGTTAGCTTAGTGAGCCAGTTCATGCACTCTCCAAGAGAAGCTCACTTAGTAGCAATAATAATACTTTAATACTTCAATTTTGAGAAAGGAGAAAAAAGGAATGTAGAAGCGTTTGTTGATGCGGATTGAGCTGGAAATGTCATGGATGGGAAGTCTACAACAGGTTATTGTACTATGGTATGGGGTAAACTTATGACTTGGAGAAGAAGGAAGTAAACTATAGTGGCATGAAGCAGTGCATAAGCAGAGTTTCGAGCACTAGCATATGCAGTATGTGAGCTTATGTGGATAAAACGTTTTCTCAAAGAGCTATAGTTAATCAAAGACAATCCTATGCAACTTTACTGTGACAATAAAGGCAGCAATTAATATTGCTCATAATCCTATCCATCATGGCAGGACAAAACATGTGGAGGTAGATTGACATTTCATTAACGAGAAAATGGAAAATAGAGTTATTTGTTTGGTGTATATTCCTACAGGACAACAAACTGCAGACATGTTGACAAAAAAAGTACCTGCACATAAGTTTGAAGAGTTTGTATGCAAGCTAGGCATGAAGAACATTTATGCTCCAACTTAAGGGGGAGTGTTGCGGCAGTTAGCTGTATTTTACAATTGTGTGTTGAACTCTAGGAGATTTAGTTCCTAATTTTCAGGGATACTAATTTGAATATCCTAGCTGTTTTTACTGTTCTTTCCTATGGTCTAATATATATAAATAGGTATTATTTCTTATTGTATTGTAATAAGATTTAAAAGAAGAAAAATTTGATTTTTCACATATTTAATTTTTAGAATTTTTTATTTTTATTTTTTTTAATAGTGTAATTTTTATTTTATGTTTTTTTATTTGTTTGTATATTATATAATTTCGCACACACATCATCAATATTGCATGATACGTTGGTCTCCAACTTCAAGTGACAGATTAATTAGCAGATCACCTTCACCACCTTTAGACATGGCTGAAATAGAAGCTAAAAATTTTTCAAAGCATGGAGACAACCAAGCTCTACAAAATCTTTCTAACCAGCCTAGGACACTTAGGGATTTTATGCATCCTACTAGAATAGGATCACCATCATGCATAGTTTGTCCTCTTGATGTATCACGTTTTAATTTCAAACCTGGTATTATTCAACTTCTATCTACTTTTTATAGTTTTGAGTCTGAAAACCTATACCTGCATTTTACCTGCATTTAAGAGAATTTGAAGAAGTCTGTAACATATGTACTTATCTAAATTGTAGCATGAACATAATTAGGGTTAAGTTTTTCCTTTTTTTACTAAAGGATAAAGCTAAAACATGGCTACAAAATTTTAGGTCAGGATCCATCAAAACTTGGGATGAAATGCAAGCATAATTTTTGAAAAAAAATTTTCCACCCAACAGAACAAATTCTTTCAAAAGGCAAATTATCACTTTCACTCAAAAGCCTGTAGAGACTCTTTACCAGTGTTGGGATAGGTACAAGGAGTTAACATTTGCCCATACCATGATTTTGAAGCATAAAGGTTAGTGTCATATTTATACGATGGAAAAACATCACAAAGTAGACAAGTTGTTGAAACGATGTGTAATGGTGAATTTAGAGATAAAAATTTTGAAGCTGCATTAGATTATCTTGACTATATAGTTGAAAATGCATAACACTGGGACACCGTTGTTTCTTATGAGTCATTAAGTAAACCCCAGCCATCTCCATCTGGTGTAGGCATGTATAACATTAGAGAAGATCATGACCTTCAAGCCAAATTTGCATCTTTAGTTAAAAAAGTTGAAGCATTAGAGTCGAAAAAGAATGATCATGTTAAATCTATTCAAGATACTTAATGTCATGTTTACAGTTCCACTGACCATTTTACACAGGGCTGTCCAACCTTGCCAGTTATGAAAGAAAGTTAGGAGGAACAAACGAATGTTATAGACATTTCAAAAGGCCGAATCTCAATCCATATTCATAGACATACAACTCTGGTTGGAGAAATCACCCAAATTTCCGTTGGAGAAATGACAATTATGCACAATCTTCACAACCACCACCTCCACATCAAAATTTTCAAAATCCCCAGAGTTACCCATCTTATGTCCCACCACCAAGAAAAAATCTTGAAGATACATTGCATTCATTCATTGAAAAATAAAAGTCAATCAATAACCAAACTATGCAAACCTTGACCAATTTGACAGATACCATTTTCAAACTTGCATCAACCCAACCATTCAAGAAAAAGGTAAGTTTCCTTTTTAACCTGAACCAAACCCCAAGAGTCAGCAACATGCTCAAATGGGTAGTACTGGAAATCAAAACATGAGTCAAGTCAAATCGGTTATAACCCTTTGTAATGGTAAAATTGTTGAAAAAGACATTCTTGATCCTTGTGAAATTGGTAAGGAGTCGATTTCATAGAGTAAGGAAGTGTTCGATGAGCCATTGATTGATCCATGACGAAATAACCAACTCTCATTATGTACCCCAATTTCCTTAAGCACTAATCAAGCTAAAAAAAATCAAACCACAGCTCAGAGATTTATGAAGTCTTAAAACAGGTGAAAATTAACATTCCTTTGCTAGACGTTATTAAACAGGTACCATCTTATGCTAAATTTCTAAAAGATCTGTGTACTGTAAAAAGAAAACATAAGGTGAAAAAGAAAGCCTTTCTAGCAGAGTAGGTATGTTCCATTATCTCATTTAATAATGTCTTGAAATACAAAGATCCTGGTTGTCCAACTATTTCTTGCATTATTATGGATCATAAAATTGAACATGCCTTACTTGATCTTGGTTCCAGTGTCAATTTGCTTCCATATTCAGTATATCAATAGCTTAATCTTGGTGAGTTAAAACTTATCTTTACCACTCTTTTACTTGCTGATAGATCAGTTAAGGCACCGAAATGGATAATTGAAGATGTATTGGTTCAAGTTGATAAATTCATATATCCTGTGGATTTTATTGTTTTGGAAACTAAACCAATTGCTGATGAATATAAACAAATTCCTGTCATATTAGTTCGACCATTTTTACCCATTGCTAATGCTTTGATTAACTGTAAGAATGGAGTGATGAATTTAACCTTTGGTAACATGACGTTACAACTTAATATGTTTAACATGTATAAAATCCTCATGACATAGAAGATAATAATAATGAGGATGAAGAAACTGAACTGATTGATTCAATCATTGAGAAACACATCCATGATGAGAAACTTACAATCTCTATGGAAACTTATTTTGATGATTCATTTGAATTAAGTAATGAATTGGAATATAATACTACTAATATATGTTATATACTTGATTCTATGCAGGATTCTGAAGATGATAGTAGCAAAGTAAACCTTGAATACATAAGACAACTTGAAGGGATAATTGAAGTGGACAAACCAAAACCTGAGCATAAATCGATTTGTGCTATTAAAGTTTTTAATTTAAATCTTGATGATGCTGGTAATGTGCGTAAATTGCAATTGAATGAACTTGACAAATTAAGGAATGATGCATATGAAAATTCAAGACTTATTAAAGTAAAAACCAAAACTTTTCGTGATAAAAGAATTTTTCGTAAAACAATTGGTCAAAAAGTGATTCTTTATAATTCTTGCCTTCATTTGTTTCCATGGAAGTTAAAGTCAAGGTGGAGTAGCCCATTTGTTTTGAAAAATGTGTATCCATATATGGCCGTAAAAATTGAGAATCCAAAAAACGGTGTCATAATATGAAGGATATTAAAAAGAGAGTGCACATTTTAGTCTTGGGAATCTAACTCAGAAAGACCATGTCTGCTAGTTTATAAGAAAACTGGATAGGAAGCTTATTCTCGACCCATAGAGGACGTTCAAGCCATTACTGGATGTAAAACCAGAGAAAGATATGAGCCACAGTTGCAACTACCAGTAAATATAATTTTCTTTTAATATTTTATCTTTTGAATTATTACTTTTAATAGTGTGATTTTATTACTTTTTTTTTACTATTTGCTTTTGAATTATGAGCTAAAGCTTCTACAATATTCAGGTGATGTCTTCTAAACTCTACTTCTTTCCATTAAGACATTAAAGACAATGTCTCGTTTAGGTTGGGGGGAGGAAATATTGACAATTGTGGAATGTCTAAGACCTGATGATGTTTTTACTAATTTCAGATAAATTTGATTCGAAAATGGCAGAATATGGAGTTTAGTGACTCTAGAAACGCATTTTATTAGTCTTAGTTTTTTATTTCAAAAAAAAATTATATTTTCTTTTTCTTTGTCATCTCCTTTAAGCTTCTACAGCAAGTTCAGGTATGATCTTTCCTGCTTCTCCTTTTATTATTTCTTTATTTGTTTATTTTTGCATGCATATCTTTAATTTATATAATAATAAGGATAGTGTTTATATTAGGTTTTTTTTTGGGGGGGGGGGGGGGTAGGGATAGTTGACGTAATTTGTAAATATATGTGTTTGTTTATTTTTAAAAAAAATTCAATTTTTTTTTATTGTCTAGGATGACTGTGTAAAGAGCCATTACTTTTAAAAGGCATCCTAATAGTTCAGTATGTATTATATTTTGATTTTGAAATTTATAGTAAGTTGATTTTTTTTCCTATTCTTTGAATTATTCAAATTTGTGAATTCTCCATTTGATTATCACTAATTAAGTTAATTCTATCATTTATTCATTAAACAGGTATTATTAAATCATTCTTCACACACACACTATGACGCATACTAGTGGGTTGTAAGTTAAAATTTTTACAATAATTTTGTTCTTTTGATTCATTGGAGATAATATCAAGGTAGTGAAAATGTATGTATTTCAAAGAAAAAAATACAAAAAAATGAATCTGTTTAATTTTACTATATCTAAAACCCAAGAAATTAAGTCCGTTGGGGTGTTTCAACACCTAGTGCCATAAGGTCAACTGGTTTGGGAGCCACTGGCCTAAAGTTCGCTACATGGGTAGATGATATATTATTTGTTTATTTATATGAAACCCGACTAATTAAGTCTGTATGGGTGTTTTAACACCTAGTGCCCTAAGGCCAACTAAGACCCAAAGCTCACTACATAGGTGATATATATGTTATTTGTTTATTTATCATAAATAATCCGAGTAAGTAAGTCCGAATGAGTCAACACCTAGTGCCCTAAGGCCAACCATCCCCAAAGCTCACTACATGAATTAAAAATGTTATTTTTGTCAATTGTGTGAATAATCTACTGCCCAATAAAGATAGTATCTTTGATGAATCTTTAAAACAAAAGTGTTGTTTTCTTTTAATAAAGTCCATAAGTATTGTGTTAACTTCTTGAGCACAAAAGAATGATTGGTGATATCCTAGATAATAGATGAATGACAGAAAGTTAAAATAAAAAGAAATTTGAAAGAATTCATTTATTTGGTAGTTTAGAGGTTAGATGAACAACTATTAACTTGCATGAAAATTTTGTAAATCTCAATTTAATATAGCGCTTTAATTGCTAGGGACTAGCAATAAGCTGGTTGAAGGGTGCGATTAACACTAGAAAATATATATTTTATAAATGTTTAATTTATTATTTTTTCACTTTTAGTGTTAATTAATGTACTCATAACTCATATTTTATCTTAATACTTCCCAAATATAATTTTATGAAAATTATATTTTATTGTGTTAATTTTATCTTAATTATTATATTTTATTATTGTAGGTGTGTTTTGGAATGAAGAGAAATTGGAAATGAAAGATAAAGAAATGCAAAAGTCAACATTGGTGTACTATAAAATAATAATATAAATATTATAATAAAATAAAAAACAGAAAGAGGTGAAAGTGACATTGTTTGCACTTAGGGTGGGCTGAATGGCCGGCCAGGCCAGGCCAGCTCGACCTGGGCCTGCGGGCTTTTGGTCCGGCCTTCCACGTGAGGGCTAGGGCCAAGTCCTGAAAATTTCAGGCCTGTCGTTCACGGGCCTCCTTAAAAAGTCCGGGCCTAGGGCCAACCCGTGTGTTAAAAAAACAAAAACAAAAAATAAAATAAAATAAAACCCTAATCTATTCCTAAATTTACAAACACAACACAAACTCACAAAGCACATCCACACACAAAGACTCACTCACGCAATTATTATGTTGTCATGGGATTTACGTAATTGTGTTATTTTGATTATTATTTAGTTAATAACACTATGTTGAACATTTGATGATTTGAATTTGATATCTTGATTTTAATTTTGTAGATTAATCTTTGAAAAATTAATATATGAGTTATGTAATATTACAGGTTTTGTTATTGTAACCTTGGTTTTTTAGGGGAACTTATGCCAAATTATTTTTAAAAAAAAATTGTAAGAGGCCCAGGTCCAGCCCGCCAGTGCTTGGACGGGCCTATAGAGGGCCTGGACTGCTGCAGTGAGTGGCAGGCTTAGGTTGGGCCTTGGCAAAGCCCATCCAAGCTCGGCCTATTGCCAAGCACTTAGGCCTATATAAAGCAACATATGTGAAAGGAAATGTTGGAGGAATTCATGAGCCATATTTGGGAGAAGCCAAAAAATTGCCCATGGGAGAAAAGGCGAGAAAACGGAAGAAAGAAAAGAAAGAAAGAAGAAAAAGAGAGAGAATTTGATGGGGTGCTAGATTTTCCTTTGTTTTCCATTTTTTTTTTTTACAAAATTTTCTTGTAACATATTTTAAAAGCTAGTATATAAAATGAATGTTTTCCTTTTCAATATGAGTGGCTAAATTTTTTAAGCTAAGGTGAAAGTTGAAACTCAAGGATTCAAATTATAGAATTAATTCATCTCTCATGTGAGTTTAAAGTTAATTGTATTTATTACATATTTTTATTTTATTTACCGGTTATTTTATGTCATATTACTTTGTAGATCTAGATCACTTTGGATTTATATGGTATTTTGACATTAGATCGACACTTCAATATAGTTGTGGCATATCATGTGCTTTATTCTTATATTTTTCCATAAAATTGTCTTGGTAATACTTAAATGACATAATATTTAATTAGTAAATAAAATGCAAAAATATAATTAAGAGAGAGTATTATGAACATAATTTTAATTTCAAGAGTGGATCCCGTAACTTTAGTTCTTTTTAAATAGTTAATTTCGTTTTCTAAATTTATTTTTATTTAATAATTTGAATACTTAATTTAAAATTTCTTGTGGTTCAACCTCGGATTCACCGGATTATACTATAACAAGACACTTTTATACTTAAGAGTTAATCAAATACTTTTAAGTTGTGTCAAGGTTGGTGTTTGTCATGAGCATATTTTTCTTTTTTGTCACGAACATCTTTTCCTTGAATTATTGGATCTTGTGAGACATTCATTCTCATGATAAATTTTAGCTGTTTTAATTCTTTCAATTTTTTTGCCTTAATCATAATAGTTTAAAAACAATGTTAGCATCATTTTTTCTTTCTTTTAATTTAGTTGTTTCATATGATAAAAATTAAGTTTTCAAAAGACCCCAAAATGATTAATGTCATGTCGTTAATGTATTCAAAAGTGAGTAATGTCATGCTAGATTATTAGGTAAATTTAAGTGTTTAATTAATTGAGAATTGTTACTAATCAATTTATTGATGTTCGCTTTGAGTGAACATGTTGTTTGTGTGAGCATGTTGCTTATTTTTGTAATTAGATAAAGTTAAAAATATTTTACTTAATAATATATGACAATCCTGAAGAGATAACAACTGAAACCGAAATATGTAGGTAATTCAACTTTAAATAAAACTAAATTAACATTAAAAGTTAAAAATAAAACACAATTAAATTAAAATACTTAATTAGATAGCTGGCATGTGATCACTGTAATCGTAGGCATCTCCAGCAGCAGCATCTTCCTCATTATCTTATTTTAAATTTTTGTTAGGAAACTTTTGATGGAATGCATTTTCCAGACCAGCCTTTGCATTTTCATTCTTCTAATTGTAATGAAGCTGCCATTCTAATTTGCATGATTATTCTTAAAATTCAATGCTACCTCTGCTTCATTCATATTAACAATGGTGATTTTTTTATATTCAATTAATTTTAGATGCTTTTGCTCAAGGTTTGCTTCACTCGCCAGTCTCCTCTCTCTGCTTGTAACTAAAAAATGTTGCTTTTTCTCAATTTCATATGTTTTTTGATTCCTTAGTTGTTGTTGCTAACAGAGCCGATCTTCATGATATCGTTCAGTATTTCTCCTTTTTCAATTATTTTTTCTTGATGATAATAGCATATAAATATTTCTCGAGACATTTTTTCTTTCTTCTAATTTTATGTTTGATCATGATAAAATTTATGAGGTCTGAGTCTTTAAAATGCTAAATATCATGCCACTAATATGTGATTTCACAAGGAATTTGTTTTTGTTTTTCTCTTCTTCATTCTTTTTGTGCTACTTGTGTGATCATGAGCAATTTCACACATGATGCACCATACTTCTAGTTGTTTAGAGTCGGTAGTACATGACAACTTAGACTAGCAATGGCAACGGTTTAGGTATTGTCCGAGGATGTCAATACCCATATCCATTTGGTGGAGGATATCCCTGTCACTGACTCTTACTCGTTGTAAAATGGCTTTGCATTGTGGTAATGAAATTTTCAATCTAGTGGAGCGTCTCAAGGGGAGAGATGGATCTAGGCCAATGGTGCTTGGTTTTCAATGTTATTGATATCTGTCCAGTGTTTATCACAAACGTTTTCTACTTGCTGGACTTATTAGTTCTTGTGATTGACATTTTCTCATGACAAGTTTATGTAGTTTTAATTATTTCAGTTTCTTCATCTTAATCATAATAGCTTAGAAGCACTGTTAGGTCATTTTTTCTTTCTTCTAATTATTTTTTCTTTGTCTTAATCATACTAGCTCTTCATACTTCATTAATTACCTTATTGGAACTTTCATTATTCATCAATTACCTTATTGGAATTTTTATTATTTTACCCATACTTTTTTATATGTTTTTCAACTAAGAAAATAATACAAACCACCAATGAAAATGTAGATTTGATGATATTACTTTTTTTTAATATTTAATAATTAACTATTTACATATTTTATCTTTAATTATCACTTCAAAATCATTTTGATAGCATAAAAAGGGGAAAAAGAAAGTACACTATATATTAGACAGGAAATGAAGATTTTGATGTAGGTGTGACGAGATTATAATAGAAAGACAATATAATATGAATTGATTTAATTAATTTTGTATGATTTTCCCAAAAAAACAAAGTTAATTTTGTATGTGTAATTTCATCTAGTAAAAATGCTGTTGACACAAAATTGGTGTTTCATAAAAAAAATTAAATGGCCAATAGCTTCACTTCTACAGTTATGTTACTTGGGCTCTAGCAAATAACAGAGTTTTTCTTCCTCTAATCTTTTAAAATTTAGGAATATTATTAAATATCTACCAAAAGTTTCATGATATATCAATTCAGTATTTAAATTTTTTAATAACTATATTTTACCACTTAATATTTTAGTTGTTATCATTTTATTATTAAAATCTTAACACTTTTAAAAAAATTACTGAAGTCACAAAGATATTTAAAAAATTTTAAACTGAAGTTTTTTTCTTATTTTCTTAATTCTTTTACCGATGTTTATCTTTTTCTCTAAACATTCAAGCCATTTTTTTTTATTTCAGCCAATTTTTTTGTTTTCTTTATGCAGATGCCATCTAAAATAATGAAACTTTCTTAAAATTCCAATTGTGGACTCATTCAAGTGAAATGTTTAAAAAGTTAAACCAAAAGTCAATGTTATTTTAGTTTTGATTGATTGAGAGTGACAGAAGTTAAGAAAGGAAGTCAATTGGAATCAAACCTTAGTATGCAATCTTTTATAGAGAGCCTTAATTGATTGTCTTTTAGGTTAAAAATTAATATCTGCCTAGTTGTTTATCTGCCTTAATTAACTTTGTGTTAGGATGAGAATTGAGACTCTAGCTGCTGAATTGCATTATTATGGTCTTCAAGTTGTTAAATTAACTAATTAATTAATGGGTCATTCTATAATATTATGATTAAAATCACGGTGTCAATATCATAATTAAATATAAATTGTGTAAATAAAATATAAGACATATAAATTTAACATAAAACTTGTAAATCAACATTAAATGTAAAACAAAACATAAATTATATAAATGAAACATAAGACTTATAAATAGAAGGTAAAACAAGTAAATTAACAAAAGAGTGGTAAATTGGTGTGTTATTAGTAAATAAAACAAAAATTTATAGATGTAACATAAAAATTGTAAATCAATATTAAGTATAAAATAAAACATAAATTGTGCAAATAGAACATAAGACTTGTAAATGAAAGATAAAACTAATAAATCAATATAAGAGTAGTAAATTAATGTATTATTAGTAAATGAAACAAAAACTTATAGATATAACATAAAACTTACAAATCAACATTAAGTGTAAAATAAAACATAAATGATGTAAATAGAACATAAGACTTATAAATGAAAGATAAAATAAGTAAATTAATATAGAAGTAGTAAATTGATATATCATTAGTAAATAAAACGAAAACTTATCAATATAACATAAAACTTGTAAATCAATATTAAGTGTAAAATAAAACATAAATTAAGTAAATAAAACATAATACTTGTAAATAGAACGTAAAACATGTAAATTAATATAGGAGTGGTAAAATAATGTATTATTGGTAAACAAAACATAAACTTACAGATATAATATAAAACTTATAAATCAACATTCAGTGTAAAATAAAACATAAGACCTATAAATAGAAGGTAAAATAAGTAAATTAACATAGAAGTGGTAAAATGATGTATATTGGTAAACAAAACATAAACTTACAGATGTAACATAAAACTTATAAATCAATATTAAGTGCAAAATAACATATAAATTATATAAATGAAATAGAAGATTTGTAAATAAAATGTAAAACAAGTAAGTATTATAAGAGTTATTAAAAAAATATAAAAACGTACAAACGTAAAATAAAAACTCATTATAATAATGATTACCTTATATATTTATTGTTTTTATTTCTACATTAAATAATGATAATTTTGAGTTTATGTAATACATGTGATGATATATATGTGAAATTTTTATTAAGGATGAAACTTATCATAAAAATTAAATTTTGAAAAAATTTTTTTTATATTTTTCAAAATTTTTTGTAAGATTAGTGATTTTGCATCCTTCTAAACCTCTTGAAACAGCAACTCGAAATGATCTTTCAGTATAAGTAAGAAGCAAAGTTTGAAACTACATAAAATATGTATAAAACTAAAAATTAGATCCAATTTTATTGATATTTCATGTATGTCTAGTAATATAAGAATGCCTTTTTATTTTGTTTTGGCTTGATCCACAATTCCACATCAAAAAAAATAATTTTGCGTAATTAACTTGTATAGTAAACAAATACTATGATTAAAAATGAAAAAAAAAGTTTATAAATGTCCTAGCATGAATATAGAATTTATGGTTAAACCAATTTAATAAAACTTATTCCAATTGTTTTCAATACAAATTTTTTGTTTTGAATTGATGAGTAATTTTTTCCTTTGCTTAAATAAATTAAATAAATAAACTATTTTTTAAATTAAATTTAATGTTGATTTACAAGTTTTTTTTATTATTTTTACAAGTGTTTGCTTTGTTTGTAATTTTAAAACACCAATTTAACACTTTTATATTAATTTACTCGTTTTACCTTTTATTTACTAGTTTTATGTATAATTTACAAAATTTTTGTTTGTTACAGTATTAATGTCGCAATTTTAATCATCACATTATATAATTTTCCTTAATTAATTTGCTGACCACAAATTTGTTCAGTTTTGACTCAATTCACTGGCTTGTTCATTAATTGTTTCAATTCACCATCTTTTTAAATTGCTACTAATGACTTAAATTATGTTATTAAATAATAATAATAAGAGTAATGATAGAACTATAAATTCTTATATAAATTTATTTTGTACTAATTAATGTAACTTAAATTCATTAGTTAGATTAAATAGCTGCAAAACAACACAACACTATCAACAAATTAAAGTGAGGGAAGCTCCACTGTCCAAAATTATTTTTTTTCTTCTAATTATTTGAAAGTAAATTCAGATTATTTTAAGCTCGACATTCAACGATCGATATCATAACAAAGAAAATTAAATGGAGTTTTGAAAGATTTTTAAGTATAATATATTATTAAAAAAATTCGATGGTGACACATTAATTAATTTTGATCCTATGATACAATTAGAAAAAAAGAAGAAAAAAAAAAAGAGGAAATGCAATGATATGCTAGGTAGCTGTTGGTTCATGCATGCATAAATGTACTTAATTATGTAGTTTGGAATATTCCTTAAATCTTTTGTAGACTGTACATTGATCAAATACATGAACTTAATTCAGTTTTTTGAACTGGTGTTCGGGGGAGCAAGAGAAGACGTCAAAGCTTATTATTAACATTAATAAATTCAATGTAGTCAAAGGGTTCCATTTAATTTAATTTCCTTTGATAATTTTGGGCACGAGAAAAATACTATTTTTTTTTATTTTTACCTGAACATCAGAAAGTTACTAATGTAAATTGCGTTATTGATTTCATTTTGTTTTTCCCAACAAATTATAAAGCCGGTCTGATCTTTTAAAGTTTGAACCTCCCCCATTTATTAGCAAAGCATTGATCAATGTTAAATATGAAACAACATACACAAACAATAATGTAATGTTTATTAAGTTTGGATACTTAATTATGATACTCACTTATGTGTTACTGATTATTCAATGTCAAGCGTATGATGTTAATTAATTTTATTATTAATTATTACTTTATTATTTTTACAATCTACTCAATAGATCACTAAGTTTCCCAATTGAGTACCCAAAATAAATAAGCATAACATTACTCTTTACATACATACATACATATATATATATATATATATATATATATATATATATATATATAGTCGTTTTCTAATAACGACATTGTTATTATGGGTAGGTTAATGCTTCATTAGTTAAGAATTTTTTGATATCGCTTAAAAGCGTATCACTTTAAACCTTATCTTAAATATTATTGTTATTGAGTATAGAAGTAAGTAAGGGTTATTCTTGCATAAGATTGTTCTTAATTAACTGGTTATTAATATTAAAACACGCAAAACGCACAAACTAACTTGAAACGTTAGTTAAATTAAAAATCCTATCTAAACTTAATGAAATTGACTTAAACTTTTCAGTTCTACTAAAGACACACTAACAAACACGCATAAAAATTTTGGGGGGAATTTAGAGTTGATTTGCTATGTAAAGTTGTAAACTAAACTGAAGAATTTAAAGTAGAAATTATGAAATTGCAGAAAATAACTTTAAAGAGGTTGAAATATAATGCAAAATATGGTTCATGAATCATTCTCTACAACTAAACATTGGATTTTAGGTCAATTATCATAATCATCATTCACTTTCTTTTGAAAACAGCAATCCTAACATAATTATAAGCTCAATTATCTTGTTCTTTTCTTACTCAGCTGTTAAGTAAAACAAGCACTTTACTTAATTTCTTTCTAAGAAACAATCCATAACTAGCTCTCTAGAGTTAATTTAACAAAAGCTTTGGAATCAAGAAAGATATAGGTTGAATCAAGAAACAAAAACACAAGTTCGGTTTATTTATTTTCAATTATATTTCATACGCATTCAAGCAAAAATATTCCATATTCTTAATCATAATCTACCACTTAGGTTTAGTTTTTTGACAATTATGGATCAAAAACCCTAAACTAGCAATCAAATTACCATCAAATTCATCTAGTTGGCCTCTTAAATAAACAAGATAGCAATTCTTAAATAATAAAATCAGTGAAGCATAAAATTTTCTAGAGAAAGATGAAGAAATTTTGATTTTGAAACTTTATTAACAAAAATCCATGTCTAGGGTTTTGAAATCAACCCTAGCCAATAAAAAAATTCACACATGTTTGAATTATTCAATATCAAATCCATTAAATAAACTAACACAGGACAAGAGAAAGAAAGGCTTGTTGATTGAATTATTGCTATAACAGCCAAGTCTTCTCTCCAACTCGCCTTCTCCTCTTTGACATTTTTTCTTCTTTGGAATTGATACTTCACGTTCTTTTCTCCTTCTAGGGCATCTAACTTATTGTCTTTATATAGAATTGCTATCCTAATCCTTGTAGGACTAGTAAAACTCATTTTTAACCTCATTTTCCTTATAAGATTAGACCCAAACAAAAAAAAAAATGCTCATGAGCTCCGAAATTCAATTTGATTGTCGGCCCAATTTGGAAATCCAACTAGCCCTTTAAGAAACAATCTTTATGATCCAAATCTAATCCTATAAACCAATCCTCTAGCCTAGTACATCTAGTATAGCCTACTAAAGTGAATAGAGCCCAAAGATTCAAATATAACCAAGACGCTTAAGTTACATGAGCGTCTTGGTTTGAGTCTGAAATTCAAAAAATTTCTTCAATTAAGTATGATTGAGTGAAATTTATTTGTAGGGAGAGAGACTTGAGTGTCTTGGTTCGAGTTTGGGACTCAAAAAATTTTCTCAATTAAGTATCATTTAGTGAAATTCATTTGTAAATAGTCTCTCTCCCTCGTGAATACGAGTGGAGATGATATATTCCTCCAATATTATTTGTGAGGGTTATATGTTTGTCTGGGCAAAAGTATTTCATATAATTTAATCCAATGTATTTATCTGCTGAAATAGTAGTTGTAAATATCTGATATATGATCAGTAAGCTGGTGTGTAACAAACCAGCTAATTACACTATTCAAAAAAAAAAAAAAAAGCAATCAAAATCTATAAGGTTACAATCTAATTATTCTTCACACTAGTTTGTAGTTTTTCTACTCTTTTTTGTTTCATTGGCTCAAAAACTCCTATAAAACATAAAGGACTAATAAATATTCAATAAGTTCATAAAAATATTAAATAACCGAAAAAAAAGTAATAAAAACTGAAATGAAATTAAGCACTTATCATTATTGCACCTAGAAATTGACTAACAAAAGTTTGCATTAACCAAAAAAACGTGGGTGTGCTTAGTCTTCCCGCCGATTTTATTTAGACCCACAAAATTATGTATTTTGTTTTTATATAAAATTGATGAACTAATTACACTGCTTTTGTCGTTCAATTTCAATCTTGAACAGACCTTTAGCGATACAAAAAATGTACAGTTTGAAATTTTTAACTATATTTATCTTTGCTCGCATGAATAGAGAAAGAGTTTTGATATTTATTAGGGTAATAAACCATTGATATCAAAATAAAAAATAAAAATGAAAATATGCAGCTACTAGAGTGGAGGATAATGCTTGACAAGGAAATAATGCGTCAACCAAAAGTATGCACTAACCAAAGATAAGTGCACTTAGTCTCCCCACTGATTTCATTTGTTCCACAAAATCATTGATTGAAAAGTCGGAAAAGAAACACCAGAAAATGACTCCTGGTTGCAACTTGCACGCTTTAGAGGTTCATACAGGTCTGTCTCTTCGTAATGAGCTTGATTAATATTAGGACATTCTCTATTTATTCATATTTCTCAACTTTTTTTATTAAATATAATTTTTATCAAAAGTTGAGAGTTGGACAAAGTCTAAGTTTATTTTTCAATCTCATACCTTTTTAGGTTCGAACTCGTATGGCCTACTGTTTGAAAATCACGCGACTAGACCCCAGGGGCATATTTGTTAAATGCCCATGCATTAATTCAGTGTTTAATCAATGTTAGGGCTTAAAACACTACTTATCAAATTAGTTAAGTTTTTCAATCAAATTGTTAAGTCGCCAACAATCCAGAATTAATGAATTATTGACAAATTGAGGATTCGGAATTCATGGATTAATTAGCTTAACAATCTAAATGACTTGATTGTCCCAATTGCCCTCTCCGGCGAAAATCTTCTTTCGTAATTTTGATTAAGTAATACATATTTATATTAAAAAAGTAATAATAATAATAATAATAAAGTAAGGGCGTGGCTAAGTTATATGTAACTTTCGTCTAATTTTAGAGTTACACCCAATAACTCAGGACATGCATCCAATCAAACAACACTTGTGTTGCGTTTACTTGCCGAATTAGGGAATCGGAATCATTAACGGTGTTTACTTCACAAAATAGATGCGGGAATCAGAATCGGAATCGTGGAACCCATCACAATTTGGGAATAAGGAATGGGAATTGATTCCCAAGCAATCTCCCATACCCGAGATTTTTCATTCTACCCTAAATGAATTTTCATAATTTCCAAAATGCCCTCAATCATGTTTTATCATTTTTCCATTTTAGTCCTTGTAGAATTATGAAAATACCCAGAAATTTTATATTATTTGGAAATAGGTCATTGATGATGATGATGTGATGATGATGATAATAATAATAATATAATTATTATTTTTATTATTATCATTATTATCATCATCATCAATTTATTATTATTATTATTATTATTATCACCATCATCATCATAATCAAAATTTATTAATTATTGTTATTGTTATTGTCAGTAATTTCATTATTATTATTATTATCATCATCAAATTTTATTAATTTTATTATTTTAATGGTTATTATTACAGTCATTAATGTCAATATTAATTATATTAATATTATTATAATTTATTAATTTATTATTATTATTATTATTATTATTATTATTATTGTTATTGTTGTTGTTGTTGTCGTCGTCGTCATCATCATTTACTTTTATTATTTTAATTGTTATTAAATATTATTATTATTATTATTAATATGATCATTATTAAAATCTATTAATAATAATAATATCATTAGAAATTAGAAATTTATTATTATTATTATTATTATTAATGTCATTATTATTATTTTATTTATTATTTATTATTATTAAATTATATTAACTTTATTATTTTAATTATTATTAATTATTGTTATTATTATTTTTATTAAATTTTATTAGTTTTATTGTTTTAATTAATATCATTTTTATAACAATAATAATCACAAATAATAATAATAATAATACTAATAGTTATTATAATTAACTAAGGGCATTTTAGTGACTTGAAACAATTCAGCTTATTCCGATTCTGATTCCAAGATAAAATAAACACATCAATGGGATTACAGTCCATTCCGATTCCGATTCCTACAGCTTAAGTAAATAATTTATTTTGATTCACATTTCCCATTCACATTCCGATTCTAGCCCATTTCAATTACTGATAAGTAAACGCAGCATAAAATTATTGAGTGCAACTCATAGTTATGATTGATGTAAGTTATATATAATGTAATTCAGCATGACCCATAAAATAAATAGGAATCAAATCATAATTAAAGCTTGATTTCGACATCCAAGTTTATATGACAGAGAGAGATCCCAAAGTAAGAACTTTTTTTTTTTTTAATATGATTTTACATTTAGGGCCGATCGGTTTGACATTGATACATATGAAAATGATAATGCCGAGTTGATTAACTCATGACTCGGTACATCAAAAGAAATACATAATAGATAACAATTGAAACACAAATTATAGAAAATAGGCAATGCAAATTCCTTTCCAAATTAAATAATAACAATAATAATAATAATAATAACATTTTATTGAAAGTAAATGCATTAAACAGAATCGAAATTACAAATCATTCAATTGACGGGAGGGAAATCGTCTAACCATACATAAAATTCAGGATTATGCGGGGTATATTTTAAAATATAAATTTGAGGGTCTAATTATATATTAACAATTTATTATAATTAGACATGGCAACCTAATCTTAAATTCGAGTTTTAAAAAGTGCGAATGTTCACTATTAAGAGAGTGAGTGATTGGATAGGCTAGACTGTGTTATAAAGTGATAATTTACCATTATACAATAATTAAATTATTAGCAATGATACAACCATAAAAATATGTACAAACATTATTTTACAAAACTCTTTACATACATGGTATGGGATGGTTGGTTATAAAATGAAAGTAATTACTAATTATGGAAATAATTGTGTAGACCGTCCTTATTTCACCAATTAATTTATTTCACCATGAGATGAACAACGGGGCAGATGTCCATATCTTATTAGAAGAGGTGTGGGTTTCATTGTACAGCTCTCTCAAGTCTCAATAAAAGCTGAACATACAACTATCCCTCATCCCTCACCACCAAATCCGTTCTCCATTAATACTTGTACGACCTTGGAGGCTGTATGCATGTATCATTATATTGATGAACAAAATTACATTTTGAAACGCATGGTCTAGCGTTCTAGCTTCGTGTATAAAGACCTTCTTCACTACAAACGCCAATACATTTTAAAACACACGTGAAACATACAAACGTACATAACACAAAAATTTTAGATTGATGATGATAATTGATAAATCAATAATAATAATAATAATAATTATTTTTTTTTTAAAAAAAAATCCTTAGTAAAAACTTTTAAAATAAATGAAGAAATTTGACTCTTTGACTAAAATTATGAGTTGGCACGATGTGAGTGGACGAAAAAACGAACACGAAGAAATAATTACAGATGATTAGAACCAAATGAGAAAAATAACTACCGCAAGTAAACCGATATGAACGGTCGAAACAAGCAGCAGCAGCGAATATATATATATATATGCATATCAGTTCTTTCTCTCACCGATTTTCTCTCTCTCTTTGCCCTTTGCGTTTTCTCACTCCACAACTTCCCTTAGACGTGTTTCGAGTAATCCAAGAAGAATTAAAAAAAAAAAAAAATTATACATGACTGAGAAGAAGGAAAAAGTATCTGAGCAAGAATTTACGTTCTTGTCGCTCTTTTAGTTGTAGTTGCTTCTTTTAACAACAAGAAGCAGCACTCGCAACGGCGGCGGCAGCAGGAGCTGATCAATTTTGGCGGTGCCGGTGATGATGATGGAACGCCGGAAGCGCGACGTCGTTTTGTCGCACAGGTTGTTGAAGTGCTATCTTTGCGTAATCTTCTCTTGTGTTTTCCTCGGTGGCTTCACTTTCTCCACTTTTCGCGTCTTATTTAGAGGTAATTGTATTTTTTTTTTTTTTGGGAATGAAATTAATATAAATAAAATTATATATATTAATGATAATTCTTGATGGCCTTTCATTTAATTAAAAATTAATCGAACAGAGAGATTTCGCCCAGCACTGGGGTCCACATGGCGAGCGCCAATCATGAAAGCCACTGGCGATAAATCGCCGATTTCTCTTGGGGTTTCTTTACGAGAAACGGTTATGCTTCCTGATCAGGTACTGCTTTTCCTAAAATACCCTCCGTCGGCTCGGTTATTCACCGAAGAGGACTTCCAATGCGTTTATTACCCCGCCAACTCATCCCGGCCGTATGAGCTCAAACTCAAGCAGCCGCCTATTCGGATAGACGGTCGTGATTTTGACGAACAGATAGCACGGTGTCGCATCCCTCCGCGTGGCTTTAACATATCCCTTGATTTAAACCGACATGGGAATATTATCAATATTCCAGTTGGGTATGTTCATCGGTGGGACTCGGTTAGCTACGAAGCTGTATTCGACCGTGACAATACTACCCTTGTATTCATCAAGGGGCTTAATCTACGGCGAGATAGAGCTTATGACCCTTCGAGATTCGAGTGCGTGTACGGTTGGGATTTTAGGAGAATCAAGTTCTTGTTAAGATCAGAATTGCTGTCAATTGGTCAGGAGATCGGACGGTGCAAAACCCCTTTGAGCGTACTGAGTGGGCCACATCTGGATGATTTTATCAAGGTGTCGGTTAGGGTGAAAGGGAAAGGAATATTTCGGACTGTCGCCCACCCGGTCCGCTTGTCGGGTCCTGACCCACCAGCCGAGAAGGAACACGAAATGTGCATATGTACAATGTTGCGTAACCAGGCGAGGTTTATTAGAGAATGGGTCATGTACCATGCCCAAATTGGAGTACAACGTTGGTTTATTTACGACAACAACAGCAATGATGACATTGAGAGTGTTATTGATTCGTTATCTAGTGCAAAGTTCAATATTACTAGACACGTTTGGCCTTGGATTAAGACACAGGAGGCCGGGTTCGCCCATTGTGCCTTACGGGCACGGGACGTGTGCAATTGGGTCGGGTTTATTGATGTGGACGAGTTTTTCCACTTGCCATCGGGGCTAACATTACATGATCTGATTAGAAATTTTTCCGGGGATGGCAGTGTAGCGGAGTTACGAATTTCGTGCCACAGCTTTGGACCGTCGGGGCTAAAAGAGGTACCGATACAAGGAGTGATGGTAGGGTACACGTGTCGGTTGGCTACCCCGGAGAGGCACAAGAGTATAGTTAAGCCCGAGGCACTTAACTCCACCTTGATCAACGTGGTGCATCATTTTCACTTGAGAGATGGTTTTGAGTATGTGAATGTGAACAGAAGCATGTTGGTTATTAATCACTACAAGTATCAAGTGTGGGAAGTGTTCAAGGAAAAGTTTCTCAGGAGAGTGGCAACTTATGTGGCTGATTGGCAGGACACCCAAAATGTAGGATCCAAGGATCGAGTCCCCGGTCTCGGGACCCAAGCCATCGAGCCGCCGGATTGGTCCGGGCGGTTCTGTGAAGTCAATGACACTGCCCTCAGAGATAGGGTGTTGGAATATGCTGATCCAGTAACCCACCTGTTACCATGGCAAGCCAGCAAGTGACAAATACTTTGGTCGTTGAAGAGTAAAATGGGAATTATGTGCTTTATGGTTCTTAGATTTTTATTTTTTTTACCCTTTTTTTGGAAGGAATTATGGTGAGTAGTACTTGTAGATATAAAAGATAAGGCAGTGTATTGTTTCATTTGTAAATATGTTTACTTAATAATTACAGCAGAAGAAATTATAGCAGCGTGGAATGACCGCATGATATAGAATTTTGACTGCAATTGTCGCAGCAAAGCCCATGTTGTAAGGGCCCACTTAGACAATAAATAGGAATTTAAAAAAAAAAAAATCAAAGCAGAAAGAAAACAAAGCCCAGAGTAGATGGACGGTGATTGATGAACCACGGAATTATATAGCCGTTAGAGAAGGGCTCGACAGAAGCAGATTCAAAAGAATTCGACCGTTAAGATAGATTTACTTACCCTATAAACTCTCTCTATTAAGATTCAGACCGGGTTTTTTTGCTCTAACCCTACAAGTTTCCTAAAAGATGGAGAGCGAAGAACCAAAACAGAGCCCACTAGACCAAAAAGAACCGAACCCAGTTGCCGGCAATGGCCAAAGTACGGAGAGTTTGTTCAGCCCCAGATTCAAGTCTGTGGCTGCCATGGCTGGCTGGGACGAGGAGGCCATTCTTGTAGCCACTCTTGTTGTTGAGGATACGCCTGATCGAGAGTCTAAGCAGAAGAGACGATTTGATTTGCAATTCAAGACTCCACCATCTAATTCAAGAAGGTAAAAGATTTATGATATCATTGCATTGTCAGAATTTTTTTTTTAATTTGTTGTTTGGTATTTGGTCGCTGAGAATTTATAAGAAAAGAAATTGAACTGGGTCAACTAGAGATGAAGTTTAATGACAATTTCTTAGTTAATTTTACATTGGATTTTGTGAGAAACTATGGGAAAGAAAAGCAGATGGGTTGCACTCAGCTAGAATGATTGATTTTTTATTTTTTTTCCCAATTTTTATGTTATTTGATTTTCTTGGCTGCTAAAGGGACACTTTGTGTATGATCGATTTTACAGGAAACGTAGGGTTCAGAAAAGGAGCCCTGTTTCGATCCCCATAGCAGTTTTAGATCTTGATGAAGGTGAAAGTTCTGGACAAGGTATATATAGATGCTGATTCTCTCTTCATTTCTTGAAGCTCTGTTGGTATCTGAGAGATAGCAAAACAGAAAAGAAAAATGAACTATTCTAATATGTATATGTGATTTGATGATCAGAGAGTGATAAAAAGAAGGCACAATTAAATGAAGAAACGAAAACCAAAGAAGAAAAGAGAGTGGGAGGAGATGAACTGGCAGAACCGAGTAATGACGTTTCATGCTCAAGTTCTGCTCTCCCTTGCATTGATAAGCTTAGGGAAGAACTTTCTTGTGCGGTAAGAATTTTCGCACTGAACATTATGTTACTAGTTTTTAACCTTCACTAATTGAAGCAAATTGGGTTGTTTTAGTAACTGGGATCATACGTAATTTGCAGATTTGTTTGGAGATTTGCTTTGAACCTAGTACCACTACTTGTGGACACAGGTAAACACATAGATCCAACTTTGTAAGGCCTACAATTCTAACATGTTAGATTGGTTGCATTGTCATTTGATTCTGTTGAAGGCTTGAGTAATAGGGAAAATTGTGTTATAAGTTAGATTGATTTTTCTCTTTAATGCATTTGTTGGGCTTCTGTGAGCTTTGACCAATTATACAAACCATTGCTTTGTTCTGAATACCTCTATTTGTTTTGTAGCTTCTGTAAGAAATGTTTGCGATCTGCTGCTGATAAATGTGGGAAGAAATGCCCAAAGTGCAGACAGCTAATAAGGTAAATTGATCCTCAATGTCTAGCTAATCAATAAACTCTTACTTATAATGACAAGGCAATATAATAATTTTATATCCTTCTTTTCTGATCATGCAGCAATGGAAGGACTTGTACTGTGAACACAGTTCTTTGGAATACAATCCAACTTCTGTTTCCCCAAGAGGTTGAAGCAAGAAAGGCTGCTGCAGCCTTACATAGTCGGGAAGCTAAGCATCAAAGCCGACAAAGAGGAGTCCATAACAATGTGCGGACTCGAAGTATGAGATCTTCAGCAACATCAAGTGGAGATGCAAGTACAAGGAGAAGGGAGATACCGAACCAGGACGAGGATGCTGCATCAACTCTAAGGTTTGAAAGGGAAAATTTTGCACGGCTAATAAGCAGATCATCGCATAGACTGGAAGCTGAGGATCAAAACCCACAGAGACGGAGCATCAGACTTTCCATGGCATCAACCAGAGATAGAAGTACAAGGAGAAGGGGGATACCAAGCCAAGATGAGGATGCTGCACTAGCTCTAAGGTTGGAAAGAGAGAATCTCACGCGGCTGTTAAGCAGAGATGCGAGTGCATGGAGGAGTGGTACTGGTAATGAAAATGAGGATGATGATGCCATATTGGCTTCAAGGTTGCAGAGAGAGGAGTTCATGGAAGCTTTTATGGGAACTCATGAGCAGCATTCTGGAAGCTCTCTTTCCTCAGCTAGAGCAAATTTGAGAGCAATGGCATCCAGGGCCATTAATATTAGAATGAGAGGCCGCCCATTATAGCTCTCATATATTAACTGTTTTTCATCGTTGTACCACCAGTAGCTCTTATTGACACGGAACTACGGAAGAGTAGTTTGTGAACATATGTTGTTGGATGCATTTCTTGTGACTAAGAGGTTCAAGTGTTTGTAGCAAGAGTTGTTTTTCACGGCCGTTATAACGGATCCACTGATGGCATATCACCCCACTGATGGCATATGTCCCATTAACTGCTTATAATAAAACTCAGCTCATCTCTTGGATGAATAATTTTATAATCTGTAAAATTACTTAATATTGAGATTTAATAGTTGGGATACTAGTTGGGAATTGTAACATCACTCCGACTACTTATAATTCATTAATTTTATAAAATTATGAATTTTGCAAGATAGGATAGGTATTACATAAGATAATAAAAAAGCATATAATTGGTTTTAGTGGAAATAGAATATGAAGAAATTTATTAAATTTAAGCATGTGAATACATAAAAGTAATTTCCAAAAATTATATTATTACTTTTGTTGATTGATATGAATTTAATTGAATATCATTTAAGTTTTAGATTTCTTTTCTATTGAATATTCCGGTTTAATCATGTCATAACTCATAAACTTCTTATTGCCATTTGCCAGTCTCATAAAGTTAATATGAGAACTTAATCACAAAAATCACTTTCAAATGAGAAATAATATGCATAATATTTTTTTTTTCTTCGGCATTCCTTTACATTCTTTACAATCCATTGTTATACTATGTTCAAAACTACAAATGAAACTTATATGTAAAACAGGTTGAAATGTTGGAGAAAATTAAATATAACACTAGATTGTTATATATTCATTTTTTTTTAATGTTGCAAGAACAAAAGACTTGACCTCTCGTGGTAAAAATTTAAAAAAAAAATTATTGTGTTTATATTCTCAATTCCGAATATGAGCTTGCGAATTAAAAAAGAATTTTTTTTTATTTAACTTCAAAATTGCTTTTTATTTTTCTTTATATTTCATCTATTATTAAATTTTTGTAATTTATATTCCAAATAAGTTGTCATTAATTCAGTTTCTACTATCCAACAATTTCCTTAAACCCATTGAACTAAATTTGGAGAGGTAGTAGGCTCATTGTGTTTACTCGTAATTTACTCTTTGCATAAAGTTAATTACGGTGAGTAGAAGGCAATTTATTTGACTACCTTTGGTTTATTTCATTTATTTTGCCTTCTTGCTACTACTCTGCCCTCTTTATTTGAAGAATAATGCAGGAGACAAATGGATGTTGAAAGCAGTGTCTCTTGAAGTTCAGTTTTCATGATTGCTAGCTCTTCCTTATTATAAAGATTTTAATGTTTATTTTGGATTCGAATGCGGGTGATCAGATAAATAAAACTGCTTGAAAGCCACTCAGCCAAACTTGTGGGGATAATTTTCTAACTCCTTAATTATTCATGTTTTCAATGATTTGTATTAGACTTTGAGTTTAATACCAACATTGAATCTTGATCCAATAGCCTAATCAATTGGATAAAATAAAATTGTTACCTAATGCGGTGCCTTGTACGACAAGAAAAATTAGTTAAGTTAGTCCAATTGTTTGTTTTGTGCAATGATTATGCCAATTTGATGATCTTAACAATCACTACAGCAATGAAAATTAGGAAATGATGATTTTCAAAAGCTCATCAAGTTGAAACTGTTAGCTGACTCTATCAAACTTGCAACTAAATCATAATCCTTTTTTAATTTAATGATAACTTCATAAAAAGTCAAAACTGATAATTTACTTCAATCCAAATGTGAGAAGCACAACAACAATTATCGAATTTTCCATGATAATAATAATTTTTTTCCTTTCTTCTTAAAGCTGATCTATTGTACTGCAAGTAGTACATGATGGTACTAAGTCTCTGAAGCTGGCATTGGAACTACAGCCGACCATTTGTGATTTTTCTTGACTAATTAAAACCATTTTTGGATGGTTTTGAAAACAACCTCAACCATTTATTTAGCCTAATTTCAAATGTTTTATTGATTAAAAAAAGAAAAATACTGTTGTGGGTCGATGTCAACTTTGCAGGCCATGGCCTTTCTCACTTGTATAAATCCCACAGTTTCAAGAGTTTAGGTTCATTCATTCTCATTGCATCAACAAACTCTCATAAAATAAGCAATGGCGACCGGAAGGTCAATGGCTTCCTTTGCCATGATATGTGTGATCTTTGCAATAATGGTGGTGGCCGCAATGTCCCACGAGGGACATGAGCACCACCATATGGCCCCTGGTTCAGCTCCGGCTAACAGCTCCGGAGACGGTGGCTCTGCCGCGGCTGGCATCTCTCCTCATTTGTTCAGCACAGCATTTTTGGCTTCATTAGCTTTGTTATTGCCATTCTGCCTCTCTAGCATCTACTAGCCATGTGCTTGGATTTTTGGGGGGTGTGTTTTTAACATTTGTGTAACTCATTTTCCTCGTTTTTGCATTATAAATACTAAATAATTGGTACCCATGTATGTATTTTTAAATATTCATTTGTCATCTGTCTCATGAATTTGATTAGTTTCATTACTTGAATTCATACACAAAAGCAAGAATGAGCGTCATAATCCTAAAAGATCCAAAATATTTTGGTATGCACTTCTCATTGGCTCATTGCCAATGACTGTGACATACACAAAGTTGTACAACACAGAATTAATATTATCTTATCATTAATTTGTACAAAAATTAGCATTTAAAAGTCAACCAATACTACTGCCATCATAACAAGCGCCTCTTCGCTGAACAGTAAAGACATGTAATCTGCTAAATCAATTACTTCTTGAATTTCAAAATTGTTTATCTAATCCTTGACTGGGAAAAAAAAAAAAAAAAGATACAGTTCAAGTGATAGGTTTAAAAAATGGTTCATCATGATCCATGAGCCATTAAAATTATATTGAGAGTCTTGAGTAGTCTCGGTGCATCGTATAATTTTTATTAGATTCTTATTGTTAGTGTATTGAATGTTTCATTAGTGATTACAATATACAAATAATACAGTAGAAGGACACGAATGCATATATTGATTAACTATGCAAAATATGATGCTTCTCTAATTATTTGCTTTTGACTAAACCACGGAATTGGTTAGATTTTTATCTACACTCGATTCAAACCAAAGAATTGAAAATTGCCCTTTCCAACTGCAATTCACGAGTTCACACAACGAATAAAATAATCTAGGTTTACTCATTCATAATTTATATTATGGGTTTTGATAGGGTATTAATAAATCAGAAAGAAAGAAGGATGAATTATGTAATCTGATTTTTTTTTTTAATTCTTTTAAGCATGTAATTATGATATATTGTTTAGCTAGAATATGCTAAAAAGCATTGCATCATTTTTGAAGCGAAAAAGAGAATCATCGATTATGTACAAGAACAAATAGAAATCAGAATCATCAAGAAGATAGCTCACAACACATCTCTCAGATATCAATAGCTCGTTTATATGCAAAATTTCAAGTTGATGTTATGGTTTTCGGACTTGTGTAATACAACAAAAATTAACCACTCTAGTTTCATACCAAAACAATCGTCAGCACCTCGTGTCAAAATCTGGCAAAGTCCTCAGCCAAATAATGCAAAATGAAATTCTCTTTTCCCTTGTTTTTTGTTTTAAGAATCACATTTTTACCTGTAAATGGGGTCATATTGCTTGCGTGTGAATGTTTGTTGGCATGATGACACCACTTCTACAAATCAATCAGTGACAGATGATTGTACAAGACTACAAGTGTGTTTCTCACCATCTGGCTATGCTGCATATGTTTATAGGTATCAATGTCTGTGGGAATGCTTTCTGCCACCAAAGCGTGGTTTCTCCCTGTATTTTTCCTTTATAATCTTCAAAACAAATGAAATGACCCCAATGGCAGCCATTGCATAGAAAACTCTGTATGGTGCCAAGGCCAGACCAGAGAGAAAGGAATAGTATCCAGCAAGGAGGTAGACGGAATTCAGTCTCAGTTCCTGACCCAGGATGCCCGGGAAAGAAACCAAGTAATTGTATTCAGGCTTAGAGATAACAGTACCATGAAGGATAACACCAATGCAAAGGACTGAATCCAAGAACCAAGGAAAGTTATGTCCCATGCCTATTCTCTGCAATCACAAAGAAACTCCCAAATTTAGTACCTTAATTACTAAAGCACGAGCATATATTTTCTTTTAAAGTTCGAGGACATACCATTTGAATTTAAGTTCCAGTTCTAGGGCTTCACAGTTAAAGATGCATTAATATCACAATCATCTATCAATTTCAAAGTAAGCTGTAGTCCATCAATTAACATTAATTCAATAAATTTTTAAGAGAATATTAAACAAATGTAAAATCCCTGTTTAATCATTCAGAAATGCTAGAACATGTGTTCTTAATTGCACAAAAGTGAATTCCACTGGTTAACTTATTTGTAGGACCTACAAATCGGTGAAAAAGAAATGGTGCTCCTGTTATCATAATCTATACCTGAAACCAAGCCATCAGTGAGGGCACAAACATGAGGGATGCAAGAAGATGCAGGATCAGCAAACCATGTCGGTGATGGAAGATCTCTAATTGAGTGTCACCAAAAGTTTTTGATGAATCTGGACTACTAGAGCTGCTACCATCCAATGGCAAATTCGGGTCGAATCTTCTTTCCCGTGTGTATCTAAGCTTAGATCGGTCATTGTTGTTTGTGTTATAATCATATAATTCCTTTTTCCTTGCATGACTACGAAAGGAAGCTGTCAAAAAACTGTTACAGAGACATGAAGCAACTTTTAAGTTCACATTACAACTAAAGTTCATGGCATTTTGTCATAGAGGTTTCAATTCAAGCTATCATCATACTCTGTTCGATGGAATCAGCAGCCCAGATGCAATCAATAATTTGAAGTATTATATTTAAAATAGTATGCACAAGAAATTCATGGTTTTGAAGTACTTCATGCCTAACAAGCTTAAAACTTAATCAAATCCGCCAATGAACACAGTCAAGATATTTATTTCAACGTTCTTGAATACCACAAAAAGATATCATAAGGAAAAGAATTAAAAAATAATGTACCTGCACAGCGAAGTATGGCAGCACAAAGCATGAGACAAGAGAACTACGATTAGACCCAAAGCTGGATGAACAAAGCACACCAAGGTAATTGCAGCCAATGCTGTAACAAGTAGCTGATTGACTCTTATGACCCTAATCACCTGTTCTTTGAATGAACCAGTGGATAAGAATTTTCGTTAACATATTCTTGAGTTACCAATCTTGCGTTACAAAGATGTCAGGTCATTTACCTTTAATGAAAAGAAACTGGAGGAAAGATTGACAAACCAAAGAAGAAATGCAAAGCAAAAATTTCCTTCCCATACTTCCCACCTGCAAATATTTCAACCCTTACTGTTCAGCATATAGAAAATTACTTGCACCTACTCACAAGCAGATGAACAACAAATAGAGTGAAATAAAAAAATAGGAGAAAAGAGGTAAAAAATGACTTGGAGGGAGAAAAAGAAAAAACATAATTTAATTCAGATTTCGAAAAAGATTTCATTCCATTAAATTCCTAATATATGATCTCAGGAAAACTAAAAATTATATGAAGAATAACATAATATATGTACTTATTCGAAATGAAAGTTGACAGAGATTCAATTTAATGCCAAGAAATGGATTTTCATAGATTCTCAAAGAAGTCATAATGATGTTTTGATTGCCAAGCAAATGGCATTTCCAAACTTCCCCAATCATCAGAAGAAAATTCTAAGATACACACACATCTCTTTCATATTATTCCGCTTATTTCTTTTTCCCTATTTTTCCTAATCAGTACCATTTGAAAAACATATGAAAAAAAAAAAAATCATCCGAATACTCGGTCTCACACCATGTGATGAAGAGAGAGCCTATTGACCTTGTCTTGATAAATACGTGTGCAGTGGCAGTGACATAGAAGACCAATTGTGAAACCAATATTAGCAGAGCTATTAGCCCATTTGCTAGCACATAGCAAATCACCGACACAACAGCAAAACTCATGATGGGAGGAAATGGCTGAGACATCAGCAAGGAATGGAACAGGGAGACCAGTATTGGTAGAATAGCTAAAAGCAAAAATGGAAATGGCATTTGTAAATTGTACTCCACAGCTGTCAGCATTGAAGGAATAGGCAAATCGTAATCCCAGGCATAAGCTTGCCGCATCAAAGCGAAAAATACAACAGCAATGGACAGACCAGTAATCTGCATGAGACAAGTCAAGAAGCAGCATGATAAGTAAGAACTTATATCATATCATTATCATCTAATTCAAAAAAATTATGAGAAACAACGTCCCCATATAAGAATACCAATGAACTATTATTATTCATTTATATAAATAAGAAAGCATAATAAATATTATTTGCTGAGTCATAAAAAAATAACCATTATTTCTTGAATATCTGGTATGCCAAATTACTATTTATTTTTTTTAATTATCCTTCTTCTTCTCACCCAAAGATCTAAGAAATAACTATATCAGCACATGGCCGCTGAAAATGCACAAAACTCTAATGTGTATATATTCTATATATCTCCATAGAACACATGTACTGCTCATGGAAAAAAGGAAAATAAATTCATGTGATGAAATTGTCTTGGGTTATGAGTTCGGACTTTGGAGCTTATCCCATGTAAATATGTAGTCTTGTGTTCTAAATACTCTTAAATTAATTAATTTATTACTGAACAGACAAATTTTCTAACCCATTCATAGTAGTGGATTTGATTCTGCATATGGTATGCTGGTTCTCCCTATGTCCAAGCCGTACACTAGACTCAAATAATGATGGACTGCAGCTAGAGCTATCTCTGCAACCAATTCTAAAGCTGAATGGCTTCTAATTAGTGAAATATACAACTTGATTTTTAGGCTGAAGGGCTTCTAATTAGTGAAATAAACAAATTGTTTCATCACTGAGAGACCTATTTCAAACACTTATTGCTTGGAGAAAAGACAGTATTCAAGCCACAGCCTCTGAGAAGTTGGGAAGGTAATGTTCAAGTGAATGACTCATAAATTTGGATTCTCATACACTATTCTTGACATTATGGCAAACTCAAAGACAGATAAACTTCAGTCAAAACCAATGAATGTGTTTGTCCAACATCAAACACATGCATATTTGCACTCGTGAATTTTGTCACCTGTGAGCCATATAAAAGCAAAGATCTGCTGGCAGCTGCAGTGACAGAAACAGAGACGCTTGTTTTATAAGAGCAGTGTGGATCAACCTGCAGAGGATATAGAATTGTTAACAACGGAAGATGTAAATTTTGAGAACAAATAATATGAAAATAAACTATATAGTGACACAAGAACAACTAACTTACTAAGGAAACTTCATACCAGTAATACAACAGTGGTTTTTTCAGATCCTTGATTGTGACTCCAGAGAGCTGGTGAGGAATCAACGACAACAGTCTCACTGAATAAATTTGGAAATATGTGAAGACCTGATGTGGGATCCCAAGCAAGTGCTACAGGTGGGAAGCAACGCATTTTGCAAAGCCCTGAAGTGCCAAAAAAGCTAGTTCAGAAAAAGAAAATAAAGAAAATATCTATTGAGAAGTTCACAAGTGAAAAATAATTATTGGTCTGGGTATTAATTTTATTAGACCTTTAAAACTAAAAAATGAAAACATATGAAAAAGCGTCAGAAACATTCAGGAAGATATTATTATAGGATATCAAATAGAAGCATCATAACCACAATATTGGTGATAAAAACAATAAATCTGCCAGAGCATGTTCCTTACTACTATGTTCAATGTCTCCAGCCTCTTCATCTGCAAGCCCAGAATTCTGTATCCCACAGCTTGCAGTTCTCAAAGACAATGTAACAGGCAAGAGGCCTAAGCTAACAGCAAATGATAGATTGAAAGCAAGGGGATGGTCCTCCTTTAAAAAAAAGTCCTGCACAACATTGTAAAGCATTCCATCAAAACCCAGTGGCTTAACATGTAAAATTATTTGAGGCAGTTATAGCTTTAAGTTTATAGAAGTCAGAACCCCAAAAACAAGTCCAGCTGCTTTATGAAATATTAACCTCTGGAGAATAGGCAGATAGAAGCATTGATTGTGGAGAAAATTCCCTCTCCCCTTCCTGAGGGTTAAAAAACTGCCCAACTGCCATGGAAACTGCTGGTGGAGGTCTGCCTGAAATGGTCTGAGCACCAGAAATCGTAATGAATTATGTACTTCTCATGTCCGTACCACAATCAGCAAGAACACAGCAGTACAATTCAAAAGAATCTAAAAACTGCAAAATCTTATAAAACCGAGCAACCATTTTAGGTTCAGAATTCACATATCCAAATTACAAACCAGTTTCAACAAAAAGATGGAAACCAAGAATGTTGAATGCCAAATGATACTTACGATATGAAGTGAAAATAAGTAACTGCAGTCAGCCATTAATATATTAAGCTTCACCAAGAGCAAGGAATGAGGTAAGATGGACATCTTCAGAATATAAATAAGGAATACCTCACTATCATATAATGATATAGTTGGAAGTAGATCACATTTTCTAAGTAAACATAAAAGCCGTCCGGCCCAACAATAAACATCGCAGACTCATTCTTGAATGGCACTGAGTTTAAAAGTTACAAGAAAATGAGCTTCATTAGAAGTTGAACAATGTGAATAGGGATCAATGTGGACTGAGGCCATAATTTCATATCTACCCTTTTCTCCATCTCTTTCTTTGTGATTGTGTGAGTATGTGAGTGCATATGCATTTTATTTATTTGTTTCTTTCTATGTAAGCTATTAGGAAAAAAAAAAGAGTAAAAACTATTCTGATGCAGATCAGATGATGATTTGAAAAAGGAAATGGTCAAGAGGGAGATAAAAGTCAATACCGGAGTTGGTGCAACTGAAATAGTCAGGAATCTGAAACCACGCATATCCTCAGGACCGAGCTGAAATACAGCAGATGGAGGCGCTTGCTCTGTCTGACTGCCAGGTTCAAGCTGATAAGCAAAACAACATATTCAGGGAGAAAATGTCAACCATATCGGCCAAAAGGTATGATACTTGTTTCTCCACATCAGTAAAATATCTGTTTACTTCGTTGCATTATTATTTCATTTAATACCTGCCTTGGTGCTGCCCGTGATGGAATGTGAACCATTTTTGATGTCAACTCTAGAATTCTTTTGCTTGCAGGCAGGTCTGTAGTTGATTTCCCTTTTTCAGGCCATAAATGAATTCTAACCCCCGTACATGGAGCAAGGTTTGTGACAAATATGAAGTGGTCTTTTCCATTTGCACCCTGCACCAGACAAGTTGAACCATAAGCCAGTCCATTTTGGTTGGAGATGTATAAAGTAAAATGCAAAATAATGTCAATGAACCACCACGTGGATCTTTACAGTTGCCCAACTAGGAAAGATAATTGAGCTGGATTTTAAAACCTAGAACAGTGAAATTTTCATAGAGCAGTCATGATTTAGAGCAATGCTAGGTATCCCAATATATAAGTCCCAATTTGAGTCCCAACTAATGTGGCATTCATTCATTGGATGATCGTTAAGTAATTTTACTTGCTATGGAATTCATCATCTAATAAATGAGTCACACATAGCATTGGAACTCAAGTTGGGACTCAAATGTTAGGATCCCTAACATTATTGCATGATTTATGCAATTAAAACACTTGACGTTAACCTGAGGAATATAAAAGGAAAGTACCAAACCTGAGACCACAGTTAAAACCTGGCCCAACAAAAGAGGCTTGAATGACAGACAAAAAGATTGAATTTTTTAATTTATTTATGACCCAAAAACCACTAAATTGCATAAATATGAAAAAATTAGAAGTATTACATGATTATGATAATTTGATGAGGTAAAGTCACAACTACCCCTCAGTGCAATTCTAAACACTGTAAATTTAACAGTGCCCTAAAGATTTCCTACATCAAAACAATTTGTAAGTGTTGTTTTTTTACGATTTAGTAACATTTAGGTCAAATATGCCAAATTATACTTGTATTAATAGGAAGCATAGATTTTTCTTCCCTTTTTTTTTTCTCCCGCAAGATTTATGGTGTTGTTCTTTGATAACTTTGTGTTTTGCTCGAATCTTTATATCTTAGAAAACTTGAGACTTCTCGACTATGTCTTGACTTCTATACTTTTAGACTAGCTTAGAAGTCAAGACATGGTTAAGAAGTCTGTAATTTTAAAATAATTAATATTTTCTTGACTTACCAACCACTAATTTTGTATTTCTCAACTTCTTTTAGCTTTGGCTTGGGTTTGTTAAAACAGGGTATCCCTGTATTTTGTATTTCCATAACGCATATTCTTAGATGTTTTATAATCTCGCCCTCGGTCATAATTCTATAATTTTGGTTATTTTGAGTCATATTTGGTGTAAATCCCTAAAATATTAGCAATCAAGGCAACTTATGCTCCGCCCAGTAAGAAACAAACTATATGAACAAAATTTTTTTCAAAAATATGGGTGAGAAACTATGTCCAAGCTTACCAATTTTTGTATGTCTAACCACCGCCTCCTCCCATCCATGGCCAAAACAGTGACTGTAGTTGTCTGAATATATAAATCCTTATCAAGTCCTTCAACACTCCACTGAACAGTGCTGGGACAACTAGGTGAGGAATGAGCTTGAAAACCTGAAAGCATGGATATGCCACGTAGAAGACAACATTTCATGAACTTCAAATGTTACAACATCACTATAAAACCTGGACACATTTTATCCAGTGCAAAAGAACAAAGAGATTCCCATGCCATATATCTTGAAAACTGAAACACAGTTATACTTGACACAGTAGAAATTACATGGGTTTAATGAATGTTCATAAGGTAATAGTCTTAGCCTCCTTCACATATCTAAAGTTTGCATGATTTGGTTTTATTTTGGTTGGGCCTCTATCAGACAGCCTTGATATAGCGCAAGCTGGACTCATTTAGCAGGATTGTCATGCAGATCCAGATAACAAGTTGCAAGTCCCTTCTTTTCAGCCCTTTTCTAATTAAAAAGTAACTGTGTTAATATAAAGAGTGATAACGAGTGAGAGAAGTGGACCAGTTGTCCGCATATGCAAAAAACTTACCGGAGGGGCAACTGCAGCCATACAAAGAAACAAAACAAAAAGTCTGTGTGCTAATTGTGCATGATGAAAAAAACATCCACAATGTAAGATGTCATAAATCTTTGAGAATATGTTTAAAAAAACTGATATTTAGGAGCTCATAAACCAGAAGAGCTAAAGATGCCATACACCATTAATTGAGTTTTCCAATAGAGCAAACTAAAATGTTGTAAATCCTTGAGAATATTGAGTTTTCCAACAAAGAAAACTTCGAAGTGAACAACAGCATTTGAAAAAATTATCGAGAAAATGCTGAGAAAGATAATACCAGCTGCATCTTTTGCATCCTTAATGGAAACAGGAGTTGACTCATGAAATAAGTGTGACTGCATCATCCAATTAAAACTTTGTGGTGTCCCACTACGAAGCATCCTTGAAAACATGGCAAGCCTCTGTCGAGTGTCGAGAAAAGGCTGACCCGTTCTCGAATCTATCAAACTAAGGAGGGTATGCGATACCTACACAGAACATATATATTCAAAATCGTCCACGCTAGATCTAAAAACAGATTCCGAAAAAAAAAGTTTCACTCACTTGCACAACTAGTTGATTACACCATAAAATAGCTTGATGTTCCATTGAGAGCCACACATTTTTCATGCCTGTACTACTTATCATAAAACCATGGGTTGGAGGCACAATGCCATCAAGCGATTCTATCTTCGACCGAACCTTAAGAAAAGCATGAAAAGTTGTATATTAGAAAAATAGAAAGCATTAACAGATAGAGTGAAGCCAAGCTAGGTTACACAACAAGCATTCTATTGATATAAAAGGTAATAAAATACCCGATTAAACTAATTAAAATATTATATACATTCACATTTACAATTCTGAAAATCTTGAGAAAGCTATCACTGTCTAGTAGCAAAGGAAAAAACTTCCAGTACAAAATATAATATTGAAACAGAGGATGAATAAGCCAAGACTGTTGGCATAAAAGAGAAAATATACGAACATAAAATTAAAATGCTGATGTACATACCAAATGTGCAGTATTTGCGAAGGTGGATAGAATACTGATTATTTCCCAGAACCATCTATTTAACAAATCCTTTTAACTCCCCACTATATATCTGAACATCCACAACTCAGTTCTTCCCATGCTAAGATAGAATTTTCCTTAATTAACTAAATTTCTTATGATAAAGTAAAGCAAGCCTTACATTGATGATCGCAACAATATATCATTCTCTCCTAACTTCATAAGCGGTCAGGCATGCAAGCACTTCATTTCAACCTGATCTATACACTAGTGAATTTTCTACTTGTGATTCCCTTAATCGTATACAGTGATTCCCCTGTGGAGCATCTACAACCCATCAAATTCATCATTTCTGTAAGTTAATCCTGCCACCTACTTTGAGATTGCTGCATTTCTTTATCCCCCAATTCACTCCAATTAATTGTAAAGAACCATGATCCGGACCATCTCTGTGTTTGTACAGCATATTCTAAACATATTTTAGTATCATCCATTACAATAATGGCCAGTCACACATGCGCATGATATTGTGATTTTCTTGCACAGAAAGAAACACTAATTAGTAGTGAAAACTTTGACCCTACTTTCATATACCAAGTTTCAAGAAATACAACCTTACCAAGAAGAAAGTTTTGAATACATAAAGAATGGTTCTTGGCATTCTAACTAAAAACTAGAGAAGAAAGAAATTTTTAATCTGAAAACATTTATTTTGCAGCTCAAACTAAATTTTCTTATCCTATCGGCAGAAACCTATAATGACCAGTGTGTATAGATGCAATTTTCAGGGGTAATCTTCACATAATTTGCCTATCATGTATTCATGTAGTCTCATTTAGGGAATGGCAAATAAAGGAACTTTTATGTTATGATAAAGCTAAACCTTTGAATAGCAGCAAATTATATACAACATACCATATTGTGCGACCAAAAACAGGAATATACCTGATAATCATGATAACCGGCAGAGATGGAGACAACAACAACATGGGAAAGTCTTGAATTGGACGCATGATGTCCAGTTGGAGTGATATGGGCCTCATATCCCTTTCTCCATTCATCATTTACCCGTGCAAAATAGTTACCCAAGGATGGCTGCAACGCCAAAGGAGGGGATCTGAATAAAAGAGGCAAATCTCATAAAAAGTTAATTAATCCATAAAATTTGAAGGGCATTGACTCTGAAGAAGTCACTCACTGGTGTGGACTTGAAAGTGTAAGGACAGTCTCAACAGCTGACTTCCTTAAAAGTGGATGGATAATAGCAGCTCTAGCAACGAAACCACCCACGGAGTGACCAACCAATATCACACTTTTAGGCAAACTCACAGAAGTCGCAGCACCTTCCTTTTCTCGAGCATCTTGAGATTCTCTATATTGATCCAAAATCTGCAGGCATGCCCACACAATAACCAAATTGCAATTATTGTAAAGCCACAAACATAGAACCCACTCTAACAAGCCAAAAACTATTCCAGCTTAAATTAGTTTTGAGAGAACTTAGAGGTAGCACCATTTAATGGAATTTTGGCTGTATGTTCAAATAGCAATAATTTGTGATGCAGTCAAAATAAAAAGGGCGACAAAGACAAAAGGAAGTAAAAAGTAAACTTAAGAAAGAAATGGTTTGAGGCTACAAGAAAAATAACCAAATAGAAATAATAGAATTTCAGAAGCTTATAAAAAATAGATGGATAGAGCTTCATAAAGTTAAGACAAGAAAGGCTTTTAGACCTTCAGTGGAATGAGGCTCACATCTGACTTTCAATGAGAACCATGTTTTTCAGATTTTATTGCAATATATTCCAAAAACAGAGTACAAGTTCCATCTCAGCAATGAAGTTTCTAAACTTTGTATATGGAGGGAAATCCTGTAAGTGTGATATTAAATACATTTTGAACATAAAGTATGATTCAATGATCTCTTTACTAAATGTCACAGATTTCTATTCAGTTGACAATCCACCATATGTACATATTCTATTTTTGGAAAATAGCTCAAAGAAAAAAGTTAAGTGATACCCTGTGGATGGCATACACCACATATTCCGCATGCTCTTCTAGTATCTGACCATCCATTGCAGAATGTTCACCTTCAAGATCCACGGCAAACCAGTCTAGCCTGTGCGTATACTGGTTTGGTGAATGAAAGGCAGATGCATCTATATTTGCACCACCCTCCTCTGAAGTCAAGAAAGCTTCTTGATAAAATGAGCGTTCAAGTGGACCACCTTGATATGCCCTATCAGATTCTGCTGCCAGGGATCGCACCTGGGAGTAGTACAAAGCTGTTAAAATTTCTAGGAAGAGAGATATGCAAGTTGGGTGTAGGAGGTTCTTGCAACATGATGATATTTGATAAATATGTATCATATTGTTTTCAGACCTATAAATTAGCAGAATTTAGAAATAATCATTGGAATGGGTTCTGTGGAGTGCCAACCAAATTTTCTTCAACTTTGTCTCCATGCATTATGAAACATGTAATGCATAACATATTTATTTGATCTAATGGGATCAAATCAACTTATCTTAATAAAATTATTTATTCCAATGGAATGCAAAGTTCAAGTTGTTAATAGATTCTCAAATCACAAGTTGTTCCCAATTTGGTAAGATGAATCAATTAATCCATGATACAAAACCACTGTCCACAACTCAATGAAATACTCCTTTGTCTAGGATGGTAGAACGTACTTAACCACCATATCTAATAAACACCTCTCCTTACCAACAAGCTAGAGTAACCAAAGATCCAACTAAACCATAACTAACACAAACACAAATTAAATGGACGAAACATCTTCAATAGAGAAAATGGAAAACAAATGAGGCTAAGGTTAGAGGTTTCATTATAAATGTCCATTTCAGATATCATAAAGCCACCATGCATGGTAAAGGACTCAGATTCATTTGGTCTTCCATGTTCAATAACAAGTTTGCATTGGTATTCATCAAGCCAAATTTGAGCAATCCGCCACTCAACTAAAGATTTACCACTGAAAGCCTGCAATCTACCATCCACCTCATCCCCCACGAACCTTGCAACCCTCAAAGCATTTGGAGCACGGACCACCCTTTGAATATGTTACTAGACATCGATACAAAATATGGACTGTCAAATGTTGGACAGGATAAGGCTTCTAGCTATTGATAATCAAGTCATAACCTTAAGCATCTCAACCTTTTAGTGAAATGTTTGCATTATGACCTACATTCTTTTATTACATCTCCCAAAAAGTTCCACGACACCTTTACCAACAATGAGGAAAAGTTGAAATAACTACTGTTTCTCATTTTCTAAAATTCTGCTCATTTTACTACTTATTCTACAATCGCTGCCAAGGATACAATGAAAATGCAAATTAAATTAGCAACAAATCAGTAAAACTAAAAAACAAAGAAGACCTTGCCTGCTTGTAGCTACCAGCATTGCCAGGAATAAAAAGAACTGGCACACCGTTAAGCTGCTTCAAGTGTTCCTGAAAATCAATCTTCCTCCAACCTTCGTGGTACAAATACAACGCGTACCTCGTTGATGAGGATGCCCCCTCGGTAGACGAAATCGGAATATACGTGGGATACATATATGTCATAACACAACCATTTGATATAGGCTGTAACAAACTATACAAAGCAGCAATGCCTATCCACAAAGCTAAGATTACAGTCGTGGCAACTCTCAACTTCGCTAGAAAACCTTCCATCGTGCAAATCGATTTTATCTCCGAGGAACACTTACTCAAACATTAAGCACAGCCTACCACAAACAATAAAACAAACTAAGGACTGCGTGAGTGAGCGAGTGAGTGCTAAGTACTAACTTAGATCTGCTGTTTTTAAGTTGATAATTATTAGTTAAGCTAGATTAATGAAAAATAAGCTTAAAATTAATTGAAAATTAGAGTAATGAAGTAAATGAGAAGATGAAAGTGGCACCTGATCTCGAAACTTGGTTGACTGAAGCTTGTGACTTGTGAGAGACGAATCAGGGGGACTGACTCTCTGAGCCAGAGCAAGCTCCGTGGAAGTTAGGGACTTAAAATAGCAAGGCTCGTTAAACAAAAATGGAATTGAGTTTTTGTCGGATTTTGGAGCGGGTCTTCTCTTGGTTTATTATTCGGGAGTGAATTCGGATCCAGCCCGATTTACATTTTTATTTATTTGAAAATCGGATAATATTTTCTCTAATCAATTAACCTGATTGTGAACCTGTACTAGTATAAAAGTTTAAGAAATTAATTTTCCTTTTTATAATCCATGGATACGATTAGAAATTAATTGAGAGTTTAAATTCATTCAATTATGGAAAATATTAGAAATTTCCGCCCAATAAAAGCAAGATCGAACTGCTACTCATCATGGCTTAATTATGACCTTTTGCAATAAGTAAGGCAAAAATACACAAAATGTATCAAATGTACAACATATTAACTAAATTTGTATTAAAAGCACAGCAGGAGGATTATTTATGTGTTAACATGAAGTCTTGACCCTTATTTGATTTTGGACATGAGTCTTGACCTCTTGACTAATTTTTATTGTTATTGGATTCTTGATCACGTTAAAAAGATTAAATTACATATTAAAAAGATTAAAATACCTATATTTGTGTAACAAAATAAATGATAATTTCGTACAATACATGACTATATAGTGTAGTACAAGATATAATCATGAAATACATGACAGTATCATGTAATCCATGATACTATAGTGTAGCATAATACAAGATAATTTTGTGCAATACATGACACTATAGTGTAGTACAAGATATGATCATAAAATGCATGACAGTATCGTGTAATACATAATAGTATAATGTAATACATGACTTCGTCGTGTATGACAAATTAGAGTTTTTAGAATTGAAAGTGAATAATTACAACAAAAGGATATTATAGATATTTTACTGACTTTGAGGTCTAAATTTTATCATGGGATCCAAATCTCATGACAGGACCCCTCTAGGGGTCCTTTTAAAAAAAATTCTCTTTATGTGTGCGATGGCAATGTTGTTGTAATTAGATTAGATTTAACGCATTTTTTTTTTAGAAAAGGAATTCATTAAAACACTATAAAACATCAAATAACCATAGAGGTGGAACATCCCTCCACTCTCCAAGACCTGACAAAGAATTCACAGCCCTCTCAACAGTGTGAACAATAGAATTCGCAGATCTACGACCAAAAGAAAATTTAATCTCCCCTAGGGAAAGAGGCAAAGCTCGCCAATCATCAACTAGAAGTCTAAAGCCACTAGGGCTCAAACTCATATCTATTAAGGCATTGAACAACAGCAAGCTGTCCATCTCAATAATGACTTTGTGAACCTGAAAATCTTTGATCCAGCTGATAGCCTCCCTAACTCCGAGAGCTTCAGCATCACGAGGACCAAAACCACCCTGCAAACAAACACTCCTGGCCGCAATAAACACACCAGCAAAGTTACGGATCACACAGCCCATGCCAATTTTTCCAGCAGATGAAAACACAGCAGCATCAACATTAGCTTTTAGCCAACCACGACTAGGCTTCTCCCAACACACTTCACCATGACCTGCATCAGTTGACTCAACAAGAAAGAACATTTGTTTCTTAACAAACTGTCGCTGGAAAAGGAAGTGACCTGCAGCATTAAGCAACTAATAGGCACTATTTGTTGTTAATTTTATGCAATAGGTGTCGGCGCGCAAGTGTACACAACAAGTAATAAAGTGATGAGTACTGAGATCGTCTCCACAGAGTTTGATGTTATCAGACTTGCTACAGTAATTTATTTAGTGCAATTTATAAGACTTTAATAGAATTAATAAAATAAATTATTTAAAAATTCAATAAAACTAATTAAAGACTAAACAAAAAGATTATAAAAAAACTCAGACGTCTGACATAAGGAAATAATCAATGGCTAATAGGTAGTTGGGGTTCTAAACTCACTTAATGACTATTGACTTGCTTAACAATTTACGTTCAGTTGCTACAGCATCGACTACAGCACTGGGCAGATTCGTAATGCATCCTCATCTTTCGCCTTTTGGATATCATATATATATATGCAACCTAACAGTGATAAATTGCTAAGCCAACATCTAAATATAGCATTACACATACTTGGATCTATTAATTCTACAAGGTGAATCCCTATGTCTAGTTCTTCACTAATTCTAGATTAAACATGGCCCTATTTAAATTGATAATTAATCAATTAAGGAAAAATCCAATCTAAAATCATGCATTACTCTGACTTATTTCCACTAAGCCGTCTCTATTGAGGATCAAACCTAGCTTGTAACTCTAAATGGGTGATCAGAAGGAAATAGAGAATTAAATTAAGCACAATCAAAACAAAATGCTGCAGCAGACGTAGAACAATAATAATGTAAGTCAAATCATCATTAAGCTTATTTAAAACCCAACTACATTAAAATCTAGTTCATACTTAATAAATAAATAAAAATAACATTCGGTACAGTCATTGAAAACATCCTTAAAAGAAATAAAACAAGAAATAAAAGAATCTAAGGCAAGAATTAAATCCCAAGGATGCAATCTTGTTTTGGTTGCGATCCGCCCTTTTTCCTCTAATGAACTTCTCGGTTTCAGCCATTGAACTATTCGTCTTTCTTTGTTTCCTTGATGCACAAGTTGTGTGTTTGTATGACGGCTCTCCTCCATCTAAAAACGTGCTTCCTTTCATATCTTAAAATTAGGTTTTTCCAAAAAAGGCAAGGAGATCTTCATATATCCTTAGGATTCTAGGAAAGTATCTTTAACCATTATTAGGATTCTAGAAGTATATATCCTTATCTTTTTCTAATAACGGAAGATCTTTTCCTTTAGATTAATGCATGCCATGTCTGCCCTATTTTGTCCACCAAATAATAATCAGTCGTAGAGAATTTAGTTGCTTAACCCGCACATATTCGCATCTATCTAGTTTTTGCATGCTCCAGGATTTGTTGTAGCAACTTCTGCCCTGCTGTAGCATCTTCTCTGCTTTAGACTTAATTTATCTTTTATGCACATCAGCTCTTTGTCATTCTCTGCAGTTCTGTTGTTGCAGCATCCATCAATACAATTTGACCTATTAGGTCACTTACAATAATGCACTTAATAAGATCATATAATGATTTAAAACATATAAAATTATTAAAACTAAACCTAATTAGATACTCATGCAAATAGTAGCTAAAAATTAAATAAAAACTCATCATTAACTCTCTAAGTAATACTAATTTAAACCTAAAAATACCATGATAACTCTCATTTCATAGAGTTATCACACCCCCAAACTTAAACCACTACTTGTCCTCAAGTAATGACAACAACACTAACACCACAAACATACAATCATGCAATAAATAATTTAGCTCTATTATCTAGATTGCTTTGACTCATCAATCCTCAGATTTCATTCTTAGGCATACAAAATTACCAGCAGCAACTCCGGTTCTAGGCTTGAGTCTTATTCTGTCCAGAGTGTGTGTGTGTGTACTTTGATCAAATTCGGAGTTGCTGCAGCATGACTCAAGTATTAGATATATCTCACAAATAAAACACTAAAAACATATTCATTCATAGGGGAATAGAAGACATAATGATTTACAAACTGTGCTATAGCAATCATTATTCACTTATTAACAATTTTTTTTTTCAAAAGAACCATTCAGTGTAACATCAACTTTTCATGTGAATGCCTAATAGGGATGCTGCTGACACCCAATTACTTCATCAATGCACAAATTAGAGTTGCTGCAGCAATGCATCAAAGATACTTATTTCATTGTCTTATCTTTAGACATCTTTACTTCAGAGCTGAACATGGGGTTTATTCACAAACCTAGGTACTTAGTTTCTCAGACAGAGGACTTTTTCTTCCTTCTTTTTTTCTCTTATATATATATATATATATATATATAGTTGCTGCAGCAATGCTCATAACTCGGCTGCCTTTTTACTCAAGTCTGCATATGGAGTGTATACTCAGCCCTAGTTACTCAGCAACTAAGCCATTGGAGCAAAATTTATTCTTATTCCAACACAGTTTGCAACAATTAAAATTTTTTTTTTCAATTTCCCCCAAACTTGAGCTATTATAAATCTTGAAATGTTGAAATTTTCTACATTACTCAATCAGATGCTTTTACAGCATACTCACAAAACTTAATAAAAGTCTAAGTGTTAAGACATAATTTCAATCTTTATCCATAAACTGTCTTTACTTGAAGGTAACTCATCCTATATCTCATCACACAAATCATCCTCATTGGGTTTCCTAAATAAATAAAAAAATACTAGATAAACAGAACTACACACTCAATCACACACACAGGTGAACATTCATAAAACTATTTTTTTTTCAAAAGTCACAAAATAAAATACATTCATTCAACATAAACATAAAACAAAATAACACAACCTCCCAAACTTGAGAGGTGATGTGTCCTCACATGCACACATTCACAAAAATAAATAAAAGATGCTTATGTAAATAGTTGATTAACTTCAAACATGCAAAAATAATTAACACAAAATAAAAAGAAACGTTTCAGAAATTGCATAATAAACTTGAATAAGCAAAGGAAACTCCCTTGATGTTGAAGACGTTGATACAGCATTTATTCTGCAAGTTCACATCTTCTTAGTTCCACTTTTTAAGCTCTTTTTCTGTGAACCTAGTTGAGTTACTGTCTTTTTCTTTGTTCCTTTGCTTGAATTAATTGGTGGAGTTCCAGCAACTTCTTTAGATTTGGACGAATTTGTCTTTATTCTCTTTGGGTTTAGCTCTATTGGTGCTACAAGTGATGCTACAGCATGTTCTCCCAATTGACATTGTTTAATTTTCTCCCCATTCAAGTCTTGGATTCAAATTTTCCACTCTCAATTTCTGATTTATGACCATATAACAAAATAAAAAAAATAAAAATTAGTTGCGTAAATTAAGTAAATAAGTAAACAACCAAAATAAACTAAAATGCTTTAAAATCACTTTCCTCATTGGGTTACCTCCTAATCAGCTCTTAGTTTTAGGTCCTTCAGCCTGACCTTCCTTAATTGCTCAACCTGGATCCTTTAAGAACATATCTTCCCTTGTATTTTTTATAGCAGTTCCCATGAAGCGCTTCGTTCTATGCCAATTAACCTTAAATTTCGCAAGTTCTTTAAATGTTGCAGCCTTGATTTCTCCTTTGTTACAGCAACTGTTTAATCTCTCTGCTACAACAACATTCACAGCAGTAACAAAATTACAATCTTTAATAACATCAGAACTCTCTATGGGCTCTGGCACATTGACTATAACTTGCTGATCATTAACCCTCACGGTTAATTCCCATTTTTCCGCATCAATTAGAGTCTTGCTCGTGGCTTAGAAAGGTCTGCCCAAAATGATAGGCACATCCTTGTCTGCTTCAAAGTCTAATACTATAAAGTCCATTGGAAAAATAAACTTATCCACTTTTACTAGTACATCTTCAATTTTGCCTTCTGGATAAACATGAGATCTGTCAGCAAGTTGTAAAGTGACCGTTGTTGGTCTGACTTCTCCAACCCCCAATTGCTTGAACATAGATAATGGCATAAGATGAATACTTGCTCTTAAATCACAAAGTGATTTACCATTATATCTGTTGCCTATAGAGCATGGAATTATAAAGTTTCCTGGATCTTTCAATTTCTAAGGCATTTTGTTCTTAAGCCTCTTGCTGCTTTCTTGTGTTAAAGCAACTGTTTCAAATTTCCCCAACCTTCTTTTCTTTGTTAAAACATCCTTTAAGAATTTAACATAGGTTGGCATATGCTCCAATGCTTCTACAAAAAGGATGTTGATGTGTAATTGCTTTAATACCTCCAAAAATTTGCCAAACTGTTTATCTTGTTTCTGGTTCTGAATTATTTGCAAGAATGGTGGTGGATGTCTGAACTGTAGTGCTGCAGCAAGTTGTGCAGACTTCTTCTTTTTTGCTATGTTTTGGGTTGGTGCTGCAGCATCTCTATCAACAAGTACTGGATCTTCAACAGCATCTCTCTAGTATACTGTGAAGTGGTAGGTTGTGGTTCCTCTTCAACTTGACTCTCTTCTTGGTTCAAGGTAGGCTTGACTCTTCTTTTTGGTGCACTAACAGGGATATAAACATTCTTTCCAAATCTTAAGTTGATTAATTTGCAGTGCTTTTCTCTTCTCGGATCTTTTTTATTGCTTGGCAGACTGCCTGGAGGTCTGCTGCTCAATGCTGTAATAAGCTGTCTAATCTGATTTTTCAAGTTTCTCAAAGATGCAGTGTGACTTTGGACAATTGCTTCATTCTTCACAATATATTCTTTGAGTAATGTTGCAAGAGAATTGAACTGATCATTATTTTTGCTTCTTTGACCTTGACTTTGTTGTTGAAATCTGGGTGGTGCACCTCTGTACAGTCCACTGGTTGCTGCAACATGCTGATTCTGATTGCTCCATGAGAAGTTTGGGTGCTGCGTCCATCTAGGATTGTATGTATTTGAATACGATTACTTTTGGTCTGATTGTTGTAGTTGCCCAAATAATTGACTGAAGTAGGATTTCCCGGACAATGATCGAGCAAATGCCTTTCTCCGCAATAAACACAAGATATTTCAGCAACTCTGTTGACTGTTGCTGAAGCAGTGGACATATCCTTCACCATATTTGTCAATGAGGTTACCTGGGCTAATAAGGCTTTTAGAGCATTTACATTATGTACTTCTGCTGGTCCTCTTGCTGCAGCTTGTCTAGTTGATGGCCATTAATAATTATTATTAGCTATCTGTTCCAAAATCTCATAAGCTTCATTGTAAGACTTAGCTAACAAAGCCCCATTTGCTGAAGCATCAACCATTAATCTAGTGCTCGGATCTAAGCCATTATAAAAGGTCTCCAATTGAATGCAACATGGAATACTATGATGAGGACATTTCCATAACAACTTCTTAAACCTTTCCCATGCACCATACAAACTTTCATCTTTCAATTGATGGAAAGAAGTTATTTCATTCCTCAATTTAGCATTCTTGGTTGGTGGGAAATATTTCATCAAGAATTTGTTAGCCAAATCATTCCATGTAGTAATGGAATATGGTGGTAAAGAATTAAGCCAAGTTCTTGCTCTATCTCGTAAAGAAAATGGAAAAAGTGTCAACCTTAATGCTTCTGGCATTGCTTCAGCAATCTTAAAAGCATCACTCACCTCCAAAAATAGCTTGAGATAGAGATGAGGGTCTTTGGATGGTAAGCCATTAAATTGTCCCACAGTTTACAACATCTGAAACATCACGGGTTTGAGTTCAAAATTTGCGACTTGCACTTCAGGTCTGATTATTCTAGGGTTTATAGCTTGAGGAGTTAATAATGCATAATCTCTTATGGCTCTGTCTCTGTCATCTGCCATAACAATGACATTATGGTTCCCTGGTTGCCTTTGATTATTCTGACCTTCTTGAACTCCATCAACATTATCCGGCTCAATCACTCCTTGTTGATTAAAATCTCCCATATTTTGTAAGTCAGTTATATCTGCAACAGATCTTGAGTTTCTTTGCTCTCTTCTCAATCGCCTTATTGTTCTTTCTATTTCTAGATCAAATTGATATTCAATTGATATGTATTTGCACATGCAAGGGTTGCTAGAGAAATTCTGTCGACACAATAATTTAAACAAACTATGTTAGCATCGAATAAAATTAAATTCACAAGAATCAATAAACAATCAATCCCCGGCAATAACGCCAAAAACTTGTTGTTAATTTTATGCAATATGTGTCAGTGCGTAAGTGTACACAACAAGTAACAAAGTGATGAGTACTGAGATCGTTTCCACAGGGATTGATGTTATCAGACTTGCTACAGCAATTTATTCAGTGCAATTTATAAGACTTTGATAGAATTTAAATTAAATAAATTATTTAAAAATTCAATAAAACTAATTAAAGACTAAACAAAAAGATAATAAAAAAATCAGACATACCACACAAGGAAATAATCAATAGCTAATAGGTAGTTGGGGATCTAAACTCACTTAATGACTATTGACTTGTTTAATAATTTACGTCCAATTGCTACAGCATCGACTACAGCACTGGGCAGATTCCTAATGCATCCTCATCTTTCGCCTATTGGATATCTTATATCTATATGCAACCTAACAGTGATCAATTGCTAAGCCAACATCTAAATATAGCATTACACATACTTAGATCTATTAACCCTACACGGTGAATCCCTATGTCTAGTTCTTCACTAATTCTGGATTAGACATGGCCCTATTCAAATTGATAATTAATCAATTAAGGAAAAAACCAATCTAAAATCATGCATTGCTCTGACTTATTTCCACCAAGCTGTCTCTGTTGAGGATCATACCTAGCTTGTAACTCTAAATGGGTGATCAGTCGAAATAGAGAATTAAATTAAGCACAATCAAAATAAAATGCTACAGCAGACGCAGAACAACAATAATGTAAGTCAAATCATCATTAAGCTTGTTTGAAACCCAACTACATTAAAATCTAGTTCATGCTTAATAAATAAATAAAAATAATATTTGGTACAGCCATTGAAAACATCCTTAAAAGAAATGAAACAAGAAATAAAAGAATCTAAGGGCAAGAATTAAATCCCAAGGATGCAATCTTGTTCGGGTTGCGATCAGTCCTTTTTCCTCTAATGAACTTCTCGGTTTTAGCCCTTGAACTCTCCGTCTTTCTTTGTTTCCTTGATGCACAAGTTGTATGTTTGTACGACAACTCTCCTCCTTCTAAAAACATGCTCCCTTTTATATCTTAAAATTAGGTTTTTCCAAAAAAGGCAAGGAGATCTCCATGTATCCTTAGGATTCTAGGTTAGTATCTTTAACTAATATTAGGATTCTAGAAGTATATATCCTTATCTTTTCCTAATAACGGAAGATTTTTTCCTTTAGATTAATGTATGCCACATCTACCCTATTTTGTCCACCAAATAATAATTAGTCGTAGAGAATTTAGTTGCTTAACTCGCACATATTCGCATCTGTCCAGTTTTTGGGTGCTCCAGGTTTTGCTGCAGCAATCATTGATGTAGCAACTTCTACCTTGCTGTAGTATCTTTTCTACTTTAGACTTGATTTATCTTTTCTACACATTAGCTCTTTGTTATTCTCTACAGCTCTATTGTTGTAGCATCCATCAATACAATTTGACCTATTCGGTTACCTACAATAATGCACTTAATAAGAGCACATAATGATCTAAAATATATAAAATTATTAAAACGAAACCTAATTAGATAATCATGCAAAATGCAACTAAAAATTAAATAAAAACTCATTATTAACTCTCTAAGTAATACTAATTTAAGCCTAAAAATATCATAATAACTCTCATTTCATAGAGTTATCACTACTTATCTTCCCTTTCCAAACCATTTCATTCATATTCCTCCACAGCCCCCAACATATCAGTACATCCAAGTTAATACTATCTTTGGGATACCGAGCCAACATGAAAACAAACTAGTCCCAAACATTCATATAGTTACTAGAAAAGCCTAAAGATGAAGACAACCAGCAGGATTTTGCAAAATTGTATTCAAAGAGAATATGAAAGACAGATTCAGAACCAGCAAGGCAAACACAGCATGTAGGAGAGATATCCACATGTCTTCGCATTATATTATCTTTAGTGGGCAAGATATTCATTAAAGAACACCACATAACATTTTTAATCTTACCAGGGACATCAAGCTTCCACCGCCGATTCCAAACACTGCTGAACAGGTCATCCGCAATTAGAGTTAACAACTGGTAACAACTTCTAACAGTATACTTTCCTCGCGCATCAGCCAACCAATACCAAAGGTCATCATCACGACGAGAGCTTGGAGGGATTTGCAAGATCAAATCTCTATCCCTAGAATTAAAAAGATCAGCCACCACATCTAAATCCCAAACTCTACGACCAGGCTGCATAAGCCTCCTTACCGGGGCAGAAATAATATCCTCATGGAGATTATTTGTAATGTAATCACTATCCATGTTAAGCAACCACGGATCCCTTCCAATTAATGTATTCTGCCCCTCATCAATTTGAATTCGACTTCCCTTCAAAACTACATGATGAGCCACCATTATAGACCGCCAAGCGTAACTTGGATTATGCCCCAATTTTGCCTCTGAAAAAGAAAAGTGAGGAAAATAGCGAGCTTTCAAGACCTGAGCAACCAAACTGTTTGGATTAGTCAATAATTTCCATCCTTGTTTTCCAAGCATAGTAAGATTAAACTCATTAATTCGTCTAAAGCCAATACGCCAATTAATCCCGCCTTCTTTATTCTGCCGATTTTCCCACCAGAAGGAGTTCATCATTCGCTCCAAGTCCTTACAAAGATCAAGAGGGAGCAAATATATATTCATCACAAAATTAGGAACCGCCTGGGCAACAATTTTCAACAAAATTTCTTTACCAACTCGAGATAAAAATTTCTGATGCCAGCCTTGTAAGCGTTTCCAAACTTTCTTTTGATAAAGTAAAAAACACCATTCCTATTCCGGCCGATGCAAGATGGTAAGCCTAGATACATGCTTCAAGTATTACTGGAACCTTAGTCATATGCTTACATGTGTTGATTTACCAATCATTTGTTTCCATGCAGGTGACCAGCTGATGACCTATTTCTCAGGTTACTCCTAATTTTCTATGTGTTTCTTTTGCAGCCGTGAGATAACATCCAACGCTGCCTTTGCTAAATGACAAGGGAGTGGGGTACCAAACCCTTGACGCAAAGTAGTTTCGCATATAGTCACTCGAAAATAAAAAGAAGTTGAAGGAATTCAAATTGAAAATTGATTTCATGACTGAATAAGGGCTTCAGATTAAATTGGTGAAAAAGTTTCGTAATAAAAGAATTTTGTTTATATATGGTTTCTTGAGAAAAAAAATATATAAACGGTTATTTGTGGAATTATATAGATGTTATTAGAAGGAGTGCGATTTATTTATACTTTTTTAATGAGGTGCTTTCAGAAGAGGGCTAGTAATAGTTTCACTCTATTGAAAATTTTAATGGACATTTATGTCTATTACTCAATATAATTTGACATGGATAAAATAAAACTTTTTAAGTGTTAGATTATTTGAACCCACTAAAATATTTTTTAAATTTATTTTTTTATAAAATATTTTATTATTAAAATACCCACTATATGAATTACTAATATAGACAAAATAATATAATTCAATAAAAATATTTTTATTCTCTAAATTCATTTTAAGCTATTTGAAAATCTGTCAACAATCAACTATTTTTTTCTTAAGTCTTAAAAGTTTATTTATTATTTTCTTCTACAGAATATCAAATGTTTTTACTCTGTGTTTGCCTTCAAACATGACTTGAAAAGCTTCAATTCAATTCAACTAAAAATGAACATGCAAACAAAACAATTAAATGCTTATACACAACACTAGAAGTCCCGTTGGAATCAAGCTTCACTGTCTATTGGAAAGCTCTAAACTGCAAACTCAATCTTGCCTACTGATGGTAATGATTTATATACATATTTTAATCTTTATTATATAATTGTTAGTTATTTTTATTTATTATTTTTAATTAATTGAATTATTTTATTAAACAGGGTAATAAATTGAAGATTAGAAACAAACTGTGCTTAAAAAAATCAAATTGGAGAGATGCTGAAGATTATTTGGATTTCTCATGGATTTCTGATTAGTAGGTTGAAGGCTAAATTAAAATTAACATACTGGCCTAAATTACAAGAAGATAACCCAATTAGATGGATTGATTGTGGAGAGCACGTGCAAGTCATTAAAAGTACAAAAAAAAAAAAAAAATCATGGGCTTTTTAAATTGTAAAGCCCTTTGGCTTTAAGTTTTCATAAGGTCGGTGGCTTACATATACATATAAGCCAAGCCTTTGGCTTTTAAAAGGAGTTAGAGCCGAACAAGAGGAGAGACGCAGATGGACGGAAGACTAAAAGAAGAATTAGAGTGGCATAGGTTCTATTAATTCTATTATGCTCAATTTCTTTATGTCTAATTAAATCTTCTATATTAGGGTCAGGATGAAGCCATGTTTAATTAAATAAATTATTTTTTATTCAAATAATTTTCTATATACGTGCTTTTATATTTACGGATTTTATTTCACATGTTTGATTGAATATTATTAAATTTCATTACCAATTCTATCATGTATTATTAATTGTTATGATAAATATTTAACTAAACCTATGATTGAATCTATAATGTTTATATATAGTTATCTTTGATTCTGTGTCTTTCATTAAATTATTTACACAGAGTGCTTAGAAAAACTTTAACTCTTTGTTATTCAATATATTAACATGGGATGATAAGATATCATACTATTAAGCAGAAAAAGAACTTACAAAAGATTAATGTAAATTGGGCTTAATTGTTATATCCATGAGTAGACATAGATTGATTTCGAGTTGTCATTATAAAATTGAGAATTGATTGGTAATTAGATAATTGTTAAGTTAAACTGTGGTGGATTCTGAAACATTGGTAGCTTTAATCTCTTGAATTCTTGTGTCAATTTACTCGTTTTAATTTTAATTTTAATTGCATCTTTACTTTTAATTTCTTCAAACAAAGTATTTTTATTTCAATTAGGGTAGAGTTATAATTAGCTTATATTAAGTTTTACTTTCCTAAAAATTAACAATTCCTGTGGGTTCGACCTTGTTATTCCTAATCTATATTACAATAGATTCATGTGCTTGTGAGTACATTAAAATTTGCACAACACCTACAGACCATGCCTTCCACACCATAGTATAATCCTCTTCTTGGATACTCCAAAACAAAGTCAAGTCTGACGAGTTCATTAGCTACTAGCAAATGGTCTATGTTCATAGTTTTGAAGTTATTAGATCTGGAATTTGTTATTTTGTTTTGTTGGTAATGTTGTAAATAAAACTTAGTGAAGTGCTCAGTGAATAAGTAAGCTACATCTATAAGTACTAAGCTTAGCCATTATTTTAATTGTTCTTATTTGTGAGAAGGTAATGTTAGAAAAATCATTATTTGGGAGAAGGTAATGTTAAATTATAAGAAGAAATCATTTTTGCCCAACTATGTTGAAATTCAGTATGAAGAATGTGAGAAGGTAATGTTAGAGAAATTGTTGATAGAAGAATTTATTTTATGCTATTGGAGTGATTGGATGGACATCATTTCAAAAGTTGAAAATTTTAAAGTTTGTTGTCTACATCAAAGTTCTATTTTGAAAATTAATCCTTATACACGTGAAGATATTCTTCAAGATTACAAAAAGCAAAATTTGAGGATGAATTTTCTCCTCCTTAGGGGGAATGATGTAGAGCAAGAAATTAAAAAATATTAATTAGATTGAAAATTATAATATCTAGGAATATTTTAATTAACTTGTATTCTAGTTTAATTTGGTTGCCTATTTAGAATTTTATTGTTTAGGGATTTACTTATTTGAGTTGTGTTCCTAATTTGGGTATAAGTCTTATTAAAGTATATTTTCTAGTCAAATTAAGATAAGCTATAGTTTGTATAAATAAGTGTCTTTTGTAGCTTTTACAATTAGGCATTGAGTATTTGTTATTGATTATTTCTTAGAATAAACTCTTGATTTAAGTTCAATAATATTTTTAGTTTTCAAACTCTATGTGAATTTTTAAATTTTGTTAATTCTCGGCATTATACGAAATCAATGAGTCTTAACCCCCTAGGTTCACGGTATTCTTTCGAATCAACGTGAATTTAGTTCATTCCTTTATTCTGGTATTCTCTAGAATCAACGGAATATTAGAACATTAAATTTCTGCTGCATCAGTTTGGTATTAGAGTTAAAAACTTGGTATTACCAATCTACCCCCATCTACAATCAAAACTTCTCTTTTTCTCCTTTTTTGTTTTTTCCATTTCAATTTTATTAAAAAAAATCAGAAAATCTAAAAATAGTCAAACCCGATGAATGCCGCCCTCACTGCCATTATCCACAGTCGCCGGTGTTATGATTCTATCAATTTTCTGTTGATTTCCACCGCCATCCGAATCAGACAAAGTTGCTGACCATACCGTATCCATCAAACTCTCTTTTCCGCCAACCGAAAAAAACCACCCAAAACTGTACAACGCCGTTGCCTTATTCAGCGAAGATAACTCGAACCCTTTGCCATAAAGTTGATTCATTTTTGGGTCAATCCCTAATGTTTTGAGTCAAACCACAACTTCATCACTCTCACCGACCTCAAATCTTCCAAATCCACCAATCATTATCCAATTTTTCGATCACCATTGCTTATAACACCATCTTTTACTTATTTACAATTTTAACCAATACTTTTTCTTACTTATAGTATTGCCTTTTAGTTTTCTGATCTCATAAAAAGAACTTAAAAAAATCGCCAAAAAAAGAAAAATAAGAAAAACAAAAATTAAGTCATGAAACCATAACATCGTCATGAAGATTTCATCTTCAAAGAAGATGATTTGGTTAGAATGTTGCAGACTTTGCATTCTATTGCTCGGCCCTTCAAAATACTTCAAAATGTGGAATTATTAAGCATAAAAAGGAAATATGAGTTTGATGAAGTTGTTTGTGATGATGCATATTGTGAAGATCATGTCATTGAGGAAAATGATGACTTTGCTTCACTTGACAATATTATTCCTTTTGAGGACAATAGTAATTGGCCATTAATGTCTATAATAAATTCTCCACATAAGACATTGATTTGGATCAACCGCTGAAATTTGATGACTATATTGATATTGTAGGACGACAAGAGGTAATTTTTCATACATCTTTTGATCTTGTGGAGCAAAGACAGGTAGTTGTTGATACAATCTCTTATTGTCCTCTTGATTTACCAAAAGAAGAGAAAGAATGTTGTGATATTTTTCAATAGTTAGTAGATTATGAAAAGAAATCATTTTTCCTTAACTATGTTGAAATTCGGCATGAAGAATGCGAGAAGGTAATGTTAGAGAAATTGTTGGTAGAAGAATTTATTTTACACTAGTGGAGTGATTGGATAGACATCATTTCAAAAGTTGAAAAATTTAAAGTTTGTTGTCTACATCAAAGTTCTATTTTGAAAATTAATCCTTATACACGTGAAGATATTCTTGGAGATTACAATAAACAAAATTTGAGGACGAGTTTTTTCCACCTTAATGGGAATGATGCAGAGCAAGAAATTAAAAAATCTTAATTAGATTGAAAGTTATACTATTTAGGAATATTTTAATTAAATTGTATTCTAGTTTAATTTTGTTTCCTATTTAGAGTTTTCTTGTTTAGGTATTACTTATTTTAGTAGTATTTCTAATTTAGGTATAAGTTTTATTAAAATAGGTTTTCTAGTCAAATTAGGATAAGTCATATTTATTATAAATAAGTGTCGTTTGTAGCTTTTACAATTAGGCCTTGATTATTTGTTATTGATTATTTCTTAAAATAAACTCTTGATTTGAGTTCAATAATATTTTTAGTTTTCAAAACTTTCTGTGAGTTATTGAGTTTAGCTAATTCTCAACATTCTATAGAATCGACGATTCTATACCCCCAGGTTCACGGTTGACACAACTCAAAAGTAGAGGTGTTCACATATCGGATTTCGTGGATTAGACAATCAATCCATATCCGATCCACGATTTTGTGGATTATACATTTTTAATCCAATCCAATATAATCCATGGATTGGTAAAATTCAATCCAAATCCAATCCATACGTCTACGGATCAAATGCAGATTTGACTTAATCCATATCTAATCTATCATTTAGCAGATTAAAATTTTTAAATTTTGTCCAGCCTATGAATTAATTAAATAAAAAAATCTAATTTAAAAATAATTTTACTACTAATCAAATTCAAAATTGAATGATATTTAAATAATTGTTTAAATAAAGCTAGAATAATACATTTAGCATTTTAAAATATAACACACCGAAAAAAAATCTCATTTATTTAGATCAATATATGAAAATTAACTAAAATTATGAATTTAAATCTATACAAAAGTTGAAACTTGAGAGCTTGGATAGTCTATCAAAATGTCTACCTCCAATTTGTATTCCGTATTTTTACCTAAACAAAATAGACATAATTGAAATAAATAACAAATAAAAATATTCTATTTAATAAAAACAATTAATAAATATTTATCCTTGCTTACTATCCCATCAAATGCTTTTAAGTTTTATAAAATATATTATTGTTAACTCCCAAAATCTCTGTACGTGTAAGACTAAAGAAAAATGTAAACATTTTAAAAATAGAATAACAATATAAAGTTAAATAATAACTAATAAATACAATTAAAGTTAAGTTGTTACATTTACCTATCTCAATTTGTTCAATCTCATCTATTGTTTCATCAAGGATTATCGAAGTTGAACATAATTAATGCCTTCACCATCTTTGTACATAGTGAGCACCAATGTAGATCAAGAATGCGATTACTAACACTAAATGTTTGGCTTAGGATTTTTTATTATTGTTTAGGAAGCTATATTTGTTTATTTAATTATTTAACTATTTTTTATTTTATATTATTATCAGATAAAATATAATATGATGTTAATGTAACTATATTTTAACTTATTTATTTATTAGTAAGTAGTAATGCCACATTTACAAGTTTTATTTTTTAATTAAATAATTTTTTTTTGCGGTTTCCTGGATTTTTGCGGATTTACAAAAGTAAATCCATATTCAATACACTGACTGTGGATTTTCAAAATTTCAATCCAATCCAATCCATCAATTCACGGATTGGATTTTTGCAGATCGAATTTTTAAGAATCAGACAGATTGAGCGGATCGGATCGGATTCTAAACACTCATACTCAAAAGTGTTGATTACTACCAAGTATAAGAGTGTCTAGTTATAATATAACCTGGTCAGTCCGAGGTCGAACTATAGGAAATTTAAAATTTAGTAGTCAATTATAAAATAAAAATTAATTGTTGAATAATGAAATTAATAGGGAACAATCTAGAAAAGTGCTAAGGTTGGGATCCACTCTTGGTTTCCAAATTCTGGTCATAATACTCTCTCATATTTATATTTTGCATTTCCTTTACTAGTTAATTGTTATGCCATTTATTCTTAACTAACCATTTTTATAGACAAATATGGGGATCAAGCACATGATGTGCCACAGCTATATTGAATTGTCGACATTATGTCAAAATACCATATACATCCAAAGGATATCTAAATCTACAAATTAACATGATATAAAAAAAACTAGTAAAAAGAAATGCAAATTATAAATATTTAATAAATAAAATAAACTTAAAACTCACTTGAGAGGGCAATTAATTCCATAATTTGGATCATTGAGCTTCACCTTTCACCTTAGCTTAGGAAATTAGCCACTCATGTTCAAAAGAAAAATAATCATTCTAGGGGTAAATTGGTAATTTTAATTGAAATGTGTAGAAATACAAGAAAAAGCAAGAATTAGACAAAATGGAAGGGACAATTGCATTTAGGACAGTCAAATTAGTAGGAGAGGGAGTCCCCTATTTATAGATACAATGGATAAATCATGGCCATCGGATGAAAATAATTCGGACGCTTAAGATTACACCATATGGCAAGCTCTGATTTGATAGGACATGTCATTAGGCTGTGATTCGGTGAATTGCATGTATTGTACACGTATTTTTCGGTCCAATAATGTACTACCACATCATCAGTCACGCCATGTCATCATTTTTATCCAATAGGATACTGCCACGTCATCGGCCAATACCACGTCATCAATCAATGCCACATCAGTATTTTTTAGTTTAATAGGATGTTACCATGTCACCGGTCAATGCCACATCATCGGTTAATGCCACATCAGCTGGGCCCACCAAATCTTAAGTTACGATTTTGCCCTTTATGCCCTTCCTAAGGTTTTTAGCTATTCTGAGCTAAAAAATGCTATCTATTTTGGTGTCCGATTTCTCGTTAATCATGAAATAACCAAAATACTCCTTTATTCTCCAACACTCAACAATTCTCAAAATATACCTACATTAACAAAATATAATAATCAACACTCTAAGTGATAAAATAATAATTTTAACCTTTGTTGAATGTGTTCTTTCTAGTGTTAATCAACGGTATTCTTTTGAATTAATGTGAATTTAGTTCGTTCCCTTATTTTGGTATTCTCTAGAATCGACGAAATATTAGAACATTAAACTTCCGCTCATCATTTTCCGAAGTGAAATGACATTTAAAATGATAATAATGAAAAATATTATTTCTATATATTCGTTCTTATAAATAATATTTGCAAAAAAATAATGTTTTATTAAGGTAAAGTATTATGGTTTATCATGGGAATAAATATAAAATGCATTTAAATTCAGTGATAAATCAAAATATTTGACGTAATTTTATTCCGACAGTTTTACCAAATTAATTTACAAATTAGCACGCTTAATAAATTAATAAAAAAAGGAAAGACTTTTACAATCATTTTCTGAACTTAATTTCTTACAAATTTATAATTAAAATACGCGCACATCCGACACAAAGTCACAACGATTTATTAGACCAAGAACTTAAAATAGGAGTTCTTTAATATTATCTCTGGGCCTATATATGGCTGCTGAGAAAGGAGATAGGCATCAACATCTTTGGCAACATCAATAACCATTTGACGTTTACCAGTGGGATCTGGAACAGCCTCATTCAGCTTCTGATATTCAAAAATCCAATGCACCAAACTGCCATCATCTTTTTCTTTTGGAGTCACTTTAACAGTTGAACAGAAGCTCTTGTAAAACTCCTCAACAGATATTCTTCAATCACTTTCTAATTGGTGATGTAGTTTTCATTATCTATCACTTCCATTATCTCCTTTGCAATTTGAGGGCTCCCATCTGTGGTTCGTCCCACAAGAACAATTAATCATTTTGCAATTTTATTGAGCTTCCCTATCACATCATTATGCATATTTAGCAACCTTGGAACTATACATATAGGTTGTCAAGAATATTCTAATTATTAAATTATAGATCAATAAAAAGAGCCCAAAGGGCTTAATTGTACAGTGATTAAACTTAAAAAACAAAAGAAACAATTAGCATAAATTAACAATAACGATTGGTATATTTGTAAAGATTGAGTGTGTGGATTAACAATCAATCTAATTTATATTGATTGCCTAAAATCAATCTAATTTATATTGATTGCTTAAAATGGAAACAACACATATTAATCATTGTTACGCAATCATATTAAAGGGTTAGATGGTCATATTTATAGCTAGTGAGTAGTGAATATGTAACGTGATGTGAACATTAATTCTCACCATGAAAATATCTCCAGCAGATGATACAGCCAGGCTTCCCCCATTCCTTCTGAAGTAAATCGCAACCTGAATACTTTGAGGGTTCATACAGGCCACGATGTGTGGCTTGCAGCTGAGTACTTGATGAAACTTAGCAGCAGGAGCCTTCACTTATACTACAGTTTCCACCTTATTACCAACTTGAGACATTTTTATAAACCCTAATGATTTTCAGTAACCAACTATAAACAGAAAGAAGAAGCACTGTTGAAGAACTGCAGTGGCTTTCAGCGTTTATATATAATTAGTACAGGGGTACTGAATGTTGATTGATTAGGATTGGTCCCACTTGAGCAACCACATGTGTTAGATATTCTCTCTATATATTTCAAATGCACGAGACTATTTGCATTCTAAAAACTAAACTACTTTAACCATTCTTGTTTTAATAAAATAATTTATTATAAAATTGCTCAGTATGTGAATTATATTAAGGATAATTTATTTATGTGCCAATGTAACTTAGTTATTTTAAACATTCATCTAAAACACTCATTATGAAATCAACATATTATTCTCTTGCCAAGAATCTGTAAAACTTTTATTTCTAACAGCTTAAAAAATATTTCGTTGAATATTCAGCAAATCAATATTTTAAATTATTTTGAGGGCAAAATATTTGTGAACCTTAGATTTTTCAAAAAATAAAATAAACTGAAAGTATTGCAAAGGTGCTCATAATTTTTGTTTTGATTTTTTTTTAAAAAAAATTAAAAGCAGTCTAAACCCACTAACCTAGTCCGCGACTTCTTCTTCTTCATTTTTATGTGAGATGGCGATTTATATTTCAGTTGTTATTGAGGGGCAAGAAAGTCCATACTACTTGATCTTAAAGAATTTGAGGGCGCAAAAATTGACATCGAATACATTCTTTAATTAACGAAAATTAACAAATAAAATTATTTTAGAAATTTTGGTTAAAACTTGACTTAATTCCATTGTTATAAGCTATGCTAAATTTCTTGAAAATTTTCATCGAGTGTGCTGAATAATTTTATTGGTATTTTTAGTAAATTAATTTAAATGATTTAATTAAGGAATTTTTTTGGTAGTTTAAATAATGTATGGAGTAAAACTTAATTTTTCAAATTTAATAGATGAGTTCACAAAATAATAGAGTTAAAAGTAATTTTTTGAGTGGAAATAATCTTAAGCATTTCAAATTTTTATCTGCATGCCCTATTTACTCCTGATCGTTGAAACACCCATTGCGTTGGATCCATTGATTATAATTGTTAGCTCTACATTGAAGATGGTCCAACTTTATAGGGAAAAAAAAAAAAACTCGTCTACCCAACTATCAATAAATATATAACAACCGTAAATACAATAAAAACTGCCAGCTGTTTGAATATTTGCTCGGCATTTGTTTTTATTTTCAACATTCTTAGCAACATATAATTTAAGATAACACAAAATTTAATAAACAAAAATTAAACTGCTAGCTGTTGGAATATTTGCTTGCCATTTGTTAGATAATTTAAGATATTTTAAAAAAAAAAGATGATTTAAGATAACAATAGCAGCAGCAATAATAATAGTAGGTTAATAGTAATAATAAACACAAAAAACCGAGCTACTTTAGATTTAATTATTTGCTTGTCATTTTGTTTCTGCTTTTCAAGATTCTATGGCAAAAGTGACGCACAATTGAAATAACACAAAAAAAGAAGGGTAGTTGATGGAATATGTAATTTGCTTGTCATTTTTTTCTCTATTTCAACATTCTTCACAAAGTAACAGACAATTTAAGATATCAACGACAATAATCAATGATATTTCAAGAGTAATAGTAAACACAAAATCCTAGCCACTGCAGGTACATTTTGATGCAATCCCCATAGTGAAACTTTAAGACCAACACTCAGTCTGAAGCTTAACACACCAGAAAGTTCTGAATAGATTTTAAGTTAAACAAAATCTTGACCTAAGTTTTAAGAGAAACACAAACTAGAAATAAACAATCTTTGACCTAATGTTTTTAACTAAACATGAACAAGAGGTACAAAAGAATGAAATTGACGCCACACTTAAGATTTAGATGAGAAGGTAAGTGATAAGTTAAATTTAGAAAGGTACAAGAATACAATTCTTGATAAATTCACTAATTCTCAAAAGAACCAAAGAAAGAATTATCTTTCTATTTAAAAAACTATAATCATTTTCATTATTGATTTTACAAATCATGATATCTGAGTTTTTATAGTGTAATTGAGACCCAAGATCCTAAAGTACACTTGAAAATATTGGAACAATTCTCCAAGCATAAGTTTTGTTAAAAGGTTCATTCAAATGACTTGACTAGTCAACTAACATTAATACTGGACTTAAATAAATCATTAATAAACTTAAAACAGCAAAAGAGACCATTAATAAGGTTGAAATTCTCGAACTCGAAACTAGTTCCTATAACTTGAAAACTGAACATATTATGGGAGATTGTGAGGAGTAATCTTTTTAAATTTTATTTAATCATATTATTTTGTCTAAAATTATAATTGACATTTGGGAAATTTTATTAATAAATTATTTAATTAAAAATGGATTTATTTAGTATTTTACTTGGTTTAAATAACCTAACCCATTTTTAAATTTCATGGTGGATTTATTAAGTAAATGGATTTAATGTATTTTCGTGGGTTTAAAATTTAAATGAGTTCACCCACCTTATAATTGTCAGAATAAATAAATAAATAAATAAGTCTTTGGACAGCTTTAAGGCTCTTTTATTGCTACCTCAGTGTTAGTAATGTATATTGCAAAAAAATAAAAAGAGAATTAACTGTATATTAAAAAGTTACATTTATCCTTCAACAATAAAGTTCAAACATTAGAATTATAATGTCAAATATGTAATTAGTAATTAAAAATATTTTAGGGACTTAAGTGATAAATGTATAAAAGATTTAATATATGAATCTTGGTGGTGTGATTAGAAGAATGGAAAGAATGTAAAGGGGAAAGTGATTAGTGTTAAAAATTATATGTTTATCTAGTGATTAAGTGTTATTTTGTACTTATGTTATAATTTATATTTGTAATTATGTAATATGTTATGAATTTCTAGTTATGATTTTAAATATTTGATATTATGTATTTTTGTGTGTTTATTAGGTAAAATAATGCTTTGACGCAATTCAAGGCTCCAAATAGATAAACAGACGTCAAATTTGGATTCCGGAGGTCCGAAAACCTTAGGAGAGACATAAAGGGTCATATGTACTGTTCATGTATACAGCATTATTCACGTATATGGTACTATTCACGTATACGACACCGTTCATATATACAGTATGCTGACGTGGCATTGACTGATGATGTGGCAGCATATTATTGGATAAAAAAGAATGAGCTTACGATAAATATGAGTGCACTGGATAGTTGTCAACTTTGACCAAATCTCAGCCGTTCATAATTCAATGGCTACGATCGTGCCACGTAACTATGGTTGGTGAGTTGGGTTGGAGGATCCGAACCTTTGTATTTGGGTTGACCCGATCCGCCCATTAACCCGCCAAATCTCAACCGTTCTTTGACCAAATCGAACGCTTCAAATGATGCCACGTGTCATGTTGACTTGTGAAGTTTGACCAGCCTTCAGATCTTGATCTAGTGGTTGTGTGAATTGCATACATAAACCTTATGATGGATCGCAAAGCACTGGATTATGAACGAATTTTCCTATAAATATAGTCTCATTTTCATGTATTAGGAGGTCTCTTCTTCTCCAATTTTTCTCCTAAATTCTCTGTAATTTATATTTATAAAATTTCAGTTGTGTTTTTAATATTTTTGGTAATTATTTTCATAAATAAATTTAGTTTTATTTTCAATTTTAGTTGTTTTTATTTCTTTTAATTATGTATAATTTAGTTTAATACTTATTTTTATTTCAATTATGTCTAGCTAAATAATTATAGTTAGGGTAAGGTGAAACTCTTAGAAAATAAATATGATTTAATCAAATTCTATTTTTAATTATATTGATTAAATTATTTTCTATTTAATTATACCCATATTTTATATTTTGGGATTTTGATTTATTGTAGACAAATAATGGAGTTTGGCACAATAAATTCTTAATATCTTAGTATAACTTATGGTAAAATTGTATTTTGACTTATTGTAGACAAATTAAATTTTGGCACATTAAGTATTTAATCTATGATAAAATTAATTGGAAAATAATGATAATTTATATAATTAATCTTTTGAGCAAATAAAAATATGATAAAAAGAATTTGTTAGATTGTATTTAATACTAAGAGTGGATCCAAACCCTAACTAATTTAATTCCATATTTTCACTTAAGTTAATTTACATATATTTTAATTTTATTTTCTTTTCTCAGAAAAATTAAAATAAATAAATTTAAATTCTTTCCCTGTGGTTCGATTCCGGACTCATCGGGTTATATTATAACAAGAAACTCTTATACTTGGGAGTAATACACTTTTGAGTCGTGTCAGAAAAGAATGAGGAATGGAATTTAATTTTATTATTTGGTTTGTAGAAGGAATTGGAGTGGGAAAAAAAACTATAATTTGATATGAAAAAAATGCCCTCCATCCAATATGTAATCAAATTAATTTGAATGGATATTTGCTAATATTATAATAATTTTCTTGCTTATTTTATAGAATTATGGGTTCGTGAAACTAAAATCCTGCTTGAAACCCAAAATACATACATACATACATACATATATATATATATATATATATATATATATATATATATATATATATATATATATATATATATATATATATATATATATATATATATATATAAAAACTAAAATCATGCCTGAAAACATACTTTCCACCTAAAATACATGAATATAACGTATTCGAACACAATAATAGATAATCTGTAAGTAGTGGTGGAGTCAGAAATTTGATCTAGGCTGGACTTAATATAATTTCCATAAAAAATGATGTACTTCAATTAATTTTCAACAATAATGTTATTGGAAATGACAAACTACTATAAACATAAGAAATCCTATATTTTTTGTTTTTAAGACTTTTACTTCTTAGTTATGGCTGTGGGGAGCAAACTGAGAAAGATAAATGACTGGAGCTAAGACTCATTGGTTGTTAGTAAGAAGCATCAAAATTGGTGGGTTTTGGCATAATATTGTTGAAAAGATTGGAGCTATCGGCACCTCTTTAAAATCCTCATAAAACCCCTCTTTCTCAAATTTACAATTTTAACCCTAATTAAATAAATCTAATTAAACTTCTGAATTATCATCATTATCTCTAGCAATGAAATAGGATTCCCGCTGGTGTAACTGCTCAAAACTTGTAGAGCTATAAGAATGGCTTTTTTTTTTATTTTCCCACTAACTTTATAGTAATAATACGTTGTCTTTTCCTATGGAATGTTAAAATAAAGTAATAGAATCAATTTAATGTATAAGTTTATATATATAGTCACTTGAAAGTAAAAAGAAGTTGAAGGAATTCTAAATTGAAAATTGATTTCATGATTGAATAAGGACTTCTAATTAAATTGGTGAAAAAGATTTGTAACAAAAGAATTTTGTTTATAATATGGTTTCTTGAGAAAAAAGAATATATAGGGTTATTTGTGGAATTAATATTGATGTCGTTAGACATTGTGTGATATATTTATATTTTTAATGGGGTGCTTTTAGATGAGGGGTTTAATGAGGTGTTTAAACAGGTGGTAATAGTTTTACTCTTTTGAAAATTTTAATGGACATTTATGTTTATTCCCACAATATAATTTGGGCTTGGATAAAATAAAATTTTTACGGGCGATACTATTTGAATCCACTAAAATATTTTATAAATTAACTTTTTCATAAATATTTTATTAATAAAATACCCATGATATAAGTTACTAATATAATTTAATACAAATATTTTTATTCTCTAAATTCATTTTAAACTATTTAAAAATCTAACCATAATCAACCATCTTTTTCCTTGAGTCTTATTTTTTTTTAAATGGAATATTTGTTGAAGAATGAAGCTCAAATTTGGGTTTATGATCGAGAATGACAAGTCGATTTTATCCTCAGATGTGTATGACATGTCAGTTTCTGTGCTTCCGAGAGATGTATGACCTTGACATAATAACGGCTAGTAGAATAAGTAATACACGTGACTTATCACGTGCGTTGCTTCCTTAATATGGCAGATTTCGTTGTCATTTTAAAGCTCAGATTAAATGGAAGCCTTACACGTGTCTATTGGTGGTTTCATTGGCTGTTAAATCAGCTAATTTTAGCGGGAAGTTTTTGAGTTTAGTTAACAAACTCATAAATAATGAGCTGGCTACCATGGATCATTCTGATCAATTTCTCTGTATATATAAGGCCTCATGATCAGATCCAGGGGTGTGGTGATTAGTTACATTTCTTCTTCAATACCGTATCTTGTAAAACTTTGATATAGTGAAAACTTTCTTTTCTTTTCACTGTGGATGTAGGCACTTTAGTGGCCAAACCACTATAATCCTCTTGTGTCAAGTGTGTGTGATTGATTCTGTTATTGCTGTTTTGCTTGGTTTGTTTTTTATTACTTTTATTAGTTTCATCAAGATTGGTTTATTTAGGTGTTAATCTGATATCACAGTACTTAGGAGTAGATCTTGGGGGATCAAAATCGGTGCTATACTAGTTTGAGGTCCAGCAATATTAAATGTATTTGCTTTGTGATTACCTTCGAACAAGACTTGAAAAATCTTCAATTCCATTCAACTGAAAACAAACATGAAAACCAAACAATTATGGTGTGTTTATATTGTGGAGTAGAGTAGAGTGGGAGTGGAAATAGGAATCAAGTGTTTACTTGATTAAAATAAGAGGAGAGTTGGAATCCCATTCCGTGGGCCCCACTCATTTTGGAGTGGGGAGTGGGAGTGGAGGGAGGTGGGATTGGGAATTCACTCCCATCTCTTCCCATTTTACTATTTTTTAATTAATTTAATATAATTAATATTTAATAAAATAAAATAAATAATCTTATATTTATTTAAATAATATTATTACATTATTTTATAAAAATTAAATTTATTAAAAAAAATAATATTAAACTTATTTAAATATAATATTATTATATTTAGTTAAAAATAATAATTTAAATTGATACTAAGTTTATAATAATAATAATAATAATAATAATAATAGTAGTAGTAGTAGTATATTCATAGAAATTAACAATATTACAATTTACTATCTTTATATAAAAATATAATATTATTATAGATTTTTAAAAATAATAGTATTATATTTATTTAATATTCATAATTAATAATAATACTATCTTTATTTTTAATTTACATAATTAAAATTAAAATTAATAAAAATTGTAATTTACATAATTAAGAATATTAAAAATTATTATTAATTTACAAATATAATAAAATAAATATTTTATTATATTCAAATATATTTTTATTAATTTTATAATTAAAATATACAATTCTTTAAATAAGGGTAAAACTGTAATTTGAAACTATTTACACCGAATCCAAGACAAAGTAAACATATAATTAGATTCTGATTCCGACTCAACACTCTCATTCCAGTGTATGTAAACAACATACTCCCACTCCCACTCCCACTCCACACTCCCAATCTTAGGATTCACACTCCTCAGCATTCCCACTCTAACCCAAAAAATAAACGCTACCTTAAAGACTTATGCACAACACAAGATCATGTCAAAGTCTGTAGGAATCAAGCTTCACTGCACACTGGAAAGCTCCAGATTGCAAACTCAATCTTTCCTGCAAACCATGCGTTCCACACCAGACTAGAATCCTCTTCTTGGATACTCTAAAACAAAATCAAGTCTCTTTTGCATAATTATTTTTTGAGTTTATTTAATAAAATAATGTAATGTAAGAAATTTAATTATGCGAGGGGTTTAATTGGGATTTAGGTGGATGTAGAATAAAATATTAATTTTAAAATTTTAATAGTGGGTTTATTGAGAAAATAAGTGTAGAAAGTATTTTGGTGGATTGAAATAACCTCCCAAACTTTTAAACATAAATTTGAGTGGTCATATTTGACCCCCTTAGTTATCTCAATAGCCCCCACTAATTACTTTCAATTTTTAATACCATTTTATCTTTATAGGAAATTATTTAAATGGATATTGAAGAGCTTTTAAGTACACCTAAATATACACATCTAATTTTTATAAATCCTAATTTGTATTCTTAAACGATTACCTCTTCTTAAATATATTGATTACTTATGCTTAAAAAAATAATTTCTAGCACTCGCTTGACTACTTATGCAATTAAAGGAAACTCATTAATCTATCGTACGTAATTTGGTACTCAACGGAACGTGGGTTAAAGATGAATTCCCTAAATAAGTGGTCTTGTATTTCCTGCAAATGTAGATGTTGGTAAATCAGAACTTAGAAAAATAAATTTTTTAATTTTTAAAATCAGTGGAAACCAGGAAGTTTTTTTGATTATGTATACATGCATAGGGTTAGAAAAAATACCTTAATTTCTTATTGAAAATCTGAAGAAGACGACTGCAATCTTTTCCACCACTATTGTTGTGATCTGCAGAATATGATTGTAATCTTCTCTGCTATCCTCAATAGTCTCTCTCACATGTGTGGATATGTAGAGAACCATAATTTCTGTGCAGGAGATGGAAACCCTTGAACTGTATTTTTTCTTTTTCAAGAAAAACTATACGTAAAATTCACTTTTGTTCTAATTTCCTCTCCTTTATATAGGCACTTATTAGAGTCAGAGTTTGATTAGGAATTGAGCTAGTAGAGGGACTGCAGACCCATGGGCTTTCTAGCTCCAACTTAATAGTCAAAACCCAGTCATCTCGTGATACACCAAAATTACTATGTTAACTCCAGGCTATTCCACTAAAAGCCCAAAGTTGCACTCTAGTAACTTATGTAATTAAATAAAAGCCCAATTAATTAAAACTCCTTTTAATTAATTTTAGCTTTGGTCTTAGACCAATAATAACCACTTAATTGACCCTCTATTTGATGCTCGTTATTAAAGCTAGGCCAATGATAAATGTCGTGCCTCTGCTAATTACATATTTACCCCTAAGTCACTATTTGTTTAAATGATCACTTTTAATATATCTATATTTGTAAATAAATTTACAAATAATTATTATTATTCAATAAATAATTTATTGAATAAACCGCGGCCACATATTTAAATGATCAAGTACTACAAATAGCTTAGGTAAGCATCAACAATATATCCATGAAATTATATTTCCAAGCTATCGAGGTTTTGACCGTTTATATAGATCTCACTCCGTGATAACTCAAAAGATATAATACATGAATGCAAGTTCATTACCTACTCAGGATTAAGGTCTATTAAGCTTATTAACACTTGTGTGAATTATGCTCAATGACATTTGTTAAACTATATCATAATCTAGTATAGTCCAGTTCAATATGCATATCACATATACATATTAACTATTCTACCCGTAGTCTCCACTTCAGTGATCAAGATAAAATCAATCACAATAGAAGTAGAAAAGTTATAGCCTTACATAATGAAATGCCCATTTCGTTAATAGCTATGAACAATCTTATATTTATAAAGAACCTGCAATTTATATCTTCTTGTATTGACATCATATGCCCAATACATAAATCACATACTTTATAAATAAGGACTAATAATATATCCTCAAACAAATCATGAATAAATAAATTTTATGAAATTCAGAAATTGTTATTTATCGCACGTTTTTAAGGCACAAAATAACAATAAATCTAACAGTAGAGACGAAGATATTCAACTCAATGGCTACAACTGTGGCTATGGCAACTGGATCTACGTACAAAGAAACACCATCCGAGCCCCCATGACATCATCAACTCTATAAATAATTGATTGTTCAATTGCAACAATTATATAGTTACAAACCCTCCTCTGAACTCGTCACTGCCATCGTCTGCTCTTCAATCCAGATTCAATAAACTCGGACTCTTTCCCCAACCCCAACATATTGGTTCTATATTCTGCATGAAAACTAAGTGGGAGATATTAAGAAATAATTTGACGAGTCAAATATCAAAACTTTGGGTCTTAGCCACGTCCGCCCTATCTATAAGGATATAGTTTAAGTTCTGAATTTGAAAGCTTCAATTTTAGTTGGAAAATATAATAGAGAAAAAGTCACCCACACTCCCAAGATTTGTTTAAATAGTCACACCCTCTTAGTTTCATAAATGTGCACACAAACCCCATTGATTTCATAAATAACTATTATACCCTTTGATTATAACAACCTAAATAAGTATAAATATAGAAATAAGATAAAAATAATGAATAAATATCATATGATACAAATAAAATATTACAATAAGTATAATTAATAAAATAACATATATAATGAAAATTATTTTTAATATTAAGTTATTATTAATCTATCGCGACGGATTTTATTAATACTAAAATCTAGTAATCCAAAAATTGACTTTAAAATTTATATTAATATAGACATAATTAAAAAAAGGATATTTTAAATAAAATAATATAAATTTTATAAAATACTTTGAATGTTAGGTATAAATTTTTTGAATGTTAGGTATAATTATTTTAATATTATTAATATGTCAAATAGATTTTATTATTATTAAAGGAATATGACAGATTAATAATGTTAAAATAACTTTTCTAATATTCAAAATATTTTATAAATTTTATCTTATTTTAAATTTTATATTATATTAATTTTAATTTATACTTATTATAGAAGTTTATTTAAAGTCAATTATTAGGTTGTTGTAGTTAAGGGTATAATAGTAAGTGTGGCCAGTTATAAAATTAAAGGGTGTGTGTGACCATTTAAACAAACCTTAAGGGTGCGGGTGGCCTTTCTCCAATATAATATGATCACGCTCCATTCGGGCTCCATCTCGGGACGAGTTAAAACATAAAGCATTTTACACTCTTGTCTAGAAAGCATCTTTAAAATTTAAATAGAGTAAAAATAAACAAAATTCATAGTTAATCAAATGCTAACTTGAAAAAAACACTTTAATACTAATTGAGTCGATAGGGGATCAATTATAAATAATTTATGATACGATCTCCATGAGATATCTATTTTATTTTAATTGGTATTTATCCTATTGGTTGTGGTTAACATGTATTTAGAATTCGTTTATTATTTACGATAGTTTAGGATTGTGGCTCCTATTCTTTACTTTTAAGTTTTGTCTGTAATTGTAAGTTAGTATTAAACTAGCATCATTGTCAATAATGATAATCTGAAATATTATTTGGAGTTATGAGTTGTATTCAGATGTGTTGGTCCCTTGAAGTATTAACAATATCTATTGGGAGGTTTGGATTGCTTTGAATTCCCCGATACGGGCAATTTGTGTAACATTTTAAATCATCTTTGAAAAGAAAAAAGGGAGATTACCGGTTAATCCACTACAGAAATTAATTTATACCATTTACATATATTATTTTCTTAATAACCAATAGCCTCTAGTACCAAAATTTTAAAGGAAAGGAAGGGAAAATGAATAATTTGCTTGATATTTGATTTTGAGAATATAAAATATATATTTATTATAAGAAAAGATATTTAAAAAATAATAAAAAATACAAGAAAAATATCTTATCATTAATTTTTTTCACACCAAAACCTATATTTATGAATTTTAGTATTTAAATTTTTATTTTATTTTCAGTTTATATAATTTATTTAATTTACACCATAAATTTACAGTATTACCCTCGGTTTCATATACATTTTTATTGATATTCATGTTATTTGAACTCACCAATTTTCTTTCTGCACTCTCTTTTTAATTAAAAATTTTATTATCTAAACAATTTTTGAGAAAAATACTTAATTAACCATTTTTTTTCTTTCTTTTCTCAATTTCACAAATTCTCATCAATTCACTCAAATATATTCTTTTAGATGGAAATAATTAATATCACTAACTAAAAGGAACAAAACCCATCATTTAAAAATGAACATCAACAAAAATTTATAGGCCATGAATGTTAATGAATATCAAGAAATTAATTTTTACAAAACACAAAATCTAAAGAATATCAAGAAAAAAATTCTCATATATAGAAAGTGTGAAATAAGAGATCATGAAATACTAATAGAAGGCCAAAAAAATTAATTTAAAATATAGTGAAATTGAGTGTTTAATATGCCAAATGTGAGCGTAGAGAGAGCATATGCAACTGTAAGGCAGATATAGAAAGAGATTAATAAAGATTTTGAAATTTTGAAATTTTGAAATTTTGAAATTTTGAAATTTTAAATTATTAATAATGAATTTATTTTTTAAAATCGGTGTAGAGAAGAATTTAATAGGTTCAAATAGAGCTGACAAAACTTGACACGACCAGACTACTTGACACGAATATGACACGAATAAATGGGCATGAGTCGTCAAATTTGACACGATTATTAAATGGTTTAGTCCGGGTCGACAAGATTTTTCCGTGTCGGGTTAGGGTAAAAAACTTTAACCTATTTATCCGACCAATGACACCATTATGTTTTCTATTTTAAATTAATTTCTAGATTCTTATCATTAAAACTCAAATATTGGACATAATTTTTTTTTTTTTGGGAAGGATGGACATATATATAATATTTCATTTATAAAATTTTATATAGATTTAGAACTTCAATAGTATAAATGTGTAATATTTTTGCGGGGGGGGGGGGGGGGTGTATAGTCCTAATTTAGTCTGAAATTTTAAAGTACAAGAAATTTTGGAAAAACTTTAAAACTGTGCGGTTTTAAAAGCTTAATACTTAAAGCGTTTAGACCGCATGTTTTGAAGCTTTCCAGAAATTTTCTCACTTTGAAATTTTAGATTAGAACATTTCTACATACATATATACACACACAAATATTTAATGTAAATTTTGTTAAATATTTAGATATTAAGCGGGTTATTGGGTAATCTATTTATTTTCTGCGTCGGATTTAGTTTCAATATTTTGACATAATTATTAAATAAATCGTATTTAGATCGACTTAAATTTAACATAATATGAACCTGATATGACATAAATACGATCGAATGACCTATTTTGACAACTCTAGCTTCACGTAACCTCACTCTTTTAGGTATTATAAAACCATAGAGGATAAATGACGTATATTTTTACATAAGGGGTGATGGTATCCCCAAATAAAAAAAGACTTTAAACACGTTGACAACGACTGAAAAAATAATAACACTATTGTGTTTGAGTGTCAGTTACAATTAATTAAGAATAATTTTAAAATATAAAAAATCTTCTCTCTTTGGAGAAAGAATCTTTAGATAGACTAAAAGACAAAGTCCACGAAGAGAGCAGATGCTGACGTTTACTGATTAAAAAAAAAGGTAATAGCAATCAAGTTGATTGGAAATTGATTATAATTAATCTTGAACATGGTATCTCCAAATAAAAAAAATATTTTAAACACGTTGACAACTACAGAAAATATAATAATAGTATTGTGTTGGAGTGCCAGTTACAACTAATTAATCATAATTTAAAAATATAAAAAAATCTTTTCTCTTTAAAGAAAGAATCTTTAAAAATAGATCAAGAGTCCATTTTAGATTAAAGTACTGTAATTTTTAAGCTATCGTTATTGTAGAAAAAAATTATAGTTATACAACAAAAGTTAATAATAAGTAATAAATATAATTTTTAAATACTAATTTTGATAAAATTATTAAAGATACAATAAATTTTTTATCATATAAGTACAAAATTATATTAATATATCTTTCAAGTTACAGCAGCTAGTATTTACTAAATATTTTAGTACTGTAACTTAAAAACTACAGCTATCCAACCTCAATTCTAAACACATTCTAAAAGACAAAGTTCATGAAGAGAGCATATGCCGACATTTACTGATTTAAAAAAAGGATAATGGCAATCAAGTTGATAGGAGATCGATTTTAACTAATTTTAAAGACGTAAGTATGTCTATGTCATTATTGAAAATATATACATTTAAACAAGTTGATAACTACTAAAAATATAATAATACCAATCGTCCTCATGTGATTAAATAGAACTAATTTGCATTATTGAAAAATTATAGACTAATTTCAACTCAATTACTGCTGGTTTGGAAGTAATTTGGCAGTAATTGTATAGGTGCTAGTTAACTTCGGAGGTGATTGGCACCTCTCATTAATACAATGCAACCCCATGCTTGACGTATTTTTTTTTAAACTTTATAGTAGTAATAATAACTTTTTAATATAATAGTATATTATATTAAATATTCTTTTATTTTTACATTATAATTATTAATATAAATTAATAAATTTTATAATTTATTATTTCAATAATATTAAATTGTATTTTAATTTTTATTGTATTAAAAATATAACTAAATAATGTATTATTTAATTATATTATAATAATTAATATATAAAATTGATTAATATTTAATAAGTTGATATAACAAATAATAAATACTTAGATAATATATAAAAATAAAAATATAACATTACATTATTTAATTATATTATAGTAATTAATAAATTAAAATTAATTATTTTTAATAATTTAATATAACTAATAATAAATACTTAAATATAAATAGTATTAATTTAAAATTAATAGTAATATATTATGATATAAAATATTGTTCGATATACTACAGAACTCTTACTTGGATTATTTAGCATAATTTATTTTGTTAGTGAATATGTTACAACTATTGTATCACTTTATTATTTTGTGATTATCTTGTGATATGTATAAAATTTTATTCTATTATCCTAAAATAACTTTTGAACTAATCTTGTAGGTTTTAACTATTTATTTATGTTGTGATATAATTTAGAGATTGTTTAATTAAATTATTTGCTTCGATCTTTATTTCACAAGTTATATATTTGGAAAACACTAAAAAATAAATGATATGCTGCCGAAAATGTAAGGCCACAAGCTTCAATCTTTATGAAAAATTTTGCTATTTTTTAACATTTATACTAAAAAAATAATGTTAAATTCATAGAATTTAATACTTCCATATTTAGTATTTCTCTAAGTACTAATAAATATTATTTTCTAAATATATAATTTAAATTAATCACAAAAAAATTAATACAATACAGTGTAACATCAAACAATGTACACCATTATCATAATACAATGTTAATGTAATACAACATAATACAATACACCAGCATTAAAATAATGTAATACAGCATAATACAATGTAATACAGCATAATACAATACAATGTACCAAACGCACCCGAAGTGTATTGTATTATATTGTATTGTATTAGCACTGTATTATAATAATGTTGTACAATGTTTGATGCTACACTGTACTATATTAATTTTTTGTGATTAATTTTAATTATATATTTAGAAAATAATATTTATTAGTACTTAAAAATTAATATTATTTATATTATTAATTTTAAATTAATATTATTTAAATTTATTCACATTTTAATATTTATTATTAGTTATATTAAATATTTAAACATAATAAATTTAATTATTATTGTAATATAATTAAATAGTCTAATATTATATTATATTATATTATTTAAGTATTTATTATTAGTTACATTAAATTGTTGAATAATAATCAATTTTTATGTATTAATTACTATATATAATTAAATAATTTAATATTATGTTATATTTTTATTTGTATATATTATTCAATTATTTATTATTAGTTATATTAAGTTATTAAATATTAATCAAGTTTATATATTAATTATTACAATATAATTAAATAATACATTATTAAATTATATTTTTAATATAATAAAAATTAAAAATAATATAATATTATTGAATAATCAATTATAAATTTATTAATTTATATTAATAATTATAATGTAAAAATAAAAAACAAAAATATTATATAATATTATATTAAATTAAAAAATTATTTTTATTTATTATTATTATAAAGCAAAAGCAAAAAAAAAGAAAAAAAATGGAGCAAGCTAATGTCGCATTAACACAGCCCCATTCCCTTGTTCTTCCAAACACAACACTAGCATTAATTTAATGAGAACAATAATTTAATACACTATAATGCAGTGCACTAAACATGTCCTTCATTAAAAATAATGCAATACAGTGTACCAAACACACTTTAATACAATCTTTTGAAGTGATACAAGGGATAGGAGTTGGAATCACCTCACATAAGTTAGGAATAAATTAAATTGTCATGGGCTAGTAAAAAAATCAAAATAATAATAATAATAATAATACATAAATGGGCAATAATTAAAAGGTTTGAAAGAGTTTAGAATTGATGAACTAACCGGTATAAGATTGAAAATTGAAGCTTTGTGCCCATAGAAAAATTCAGAACTTTAAAGAAATGGCTCTGCCATCAGTCTTGATGAAGCAAATGCAGACTTCTCTAGATAAATCAGAAATTTACAACCCATTGGCTCTCTCTCAATTCTTCTTATCCTCCTCTTAACACTTGTACAGTTGCTGAAGCTCAGCAGAAGTATCAACAAACTCAACTTACCTCCATCCCCACCAAGGTTACCCATAATCGGGAACCTTCACCAGATACTGCAAAATGTCGCTCATCGCTCTTTGAAAGCCCTTTCCGACCGTTATGGCCCAATAATGTTGGTTTACTTTGGCAATTCTCCAAGTCTTGTGGTTTCATCAGCAGAGGTGGCTAGCGAAATGATGAAGACTCATGACAGTGCTTTCTCTAACCGGCCCCGATCCATTGCTACAAAAATTCTGCTTTATGATGGCAAAGATCTCGGGTTTGCTGAATATGGGGAGCACTGGAGACAACTTCGGAAGATTTGTGTTTCCGAACTGTTGAGTAATAAAAGAGTAAAATCAGCTCAATATGTTAGAGTCGAGGAAGTTTCATGTTTGATTAATAAAATTCGTCGTTCATGTATTAACGGACGCGGAGGATCTACTATCAATTTATCTGAGATGATACTGGCTGTTTCCAACAACATAGCCTTCCGGTGCATTTTTGGTAGGAAGGTTGAAGAAGAAGAAGAAAATGGAAGTGGGGAGAGCAAGTTTGGAGAGTTAACAAAGAAGTGCATGATACTTTTGGCAAGCACTTGTGTTGGAGATCTATATCCATCTTTGAAATGGGTAGATTTTCTTACGGGGTGCATTGGTCGTTTGCACAAAACTGCTAGAGATTTGGGTGATTTGCTTGATCAGGTGATTGAAGAGCACAGGATGACACTAACTGATGATGATAAAAAGGATTTTGTTCATGTACTCCTCCAATTTCAAAAGGATGGCAACGATGGGATAGAGCTCACTCAGGACACTCTCAAGGCAATTCTCATGGTCTCAACCAACCTCAGCTCCTCTGTTTTTAATTCTCTCTCAAGCCAACTTGCACTCACACAAGCACTAATCATATATGCACTCACAAACAGTTGGACCATATATGGCTAATCAATTAATGTTTTCATGTTCCACATTGTCAGGACATGTTTGGGCAGGAACTGATACTGCTGCGACAACGTTAGAATGGGTGATGGCTGAACTACTGAGAAATCCAAATATTATGAAGAGAGCCCAGAAAGAGGTTAGAGGTGTGGTGAAAGGGAAATTAATTATAGATATGAAGGACTTGGATCAGATGGAGTACTTGAAATGTGTCATCAAAGAGTCCCTCAGATTACATGCATCAAATCCTCTTTTGCTTCCTCGAGAAACAACAGAGTGTGTCAAATTAAGAGGTTATGATATTCCAGCCAAAACTAGAGTGTTTGTAAATGCATGGGCAATTCAAAGGGATCCCAAATTATGGGACAGGCCTGAAGAGTTCTTGCCTGAGAGGTTTGAGAATAGCCCTATTGATTACAAAGGTCAAGATTTCCAATTCATCCCATTTGGAGCTGGAAGAAGAAGCTGCCCTGGAACATCGTTTGCCTTCGCTGTAGTTGAGTATGTGATTGCCAACATTTTATACTGGTTTGACTGGAAATTGCCCGATGGTCCAGTTGAGGAGAATTTGGACATGAGGGAAGCTACTGGGTTAACCCTTTTAAGGAAATCACCTCTTCTTGTTGTGCCAACTTTGTACTCTCCTTGATCTCTCTACAAAATATTCATTCTTAATTATGCTCTTACCATTATTGTGCTACTCCAAGTTTCCGTTAGATGTGATGCTAATTAAATTGAGCCTCAGTTAATTATTTGACATGAATTTTCTTATGTGTTCTTGGATTTCATCTTTGAAGGGCAAGATACGACGTATGTCCCCCGCCGGTCTAATATCAATTGATTTATAATAATAGAATATAGTGGTTAGAGAGGACCAAATATTATGGAGTTCGTTTATTTATTTATTTATTCTGAATGGCATTGGCGGTGCCACGTTGGGGTTGGCAAGCCCGCTTGGTTTTTCAAAATTTACAAATTTATTTGGATATTTGTCCCATTTTTAATTTAATTTATCATAAAAGTCCCTGTTAAAATTTGAAATAATTAAATATCATGTACTTACTTTTACCCTTACAATCCACAAAAAAAAAAAAAAAATCACTATTTTGAAATCCCTAGGGCCCTTAACTCTCCTCTCGCATAAAAAAACATAAACTACTTCATCTTACTGAGTTTTATCATCCAAATGATTTTTATTCAATGGATCTTAAGGCACTTGAAATTTAACTTGATGTTAATATTATAGATGTGGCTTATGATAACAAATTTTTAGGATTGAAAGGGATTGGAGAGCTAGCAAGAAAAATAATTGATATTAAAAAAGATAAATTGTATTCATTAATTTATCTATTGATAACATTAGTATAAATTTTATCAGTTGCCACAACTACAGTAGAAACGGCATTTTAAGCTATGAATTTTGTGAAAAATCGTCTGTGAAATTGAATGAGAGCTCAATGATTAAATGATAGTATTGTTGAATATATAGAAAAAGATATATTTTGAAGTCTTGATGATGAGATTATTCTTCAATATTTTTAACAGATGAAAACACTTCAATGACAATTATAATGTATTGAATTGAATATATTAATAAATTTTTATTTTGGTATTTGTTATTTGTTGACCATTTTTTAAATTATATTATTGTTTAAACTTAGTCCCTGCTAGATTGAATTCCACCACCATTGCTGAATGGTCCCAACAAATAGGAAAAGCTGATGAAAATTCAGTTGGATATTATGGTCCTTATCTTATCAAAAGCATAGAGATAAAAAAGACGACAACATATGTATAGGTATAATGTTAACAGAATTTGTAGCTGGAAAATCCCTTGAAATGTCTAGAAATAAGGCTGTATATAGGAGGAGGAGAATCCCACCAATTGAGAGAGAAATGTTTTAATCCGATCTTAGCCATAATACCAGAATCCCACCGATAGAATTCATTTACTTATTTTCAGTAAAATTACATGTTTTAATAAATAAATAAAATCAATGTTTTCGGTTGTATAATGCAACATGTACTGTTTTGCACAAGTTCTTTGCAAATCATTACTTTTCCAGCAAAAACTAAAGTGCTGGTCAATGCATGGGCAATTAATTCAAAGGGAACCCAAGGTCTGCGATAGAGCAAAAGAGCTCTTCCCAGTGAGGTTTGTGGAGAATCCAGTTGACTGCAAAGGCCAAGACTAAGACATGACTTCTAATCCATCCCGTTTGGTGTTGAAAGAAGAAGTTGCCTTTGGCTGCCATTTAGTATATACACTACTAGAAAAATGCGTTTTCTTGAAACATATTCGATATGTCACGAAAATATTATTAAATAATGATAGATACGTGACACATATGTTTATGTCATAAAATTATGATAGTTGAATGTCATTTTTATTTTTTGATTTATTGTTTAATAATTATTAAAAATAAAATTAATTACAACAATACCATTAGAATACGCAGTGGTTTTACCTCATTTATTTTTTAAATTAAAAAAGTAAATTTAATATCACATAAACATGATAACGTATTGTGAATGAAACAGTGAGTTTAATATAGATCATTTTGTGAATGAAATGGCACTCGAAAAAAAATTCTTAGTGTTGGACTTCTCTCCGACTTGACATGACAAACCTTTCTCCCTCACCACACAGCAAACAGTGGGAGCTCTCTCTCTCTCGTCTCAAGCGTCTCGGGTCTCAGCTCGCAGCAACAGTGACATCTCTCTCTCTCCCATCTCAAGTATCTTGCTCCCTCACTCTCCTTTACTCTCTCGGCTCTCTCAAATATCTTACGGCCTCACTCTCTCTCCCCCCAAATCCACAGCGATGCTACCCGTCTCCACAGTTGTTGTTTTCTCGTCTTCAACAACTGCCTTAACCGACTTGTTATGGTAATTTGCTTCAATTCATTGCACTAATTGCAAATTTGGTTGTCAAGGGTTTTGAATTTTTATGGATTTAGGTCTGTTAAGATTTATTTTTGTTTTTGGTTTTGTGTTAATTAATTATTTTTCTTCCTCTTCCCGTTTTTTGTTTTAGTTTGTTAAAAAAATTGTTCTTTTTGTTATAGGGTCTTGCTGATAGTCTTATGAAATTCACTCTTCCTGTGTTTTTCTTCTAGTTATTTGATTCGTCTAAAGCTGAGGTTTCATGATTTTGATTTATTTTATTATTTTCTTTATTAGCATTTTTCTCAGCCCCCAAACATTACTTAGGGTTTTCTTTATTGAAATAAAAAAATATAAGTATTTGATTTTGCAGGAGTTGAGCGCCGCTGCATATATGATGTAGTCAATATACTAGAAAGCATAGGAGTAAGACATTCAATTTTCTTTCTATCGTTATCTTATCTTTTCTTTTTTTGTTGAGTTTTTTTTATCTTCTTTCTCTTTTCTTTTATTGAGTTGAATTGCTAGAGGTGATTAGGCTTCTGTATTATGTAGGTTGTAGCAAGACAAGCAAAGAACCTATACTCGTGGCAGGGTTTTGATGCGATTCTAGAGGCCTTGGAAGTGCTCAAGGTATATCATCACTTTTGTTTGCCTCTCACACTTAAAAAATGATAAGGCCTTACTCAACTTGATCATATTTTCTGATGTGAACCCTTCTAGATCAAGCTAGAAAAACCCAAAACTAAATTGACAAAAACCTAAGAAAGCCAATATGATCAGAATTCAGATAAAGGATCCAAACTCTTGAGAAGCTAAGTCTCAAGAACCCAGATTGCTAGATAAGACGCCACAACGGTTAGCAAATCCTTTGATAAGTCGAAAGTTCTTTCAAGAATAAGTTGAGAAAAGCCTCTCAATGATATTAAACTTAATAATGTCAAAAGTCCCTTCAAAATAACATAAATAAGTGTTTATATAAGGTGGCTAACACTAATTTAACTTAAAAATAAGAGAAAACCTTAAAATTAAAAACCTGGACCCGAGGGCCTTGGTCTGCAAAGCCACTTATTTTAAACGGGCCATAACTTCGTCATATGATGTCGGATTTTGACCCACAATATACCGTTTCGAAGCTCTCGACGTAAAGAATCTATCTACAAATTTATAATTACTCTTCTGGCCCTTATTATACTTTAAAAATCATCCTCTCCGATGCTCGCCACCTCGTTAGCTCGAATCAAGTGTACCAGGCTGGTTCCTCCTCATTCAAGTTCATCTTGAATATTGGACTCTTGAAAATTGAATTTGAATTGACGTTATCCAAAGTAGCTTGAATAAATCCTTGCATTACTTTCTTAATCTTCTTAGCTCGTGCTCTCATAATTGGCCCTTTTGGAACAAGCAACGGATCTTTAATGCTCTGAGCACTCTGGATCACATCATTCCCCCTCTCCTAAAAAAGATTCGTCCTCGAATCTGAACTTGCATCAAAAGGAGAAAGATCAGAAACATTAAATGCAGCGGACACGTTATACTCACTTGGAAGATCCACTTTATAAGCGTTGTCATTAATACGCTCAAGAATTTGAAATGTACCATCTCCTCGAGGGTGCAACTTAGACTTTCTCTGGGCTGGAAACCTCTCCTTCCACATGTGAACCCAAACCCAATCACCTGGTTCAAAAATCACAAGTATCCTACCCTTATTAGCTTGAGTAGCGTACTGCTCATTCTTCTTCTCAATGTGAAGCCGCGCTTTCTCATGAATGGACTTTACCAACTCCACTTTCTTTTCACCATCCAAGCTAGCTCTCGCATCAACGGGCAAAGGAATTAAATCCATTGGAGTCAACGGATTAAAACCATAAACAATCTCAAATGGAGAAAAGGAAGTAGAAGAATGAATGCTCTTATTATATGCAAACTCCATAAATGGCAAACAGTCTTCCTAAGATTTCAAATTCTTATTAATGATAGTGCGCAAAAGTTGAGATAAAGTTATATTGACCACTTCAGTTTGACCATTAGTCTGAGGGTGACAAGTAGTAGAAAACAAAAGTTTAGTACCTAACTTACCCCATAATACCTTCCAAAAGTGATTAAAGAACTTAGCATCTCTATCCGAAACAATACTCCTAGGAACACCATGGAGTCGCATTACCTCCCTAAAGAACAAATCAGCTATATTGGTGGCATCAACTGACTTATGACATGGAATGAAATGTGCCATCTTGCTAAATCTATCTACGATCACGAAAATGGAATCTCTTCCCTTTCAAGTCCTAGGTAGCCCTAAAATAAAATCCATAGAAATATCTACCCAAGGCTCTCTAGGAACTGGTAAAGGCGTATACAAACCATGTGGTAAAACCTTTGACTTGGCCTTTCTACATGTAATGCATCTATTACATATGCAAATGACATCCTTTTTTATTTTAGGCCAATAAAAATGCTCATGTAGTGTCTCTAAAGTTTTCTTAACCCCAAAATGACCCATCAAGCCACCACTTTGTGCCTCTCTCACTAGCAACTCACGCATAGAACTATTAGGCACACAAAGCTTGTTTTCTCTAAACAAATAACCATCATGCTTATAAAATTTACCGAATGATCCTTTGTCACATATAGCAAACATATCAATTAAATCAGAATCATTGGCATATAACTCCTTAACATACTCAAATCCAAGTATTTTGGCACTCAAAGAATTAAGAAGCACATACCTCCGAGATAATGCATCGGCAACTATGTTCTCTTTACCTTATTTATACCGAATGACATAGGAAAATGTCTCAATATACTCCATCCAAGTAGCATGCCTTCGATTCAACTTACGTTGACTCTTTAGATGCTTTAAGGATTCATGATCTGTGTGTATCACAAACTCCTTAGGCCATAAGTAATGTTGCCAAGTTTCCAAGGCCCTCACAAGCGCGTAGAGCTTCCTATCATAGGTAGGGTACCTCAAGGCTGCTCCAGTCAATTTCTCACTAAAATAAGTAATGGGCCTTCGATCCTGTGTCAAAACAGCTCCAATACCTATTCCTGAAGCATCACACTCAATCTCAAAAGTACGGTTAAAATTAAGTAATGCTAGAATAGGTGCAGAACATAACCTTTCTGTAAGATCAATGAATGCTTTATCTTGTTCAACACTCTAAGTAAATGCAACATTCTTTTTAACAACATCAGTAAGAGGTGCTGCAATAGTGCTAAAATCCTTAACAAATCACAGATAAAAACTAGCTAAACCATGAAAACTCCTTATCTCAGTGATGCTCTTAAGTGTTGGCCACTCCCTAATAGCCTTAACCTTTTCTTGATCCATCTCTATACCATTTACACCAACAACAAAACCAAGAAAAACAACTTTCTCTATGCAAAAAGAACATTTCTTAAAATTAGCATACAACTTTTCTTTCCTCCAAACATCTAATACACATCGCAAATGCGCAATATGCTCTTCTAAAGTCTTGCTGTACACTAGAATATCATCAAAATAAACAACAACAAATTGACCTATAAATGCACGCAACACATGATTCATTAATCTCATAAAAGTACTAGGTACATTAGTAAGACCAAAAGGCATAACTAACCATTCATACAATCTATATTTAGACTTAAAGGCAGTTTTCCATTCATTACCTTCTCTCATGCGAATTTGGTGATAGCCACTTTTTAAATCAATTTTAGAAAATAAACAAGCTCCATGCAATTCATCCAGTATATCATCTAACCTAGGAATGAGATGGCGATACTTTACCATAATATTATTGATGGCTCGGCAATCAACACACATTCTCCAATTCCCATCCTTCTTTGGTACTAGTAGTACTGGTACTGCACATGAGCTCATGTTCTCTCTCATGTACCCCTTACTCATCAGTTCTATAACTTGCCTTTGAAGCTCTTTGGTTTCCTCGGGATTACTTCTATAGGTTGGCCTATTAGGTATGACAGCTCCTGGTACGAAATCTATTTGATGTTCAATGCCTCTAATGGGTGGTAAGCCAATAGGCATTTCCTCGGGAAAAACATCTTCAAACTCCTGTAACAAAGAAGTAACAACACTAGAAAGAGAAGGATTAATGTCATCAAAGGTTAGATATGATTATTTGAACATGAGCAAAACTATAAAATGACTTGCTTTATATGCTTTCCTAATCTCACCCACTCCTGTAAAGAAGTTCTTTTTCACTCTTCCCTCTTTCTCACTCTTTTCTTTTCTCTCACTTTTAGCCTCACTCTCTTTCTTTTGCTTCTCATAACTCTCGACCTCACTCTTTTTATATTGTCTTTCTTTTGCCCTCATCTTTATTTGGTCCCCGTAGACCTCTTTCGGTGTTAACGGAACAAGCGTCAAAGTTCTCCCATTTTTTTCAAAGCTATATCTATTCTTAAACCCATCATGTGTCACTTTCTTATCATACTGCCATGGGCTCCCCAATAATAAATGCCCAGCATGCATAGAAACTACGTCACAAAGCATTTCATCATTATACTTTCCAATAGTAAATGTTATCAATACTTGCTTATTAACTTTGACCTCTCCACAATCATTTAACCACTGTAATTTGTAAGGCCTGGGATGCGTTAGCAAGGGTAACCCTAACTTCTCTACAAGGCTAGTACTAGCTACATTGGTGCAACTCCCACCATCTATTATCATACTACACACCTTATTATTCACAATGCATCTAGTATGGAAGATGTTCTCTCTCTGCTGCTCCATGTCATCAACACTCATTTGTGTACTCAAAGCACGCCTAGTAACTAGGGATTCACCTTTCGCAGGGTATTCTACTTCATCATCATCACTAGCATTAATCAACTCAAGCATCTCACCACCATCACTCTCACTCTCACTCACTAATTCCCCACTATCTTGCATCACCATAACTCTCTTATTTGGGCACTGAGAAGCAATGTGTCCAGAACCCAAACACTTGAAGCACTTGATGTCCCGATTCTTCTGTGGTTGAGATTCAGCCTTAGATTTATTTTTTATATTGAAATCTTCTTTTGCATTAGGTGGTTCAGTTTTGATACCTTCATGTCGTCTCTCATTATTACTCCACTTCGGTTTCCATGGATTTGAAGAAGCCGAAGTATACCTTACTGTACCTTTCCTCTTTAATTGCCTCTCCACCTTCATAGCCATGTAGATCATATCCTTCAACTCCACATAATGCGATAGCTCCACTACATTGGTAATATCTTTATTCAATCCAGTCAAAAATCGTGCCATTATGGCTTTCCTATCTTCCTCTACATTAGCCATAATCATACCAATCTCCATCTCTTTATGGTAATCCTCTATACTCTTCGATCCTTGGGTAAGGCTTTGTAGCTTAAGATAAGGATACCTATAGTAATGATTAGGAATGAACTGCTTCCTCATAAGCGCTCTCAACTCTCCCAACATAGCTATAGGCCTTTCACGATTCCTCCTCCTATTATTCACCAATTGATCCCACCAAATAATAGCACAGTCAGTGAATTCAATAACTACTAGCTTTACCTTTTTCTCCTCTGAATAATTGTGACAATCAAATATCAACTCAACCTTCTTTTCCCACTCCAAGTAAGCCTCTGGATTACTCTTTCTTTAAAACGAAGGAATAGTCACTTTGATTTTGCCTAAATCTCTATCCTCCTCATCTTGCCTACCTATTCTATATCTCACTCTATCCCTTTCTACTTCGGATGCTCGATCATCACCATCATCTTCCAAAAATTCATTCTCTACCTCATACTCATCTATAGGCTCATATCTATGCCTATTATTTTCTCTATTATGTCTTGCTTCATCATGTCTAGCCCTGTTACGCTCTCTACTAGTTTGTTCTTTTTGAATACTCTCAATGGCAACTCTATGTTGCCTCAACTGGCTTCTCATCTCATCAAACATCATATTCATCTTCTCGAATGCCTGGTGCATTGCCTTCAAAGTGAAATTAAGGTCTACCGTAGAAGGTTGCGCCTCACTTTTATCATCCATATTAATTATTTGAATCTACAAAGAGATGTTAGCAAAATAGAAAAACAACAATGAACCTCACAAGCCTTACATGTTTACACTCGCGATGTCACTCCACTCGTGTTTACACTCAAATAGGCTTTTACCCGAAGCTGTGCTCATACACTTTTGCCTTTCACCACTCTTATATTTTCTCAGTCAAGTTCTTTAGGAACTAATAACTCAATCAAGGGAAAGTACCAAAGTATAATCCCTCTAACAATCACAGTCCAAGAAACAAGAAAAAGAAAAAAGGAAACAAACGAACAAGAATATAGGAAACAAGAATAACAAAACCAAAAAAACAAAGGAGATCACCAAATATGATTATTATTGTTGTGATTTTTTTCTTTTTTTTTAATCAAATTTTTTTTTTTTGCTCTTTTTTTTTCGGTAATCCCTAAATAATTGAAATTTGAATGAATTTAGGGGAAGAGGTAAAATTTGTGGATTTAAGGAAAGAAACCATAAAGATGCAAAATTGAGATAAGAAAACCCTAAAAATACTGTTCATGCGACACTGTTCATGCAACACTATTCACGAATTTTTTTTAAAAAATAATAGAACAAGAATGAACAATCTCAAACAAGAATAAAAAAAAAAACAATAAAGATAGATGAATCTGACCTTGGTGCCTAAGCTCTGACACCAACTAATGTGAACCCTTCTAGATCAAGTTAGAAAAACCCACAACTAGATTGACAAAAACCCAAGAAAGCCAATATGATCAGAATTCAGATAAAAGATCCAAATCCTTGAGAAGCTAAGTCTCAAGAACCCGGATTGCTAGATAAGACGCCACAAAGGTTAGCAAATCCTTTGATAAGTCGAAAGTTCTTTCAAGAACAAGTTGATAAAAGCCTCTCAATGATATTAAACTCAATAATGTCAAAAGTCCCTTCAAAATAACATAAAGAAATGTTTATATAAGGTGGCTAACACTAATTTAACTTAAAAATAAGAGAAAACCTTAAAATTAAAAACCTGGACCCGCAGGGCCTTGGCCTGCAAAGCCACTTATTTTAAACGGGCCATAGCTTCGTCATATGATGTCGGATTTTGACCCACAATATACCGTTTCGAAGTTCTCGACGTAAAGAATGTATCTACAAATTTATAATTGCTCTTCTGGCCCTTATTATACTTCAAAAATCATCCTCTCCAATGCTCGCCACCTCATCGAATCAAGTGTACCAAGGCTGGTTCCTCCTCATTCAAGCTCATCTTAAATATTGGACTCTTGCAAATTGAATTTGAATTGACGTCATCCAAAGTAGCTTGAATAAATCCTTGTATTGCTTCCTTGATCTTCTTAGCACGTGCTCTCGTAATTGGCCCTTCTGGAACAAGCAACGGATCTTTAATGCTTTGAGCACTCTGGATCACTTCATTTTCTATTTGCAGGAGGGGGGTTTGAGAGAGAATTTCAATATCAACTGTTGCACCAATTCAGGGAATGTAAGTTGAAATGCTTTATCACTTCTTTCAATTTCTTCATTGCAGCCTCGTAGTTTTGTAGTGTGTAATAGTAAATCAAACTAAAAGTTAGTAAGAGTTTTTAATTAAGTAATTACTGTAATGCTGCTGGGGTTTCCTTCATACCATCAAGTAATATGCATGATTATTTTTTAGATCAAAGTTCCTTGTTTGTTGCAAACTACTGCTAAATGGAGTGGCCTTTGCTCGATATGTTTAAAGAGTAAATTAATGAAATCCGAATACAATAAAACTTTAATTCATTAGTTTCCTGGCTTCAATTGTGGAAGAGTATGAAAAAGCTGCCTCTGCTTGGGAGGAATAGAACTTACTGGCTGAGTTATTAGTTAATTAATTTCTCATGTCACATCTGTGTTAAATGGATAATGCTGCTGCCGCCTAAGACTAATTGAAGAATTTGTTAGGTGGATAAATAATTGAAGAATTTTATCTCCTGGGTTATTTAGTTTCTTAATATTTGAAATTGTAACAGCCCATATTCCTTTAATTGTTATTTTATCTCTTAAGTTTAATTGTTTCAAAATGTTACTAAATGATACTTGATTGACTTAAAATTTTGAGTCATAAAAGCTGAATGTGTATAGTTTAAGTCTGCAGCTTTTGGAATGAATTGAACCAATAGTTGAAATGAAATGAATTTTTCAAATTGGTTAGTTGCTGTACAAATTTATTAGAAACTGTGTATGTACCATGTTCAGTGTTGTAAACGAATGGTCCAATGGTGCCGAAATGAGTTGAAATTTTGAGACATCAAACTTCAATACGTCTATTTTAAATGTGGAAATTTCCATGGTAATCAAACTTGTGGTTTATTTTGTTTTAATGATTTTTCAAACTTTTCTGTTTCAGCAGTAAGTCCCTTTGATAGAACTATACACTTACTTTTGATCTTATGAAACATTAGCTTAATGATGTAGGGATGACCTGAAATTGTAATATGTTATAGAGCTATATGTGTAATTATGTTCTAGAAAGTTTCATGGTAATCGAAATTGTGGTTTATTTTTAATGATTTTTCAAACTTTGCTACTTCAGCAGTAAGTCCCTTTGACAGAACTGTACACTTACTTTTGATCTTATGAAACACTAGCTTAATGATGTAGGGATAACCTGAAATTTTAATATGTTATATGTGCAATTATGTTCTGGAAAGTTTTATGGTAATCGAACTTGTGGTTTATTTTTAATGATTTTTCAAACTTTGTGATAAGCGCATATTTTCAATATATTTTATTATTAATTTCTCCATCTTTTTCTTGTTTTGATATTAAATATTATAATTATTTTAGTTAATTTTTAATTTTTAATTTTATTAAATTATATTTTATTATATTAATTTTTAATCTTAATTTTTATATTTTGTTATTTTAGGTATATTATGGGAATTAAATCGGAATAATCAGAAAGGGAAAAAGAAATAAAGAGATTTAATTGAAATAAGTCAAGGAATATTTGATTTAATTAATTATCATGCATGGCAATTATGGAAAGCAAATCAATTGCTTCAAATTGGAATTGGCCAAATATATGTATATATAGGAAACAAATAGCATGTGCATGGAAATAAAAGAAAGGAATGGAAATTCAAGCGGCCAATATGCATGCATGCACGTGAATTTGGGCTTTTGGGCTTGCAAAATAAGTGGCGGTGGCTTTTGTTTTAATCCTTTCCATACAAGGATTTAGGGTGCAAAAATTAAAGCTATTATAAAAGCACAAGACTTGCGGCAAAAAGGGGGACGAAAATTGAAGCAAAAGAATTCAACAGCCGAGAATTGAAGAAAAGTGGAAATTGCAAAAGATTTTCTACAGCCACAAAACTGCAGCCGCACAACTGAAGAGAAAAGCCGCAGGGAGAGGAATTAAATTGGAGAAGCAGCCAGAGCTTGAATTATTCCTCATGACTAGTTTTATCTACTCTTTTATTCCCAATTTAATTATGTTAGGCTGAATTTTCTATTTGGTTAAAGGTGAATTCAAAACCCCAAAGATGCTATTTAATTAATAATTAATTTCTATCATTAAATTTCTTTAATTGAGATTGTTTATGTTCTTATGTTATTAATGTTTATGACTTTATTCTTGACTTGTTTAAGTGGCCAATTAGATAGGGTTTGAATAAATTCTATTGCTAGATTAAAATTCTTGATTCGTAATTATTTTGATATTTTAATCATTAGTCAGATTGGAATCTGTGATTTCAATTGGAGAACATAACCTAGGTTAAATAATCCGAGCTTGTGTGTTTATTGCCTAGATCAACCTAAAATCTTTCTCTGCTTAATGCTTCCGTTATCTTAAATTTAGAGAGCTTGTTCTAAATTATTTAATGGTTAGAGATTAGGCGAAGAGCTTGTTTTGCTTAGCGACTCAGTAAGGAAAGATAGGGATTAACAGAGCTTATTGTTATCTACGGTTGATAGTTTCAATGGAAATTGATGATAGAATGAATATTCTATGCAAGTTTGGTGGTGGCGAATGATCCTTTGACCAAAGTTTTCATTATTATTACTTCTTTCTCATTTAATTAGAGTTCCTTTTAAATTATTAATTTCAGAATTTTAGTTTCTTTATTTCGTGCTATCTAGTTAAAAATTCACAAAACCACATTTTATTTGTTTATTATTAATTATTATTATTATTATTATTATCATCATCATCATCATCATTATTATTTTATTTTAAATCTTTATTTTAGAGTTGATAATAAATCAAACTAACTTCGTGGGATCGATCCTTACTTGCTCTATATTAGCTATTTATATTATTAGTAAGGTTTTAAATTTGGTGTACCCTAACGACACTACCACTTTGCTACTTCAGCAATAAGTCCCTTTAACAGAACTGTACACTTACTTTTGATCTTATGAAACACTAGCTTAATGATGCAGGGATGACCTAAAATTTTCTCAATTTCTTAATAGTGTTTTGTTTGAAATTTATTTCCATCTGGTTGAACCTTCTATTAGGGCCTATTAACATAAGCATTAGCTAGTTCCAAGTATTGTATATGAAATCACCATTTTGTCCAATGATATCTCTGTATGAAAAAGTAGAAATTTTCTGTCAATTGAAAATCTATCTAGTTCTAGACTTTCTAAAGACCTACTGCTATCTAACCAAGTTTAATATAGAACATCAAAATTTTTCAGTTTGCTTTGTAACTACATTGTCTGCTGTTTGGTCATAACCCTGCCTCACTTTTATTTTCCTACAGGATTCACATGAAATGCAGTTATTTGTAATTGATACTGCTCTGTGGTGATTTCATTTGGTACTGAGCAGAGAGTGTCTTGGATTATTGTAGTATCTTCTCCCCTATGCATGTTGTGAAAATATTGGTATTTACTTGTAACTAGTGTTTTAGTTATGCATGCTCAGGCTGTATATATTTGCTTGGTTTTGATTTATGTTCTTCAATTGAGGGATTTCTGATTTCCAAAGGTTGCTGGGTTGACAGTTGATTGATTTTATTGTTTAAATTGGTGTAATAGTTTATTGCTGGGTTGATTGATTTGGTAAGCTGTAGCAGTCATCTCATTGAGTTGTTGTTGATTGTATTTTGATGCTTGAATTGGTGTTGATTGGATTTTGAGTTGAAAGATGCTGTTGATTGAATATATGTTCTTTTTTTTTTGTCATTCTACAGTTGTCGTTTTACTGCTGGGTTCTACTTTTTTTTTAATCTCAAAAAGCTTGCAAAGGTATTGGATCCTGCAGCAAGCTTGATTTCTAATTATGCAGCAAGCTGAATTTTGTTGGAGTTTTTTTATTCTATTAGTGTTCTGTTGTAGTTGATATTTTGTTGTTAAGTTGTGACTAGCTTGGATTGATTTTGTTGTAGTTGATGCAGGAAATACTGATTAATTTCTAGATGGTGTCATTTTTATTGTAATTGATTTTCAGATGGTGTTATATGTTAAATTAATTTAAATGATTGTTCTTTTATTACATATATTTTCATTTTTAATTTATAATTCTAGCTAATTATATTGGTGCAAAAAATAATTTTTTTCAATACAAAAATAAAAAAATAATTTTCAATTAAAAATATATATAAATAAAATTCCTGCAAAATCAAAATAGTGAAAAAAATTGGCTCCAAAATTATAATTTCAATAACAATCATTTAAAAAAATATTAAAAATTAGCGCAAAAATTTTAATATATTTTAAATTTTTGAGCTAATTTTTGATAATTTCCCACTAAAAATTTAAAATAATTATATTTTTCGTGCCAAATTAATTATTTATAAAAATAAATAAATTAATAATCATTTTAATTAATAATATAAATAAATTTAAAATAAATATGTCATTGGGGTATGATAGGAGAGCATCATGTTTCGAAATATTTATGACATATGTCATAAAATCAATGATTTAACAAACTATTTATGACAATCGATATATCATAAATATATGACAGAAAAAAACCGTCATCCTAAATTTCTTGACACGGGCTTCTTTGACATATGAAAACCATCATCCCAAGGGTCGGATAACGTTAAAAAACCGTCAAGAAAATACATTTTTCTAGTAGTAATCTATCTTTAATCACCAACCTTTTTATAGTGGTTTGACTGGAAATGAGTTGGGTGAACTTTGCCAACTCTGTACTCCCCTTTGTTCAGTCTAGAAAATATTGAATAGTATGTGCTTGTCATGGTTATCCTCTTTTAGTTAACGTCCATTTGTGCCATTCTCTAGTGAGGACATCTTCACTTTGTTAAAGTAAGATGTCATTAAAATACAAAAAAAAAAGATTTTAATATATTGGAGACTATATTTTTTTGTCTATTAGTGTATTGAAATCGATGTTTTTTAATATTTTACTGACATTCTCACTTTAACAAAGTGAGAATCTTATTTGTTAGCGATATCCTCACTTTAACAAAGTGAAAATGCTCTCATTGGAGAAATATATATATATACATACACACACATATATATTAGGAAAATGATTTAGTAGGCATTCATGCCCGTCATATAGCGAGCACCTGAGTGGTGGAACCAAGATTTTAATTTGGGGGTTGCCTTGAAACCTTTTTAATTTTACCTTGCATTGCATAAATTTAAAAAAAGTCGAGGCTGCCAAGGCAACCTTGGCATGAACTTGGTTCAGCCTCTAAACCTGGACACCATAGCAGAATTCTAACTTCTTATGAATATTATTAAAACTTAGAATTAAGCAGATGACATCACGTGGCACTCTTGTTCACCGTAAGGTGAGCACTGTCACCTACCAGATCATTTCTCATATATATAGTTCCTTTTTGTTTGTAAGTGGCGGACAACCTGTTGAGCAAAGATGACCATGGTGGTTGATCAACCAGAGCCGCCGGAGGCCAAGCAGTTACCCGCCACATGAACTCACTTCCCTCAAAATGCTTCCAATACTGGGGGCATATCACTCCTTAAAGATAGGGACCTGAAAAACTCTGTGGCTGCTCAATAAACCCACCCCATATTTTTGGTTCTTGTTTCCCATCTAAGAATGTATAATTGTGAACCAAATGAGGCACCATTCGTTCATATGCCCCGGCTTTTCAGCAGTCATGAAACGGGAGATTTATACATAGCATTGCCGCTCTCAAACAAGACAGAAAAATAAAATTTATTGTTGCTTTGAAAGGTTTAACATAGGGCAATACAAAATGCACTAGAATTTGTTAGGATGCAAGCTTATCCATAAGGTCAATCTTTGGAGTTTCACTGCTTGTCTGCTGCCCAATCCATCTCCAAGCCTAGGTGGTCACTAAGGATCAACATAACGTCTTCCCAATTTATCAATTTGTATTAACCAGAGTCCAAGAATATTCATTCATAGGAAAAATTTGTACATGTAGAGACCTATATAGAGACAGATAAGAATCTTTGAATCAAACTCTGTTCATGTGGAGTAGTAACATAGTAATACACTGGAAAAAATGTTACTGACAATGTCCCAATGTGGCATTCGTCACTGGAAAAAGGATGCGAATTTATCTCACAGCTCACTAACTCCCTACTCTTGATATGCAACCTATCTTACAAAAAGAACATATTAGGATGTGGTAAAATATGAAAACTGATGCACAGCCCAGCAGCTAGATTAGCCAAAAACACATGATACAAAATATTACAAACCCCGACCCTCCATAATGGCAGCAATCCATCACTCTTTCATTGGCTAAACGGAAGATAAAGCAGGAACTGATGCCGCTGCCACTGCAAATCTTTCCGAGTTTTCCTAATCCTATTTGGTATTTAATATGAGAACTCATGACCTCGAAGTGAGATAAATTTCTTAACCCAGATGGCAATGTCCTCAGCACAGGCCTGGGCCTGAGGAGTCTTCAGAAGCATATCTAGAGTTGCAAATTCATGAACTGCATCCTTATATTCAAGAACAGGTGCATCAACATTTACCTTTCGCAGCTCCTCTGAATAAGCAATCGCCCGGTCTCTCATCCAGTCATGTTCTGCTACAACTGTCAGTGTTGGGGGCATGAGCTTTAAAGGTGGTCCTCTATCTGGGATTAAGGGGTTAGCAGCAGGATGGTCTAGGCTAAACTCTTCCTCAGGCAGAAAGAGTTTCCAAGCAAGCATGCACATAGCCTTGTCATAGAAATAGGAGTTCGCCAACTTTATTTCTGAATGTGTCGGGATACTTCCAATGAAGAAGGGGTACATCAGCACCTGTGCAACCACCTTGACAGGGTCCAGAAGCCTGCCTGCCTCTACAGCTTGCCGAGCCACGTAGTCCGCAATGTTTGCACCACAGCTCACCCCAAGTAGAACACATCTGTTTTAAAAATATCAAAAGTTAGAGATCTGGAAAAAGTAATTGCTATAAGTCTAAGTGATTTTGATAGAAGCGAAGGAAATGCTTATTTAAGAACAAATTGCAGAACTCCCAAAATAAGCATTTACAGCTTAATATATTGGCAAAATATTAACTAATAGATAATGTCAACAGGTCAAGTTTGTATTGCTTCAATTACACAACCAAATCCACCATGCTAATCACTTAAGTCATACACAACCATTATTGGTGATCAGGTCCATTTCAGGACAAACAGTTAAAAGCCACTTCCAGTTCAATGTAAACAGGGATGACTTGTTACATTTCAGCAGCTCTACCTTTATCTAAAAAGAGAATAAGACAAGAAGCCAACAAAAGTGAATTACAAATGATCTCAACTTAACTAGTAGCACCCAAACATAGAACAGCAACAATAGCGACCAACTAAAGGTGCCACGAGTAAAATATAAGAAGCATATGATGTGAGCTGGTTTTTGCCTTCAAAACATTGCATATTACAGAGCAGTACAAAAAGCCAGCATGAAGATCCAAGACCATTTGAATGCACGTGGCATAAACAAATTAGCCTTGGGAGAGAAAATAAATCTTAAATTGACAACGCTTTCAAGTTGCCTCTTCTATTACTTACATCTAAGAAATTTTCCGTTCAAAAGAATCAGTTCAAGTGTTATTGCAGTCCACTCAGTTTCTATTCACCATGATAAGTCAATTCATTTATGCGGCACCAACAGATGTGCTGAGCGATGTTTAGATTATTAAATCCAATCAGATTCAACTCCTATATCTCACGCATCAACTAATGAACTAACTAGTATATCTTCCAACTAATAGAAAATTAATTTCATCAAGCTCAGTTATACTCCTTTAGACAATAAAATCCCTAAACTAATAAAAACCAAGGGTAAAATGTCTCAAAATTGTACAACCCCCACTTTCCAGGACAGTCCAAGGAGCTCACATGAACTCTATATAACTTTTATCTCTATCAAACATCCACAATCATCCACTATTAAGTCTAAAATACTGGAATTATATAACATATAAAGGAATGAATCAAATTTGACATTATTCATGCCCATAAGAAAACAGATAAAAGATAACATTTACACAAGCTAATGGCATCCTAAAGCAAGCAGGAAATACAACCCTTTTTGTCTGAAAGGAAAAGAATCTTGTTAGTGGACTTGCTTGCCACTGTCAAGTTCAAATAGTTCATATGGAGATCTAAATAAACTCGAAATTGTGTTACTTTTTGGAATAATGTGTGTAGAATTTATAAATAACATAAGACCAAAAGAAACAATATTTTGCAAAAATGTGCACAAGCAAGCTCTCCACCTAGATAGAACAGGGAAGGAAAATAGAACTAACAACTGGTACATATATATATAGAGAGAGAGAGAGAGAGATTCTCTATATTGTAGAAGGTACGCATTCTTTATCCCAGTGAAAACAGCAGAATATGGCTAAACATACTCCAAATACAGGTGAATATGAAAGCAGCTGTTCTCAGCTTTTCTAATGGGGCATGCTATTGCATAAATTTTATTATTTTCACATACTTTAAAGTTTTAATAATTAATTTTACATCGTTTGCTTTTTCCTATAAAGCAAACAAACTCGGATTCATAGTTTGATGCTATAAATGCATATCACAAACATAAAAATGTAAAATACATCTAGTGAAAAATTTTCTGAAGTTGCTAAGTCCAAGTGCCCTATTTGTGGCATAATGCAATATGTGTATCAATTTCTACAAGTCACATATCACCGGCAATGTTAGTCAAATCATCTAGATTATATTTCTTATATAACTCAAGCATCAAAGCAAATTAGCTTCACAATGTAGCTCCAACAGTTTCTTGGAAATAAGAAATCCACGTGCAGAGGAAAGAAGAAGCTTGCACCAAAAAATTTGATAATTTGATATGAGCTAACAAATACAAAAGCAATCACATAAATAGATAAACCTAAAGCCAAAAGCGATGGCCAAACTGAAATCTTGATGGTTTTAATAGATGTATGCAATTAACTAGAGCAATAAAAGGGTCTTTAGGATTTATAATTACTCTTTAAGACATTTGGAGACCCATTAAACCAACAAAGACTGACTCTTAAGTTTCCATGAAGAAATATAACTACATGTTATCAATTACCAAGGGTTATCAAACTTGAACAAGATTAATTAGTTATCATTTCTCCCAATGAACAAAAAAACATCATTAACACTTTCCTACACTGCGAAATATAAGATTCCAAAGAAATGTTAACAATCAAATCAAAGCAAAATGTGACCTTGAGGGATCTGCATGCGCAGCCAACCAAGGTTCAACCACAGACGAACCGAACCCATCAACAAGATGCCGATTCCCATCCGCCTTCTTAAACTCTGTTGCACCGCCTCGCACATTCCCCATACTCTTACTACATTCAGCCAAATTCGCTTGCTTTCCCAACCAATTCAACACCTTCATCCCATCCTCAAACGCAGCGGGGAACCGATTCTCCGGCGCCAACCTGTACCCAACCGCCACGACAATCACATCGCAGAGCCTCGCGATCCGCCGACAGAAATAATCATTCGCCACCGAATCTTTGCTCCCGCTCACCCACCCGCCGCCGTGAAACTGCAACATCACCGGCAATTTCCTCCTATCCAAATCCACCGGCGCGTACCCCCTGTACACATCCGATTTCCCATTCAAATTCATCGCTTCCGCGTCGGCACCGCCGCGGCCGCTGTAGCTGCTTCTCCGATACTCCTCTTTCCTCACGGCCACCGCCGCCGCAGCATTCGGTGAGCCGTAGCTGTTCCTCCTCAGATGAAGCGGGTCGCGTGGCGGGTCCGCGTCCGCTTTCTTCGAGTTCGCGCGCGGTTTAGCTTTGGATTCAGCTCTGGAGTCGGGCTCGGGAGGGTTCAGTGCGGACTCGGGGAGAAAAATACGGATCGAGAGCGACGTAAAAGGATCGATGTGGATATCCTTAGTGGCAACGCCTTCGGTGAAAGATGGATTGGGAGCGGAGACGGATTCCTCGGGTCGGGTCGTGACTCCGAAATGATCGGATTCGTCGAGCGGAGATTGGATCCGGTTCTGTAATCGATGCTTCAACAGAAACTTGAAGAACACACTATACAACTTTACAGCTACGCTCGGCATTTCTCTTTTTTTTTTTTTTTTTCCCCGATTTCTCTCTCTTCAAGAAATAAGTTATGCCGTGATTTGGTAAAATTTATAATAAATTCATGATTCTTGGATTTGAATTATCGTTTTTTTTTTATTATTTGTTTTTGTTTTTTATTGAAAATGGATCACATGAGATTAGCGGCTTTTGTTTTTATGGGAGCTGCAAAGCAATCTGGGAGATTGCTTATGTCTATCTGATTATGTTTTTTCAATGGCGACCTAATGAAATGAGAGAGAAAGAGAGATGAGAGAGAGAGAGAGAGAGAGAGAGGGGGGGGGGCCTATCAAACTTTAAGCTGTTTTTGTTTTTTTGTGCCATTTTTTGGTTTCGCTGTTTTAACGGTGTGCGATTTCGTGTGACCTCTGTTTAAGAAATTGCGGTAGATGTGCAAATCAATGTTGTACGTTAATGACTGTATTACCCTTGCTGCTGCTAAGGTACAAGTAGTTGATGGTGAAAAACGTTAGTTGGGAAATGGGAATTTCGCTTTTTGTTGATTCACTGATTCTGGAATCAAATGCTTGCTTTGGAAATGTTTAATGAAGGCTTTAACGTGTTACGTGTTGGACATTGTGTCTCGCAATTGATTAGAATTTTGTGGTTGAAAAACATGATTGTAATTATATTTATCACACAATTCACCAAACACATATTACACATTTTCATTTATTTTTATTTCCCTATAATCTAGTTAAGATACAAGCCACCTTTAACTTATTTAAATCTAAAATTGAAGTAAATTTAAAATTGACTTAATTTTAGGACTTTTTTTTTATTTTTAGAACTATAATGCTTTCTCCATGTAGTTTCTTTTAAGTTTTTAAAGATTTTATACCGCATCTCACTTATCGATATTATACATCGTAATTTAATTATTTTTAAATGATAGATGTAATTATCGGATAAGATCTTTTGTTAATCCATGAATATTATTCTTAAGTTTGTTTATTTTACTGAAAGAATATCTAAAAATAATAATAGTTATCATATTTATCTTTAAAAATATCATTGGTGTATAAGGTACAATCTGGTTAGGCAAAAAGAGAACTTTTTGTTAATTGTTATGAAAATAAATGTTTATTTAATAATGTTTGTGGTGTTGTTGATAATTGATGGTAATGTACAATTAAGTGATAGATACGTTTAGGAAAATTATTAGTCATATACATTTAAATTGTCATGTTATAACAAATATTATAATATTTTTAAATTATACCATTCATCCACTCTAATTTTACAATCTCTATCATTCACCCACTAAATCGTCAATTTTCATTAGAAAATTAATAAAATTATAACAAATTAACTATTTTATCCTTGTAACGCAATTAAACATAAAAAGATGTAGGGAAATTATTAGCCATATACCCTAAATTTACATTGTTATTAAAAATATTACAAAAGTTTGAATTTTTTTGATTTTTCATCATAAGTTTGTAATTTATATCAATTGTCTACCAAAACATTAATACTGTTAGAATATTTAACAAAATTTAAGTAAAATGGTAATGTTACCCTTGAATTCAAGGGCATTTTTAACTTTGCACCATAAATAATAAAATAAAATTGTGAAGATAAATTGAGAAGACAAATTAGAATTTTTTTTTAATTAAGGAAACAAATAGAATTTTAAATGTATTTAATTGAATATTCGTTATAAAAAATAGTTTTTATTTTGAATATTTTAAACTATTATTTTATTTTGTATTTAGCATGTTGAATGTCCAAATTACTCTTATGACGTCATTAATTATAAACAACAGTTAATGTTTTGGTGGATGATAGATACAAATTACAAACTTATGGTAAAAAATTGAACAAATTGAACAGGATAAACTTAAGGTGAATTACTAATGACTTTTCTTTTATTTTTTTATTTAGCTTGTTAAATATCTAAGTACCACTGTGACGTTATCACTTTTTAACAAAAGCTAACAATTTGGTGGATGAATTATAAATATTATAAATTTAGAGTGATCAATGATACAACTTAAAAGTATTGTAGTATTTTTTATAAAAGTGCAATCTAAAGGTAGACAGCTAATAATTTCTCTTATTTTTATTATTCTATTATTAATGTGCTAATAATTATTAACCACTAATCATTGAATTTCATTTTGGATATTGTATTCTATAACATTCCATGTATAACAATTCTCTAAGTTTTTTCAAGGTAAAATAATCAATATTTTTTATTTTGTATTAAAGCATTTTTTTTAAGTAAACAATTTCATTCAAAAGCCAAAAACCAGGTATTGCAAATAGTCATTAATACGATATGAAAAATCTTCCAACCAAACAATATGTGAATAAATTTGCAAGGTAATTTTCACCGATTAGAAGCGGCAACGTTAGAATATCGGGATAATGTCGAATTTCATAACGAAAGCGTGGTATCATCAATTCAGAGATGTCTTGTGTATATGACCCAAAAGATTAGAAACTAAATCAATGAAGTAAATTAATTATATTATCTCACCAACCAATTGATGAATATCGTATCTTTTGTTATATTTTTTAAGATTAAAAATTTAGGATATGGACCATAAAATTAAAGGCCAAAAAGAAAAGCCCTCACCAACATTCAAACACACGTCAAACTAAGAAAATTGCCAAACTGCCTGTGCCATTAGATACGATACCAAAGCATGCATGCATAATTAACTCACAACGAAAGCAACTAATACATGCAGGAGAGAGTCCATAACCTTCCTTGACACATATTATTGAGAAAATAATATTTAGAATATTCATGAAATTAAAAAATATTAGTTTGATACAGTTTTGAGAAAAAATTTTATGAAAAAGGATAGTTGAGTAACCAGCACAATGAAAATGCTTACCAAGGATATATGTGTGTGTGTGTGTACAAGTCCAAACCACGTTCATCACTAGGAAATTTTCCCTAATAGTTGGCACAATTTGAAAACATTTCAAATTGATTTAGAGAATTTAAAATTATATCTGTGATATCTTAGCAGTCAATAAATTTATCTTTAAAAAAATATTCTCAAATTTTAAGCCAACCAAATTCCTCCTAAAAAATGGAATAGTTATTTGGTTAAGACGACAACATGTGCATAGATTGTGACAATTAATATTGGGATAAACTTTAATTTATCCCCGCCTTAGAATGACGATCTTCTATTTACCTTTTACAAGTATAAAAACATCAATTTACACCCATTTATTGATAAGAATATTAAAAAAAAATTCATCGGCGTTGCCCCTATTTGCTCTCATCTTTTGAACGAAAATAGAAGGTACATTAAAGTATTTACACTTTTGGGAGGTAAATTGAAAATCGTCATTGGGTAAATACTCATTTAGTCACTGTATTTGAGCTTAAGTGCTAATTTAGGTGGCGTTTGTTTTTCTTAACTGAATGCTGAATAGAGCTGAATTTAATTAAATCTAAATAGAGCTGAATACTGAATCCTGAATAACATATTTGTTTTTTATTTTTGAATGTCTGAATGAATGTATTAAGTTGTTTGTTTTTTTATAATAGAAATATCTGAAAATTATTATTTTACATATAAACCCTTATTACATATTATGCATATTATTACACTTATATATTAATAATTCAATGAAAAAAATCAAAGATAAAATAAATAAGTTATTATATTTAATAAAAAAGAAACTAAAGTTATTATGTAATAACAAAAATAAATTGAAACATTAATGAATAAAAAAATCAACTAAATCCATTAAAAAGTTGAAAACAATGGAGTGTATGACATGTCAAACACATGTAATCATTTAGATAGCGAATTGAAACAAAAGAATATCAATGAAAACAACTAAATCCATTAAAAAGTTGAAAAAAAGGGAGTGTATGACAGATCAAACACTTGTAATCATCTGGATAGCGAATTGAAACAAAAGAATATCAACGAAAAACACCAACCATATTTGTAAGCCTAAAACTTTTGGAATTGTGCAAAATCTACTAATGCAAGTGTAAAATTAGTATATCATGGAGAGTTCCTTACACAATGTCAAGACCCTAACTTAAAGCTAAAAACAATTAAAAAAAATTATACTTTATACACACATATACAAGATAATCCAACGACCAATCAAACACTCTTCGGTGAATAAAAGCACATTCAGAAAACAGTCAAACCCTAACATGCAATCATCAATTTTATTTGATTCAAAAATACTTTTAAAAGTATAAAAAGCAATAACCCAATAGGAAAATTAATATGAAATTTTAGACATTAAAAAAAAATTTGGAGTTGTAATATTGATTCTCGATGTCGACATCTTGTTCTTCAGGCTCCTCATTTGAGTATTCAAACCCATAATCGTCCATATCCGCATCTGTAAAATTCCGAAACGAATTATGTAATTGCAAGTATACAGATTCATTGAACAACAATAAAACGCAAAAGATTTTTGTAAATTTTTTTGGACCTAAACCCATGATTGGAGAAGAAGCAACTGTTAAATATTTCAATAAAAACTTTTGATTATTGAGCAGCGATTTTTTTCATGTTAGGGCAATTGCAGTGAGCTTTGGGTCTTTATAATAATAATCACTTATCGCAGGTGCTGGAAATCGCCATTAACCATTTGGTATTTTTTAAATTTCGTAAGTCTTTCTACCTTTTATTTGTCCGAAATAATTGGATATTGTTAGGGTATTATTGAAAAAATAAAAATTAATTTTTTCAGCGTTTTTTTTAATTCAGCGTTAAGTTAGAATTTTTTACTTAATTAAATTAAGCGATAATTGCTTAATTTTGAATGTTCAGTTAAAAAACAAACGCCTATAAAACAGCTGAATGCTGAAACTGAATTCTTTTAAGCATTCAGTCAAAAAAACAAACAACCCCTTAGTCTCTATGTTTTGAAAAATATATTAACGTACCCTTGTAATTAAATATGTTACACTCTTACACTTACTTTTTCTTTACTTTTACAATAATACCTAGCAACAATATTCTTGACATTAATTAATTTATCTATAAAAAATGTAATTAGTAATTTAGCTAATAATTATTTATTAGCAAATTAACCAATAAATATCAGTACGAAAGAACTAGTACCTTTTGTACCTTTGCAACAATCTTACTAATAATTATTTATAAATAAATTGATATCAGCAAAATTAAATTAGTGTTTAATATCCTAGCAACAATCTTACTTATAATTGTATATAAAAATTTAATTTACCAAATTAATCCTTAAAGTAAAATAATAACATAAAAATTTACATTAATTTTTATTTTGTTTTTAAGGCTAATTTGATGAATTAACTTTTTTTTCTTTTCATTAATATCCCCAAGAATATTGTTGTAACGATATTATTATAAAAAGAAAGAAAAATTAAGAGTATGAATATAATATATTTAACAATATGGGTGTTTTGAGGTATTTTGTAAATGAGCTCTTAAGTTAAAATATAGAGACTAAATAAACATGTACCCATTGTCATTCTATCTTGCAGATGGATTATAGTTTACCCTTAACATTGAAATTCCTTTAAGAATACTTAATGTTGGTCAGTTCACATTAAGGCTTTTGATGACTATTGCATGTCAATTGGGATTGATTTAAAGCATCCAGCACCACACGTTTATACTCAAAATGGATTCATAGAATCCTACATCAAACAACTCTCAGTAATTGCAAGTACTTTATTATTACGTACTCAATTACCTACTTCTATATAAGGAAATACTATTTTGCATATTACAACATTGATCTACTTAAGGTCTATTGCCTATCACCAGTATTCCCCATTGCAATTAATACTAGGGCACCAACTTGATATATCCCATTTGCACACTTTGGCTATGCTGTGCTAGTGCCTGTTACATCTCTCCAGTGCATTTAATGGGACCCCAATGACATTTGGGGATTTATATAGATTTTGACTCACTATCTATTATTAGATATCCTGAGCCTATTGTAAGTGATTTGTTTACCACACATTTTACGGATTATCATTTGATTTGACAAAATTTCCTTTGTTGGGAGAGAAAAAGCCACCATATGATGATAGGAGTGAGCTTTTATGGTAAGTAACAAAATTATCTCATTTAGATTTCCACACCACTCAGAGTGAAAATGAAGTTCAGAAGATAATTCATTTGTAACAAATTGAAAATTACTTACCAAATGCCTTTACAAATGCATCCAAAGTAACCAAGTCATTTATACCAGCTGCAAATACTGGCTAGATAGCTACTTAATATTCTAATAAAAAGACAGCTGATGAATTATCTATGACATGCCTAAAGCATGGGAGATCATTGGGTTTAAAAGATAATAGTCCGTAAAAAAGAAAAATGAAAGTCAAAATCTTATTGTTATTAATTAAAAGCTGTAAATAAAAGTTCTCCTTTACAGCAAAAGGTCATTTATAAAACCTGTGCCCCTTGTAGTAACATTGCCTCGTGAAGAGCAAATACCCTATATATTGGCCAAGCCCTTGATGTGGCTTATAATGAATAAAAGTCTAAAATTTTGCTCATACGTAGAAAATGTAGAATAGTAAAGAAATAGTCAGCAATGATGTCTTTGCTTTTACAGTGGCTGTCGATTTAATAAATGATGAGACTGAAGTGCAAATTATCGATGAATGTAAATTGAGACAAGATTGGCCCAAATGGGAAGAAGCAATCCAAACAAAATTGACTTCTTTAGCCAGACTTGATGTTTTTGGACTTGTAATCCAAACATTTATGGGTGTTAAACCCGTCAAATATAAATGGGCATTTGTTCAAAAACAAAATGAAAAGAATGAGATCATTAGATATACGAGTCATTGCATAAAGTTTCTCACAGACACCTAGTATTGATTATAGAAAGACATATTCACTAATAATGTGTGCAATTACATTTCAATTCTTGATTATTTAGCTGTGTCTGAGATGCTTGATTTACTTTTTAAGGATGCATTGACAGCTTATTTGTATGGATCATTATGTATGTATGTATGTATGTATGTATGTATGTATAAGGATTCAAAATGCTTGAGACATCTTAGTCACCACATTGTAGCTTGTATTCTATTAAGCTATGGAAATCATTGTGCTCATTGAAACATTTTCGACGCATGGGGTATAATCGCTTAAGTGAATATCGAACAAGGTAAGATACATGAATGATGTCCTTGTGTATTTATAAAGAAGTCGAAATTTAGATTGTCTATTATAGTAGTCTATGTTGATGATATGAATCTAATTGGAACTCTAGAATATAACTAAAAGACTGCTAATTATCTGAAAATGGGAGCTTGAGATGAAAGATTTATGAAAAAAAATAGATACTTTCTTAGGCTGCAAATCGAGCACAGATCCAATGGTATCTTTATTTATCAATCAAATTATACTAAAAAGATATTGAGACGTTTCAATATGGATAAAGCTTATCCATTAAGTAATTTAATGGTAGTCCGATCTTTTGATCCTAAAAAGGATCTTTTTCGTCCTAAAGAGGATGGTGAATAGGTGCTTGGTCCTAAGGTGCCATATTTAAATGTTGTTAATGCTTTGATGTATTTAGCTCAATTTATTAGATCGGATATGCATTTTCAATAAATTCATTAGCTAATTTTAGCTCTGAACCAACTAGTTTAGACAACATTGAAATGGTATCAAACAAATTTTTTGTTGGCTTCGTGGAACTATTGATTTTATCAAGTAGATATGCTCTATAGATAATTTTGCGATTATATTCACTAAGGGTGTTTTTGTTACTCCTCATTATATAGTATTAAAGCTCCACATAATATTAAAGTACTATAATACAATGCTTGGCAGTTACAACACACATAGTATTAAAGTATTAAGATACAATATTTGGCAGTTATAACACATTGCATTAACTAAAATTTATAATGCAACAACACCAGCATAAATAAAACCTGACCCCTCCATGGGTTTATGTGGGTTTACATTAGATCTCAAAATTAAGAACTTTTCTCTTGACTTTCTTGTTCTCTCTTCTCTCTCACAAACAAGAGCTCCTTCATCATGCCATCTTCTTTCGCTGCACAACACCCTGCTCAACCACTACCCACCACGAAACACCACTATTGTGCACGTTCTCTATTCTCTCTTGTAAATGCATGATGCTCCACCACCGCACCATCTTCCTTTGTCACACAAAGTGAGCTCTACCGCCACCCCATTGTGTAACACTACTGCAATGCCTACCTTCACCACCTGAATCATCAAGCTGTAGGTTCGATTTTTTTAATTTGGATTCAAGTTTTGAATTAGAGTTTGATTTGGGAATGTTTTCTATAGAATAAATGTTAGTAATGATTGAATTGATTTATGAATTAAAGTTTGATTATTTTGCTTTCAATTTTTATCTAATTAATGCAACATTGATTGGTATTTTAGCGTCTCAGTTCTTGGTTGTATACTTAGCCATTAAAATGTCCCCTCTAACGACTGTTTTGTTGAAGCAAGATTGCTTTTTTATATTCTCTTTTCTATTCATTGTTTATTTGTGTATTTAGCATCATAACTTTCATTAACTTTCAATAACATTATTGTTAGGTTTCTTCCCAATATCCCCTACTTCCAAGGATATGGGCATCATTCAAAAGAAGACCAAAATGAAGAGCGCTATATTTTTTGGAATTATCAATGTGGCTATTGCTACACTTGTTGCAATCTTGGCTGTTAATTCAAATGTTATGTATTCTTGCTCCAATTAGCTAGACATGTGTGTGTGTGTGTGTGTGTGTATAGCTTTTTTGCAATGGTATTTCTCAAGATTAATTATGCTCCGAGTATTAATTTTAATCTTAGTTATCTCTACAAATGTAATGGGGTCACTTTCTACCAATTTGTAGTGAATCGCAATTACTTGAGCTCACCCACGTCTTCCCAAACAATGCTTAATTTTCTTCTTATTGCTAGTGTTATCCATGTTAGTTATCTATTTTCTATTATTAACATGTTAATAATGATTTCAAATATATGGGGCATAGAGTGGCATTTTGTTTTCATAAAATTAATTATGTGTGTCACATTGCAGATTGTCATCCCAAGCCCTTTTACATCTGTAATTGAAATGGGACTTTATGTTGTAATATTCTCAATGTTTCTAGGTGTGATATCTGGATGATTTTGAAGTGATAATCAAGACCATAAAAAACGGGCGATGTCGTCACCTACTTGAAGTATGGTCCCAATATTTACAATCTTTACTTCTCTATTATATTGCTCAATATGTTCACGGATAATATTACTATTTTCATCATCTTTAATTGTTGCCATGTCTACAGTAAAAGGACTAATCAATTATTTCTTTCATTCCCTCAAACATGCCAAAATTGGCACTAATGATACGTAAATGTAACTCCTTGTTCAAACAACTATTCAGAGTTTCAAGCGCTCCTTGTAAAGCTTATTGAAAAACCTGTTGTCGAACTTGATTCATTTTTGTAATTTTTTGATTGATCCAAAGTCTTATAAGTTAATTAATCAAATTGAATTTTTCTTGTTCTTTCTCAGAGTATCCATTCACTTGAAACTGATCTACTTCTATTTTGATTTTTTGTAACCGAGCCCAGGCTTTTTCCAATTGTTCAGTGGCCCCTCCTTACAGATCTTCTGAATTTCGAATACTATTCAAATTGTGATGAGTATATAATGGCCTCTTCTAATCTTTTATTTGACTTGCTTAGCCTGTTTATCTTCTCAATCAAGGTCGTTTGCTAGCTAGTTTCATTAAGTGTATAGTAAGGTTTCTGGGGTGTTGTATGGCTTCTTTATCAGCTCAATAAAGCATATATTTATGTTATTTGTTAAATAGAGCTAAGTTATATTACTCCACGCTTATGCCTGCTGATCGGTAAAGATTGTCATAGACTCATTGCTTAGCCTTATATTAACACGACATATAGTATTAACTTGGACTCGTTGCTTACCCTTACATTAACACGACTTAATTGTAATAAGGCATACTAATATATATATTTCGGTACCAAAAATATATTCCTTTAATTTTCTTTAGATTAATTTCACAATTATAGAAACTACATCTATTACTGTTTTATTGCCATTCAGCCTTTCTTGCTTCTTTCACTAATACTACCTTTCGCCTAGCATATTTAAATTTCAAATGACTTTATTGTCAAGACCCAAAAACAAAAAACGATTTTTTGGCAACCATCAATTCAATTCAATTCAATTTTTTAGAAACCACATACTACACAGATCTTGTATATTTTAGCTATTTATTTATGTTGGATATTTTTTGACGTTATTTAATTGAATTATTTGCTTCGATCTTTATTTCATAAGTGATATATTTGGGAATGCTAAAAAAATAAATGCTATGCTACCGAAAATTTTATAATTTGTTAGTTTTACATATGTTTTATGAAGAATTGTGATCCTTTTTGTTTTTACATTTATACTTAAAAAAAAGTTTTATATTTAAACTAAAAATTGATGTAAAAAATCTAAAATTTAATAATTATATATTTATTATTTTTCCAAGTAATAAATAAAGTTTGCTAAATATGTAATTCGAATTAATCACAAACAAAAATTAATACAGTGCAGTGCAGCACTAAACATAGTATAATTAAAAATTAATATAATACAGTATAGCACCAAACGCTATACAATATTATTATGATACAATACTAATGCAACACAGCATAATATAATACACCTATATTAAAATAATGCAACACATTGTAATACAACACAATATACGAAACACACTCTAAAGCTCTATCCATATCAACATTTGAGAAAATAATATATGGCATTGGCATGCGCCATTTGAACAAATTATCAAGTTAATAATCAGGGGGAGAGCAATCTTTAAAAAAAAAAAAAGAATTTCTACAACTAAACTGGGCACATATGCATTATATTATTTTCTCTTTCGATCAAGTTTTCCCACTAGATTTTTACCGACAAAGGTTTTTAACGAGGTATTTTTAAAGCACGTCCAATGCTGCTTCATGATTCATCAAATTATATTTTCTTTGCTTGAGTTTTTATCCCATTGAATTTTCCCTAGCAAAGATTAAGTATAGTTATCATAATGATGGATCTCTAAGGGAGAGTATTATAAATATTTTCTATCCCCCACTTACACTTTTATTATATTTAATGTGGTAATATTAATTGCACAAAATTTTATATTGTATTACAAACAGTCAGAATATTAATTTCTGAATGCTTGTATGTCAATATGTTTGTATGTTTATGGTGCATTTATTTCTCAGATTGGGGAATCGGAATCCAGAATCAGAATCATTGACAGTGTTTACTTCGCAAAATAGAGGCGGGAATTGGAATCAGAATCAGAATCGTGGGATCCACCCTAATTTGGTAATGAGGAATGGGAGATTGACTGGATTTCCCATTCTACCCCCAATGAATTTTTGTAATCTCCAAAATGCCCTCATTCCAGTTTTGTCATTTTTACATTTTACTCCCTACAAAATTATGAAAATATCCAAAAATTTTATATTATTTACAAATAGGTCCTTTGATGATGATGATGATGATGATAAAATATAATACTACTAATAATAATGTTGTTGTTGTTATTATAAAAAATTTATTATTTTTATTATTATTATTGTCATTAATTTCATTATTGTTATTATAATCAAAATTTATTAATTTTATTATTTTAATTGTTATTATTATTGTCATTAATGTTAATATTATTAATATTAATTGTTTGGGGGGAAATCTAGGTGCAAATGTGGACCAATAACTCAGTGACACGTGGCAAGAAAAGTCAGCCAAGAGAGATCAATTCACTTGACTAAATAGCAGGATAACTCATAGAGCTAAGTTCCCAGAGAAAAATGACAATTTCGGTAAATATTTCCAACATCAAGGGGTATTGTCGGAACTCAAGTTTTGATAGTTAGAGCCCACACGTGAACAGTACACGCCATCGTGTATGAAATAAAAAATATCTTTCTTTTTTGGCCAAATCCAATGAGCCAATAGCTTTGAAGATTCTTTGCTGAGTAATAGAGTAACGCCACATCAGCTACTCTTTGCAAAGCACCAAAAAGCAGCAGGACCACTTACTAGAGAGGCTGCCACATGGCTGTGTTGAATGCAAAAGGGTGGATGGATGTTTTCTTACCTCCCAAGCCTATAAATGTCACCATTTTGGGACCACAAACATAATTACCCAAATATCCTCACCTAAGGAACGACAGCCAATAATCAAGCGCTATGTGTTCAAATTATCCTTAGGAATACTCCTATATAAAGCTCAAGATTTCCTCCAAAAAGTGTAACTTCTTCCTCACCCAAAAATATAGCCAGATATTCTTCTTCCTAAGACTAAAAAACTCTGTTGTAAAAGCCCTAAGGCTTCTTGGACCTTGAAACCACTGTTTTATTGTCCAATACCTTACTTGAGAAGAGGATAGCTCTCTCTCTCTCTCTAGATCTCTCTCCCTCATGTTATTATTCACCATAAACAACCTTTAAGAAGGGTTTGTAAATATTGTAAAGCAAATCATGTAATGCTTCACGTATATAATGGATCAGAGAAGATTACTCCCATAGATGTAAGCCAAAAAGCCGAACCAAGTAAAATATTATGTGTTCTTTATTTTTTATGCTTATTTCCTACTTGCTACGATGGTTTTGGTGTCCAGATTGCATTTTTTTTATGAGTTCACCTAAGTTATATCACAAGCCCTGGATAAGCTCTCAGGAGCTATCTTCAAGTTCGCCAAAGCTTTTTCCTAAACTCCCTTAAACCCCCCATATTAACTCTCTAAATTAACTCCACAAAGCTCTTCAAATTATTCCAAATTCAGAATACCTTAGTTCACATTCTAAATCACTGTAGATCACCTCCAGAATCACCTCATTCGCCTCTCAAATCACCGCAGCTGACCTCCCAAATCACCTCAGTTTACCTCCCAAATCACTGTAGCTTCCAGATTACCTCAGCTATTTCTCCTGCCCTAAACAACAAAAATACAAACCCCAATCCAAACTTAGTTCGTTCTCCCCCTCCAAATAATAAATTTTACTTGTTTTGATCGGATTTGACTTGGATCCGGTGAGAACAACCGTCGCTTGATGGTTCGAGTCGGATCCCAATGAAAATCTGGTTAAAACATTAATGTTATTAAAATTTATTAATTATTATTATTATTGTGGTCGTCGTCGTCGTCATCATTATTATTATTAAAATATATTAACTTTAATATTTTAATTATTATTAATTATTTTTATTGATATTATCATTATTAAAATCTATCAATAATAATATTATTAGAAATTATAAATAAGCAATTTGTTGTTGTTACTATTATTATTATTGTTGTTGTTGTTGTTATTGTTATTATTATTGATAAAAGTATTATAGTCAATTAATATACTAATGTTAATAATAACTATAAGAGTATCACCAAAAGACTCTTCAAATAAAATTGTACTACTTAATTGAAGAGTCATGTAAACATTTATGACTCCAAAAGACACTTCAATTAAGATTCTTCAAATAAGAAATGGTTCTCTCTCTTCAATTTTGTAGAGTAGCTTTCTCCCTCTTCAATTTATATTCTATTACCTTTGATTGAAGAGAAAGAGATAAATGCTTTAATTACTATTTATTTTTCTTTTCAAAAAATAGTTATTTGATTAAAATAATAATAATTTATTTTTATTTGAAGATTCTTTTGGAGGATAATATATTTTTTCACTCTTTTATTTGCCACATAGGTAAGCAAATGATACTTGAAGAGTAAAATTAGTAGAGCTTTTTGGAGATGCTCTAACAATAGCTAATTAAGGACTTTTTAGTAATTTATAATAATTTAACTCACTCCGATTTCGATTCCAAGATAAAGCAAATATATCAATGGCAATACAGCTCATTCTCATTCTGATTCCTACAGCTCAAGTAAACAACTTATTCTGATTCTAATTCCTCATTCCGATTCTAACTCATTCCAATCCCAGCTTATTCCGATTTCTATTTAGTAAACACACCATTAGAATCTTTTGCATGCAAATGACCAGTGGGAACTTCACTTTAAATAAGGCCAGCAACCTTGGTAATTGAGACACAATAGAATGAAGCATAACGAATGCTTACCATAGCTAAAGATAGCCAATGGGCCAGGCAGCACGTGGTACGGCACGTGTTCGTACAGCACGGCACGGCACGAGCACGGCACAGCATGAAGATAGGTTGGGCCGGGCTTAGAAATTTAGGCACGTGGGCCTTAAAAGTACGGCACGATTAGAGATAGGCTAAAGCAGTAAAGCACGGCACGTAAAAAAGCACGCAATAAGCATGTTTCACTTTTTAATGAAAGTAGTTCTAAATTTTATGATTTTACAAATAACTTGAAATTTAATCTTTTAATATATTTTTTTGTTAGCATAAGTTTTTTAAACTCATTTAACTCTTAGCTTAAAAAAACACTCTAATTGTTTTGTGTTTATAATTTATTAAATGAATAGCTGATATCATGATTTTAATAAATAAAATTATAAATATAATGATTTTATAATGTATGTAATAATTTTATTACAAACTATGATCTATGACTCTATGTAAGTTTAAGTTAACAATTAAGTTAATCGTTCAGAAAAATTTATTATTGTTAAGTATAAAAAGAATTATAATACCATAGGATCTAATTTAAAAGCTAGTATTATATTCTCTTACTATTATTAATCTATTATTATTAAATATGTGCTTGAGTTTCAAACTTTTGATTTTATTAAACTTGACTAAAGTCACTTGGACTCAAAAAAAGGATATAGAATTAAAAAAAATATATGCCAATAACTTAACATGCCTTCTTAAAAAAATAAAAAAAAAAGTTGTAATACTTTTTTTCTTAAGCACAGCACGGCCAAGCCCATGGCATGGCAAGCGTGGGACGACACGTGTGCCGAATCGGGCCTAGAAAAAAAATTAAACACTAAACGGCATGATACGAAATGCATTGTAAGCAGCACATGAGCCTTCCTTTAACCGTTGGCCATCTCTAACCATAGCTTATTTCCTCTCCCTCTTCACATGGCTTCTTTCATCTAAATCTTTTTAAGTTCTTATTTACAATTATTCCATAAACTTAGGATACTTGATATAATCCTGCTCTTATAAAATTAGAATTCCAACTCATGTTGCATGTACGAGCTTCGAGGTCCTCATCCAATTTACCATGTGATAATTTGTAAGTATTAATAATGCCACGTAATATACTCATGTAATTAAGCAAAATACAAATCTCAGACTACCTAGTACCTAGTACCTAGTACCACCTCAAAAGGATTCATAATAATTTAACATAATTCTTAAAATAAAGAGCTTACAAATATTACATTAATTATTTGAAGATAAAAGAGTAGATCAAAGGCATAACTGTGGAAAACCCTCTCTGCTAGCTTCATTTAGAGTGTGAAGATTCAATTTTATCACTATACTAAAATTTCAAGCAACAGTTCTATCATCAGATGCAACAAAGTTTAATGGTACATATAATAAATAACTGCACATTTGAGTGTACTAACAGTAATCCAAATTCAAAAAATAAGAAAACAGAATTATCTCGATTTCTAACTTTCTTGTCACGCACTTACCCTTCAGAAAATCAAAGAGTTACTTACTAATCAGTAACCAACTCACATTCACTTTGGTAGCACCCAATTGTTTTGTATATCCAGTCCATCCACAATATACATTCTGCTTCAAAATGGGGTTAGTTCTTACCCCGCCGCAGCGGCGGCAAGACCCGTGTGACCAAAACCAAGGGAAGTAAAACCTCACGTGAACTTCCGCTTCAAGAAATCATCATTTTCATATATGGTTTGCATGCCAATTGCAAAACTGAAACCACCAACATTCACCAATTAGAACCTCAGCCTCCCTAGCCTGATCGTGGGCGTGTGGCTGTTTTGGGAGAGATGAGCACAGGTTCGTTACTTGCAGCTTTCATTGCAGCAATTTCTTCCAAGCGTTTCCATGTGGCTTCGCGTTTCATTTTCATCTCCTCCTCTCTTGCTTCATCTTCTTGAAATTTGAGTAAGCACTCCTCAAAGAGCTCTGGGTCAATATCAGAGAAGATTTTGCGAACATTTAGTGTCAAGCTCTGTACTGCCTGATTCCAGTGCTTTCTTGCATTTCTCTCCAAAGCAGGGAAGATTATTGGTAGTATAACTTTGCGATTCTGTTTGATTAGGTTCTCAATGTGATCGTTGTTCCATAAGAACAAAGCTCTCTCAGCCACCTGAAAATTTAAATTTTAGAAACCAAATATGTGAGGAAACTGAAGAGCGCTGGCATAGAAAGTGAAAGGAGAGTAAACATTAGCAATACCACTCAAGTCAGAACAAAAATGTTAAGTCCATACCACAATCACTCTTTTTTTTTTGGGTCAATACCCGCAGCCTCTTGTCCTTTTCTACAATTAACACTTCTGGGATTTGACATCTCAAGTAAGTGATCTAACTGATTTAGCATGTTATTGTTGAGACATCTGCACTTTTTTGAGCTTTCTGATATTAAGAATAATCATAGACAAGGTAATATAACCATAACTCCTAACTTGGTGGTAAAACCCAACCACCACGACTGCCCAGATATCAAAGGTTTATGCTATTACAGTGACTACTTATCACTAGATTACTGCTACTTGCAGCCGCACCATAATCTCTAGCAAGATCAGTCACAGCCCAGCACACACTAGAATTCCACAACACATCATTTCTGCCAATGTTGTCAGCACCTCAACACGTGTGATAGTGTGGCTCATTATCTTCATTTCTACATCCAAACAGTCAAACTGCCATGCAACCACTCACAGTCGTCCACATATCTTATACCACCAAACCAGTTCAGTACTCTAAAACTATAAAAAGATCTAACAAAAGGAGTTGAGGTCACATGAAGAGTACCACCTAGCTATTTAAGTCAAATTCAGGAGAGACCAGAAGATAGTTTACGACACCAAAAAAAATAAATAAAGTAGTTGAGCACACCAAGCTAAACCATTGTCTAACTCACAAGTCGTAGGACCCTCTGGGAACTCTTAGTCTTCATTACATCCAAATATTGGACTGCACCATTATTACAGATAATTCAAGGGGTAATAGTAATAGACAATCATATTTCAAAATTTTCGTAAATAATTACATTATCCTGGTTGTTCGATTCAAAATCCTGCAGTATGAGTTAAATAGTTCCAATAGTTATAAAAACATTGACCATGCCTTTTATACTTCATCCACACAGGGATTTACAATGGATTTAACACATCACCGACGATAGCAACAACCCTTGTCTCTTCAATACCCATAAAAAATTTATAATGTGAATAGTCCAACAGAAAATGAATATTCACCAAGCATGTCAGGCCAATGATTGCTCGTGTGAGGACTAAGAAAAAGAAGTTTTCCAACAAGAAATAATTAGGGCAACTCAAAACATGGATAGAAAACTTGGTTCTTGATCCTAAATGATAATAAACAGATACATGCCACAATAAAAAGTCAGTCGTAAACCAGACTAGGTGATCTCGAAATCCACAGAGTTCCTCTGAAAAGGATTCAAAAACCTAGTCGACAAATTCTTTGAAAGTTTTGAGGTATGTCATCCAGACTTGTCCAACAGATATATAGCAAACTTAAACAACCTAATATTTACAAGACAGCCTTTGTAAATATCATTGAACCCAGAATATTCTCCAAAATCTTTCAGGAGAGAATAAAATAATATAGGGGATAGCATCAGTCCCAGAACATTCACCAAATCTTTGTCTGCTGGCAAAATAATGAAATTTAACTCAGACTGGCTGATATCACCCAAAAACTGATCATTGTTCATCCCAATACTATATTTAAGCTGTCAATAAAATTACTACACGGCATGAATAGTAAACATCTTTGGAAAGAAATTCCCAGCAACTTTGATCCCAATCTAAAGAAGAATAATCTGTTCATCTTGTGGACATCTTTCTGTCTGTCCTAACTACCATAAACTGTCTTAATTCTAGTTTTATTAGCAGTAATAACTCTGATTTGTAATTTTACTCATTTATGACTATTTAAAGCTTGTCACCACCTTGATTAAGTTACACTTTTTCACCAGTCAATGATGTCAGATTGATCATAAGCCATTGCATATTCACATTAAGTTCATCCTCTTGCTTATGGAGATACAGAACCTAAAGACACTTTCACTTTCTGAAGTCCACCAATTAAAGTTTATGAGCAATTCTCTTGAGCCACAGTTCTTATCTACATCATTTAACTTAAGCAGATTATTCAAAAACATTTTTGGCGAGGTCAAGGTTAGCCCAGTTTCCGTTTAAGGAAGTGTTGAAATTAATCTTAAATGATATAAATAGATCTAACATGCATTCTTACATGGTTGAAATTGGTATGGACCAGAACTGCAATACTTAATACAAGACGATGTGCGTTACCATTTGAGTAGATTTGCTTTATTGTTCACATCTAATGGTTTGACAATAGACTTAACTGATTGTTATTTTTTTTAAACTACTAATACCCACCTTGTATATTGAATATAGATTAAAATACTTGGTCAATATATGATTTGACGCTGCATTGACCAAAAGCAAATAGCCTTTAATCATGAAGAGCTAGGGTGAAGATTTTTGAAAAAAAAAATGTCAGTTGTAATGAAATAATATAATTCAGAGGACAGACTCATTTAATTTGGTCCAAGAAAGATTCTTTTTTCATGAGAAGTTAAGAAGAAAAAAGTAGAGAGAATTTTCAGGTAGAATCATTGTGAAAGTAGAGAACTACCAACCTGAAAATGTGAACTGCTCAAGCAACGGCCAATCTGGTGAAACAAAGGTACCATACAGCGTTGGAACTCTCCAGGCTGTGTTGCTTCTAACACTTCCTCTAGTTCACCTAAGAACATGACCTCTTTAGTACTGTTTGTAATTGGCCAATATTTTAGCAAACCCCTTATAACGGTGTCAGCAAGCTTGCAGTCTTTCTCAACAAACTGTGTGATGCAGTAAGATAGCTGCTGGTGGTACATGGCTACACATTTTGGCTTATGAAGAGGAATTAATGCCCGAACAAGAAAGAGTTTGTGCTCTTCTTTCAAGGGCAGAGCAAACCCATTAATTATACTTCCCAAAATTTCTAGCAGCTCTGCAATTCCATTATGCTTCTCAGTCTCAAAAATGAAACGATAGAAGATATTGTTGATTGCTTTCCTGATAAATGGACGATGCACCATAAATTTCCCATAGATTCGGTGCAAAACTGTTTTCAAATACTCCCTCTCTCTTGGGTCCTCTGAATCAAAGAGGTCTAACAACCTAAGAACGAAAGAGTGATCAACATACCTCTTAGCCAATTTTGCATCAGTCTCAGGCGATGCCACAAACCTCAAAAGGAATTCATACACAACTTGCAAATGAGGCCATGCAGGGTCCATTGAGGGCTCTTCCTCTTCCAAATCAAAGGCTTCTAAAACTTTGTTCTCACGGGGTGGAGAAGTGAGCGTTCTAAACAAATTTGCGGACACCATTTTTACCATTTCTTGCATGACAACTTCTGGAAATTTTCCATTTGCGGAAGAAACATAATCCACAAGCTCTACCAAGGTCTGCCGTTTGATGTCCTTTTCTTTGAGATTCTTTGTTGGGTCAGTGAAATCAAAGACAACACAACATAGGTTCAGTTTTCTAATAAACAGATTCTGCTTCTCGGCATTAGGAACATCCTTAAAACTAGGCAATGCTTCATAATAAGCCAATGGATTTCCATTCAGCTTCGAATTCACGGCTTGGGGAAACTTATTCCCATGATTCACTCCAACATTAGCAACAGAATTAATCCCAGAATTGGACACATTGCTAGGATTTGCATATCGATTACCGGCTAAATCACTGTTTCTCGAATTGGTAGAGGCATTTGAAGAGGACGTAGAGGTTCCCCCACCCTCACGATAGTCAGATGATTTAGATGGCTTTCTCGGGAACTTATTAAGTATCTGTTTGATCATAACTTAAGTGGCACAAAGAAGTATATCTGTCATACACTTAAGAATCCAAAACCAGTAACTACTCCTTCAAGGCAGAAGCAGCATCAAAGATAGACAAGAAAACTGCTCAACTCAGCCTATCAAGAAAAACCAAGATGCAATGGGGCATTGTCAAGTTAGAATTTGTAATCCATCCCGTAAGCCTCTGATCTTCTTCAACATCAAAAAACAACATTCATCTTCAATTAAGTCACAAATCGTCCAATCCAACCAGGGAAAATAAACCCCTTGCTCATCTGAATAGAAACATCAAACACACTTCACAAAGCAAAACATCTGAACCCTAAAAGCCATATCATGCAAACTAACTGGACATCAATTATCAGGACAGAAATCCCAGAATAGTATTTCTCACCTTCCAAAAATTAGCTATATTACATATCCATTTTGACTTTCAAAAATCCTTAAAAAAATCAAATTTAAATAAAATAAAAAGCAATTTTTTTACTCGATTTGCAGAACCTATATGCAAAAGAGAATTCAAAATGAAAAAACATTAAAAAAAATTCCAGATTCATTACACATGATAAAACTCAGCAAACTTTGACCTCAAAAATGAAAAGGAATAAACAATATTCACCTCTCTTCTATCCCTCTCTCTCCTTCAATTTCTTCAAGATTAACAAACTAATTCAACTGGATCAAATGGCAACAAGATCTGTTATGATCTATAAACCCCTCCACCTTATAGCCATTCGCCACTAACAGTAACCTACAGCAACATCAAACCAAAATTCAAAATAAAAACAAAAAAAAAGTAAAATTAAAAATAAAATTCTCATTAAAAACAGATTCTATAAACATGAAACAAATGAAAGGATATAAAATTTATAAAGAAGATATAGAAATGATGAGTGTTATTTACACTTACAAAGATTAGTTCGGCAGCAACTCATACAATTGAAAAGGAAACAAAGAGATAATTTTTTTTAGATTTAGTGGAAAGAATGATGGATTTCAGCAAACATCAAATCTATGTCTCTGGTTGTTGGTGCTGTGCTGTTGTTGTGGTGTTTTTGTTAAGCTGAAATTACATTTGTTGTTGCAACTTGCTTTTTTTTTTTTTTTTTTTTTTTCTCTCGGAGTTGCTTTTTCTTTTTAACTTTCTCGAGAAATTTTCACCTTTATTAGATTTTCTCTCCAGATAGAGATGGAACTAATTGACTAAAATACTCCTGGTGGGATCGATGATAGAGAGAATATAAGGAGGTTAAATTTGGAATTGCGTGACAGTTCGTTGAATTTCTGAAAGAACGCGCCTTGGAACTGCGTGTGGGGTTTGTTCAACTCATGGGAAAGTCTGTTCCATTGTTTCGCCACTTGATTTTAAATATTAAATATGTTTTCGTATTTTATTTTATTTTATTTTGAGTTAAGTTTGGATATGTTTTAACTTTTAGCCATATATTTACTCTAATGTATATCAAATTGTCAATGAAGCTCAAACCTTGTATCTTGATGACCAAACTATAGATCTAGTGGTTTAGCTTAATCTCTTATGAATCGAAATATAATTTTTTTAAAATTTTTATAATCTACAGATATATTACATTTAGAGTCCACTAGAAATCTAAATTCATACATTTGTAATATAGTTCAAAAATTTATTGAGAATAGTTTGAAATATACACTAATTAAAGATGAAACTACTATCCCCATGCATAGAAAGATAGATCTACTTTCAAATAGTATTTATGGAAATACATTTATCTCATCTATATTTGTGGGCAAATAATTAGATTATTGAGCTATGAAGATCGATCTAATGCCCTCAATATAGTTCAAGACACTAGTCCATCAAAATTAGCCAAAGCAATGGTTGAAATATAAAGTTACCACTAGAGAACTAGATGGAGTGATGGTCAAATTCACTAATGAAAGGATAATTTATTTATACAAGGAGGAAATAGAGACTTATTTTTTACAAATAGAAAAATTAAGCCCTTATTTGTAGAAAATTAACAAATTTGGAATCCAAATGTTATTAACATGAACACAGGAGAAATTAATTTTTTACCTGCTATCTTAAAATTCGAACTTAAATATATAAAATCTACTAAAAATTACTTAAAAATTAGTCGATGAAAAATACAAGAGGCAAAGGTGAATTAACCCTTAGCTTTTACCTACTTTACTTTCAACTATCGGATAAACTTATACTCGCTCTGATTGTGCGTGAGTTTCCTTGCAGTAAATGAAGAAGGAATTCTTTGATATAAATCCTGTGATATAAGCTCTAAAATAAATCATTACAACCTTGAATTCTAACCATCATTTATTACTATCTTTAGCGAATATCCAATGACGATATAACACATTAGCTCTGGAAATTAGTGTGGATAAGAGAGGATAATACTAAGAATTAAGAAATAACAATAAATTAGCTTCTGTTAATATGAATTCCCTTTTAATGAGGATTGACTGACCTTCCCTTCCTCATTGCTTGGACACACATGATTCTTTTTCTTTGCTCAATGAAAGATTTTTTATCTTGTGGAGAGTCATGCGATAGAACCCCACCTATTTCGCTTGGAAAATTTTAGATTTGTAATTTAAAAAAAAAAAAAAAAAAAAAAAAGAAGGGAACCTACTTAAGTTTATTTGCAAGAAAAATTAATTGAGTTATGACACCGTACTTTTTATTGAGGGTGCCATGACATGAGATATATTTTATATGAATGAATATTTGTTTAGTTATTATATTTTGAATTAAGTGTTTGTTTAATTTTTATATTTAAAAAAATATTTTAAGACAATCTTACTGTTAAATATGTTCCACTTTGACGCTTACTTTTTCTTTTCTTTTATAATAATACCCTTGCAATAATATTTTTGAGGATATTAAATAAAAAAAAGTAATTTATCAAATTAACAGTGAAAGTAACTTAAAAATTTATTCAAACTTTTATATTATTATTTTAATTTTAAGATTAATTTGGTGAATTATTTTTTTATATAATAATTATCAGTCATATACCCTTAAGTGTCACTTGTATTAAACATGCTGCAATACTTTTAACATATATCACTCGTATACCCTAAGTTGGTAAAATGTTTCTGTCGTCTACCAATTCGTTACCTCCGTTAGAATGTTAACGGAAATGTGGCAAAATGACGATTTTGCCCTTGAAATAAATGAGAAGTTATGATAAAAAAAAATGACATGTCGTCCTCTTTAAGTGAAATGACAACGTTTTTACGAATGACGTGTCGTTTCATTCGAATATTACCGGATGACATGTCGTTTATCTGGACGACATGCGTTTCATAACTTTAAAAAAATAGTGAAATAAAAGGAAACATGCACAACACACACAACCGAATCTCTTCTTCTCTTCACACACACAAAACACAAAAGCAAAGGGGAAGCCGGTAGCACACTCACACATGCACGGTATTTTCCTTTAAAGAGATTCTTAATCATACAAGTTAAGGGACTGTCTCTGCGATCATGAGTGCTATCGCTGTAGTGTGTGTGTGTAAAGTAAAGAGAAGAATAGAAGAAGAGATCTGGTTGTGTGTGTTGTGTGTGTTTCCTTTTGTTTAATCGATTTTTTTTTTCAGTTATAAATAGACATATCGTCCAAATAAACGATATGTCATCTAGTAATATTCGAGTTAAACGACATGTCGTTGAACAAAAAGTTGTCATTTCACTTAAAGAAGACGATATGTCATTTTTTATTATAGCTTCTCCTATAGTAAAATACCACACTACCCTTACGACATCAACATATTCTAACGGCTGGTAACGGATTGGTGGATGGCAGAAACGTTTTACCAACTTAGGATATACGAGTAATACATGTTAAAAGTGTTGTAGCACGTTTGATACAAGTGACACTTAAGGATATATGACTGATAATTTTCCTTTACAATAATACCCTTACCTTGAGGATATTAATTTAAAAAAAGTAATTTATCAAATTAACAGTGAGAGTAACATAAAAATTTATTCAAGCTTTTATATTATTATTTTACTTTTAAGATTAATTTGGTGAATTAATTTTTTATATAATAATTATTAGTAAGATTGTTATAAGGATGTTAAACATTACTTTAAGTTGCTGATATTAATTTATTTATAAATAATTATTTGTAAGATTGTTGCACAGGTACAAAAAATATTAATTCTTTCAAACTGATATTTATTGGTTAATTTGCTAATAATTAATTATTGATTAATTTGCTAATTAACTTTTTTTTATAGATTAATTATTTAATGTCAAGAATATTGTTAGAAGAGTATTATTGCAAAGAAAAGAAAAAATAAGAGTAAAAATGTAATATATTTAACTACAAAGATGTTTTGAGATATTTTCTAAAATGTAGGAAGTAAACTGACGCTTAAGTTAACATATAAAAACTAAATGAACATTTATCCTATTTCAAGATGACACACATCGCGGACATCGGACGTTTTGCTATTTTTGGCTATATGTGTGCAAGAATCTTATGTTAAAATATTGCTGTGAGTAGTAGAGCAAAAGGAGACAATCGTTAGCTTTCATTTTCCATCATAATTTTCTTTTGAGGCATGAAACAAAAATAAAGCTCAAGTTGAAGACTTGAAGTTGGTGAAGAATCACTCAATCCATTTACGATAATTCAATTCAATTCAATCTACATCGTATTTATCGACAAGAATGACGGTCCACTACTTTGGGACCTTTGCCAAGAAAAGGTCAATGTATCATATTCAAAACCAAAATATTGTGTCAATGATGAAATGCTTCTTTACTAAAGTGGTAATAAAACAATCGCTGTTAAAATTTCAAACAGATTCCTCCCACCCGCTACTAATTTGTCAATTTTCTAATCACCATTCCTCCCACCGGCTACTAATTTGTCAATTTTCTAATCACCCTTATAAGATTCTCTAAATAGCAAAATGAACCGGGAGCAAAACCAGACCAGTGTAGCAATCAGGTCTGTGACAATAGGCGTGAATGAAAACATTTCAACTAATGACAAGAATTGCATGAAACAACTGCCAAGAATTGATAAAGAATGGAAAATTTCAACAGCCTCGCAAACAACTAGTACATGGTTCAATTCAACCAATAAGATGAAATTGAAAACACCCCTATCAAAGAATATTAAAATTTAAAGCAATGAAGATTGTAATTCCGATCCTGATCTGTCAGCAAAATACACTAATCAAACTGTGTTACACATTTATCAGGTAGATTACAATCACTACATCAAAATCGATCTCAGTAGTGGTATCTAATATCCACGAGGCCGAAAATCAAACAAAGCAAGATTTACCATCTTAGGAGCAGAAGGTGCAGCAATTCTCTTTTCGATACAATTTCTGGTAGTACCAAAATATTCTGGTAGTACTAAGGATTTTGGCATCCATAACCAAGTATCTTAGAGGTATCCTATCGGACTCCGGGTATCTTACAAGCATGTACAACAGCCCTTCTGAAGAGGTTCGTAGTTCCCTTTCCTCCAAACAACGAGATATCAAATGGACTAAATGGGAGAGCATTGATGTACACGAGACAAAAGGAATACACACAAGCACCACATCATGCAAAAAATCAGTGGAGGTTGGAGAATATTCCAACCAAGATCAGAAAACTGAGACCATCAGAATGACCAAATTATATACCCATGAATGTGAGAGCAGGATTTCCTATACTTCAGTTTCAGTGCTCCATCAAGGCAGTTTCGGTTTCCGATAGTGGAGCTGCAAAAAGATTAAACTAGCTTTCAAATTTATAACATTTTTCAAAAATTAATATTAAGAAAGAATAACAAAAAATGTCAACCACATGGAGGACTACAAAATGAAAAGATTGTGGTCAAACCAACATACCGAGCAAGTCTTCATAAGAATCTGCTAGCAGGGATGTCTCCATCAACAATGGAGGCGAGAAGACCTGATCCTGAGCTTCATCAATGTCATAAAACGAACTCTGTGTATCAGAAATGACACCGTTTGATCCAGCAGCCGAGAGAAACCCGTTTTCTTGGTCAAAGTCATGAAGTGAATCCAAATCATTCAATATGTCTGGTATGTCACCATACTTGCTCCCAAGATGACCATCAGGGTTATTATTGCCAAGCATGGAAGTGTCTGTTTGAGCTACAAACAATCTCTTACTCCTTACTGAAGATGCTTTGTTTTGTGGGCCCATACGAGAAAAACCAGCTGGGGCAAGAGGTACAAAGAAGTGTTCAGAACCTTCATCAGAGTGACTGTCCCGAGATGATTCTGAATTGCAGGATCGCACTGATAAAGCTGCTTCTCTTACAGACCGCTTTAAGTTCTGAACATAAGAACTATCACTATCTGCAAAGAATAACTCAAAATCAAACCTCAAAAATAAAGCAGCATAAAGATCATTATCTTTACCAAATGATAAAAGAAATTCCTTGAGCTATCCAAAAAAGTTTACATGCAAAAAGGCATGAGATGGAAGAAAAGCTGATGCAGCAAACCTTGTGGTGCGTTATCCACACAATTATTTGACAAAGGCTGGTCCAAAGAGTTCCTTTCTGATAGATTTTCTATTTGATTGGTTTGAGGAGCTGAATTCTGACGCTTCTGTAAGCTTCCACCTTTTCCAGAAGAATTTGGAGTCAAACTAAATAACTGCGGAAGCTTTAAAGTTGTGGGACTAACTGACACCTTGTCAAGCTGAACAGAAGACATCTTTGAAGTCGCCTCAGCAACATCATCAGAGCTACTTTCCTGTATGATTCCAGAAACAGAAAAGAAATGAGCACTCAATTAATTATTAGGGTTCCAAAGTAGGCAGGAGGTACAACACTTTCCACTCGTAAACATTTTTTCGATTATTACCAATACCCTCCCACTGCTCTGAGCTTGATTAGGTGAGGTGGCTCGACCATGATGTTTGGCAATAGGCGGCAAGCTGGAAGAAATATTATTGACTTTCTCCGTACAATCTGATATTGACTTTTGTATTGATGGAGCAACCTCCTTCAGTTGGTTAATGAGCACCTGCAAGTGAAAAGTTTTCAAATGACAATTAAGCTTCCTGTAAGCAACATTGCATGAAACATAATAAAATTTAAGAACAGTTACACTTAGTCTCATGCATTTGTTTGTGCACAACATAAGCATAGAGGACAGAAGTCATATATTCTCACTATGTCCCAGTTCAACTATAACCAATAGATTCTAAAGCATCTCCAGTAATACACCCAGAAAACACTTCCAAAACTAGAACGCTCTGTAATCTGCCAACAGTGGATTGTTCTCTTTTTACCAGAGCCCCACCCTATGTTGGCATAAGGGGATTTACCTAGAACTTAACAAGAGCTTTTAACATACAAAAATATCTCCAGACTATTTCCTACCACTTGGAAACAGCTTTCAAGATTCGAATGCATCAGAACTCAACAAATGGTTTACAATGGTACATCTGCCCAAGAAGTACCCTTTTCATTGTGCCATCAAACCCCAGACAGTTATATCTCCCCCTCTTAATTATTACAAATTTAACATCATGCCAGAGCACACCTTTGCCTGTGTCTTGCATGAAAAAGTCATGGTAAGAGTTAACACGGTCAAAACGAAAGTAACAGATATTGATCAAAGTCATTCCAAAGTGATTTATAACACTTTGAGCTTAATATTCCAAAACAGCACCTATTAACTCTAGATCATTTAAATAGCAAGTAGAGGAAAATTTCTAATGCAGACTAGCAATGAAGCACTCGCCAAATGAAAGTCACTTTCACAGATCTTCAGCCCAATAGTAAGATGGCACTAATCATTGGCAAAATAGTATAGGTCCACAAGTTAATGGCCGATAAAGGACAGAGGGAGGTCATCAGGATATCAAACATCACTCACAGAAGAATAACATGAAAAATATCTTCCACAAAATAAACAACCAATGGAACTGAAAAGTTGAAAATGTCCACGGTTACGCTTCAAGGGGAAGAATATCAGTGTAAATGGCATTTCTACCTGATGTAGAAAGCTAATTACATTACCTGAAAGCTAGCCAAGTGTTGTTGATGTTCAGCAAGAGTTGAGGATAAAGATTCAGCATGGCCACTTGTACCACCATCTTGTGCACTTTGTAATATATCAGGACCGTCTCCATCATTAGCTTTAGCCTATAAAGAAATTATTTTAGAGCACTTCATCACGTCAGAGTATACATGCATAATCATCATCATTCCCTAAGGATTTGTGCGGGCAAATTAGACTTTTATGATTGTTCACAAGCATCATAATATTCAGATTCAGTCATTAATTAAATATAGTGAAAATGGAAATTTTTAATGCAAGTTACTGATTCCTGAAGATTTGGTTTATATACGAGTATGTGAATAACCAATGATTTTATTGTTTATAGTTATATTTTCAAAAGGGTTATTATTATTTCAGTAATTCAAGAATTATAAAATATTAAATGACTATAAGGAGTATTATTCCCTATCATTTTACTACTATATATTTGTAAAACCCTTCATTTTACTACTTTTCCGTTAGGACTAACTAGTAAAATATTAATTTTACCCTTTATATTATAATACACAAATAGAGGTATCATATAGTACACAAAAAATTATATTATGCTCTTAAATTGTTAAATAATAGTTTTAACCATGAACTTATGAATAGCCCTGAATTTATTATAAATATAAAAGTAACAAATTGACAAAAATACCCCTAGATATTTTTATTTAAAAACACACAATCAATTCTTAAAAAAAAAACTTAAAGCTTATATACATAATCAACATTTGCATATTCAAGTGTTTTTGGTCTTTTTAAAGTAGATTGTGCCTTTTTTTAACAAAAAATATTAGGGGTTTTTGTCAATTCACTATTTTTATAATTATAATAAATTCAGGGTTATTTATAAATTCATGATTAAAATTATTATTAAACAATTTAAAGGCATAACAATAATTTTATGTCTATTATTTGATAACTCTATTTGTGTATTTTACCACAAAGGATAAAATTGATATTTTACTAGTCAAATAACAGTCCTAAAGGGAAAGTGGTAAAATGAAAAGTTTTGCAAAGATATAATAGTAAAATGATAGGGAACAATACTTCTTGTAGTCATTTAATATTTTACAATTCTTAAAGTACTGAAATGATAATAACCCAATTTCAAAACTTACCCAGGACAATTTCAATCACCATAACCAACACGTTAAACACCACAATTTTTCAAGATGCAACAGTTATGATAATACCATCCACACAAGCAAACTTTTTCTAGCATATAAACTGCAAACTTTTCAAGAATTTATGCATCTAAACACCTTGATGGCTTTTGTACTCTTTGGTGACAAGGCCATTTCCAGAAAATCAACAAAGAGCTTCACAGAACACACATCAAGAGCCTTTTATGGCTGAACCAAACGAAGTCCCAGGTCAATACTAAAATAGATACGTTGCACAATTGCTATATTTTTTTCTAAGGATATTATTAATTTAACCCACATTCTTTGCCCATATCCAAGAGATTTCAATTATTTTAGTCATCCCCCAGATATTTGAATTTACGTCACAGACTAGTCTTCTTCAAAAATCACTGTATAATACAATTGTATTTTGCAAAATCCAAATCTACCATTCTACCAAACCCTCAACCCCCTGCCTCAGCTCAGGCTTACTATTGCATCGATATCTAGTCAGCCATGAAACAGTTTTGCTCATAATCTAAAAAAAAAATGAAGATTATTATTTTTGCAGACCCCTTGGGCCTCCAATCAATGAGGGCACAAACAGTGAATGGCATGTATGAATCCAGCAAATGGATCCAAGCCTCAGTGTGAATGAGACTGATTAACTTAAATTTAAGCATCTACCACCAAAGTCATGAATAAACCCAAATAGAAATTACACAATAGAATATTTAGTGAAGAGAGGCCATGTACTAGTTCAAAACGAAATACATGTGGCTAATTGAGCAACACATCAAATATCCACTAGCAAATTTTAAAACTTGTGGTAACAAAGTGGTAAGTATGAAGGAAGGAAATCCCACATACCAGTTGAAGAGACTGTTTGTGTATACGTTGTAATGCATGTGTCCAACGCCTGATAATTTCTGCTACATCAACAGTAGGGTGGACTCTTCCTCTATCATCCACTCGAGAGAGGGATTCATCACTAATTTGCGAACAGGATGATCCATCACTCTGTTCTTTCTCATCCCAATCACTAGGCTGAAGAAATAAGACATCAGCATAAGGAACCTGAGAACTCTGATCCATTGCTGCGAGCAAAGAGGAACCAGAGATGCGGTACCTGTTAAAAGAATATTATACATGAGGAAAGTGGATTATTTGCATCTAAAGCACCCAGAATAATACAACATAGTAGGTTACCTATGCTCCCTATGAGCTATCAAGTCCTCAATAGGGCCTGATGCAAGGACTTCATGTTGATCTGTACAGGTTAAATGGAGTTAAAGTGGAAAAAGCATATGCAAAACAGAATATAGCATTACCAAACACTAAATTTTGCAAAGAAAGTACAAAGGTAAAAATAAAAACACTTAACAATGAGTTTGACAAAACGTCCCAACTGTGATGTTTATTATTTGGATTCATTAAAAGGGGATAAAGGAAACAGCAATGCCAAGTAATTCGATGTTTTTAATTTGTTAAAAAAACTAGCATACTAACTTTTACGAGCTAATATAGACTCCCACAAGCGAGTAGCCTTTGATACTAAATGGGAATTCTGACTTGAACTGGATACAAGATCATCCCACAGTTCCCCTTCCAACTTCACTTTGTTCCTCAATTCATGTAGTTTTTCCAGCTCTTGCTGCAAATATGCCTGAGATCCAGGGTTTCCAAAGAAAATTTTAAATAAAATGCAATTTAATGTCTTCCACAAAAGGCACAACAATTTTTCAGAAATATTCAATGAAAGAATGTTTACGAGTTACCCTTTACCTCTTCAGCACAAAGACCACGAAACTCTGCAGTCATTTCATGAGCCAAACTTGACCACATAGCCTGTCTCTGCACTGCTGTCTCTGCGTTTTTCAGAAATCTCCGGCGTTCAAGTGCTATTCTTGCCTGTTTAAAATAAGAAGTTAAAGTCACTGCTACTAAAGAGCAAGTTATAGAGTTTTTAAAATTTTTGCTGACAGAAAGCAAAGACCAGATGAACAAGCAAAAAGGACAGAAAGCAATGAAAACCAAAATATGCAGTCTCAATTTTCCTCCCAACATTTGCCTGCCACAGTGGCTATACACAATAGCATCCAAAACTTAGAAAGTTATCAACCAGTCAAATAATAAACCATGATATGAGTAAACCATGGCAGCAAATTGAACAAAACTGCAATATTCAATTGCGAATGAAAATATACACAACACTAAATCACATATAAATCAAATCGAGCTCAATTAAAATAGAAAGTTCCTGTAACTTGGAGCTTCAAATTTTCCATTTATACTCATTTCAGTCTCTTCACATCCATACAATGCAGCCTGACTGTTGTCAAGCATTTCATTTATTTTAGAATCACCTTGTAATAGATCCAATATTATTGACAGCATAATCCAATATGTCTAGTGAAAAAAATGTTAAACGATAATACCTTTGTGACCGGAAGTAGTGTCGCCGCATGTGAAAAAGCAACATCCGTTAAAGAAGCAGGCAGTGGGTTAGACGCTACATCAGCTGGAAATGTTCGTCTATGAACCTCACGTAAAGCATGCAAAGAAAGTTGCCACAAAAGTTCAACAAACCTGCAGTCAAAAAATGAAACCACAAAAGTTCAACAAACATGCAGTCAAAATATGAAACCACAAAAGTTCAACAAACACGCAGTCAAAATATGAAACCACAAAAGTTCAAGAAACAAGCAGTCAAAATATGAAACCTTTTTTCAATAAGTAAAAAAAGGCATGTCATTAATGCTGCATAGGAACCACGTGGAGTCAAATCATTAAGAACCACTCTATGTAAACTCCCCATCATCATATGAAAAAAACAATTTTCAAGGCTATTCTGCTGTCATTGTTTCTTTAGCTTAACCAACGTGTGAAAGCTCATTCAAAGAAACATAAGACAATGGTAGTTGACATGCACGTACCACGACATGTCACATTGCAGCATCTTAACAAAAGATAACTTCCACAACATCATAGTAATAAACGATGCTTAAAGTATTTCAAAATACTACTCTTAACTCCTCCACAGAAATCTTCAATCCATCTCTACCATAGTACAGTTGTGAATTATCAACAAATCAAAGCACTCTCAATGCTCAGTTTTCTATTTCCCAATGCTAAAATGGAAAGAAAGTAATTCAAACTTTTGAATTATAAAATTTATACCATGTCCATTTCCTTAGTTCGCATAACTTAAAGAAGCAAAATTAATCACAATGCTCATTTTTTAATTAGATGTTAATTTTCCCAGTTTTCTCAGCAACCAAACAGAAATTCAATCCAAGAAACGCAAACACTGCACAAAGAGAAGATTAAAAGCAGAGTATAAAAAGCAACAAACCTCGGTCCACAACAAGTAGCAAGTGATGAAACCCTCGAATTACTCCTCGGCAATGCCCCTTGTGATTCCAGCTCACTAATTATCCCTTGCACAACCTAATAATTAAACAAAAATTAGTAAACGTCACTAACAACCAACTTATCCAAAATATTAAAAGATTCAAAATTAAAAGAAAACAGAAATGCAAAAATGACCTTTCGGAAATCACGCGATTGCGCGGAATCGAAAATCGGCCAGACCTTATCGAAATCCTGAAAGATCCGAGAATCAGAAAAAACCGAAATCAAAAGAGAAAACAAATCACAAAACGTACACACGTGAGATAACGATGATGATGCATTTTCAGTTTACTTTGGCGGATTGAGTAGGGCCACGAAGCGAGGAGAGGATGAAGTAAAGCAGCTGTTCGCCTAATTTAGGGTTGGAGTGACGGAAGAGCCCGACCCGGGGAGTGCCGTTGGATGCTCCGAGTCCAATAATTGACGGATCTAAACCCAATAACAAACAATTCGTGTACATTGCACTCTCTAGCTCTATCTCTCTCTCCTTCTCTCTGTCCATCGTCATCACCACCACCACTACCACCACCACCACTCTCTCTCGAGATTTCTTTTCTTTCTTTCTTTCTTTCTTTCTTTGTTTCTCTGCTTTCTCTCTCTTGCTTTCTCTTTCGTTCTGGTTGGTTTTTTTTATTATTAATTTAAAATTTTAATTCGTTGTTTTTTTTTAAAAAAACATGCAAGTCCTCGGAGACTTTTGTAATTGCGAAAACGGACCACATTTTGGGGAGCTGTAATAGCTTAATTTTGAAAAATGAGTGGGACCCGGAGTGGGGAAATAAAGGACTCACGTTTCTGGACGACGAATGTAAGGGATTTGAAAAAATGAATGGATGGTGGATGCTAACGTGCACGCGTGAAACTGTTGCCGGCTGGATTTGAAAGGTTTTGGTGGCGTCATCTGGTGTGTGCTGGATGTGGTTATAATACAGTGCTTCGCGGGTTTACTGTAGCGGCCTTTTAGTGTCAACAACAACAACAACAAGGAATCCCTCCAAACAATTTTTAAGAACTACAAAATTATATAATATTTAAAATTTAAACTATATAACTCATGAAATCTCTATATTTAAGATAAAGATTATTGATTCCTTGTGTGCTATTTTTAACTTTGTTTTTGAGTAATGCACACCTATTAGTTTAGTAATCACATGACATTGAAAATTTTGTTCTTTGGACAATTCACAATCCTTGGTTCAATGAGCTCCACCGCTTAGAAAACAAGGGTTGAGAATTGAACCAAAGAAAAACACATTTGTTTGGCTATAATTACTTGAAAAATTAAAAATGCTCTTATATTTGTAATGAAACAAAAATGATTTAATATAACCAAACACATGACGCAATTATATAAGTTTATGTGAATATTATGATAGTATTATTCAACACGCTAAATCATTACTTTATAATATAAATTTTAAGCGTGCGTTTGGCACATTATTGTACTGAATTAACTGTGCTACATTCTAGTGTATTGCATTCACAGATTTTTTAAGCTGTAATGCAATTATGTTTGGTGCAATATAGACTATATTATATATCATTATTTATGTTACTATTAATTTTAAATTATTAATATTAAGTAATTTTTTAGTTATATTAAATTATTTTAAAAAATAATTTTTATATATTAATTATTATAATATAATTAAATAATGTAATATTATGTTATATTTTTATTTTTTATATATTATTTTGTACTTATTATTAGATATATTAAATTATTAAATAATAATAAATTTTTATATACTAATTATTTTAATATAATATAAATATAATATAATGTTATTGAATATTAATTTATTAATTTATATTAATTATTATGATGTAAAAATTAAAAGAAAATAAAAATTAAGATTAGATAATACAATATTAAATTACAAATTTACTTTTTTTTAAAAAAAAAAAAAAGCTAATTAGGCAAACTGCATCATAATGCAGTTGTTGCTACAGCCAAATACGAAGCTACTCTACATAATGCAATGAAATCTCATGTTTATGCGGAGCGTCAAACTCCCTATGGTTATTAATAACTTTAGGTAGTATGGTTCTTTTTTTTTTTTTTTTTTTATGAGAAATGGTAGTATGGTTAAAATCAAATAAATATCAAATTGCCCTTTCCGTATATGCCTGGATCTCGAAGATGCTCGAAAGTGGCCAATGACTTTATGCACTGTTGCTTAGCTTAAGTGCCAAAATCATAAGATGTAACTTAGAAGAAGGTAAAGCCCTGACTATTTATTTATTTATTATTTTTTTTTTCCAAAAAAATGTTAGTATGTGTATGTGTTATAAGAACTAGATAAGGTGTTCGGTGAGTAATAAGCTTGATCATTGATATTTGTGTGGAGTTGCAATTATCATTCTGTTCATATTTATGTCAATATTTTTTTAGCTTCTTTCCAACGCAACGATGCACAAAAGCCGGCCAAGGTAATTATTCTTACTTTGCATCATTGTGTGGAAACTGAAAAGTAACAAGAATTACAAAAAAAAAAAAAAATCGCTATGATATTACTCTAAAAAGAAATCATATATGATAAATTTTGTTTGATGATGTGTTTACTATTTATTAGAGTGGGAGTGGGGAGTATAGATTTCTCCCACTCCATGTTTATTTACTTATTTAAGAAGGTAAATTAAAGTTTCATTCCGTGGGTCTCACTTATAGAGTGAAGAGTGGGATTCCCATTCTCATGAAACTCCCATCTCTTATGTTTTTTTTCCCCTTTCCTTATTAAATATAATATAATTATATTTATTAAAATCAAACAATGTTACCTTTGTTTAAAAATAATATTATTTAATAATATTACATTTATTAAAATAATACTATTTAATTTATGTTAGTTAAAAAATGATAATTTACATTGATTCTAAATTAAAATTACTTAAAATTAATATTATTATATTCATAGATAGTTAATAATATTACTATATACTATCTTTAATAGAAAGTATAATATTATTATATTTATTTAATATTAATAGTATTATATTTATTTAATATTAATAATTAACAATAATAATAATAGTTAATTCTACGAAAATATTAATTTTGTACTATATAATTAATAATAATGTTTCATTTGTGTTGCTCTTATCAATGATTTTTAATTTAGGTAATGAAAATTAAAATTAATAAAAAAATTGTGATTTACATAATTAAGATTAAAATAAATAGTTTATTTTACAAATGTATTTTTTTATTCACTTTGTAATTAAAAAATACAATTCTTTAAATAAAGGTAAAATTGTAATTTAAAATAATTCACTCCCAATCCAAGATAAAGTAAATACATAAATGAGATTCTTATTCCTATTGCATACTCTCATTTCAGTATAAGTAAATAACTTACTCTCACTCCCATTCTACATATTAACGTATTTTAAATTTTATAATACGTGACCCACGTGACATTTTCTATTTAAATTAAATTATTTAATTTGGGCCAAAATCCTATTGGTTACTTTTGGAGGAAGTTTAATTACTGCCTATTTTTCATGGAAAGTAGATAAGAGTAGTGTTATGTTGAAATTGGTCCTCTCTCTACAAAGAAAAGAACGATACTTTTCTCTCCATCTCGAATAGTGTGTCAAAAACTAAAAGGTCAACAGAGAGAAACATAGTTTTCATCATCTTTGATTTTCTGCAATCAATTTCATTCAAGAGATCACTTATGGATCAAGGTAATATCTTCTCTTAATTACATTTTGTGCAAATCATATTATTCTAAGATCTAGGGTTCATAATTCATGCAAAATTAAATTTTGATTTGCACTGATTATTGAAATTTAATAACAATTGGTATCTAGTGGACCTCTCAGTAGGATTCGAATCCAGATGAAGTTCTGATCATTTGTTAGAGAAAAAAGAACGAATTGATCTTGTAGGATTCCCAAGAAATTCTTTGGACATAAATTTTTAAGATCTAAAGGTAGAATTCTTAAGATATCTGATTATTCGGGATTTACATAAAAACACAGATTTAATATATTACAGGATAGAATCACTGCATTAAAGTATGGGTGTGTTTTTTTTTAAGCTTACCCCTGACTTTAATATGGTCAGTGATCCCAATAGAAGCCTACGGGCCTAATTCAACGCAAAAGCTAGCTCAAAAATTGAGGGTTTTCCAAGTCTTATATATTTAATGTTAAAAAGACTGATATGCATGTGACAGGGGGTGATCGACTGAGTATTGTCCAAGTCTTATATACTTAATCTAAGTTCAATACTCAGTCGATATGAGATACTTTAGTGGGACAACTAAATTGGGCTTTTCTGTGGTCCATATTGATACTTCTATAAACATTGTATAAATAAATTAATAATTTTAATTTAAACCAATTTTCTAAATTTAACTCTAGGAATAAACATAACAAGCTTGGTCCTAATTAAAATTCACGGGAAAAAAACCTTTTTCATCTATGGAGTTTCATGCAGCAACCCATTTCTTCATCACTTTTTAAATAATAATCCATTTTATCTATATTTTCAAATAATAGTCTAAAATATCATTTTGTGAATTTACAAATGTTTACTATATAATTCATTAAAGGTAAACTAGTGATGGCAATGGGGCATGATCCCCGAAACCGGACCCAATTTGGAAGTAATCTCCAAATCCGAACCTAAACTCAAAATTTTAATTGGGGATGGTTCAGGTATGTCCCCAAAATCCTTGAATTGATTGGGGATTAAAACGGGAACCCGATCCCCATTTATTTATTTTTAAAAAAATTAATAATTTTGAATATTTAGGTTTTTTTCAAAAAAATAATTTAAAAAAATTGAAAATAAAATTAAAAATGATCCAATTTTAACAACCTCCACATAAACAAAAGAAAAATTAAAAGCAAAAGGAAAAAAATTTGTGCAATTAGAGAAATCTTCTTCACGTTTCTCTGCAACTCTCTCTTTGCCTTAAAGAAGAAGAAACAATCTTGCCATTACTAAATCTAAAAAGCGCTAATTATTAACGAAATTTAAAAAATTGAATAAAAAATTTTGAACAATGTTCTTTGCTTTTGTGTATCAAGCTGTGAATATAGTTCACTATACTGAAATCAAGATGCCAAGTCAGCCAGCTGTTAACTTAAGTCACGTGTGAGTAATGTAGAGTTAGATACGCCAAGTCATCAGAAGTCAGCAGCCGCAATGATCAGCAGCTCAACTAATTCTGTTATATATGCTTAGAGTATTAACTGTAATTAGTTAATGATTAGTTACTCCCTGTAATGTGCATATGTAATGTACAATTTCTAGATTGTTCTATTCAATAAGAAATATAACAGTTTCAGATTCAATTAGCTTTTTCTTCTCAATTTTCTCAGCTGCCAAATAGCAGCATTTTACTCAAATTTACATTTGTTTCATGGTATCAGAGCCAGAATGGCTATTTCAAGCAACATTAATGCAAATTTAAACACAATGACTATGAATTAGAACACACAAACAACCTTTTCTTTTATTACTCCAGTCAAACTGAATTGATCCAATTATATGATTTGGCGCAATCTGGTTCTTGCCTCCATAAGAGGAAATCGACTTAAAGGATACATCACTAGTGAGAAGACAGCCCCAAATCATTTCATAGCTTCACTAAATTATGTTGGAGCAGTTTCTGGATCTGTTCCACACATTGAAAATCTTGAGTATACTACATAGAAATCACAAGATCAAATGCTTTTCAGCTGGTTACTCAATTCCATCAATGAAGGTATACTTAGGCTCCGTTTGGTATAGCTTTTCAAATATAGTTTATTTAAGTAGAGCTTATACCAAAAAAAAAAAAATTTAGTTATTTGGTTGTCAGTAAGAGCTTTTATTAATAATTGTAAAATTACTTTAATAGGTAAATTATTTAAAGTTATGTTATGAAATGAATCAATTGAGATTATGAAAAAACTAAAGGATATTTTAGATATTTTAACATTTTGAAAAAGTTTTTCAATCTCTACTCCCAAAAGCCTAAAATTTGAGCTTTTGCTAATAGAGGCAAAATAGCTTATTTAATCTTCAAAAACTCTACTCAAAAGACAACCAAACAATAACAAAAAAATTTAAAAAGAGCTTATGGGATTAAATAAGCACTTATAGCCATTAGATAAGCTATACCAAACGAGCACTTAGCCTTGTTCTTCATTGTACCACTTCTTTTGATGTTTGGAGAACTTTAGAGAAGAAATTTGGAGTAAAATCAGAAGCTAAGGTTCCTCAACTTAAATATGAAATGAATGTTCTAAGAAAAGAATCATTAAGCATAGAAGAATATTGCTTGAAAATAAAATCAATTATTGATCAGCTAGCATGTGCTGGTCATCTAGTTTCTAAGAAAGACTTGTTGCAACATATTTTGAATGGCCTAGAGCTGGTTATTTAGATATTGCTACATTCATAACAGCAAGCAAATTAAACTATGATGATGCTTATGCTTTGCTTCTTACTCATGAAACCAGACTTGAACAAAGTCAAAATGAAAAGCATATGTTCAATGCAAATTATGCTATTGACACGATTTAAGTGTTTGATTTACTCCTAAGTGTAAGAGTGTCCAGTTATAATATAATTCGGTAAGTCCGGGGTTGAAACACAGGGAATTTTAAATCTAGTAGTCAATTATTTAATAAAAATTAATTTTAGAAAACGAAATTAATGATTTAAAAAGTGCTAAGGTTACGAAATCCACTCTCAGTTATCAAATTATGATCCTAATACCCTCTAATACTTATATTTTGCATTCATTTTTCCAGTTAAATATTATGTCATTTAATCTTTAACTAATCATTTATATGGATAAATATGGAATCAAGTACCTAATGTGCCACAGCTATATTTGGAGTGTCGACATTATGTCAAAATACTATGTAGATCAAAGAAGATTTAGATCTATAAATTAACATGACATAAAAGAAACTGCTAGAAGAAAGAAAATACAAACAAATAAAACTAACTCCAAGACTCACTTAAGAGAGTAATTAATACAATAATTTGAAACATTGAGCTTCACCTTTCACCTCAGCTTAGAAAATTAGCTACTCATGTTAAAAAGAAAAATACTCATTTTATTTGATAGACTTCTGAAATATTTTACAAGAAAATTTTGAGAACACAGAAAATGAAAAACAAAGGAAATCGAAGTGAAAAAAATGAAAGAAAGAGTGAGCTAAGCTATGCACCAAAATTCCCTACAATTCTCTTTTTCCAAATTTCCGTCTAACATTTCTTATAGAGGCAAAGCTTTTTTGTCTTCTTTCACTTCATAATTCACACTCCATAAATTGCCCATGCTCAATTACTTCCATTTACATGCTTTGCCTATGCTCAATCACTTCCATTCACATGCGTTGCCCGTGCTTTCAATTATGCAAAGTTTCTTTGTCTTCTTTCTCTTCATAATTCACCCATTTGGCTTCTTCCTTTTTGGCTTCTTTCTCTTCATAATTCAAGTTATTCCTAGAACAACAATATATAATAATTAAGATAAAAATTAACATAATAAAATATAATTTACATAAAATTAAATCTGGAGAGTATTAAGATAAAATATGAGTTATGAGTACATTAATTTATATTATAAAAGTCTATTTGGCAATGGTTAAAAAAATTGGGATTGGCTTATTTTCATCATATTTAATACTAATATAGTGTTTGGGGCAAAAGGTGAAGTGTGCATAAAATATTTTGGGCCCACCAATTAATCCTCTGAAAATTGAAAATTATGTCCTGGGGGGGGGGGGGGGGGGGGTTGTGTGGGATAATTTTTTTGGGCTGAAAATTATCCCATGCTCTCTTACAGGATAAAGACAATAAGAAGGGGAAAAAAATTATTAGTTTCTCCTTGTTCTCAAACTAGTTACTCCTTTTATTTAATATTTTTGTATAATTAGTAATTAATTATTCTTTAATTTTTTAAATTAAGTAATAGTATAAATATTATAAATATTATATAACACATTTGTTTTCACATTAAATAACAATATAATATTAAATCTACAAATATAATTTATTATAAATTTATCCATTAGTGATAGTACATATTTGCCAATATACTCTTAAATGTTGATGATGTATAATATTTTTATATCTATGGACGAATGATATTATTGTATATAATATATTTTCATATTTATGGACTATTTTTCTTATTATGTTTGTTAGATGATATTATTGCACAAACTCTTGATTAAAAATTATAACCAGGTTAAATAAAAAAAAATCAGGGGAAGGATTTGTCATTTTTTTTCAATGCTTAGATTTACCGATAAACTAATTTAATTTTTAGATTATATTTTATGTTACTTTATAATTTTTTATTTTAGCTATGCTTAATGGTGTAAAATTTTAAAGCTTCAACTCTAAAATGTGAGTTTGTGGGGAGCAAATTTATTTTGTAGATGTGTTGTAACAACTAATTTAGATTATATTCCATGTCATTTTAAAATAAATCTAATATAATTTTGATAAATTAATATATAAGACATATTATTAGTTACTAGCCAATCCCATGGCATACCAAACACAAGACATGATTATTTATAGTTCAATCCAATATTGCACCAAACATAACATAGTATTATATATAATCCAGTGTTATCCAATCCAATCCTATCTTATCCAATCCGATCGAATCCAATCCAATCCAATCAAATCCGGCATAGCAAACGAGCCCTAAGTGATAAAATGATAATTTAAACTTTTATGAAATATACACTTTCTAGTGTTAATCACACCCCCCCTCCAACCAGCTTATTGCTATTCCCTAGCAAATTAAGCGATTAAAACCCAAATTGAAATCTTTTTTTTTGAAAAAAAATTGTGTTTACTTCTTTAATCAGATTAATGACAACAATCAAATGAAAGTATAAACATTATTAAAGATAGCCAATGGGCCAGGCAGCACGTGGCAAGGCAGTGGCACGACATGTGTCAGTACAGCACGGCACGGCACGAGCACGTTTTAGTAAGGCACTCAGCACTACACGGCACGCATGTGGGTAAGCACGGCACGATTAGAGATGGACCAAAGCACGGCACGTGAAAAATGACATTATAAGCATGGTTTATTGGTGGGCTAGCACGCGGCCCGTGGGCCATCAAAAGCGTGTGGGCCAAAGTATTTTCGTAAAATTTTTTTAATAAAAAGTAAACATAAAATGTTATGATTATTTTATTGGCATAGATTTTTTTAAATTAATTTAGTCTCAGTTTAAAAAAAATTCTAATTGTTTTATATTTATAATTTATTAAAGGGTAATTATCTGGTGGCCACCACTTATTAAGTGAAACTTCTTTAAACCATCAAATTTAAGAATTGTGTCTGTAAACCACCTACTTTCAAAGAAATATCCCCCAACCACTTTTCCGTTAAAAAAATTAACTGCTGTTAGTGGTTTTTTGCTTAAAGACTATTTTACTCCTATAATACAATAATTACGAAAATATTTATGATGACACTTTTGTATTGTTTGATTTTTTTTATTTATAAACAAAAACGATGTTGTTTATATAATTAAAATTTTATTTTTTAAAAATAGAATATAATTAATTAAATATTTATTTTTTAACTAAATGATAATATTACCCTTATGATGGCATGCTGATGTCATGTTTTCATTAACTTTTTTAACGGAAAGGTAGGTATGAGATATTTCTTTGAAAAGTAGGTGGTTTACAGATAAAATCTTAAAATTTAGTAGTTTATAGAAATTTCACTTAATAAGTGGTGGCCACTAGATAATTTCGCATTTATGAAATCATAAATTAGTCAAAGGAGATATGTTTCATTTGTGAATGAAATATTTTTCACATTTACACAAAATATAAAATAAAATTATGAATGAAATATGCTTTATGATAAATTAAAAGTTGCATTTTTATTAATTATTAGTTTGTTACTATGATCTGTGGATTTAGATTTACGTATTGTTGTATTATAATTAGTTATTACAAAATTAGATAATATAGTTGTCTAATTGTGTTAATGTCCTAATGAAATATTAATTTTAATAAAAATTATTTATTTAGTTATTATTATTATTATTATTATTAAGTATATGGGTGATGGACTTGAAGAAAGAGCCCGTGAGCTTGAAAAAGCACACCAACTAAAAAAAAAAGAAAAAAAGTCTCGCGGACTTTTTTTGGGCACGGCCCGAGGCAGGCAGGCGTAGGCCCGTGCAGTGGGCCTTGCCCTGCCTTAGGAAAATAAATTTGGGCACGGCACGACACGGCTTGTTTTCCTAATTTGGGCACGACACGGCACGGCTCGTTCACACTGCAGGCCGTGCAGGCCCATGGGCCCTCAAGGGCCAAGCTTGCCGGCACAGCCCGTTGGCCATCCCTAAGCATTATCTCTGGCTTAAAAGAAAATTTATTCCCAAATCGGTTAAATAAACTCATATAAAAGGATTTATTATCAAAGCTACATTAATTAAGCTACCTTTAAGAATAGCATGTTAAACCCCAAAATCTCACGGATAAGAGTGACACTCTCAAAAGAAAATAAATCTCAATAAAAACAGTCACTCCAAGAAATGATAAAATGAGAGAAAATAATAGAAAGAAATAATATTGTACACTCTCACCAAGATGAAAGAATAATGCCCACAGCTTAGAAGTAATATGATCTCGAGTCAAATGAATTACTAGTCAGACTAATTATTGCCACATCTTTTAGTCCATATCACCAGTTTCTATTTCGGACTATAGCTCTTTAAAATCAAGAAGGACTTTTTACTAGGACGTAACGTAGGCTAGGGAAATGACTAACAAAGAAAGGATAATAGGAAAACAAAATATATATTTGAAAAAAAAAAGGTCTTTTGGAGATTACAAGGCACTTTTCACTTTTTTTTTTACATTTTTTCATATTATTTTATTGGTATTATTTTTTTTTATTTTTTTTATATTGCACCATTTTCATGAACATATAATCATCCGTATTTTTCAAAACATAATCGGGTGATGGAAAACATGAAATATGAGGTTATACTCCACATTAGAGTAGGATAGGATGATAAGTTACCAAAGAAAAAGTTTTTTTTTGTAATATAATTAGGTTCAAAGGGGATAACTATAGATACTTTACAATGGAGATAGCTAGGAAAAGGCTCAAACGGATCAAAGATAGCATTTTTGTCATCTTCTAGAGCTCTAAATAGTCTTCCATATCTATTAGTAAAATGGACTTCCAGATGCAGCTATACAATTCAAGATAAAACATAAAGATCTTGTATAAGATAATAAATTATTAAGCTATATGTGCAAAAATGGTTATTCTCCAAGAAAAATGTTAGGCTCAAAAGCTCACTTGGAACTTTATATGACATGTACGTTCCTTCAAATAGCTTAATTAATTTCACTCATCAAATTAACATATAAAATATTAAACATAGCGTGATATAATTCAAGGCCAAAGATAATATAAATATCAAAAGTTGAAAGTCATTATGTCATCCAATGTCAAAAGATCACACAAAATTTATTATTATAAAACTTTTTTTTAAGAATAAATTACCATTGGGTAGGTTTGTTGATCTCCAAGATATGCATACTTTAATTTTTCTGGTAAAGGCTTCAGTTTAAGCTCTGGTGCTTCCTCTTCTTTTGTCTCTTCAAGTTGTCTTGTGTCTCCAAGGTTCATTTGGCTACTGTCATCTTCAGAATCCTGCATAGAATCAAGTATAGAACATATATTAGTAGTATTACATTCTAATTCTTTACTTGATTCAAATGAACTAGCAAAACAAATTTCCATAGAGTTTGAAAATTTCTCATCTTGAATGTGTTTCTCAATGATTGGTTCAATGAGTTCAATTTCCTCATTCTCATTGTCTTCATCTTCCTTATTACGAGGTTGTTTGCACATGTTGAATACATTGATTTGTAGCGTCATATTGCCATAGGATAAATTCATCACTCCATTCCTGCAATTAATCAAAGCATTAGCAGTGGCTAAAAATGGTCGACCTAATATGACAGGAATTTGCTTGCATTTATTAGCAATTGGTTCAGTTTCTAAAACAATAAAATCCACAGGATATATGAATCTATCGACTTGAACCAATACATCTTCAATTATTCCTTTTGGTACCTTAATTGACCTATTAGCAAGTAAAAGAGTGGTAGAGGTAGGTTTTAACTCACCAAGACTGAGCTGTTGGTACACTGAATATGAAAGCAAATTGACACTAGCAGCAAGATCAAGTAAAGCATGTTCAATTTTATGATCCCCAATAATACAAGAAATAGTTGGACAGCCAGGATATTTGTATTTCAAGGCATTATTAGTTGAAAGAATGGAGCTCACCTATTTTGCTGAAAGGCTTTCTTTTGTACCTTATGTTTCCTTTTTATAGTGCACAAGTCTTTTAAAATTTAGCATAAGATGGTACCTATTTAATGATGTCTAGCAGAGGAATGTTTACTTTCATTTGTTTAAAGACATCATAAATCTCCAAGTTATGGTTTGATTTCTTTTGCTTCATCAATGCTTGAAGGAATAGGGGTACATGAGAAGAATTAGTTATTTCTTCATGGACTAGTGGTTCATCAGACACTTCCTTACTCTCTGAAATTAGCTCCTTACTGATTTCACGAAGATCAAGGATGTATTTTTCTATAACTTTACCACCACGAAGGGTTATAACCGATTTGACTTTGCTCATGTTTTGGTTTCCAGCACTACCCATTTGAGGATGTTGTTGACTCTTGGGGTTTGGTTCTGGTTGAGAAGGAAACTTACCTTTTTCATGAATGATAAGGGCAGATGTAAGTTTGAAAATTTTATCTATCAAATTGGTCAAGGTTTGCATGGTTTGGTTATTGATTGACTCTTGTTTTTCAATGAATAAATGCAATGTATCTTCAAGAGTTTTTCTTGGTGGTGGGACATAAGGTGGGTAACTCTGGGGGTTTTGAAAATTCTGACGTGGAGGAGGTGGCTGTAAAAATTGTCCATGATTGTCATTTCTCCAACTGAAATTTGGGTAATTTCTCCAACCAGAGTTGTACGTTTGTGAATATGGATTGGGATTCGGTCTTTTGAAATTGTCAATGACATTTGCTTGTTCGTGCAAACTTTCTTTCAGAACTGGTAAGGTTTGACAATCCTGCGTAAAATGGTCAGTGGAACTACAAACATGACATGATGCATCTTGAATAGATTAACATGATCATTCTTCTTTGACTCCAATGCTTCGATTTTTCTAGCTAAAGATGCAAATTTAGCTTGAAGGTCATGATCTTCCCTAAGGTTGAACATGCCTCCACTAGATGGAGATAGTTGAGATTTACTTGATGACTCATAAAAACCAACAATATCCTAGTATTGTGCATTCTCTGCTATATAGTCAAGATAATCTAATGCAGCTTCAGGACTTTTATCCCTAAATTTACCATTACATATCATTTCAACAACCTGTCTACTTTGGGATGTTAGACCCTCGTAGAAGTATGACACTAACCTCCATGCTTTAAAACCATGGTGTGGGCAAATGTTAAGTAATTTCTTATACCTATCCCAACTTTAGTAAAGTGTTTCTCCTGGCTTTTGAGTGAAAGTGGTGATTTGCCTTTTGAAGGAATTTGTTTTGTGGGGTGGAAATTTTTTTTTCAAAAATTGTGCTTGCATTTCATCACAAGTTCTGATAGATCCTGACCTAAGATTTTGTAGCCATGTTTTAGCTTTATCCTTTAGTGAAAAAGGGAAAAACTTAAGTCTAATTATGTTCATGCTACATTTTTGATCAATACATGTGTTACAGACTTCTTCAAATTCTCTTAAATGCATGTGTGAATTTTCAAACTCAAAACCATAAAAAGTAGGTAGAAGTTGAATAATAACAGGTTTGAAATTAAAATGTGATGCACTAGGAGGAAAAACTATGCATGATGGTGCTTATGTTCTAGTAGGATGCATGAAATCTCTAAGTGTCCTAAGCTGGCCAGGAAGATTTTCTAAGGCTTTGTCTCCATGCTCTAAAAAATTTTCAACTTCTATTTCGGCCATGTCTAAAGGTGGTGAAGGTGATCTCCTAATTAATCTGCCAATATCTGTGCGAGACCAACATACCATGCAATGTTGATGATGTGTGTGTGTGTCTAATTAAGTTCAGAAAATGTTGCACAAACAAATGAGTAATGCATGAAACACTAAAAAAAAAATCACACAAACTAAAATAAGGTTATTTTCATCCACCTCCCCTGAGGTTTGCCCTTGCTACACTTGGAGAGAAAGTTTGCATATATTGTCATATAGTACCCTTGAACGTATATCAACTTTTGAGAGCCGTTTGGTTGGAATGTAAAAGTACAATAATACCCTTTGATTTGGATGTGGCCAAAGAAGTTTGGTAGCGTACTTGGCAAATTTTCCATTTTACATAACCAAAAAAAAAAAAGCAAATAACTTGTTTTGGTATTAGATCGGCTTTAATTACATACTGGGTCCTATACCTTTGAAAAGGTTAAATGAAACCCATGTTACTTTTTAGGGTGGGGATATTTCCACCCCATTAATTGTGTAAACTCACCCCACTTATAAAAAATATTTACAATAAATTTCTAATATTTTTAATAAATGCAAATAAATAAAAAATATTTGTATAATTAATCAATTAAATCATTCTTATATTTTTTTTACGGCTAAGGTTGCTTTAATATAAGTTTCATTTAATTATTTTATCTTTAAATGAAGTCTAATATTTTTCCATTATTTTAGATGTAAATGACATAAATTTGATAGCCTAATAATTTACATGAGTATTGTTTCATGAAGACATTATATTAGTTTAATTAAAAGTTGATAAAATAAAAAAAATGTTGAAGTTAAAGCAAATTTTTGGTATTTTTAACTTTTAAGGGTAAGATAGTCAATTTAAATTTAGGCTAAAGCAGTTTTAGTAATTAAATATAATAAATTCACAAAAAATGAATTAAAGTATTGCAAAAAATAAATTAAGATGCATTTAATTGATTAATTCTTTAGAATTATACATTTAATTTATTAATTCTTTAGAATTCTTCTTTATTTGAAATTTTTAAAAATAATGTGAACTTTTTATAATTATTTTCTAGAAGTGGGGTGATTTAACAAAAGTTATGAGGTGGAAATATCACTACCCTATTTTTTATTTGCAAACATCAGTACATCTGAATCAAATTGACCCCATAAAAAAATAAAAAATATTTTATCTATTAAAAAATGCACATACATATAATCGAATGGAGTTTGTAACACCTCTCTAAAACTCGGATGAAACCCATATTTTATATTTATACCTCCTTTTTATATGAAATTATAAAAAAAGACAAAAAATTACTATAGAGTTTTAATTACATGTTACTCTCATATAAAATAATTAATTAAATTATAAATATACTTCTTCATAATTAAATCATTGCTTCAAAATAATTTTTATTTTGTTTTATGAAAAAAATTAATTATCTCATAAATTAGGATTTAAAGATAGTTAGGGTTCTTAAAAAGACATTTTAGTTTAATTAGATTCATATATTGTCTTTTTATGTAGCTTCCTCTAGTAATAAATAAAATAAGGTTTTATAAGGATAATAGAGGGGTGCAAAAAGCATTACTCATAATATATTATTTCATATATATACATTTGGCGCCAAAAAAAAAAAAGGAGATGGTTTGCAATTCCGGACTACAGAAATATTGTCAGTTCTTGTAAACTGTAATGAAGGGTATTATTGTACTTTTACTTTCCCAATAAACGGTTATCAAAAGCTGATATACGTCTAGGGTTGCTATATGACAATATATGCAAACTTTCTCTCTAAGTGTAGCAAGGAAAAACCTCAAGGGAGGTAGATGAAAATAACCCAACTAAAATAACAAAAACAAATTGAAAATTCAATAACTTAATGGGCGGTTGAACCAGCCCAATAAAATAAAAGAAAAAAAAAAGAAAAATACAAAATAAAGAAACAGAAAATAAACTTAATAAGCAGTTAGACCGGCCCAATAAAATAAATGTAAAATAAAAATTACAAAAATTAATGTACAAGAAAAGTAAATAACTTAATGGGCAGTTAAACCGACCCAACTAAAAAAATTGCAAAAAAATAAAATAATAATTTAACCTGTTAAACCACCCAATAAAAATAAATCTGAAAATTAAATTACAAAAATTAAATTTTTTTAATTTTTAAAAATTACCAACCAAATAAATTCAAGTTTAAACATCCGAGTCAATATTCATGTCCATGTCCAAATTGAGTCTAATAGTTCAAGGAATTCCAAAGTCCAATTTCCAAGTCCAAATTCAGTTTAAAGTCTAATTTGCAAGATTTTAATTTTTTTGAGTTAAAGTGAAATTTTTTTATAAGTTTTAAGGTATTTTATAATTTAAGGAGAATGAGGGGGCTGACTGAAATTTTACATGAAAGCACAAAAACAACGTGACGAAAATTGAAATGAAAGAAAAAGACAAAATAGAAAATGACGTATTTTTTTCTTTTTTCAAATAAAATAAAATAAAATGACATCAAATTTTGAAAATTTTTTTGGCACCGGCGCTAAAAACTTAACACGATTTAAAAGTATTTGATTTACTCCAAGTATAAGGGTGTCCAATTATAATATAATCCAGTGAGTCCGAGGTCGAACCACAAAGAATTTTAAATCTAGTAGTCAATTATTTAATAAAAATTAATTTTAGAAAATAAAATTAATGATTTAAAAAGTGCTAAGGTTACGGGATCCACTTTCAGTTATCAAATTATTATCCTAATACCCTATAATATTTATATTTTGCATTCATTTTTTCAGTTAAATATTGTGCCATTTAATATTTAACTAACCATTTATATGGACAAATATGGAATGAAGTACCTGATGTGCCACAACTATATTTGGAGTGTCGACATTATGTCAAAATACCATGTGATTAAATGAGATTTAGATCTATAAATTAACATGACATAAAAGAAACTGGTAGAAGAAATAAAATACAAATAAATAAAATTAACTTTAGGATTCACTTGAGAGAGTAATTAATGCAATAATTTGAAACCTTCAGCTTCACCTTTCACCTCAGCTTAGAAAATTAGCTACTCATGTTGAAAAAAAAATACTCATTTTATTTGATAGACTTCTGAAATATATTACAAGGAAATTTTGAGAGCAAAGGAAATGGAAAACAAAGGAAATCGAAATGAAAATAATGAAAAAAAGAGTGAGCTAAGCTATGCACCAAAATTCCCCACAATTCTCTTTTTCCAAATCTCCGTCTAATATTTCTTATATAGGCAAAGCTTCTTTGTTTTCTTTCACCTCATAATTCACACTCCATAAATTGCCCATGCTCAATCACTTCCATTCACATGTGTTGCCCATGCTTTCAATTATGCAAAGCTTCTTTGTCTTCTTTCTCTTCATAATTCATCCATTTGGCTTCTTCCTTTTTGGCTACTTTCTCTTCATAATTCAAGTTATTCCTACAACAACAATATATAATAATTAAGATAAAAATTAACATAATAAATATAATTTATATAAAATTAAATTTAGAGAGCATTAAGATAAAATATGAGTTATGAGCAAATTAATTATTAATGCTATAAGTGATAAAATGATAATTTAAACTTTTATAAAATATATACTTTCTAGTATTAATCAGCTAAAGTGCCTAATATCATAATTATACTATGATGAATGTCTATTATGCTTAAATAAAAGGTAGTGCTAAGAAAGGAGGCTATATAGAAGGTTTTCATGGTGATTACAGTGGATATTCAGGAGGCAGAAATCATTCACTGAGTGGCAGAGGAATTTTTTTCAACTCTTATCCAAGAGGATTTCCCTCTAAAACTAGTAACTTTGGTGCTCATAGAAGAAATCAAATGATGATAAGAAATAATAAGTCTGCTCAGTTTAGAAAGAGTCTTTTTGGTGTAAGTTCAATTGGCAATGGTAATATACTATTTGCGAATCATCAAGCTATCAGTGGTGAAGAATCAGTGCCTAACTATCAGATTTGCGTCACACTAGGGCATATAGCTGCTGAATGCTGGCATAGCTCAAGCCAAACTTCCTCTAAAGTTTTGGTCGGACTTCTTTCACACATCAATATATCATATTAATAGGCTACCAACCTCTGCCCTTGAAATGAAAACCCCATATGAAAAACTCTACAAACATAAGGCTAATTATAAGATGCTTAAATGTTTTGGTTGTGCTTGTTATCCATATTTGAGAGATTGCAATAAACATAAGTTTGATTATCACTCAAGAAAATGTATTTTCATTGGTTATACCCCTTTTCACAAAGGCTACAAATGTTTGCATCCTTCTGGACATACATATATAGCTAAACATGTTTTTTTTATGAAAAAACTTTTCCTTTCTCTTTAGATCATGTTTACTTCTATTGACAAAACACAAACAGAGTCTAATTGCTCTCTTTCTTGGAATCAAGTATTTCATTTGTCCATACTTCCTGTTGTGTTTGATTCATTTGATAGCAGCTTTAATACTGTCTTTCCAGCATGTTCCAATAGTTTTGAATCTCTCTCATCAGCAGATCATATGCAAATAAGTGACCAAACTCAGCATATATAAAATTCTAATTCTCCTACTGATCATATATCTAATCAACCTACACCAAATACTCAAAACTCTCCTTCTGTCTTATCACCATCTCATCCTCAAACATTAAAATAATCACTCATGATTATTAGAGGGAAAGCAGGTACTTTTAAGCCAAAAGTGTATACTGCAGTGTTGGTTTATAAAGAACCAGATTCTGTTGATGAGGCTCTACCATATGCACAATGGTGTCAGGCCATGAAGGATGAATATGATGCTTTGATGAGAAGTGGCACTTGGTCCCTAGTGCTAAAGTCTAATGGCTAGAGAATTATTGTTAACAAATGGGTGTACATGGTAAAATACAACACTGATGGCAGCTTGGCTAAGTATAAAGTAAGACTAGTGGCCAATGGTTTTCAACAGATAGAGGGAGTGAATTATTTTGAAACCTTCAGCCCAGTTGTGAAACTAGCAACAATCAGAGTTTTTGTTAGCTTAGCAGTGATGCACCAATGGACAATTAGACAACAGGATGTCAACAATGCATTTTTTAATGGTGATTTAACAGATGAAGTCTTTATGCAACAACTTAAGGGTTTTGTTGATAAGAATAAGCCTGATTTTGTTTGCAAGCTACACAAGTCACTGTATGGACTTAAACAAGCTCTTAGAGCTTGTTTTGAAAAGCTAAGAAGCTGTTTTCTACAATGGGGATTCAAGAACTCCAAGTCTGATTCATCATTGTTTCTAAGAAGAACAAAAACATCTATAATCATGGTTCTAATTTATGTTGATGATATTCTTATTACAGAACCAAATAACACATAATTTGATAGCTTTATTCAACAATTCAGTTCTGTGTTTGCTCTAAAGGAATTAGGGAAGCTGTCATATTTCTTAGGCATAGAAGTGCTTTATGATATCAATAGTATCTACTTATCTCAGAAGAAATATATCATAGATTTGCTTACTAAAGTAGATATGCTTGAGTGCAAAGGTGTAAACACACCAATGAGTACTGGCAATGACTCCAAATTGCAGAAAACAGCTGATGGAGAAATAGGGTATTATTTAGAAGATGCTACTCATTACAAAAGCATTGTTGGTGGTCTTTCGTATCTGGTTCTAACATGACCAGAAATTGCTTATACTGTGCACTAATTAAGTCAGTATATGGTTGCTCCAACACTTCAACATTTTATGGCATGTAAAAGGGTATTAAGATACTTAAAGGAGACACAAGATTATGGTTTAAAGTTTGTCAAAGATGGTGATTTAAAGGTCACTGCATTTACTGATGCAAATTGGGAAAGTGATCTAGATGATAGAAAATCAGTTGGTGCTTACTATGTGTATCTTGGAAACAATCTGATTTCCTGGTCTTCTAAGAAACAAATAGTAATTACAAAGTCCTCAGCTGAAAGTGAGTATAGAGCACTTACAGCAGCAGCTTCAGAGATTGCTTGGTTACAGTCTTTATTCCTTAAATGGGAGTGTGCTGCTTAGATAAACCAACCATATGGTATGATAATATCAGTGCAACAAAACTTGCTAAGAACCCTGTTTTTCATTCAAGAATTAAACATATAGAGATTGACATTCACTTAATCAAAGATAAGGTTTTAGCTAGTGATCTCAACATCTGTTATGTGCCTAGTGAGGAGCAGATTGCAGATATCTTAACTAAAGCTCTATCATTCCTTCAATTCAATTACTTGAGGGCCAAACTCAATGTTCATCCTTGCCCTTTGAGTTTGAGGGGGGCTATGATAGCTCACTATGCTGAAGTCAAGAAGCCAATTAGCCAGTTATTAAGTCACGTGTGAGTAATGTAAAGTTAGGTACACCAGGTCATTAGAAGTCAACAGTAGCAATGATCAGCAGCTCAACTAATAATGTTGTTATACATACTTAGAGTACTAACTGTAATTAGTTAATGATTAATAGAATTAGTTACTAATTAGTTACTCTATGTGATGTGTATATATAAAGCACAATTTTAGGATTGTTCTATTTAATAAGAAATACAACAGTTTCAGATTCAATTAGCTTTTTCTTTTCAATTTTATCAGTTGCTAAATAGCAGCATTTTACTCAAATTTACATTTGTTTCACAAGACATATGAGGTCAGTGACACCTCCTCCAATTCTTTTCTTCACTCACATGTTCGCTTCTTCGAGGCTCCGAGTCACTGATTCAACTCAACATAATGGCGTCCTCGTCGCGAGCTCGTAGCAGTTCACCTTTGTCGTACCGGAAGCCAAGAAAGGGAAGCTTCATTAGAGACTTATAGGTGGCGATAGGTATAGTTAACCGTTTTGAGAGAGGCCGTGAGTTTAGATCTAGGGTTTTGTTATTCTGTTTATTATTTGAGTATATTTTTTATTATTTGATTAAATTCAAAGATATTTTAATTTTTCAAAAGAAAACATTTCAAGTTTGGATTCGGGTTTTGGGGGCTTGATAAAATCCTCGAATTCAAATCCGAAATATATTTAAGACTTGGGTTTATCTACACATTTTCAATTTTGAAGTTTTTCGAGGGCCTATACCCAACTCGAATTGATCGGGGGCCCGCGGGCATAGGCCCCTACATAGAATGTTGCCATCCCTAACGCAAATCATTTTAAAATAAAAATCTCAAGTAAAATAAATAAAATCTAACTTTGTGCATAAATTTAAAATTTATAACACTAAAAATATGCAATATATATATTGATTGACAATAAAAAGTGTATATTTAAGGTTAAAATTATTATTTTTTCACTTACAGTATTGATTAATGCACTCATAACCCATAAATTATCTTAATACATTCATAACTCATAAATTATCTTAATGCTCCCCTAATAAAATTTTATGTTAAATTAAATTGTAGTATGTTAATTTTATCTTAATTTTATATTGTATATATATTTCAGAAATAAAGATGAAATCAGAGCCAAAAGTGGGAGACAAAGAAGATGGATTGCACTGACAAATAAATTGGAGCTATTTGGAATGTATTGTTGGAGAAATATAATTAATAAAAAAAAATAATAAAGTGCTAGTCAAGTGGCAGTCGCCACTTTTGACTACCACTCATTTCTTTCTTGTTTTTCTATGTAAATAAATAAATAATAATAAAATAAGAGAAGATGAAGTCATTGGCTGCCTATAAAAGGGAGAAGAAGAAAGGAATTTAGAACAGGAAGGGAGGTCAAAAGCTTAGGAAGCAATTTCTTCTCTTTTCTTTTGTATATAATTTTCTTTTAATATATTTCAGAAATTGTTAAATAAAATGAGTGTTTTGTTTGCCAATAAGAGTGGTAAATTTTCTAAGCTAAGGTGAAAGATGAAGCTTAAAGATTTAAATAATGAAAGTAATTATTCTCTTAATTAAGTTTATGATTTATTATTTTAATTATATATTTACAAGTTATATTTTCCACTAATTATTTTCATTTCATTTTAATCTATAAATCTAGATTCATTTTGGATCCATATGGTATTTAAACATAATATTGACACATCAATATAGTTGTGGTATATTATATACTTTATTCCCATTTTTATCCATAAATGGTTAGTTAATAATTAATTCATATAATAATTAAATTAATAAAATAAGGACCTTGTTAAGTTACATAATTATGTAACATATATCAACCCAACAGTTTCTACCAGTAACACAAATATAGTTTTTTTTTATTATGCTTGTGTGTTACTAATAGTAACTGTTGGGTTGATGTATGTTACATTATCATGTAACTTAACAACCACCATAAAATAAATATATATTATAATTATGATAGAGTATTATGACCATAATTTGGATACAAGAGTAGATCCCGTAACATTAATACTATTTAAATGAATTATTTATTTTTCAGCAATTAATTTTATTTAATAATTGACTACTAGATATTTAGATTCTCTTTGATTCAACCCCAGACTCACGGGGTTATATTATAACTAGACACTCTTATATTTAAGAGTAATTAACACTTTTAAGTCGTGTCAAGTTTTTAGCACTGTCATCGAGGATTTTTTTTTTAAATTTGGAGTCATTTCATTGTTATTTATTATATTCTTGACTTATTTCTATTTTATCTTTTTGTTTTATTTAAAACTTTCGGTATTTTTTTTGTCTTTCTACAAAACTTCGGTTAACACCATTTCTTTCTCTTTAAACTACAATATTACTCATAAACTTATGAAACACTTCATTTTGACCAAAAAATTCTTGCAAATCAGAATTGGAACTTAGATCTTTGGATTATGACTTATCTCTTGAACTTTTGGACTTTATGGACTAAATGAACATGGACTTTGGGCTTTGAAAATTACAACTAAGGCTTAAAAGTTAAATTGATTACTTAATTGGTTGGTAATTTTTAAAAGTTGTAAAAAATATTTGACAGTTTTTTAAAAAAACTCTTTATTTGTGCTCTTATAGCTAATGAGTTACTTGATCTTTTACAACCTTATAGACCAGGGCTAGATCCCAAGACCTCTGCGTTGGATTAGACAACTGATGATAGTAGCAGTAACAGTAGTAACAAGGGCAAACTAAATTCAACTCTCCGTTTGTAAATACTTTCTGTTGCAACTTTCAGGTGATGTCTTCTAAACACTATTTTTTTTCTTTAAGACATTGAGGACAATGTCTCGTTCTGGTTGGGAGGATGAAATATTTGACAGTTGTGGAATGTCTCAGTCTTGGTGACGCTTTTACTAATTTTTATTGTAAAGACTAACTTTGGATAAATTTAAGTCAAAGATGGAGGGATATAGATTGTAGTGACTCTAGAAACACATCTTCTTAGTGTTAGTGTTTAGTTACTTTTTTTAAAAAAAATTTAAATTTTAAGGCATTTTGTGTGATCTTTCGACATTAGAGACATGACTTCTAAATTTTGGTATTTGTATTATCTTTAGCTTTGAGTTATATTGCATTATGTTTGCTACTTTGCATATTGATCTTGGTGACAAGTGTGAATTGAGAAATTTGATGAGTGAAATTGATTGAGCTGTTTGAAGGAATGAATATGTCATAGTAAGAAACATTTCATTTCATCCACAGTAAAAAAACTCACTTGGAACTTATGATGACATGTTCATACCTTCAAACAGCTCAATCTATTTCACTCATCAACTTTCTCAATTCACACTTGTCATCAACATCAACATGCAAAGTAGCAAACATTGTACAATATAATTCAAAGCCAAAGATAATACAATTACCAAAATTTAGAAGTCATGTTACCTAATATCGAAAGATCACATAAAATGCCTTAAAAGTTAGAATCTTTTTCTTCTTCTTTTTAAAAAGTAACTAAACTCTAACACTAAGAAAATATGTTTCATTACACTCCATATCCAGCCATCTTCGACTTAAATTTATCCAAAGTTAGTCTTTCCAACACAAATTAGTAAAAACATCACAAAGACTAAGACATTCCACACCTGTCAATTATTCCCTCTTCTTAACCAGAATGAGACATTGTCCTCAATGTCTTAAAGGAAATAAATAGAGTTTAAAAGACATCACCTGAACGCTGTACATAAAATATTTGCAAACAAAGAGTTAAATCTAATTTGCGCTTTTTACTATTGTTATTGCTACCATCATCAGCCGACCAATCCAACGTCCTGGGATCTGGCCCTGGTCTATAAGCTTGTAAAAAATCAAGAACTCATTAGCAGTAGGAGCATAATTAAAGAGTTTTTTTACTCTGAATGAAATGAAATTATTCTTAATTGCATGGTTAAGAAAAGCTATCAAGCCATCATAAAAGTTGTTAACATTTAACAAACTGATAGTTTTTTATGAATGTTCAAATAGGCCAAAGATGCAAATGTAATGAGTACCTCTAGAGTTACAAGATCTCCTAGCAATAAAATGAAAGCATCAGCATGGTTTAGCATTTTAGATATTCTTTCTTGCATATTTGAGACGATTAACTCCACTCCAATTGATGGGCTGGGCAGATATCCCAGAGGTTTTAGGACTTTTGGGATGATGCTTAGCACTTGGATTCCTCTAGTGTAAGAGAGAGAAAAAATGTGAAATAAAAAAAATCAATTGAAAATAAATAAACTGAAGATAAATTAAATTAATAGGCGGTTAGACTAGCCGTTTAAACAAATTAATTAAACTAAACATATAAACATAATAATAAGACATAAAAAAAATAATAGCAATATAGGCGGTATTATAAAACCAGCCATATAAAATAATAAAACAAAAAAAAAGATAAAAATAGTAAATGCGGAATAAAAATTTCACAAATTAATAGATAAGAATAAAAGAAACTGAAAATTAATTAACTGAAATTAAAATAACTTGAAAGGCGATTAAACCGATCATATAAATTAACAACATAATAATTAAAACATAAAATAAAAATAAATAAATGCAAAAGAAAAAATGAAAGAAAGAAATACTTACCTCGAGACCTGGAACTCTTTTTTTTAACACCTTCTAAAAATTACCAACCAATTAAGTAATCGATTTAACTTTTAAGCCTTAGTTGTAATTTTCAAAATCCAAAGTCCAAAGTTTCAAGAGATAAGTTATAATCCAAAGATTCAAGTCCCAATTCTATTTAGGGACTGATTTGCAAGAATATTTGGGTCAAAATGAAGTGTTTCACAAGTTTGTGAGTAATATTGTAATTTAAAGAGAAAGGAATGGTGGTAACTGAAGTTTTGTAGGAAAAACAAAAAAATATATTAAAATTTGAAATGAAACAAAAAGACAAAATATAATAAATAACAATAAAATGACACCAAATTTATAAAACTCTTCGGCAACGACGCCAAAAATTTGACACACCTTAAAAGTGCTCCTAAGTATAAGAGCGTCTAGTTATCATATAACTTAGTGAATTCGGGATACAACCATAAGGAATCTAAAAATCTAGTAGTTAATTATTAAATAAAATTAATTATAAAAAAAGAAATTATTCGTTTAAAGGGTGTTAAGGTTATGTGATCTATTATTGTATTCATAATACTCTCTCATAATTATAATATATATATATATATATATATATATATATATATATATATATATATATATATATATATATATATATATATATATATATATATATATATAATTTTACTAATTTAATTATTATATGAATTAATTATTAATTAACTACTTATAGATAAATATGAGAATAAAGTATATAATGTGCCAATGCAGCTCATATTGACAAACAAAACACTCATTTTATTTAACCAATTTCTGAAATATATTATAAGAAAATTAAATACAAAAGAAAGGAGAAGAAATTGGTTTCTAATCTTCTGCCTTCCCTTCCTCCTCCAAATTGCTTTCTTCTTCTCCCCTTTTGTCGGGCCCTGAATCCGAGTCCAAACCCGAAATATGTTCTTTTAAAAAATAATAATAATAAATTTTAATTTAATCAAATAATAAAAAATATGCTCAAATAATAAAAAAATATATAACAAAACCCTATGTCTAACCTCACGGCCTCTCTCAAAACGGTAGACTCTACCCATCGCCACCTTAAGTCTCCAACGGAGCTTCCCTTTCCCAGATTCTGGTACGAGAACGTGAACTGCTACGAGCTTGCGACGAGGACGCCATTGTGTTGAGTTGAGTCGACTCGACGACTCGGAGTGTGAAAGAAGCGAACAAGTGAGTGAAGAAAAGAATAGAAGGAGGAGGAGGAGGAGGAGAAGAGAACGTGTCAGCGACCTCACATGGCTTGATACACAAAAGCAAAGAACATTGTTCAAAATTTTTTATTCAATTTTTTAAATATCTTTAATAATTAGCGCTTTATAGAATTAGCAATGGCGATTGGCGAGATTGTTTCTTCTTTCTTTAAGGCAAAAAGAGAGTTGCAGAGAAACATGAAGAAGATTTCTCTAATAACTGGTGAGAGACTGAGAGCAATGAATTTTTTCTTTTTGTTTTGGTTTTGTGGAGGTTGTTAAAATTGGATCATTTGTAATTTTATTTTTAAATTTTTTTTAAAACCCAAAATATTCAAAATAGGGATTGATCCCCATTTTAATCCTCCCTTGATTCAAAGATTTTATATGACATACTCGAACTATCCCTAATTAAAATTTTTTAAGTTTGATTTCGTGGATAATACCTCGTTGTCATCACTAAATTAATTTTAATGAATTATACAATAAATAATTATAAATTTACGAAATGATATTTTATATTATTATTTAAAAAATAGATAAAATAAATTATTATTTAAAAAGTAATGAAGAAATTGGTTGCTGACTTATTGCATCAAATTTCATTGATGAAAAGGGTTTTTTTTCCGTAAATTTTAATTAGGACCCAGTTTGTTATGTTTATTGCAGGAATTAAATTTAGAAAATTGGTTTAAATTAAAATTGTTAATTTATTTATACACTGTTTATGGAAGTATCAATTTCGACCGCAGAAAAGCCCAGTTTAGTTGTCCCACTAAAGTAGACCGACCCGGTCCAACAAAAATATCACCAGAATTTGGACTCAAAAGTGATTGCAATTCACACGTGAAAGCGCCGACTTGTTGAAGAGGAAAGGAATGAGTATAAATTCTTTCATTCGAGTTGCATAAAGAAAGATTCACAATCAAGACTCGACGAAGCTCTGGACTTTACTTTGGTCGCTGATGTTTGTTGATGGTTCAACGCTAGTGCCTTTGAAGAGGAGAAGACACACTTACATTGATCCGATGGAAGTTGAATCAGCTAAGGTGCCTTTCTTCTCTTTTTGCAGTATTTTCTTGATTTTGATTCATTGGCTGATGTGGGGTTTGTTTAAAATTGCTTGTTTGTTGTAATTGTTTGATTCTTGACGTGGGTTTATGCACATTTGTTGAGAAGCCATTATTGATTTTGTGTTGTGCTGTTTCTTGTTTCGTGAGAATATGTGAAAAGCCTCAAGAGATTGTTAGGCTTAGGCTTGGGGAAGTAAAGAGTGATCTTTAATGTTGTGAAGGTTCTTTGTGCTGTATTGAATATATTGATACGTGCTTTTGGGCAACATCAAGATATTTTGATTGAAAAATTGAGCCTTGTATTGCTGAATTCTTATCCAGCTTTTTGGTGGAGTATAGTGTGGGAATTGCCAATGAGTCTGTTTGAATTGTTGAATTCACTTAATGACCACCTTATTGTCAGGAATTGGTAGTATGACGGTTAAATAGTTTAATGGTTTCTAGTAGGAGGTTTGGAATTTACCGGAGACAGCATCTGAAGAATTATGCAGGCTACATGTGGTTTTATTTTGACAGTTTTACTAGAGTGGATTAGTATTCCTTTAGTTTAGCACATGCTATGTCGTCAATGTCGTTTGAGACAAAATCAATCTCTTAAGTCCAACGAAGACTAAATCTTAATCGTTCAGAAAATTAATGTTCCATTCTGGTTATTGGATTATTGACATGTACACCAATCAGAACGATAATGGATTTTATCATGTTATTATAAGCATTGCCTTGGTGCTAGTCACTTCTTTCTCTTCTTTCACATTATATTCAGTGAAAGATTAGTTATTGCTTTTGAATTGAGACCTTTTTAATTTCGATGACTGTTTGTAGCTAGACTATATTGAAAGACTTTATTAAATATTCTGACTTTATTGGGCTGAATGGTATCAGGCTAAGCTTGCTGCTGCAAAAGAAAAGTTTGGACGAGAAATCCGTGTTTTTGAAACATCTGGTCTTTCCTCATCACCAACTGTTGTCTCCAGCAGTGGTATAAATCACCATAACTCTTAAATCCCTTTCCTGGGCCAAATGTACAGACTTTATAGTATCTTTGACGTCTCTGAAATCTTATTTGTGATGCCCTAATGTAGTGTTTGTTTATTTTTTGACCAGACGAGCCAGATGACTTTTATGAGTTCACTGCAGAAGATTACTATCGAATTTTGGCAACTAAAAAGGAAGGTAATTTGCCTCTGGCCAGCATTTATTCATGAGTGTGTGTGCCTTAGCTTCATAATTATCCCCTATTTGTACATTAATATGCGATTTATTGGGGAAATGAATAATAAGACATTCATATTGATGTACGTATGTATACAAGTGTCCATCTGATTTGATGGTTCTAATGATGTCTAAATGAATTATGAACAGATAAATTCTTGAAGACGAAAAAAATTCGAGAAGCAGAAGAGGCAGCTCGCAAGTCCAAATTCACAAAGGTGCTCACTGGATCATTTCTGTGAATTTTTTATTTGTTCACATGTTGTGAGTGCTCAAAACCTGATTAGCTAATGGTTAATGAATTCCAAATCCTAGTTCAGGTCAGTGAGTGTATAACTTATGTATCACATGCATGCAGGCAGTAATAAGGGTCCGCTTTCCTGATAATCACACATTAGAGGTCAATTTCCATCCATCGGAAACAATGCAGAGCTTGGTTGATTTTCTTAAGAGAGTGCTTTCTCAGCCAGATCTACCATTCTATTTATGTAAAGTAAATTTAAATTTTACACTTTTGATATTTATTCAAGAGACGGTTGATTCTGAAAATGATGCTGTAAACCTCATGATTGGTCATTTTGCAGATACTACTCCTCCGAAGAAGATAATAAAAGACATGTCACAGGATTTTTTCTCAGCTAGCTTTATTCCCGGTGCTATTGTTTATTTTTCATATGATCTTCCAAAAGGTGCTGTTGATGCTATAAGATTGTAGGGATCTTGAATTTCTTAAAATTTATCGTCGTAAATCTTCTTTTTTATCTCTTTTCTCAATATGTCTGTTCCTTTCATGCTGTTGATGCCATAAGATTGTAGGGATCTTGAATTTCTTCAAATTTATCGTCTTCAATCTTCTTTTTCCTCTCTTTTCTCTATATGTCTGTTCCTTTCATACTTTCTTGGCTGCTGAGTAGACTGCTAGTTCCATAAGATTTGAAAATACATTTCATTTGCCAAAAGATGAGCTGAAAGCTTTAATGTCCCCACTGAAAAGTAAAGTAGCATGGTTACACATCTTTAATAAGTTTCTTTATTAAAATGTGTTGTACTCCTTGATGAATTCAGTTCTGGTTGATAAGGAAGGTTTTTCTTTTTCATTTTTAGTATTATGGACGTGATGATCTGATGTTTAGTGAATAAAGATACTCCATTTTCCTTCCACCCTGTTACCTGCTTAAAAAACAATTGAGAAGTGAGTTTTGGTCTATACCGATGAAAACATTTCAATTCTATCCTTTTGAGGTTACTCACCCAAATTTTCTTTATGAATTTTTATGAGTGAATATTGCTCTTGCTCGCAATATAGTCTATTGATTGAGGATTGTAATACTTTTATGTTAATATATGATATTGATACGACTATTGGCAAAGAGCTTATTTGTTCCTTATGTTGCGTCCAGGTGATGATGCGGCAGCTGCTAATTCAGGCCCATTCCTTCAAGAAGATGTTATGTCTTTGAAAGGTTTGGAAATCATTGCTGAGCAGCCAGAGCCTGTTCAGAGTGCACCAGAACCTGCAACTGTTATTCCTCCTCCTGTTGCTCAAGACCCTAAACCTGCTGAGAAAAAGTCTGTGAAGCCTAAGTGGCTGAAAATGTGATATGAAAACATCAAGTGAGCTCCTTGTGCCTTCTTAAACTATGGTCCATTTCATTGGGGTTATCTGCCTTCATCTCAACCTGCCAAGAAGAGAAAGATTTAGAGAGAAGAAAGAAAATAAGAGACTGATTTTGGTTTTTGTTGGTGTAGGTACGCTTCAGCATCTGCCCTTGAAGTCTTATTAGAAGTTCAGTTCAAAGAATTGTTCGAGGCAGATAGTATAGGAATTGGTTTAATTTGTAAAGGGTCTGAGGCGGGTTTGTTCTTTCAGCAAAGCTGCTACCCTAATTTCTGTGATGGTTGTTTATACAGTAATGTGTGAATATGTCTTTGTATCAATGTTGCTCCTTTTTAATTATCGTTTTTAATATAAGCCATGTTCTATACCGCCTTGCTCTATTATGCTTTTGACCACTAGCATACTTGCCAATGTTCTTATTATTTATTAACCCATTGATTTTGTAGCTGAGAAAGTTTTGTTTCTTTAAAAGAGAAGATGTCTAGAATTATTTTACAGGCTTGAGGAATTTGTTATCGTGAATTTACAACATTGATGGCAATGTGTTATCAGAAGAGGAATTTAGATGACTTGATATTGAAAATTTGAAAGTTCTAACTTTGTTAGTTTATTTGTTGGAATACACTGCTATATATATATATATATATAGCATTTATTGTATGTTGTCACTTGGTTTCAATTTAGGGTCCAATTTGGACCGCCCTTGCCCATTTCTCTAGGAGGAATACCCCAGAAGTGGGGTATTTATTTACTTATACCCCATACTAGAAAGCTATATAGATATGTCCTTTTGTGTTGTGTATTGACTAAAATGTCCCTAAAAAAATATAAAACACACTCAAGTCACCTCAAGCATACTCTTTTACTCGCACATTATTTAACTCCTCACACCATTTCACTCCACACTCAAAATCACTCATGAACAACCAATGTGTTGAGATTTTGGTTTGTGACTAGATGCATTATTCATCCAATCAATAAGGTACTTTAAACTTTACATTTATTTTCTGTTATTTATGCATTTTTTTTAACATTATATTGTTCTTACGGTTTTGTTTGGTTTGTGATAAACAATAAATCAACTTACATTTTTATTATATATGCATCATATCACTGCTGTGTGATGGATTTTCTAACTACATTTGTTGAAATTTTATTTTGTTCTCAAAATTTTGTTCTGCACTCATTTTTCACGACGGCTGTCGTGCAAGTGTGCAAAATGTTCCAATTGTTATGACACCTTAGTATTCTATTAGTGCAAAAAATATATTTTTCCACTAAATATGTCCTTTGGCTATTACTGAACTATTATCGTGTATTTTTGTAGTTGTGTATTTTGGTAAGTTACACGACAACTATCGTGTATGTATGAATTTACGTGACTACAGTCGTACAAGTATGTAAAATGTTCCAGCTATTATGAGACCATAGCGTTCTATTAGTGCAAAAAATATGTCATCTGACTATTACTGGACTGTATTCATGTATTTTAGCAAATTACATGACTTCTGTCGTATATGTATGTAACGACCTGCCCTAAACTCAGAGGGTGAATCTTACTACTACTCAAATATATAATTGAATATCTTTTTACAATCGATAAAAATTTAATCCTCAACCACAATAATTAAACTACCGTCTTTAATTCAAGTTCTTCTCATCACTCATCATTAATCAATCTTGATTTTTGGGAATTATAATAAACTATAATGAGTACAAAACTCAGTAAGCTAACTAGTTTTTCATAACATGAACTTCAACTACCTTGTAAACATGCATTAGCTGTATGTGGGTATCAACAAGCATTGTCTGCATATGATATGTGTTCTCATTATTATTCTAGTGAAACATGGATTGCAACATACTCAGAAACAATCTATCCCGTTGGTGCATAAAAAGAATGGGAAGTTTCAGAGGAAGTGCATGGTAATGAGGTTTTGCCCCCTGTGGAAAAGCAGAAAAAGGGTAGGCCAAAAGAAATTAAGATAGCATCACAAGACAAAGAGAAGTTACGTCGTAAATTTGATAGGTGTGGTTCTAGAGGACATAATCGACTAACTTGTAGTGCACTAATTCCACTGTCTGACAGTGAGCTTGTAGTTGGACTGAATGAAACAGAAGCAAGCATGCGTAATAGACTCAACATTACATACTTGTCCATTTTATTATCTTAACTTCTTTAATATTTGTAACAGTTAGTTGATAAATTTATACTTTTTTTTCGCAGTTGGCCAAGTAGGTTTGTCTGGCTTATGTTGTTTTAAAAGGGAGACAAGCAGCTGTTTATAATAATTGGGCCGAGTGTTGGGAGTAAATTAATAGCTATAATGATTGAGTAGCAACTTGTGTTCACTTAAAACTTATTTATGATTCTGACGTGTATTGAAGTTTGATATGTTACAGCTTATGTTGATTGTGTTATCATTCTCGTGAGTATTTTAAGTAGTTTTTGTTCTCTGTCCACGCACTCAACTATAGTCGTGTATTTATGAAGTTACTCGATTGTTGTTGTGTATATCTAAATTTACTCGACTTTAGCCATTTATTAAGAGATGAACAATTGATGTTTAATTGATGGGTAATGATTTATAAGTGTCAAATGATCAAGAATAACACAAGAAGATTTTGAATTCTAATGATCGAGAATAATACAAGAAGATTATAAATTCTAGTAAGACAGATGTGTTTATTTATGATGATATTCAACTAGTCGTGTATATATATGAAGATACTCAACTGTAGTCGTGTGTATCTATGAAGGTACTTGACTGTAGTCGTGTGTATCTATGAAGTTATTCAACTGTAGTTGTGTGAATCTATGAAGGTACTCGATTGTAGTCGTGTATTTGGGTTGATCATTCCTTTAATGATTATGACTATCCTGTTATATCACATATATGATGCAAAACTATATTTTATTCTTTCAATAATACATTTAACAAAAAATAAAACTTATATATGATACAAAACTATCTTCAATTACATCAAATGTCAACTATGTCCTCCTGTTACAAATATTAAATTAATTTTAAACTAATTTACAAATATTAAATTAATTTTAAACTAATTTACAAATATTAAATTAATTTTTAATTTTTTTTCGGATCATTTAAAATGTTGAATTTGTCCATAAAACTCAAATGATTAATTTTCATCAGTTCAATTTGATTAATAAGCTACTGAGCATGTATATAGTTGTCAGAAACTAAAACCAAGTCTAAGACGAGTGTATTAAAGGGCAATAACTCCTCTCCTCTATTCTTTAATAGTCAACTAGTTGAAAGATATGCAATAGCACTTATTGCACAATAATACCAACTCCTAAATGCCACACACACAACTTCTTCAGTCAATAGCCTTGTAGTGAGACACATTAATAAAATGATCTGATATCCTCTCAAAATTCACAAGGCCTTTAAAACACATTTATCCACAATAGCCAAGCGACTAATTAACAAAAGCCAAACTTGATTAGTATTATTACATGCTAGGAAAGGAGATAACATTTGATTTTATGCGCATACAAGATGCTACAAATGCATTTTGGCCAATGAATTAAGGCAATATAAAATTCTTGTTTTCAATACCAGTAAAGCTGCGCTCAGATTTGAAATCTTCTCAACTAAACTGTCTAGTTTTCACCTCGTGCAAGTACATTATCAATATTTTTATGCTGAAACAAACAACAAATTGTTCATAAACACTAACAGGAGAGAGAGATAGAGAATCTGGGTAACAAATAACTAAAATTACAAATTGAAGGTTCCATAACAAATGATAGAGAAAACTTAGATTGCCACATAATAAAAGCATACGCAGCAGAAGTTATTAATATATAATTCCCATGGATGAAGTCCAACTACAAACAACAAGTAAAACCATACACAGATCTGATACCTATAACCGAATTCTCACAAGGATAATCTTTGTTTTATCTAATTCCCTCTGAATATTCAATTAGGAACACCCACAACCATTACAAGGAGAGTGGGCTCCCTTGAAATCATTCCCTTCAGTTTCAACTCCACAAGTTCAAGAAGCTTCATTACATGAACTGGGAAGAAACATTATCAGCAAGCATGCAACTGAAGCAAGTAATTTAGTCAACTACAATAATGACCAAAATCACATGAACAATTTGATTTTTAAAACCCTAATGCATATAACCTAACAACTATAAATCCTAAATTCTCTTTATGACGTAAAAATCAAGTGTAGATGTGGTAAATCACCTTTAATTTGGTGAATTTCCATTGAAAGTAGTGAATTTATGGTGCTAGAACAAGCAGCAGCAAAAGCGTGAAGTAACAGTAGTAGAAGCGTTGTGGGCGTTGTGTACTTGACTTTGAATATCCGTGATTTTGAAGAATTAGATTTTAAATTAGCGTAATTGGGTAATTGCACATTGAAAAGGGCATATATGAGAAATTTTGAAGTATGAGGGTGCATTTAGATAAATATCCCACTTTTAAGGTATGGCGGGGACAAATTCCTGTTTCTCTAGTGTTGTTAAAGAGTGGAGCTTTTAACACCTCTCTAAAATTGTTAAAGAGTGGAGCTTTTAACACCTCTAAAATCCTTATAACACCCTTTTTGAATTTATTTTATTTGAATTTATTTTAAAACATACTTTTATTTTAATTGATATTTACAAATTCATATATTAAAATTAATCATTTTTCCATAAAATTTTACCCAAAAAATACATACAGGTATATATATTTTCTATTTTAAGAAAAAAAAAAAAGAGAAAATCAAACCTTATATATCGAATCATTGCACATTTCAATTTGAATTAGGGATTCCGCGCACAAATACATCTCTTATTATAATATATTCCAATAGGGAATACAAAAACAAAAAGGGAGGATGATTTTTAATATGAGATCTAAAAACATATCTTCCTGTGGCACCGGTATTAAATACTCTATGGTTCGAGTCTTTAGCAAGGTTATTGATAGAAATCAATTGTTTATTCCCCGACGCATTAGCATTTCATTTTTTTTTCATTATAGTTATTGAACTGGAACGGGTGAAGAAGATTAGAGCTAGAATCAAATATTTACGACTAATCTCTCTTTCCCCTCTCTTCGTTTTTTTTTTTTTTTACTATTAGATAAATAGAATAAAGAAGGAAAGCTAAAGAAATGTAGCTTCAATCTCAGCGAAACCTGGGTCAAGGCTCCGATTAAATTAATTATCCAGTGAAAAGCAAATAAACAGGTCAAAGAAAACGGAAATCGAAATATGGCTGGGGTAAGATTATCCTCCTTTACAAGATCTTTAAATGAAATAGTAGAATTTCTTATATTACTTATTATTTCCTATTTATTTACATATTGATTTCAATGAAATCTTTGTTTCATAATTTTTTTTTAGTGGTTAGAAACTTCTATTTTTTGTCCCGTGCTTCTTATTCATTTCAGGTCAAAAAATAGAAAAGTTGGATGATTGAAAAACTCAAAAGAGGTTCATGGCTAAGGGTAAAGAGGTTCGAGTAAGGCTTATTTTGGAATGTACTAGTTGTGGTCGAAACGGTGCTAATAAGTGTTGACCTATATAGTCATACGGTATTTTGATTTTGATGATAACAAATTACGTGTCATAGGTAAAATAGAAAATGCATATATTTCACAATTAGGGGCGGGCAGAATCGAACCGAAACCGAAAAAAAATCGATTCGGTTCGGTTTTTTTCGGTTTCGATTTGGTATTTTTGGTTCGGTTTTTGGTTCATCTTGTATAAAATCCGAACCAAACCAAACCAAATTGAGGGCATTTTTGTAATTTTAAATGACATATATAAACACACATTACATCCTCATTCCTCACTCACGCCACAGCTCCTGCAACCTTAGATTTGAAAGTTCAAACGAAACCGAAACCAAAACCAAAAGCACAACTCCTGTCGCTGCCCGCACTGCCACACCATTCACCCTGCTTCCAAACCCTAGTCCCACCTTTGGTGCTTTGCAAGTTGCAACCGAATCTAAATATCCAAGTCACCAAGTCTGCCGCTGTCGTTGCTGCTTCCTTCTCACTTCCATCAGACCATCGTTTCCTTCCTTCTCCTTTTTTTTTTAATGGCTGTTTTTGCTTTTGATTTTTTAGGGAAATGGCTCTTTTATTGTTTTCCAATTTATTATCAGTCGTGTGTGGGCGTTCTTTCGATTTTAATTTTATTTTTCATTTTGGTTGTCACATAGATAGTTGTTTGTTGATGTGAGTACTGAATTTCCTACACTGATTGTTGTGACGAAGGTTGAAGATGAAGTGGAGGGATAACATCGTTTAGATCCCTGACCTTTATAAAAATTTTAGTATGGCCCAATGTTTAGGAAATGTTTGCAGATAGAAATTCTGTTATGGCCTAATATTTTTTGTGAACCTTTCAAAGTGGTCCAGGACCGAACCGAAACCCGAACCGTTAAGCAAAATGAAACCAAAAAGTCAAAAAATCGAAAAACGAACCGAAAAATCGAAACCGAACCGAACCGAACTCTCGGTTTCAGTTTGGTTTTTATTTTTCTCACATGCTTTTCGATTTTTTTTATTTCCAATCTGAACCGAACCGAACCGAAATAGATAATTTATCCCTAAACTGAATCGAACTGAACCGAATCGATGCCCACCCTTATTCACAATCTCACTAGCTCTTGAAGGACAAGAATCGTTCATGTGAGATCAAGTTCAATGTACTCGATGGACAATGGCACAAAGCTTATCAAATCAAGATCAAGCGTCAAAGGTACTTGCTTAGGTGATTTCTCTTGTCATATTCCTTGTAAAGCTAGTATGATTAAATGTATGCATGATTAAGCATTTAAAAGCTCAAGTTACTTTTTTATGACATTTTAAATAAATTATTATTTTCATAATATACATGTTTATTTTTAAAGGAAAAATAATTTTATGGAAATGGGTGTTTTTATGTCTTATGGATCACATTGAAAAGATTTGAGTTTTGGAATCCATAAGTATGAATTTTAAATTTTGAAAATGGACCTATTTGAAAGATTTTATAAAGTTTTGGGCCGTATTACAGTTTCTAAAGGTTTTGGGGTAAAATTATAATTTCAAAAAGTTCTCACTGTAGCAAAGCAGCTAACCGCTTCCCATCAAGCGATTAACTAACTGTGTTCTGATTTTTTTAAAATCAAGTCTAGAAAGATACCGGCTAGCCGACGGATTTTAAACAGTTAACCCACTGCACGTAAATTTTGAAATTCTCTCTAACAGTAACTTAAGCGGCTAACCGCCTCATGCAAACGGCTAACCGACTATTTGTCAAAAATATCTATAATAGATAGTTTGAAAGTTTAAACTATAAAAACTAAAACCAAACTCATTTTTAACAACTTCTTGAATCTCATTTGAGCTAAAACTAGTCAATACAACTTACCTTGAGCTTTCAATTTGCAAATCTACATACATTGAGTTATCATTGAGCTATCATTTGTATATTCACTCTATAAGAGAATATTTGTTATAATCTTTGAATCCATTATCAAATTTGTGTGAGTGTAAGTGTGCGAAACACTTGGGGAAATGTGTGTGTGAGTGAAACACCACTTGTAAAGGTTTATTGACACATTGGAAGTCAATTGTAAGAACTTGAAGCCTTGGATAGTGAAATCCTCAAGCGTGGTTTGCCGAACCATGTAAAATATCGTGTTCGTTTTCTCTACCTTTAGCTTTTTACATTTACTTGTTGTAAAATTCATTATTGTTATTGGTTGTGGTAGTTGTTGATATTGTATTATGGTATTGTTATTAAATAAATTTTTAAATACCCAATTCACCCCCCTCTTGGGTTGCACACTTAGAATTTCAATTAGGAATCAAGGGGTGTTTTCAGATATATTGCTCAAAAGAATCAACACAATACAGCTAATCGATTGGAATTGAGAAATTTTTGTCCTTATTGTTACAAGCATACACTTCATGGGATATATGGGATATATATATATATATAATATTAAATTAATCAAATATTTTTCTTCTTATTATATAATTTTTATTTTTTATAACTTGAAACTTTTATATTTTTTTTAAAAAAATATTTTTCAAATCAAATTTTAAAATATAAATATAAATTATGCAATGTGTGGGTGTAAAAATTTGTTAAAAGAATAATTGATCTCTAAGTGTTTAATTGAATTTTCATTTAAAACAAGAAAGGATTTAATTTGTGTTAAGTTATTTAAGTAATTTCTATTAAGACAAATTTTTAGGGATGTCAAAAGGCCTACTTGTTCTCAAAACTTTTGGGCTAGCCCATAAAAATCATGTTTAGTGTTGAGGCGTTCAGACTTAGCCAATCAAAGCAAATTTGATAAATATATACCCAAAATTCTAATAGGGTATAAGACTTTTATGGTACGTTTAATTTTCAAAAATTTTAATTTAGAATTAGAATTTTAACAATGTCTTCATAAAATAAGGGTAGGAAGGAGAATTAATTTTTGGGGTCCACAACCATTTAGGATTAAGGAATGAGAATCTAATTTCCAAAGGGTTTGGGATTTGGGAATTAGACTTCCACTCTTGAGACTGACAAAAATATTCTCAAAAAAATTTTAAATATCCAATTTATCCTAATTAAATCTGAAAATATTTAAGAGCAAAAAAATCAAACGAAAATCATCTAAATCGAACCAACAACAATACCCCAAAATCAAACTAGCATAAGTCGTCATTAGTCACATAGCTGGTCATTGATGCGTCACTAGCCAATCTCGCATGAAGGAAGTCAAAGCACTTTGCAAAAATGATGTGATGATTATTATTAGGGTCTTGCTAAATTACTTCAAAAGTAACTTACACCCTTCGTACACTAGTGCAAAAACTAGTAGCAATTCAATGGGACCCATTGCTTTATATGAGGGGTGTAAATTACTTTTGAAGTAATTTAGCAATTACCTTATTATTATTGCTTTTGTTGTTGTTGTTGTTGTTGTTATTAAAAAATTTATTAAAAATATTAACAACAATAACAATAATGACATAGTAACAAAAACTTAATAACAAATAAATTGTAAATAATAATAACAGATAATATTATTATTACTACTATTGTCATTACTATTTATTATTATTATTATTATTATTATTCATTCATCCATCCATTCATTCATAATATCACAAATATGAAATATTATAAAACAATGCTCATTTTAGTAATTTATAACAAATTCATTCTGATTTCAAAATAAAGTAAACACACCAAGAGTAATATGGTTCATTTCAATCAATTCCAATTTTAATTCTAACTCATTTCGATTCTAACCCAAATTTCAAAATCTGACAATCTGATAGAAGTAACTGAGTTTAGATCCATTAGCTTGTGCAATGTTTAAGAATTAGATCTTATAGGTATGAAAAGTCGTTTTGATGACAAGTCCTTTTAGTACAAAATGTATAGGTATAACAAGTCATTTTTATTAATAACAAGTCATTTTGGTGCAAAATGTACATGTATGACAAGTCGTTTTAATAAATGGTATGACAAGTCATTTGAAGTAAAATGTAAATATATGACAGGTCATTTAGATGAAAAAGATTCTATGACAAGTCATTTTTATAAATGAATGTATGACAAGTCGTTTTGGTACAACATGTACATCTATGACAAGTCGTGTTGATAAATCAATGTATAAAAAGTCATTTTGGTATAAAATGTATAGGTATGACAAGCTGTTTTACTAAATAAAAGTATGACCAGTCGTTTTTCACAAAATTTTTTATGACAAGTCATTTTGATAAATAAATATATGCCAAGTCGTTTTGATAAATATAATGTATGATAAGTCGTTTTAGAATAAAATATCGTATGACAAATCATTTTTCAAAAAAAATTTGTATAAAAAGTTATTTCCAAAAATGAAACCTAAGACAAGTCGTTTGTATAAATAAATGTGTGACAAGTCGTTTTAGTGAAATTATTATAATATGACAAGTCGTTTTGAAAAAGAATGTATAACAAGTCGTTTTTGGAACAAATGATTGTATGACAAGTCATTTTAAAATAAAATGTTGACTGAAGTCTTTTTGTAACAATTTTTGTATGACAAGTCGTTTTAAACAATATACAGTTGTATCGCAAGTCATTTTGATAAATATATGTATGACACGTCGTTTTATGCAAAATATACATATACGACAAGTTGTTTTGATAAATAAATGTCTGACAAGTTGTTTTGTTTCAATATGTATATATACATAATGAAACAAAACGTATAGATATGACAAGTTGTTTTAATAATTTAATGTATATGTATGACATATCGTTTTGTTGCAAAATGTATGGGTATGACAAATCGTTTTGATAAATAAATGTAAGACAAGTTGTTTTGGTGTAAAATGTGCATGTATTGCGAGTTGTTTTGGTGCAAAATAATTGTATGGCAAGTCGTTATGTGAATAATGTACATCTATGACACGCCATTTTGATAAATATACATGTATCACAAGTCGTTTTGTTAAATGATGAGAGTGTATGTCAGGTCGGTTCTTTATATTGTATTTGTATGACAAAACGTTTGTTCATTAATATTTGTGTATGACTCGTCGTTTCTGAATGTATGATAAGACATTTTGTTAAATAATATTTGTGTACGACATGTTGTTTTGATAAATAATGACTATGCATTTCGTTTATTAATATATGTGTATGATAGGTCATTTTGAAATGAGATAGCAAGTCGTTTTAGTAAATAGTATTTGTTTATGACATGTTGTTTTGATATGTATGACACATCATTTTGAAATACTATGTATTGACAAGTTGTTTTGATAAATAATATGTATGTCGATCACATTAAGACTATAAAATCTCTTTTAATACCTTTTATACAATCACATCAAATTGACATTATGTAAACATTCATATTTCAATCTTTGAGAGACTAGAACAGAGATAGGATAAGGTCAAGAATAATATAGTTATGAAATGACTTGTCATACATGTATGTTATTTATCAAAACAACGTCATATGTAAAATGACTTGTGATATATATATATATATATATATATTTTTTTTTTTTTGTTGAAACGACTTGTCGTACGCATATATTATTTATCAAAATGACATGTCATACATATGACTGACATGTCAGTATATGTGATTCATTAAACCGAATTGTCATACATTTATGGAAATCCAGATTTCGCGTAATTTGAGATTCGGATAAGGATTTTCAAACTTCTTGAATCATGTACTGAACAATGAATCAAGAAAAATTTGATTGTCAGACCCGAATATTAAATCGGGATAAAATTTTATACCGAACCCCATTCCAAATGGGATATGATTCTGTCAGCCCTACTCACATTTGGTCTTTGAAATAGTGGACATTGTAGTGAATTTGGTACAGGGAAAGTTTTCTAACAAGACAGAGATTGAGTGGATAATAGAAGAAATAAGAAGCTTCACTCAAAAAGAGGATCACTTCCATCTTCAGCATGTCCTCAAATCGTGTAACATGGTTGCTCTTACACTTGCAAAATTAGCTCTCTCCAATTTCTTACATATGAAGAAAGAGGTGGTTCGTCATTACAACATCAATCAGTAATATCCTTTGTTGTATTGCAGTCACACCTATAGGTTGAAATGTTTTTATAGGCTTAGAATTTCTTACAAAAAGCTACTTAAAGTATCCCATTTTGGGTTTGGTAACACTCCTACTTTAAGACAGGTGCCATTGCATGACTGCAAAAGAGTTGTTTCAATTTGTTGTGCTCTATCTTTCCATATATTTGTTTGACAAATATCTTCAACTACCATTCAGATTCCTATCAATAATCATTGTGATAGCACTTTCTTCTTTCTTTTCATTCTTTTTTATTTTCATTTATTTATTATTATTATTATTATTATTATTATTATTATTATTATTATTTTTGGTCAACAATGGTATATCATAATGTAATCTCTAAAGTAACTCATTTTTGTGTAGCTTGTGTTGTCTAACATAAGATATTTCTACAAGATGACAAATTTTATTAATTAATAGCAAATTAATCCACATTTAAGATTTCCACTTTGTATTGTTTGCCAATGAATTCAAAGACCTTTGAACTTAAACAAGTGGCCCATAGTTGAAAATTAGTTTGCATAATTTCATGGGAATGGTAGGTTATAGTTCACAACGTTTGGGGAACATACAATGTTATGTTATATGGGTAAATCTTGTTTTAGTCTCTAAAGTTTAAACTAAGGCTATATTTGGTAGAGCTTTCATAAATAGAGTTTTTACCTAACAAAAAAAATTTAATTGTTTGGTTGTTAATGTGAACTTTTATTAAAAATTATAAAATTACTATAATAGACAAGCTTTTTAAAGTTATTCTATAAAAAGAAAGAAATAAGATTGTTAAATAAGTAAATGATATTTTAGACAATTTAACAATTAAAAAAAGCTTTTCAACATCTACTCCTAAAAGCCCAAAATTTAAGTTTTTTGCTAGTAGAGCCAAAATAACTTATTTAATCTTCAAAAGCTCTACTAAAAAAAAACAATAATAAAACTTTTGACAAGAGCTTATGAGATTAAATAAGCACCTCTATATGACCATTAAATAAGTCATATCAAACATGTACTAACTACTCAATCAGTATTAAATATATTTTAAAATTATTCTAAATATAACGTTCTTATTATTTATTTGTTTTTGTATAAATCTACTTCTCCATTTTTCATCTACATATCAAAATTGTTTGAATTGTAAAAGTATATTAGAAAAAAATTACTATTTACTCTTAAAAAGTTACAATATAACTTTCATAAGTTAATCTAGATAAATTAATAACTTCTACTATATAATAAATTTATACAATTCTAACAAGCGCAAATAAACTAATTTAATAATTTTGATAAATTAATATGATAATACTTTTTTTTAAATCTCTATTGAATTTTTAAAATTCAAGGACTAACTAAACAATTAACCCTAACGTTAGAAGCTAAAGACTAATTTAATCAATGTTATACATATAGAACATGTTTGGAACACTACATTGTATAGTATTAGAATACTATTCCTCATTAAAATAATGTTATCTAATGTTTGGAGGATCACTTACATTGCATTAACTTTTAAATTAACGCAACATCCACAAATGTATTCGCTCATAGAGATGCCGTGCCGACAAAGGAAGGCCCATGTGAGCTCATGCTCATGCCGTGCTGTGCTTACCATTTGATTCATGCCGTGTCGTGCTATGCTTAATTTTTTTGGCACACGTGCCGAGCTATTGGTCGTGCTTAAGAAAAAAGCACGACAAGCTTTTTTTTTTTTTTTTTTTTTTAAAGAGGGCATCCTAAGCTGTTGGTGTACTTTTTTCAAGGGTCTACTTGCCTTTAGTCAAATTCAACAGAATCAAAAGTTTAAATAATAAACTAACAATAGTAAGAGAATGTAATACTAACTGTTAAATTAGACCATGCGATATTATAATTCTTTTTTAATACTTAACAACAACAATAATAAATTTTTCTTAACTTAATTATTAACCCTTAGTCTTATATAGAATCATAGATCATAGTCCATAATAACATTAATTGTTATAAATATAAAATAATTAAAGTATTTTTTTAAACTAAGAATTAAATTAATTTAAAAAGCTTATGCTAATCAAATATATTAAAAAATTCAATTTCAAGTTATTTGTAAAATCATAAATTTACTTTCATTAAAATTTTTTTACTTTAATATACTTTAGGCAGCATGGTATTGATGACCTATGGGCCACGTACTAATCCACTAGTGAAACCTGCTTATTGTGGGCATTTTTTCACTTGCCATACTTTAGCCCATCTTTAATCGTTCTGTGCTTTTAAGGTCCATGTCTCTATAGTTTCCAGCCCAGCCTAGCCCCCATGCACGCCATGCCGTGTTGCGTGCCCTACCAAAATGTGCTCATATCGTGTCGTGCTATACAAACACGTGCCGTGCCTGTGTCGTGCCATGCGCCGCTCGGCATGTTGGCCATTACGTGAGTGTTGTGTTGTGCCATGCCACGTGCCCTACCAAAATGTGCTCGTGTCGTGCTGTGCTATACGGATATGTGACGCTCGGCCCATTGGTCATCTCTACCTGCAAACCCCCTCCCCCCCGAGGATTATACCACATAGCATTAGATTTCATTTTTATCATATTAATTTTCATTAAATCATTTTTTATTTGTTTTCATTAATTATTAAATTAAAAATATATTGTTAACAGAAGCCACATTTGACCACCATAAGGGCTGCAATTAGCTGCCGATTTTGATGTCCATTGAAGTTCATTTTGCTGCCATTGGAATTTTTATTACCAAATCTTCGTAACTGTATAACTACTACCGACAACAAAGCTTTATTTCACCATAGATCTACAATTAAAGTTTTGAATTCCAAAATTTTGACTGGTGATTTACAGTGAACGGTAGCTCTAGGGATGAGGACTCTAATGGAATAAAAAATGGCGTTAACGAATGCTAGATTCTGATTATCGATGGCAATTTGTGGTAGTCGACGGTGGCTGCCAGTGATTAATTTTATTTTATTTAAAAATTAAATAATAATTTTAATAAAAAATAAAAATATAAAACTTTAAAATATTAATAATTATAAAAAATTAATTTTAATATAAATATTAATATAAAGATATAATTATAGCTATTGCAATGCATACTACATCAAATATAATAATATATTACAATTTAGTACAATATATTACGGTGTAATGCTAATGCATCGTAATACAATACAATTAAATAATATATTCTAATATAATATGCTAAACGCATAATTCAAGCCTGGGAAGTCCAAGAAAATCTCAACTTTTCTTAATTTTTTTTAATTCTGATGGCCTGGCATAAATTAATAATAATAAATAAATGAAAAGTGTTAACGTCACTTGAATGCAACGGCCACCAACTCTATTTTCAAGGATTCAAATCTATTTATAAAAAAAAAAAAAAGGATTAAAATCTACAATCTTTTACTAGATACGGAAGTCGTCACCAATGACGTGGCCTTTCTCCGGGGCTCTGTGTTCAGTTGAATGAAAGACTACGGAAATTACATGGTCTTCACCAATCTAGTCCGTCGGTTACCTCGAAAGTTGATTTGATCATCGTCAAGGAAAATCCTATTCGCCTACTTCGGTGGTCCTTTAAGCGCTCGAGCATTTCTGTCCGAGCGGGTGTTTCAGATTGTAGCCTTGCAGGGTGGCAGTGGGCCAGTGACCTACTTAATGTTAATGGGTAAGATATGCACTTTCAAAATTATCAAACAAATGGGGACTTTCATGTTATTATCCGTTTAGATTTTTAATTTTTATTCCAAAATTTGTCAGTGTAGTACAATGTTGACCATTGGCATTATATTTAAAAAAAAAAAAAAATTAGGGACCCGTGTTACCTCCAAAATACTGTAATAAGCATCAACTGTAGATTACGTAATGAAAAAGACGAAGAAAAGTGACCTCTTAATTTGCTTGTAAATAATGAAATTAAAATTGAATTTAATTATATTATCAATTATACTATTATTATTTATTTAATATTTTGATACAAAATTTTACCTATCAATCTCATACAATCTAATAATAAATATTTAAGATCAAAATAAAATTTAATGATGATAATTTATTTATTATTAGTAGCTCAAATTTTATGTCAAAATTTTAAATAGAATAATTTAAATTAAATTAGCCCCAGTCTATTTTTATTTTTCTCACAACTTATATGTGTAAAGATATATACATATATAGACTTTAAAATTCACTAAAATAATAAATTTGAAGGGTTATTTTAATTTAATATCCCAAAAATAAATAATAAATATCCCAATTTCCTTCCTAGTTCCTACCCATGTGAAATATAATCGCTATCCAAATTCCAAATAAGGTAATATTTTGATTTCACATCCTAGATTTTTAGAGTTTCAATTCAATCTAAATTAAACGAGTCATTAAATTATTATTGAGATTGACTTGTAAAATTTTTTATAGTGGTTATAAAAAAAAAGTTACATACATAAATTTGAAAATTATAGCATTACTCTCTATATTATATAGGACAAAACAACTAAATAAAATAAGATAATAAATGAATAATATAAGGTGGATTTCAAATAATACATCTTGAATTTCATTTATTCAATGCCTAAAGATACTCAATATTAAAAAAAAAAACGTAAATATACTCAGATTTGTTAGGAAATAGTTATCATTTTTTATAAGCACTTTGTATTATAATTTTATTAGATTTGTTAAACTATTTCTAGAAAAATTCTTATTCAAGAAAGAAATAGTTTCATTTTATGATTTACTTATTTAGGCAGAGTCCTATCAATTACTATATATATGCAAGTTAGGTTCACCTATAAAAATTATAACAATTTTTAAATATAGATAAATTTCTAGTGGTATTAGTGGGATTTTGGTACAAAGGGTGTGGTTATAAAAATTTTTGACATTGTGAATTTCTTTCTAGTATTAATTGATGGCTTATAATTTTTATTAAGACTGTTATTTTTCACATAAATTCTTGTTCTATGTTTATGAACTTAAATGTTGAGCTGAACTTTTTGCTGATATTACAAAAAGATAAAATTAATAATTATTAGATAAGAATATAAAATAATTAAATATTTTAACTGTACATTATTATAAATGCAAGCTTGGAAGAGCGAAAAGTTAAGTAGGCTCAGCTAAGCATTGTATTGGATCCAAGTTTTTATTGATGTTAATCTTTCTCTACATATTTTATCCTTATTACTCAATGAAGCATGGATTTCATATATTTAAAAATACAATAATATTGTATATCCTAAATTTTTTATTTTAAATAACTTATCTTAAATAATTTAGTATTCATTAATTAATTATAATTAATTTACTTAAATTTTATAAAAAATTATTAATTAATTAATGAATACTAAATTATTTAAAATAATTATTTAAGATAAAAAATTTAAAATGTATAATATTACTCGTAAAAATATTAGTTTGAGAGGTGAATTTAAAAAATCTAGTATAGTGTCCATGAAGCTAAAGATTAAGAAATAGCCCTTTGCAAGACAATCTTACTTCCTAGGGGAAAAATTGAAAAGAAACTATAGTTTAGGGGGAAACAAAAAGAAAATGTCCATGTCAACCGCTGACAGAACAGAAAAGTTTGGTGAAACAAATTCTGACTGTATATGTAAGAAAAAAAAATACAACCTTTAAAGAACATAATTCTCGCAATCACGCATACTTGTTTTCAATTCATCTTTCTTCGTTCAGTTTTCAACAGGTATCTTGTATGAATAATGAAATCTTATTTAAGATTTTTTAACTGGTTTTGAAATTTCAATTCATGCCCATTACATAATAGTTTTGTCGTTTTGATACTTTGATCATTTCCCATAATTGAATTCTGAGCTATTCTGGATCTGTCAGTTCATTTCTCATCTGGGAATTTGGATTTTTTTGGTTTGTTTAATACTCTCTCTCTCTGTTCATTTTTTTTTTTTTTGGGTGTGTTTGCATGATTTGTATTTCTGTTTGTAACTATATATTTCGCGATACAAACAAGGAAATTTGTCGATGATGATGATTTTTGTTAACAATTTAATCTCATAATCAAGGAAAGTCTAATTTTGGTGGTGTCATGTGCATTAAAGTTAATTCAGGACCATTTGGCCTTTTTTTTTTTTTTTGGTATATAGAGAGTAGAAGATGGAATCAGGTCAATGGATAATGGAGAAAAGGTCGAGTTTGAGGAATGATTCATTCTCAAGAGACAATGACAATGTGCCTGAAACTGGGTGTCTTTCAATTATTGTTCTTGGTGCTTCTGGAGATCTTGCCAAGAAAAAGACTTTTCCTGCTCTCTTCAATCTTTACCGGCAGGTTTGATCAGATCATTCTCTCTTTTGGTTTCATAATTTTTTATCATTTAATAATGAAAGTATCGATGATGTCCATTTGAGTTGCTTTCTGCAGTAGCTTAATTCAGCTTATTTTTCACTACCTGACTTATGAAAATTAGTTTTAACTGTGTGATTATCTATGGTTTGATATGGTAAAGTTTCTGTTTGGTCTTTCTGAGATGTGTTTATTTTGGGATGGTGTTGGCGTGTGCAGGGCTTTTTACAGTCAAATGAAGTTCACATATTTGGCTATGCAAGGACTAAGATTTCGGATGATGAGCTGAGAAATCGCATTCGTGGGTGAGAGATACTACGCTTTTGTTTTTAAATTTATAATATTATTTCTTTTAACCCATTTTATATCTGAGATGTGTAACATTCTTTCTTCTAGATGGGTCTAATGATAAAAATAGAGAGTATGTTTTATTTCAGCAGTTCACGTATTCCTGCAGTTTGTTGTAGTAATGTGAATAAATAGTTGTGGGTTGAAATATTGGCTTGTTATTTTTATCTTCTTCGTCATTTTCTTATGAAGTTTGTTTTGATTTTCACTTTGTACTGTTATGTTCAAGATCCTTGCAAGTCTTTTTGTATAGTATATAAATAGTATATTTATTCTTTGATGAACAAAGAAAATGTTAGGGATTAATTTATTTCAATGATGTGCAGATATCTTATCAATGACAAGAGTGCTTCACCAGGACAATCAGAGCAAGTATCAGAGTTTTTGCAGCTGGTTAGCATGTCTCATTCCTAAATGTTTTCTTTCTCATTTTAGTCATGCTACTGTGTAGTAACATGTCATTGAATTGAAAATTTTCTGCAGATTAAATATGTAAGTGGTTCTTATGACACCGAAGAGGGCTTTCAACTGCTGGACAAGGAAATTTCAGCACATGAATCATCCAAAAACAGTTTGGAAGGATCATCTCGTAGACTCTTTTATTTTGCACTTCCACCGTCTGTATATCCATCTGTATGCAGGATGATTAAGAAGTGCTGCATGAATAGATGTAAGTTTTCTGACAATCAGAACTGCTCTTATGTAGAAATTGTCAAGTGATGCTACGTTTTACTTATTTTCTGGCCATATTAGGATGGTTTTGAAAAGTAGTCTCAAATTTAAATTACCAGGAAAATTTAAGATGATGTTTAATTTTTTGCAATCCTTAGTCACATGAGTATGATTGCTAGTTTTAGAAAATCTCAGTTTGGGCATGCTGGATAAAGAGAACTCATCAAGTTCCTCGTAAGTAAGGCCGGATGCTCTTCAAATCCGATAAATTGCAGGAGGATTTATTCATATGATATAGATTTGACATAAAGATTGGGAGTTGTACTTAACAGGCTATTGTCCATCAAAAAATAAATTATCAGCCCTAAATATTCACTGGGCTTTGCATTATGCTTTTATAATAACAATTCAAACTCTTGATCCTCTAGTCTTGAAGTTCTTATTAAAATCAGTGAGCTTTTGTTGAGTTGAAAATGCTTTGCATTTTATTGTTCGTGTTTGTAGTAATGTATTCGTCCAACCCTTTGCAGCTGATCTTGGTGGCTGGACACGTATTGTTGTTGAGAAGCCATTTGGCAAGGATTTGGACTCATCTGAGAAACTTAGTGCCCAGATTGGGGAGTTGTTTGAAGAACCACAAATCTACCGTATTGATCACTATTTGGGAAAGGAACTGGTGCAAAACTTGGTAAGATATGTGAAGATAGTTGCTTTGTTATTGTTTATGTAGTTTGGTAGACTAAGCCAAATCTTATCTCTATGTTGATTGCAGTTGGTACTTCGTTTTGCAAATCGTATGTTTCTGCCCCTCTGGAATCGTGACAACATTGACAATGTACAGGTGAGAATGTTACTGTCAGGGATTATATATGGAAGTTACTTAACTGTTTTAAGGTAGTAAAGTTACATAATTGTTAATAAGGTTCTTTTAAGGCACTCTAGGTTTGGCTGTAACTTTATTGCCCCACTGGCTGTAGTGGCATATTGTGAGTGCTTGCTATGATTATGAAAGCATCGGAATTTTGGCCTAAACATGGCAGTGGATTTCCAAGTGATTATACACTATGCGCTTAAATCTGTAGTTTCTTTGGCAGATTGTCTTCAGAGAAGATTTTGGAACTGAAGGTCGTGGAGGATATTTTGATGAATATGGGTATGCCTTACAAATGCATTCCAAATGTTTTTGCGCTACCTCAAAATGAGAATCATGCCTTTGGATTCGTATGGTGCTTTTATTTTGTTGCTGAAATTCTGACAAATGAATGATTATATCTGATGTCAAACTACCTTGAGTTAAATTTTAATGACATTGATGACTGATTATGCATTATATTACTAATAATTATGACTATATTCTTTGCAGGATTATCCGCGATATTATTCAAAATCATCTATTACAGGTGAGAGAAAATAATACTGATATGAAAAAGGTTTTGTGTGGTTAAGAAGTCATATTTGCGTCATTGATTTTTAACATATATTTTTTAAGCTATTTGGTGGGATCATTTAGAAGAATACTCACAAGTCACAAACGTCCTGAAAGGGAGTTTATGTGCGATCTACCTATTCAACACTGTACTTCAAGGAGAAGGAAAGGCTTTTTTAAAGTTTGCCCTTATTAATTTTTTGATATTTTGCCAAGTGCAGGTTCTTTGTCTTGTTGCTATGGAGAAGCCTGTCTCTTTGAAACCTGAGCACATCCGTGATGAGAAAGTGAAGGTCTGTAACTTTTCAAAATGTTACCGAAAAGTCATGCAATTTAATCATCTATATATTTCTAATATGAAGTTCCCTATCATTTTATTGAACCAAGATTTTCATCATGTTTGTTCTTGTTCTCCTTTGGCAATGATACAATTATACAAACAAGAAATAAGGAAAACTTTTGCAAATGAGAAGGATTTATAAATTCTTGATTGTGTCCAATTAAAAGGAGTCTATGAATCTTATGATTGTTGTAACACTCTTCTGACATTAGATTTCTTCAAGTTTTCTCGGAGTTTTATGATCCGAGTCCATACATGCGTTTCCCATGACATTTGCTAATTAGTATGAGTAGCTCAGGTTCTTCAATCAGTACTCCCGATCAAAGACGAGGAGGTTGTTCTTGGACAATATAATGGCTATAGGGACGATCCAACAGTTCCTGACCACTCAAACACCCCAACTTTTGCCACTGCAGTTCTGCGCATACATAATGAAAGATGGGAAGGTATTATTATTTTTTTGATTTATTTTATTTCATTATTTGTAAAAAATTTTGAGCTTACTGCAATTTGTTGGAAAGAAATTCTGAATTTTCTATTGGGAAATTGATTTCTTATCTCACACACTGGCTCAATCTTAATGGGTGTCATCTTTTTATGCTTAGTGTGCTGACCTATATCCAAGCAGAGTCTTTATTTTTTTTTTCCTTTTCCCCTCGATCACTGCCATTGCCAATTTAGTTATTCTATTCGTTTTCAGGTGTCCCTTTTATACTAAAGGCAGGAAAAGCACTAAATTCAAGGAAGGCAGAGATACGTATTCAATTTAAGGATGTTCCTGGTGATATATTCAAATGTATGACACGAAATTCTGGTCAAGGTTTTTTGTGAAAATTTTCTTTGGTTTCATTGCAAAACCACTACAGTCTTCCATATTAAACTGGAGTGTGAAATGTAGTAATTTATCTGCCTTTTTCTGTAAAATCATTAGAAAAAATTATATAATTTATGAAATATGACCTGGAACTCAGTTTTCACTTATCTAAGAAGACTAAGTGGTATTTTGTGATTTGGTTCATGAGGCAGTAGATAAATCACATCTCATGGCAGTAGGTACACAGGCTTTAGTTGTCAGCTGAGGTTTTCTTGTTCTAGGCATTTTGCATGTGAAAAAGGTTGCCTGTTTCTTTAGCAAGTGAACGATTCGCTGCAAGTATACGGAGTGCTGGAATCTGTCAAATAGCTTATTCTTGGGTCAATATGAGTAGTTACCTTTTGCTTACCAATTCCATGATTGTATGCTTCTGTGCCTTATTTTAGTCTGTCCAAATATATGAACATAATCAGTTGCTCAAATATTGTGTCTCATTGATTAGGTAAAAAGCAAGGGAGAAATGAATTTGTAATACGGCTTCAACCATCCGAAGCCATTTACATGAAGCTGACTGTGAGTAATTCTGATGATATCATTATGAGAGCTGTTTCCATAGTTTCTTTTTTATTTTTCTAAACTATTTGTTCTCTATATAATATTTCATTTTAATGTTAAAATTTGAGTTGAAATATTCTTGAGGATATTTTGCAAAGTTGCTGTTTTGCATATTCCCAACTCATGAGATTTGGTCTGAAAATAAGTTCAAATGTGGTTATCTCCTGCTTTGTTGTTTGACCTATATCAGTTTGTTTATCTCAAATTTTGGATACTCTTTGGGTGCCCAAATTTCATTACAGTTGTTAATTCATGAATATGTCAGTATGTAAATTGGAGAGAATCACTAGACTTTAAATGTGCAACAAACGTAACAGGATTACATGCAGAATGCTGTATTATTTCATGAAACCATCTTGTTGAATAATTGCCAAAAAAAAAACTATTTGCTAATTTGGTTTACGTCGACTTTGGGAATAGTGTTCTGAATCAGTTCAAGTTTACACGAAACCTTTCCTTTAGGTTTTCCAAAATTTTTTTATGTACCGTCTCCAAGTAATAGAAATCAGGCTTTGGAGAGTTTATTGGGTGTTGCAATGCTTCAGCTTCTATTGTGATAGAAGATTCCCTGTTTATATCGAAAATGAATTTGTCTTTATGTAGAATAATAATAGTTGATTTGGGTAATCTCTGCATAATAGTCGTTGAATAATTATGAGTATCTTGTTCCCTTGCAATAAAATATTCTTTCTTTGGCACTGTAACAAACATGCTTCTTGAGAGATACATCAATTGGGTTGAAGATATTCAACTATGCATAGAGCCAGAAGCAATTTATGTTCATGTCCACTGTACTTCTTTCTCTCTGTCTCCCATGCAGGTCAAGCAGCCTGGTCTGGAGATGTCAACAGCACAAAGCGAACTAGACTTGTCATACAGGCAGCGGTATCAAGGGGTTACCATCCCAGAGGCTTATGAGCGTCTTATTCTTGACACGTATGATCTGTTATATTTCTGAATATGCCATTTTATTACTGGACTCTGGCACAAGTTCACTTCTCATGCATTCAATGTGATATGTCAGTACTCAATATAAAAACATGGTTTTGTGCATGCTTACATTACTGATGATATCGGATTTGTTGTTATAGAATACGAGGTGATCAGCAGCATTTTGTTCGCAGAGATGAGTTGAAGGTAAAAACTTTATACACTTGGGTTAGAATCTTCCTCAAGGTGAATCTCAATTAACTATCTTACTGTTTCAATTATTAGGCGGCCTGGGAGATTTTCACACCTCTTCTGCACAGAATTGACGATGGTGAAATGAAGCCATTGCCATATGAACCCGGCAGCCGAGGTCCTGCTGAAGCAGATGAGCTGCTCTCTAAAGTTGGTTATGTTCAGACACATGGGTACATATGGATTCCTCCCACCTTGTAGAGATTTAGAAAATGTTCATACGATGCCATATAAGTTGTGTTTTTATTAGGGCGAGAGTTCTGATACAATAATACAGCCATGTAATCCTTGCTTTCGTGGCCTTTTCACCAGCGCTTCTGCTTTATTCGTGTGTCAGAAAACTAATTGTTTCTATCCTAAGCTTGCCCAGCCGTTTTATCAAAATATATGTCTAATGTTGTTTACAATAAGTACTTAAATCAATAAAAGTTGTTACGAGCAGTGGCTTTTTTATGCTAAAGCTTGCTCAGCTATCCATCTGAATATGCATGAACGTCTTCTCAGAACTTCTCTGCAATAATAGCTTGCTCATCCCACGCTAACTAGATGGGATCTCACACATGGCTTCATTTTTTATCGGGGTGAAAGGGTACATTCAGTCATTCTCATGCTGGAAAGCTTCTCTGAAGCTTTAGCCTTCGCTGTTATTTACATGAATTCATTTACTTCCCAAAGAAGGAAACTCTTATTGGATAATAAAAAGCAAGTCCAAAATTCCCATTTTAGCTGCAGAATATCTCTTTTTTTTTCCAACCAAATATGTAAGTAATGAAAAAATGAAGCATCTCAGAAATGCAATGACAATAAAACTTCTTTGACCCTTCATTTCCTTCTGTGTAAAGTGGCCTTGTTCCACACGCCAAGGTGACCCGACTTGACATTGACAATTTTTAAAATTCCTTCAGCTTGGAGCCTGTGGTGGTAAAAGGACATGTAACTATGTGTTGATAACTTGTCTTGGAAGAACATCAAATGCTCATAATCTAGAATATTGTGTTTGTAACAAATAAATAAAGAATATTTGTAAAAAGAACACCTTGGAGGAGTGGTAACTGGTAAACTTTTGTGGAAGATACCACTTTTTCTCTAAAAGTTTCCTTTACCAACCACATCACATATGCCTCTCTTTTCTCACTCTAATCAAAATTCCTTATTCTTCAACTTACGGCAGCATTTGTTTAATAGGTCTTAATCCAAATTGTTTGAATAATCTATTTATTTTTTTAGTATCCGAATATAAATAATATGTTTATTTTTTTAACATCCGAATATAATAAAGAATAATAGTAACAAGTCAAAAGAATATTTATTTTTCTTTATATATTGATTTCTTTTTTTTTAAGCTACCACTCGATCTAAATACTTGAACCGGTAGTATTTAAAAGTTCAACATTAACTCTATACGTGAAACGTGGATTTGATTTTATTTTCCATATGAATATAAAAAAAATTAAATAGAAAATATTTTCCACGTGACTACTCAAATCACATCCTTAATAATTACTTTGATTGTCAATATATAGTAATTGCACAAAGTACCTATTTGCATTACATAGCTCGGATGCATGTGTCTTCTGTACAATTGAAATGTCCTAATTACTACTTGATCATGCTTTATTATGGCATTAAGCTGCAACAAGCCAATCAGTAATCAATGTAGAAAATCCACCAAACCACTATCAATTAGTTGCACCAGCCCAAGTAGTTGGGACATAACATTTTATTAATTAATATGTTTATTTTACATGCGCCCAAATTAGCTGGCCTTAACACTTAGATCATGAGATAAATTTATCTATAATTAAATCTATGAGATATTTTAGTGGGACAATTATTCTAGCATGGCATAATTAAATATTTAAGTTTAAAATTTATTAACGTTGTGATGGAGAACAAAGTCACATAGATCATCATCATAAATGTACACACATATATATATATATATATAAATTTTAAAATACATAAGATATAATAATTTAATATAATTATGACTTGTATGGTAATTTTTTAAAATAAATATACATATATTATAATATTATTTACTTATTTTATAACTCACAAAATATCTTTGATAGATTTTAAAATTTTTTATGTTAAGCAATTAATTCTCTCTTTAATCTCTCGTTATATTTCTTAGCAAATCAAATCTTTCCGTCTCTGCAACAAAGTGTGTGCGAATCGCACTGCATTGGAAGCTCATTTGTGGGGCAAAATTTTCTTTTTTAATTAATAAATAATTTGTCTCTTTATTAAGTAAGTTTTAGATTCTATCTTAAAAACACATTCACATTCACAGCACACGCTTTCATTCGTATAAAATTAATTATACAAAACAAACCACTTTGAGTTCTGTTCTGTCTCTGTTTCCAAATCCCCTTCAATTTCTTCTCACTCACACAACACAGGCACAACCCTTTCATATATATACGCACACTTGCTCCCAAAAAAAAAAAAAGAGTAAAAAAAATAAAAGAATCCCATTATTATTTCCCCAAATCTCTCTTTATTTTAACTAGGTTTTATTTGTTGCGTTCAATCTTCGTCTCTCTCAAAAATATACACAAAAAGCTGCAATTTCCTCTTTTTTTTCCCAAACCCAGTTCGTATGTTCTCTTATTTCCCAAACCCAGTTCGTAATTTTTTTTTTCTCCAGGAACAAGTTTCGGGTATTGTTTTTTTAATTTTTTTGATAAAAAAAAGAAATTATTTTTGATACGTTTGAGTGTTCTGTGATTTATATATCCGGCTATAATTAAATTTGCTAGCTATATTTATATAATGATGAATTGTGGTGATTCAAATAGTTTTAGCGGTTTAGATAAGGAGTCAGAGTCAGAGAATAGGGATTGTGAGAGAAAGGAAAAAACTGAATTGAAAAATAGCTACTTTGAAGAATCCTGTAGTTGTGAAGTTGCTCCTGCTGATGACAATAATAATGCCATTGAGTTGCCTGCTGATCCTTTTGACATGGGAAAAAAGCCTGGATTTAATTCCATTACAGGTTGCTTTGAGAAGTATTGGAAGGATTTGTGTGTGTTAGATGAGAAGGATTTGGAGGATTTGTGTTTTTTTGAGATGGATGAGTTTGAAATTAGCGACGTTAAACACTTTTCTGGTTTCAATTTTGTTTGGAATGGCACTCTGAGGGTACAGAAAGAAAAGGGTATCTTGAAATACGATGAAATATACAGTAGTTTTAGTCAGTATGAGATTAGCAATGGAGATTGTGATGATGGTTTTGCTTCTGCTGCTAATGTAAATAATGGAGTTGTTGGTAATGAAGATAAGGGAGATGATTTGGGTTGCGGTGAAGGAGGCACTCCTCATGATGCTTTGTTTTTTGCTCTTGGTTATCTTGGGGTGAAAGATCTCCTTGCAGTAGAAAGGGTTTGTCGATCTTTCCGCGATGCAGTTAGGAGTGATCCTCTGCTATGGAGAACCATTCAAATTGAGCCGCCCTTGAGTGAGAAGATTACTGATGATAGTCTTGTGAAGTTAACTGGCAGGGCTCAAGGAATTCTTCAATGCTTGAGCCTAATGGAGTGTTCTGGCATCACAAATAGTGGTTTGAGGCTTGTGCTTGAAAGCAATCCGAGGCTGACAAAGGTTGGCATTTATGGCTTCATTAAAGTGTCCTTATTTTTTTGATTTGATGTGGACATGTGGTGAATTGTGAATTGTGATGTTCTGGAAAGTTGTGTACCCACATTCTGCTTTTAACTCACTTTAACTTAATTTGTTTTTCATATTTGGATGAATTATTCCAGTACAACGACAACCTAGTTAGAAGCCAATTAATTTGTGATGATTGATGGTTTGATGTGAATATCACTGCAAGTGATTGCTTAACATAGGATTTTCTTTTTTAACTGATTTTTTTAACTTTGTTGTTGGTAAAGTTGTTGTTGTTGCTGGTTTTTTTTTTTTTTTAATTTTATTGTAGGAGCATAGTTTGAAGCTAACTTATTCAAGGATTTAGATTGATGCTGTGCAGTTTTTCTTAAGTAGAATTCTGGTGTCTCTTAATGTCCTTTGATGGTGTAATTCTATTCTGTTGTGCACATAACATGTAATAATTGCTCTTGAATAAGATTGAAGCTATGATTTGAACTGTTATCAATTAAACTATACCCTGTTTTCTGATGTTGGTGTTTTGCATGGTACAATGTAGTATTGGTTTCAATACATGTTCATTCTTCACTTGATTGTAGTTTGAAAATTGTCAGGATTTATGGCTTTTAAATTTTCAAGCCTCTCAGCGGATTTTGGTTTTTGTAGTTCCATACTTCCTGAGTTATATTCTTTGTAGTAAGTATAATGAGCTCACAATTGGGATTTTGTGTGCAGCTTTGCGTGCCAGGCTGTTCAAGACTCACTGTTGAGGGAATTTTGCGCAATTTAAGAGCCTTCAATTCTGTTGGCTCCCCAGGAATAAAACACTTGAGAATTGGTGGCCTTTTCGATGTAACAAGAAAGCAATTTGAAGAGTTGAAGTCCTTACTTGGTGCAGATGACAATATGCAGCAGAAAACCTGTGTACCACAGTATTTTCGTTGGGGACAGTTCTATCTTTCGTGTGACGATGATCGTGCTATTGACATTGATGCATGCCCTAAATGCCAAAAGCTGGGACTAGTTTATGATTGCCCAGCAGAGAGTTGTCGAGCAAAACCCGATGCTGCTCAATTGTGTCGGTCTTGCAGACTCTGTATATCACGCTGTTTTAAATGTGGGTGTTGTTTTCAGGACTGTGATTTTGTGGAGACATTTTCTCTGGATTTCTTTTGCTTGGATTGTTTTAAAGAGCTGCTAATTTGTGAAGAGAAGATGGAGCTAATGGGTGCTTCCTCATCTAAACGCACTTTTCTTTGTCAAGGGACAAGGTATGAGATTTGTTTGTGTGGCTAGTAGCTGCGATATACATGATTTGCCGTCGGGATAATATATGCAGATAGTAAAGACAACCATTGATCTAGTGTAAAGATGTCGAGCAGGGGAACTTATTGTTATCTTGAATAGTATGCAAACCAGACTGCTGCTGTCGCTGTTTCGTGGTCTGATGTTTAAATTAAGTGAACTTTAGCTTTTGTCTGGTTGATGCATTAAGTTGCGGCTGAAAGATCAAAAAAGATAAAAAAAAAAAAAATGGAAAAAGGTAAATAGATTGAAGAACAAGGATATGTACAAGTATAGATTGATGAGACTATTATGAGAGGATGTTCTGCTTTGAACAAACGGAGGACAGCCTGCTGTTGATAATTCAGGTTTTCGCTGGGAAGTTGGATGCCGAATAACAACAGAAGCCACATCAATTGCTGCTAAGTGGTGGGAAGCAGGAGAATCGATGCTAAGTTGTTATGCTGTGTAATGATGCAACTGGAAGGATATGTTATTTTTTCAGGATCTTCTTGTTGCAAAGCTTGACAATATCAACTTAAATGTGCTTTTTAATCACATTTTTAATGTTGTTATTATTATATTTGGTGGTGTTGGGAGTTGGGAGTGACTAATTTCTTAACTTCATAATGATTAATAATGTGTTCATTATTATTATTATTATTATTATTGTTGTTGTTGTTGTTGATATTTTCTTATATGATCTCCTTTGATTGGGCAGCCTTCACGTTAGTGTTCTCTGAAGTTGTGATTTTTTCATTTATTCTTTCTCTTTCTCAATGATTTGCTTCTTTTATGCTTATTGAATCATTGAGAAAAATTAAATGTTCATTATGTAAAATGCATATGCTAATGTCATTACCCTGATAAGGATTGTGTATTACTATTACTTAAATGTCTCAGAAGGTTCTTGACTCATGATTGGTGGGTGTGAAAATAAATTAATTAACAAAAAGAGAATGAGGATTTCATATGCCAAAAATGCAATTGGAAGTTTAGAATAATTTTCTGTTTTAACTATATTTATTGTAGAGCTTCCTTCTTTGTAATTGGATCAATTGGGCAATATCTTTTCACAATATACGGTAAATTTATTAAAAAATGGTTTAATTGGTTGAAGTTTTTTTCTCTCTAAAAGCAGACTGTCCATAATTAGGCCACACTTCTATAGAAGTGAAGCTGTGGAGGGCATATATTAACTCCATGCGGACCACTCCATTGCATGCCGATGAGCATTATTTTGGCCATTTTAGTCCAAATCAGATAATACAGCTCGAAAATTATTCGGTCAGGTGGGCAGTTGGTATAAAATTAAAAGTTGAGGTAATTAAGTGACATTACTAAAAAGGAAAATGATGTTCGTTTTGTTTGCATTTCACTTGTGTTTGTCAGGGCAAAAAAATGAGCGTTTTGAGAGAGCAATATTTCGATGAGATCCAGCCAACCATTCTTCCCCTTCATTGATCCAGACCCAGCCAGCCATTCTTCCCCTTCATCGATCGAGTTCCAGAGATCCAACGATTCTTCCCCTTCATCGATCGAGATCGAGCCACAGCCATCGGTTTTGCAATCCATGATTTAATTCAAATATAGAATCTGAAGTTAGACCTTGTAAATATTCTTTCTTGTTCAGGTGATTGTGTTTGGTTGATGGGAAAATAGAGGGGAAGGAAAGAATGAAAATGGAAGTTGTTGTTTGTTGCATTTTCTCAAGAACTGAACTTCTGTGCCCCAGTTTGCATATAAAAAAAAAAATAAAATAAAGGAATGAAAAAACTTTGTAAGTGTTCTTTCTTGTATGCCCTTGAACTTGTAACTGATGCGGAAGAAAAAAATTGGATTGCTGGTGGTTCTATAATTGTTCACTTTTTGGTCTTTAGCATCTTGCTTGCCGATCTTTTTATTAAAATGAGGTGTGACTTGGATCGTAATATTATGATACTTGTTTTGCAGAAGAGTGAAGATCTTTTGTTAACCATAATCATTATGCTCCTTGGATTTTGTTCAACTGTAAGTCAAATCAGTTCGTTCGAAGATGAGAAGCTTTAGTTTCAGCAAACGGCGTCGTTTCAAAGGGAATTAAAACAAAACAAATTAATCGCGCACGACGTCGTTTTAGATGCTTTTCGGGAGTCGACCCGGGCTTCGACCCGTGGCAAGTAGCAGCGCTGTATTAAAAAATTTATTGGCTGCTTGTAACCTCAACAAAGAAGCAAGTGATTCGGAGATAATTTCTTTTAAATTAAAAAATGAAGAGATGAATGAAATTGCAAAAATTAAATTATTTTCTTTTTAAAACATAAAAGTCTAAATTAACTTTTATTTGCTTATCACTCAGATGCCTTGAGTATCAAATAAATTGGTTTTATAAAATAGATGATGATATTTCCACTCATCAAATTGCCTAAACACACTCTATTTTAAAAATTAATTACAAAAAATTCACATTATTTTTAATTATTTCAAATTAAGAATAAATTTGAACAGTTAACTAATTAAATCCTCATTAATATGATTATTAAGCTTCAATTAAACTAACAAAATATATTTGTGGCATGATATCTCCTTAAATTTATTGGATATGAAAATTATGCTATTTATTTGATGAAATTTTGTGCCTCTGGGAAGGATTTAATTAATTAATTTATTAAACTTTTTCTATTTAAATTTTTATAAATTAGAGAAAATAATATAAATTTAGGGGTATGCGTTTGGTAACGTTTTTTAATTAGTATTTTCATTCTTATTTTAGAGAGGAGAACGATGTTTTTGATGTGATGTTTTTTAAAATGAAAATTTGTTTTATAGTTTGTTTTCAAAATAACATATGAAAATGAAAATAGTAAAAACGTGTTTGATCGTTTGTCCTAAAAAATGAAAAGTAATAAAAATACATTTGATTGTTTGTTTGAAAATATATAATTTTTTATTCAATTTATTTATACATTTTATCTTTTATTATTATAATTTTAATCAAAATGAAATCAAATTTCATCAGCAATAATAATATTTAAAAACCCTCTCATAATTTATTAATTTTAAAAAATAAAATAAAAAAATAAATGTAGAATTAATTAGCAAATAACAAATCAAAAGTTCTTACTATAATTATATTTATTATAAACATTTAAATAGTTCATTTATGTTAATTATATATATTTTTTTGATGTTTTATGTTAATTATATTTTACAACTCAAAATATTAAGAATAAAAGAGTACAAAATATTTGCTAATTACATTTATTACAGTAAAGTAGAAAGTGTAATTGTAAAAATAAATTAAAAAATAAAATAGTAATAAAATAAAATTAATTAAATGAATAAAGATGGTGGGCCAAACCAACTTTTTCTCTTTTCCTTTTATTGGTATCTACTTTTGTGAAGAAAAGTGGAGAACGTCATTGACGTTTTCACAGTAGAATTCTTCTAAAATCCATTGCTTAATTTTGCATGCTCTGTTCCCAAAATGCAGAGAGACCTGCGAGGTGAGATCCGAAATGGTTGGATTGACGTTCTCCATTTTTCTTCACAAAAGTGGGAGAACAAGAACTCTTTGTTTTTTAATTTTTTTACTCATTATTAAAGAACGATTTGCCTAACGTAATCTTCTATTTTTTATTTTTTGAAAGACAAAAAATTCCAAGTAAAAAACGTTACCAAACGCACTCTTATTTTCTCTGTTTTTCATTTCTAATCCAGATAAATCCGGACTATCCAGTCCGGGTTCAACCCATACCGATTGCATAAAAAATATAGAATCCGGCGGCTTTTTTTTAAACCGGGACATGTCTGGGTCCAATTCCCGGTTCAAATGAATAACGATTTCTGAAACCCGAACCTGGACCCGGATTACACTATTTATAATTGATTTATTTAATTAATTTTTATTATTAAATATAAAAATTAAAGCAAAAAGTTAGAAAAATAAATAAATAAACCTAAAGCCTCTGTGCCTGCCGCGGGCCGCCGCCTCTATCATCCTCATCTCATCTTCATTCCTCAACATCAATTCAATATTTCATTAATACATCATCAATTTAAATCATCGTCAGTTCATCATCCATCATCATCAAGAGCAACAATGAAGCTCTGCCGCCGTCAAATTTGATCTCATCTCTCGCCAAAGAGCAAGCTTTGCTGCACTCCTGGACAGTCTCTTTAGCGTCCTTAGCGATTTTGCCGTTAGCAGGGAGCGCCTTCTTCATGATCCGGCAAATATTAGCTATCGGAAGGTGCCTGTCTTATTCGTGGACGTTGGATCTCGGACTCTGCTTGCCGCCTTCTGGACTCTTCAGGGCCTCGGCCGCCATCTCAAAGAAACCGCTAACGCTTTGGTAATTTTTAAATTTTTTGTTGTTGTGATTCTTTTGAATAGCCAAATGCAACATTTTAACACATAATATTGATATAATTGTAATCTTTGTTATTGAAGTAAGTAAATTTAGTTAAGATTCCATGAATTTGTTCTGCTTTTTACTGTTTCGGCAAATTTCAAAAAGCCAAAAGTGGCATGCATAAAGACTTCATCGTTCCGACCTTCATCCAACTATCCGGGTTGAAAACCCGCAGTCCGGATACCCGGGATAGACCCGATCCGGTCTTGAAATCTGAGTCGAGTTTTTATCCGGGTCCGAGAAGATGAATTGTCATTCGGGTCCGTGATCGGATAGTCCAAACCCGGAACGAGACCCGGATTTTGCCGTCCAATCATATTTGACCAATAATAAAGTAATTTGCCGACTCCAATACAAAAAGTACAAAAAGGAAATAAACCCAATTCGAAAACTCAAAACAGTAATCGCGTCTGCTGGTCAGTTTTCTAAGGCCTCTCTCTGTTTTTCTATGCTCACACCATCATGCTTTTATTTTTATTTTTATTTTTTAATTCCATTTCTTTAAAAACTCACATAATTATAGGCAAGGCTTTGCATTTATATCAATTATTGTGTAGTTGAACTTCCTCAGTTTTAGATTTTTAAGCATAGTTTGAAGACTAAGAGGGCTTTGTGTTTTAGGTGAGTAGCTGTTTTCTAAAAGTTAGGATATTGAATTTTAAGGTGTTTGATGAAATGGGTAGAAGGGATTTGAATTTTTTTTCTATTTGGAAACAAATTAAAGGTACCCATGTTGTTTTTCTGAATTTTTAATTACTTTTTACTAATTATTTAGGTTTTGCATATTTCACGCATGAAATGATTTACTTTAACAGTCAGGAGCAGGTGTTTGATATGTCTTTGCTTTGACATCTTATGCTCTAGTTTATTTTATTTTATTTTTTTAAGGTGGATATGTTATGGTTTTTGTGTTATTTTGTGGGCTTGTCTCATTTTGCTCTTGTTTATTTTTCTCTGTTATAGCTCTCTTTCTTTTCTTTCATTCACATACTAAGAAGCAAACGAACTACTATTATAAGAGAAGCCGCCAATGGAGAATGGAGAAATTCCAGAAAATGCCAATGAACGTGAGTTTCAGAGTTGATTGATTGCTCTATTACAGTTGTTTCCGATTCCTGAATTTTTTTTTTTTAGATTTCTTATTTTGTTTGTTTTTGTTTTGTTATTTCTTAGATTGCCCTGGTCCTCAATCAGAGTCTGCAGGAAAATCCGATTCATGCCAAGGATGCCCTAATCAAGAAGCTTGTGCTACTGCCCCCAAAGGCCCTGACCCTGGTTTATACCTTTTTTCTTTCTTTCTGCGATGTGCACATGTTTCATTTATAGCTGGTCAGGAATTTTTATTAGTTGTGGTTATTTTTTTATAATAAGGTTTTGCAAATTTATATAGCCATACTATGTTTTATCTCATTTAAACTGAATTTCATTTTTGGATGAATCTAGTGTAATGATAGCCTAGTTCAAAATCAATCAATTGGTGATAAATTATGTGAATATCATGGCGCAAGTTGGTTCTTATTAAAGGGTTTCTTGTTTGAACTCAATTTTTAACCTCTGGTTATTTCTTATTTTTGTAAGAGCATGGTTAGAAACAAAAAGTTAGTACTGAATCGGCTGATCATGTGCCATTTTTTCTTAAATAATATCTTGGGGTCACTTCATGTCCTTCGATGGAATATTTTGTTATATTGTGCAGAGCATTGTAATCTACACACCATTCATGTAATATCGTGCTGCTGAATAAGATGGAAGCTATTATCAGACATGATGAGATTCCTGGGCATTTGATGTATTTAAATTTCAATATAATATTGAAAAGGCATATAATTCAGATATTATGAAAATTTTCATTTTTTGGTTTAGTTCCTCTTTTAGGATTGCATTATTTAAATTTATTGTTGAGCATAGCTGGATGATGGTGCTTGTGTTTGTTGCAATTTAAGGCTATGGGCAATGCAGAAACATTAGGACTGTTTGCTTGGTGATACTATACTAGTCTGAATGAGACAATTCTTTAGTTTTTTAAAAAGTTTTGTCTATTAGTTTAGTCAAATTCTCGAAGTCTTAACTCATGTAGTGTTTATCTAATTTGTTAGTCTTGTATAAATAATTCTGCTTCGTCTCTGCTTTTATCTATATTCTACAATATTTTGCTACAAGAAGATCCTGTTACTAATCCTCTTTAAAAAAAAAAATTTGGGATAAATGCAACTGCACTTGCTTAAATCATAATTTTCGATTTGTATTTGTCTCTGTGAGAAGTTTCTCCTTGTTCATGTTTGTTTAAAACTCAATACCTGTGTCTCTATCTGATAATGGATTACTTGATTTCTAATGTGAACATGATAGTTACATGTTCTTATAGATTTATATTGGAAGCTTCAACATCAGGTTAAAAGGTTTGTGAATAAGAACTGGTGAAGAATCTATGTTTTCTGAAATTAGGATAGGCAGATAAATTTGGAATAATTCAAAGGGTAGTTCTAATAAAATTAGGATTTGTTTTCCTTTTGCCTTCCAATATGGTAAAATGGCAGATGTAATCTGTTATGATGGAAGCTTCAAGTGTGTGACATTTCATCTGTATAGGTCTGTGCTCAAAGTGTTGCCATTTAGATGATTTATGGTTGATTGGGCTTTGAAACATGTAATAAGTTCGTACTGTTGGTTTAGAGAAGGTTCTTCGATCTTTTCTAAACTTTGTATTTGATTTTGTGGGATGCCATAAGTTAAGATATTCCTTGAACTCTGTTTTCTGATACTTGGTTCTTATTTCATTATCTGAATTTTTCACACTTATAACTTTTTTGGTGATTGTTGAGGAACAAAAGAAAAACTGAGTAATGCCTTTTTTGAGCTCTTTCGAACAACATGCACTGTTTAGTTTCTACCCTTTTTGTACAACTGTGGTACCTATTTAGGCTGAGTTACATTGCTGAATGCAGTAATTAGTTATTATCCTGAGTCAGAATAAATATAATACATGTACAGGCAAAAGCAGGAATATACTTTACTTTATTCTAGTACGATATGATTTCCTCCTTGTAAGGATTTTTGAACGTGAATTTGCAGTTAAACCTTTTTGTATGATCCTGTTTGATTGACATGTTTTATTGCGCTCTGCTGTACTATCATATTTAATAGAGATCTCATGGATATTGTTGCTATGAAATGTTAGCTGTGATGGGAAATGTCCACAACTTGAATATGATTATGTTCTTTTGCATTTGCTGTTCTTTGATGCACAATTGAAAGCAGAACTAAGTCTCATATATACTTAATCAGGGTTTTGTTATGCCTTATAGATATTCCTAACATTTGTTCATGTATGTTATGAATTGACCATTTTATGTGTTTCAACAATCCCTTGTTTCTTTCAGTAATTTATATATGTTTTCTGCAGACTTGGTTGCTATCATTGAACGAATGGCTACTGTTAAGCATAAGATACTGGTTTTATCAGGTATGGGTGGAGTTGGAAAAAGCACATTCTCTGCCCAGCTCTCATATGCACTAGCAGCCATGGATTTCCAAGTAGGGCTCCTGGACATTGACATTTGCGGCCCCAGCATCCCAAAGATGCTTGGTCTAGAGGGTCAAGACATTCACCAAAGCAACCTTGGGTGGTCACCTGTCTATGTTGAATCCAACCTTGGCGTAATGTCCATTGGCTTCATGCTTCCCAACCCAGATGAAGCTGTCATATGGAGGGGACCTCGCAAGAACGGGCTAATCAAACAATTCCTGAAGGATGTTTATTGGGGAGATATCGATTTTCTGGTAGTTGATGCACCACCGGGGACCTCAGATGAACACATCTCCATTGTCCAATTCCTCCAGGCTACTGGAATAGATGGTGCTATCATCGTTACTACTCCGCAACAAGTTTCTCTGATTGATGTTAGGAAAGAAGTGAGTTTTTGCAAGAAAGTTGGAGTCCCGGTTCTTGGTGTCGTTGAGAACATGAGTGGCTTGTGCCAGTCATTAACGGATTTCAGATTCATTAGGGGAACGGGGACTGGTGAGCAGATAGATGTCACAGAGAAAGTCATAGAATGTTTGCAAGAAAAAGCACCAGAACTGCTAGATCTGGTTGCCATCAGTGAAGTATTTGATTCGAGCGGTGGTGGTGCGGCAAAAATGTGCACGGAGATGGATGTACCCTTCCTCGGGAAGGTACCATTGGATCCACAGCTCTGCAAGGCAGCTGAAGAAGGAAGATCTTGTTTCGTTGATCAGAAATGTTGGGTAAGCGCCCCTGCGTTGAACAGTATCATCAAGAATTTACTGGCAGCAAATCAGTGGACTCAAGAAACTGCCATGAACGAATAGCTTATGGTGTATTGCTGATCTTCTTGTCATGATCTTGGTGGGTCGAATTTCTGTTTTCTGCCTTTTCACTTTTGTCTAATCTTAAATTAACTATAATAGTCTCAGTTGATTTACACAGATCTTCCAATGTTTTTTTAAAGCTTCATTACAACTCTGTTACTTTGGCAGCACTTCCATGTGTCTTGTAAAGTTGTAATACATGATCCTCTCATATACTATCCACTTCATTGAATTCAATAACCTTATAATATCAATACTGTTACAATATTCTTATTATAAATTTGATGTTAAATGTTTATAAATAGGACATTTAACATTCTATCGATCTTGTAGGAGGATGAAATAACAATTCCCTCTAATAATAACCATTGATGAGTGGACGGAGATGTTCTTATTGTGTTAAAAATTTAAATGTTATCATGCTCTATCTTACCACCAGCGTGATATTGCTAAAAATTCATCCTCATGATTTGTATCTCGCACTTTCATTCACTCGGGTGATCGGAATTTTGCAACCCAATGACAAAGCAACCGTGATATCAAACATCAAAGGACAATGTTAATCCCACAGTTCTAATAATATGTATGGCCAATGACGATGTCGACTTGTCAACCTGCTTCTTTTATCAATAAATAACTAATATGGTTAAACTAATTATCAAGAATCTAATGAATTTAATCGAGAATTTAAGAAATGGGAATAAAAATAAGTTGTTTACAACTATAGAATCGGAATTGGAATTTAATTTTAATTCCAACATTGATATGCTTACTTTTATCTCTGAATTGGAATCGGGATAAATTCAATTATTTTCGAGCTACTAAAATATCCTTAGTTTATAATAATAATAATAATAATAATAATGACATATAAATAATAATAAATAATAAATAAAATAATAAAAATAATATATTTTAATAAAATAATAATAATGACAATGTCATTATTATTATTTTAATATTATTTGTGATTATTATTATTATAAAAATGATATTAATTAAAAAAAAATTAATAAAATTTAATAATAATAATAATTAGTAATAATAATAATAAAATTAATAATGATAATATTAATAAAAATAATTATAGCAATAATTAAAAATAACTAAAATAATAAAGTTAATATAATTTTTTAATAATAATAATAACAACAGCAACAACATTTAAATAATAATAAATAATAAAAATAAAATTAGTAATAATAAAATAGTATTAAAATAATAATAATAATGATATTATTATTATTTAATAATGACATTATTATTATTTTAATATTATTTGTGATTATTATTATTATAAAAATGATATTAATTAAAAATAAAATTAATAAAATTTAAAAATAATAATAATTAGAATATTAAAATTAATAATAATAATGAATGTTAATAATGATAATATTAATAAAAATAATAATAGCAATAATTAATAATAAATAAAATAATAAAGTTAATATAATAATAATAAACAAATAAACAAATAAATAATAAATAATAAATTTTAATAAAATAATATTAAAATAATAACAATGACATTAATGATAGTAATACTAACAATTAAAATAATAAAATTAATAAATTTTGATAATAATAATAATAATGAAATTAATAACAAAAAATAATAATAATAAATTAAATAAATTTTTTATAACAACAACAACAACAATAATAATAATAATAATAATAATAATAATATTATTATTATTATTATTATTATTATTATATAATAGTATTATTTAATAATAATTATAATGATATTATTATTAGTATTGTTGTTATAAAAAATTTATTTAATATTATTATTATTGTGGTTGTAAAACAAAATGCGTTCAATTCTTACCATCTCCTCTTGATGAAGCCTCCTCTCGTGTTCTTAGTTCTTACCGTCTCCTCTTGATGAAGCCCCCTCTCGAGGTGCCTAATGGTTGCAAGGATAAGAGCACTGTCGTCATTTATGTTAAGTGTCATTTATTCTCGCAATCCTAGATTCCAGTTGCTCATCAGAGATTTTGCCAACATTAAATTTAATTATAAACTAGTTTTCTCATCAATAAAAGTACAACTCTGTTAACTTTACAAGACACATGAAAGTTTCTTTTCCTTATAATTATATTAGAAACATATATATGAACTATTTTTCTTGTCAACTTCTTTCCCGAATTTTATGTGTAAGATAAAATTTGATGTATCTCATGTAAATACTGTGCTTACAAAGATGATAAACATGTCATTATATCAAGACAAAAAATTGTTTCTACTAGGTCTACAAACTGTAACCAAGGGAAGTAACACTTCTCATATGAGTATTCATCTGAGTGTTTTAAGTGTGTGATGAAAATGATGTCTACTAAAGATACAAGGTGTCTTGTCTCTAACTTCTTCTCAATTTTTAATTTTCTTATTCCTCTTTCACTCATCTTGTTCACAAAATAATCATATCTACTGCATAAGTTAATTTCTTGTTATTATAAAATGGAAAAACAATCGGTAATCAGTCAATAAAACAGTAAGTTAGTGGAAAGATTGTGAGGAATAAAGGGACTAAAACAAAAATGTAACCGTTTTGCATGTGACGGATACAAAGTTTTGTTCACTCCAATCTAAACTTAAATTTGTGGTCGCATTAGAACCAAGTGCCTGATCAGTTATGGTTGAGTTTGGTTCTCCAGCTCCATTTCTCATCAAAGCTATTACTGATGTGGCAGCTGGATAGGAGGCCAAGCTAAAAAATTTCAAGTTACAATGAAAGCTTTAAACATGATCTTGTGGAATAAAACAACATACATGTGAGTTTAAGTGTTCTTTGTTTACTTTAGGTTTCAATGTTTCTTAATTATCTAAATTTTGATTAATCTTTCAGTAGGGATTATGTTATTTTTAAGCGCTTTGTTTTAGCAACAAGTCTAAGGAATAGAAGGTCTAAAGGCATACTAAGCCTTCCATTCAAGATTCTATACCACAATGGAGGGTCTATTTGTAACACCAATACTTTATTATTTTTTAAAATTGATGTTTATTTATTTGGTTCTTTGTCACTAGTTTATTTCATTGTATTGATTTTCCGTATTGTTTTAGATTGCTTTTAGGCCCATCCCCCTGCAAAGCATTTTCTTATTTATTCTTTTTATTTACTGATAATTAATTTAATCAGCAAAACCACCGTGAGTGGCCTAAAAAAAAATGAAACGAGAGAGAGCAGAGCATATCAGAATTGTGAAATAGAAAAGATTGGGAAAGATGAGAAATAGAAGATAGACAAGGTAAGTGATTGGGGTTTTTGAGAGAGAAAATTTAATTTAAGTGCAAAAGATTAATACCCAGCTTGAGGTTTTAAAATCTGAAATGGTGATGGAGGAGAAGAGAAATCTTGAAGGATTAATTAGGAGTTGCTGAGTTGGTTTGAGGTAGGTAATTATAAACAATCGAGTGATTTATGTTTTAAAACTGAGAAGCAAGGCATTTTAACTATTTTTGTTCTTAAATTTACCATTGTCAGAAACACTTTGTTTGAATTAAATTCTTTTATGTTATGAATTTATTAAAATAAATGTGGATGTTCAAAGCATTCATCCTTTTGTTTTCCCACTATCTCCCACTAGCAACCTTTGACTTCTCTATAACTCCCACTATCACACAAGAAATTATGATCCATAATGTTTTCATTCAATTCATGTAGTGATGATGTAACTATAAAAGGAGAGTTCATCTCCTTGTTTTGTACACACTTGAGATGAATAAAATATTATTCTATAATATTTTGCTCTCTCATTTTGTTCTTCATCTTGTGTTACTTCTTTATTTTGTGTTGCGGGCTAATAGCTTTTCTAACACGTTATCAGCACGAGACGTTGATCAGGTATAAATTATTTTGTTTCTTATATATAGCAAATTTAGTTGTTATATAACTATAATTGTTCATCACCAAATTATGTCATATTAGTTATTATCATCCTATTGATGTTTGAAATAAGATTGCTTTCCCATGATTGCATGTATATTACTATATCTCTTAAAATATGCATAATTGTTGATATGAGATTTGAAATGAATTTTGTAACATGAATAGTATATGTGATGATTACAAAATTTTATTATTTTATTTCTATGAGTATATGACATATCTAATATTTACTTGTTAATAATGAATTAATTATTTATCTTTATTGTTTTATAGTTGTTTGAAAATGTCGAATCTCGCGAAACTTGAATTTGTGGCACTTGATATCTCTGGTGATAATTATCTATCATGGGTCTTGGATGCTGAAATCCACCTTGATGCAATGAATCTTGGAGATACTATTAAAGAAAATAATGATGCATCAACCCAAGACCGTCTTGAAATGATGATTTTTCTTCGCCACCATCTTCATGAACAATTGAAAAGTGAGTATCTTACTGGTCAAAGAGCCACATGTCCTTTGGGATTGTCTTAATGAAAGATTTAATCATCAAAAAAATTGTTATACTTTCAAAAGCTCAAGTATGACTGGATGCACTTACGATTACAAGATTTTAAATCTGTTAGTGAATACAATTCTGCATTATTCAAAATTGTTTCTCAATTAAAATTATGTGAAGTAGAGATTAACGATGCTGATTTGTTGGAAAAGACATTCTCTACTTTTCATGCTTCAATTTGCTCCTATGCAGCCAGCAATATCGAGAGCGGAGATTTAGAAAGTATTACGGAATTAATCTCATGTCTTTTAGTGGCTGAAAAAAATAATAAACTTTTGTTGAGAAACCATTAGTCTCATCCAATGGATCTGTACCTTTCCTAAGCGAATGGTACTTCGACCCGATAATCGTAATGCTAATCGAGGTCATGGTCGAGGCCGTGGCTACAAAAATAATCGAGGCCGCGGTGGCTATAACAAGAAATATCGATCAAACCACTCGAAGTGGAATAACAATAATGAGAAGCAAGAAAAAGATCCACAAAAGAAATATCCAAAGGATCATGAAAATGTTTGCTTCGAGATGTGGTGTGAAGGGACATTGGTCTCGTATTTGCCGAACACCAAAACATTTAGCTGATCTTTATCAAGCATCTAAAAATGAAAAAGGAAAAGAAATTGAGACAAATTTCATAGATCATGAAAATCCAATTGATATAACTCATTTGGCTGTTTTCGATTTTTGAAGATCCAATGGCAAAATTGGCCATTTAATTGGTGATGGACATGTGAAGACCGATTAAGAGTGCCATAGTTTGAAGTGTGTTATTTTTAAAGTTTGGTGTGTTTAAATTCTAAAATAAGTACTAGTGTGTTTAAAGCTTGGTGTGTTTCTTTACGCTTTATAGTGTGTTTAAGTTTATATTGTAAGAGTGTTTATTGTTTTTAGTGTTTTATGAGAATTTGGTGTGTAACTTTTCAATTTCCTTAATAAAACATTTTCTATAATGTTTTCTTTATATTATTTGAATATATTTTTTTTATATTCAATTGACTTATTTATATCTATGTGTGAAGATATACAATGAATTTGAACAATCACTTAGTGAATAATAATGAAGATGGATGTTTGGTGGATAGTGCAACAACGCACACAATTCTACGAAATAAAAAATATTTTCATAATTTAATATTAGCTAAGGCTAATGTTAATACAATATCTCGTTCTCGCTAACCTAATTGAAGGCTCTAGGAAGAGCTAATATTATGTTACCAAATGGTACAAAATTACAAATAAACGATGCTTTATACTCCAAATAGATCCAAAGTAGAAAATCGCTTAGTTTCAAGACATTCGTCAAAATGAATATCACATTGAAACATCTAATGAAGGTAATTGTGAATTTCTTTGTATTACTTCAACTATTTCATGCCAAAAGCATGTACTAGAAAAATTACCTTCTCTTTCTTCTCGGGTTGTATCATACAATTATAAGAACAATAGAAATAAACTTTGCAATAAACCGAGAAGTTCTCCTCGATCCAAAGATTTTTAAACTTTGGCATGATAGACTTAGGCATCCTGGATCAATTATGATGTGTCGTATTATACAAAATTCACATGGACATCAATTAAAGAACCGGAAGATTCTTTTGCTTACCGAAAGTCCATGTGTTGCTTGTTCTCAAGGAAATTAATAATTCGACCATCTCCGGTGAAAGTAAATTTTGAATCTCCTAAATTTTAGAGAGAATCCAAGGGGATATATGTGGCCCTATACATCCAAATTGTGGACCATTTCGTTATTTCTTGGTCTTAATAGATGCATCAACTAGATGGTCACATGTCTCTTTACTTTCTAGTCGTGGTGTTGCATTTGCTAGATTTCTTGCTCAAATTATTAAATTAAAAGCACAATTTCCTGATTTTCCTATTAAAAGAATTAGACTTGATAACGCTGGTGAATTCACATCTAAATCTTTTAATGATTATTGCATGTCTATTGGAATTGATGTTGAGCATTCTGTTGCACACACTCATACACAAAATGGTTTAGCTGAATCTTTGATTAAGCGTTTACAATTAATTGCAAGACCATTAATTCTTAGGTCAAATTTACCTTTTTCATGTTGGGGACATGCAATACTACATGCTGCATCATTAATTCGAATTCGACCAAGTTCTTATCATACATATTCACCTTCACAACTTGTTTTTGGCCAACAGCCAGATATTTCTCATTTGAAAATTTTTGGATGTGCCGTTTATGTCCCGATTGCTCCCCCACAAAGGAATAAAATGGGCTTACAACGAAGACTTGGAATTTATGTTGGTTTTGATTCTCCATCAATAATTAGGTATCTTGAGCCTTTAACTGGAGATCTTTTTACCGCAAGATTTGTGGATTGCCATTTTGATGAACAAGTTTTCCCGTCGTTAGGGGGAGAAAAGAAAAAAATTAATGAACGAATTAATGAACGACGTGAGATTACATGGCATGCATCATCATTATCTCATCTTGATCTTGGTTCAAATCAATGTGAACTTGAAGTTCAAAGGATCATTTATTTGCAAAATATTGCAAATCAAATTCCTGATGCATTTACTGATTCAAGAAAAATAATAGAATCACATATTCCAGCTGAAAATGCCCCAGCACGTGTTGAGATCCCTGAAGGACAACACGACGGAAGTAAAATACGTCTGAAACGTGGAAGGCCAATTGGCTCAAAAGACAGAATTCCCCGGAAGAGGAAAACACAAGAAAGGTTAAAAAATGAAATAAGTACTCCTGAAGAGCCATTGACTACTAATCAAATAATAGAGATTGATCAATCAAATAGTATTCATCCTGTTGATCTAGAAGAAGAAAATTTACCAACTACTGAAGAAGTATCAATTTCTCCTGAAGAGAAACAAAATAATGAAATAATGATTGGTTTTGTTGGTATAGAAAAATCTTGGGATCGAAATGAAATAATTATTGATGATATTTTTTCATTCACTGTTGCTTTTAATATTACAAATGATGATGAGGATCATGATCCAAAACTGTGGAAGAATGTCGACTTAGAAATGATTGGCCAAAGTGGAAAGATGCTATTCAAGTAGAGCTAAATTCACTTGCAAAACGTAAAGTATTTGGACCGATAGTCCCGACACCCGAAGATGTCAAACTCTGTTGGATATAAGTGGGTGTTTGTTAGAAAACGAAATGAGAGAAATGAAATTGTGAGATATAAAGCAAGATTAGTAGCACAAGGTTTTTCTCAAAGACCTGGCATTGATTATGAGGAGACATATTCTCTTGTTATGGATGCAATTACATTTCGATTTTTAGTTAGTCTCGCGCACCTCGAAGGGCTTGACATGCACCTTATGGATGTTGTAAATCGCTTATACGTATGGTTCTATTGATACGAGATATTTATATGAAAATCCCCGAAGGATTTAAAATGCCAGAAGCAAACAAATTTAAACCTCGTAGTTTATATTCTTTGAAACTACAACGATCCTTGTATGGATTAAAGCAGTCTGGGCGTATGTGGTACAATCGCCTAAGCAACTATTTATTGAAAGAAGGATATGTAAATAATCCAATTTGTCCTTGTGTTTTTATTAAAAAATCTGAAATTGGATTTGTAATAGTTGCAGTATATGTTGAAGATTTAAATCTCATCTAACTCCCGAAGAGCTTTCAAAAACAAACTTTCTTATTTGAAAAATGAGTTTGAAATGAAAGATCTTGGAAAAACGAAATTTTGTCTTGGCTTACAAATTGAGTATTTGTCAAGTGAAATACTCTTACATCAATCAACATATACTAAAAAAGTTTTGAAGCAATTTTATATGGATGAAGCCCATCCATTAAGTACTCCAATGGTGGTACGATCACTTGATGTGGGAAAAGATCCATTTCGTCCCAAAGAAGATAGCGAAGCAATTCTTGGTCCTGAAGTACCATATTTAAGTGCAATTGGTGCACTCATGTATCTTGCAAATTGTACTTGACCTGATATTGCATTTTCAGTTAATTTATTAGCAAGATATGGTTCTGCACCAACTCGTAGGCATTGGAATGGTGTAAAGCACGTATTACGCTACCTTCGTGGAACCATTGACATGGGTTTATTTTATCCAAATGGATTAAAATCACCACTAATTGGATATCTGAGATCTTTGGATATCTCTCTAATCCACATAAAGCCAGATCTCAAACGGGTTATTTATTTACCTCTGGTGATAGTGTTGTATCATGGAGATCAATGAAACAAACAATGGTTGCAACATCCTCAAATCATTCAGAATTACTTGCTATTCATGAAGCAAGTAGAGAGTGCATTTGGTTAAGATCAATGATACAACATATTCGAGAAACATGTGGATTGTCATCAATTAAAAATAACCCCACAATATTATATGAGGATAATGCAGCATGCATTGCCCAAATTAAAGATGGTTATATAAAAGGTGATAGGACTAAGCATATTTCACCAAAATTCTTTTATACGCATGAGCTTCAAAAGAATGGTGATATAGATATTCAGCAAATACGCTCAAGTGATAATCTAGCAGATTAATTTACAAAATCCCTACCAACTGCAACATTCAAAAAATTGGTACACAAAATTGGCATGCGTCGACTCAAAGATTTTTGTCCAAATCTTGAAGAATCTATGTCAAGATGAGGGGGAGTACACTTGTTGGGGAAAATAATTTATTTCGGAAAAATATTTTATATGTTGTACTCTTTTTCCTCACTAGGTTTTTATCCCACTGGGTTTTTCCTAGTAAGGTTTTAATGAGGCAACTTTATATCTTCAAAATTATTTATTTGAAGAGATCAATAGATAATGTACTCTTTTTTTTTCCTTTACTAATATTTTTTCCCCATAATGGTTTTTTTTTTTTAGTAAAGGTTTTAATGAGGCATATTCTTTTGTAATGAACATCCAAGGGGGAGTGTTATGAATTTATTAAAATAAATGTGGATGTTCAAAGCATTCATCCTTTTGTTTTCCCACTATCTCCCACTAGCAACCTTTGACTTCTCTATAACTCCCACTATCACACAAGAAATTATGATCCATAATGTTTTCATTCAATTCATGTAGTGATGATGTAACTATAAAAGGAGAGTTCATCTCCTTGTTTTGTACACACTTGAGATGAATAAAATTATTCTATAATATTTTGTTCTCTCATTTTGTTCTCTCATTTTGTTCTTCATCTTGTGTTACTTCTTTATTTTGTGTTGCGGGCTAATAGCTTTTCTAACATTTTAGTAATATCTATTAATTTGTCCTTTTGATTATAGTATAAAAAGAAGTTACAAAGATTGTTTCAAAGGCTGATTTTATTTTTACAAATATAAAGAGAAGAAATAATAAAGGTTTATATATATATATATATATATAGATATATATTGGCATTATTATTTATTTTTTTTAATGTGTGTGGCTAGAATTGCGATGGTTTGAGGCCTGAGTTGTTTAATACCATGGTGGATACGAGGCTGTGATTTTTGTCCCGATGAAAGTTTGCAAAACAAATCATGGGTGGCGGTTTTTGGAAATAATGCCCCAAAAGTAGGCTTAGCTGCACATAAGTGACAAGGTCTGTGGTTTTGATAAGTACTTTGTGATATTTGAACTTATTTAGACATTAAAGTCTTTCTTGGATTGATACTTAATTATATGTCAAAGAGTTTGTTGGGATTAAGTGGTTTATATACCATAATTATGGATACATGCCACGTTTTATCGTTTTATCTTTTAATTGAATATATGTTATTAGCCTTTAATTTATTTATCGATTGGAAATTTAAGTTTGTTTAAAATGTTAAAATATTGGTTTATATTAAAAGAATTATTCTTTTTAATAGTTAAACAACTTTATATTATGAGTGTTGTAAAATCTCAACTATTTATAATTATCTATTGGGATCTTAGCTCACTCCCTGCTTTTTATGTTTTGACAGTGATGACTGTAGTACAAGTCAACGGAGATTTGATTATTTCGTTGGGCATATTCTGAAAGTTGTATATCCATTCAATAGCTATTTTATTGTTATTAGGCATTTTGTTTAAAATTGTTACTAGATGGACTTGCATTTTGTGGAAACATTCATTATTTTGGGCAAAGCTTGTAAGTTAATGATTGATATTATTATGTGTGTGTGTATATATATATATATATATTGGTGATAGAGTACCTGAGGTCCCAAATTTGATCTTTCAAAGTTGAGGTGAGTAGTTGATTTGGCAATTTGTGCATTGAAGTGCAAGAATTTTGTATTATATTTGTTAGGTATTGATGAGTTCGGAATCTATTATTTTTGTTGGGTTTTGATGAGTTGGGAATGTGCGTATTTTAGAAGAGGTTATGTAATTTTTTTTTGGGGAACTATTGGCACCTTGCATATTAATTTCTTTAGTTGACACATTTATAAAGTCTGATTAAAAGATTTTTCATAACTTAATTTTATTTTCTTAAGTCGGCCAAATGAACATTTTTCCCATTTTTTTCATGATTTTTAATATGAAATATTATTGATAGATGCCTAAAATATTTTTGGGTATGACACTATTATTTGATTGTTGCCTTTGTGTTTCAGTTGTAATGAAATGGTATTTTGGAAATATATGTTAGATTATCACTATTGATGTAATCATCTTAAGGTTACCATGCTGAGAGAATACGATCGCTTTTGGTGAACATGGTAATCATCACAAAGTGTGGCACAATGTGTGACACCTACTGCTGAAAATTTGTAATATATGACTTCTTAATAAAAAATGTAGTCTTAGAAAATAATTGTTAATGTAAACTCTTATAATCATAATTTACGAACACTGTTAGTTTTGTATTCTTTAATGTATTCTTGTTGACGTTTTCTATCCTACTAAATCTATTCCAATAGTTTTGGTTGTTAGAATAATAAATCTTTTGGTGAAAACCATCACTTATAATCCAGGAATATTCATGTTGTGAATATACGAAGCGTACTTGAATCTATAATCTTTGAATTATCCTTTAGAGTCGTGTGGTTGGTCTTCCGGATCAACACGCTCTCCTGAGAACTCTTTAAGTTTCTCATGAGTCTCTTTGATGATGGGATATCAAAAGAGAATAGAACGATATGTGTGACCTTGGGGACTATAACCACTTATATAGATAACTTTTCCTTGTTGCTTTTAGGTATTTCTATTTCAGCCCTATCATAGAAAAATAATAATTATCCTTTTAGTCTCTACACATTAAAAGCCCACACCTTATTAGATATATTAAAACCCAAATTACTGAAAACCTCATGATCACTTTTAATTGGGCTTAATCTTATGTGATAGTTTGCAATACATAATTATTCACATATAAGCCTAACGTTAGATTAAGGATCCAACACATTGGATTAAAAATCCAACATTGGTGGCTCAAATGATGATTATAGGGAGGGATGTTTAGAGTAACTTTAAAAACCAATTAAATGTGCATATGTTGTAGCTATATTATCTAATATAGCTATTTTTCTTGGATGTGTTATCTGTTGTAGCGGTATTAGCTAATATAGCATGATGATTATAGAGAGGGATGTTTGACGTAGTTCTCAAATTGCATACGCACGCACACTACATAACACTTGAACTCAAGACCTAAGTCTTAGTAAGACAGCATACACTAGTAGAACTAAACCTTGGTCTTTTGGATTTAAAAAAGTTAATTATTAATGCTAATTACATTTTCCTCTAATACAAATTTTTCTTTATATAAATGAAACTTTAAGTGGTGAATGCTATGAATTGGCCATTGTTTTCTCAATATAATATAGGGACTATAGGATATCAATTGATTGGTGCATTTTTGTAGCAAATTCATGCATTTTTAAGGACAATAAATAACATTTGTGAAAAAAATTTCCTGCATATTAGATGGTAAAAAAAAGCACAAAAATGAAAAATTTATTATGCTGTTAACTTGTTGTTTAATGAAATCGTTTTACTGGCGTTATATATAACAACCAAAACACAAAATAAATTAATGTTTTTGTGCTTGGTCTATGCACGTGCCATGCAAATAGTACTTAGGCCCTATTTGGGATTTCTCATTTACAGTAGCTACTGAAATTACAAATGATTTTGAGTCAAAAATTGTCGATGAATGTAGACAAAAGCATGATTAGCTTCAATAAAAAAAGGAATTCAAGTAGATTGACTTCTCTAGCCAAATGTGAAGTATTTGGACCTATAGTCCAAACACCTAAAGATGTCAAACCTATTAGATGTAAATTGATATTTATATGAAAACGTAATGAATTTAATAAAATCACAAGAAATAAAGTGCGACTAGACCTGGTATTAATTATAAGGATATATATTCTCCAGGTGATAAATACCATTATGTTTTAATTTTTGATCAGTTTGATAGTCTCATAAAAACTTGATATGCATCTCATGGATGTAGTGACAACATATTTATATGGTTCACTTTATTCTAATATTTATATTAAAATCCCTGTAGGATTTAAAATGTCTAAAGCATATAGATCAAGTGATTACAATTTGTATTCAGTCACGCTGTAACAACTCTTATATGGATTAAAACAATCTGGGCGCATGTAGTATAATTTTTTTGAGTGAATATTTAATAAAAGAAGGATACATAAATGATCCTATTTGTCAATGCGTATTTATTAAAAAATCCGAATCTAAATTCACTATTGTAGCAACATATGTCGATGAAATGAATTTAATTAGAACTCCTGAACAACTTTCTAAAAGTCATTGAATATTTAAAAAGATAATTTGAAATGAAAGATTTAGGGAAAAAAAAATATTGTCTCAGCCTGCAAATCGAGCATAACACTAATGGAGTATTTATCCATCAATTTGCAAATATTAAGAAAATATTAAACCGCTTCGACATGAAAAATGCTCATTTGTTAAGTACTCCTATAGTGGTCCGATCCCTTGATCTTAAAAAGGATCCACTCTGCCCTAAAGAAAATGATGAAGATACTTGGTCCAGAAATACCATATCTGAATGCTATAAGTGTATTACTGTATTTAGCTTAGTGCACTAGGCCAGACATTGCATTCTTAGTGAACTTATTTGCAAGATTTAGCTTTGCACAAACTCGAAGACACTGGAATGGCATTAAACATGTTTTCCATTATCTTTAGGGAACGATGGACTTGGGATTATTTTACCCAACTGAGACAACATAAATATCGGGTCTTGTTGGTTATGCAGATGCAAGTTATCTTTCGGATTCCTTTAAAGCTTGTTCATAGGCAGGATATGTTTTTACAAATAATAAAATAGCAATTTCATGGCGATCTACGAAGCAAATTTTTGTTGCCACCTCCTCTAATCATTAAGAGATTCTTGCTTTACATGAAGTAAGCAAGGAATATATATGGCTACAATCTCTTATCTATCATATTCGGTGCACATGTAATTTAACTTTTGTTATAGACATTCCAACGGTAATATTTGAAGCCAATGAATCTTGTATTGCACAAGTTAGAGGTATGATATATCAAGAGAGATAGAACCAAACTCATCTCACCAAAGTTCTTCTATACTCATGAGCTTCGACGAGCTAGAAAATTGACATCAAATAGATACACTCCATGATAATTTTGAAGATCTTTTTACCAAAGCTTTGCCCACTTTAACATTTGAGAAGTTAGTCTATCGCATTGGTATGCGTCGACTCGATAGATTATCAAATTAATATTTGTCTTTTGAAAGGGAGCATTTTATCAAGGGGAGCCTAAATATCTAAGAGAAGAACTTCTATAAAAAGCTGAACACATGTACATTGTAATCTTTTTTCTATGATCAGTTTTTCTCTCTAGGTTTTACTTGGTTAAGCTTTTTAATGAGACAATTATTATAGCACATCCAATGTCATTTTATGATCATTTTAAAGTGGTGGTGATCCAATGTGGTGTATTGTGTAGCAGTGGATTTACTACCACTTTAATGGAGTACATTTATGGCTTATTAAAATGGCTTAAATTTAATAATTTAATAAGCATGCAGTTCATTGATTCGTTAGTTAAACATGATGTAATTTTTTACTATATATAGCCGTGAGATTGTAAGTGAAAGACATCCCATTCTTATTATCTCTTTATTCAACACGAAGAAAGAATTAAGAGTCGTTATTTTTCTCTTTTAAAATTTGCTTTCCTTTTAATTATTATTACCTATTTATCACAACAATAATATTTTTATTAGTATTTTGTATAAAGCATGAATGATTAGTGATTATAATTGAATTGGACTAAAAAAATAATAATTTTATGTGAAAAGTATAAAAATTTGACTAATATAAAAGAAAAGATAATAAATTTTATGAATGGAACCATTTAAAACTAAGCCGAACTAAACTTAGAAACCGAACCGAAATAATTCAGTTCAATTTCCTAAGTTCTGTTCATATTTGGTTCATAACTTCTTGAACCAATCGGGTTTGATTCAATTTGATTTTTAGACAAAATCGAACTGAATCAATTTATCCCACCCCTACCTACAGCAGCGTAATTTGGCATTGCGGGTTCGCCTAATAAGTAAAAAACCAGTTGGCTAATTCAAGCAACGTAGATGATTCTCAATTAATTTATCTAAACTAGATTTTTTTAATTTGAATATTACTATTCTAAAGAGGAATCATGCTCTTTTCAAAATTTTTTTCCTCCTGCAACTAATGGACATGCTTCTTTCACCTCCATCAAATCATAATCAACCAAGGAAGCATGTGTATTACCATTATGTATAAAAGATATCCATTGGAGAGATAAGCTAATATCCACAAATGCATGCCTTTTAGAGTAGTAGTACACGTCAAGCAAAAGGCTAAATACAAGGTCTGAAGAAAAGTCATAAAATAATATTGAGGTAACCTAGCTAGTAGCTACTAGCATCTTAGTGCGATCGCAGAGAAGTACTTATTGAAAATTAATATCTTAATTTTAAGTTAAAATGATTATTTTTCAAGAATTTGGATGTGAAGTCCATTAGGGAGTATGAGGCCAGGCTTTCGAACGACATCACCTTCTTTGATGACAGACCAGCTGTAGGTTGTAACTAAGTAATGGAGAAAAACTGCCATTTGAAGCTTTGCTAAGTCAGCTCCAACACAAAGTCTTGTGTCACCACCAAAAGCCATGAAACTCTTCGATCCAGCATGCAGTTCTTTTCCCTGTACGAAATTCTTTTTTAATTGGAATCTTTAATCAAAATTTTAATTTGCCGATCCACCACTTGATCATAGATTATAATAGAAAAGCTTACTTTATCATGTAAATCAATTACTGTTACGTACCTCCCAACGCCATGGATTGAGTGCTAGAGGGTCCTCATATTTTTCCGGAGTTAAATGAACAACTGATGAAGCCACCATAACTAGCCAGCATGCTGGAATCGTGTATCCTGCAAGAGTTATGAACAAACTCACAAGTGTTTCTTATGTTAAACAGCTTGTTTATATACAACTAATACAAGTGATGAGTTGATGAAAACTCACCCTTTATCTGCACGTCCTTGGATACTTTCCTGAAAGCCCCTGGTACTATATTTGGAAGCCGAACAGTTTCATTGATGACCTGGAAATCAGAATTTCAACTGATGCGACTTTCATCTATTGGATGATAGCACAGAGTAAGACCATTCAAATCAAATTACTAAGCACGATACTACATACCATGAATTATTTAACATAAAAAATTTAAGTAAATTTTAAGAGTAATTCGTCGATTGAACTCACCATATGCGAAAAGGTCATTGATTTATATTCTTCCCATGTAACTTCAGATTTGTTGCCATTTTTCCTGCTTCTGCGAATTCCCTCATGCTCTTTCTGAACAAAACTATAACATTTTGTTATTTAGGGCGGTATAAGAGGAATGCAAAAGATTAAATGCATCGGCTAAATAAAAATATTACTAATTGCTATGTAGATACATACAAACCGTTAATTCTGCTAACACGTCGGGATGATCGAAAATACACTTCAAGAGCAATGTGATGGCTTGAGAAGTAGTTTCATGTGCAGTAAATAGAAGCTGAAAGACCAAGCTGATTGCAATGGTTTCATCCATATTCCATAACGCTGTCTTCTTTCTCCACTTCAGCCACTAAATGATCCATGACCATGAAATCATCACAATTTATTTTTGACGCTTTCCTCTCTTGGTAGATGTCCTCATCAATCACCGTTGTTGCTTTTTAACGTCCCTAATTAATTATGACCATAATGAGATTGAAAATTTAATGAAAATCTTTACCATAATACGAGTGTTCAGTAATAATAACGCTGTTTTGATAGATTTAAAATAGTGAAGGATTTGACAGAAAATGGAAAATGTTATTTTTATTCAGTTGCAGGACAATAAATTAAAAACACCATTTTCACTTTTAATCCCAACAACAATAAAAGCCGAAAATGCCGATGATGCTAAAATAATTAAAATAAAAGCATTTATTTTTTTTTTCCCTCCTCAGAATTCTAACATTTATGTGCTAATGGACTAGTGGGACCAATTTGTATATCGCATATTTCTGTTATACTAAATTCACTGAATTCATATATAACATGTGTGTATTTATTTTGAAAAATCATCGTATATTTACTGTAATTAGTAATATTTAATTCATGCATACATATCATACATATATTAAGTAGGTATAGTATAAAAATGAATATACTCAAAAATCTCTGGCATCATATACGGTTGTACAATAATTAAAAAAAAAAAAAAAAATATATATATATATATATATATATATATATATATATATATATGTCAAAATATTTTTCTGGTTGGTATGGTACCTGTAAACACGCACGGAAAGCGTCCCGGGACTGTTCAAAGGAAATGAGAGAAGACCCTCCATGAAGTCTTTGGAATACTCTCTGAGCCTCTTCATATCTTTAGTTTCATCATAACTGAATAGTTTCTTACGAAAATAGTCAAATAACATCTGCACCCAAATTAAAATAAAGAAATTAATTGTCATAAATAGTCAGAATTTACACGCGTAGATCTCAAGTACTTAAAAAACTTACTTGTGCAGCTTCTTCTTTGACATCGTAGATGCCGCAGCTAGCCCATCAATGTAGATGACTGCGAGTGGTCTCATCGACTTGGTGCAGTAATTTTGCCCTTAGGTTTTCAGGGCCAACAAGATGCAGATTCAAGTTTCTTAGATACTGATGAACGTTTTCATGGTTGTTTCGCATGCCATTTCGCCCAATAATTTCAAGAAAACTCTCAGTGTACGACACAGAAAAAGGTTTATTTTCTTGCTGGAAGATCTTATAGTTTATTTCTGGATCCGTTGATACTATCATCATCTGCCCAAATAGATTTGTTCGAAATAATGGTCCATATCTGAAATGAATTATATTTCATCAATTATTTATTTATTAATCTTAATTAATATTTCATTTACACACATAAATTAATTCCCCATTGGCCATTGCATGTATGTGGCTAGATCGTAAGCAACGGAATAACATATATATATATATATATATATATTTGTGATTAGTGTGTGTAAATATATAACGACTCGTGTGAATACTTTTCAGAAAATTAGAAATTGATTAATGTTAAGCAATCGAATTATTATTGTGATCGTACAATCCATGTTGACAGAAGAACTGAAATGTCTGTCCAATAATGGGCAATCCCATTGAACCAGGAGGTAATTTGCCATTGCACTTGGGATTTGCCCAAGTATAAAACCAGTGGATAATTCGAACAACAATTAGAGCCAACAGGACAAGAGCAATTTTCCACTTTTTTTTTAACCTTTGAACTTGCTAATTAAATGCTAATGGTCCTGATGAGTTTTATAATAATTGAGGTCGGGCTTTCTCATTAGAAAATTATTGTTGATTTGAATATCTGTGGGTGATCTTCTTTGGTTGATTATTGTTGTAATAAGAAATGTGAAAACTAAAATAGGCGTGATAGCGTGAGATCATGATAACTACGAGGCATGAGAGAGAACCGATAGCGAGGAGGCTTAATAAGTCAAATAAAGCGCAACTACTAGAGCTTTGCAGCATATTGAGATGGACAAGAAATGCCATTTAAAACAGCAGGAGGACAAGGTGGAGCTTATGAAAACCAAGGAAAAGACTTAAAAGATGGAGGCATCACAACCTCGGACACCTCGGGTATGTAGCCCACCGCATCTAGCTATACGCGATCGAGGGTACCATGTTTCTAGTGTACCCCGAGTACCTCAGTTTACTGAAGCCGATATGAAAGTACCCGAACATGAAGAGCAATATGAAATACTGTGATTTTCATGAGGATTTCAGCCATAGCACTGTCGAATGCTTCAGCTTGTACGAATAAATTGAATCTTTGATTCTCAGTGGGTATCTCAAGGAGTTTGTTGCCAATATGTGGCAGGCTAGGAAGTCATTGGAGAAAGACAAAGTCAAACAACACCTGCCCTACTATAGTCTCAAGTATGAAGCACCTTACGGATCCAAAAACTTGGTTTACGTACGTACGATTGCTGGTGGATCCACTCTCACCGGTGAATCCAGGAGAGCCATAAAGAATTATGGTAGGTCGCCATTGCCTATTGCCATCATCGAAAGGAAGTCAATTTTTCTTGCCACGATCGACTTTAGGCACCCGCCACCCAATTCCAATCCAGTTCACGGAGGAATATGCTGAGGGCATCTCATACCCCCCATGACAATGCCCTAGTCATAACGCTCCAAGTTGCCGCAAGCAAAGTGGCAAGAATGCTGGTGGGCACCGGTAGCTCCGTAGATATCATTCTCAAAAGTGTATTGGATCAGTTGTTAATTGAATCGCCAAAAATTACTCCAAATATTACACCGCTTATTGGTTTTGCCGGGGTGTTAAGATTGGCAAGGTACCCAATTGTGATATTCACATAATCGACTTCCTCATTGTGGATCACCCAGGTGCCTACAATATCATTTTGGACTGGCCATTTCTAGTAACAACCAAGGCAGCCGTATCCATACATTATCTCGCCATGAAGATTCCTACCACCAGCGATATTATCACCATCAAAGGAAATCATTAGGCAGCTTGGGGCTACTATTCTGTTGCCTCTAAAGTAAGTTATCAGATTGCTTCTGATGCTCAGGCAAAGGGGTACCTCGCCAGGAAAAGATTATCACCACATGGGCTAGCTGTTCGTCTAACTAAGCGAGCATTTGCTAGAAGACGGAGAAATGCCTAGTGGAAAGTTTTGCAAGCTGGTCAACAAGAAAAAGAGTAAGGGGAGTCGCTAATGGAGGTTGATTTAGTGAGAGCTAAGATACATGGGGCACCCAAGAACACCCAACTGGAGTCCATTAGTGAGCTTGAAGCACTTTACACCACTGTACCGAAAGAGAAAAAATGAGAAGCCCCAGTAGAAGAGCTTATCGATGTTGCAGTCAGCCCCGCAAACCCAATCAAGATCGTCAAAATTGGCTCTTACCTCCCTGAACAACATCGGGAGCAGCTCATAAACTTCTTGTAGGAAAGCCATGATGTGTTTACTTGTTCCTAAGCAGATATGCCATGTGTTGGCCCTTTAATTTCCTGCCACAAGCTCAATGTCAACTAACATCACAAGCCTGCCAAGCAAAAGCACCGGACCTTCAACCAGGAGTGGTATGATACTATTGAGTCAGAGGAAAATTGTCCACTAGTAGTCGGGTTCATTAGGGAGGCTACATACCCTGACTGGGTATCGAATGTTGTCCTTGTCAAGAAAGCAAATGGGAAGTGGCGTATATGTGTTGATTTTATAAATTTAAACAAGTCCAACCCAAAGGATAGCTTTCAGCTCCCAACCATAGACCAACTAGTTGATGCCACTATAGGGCACGGGATGCTCACTTTTATGGACGCATTCTCCGGTACTACTAAAAAAATGCTAATTTATAATAGATTTTTTATGATAGATATTAATATATCACGAGTCTATCGTGTAGTAATGATATTTTCGTGATATATAACATATATCATGCTTTCATTAGCGTATTTGTGATGATAAATAATGAGACGTAAACTGATTGATGGATAAATATCATGGTTGATTAATTTAAATTTTAAAAAATTCAAAACAACATGCTGTTTAAGTTGTTTATTTCACATGACACAAAATTGTCATAGATTGAAATGAATTATTTAAAAATTATTTATTTTAAATATGTAATAGATTTATTTATAAAATCTGAAATTGTTTAAGATTAGTGGCAGTACAAATTTGCAATTACTAATTATTTAAAAAGGTTTCTCCATTGTATAACTCCATTTATTTACATTGATAATTAATTAAATTAAAAAAAATGCACTCGTTTTTGTTTTGGAAATAACGTTTCAACACTTACCAAATTTTGCTGAGTGTTGCAACTTGCAACGATTGAAACACTTTTTAATTTAATTATTTTAATTAAAAAAACAAAACGCAATCGTTTTGCTTTGGAAACATCGTTTCAACACTTTAGCAAAATTGTTGAAATGATTGAAACCCTTTTTCTTTTTCTTTTCTCCACCCTCTCAACCACAGAAGAAGCTCCGCTACACAACTGAAGAAAATCAATTGAACGAAGCCCTTTTTATTTTTCACTCAATTGCAGAAAACCCCTAATCACCCACAGTGCCTCACGGCCCCATCACAACTGAAGAAAATCAATCGAACAAATCCCGTCACAGCCACCAAGCACCCATCGCGAATTTACAATTGCTCTACTCTCACCGCCCTCAACAACCCTAACTTTCACAGCCCTCAGCCCCTCACAATTGCTGAAACAATCATCTAGAAAAACTTAACAGACCAAAATCGATTCTGTGACTACTCGACGCACAAAAATTCAAGAGAGAAGCTCTACTGTCATCTTTACATTCAAATCTTGGCAGCAGCAACGTGCAAACATAGCATGTCATCTCGTGTCATTCTTCTCCTCTCCAAAGCCAGACGTGTTATGGTGAGTCCGTTTGTACTAATTGCTGGTTTATTCATTGAATTTGGTGTCTAATTGATTTGATTTTTAAGATCTAGGGTTTGTTCCCTTTTTAAGTTCTGAAATTTGAAAACAAAATTGAGTCTTTATCGCAGTGATTCGAGCAAGATAAAAGGGCTCTTTTATAATTTTGTAATAATTAAATAAGCTGCATTGCAGCGCCTGCTTTCTGCCTAATGAACATGTCTGTTTGGCTTGCATCCTTTACATTTGACAAAAATTTCTATGCCTGTACTTTTATTTTCGTTTGGTAAGCTTTCTTAAGAGTGACTATATTGTGGGCAAAAGAAAATAAAAGGAAAATTTAAGGGGAAAGTGGAGGGTGTTTCATAATTACTTAATTTTATCGCCAATGGAAAGAGCAAAAAAGGTGTCATTTCATACTATTTTAATGGTTTGAGGAAAAGGAAAATAATCATTCATAAATCTTTGAAGTTGTTTAGATATTTAGATCGATTTTTTTTAATTGAAATTTTATAGCTGAGCTGTAGATACTAGAATAGATAAAGTAATTGATAACTCTATGAAATGAGAGTTATCATGCTACATTTAAACCCAAAATTTACATTACTTAGAGAGTAAATGATTGATTTTTATTATATTTTTATTGCAATTAGCATATACATGTATTTAATTTTAGTTGTAGTAAAATTCTATGTAAAGACCATCTCATGCCTTTACTTTGCGCGTAATTGTAGGTAACCCCAAGTGCTCATAGTTGATAAATGATGCTACAGAAGAAGGATCGCATGCTGCAGCAATGGGCTTGCAGAAAACAACAAGAGACTTGTCTGATACACAAGATCGAAACAGAGGAAATGTTGTAGCAACCCAGGAGCTAAGATAGATAAAGACAGCTCACATGCCATCCAACAAAATCGACTGGTGATTATTCTGCTATCACATGTCAGTAGCAGACCTACAAAAAGATACCAAAAGATCAGCCTGCATGTGAGATAATATCAAGCAAAAATCAAGAAGAATGTTGGAGAAGTTGCTGCAGCAATCTGATAGCAATAAGAGAGATAAGAAAAACTGTCCAGCTGTCACATGTCAGCAGCAGACAGAATCTGCTGCAGCCGTCACTGCCACTATCAGCAGCAGATAAATAGTGGCTAGCAGCACAAATTATCATGTGGTCCTAGGTTCTCTTATAGTGACAAGTGTCCTCTATTTCTTCTTAGAGGTGCCTTAATTCCAAGATATAAAGAAGCCACCATGATCTTTTGACACACACATCCAACGCACATTATAACCATTAATCTTGCAAAAATTTATAAGTTGTTAATTAATGTGGTTTCATTATCTTTAAAATTTTTCAAGCGTGCTTGCCTTTTTTTTCCTTTCTTCCGAAATAATTGTTGATATTCCCCTTTTGTTCTATCAATTTTCTAACTCTCTAGAGCTCACATTATTGTTTGTCTTTCTTTAGGCATGCCTTTATCATTGAATGGCCAGCTCCCTTTCCTCTTTTGTAATTTGAATAATAGTAGGAGCTAGCTACTACTATTACTTCAATCAATTTTGTTAAGATGCTATTACTTCTGTTGCTCATCTTGAGTTTGTTAAAAATGCTTGAATGAAAGTTATCTGCATTTCTTAATAAAGAGAATAAAAAATATAGAGTAGTGTTATTTTGGATTTAACTTATTGAGTTTTTGGATGCCTATTTATTATAACTTTAAACCAGATTTTTATTTTGTTATTTTGGATTTTCTGAGTGCTTGTTAATGGATTTGTGTTTTTTTTTTTAAATCTGAGTGTATTGTCAAACAGGTCTACAACTACAAGCTGATTACTTATTTCCATAACATGGGGGTTTTATTTAATGTTAATTTTTTATTATCGTTTATTTATTCATTTTTCAATGAATGATAACAATTTTGTTGTGAAGTTTTCTGGGTTTTGATAGTTACAAGAGTTAGATCTTTGAAAGATCAAAATTTTAGCTAGCTTTTTCCTTTTTCTTTTTTTTGCCCTGAGCTTTCAATTTTCTTGAATCAATTTATTGATGCATAATTTATTAGGTTTGGTTAATAGTTATTGGCAATAATACTTTGAGTCATTGATACTCAATGATGTTCTTCTCTTTCCATTGTTTCGATATTTTTCAATCTGTCCCTTAGTTTTTCCAGACATGGTAAATGTTACCAAACAATGTCGACACACAATTAGCAATAAAATAGCTTGTTGTAAAGCCATGGAGAGTTATGTCCTGCTTACAAGAGCAAAGCTTCATCACCAACTTGCAAACTTTGAATTGCGCTGCTTCACTTGGGATGAAGTTGCAGAAAGCTAATGTCTCCCAAAATGTTTATGATCTCTCGCATATTAATTTGAAGGACTTCTCTCTTCAAGGTCAGTATTTTGTATGCCCTCTGAATAAGTAATGCTAAATCATATTTCATTTTTATTAAAAGAAATGGTAAGAATGGATGAAACATTTCTTAATCCAACTATAAGGTAAGAGCTGTTTATTAAGTACTTAGGTTAGTTTGGGTCTGTTTTGAGGCTCAAATGTTAATTTACTTGGTTGTGTTAACTTGGTCCAATTTTAATACGTCAATATAACGCATAATTATTTTTGGTTGACCTTGTAATTATGTTGGATTATATTGGTTTGGTTTTGGTGCTCGGCTGATGGAACACTGCCTTTTGGAATTTTGAATGTACTGTCAGTTTGGGTCTGTTTTGAGGCTCAAATGTTTATTTACTTGGTTATGTTAGTTTGGTTCAAGAGCCAATTTTGATATGTCAATATAATGTATAATTGTTTTTGTTTGAGTTTGTAATTGTACCTGGATTTGATGGCAGTTTGGTCTGTTCTTGGTGTTGATTAATTCTAGATTGTTCATGTTGTGTTGATGTTAATTCCAGGTGCATTTGATTCAGTTGATGTTGCTTGTTTATTGAGATGGTTGATTCAAGCGGTGTTGTAACTTTTAGGTGGTGTTGCTAGTTGATTCAGATGACTGATTCAAGATTGTTCGTTTTAAGAATTGTAATCGTTATGTTGGGAAAAAAATTAAGAACTAATGATGCATTTATTTATTTATAATTGTTGTAATTGTTGTAGTCATTTTATTTCATAACTGAATTATAATTTATAAAACTTTTGGATGGATTTTATAATTATTATATATGATATATATATATATATATATATATATATATATGAGTTATTATTATTATTATTATTATTATTATTATTTTATATTTCAATTAATCCCAATAAAAAAATAATATAAACAAAATTGCAGCAATTTCATTAATTCCCGCCAAAAAATTTGATAAACAAAATTGGCGCCAATTTTGTAAATTCTCGCCAAAAAATTAATGGAGAAAAATTACCACCATTTTCATTATTTCCTGCCAAATAATTAAAATATTTTCATTAATTCCCACCAAATCTTAAACAATTTTAAGGAATTAATATTAATTAAAATAATTAAATAATTTTATTATTCCAATTAAATATATCATGTTTATATGACATACAATAATCATGAATGGGAAATGTTTATGACAGATATTAGTCATGCGTGAAGATTTTCCTTCAAAGTAACAATGACAGAATTGTGATGGATAATACGTCATGCTTAACATGACATATAAAAATAGTGATGGTATTTTCTTGACACCGGAATCAATGACAGTTGCTCAACCGTCATGCCATAAGGCAGATGACGGGTAGTAACCGTCATAAAGGACTTTTTTTCTAGTAGTGCGAATACAACCAGATCCAAATGTATAAGCCAGAGTAGGAAAAGACAGCCTTCATCACCAACCATGGGTTATATTGGTACAAGGACATGCAAATAGGTATAAAGAACCTCGGGGCCACATACCAATACTAGGTTAACAAAATCTACAAAGACCAAATTAGGCGCACAATAGAGGAGTACATAGGTGATGTGATCACACAATACATGCACGCCAATGACCATATGAGGCACTTAAGGACACCTTCGGTGTTATGAGAAAGCATCATATGCATCTCAACCCTAAAAAATGTGCGTTTGAAGTTACATTAGGAAAGTTTATTGGATTTATGGTACGGTAACAAGGAATCGAAGTTAACCTCGATAAAATTCAAGGGGGTCCTTAAAATGAAGTTGCTACACACCATTAAAGAAGTATAGAGTTTGGCGGCGGGTACCCGCTCCGAGCCGCTTTATCTCTAAGGCCACGATCGTTGCAAGCCCTTTTTCAAAGCCTTGAAGGTGGGCAAGAAACTCAGGTGGACCACCAAATGTGAGGATGCTTTCCAGTGGTTGAAAAACTATCTCGTTCACTCACAATTGCTAGCCAAACCCAAGCTTGGGAAAGTGTTGTTGTTGTATCTTACCGTATCCTAGCATCCCACCAGTTCAGTATTACTCAGGGAAGATGAGGATGGGACACAACGACCCATCTACTATACTAGCAAAGCCATGGTTAATATTGAGAAGTGGTAACCCGCCTCCAAAAAATTGGTCCAGGCATTGATTGTCTCAGCTAGGAAGCTCAAACAATACTTCCAGGCCCACATTATTGTAGTCGCCATAAATCTCCCCCTCAGGTAAATTTTACAAAACTTAGATATTTCCAAGAGGTTTGTTCGTTGGTCCCTTGAGTGAGCAAGTTTGACATCATTTTTAAGCCTCGCTCGGCTATTAAAGCTCAGGCCATTGCTGATTTCTTTGTAGAATTTACCAATAACTCCAAGGGTAGGGAAATTTTGGGACACTCGAGCGAGGCAACACTCGTGGTAGAAGAAGAGCAAGTCTGGAAAATTTATGTTGATGGCTCTTCCAGTTCACATGGAAGTGCTGCTGGAATAATAGCATTGACCCCGATATGGTGAAGTTGTGCTACGCATTGCAATTTGGTTTCAGAGCTTTAAACAATGAAGCCGAATATGAAGCTATCATAGCTGAATTGAGAATGCCAAAAGCGTTCGGAGCAAAGAGAGTCTACATCAAGAGCGACTCTCAGTTGGCAGTTAGTCAAATTACCTCGAAGTATTAGGCTAAGGAAAAAAAAAAAAAAAGGGTACCTCAAAAAGGCCAGAGAACTTATATCGCAATTCAGTGAAGTTAAAGTAGAAAGGGTACTAAATATAAAGATTGTGAAGTGGAAAATCTGGCAAGATGGCCTCCTTTGGTGCAACCCAATCAGCAGTCGTGACAGAGCATATACTCACCCCCTAGTATCATTTTCTAAGAGCCAAAGGAGATAGAATCACCGTCAACAGAGCAACCATTGATGGAACCAATTATAGGGTACCTCAGGGATAGGGAGCTGCCCGCAGGCGAGGATGAAGTAGGAAGACTGAAGAATAGGCTACATGATATTGCCTTTTCTAAGAAACTCTATATAGGAGAGGGTTCACCCTCTTATACCTGAAATGTTTGAAAAATGATTAAGCGGAGTATGTCATAAAGGAGATACACATATAGATCTAAGGTAATCATTATGGAGCACAATCGTTGGCCAAAAAGCCCTTCATTAACTGGCCCACGATGCATGATGATCCAAACAAAATTGTAAAGAGCTGCGATAATTGCCAATGATTTGCCAAGGTACCTCACATGCCTCTAGGGAAATTAACGGTTATGTTATCTCCCTGCCCTTGTGCTATTTGGGGTGTGGATCTCATTGGACCAATGCCAAATGAGAGGGGGCAAGTGAAGTACACCATTGTTGTAGTGGATTACTTCATGAAGTGGGTGGAAGTGGAACCGTTAACAAATACCATGGAGAAAAAAATCACTGAATTCATTTGGAAGAACCTCATCTGCAGGTTTGGTATCCCCAATGCCGTAGTAGTGACAATGGGAAGTAGTTCGATAAAAAAGATTTCGTAGCTTTTGTTCAAAACTCGGGATAGCCAATCGTTTCACCTCCCCAACTCACTTGCAATTCAGCAGTTAGGTGGAAGCTGTTAACAAAATTATCAAAGGCATCCTAAAGCAGAAGTTGGAAGAAAGGAAAAGAGCTTGGATAAACGAATTACCCAATGTTTTGTGAGCCTATTGAACTACCCAAAATATCTCTACTAAGGAGACAACATTTCCCTTTCATTTGTAGTTGATGCAATGATCCCAGCAAAAATCGGGATACCTTCTTACAGACGGCACACTTTGATGATGCAGAGAATACCTCCTTAATTACATCCAGCCTTGACTTTGTAATGGAAAAAGACCAGCTACGCAAGTATGGAATCGTATAACCAGAAACAAAAAGAGAAATGTGAAACAAAGAGGCACAAAAACCAAAAGAAAAAGCAAAACATAGGTGATGGTAGGGTATCCCCGAAATACCTTCTAGCCATACATGGTTCATCTCTAAAGTAGATGGGATATTTTGATCAATCAGCCTCACCTTCATTAACCTGTCTTCACTTAACACATCACTCTCTCTCTCCTTGAAGAGCCAATATCCTTTACTCAAAACTGCTTACCTCCCGACTCACTATCTGAACAGGGCACTTCCCCTTAATCTATGTAATATCTACAAAGTCACGAGGAGCACTAAGTGAGAATGACAATCTACATATAGAAAACTAGTACCAAAGAAAAGAAAAGATAAGGATCACATACTGTCTTTATTGAATGAGCAAGTAACCATTACATGCTCACTCTGGACAGGGTATCCCACCCCCAGTTATCATCTACCACAAACCAGCCATATTTATACCCCTTTTTCAAAGAAGGGTCCATCTCTACTAGGTTCCCATAAGTAGCCCAAGTGGAAAAATAAGCAGTGGACAAGCCTTCGGGCTTTTTCAAGCTTTTCAGTTAGTATAACCCCTTTAACTCTTGGAGTCTAATATCCATTCCAAACATTCTAACCATAAAATTTGGAGGCCGTTTAGAATTCTCACATTTGACCGAGAGCCACACAGAGATAGTTAAACATCTCTCCATAAAAAGACTAGAGCGATAGGTAGAGTCCTAGGTCAAATAAATTAATATGTAGTGGTATCCCATCTGTTTCAAGGCTTTTTGGGGATTTACTTTTATTAGGTACCTGGAGATGGACAGAATGGGGAATGTTGTACTCTAATCTTTGCAAGGTTCTACTGGGTAGTTGATGCAGCGAAAGTTTAGAGTTTTAATATTCTGTTGATTCTTGAGAATACCAGAATAAAGAAATGATTTAAATTCACGTTAATTTGAGAGAATACCATGAACCTAGGGAGTTAAGAGTGATTGATTCCGCATAATGCCGAGAATTAACTGAACTCAAAATATCACACAGAACTTTGAAAAACTGAAAATATTATTGAATTCAAATCTGCTTTCAAACCTACAAGAGAGGGCTATTTATACGAGTAGTAATTATCCAAAGCCATGAAGTAAAGGAAAATAAATTCCTAAACTACTTTAGAAGCCGTATTATGGGTTACACTACTAGACCATCACTGCCTCACCCTCATCCCATTAACCTACATCAACAAGAAGAACATCTATTTGATCCAATCGACAGTACAATGGAACCATACTATGAGTACAACTTTAATTTCTTAATATTATTTGATTACCAAGTAGTTTAGATAAAATCTATATTTAATTATGTTTAGCGGCATTTTTTAAACAAGTTTTGACACCAAACATTAACTATTAGATTGAAGAAAAAAAACTACTGTAAATCAAAATACTAACTAAAAAGTTGTGAATCAAATTCTCAAAATTGATTATTCTGTTTAGAACTAGAATAATAAAATTAATTGTTCACTTGACAAACCAAATAAAATTAAAAGCAACCATTAGTAGGAAAAAAATGATCGTTTATGTAAAAAAATTAATTACTTAAATCTTTTGCAAGATTTTTATATTTATTTAGAGAATCTTATTTTAGAAAATATACCATGTAATTCCATAGAACTTATTTCTTGTCAAATCTTAGAAAACTCTTTTTAATCTTTGCAATTTGTTATCATACTCAAAGTTTTCTTGTTAACACCTTGTTTTGTTATTGGCATCCATTTGTATACACTTGTATTTTATTCAAAGTTTTCACATTACAAACAAACAGTGTTTCATTCAAAGTTTTTACATTACAAACTTTCCAGGACCAGCACAATTAACCTAAATTGAGAGAAATACTTTTGAGTAATTTAGACAATTTTGAATAAAGTGGATAAGAGAAGAAGAAAGACAATAATGAATTTCGCAGAGAGATAAAGAATTAAAATAAGGGACAAGTTAAGCATTTATTTGCTTTAGTTTGGAGAAAAAAAAAGGATATGAATAATATATTTATTTACATTTTGATTTAACGTGAATATGTATTTTGTTTTATTACATTGATTTTTTTCCTTTTAAACATTTCTTTCGTATTGCCATATTTATATTTTTTATTAGTCAAACTTACGAATCCCAAGCTAACGGCTGATTTTTTTTTATTTTTTTTTCCATAAAGGCTTACAAAAGCCAAATTTCGCCCAATTCGTTTATCATATGGTCTGGTTTTTTACGACCCTCAAGTGGCTGAAGCTAAGGTGAGCATTCATCATTATTTTATTTTTTGTTACCTATTGATTATTAAGTTTAATGTTTCATTATTTTTTTAATGAAATACTTTGTTATTTTTCCTTGTATGATGTAGAGGACATCAAGGACGTTATAAGCCATGCTAGGGGTTACAATACCAGACCATCACTGCCTCACTCTCCTTCCACTAACATACGTCAACCAGAGCCAGCTCTACTACTAGGAAAATTAGGCGATTGTCTGGAACCTTAAATTTTAGAAAGATCTCAATTTATATAAAATTTATACTACCTAAATAAATAATATAAAATTTTAAAAGATTTTATTCACAAAAGGCTTAAGAAATTCTATATTAAAATTTACATATATTAAAAGTGAACAAATAACATGTATACTTAACGACCACAAACACGTATACTCAATAAAATATTTAAGTTAGAATCATAAAAATTTTGATTACAATTATAGAAATTTTACCTATATAAATAATATAACAATTAGCCATTATCGTGCCATTATTTTTAATATTTTATTTTTCAGTGGTATCATTGTTATTCTTTTACAAATTTGATTAATCTTGTATTGATGTAGTATATGATTAGTAAATTATTAATTTTAAATTTTTAAACAACTACAAATTCGCCTAAGGTCTCAAATATCCTTGAGCCGCGCCTAACCTCAATAAGAAGAACATTTATTTGATCCATTTGACAGTAAATTGGAACCATACTATTGATACAACTTTAATTTCTTAACATTATTTGATTACTATGTAGTTTAGATAAAATCTATATTGAATAATGTTTAGCAGCCTCATTTTTTTAAACAAGTTTTGACACCAAGCATTTAATATTACATTGAAGTACAAAAAACTACTGTAAATCAAAATAATAACTAGGAAGTTGTGAATCAAATTCTCAAAATTGATTGTTCTGTTTAAAATAGTTATTAATTATTAAGTTTAGTGTTTCATTATTTTTTTAATGGAATACATTGTTATTTTTCCTTGTATGATGTAGAGGACATCAAGGACGTTATAAGCCGCGCTAGGGGTTACACTACCAGACCATCACCGCCTCACCATCCTTCCATTAACATGCCTTAACCGTAGTCGGCTCTACTACTAGGAAAATTAGGCGATTGCCTGGAACCCTAAATTTTTAGAAAGATCTCAATTTATACAAAATTTATACTACCTAAATAAATAATATAAAATTTTAAAAGATTTTATTCACAGAAGGCTTAAGAAATTCTATATTAAAATTTATATCTATTGAAAGTGAACAAATAACATGTATACTTAACGACCACAAACACATATACTTAATAAAATATTTAAGTTAGAATCATAAAAATTTTGATTAGAATTATAGAAATTTTACCTAAATAACTAATATAACAATTAGCCATCATCGTGCCATTATTTTAAATATTTTATTTTTCAGTGGTATCACTGTTATTCTTTTACAAATTTGATTAATTTTGTATTGATGTAGTATATGATTAGTAAATTATTAATTTTAAATTTTCAAACAACTAAAAATTCGCCTAAGGCCTCAAAAATCCTTGAGCCGCGCTTGACCTCAATAAGAATAACATTTATTTGATCCATTTGACAGTAAAATGGAACCATACTACAGGTACAACTTTAATTTCTTAACATTATTTGATTACTATGTAGTTTAGATAAAATCTATATTGAATTATGTTTAGCAGCCTCATTTTTTTAAACAAGTTTTGACACCAAGCATTTAATATTACATTGAAGTAAAAAAAACTACTGTAAATCAAAATAATAACTAGGAAGTTGTGAATCAAATTCTCAAAATTGATTGTTCTGTTTAAAACAGTTATTGATTATTAAGTTTAGTGTTTCATTACTTTTTTAATAGAATACTTTGTTATTTTTCCTTGTATGATGTAGAGGACATCAAGGACGTTATAAGCCGCGCTAGAGGTTACACTACCAGACCATCACTGTCTCTCACCTCCTTCCATCAACATACCTCAACCAGAGCCGGCTCTACTACAAAGGAAAATTAGGCGATTGCCTGGAACCCTAAATTTTAGAAAGATCTTTCCTCCCTTTTTCATCTTACGACCCTCGTGTGGCGAAAGCTAAGGTGAGCATTCATTATTATTTTCTTTTTTGTTACCTATTTATTATTAAGTTTAGTGTTTCATTATTTTTTTAATTGAATACTTTGTTATTTTTCCTTGTAGGAGGTAGAGGACATCAAGGACGTTATAAGCCGTTCTAGTGGTTACACTACCAGACCATCACTGCCTCACCCTCCTCCCATTAACATACCTGAACCAGAGCCGGCTCTACTACTAGGCAAATTAGGCAATTGCCTGGAACCCTAAATTTTAGAAAGATCTCAATTTATACAAAATTTATACTACCTAAAAAAAGAATATAAAATTTTAAAAGATTTTATTCACAGAAGGCCAATAAATGAATTGGGCGAAATTTGGCCTTAGCAAACCTTTAAGGGAAAAAAAAGAACAGAAAAGTCAGCCATTAGCTTGGGATTTGTAAGTTTGACTAATAATAAATATTAATATGGCAATATGAAAGAAATGTTTAAAAGGAAAAAAATCAATGTAATAAAACAAAATACATATTCGTGTTAAATCAAAATGTAAAAAATACAAATCCTCGTCAATTAATTAAGAAGAGAGGGAAACTGCAAAAGCATTTTTTTTTTTAGAAATATAAATTTGGTAACCAATGTCTTGATTGAACTCGATTTTCTGAGAATTGAGAGAAAACAACATGTAACATTTGATCGACTCATCTGACAGCTTTGAAGGTTTTTTATTTCATTTCAAAAAAAGAAAGAATCTTTTTTTGTTTGGTAACCAATGTCTCGATTGAACTCGATTTTCTGAGACTTAGAGACACAGCATGTAACATTTGATCGACACATTTGATAGCTCTGAAGGTTTTTTTTCATTTAAAAAAAAAAGGACTGAAGGTCCCTCTTCTTTGAGATCAACTCCAAATAAGAAAGACTATACATGATGTATTTAAAAACTAAATCCACATAGCAACAGAGAAATATCAGGGAATCCATGCAAGGGCCAAAAAAATAGAGCTAGAAATTCTATTAAATTTATCTTCACAAAGATATGGAAGTTGCAACTAGACAAAGTCATCTTCTTCCAAACAAACCTAGTTAAATGATGTCAAACAAACGCTCAATCACTGTGCGAAAATCATTTTCTTTGAAGAATTACAGGTTCTGGTTTAGAAAGGAAGGATATATAAAACTAAATTAATGTGAAACTTGCATACATACCTGGCTTGGGAAGTGATCTTGGAAAAAAACCCAAACATTTTTTTTTTAATTTGTTTAAATGAGGGTGAGAATGAGTGGGTGTTGTAAATAAACCTATGTGTAATAATCAAATATTTTAGACTAATATCTCTTTTATTGGTTTTTCAATAAAATCACTATCATAGGTTAGCTAAAAAGAGTAAGCCAAATTGGTGAAACTTCATATAATTGGACTCTTCGCCTGAATTGCCCTGAAACCATTTGCAGCCTTTTTAATATACGAACAAAATCGTTTCCATCTTTTTTATCCTCACCCAATATTTTTAATTTACATTTAATTCAATTAAATGAAAAAATATTTTTTTTTCATTATTAGTTAAAAAAACTCATGATAAAAAGGGTACAATTTCTTATTTAAAATATATATTATGCACTCTTAAATGAGTTTCTATCGTTATAATTATTAATACTATTAAATGGATTTTCCATTACATAAACTATTATGAGTAAATGATTATATTATAAGAAAAAAATTTTAATTAGAAATATAAATGGAATTTTTTTTCAAATTTAAATTAGAAAAATAATTTTGATTTTTTATTTGAATTTAGTTTTGATAAAATGAAACCTCCCAAAAACAATAATTTTATACTAAATAAAAATTATAAACGTATTCATAATTATTAAAAAACTATTTTTTCTTCAAGATGAGGAAAATTGTGAGTTCTTTGTAATCTTAGCTTTGCGTTTATGCTTTAATTTGGCACTACGGGGTTGTTTGTTTTTTTAACTTAATGCTTAAAAGAATTCAGTTTCAGCATTCAGCTGTTTTATAGGTGTTTTTTTTTTAACTGAACATTCAAAATTAAGCAATTATCGCTTAATTTAATTAAACAAAAAATTCTAACTTAGCGCTGAATTAAAAAAAAGTGTTGAAGAAGTTAATTTTTATTTTTCCAACAATACCCTAACAATATCCAATTATTTTTCACAAATAAAACCCTATATTCCAATACCGTTCCTTTTAGTTTGACGCCATCTTCTTCTTCTTTTCTTTTTTCTTTCAAGTTCTCATATTATCAAATACTCTGAGCCAATAATCAGATTGCTAAAGGAAATTAATTTCAGGTGCTTGTTTCTTGTTCATATTTCCTAATTAATTTTTAATTATATGCTTTCTTTTCCTTAATTTTTTTAGCTTCCAGGTACTGTAGTTGTTGAAATTTCATTGAAATCTCTGCGAGTTATTGTTGTACTAGTTAGAAGATTATGAAATTACTAATGGCCTCCTTTATTTACATGAAAACAGTGCACATTCATTGCTTCATAAAATCTGCAATTTGTTTAATTATTTTATGATTATTGCGATTATTGTCCAAGTGAATCAAATTTGTAATGAAATTTCCTGTTCATAATTTGAAGGCATATGGATTTCGTTGCATGAAAAGTTTTTAAATTTTTTGGTTTGCTCATGATTAAAGTAATTCCCTACTAATTTCCATTAACAAAGTGTGAAAGAGTAATTATCATGCAAACAATTTTTTTGGAACTTCAGATCAAGTATTCATGCAACAACTGCGAGATCAAATTGCAAATCAACTTTTTAAATGATTTAGTTAATTTTTTTTATTTATTAATGTTTCAATTTATTTTTGTTATTAAATAATAACTTTAGTTTCTTTTTATTAAATATAATAGCTTATTTATTTTATCTTTGCTTTTTTATTGAATTATTAATATATAAGTGTAATAATATGCATAATATTTAATAAGGGTATATATGTAAAATAACAGTTTTTCGGATATTTTTGTTATAAAAAAAAAAAACTTAATACATTTATTCGGACATTCAAAAATAAAAAATAAACATGTTATTCAAAGATCCAAAGATTCAAATTTCTATTCAGACTTAATTAAATTCAACGCTATCCAACATTCAGTTAAAAAAAATAAACGCCACCTACGTTTTGTCATGATATACAAATGCATAAAAAAGTTGAACAAACATTTAAACCTCACCAATTCAAGCTTCAAAAGCTTACCACCTGTACAATCCCCAGTATTTTCAGTATCCCTCCAGTTTGCATAGGTATCCACACTTACAGGCCCATCGCCATCATTATTAGTATTATTATTTTTATTATTATTTTCAATTCTTCAAGAAAGATGCTGAGATTCTACGATGTGATGAAAACCATAAACAAGAAACCAATTAATGTTTCCACTTCACCCCAGATTCAGCCATGGGCCTAATAGGAGATAATGAAAACAAAACAACAGCATGATGCATAGTCCGTGCCCTAAATTATAAACCTAGTTGAGGTTCTAAGGTAAAGATAAAATATTTATGGTTAATTAACTTAAGTAGCTACAAATCCAAACATTAAAGAGAATAGCAAAATATATTAATAGAAATGACATGAAATAACACAGCAAGAGCAGTAACGTCGCCATTATCGTTTAATTTTGACAAAGCTTTAAATTGATCTTCTCATCCATTTGGATTAAGATTTGAATTTCCTGTCAAAATGGGGGAGGAGCAGCTGCCATATCTATGAGTTTGCCAACAATTATAGGATTAGGATCCTTCAACAATATTGATCTAGTGGTTGTGTGGAGTGCATACATAAAGCTTATAATGGACCATGAAAGTATTGAGTTATGAGCAATTTTTCTATAAATATAGCCTCATTTTCATGTATTGGGGGGATCCCTTCTTCTCTAAATTTTCTCCTAAATTCTATGTAATATTATTTTAATAAATTTCAGTTGTGTTTTTAATATTTTTCATATTTATTTTCATAAATAAATTTAGTTTTATTTCAAGTTAAGTTATTTTTATTTCTTTTAATTATGTATAATCTAGTTTTAATACTTATTGTTATTTCAATTATGTCTAGCTAAATAATTATAGTTAGGGTAAGGTGAAACTCTTAGAAAATAAATATGATTTAATCAAATTCTATTTTTAATTATATTAATTAAATTATTTTCTATTTAATTCTACTAATATTTTATATTTTGGAATTTTGATTTATTGTAGACAAACAATGGAGTTTGGCACAATAAATTCTTAATATCTTAATACAAATTATGGTAAAATTGTATTTTGACTTATTGTAGACAAATTGAATTTTGGCACATTAAGTACTTAATCTATGATAAAATTAATTGGAAAATAATGATAATTTATATAATTAATCCTTTGAGCAAATAAAAATATGATAAAAAGAATTTTCTTAAATTGTATTTACTACTAAGAGTTGATCCATAGCCCTAACTAATTTAATTTCATATTTTCACTTAAAATTAATTTAGATATATTTTATTTCATTTTCTTTTCTTTTCTTGGATAAATTAAAATAAATAAATTTAAATCATTTCCCTATGGTTCGACCCCGGACTCACCGGGTTATATTATAACAAGACACTCTTATACTTGGGAGTAATACACTTTTGAGTCATGTCAATCCCCATCACAAGCCCAATCTGCATCTGAATAACCAGTCAGACCAGTCACTTCAAGGCCATAAGTTACAGTAATTTCAAGATACCTAAGCACCTTCTTACATGCAAGCTAATGTTGAAGAGTAGTAGCACTGAGATATTGACTTAGTTTGTGGATTGAGTATGCAATGATAGGCCTAGTGAGAATCAAATATTGAAGCCCTCAAACAATGCTTATATAAAGTGTTGGATCCTCAAATTCTTGCCCCAAAGATCATTTTGTTGTTTTCTCCAATTTGAGGCCTGAACCGAAAGGAGTTTCAGACCCTTTGCAATTCTGCATTGATGCTTTGGACATGAGGTCTTTGATATACTTTGTCTGAGATAAGTGCATTCCATCATCTGTATAACACACTTCAAAACCAAATAAATATTCTACCAATCCCAAATCTTTTAATGTAAAGACTTCACTGGGCTTAATAATAAAACTTTCCAACAATGAAGAATCTGGCTCTGTGATGAGAATGTCATCCACATAAATCAACACAAAAATGATGCCTCGAATGTCATGTCTAATAAACAGAGATGTATCAACTTTAGAGTTGATGAATTTCCAACTTTTGAGTTTATCATACCAAACTTTAGGAGCTTGTTTCAAGCCATAAAGTGCTTTGTTGAGTTTGCAAACATAGCCTTCTTTAGATATGAAGCCTTCTTGCTGAGTCATATAGACATCCTCTAAAAGATCTCTATTAAGGAAATCATTATTTATATCTATTTGCCTGAGTTTCTAACCTTTCATCACTACCAAACTCAGTATAGCTCTGACTATAGAAGATTTCACAATAGAACTAATGTTTCTAAATAATCAATCCCTACTATTTACTGAAAACCTTTGGCCATCTGTATTATACTCAGTTCTAAACACCCATCCAACTAGCTTGTACTAAGGTGTCATAGGTACTACGCTCCAAATATTGTTTTTGGTTAAAGCATCAAACTCAAGTTGCATTGCTGCTTTCCATTTAAGATCAGACAATGCTTCAGCAACAGTTGATAGTTCCAAACTGTTATGAGCTGTTAAGAATGCCTTTGGCTTGAACACACCAGTCTTAGCTCTGGTGATCATAGGATGAGTGGGTATGAGTGGTTGAGAGGAATATGTTTGATTTGGTAAATGAGATGAATGAGAGCATGGTGTTTGTTGTATGGGTGAGATAGATGGAGATGAGGATGGATGTGAAGTTTGATTACAAGGAGGTGTATTATGTGGAACAGATGAAGAAGGATCATTAATGTGAGGTGAACAATTCTCATTGTCTGCAGCAACAGCTTCAAAAGTATCTAGATTGCTATTGGGAACTGAAACAGTATGTATCTGAAAAATATTGTAATGATAATCAAAATTATTTGGTTGTGACTTTAAGAAATTAGAATATGATGAAATGGAAATGAAGACTCATCAAACAAGACATGACTTGCCATATAGATTTTACTTAAAGAATGCAAGCACTTATAACCCTTGTGCAATAGGCTGTATCCTAAGAAAACATATTTAGAGGTATAAAAATGAAATTTATGAGCATTGTAATCCCTTAGAAATGGAAAACATGAGTAACCAAATGTTTTGAGAAAGTTATAATCTGGTTTGAGGTTGAAAAGGGATGCATAAGGAGACTTCATAGAGAGTATAGGAGTCGGAAGCCTGTTAATAACATAAGTAGCTGTATGAAAAAAGTCCCACCAGAACTTTATGGGTAAAGAAGCTTGAGCAAGGAGTGTGAGACCTAACTCAGTTACATGTCTATGTTTCCTTTCAACTAAACCATTTTGATTATGTATATAAAAACATGAATGCCTAAACTGAATCCCTTCTTCATTAAGAAAACTAACAAAAGATCTAAATTCACCACCCCAATCAGATTGCACACACTTATGCTGTCTTTATTTTCCATGAATGGGAATCGGAATGAATAACTTGTTTACTTTTTAAATTGAGGTTGGGAATGAGAATGAGTTTCGTGGGTCCCATACAAATTTGGGATTGATTCATGGAGTTATGATTCCTTTGGGGGGGGCTTCGGAATGGGACTCTCATTCCCTGAACTTTCAATTCTACCCCCATTCATATTTCAATATTCCCAAAATGTCCTCATTGAAGTTTTGACGTTTTTGCATTTTAGTCCCAGAGTTATGAAAATAACCTAAAGTTTTGTATTATTTGCAAAAATGTCCTTTGATGATGATGATGATGATAATAATAATAATAATAGTAATAAATTTATTTAATAATAATAATAATAATACTAATTTATTTTATTTTATTTTATTATTTTAAATGTCATTATTATTATTATTAAATTATATTAAATTTATTATTTTAGTTATTATTAATTATTGTTATTATTATTTTTATTAATATTATCATTATTAATATTTACAATTATTAATAATTTTATTATTTTATTATTATTATTATTATTATTAAATTTTATTAAATTTATTTTTTTAATTAATATCATTTTTGTAATAATAATCACAAATAATAATAATGTCTTTATTATTATTTTAATATTATTTTATTGAAATTTATTATTTATTATTTATTATTATTAAATGTCATTATTATTAATAAATTATATTAACTTTATTATTTTAATTATTATTAATTATTGTTATTATTAATTTTATCATTATTAACATTTATTATTATTATTAATTTTATTATTTTATTTATTTATTTATTATTATTATTATTAAATTTTACTAATTTTATTTTTTAATTAATATCATTTTATAATAATAATAATCACAAATAATAATAATGTCTTTATTATTATTTTAATATTATTTTATTAAAATTTATTATTATTATTATTTAAATGTCATTATTATTTTTATTAAATATATTAACTTTATTATTTTAATTATTATTAATTATTGTTATTATTATTTTTTATTAATATTATCATTATGACATTTATTATTATTAATTAATTATTATTATTATTATCATTATTATTATTATTAAATTTTATTGTTTTAATTAATATCATTTTTGTAATAATAATAATCACAAAAAAAAATAATAATAATAAACCTAAACTAAGGGAATTTGAGTAACTTGAAACTATTCAGCTTATTTTGATTCCGATTCCTACAACTCAAGTAAACAACTTATTCTGATTTCAATTTCTCATTCCCATTCTAGTCCATTCCGATTCCAGCCCATTTCGATTACTGACAAGTAAACACTGCATTAATGGATTTATCTAATTGTTTTTCCATCTACAGTTTAAAGACTTTGAAAACAGCAAGTGTTTCATCTTTGGCTCTTAAAGGAAAAATCCAAGTGAATCTGGTAAAATCATCAACAAAGCTCATATAATATCTAACCTTAGAATGAAAGCACGGGGGTACGTCCTCATAAGTGTAACATGTGCATCTTTTCCATTTTACAAGCATCACATAATTCAAGATACTTATTTCCATTGATATTTTTGAAAGATGAACAAGATTTGATTACATGACTCAAGATTTTAGCATTTCGATGACCTAACCTTTGATGCAGCACAGAGGTACTTACCAAACAATTTGAGTTTACACAAGATTTTGCTGCAGTAGGCAAGCATTTATTTATACTAGCATTAGAAACAGAATCAACAATAGAGAACATGGAAAGATGATCAGCTGAGACATTAGACTGAATAGCAGCAAAATGACTCTGAGATGATTGAGAAGATATCTTATTACATGAAGCCAATAGCAATCAATATAAACCTTTTTCAGCTTTGCCCTACAATATGACCAAATTCTTCACATTGTCCTTTACAAAACAACATTTATCAGAAAATTCAATCACAACATTATTATCTTTGTTTAGCTGTAAAATACTAATAAGATTTTTGGATATTTGAGGTACAAGAAGCATATTATTTAGCTTAAGGATAGGTGTGTCAGCTAAGTTATGCATTCTTAAGACAGCACTGCTTATAATAGTTATGCACAAACCAGTACCATTACCAATAATGAGTTTTCAATTACCTGCAAATGGCTTTGACATAGTCATGTTGTTCGTATCATTGGTAAGATGGTGTGTAGCTCCACTGTCAAGGTACCAATAGGAATCAATTGGACCATCCATGTTAGCCAAGTATGCAGACCTTGGATTCATATTTGGAGGAGGCCTGTAAGCGCCAGAAGTAATGAACTCCTGAAGTTTCCAGCAAATGTTTGCATTGTGACTAGTCTTCAAACAGATCTAACAAGTTGGCTTAGATCTATTCTATTAAGGTTTTGGATTCATTGGTTTGCCACTGTAGAAACCAATATTACTACCATTATTCCAGTTTCCTCCTCTTCTTCCTTTTGTATTGTCTCTTTGATATCCTCTCAGTTGATTATTTTGACTAAAGCCATTACTGTCAGGACCATTTCCATTAAAACTAGATCTTCCATAACCTCATTTGTAACCATTACTAAAACTTCTAGCATCATCAAAGCCAGAGTTAAAGTTGTAAGCTCCAGATCCTTTATCTCCTATCATATTTCCCTTTTTAAAGCCTCTGTTCTAAGCTAAATTTGCCTCCAAATTATGTTTGACATCCACACCAGAAAGCATATGTACTTGTTGTTCAATTCCTCTTGAGTTGACAACATAGCATAAGCTTCATTTACATTCATCTTGCCAACTCCTATTTGACTAGTAATGTAAGTAGCTATTGAATTATAATATGGTCCTAATCCTAAGAGTATGTGTAAGATTTGATCATCATTACTTAGTGGACTTGCTAAAGCCATATTGTCAGGTATGTTCTTCATTTTAATGAAATAATCAGCGATTTTCATATTGTCCTTCCTAGTAGAGTTCATCATATACCTTAGATGCAAGAGTTTAAATTTTCATTGATATCCAAATTGAGTTTTAATAGCTTTCCATACCTCAAATGAAGTTTCTAGATTAAACACTAAGCTTATGATACCTTCACTCATGGATAAAAGGAGCCAACCTAGAAGTACTTGATCCCGTGATCTTCAAGTTATGAACTTTAGATTTTCAACAGATCTGAGCTCATTGATTAGTGTTAAAAATTATATTTTTATATAGTGATTAAATGGTATTTTGTGCTTATGTTATAATTTATATTTGTAATTATGTAATATGTTATGAATTTCTAGTTAAGATTTTAAATATTTGATATTATGTATTTTTGTGTGTTTATTAGGTAAAATAATACTTTGACGCAATTCGAGGCTCCAAACAGATAAACAGACGTCAAATTTGGATTCCGGAAGTTCGAAAACCTTAGGAGAGACATAAAGGGTCATATGTACTATTCATGTATAAGGCACTATTCACGTATACGGTACTGTTCACGTATACGACACCGTTCACATATACAGTATGCTGACATGGCATTGACCGATGATGTGGCAGCATACTATTGGATAAAAAATAATGAGCTTACGATAGATATGAGTGTACTGGATAGTTGTCAACTTTGACCAAATCTCAACCGTTCATAATTCAATGGCTACGATCGTGCTACGTGGCTATGGTTGGTGAGTTGGGTTGGAGGATCCGAACCTTTGTATTTGGGTTGACCCGATCCGCCCATTAACCCGTCAAATCTCAACCGTTCTTTGACCAAATCGGATGCTTCAAATGATGCAACGTGTCATGTCGACTTTTGAAGTTTGACCAGCCTTCATATCTTGATCTAATGGTTGTGTGGAGTGCATACATAAAGCTTATGATGGACCGCAAAGCACTGGATTATGAACGAATTTTCCTATAAATATAGCCTCATTTTCATGTATTTGAGAAAGCTCTTCTTCTCCAATTTTCTCCTAAATTCTCTTTAGTTTATATTAATAAAATTTTAGTTGTGTTTTTAATATTTTTCGTAATTATTTTTATAAATAAATTTAGTTTTATTTCCAATTTTAGTTGCTTTTATTTCTTTTAATTATGTATAATTTAGTTTTAATAATTACTTTTATTTCAATTATGTCTAGCTAAATAATTATAGTTAGGGTAAGGTGAAGCTCTTAGAAAATAAATATGATTTAATCAAATTCTATTTTTAATTATATTAATTAAATTATTTTCTATTTAATTCTACCCATATTTTATATTTAGGAATTTTGATTTATTGTAGACAAACAATGGAGTTTGGCACAATAAATTCTTAATATCTTAATATAAATTATGGCAAAATTGTATTTTGACTTATTGTAGACAAATTGAATTTTGGCACGTTAAGTACTTAATCTATGATAAAATTAATTGGAAAATAATGATAATTTATATAATTAATCCTTTGAGCAAATAAAAATATGATAAAAAGAATTTGTTAAATTGTATTTACTACTAAGAGTGGATCCATAACCCTAACTAATTTAATTCCATATTTTTACTTAAAATTAATTTAGATATATTTTATTTTTCTTTTCTTTTCTTTTCTTGGATAAATTAAAATAAATAAATTTAAATCCTTTCCATGTGGTTCGACCCCGGACTCACCGGGTTATATTATAACAAGACACTCTTATACTTGGGAGTAATACACTTTTGAGTCGTGTCACTCATCACCGATCCTTTGAGCAATGTGAGTTAGAGGAGGAGTAAGGCCTTCTTTAATGAACTTTTCTAGTCTGTTGCCAAGTATGGAGGCCAAAACTTGAGAGCGAGGATAGTTGGATTGATATAGCATAACAGGTGTATATTGAAAGTAAATGAGAAGTTTGTTGAATTCATTGTAGTATTTGGAATGTGATTTGAAGAAGATGCAAGATTTGTAGATGCCATGGTTGGCTCTGATACCAAGTGAAAGAATGTAAAACTTGTTTGGCAACTAAGAAACTCTGAGAAAATAAGCTAAATAGAGAAAATGAACTGAATCTGAATCTGGTCTTTTATTCAAGATACTTATAGAATGGATCTTGTGCATGTAACAGGCTTTATATATGAATCCAGTAGCTTAGCTTAGCTAGATTAAAACATAACTAATTAATTACTATTTGCTTAACTAATTACAATTTTGCTTAACTAACTATCAAGTGCACAAGCAACTATATAACTACCTACTACCAGCTGGCAGCCTAAGTCACCAAATTATAATTGATTATAACAGCGTGATGGAATCCTCTGCTCTATTGGTTATTTTGCTTACATTACTATTATCCTCTGCTTTGCTGCACATGTGAGCCTCCTTAACGGTATAAGAATAAAACAAAAATTAAGCAAAGGGTATCATCAAGTCAAAAAATAGCTTAATCCTTAAACCGTAATGCAATGCAAGCCCTATTTTGATTAATAAACTTATTAAAAAAATATGTCCACACGAGTATGATGTGCAATTGTTGAGGTTATTCAACATCAGTTGTGGAAAGGGTTGATAGTGACTTTATAAGTGTAAGGGAAAACCTCATCCTTTAAGTTAGCTTTTGTGGTGGAGAGAAGTCCAAGACCACCCAACACTAGTATTAGAGCTCAGGTTCACCAACATCTCAGCCCACTAACTTTTGGGGTTGAGAGAAGTCTAAGAACACTCAACACAATGTGTTAGGTGACATATAATAATGCATGCAAATATGGCCATGGGGATGAGTGATGAGTTCTTCTCGAAAAACATTTATTTCGTACAGTTACAGATTAAGGGTGAATGAAGACAAAATCAAAAGGAAACTAATTACTGCTAGCTACAAGACAATGAAAAATATATGGAAAGACTAAATAGAACCACCCATGTGTCATCACTGGCGCGTGAGGGATGATAAAAGTTTTCAAAGGCTATTTTGTCTCGGATAAATTTTAATTTCTATGCTAACCAATGGCTCTAATCCCTCCGACAATCCATTTATGCTGCGTTTATTTGTCAGTAATCGGAATGGGTTGGATCGGAATGGGCTGGAATCAGAATGAGCTGGAATGGGAATGGGAAATGGCAATCAGAATAAGTTGTTTACTTGAAAAATTTGTAGAAATTGGAATCTAATAAACCTAATAATAATAATAATAATAATAATAATAATAATATGTTAATAATGATAATATTAATAAAAAATAATAACAATAATTAAAATAATAAAGTTAATATAATTTATTAATAATAATATGACATTTAAATAATAATAATAATAAGACATTATTATTATTATTTATTATTATTAATTTATTATAATAAAAATAATATTAATTAGAAAATAAAATTAATAAAATTTAATAATATTATTAATAATAAATAATAATAACAATAATTAATAATGATTAAAATAATAAAGTTAATATAATTTATTAATAATAATAATAATGACATTTAAATAATAATAATAATAATAATAATAATAATAATTAATAAATAAAATAATATTACAATAATAATAAGACATTATTATTATTATTATTATTATTATTTGTGATTATTATTATTATTATAAAAATGATATTAATTAAAAAAATAAATTTAATAAAATTTAATAATAATATTAATAAAAATAAATAATAAAATTAATAATAATAAATGTTCATAATGATAATATTAATAAAAATAATAATAAAAATAATTAATAATAACTAAAGTAATAAAGTTAATATAATTTAATAATAATAATGATATTTAAAATAATAAAATTAATAAATTTTGATTATAATAATAATAATGAAATTAATGACAATAATAATAATTAAAATAATAAAATTAATAATTTTGATTATAATAATAATAATGAAATTAATGACAATAATAATAATAATTAAAATAATAAAATTATTTTTTTATTTTTTTATATTTTTATAACAATAATAATAATAGTATTATCATTTATTATTATTATTATTATTATCATCGTCATTATCATCATGAAAGGACCTATTTGCAAATAACATAAGATTTTAGGTTATTTTCATAATTCTATAGGGACTAAAATGTAAAAATATCAAAACTTCAATGAGGGCATTTTGAAAATATTGAAATATGAATGAGGGTAGAATTAAAAATTCAGGGAATGAGAATCCCATTCCCAAGCCCACCCAAGGGAATCACAACTCCCTTAATGATTCCCAAATTTATGTGGAACCCACGATTCCGATTCACATTCCCAACCTCAATTAAAAAAGTAAACAACTCATTCATTCCGATTCCTCCATTCCATTCCAGTAAAGTAAACACAGCATTAAGGCTTAACATTGTCTATTTTATCTCTCCTTTATCCTCGAATTTACTTGAATGTTTTCTCTTTTATTATATATAGCCTAAACCTAGCCTGCTGCTGCAATGCAAGCATAAGATGGGAGCGCAAGCCTTTTCAGAGGGTCATAGCTTCAGTTTTGTTTGCTCATTTTGAGACTTTGATTTCTACTCTCCATCACCCTTCCTGTTTCATCATCTTGATAGTAGTGATTTGAGAAAAGCAAAATTCAAAATTCGGTATTTTTCAAATAGTTGTGTGGACTTTTCTCTAATACAAGCCCAGTGAAATAGATAAGATAATTTTTATTTTTTATTTTTGAAAGGAAGAAGATAAAAGATAATTAATATGTATGTTCTTTTTTACTATTTAAAGTTCTAGATTAAATCTATTATTAGAATTTGGCTTTACATTTTCTCAATATGTGAATTAAGTTAAAATTATTCACATCTTAGTTGTAGGACCATACAAGTATCTATTTTTTTGTTAAACACAGATATAAAATGAGTTACAAATTCTTTACCAAGCCGTAATGTTTTGTATTATTTACAAATTCTGATACTTACCCTGCAACCAAAGAGTGAAATTGAAAATGCTGCTTAATGTTACAAGAATTATACTTTTCCAGTTTTGAGTACTCATGGAATCAAACTGAAGATACAGACAATTGCAAGGTTTCAAATAAGTTCCAACGTATAAAAGTTGTAAAAAAATATGATTAGAAAAATTGAACAGTGCCATATGGCCAGGGATAAAAGCCTGTTCAATGTTTTTCATGAGAATTGAACTTGCATAGATAGCAATTTCAGAAGTACCAAGAAAACCAATCAGCTCAAACATGTACTACGTACATTAGCTAGAAGCTCTAGTAGATTTCAAGATAACCAAACTTGTACTCATAATGATCCATATTGAATTTTCAAACACATAAACTTTGTAGTTCACCATTTATAAAATGAACACACACACACACACACACATATATATATAAACAGCACACACGTAAAGGTTCAATATATCACAAAATCTTGGTTCTATACCATATCAATAAACCATTTAATTTTAAAATAATTCTATATTATATTTAAATTTTTACAAAAGAGTGTAAATTCCACAGCAATGTTTGTAAATATGACATGCATGTAATTATTCTACACAACCAAGTACCATTCTTAGAGCTAGCCATAACAAATTAACTTAATTTAGAAGCATGTGCCAACTTGCTTGATTATGTATCATTCCCATCATCCTTTGACTAACTGGAGACGCGTGCATTTTACTGTAGCATCACATAATAATTATTAATTACAGTTTTTATTTTCCTTAATCTATACAAAAGGTTCTTTCAATTAAATCAACTTGTTAGGACAAAGAATAAAATGTACTGAAAATAGTTAAGTTTGGGTCCATATCCTGTTATATATATAAATTAGTGTTGATCTAGTCCAGGATCTTGGTCTTTATTAAAGTTTAAAAAAATTATTAAATCGTGCGGTTTAATAGTATGATGTCATTACACATTAAACAACACGATTTAATTGTTTTTTCAGACTTTAACAAATTCTGAATCTTGTATTGGAACATTTATAAATATATATACATACATACATATATATAGTCTTGATCTGATATGGGATTTTAAAGTCAGTAAAGTCTGGGAAAGCTGACTTAAAACTTAAAGTGCATAAATCGTGCAGTTTATAAATTTTTCCGAACTTTCCAACACTTTAAAATCATAGATTAGAATATTCTATACATACATACATACATACATACATACATACATACATACATACATACATACATACATACATACATACATACATACATATATATATATATATATATATATATATATGTGTGTGTGTGTGTGTGTGTGTGTGTGTGTGTGTGTGTGTGTGTATAATACCAGATTGGAACAGTCGACAGTGCCTATGAGGGGACCTGTTGCCATTTGGATGTAAAAAAAAAAAAAAAAAGATTCAATCCAACGGCCCCAAATGATACCCGAATACTGTTTCAATCCGGGACCAATTCGGTATTCTTGGATTGGAACAGCACCCATGGCGACCTTTGAAAGGTCTTCAAGATTTAATTGAGGCACTGTTTTTGTGTTGCTTGACAGTTTGTCGCACGAGGGGCTCGGCTAAATGCCTCTGCTTCTTCTTAGTGGAATACATATATATGAAATAGTGGATGAAGAGCACCGAATTCAAATCATGACTCTTAGTTGATTATTACAAAGTTTCCCCGATTAATCACAGGTCTGTGAGTGGTAGTTATAATTAAATTAAAATTACAATAAAAGAATAGAAGCAGAAATTTTTTGAGTCTTTTAGTGTATATATATTCTTACATAATTTGGTTGTGAAGTAACGTGGCAAAATTTAATGAAGAGGGTCTACACACTAAGGAAGTCCAAGTTTATTGTAAAGAATAAACATTGATTATATGTATACGAATGCATATGCACATGTCAAATAGGTCTTTAGTATTTATTGATACTCTTAACATTATCTACTATTTAGTATTGTATCAGACAAAGTTGTTTTGCCTCAAAGTTTGCATTTTAATTGCAAGGAGGACTCTCATTATGTTCTAATAAATTTTTATCAATAACGAACCAAAGTTACAAACTTAAGCTTCTGAACATCTCTATGTTATATGTCAAAAGATGAATCTCTTCCTTTAGCTAGCTCCCTATGAAAAATGGAGCAGACTTATGTTACTAAGAGTGAAGAACAATGTATTATAAGTTGTGATGTTTCAGTTTCTATATCTTCACTGGCTTATATAATTCCTTTTTAATTTGGATACACTACATTTATATTTTACCTTCACAAAATCAGGCAATGTCGTCATGCTTTGGTTTTGATTGCTTAGTGCCAACGGACATGACACACACACACACATATATATATATATATATTACCTTAAATAGAATCAACTAATATTATGTTATAAATTATCTTTCTTCATCCTTATAACTTTTTATGTCACTTAAAAAACATTGTTCTTAACATAGAGATGCCCTTGTTAATTTGTTATTATGTTACTTGAAGTTCTTAAAACAATGCAATTACTGTAAGAATGGATAGGATTTAGATTCAGTGTTGAGTTTATCTATATTCAATTTTTAATAATTTTCTGCCACATGTGCATATATAATAATATATGGTTAAGATTTAATTAATTTTATATTGTTATTTAATAATTACTAATTAAATATTTTTAAAATATTAACAAAAAAATCAACTTAGCACTCAATCCAAATCCTGAGAGAATATATGAGAATTCTTATCCGCGAAATTTATCCATGCAAATGCAATTTCTCACAACCAATAAAAAAAGCCTCACTTCAATCAGATTTTTCTTCTAAGACCGTTTTTCCAATTCGAAACCGCCGATCCAGTGAAGCCACAACCTGGATGATGCGATGTGAAGATGAAAGATCATTTTGCTGAAATCAATGGTCACTATCACTGTACCTCACCAGAACTTTTACTGTTTATTTAATTCAAATATATATATTTATATGTTTTGTATTAGATTTTGGGGATGAAGAAAAGATATGCACAATAAAATTTGTATTAGGGTGGAAGGGCGCCTTGCATAGTGGGGTGTGCTGACTATTTTAATCCTCCAAAAACCTTGAAGAAGAATAGAAGAAACGAAGTGGCTGGGATAGAGTTTAGGTCTGGTGAGAGTTGGCTCGAAGGGTTGTTTTTAACCTACAAAATAGAAAAAAGAGGTTAAAGGTGGCGTCGGCGGTGGTCGATGACCCGATCCTCAAGTTAGTGTTGGGGCTATTTTTGGGGTTAACAGATTGCAAACTCTTAACAATGGTAGCTAGAGGTTGAAGAAAAGTCTCAGCCTTTCTTTTGTGCGTTTTTGTGATGAGTGAGAAAAATAGAACCTAAGTGCATTTATATGGAGTGCCCTAGGGTCCCTAGCTGCCATGCCACCTGGTGCATTTTTATTGGCGTTCTTTACTATTGTGGCAAGGATATTTCAATCATTTTGCTCATATGATCGTTTGGTCCTCTTGGAGAGTAAGTTTGAAGTCATTTTCATGGTTTGTCCACACATACAAGTGTTAGACGCTGGCAGGTGGTCCCGCGTGCCTCTGTAGAGGCTGCTCAGCAGTTTTAGGCATGACAATTGAGGACAAATGGTTCCAACTATCCTGATGAGCTATTTTTTAGCCTTTTTTTTTACAGGTGTGGCAACTTGTTGTCCCCTTTTTTTTTAGCAAAATATTCCTTAGTTGACTCTTAGTTGGAGAATCAATTATTCTCTCTCTTTTTTTTTTTTTTCGTTTTGTTGACATCTCACGTAGCTATCATTTTGTACATTTTCTCTAACCTTTTTACCTTTGACATGGTGAAACCCATGTACCCTTTTGATTACCAGGTGTACCCAGGGTAGGTCGATATCCTCCTAAACATGCAGTGCTATATTACTTAGGTAGCTTTTGATTTTTTGTCTGAAATCTGAATGGGTCTGAATTTGGCTGAAATCTGAATAGGTCTAAATACATATATTTGAATGATATGTTTGTTTTTATATTTTTAATATCTGAGTATAAGTGTTAAGTTGTTTGTTTTTCAAAAAGAAAACATCCGAAATATGATATTTTGACATATATAACTTCATAAATATTAACAATACTTATATTTATTCAAATACATGACAAGTTATAAATAAATTATTTGATTAGTAAAAAAAAATTGATAATATTTACTTTAACAAAACATGAAAAATATAATATATATCTAACACATGTTTTTTTTTACATTAATATATGATACTTATAATGTTATTTTTTATATTATATTGATATTTTTCTTGTTAATTACATAAGTCAATCAAGAATTGTTCATTCATTTGAATTAAAATTGATGTATTAAATAAAATTCAAAATCTATTATAAACATAGTAAATATAAATACAAAGAGATGGACCTATTATAAAACACACTTACCTAAAGTTCTATTATGCTTAAAATTCTCATTCACAAAAAAAAAAAAAGAATTAATAGTTGAATACACAAACATAAAAAAAAAAAGAATAAATGAAGGATAATTTATATAATACGAAATAAATTTATTTAACAGAGGTATTAATGAGAGCAAATATTAAAGTTCTATTTAGATGTTTTGTCATTCAAATAAAAATAACAATATTTAATTTTTTCTATTCAAACTTAAACATCTTATAATCACATATAAGTGATAGAAAACAAACAAAATAAAAATATAAATATCTGAAAAAAAATTAAAATTTAAACTTTAGATAAAAAATAAACAACCCCTTAGTCTTCCATTTATTTCACAAACAATATATATTTTAATTTCCACGTAAAAATTAAAACATCATCACCAATCACCATTTTCATCGTAGAGTTGGTGGGTCCCCATTCATTCAATCTCGACAAAGCTGCCGCGTACTCATTTTACCTTCTCCACTCTCTTCTCCATATAATTAACGGTAATGTTACATATTTCAATTTTTTTATCCCAAATGATTTGGCATTCATTAATTGGTTACAATTAATTTACTTAGATTTTATAAAGAACTATCAATCAATTAATGAATGCCAAATCATTTGGGATAATTATTTAGGACAAAAAATTTGGGATGTGTAACATTACTCATAATTTAATTTCACTCGTTACGTTACAATACTTACATCTCGCTTAAGTCTGTACAAGTCTTTCATCATTTTCAAATATTATGGGCAAGAAGATAAGATGGGAATCAACGGTATATATATTTTTTATTAATTTCTTTCTTTTAATGAGCACTTTTACTTATTATTATTATTATTATTATTTTGGTTGATTTAATTAACTTATTGTTGAGAAGGATTTGGAAGAATCGATCGTTTGGTGGCAAGAGTTGCATTGCAAAGAGACGATGTTGAGCTTGTCGCTGTTAATGATCCTTTCATTACAACTGACTACATGGTATATGTGTGTATGTGTGTATGTGTGCGTGTGTGTGTGATATGAAGTTTTTATATTTCTTTTATTTTATACGTGTTGCATGTGAAATGTAAACCTAAATGCACATGTACATTATAAGAATTTGATGGATTAAAATTAAACGAATTTTTATCGTCTGATTGATCATCTGATCTGATGAATTAGTCTCTCGTGATGATATTAATTTTTATATACTTAATGCGAATATACGGGTATCTTGTACATATAGCCGTACATGTTCAAGTATGATAGTGTTCATGGACAATGGAAGCACCATGAGCTGAAGGTCAAAGACTCAAAGACCCTACTCTTCACCAATAAGAGCGTAGATCAGCAGGCTTGGGGTTGTTTTAGTTTAACCAAGATCTTCCGTTCAAAGGCTTGGGAATGCAGCTGCGTTAAATATTTGTTGGGAGAACTTTGCTGTCCTAGTGATCTTACCCGGCTCAAATCTGAATTAGTCGAGGCCCAATATGATCATCGGATACTAAATAATTTAATACTCCCAAAAAAAAAACCCTACCGAAGCCTGTAACTGTTTTTGGTATTAGGTATTTATATTAATTATTTGTTCCGTGTATATAAGTACATTGTGCACTTGATATAAGATGTAAAAGTGATTGCTCTCTCTCTTTTTTTTTTTTTTCCCATTTAAATGATGACTAGGAATCCTGAGGAGATTCCATGGGCTGAGACTGGAGCTGAATCCGTTGTCAAGTCCACCGGAGTTTTCACTGACAAGGACAAAGCTGCTGCCCACTTGAAGGTTCTTTATTTATGATTATACACACAACAATTGAAAACATATGTGCGTGCAACTTTTTCAATTTTTAAATCTTTTTTTATATATGGTGGCTGGCTTGGTTTTGATTCTCTAGGAAAGCATTTAATTTCTGGAATCAAAATTATGTCCACTCTTTAACATCGATGTGCTATATAGGGTGGTGCAAAGAAGGTTGTGATTTCATCTCCTAGTAAGGATGCTCCCATGTTTGTTATGGGCGTCAATGAGAAGGAATACAAGAAAGAACTTGATATCGTCTCCAACGCTAGTTGCACTACCAACTGTCTTGCTCCGTTGGCTAAGGTTATTCACAACAAATTTGGGATTGTTGAGGGTCTTATGACCACTGTCCATGCCATTACTGGTAAGTATGGGCACATATGGCCGGCCCCAATTGCAACGGATGTGAATGCCATTGTTTAACTTGTGTTTCCTTAACTGTTGTTGTATATCCAGCCACTCAAAAGACTGTTGATGGGCCTTCAATGAAGGATTGGAGAGGTGGAAGAGCTGCTTCTTTCAACATCACTCCCAGCAGTACTGGAGCTGCTAAGGTATATATTAATTACTTGCAGACTTGTATATGTTAGGAAAAATATTTTACATTGACTGAGTATTAAACTTTAGTTAAGTATATAAGACTTGGACAACTCTCAACTCTTGAGTTAACTTTTGAGTTGAGTTAGGCCTTTTTTTATGGTATCCGAGCCAAACTCATTTATGAGTAGACTCACACTATCTTACCTACCTATATAAGGTGTAAATTACTCTCAACTTTTGAGCTAACTTAATTTTTGGATTGAGTTAGGCCCATAAAACTCTTGCATGAGATCGGCTTGCACACTTTTATATGGTATCAGAGCCAAACTCATGCATGAAATTGGCTTGCACGTGATGGGAAATATTGAACTTGGATTAAGTATATAAAACATAAACAACCCTAAACTCTTGAGTTAACTTTTGTATTGAGTTAGGCCCGACTTCTATAATATATACGTACTTTAATTAATTCATGAATGTTTATTAATTGCCTTTAGTACTGTTGTATCTGCTGTATATGACTATATATAATTGTGTAGGCTGTTGGTAAAGTTCTGCCATCATTGAATGGCAAATTGACTGGAATGGCTTTCCGCGTTCCCACTGTCGATGTCTCAGTGGTCGACCTCACTGTGAGACTTGAGAAGAAAGCCACTTGCGATGATATCAAAGCTGCTATCAAGTAACTAATTAAGCACTATCATCATTTTCTTAATTAATGATCCATATTACATGTATTCAGTCTCCCCGGTCGTCATGTTCAGTACTCTTTAAGTAACTTCCTAGCTAGCTAGCATCACTCATACATAACAAAAATGCTATACTTACTCAGTTGGGATACTTAGTAACTTCCTGTTTGCTCTTGAATCTCACATAGGGAAGCATCTCAGGGTGAGATGAAAGGAATCCTTGGTTACACTGAGGATGATGTTGTGTCAACCAACTTCGTGGGTGACAACAGGTGATCAGACATTTAATTTTGTGCTTCCATGCATGCCTGTTAATTACTTGTGCCAGAATTAACTTGATAAGTTTACTCAGAACAATTAATCATTTTGTAAAAATTCTTGCATGGCAGGTCAAGCATTTTTTACGCCAAGGCTGGAATTTCTTTGAGCGACAACTTTGTGAAGCTTGTCTCTTTGCATGATAATGAATGGGGATATAGCACACCAGTTATTGACTTGATCTGCCACATAGCTTATTGTTGTTAATGAGTAGTTTAGAAGTTTTGGATTCATCACGATTTCATGGACCTTTCTTTCATTTTCTTTGCAGTCTGCAGTTTTACGGGTTTAGGCTTTAGGGTGTTTGTTTTGAGAATACTTTTTGCTTTTCGGAACATGATATTGAAGAATGGTTAATAGCTGTTTTTGAGAATAATTTTTGCCGGGTTGGAACATTATATGGCAATTAAAATCCGTTTAAACGCAGCGTTTGGTCTCTTTGCTTATGAGATGTTAATACCATTGCAATGTCCTATGTAACATTCTTTATATTATACCAACTGGAGTACCCCGTGGTGTTTACAACTTGACATGTGTGATATTGAAAGTTTTATGAATGAATTTGGGATTGGAAAGTGCAGATTGCTCTTTTGCCTCTAGCCCCGGACAAACCACAAATCAAGAAGGCTGCATTTGCAAGCAACTGTGAACTTTACTGTTTCAGCAACATTAGTCGTTTCAAATCTCCTTGAACTAATTACTTAGTATGTAGGTTACGATATACTGGCCAAGCAGATTTGCAAACGCCATAGTGGTGCTGCTTAAGAGAGGCAGCAATCCTAGTACCTCTTCAATTTCAGGAATTTCTTTGGCCGGCAAGTGTCATTTGCATTTTGCGCAATGTGAGTAGGAATTGACCCAACAAGAGGCAGTAATTCTTGATGCTCTAAATTATGAACAGCCTAAATCTGATCAAATTTTGGCCTGAAATGTATGTTATCAGCATAGTCACATAACATTGCAGCCTTCTTAATCCTTAATTAGCAGCATTTAATTAAGAAAACTACAAAAATTGCATGGGGCATTGAACCCAGTAAAAGGAGCCAGCAGCTCCTTAAAAAAGTCGTAAAACCTAGTGATAATCATCAAAAGTTCAAAACAACGGGGGGAAGGGGGTCCTAATTGACAATGCCAAGTGTTTTTATTCACACAGTTTCGGGAGGCAGGCGGCTCCACCTGAGGAACAAACTAAATTGTAACTACAGGAAGTGTGGAGAGAAATAAAAGAATTAAACAGGCACAGATAAGCACATTAAAGATGGGCCATCTGATGGGTGAAAAATGGAAAACATCTGAGCAACTTTGTTCCCGTATCTGCAGCTCCTAAATAACTGGGCAGAGTCAAGAATTTATGACAAAAAACCACTGTTTACATCAACATTAAGAACTTTTTTTAATTCTAAACATAAGCATATGGTTCTTATAAGGTTAAGATATAAAAAGGTCTAGTGACAGCAAAAGCTTTCCAGTTTTACCAAGGGCATCTTCAGCAAACTCACATGATCATGCTACTAGGCCACATGAAAAGACCCTGCAAAACAAAACAGAAAATTAAAATCAGCAGCTATAATTGATTAAAGACCTAACTCTCTAATTCTTCACAACAAAAATTCAACTGTTGTTTACGATCGAGTATTAAAAGAGTATAACAACCTAAAGATTTACAGACTCCTCTCACTGATACCAGGTTATATATTGACATATGTTGTGAGTACTGACATATTTAAGCCTTCCATCAGTAATAACATGGTAAATTTTTGTATGCAATTTCATCATCCAAATTACGAACTACAAAATAAAATAAAATTACCAGTCATTCAACGGCCACCAGTCAAGGCAGGATTCAGAGCCAGAAGCATGTTGCTGTTCTTCCCACCAGGCAGGTAAGCCACATGAGGTGACCTGGCCAGAGTAGCGGCAATCTCCCTGGATGCTTCAATCCTTCTCAGCTCAATCAATCCCAAACCAAACTTCGAAGTTGCTTCAGAAATTAGCTGTGCAGCCTCACTTTCACCCTCAGCCCGAATAATTGCAGCCCTCCTTTCCTGATCAGCCTTCATCACCACAAACTTAGACCTCTCAGCCTCCTGCTGTGCCACTTGCTTTTGCTCGACTGCCCTGGAGAACTCTGCTCCATATGACAAATGCGTGATGGCCACATCGTCCAACACAATGTTGAAGTCCCTAGCACGTTTGATCAGAGACTCTCGGACTAGTGCCGACACATGCGGACGGTCAGTAAGAAGCTGATCAGCATTAAATTGTGCTACCACGGCCTTCAGCACCTCATTCCCAATCGATGGAAGCACCTTCTCATCATACTCGAGTCCAAGGTGTTGGAAAATGTAAGGCAGCCGTGATACCTTTCACGAAATCAAAGGATTAACTACTAAAAAACAGCATACAATCAGAACAAAATAAGGATACAAAATCACCCCAAAGCTTCGAAGTAGATATTCATCAAATTCATATCAGCCAGCATTGTTCAAAATTATCAATTACAATGTGTCACTTAAAAGAACAAAAAAGGCATCCAAATGAATGACATTTTCATTCACCAAGTGAGACTTATTGAGATTACAAGCCATTATAAGGCGAAAAACACAGGACAAAAAGGCATATCAGATCATTTATATTATCAGTTCAAACTACACAAATGCACATCAAATGGAAAATTTCACTTACAATAACAAATGTCTTTTCATTACTAAATATTTTTATTTCCACTCTCCCAAAGTAATTACCCGATAAGAACAATTTTTAAATTTTATTGCAATTTAACACTTTAATAAGAACAAATAGTAACTAAGTTATTCCTAGGAACAAATCCGACAATCAAGCTATCCAATTCAATGAATCATACCCAATGGTCCTGTCAATATGAATGCTAATCAGGACAGGCAGAAGTAACGGAAAGAAATCCTTCTTCTGTCCATTGATTAATATGACGTGTAGTATCTCTTATAAGTAGGTAAGCAAAAAAGAAGATATTATGTGTTAATTTGATCATCACACTTGCCACCCTGCAATTTTAGTAACAATACTATATGGTTCTCTCCCTCCGACCTCTTTCTTTCGACTATCATTTCCTTCTCATCCACGAGGAAAAAAACTCCTTTTTCCTTTCTACCCACTTCCTCCTCTCTCCTTATCTTCCAAAACAAAACAAGTTTAAATCTTTCCTAGAAACAAATTTAACACATACTACAATATCAAACAAAAAATCATCCCCATTGCTTAGCATAATTGTACATCAATCATATTAACCTAATAAAGCGCTAACCCACAAATACTTATCAAATATAAACTGAAAAAAACGAATAAAAACGCAAATTTTTAAATGGGGTTTAGGGTTTATTGATTTATTTGTCACCTCAGGGCGAGAAAGCACACGGAGTGTTAGGTTAACCATCTGAAGATCTTTGGTCCCCGAGACGGAAGAGAAGGTGTGAGGCCGGGTACGGATATCGAAGATGAAGGGCTTTTGGAGCCAGGGGACGAGGAAGTGGGTCCCTTCACCGATGGTCTCATCGATCACACCACGGAACCTGTCAAAGAGAACGGCTCGCTCTCCGCCGTCTACGGTGTAAAGCGAGGAGTTTAGCACGGTGGCGGCGGCTCCGAGCCCGAAGGCCGCACGAGCTATGTTGGTTAAGAACGAAACTGCGGCTTGACTGCTGCCCATTATGCTGTCACTGTAAAAAGGAAATCGTGTCTTGACAGTTTTTGAGTCGAAAGAGGGGTTTTAGATTTAGGGTTTAAGTGAGACTTGGTGACGACACAACAGTAGCGGGTTTATAAATTTTTATTTATTTATAGGGGTATTTTCGTCTTATAGTTCTTCGTCGACAAGTCAGGTATTTTCGCCTTGCGGCCCATTTTTTAAAATTATTTTTTTAATTAAATTTATAAATTATTAAAAATGGTAAAATTTTTTTAGTGGAGCTATTTACACCTAAAAGATTACTAAGATTACTCTAAACAGTCATATTATATTACTAAATTATCCCAATGTTAATTTATAATTGAGGACTACATTCACTAAATAAAATATGTTACTCTTTAACACTTATTTTACATACAATTATCTACTCATAGCCCTAATTTCCAATTTTCTATTCTATTAATCTACTAATTCTCAAACTACAAATTCATTCTGAAAGGGAAGAGAGAAATATTCACAGTAAATAATACATAAAATTAATATAATTGGTGAATTATGGTGACGATAAAGTGCAAATTGTTTTATAAAGAGACTCGATTTTCTTAAAACTTGAAGCAATAGTTCTTTTGAAATTGAAAGTATATTTTTATAATTTTTTTAAAAAAAAATTTGCAAACTAATATTTTCGTTTCTAGTTCTTTGACGCTTCGTATATAAAAGTAATAAACTGAAAGGATGAAATAATCATTATCTCTCTCATCCTATCTAAAAGGCTGTTTGTTTTAGGAAACAAAAGAATCTATTTGGTAATAGATCAAATAAAGAAAGATTTGATTTTAATTTTCAATTGAGTTGTGAATAATATTCGACTATACTTTAAAAAAATTTAAGATAAATGAATGTGATAACAAATAAAAAAATAGAATTGTGATTGCTATTCTTAGTTATAAAGATTAATTTGTTATTGACCCGCCACGGCAATTGCATGCACCTATCAAAACAACTAAAAGAATTGTTGAAACGAGTTCAAATGGGAGAAAAAAGTCTATTGATAAATGAGAAATTGAATGCTATATTTTTCAGTTATTTAGTGTTATTAGCTTTTTTTAAAAAAAAAATTATATATGATTCTAAGATATTTACCTTTGAGTAGAAAAATAATAAATCATGTCTTTTATCCGAATGAAAAGAATGTCTCCACCCAACCATAACTTTTCTTTCACAATTACCTTATTAAATGTATGTACTTTCTAATTTTCTATTATACAGCATTGTGCGCATTTCTTTTAAAACTATTGCTGCAGACTTCAGTTGTTGTTCATCATCAGTAAAATTTTGTTTCAAAGTTTTTGAGCCAATTAATACAATAAAAATACCAGTCATCAAATCAAAATAACAATAGCAAAATTACCATGCGCTGAAGGTTGCAACAAAAGACAATAATACCCACAAATTTCAATGCATCTGTAAGTACCCATGACCATTATTCAGAATTGTAGTTTAGCCAACAATTTATTTTGCAGAAGACCATAATATAATAAAAAAGGTCCTCTAATTTAAGCAATGTCCTCAACTTATATTATATTTAGCAAATTAAATTGTAAAACTCTAGTGGAAATTAATTATTTTTTATTCAAAGAAAAATTATATATCATGTTGAAAAAAAATTATAATGATATTTATGAAAAATAAATTACCTATTAATTTAAACTTATTTTTAACTATTTTTTAAAATGAGGTGGTTACCATAAAATTTTCAAAACAATCTCTCTGTTTTAAAAAACATTAATATGATTTGCTTCTATATGCTCTTCAAATATTTAACTTATAAATAGTCATACACAAGCATGTGTATTGTGTAACAACTTTAAGGGGATGTATGAAAAATAAAAATAACTTTCAGATCTTTTAAATTCATAAAAATAAACAATTGGTTACTTATAATTAAGTATTAAAAAAATAAATATATTATTTGGACATATAGATTCATACTTATTTAGATTTAAGATAAATTCAGTTTAATACTTCAGCCCTAAAAAAATAACAATTTCAGTTTAACAATTCATACTTATCGGGGTCATTTCTGTAATTTCATTTTTTCTCTTTTAATCTTTTTGACAATTCATAAACCCTAACCCCATTTCTCTCTCAGGCGCACGAACCCAAAATCTGAAATCCGGCGAAGGGCTTAACAGCGAGCATCAAAGATAACAAGAACAGCAGCAGCTGATGCAGTGAAGCCCATCAAATACCTCTTATTTCCTCAAATTTAAAGGTACCTTATCTCGATCATCGTCTATCCAAATTATTTTGGAATTGTCTTTGATTGACCTCAATTTTGTTCTCATTTGATGCATGTACTATTTTCTCCTCCTCCTCCTTTTTTTTTCCTTTTTTTCCAAAGCACTAGCTTTAATTTTTTACGTTCCTTTGAAGTCTAAATTTGTGTAATCAAAGTCTTCATTTTCTTGGGTTTGGTTAATGATCATAATGCCTTTCTGCATTCGATTACCATTTTGTTAATTAAATTAGGGTTCTTATCGTTGAATTGAGCTTTCAAGTCTGCACAAATTTATTTATGCTCGTAAATTAGTAGTCTTTTTGTTTGGTTGTTAACAAGACATCAAAACTTTGAATTAAATAATAGTCTTCGAATGTTGAACTTGGAAGAATATGTGCAGCTTGGCTATGAATTTTGGTTTCTAATGTTCAATGATAGAGTAGCCAGAAGACTATGATAATTGTTCTAGTAAATCTATCTTTCATAGCGGCGCTATTGTCATCTTACTGTTCCTGATTATAATTTCAGAGCATTGTCAAGAATTTTATTCTTCTTGGTACCTTTTTTTATCTATATAGATCATGTTGAGAGTACAAAAATGAGAGTCAAAAGTTCAGGGATTAGCTTAGTGAAGGTAACCTATGAACGTCACTGCCTTGCTTGACGAGTTTTGAACTAACTTACTGTTGGACAGATAATTTACTTTTTCCAGCATAATATTGATTTGTGATTTCGATGCTGCAAAATGAATTTTGAGGTTTTAAGTTTCGTCATTCTTTTTTAATCATGTCTTTGCTCTTGGAAACAAGAAGCTCTTCTGTTTAAATGAGCTATTTAGTCTTGGGAAGTTTGGACATAAATTTTAGATTCATCCAATTCTGTGTCAATTCTAAAATATTTAACAGATTGGATATACTGTGAATCTTGAATTTCTGATTCCCTGTTGATGTCCAATTAAGGTGTTTGGAACCATGAGCTGATAGGTACTTTTTAATGGGATTAATGCATAAAACTATTCAATCATTTTGAATTAGTAGAAGGTAGAAGGTGGCTTTCAATAATTGTATTATAGTTTATCTTCTGGTCCCCAGGTTTTAGATTCTCAAGTAAGCCTTACAAATGTTGTGAGAGATTGATGGGTGCTTTTCAGATGATTTCCATTGTTGCTGTCAACTAAACTGGCTTTATGTTTTGATGATTTATATGTTGTCATCTGTGGAGGAAATCTAGTGCTTGTTGATGTTCATGAAGAGATGAAAGATTGTTAGTGGTCACTGCATCCAGTAGGTGTTTTATTAAAATTTGAAGATCCTTAGAAAGTCTTGTATGTCATGGTTGGTCATCACAGGCCTTCTTAAAATTTGAAGATCCTTAGAAAGTCTTGTATGTCATGGTTGGTCATCACAGGCCTTCAGCACCCAAATTGACGTGAGTCCATTATTTTTCTCATTAAGAAAGTTATGGCTCCCAAAGTAGCACAGATACATCATGTGTTCCTTTAGCTTTTAAGCAGAGTTTTTGCAATGTTGCCTGATAAACATGAGTGTTGGACTAGCACTCACCAGCACTTTGTGAAAACCATATTTGAATGCAAATTTGAGCTGTTTCTTTTGGTCAGCATTACTTATACTTGAGTAACTCTACTGAGAGAACCACACCCTTTCCCTTTCTTGTTCTTTATCCTAGTGTGGGAAAAAGCCCTGTTGCTTAGAGTTATTACAATCTCAGGAAAGTTTGATTTCTTTTTCAAGTACAATTCACCATAAACACAGTGCTGATATTAAATAAACCATTCTTGGGATAGGGATCCTAGTGCAGCCCATTTGGCTATGTTTACGCTATGAATGACCTCCGGTTGGATATATAATTGTCTAGCTATACCTTCACCAGTGAGTTTTAAAAGTCGAGCACCAGATGATATTCACTGTTTTTTTCTGCAGTTCTGAAGAAAGATAGATTCTACTGGTGATTATGATAGAGTAGGAACCACTTTTTGAATATTATTATGAGTAACCATTGCAATCTGAAATATTTAAAGACTCTATTGCTTATATTTGTCAGTTGATCAGCTTATATTTCTTGAATCATCTGATTTTAACACAAAAGTTCTTTAGAAAGTTTTTTCAAGGAACTGTTGAAGTGACTCATATTAGGCATGTTGTTTACTCTGGCTGGCAACTAGATTATCCCAGCATTTAATTTTCGCGGATTAAAGCTTCTTGACCACAATCATAATTCCTTCGGCAAAAATGACATCAATTTAAACTTTAGTCGAGTCATACGAAATAGAAATATAAAGTATGCTTGACTATGTATTCTCTCTCTCTGAGACCTGATTTGCCCCTTTAATCATTAGCATCATTGTTGCAGGATAAAGTTATGGCAATGAACCAGTTGACATCATTGAGAAGCTTCATTATGGTGAAGGAAACAGTTGGGAAGGTGAGCCCACGAACATTTGCGGTTGGGGCTAGTAAAGCAAAAAAGGGAGGTAAAGGTGCAGCCAGCAATGCTCCAAAAGCATCAACACTGAGCAAAGAAGTCAAGTCTACTACAGTTGTAGGTGCCAATATTCTCAAGGAAGGATCAGATCCTAAGGTCTTGCCCGATTCTGAATACCCTGACTGGTTGTGGCATCTGCTTGAAAAACGTCCTGCGCTGAGTGAACTAAAGATGAAGAACATTGAAACTCTCCCTTACGGAGATTTAAAGCGCTTTTTCAAGCTGGACAACCGAGCAAAGATTAAGGAAAACAACTCTGTTAAGGCCAAGAACTGATACTATGAAAATTTATATATATGAGAGGTGTCATTTCTCTTTCAAGTGTTATGGATCTTTTTTTCTGGGATTCCTCTAAAAGTGATTGACTTGCATAGAATGGAATCATGAGATGGAACTGAAGGGAAAGCAGTACTGATTTAGCATAGCCCTGTAGCTCATCAATTCTTCTTTGTAATCTTTTTTCTCCTTTTCCTTTCTTTCTAACTATAGTTGGTGTTTAGAATAATATTTTCTACTGTGTTCATCCGTAAAATGATTTGATTTGTTCTCTATGGCTGTCAGGTTAGCTTGGCATGAAATTCTGGTATGGAGTAACAAAGAGAATGCCACACTATTGTATGGATCATATGGTATGATAGTGCTGCGGTATACATTTCCTGAAACTCTCAGGAAATTATCTGTCTGATGCATGAAATTTGAATCTAATCTTCAAAGTGTGCATACCTTGGGAAACATCAGATATGTAGAATACATCAATTGTTTGGTTCACAGTTTCCTCATTAAAATGTATTTTGAAGACACACTGTTGCAGTGTATGCAATGTGCATGTTCATTGCATTATTTAGCTGGGTCCAAAAGTTTAGTCATTGCCATTCAAGTTCTTAGGTGGAGGCAACCTCCTCTTTTCCCCCTTGCCCAGCTTAACGATGGTTGGGTAGTCAAGATTTTCCTTTATTTGAAGAGATTTGTGATATGATTTCCCCTTTTCCTCCTTGTATCATTGACTTGGTGGCCCACTGGCCTATCTCGTCATGAATAAGTCTATGCATCTGATTTGGTCTGATACTTTATTATCAAGCTTAGCCTACATTGTGGCCTGAAGTGAAAAAGATTTTGGATGGATGCATTTGGCTATTTGCATAGGTACCATGGTCTCAATTATCTTATGATGCAAATCATTTAGTGGTCCTGATGTCTTGATGCTTAAATGGTGAGTTCAGTTCAGCCAGGCATGAATCAAATGATAGTGTAGTCCAACCCTAAAAGTTTCAATGCAAAAGGGGAATGGGACTGGCTGGTGTGTTAAATTGAGACTGCCCATGTGAAGATGAGGCTTGCTAACTTCCATTAAAGCACAGAAAGAGACTAGTGGAAGCAAAGGAAATGATACAAGTAGGGAACTCAAATTTGACATCACATGCATTATTAATGTTAAAAAGTAGATTCTCCAACCTTTATACAGCCTTTTGCAATTGCATGCCACGCCCAAAAAGTTAAAGTTGCCTCTCACATGGCCATCTTTTGCTTTTAGATTATGTGTTCCAACTTCCAAGTAACAAAACCTATGTGCCTGATTAAGCTTTTCAAGAAGTCTAGATAGAACTGCTCACCAAATCCTGATTGAGATCCTTACATGCTTAATTCAAGCCTAATGAAGTAACAAGGTTCCCCAATTAATTAGACTTCTAATTTGGTTCATCTTGGTAAAATCGAAAATAATCAAGGGGAAGAAATTTAACTTAAACAAGTAAACGATAAGATCGAAAGATGAAATCTTCAAACTTTAAGTCTCTCGTGTCATTATGATGCACCGCCAGTTATGACCCTAAGATTTTCAATACTCACTGAATAATGTTTACATAAAAACACAATTCATCCTTGTTTCTATTTCGAGAATTCAGGTTTCTTTGGTTTGATCTTCTCATTGGACAATGGCGGTCTTTAATACCAGAACTCTTGCCAGATTAAGCATAAATTACTTGGTGGGTTGCTGACAAAACATTTATTTGTATGGTTGATGAAATTAAATATTTTTGGGGTCATCTTCTTCTATTTTTTTTTATTATATATAAAACATTAAAAAATTAAATTTCTTTCTGACCTTGATGTGATTGGGATTCAATCCCAAACCTTTTGTATTAGAAGGTAAGTCGTACAAGCCACCGGCCATACTAATTTTCAGTTTTTGGAAGAAATCTTTTGTGAAGCAGAACTCTTGAGAATTCTGAACATTCCAATACATAAAAATTAAAAAAAAAATAATTAATGAAAGGTCATAATGGCCCACATTAGAATTGAGATTATATAATAATAATAATGTTACAAGCGTGTAACGCCTTTTTCTGGTGCAATCCTAGTCTTTTTTTTTTTTTTTTTTTTATAATTTTATAAATTTTCTCAAGTATTCAGCTGTGCTGTCATTCTCATGGTAAGCAAAAGCTCACTAATAATATTGCTAAAGCACTTGAATCGATCAAACGTGTGTCTTGGTATCTGAATAATTAAATTCACTAATATAATGACCAAAAATAAAAATACAGATTATGAGGATCATTAAGAGATTGATAAAGCACTTAATATTGATAAAGCACTTATGAGGATCATTAATATTGAAAAAGCACTTAAATCAGCTTATGATAGCCTAAGAGATTTTTTCATGTACTCTTAAATATTGCTAGCACTATTTGAGATTGCCACATTATCATCACATCAAATAAAAAGTTGTAAAAGCCTATCTTATTCTCTTTATCCACCCCATCTATCAACATCATTATTTCTACATCCCAAGCAGCACTATCAATGTTTAGAATGGAATCTTACCTTATTTTTTTATTCCAAATTTTATTAATTCTCCCCCACCACCATGAAAAGATTAAGAAATGGAAAAATTATGTGTTACGTTATGTTAAGACCAATATCTGATCCTGTCTCGTTCTTGAAATAGTTTGGTGTTGGCCTTTGTAACTATTTTTTTCTACTCAAAATTCTTCCCCAAAGGGCATGCTATCTTTTTTGTTTCCATCAGTGTTTGTCATCATTGCTGTTCTTTTTTATAATATCAACTAGTTGAGTTGATATCATTTTTTTATCTTGTCTATATATTTATTCTTTATTTTTCACATGTTTTTCTGCTATCCTTCATTTTCTTTGTCAGAGTCCTAATGGAGTTTGCTTCAGGTAGTTCAACTGCTTATATTAATATGATTCTAATTTCTTAACTCATCTTAAATGAATATTAGCTCTTGCATGTGCTGTTAGTTGATCAATTTTTCGCCTGCTAAATTTGGTTGTAGCTCTATATTCAAACCCTTGTTTTAATGACTATGGTTCCATAGATTCTATTTTACATATCTTTCAGAAGATTTGTAGATTTTTTATTTTTGTGGTGAAAAGTACTTCTTGGTTTTTATTCTTCTAAAGCTGCTTCTTGAAATGGTAAAATTTTCTATTTAGTGGGTGGCTTTCTTGTTTTGTAGTCTCCATGTTGTTTTCTCCTGTGTGTGTCTGTCCCAAAAGGCTACAAATACACAAGGCCAAACCTAAGCAGTTGTAAAATTGTCTTGTTCAGTTGTGCTAATTTGTCCCCATTTTGGATCAACTTTCATCGAGAATTTGTTTACATCTTTGTAGTTAATCCATTGAATCTCCATTTTCTCAGCAAAAATGCCACCTACATACTTCCCTCTTCGCTGGGAGAGCACAGGAGACCAATGGTGGTATGCTTCTCCTATTGATTGGGCAGCTGCAAATGGCCACTACGATTTAGTGAGGGAGCTTCTTCGCATTGACAGCAATCATCTCATCAAGCTGACTTCTCTCAGGCGAATTCGCCGCCTTGAGACTGTTTGGGATGATGAAGAACAGTTTGATGATGTTGCCAAATGCAGGTCCAAGGTTGCTAGAAAACTGTTTCTTGAGTGTAAATCCAAGAATGGGAAGAATTCTCTCATTAGAGCTGGCTATGGTGGGTGGCTATTATACACTGCAGCATCAGCTGGAGACTTGGGTTTTGTTCAACAGCTTCTTGAAAGGAACCCACTTCTTGTTTTTGGAGAAGGAGAGTATGGGGTTACTGATGTCTTTTATGCTGCAGCCAGGAGCAAAAACTGCAATGTTTTCAGGCTTATTTATGATTTCGCCGTGTCGCCAAGGTTTTTGACGGCAAAGGGTGGAGAGTTGGAGGAGCACATTGGGGAAATTCCTTCTGTTTACAAGTGGGAGATGATGAATAGAGCTATCCATGCTGCTGCTAGAGGAGGAAACTTGAAGATTTTGAAGGAGCTTTTAGAGAATTGCACTGATGTCCTGGCTTACAGAGATAAGCAAGGCTCAACTATCTTGCATGCAGCTGCTGGTAGAGGCCAGGTTGAGGTGAGACTCCACTGTTTTTGTTCTGTTTTTAGATTTCTACGGCACATTTAACAAGTTCACTAACAATATTATTATGTTGATCTTAATTTTTGATTACCCTATTTGCTTGAAGAGATAAACGTCCGACTTGTAAATAATTTTTTTTGAAGTAGTATGTTAAGATCGATGGAAAGGGAATGAGATCTGATTCTGACCATTTCTATCCAGTACATATGCAGTTTCATTGATATTCTTTAAGGTAAAGTTCACTGCTTTAGCATGCATCTATCTATTATTATCCACATAAAAGACTCATCTTATAATCATGGTTAGAAACAGGGCATCAACTTGATGATGGCTCACAGAATAGGTCCTGTGAGCTGAGGATTTAAAGCTAAATAAAGTGGACTGCAACTCTAAATGTCATGGACTCTCAGTGTTGCACGAGCTTACTTGTTAGGAAGCCTTCTTAAGATACACTATATATGGTCATAATCTTTTATTCTTAAAATCTTCAGCTTTTGCATATTGGAGACTTTTAATTGGTTAATCTGCTTTGTGGTAGCATTAAATAGAATCTTACAAAAATTGAAATAATGTTCTTGTGGTACAAAATGTTATATATAGATTGTACCTCATGCCTTCGTCAAAGTTTGTACTTATCAGTGTTATCTTAAATTATGCAGGTAGTGAAAGATCTTATAGCATCCTTGGATATCATCAACTCCACAGACCATCAAGGGAACACAGCATTGCATATTGCAGCCTACAGGGGCCAGCCAGCAGTGGTTGAAGCTCTGATCCTTGCTTCTCCTTCAATGATCTCTGTAAAGAACACTTCTGGGGAAACTTTTCTCCACTCAGCAGTTTCCGGTTTCCAGACTCATGCTTTTAGAAGATTGGATCGACAGGTTAAGCTCATGAAGCAGCTAGCAAGTGGGCAGATTTTCAACATGGAAGACATCATCAATGCCAAAAATAATGATGGAAGAACTGCTCTTCACATGGCCATCACTGGGAATGTTCATTTAGAACTAGTACAACTTTTGATGTCTGCCCCATCAATCAATGTGAATGTTTGTGATAATGATGGCATGACTACTCTTGATCTCCTCAAGCAAAGGCCACAATCTGCGTCATCAGATATATTAATTAGACATTTGATTTCTGCTGGAGGAATATTCGGTTGTCAGGATTATTCTGCAAGAAGGGCCATTGCTTCACATATAAAGATGCTAGGAAATGGAAGCAGTCCTGGAACTTCATTTAGAATCTCTGACACAGAAATATTCTTGTACACAGGCATTGATGTTTCATCAGATGGTAATGCTGATCCTGGCAGTGGAGGAATGAGCTCATCATCAACAGAACTAAATCAGTTTGATCCAAGCAACGATAACCAAAGCTCATCAACTGATAAAAAACCTGCAGGTTCTGTGAATATTGCAGCGCAACGACTGAAAAGTGTCTTCCATTGGCCCAAACTGAAAGAGAAAAAACCTGAAAGATTCAAGAAATCGGTAGATGAGGGTTCAGATGAACCTCCAACCCCATTGAGAAAGAGATTCTCGAAGCCCTCATCACTTCCAAACAACAAACGCACACTTTCTGTGAGGAGCAACCAATCAAGTCCAACTGCAAAGAAAAGGTTTGCTTCAGGGATAATGCACGGTGTTATACAGGCCATGCCACAGTTAACCGTTCCTGGAGGTCGATCACGTTCAAGTTCATTTTCAAAATCGTCCATTTGTTCTCCTACTTCATTGGATAAACAAAAGGGAATTTTCATTGATAATGAAGCTGCAGGACCTTCTTGCTCCAATCAACTTTTTGATGATGAAACACCAAATAGCGTCACTGAGAAACCAGGCTCCAGGAGGTCGAAGAGCCAGTACTTCTGTTTTGGTGGATCAAGCCTGTCAATGAAAACCCCAGTTAGCAGGCAGCGGCAAAACCAGAATGTCAATCCTTCCATCCTCTCGATGGCCTGAATGACATGATTATGAAAGGCAAGTGCATTGCATGGATCATAAAAGATGAACTTGCTAACATAGAAAAGTCTTAGTAAGTTCTATAGCAAGCTGCTTGTTTAGTAAGTGAAGTTTATGTGCTTTCTATATAGTTCTGTCCCAATAACTTGTAATGTTGCACTTGAAGCAAAACATTAGAAATGTAATGTTGCAATTCTAGTTTTTAGCATTTTATGTTGTATTTGCTAACCTCTTGTTACCTTGAGAGAAGTGAGGAGGTGGGGACAAACAAAATTTGCTTTGTTAGATGAATTGCTCTTCATCTTGTTCAACAGTCTTCTGTTCTGCTTAAGAATAGAATTTACAGTAAACAAATGTGTACATACTATGCTGGAAATCGAGTAACTTAAAAAGTGATCTCAAGTAAACAAAAACGAATAAAGTTTCTGTTTGGAAACACCCATATTTTAAATCATTCCTCCTTTCCAACTTTCTCAATAGCCTTGCCTTGGCTACTAACCCACCAAATCTTTTCGTCCCCATTTGCTGCTATGGTTGCAACCTTCACCAAGGAGGAGTTTTTCGTTTACATATTCCACCAAGTTGTCTTATTTAAAAAAATATGCCCCCTCTTTGTTCATTTATATGATAAATGGACCTCAGTAAATACTAAAATACCCTTAGAAAACAAAATTATCTCAGCGCTAAACCCCATTTTCTTCTCATTTTCTCATCCAAACACACTTTAACCTATTCAAAACACTGAAAATCATCTTGTTTTCACCTCTTAGGAACATAAATTGGATGAATGTAGCTCCAGTAAAGGTAATTGTATACATTGGATGAATATACCTCCAATAAAGGTAATTGTATGCTCAAATTTAAACTTTGTGGTTTATGCTACTCTCTTGAAGTGATTAAATTACTAAAGAGTAGTATATATACCAAAATTTGTGGTTTATGTATACTATTTTTGTTATTTAAGATAATGTGATGACAATGATGTTATACCATAGAAATATTAAGCTATTATTCTGGAAAAGTCAAGATTTGTGGCTATCTTTTGTGAAAAAGAAAATTGTAGTTCATCAAAAAACCAGATGATTACCCGACTCCAGGTCGGATAATGGTCAGGTAAAGGTAGTGGCCGTGTAAATACTTGAGGTCGGGTAAGGGGGTTATGAAGTAATTAGGTCAGGTAATTAAGCAGAGATATGTGATTTTATACATATCAATATTTTACTTATTTCTTTGTTTTAAAAATATGGACTTCATTCGCGTAGCTGTGCAATTCAAGGGTGACTGGGTCGAGACAAATGGTGATTATAAATAATTTCATTGCACCTGATGCTAGGAGAATCGAGGTGCACTATTCAATCACTCACGTACTATTAGTTGCAACAATTGCATCACTCAATAGGGTTGGATCTGTCTGATGCAATTACTCCACATCCCATGGAACCGTTAGCAATAGCTTTAGATGCAGATCAGATGTTGCTTTCTTTTTGGGCAAAGACCAAAGACCCGAACGGCACCTAAGCTTACTCCATCAATACAAACATCCGATATCTATGGGGATAGATACCTGCCGACGGAGATGATAGATGATGTACAAATGAATGACTTGCCAATGAAGAATATAGATGATAGACAAGCATTGGTATATTTGCCTACAGTCAGTACAGGTTTCAATGACATTATATTTCAAGATGTTTAAGATATTTCAAGATGTTCAATGACATTATGTTATACCTAGAACAAATGCCATTTCAAGTCGTAGTACTTTTGCACCAGCTAACACAGTTCATGCCCTTGAATGGGTCAATTCTATTGTCAATGTTGCGAATGTTGATGATGGTTTTATAGTTCAGGATGATTAAGTCAGGTACAAATACATATATATAATCAAGCGTATTGATGAGACTTGTCAATGGCGGCTCCGTGCCACTAGGATGAATGATAGTCCATGTTTTCGGATTTGAAAGTACCACCCTAGTTACTCATGCTCTCTCAATAATCTTGAAAGGAATTACCGTCAAGCTTCCTCAAAATTGATAGCCAACGAGATCAAACATAAGTTTGAAGGGGCTTCATCCTCTAATTCAAAGGGATGTTTTAAAATAATTTGGGTACTCTATAAGTTACTCTATATGTGCTTCTATGAGAGTGTTTTGTAGTCATTAGACTAGTGATTGCAATTGATGTTACACATTTGAAGGGAAAATATAAAGATGCTTTGTTCATGACGACTTGCAAAGACGGTAACAATCAAATTTATCCTTTGGCATTTGGCATTGAAAGTGAAAATTAATTTTTTGCAACGAAATTTATATCTGGTTGCTAAATGTGTACATCTAGAGACAAATTTAATTTTTGTCGCAATTGATAACGGAGTAATGATAGGTATCCCAACATTTAAGTCTCACTTTGAGTCCCAACTGATGTATCATTGATCCATTGAAGAGTGCTTAAGTAATTTTATAAGCTATAAAATTCATCATCTAATAAATGAGTGACATATATCAATAGGACTTAAATATTGGGATCCTAATCATTACTCTTGATAACGTCAACATTGTCATCGCTAAAACTTATTGTTGGCTAGAAAATAATTCATAGCAATTAAATGATATTTTGTGGCTAAAAGTATTAATCAGTTATTAATTTGTCCTTACATATTTAGCAATGGAAAAAAATTTCGTTGCTAATATTTGTATATCAAAAGGCCAGAATTTTTGTAGCATTTTTTTTTTTGGTTCAAGCCACCATATGGTTGCGACTAGGGTTTATTTAAGCCACCAAGTCTCCAGAATTATTAATTCTTCTATTTGACATATTGAAATAGACTTTTTAGTGCTAACATTGTTATAACAACAAGAGGATTTGAACTTATTTTTGAACAACAAAGGAGTTTTGGTTAGATTCACCAATCAACGGGGGTTATACTCATTTTGTGCTCGACCAACTTTACTAATAAGTTGGCATCTAGTAGATGTTTGAGATTACGATAATGCAAGGTTTATTATATAAAAATTTATATCTCAACTAACGTACAAATGAGGTGGGCATTACCTTATAAAATCAAATGATAATTAGTTGTTAAGCTTATCATTTTCAATCCATACAATGAATTTATATCAATGTCACATTAGTTATACACAAAACTTCTTGTCACAACTTTATATGTGTAATTACACTTACACACAGTTAGAATAAATAGTTTGTACATAACTTATCATTGCAGTATAAGATCATCGCATTAATAATGAAAAATAAATCCACAACATTTAAATACAAACTATTTATGATATGATATTCCAACTATACATGTACATGCTCCCAAAAGAAAGAAAGAAAAACTATTTTTTTACATTGGAACCTTTTTTTTTACTTTTTTTTTTTGGCATGTAGCATTATTCATGAAGCTTCTATCCAAGTTCTCCTAAAATAATAGTGGACACCAAAACAAGAAGAGAAAAGAGCCACAGCCCACAGCCCACAGCCCACCGGGCTGATCTAATGCACCAGAATTTCCTCATCCAACTGTTGCAAGAGGCCAAATATGGGCCCTTTAAACACAATTCTTTTTCTCAATCCAATTCACTCATATATCTAATACAGATTTTTAATTGGTTTAATTTTACTGCCCTAAGGTTTACGATTGTGTTAATTTTATCTAATTAGGATTGACATCAATATTTTGATTGCGTGTTTCATCAGACTGGTTAATTTTGGATATGATTAGATTGAACCAATTACAAACTTTAATGGTTAATTTTGGATGACCATACCTTATTTAGTGAACCATTTGACGTCCAGTCCACACACTGCATCAAATCCCTAATTATAAACAATACGATAACACGATAGGTATATATAGATCTTGAAAAGAGAAAAAAAAAATGATTTAAATTTTATTTTTTAAATGCTTTCTTACCAAACACATACCAAATATTCCTATTAAAAGTCACGCATATGCTTTTCGATCACTTTTCTTTTTTCTATTTTATTTCAAATTTATGAATATGTTATTAATTTTTAATTTTTGAACAGCATCTTTAACTACATACTTCTTTAAAAAATTGTCAAACATCCTCAATTATTTACTTATTTTTGGCCATACCTACTTGCGTACACGACTTCCTTTAAATTTAATAGGTATAGTATAATTGCGGCATCATACAATACTCTACATATAATAGTTTCAATTTAATTGTGTGTGTGTGGATAGTATCGAACAATAATTGTATTAAACCACATAATTTAGTAGTAAATTGAAATTGATTCTATTAAACTATATAATTTAATAACGTATCCACATAAAAAAAAATGAGAATATTTGCATCTGCGATATATATATATATATATATTTCTTAATTAAAACATCATTTTCTATAATGAAAACAACTAGAAAACTAAATGCAACCATCAGCTTCGTCTATATGAAAAAATAGTAGTAATTGAGCAACCACGTCGACATTCTCTTCAAAATGATTGAGATGTTTTTCATTTCTGTTAAATAAAAACAAAATAATAATAATAATAATAATAGAGGAAGAAGAAAAGAAAATTCCCACTATAATCATGACACTGACACCTAATTATATTTAAGCCTCAATTAAGTTCCAAGAAATTCGTGAGCACCAAATACATGATTATATGTTCTTTAGAATTATTTTAAATAATAAAATTTCTTTCCAAATAATAATAATAACAATACTCTTCTAAAAAAATTAATAATAATAATAACAAAACTGCTATCCAAAATATATGGCAAAAATCTTTAGCTAGTATCTTTGTGAAGATACTAAATATGCTCTCGATTAATTACATAATCGTGGCATCATGATGACTCTTAATATTCATAAATTTCCACCCATGATGTCACACATATACACAGTATCATATTTTAATTCTATTTTTATTATTCTACACACCAAATCTTGATTAATTTATTTTAGTTATCTAATAAAAATGAGCAATCATAAAGATTCCTATCTTAAAAAATTCTTCCTTATTTACGTCATCAGGTATAAATTAATATGTAGCATTAGGTCAATTCAAAATTATATAAAAATAAAAAAATAAAATTGACACTTTTGTACTTTATTATGACAAATTAGAAGATTACAAAAATGTCATTCTCCCATTGAAATAATTAACGGTTAAAAAAAGGCTATGGAAGGTACAATTATACTAGCGTTTGATGTTACATTTGGAATGCACAATACAAGTCTAGCCTCAAACGTTTTTTATAATTTTTTTCCTTTCTTATGCGTTGAATTGAAATTAAGTGCCTCAAACGGTTTCGGTTTGCTAGTATTGTTAAGATAAGATTATTTGAAAATCACAATTTTCTAACAATTATCAACTAACTAGACACACACACACACACACACATGTATATATAAAGATTAAGATGAAATGGGAGATTGATACTATATTTATTATATTTAATTTACAACGAATAGTCATATTTAAATATTATATAATTCTAATATTTTTTTTTATTTTATTTAAAAATAATATTATAATAATATGACATGGGAGCTCTGAAATTATAAAGGCAAAAGGCCAGTTTTGTAAAAGTACGGCGGGCACACACATATACATCGTTGTACATAGTGGACTAAATTGAAAGAAATTGAGTAAAATGTACAGGATTCATGGCACATGGTGTTGACTTCCAACTTCTTAGTCCAAGTCGTTGTTACATTATTGTGCTACAATTTCCACACCCTGGCATGGCATTTTCTTTTAGTGGGGTCATAAAGGATTAATTTGAATATTTTTTAAAAAAATAAATTATCAATTAATGTCAGCATGCAATCAAAATAATGACTTATGACTTTTCCTTCCAAGTGCGGTGAGGTATCTTTTTATCTTAAATGAGTGATATTTAAGCTTCATAGTTTCTACTTATATGGTATGAAATATGATCATGCACTATTACACTTGAATTTACCCTTATGAGATTTGGTTGATTTAAGAGATATACACGAAAAGAATTAGCTACTATACATACATTTGAGAGTCTATCTAAGTGCAATTTTATTTTCCACAACATTTGACTTACATAATTTGAGTGTAAACGCAGTTATATATATATATGTAATGTATATGCCGTGTGCAATTCCAAGACGACCGCCCCCCATATTAAACAATTTAATTTATGTCGACAAGAAGAAAGTAATGAATATGAATAATGTGTGTGCATGTACACGTGGAGCCTCAATTAATCTACAGCATATGCAGCATAGACCATCTTTGTTTCTTAAAAGAGTAATGATTGAGATCTCAATATTTAAGTCTCATTTTGAGTCCTAACTGATGTGTCATTAATCTATTGGAGGGTGTTTAAGTAAGTTTATAAGTTATAAAATTTATCATCCAATAAATGAGTGACACACATCAGTTTGGATTCAAAATAAGAATTAAATATTAATATACCTATCATTACTCTTCCTAAAATTTGAATGCATGAAAAATGAGATTTCTGAGTAACGAGATACCGATCATTACTCTTCCTATCATTATTCTCCTTAGGAGTGAGAATCGGATTTCCGACCATTAACTTTATCCAAAAGATATTAATATATAATAACTAAGAGAATTAGTCAACTTTCTCATCAACTTGGTTTTGTGATTGTTTTTGAAGTATTTTAAGATCGGGAGGTGAAATCAAATTTGGAGGCTACAACTTGATCCACTTTCAGAAAAACGAAAAAGGCAGGAACTTCATCAACTTGTAAATCCACTGGCTAGCAGGAGGAGCAGATATTGTTAATTCCACTAAGCTAGCTTTATATGTAGATTAAAGATCCCCCACTTTGGTACGGGAACGTATCTTCATTTGTCGGCATTTGGACCTTTCCACGTCCACTTTCGTATTCAATTTAATTCAGTGTGTGCTGATTAGGACCATCCAATTAATCGATGGATGACAACTTTAATTTACTTCGCTCTGTGAGTACACAAAACGACCTGACTGATTGTTTATTGTGACACCATCATATAACTTGAATGTCGATGTTGTTGAACAAAATAGATGTAATACTGCTGCTATATAGATCATTTGACTATGATTTTTGTGTGTTTCAAAAAATTAAAAAAAAGTTTCTTTGTCTTAGTTCACATTGAGGTTGGTGAAATGTGAACATTGCTTATTGCGGGGGCTACAAAATACAGATTCAGTCATTGTCTTGGAAATTAATATGTGTACATCAAGAACAGTGACTTCCCAGTAAAGGTGGTCAGCGGACAGAGCCGGCATTAAAAGAAGGTCCATGCGTGTTCGTGTTTGTGTCGTGTTATGTTTATTATGTATTTCGTGTCGTGCTCATGCCGTGCCTAAATTCTTTTTTCTAGGCCTGGCCTAGCACATGTGTCATGTCCATGCGTGTTGTGCTATGGGTCGGGCCGTGCCGTGGCTAAAAAAAAAGTATGATAATTTTTTTTTCTTTTTTCTATTTATTTTTTTTAAGAAGCCATGCTAAGTTATTGGCATTTTTTTTTAATTCTATATCCTTTTTTTGAGTCAAGTTCAACAAAATCAAAAATTCGAAACTCATGCACATATTTAATAATGATAAACTAATAATAGTAAGAGAATATAATATTAACTATTAAGTTAGATCCTATGATATTATAATTCTTTTTATACTTAACAACAATAAATTTTTCTCAACGATTAACTTAATTGTTAACTTAGACTTATATAGAGTCATAGATCATAGTTTATAATAACATTATTTCATACATTATAAAATCATGATATCAACTATTCATTTAATAAATTATAAACACAAAATAAATTAGAGTGTTTTTTTAAACTAAGAGTTAAATGAATTTAAAAAACTTATGCTAATAAAAAAATATATTAAAAGATTTAATTTCAAGTTATTTGTAAAATCATAAAATTTAAATCTACTTTAATTAAAAAATAAAGCGTGCTTATTGCATGCTTTTTCACGTGCCGTGCTTTAGCCCATCTGTAGTCGTGCCGTGCTTTTAAAGTCCACATGCCTAAATTTCTAAGTCCGGCCTAACCCACCTGCGTTCCGTGCCGTGCTGCATGTCCCATCGAAACTTGCTCGTGCCATGCAGTCCCTGTACAGTGCCACGTGCCGCCCAACCCGTTGGTCATTTTTGCTTCCCAGAAACATTCCAAACAAAATGCAACTATATTACATTAAACAATGGTCCGAAAAATAAAAAATCCCACAATGTGGAGCCTCCTGTTTTTCTGCGAGCTGCTATTGGGATAGTCTCCTTATCAATGAATGCCACTACTACAAATTAATAAGCGCAAGCATTAGTATTTCTTGTAAATAATGGCGATGAATCTTCAAGTTTTATAAATTTAATTAATTGTCCATTTGATATTTCTATTTTGACTCTCCCCTCATCACCAATGGATCGAAATGTATACGACTTAAAAACTGGAAATTAATGATGAGAGCATTGGAAATTTTATTAAAGTTTGGATGGATGAATGCTTTAGAAAATATTTTCAGCGGTCAATGAACATTATGCAACGTGCTAATTACTAATTAGTTAGTAGAAAATTCTTTGCTCATGGGATGATCTTGCTAATTACTTTCACGCAACCAAATTTATTAACCTAATCTGTTTTGAATCCTTTGCGTATAAATAAATAAACATAAATCAAACCCTTCCCTAGTCATGATTGAATCCGGTTTGAATCTTAAACAAAATATTTATATCAAAGATATATCTTATTAGTTAGGGCAATCTTAATTCGATTATCTAGTAAAATTATATATCATGTGTGATGTGTCATACAATGTGTACAAAGTAAGATATATATATATATTAGGTTTATAGAAGCAAGTCCATGCCTAATGAGCACAAATTCAATAATAATATTACGTAGTTCCTTTTGTATTCATTTTAATAATATTTTAGTATAGCTATAATATGACATTTAAGTTATGGTTCTTTAAAAAGGATCCAAAAAAGAAAATTGTTTAAGGGCTTGTTTGGGATTGCTTTTGGGAGGTTTAAAAGTGATTTTGATAATCTAAAAGCTAATTTTAGTATTTGATAAAATAAATTCAAAATCATTTTTATCAAAATTAGCCCCTTCTACAGTTGATTTTGAAAAGCACAGAAAGAGTAGCTTTTAGAATCTGATTTTGAGAATCAATTTTGAGAATCAATTTTATCCTTTAATACAATTTCATAAATATCCTTACAATTATTACCTAAACTCAAAATTATTCTTATTTAAATTGGAAACAAAATCAATATTTTAATAAATTTTTATTATAAAAAAATAAAATCAATATAGTATAAATTTATTTTAATTAAATTATTATAATAATTAAAAATATTGTATATACATGTTTTTATATGTATAAGTAAATTCCATCCTACATTATATCTATTTTAGTCATTTATCTTTTTACAGTTGTTTAACAATAAGATATATCAAGCACTCACAACTATTTTTAAAACTTACAGTACTTTTGAAAATAAAATTTACTAAACACTTAACTGATTCTCTTCACAGCTGTTTATTTCTACAGCACAGCTAACAGTAATTATTTTAAAAACTACAACATTACCAAGCTGACCCTAAGTTAGCATAGCGTATATAAGTTAGGGTGGGCAACGGTTTAATCCAGTTTTGAATCAAACTAAATCACTAGAGTTTTATAAAAATAATAATTCGAATCGAACTGAATCGAATTTATTCAGTTTTCAATTTAATTCGATTTTTTGGATTTTATATCGTAATTGTTTTATATTTTTAATTTTTTCGACTTTTAATTTTTTCATATAAACCAATCGATTATTTTTTTAATTTTAAAAATTAGACCGAATCGAACTTCTATTTTTCCTACCCCTAATATAAATCATGTGCAATGCCCAAGTGGACAATGTCAATCCACATGCTCTGCAAATTTCGACCATTACTAATCGAACAACAAGCAACCTAGGGTTTCCTCTCAATTTATCAAGAATCCTCTCAAAGCAATTATTATTATTTCTGGGGACCTGCAAAACAATTACTTTATGAGTGTACGTGTACCCACGTGGAAGCAATTGACTTAATGATATTATTGCTAGTTACAGTTTATTTATATTATATATGGGTATCTAATTTTAAGGAGGAATCAATGGAAGTATAAGTTATTTAAATAATTGCCACCATCACATACAACCACTTCATTATTCTCTCCTTTGCTGAAAGAAGTAAGAATTATTTTAATTCGATTGGCACTTGAGAATCCGGGGTACCTGTAGGAAAAAAAACAAAAAAACAAATTGAGATTACGAAGAATCCTTTATTTTTTTTAAATCGGTTATAATAATCATTATATATATAAGAGTGAGTTTCTAAGCATGAATCTCTGATCATATTAAAGTCAGGAATAAGCTATAAGATAAAAGAGCACATATTTCAATACACTATAAAATAAAATATACTAAATAAAAATTTGTATTTTTTAATGATTTTATCTTTTAGCTTATTTCTAACTTTAATATAGTCAGAGATTCCTAATTAGAACATTTCATATATATATATATATATATATATATATATATATATATATATATATATATTCATTCCAATCAGGGATTCATAACTATATTAAAGTTATGGATAGGTTAACAGACAAAAAATACAGACTCTAATACAGTTTATTTTATTTTATAGTATATTGAAATCTATGTCTTTTTTATCTTTTGGCTCATTCCTGATTTCAATATAATTAAGGATCCCTGATTGGAAAACCATTATATATATATATACAGTTCTTCTCTAGTGAGGGTATCCTCATTTTAACTGTATTTTTTTGTTTGTGATGATCCACTAACAAAAACAAAAAAACACATATCTTAATCCACTAACAAAAACAAAAAAACACATATTTTAATACACTAGTAGACGAAAAAATACAGTTTTTAATGTATTAAAATATGTGTTTTTGTGTATTTTACTAATATATATATATATATTAGTTTAACAAAGTGAGCATGCATTCACTAGTTTAACATATATATATGTGTGTGTGTGTGTGTATGTATATATATATATGTAATTTTTGGGCTACGTATATGTATATATGTATGTATGTATGTATTTATGTATGTATGTATGTATGTATTACAATTTTGAGTCTATTAAGACTTTACATACATTTATAGTGTAGCCCGAAAATTAATGAGATTAACTCAAAAAGTTAGTTCCCTACTATGTTTGATTTGAAAAAATGAAAGAAAATGAGAGGAGAGGAAAGGAGGAAAGAAGAAATAAATGAGGGAAGAAGAGATGATTTCATGTCAAACCAAGCACTGAAATTGAGAATCATCCTCATTTTCTCTCCTCCTCTCTCATTTCCATACCTCTCCTCTCATCTTATTATTTTCAACAAGACACATAGTTAACAATATTTGAGAGAAATCTACCACTATTTCATGTTTTTATAACCCTAGCATTATTGATAGTATCATCCAGGGAAAGATTCCAAAGGATTGTTCGACTAGAGATGTCAAAAAAATCCGAATCCACAAAGATCTAGAAGATTCGAATCTGGATTTTAAAAATGTGGATGTGGATCCTAAGAATTAGGATCCGTGCGGATGCGAATGCACTTGCATCCGAAAATGTGGATATCTGAATCCGCATTCTTTTTAATTAAATTATTAATATAATCAAATTTTGATAGAAAAATATATAAATTAAAAAGCCTAAAATTATGGATTTATGATATTGTTGTATGTTATGCATGTTGAATTGTTAATTGTTGAATTATGAATTTATTATTGGATTTTATTTGATATTATTAGGTAAATTGTTGAATTTATATTATTTTTTATGTTTGATTTATGTTGTGGTATTTTTAATTGTGGATTATGATGTTGTTGTATGTTATGCATGTTGAATTATTAATTGTTGAATTATGAATTTATGATTGGATTTTATTTGATATTATTAGGTAAATTGTTGAATTTATGTTATTTTTTATGTTTAATTTATGTTGTGGTATTTTTAATTGTGGATTATGATATTGTTGTATGTTATTCATGTTGAATTCTTAGTTGTTGAATTATGAATTTATGATTGGATTTTATTTGATATTATTAGGTAAATTGTTGAATTTATATATTTTTTTATTTGATTTATGTTGTGGTATTTTTAATTGTGGATTTATGATGTTTTTGTATATTATTCATGTTCAATTGTTAATTATGAATTATGATTGAATTTTATTTGATATTATTAAGTAAATTGTTAAATTTTTAAATTATATTTTAAATTAATAAAATTTTAAATTTACGAATCCAGATATCCGGAATATCCGCCAGCATCCGTTGCGGATATTACTCGCATCCGGATCCGCATATTTTTTTTTATCAGGATGCAGATCTGAATGCGGAAATATAAATCCGGATCCGAATTTTGCCAACCCTATTTGACTATCGAAAATGAAAATAACTGTTTTTTTTTTAAAAAAAATCTAAGTCAAATTGCACTCTGATTTTACATTCTAGTATATGTAAGATTTTATGAATTTGGACTCTTGATAGCATACAACAACTTAAAAAAATATATATTATGACCTTATGAGACATGAATACTTTCATCAATAAAATTTGGATATTTGTAGACGAAAAAAATAAGAGTTTGTATGTCTTTAGAGCCTCCTCATTAATGAAAATAAACTAAATAAAGGACGAGCTCTTTTTATCTTCAATCAAAACAAAAAAGAGAAATTCTGCAATTCTATATGTTAAATAAAAATTCGATTGAGTTATTTTATGCAATTACCAAACTTTACAGAGGTCTTGGATAATCTACGAGGGAACTTAAAAATAAGTTTTTAGAAGGATAAAAATAGTAAAATTATCCTTCAATCACCTCAAGAATATCAAAAGTATAAGTAGCCACCACGAATTTCTAATAATATCTCATAACTATCTCAAGTTTTAGTTTTATATCAATCAACTACTTTTCTGTTAACTCCGTTAGCAATTGTTAAATAATTTAAGATAGAAGATTATTTTACCACTAGAGTCTTCTAAAATATTGTTTTAACTTCTAAAATAAATCCAAGGGCAAAATAGTCTTTTACCTTAGATTCTTTAGTGATAGTTAATGGAGTTAAGTAGTTAACAGAAAAGTGATTAGTTAATATAAAACTAAAACTTCAGGTGGTTTTAAGATATTATCAAAAACTCGTGGTACCTAGTTGTAATTTTTGTATTCTTAAGGTGGCTGGAATATAATTTCCAATAAAAATATCGATCTTTCTAGATAATTAAAGAAATAAAACATATTATACAAATTAAATATTTATCGCAAAGCAATAAATTTAAAGCTATCAAATACACAAATTAATAGGAACTCACTCTCAACGTGAGTTGTATGGCTAACATAATACCTCTGATGTATTCTAAAACTTTTCCAACACGAGAGCTATATTTATCTTCAGCCAATTCAAGATTTCACCATACTGGAGGAAAAATTTATTACAAGTCTTGTGCATAAGCCACACTCAGGCTCTTAATTTGTAGTCTCACCGCCATATATAAACCCTAAAATCCTGTATATACCACGAATGCTTCAGCATTAGGGCATCTAATAATGTCGTAGGTATTCCCAAATCTTGAGTTCAATTAAGCGAATTCATGACTAGTTGAGTTACACCCAAGGAGGAAAATAAAAAAAAAATTATAAACACGATTTAAGTTTAAGTTTTGGTCATTTTGTATCTTTTGGATGAATATTACACATCTGAAATTAAGTTTTACATTACTGAAAAGAAAGAAAAATATAGCTAATAGCATAAGTCTACAAAGTCAGTACATGGGAGATGGGAGATGTATCAGCTGGCGGCCTGTAGCATTTGATATACACATGATGTAGAAATTAATTGGGAACAAAATTGAAAAAACGTGATACCAATACTTTGATTCGTAACAAATATTGGTGGCTTGACTAATCTTCTCTGCCTACCATTATAAGCAAAGGTAATAATCGTTGCGCATACAATTCAACTTTAATTTCACCAATTGGACAACAACAATTGTGGCATTTTTAGAACTTAGTCATTGCCTTTGAGAGTTCTTGATTCTAACCACAAACTCTTACACAATCTTTAAACTGCTGAATCATATTGGTTAAATTATAATATTTAGCGAACCATTTATTTTATAGATCAAAATCTGTAATTCTCAATAACGAATTTAAATGAGCAATGCTAGGTATCCTAACATCTAAGTCTCAATTGATGTGACATTCATTCATTGGATGGTGGTTAAATAATTTTACTAACTATAAAATCCATCATCCAATAGATAAGTGATGCATAGCATTGGGACTCAAGTTGGAACTCAATTGTTGCGATCTCTAACATTATTGGAATTTAAATTGTGGGTATAATTACGGGACCATGTATATCTCGTATCTTGTACATCACCAAATGATCATATAATTAATAAATTATCTAATAGTGCTTTAGTCCATAAAGAACAATACTCCTGTAAACCTTATATTGTGTTGCCATTGATATATGAAACTTTCTATAAATCATTTTGATTTCAAACTATTTACCCATAAGAAAAAATGCCAAATAAAGAAACAAATCGGAAGGAGATCATGTACAGCTAATTTAACTCTATTTGTTTCAACAATACTTTTTTAGGTTGATCCCCTTAAATCTATAACCATTCTCGATTATTGTCTCCTATTAATGGAATTGACAGCCTGAAATTATGTCCAAAAAAAAAAAACAATTCCTTAAAAAACATATTTCTATTTCTGAATATCTCATTACCCTTTTAAGCACTTTTCCAAAATAAAATAATGTTAGTTAATTAATATGTGATAAAAGTTTTAGAGATTTTTCTATGATGATGTATGAATTTTTACAATATTAATAATGAGATCATTATGGACCTTTGAATTTATGTGTTTTAATCTTCACCATTGATTTAATTTAGTGGATAAATAACTAATTACTTAATAATTAATATGTTCATGGAAATAATTTTATTTTTTATAATTTGACAAATATTTTCTAAATGACCAACAAAACTAAAAATTAAATATGCAAATGTACAAATTAATTTAGATGTATAAATAACAAATATGAATTATTCAATCTTCAACAACACATGTTAATACAGATCCTTTTGTTATTTATAATTGGAACAGTACAATTTTGTTGAAGAAGAGATAATAATAAAAGGGTAAACTAAGATTGAATTGTGTTAATATAAAAATACATATTTTTTGAAAGAAAATATAGGAGTTTTAATATATTATACTTGTTGCTTTTTTATTATTTAATCTTTAAAAAACACAGTTAACAGATTTGATAAATTTTAAATAATTGAAATTAATATATTATACTAACTAACTTTAATTTTGTGAATTTTTGATTAAATTTAATAGTATATATTTATTCCGCTATTGATGCTGTAATTTTTATAATAGTATCATAATAAAGTGACCAACTTTTAAATATTATTTGTAATTATGTTCTGGGCCGGCCATTATAAACAAAAGAATTCTACATCCATGTCATCCAGCACCAAGTTTTGCTGATTTTGTTTGTTATTAATGATTGCATTTGAAGAATATTTCTTATTCCTTGTAACATTCCAAATAAATTGGAAAAGTTATTTATTATCAAACAGGATAGAGCATTATCAACAGTGAAAGAAAAAATTGAAATTGAATCTAGAATTGATAAATGTTTCGTAAAATAATAAATTATTACACAGCAGATTTGTATTTGAAATTATTAACAAAAACAGAAGAAAGTAATAATAAATTTTGGTATTAAATTTCAGCATAATAATATTAAATTGGATAGTTTCATGGAATTTTCGAGGCTCCAGCTCACACAATCAATAAAGAGAAAATGGATTAATTTTATTTTTGTTAATCATATACTACATACATTAGGTTGTGACACCGTAATACATTCGAGTTTCTTTTTATCTTTTGATTATCTTGACAATGTGAAACTGTAGAGTACGGGAGTCAAACCCCAAGATTGCACTAACTCTTCTTATTACAAATTATTTAGATAATTAAGTATTATTTTTGTGTTATATATATGGAAATTATGGGTAGACAGAATTAGATATTAATTTGTAAAAGAAAAAGAATGAATTTGCCCAAGTAGGAAAGTATAACAATATTACAATTATTACTGTTGAAAATTTACGTGAAGGTCCTCGATGATCGGTGGCTTAGTTTCAAAGGACTTTCCGAAGTCAACACTCAACTTAAAAAACGTCACATGTCAGGCTTCAAGGCTCTCTCAGGCCCCTGCACAAAGTCTTTAAATACAGACCCCCCAATGCGTGAGTTTTTTCATTCAGCTGTGTTAACTGATGCATTAGCTTCATCTCCCCTTTCGCTTTCTCTATTCTCTGCAAATATTAACTCTTTTTTTTTCGCAGTACAAATATTTGAAAAAGAACAAAAAAAATCATGGGGACTCAAGGGCCTGCAACAGCTGATCAGAATTACAACCGTGCTACCGTCAGTATCTCTCTCTCTCTCTCTCTCTCTCTTCCATTTTGTGCTTTTTAGTTTATAGATTTTGATGATTTCTGCTCGGCATCACTTTCCAAAACTTTTGGAGCTCTGTCTTCCTTAACTTTTGTTTTTGTTTTTTTTTTAAAAGAAAAAAAAAAGAATTTTCTGGGGTGTTTTAAATTTCTGTCATGATTCATGAACTGGGTTGTTTCCATTTATTATATAGCTGCATGATCTTAAAACTTGTTAATTAAATTATTGTGCACGTAAATTTGGTCTCTTGTTCCTGTTTCCTCTTTTCGTGTTTTTTTTTCTTTGGTTTTATAATGCCATTATTCCTTTTTTGAAAAAATAAAAATGAAAATAAATTATTTATATATATATATATATATGATTTAATTAGTTCACAAGATTGAATTGAGCCCTTTTCATATTACCTTTGTATGATCAAATTTAAAACATAAAAAAGTTAGCCTTCTGCTTACGGCACCAATTTTTCAACACTGTTCGAGCAAATCAAATACGTTCTGATAGGCCAGCCTTCGATCTTGTTGACTGTAAAAAAAAAAGGAGTTTTTGTCTTTTGTGTAACTTTGAATCTCGGACCAATAAATCAATTGGCTGATTTATATTTTAAAAAGATTTTTTAAAAACTGACGGATTTATTTATTATTTTTAATTTTGTTTTTACGTTTTCATTTCATTTATTAATATTTAAATCTAAAAATTACGTTTGCGCCACTCAATATGGGTTCCCATTTGCTTTTGTTTATTTATATGGAAATTGGAATAGGGCAATATGCACCATCTCGCATGTGACGTATAGTCTGGCAATTTCTATATTTCGACTCTAAACGCTTATCTCTAATTTGCTAGCAACTTTTAAAATTGTTCTCTGATCATAGACAAATGTATTTTTGTAGAGAGCCGATTTGAAATTAAATATCTTTCCCGTGGGCTCACCAGAAATTCCGAAATACATCTAAAAACAGTTGTTTATGAGAAATTAATTATGAATAAATATAATAAGAGTTGTTCTGCGTATATATAAATCTCCCAATTATGAATTTTTTATTATATGTTAAAATAAAAAAAAAACAATTGAAATCAGTGATTTTTTTTTAATTTATTCCAGATTTTAATATGGTTAGAATTTCTTGATTGCACATTATATATATGTGTGTTTCAGAAAAAAAATTAATTAGATTGTCTATCACATAGGGAAACACCGAAATTCGTGTTAAATTTGATTCTGAATAGATAATCTTGATGCATTTACTTTGTATGAATCTAGATTATGAAGAAATATCATGACTTTCCCTGTAAATTTTAATAAAGGCATGTTCTATTATTAAATTTTAAAATTTAAAGTGCAAAATAGCCGAATTGGTAATGCATTTTTCTTTCTAAGCTAATGAAAAAAATTGTGTTATGCTGATGATATAAATTGCAGAATGAAGAACAATCAGCAAAGCAGAAAGCAATTGATGACTGGCTTCCAATTACTTCATCAAGGAATGCAAAATGGTGGTACTCAGCTTTTCACAATGTCACTGCCATGGTTGGAGCTGGCGTCCTCAGTCTCCCTTATGCCATGTCTCAGCTTGGATGGTATGTTTAGGTTCAATTCATTCAGCTGAAGCAACTATATTTATTTACCAGTATCTGCAAATTAACATAGCTTTGCTTGTTTTTTCATCTCAGGGGTCCTGGCGTTGTCATATTGATATTGTCATGGATCATCACTCTGTACACCTTGTGGCAAATGGTTGAGATGCATGAGATGGTGCCGGGAAAACGGTTTGACAGATACCATGAACTGGGGCAGTATGCTTTTGGTGAAAAACTTGGTCTCTATATCGTGGTGCCACAACAGCTTATTGTTGAAGTCAGTGTGTGCATAGTCTACATGGTTACGGGAGGCAGATCACTGCAGAAGGTCCATGATCTTTTATGCAATGAACCATGCAAAGAAATAAAACTTAGTTACTTCATCATGATCTTTGCCTCTGTTCATTTTGTACTCTCCCATCTCCCCAACTTCAATTCCATTGCCGGTGTCTCTTTAGCAGCTGCAGTCATGTCCTTGAGGTACAATTGCTCTCTTTTAGATTTTACTTGCCATAGCACATTTTAACGATAGAGTTTGAGTAGCTAACAGAGATTTTGATTTTTGTGTTGTTATATAAACAGTTACTCTACAATTGCTTGGTCAGCTTCAATCCGCAAGGGTGTTCAGCCGGATGTGGCGTATGGATATAAAGCTAAGACTGCAGCAGGAACAGTCTTTAGCTTCTTTAATGGCTTGGGGGATGTGGCTTTTGCATATGCCGGGCACAATGTTGTCTTGGAGATCCAAGCAACAATCCCGTCTACACCTGAGAAGCCATCCAAGGGGCCTATGTGGAGAGGAGTTGTTGTTGCCTATATAGTCGTTGCTTTGTGCTACTTCCCTGTTGCACTAATTGGATATTGGATGTTTGGCAATAAAGTTGATGATAATATCCTCATTTCCTTGGAAAAACCAACATGGCTTATTGTAATGGCTAACTTCTTTGTTGTTGTTCATGTTATTGGAAGCTATCAGGTCTGAATCGAATTTTCTGAACCTTTCTTGTTTTTCAGTTAATAAAGTATCTCAGGTTGATTATTATTGCAGGTTACTTACCAGTTCTCTTTTATTTTGCATTAATGCAGATCTATGCAATGCCTGTGTTTGACATGATTGAAACTTTATTGGTGAAGAAACTTAATTTCAGTCCCACCATTTTGCTTCGCTTTGTTGTACGCAATCTTTTTGTTGGTAAGCAAATTCCCCTTTACACTGTCATGTTCATATTAAAACAAATTTTGATATTTCTACATGAAATCTGTTATGAATTGATTTAATTTATCATTTATTCATTGCACAGCATTCACAATGTTCGTTGGCATTACCTTTCCTTTCTTTGGAGGTTTACTTGGTTTTTTCGGAGGATTTGCTTTTGCCCCAACAACATATTTTGTAAGCCACATTATCCCTCTACAGGGTTCAAAAGCATCTTTTGGGCAGAATTTTACCTAAGTAGGCTACCGTTCAACAACTGAGATATATTACCCCAAGTCTCCATGTCTAACGTTTTGTTTTAATTAATTTTCAGCTGCCATGCATCATGTGGCTAGCCATCTACAAGCCAAGGAAGTACAGCTTATCTTGGTGGACTAACTGGGTAAGTCTAAGTGATTATCTTCATAACCTCTAGTGTTACATTGTTTAATTCTAGTATATAAGTTCAGTTGATCTCACATGACTTCATTGGTTTTCAGATCTGCATTGTACTAGGCTTATGTTTGATGATCTTATCACCCATTGGAGGACTGAGACAAATCATTCTTGAAGCCAAGAAATACGAGTTCTACTCTTAGGTAATCTACCCGCAATAGCTAGAGAAGTGGGTGATTGTGAAACGTGAATTGATAATGATGAAAGCACACATGCAGATGATGTGAGCAAGACTAACATCCGGATAGGATTCTAGTAAAGTATATTCGGACTTAGATGCGTTGTCTATCTTGCCACAAACCAAGGAAAATGGAATCTACTATAGGCCTTTATTTTATTTATTTCTTTTTCCTTTTTCCCTTTTTTTTTTTTGAAATACACAAAATAAAAAGAAGCGCTGTGCTTGCATATACTAGAGGGTGTATTCTTAATGATTTTATTGGTTAAAGAAAGTGCCCAATTTCTGTTCTTCCTATCTTTGAATGTTCATTGTGACTGTTTCATTTTCCCCTGCTCGACATGCATTTTGGTTGCCAATGTACTCTATGTATGTCTTTTATCTCATTTCTTCTGTTGGTATTAAATACACATTTGAAGAACATTGTCAGTACAAAAAGTAAACCAAGTTGAAGGCAAGGCAGCAAAATGTTATGTGCTTAGTACATTATCCAGGGAAAATCAAATAACTAAAAACGTCGTGTAAAATCCGGGGAAGGATGAACAAAATTTTTATTGCTCACCAGAAAGTAGATGTGCAGACTGCATTAGCATCTTCACTTGACTGCTGTAGCAAAATCCTGTAAAACTAGGACACCTCTTCCTAGAGACATACTAGAAAAGGAAATGTATCATCTATACTCTTGGTTCCCTTGTGAGTGAATAGTAAAATCAAGTGAGGAGAGAAATGATAGTAACTCTGATACCTCACAGTCTGCTGTTACGACTATGACGGCAGCAGTCAGCTGTGCGACTATGACGGCAGATATGTAGTGGGAAGATGCTATTTTAAGCTGTAAGTTGGCCGTGACCATCAAAAGTGGGATCACTTTCCGTAATGGTAGCAGGAATACTGCCAAGCTATGAAGAAAGAAATAGCTTGTGCAAGAAATTAAGAAATATTACGAATGATCAATTCTATCACTATATCACTTTATATAATCAGCATACTCTTTTGTAAACTCAATTACCAATCAAGTGTTGTTTCATCAATTCTATCACTACATCACTTTATATAATCAGCATACTCTTTTGTAAACTCAATTACCAATCAAGTGTTGTTTCATCACTAATCAGATAGATGGGCAGTCTGGAAATATATAGAAAAATCAAGAAGAGGTGATGTAACTGTCATGGAATTTACCCGCAATTTTGACTGTCGCAAAGGCCGGCCACAATTTTCAACCACTAACAATGTCTGTAGTTAAATGTGGGACTAAACTCTTTCACTGTTTCAAGGCCTGCATTCGGCCTATTTGAGGGTAATTACAAATTAAAGAATCTATTCAGCCTCAAGCAAGTTCAACCTGAATGCCATTTGCATAGTGCTGACAAACAGAACTTACAAGTGGGGATTATTATATAGATTTTGTCAATTTTATGTTTTTGTCTTGAGCATGAGAGCGGAGATCTCATTGACAAGCTTCGATGTTTCCTAGTTTATATTGCTTGCATATATTGTCTTCTTCAACTTTGTTATAGGCTTCAATTCACCTCTGTCAAGAAATTTTCAGAGGACAGAATCATGGGTGATCAAGTTCAAACTGGTGAGCAAAAAGAGTATGTCCCCCACGATGTAAGTCCCTCATTCTCCCCTTTTGACACACTCACAAGCCCATGCTTGGTATCTCTTTTGGACAAAACATTAAAACACTCAACATTTGTTCCAAAATTGTAAGACTAGTGATGTTATGCTGGTTGGTGATTGTCTTTAAACTAATTTCTGAGAAATGTTTAGTTATTAACTTGACTGACGTGTGATATTAATTAGCAATTTCAGATAGATGAAAAACTGAAGAAGCAGAAGGCGATTGATGATTGGCTTCCTATCACTTCTTCGAGGAACGCAAAATGGTGGTATGCAGCTTTCCACAATGTTACTGCCATGGTTGGTGCAGGTGTCCTCAGTCTTCCGTATGCCATGTCAAACCTTGGATGGTATGTTCAGCGCAAAAGGATCAAACCTTAGCTCGTAAATATCATACTTGAGAGAAAAAAATTGAAAATAAAATTATCCATCAGCCTAACAGAATATTTGATCATCGTCAATAATCAATTCCCCCAGTAAATCTTATTTACTAATGCAATAGTTCCTGCATATGTTAGTTCTACAGGATCCAACGTCCAAACACAATTGCACAAAAGCATTAGGATTTCTATTTGCTGATTTTTTGAACGAAATTTTCTGTACTAAATTCCAGGGGCCCTGGTGTAGTGATTCTGATTTTATCTTGGACAATCACTTTATACACTCTATGGCAAATGGTTGAGATGCATGAAATGGTTCCTGGAAAACGGTTTGATCGATATCATGAGCTGGGTCAGTATGCCTTCGGTGAAAAGCTTGGTCTTTATATAGTGGTGCCTCAACAGCTCATCTGTGAAGTTGGCGTGGACATTGTCTATATGGTTACTGGTGGAAAATCTCTGCAGAAGGTTCATGATTTAGTCTGCAAAGGCCGCAAGCCGATTAAAACAACCTACTTCATCATGATATTCGCGTCTGTTCACTTCGTTCTCGCTCACCTCCCTAACTTTAACTCCATCTCTGGTGTTTCTTTGGCTGCAGCAGTCATGTCTCTAAGGTATGCTGTTTATATGCAACTTTCACAAGCCACTGGGATGTTAATTAAGCAGGTATTAACAGTAGTATTTAAGCTTTAACAACTTTAAATTTTGAATTTCAATTGATATTATGATTATCTTGCAGTTACTCTACCATAGCTTGGTCAGCTTCTGTCCACAAGGGAAAGCACCCAAACGTGGAATACGGCTACAAAGCCACAACGACATCAGGGACCGTCTTTGACTTCTTTACCGCCTTAGGAGATGTAGCTTTCGCCTATGCTGGGCACAACGTAGTCCTGGAGATTCAAGCAACAATTCCTTCTACACCAGAGAAGCCATCCAAGGGACCAATGTGGAGGGGAGTTGTCATTGCCTATATAGTTGTGGCACTTTGCTACTTCCCAGTTGCACTTGTTGGTTATTATGTGTTTGGCAATATTGTGGAAGACAACATCCTCATTTCACTAGAGAAACCTACATGGCTTATTGTGGCTGCAAACATGTTTGTTGTCGTTCATGTTATCGGCAGCTATCAGGTTAGGCTTGTTCGAGCCTTTGTTTTCTGCTCACTGATGACCATAAGGTTTTATTCAATTCAGTGAACTTTTTCTGTCTCTGCAGCTGTATGCCATGCCAGTTTTTGACATGATAGAAACTGTGTTGGTAACCAAATTGCATTTCAAACCCAGTGGATTGCTTCGCTTCATCACCCGCAATTTATATGTTGGTATGTAAATCCCCCTCTTCATCATGTTCTTATGTTAATTATCTCACATGGTGGTTGTGTTTTCCTAAAAAGTGATCTCTTTCTTTCAGCTTTCACTATGTTTGTTGCCATCACCTTCCCGTTCTTTGGTGGTCTTCTTGGATTCTTTGGAGGATTTGCTTTTGCCCCAACAACATATTTTGTAAGTCATAATCTCTTGCCCTCGGTAGATGAAATCAATACACTGTTCTTGAAAATTGTGGTTCAGTAGAATTACTATGGTGGCAAATATTGATCTCTTTCTTAACATTTTTCAGCTACCTTGCATCATGTGGCTTGCCATCTACAAACCCAAGAAGTTCAGCTTATCTTGGTGTACAAACTGGGTATGTTTCATTTTGAATATTAATTAACTAAATCAAATGATCTCACTCATTGTATCTTCATGTGCTTTAAAAGATATCATACTAACCTGGTTTTGCTTAATTTTAGATCTGCATCATACTTGGTCTCCTGTTGATGATTCTGTCACCTATTGGAGGCCTAAGGAATATCATCAAAAGTGCGAAGCACTACAAGTTCTACTCTTAATTTGACTGTCCTTTCTCCTGCATTCTTTATGTATGGTTCAAGCATGCATGTGCTGAACTAGCGTGTATGTCTACATTTGTGAAATAAGACGATTAATTTAATGGTAATGCTGGCACTGAATGCTACAAGAGACCAATGGCGATCATAATTCCAGCAGAAATTATCTTTACAACAATAGGATGTCTACCAATTTTTGATTAAATTGCCCATCTGTGGAGCAGGAAGCTGAAAAATAGAACATCTTCTGCAGACTATTATGTATGTCCATTTTAACTGCACGGCTGCATTACAAACTTCTTTCAAGCTTTTCAATGTCTGCGCCCCCATATCATATTGCATTTATCCGAGCGTCAAAAATGGCACTCAGCCAAAAATTCCTGGATTCTAGGCTAAGATGCACGTGGCAGATGTTATCTCTGTTTTTGTGTGAACTGCCGATTTATTGATACACTAATGTATTGTGTTGGTTTATTCAATTTTCGGTTTGTAAAACGGGTTCCTAGTGTTTAAGAGACTGTTCCAGTACCAAGTATTATTGGCAAAGAACACCATTGCACGAAACCATTCCCTATTCCTACAGAGCAATGAAAGAGAATACTGAACTATTGGAACCATTAATCAACCTCAAAACTGGCCCCAAACTGGGACTTCATTCAGAATGAATAAGAGCAGAAGAACCAGTCGAACAGTAGACGTTTCCCCCCCCCCCCCAACAAACCCAAAAAAAAAATGGATCTTATAAAATTTCTTTTACAGCCGAGCTAATCTTTCACAAATCGACCAAGTCTTCAACTATATAGCTCTAATTTGCAGAGGGATATGCTAAAGCTGATGCACCATCACAGAACAAAAATAATTCTATGTGCCAGTTACTGGTGTTATTAACCTTCACCAGGCCAACTATTCCCGCCACATAATTAATTCCCACGAATTCATGTAAATCTATTATTCACCTACATTTTTTCATCTAAGAGTATGCAAGTAAAAGAAACTGAAAATGTCAGTTAGCCTGGCCACTCTGGCAAAGCTGGGTGTTGGTATTGGAGATTCACTTACTAGCTATGAAAGAAGAACAAACAGACCCAACTGTGATACCAAATTTGTAGAACTAGAAAATTCTGGGCCAGTTCTGCCAGTTCATAAATGATACCAATATGGCTGGCCTGTTCTAAGCAGCTACAAAATAGACTACATAAGTTATATTATATAATATACCATCAGTTGAGGCACATTTGGTTACTCCCTTCACATGATTCCATGATTGGCCAATCGAAGATGTGATGGAATATATAATTGGCACGATCGCCCAAGTCAAATCAAATCAAACACACTCCAATGGCTGAAGGATGATCAACTAAGGGAGGCACCAAGGCAGATCCTACCTAAGGCCTGACTGGCTACAAGTAACGGTAAGACAAAGAAGTAGAACTCTTATTTTCCTTGGAAGTACAATCATGCATGCACTAGTAGCTACCATACAAAAAGAAAACAAATAAAAACAAAAACACCAATCTGACAAAGATAGTACTAAATTTGCAAATTATATCAACATAGAAACCAAATTGACAGATCATAAGCAGAAAAAATACATATACGTATATTTATGTAACTTTCTTATAAAAAAGGCCTCTCCTTTCTCTAAATAACTGAACCCACAGATTAGAAACCCACAAAATGCTAACAGAGATAGCCGAGGCCACCACAATCAACCAGGAAATCCAAACCCATTTGGGGATCACAGGGTCAGCGGCCCCACTCATATAAAACACGCACATCTCATACACAAACATGGGCCCCAGAACGCCCCTAACGACAGTGTAAAACGCATAAAAGGGCGGCGAGAGTATGTGATAAACTTTACCGGCGAACCGGGAGTCGTGGCTCCTGGCGCAGGCGAGGGTCCAGGCGTTCTGGCAGGCGCTGGTGACTTCGGCGAGGATGAGGAGGGAGAGCAGGGCGTAGGCGCCGTGGGCGACGAGGCACCTGCAGGTGAGGAAGACGAAGAGGGTGGCAAGGTGGTGGGCGATGAAGAGAATGTCGCCGGGGAAGAAGACGAGGTAGTGGAGGAGATCGGTGGCGAAGTAGGCGATGCTGAAGTCGAGGACGAGATTCTCGAGAGGGGTGTTGGCCGCGGAGAAGCCGCGGGATTCGTTGGAGAGCAGAGCGTAGGTGGCCAAGACGACGGCGGGGGTGCCGTGGAAGATGGATATTAGGCAGCTGGATGCTTCGGGTCGGATCTTGGGGCTCCAGTTTCGGAAAACGACGAAGTAAGCGATGAGGTAGATTGCGAGGAACATTAATAAGAATAAGATAAAGAAATGGGGTGGTTCCATTGTGACTGTAACCCTAACTGGTCCAGTTGTTGTTATCATTGTTATTACTAGGGTTTTGTTTTTTAAAGAGCCAGTAGTCGAGAGAGTTGGTGGCTGATTTCCGATTAGTGGGTGAAAGTGGAAGGGAAGATTGAATGTGAGACTGACAAGAATCGTAGTTCCCGAGGAATTGAGAGCTCCAAAGAGAGACTGAGACTCTGAGAGAGAGCTCTCTCCCTCCCTCTCTATCTCTTCTGTACTATTGATTGATTTTAAGCAAAAAGACTCATTATTTATTATCATTTTATCATTCAAGCTTTTTCTTGTACATTATTATGTCATAAATTTATTTATTTTGTTGTGAAGAGATGTCATAAATTTATTAATGCTTAAAAATTAAATTATTTTCTCACACTCACATGTATATGTAGATATTTACCCAGATTTTTTTAGGACAATTCATTAGATTTGCACATTTTTCAAGTAACCATGATTGAGATGATCTATATACATCTCAACACGCATAGAATATATATGTCTATATATATATATATATATATATATATATATATATCTTAACCACCATGAATTTGGTATGATACAAATTGACAATAATAATGATGGATGTATCCCCCTTTACATAAAATCAAACAAGAGAAAGGTTGGATTTTGTGAGCAGAGCAATTTTCTCTCTGTTGCAACAAGAATGTTAATTATTGATCAGTCAGCTTCACTTAAGTCAGTCTGGTGAAATTGTTTCGACTCCAATTAACATCGTTGCATATTGTTAAAAAAGAAGGGGAAAAAAAATAAAAGAAAATTAAAATAAAATAACAGAGTTGCAAACTTGCCTCTGTTAAGTGATTCATAATGTAATAACACTATTATAGCGTCAACTATAATATAATTTCATCTCAGACTATGCTAAGGTAGGGGAAGCGCTAAGCACATATCATAATAGCTTTTTAATAGCATTGGGACTTGATGAAGCAAAAGGCTGTTAAAAAGACAATACAAAACCAAAGTTCTTAATCACCATTCACCAGTGCTATTTTTTGTTTTTTTTGTTTTTTAAAAATAAATAAATGATACTGAATTTTATTTTTTTATTTTTTAAAAAAAAAAGAGACGAAAGAATAAAAAAAACACTCATTTGAAATAATACTTGGAGAGACTTCAAGCAATCCTCATGCAAACTCTGACCAATTGAAATAGAAATATCGTTTCACCAATCATAAGTATTAAGAGTATTTCTAAAAAATTATATTAATTTTATTCTTTAAATATCTATTTGTTTATTTATGTGATAAATAGGAGAGTAAAAAAATATACTATCCTCTAAAAGATTCTTCAAATAAAAATAAGTTAATATTATTTTAATTAAATAACTTTTTTTAAAAGAAAAATAAATAGTAATTAAAGCACTTCTATCCTTATCTCTAATAAAAAATAATAAAATATAAATTGAAGAGGAAAAAAATCACGTACAAAATTAAAGAGAATGAAACATTTATTATTTGAAGAATATTAATTAGAGTATCTTTTAAATTCTTAAACACTGACACGACTCTTCAAATAAGTAATAAAATCTTATTTGAAGAACATTTTAGTGATGCCCTAAATTTATCCTCAAATTAGCATCACTATCAGTCTTGTCTTTTTGGATTCCCCTCCCTATAGATGTGTGAACTAGCCAAGTCTCTTTCACGAACAAATTCTCAAACAATTCAACCATGTAATCACCGGTGCTAGTTTTTTCATCTAATTGAGCACCAGGACCTGAATGAAAGACGACTGATCATATCATCATTGATGAAGCCTGACCCTGATCCTGAGCCTGTTCTTGTGAAAGCTATAGGGTCATTTCTTGGATCCCAGAGAATGATCAGCCAGAGCCAATTATTGAAATTGTACAGTCAGTGTATTAGTTTTTTCAACTTTTTCACTCCACCTCAGGTCCCTGAACACAAGATGTCAACAACCCCTTGATTGTTTTCTAATTCTTATGTAATCATAAATTGTTTTTTTTTTTTCATGTATGTCCCCTATTCATTCTTAAATTAAGATGCTCTCTTGATCTCAGCTATCTTGATATTTTAAAGATCTTATGCCACTTGTATTATAGTACTAGTATACAGTTAAGATTTAAATACCTTTATTAATTTGCTCAGGAAAAAATCATATCTTTGAGAGGATACTGATCCTTCAATCTTTTTTTTTTCCTTCAATTAGAGTTAGAGACTTAATTTATAAAATGGTTAAACTATATATGTATTCAATAAATTGAAATCTTTAGGAGGCTAAAATTTATTATTACTTTTAACTTATTACAATAGATATATATATTATTTGGTATAATTGAAAGAAAAGTATGTCAATGTATTAAAAATTGTCACTAATATTGGAAAGTTACAAAATGGTGCTTATAGTAACGATTAACAATATTTTCATAATTTCATGGTTTATTTCCTTGGAAAGCAATCATAGATACAGGAAACTTTTTTGTAGTTATAATGTTGGGACCAAACTAATTTATTACTATGAGGAAGTTGTAACTTAATAGAGGTATATTGACAAAAATTATTCTTTTGATTTAATTAATCTTAGTGCAAGTGTTATATAGGTAAACTATGCACTACGTTAATAATTAATTAATAGATAAGTTTGAAATATTTTGGCGCTCAACAAGAAGGTGTCTATTCTGACAAGTAATTTACGTGCCCGCAAATTCAAAGATTTATTAACAACTCTAAAGAATAAATCGTTGTATTAAATAATTTTAGAAAAATATTTTATTCCATTTTAAATCTTTAATGTAACACAGCACATATTTTTTTCAGTAAAGATAGAGCTACAATTTCTTGTACAAACTTATTTTATACAAAACATAATTCAATTGATTGGATTAAATATTTATTGGCCTACATGATTTATTTTTATTATTTTATATTTTAATCCAACTAATGAATTTAATCCAAAATAATTTATACAAGAGTTTGTAAATCTATTGTCATTCTATATTTTTTGCAGTATACAAATAATTATTACTATACAGAGATAATTTCTTTAAGATAAGATTTAAAAAAATTATAACTTATTATAATGTGGGATTTATTCTTATTTATAATTAACCTAAATTAAGACCATAAATTTTTATGATTACATGAGAGTTATTCCTATATAAAATGCCACTATAAAGATGTTTTCCTGTATTTTTTTTATTACATCAAATTATTTAAATATATTACCTCCATCAATAAAATAAAAAAGAATTTCATAAATAATTTTTTATGCAAAAATTTTAATAATTTACATTATAAACTTACTGATGCTCTCTTTTGTCGTTTATTTTATTAAGTAAATGTATTTTATGAAGAGTTTTGGTTTTGTACTGCATCGCACAATATATGTGTTCCCTCTTAGCTCCTCTGCACATTAACACAAATATTTATAAATTTGCCTGGGCTAATTAAAGTTCCTGGGTCCACCCCTAGCGAAAGAGCTTTGAAAACAAATGGTACAACTTTGGATTAACAATTAGAGACAAGATTTTCCACCATGCTGTTTCACGATTTACCAGTGAAGCTATTCAAGATGAAAAGATTGATCAATTGGATGATGATGAAGATGAAGGCAAGCCTAAAAGGAAGTCGAAGGTTGAGGAGGTGCCTCCACAATGCAAGACGCTGCACATTCCCCCTGTATTGGTGAAGCCTGGTTGGTATATTCTTGTGCTGTGTGGCCTATGCGTGATCATAGTTTGGAAATTGAGCTGTGGAGGGTTCCAATTTTGGTGATTATTTGTTTTTACAAGTTTAATTTTAAACGGTGTATTACGATGGATGATAATGTATGCACTCACCAATACATGACATGCACATACTAAACTTGAGCTTCACTTGACTAGCAACTCCTAGTCACATTTTCATGCACACTTTCTTTTCACTGCATGGGTATTGCATATAATGCATTCAAAGCACAGTCATGGCCCGCGTTCTTGCTAATGATTGCAAACGCTTTACCTTACCGATCGGCTGCCCTCACACGTTAGGCCACATCTCACTCTGAAGCTCAAGCCAATAAAATAACCCAAAATTGATTGTGATATGCTGCTTCTCCTCCTTTTGCTTGCTTGTGTATATGTAATTTCCTAACCTTTCAGCAGTCCCATGCTTCCCGGTCCCCTTCAGAAAGCTATAGAATGGGACTGAGGAATGCCCGAGCAAGATGTCTAGCTTCAATTCTTTTTTGCATTTTTATTTGTCCTTTTTGATTAAGTACTGTAGTGTAGCTCCTTTTGACTTGTGCAATGTTTACATAAGCATTAGAACTAGTCAATCTCTCCTTCCTCCACATCATTTAGAGGATTTGGAACACTTGGTGGTTCGGCATCTTCCTCCTCATCGTCCTCTTTCATGTATAAACCTAGTTGTTCCAATGGGTTACTACCTCCAAACTTGAAACTACCCAAGCCATCCTGAGAGTGGTCAGGGCTTGTCTCATCAACAGAGCTTGGTAATTGTTCAGCAGGTGCGGTCCTAAGCATTTCTAAGTCTTTGAGGAAACGAGAATTCTCATTGATTTCAACAGTCTTTTCCATCTGCACAAACACCATAAAAATGATCTGTTGAAAACCAAAACAAGAAAGGTGGGAGGAATAGGTGAGAACCCATTTGTAAACTGTTTACCTTCAGCAATGCCTGCCGTGCAGCCTCTCTTTCAACCTCCCTCTTTCGTCTAGCCTCAGCTGCAGCATCTGCTTGAGCTTGTCTTCGAGCCTCTTCTGCAGCTTTGGCTTCTGCTTGCAACCGTGCTTTTTCTGCACAGGAAAAATAAAAGCGAGGACCATTACTTAAAGACGCACTACTAAAACTTTCGGGAAGAAAAAGGTGTGGAAGCACCACTCTTATGTAATTCAGCAATTCACAAAAAATTAGCATCCATAAGATTTATAGTAAAAGGTCAGACCTTTCCGTTTCTGCAGTTCAAGTTCCTCTCTCTCCCGACGAAGTTTTTCAGGATCCCCCTTGTCACCCTGATATCAACCAAATCAAATTGCACCAGACAAAATTGAGTTGAAAATGCTCACAAAATGAACAAGAAGTAAAAATAACTTTGCAAGTAGGCCAAAATCAAAACAAACCTGAGAAAGGGTCTTTTCTCTTGCTTTTAAAATGGTATCAGCAAACCGATTCTTCAAAAGAGCAGCTCGATAGAGTTTGTCAGGAGAAACCTGCCTCTCATTTGGCGCACTTTCCCCTAAATTTTTCAGGGATGAACCATGAGATGCAGCTCCAAATTAATAGCAGACAAACTATCAGTTTGTCAACTTACCATCTTGACGAGAATCTGACTCTACCGAACTTGGTTTCTGCCGGGAAGTATGTTCAAGCTGATCCAACCCACTCACAGATTCTGAAAAGGACCACAGATAAATAAATTCTGACAAAGTGGGGAAATACTATAGCTTCAACGGTAAATCATATCAGCATAGATTATGCTAAGGTAGAGCAAGCACATAATAGCTCTCTATAACCAGTGGGACTTCATGAAGCAAAAGAACTAATTCCAGCCAGTAAGTTCTTTGTCATGACTGTTATAAGGACACTACAAAGTTCTTAATTCCTGGTATCTAATCCAAAAGGACAGATCTGATAACAGAATACTCACGATTTACATCTAGAGGATCACCACTGCTAGTCTTTTCATCCAATTGATCACCAGGACCCAAGACTTTAGGCACCTGAAAGAGAAACTGGCTAAATAGAATGAAGGTTGAAAACCACCGTGAACAAAATGAGCATCCAGTAAACCATAGTAGTCAATTTAAAAAATCAAAGCAAGAGGCACATATAATTCCAATAATTTATCATTGACAGCTAGATCAAATGAGCACACACCTTTGATGCATTAATGGGACTTGATGCTTTAACATCATCAGATTCTCTGTCAGAAGAACTACTAGATTCTGAATCTGTGAAGCATGCAAAAGATACAATGAGAAATCAATAAATAAGTCAATTCAGCACAACTAACATTATAATGACTTACAAACAGTATCAGATATCACCTTGAAATGAAAACAATCAAACAAATGAACCAATTGATTTAGCCCATAGGTTGAACTATAATAGCTAACTAGGCATCACAGAAAAATAATGAAATTAAAAAGTATATATAGATCCTTTGCTAATCACATCATCTTGCTATAATATATCAGCATCTTTGGTACTCAAAAGTCAAAACCAATTATACATAATCTTCTGATTCCAATACCAAAAAATAATAAAGAACTTCAAGATATAGGTCCCCACATGCCTTAGGTGGAGAGAAAATATTAAAGATCAAATAAAAGATAAATTATAGCAGCCAAAATGCAGTTTACCACTGGAGCTGCCTGGGCTCACACATTTACTGCTTTTAATGCCTGTATCCTTCTCAATCTCCACGGGAGGGTAGCTTGACACAGGAGGCTCATTTCCACCGATATCAATATCCTCACCAGGTAAGTCATTGCCTAAATGCAAGATGGGAAAAACAAGTCACAAAGAAATCCTAATAAATAACTTGAGCACTAAGGTTGCATTTAGTATTGTTTTCAAATCTCCATTTAGTATTGTTTTCAAATCTCATTTTCTGTTTTTTGAATTCAGGAAACACCAAATACGTGTTTGGTAGATCATCTTTGAAAACATTTCGGAAATATAAAATTCATTCTACACTTTTAACAAAGGAAATAGGAAAACAACTTTTTCTTGTTCTCCTTGTTTTCCAAAATGAACAACTTTCTTGCACCATCTCTCAAAATAATAATAATAATAACAACAACAACATCATCATCATCATCAATAATAGCCCTGATATAATCTTCAGGCATGAAAGCCCTGATGTAATTTTCAGGCACAAAAGCCCTGAGAAAATCCTCAAAAATTAAAAAAAAAAAAAGGCACAATAGCCCTGAAAAACATTTCAGGCAAAAAGGCCCTGGAAAAATCTTCAGGCAAAAGAATCTTTTGAACAAATTGTTATCATACAACTATATTAGTTTGATAGTCTTTCATGACTTTTATAGCATGATTGATACTGGCCAAGATTTCTTATTGTTCACATGTCCTTACCCAAGCTACAAAAAACAGGAGCCAATTGTTGAAGATAAAAATTAACCTGATATTTTTACAGGTGTTTATATGAAATAACCAGATATCGAACATCCGGCAGCGGCTATAAAGCATCAAGGGATGTTGACACATTGACAAAATAAAGTCAAAATTGCACTTTGACAAAATGGGGGAAAATGTGGGGAATAATAATATTTAGTTAAAAAGCCCAAGAGGGTTGGCCCAATACACGTGATTTAACATATTTAAGTAAAAGCACAAAATCTCTACAATCACTTGAGTATTGCATACAATAAGCACTCCAAAAGCACACACCAATTCCATTCAAACCGACCAAAATGAATTATAAATAGAGGACAAGGCGTCTTCAATTGGGAGGATAAGATCGAACAAAGTAATGGGATGAAGAAAAAGTAAGCTATAAAGAGGCCAGGAAGCAAAAGAATGAACCCAAGGCAAACTGAAAGTATAGAAAGCAAAGCTGACAAGATAAAATTTCAGTAAAGAAGCCAAACTAACAGCCACTCGAACATAAGTTCTTCAACTGCTCATCATCAATTCAAGTGAAGCAAGGCAGTAAAGAGAAGCCAATAAAGAAGCTAAACAAAAAAGGAAGCCAAAGATCAAGGAAGCCAACAGTAGGAAGCCAATAGATAAAATAAGCCAAAAACAAGCAGCCAATAACTCAAGCAAATAAGCAAAGGCCCTAGTCACAAGCTTCAACAGCAACATCGTTGTAGACAAGCTTAAGCAAGAATAGAAGCCTATCTTTTGTTATACAAGCAAACTGCACGGTTCTATAATAATAATAATAATATCATTATTATAATATCTTAAAAAAAAACTCCCTCACAATAATCTTTTCTTTTTTTTTATACATTATAATAGTTATGTTTTTATATATTAATTAAATCAAATATGTATAGTTTACCATTTTTTTATGCAAATAAAATTAAAAAGATCACCTAATTTATTCTTAAAATTAAAATAATCAAATTAATTAAATAATAAAAATAATCAACTATTACTTAATATTTAGTTGATGAAAATTATTCCAATAATAACTCTTTAAAATATTCCTACCAAACGTGTTTTACTTTTTCTCGTTTCCAAGATTGTTTTTGAAAATGATACCGACTGCATAGCATTTTCATTCTCATTTTTTTTAACATGAAAACAGCAATTGGGAAACAATACCGAACACAATCCTAAAACTTCAAATGAACTAGAAAATAACCTTTGCCCTGTTGCAAGCTTGAATTGCTTAGTCCAGATTCATTCAACAGCTGCAACAGATAAAAACAAAGAATATGTCATATCTTGACACAAGAGAGAGAAAACAGAAATTCAAAATTAGGGTGGTCAGTAAAGTCGTGTACCTCTATTTCACAAGGTTCAACATTTGCTTGATTCTTTTGTTTTTCTTCCAAATAGTCATCTAAAAGCTTCCGCAATGTCAACAAAGTATCATTACTCAGATCATCAATATCAATCTCAATTTCGTCCTCACCAGTTTCTCTTCCATTAGAACTATGTTCTCTCAAGAAATCAATGATATGAATGGGCATTTCTGCCAACAAAGACTCCAGTTCCCTGCCTAAGTTGTGCTTCTCTTCATCTGTCATCACTGGTTTAACAGGTGCCGGCACAATTTCCCGACATGTTGTTTCAACTTTTTTCCTTTTTGCAGGAGGGATTGCCTTAACTGTTTCAACATGAGCATGTAGGGCAGATTTTTCGGGAAGTAATTGGGGCTTGGTTACCGGTAATTTTTTCTCAATAGCTTTCCACCTTGCTTCAAAAAATTTACGAAGAGTATCTGCCATGATGTGGAAATCATTCTCAGGTGGATTATACGTCATTGCATTGCTAAATGTGAGCCTTACATCAGCAAGAAATTCTAACGGGCTTGAATATGCATTTGATGCCATCTTCTCTTTTATTGTCCCAAAATCCATTGGATGCTTAATAACAGTATAATAATCTGGGATTTTCATCTTAACTACATCAACAGGAGTGTTGAAAACCCAACCATACTGATGAGACATTAATCGTTTCAACAATGTCTCGCACTGTTTCATCAAAATTATATTTCCAGTGCCTGTAGTTGAAGTTGGTTTTTCTGCAGACTCAAACCTTCCTGAAGTACCCCGATTCCATCCGCGACTCTTGTTACTCACTGGATTTACTTTCTTCCCAGGCCCACAAGACATGACCAACGATTTTCTGAAGTTCTGTACTTGAGGTCCATTTGGTCCATTGCTACAACTAAGAATATCACTAGAAGAAGACACTGTAACCCCATTTGTTCTCAGCACCCCAACTTTCTTTTGAAGTATCCTTATCTGTTCAAGATCTGATGTTAACTTATGCACTAGATCTTTTCTTTCAGGCCGTGACAGATTTGGAAGAGAAAGGACTTGTATAGGGACACCAAAGGCATCCCATTTGTCAGGATTTAAATTAATGCATTTTCTTGTTGGTGCACTTGAATCTTCAGAAGCAGTAATCTCAGCATCAATCCGTCCTGAGCTACCAGACCCCTCAGATTCACCAGTGGTCTCAAATGCATTATTGCGGTAATAACCCCCTGGGAACCTATCATTCTTCCCCATCATCTTCGCCAGCACTTTATCTTAAGGTCCAGATATCAAGAGGACAACAAATGTTGGTCTAACCAGTAATCACCAAACTCTGCACATATTAATCATAGGAGGACATTATTCCCTCCGACTTTCAGTTAACATTAAAAAATAATATTAGCCACAACTATCAGACTACTGACCAGTAACACAACTCAATAAACTTGATTTAACCATCATTTTCAACAAATTCACTACTTCAAGACACATCCTTTCTTTCGTGTCTTCACAAAATCAGTTCGAAATGAAAATTAGGTTAATTAAATTTCATTTTACAGACAAATTTCTAATTTTTTATAGTCCTAAATGTTGAATTTCCAGTTTTGATAATACTGAACCCCAACAGAACACATACTGTTTCACTGCAAAAACACTTACTGGAATTCAAGAACATAAGAATTCAAGATCCAAAACTCAATCTTGATGCTTAAAATTGATCACCAACAACAAAATAGCAAGAGACCCAATACAAAAACAATAAATTATATGTAAAAACACGTACAAGACAAAAATATTCAATCTTGAAATTACCCAAAACCCCAAGTCAATTGCCAGCTAGTACTTGCCACCAGAGCCAGAAGAATTCTCCATAGTAGCAAAATTTCTTGCTCTTACGAATTTCAGTTTGCCATAACAGTAACTTGGAAACTGGAATTGTTTCAACAATATCTCAATCAAACAACCCTAGATCAATACTCAGTGCATGCGCAAACTGGCCGAACCGAACCGGAGTGATTGTAAAAACTAACGTGGTGAGAGACTTGAAGTGGTTGGCCACTGAACTTGTAACACGTACTGGGCCGAATCGAACCGGAGAGATGAAGACCTATTAGATAAATGACGAAGCTTTAACTTTGAAACCCTAGAGAGAGAGACAAGCGAATTTTAGAGAGAGAATGAGTGTTCAAACTTAGTTTCTCTCTCGTTCCATTACTTAAAAGCCGAACGCCTTCCTTTTACAGCCACGGTTGGAGAGATGTGGACCGTGCGATTCCCATTTCCAGAGAATCGGACGGATTGGATAAGTTGTTATCTCACCCGTTGGATTTGGATTTGACGGATATGATTGTAATTTGGAAGAGAGAGTTTCTAGTAAAATTAATGTTTGATGTGGAACAGTATAGGGGCGGGGCTAGAATGTGATTGGGTGTAACAAGTGTCGAGGGGTAAAGCAATGATCACAATTAGATTTGATTGGTGCAAGTATATCTGTTCCGCAGATACGGGTGTAAATTAAACTTGCAGTTAGAAGCTACCAGAGAGAAGCTGCTTTGCTGCTTTCATGTCACGTGGTGATTATGAGCTTATGCGCCGCCTGTGGTCCATGGTAAGAACCAGTGAACCCTCAACAAAAATTAATCCTTTTAGATTTTTGTTGAATTTTAGGCCGATTTGTGTAATATTAATTAAAAACTAGCGGGGGTCTTTTAAAGAAAAAAATAAAAATTAATAATTTTTTTCAAGTGAAAAACCGATCGGATTAGCCGATGCCCTTAAAAATAAAATAAAAGGCAAAGATATATCAAAAATAAAAAAATAAAAAGCCAAAAACCAGAACGCAATTCCTAATCCCCCATTTCCCCTTCTCTTTCTTGACTTCTTCTCTATTGTGAGAGAGAGAACGCCACATTCACTCACACACGGGATTTTTAAGTAAATATACCCTAAAAATAGGGTATTTATATAGATATATCCCATAATTTAAAATTATCTAAATATGTCATTTTAGTGTATGCATTGACTACATTATCTCTAAAAGAAAATATATAAAGCCACTCAAAGAAATACATCAGCTAACCATTTCTTATCCAACAAAACAAAACAACACGACAACGCACAACAAAACAACACGGCAACGCTCAAAATCAGCTAATGTATTGAGATTTTGGCTAGCAACTAGGTGCATTACCATCCAATGAGTAAGGTATTTTAAACTTTTAATTTTTTTTTTGTTATTTATGCTTTTTTTTATATTACATTGGTTTTATGGTTATGTTTTACTTGTGAGAAACAACAAAAGAAGTCATATTTTCATTACATTTGCATTATATGGCTGCTATGTGATGGATTTTCTAAGTACATTAGTTAAAATATCATTTTGTGTTAAAATTTTTGTTCTACACCCGTTATACACGACTGCAGTCGTGTATGCTTGAATTGACACAACTGCAGTCATGTATTTCAGTAAGATACATGACTGCATTCATGTATGCTTGAAATTACACAACTACAGTCGTGTAATTAAGTAAGTTAAACGACTGCAATCGTGTAGGCATGAATTTACTCAACTATAGTTGTGTATTTCAGTAAGTTATACTACTAATGTCGTGTATGCATGAATTTACACGACTGCAGTCGTGTATGTGTGAAATATATTACAGTTATTATGACACCGTAGCTTTGTTAATGTCCCTAAAAAATATTTTTTTACTAAATATGTCCCCTGACTGTTTATTGGATTATAGTTGTGTATTTTAGCAAGTTGCACGACTGTTGTCGTGTAAACAGGCAGGCGGTTCCAACCCTTTTAAATGCCTTGTTTGATTTTATTTTTTTATTTGTTGTATAATTGTGTGTTGTATTGTTACAGGAAATGACTTCAGTACGTGTGCCTATTATGTTTTGTAGTGAATGGATTGAGCAAAATGGCCATTACATATTTAATGGTACGGAAGCTAGAGGAATCATGGTGCCTCGTTCTACAACATACTCACAATTGATAGAAAGGGTATCTCTAGTTATGTCCATTGATATTTCTGAATTTGACATTGAAATGAAGTTCAAGCTGAAAACTTTTGATCCAATGCCGCCCGTTCCAATTATGACTAATGATGATGTAGATTATTTTCTAGAGGAAACGATTAGTGGAGCTGAGTTGAAGATCCCTCTTTGTATTATATACAAGTGAAAACAGAGTTTGGCGGCACCTATTATTGATGTCGACCTTAGCTTTGGGCAATATGGCCATCCACAACAACTTGTCGAGCCATATGTTGGAGGTGAAGGTTTAAGCCTAAATAATTTTGTTGCTAAAGCTCAATCAGTATCCGAATTTGTTCCTGAAACACAGCCTAATGATGGCAAGAGGTCGAATTTGGAAAATGTGAATGATATTGTTCATGACGATTTTGATGGGACAACAATTAATGATCCAACTGTGGGGAATGTTAAGCCTTGCAATATGAACTTCCCACCCTCTGATAATAGATATATGCCTAGAGTAAATTTGTTTGCATGCAGTAGGTCATTGGAAAACAACTCGCACTTGAATAGTAATAACTTGCCATCCATGGAAGTTGTTGGTGATAGTGATGGGTTAATAGGGAAAAAGTTGTTCAGTTCGAAAGAGGAGTTGCAAGAAGTGCTTTATGTAGAAGCCTTGCGGAAAAATTTTCAATTTAAAACCTTCAAGTCAGGGAAGAACATACTTGTTGTTACCTGTATTGACGATAATTGTAAGTGGCGACTTCGTGCTACCAAGCTTGGAAGTTCGAATATGTTTGAAATCGGAAGATACTATAGCATCCATACCTGCACACTTGATGTCTGTAAGAGAGATCATCGTCATGCTTCATTCAAGCCTATCGGATAAAAGATTTGTCACAAGTATGATGGTGCTTCATCCTCATATAGGCCTGGTGAAATTAGAGAGGATTTCCAAAAGCAGTTTGGGTATGAAATAAGTTACCACAAAGCATTGAAAGCAAGAGAATATGCAATGGAGAAAGTTAGAGGCATGCGTGAGGATTCATTCAAGTTACTCCCTTCTTATATGGTTATGTTGAAGAAGAAAAATCCAGGCACCCGTACATTTCTTAAGTCTATAATGCAAATAACTTTAAATATTTCTTTATGGTAATTAGGAGTTGTATACATAGATTCATTTAATCAATAAGGCCAGTCATTGCAATTGATGGCACATTCTTGAAGGAAAATTTTAAAGGAACTTTGTTCATTGCGACAGCACTTGACGGTAACAATCAACTTTATCTAATTGCATTTGGTATCGGTAATAGTGAGAACAATGGCTCATGGGGGTGGTTTCTAATGAAGCTAAAGGAGGCGATAGGTGATGTTCCTAATATGGTTTTCATTTTTTACCAGCACCTAAGTATAAAGAAAAATGTTAACATTGCATTCCCAGAGGCTGCATATGGTATTTGTACCCACCACTTGAAGCAAAACTTACGTGTTAAGTTTAAAGAAATTGAAGTAGGTGCAATTGTTGAACTAGCTGCAAAGGCTTATCGTCCACAACAATTTAACTACTTCATGAATGAGATACGAAAGGTTGATGAAGGCATTGTAAAATATCTTTATGATGCAGGGTATGACAAGTGGGCTCGTTCTCATTTTGATGGGATGCGTTACAGTATCATGACAACCAACATAGCCGAATCCATGAATTTTATCCTTAAAAATCCCCGACAGTTACCCATTTATAAGTTATTGGATTCGATCTTTGATAAGCTACGGGAGTGGTTTTGTGATAGCGAGAGGAGGCAGTTAATTGTCACACTCGACTTACAAAATGGGCTGAAAAGGAGCTGTTCAACAAATCAGAGAATTCCTGTACATATAGAGTACTGCCACTAAATATGCATGAGTTTATTGTAAAAGATGGTGATCTTGATGGTCATGTCAACATTCTTGAGAAGACATGCAGTTGTCGGGAATTTCAACTTGATCAACTACCTTGTGAACATGCTGTAGCTGTATGTAGGTTTCGACAAACATTGTCTGTATATGATATGTGTTCTCATTACTATTCCAGTGAAGCATGGGTTGCAGCATACGCGGAAACAATCTATCCAGTTGGTGCACAAGAAGAATGGGAGGTTTCAGGGGAAGTGCATAGTAATAAAGTTTTGCCTCTAGTGGACAAGCGGAAAAAGGGTCGGCCACAAGAGATTAGGATAGCATTACAAGGCGAAGATAAGGCACGGCGTAAGTGTGGTAGGTGTGGTTCTAGAGGACATAATCGACTAACTTGCAGTGCATCAATTCCACTCTCTAACAATGAGCTTGTATTTGGACTGAATGAAACATAAGCAAGCATTGGTAATATGTTCAAACTTACATACTTGTCCTTTTCATTGTTTTCATTTCTTTAATATTTGTAATTTTTAGTTGACCAATTTAATGAGTGTTTTTTTTGGTCTAGTTGTTTAAACAGGTTTCTCTCAATAGCATCTAACTTTTCAAATGGAGCCGTGTTGAAGATTATAAAGCTTTTTATATTCGATGTATTGAAATTGCAAATGTCAAAGATTATGTCCACATGTGTTATAATTCTGTTTGATGATTTATTTAGTTTTAGTTCTCTATCCATGTATTCAGCTACAGTTTTCGGAAGAAAATGCAGTAATGCAAACATCATCAATTTAAGATTTTAAACATTAATCTAAGCATAAGAAACAAAGAAACAAGTGTAGACAAAAACAAAAATAAAAACTGAAGAAAGAAACATATAACAATCAGCTCCCATGCACATGGCCATCAATTCAAATAAATTAGATAAGTAAGAGAAACTATACAAAACTATTTTAACAATTTATTGTAACTAGATACTGGCCAAAGTTATCAAACATTGTATTCTTTAAAATATATATAATTAACTTGATAGAAATATTAATTAAACCAGTGGATTACGGTAACTAGCATGTGGGCACATGTTATTCAGTAAAAGCAAAGTCTCTGAAACATGCAGCAGCATAGCAACAAAATCAAAATTCAAACCAGAGTAATGCAGCCTCAAGAACAAAAAAAATTAAAAGCCAAATCCAAGGGCACCAAAAATCCGAAAGCACTTATCTCAACATCACTTTAATTAATCTCTTACATCTATTAGTACTAAAGTTAATTGGCTTTGCTTTCCACTCTCACTCGAACCCTTTTTATTCTAGTTCTCAAGAAAATGAGACAATGCAATTCGATGAATTCAATTGAGAATGCTAACTAATAACATCTGATTATAAAATCAGCATTGACACTATTTGCTTCATGTTTTGCTTCACAATTCCAACAGCATAACATTGAATTAACAGCAAACTTAATAACATCTTACCTGGAAAATAAGACAATGCAATTCGATTAATTCAATTGATTAAAGCCGATCTCCCGACATAAGGAACATTATCACTTCCTTCAGTTTCAACTCCACAAGTTCAAGAAGCTTCATTACATGAACCAAGTAGAAACATTATCAACAACCATGCAATTGAAACAAGTAATTCGGCCAACACAATAGAAAATTATTAGATTTCATTAAAAAAAAGTTAGATTATAGATTATAAAATTAAATACCCAAACAATTAGATACAAGATCAGATATTTATTTGTATCAGGGAATTACTATTAATGAAAAATTTATTACAGACATTACGGATGCATGGTGCAACTGATGCACCGTAGCAAAACCTGTATTTTCATTATAAAACACACCACCCAAAATAATTGCATTATTGTGCTATCTCTATTCGTAAAAAAAAAATTGAGCTTTATCATTTGAGGAAAAAAAACAGAGTACAATAAGATTGTACATTAGGGAAGGGTTCAATGGTTCATCAAATATTGATGATCTTATGTACACTGAATTGAATAATTGATTATTTGATTATAACATCAAGATCTCACGTACACTGAATTTAATAATTGATTATTTGATTATAACATCAAACTTATCCTTAGAATTCAATGTGCTTATCTAAAATGCATCAAACTTATATATGCATACACAGAAACAATCAAAATTCTCAACCTCTTACAAAGCACCTTTGTATGCATTTACTGATAATAATTTAGAAAGAAAGACTACTGCTTTTTGCTGTATAACATATTTTTAACTAATTAATAATCATTATATTACACATGTAATGTTTTTTGACTAATAGAGATAATCATTATATTAATCATCTTCTGTAAAAAGAAATAAAAATCATTTTGAATTTCTCAAACAAAATCCTCAAGTGGTCCCATAAATCATTTTAGAGAGAAAAGTGTATTATGGGACCCATAATTTTTTTTTCTCAAATCTTAATACACATGTAATCACCCATTATAGTGAACACGACTGAGCACATAATATAGAATTTTTTATTTTACATAAAATACAAATATATAGTCATACAAAGAGAGAGAAAGAGAGTAAGGGAGTGTGACGCTATTGTGGCGATGACGCATGATGATAATGATGGTGAGGAGGAGGAGGAGGATTGCGGAAGGTGAGAGAAGGGAGAGGAGCAAAGACAAGAATGAAGCCAACGAAGGCCAAGAGCAGCAACAAACACCAGTGAAGGCCAAGAGCAGCAGCAAACGCTGGCGAATAGCTGCAGCGAACACCAGCGAAGACCAGCAGCGAGTAGCCCTTTTTTTTTTTTTTCTATTTTGGGTGATTTCAATCTTTTAGGTTAGGCGTTGTGTACTCGACGCTGCATGTTGGGGTTTCGTTTAGGGTATTTCGGTAATTGCACATTCAAAAAGGCATATATGAGGAAGTTTGAACTATGGGGGTGTTTTTAGATAAATATCATATTTTAGGGGTATAGCCAGGGTAAATTCCTGCTCACACACACCCATAGTCATGGCGCAGTCGTTAAAAAATGCCACGCCCAGGGGTGGACTTACCTTAGTGCCCAGGGTTGCCCGGGCAACCCCCACGATTGGAAATTTTTTTAAGATATTAATTAAATAATAAAAATATAAATAAAAAATATTTAATTCGGCAACCCCAAACCTACTTTATAGCATTCTTTATTTACTTTATATTATATTAACAAAGTAGTTGCTACTATTTATGTTTCACCAAAACACTAAGGAGCCTATCAGTGCTATCACATCAAATTGTCTAGAAAAAATAAAACAAGAAAGTATTAGCTATTTGCTTTGGCGTGCTCAACACTTCAACTTGAATTTTATTCTATTAAATTATTTTCATATTAAAATAACTTTTAATTATCTATTACCTTCAACCTCTCGGCTTCTCCTCTTTTCACGCATTCTTTAAAGAACTCGAGCCGCCAACAATCAATTGTCCATCGCCCTCCACTCCATAATCAATTATCTATTATCTTTTGCCCTTTTCATTCATACATTCTCTAAAGAAGTAAAGAACTCTAGAGACTAGAGACTAGCAGCCAGCCATCAATCTTCTCTCGTCCTCCATAATCAAGGTTATATAATTAATTATAATTATCTTTTAAATTATAATTATATTAGGTTGTTCTTCCTTTTTTTATTAATTATAATTATCTTTTAGTTCTTTATTTAATAATAAATTTCTATTATGAATTTTTATTATATATATTTAGGCATAGTTTGTTATATGTTATTAATTTAAAATTTTTTATTACTTAAATTATTAAGATTTGTGCGTTGTTAATTTTTAATTGTCGACTTGTCGTATTGTGAATTTGTAATTAGTATTAGCTCAATTACTTACAGATGAAAAAGCAAACAATTGACCAATTTTTCAAGAGAAAAAATTTAGAAAATACTGAAGAAGCTACACAGTTACTTGCGGCATCTAATCCTGAACCTCCAATTTTTGAAAATCGGCCAACAAAAACTGCAAGACTTGAAATTACTGAAGTTGATACTAGTTCCTTAGAGCGTGATCCAGAACTACGTCGTCAGATATAGGAGTATCCTGTTGATCAACAAGATGAAATTTGACAAGCTTATATTAAGGCAAGTCCATACCAACCTGTACGTTCGAAAACCCCCCCAGTCTAGAGATCCAAATCATCTTCGTAGCTTTCAAAGTTCATGGTTTAATATATTTCCTTCGGGGTTGGAATATTCTGTTGCAAAGGATGCAGCCTTTTGTCTACCATACTTTCTTTTCAATAATCCATCTGGGAAAAAAGGAGCAAAGCTTTTACCATTGACGGATTTTAGAACTAGGGGGAAAGTAAGAGGTAAAAATTGTGCTTTTCTAAATCATGTGGGGACTGATCCGGTCTCTGGTCATAAAGGAGCTGAGAAATCATGTGAGGACTTGATGAATCAATCATAGCATATACAACAAGTTATTCAAAAGTATACTTCTCAAGAGATTGCTGACAATCGACTATAGCTTAAATTTTTAATTAGAGCAGTTCGGTATCTTATATTTCAAGGTTGTACTTTTAGAGGCCATGATGAAAGTGAGTCTTCAGAGAATCGTGGAAGTTTTCTTGAACTTTTGGAAGTATTGGTTGAAGATAATGAAAAATATGAAGATTTGGTATCGAGAGCTCCTAGAAATGCCGTTTATACGTCACCAAAGATTCAAAAAGAAATTGTCCACATTTATTCAGTGCAAGTGAGGAAAATAATTTGAGAAGAAATTGGGGATGCAAAATTTTGCATAATCATTGATGAAGCTCGCGATGAATTAAAGAAAGAACAAATGGCTATAGTTTTGAGATTTGTTGATAAGGATGGAATGGTTAAAGAAAGAATTTTTGGGCTTGTTCATGTCTCTGATACTTTAGCACAAACATTGAAAAAAGAGATTTATTTTGTATTGTCTAATCACACTTTAGACATTCAAAATATTCGAGGTCAAAGATACGATGGTGCAAGTAATATGCGAGGTGAGTGGAATGGTTTCAGGCTTTGATATTAAAAGATTGTCCATCTGCTTATTATATTCATTGTTTACCGCATCGATTACCATTAGCATTAGTTGCAGCATCTCGAATAGTAATTCCTGTGCATCAATTTTTTTCAAAGTTAACTTCTGTTGTGAATATTGTTGGTGCATCTTGCAAGCGTAATGATGAGCTGAAACGTGCTAAAGCTGATGAAATTGCACATATGATTGCTCTTTATGAACTTGAGACTAGGAAAAGGCTTAATCAAATTAGGACCTTACAGCGAGCTGGTGAAACTCGATGGGGTTCTCATTTTAGATCAGTTTCAAGTTTGATTAATATGTTTAGTGCTGCATGTGAAGTTTTGATTCATATTATTGAGGATGGAACCACAGCTTCATCACATAGAGATGCTGATGCAGCTTATAAAACAATAACTTCATTTGAATTTGTCTTTATCTTGCATCTCATGAAAAATATTATGTCAATTACTGATTTGCTTTCTCAAGCTTTACAGTGTCAATCACAAGACATTCTTAATGCCATGCGTCTTGTTTCATCCACTAAAATACTTATTCATAAAATAAGAAATGAAGAATGGGATACTTTGCTTGACATCCCAGATATGAATGCTCGTTATACTGCAAGACAAGGTAGAGCCCGTAACCAAGAAGATGACTTTACCCTGGAGCACCATTATCGGGTAAATATTTTTTATGTAGTAATAGATTCTCAACTACAAGAATTAAATTATCGATTTAATGATAATTTAGTAAAGTTGCTTATGCTTAGCTCAGCCTTGGATCCTCGAGAAGGGTATGAATCTCTTAGAATTGATGATATTTGTGAATTGGTTGATAAGTTTTATTAGGATGACTTTGCAGATAATGAGAAGATGCATTTGAGAGTAGAACTTGAACATTATAATCATAATGTAGTTCGAGACCTGGAGTTCAAAAACTTATCATCTATATCTCATTTATGTCAATGGTTGGTACGAACTAGAAGATCAACAATATATCCACTTGTTTACAGAATTATTGTGTTGGTGCTCACTCTTTTAGTTTCTAATGCAACTACTGAACGTTCTTTTTCAGCAATGCGTATTGTCAAGACTAGACTTCGCAATAAAATGGATGATGATTTTCTCACTAACACATTGATTATATACATTGAGAGAGATATTGCCAAGAAGATTAGTATAGAATCAATCATCGATGACTTTCGAGATATGAAAGAACGTAAAGTTCGTTTTTGATTGAATCATGGTATAAGATACAGTAATATTATATTTTCACTAATTTAAGATTTGAATAACATTTATTTATTTTTATTGCAATTTTTTTCGGCAACCCCTAAAACAATATCCTGGTTCTGCCCCTGGCCATGCCCATGGTCTAGTTTCTGCTAACGAACGCCCACGTGACACTGCCGCCGCTGTCAAGTGTGCTGACACTGCAGCTTCTAGCCATTCTCGATTTGCTTCCTCGTTCCACCTGCTGTAGTCTCTGCCGTCACTACCTCCGGCTTCGTTCGCCGTCGTCAACCACACAAGGTAAGGTTATATATGCGATTCCAAATGGTGCATGAATGCCTGTTTGTAATTGTTGCTGATTTGGTTTCTTAACATTGTAATTGTTGTTGTCTTGAGTGTTAATGGTGATGGATTATTAATCTATTATATATTAATCTATTATATATGTTTGTCATTTAGAGATGTGTTTATGGAGATGGGTTATTAATCATGTTTGTCATTTGATGTAACTTCAGTAGCTTGGTGCCTTGGCACTGGACTGCGCGTTATTTTATTTTTGTTGTTTGTTAACTTGTGTTTTTTAAAAAGACTTGTTGAGGATGCTTGGTAGTTGGTATTCATTTTTGCATCACTGAGCTGGGCTGGTATTTGAGATTTTTGGAATCTTAGGTGGCTGCCTAACTGGGATTTTCTTCATTTTGAAATTGAGTTGAATTTTGGAATAGGTTGTAAAATGAATTGCAACCCAAACTGAAATTTGGACCCGAATTTTCAATCCAAACCTATCTAAAACTCAAATCCAAACCGAATGATATTTAATTCAGTTCGGTTTGGGTTTACCTTTTAAACTTGATTGGATTGAATTCTTCGATCCGTACGGATCGTAACCCAAACAACCCGAACTGAAACTCGATTTGCCCAGCTCTAGTTCATTTTTTGTTTTATAACTTAAGAAGTGAATGTATACACTGATTGATGAACTGGATTTGTTCTGAATTTTGTGAAAAGGAATTGAAAGTTGTTGCCAAGTTAATTTTTAGTGAATTTTTTGGAGTTATGTTCTAATTATCGATTCAAGTAAATGAGAAAATTATAATTTATTACAATCAGATTTCTATTGATTTGATTGATATATATGCACCAACAGTATAAGATGAGACTATAAATCTGAAAAAATTATTATGAAAACCACTCTGTAGGGTAACTATATAATATAATACTGAAAACTGATACTGCAGCCATCATCATCCAGTAGGAAGAAGCTTCAAAGATTATTAACCAATGGGATTTGGAGCCCTGAGAAGCATTATTCGACCCCTAGTAAGAACCCTAACATCACGAACCTTAACTTCCACTTCCTCAACGACGCCGTTTTTCTCCTCTTCTTTCTTAAAATTCGATTTTTAACTTATTTCAACCCGCCAATCTCCTTGGATCCCGATTTTGAACTATTTCCACAGCCTAGCTGACACCCGATTTCCAAAGCGGAGACCAATTGACAAGCTTCAACGTAAAAGAGCGTCCTCCAGGTAATGACTCCCTTAAGCTTTTAATTTACATTTGATTTAATTTAGGATTTTGTAATTGTTTAAAAGAAAAAATGATTTGCAGGGCTTTATGCTTGGGTTCAGTACACGCCAGGGCAGCCGATTAGTCCTAATAATCCTAACGAAGGGAACATCAAAAGAAGAAATGAGAAAAAGCGAATGAGGCAGCGCTGCGCTTTTATTTTGGTGCGTTCCTTGACAACTTATCATTTTTTTTTCCTTTTTGACTTGTTAATAGATTTTTGTAGCTTATAAACATCCCCTTGTTAAATTGATGTTCCATTTTCGGCTAAAGTGTAAAGACATTGTTGCTAATTGGTAGAGTCTGTAGAGCCACTTTCTCTATGAGCTCGCCATAAGGTTTCAATTTAGCTTTTGAATTTGATCATAATGGTTTATTTTCACTAACAAATGCTGATATCAACCACAAAAGCTAGTATTAAAGTTTATTTTTGTGTTTCTCTCTTAAGGGTTTTTGTGTGTGTGTTTCTCTTTTTGTCAAGGGAAGAGAGTCTTTCAAATTGCTTCAAAATCTGGTTTTGTTACACTTATCATTGGGGAAAACTTTGCTGTGAGGTGGCTGCAGCAGTGCCATCTTTAAATCTTAGATGATCTTTCTACCTCTACTGCACGTGATTTTATTTTTATTGTACATTAATTTATTTTTCTAATAAGAAAAATATGAGTATTTATTTTAATATATAATGGAAAAATTACACTTTAGTAAAACTTTATTGACAATTGAGCTTAGATAGGTGTAGGCATGGTTTTGCACAAGAGGCGATAGTGAAACACCCTTTGTTTCAAATTAGCACAAGCTTTGTCACGGCCCGTTAATGAAAGTATTGTAAATGTTGTATTATTTATTGTTTTCTGTTTTACAGGAGATGTAATAGTAATGCGCTTTAGTACAAAAATATTTTAACATTAATTTTGTAAAACATGAGTTTACTACAGCATCTCTGGTGTTTCTTTAGTGCGAATCTCATTTGTATGGAAGTCACTTGTCTTGAATAGGCTTATGGTCAAGAATCTAAAGAGATTGGTTATCTCAGCCTTAGGAAATTTCATTTTTGTTCAAAATTCAATACAGTTGCTCTATTGAATATTCATTTTTGTTCAAAATTCAATACAGTTGCTCTATTGAATGTTTTCACTATTATTCCTTCCTTTCTGAAATCAATACTATCTTATTTTCTTTTTACATTTCAGTAACATCTGCAATGTTTGTGCATCATGTTGTACTCATAATTGGTTTCCTATTCCATATTGTGATGAGTGGCATGCATTTCCTTTATCTATTGATTTGAGTTTGATAAGCGAAAGACCTACTGATGAGGAGCAAGAAATTGCAGAAATTCTATTTAGATTGAAATTTATAGTACTTAGGAATAATTTAATTAATTTGTATTCTAATTTAATTTGGTTGCCTATTTAAAATTTATTATTTAGATAGTACTTATTTGACTTGTATTCCTAGTTTAGGTATGATCCTTATTAAAATAGATTTTCTAGTCATATTAGGATAAGTTATAGTTAGTATAAATAAGTGTCTTTTGTAACTTTTACAGGTTAGCCTTTGTTAGTTGTTATTGATTATTTCTTGGAATAAACTATAGGTTTGAGTTATATTCTTGTTGTTTCTTAGTATATCGTAGAATTAATAAGTCTTAACACCCTAGATTCGCGGGTATTCTATCAACATGAATTTAGTTTATAACTAAATTCTTTATTCTGGTACTCTCAAGGATTAACTGACTATTGAAAATATCACGATATTTCAATCACCCTACATCTTTTAGCCGTCTGTTGCATCAGTTTTATTGTAGAACTTTCCTTTATAGAACTACACTGCATCACCTACATTGATTACTTTTGAATTGAATACAAAGATAAATTCAATATTTGGCGTGAGCTTATGTTTTATCTATTTGTTATTTGTTATATTCTATTAGAATTTTGGCATTCTTGGAAATTAATAAGAGGCTTTTGGGCCTTTATGTTGGGTGCAATATTTTTAGATTAGGATGGGCTACGGTGCAAACATTTGTAATCACAAAATCTTTTTTGGCTGAGTTATATTTCTGAAATAGTGAGGCTTATTTTATTAAGTGCTAACTGTATATTAAACCTATGCAGTCAGAGGCAAAGAAGCGAAAAGCTCAGTTGTAGGAGGCTAACAGGAAGAAAAGAACTCAGAGGGTAGAGTGCAAGATGGCTGCAGTGGCAAGGGAAAGGGCATGGGCTGAAAGACTGGCAGAGCTACAGCGGCTTGATGAAGAGAAGAAAATATCCACGTCCTGAAATTTTGGGAAATTTACAAAAATGGCCAAAATACTTTTGCCTCTTTCACAACTAACCACCCAAACTTTTTTTTATCATAATTAGCCAAACATCTGAATTTTGGACCAAAGTGTCCTCAGTAGTGCATCAAATTTACAAACACAAGCCATTCTTGCAAAATCCGGGAGGAATTAATACTCAAAACACTCTTTACACCTTTAACACTAACAAATGATCAAACATTCATTACTCTCAACAAATCAACGAATCGCATCAACAAGTTTTACACAACTGAAGATATAATAATCAATTATAGAGCTTGAGGAGGTTAGTGTTTGTTTTTATAGTATAATATAATCTTTTAAGGCATTAAGTTTAGGATTTAAGTTAAAAATTTATGTGTATTTTGTTGCAAATTTTGTTATTTTCCATTATAAAACCAATGTGACTTGTTAAAATACTTAGCTTAAGTTGAGAAATCCAATGAAATGGTTACACTCGAGCAAAAAACGAAACCCATGATAAGTGGGACAAGCAGAGCTTAGTGCGACCGGCAGTGGGACAGGTGCCTGTCACACATAAACAGCGTGGGACTTATGTGCGACAGGCAGTGGGACAGGTGCCTGTCGCACATAAACACAGTGTCTGCATGTCGCACATAAACTGCGTGGGACTTATGTGCGACAGGCAGTGGGACAGGTGCCTGTCGCACATAAACACAGTGTCTGCATGTCGCACATAAACTGCGTGGGACTTATGTGCGACAGGCAGTGGGACAGGTGCCTGTCGCACATAAACACAGTGTCTGCATGTCGCACATAAACACGGTGGGAATTATGTGCGACAGGCAGTGGGACAGGTGCCTGTCGCACATAAACACAGTGTCTGCATGTCGCACATAAACACGGTGGGACTTATGTGCGACGAGCGATGGGACAGTGCTGTCGCACATAAACGACATGGGACTTATGTGCGACGGACGGTGGGAGACAGTGCTGTCGCACATAAACACAGTGTCTGCATGTCGCACATAAACACGGTGGGACTTAAGTGCGACAGGCAGTGGGACAGGTGCCTGTCGCACATAAACACAGTGTCTGCATGTCGCACATAAACAGCGTGGCACATGGGACTTATGTGCGACAGGCAGTGGGACAGGTGCCTGTCGCACATAAACACAGTGTCTGCATGTCGCACATAAACAGCGTGAGACTTATGTGCGACGAGCGAAGGACAGTGCTCATCGCACATAAACACAGTGTCTGCATGTCGTACATAAACACGGTGGGACTTATGTGAGACAGGCAGTGGGACAGGTGTCTGTCGCACATAAACACAGTGTCTGCATGTCGCACATAAACACGGTGGGAATTATGTGCGACGAGCGAAATGAGACAGTGCTGTCGCACATAAGTCGCTGCCTGTCCCACTTATTCAAAATTTGTCGGGTAAATTGCGGAGGTCATAACTTATGATACGTGCATCCGTTTTAGATGTATAATATACCGTTTCGAAGCTTGTGATGAGACGAATCAAAACCTAGAATTGCTTTCTCTATTATACATAGCGTAAAAAAAAAATTATTGTTGTATTTAAGTGCAACATGCACTAGAGGGACAGGTGCCTGTCGCACATGAGTAACATCGTATTTATGTGCCACGCACACACGTCCCACTGGTACTCTCACATTAGTATGCCTGTCTCACTTGAATAAAATGTGTTGGGTAACTTGAGGAGGTCATAACTTAGGGTATATGTGGCCGTTTTAGGCGTATAATATACCGTTTCGAAGCTTGTGATGAGAAGAATAATTTCCAAAATTATTTGCACCATTATGCCTTGAAAGAAAACACAAAATTTAACTATATTTACGTGCACACATAAAGTTGTATGTCACACGAACTGCGGTTGTGCACATTACCAAGTTTTGTAGCGTGTAATCATTTTTTTGTGTTTTTAATATATTTCAGGCTTCATGGATATAGTTGTGCTTCAAATGTGTTACGATGGTTGGTGGGAGACGTTGGCGGATGGTCGTGTGGATTATATGAATGCGCAGAATTCGGCTTTTATGATTCATAAAGATTATACATTTGATCAGTTTCTTGCAAGTGTGTATGAGATTTTGGAGATTAATCGCGATGAATATATTATCTCTATGAAGACAACTTTAAGGTCTAGTAACACAACTTATCGTGCGTGTTCACTGCCTATGGACATATTTAATGATGAAATGGTCAAGGTTGTGTTACGTTTGGCCTCTGAGGTAAACTATGGGTGCAATCCTATATTTATTACAACATCTCCTCGAGTTCCGTCCGAAGATGTTATGCCACCTGCACAAACTGAAACTTCTTTTAGAGCAAATGACTCTGTACGTTTGTTTGAAGAAGATGGCGAACCACAAATGGTGCCGTTGCAACAACATTACTCGCCAATTCGCAACAACAATGACACCATTTATGATGATGGCATTACATTAGCAGACATTGGAGGAGATGTATTACCAGTGACGACGTCAATACAACAACGTTACTCTCCATTCCACAACAACGACATCCGCAACAATGATGATCCTATTGATGACATAAGGAACACAGATGCGGACAATGTTTGTGCGGATCTGTATAATAGTACGAGGGCCACTCACTTCGATGGTCTAGTATTTGATGGGGGTGTTTCGATGTTCCTATTAATGATGAGGATGAGGGTCGATACGATATTCCTGGTAATAATAGAGACAGGTAACCTATTCCTCCAATGGTCCGTTCGACGAGTACGACAGCAGTCGATCCCCTTACAAGTATTGCTCCAGTTTTGCCTTCAGACTTGGTTGCTCCAGACTTCGTTACAACTGGAAATTATGATTATATTGGTGTCGGTAAGTTATTCGCTGAGAAGAATAAGTTAATACTGGAACTGCGCAAAGTTGCCTTACGGGAGAAGTTTGATTTCAAGATTGCACGATCAACGACTGCGCGTTTCGAGGCCCACTGTTCTTCAGAATCATGTAAATGGCGTATCTCGAGCAACGAGAGCTGCGAATGAGCGGAATGTTCCTTGGGTTGTGAGGAGAGTCGATGATGCACACACATGTTCTAATGAGATGTTGGCTGGTGGTAGTCGTCAAGTAAGGAGCCGAGTTGTTGGTCATATTATTGCAGATAAATTGATTCAAGAAAGACGGATATACACTGCGAATGACATACGAGCAGACATGCAGCAGGAATACATTGTCCAATTATCATACCAGCAAGCATATCGAGCCAAAGAAGTTGGTCTTGATATAGTTCGAGGGACCCCAGCAGAGTCATACAACTTACTTCCCAAATACTCCCAAGTTTTGACTTTGAGAAATGAAGGCACAGTTACTCACATGGAACGAGACGCAAATGGTAATTTCTTATACTACTTCGTTGCCCTTGGATCTTCCATCAAGGGTTTTTTACAATGCATCAGGCCAGTGATTGCTGTAGATGGAGCTCATCTAAAGGGGTTATATCATGGAAGCATGTTTGTGGCAACATGCTTAGATGGAAACAATCAACTCTATCCGTTAGCCATTGGGGTGTTCGATTCGGAAAACAATGATGCTTGGGAATGGTTTATGGCAAAGTTACATGGCGTGATTGGCGATAGACCAGAGTTAGTATTTATCTCTGACCGATGCACTTCCATCAAGAGAGCCGTTATGAAAGTATTTCACAATGCAGGCCATGGTGTTTGCTTTTACCATATAAAGGGTAACTTAAAGTCAAAATTTCGGATGTCCCAAAGAGCTTGGACACGCAGAATTTAAAAAACAACTTGAGGGGTTGTGGATGCTCCACTCGGGTGCCGCTGATTACTTAGAGAATAATGTGGGTACGTGTAATTGGGCAAGGTCAGAGTTTGATGGTAGGAGGTACAGTATTCTTACCACCAACATCGCGGAGAGCGTGAATTCTTTGATGAGGGAACCGCGAAAATTTTCTATTACTCATCTTGTTGATCACTTTAGAAAAACATTGCAGCAATGGTTTTTTGATAGGAAAATCGTGGCTGAATCGATGAGCACTCGCCTGACAACGTGGGCAGACGAAATAGTCACTGATAGGAGAAATAAGGCTGAAAGAATGACCGTTAAGCCTGTGACTGGGACCCGATTCCAAGTCTTCGGTGGTGGTATTAAGGAGGGGTTAGTTGATATACGTAACAAGAATTGCTCCTGTAGAGTATTCCAACTTGATCAACTTGTCTGTGCACATGCAATTGCTGCTTGCCTCGCCATCCGAGTTGATTACATAAGCCTTTGTTCAGAATTTTACACCAAGGAATCATTGGTGACGGCTTACGAACAACCAGTGGAGCCGGTTGGCGACGTTGCGGATTGGAATGTTCCAGAGGAAATTCAATTAATGAACGTTTACCCACCAGTACAAGCACCTCCACCAGGTCGACGCAAAGAGCTCAGAATACCTTCAATCGGAGAAGATATAAACCGGAGGACTGTGAAATGTGGGCGGTGCAACCAATCGGGCCATAACCGCAAGCAATGTAAGAATCCCATTGCATCGAGTCATAATTAGTTGTTAAATTCTGAGCAATTATACTATGATACCTCTTATAATTGAGGTATTTCACAATTATATATAAAATAGTGGATCCTCCATTTGGAACTCATTTAATTATTTTTATATGTCCAGAATTATTTTTATAACTCAACGTATCAGCATGTAACCAGTATGATAGATAAAATTAAAAAATGGTACTGATTACAATTGCTTACAAGCCAATATCATCATTAAATATGTCAACGGCAATCTTCTTCCTAAAGTACTCGGCGTGGCTACTCGTGAAATCAAATTTGAGTCCGAACATTAAATACATCGTAAACATCAACAAAAAAACATCGCAGTCACCAGTACCGGGCTCTTGTTGTGGCACGCCCTTAACTGCCACTATTTACCATGGGTCGGTGCTCCGCAGGTCTTGTCGAATGTTGTAGAATCCAACATCTTCTAGCCATCGAGGGAATATGACTACCAATGGCTTGAACTGCTTCTTGTACGTTTTATCATTGCGAGATTGTACCAATGAGTCATAAAGCCAGATCTTCTTAGTACAAAAGTCCACTCGGGCTAATATCCAATGATCACCCCCTATGTTCATAGGGATTAATACCTGCAAAAAAAATTATCGTGACTTTAGTTGTTATGTTATAGAATGAAATCGTAAACTAATTACGTGTTAAAGGCCAAAAAAAATTTACTTACCATATCGACATCCGAGAAAGATTTTGACAATGTGTCCTCACGCCCGTCAATATAGCTATTGAAGTTGTTGCTATATTGGAATGAATCGATGTCACAATCACCGTTATTCCATAGCTGCTGGATGAACACCTATACATATATAAAATTATCATACCAGCAGTTAATAATCCGTCGAATGATTATCATAATAAAAGAGACAAGGTCATCTATTATATTTGTTAAAGTAATCACCCAAAAAAAGGTGTCCGTATGAGTGACACGCTGAGATAACGCATTCGAAAACTGCTGTTGCTTTTTGCTGATCAAGCGAAAGTACGCATGAATATGCTGTAATGAACAGAAACACGTTGATTAAAATATGCAAACTATACAGAATAGTAACAACACTTAAGATTAACACTGCATGATTATCATACCTCGTCCTCTAGCCAGCCCATTGAAGAGTGGCCCAAAAGTACTTGAAAGAATGAGTTCGAATGACGGACTGAGCGGTCCACTGTAATTTTGCCAGCAAACCATTGATCAAACTCATCATGTACACGTGGATCCTGAAATCCTTTAAGTGGATTTATGTCCACACTCGTACTGTCATCAATCTCACGGTCTATTCTTTCGAGGTCGCCTGATGGCTTTACGCTTCGTACTCGCTTGAATGGAAGAATCAAGTAAGGACTGTTGAAGACGTACGACGGTATATATGGACGTCCAAACTTACTCATTCCCGGAGGCGCCTCTGTGAGGATTTGCACGCTCTCTCCACTGCCGTCCCCAATGAAACTATACAATGACATAGGAGTGTGCACATTCTGATTGCCAAGATCAGGGTACACTCCACAGTCAGTCGGTGCCTGAAAATACGATAAGATGAACATATTAAACAAATATTTACTTAAATCTAATTCAACATAAACTTCAAACCAAAATTTGCTCACCGGGTACGAGCGTCCACTTGGATCATCATGGTATGAGTGTTTCGACAAACCATCGGTATACGCTGAGATAAATCCCATGACCGCTTGTCTAAAATCTTTTTACTCTTTACACTCTGCCTCAAAATCCGACTTCAGTTTAGAAATGGACTGATCAATCCTATTCATCCGTCGAATGATGTAATCGAAATGATACTTTGTCCTCGACTATTACCAAAAAATATAAAATATAAAATCAGTCGTACATATAAGAATGATTTCAACGTAAACAGCTCAGAATAATAAATAAAATCACAAGTAACCTCTGAATCCTTCACGTCATCGGAATCGGGTGCTTGTTTGTGCTTGTCATCTGTAGGATGCTCATCCTCAACGGAAGTCTGCTTCTCTTCTGTAGGGATCGCAGTGTCGTGATGTACCGCTATTTCCCTCGTAATGGGCATATCGTTGATTGAAGGTTGATGCTGTGCCAAGTAAAATTAAACTAATGAGCCAAAGAAACTCGAGGAAATGGATATACAATCACCATAGTGTTATACTACTGAGATAACGATACTCACAGTACGGACCCAACTTGGGATACATGGCACGTATTTCTCCACAGTCAGCCAATAGTTTTTGTCTTTCTCATTCGAGTTTGGCTGGATAGTTTGTAAAACGTTCCCCTGCATAAAGAATAAAAAACGGTTGTTGGTGTAATCATCCAGTATGTAGTAATATGAAAGTAGCAATATACATACACAGACACACACACACACACTTCAGTTTAGAAATATATATATATATATATATATATATATATATATATATATATATTACTTACAAGACGAGAATTGTCATTGAAAAACGAATAAACTTCAGCAAAGTTTATTTTAGAAGAGGCGATGGGCTTCCACTTAACGATTCGGGGAATCTTCTTTTTCGTTTTGCAAACCCACTCTTTCGGCAGCCCGTCAATCGACTCAAAAATCCAGGCCTACACGAACGAAAGTTACAATATCATAAACCAATCATTATGTATTATTCATAATAAAATCCGAACTAAGTGATCGTAAAAAAATATGCAACACACCTGAACAGCGGACGTAAAGCCATAAATATTGTACTTTTCAATCTTATGCTTCGGATTTTCCTGGCGAGTCTGCTTAAATTTTTCGCTTTTACCGTTCAATGCATTGCCAAGACTGTCGTATATAATTTTCCACGACATACAACCCCACGGACGACTTCGGAAGTGATCTATGTCATCTATTTGGTCAAACAATGAGAAATTGATTTGATAGTGTTCCTTTCTTGCATATATTACACGGTCTGCAAAATAAAACAGCGCGATCTTTATCGCATCAATGTCGTCCATAGCCTCAAAGTCCAAGTCCGCAAATCTTGACTCAAATTGCCGAAGATTCAAATTGCGAAACAAACCATCAAAATACTGAATAAGTAACCTATTAGGGGTTTTGTGGTGTTTCGGTACAGCATCTCGACCATATGAAAGTCCGGTTACTAGACACCGCTCTCCAACTGATAACCGTATTAAATGCTCACCAACTTGAAACCACAGCTGATCTTTTTCTTTACTTTTTCCATGAGCCACTTGCCTAAGCAACACATTATGCACAAGAACACCACTAAACGGAAAGCTTTGTAACTCCAAGAAATGCCCAAAAACGTCTTCCTTAAACATTTTCAACTGCCATTTTGTTAATTTTTCCCTGATGGCTTTCACAACTGTTTCTACTTTGCACATACTCGTGATGCGCCCAGGAAAGTGATCGCCATAAGGTATCTTCATCATGCCCGGTTTAATCCTCGATCTAAGTGGATTATCGCCCGCTATTTTCAATTTTTCCATGTATCTGATACAAATCATATAATTAAATGGTTATGTTAAAGAATTAAATGTAATAGCCTAATAAATTTAACAAGAACATAGAAAAAATACAGAAAATTTACGATGGGACTGTCTTTGTGTGCGACAGGGTGATGGTGCGATAGGTACCCTGTCGCACACAAAGACAGTAGCTAAGAATACTGCATTGAGTGCGACAGGGTGCCTGTCGCACATAGTAGAAATGTGCAACGCTACTGCCTTTCAGTGCGACAGGCACCCTGTCGCACTCCGCATGTACGACAACCTGCGAGTGCGACAGGAACCGTGTCGCACCATCTTGGTGCGAAAGGGCGCCTGTCGTACTCGCAGGTCAACGTGCTGCTCACTGCCTTTCAGTGCGACAGGAACAGTGTCTTACATGCGACAGGGCGCCTGTCGCACTCAAAGGCAGTGAGCAGCACCACAACTTGCGAGTGCGACAGGAACCGTGTCGCACCATCTTGGTGTGACAGGGTGCCTGTCGCACTAAGAGGAAGTATGCATCAATACTGCCTATGAGTGCGACAGGAACCCTGTCCCACCAAAGATGCTGTGACCCGGTGCCTGTCGCACTCGCAAGAAGTGGTGAAGCTCACTGGCTCAAAGATGCGACAGGCAGCATGTTGCACCAAAGATGGTGCGACAGCCTGCCTGTCGCATCTTTGAGCGCGCGCGGTGTGCGTGCGACAGCCTAGAGTGCGCGCTCAAAGAGGCTGTCGCACGTACGGAGCGCGCACTAGGCTGTTGCACGCACACCGCGCGCGCCCAGGTGCCTGTCGCACGCACAGCGGGCACTGTGCTAGGTTGTCCCACGCACAGCGCGCACTGTGCTAGGCTGTCGCAAGCACAGCCCCGCGGGCGCGCGCCTTGCGTGTGACAGCCTAGCACCGGGCGCGCTGTGCATGCGATAGCCTAGCGAGCGCGACCTGTGAGTGCGACAGCCTAGCACCGCGGGCTGTGCGCACTGCCATCTCGCACCAAAATACTATTCCCAATACATACAAACACACCACGCGTAGCATAAATTTTCTATAAGAAATTTCATCAAACACATAATACGCACTAGTTGTAACTCATCATTTTTGCTAAGTTTCGTTTCAGTAATCCCTCTAACAGCCTATAAGAATCTATAATCCCAATCAAATTCATTCAAATAATGGAAAAAATCAAGTTACCTTACCTAGGGTTTCGTCCGCCGTCGATTGCAGAGGGAATTTTCGGGTGTTTCGTTCGCCGTCGATTGCAGAGGAAATTTTCGGGTGTGTGAGTTGATCGCTCAGGGTATTTTCGGGCAAAACAAATTTTTGTGGCTAATTATGATAAAAAAGTTTAGGTAGTTAGTTGTGAAAAAGGCAAAAGTATTTTGGCCATTTTTGTAAATTCCCCTGAAATTTTCGTCCTTTTACATTTGCAGTCTTAATGACGCCTTTGACTTTTGATTGTTCAATTTTATCCAAAATTTGTGGGTTTTTAGGTTACTGTTTTTTGTTTGAAACCTTGGAAAATACTAGTGATATTGTGCAGTTTTTGAAGCACGTATTTCACTTCCCTTGATCTGTAATTTCTTGTAGTTTGGAATTGGTAGCGACTCACGAGGGGTAGATTGGGAGAATGGGAGTGATTTTCTTTGGAGTTTATGTTGCATTTACTAATAAGTAATTAGAATGGGCTGAAATTGAAATAAGAATGAGAATTAGAATAAATTGTTTACTTTAATTGTCGGAATCAGAATCGGAATGAGAATTATAATTAATTACACATAAAACGCATGTTTTATCCTTCACTTTCTAACACCCGATGAAACCTTTTCTCTCTCTCTCAAAATTAAAGCTTCTTTGAAAATGGAAAATATCAAAATCTCTTAACATTATCAAGGTAGGAAGCTGAAGCTCCATTAACTAGATTTGATAATCGCTTGGGTAGTATCGATTCAACATCAATCTCTTCTTCATTGTTGAGATTATTAATATTCTTGTGCTAAAAGTTAAGAGCATTTTTTTATAAGAAACCTATTGTTATTTGTTGAGATACTTTTTTTTATAGATTTTTTGTTGTTATTATTATTATTATTTTTTTTGCATTTTTTTGATAGATTTGTCGAGATGTTGTTACTATAGAGACTAAACAAAAAGTGAGAATAGTCCAATTTTTTTTCTTGAATAAGTTTACAATTTTTTTATGCCCACCACCTGTTTGATAAAATGTAGTATTATTTGTTTATGCTAAACCTGTTCAATTTTTTTCCCCATTATATTTCACTTATTGAAACTTTTATATGCTTTTGCAGCATGGCAAAAATGAGATGATGTAAAAATAAAAGAAATGAATTCCTGCGATATTGATCTTGCTATCAACATTTGAGGAGGGAGGAAATTCATATGAGAATTTTGCTTGTTGAAGGATCTATGATGCGTGCACCACTACTTGATTAGAGTAATTTGATAAATCTATAAAATGAGAGTTATTATAGCAATTTTAGGCTTAAACTAGTATTACTTAGAGAGAAAATGATGAATTTTTATTCCATTTTTAGTTACATTTTGCATAAATATCTATTTAAGTATAGTCATAACCATTTGATGTGTTCTAGACCATTTTGTGCTCTGATTAAGTGCATTATTGTAGGTGACTCAAAAGCTCATACCTTGTTGATGGATGCTGTTGAAGAAGGACTACATTGCTGCAGCAACAGGCCTGCAAAAAACGACAAAAGACTTATCTGCATATGAATAAAAATAAGTCTGAACTAGAGAAAAATGTTGTAGCAACTGCTACAGCAATCCAGGATCAAATACAGACAAGAATGTCCATACTGTTCACGTGCTAACTGATAAAGTCTGCTGCAGCAGTTACTACGCTATCACTATCATGTGCAGACAAAACAGTGGTAGGCTGTACAAAAAGAAATGTGGTCCTAGGTTGCCAAAAAGAGACAAGTGTCCTCATATTTTTTGGTTATCCTAATCCCAAGATATAAAAAGAGCACATTTTAAGGAAATACATCATCCATAGTCGTCACACACAAAAAAAAAAAAAAAGAGATTCCAGAGCTGCAAAGGAGGCATATTTCGAGGAGAAAAAGAAGAGATACTTGGAGATTAAAGAGTGACACTTAGGTTCTTGAGTATCTCAACCTTTACTTTATATTTGCTTGCTTTGTTCTCTCTTTGAAAATGTATATAATGGAAAACACTTGTGTTGTTACTGTTTTAGAGCTTATCATGAGCTAAACTTTAATGTAGTTGGGTTTTGAATAAGCTTAATGGTCGTTTGACTTACATATGTATGTTGCTAAAATTTGCTTTAGCTTTTTGATTTAATTTTATTTATTGCAATTCCCTATTTCAGATGACTACCCATTTAGTGGATACTAACTAAAAAGGAGCCTAAAAAATGTCTGACTTAGTGGAACAAATTAAGACAATACATGGTTTTAGATTAGGTTTCCCAAGTTGAGTTAATCTCGATTTGAATAAGGTCATGCTTAATCTAAGATTAGTGAAGAACTAGACATAGGGATTCGCCTTATAGGACAAATAGAGTCTAAAATGTATAATGCTATGTCTAATAGTTTAACAACTAGTCACTGTTGGGTTACATATAAATATAAGATATCCAAAATGCGACAGGGATGCATTAGGGGCTCTGTCAAGTGCTGTAGTAGATATTGTAGCAACTGTGCCTCAATTGAAAGACAGTCAATAACCATTAAGTGAGTTTAGAATCCAACTACTCATTTGCCATTGAGTATATCTTTGTGTTTGACTTTAGACTTTTTCTATTGCATTCTATTTATTACATTTTTAATTTCATTATATCATTAATCTCATCATTTATTTTGTTTTATTTAGTTTACTAAAATTGCACTGTTAAGATTATTGTAGCAAGTCTTATAACATCAATTCTTGTGGAGACGATCTTGATACTCATCATTATATTACTTGTTATGTATACTTGCATATTGACACATATCACACACACCATAACTACTCTTGTTGGTAGGCGAGGATGAGAGTAAGGACAAAAAGTAAGTTTGAAGATTTGAGAATGCATGATGGAAAAATTTCTTTCGCAGAAATTTTGGGTTTGCTACATACTGGCCTTCTGGAGAATAACTTACCAAGGGCATAGATTACTTGTACTATAGTTGAGTTTCTTCATTATCAAATATGGTTTGCCTTCACTTAAGGTGCAAATCGCTTTGATTTTGTAAGAACAATGTTATTTTTTTTAAATAAAAATTATACTATATGCAAATAGCTTTCATTATGTTGCTCATTTCTCTAAACTTACAACATTCACTTATTCATATTATGTTATTAGCATATACAAATCTAAGCATTAATCATTAAAATATCAAACAAGAGAAACACTTGTGAAAGCTCTTGATCAAAAAAGCAAAAGCACAAAGATACAAAAACCAAAACTTGTAATTCAATCTAAATTAACAAAAAGTACAGTAACATTGGTGTCTTGAAACTAACTAAATATTAAAGGGAAAAAACTAAACTAAAATTAATAGCATTTTGTTACATTAAATTTGTGCTACTGGAAGCTTAAGAGACTTGAAATCCATTTGAGAATCTTGTGCTATTTTGTTGAAGCAAAGCCTAAAAATTTGTTTGTTGAAGTAAACCATGAAAACTTGCCTGTAGAACTTGAGTCATCAATTGTGGCTGCAATAATAAGCATGAAAAAGAACTGTTATGCTAGCCAGAAAGAACAAAATTTAGCTTCACACATGAAAGCTAATTATAAATCACTTACTGGATAAGAATGATCAATCATTAATGAATGAGGAGTATTAATAATCGCAGGAAGCAATTGAACATGTGGCTGTGACAATGAGCAATTTAAATTACAAATTAGTTTGGATGAAAGTAATTATTCAATATTGTATCTATATATAACTAATTAATTAATAATATGGGCAATCACCTGGATTATTTAAGACTGATGATTTGTTATAACTTTTTCTTATTTTTTGTCAAGGCTACCTCCAAACTACTCTTGAATCTACGTCTTCCACGAGATGACTTCTTCTTTAGACCTTTTGCTTTAACAATAATATTTGTCTGCTCAGCTGAAGGAGATTCTTGAACTTTTTCTTATGCACTACCATTTATTTCCAAACATAAAATATCTTCAACTAGTATTGCCAAATCCATTGCATGCGCATTTGCTAACTCATATGCTCTTTTACTCTCATAAGCGCTACTGGATATCTCAGTAACTATAGAACATAAATATTTGTATCGATATGTCTGCTGCAACTTAGGATCTATTTGGATTTCACGCTTATGCATATCTTTGATACATTCTGCTCTTGCTTGTTTTGTCCAACTTTTTAAAATATCTTGGGTAGGAGTTTCTTTGACATCCATAATATCTCTAAGAACCTTAATGATATAGCTAAATAAAATCCCCCTTATCTCAAACCTCCTGCAGCTACAAGACAATGTGTCATCATTCTCCATTTTCACACATCTCTTTTCAAAATCATCTACACTAACAATACAGAATAAATGTTTACCATCCATTGAGTCTGTTTTTAATAGGTAAATCAATAGACTCTTCAAATTAATCTTGGAACTCTTGAAAAATTATCTTTGTGTAAATTTCTCTTGTTTGAGCCAACGTTTTAGTAGATATTTTCATATTCACCAACCTATAACATAAGTCATACTCTGCTTCTAACTCCTTTTGTCATTTATCATTGACCATCCTTTCAAAGTGTATAAAAAATTGAGGCATATTAAGATTTGATTTCAAGTAGTCTTTCAAAGTTGCATTTAAACTCTCACTAAGTTGAATCCTCTTCATTCCAGCAGACCATGCCTACCTAACATATGCGTAAACCTATTTATGTCTCAACTCAAATATACTTTTCAGCCAACTATTATCATGTGCATTATATTCATCAAGCTTTTTATCCCAAGCAATTAGAAACTTATTTTCATCCTCAACACTATCCATAAACACCAACAAGACACTTTTCACTGTACCAGTACCTTTAAACACGTCATTCATATGTTTCAAGGCATTTTGCATCATATGCCATGTGCAGAGCCTATGGTATGTATTAGGCATGACATATAAAATAGCATTGGCCATTGCAGCATACTGATCTGTGAAAATTATTTTTGGAGCCTTTCTAGACATAGCTTGCAAAAATGTTTCAAACAGCCAAATGAAGGAATCAGCAGTCTTATTATACAATAATGCTGCACCAAAGGTAATGATCTCTCAGTGATGCCAACAAACACTACAAATGGCTGATTCTCTTTATTAATTTTGTAAATCATATCGAAACTTACAACATTACCAAATTGATCATAATCAATTATCATTTTATCATTGCCCCAAAATATATTCATGGTTTGCTCTTCATTATCTAACTGTATAAAGGAAAAAAATGAAAGATTTCTTAAATGTTGTTAAGAAAAATAATTTAAAATATACCCTGTTTCTCCATATGCCATTTGTTTTTCTCTTCTCGTTCTAACATAATTCTTTTGATTGAGTCTTGTGTATCTAAGTGTGATATGGTCCCAGTCAAAGTGTTAATAATAGTTGTTCTGTTCAGGGTAAGAACAACTACACAACTCGAATTTGAATAATACTGAATGCCTTTATTCAAGAGTACTGGAGCTTATTTATAGTAAAAGAAATACAGCAAAACAACTCAACTAAACAATCGAGATTGCAGGCTAAGATAACAACCTTGACTCAACAACTAGCTAAACAACACAACTAAAGATATAATTCCTCCAACCACATTCACGTTGCATGCATGAGTCTCACTTCTTCACACATACTCTAGATACTTATCAATACCTTGCCTTATCAAAGTGACTCTCTTCCACCCGCTTGCTTACTCATTAGCTCAAAAGTGAACTTAAGTGAAAATCCAGATTCGTTTGCTAAATCTACTTCCATTGCTTGTGAACTAGATAATCTTCTTTGAGAAGGTAGCATGTGAGTGTACTCTTCCATTATAAGAGGGTGATTGTGTGATTCAACAAAATGATAAACACAACCAATTCTCGTCTCTGCTCTAGGTTTTAAGTCAAATGATCTCGTTTATCCTTCGATCGCAAACCCGCTTTAGCACAAACAAATTGCTTAAAGGTGATTTCACCTGTACGTTTATTCTTACTAAAGGTCTCTTTTCTAATATTAAACACCACTTTTGATCCATATGCATTGTAGAAAGCATATGCCGAATCATCAGAATCAAACTCTATCCCATATTTAGGCTTTCAATCCAAATCGGTTGCGGCCATTTAAAGAACCAATGAAACCTATAGTGACCATTAATAAAAATTATTAACATTATATCAAGGTGCAAAGGATTAAACTACAGTGAAATTAAAAAGCATTACAAAGTAATAAGCTAGCCTCGTTGGATTATTATCATTGTTGAAGTTCACGTTCAATGGAGTAAATTGGTTTTCTCAAAATTTTCTTACTGCAATGTCTAATTATTCAGGAAAAGAAGAGTTCATAATGGTGAGAGAATAAATTGATAGAAGCGGGAATTGAAAAGTGAAGCGAGAAAAAATCAGTCATGACAGAGGTTTTTAAGTAATTAAAACACACTCATTTTATGGCTAGTTAAATAAAAAAAATCAATTGGAAATAAATATTGGCCATTGAATTTAATAATTTCACATGTCAATGGATCTTCAAAAGGTCAGATAGTAATTAGATAAGGAGAGGATCTGAATCTGAAAAATGAAGAGTTGTCTTTTGACTTGTAAACATTTTTATTTTTGTTTTTTCAAGTTACAAGTTTGCAATAGTTAAATAAGACGGGCCTCATGAACAACGTGGCACGTTTGGACAAACTCTTTTATTGCTTTTGGTTGAGGGATCAAAAGTTTGGGATTGGATTATTTTACAAATTGTAATCATGTTGCAAATGAAATGAGCTAGGATATTTTATTGGGTACTTATCCTTTATCTATTCCAATTATAAGTTATAACAACATAATAAAACACTACAAAAATTGTTGTAGCATAACATTTTATTATGTTTTTTTATTAAAGGAAAGTGTTTAATATTAAATTTAATAATTTATGTCAATAGGCTCATAGATTGGTACCACCCATGCACTCGAGTCTTGAGTGCACTTTGAGTGCATGTTGAGTATCAACCGTAGAATTATTATGGAGAGTCTCGATAAAACTTTGAATATATTATACCAGTAGAATTCTAATTGTAATATCTAAACTTAGATTAATTTTATTTAAATACTTCACTCGGTTAATCAATTCAAAAAGAAAACCCAACACGTCAATAATAAAACATTCTAAAAAAATTAGTTAATAATACACTGTCATTTTTGTGTTGAAAATATAAAGACATATCATACAATTTTGATAAAATTTTTTGACATGTCATCTACATAATAAGTTGTAGTCAACGTGTCGTGTTGATGATTTACAGAGTATCATCTATATAATGAAATTGATTTCATGACCCAATGGATAAAGCTTTTACCTCTCTTCTCTTCTGCAACACCGATTTTTCGAATGGAAGTATATTCCGTTAAGTTCGGTTTGGGTTTGTAATTCGAATTGAATCAGTTTGATAATTGGAGTTTAAATTTCGGATCGGGTTAAATATCGATTTTTTGACAGATGCCAAGCTTGCTAGTCACCAAAATTTCATCAACTAAAAGAATGACGAAGACGAAGGAGAAGCTTGTTGCTACAATTGATCCTTAAACACTGTCATTATGTACAAAAAAATTCAGTTCGGTACGGTTCGGGTCGGGTTCGCATTTTCAACCTGATTGAATTCAAACTCAAACCGAAATCCGAACAACCCAAACAGAAACTCGATTTGCCCGGTGAAAAATACCATAAGGTCATGTTCGATTGCTGAAAATTAAGGCAGGATTCCATTTCCCATACAATTTCCTAAATTGAGGAATTTGGTTTTCTTCTAAATGTGTAAGGAAATTTGAATTCCATGCCATTAAAAGCTATGATTTTCCTATTTTATCCTCACTTAATTTTAATTTTCCAATTTTATCCCTAAACAATTCTAAATGGAAAAAGCCCTAATTCTTGTAACACCTAGCTTCTCACTCAAAATCGGCCGATCCCCTCTCTCTCAACTTCCGGTTTATCGCCGGTGACAGCTTTTGATCATACAAAACCATTCTAAGTTTCAGCAACGTCTCATCATCTTCCTTACAGCTTCAATCTCTCAGTCTCGTCTTCGATCTCACACTTTCAACTTCGATCTCTCAGTCTCAGCTTCGATCTCTTGGCTTAGAACAATAGAACGAATATTGATTATGTCAGCTTCGATTTCTCGATCTTCGATCTCAGGTTTTCAATTTTATTTTTTTAAATTTAAGAATATCTTTTAATTTCTTCAGTTTTTATGCAAGTAAATTAGTGTTGATGTCTTTTTTTTTTCAGTGGTGATTCTGGATTTCATTTTTTTTTTTTTACATTGGTGATGCTGGATTTCATTTTTCATTCTTCAGAAAATTGTTACTAGTCTCTATAGATTTGATTGAAGTCATTTCAATTTTTGGTTTTGGTGGAATGGTTGGTAAAATTTCACTTCCTAGATGTTCTCCTAGACCTATCACATGATTTTGACATTCAGTCAATGGTTTCACACATTTTCACTTATAGAAGGTGGTTGATTCTGGTGTATTTGATCCATTGTGTTCTATGATTCCCTTGCTGTGATACCAAATGTTGCTGGTTATTTTGTTAATCATTGGTATTCGATTCAATTGACACCAAGGTAATGACTGAATGATTGAATGATGAGGATCAGACTTACTAGTTTTATATTCAATGTTGGACTTATTTGGGCTGTCCATGTTATAGCTAATAAGCTTTAAAGTTAGGGATGGCAATGGGGAGGGGAGGATAGGGGACCGATATACCCGTACCCATCCCCAATTTTCTGCATAGTTCCCGTCCTCTCCCCATCCCCATCCCCGTCAGAATTACTTAAAGGTATTCCCGTCCCCTCCTCTAATAATAACAGGGGATCCCCGAATAACCCACTGAATAACAGATACGTTTTTAGTTTCTGAATTTGATTTAATCATATTAAAATAAAAAATTTAAATAAAAGTAAAGTTTGACAATTTATCTTACATTAACATCAATCCATTACAAAAGTTACACTACAAAATACAAATTGTTAACATAATTATCTTCGTCAATCTTCGTTATCCTATAATAAAAAGAAAAAGAAAAAGAAATTACTTTCATATTAATAAAAAAAATAAATGAAATGGATATAGATACTGAAATTAATATTTAAAAGTTTTTTTCTTATTTAATAAAAGTTTAAAACAAAAATTTTAGGTTAAGACCTTTTGAATAAGACTTGATCGAATAGTAATTCAATACTATAACTAGTTAACTAGACCCAAAAGTTTCATAGTATATTTGTATAAATATTTTGATATTTGATATTTATACTAATATTTAATATTTTATAATTTAAATTTTATTACTTATTCCTTAATAATTCTAAAAAATAAAAATTAAATTAAAAATTAAAATGAGAAAATGGAGAATTGGGGAGGGGATGGGGATTCCAGCTCATCCTCGTCCCCTCTCCGAAAAAGAATTTGGGTAAAAAATCATCACCGCCCACTCCCTGAATAAGAAAATGGGTATAAAATCGTCTCATACCCTCCCTAAATGAAGAAAATCTCCGAGGGACCCCGTCCCCGTGGGAATTTCTGCCATCTCTATTTAAAATTCATGGGGTTGCATAAAACTTGATAATAAGTATTTAATTCAGTAATTATTAGTGATAGTATTTAAAAATCCTACCAACATATCAAAGATCCTAGCAGGTGTCAGATCAAAGGTTCAGTGGTAATGCACTAAGAAAACTGCATTTTGATTGGGCCTGGAGTTAGTTTTCAGTTTTCACTCTCCTGCATGTAATTAGTACCTATTTCTATACTTTATTATTTTGTTTCCGCGGCTCAGTCTTTAATGCTGTATAAATAGGCTCCTAAAGCTCCCGTTTTTCTTGCTTCACTATGACGTTTTCCTCACCTTCAATTTTTACCACAAGAGTGAAAATGATGCTTGTCATATATTTTGTACTCACCTTAGTAATCCATGTGACAGGTCACAATGCTTGTCCCAAATGTGGCAGCATTGAAGTTCCATATCCTCTTGGCACAAATGAAAACTGTAGAGACCCCAGGTATAGAGTGCATTGCAAAAATGATGGTCTACAGTTATTGTCAGCTGAAGGTTTTTATTATAAAATCATCAGCATTAATCCTAGTTCTTATAAGCTTGTTATAAGCCCTCCCCTGATACCAGAAAACACTTGTTGCTCTTCTGATCTCACTTTAGGAGGCTTTTAGGCTTAATGATGATTCACCCTTTAACATATCTACACGTAACACTGTCATGTTACTCAACTGCTCTGATAATATTCTCCTTTCCCCATTAAACTGTTCTTCAAGCAGCCTCTGTAGGCTTTTTGAGGAGCAGGTTGAGGCAAGAAGTGGGTGCCGAGGTACCCTTTGCTGTCATTTCTTGAAAGATTCATCCATGACTTCATGGAGGATTAGAGTCAGAGTCGGAGGGCATTGTGTATTAGTTGGAATGGTGCTTCTGAGAAGCTGCTTGTTCGCATACTTTGCTAGTTAATTATGGATTTGAAAATTTTGCAGCATTTATTTGATAATGTGATAATATAGTCATGGGGCATGCTAACTTGATAAATTATATTATGGTATGTGAGAAAATTGTACTTTTAAGATTGATGCATGTAACTTTGTAGTCAGAATTCTCCATGAGGCATCTGATTTTATCTCTCTCATCTAACTCAGGGACTGTATATATATATACATGCTTGCTGATTATGAGTGGTTATACGTATGACAAACAAGTAGGATTGAGTGAAGAGTTGAAGAAAATTAATGGTCTTACAACGGTAGAACAACTTAGAGCCACGACTCAAATTACTCGTGATAGTATAGCGCTCAATGTTTTTTATAGTCTTTGTGATGAGGATAGAAAAACGTGGGTTAGACTTTTCTTTAATGGTTAAATCTAACTCATGCTTAGATGTTATAGTTTATTAATATTTTTTCTGTTATGTTTGAGCACTTGAAATTTGACTAAGTTATTTTTTAAGTTATGTTTGAGCACCTAAAAAATTTGAACACTTGAAATTTGAGCACTTGAAATGTATGGGCCAAGCTATGCTTTTGAGATTATTTGTTATTATGGGTTAGGTTATTTTTTTGTTTTTAGTAATATTATGGGCTATAATCTTTTAATAATATTATAGGCTATGCTTTTATTAATTCATTTAAGTATTTCAAATTTAATATTTTTATAGTAATATTATGGGATATTTTTTAAATAATATTAATTTTTTTATTTAAAAAAAAGAAAAAAAGTATTTTTAATAAAAGCACTTGAATAACAATTTGTCAAAACACTTTTGTTAATGATAAGAAAAAGCACTTTTAATAAAAGCACTATAAATACAACTAAGACATTAATGATAAAATATTCATCTTGAAGTTAGTTTTTAAATTATTAAACATATTTATAGTTTTTTAAATTAATTTAATAATAAATATTAAAATTTAAGATAAAAGATAAATTTATCTAAATAAAAAATTATTAAATTCTTTTCCTAAATTAATTTTATACTAACGCGAACAACAAAAATTAAACTCTCAATGCTTTTCCCCACCTTTCCTCTCCTCTTCTCTCCTCTCCTCTCTCCTCCTTTCTTGTAACCGAACATGGCCTTAGGCTTTACCTACAACTGAGCCAACTCCTTTAGGCTTTACCCTCTTTTCAAAGCTGTCTCCCTCGCAATCTTCTTCGCGTTTGTCCGATCAGAAAACCCTAAAAATGCGGTTCTAGGTTTTGTCAGCAGGATTTCAAGGCATCATCGTCTTGCTTCTGTGTTTCTTTCGGGTTAGTCACGCAGCCTTTGTTTGAGTTTAAGTGCTGTTAGTTTAGCTGCCGAAAAACGGCAGGCAACAAAAAGTAAGGGGAAGTTCGAAACTTGTCTTCTAATTTAATTATGTTTTTGAAAGAATAGCAGAATCTCTGCTATTATGTAAGATAATTTATGGTGATTTTAGTCATATTTGTCTTTTTGTTGGCTGAATAATTTTTATTACTTGCCTCTTGAAAATTAAAAATTGTTTGACACAGGCTTCATGCTATTACGCTGTTTCAATTTTGAGGGATAATGAAACTTTCATCTGCGGATTGTCAATTAGTACAGCTAATCGACTCTAGTAGACTTGTTAGTGAAATTTGAAAATTATAATTTCTTTGATTTTCCATTCTTTTTTATAAGAAAATGAAAAAAATTATAATTTGTTTGATTTTCCATTCTTTTTTATAAGAAAATGAAAAAAAATTATGAATGTTCATAGATTGGAATAGAATGTTAGACTGGACTGAACCGGTCCCCTGTCCCTGTTAATGGTTCTGATTTTTTAGTTATTTATGATTATTTTTTAAAATTTTATTATTAGTAGTAGTAGCAAATTATTTTTTTTAAGTAGTTATTATTTATAGTATAAGTACAATAAACAAAAACCCAGTTTAGTGGCTTAATCGTTTGGTTCTGAAACTATTGATTTCAATTTTATTGATTTATTGTAGCTTCTAGATTGGAAAGGCACATGACACATGCTTGCTCTTTTACACTTTCTAAGGCTTTGTAAGTATATTTTCCTTTTTTAGCATTTTATATATATTTTTTCTATTCCTAGAGTTTTGATTCACAATTTGTGTTGATGTGGTGAATTGTGTGTGTTCAGAACTGAAGAACATAGATCTTCTAAACAATGTAGTTCTATAAAAACAGCTGATTGAAATTTAAGTTACTTGTAGGTGTTCCAAAATGAGGAAATATAATTTGATTCTTTTAATATACATCAAAAATATTTTTTTATGGTTTTCTGAATCAGTTTCAACTATGAAACTGAACATGAATCAAATTGATGTTAATTGCCTTTGAAATATGTCATATTTGGGTCTTGTTTTCTAATATCTAGTTGTTCAATTCTAGAAATTTTGGAGCTTTATTTGTGCGGCAGTCAAATTTTCACTTGAATCGTCTGCAAAAGTGTTCCTTTACACTATTTCGGATGGAAAGTAGTAGTAACCTAAGAGTTAGTAATATTGATTCAAGAGGTGCATTGGTAGTTTTGGAAGGTTTAGATCGTTGTGGGAAGACTTCTCAATCCGGTAGACTGCTCTCATACTTGGAGGGTTTGGGCCATTCAGTTGAATTATGGCAATTTCCTGACAGAACTACTAGCGTAGGGCAAATGATATCTGCATATCTTTCAAATCAGTCGCACTTGGATGATCACACAATCCATCTGCTCTTTAGTGCAAACCGCTGGGAGAAGAGGTCTGTATCTTGCTTTGAATGTAACCTGAGTTTGCTTGACTGCATGCTGATTTTTAGTTAGTAATTTAGGGCACCTGATTGTTCTATGTAATAGATCAAATGCACTATACTGATACCCAGCTTTGGGGGGTTTGGGCAGTTTTGGAATCATCCTCCCTGAGAAACTAGTTTAATCAAACGTGTAGGCTCACTTCATTTTACTTATTGATAAACCACTAATTCCTGAAGCTTAAACTTCTAGCATAACACATGGATCTAGATGATTCGTAAATCCATCCTAATTTCCTTATTGTGTGTATTTTGGATGGGGGTAACATTGGGTTATTCCTATGCTTAGGTAGGACTGACACATTGAGGATTTTATGACTTAGATGAGAAATACTAGGTGGTTGTGCAACATTCTCAATTGAGATTCTTGATTCTGTGGTTTCTTCTTGGACTGGACCATGATATGGAGTTGCAATTGACCCATTGGGTAGACTTTTATAGAGGATACGGGAATACAAACTTTCAGATGAAGTGTCTGGTTTTCCTTACTGTTCATTGTGGAACTTTACATGACATGTTGCAGCTGTGCACAGCATGATCAGGGGAATCTGAGTGCCTGATGTGGTATCCAGATTATAAACATACACCATTTATATTGGGTTGCAGGTGAGTGGAGTTTTGTTGCAAAGGTAGGCATAGTGGCTGTTGTAATAACATTACCATGTTCCATGTTCCTGTAGGCTCTGTATGATGGTCATGGGACATAGTGGTATGGTTGAGCACTTGAGTCATTTGGGTCTTAATTGTTAGAGTAGCCCCTTTAGGCTTGATAGATAGCCTGGGTTCCCAAGATCTTGGATAAACTGATAGTCTGATGATCATATGAAGGGGAAATCACTTTTTGAGCCAGTTTGTGTTCTCTTTTGTTTGCAAAGTTTTAAATGAACTAAGTTATCCAATGCATTTGCAGGTCAATGATGGAAGCTAAACTGAAAGCTGGAACTACCCTCATTGTTGACCGTTATTCTTATTCCGGGGTGGCTTTCTCATCTGCTAAAGGAATCGATGTTGAATGGTGTAAGGTGGATACTTGCTAAAAAATGCTTTGACAATGAAATTTTTGTTATTTTCTGTTCATTAATGAATTTAGTGAGCTCTACTGCTTATTAAACAATATTTGTGTATACATATAGTGAGGCCTTTTTGTTGCAGGCACCAGAGATTGGGTTGCTGGCTCCAGATTTGGTACTTTATCTTGACATACCTCCAGAGGTCAGTTGTTTATTAAAAGTTTCATAGATGTCAATTGCAGTTGGCTAGGCACCTTGCTCTGGTTTGTATATTGCTTTTACTGATTGTTGTTACCAACCAACAGCTAGGTCTTAGGTTTTCTGAAATATTACTCGAGGCAGGCAAGGAACTATCCTGCTTGATGACAAGTTGCCCTAAAGAAATTTCTGTATTTAATATTCTGGCTTTCCATTTTGTTAGAAACACATGACAATCTCTTCATAATTAGGTGATTTATATTAGTACCTGACAGTAACACCGTGCTGAAACAAGAGGATTTTTCTTTTTTCTTTTTTCTGGTTCATTCACCTATATGCATTCCTGGCCTCATATACACAACCTTGCATTTTCTTAATTATTTAAGAAGAAAAATGGGAAACCATCCATCGGGCTTTTGTGATCATTTATATAGGCTGATGCATTTGCATGAGGATGTATAATAAAATATGGGCCTCTATAAACAAGTAGGTAGGTGAGTGAGTACTAAGAAAAGAGTTGGCGAAACAAACATCTTAGGGGTAACGTCGCTAGTGTTCACGAACTAATGGCATTTGAATCATCCTATTTTGCAAATGGATACTTCAATATTGTTTTTCAAATGATCAAACATTTTCCTTAATATTTTAATAGACAATTTTGTTATTTTACTTAGCTCATTAAGTTGCTTCTTTACACGTGTAATTTTTTTTTATCTTATTTCTATAGTTTTCACCTTTTTCATGATAACCTTTAAAATGTTGGTGTCACTTCAAAATTATTAGAAAGCTGCAGAAAGAGGAGGCTATGGCGGTGAGAGATATGAGCACCTAGAGTTTCAAAGGAAAGTAGCTCGATGCTATCAGATGCTTCATGATTCCTCCTGGAAGGTAACATTTTTCTTGGTTTGTTTGGCCATTACTTGGCAATAGAGATTAGAGAGGCCGCATAGTCTGCCTTTTGTTTCTGGATAATGATGCCTTAGTTCCACAGCACTGAACCGTTTTTTCCACTTCGAACTAAATTTTTTGCTTGATTGTTTCTGATTTTTGGAATTTGAAGTCAATTTCCACTGTTTTTCCATGTACTTAACTGCTGAGAGTTTTCTTATTTACTTGAAAAACAATCTGGTTATAATTTTTTTCAGCCACAGCCCCGAGTATCCATTCTTTCAGGTGTACTCAACCCTGCTATACCATTGAGTTTGTTTTTAATTATCCAATTTGCTGTTAGTAGGAGAAAAACGGATACAGTCGCCATAATCATAGCTAAATTTAAGAAACTGCTTGCAGATAATAGATGCCTGCCTATCTATAGAAGACGTTGAGAAGCAGCTGAAAGAGATAGTGTTGGATCAAGTCACTGCTTGCCAAAAAGGCAAGCCCCTTTCCCTCCTTTGGACATGTTAAAGCATTACCAAAAGACTCCTCGCATCAGATTCTTCAATTAAAGAGAGAAGCGTTATCTCATTTGAAGAATCTTATTTGGAGTCTTTTAAAGTATTTAATTTAGTATTATATGGTTTTTATCTTATTATTCTTGAAGAGAGAGAAGTGTTACAATTATTATTATTTGGTAGAGGAAAATTTTTATTAAAATAATATAAACTCATTTTTATTTGAAGTATTTTGGGAGATGATTTATTTTTGTTTTCTTTCATTTGTTATAGAGATAAGTAAATAAATATCTGAAGAGTTAAATTAAAAGAGTATTTGGTGATGCTTTTAGTTAATATATTATATCATTATCATTTTTTTTTTCACAGAACTTATTTTTGCTAACTTTCTGCGGTATTTTGCCCTGCAATGGCTTTTATGTTTTTTTCCGGCGGTTTGAGACACACAAGATGAATTTCACATTTAGAGGTTGTTTGTTAAATGTCTGAAGTTTGAAATTTTATTACTTTCAGACCTTTTTTAAAATATGCTTGTTTGTTTTTTGTAACTTATGACTGATTTTCAGACATTTATATCTGAATAGAAAAAGTAAACTTTTGTGACTTTTATCTGAATGGAAAAAGGTCTGAATGACAAGTAAATATTATATTCCAAAAATGTCTCTATAAAATAAATTATTTCCTAAATTATAAAATCTAATTTTTTTTTTGGTTTTAATATACAAGGACATAAATGTCAAATAACCAAGTTTCAGATGTTTTTTATTATAAAAATAAACAAGATGCTACTTATATTCAGGTATTAGAAAAAGAAAAACAAACATGTCATTCAGATTTTCGTATTTAGGCCCATTCAGACTTCGGAAAAATTCAGATCCATTTAAATTTCAGATAAAAAAACAAACGCTATCTTAATCAAGTGATTAAAAAAAAAAAGTGTTGACTGAGGTTTTTGTTTTATTTATTGACGTGTGTAATCCAATATATGCAACGTAAAAGAATTTTATTACTTTAGTTGAGATTGTTTAAAATATGGGTGTCTAGCCGAATTTGTCAAAATCCTGTTGTGAAATTACAAGAGGGTGGTGATACTTTCACCCTGGTGTAAGAACGCCCTCGTTTTTTTTAAATAATTACGGAAAATTTACATTATTTTAACAATTTCAAATAAATTAGAATTTAAACTATCAACCAATTAAATTTCAATGAAACAATTAATTTATTATTATTATTATTATCTTCTTTAACATATATTGAATTTGATTATTTCATCTTGGGTGGGGTTACTTGAAACCATGAAATCTCTTTTTACACGCGGGACAAAAATATATTTATTTTTAGAATGTCAAAATTATCTTTCATTTTTTTTCTCTCTTTTAGGGATGCATATTCTCTCTCTCTATCATAATATCCTGCAAACTAAATTTTCACTTAGGTGTTTATATTTTAGTTTGAAGTCTGAATTTAACTTTTTCTTTTCAAACATTTATTTATTTTAAGTTGTTTATTTTCTTAACTTATCACTCATTGTCAAACAATTTTATCTAAATAGAAAAAGTAGAAAAAATTCACTTTTTACCTAATCTTTGAAATCTAAATGCAAAATTTTAATTTCAATTCTCAAAAATACCCTTAACAATTCAGGCATTTCCTATCTTATGTATAAACATAATATTTTTGTATTATCCTTGAAGTTATTTTTTTAATTGTTTTAAAATTTTATTCACATGGTAACATTAACTAAACCAAAATATTAAACAAATCAAATTATGTCCATTGTGATGAATCAAAATTAAAACAGTACTGTTGACATTATAAAGAAAGTTGATGTTATAATTATATTTTTTATTACAAAATTAAATTAAGAAACAATGATAGGATTATATTTTTAATGATATCAAACTAATCTAACTTGTTAAATTTTTAAATTGTGAAGAATAAATGTATGCACCACTTCAAAGGATATTTATGTCAAAATACTAATTTTTAAATTTTTTTGTTCAGATGTTGAAAAAAGAAAAATGAACATGTTATTCAGACATTTTCATTCTGACCTATTAAAATTTTAGACAAAAGACAAACACAATCTTACACTCTATTATAGACATTGATTTTTAATCTTTCTTATTAAATCATAGTTGCATTTTCAATAAATCATTATTGCATTTCTTGAATTATTGGAGTAAAACTCTCATGGAGCTCAAATATGCATATCTCCGCTGGGACCTTAATGTCTTTTAGGCAAGGCTTACAATTCAAGTCATGATAATCCATGTTCTTCGGTGAGGTCAAAGGGTGTCGGTGTCATTTGAATCATGAATTTCCTTTTCAAAGACTTTACACAAAAATAAAATTTAATGGATTTATGGTCTGTAAATTTTGTTTGAAATTTATTTTGGGACAGGGGGTTTTGTTTTATTTTTAATTGATGTTGGCCTATAAAAAATCTGAATTTATCAAATTCTGACAGACAAAACATTAACATTCACTTGCAGTTGAGCATGAAAGAAGAAAATATGTGAAGCAGTGGGTGCAAAATTGAGGAATATGAAAGTGAAAGAGAATACAGGTTTCATTAGGTAATTCCATAAAAAAGAATACTTTAATGATAAAAAATTTAAATAAAAAGTGGGTGTAAAAATAAATTTAGCGAGATTAAATAGTCTCATTTCTTTACTTTACATGGTAAAAGTACTAAAGTACCGACCCACTATTTAACTTTACCATGTTTTTTATACAAAATTTTATATTTTGAAAATGACTTATTGTTACTACTATATTAATATCATTATTAAGGATAACATAATCAAACTAAAATTATGTTAAAACAACATTAGTGGTCAAGAATGGTCTAGAGATTTAGTAAAAACAAAAAAAGGATATAATTGATTAATTGGTTAAACTTTTTTTCTATTGGAAATTTTAATAAATAATTTAAATTTTTTTTGTAAATAATTTCAAAAATGTGTCTTCCAAATCAGGAGGACACTAGCAATTTTTAAAATTAAGGATCCATCTACATGCATCTATAATTAGATTGAAGCTCGATGAAATTTATCTTAATTTAATAATTCCATTGGAGAGCAACCAATTAAGATAGGGATATTATCATTTCAGTACTTTAAGAATTGAAAAATATTAAATGACTACAAGAAGTATTGTTCCTTATCATTTTACTACTATATCTTAGCAAAATATTTTATTTCACTACTTTTTCGTTAGTTGACCAGTTCGTTAACAGTTAGTTGACTAATAAAATATCAATTTTACGCTTTAAAAGTAGTAAGATGAAAGGTTTATCATAAAGGGTAAAATTAGTATTTTACTAGTCAACTAACGGTCAACTAACTGGTCAACTGATGGTCCTAACGGAAAAATAGTAAAATGAAAGGTTTTACAAAGATATAGTAGTAAAATGATAAGGAACAATACTTCTTGTAGTTATTTGATATTTTATAATTCTTAAAGTACTGAAATGATAATAACCCATTAAGATATTCTCATAACCTAGCTCTCCTTTCATAATCTGTTTCATGTGTTTATTACCAATGGCATATAATTGAGATTAAACTTTCTAGTAAAATGATTTGATATTTGATATTTTATAATTCTTAAAGTACTGAAATGATAATAACCCATTAAGATATTCTCATAACCTAGCTCTCCTTTCATAATCTGTTTCATGTGTTTATTACCAATGGCATATAATTGAGATTAAACTAGTCTACTCTTAGAATTAGGCCGTGGCTGTTATTATTTTTTAACCAAAAATGATGTTTGTTTTTTCATTTAAAAAATGTGAGGTAAAAAAATGCTATTTTTATTTCTATGAATCATCATTTCCATAAACTACTTTATATGGCAAAATTTTGTCAATTTTGTATTTAAAAAAGAAAATTGTTGTTTGAAAAAGGATACGGATCCTTGGATTCCATGTTAGTACCACTTTGTATTAATTAAAAAACAAGATAATGATTGGTGGTTATTAGATAATGGCATATAAGTAATTAAATTTTAGTTATATGTGGGTGGGTAAAATCTCTCATCCATGTTTGGTTGGAAGAAATAAGAGGAGAGGAGATGAATAAAAAGGAAAGAGAGAGAACGAAATGAGAAAAAAAAGATAGTCAATCTCAATTTCAATGTTTGGTTTTACAAGAATAAAAGAGGGCCAAATTCATATTTTCTTTCCATTTCTTTTATTTCTTCAAACTAAACATAAACTAAAGTGTTAACAAGAGGTTCGTAATTTAAAATATGCTCATATGGCTTATGGGTAAGGAGAAAATTAGGTTACTATTAGGCTATAGCTACAAAAAATATATTGAATTTTAGCCATATACATGGTTATAAATTAATGCACATAGAGTAACATCTTTAGAAACTCTCCATAATTCATATCAACTTTGTGGGGGATTTGGATCCTCCCTGTTTTCTTCTGTTGGTCTATTCATGGCTTTTTCTGATCCACTTATTCATGGCATAATTAAGGTCCGTTTGGGATTGAGGTTAAACAGCTGTAGCTTAAAAGCTATAGTATTAAAGTGTTTGATAAACACTAACTGCTGTAGTTTAAAAATTATGTTAATATAATTTTTCACTAATATGATAAAAAATCCATAATATCTTTAATAATTTTGTTAAAATTATTATTTAAAATTATATTTACTACATACTATTACTTCTCGTTTCATAATTACCGCCTTTTTTTTTTCTTTCTTTCTTTCTGATGATCCCTCCTTTCTGACGATCCCTCCTTGGTGTCTCTCTACTGTTTCGATCGGAAGTTGGAAGTAATCTTTGTGTGAGGACTGCTTTCTCATGTAGTTCAATTAATTATATTATACGGCCGGAGCCACAAATACCTCATGCTAAAACCTGATCGCATCAAGTCATCATCAAAAGTCCACTAAATTGTTACAAAAGATCATATCATAATATTAGAAAACTGGCTACTTGTATGTAGACACAAATTAACAGCCCATTCTTGACTTGCTACCTACAAAAAATATTGTTTTGTTGTCTCCACTCTCTAGCTAGCTTCATTTCTGCATTTCTGCAAGTCGTCCAGCAAAATCCATACACATCTGTCTGTCTGTCTCAATCAGCTGTTAATTTGACTGGTAAATTTTTGTTTTATTATTTCTTGAGTACTTGGCCTCATGCATCCACCACTTGTCGTTGGAAATTAAACTACTACTTCAATTATCCAATACTTAATATACTAACTTGGCTACTTGCTCTATATATATATATATATATATATATATATGTATCTATATATCTAGTAATAAATATATACACTTAAATTCCACACTTTGCCGGAAGCTTCTTTGATCTGCTGCTGCTTTCTGGCTAGTCTCCCTTCATTATAATAAGGCTTTGCCACAATAACAACATCGATTAGCAACTGATAAAGAAGGTCGATCAATGAAGCAAAAAGAATGAGAAAATTAAATTTGTTGAAATTTTTTTGGAATTGAGCTGGAAACATATTCAATAATTATGCCATAAATCTACCCAGCGTTCAAGTATCACCGATGGGGACATTGTTGTTGATCTATATAACGATATGCTAGTTGCACAATTATTTGAAGCATTTGACTTTTTTTTTTTTTTTTAATGTCCAGTATAAACGGTGTTCCGGTCCAAGGAAATGATATATAATTAATATAGAAAAAAATTCAATTTTAAAAAGGATGGTGATATTTCCACCGTACTTTTTATTAATCCACCCAATTTTTAAAAAATAATTACAAAAAATTCACATGATTTTTAAAAATTTTAAATAAAAAGAATTTTAGAGAATTAATTAATTAATTAAATCAATTTTAATTATTTTTTTGTAACTTGGATTTTTTAATTATATTTGACTATTTTACCCTTATAATGTAAAAAGTACCAAAATTTACTTTGAACTTTAAATCTTTTTAAATTTAAAGTACCAAAATTCATTATTTGTTAATGATGCATCAATAGTGATTTATTAGTATGATTATTAATCTTTAATTAAACTAACATAGTATCTTTACGATACTGTACTCATGTAAATTATCATATTATCAAATTTATGTAATTTACATATAGGGTATTGAAAATTATTAGATTTCATTTAATAATGTTAGATTATAAGTCATAAAATTAAATACCTAAATTAATAGATATAAGAACATATATTTATCAGGTCGATTTGTTCATTTTATGTCATAAGGGTAAAATAATCAAATAAAACTTACATTTAAGCAACTTGAATGGTTAAAGATGCCTAGAGAAACTAAAGTAAGAAAAAAGTTAATTGATTAATCGTAAAAATTTATTGCTAATTTGTATTTATTAAAAATAATGTGAATTTGTTGTAAACATTTTTTAGAAGTGGGGTGAATTTACACAAGGGTCAAAATATCCCCACTGTTTTAAAAAATATATATATTTTTAGGGTAAATTTTGAATTACTTCCTCAAGAATTGACTATCTTTAAATTGCCCCTTTTACTTTCGAAAATCTCAATTTACCCCTATATTTAGTTAAAAGAAAAGAAAAATTAGAGGTGGGTTGATGATTTTTTTGTTTTTGTTTTTTTAACAAAAATGAAGGGCAAATTTAAATTTTTAAAAGTAAAGAGTGATTTCAAGAAAGGTAATTCAGGAGGGGGCATTCTGAAATTAACCCCTTTTCTTTTAAGATGCATGCCTATTTAAACTATATTGAAGTGTTTTAGGGGTTTTAAGCCCAATATTCATAATTTGTTGGATGGGTGGAGAGCTATTAAATCCCAATTTTTATCTCATCAAATCCCATTCTTAAATACATTCTATTTTTATTTTTTTCCTTATTATTTCTAATGATTTTCATGCTATAATCGATAACTTTTCGTTTATATTATTTAAACAAATCATTCTTATCTGTAATTTGTCTATGTTAGTCATCATTTGTATTCTTTTATGTTTAAAGTTTCTCATTTGCTTAAAAACTTTATATACCTCTTTTTATCATTATCTTTTATCATTAAGAAAGAAAATTTCTTCTCTAATTCTAATTTGATCAGGATGAAAAAAATTTGATTTCCCATGTAAAAGCATCCTATATCCCTGATCCGTATTAGACTTTAAGGAAGATTGTCAATTTCCTTCCTACCGTAATTAGTATATACCATTTACCTCATATTATTTTTATAATAACCAAAAATCTCCCTGACAGCATAATTTTATAATAATATTACCCTTATCATATGAATAGAAATTAAAATAAAAAATTAAGTATTAAAAACAAGAAATATATGTTTTGATGTGAACAAAAAATTGATAATTAAATATTTTTCTTGTACTTCTTTTTATTTTATAGGCTTGTAATAAGTATTTTACAATATTTTAAAATTAAATGAAAAAAATACAATAAAAATATTTTATTATTTATTTTATAATAATTTTCTTATATATTTATTATAAGAAATTATTTATAAAATTAAAAAAGTACAAAAAATATTTTATTATTAATTTTTTTCACATCAAAACATATATTTCTTATTTTTAATACTTAATTTTTTTATTTTAATTTTCATTCATATGATTTATTTAATTAATAATAAATATAAATAAAATAGTATTTGAAAATAAGAGTAATATTGTAAACTTATACTGTCAGAGAAATTTTTAATTATTATAAAAATAATAAAAAAATAAGTGGTATATATTAATTTCGTAGAAAGAAAATTGATAATCTCCTTGTACTTTGGCGCCACTGCTGCTAACAACATACCACTGTCATTCTTTGCTGCCGTTGGCATCTCATAAAAATTTTTAATTGTATTTATATTAAGCCCTTAGATTAAATTCATAGGCCCACCACTACTGGATGGTTCTATTAAATCTAATCCCATATAAAATTTTGTCTCCTAGCAGACATTAGCTCCCACAAAATGCAAACTCTCAAGCCTTCAGATAATCAAATATGAATCAGTCCAACTTCTCCAAAAACCCTAGTTAATTTTCTCTACCCCATCTTAAATATGAAACTTATTATTTTTGCAAGTACAGCTATATTACAAGCTAGGTTGTCTTTCTAATTTGACTTTTGAACAGACTATAATTAATTAAACTAATTTATTTTAAGTCATCATTAAAGGTAAACTTTATGTCATTTGTCCCTTAAGTTTGTGCATGAAGCACAGTGGACTCGATCATTTCAAACAATAGGACATCATCTTCACTTGCTAATTAGCTATCAATAAGAAATAATATTTTATTACAAGACATTATATTTGTGGTAGTACTTAACTTCGAAATAAGCTTAGTATATGGTTTGCATTTGCATAATTGTGATTGTACAGTTTTAACTTTTTGTAGCTAATTATTATTCGTTGTAGTAGCTTTAATTGTCTACGTGTTACATATATTGACTGATGTTACTAGTGTTACTCTTTTTCTCTTCAGTTCTCTGTTTAGACTTCTTTTTAGTTTTTGTTTTTTACCATTGCCTTTTTCCTCATTTCCTCTCTCTCTCTCTCTGCCTATAAAAAAGGATTAGCAAACAAAATAAGGAGAAGATAATAAGTAATTAATTATACCCACATACCTATCTCTTAAATATACTCCAATCAACAAATCCTGCGTTGCCACCTAGCCCCATCTTCCCACATTACATTCCCTAATTTATGGGATTATTTTATATCAGTCTTTGGATATTTATACTTAAGCAAAACTTAATTAGTGGCCGCAATGGCATCTGATTATTCTAATTATGCCAACTTGATTTTGTTTTGTGTTAATTTTTCTTTAACGAGATATATATAACTTGCACATTTGGGATTTGACCATTCATCACATTAATTTACCTGACTATTGGTTTTCATGAGTTTCTTCAACGACCCAAACTGAGGGCAGCATCAACGTCGAGTCTCCATGCAAACCCTCCACATTCCATTCTCCAAACATCACAAGGTACTATCTTCGAGTACTTCGCATTCTGCCACGTGTACTCTACCCTAACCCTGCACGTCAACGAAGTAAACAAATGCGGCAACTTCTCTTTCATCACCAACGAAACCATCACAGCTACTACAGTACTCTCAGATGATACGACGACGTCGCTTTCTTCCCTCACCATCATCACCATCTTCTTGTACGCATCATTCACCCACATAACCTTATAACTTAAGCCATCCGATATAAACCCGGGACACGTGTCCTTCTCTAGATTCTTCATTATCTCCACGTCCTCACGACTCCCAAACCCTCTCCCTTCTTCCATGCATGCCCCCGACGCGCTCTCCACTGTCACCCACGACTCCACCACCACCACCGTCTGATCTCCCACCACACCACCAAACCCAAGCCACGTGTCCGCCGCCTCTCCATCATTCGTCTTTGACACCTGCACCTTTTCTTTCCCCATACAACCACCAGTGTCAATATTGCACCACCAAGATTCTGACGATGATCTCGTTGTTGAATCCTCCGAATCGTCAACAACTTTCTCTTTCTCGGGCAACAACTGTAACGTCACAATCTCATCTTTACTTCCACATCCTCCATGATCAGCTTTCTCGTTCTTTCTTGATCTGTAACTACAATTATTCTTTCGAACCCTAACGTACTTTCTTTTAGATCTCTTACTACTAATCAAAAGGTTCTTGTTGTCACCTAACAAGTTACTCGAACCAGTACTCCCTCCGGTCACCGGTTTCGGTGCTATCGGACGGAATCCGAGCATCATCCGATCGATACCAGTTTTATCATGCGCAACACCTGCGCACCTTAGCATGCACCAGCTCCCAGTCCCACTACCACTACCACTACCACTACCTTTACCCTCCATTTCAGCTCTCTCTCTCTCTCTCACTCTCTATTTATTTCACTTATGCAGAGACGCTGAGAAAAGAGAAAAGAGAAAAAGAGAAGCTCATACATACGGTAATCATAATCACAGCAGGGAAGTACATACATTTGCGATAGCACCACGTGTCTCGGGCAAGACTCGCAGCTGTGGCCTGTGGGGAGACCTCATTTGCCAAACTATTTTTCATGGGACCCATTCCCAAAGTAGCATGATCCCACATAATCAGAACGTTAGCTCTGGTCCCACGTCTCAACCAATGAGAAATCAGAACGTGCCCAGCACTGCCCAAAAGAATGGTACACCTGGGCTTTTGGTTCTTGAGAGTAGCGTGCTGTTGCTGACTTGCTGTTGTGTCAATTTCCAAAAAAAATAAAATAAAAATTTAAATGGAAACACTTTTAGGCAGTTTCGAGAAAGTGCATACGTGGTTCGCTCTTATTACCAGACAACACCTTCATTTTGCCACCAAACAACAAGTCCATTTAATATACCACTCTCTCTTACGCGCGTGGACATCAGTACAGTTACTTTTTCTGGTGAAGTTTGGTTCACGCTCGTGGTTCAGAGTGGGGCTTATGTCGTTGGTTGTAGTTCGATGAGGACGCGTGGATGGTCCGATGAAGACGTGGATCTAAGGAGGGATTTGTAGCGTCATTTGATGGGATCGGCTGCCACGTGTTGCTATTATTTTGGGCTTATCGTTTTAATATTTATTTCGTAGAAAATATTTTTTGAAATTTATCCAATCACCTGTGACTTTAATTTCTCAGATCACATGGTCCAATCATCATTCATTAAACTGGAGGGGATATGATTGACTTATCGCGACCAATTAGATAGGAGTTGAAATGTCGTAATTAAGATACACGGCATGTTATCATTCTTTATTCGGCAAATGATTTTTTGAACTCAAACGATTTTCAATTAAATGATTGAATTTTATATACGGAAAATGATTTGGGAACAAACATTAACTAAATCTTGATAAAAATTCATCTAAAATTAAAAAAAAAATTTTAAATGTAGACAAAACAACGTCATTTTAAATGAGTTTTTATTTAGAATTTAAACATTTATCAATAACCTTTATATATTTCTCTCAGCCTAAAAGAAGATATTATAGGAATTTACAATTCATTATATATTTCTTTTGTGTGACTATATCAATTGGAGGTCTTTTGTCGCTCGATTAATAACCAAGTCATAATTTAAAATTAAATTCAATTTTTTTTTATGGCATCACAAAAGATCTTACTAGCTATCAATCGAGCAAATTAGTATTTTATTATAAAACATTAAATATTTTACCCTAACCCATACTTAAATTTCTTTTCAGATCAAGACCAACCTTATTTGCTTTACCGTTGCTCACACAGAGATAGGATGCTTTCTGATTGAAAAGAGATTCTTGAATTGGTTGTATTGATGTGCACATCAAACTGTTCATCATTTGATTCTTCTTGACAAATTTTCGCAAGATGTAGGCATGCATGAACCGTCCTTTTATTATTGAATCAATGAGTTGCTATTGCTCAAGTACATTTACAAATTCTAATGATGTGCTCTTAAATTGTAAGATTTTCTTGATTGTTACCCTTTTGTTCTCTTTCAAAAATAACAACGATTTCTTCTTCTTTTTTTTGTTTTTTTGTTTTGGTGTTGTGGGGGGGTTGTTTGTGGGTTGTGAAGTTGTGCTTGGTTTGGGTAAACTTTTCTTTTGGTTGTTACTGTTATTACTTCTATTAATATTAAATGTTATTTAACTTTCTTTTATTAGAGATATTATCAAATACCAATAAAAATTTACTGATATATCAACTCATCACCAACATTTTTTAACAATTATATTTTACCTCTTAATGTTTCAATATTTATTGTTTTAGCACCAAAACCTTAACAATGTAAAAAAAATTGTTGAGGTCACAAGGGTACTTGAGGAATTTCAAGTTGAAGTTATTTTCTTATTTTTGTAGTTCTTTTACAGATTTTTATCTTTTTCTGTAAACATCCAATTTCGAAGCCTTTGTTTTTTTTTCTTTATTTCAATTATTAGAATTTTATTATATAAAAATATAATATCCTATTTTTTATGCTCATGATTTGCTTTCATTTGTACAAATAAATTTCATTCTACTAAACTCGATTATGATTAAACTAATTAAATATAATAATATAAAATTATAAGAATATTTTGGGGTTTCATTATAATTGAGCTTAATATGGTGAAATTTATTTATACAAGTGAAAACAATATCATAAATTAGTTTGTTTATGGTTGTATGAAAAAATTTTCAATTGCCATCGCTCTATCAGAAAACCTATCATTCTATTTTGGGAATATTTAATTAGAATAAAATTCTAATAACTAAAATAAAGGTTAAAAAAAGGCAAGTAAATCGGATGTCTAGAGAAAAAGATAAAAATTTGTAAAAGAACTAAGAAAATAATTTCAACTTAAAATTCCTCAAATACCCTTGTGACATCAGCAATTTTTTCACAATGTTAAGGTTTTGATAGTAAAATGATAACTGCTGAAACATTAATGATACGACTAAAAAATATTTTACTCCCAAGGATAAAAGTGCTTAGTTATAATATACCCCAGTGAGTCTGGGGTCGATCCACATGGAAAAGATTTAAATTGTTTATTTTAATTTTACCTAAGAATTGAAAAGTATATGTAATTTAATTTAAGTGAAACTATGAATTTAAATTAGTTAGGACTATGGATCACTTTTAGTAGTAAATATAATTTAATAAATTCTTTTTATCATATTTCTTTATTGCCCAAAAGATTAATTGCATAAATTATCATTATTTTCCATTAATTTTATTATGGATTAAATACTTAGTGTGCCAAAATTTAACTTGTCTACAATAAGTTAAAATACCATTTTACCATACTTTATACTAAGATATTAAGAATTTATTGTGCCAAACTCTCTTGTTTGTCTACAACAAATCAAAATTTCAAAATATAAAATATGAATAATTTTAATTAGAAAATAATTTAATTTATATAATTAAAAATAGAACTTGATTAAATCATATTTTCCTACTAAGAGTTTCACCTTACCATAACTATTATTATTTACCTATACATGATTGAAATAAAAAATAATTATTAATATTAAATTATACATAATTAAAAATAAATTAATTTACTTAATATTACAAAGAGAGATGAGAAGAAGAATTTGGAGATAAAGAAGTGAACGGTGTAGAGATGTGCTCCCCCCCTTCCCCTTCTTTCAATTTATACTAATCCATAATTAATCCACACCACACACTTAATTAAAACACAATTAATCACAATCTTACATTTATCGCACTAATCAAACATAATTGTCCCACTAATCCAAACATAAACCTAACCCAATCCAATCAATCACATCTAATTATTCTACTAATAATTACCATATCTAAAATAGTAAAAATTTATAATTTTACAATTACAACACTTAACATGGTAAAAGAAATTTATAATTTTACAATAAAAATCTCGGATTCTCTTTGATAATGACCTAGTTTTTCGGACTTTCGGAATTCAAATTTGACATTTATTTATTTGTTTGGAGCCTTGAATTACGTGAAATTATTATTTTTACCTAATAAACACACAAAAATACATAATATCAAATATTTAAAATCATAATTAGAAATTCATAATATATTACATAATTACAAATGTAAATCATAATATAAGCACAAAATAATATTTTTATCCCTTAGTAAATATACAATTTTTAACACTAATCAATTAAGAGGTAAAATATAATTGTTAAAAAACGTTGGTGATGGGTTGATATGCCAGTAAACTTTTATTAGGTATTCGATAATATCCCTTTTTATTGATCTCATGAGTGAGGGCATAAAAATTTATCGTCCTTTATTAATTTTTTTTTTTGGCCTTAAAATTGTAACATTTAACAATAATAAAAGTAACGAATGTGATTCTTTGATTTAGAGATAAGATTACAAAGACCAATTGAAAGTTAATGTCTAACCTTAATGATTAAACCACAATTAATTTACTGATTGTTTTATTTTAACTTTGTAGATCATATCCATGATAAGGCAGCATATAGTATCTTCTAGTAACTAAATCATTCTTCATTTTTTTTTAAAAATTTATCAATTGAACTAGCTACTAACTCAAAAAATCTTAGAGTAAACCAGTGACCTCAGCACCCACTAACTATATCATTTTCTTTTATATATAATATATGTCACGGAAGTAGAAATTAGAGCATTACCTTTATTTATTTTTTAAATTAAGGTTAAGGTCGAGTAATAATGATAGCACAAGAATTAGGTTGGTAAATGGTCTTTCATTGGAGGATCGAACTCTCCTTTCCGCTATTCTTTTAAAATAATATTAGCCCTAATCTTTTATCGAATACATAGTTTTTAGTGGCGGGGCTAATTAAGGAATAGTTGAAATTCAGGTTTTGTAATTTTTTTTAACAAATTTGTTTTAAATTAATTTTATAATTGACTGAATTAAATAAGCTTCTTTTTTGACAAAACCAAAATACCGTATGCTGAAGAAGTTTATTCTTTTATGATCGTTTTTTTAAAGTACTATATTTAAAATCTACGTACACCAAATGTTTCATTATACATACATATATACTTCAATTAATTATTATAATATCTCTAAGCCCAATAGATCCACTTCTGAACAGCTCATGTGAGCTTACTAATTACCCAGACGAACATAGCGCTATCTAAGGCCTCATCAACTAACAATTTAGCAGATAGGTGCCCCGTTTCTGTCAATTCCAAAATGCAAAACTTTTTAGTTTGCCATGCAGAATCATTGAGAATGATGAGAAGCATGAATGTTCTTCACTCGCTCAGTAAAGATTCTTGCATTTACAAACTCACTTGTATCAATGAATATGAAGTTGCTTTCTTTAATATTTCAAGTGTACTAAAAGCATTTTGCATTTCTGACCCTTTCAGTTGGTTTCTTTAATATTGAAAGAACAATTTCAATACTAGAAACTTCACAAAGACTCTTAAAAATTTGAGTTTGTTTCCATTTTCTATAGTTTCAAATAAAGTTCCTTTTTTTTTTTTAAATTGATAAAGATCGTTTACTAATGGTTATAACTTGAGTTTTCATGATGGAGCTGTGGTGGTTGTTTCCAAGCTGCCCAACACCCAAAAATAACAATGCCTCCATAGATTTTGAGGATGTCAGCAACCAAAGTAAACTTTCAAATTTGAGACTTTCTTTTGCTTGTTCTTATATTGTAGAATTCAGTAATTGAACCTGAAAATGAATTGTATGATTTCTCACAATCTTTTAGTCAATTATCATGCATTAGTTACCTTCAAAAAAGTCATGCCATGGTAATCATTCATATTGGATTTATATTACATACACAACAAGGGTGTTGTTATTATTATTATTATTATTATTTTTATCTTTTGCTTGACAAAATTATCATTTGATCGGCACTTTTGATGGTGTATTGGCATCTAAGTAATATAGACATTACAACAACACATATTGTACTTACTATTCAAAGTTCACACGATCACACTACACTAAGCGCTTTTATTTTTAACCAAAAATGGGAGTTGGATGCACATGGCTAATAAATGTAACTTGATTTTCTTTGGACAATATTTTTAAAGTTAGTAAGACGTATCCATATTTGATAAATCATAAATGATATTGATGCGATTAAGAATGAAGTGACTAATCTATATATCTATATAAAGTTGGGACTAGAAGAGCTTATGTGGCATCAGAAGTGAAGGTACTTTGGGCCTATGCCAGGCTACAGGCCGGCATAGATTTTTTTTAATTTTTTTTATTAATTACAAATTTACCCTTTAAATAAAAATAAAAATAAAAAAATAATATATTAGGTTTACAATTACTTTTCATGTTTGACTATTCCACTTTTCTTCACTTTTCTTGCTTTCTCTCTCTCCCTATTTGACAACTCTAGCTCTCTCACCATAAAAGTCAGACAGACAGACACCAACTCAGAAATCAAAAGAAAAAAAGGTACTTTATACTAAAATAATAGTTTAAAGATTATTTTGTTTTTTTCTTTAATATATTTTATTAATCTTTGAGTGTTATTTGTTCCATTCCATGGAATCTTTAAATCGAATTGCTTATGTATTGTCTGCAGCACACTTTCCTATTAATTCATGTCCCATAGCTTTTACTTTTTATAAATTATATTGTTTTTATATAATATATTTTTTTAACTTTTCAATAGTTTGAAACGAATTGCGCTCTCTGTTGGTTTAATGGCTTTTCTTTAATTTTATGTCTGTTGTCTTTTGTTTTCTTTCTATTTTTTCAATACGGTAAGTTTGTTTATAAATTAACACTTGTTAGACTTTTAGTTAGTTTCTTGTCAAATTGTCAATTAATTTTTTTGTTTTATTTTTTCAATATTTTGAGTTAGTTTCTTGTTATTTATTTCGTTTCTTTTGTAAAGGAATTCACATTATTATAATAGGGTACAATGTCAAACAACCAATCAATCAAGCCAAGAAAAACTTAAATTTCATTCTTTAAGAAAGTAGGCGACAGTCAACCATCACCATCCCAAGATAATGCTCTTCAAGTTGATGCTCCTTAAGTTGATGCTCATGATTCCAGTGAGCAACCTCCTCCTAAGTCTCAAAGGGTTGAAGTTGAAGAAACTAGAAATACTTATTTGGAACGTGATTCTAGATTATGTCGTCAAATAACGACCTATCATGTTAATCAACGTGATGAAATTTGAAGGATGTACATCAAAATGGGACCGTGTCAGCCTAAACTATGGGATTATCCATTAACTAGTGATGGCAAACAAGAATGCAGATTTCAATATTCTTGCTTTAAAGAATTTCCTTGGCTTCAGTACTCTGAGGCAAAAGATACAACATTTTGTTTTCCACGCTTTATTTTTTATAAAGTTCCATCGCAGTATCAACAATTCATTGTTCAGGGGTTTCAGAGCTGGAAGAGAGTCAAATGTGAAAAACAATTGTGGTCTTTTAAGGCATGAAGGGGGTCCATCTTCACATCATAATAATGCAATGCAAGGTTAGGGCTACTTGAGTAATCCAATTCAACACATTGAGAGAGCAATGAATGCTCAATCTTCACAACAAGTTTTAGAGAATAGGCTAAGATTGAAGACCTCAATTATTGCTGTCAAATGGTTAGCAAAGCCTGTGCTTTTAGAGGCCATGATGAATCAATTAATTCAAAAAATCGAGGAAATTTCATAGAGATGATAAGGCATTCGGCAGAATGTAGCAAAGAAATTGCTAAAGTTGTCTTAGAAAATGCTCCATCATATGCCAAGATACATCGTCTGACATTCAAAAGGAGCTTCTAAATATTCTTGCAAACAGAGTGAGAAACAAGATTGGTGAAGAAGTTGTAGATGCTAAGTTTTGTGTTCTAGTAGATGAAGCACTTGACGAATCTGGTAAAGAGCAAATGGCTATCATTTTGAGGTATGTTGATTGTGGTGGATATATTCGGGAACGCTTTTTTGAAGTTGTCAATGTCATGGAAACTTCGTCAGCAACATTGAAAAAAGAAATATGTAACGTTCTTGCACGATACGATCTTTTAGTTGAAAATTTACGAGGGCAAGGGTATGATGGTGCTAGTAACATGCGGGGTGCATGGAATGGATTGCAAGCATTATTTTTGAAAGATTGTCTATATGCATATTATGTACATTGTTTTGCACATCAACTACAACTTGCACTAGTTGTAGCATCTAAAGATTGCTAGATGTATGTATTTTCTTTTCAGCATTGAATTCGATCCTGAATGTTCTGACTTCTTCTTCTAAACGTCTTGCTGAGTTGAAATCTATTTGGGAAGCTGAAATCACATATTTGATAGCTTCAGGAGAAGTTCAAACTGGCACAAAGGCTAATCAAATTCATACTTTGCAGCGACCTGGAGCTACTCGGCGAAGCTCTCATTTTCATTCTGTCAACAGGTTAACTGATATGTTCAGTGTTGTTCATAAAGTTCTTGAAGAGTTGGTAGAGTGTGGACCTAACGATAGCATACGTGGTGAAGCTAAAGGTGCGTGTGAAACAATGAGATCTTTTAAAGTTTGTGTTTATTTTGCATTTATTAAATAAAGTTTTGGGGATGAGCGAGTTACTTTGTCAAGCATTACAAGTGAAATCTCAAGACATTTTAAATGCTTTACAGTTAGTCTCAACCACAAAAAAACTTCTTTAAAGAATGCAGGATAATGGTTAGGAAGATTTTATTAAGAATGTGATTTCATTTTGTGAAAAGAATGAGATAGATATGCCTGATATGAGAGCTCACCATATGACAGGCACAAGACGTTCTTGTCAGCAGAATGATTATATTACAATGGAGCATTATTATCATTTTGATTTATTCAATGCTGTAATAAATTTTCAATTAGTGGAGTTGAATAATAGGTTTACTGAGCATACAATGGAACTTCTAACTCTCAGTTCAGCTTTAAATCCTGTTGATGCATTTAAGTCATTCAAAATTGAAGATATTTGCAGTCTTGCTGAAAGATTTTATCCCTAGGATTTCACTCAGATTGAGGTACAAGCTGTGAGAAGACAATTAGAATGCTTTGAGTTTGATGTACCCTCCCTTCAAGAGTTTCATAATATTTCTTCTCTTTCCGAATTGTGTCGAATATTAGCTGAGACCAAAAAGTCATAGATTTACATCTTGTTTGATAGATTTATTCGTTTGATATTAACCCTTCTTGTTTCAACAGCAACAACAGAGAGAGCATTTTCTGCCATGAAACTTATTAAGACAGCACTTCGAAACAAGATGGAGAATGAATTTCTTTCAGACTGTATGGTTATCTATATTGAAAGAGAAATTACAGATGATATCGATTTAAATTCGATAGTAAATGAGTTCTCTTTCTTAAAGAATCGTAGGACACAACTTCAATAAATTTTTTAATCATTGTACTTTTCTATTAGTGTTTTTGCTTATATATTGTACTTTAGTAATTTCCTTAGAATAAAGTAAGGATTTTGAGCAATAAGACTTATTATGTCCCTTACTATTTGTATCTTTAATTTTTATAAGTAAATTCTCTCGTACAATAGTCAAGTAGTTTATTAGAAAAATAATCCAGCCCACCCGACAAAATGTTGCTAGCTTCTCCATTGTGTGGCATCACTATTCCTCATCTTTTTATATTCTCTGTTATCTAATAAATTGGCTGAAATTAAAAAATAATTACATTACAAAAGATTAAAAATAGAAAATAAATAAAAAATAATTATATAAGATTTGGTTAAGAAATTAAAACTATTACAGCACTCACGTTGTTGTACATGTCTCTTTCTCTTTCTATTTAAATTCAACAATATGTAACCATTAATAATAATTAATTATAAGTCTTGAAACATTCATTTATTTTATTATGCCAGCAATTTGAGAAATTAAAACTATTACAGCACTCATGTTGTTGTATATGCCTCTTCCTCTTTCTATTTAAATTCAACAATATGTAACCATTAATAATAATTAATTATAAGCCTTGAAACATTCATTTATTTTATTATATCGCAATTAAAATTTCATGGTTTAAAATACATCAACTAATTAATATAGGAAGGAACGCTCATTCATCTTCCCTCAACAATGCCACTACTAGGGCCTCAACAATGCCACTACTAGGGCCTAATTTTAACGCCATAATCCCATATTTAATTATGCAACCTCTTGTTTAGTGCCTTTTGGCTTCTTCAAACTCTCTAAACACTAAATATTTAAGATTTGTTATGTTTGGGTTTTTTTTAATTATTTAACCAACATCCTTTTTAGAAAGATTCTTGTGTTTTTATTGTTTGACTTATTTGAATTTTTAGTATTGTGTGCTTCATGGAGTACTCTTTTCTTCATTAGTTGAACAATGATGGAGATAGTTGGATGATAAGGGTTAGGCTTTGTAGGATGTGAGAGTCTGTTAATACCAAAAAGAATAGAGAATTGATTAGTGTGGACATGATTTTTATCGATGAAAAGGTTGTATAAAAAATTCCTTCTCCCATTGTTTTCTCTAATTATCTTTTTTTTTTTCGATTGTTTTACACTTAATGTAGCATGTTTTTTTTCCACAGGAAAATCTAATGCATGCAACAATAAGAAAAAATTTAGTGACGAGGTTTAAGCACATGTTGATTGAGGGTTTTTTGTATAGTGTCAAGAATTTAAAAGTTGTTTCAACTACATGCAAGTACATACCACTTTCAAATGAGTATAAGATTATTTTCTTGGTTATACCTTCGCTTTGTTACTTGCTGTCCATCAACCGCACCTGAGGTCAGTTTCTCTATCTTTTCTGCATAGTTTCTTTCTTTCTTGTTTTTCTTTGCCATGGCTTTGATTTTATTTGATTTTATGATTTTCAATTACAACATAATTTTCAATTACCCCATAAATGGTTGATGATAGTGGTGGTTTTTACATGAATGATTCAGCTGCTTGTTAGAACTGGTGAAGATCATCAAATCCTGTACATGGCATCAAGGTTGCAGTGAGGAGTTTATCAATGGTGCAATCAAGTTGATATTAATTCCAACTTGTAGCTCTGGCTCTGCCTGTTTGGTGTATTCTCTTGATTTCTAATCTCGCTCTCGGAGGTAAATTTTCAGTTGTTTCATTTGTATTGTTACTGCATTTATTCAGTGTCTGTAATGTGTTTGATGAAATGACAAGGTGGGGGAAGCCGTGAAAGTAGGTAGTTGATTGCTCGTGTTTGTTTTTCTTTTAGTTTCTAGTATTGGGTCCATTTCTTAATCTTGTTATTGTTGTATAAGTGTCAAGTTTCTAGTCAAGAGCTAAGTTAAGTATGACAGCTGCCCACTTGGAAACAAAGCATAAATTATATATTTTTTGAACGATAATGTAATGAAGATTTGAAAACATTGGAATCCCTTTTGTGTGTGCGTGTGGAAACAAAGCATAAATTATATATTTTTTGAATGATAAGGTAATGAAAATTTGAAAACATAAATTATATATTCTTTGAACGATAAGGTGGGTGTGTGTGTGCGTGCGTGTGTGTGCGTGCGTGTGTGTGTGTGTGTCACCCAGTTTTTATTTCTGTATGCTTTGGATAGATAAGAGGACCATTTGTAGGGATTCACTTTGTATCATATTCAGAGGAATCATAGCCTTGGAAATTATTTAATTAATTTGAAAGCAAAGGAAAAGATTAATGGTATTGTTGCCATCACACCTTTTTTTTTTACCGTCTGTCTAAGCATAAATCTGTAAAATGTGATCAATCATCAATCACTTTCATGTGTATAATTAATTTCTTTTTGCTTCAAAGTTACGGTCAGTTAGCACCACACACTATGCTATCAAGCTCATAATCATGCTGCAAGCTGCATGTGTGTTGATTATTCTTTTCTTTATGGGGTGGAAGTGAATGGTCCTCGGCATTCCTGTTAATTAAATGGTCCCATCCCAATCCCAAATAAGCTTATTAATTAGGAAGCCATTTAATTGAATGAAAAATAATATTCCCATACTGAAATATAATATGGTAGTGGTGCCCTTAATTTCTTTCTATTTGATTTTTTCGTGCTTTTCTTTCATAAAATTTAATTTGGTTTTGATCAATTATCATGCCCTCTCAAGTCCCACCCACGAAAAAAAGTAAGTTGGATTATTTATTTATGCATGTATTAAATTATTTATTTTTATTTCTTTTTCTCAGATGGATTCAGAATACGATAATGTGAGGGAGCAAAGTATAGTTCAATTGAGAGGAAAAAAAAAGACGAAAAGTGTCGGATGCATAGGCCCATTTTACTAGATGTGAAGGAGAACCGAGAGCTGCATGTAATTATTGTGGCAAAACTTATGCTTGTCATCCTGTAAGAAACGGGACCACTAATATGAACAATCATCTTAAGGTTTGTGATAATTACTTGGCAACCAAAGTAGATGAATTGGAGCAAAGTAGTAGACCTCCTTACACAAGTGCTTCTAATACTGCAGTTGTTTCTTTTGATAAGGAAGAATGTAGGAAGGCTTGTGGTAAAATGGTTGTGCTTGATGAATTGCCATTTAGTTTTGTTGAGGGTAAAGGATTTCGTTACTTTTGTTATGTTGCTTGTCCCCAGTTTGAGCCCCCTTCTCGGAGGACACTTGTTTGAGATATCTATCAGTTGTATTTAGATGAGAAAATAGCATAGAAAAATATCTCAATTACTAGTAAGATGAGGGTGTGTCTTACCACTGACACGTGGAGTTCTATACATAATATCAATTACATGGTTGTGACAGCTCATTTTGTTGAATATGATTGGCAGTTGCAAAGGAAAATCTTAAGTTTCAGTCAAATAACAAGTCATAGAGGGGACTTAATTGGGAAAGAGATTGAGACTGTTTTGCATGATTAGGGTATAGATAGAGAACTTACAATTATTGTAGATAATGCTGCTGCAAATGATTTGGTTGTCAAGTATGTGAAGAGAAAGTTAAAGAGTTGGCAAGTAGATGGAACATTGTTGGGTGGTAAATTTTTACATTTACGATGTTGTGCACATATTATAAACTTGATTGTTGGTGAAGGATTAATAGAGTTGAAAGTTTCAGTTGCTAGCATTCGTAATGCAATGAGGTATGTAACATCATCTCCGGCAAGAGAGTGATTTAAAAAGTGTGTTGAACATGAGAAGATCAAAAGTAGAGGGTCTGTAGTGTTAGATGTTGTTACCTGATGGAACTTTACTTATTTGATGTTGGATGGTGCTTTTAAGTTTCGGAAGGCATTTGAACGGTTGGAAGAAGAGGATGAACATTATCGTAGCTATTTCAAAGAGGATGTGGATGAAAGTGAGAACACAGGGCCACCTAAACCTGAAGTTGGGACAATGCAGCTGTGTTTATTCAATTTTTAGAGATTTTTAAGGATGCTACTTTGAAGTTTAGTGCCTCTTTAACTGTAACTTCCAATTTGTATTTTCATCGGGTGAGTGAAACTTGTTTGTTATTTTTTAAAAATTTTAAACTATTTTGTTCAAAAGGTTGATTACTTAATTAGCATGATTTTTATTATTATTAAAGCAATTTCTATTATTTTGTTTATATTCTTTTAGGTGAGTACTATCCAATATCTATTGACAGCAAAGTATCACGATGCAGATTCTATGTTGAGTAAAGTGACCAAAAAAATGAAGCAAAGTTTGATAAATATTGGGGTTCGGTGGACAACATGAACAAATTGTTGATTATTGCAGTTATGCTTGATCCTCGATATAAGTTGGAGTATGTCTCATTTTGTTTTGAATCTTTGTATGATGCCAACAAGGTTGAAGCAATGGTAGCAAGCATCAAAGATCATTTGATAGGAGTTTATAACTTTTACCATGCCTTGCATTCTAATACTTCTTTTAATGTTTTGTCATGTGATGTGGATGTGAATGTGGGGCAAAATGAGTCACAGGGAAATACCTATGATACGGAAGAAGCTTTTAAAAGAAAAAAGAGAAAGAAATAGACTGTGGGGAAAAGTGAGGTGGAAGTGTATTTAGCTAACCCAAGTAAGGATGCATGCAATACAAATTTGATATTCTGAGTTGGTGGAAGAACAATTGCACCAAATACCCAATTTTGTCACTTATTGCCAAGGAGGTGCATGCAACTCTTGTTTCAACGGTAGCTTTGGAGTCTACTTTTGGCACCGGTGGACGCATTCTTGATCCATTTCAAAGTTCATTAACTCCGCAAATGGTAGAAGCCTTGATTTGTTCCCAAAATTGGTTACGGTCTTCAATTAGTAGCAATGCAGAGGTTCATGTTAAAATTGATGATTCATGCATTCAAGATTTAGAACTTTATCAAACTGTTCAATCTGGTAAGTGATTTAATTTAAAACTTGTGATTTATGCATGTTTATTTTTTATTTGTTAAATTAATTCACATTTTATTTTTTATTTGTTAATTTAATTCACATTTAAAGTATTCTTATGTAGAGCTCGGGAAATCTGTATTTACATCATTGGATGCATCAAATGAGAGATTTTAAGATTTTAAGAAACTCAAAAATCTAAAGCTTTGATTAGGATTAAGTGGGATTATTAGTTTTTGTTATTTTTTGTATTTAGTTTATGGAGGATTGTGTCCAAGAATTTAATTGATGACTTCTATTTTATTTTATTTTATTGTAATTATTTAAAAGATTTGATTTGCTATATTTGAATTAATTGAAAGAAACAGGTAAAAAAGAAATGCAGTATTGATTTTAACCCGAACCGAACCAAACCAGTTGGTTAGGTTTATTACAAAAATAATTCAGAAAATTTTTCAATTAAATAGAACCGCAATTTGTCCACCCCTAGTTGATAGAATTCTAAAACTTGGATTCAAGAAGGCTAAAAGGTACCAAGAAATTGCATTAATCATATGAGTAAGCCTAGATAGAAAATGATAAACTAACACTTGAAATAATATACATCAATAGAACAAAATGAAAGCAAACACAAAGAAAAGCTTCAAGTACCTAAATACAATGCCTTCAACTATTCAGGAACACTGAAATGTCAAATTTATGCAGTAATCACAGTTATTTATAGTTGATAAGCTATTGTCACTAGTGAAGACAGCAACAGTTACAATAGCAGCAGCAGCAGCAGCAACGCCAGCAGATGCAATCACAATTGCAACACCAACAGCTTTCACAATTACAGCAGCAACAGCAATAACTTCCCCAACTATAACAACAGCAGCAACTTCCCCAGTTGCAATAGTAGCAGTAACAGATACCACAACTGCAATAGCAAATTCCACAACTACAACAATAGCCTAGTTGCAACAACAATCAATGCCTCAACTACAACAACAACAATAGCTCTCACAGTTTCAAATAGACACATAATCAAATAAACAAATATGAGCTTTCCACAAAGGAGTTTTTATTGTTGAAAAAACACCACATGCATAGGTATATGACTATGAATGTAAGAATCCCTCAATTTAGCATAACAAAAACATTTGCTATGAATCCGTCCTTAGCGTTTGTTATAGTTAATTCAAGCTAATATTCAACGCAACACTATGCAATGCATGATTACAACTCAAAACAGAACTCAAACTATTTTTGCAAAATATCTTCATTGGAAATTATTTAGTAAATTAATTACTGAAATATATCTAATAGGATTCTTTTTCAATTTTTTAGAAATTATTTACTACTTCACATAAAAGTAGAATGAATAGTGAAGGCTATTTTACATACAAGTAAATTTATTTACTACTTTAGAAATTATTCATGAAATACAACAATGACTCACCGGAGGGTGTGAAGCTTCAATTGACAGTGAAGGCTAGGGTTTCAATTTCGGCGACAAGAATTTGGGTCTTCTTTCACAGCAAGAGATTGCGTTTCTTTTTCAGTCAACAAAAGTGTCGTGACTGTTGTTCTCATTCCAATTTGGGTTTTGATTAAGACTGATTTCGCCATAGCAAAGAGAGACGATTGAGTGACAATGGCAGACAGGAACGACATCCAAGATAGCAACGATATGGCAGTTAGTGAAAACAGCGTCGAACGGTGAGTGTTTGGGTGTCGTTAGTTTGCTATGGCCGGGTTTCAAGAGTTTATCGTTAGCGTTGTGTTTTGAGATCCGATAATTATAGGTATCCTAATATTTAAATCTTATTTTGAGTCCTAATTGATTTATCATTCATTCATTGGAGGGTGCTTAAGTAATTTTATAAGTTATAAAATTCATCATCTAATAAATGAGTGACACATGACATTGGGACTCAAGTTAGGACTAAAATGTTGGGATCCTAATCAATATTTTTTGATTCTTTCCTAGAAAACGTTCCCCCAAACAAAATGCTGCGGTATTTTTTTATTGTTGTAAAAGAAACGACACCGTTTCATTTTTTTCTATAATAAAATATTTTTTAAAAAATAAAGTCAAACCCACGAAATTAAAGTCAAAATAAAAAATCAGCCATGCATTCTTGATAGCCAAATAATCTATCACCAGTCTATCACTGTTTGTTGATAGACGATATTTTTATCACTAGTATATCATAGTTTTTTTATAGACTGTATTTCTGTCATAAGTATGTCATAAATGCATGACAGAAAAAAAATCTATCATGCGTCCATTGTTGTAGGCCTCTAGACCAAAAACCGTCACATAGAGGACTGTCATCGTAGATACTTTTTCTTGTAGTGCTTGTAGTACAACTAACTCAAAGTCTAATTGATTTTGTTTAAAAATCCTTTTTTTTTTCAAGAATCTAGCAAACATAACATAATAAAATTTTGTTGAATGAAAAAGAAGTCACTATATTATAGTTAGGGTATATTTGGGATTGCTTTTGCTTCCTAAGGAATCAACTTCTATCTTGATTTTTAAACAATTATCATATCAAAATCTAAACTTGACGCAATTGTTAAATAATTTTTCTAAAATTCGGCAACCAAATGTTTATTTTATTTTTAAATATTTATTTTCCAAAAAAAAACTACAAAGATAGTAGTTAAAATAGAGAAAACATCTGGACTAGAGTGAAATTATCCCTACAATCGACAAATGGAACAAAAGTACAAATGGTTTTTATTGGGAAAACGTCGTCCATACTCCCAAAGTTTGCTTAAATGATCACATAAACTCTCTTAGTTTCATAAATGGTTACACATACTCATTTTTTATTATTATACCCTTAATTACAACAATCCAATATAATTGACTATAAATAAACTTCTATAATAAATATAAATATAAATTAAAATAATATAATATAGTATATAAAATAAGATAAAATTATAAATTATTTTGAATATTAGAGAAGTTGTTTTTAACATTATTAATATGTTATATTCTTTTAATAATAATAAAATATTTTTGACATATTAATAATATTAACATAATTATACCTAACAATTAACATTCAGATAATTTATAAAATTTATATTATTTTATTTACAATATTTTTTTAATTATGTATATATTAATATAAATATTAAAGTCAATTTTTGGATTATTAGATTTTAGTATTAATAAAATCCATCAGGATAAACTGATAATCACTTAATATTAAAAAAATAATTTTCATTATATACATTTGTTTTATTAATTATACTTATTGTAATGTTTTATTTATATAATATGATATTTATTTATTATTTTTATCTTATTATTATTATTATTATTATTATTATTATTATATATATATATATTTGGGTTGTTATAATCAAAGGGTATAATAGTCATTTATCAAATTAAGGGAGTTTGTGTGACCATTTATGAAACTGAGGGGGTTTAAGTGACCATTTAAGTATACATTGCGGGTGTGGGTAGCTTTTTTTCTTTTTTTATTTAAATATACCCTATTTGTCCCTACATACCAAATCTATACCCTATTACATACATATGCCTTATGAAGGTGAGAATAGTCAAAATACCCTTAAAAAAAATAATTAATCTACACCACTTTCTTCCTCTCACCAAAAATACCTCCTAAAATGCAACTATTTTGTATACTTAGAGTTTTATTTGATTTCATTACAAGTATATTTGCTAATGATTTATGAGTTTTAATAGTACATTTTTCATTTATGTGTAAGAATGTAGAGATTTAAGACCTCAAATTAAGTTATGAGTGATTGAAAAATCAGTCTAGGAAGAAGTCGAGTATGTAGTCGAGTAAGAAGTGAAGGGCGATGAGTAAGTCGAGTATGAAGTCGTGTAAGTCTATTGAATAAATCGAGTAAGAGTCGAGTAACTTTTTAAACAAGTCGAGTAAATATTTTGAATAAATCGAGTAAGAGTTGTGTTATTTTTTAAAGAAGTCAAGTACAAAGTCAGGTAAATATTTAGTCGAGTAGGAGGTCGAGTAAATCTATTAAATAAGTCGAGTATTAAGTCGAGTAATAGTCTAGTCATTTTTAAAATAAGTCGAGTAAGTTATTTGAACAAATAGAGTAAGAGTTGAGTAATTTGTTTAAAAGTCGAGTAAGTCGAGTATTTAGTCGAGTAAGAAGTGAAGTAAGGGAGTTGAATAAGTTGAGTATGTATTGGAGTGCGAAGTCGAGTAACTGAAGTCGGGTAAGCATTTTGAATAAGTTGAGTAAAAATTGTGTAATTTTTTAAAGAAGTCGAGTACGAAGTCAGGTAAGTCTCTTTAGAAAGTCGAGTAAATCTATTAAATAAGTCAAATATTAAATCGAGTAATTTTAAAACAAGTCAAATAAATTATTTGAACAAATCGAGAAAGAGTTGAGTAATTTTTTTAAAGAAGTCGAGTACTAAATCGGGTAAGTCGAATAAGAAGTGAAGTAAGGGAATTGACTAAGTCGAGTTACTGAAGTCGGGTATTTTTTACTTGCTCGATTTTGTGGCTATAAAGAATCAGTTTAATTTTGTGATGATTTTATCAAGGATATTTTTATACTTTTTCTGATTTTTTTAAGTATATATATATATATATATATATACACATGCAAAATTAAAGAATATTATAATTTTTAGTGAATTTTGGGTATTTCGGCGGGGGTGGGGGAAATGGGTATATCACACGCAATTCTCGCAAGTACAAATCCAAACACGTGCAGAAACAAAACTGCGGAACTGAAAGTAAACAAAAAACTGTTGGCGCCCAACTCTTGTGCAGCTCAAAAGTTTCTCCTTCAACTTCAAGCATTATCTTTCTCTCTTTTGATTTCACGTATATTATATAAACGAGAAATAAACAATTGCTAGTTCCATCCATGAACTTGTGTAAAACATGGCGAGGTTTGCTCACCACAACAGGCACACGTACACGAAAACAGGAGGGTGGTTCTTATGTGTTCTTGGTCTTTTAGGAGCTGCACTCATTGCTGATTTCCTATGGGTTTCTTCTTCTTCTTCTTCATCTGCATATTTATCAATCGCATCGAACTGGGCTCTTGAGAAATCCGGTGTCGTAGTTATACCGCATGTTAATGCTACCAAAATTGATCACCAGGTTCCGATTCTCTCCCTCTTGTATTGCATATGATAAATTTTTTAATGTTTGATTGAAATTCCTTCTTTTTCTTTTTGTTGGAATGGATTATGCTTTTTGTGGGGAAGTGGGGTTCTTATGCTTTTTGTTTTGCTCATGTTTAGTTACTGATGCAAGGAAATGAATCAATAAATGGGGTTTTCTTATGTATTGTATTAGTTCGAAAAGAAGGGAATGTCATCTTAAGTGAAATAATTAAATGAAATTTTTGCTTTAAATAAAATATTTTGAATTATTTTGTTTTGTTTTTTTATTCTGTTAGTGAAAACCTTCTTGTTAATCATTTTGCTGTGATACCCCACCAAAAAATGTGACCTTAGAGTTACAAATTGGTATTGGTAAATTAACCATGAATCTCCTGTCTGTAGAGAGGATCAGTAGCTGTGATTGATAAGAAGGACCGGGATACTGAGAGATTCCTATCGGCAACATTTGCTGATCTACCAGCACCAGATTTAGAATGGGAGCAAATGCCATCAGCACCGGTGCCTCGTCTTGATGGAGCAGCTATTCAGATTAAGAATCTCTTTTATGTCTTTGCAGGATATGGCAGTCTTGATTATGTGAGCATTAATTCATAACTCGAAACAGTTGACATTTTTCATTTTTCAATGAGTGCTATGATTATTTTGCTAGAGTTATTGACATCTTTGAACTTTTGAATTGAGGTCTTAGTTTCTTAGATTTCACTTCATTGAATCTTTCCAATTAAACAATTGAATGTTGTTTCTGTGATTTCAAAATTGATGGGTTTGTTTATGGCTGTGTTTCTGTTTGATAGGTGCATTCTCATGTAGATGTATATAATTTCACAGATAACAAATGGGTAGACAGATTTGATATGCCAAAAGATATGGCACATTCACACTTGGGGGTTGTAAGTGACGGGAGATACATATATGTAGTTTCGGGACAATATGGCCCTCAATGCAGAGGGCCTACATCTCGTACATTTGTTCTTGACACTGAGACAAGGAAATGGGACAGCATGCCCCCATTGCCATCTCCCAGGTATATACGTGGATCCTAGCAGTTGCTGATTTTATGTCAGATAGATGAAGTATTTTAACAGAAGTATTTTCAGATATTCTCCAGCAACTCAATTATGGAGGGGCCGCCTTCATGTGATGGGTGGCAGCAAAGAGAATCGCCACACGCCTGGATTGGAGCACTGGAGTATTGCAGTAAAGGATGGACAGGCATTGGAGAAAGCATGGAGGACAGAAATTCCTATTCCTCGTGGTGGACCACATAGGTTTGTGGGCTTCCCTCGTGTTATATATCTGTCATTAGTTTCTAATGTGGAGGATTTAAACTTTTTTGTGATTCAAGTGCCATGAGAATATAATTTCAAATTCAGAATCGGAATTCCGGATCATGAAAGTCAATTTTCTAACAGGGCTTGCTTTGTGTTTAATGATCGTCTTTTTGTTGTTGGTGGTCAAGAGGGTGATTTCATGGCCAAACCTGGGTCTCCGATTTTCAAATGCTCACGCAGGCATGAGGTATATAAGATGATTATCGTGTTTCAGTTGTTATTGCATTTGAATTGGTTGTTACCATGTTGTGATGTTCCTGATGTATGCTTCATTCATACGTAGGGTACTTGTATCTGCAGTACAGTTGACATATCGTTTTGCGTGATGAATAAAAAATGCCATTTATTACCTATATTCATGAGTATTCCGCTTTGGTTTTGTGTGCATCATTTATATGTTTTCCTTTATGATGGTATTGTTTCGTTTTTGTTTCAGGTAGTTTATGGTGATGTTTATATGTTGGATGATGAAATGAAGTGGAAAGTGTTACCTCCAATGCCAAAGCCCAACTCTCATATAGAGTGTGCTTGGGTAATTGTCAATAATTCAATTATCATAACAGGAGGTACAACGGAAAAGCACCCAGTGACCAAAAGGATGATCCTGGTTGGTGAAGTTTTTCAATTCCACTTAGACTCACTGGTAATCATCCATCACCACAAGCCTTCAAACTAAAATTTAATGCATGTTCATTGATGTATTGGTTTATTTTTGGTGCGGATTTTATCTATGTGCCTTATGGCCATAAGAGGTCACCGTGATCTCTGTTTACCTAGGAGCGTGTCAGACTTGAATTTATGTGCCATCTTGCTTATCTTCTCTTCTCTGCTCAATTCTTCCACCTGTCTTCAAACTAAATCAAGTTTTTCCTCTTTTTCTAGATGGGCTTCGCCTTATTGTTTTTTCAGTCAGTCCTTTCACATTGGCCGACTTTTTCCTCATTTTTCCTCAACTGGTGGCTTCTAAATGTGTCTGCACTGCAGTCACTTCTTATTTCGTTTTCTCTTGTATTACCAAATTTTGGATTCATTTCAATATGTCATGTGATAAGCTCAACTGTAATGCCTGTAAGCGAGAAGAATGTGGTTTCCACTTTAAATTCATGGTCTATCCTTTCTGTTTCATTCTATTCAAGTCTATGATTTTGTTTCTTACTCATTTGTTCCCTGTATCTGTGATATAATACTATCAGTAACATAAATGGTCGGTCAATAGAACTTGCATCTTGCATTGAATCTGCATCCAACTCATTACCGTGTTTTCTTATGCACACAACCATTGCATCAAAACTGTGACAAACTTTTCATCATCTTTTCTTTATGCAATCCCTGCAACGCAGATTTTGGGGTTTACATACGATTTGATGTCCTCTGTTCAAAGAAAGCAAGGTCATAACTTCGTGTCTATTGACTATATTGCCATTCTATATAGTTAGTTGTACATCGACCTGTCTTTTATGATGATGGCAGTCAATCTCTGTTAATATTTGAAAGTTTTATCTTTCTTTTGTCAATTTCAGACATGGTCAGTAATCGGAAAGCTTCCTTACCGTATAAAAACCACGTTGACTGGCTTTTGGGATGGATGGCTGTATTTTACATCTGGACAGCGAGACAGAGGACCAGAAAATCCACAGCCAAGGAAGGTTATCGGAGAAATGTGGAGAACCAAATTGCATTTATGATAAAACTCTGACCTTCTATACACCTTGCAAGATTTTAATAGGCTTCAAGATTTGGCATTTTGATTTTTGAATTAGGTCAGTTTTGCCAAATTGATTTTTTTCTTTTAGCTAGATATCTGTTGAACCACAATTTTATTAAACCTCTTTTACTCAATTTTGTTAACAATGAAAAAGATTGTATAGCTTCACTCTTCTATAATACTGTACGTTAGCACACTAGCTGAAAATAACCTTCTCATCGTTGCTGACATCTTCTGGTTAGTACACCACACGAAATTTAGGGCTCATGCACACTTCTTATAACCCAATGCTAAGACTGGGAATTCGAGGCTGGTACACAATGATACGCAAATCAAGGGGCCAACTTGTTAATAATATGATTCCAAGTTGCAAATCCAAATGTTCTGTGTCCCTCACGAGGTATGGGACAGTACTCTTGGATCATGCAACCACATACCACATGGAAAAGAAGTATCCTTTCTATATTACAGAATTACAAGATTACAGAAACATCCAGTAAACAATGGTCATCCACAACTCCATTTACAAAGAATGGCCAATGCATCTGTGCAAACCCACAGCGAACACGGTGATTTCTATCCTTTCTCGACCAAATGACAATTCTACATGCACTTAAGATTAACCAGAGTAAGCAAAATGGATTTAAACTGCTCCAATCACACGAACCAGCACGGTTCTCTCTCTTTAACACCTAACAGCCAGTGACAACTACCTGTAATCCTTGGTTGCCCCCAGGGTTGCCCTCAGCAGTAACAGCTTAAATCTAACTGCAAACAAGAAAATAAATTGGATTTAGGACATAAAACAGAATTATTATCCAACGAAGCAAAAGATGCATCCAATCAATCAACTATACTTTACCAACTGAGAAAATGACTTATAAGTAGACTAGTCTTTCAAAACTAATCCAAACTTTTCAACAAGGCCATGCAAAAGTGCAATGCCAACCTCTCATCCAGCATTTTCAAAGATATTTGGGGCCTTTTATCCACAATGCTACTTTTTCCGTTTTTCCAGACATCATCGGTTAGTCTTAGGAATTCTTATTTTGTTACTTTTATGCTTCATCAAGTGATAAAATGGTTCATTTAAGTGTCCTAACTTCTAACACGTATACACACAAATGCATGTCATCCATTAGCTTGGTTCATCAAGCACAGTTATACCAGAAAAAATTATTTATCATAATGTTCGTAGGTTTCAATCCACTGACCTGTTTTATGTTTTCACATTAGAACTTGTAATTCCCAAGTACTGCAAAGTTCCACAAATTTGCAAAACCACTAAGAGAGTAGCAATTTCTGCAGAAATAATCACAATTTATATAAATCTGATGAACAATCATAGAAGCAACAACTGCGCAGCAGATTGTAAGCCTGTGTTTGTGTGTTTGACTGAGAGAGAGAGATGCCTTTCAATTCAATAATGGAGCATGAGGTGCTGGGCACGGAGAAACAGTGAGGTCAGGTAACTGCTTTATCATATCAACTGTCGCCTGTAGGCATGCATTGAGCATTTTCTTTTCCATCCTAACAAGCTGAGTAGCAACTCGCTTCTTAGGTTGCAAGTTAGAATCTGCCAACTGATGAAATGAAAATGTTTCAATTAAAACCTAGTCAACAATAGAATAGGGCTAAACAATCAAAGGATATTGAGCCGATGTTACCATAGCCTCATCTTCACTCAAGCTAGTTGGGTAGCCAGCTAGTCTTGCCTTGAAATAATCAGCAAGCTGGTCTAATACTGCCCGTTCCATACAAGGACTCACCTATAAGATCCCAAAAATCTCGTGGTCAAATATTTCATTCCCCATTTAAATAGACTATACGTAGCATTTAACTCTTTTTGCTGGATTATAAAATTATTAACTACTCAAAAAACAGAGAGTAAATTTTGCCAACTTAAATATAAAGAAAAAAGCAAAACTATAGAGTCATAATATGTCACATCCTAGTCCCAAGTAATTACACAAGAAAAAATGGATGAGGCAGGAGGATAAGCAAGACAAGAAAAACCTTTAACCTTGAAACAGGGCTAATTAGGACTATCTATTCTAAAGGCCCTTGAGTTCTACATAGAGTACGCTAAGTTTCATTTCGAGTTAGTAACATTTAAGAATCTGATATACAAATATAATTAGCCCAAGAAAGAGAGAGTTGAAAGAGATGAACTTACTGCACAAATTGGACCTTGAGAAGAAATGACAGATTGCATCTCAGATGTATCAGAAACATAGCCCAATCGTAAATAAGGAAGCATATCTGCGATAGCTTCTTTTTCCCTCCCTGCATGCACCTGCAGATGGATCTCATTAATTAAAATGAATACAGAAAACTTAATTAATTGTGTAACGGGTTTAGGTCCGTACATGAAAAACCTGCACTGATAATTTGCCATTTCTTTGGGCAACCATTCTCTTATCCTGATATTGAGGATCCTCGGTATTCAAAGCTGCCTGGAAAATATACAGTAGTACAGAAAGCATAACAAGATTAACTTTACAAAAGCAAAATTGCAAGCATGAGCGACCAAAGGGTAAAGATTATACCTCAACCACTAAACGGTCATATGGATTATCTTCATCAACAAAACCATAGTTTATGAGCAATTTTGAATTAGGCTGAGGGCCACACCTGCAAGAGAAGATATAAACTCTATGTTATAATCAAACATACAAATGGTGCCAAAAGGAGGCAAGTCTTTATTACCAAAAAAAAAAAAAAGGGAAAGGAAAAAAAAATAATAAAAAAATTAAAGAAGCTACTCGAAATCATGGCCATTAAAGCAGATGATATACCATACAACAATTGATTCCCCAGCCTTGTATGGACGATCAACCACCAGTTGAACAGCATCATTAACAGCAGTTAACATTGCCTTGCAATTGCTACTGTAAGCTAGCAATGGAGGTCCAAGAGGAACCAAAGCAAATCTCCGAGCCAAGCTGACTTTCTGAGAAAAAAGGCCTCAACTAATCAATAGAATGCTTATTTTATAAAGGAAAAAAGAGAGAAAAAATGTTTGGGTCTTTATCCCTCTTTTATTTATTATTAATATTTTTTAATCAAAAGAATGCTTATTTTATAAAGGAAAAAAGAGAGAAAAAATGTTTGGGTCTTTATCCCTCTTTTATTTATTATTACTATTTTTTTTACTCTTCTTTTGGGTTACTGTAGGAAAAAGGGGAGTGGGAGTGGTTGTACATGATGTCTGGAGATGGACCAAATGGCTAGCAAATGATTCAGTTCCCATTTGTGGTGTGCAGCCATAATGCTATATGAATGAAGCATCAGTTCAGTGATAACAACTTCATGGAGTGCCAATCAATTGCTAATTGATAAAAGTGGCTGTTGAGAACAAAATGCAACTTGAATGATGAGCAACTGATAATAATACTACTCACAAACGGAATGCAAACGCCTTCCGTTAACTACTAATTCAAATATTTTGATGTCATGTTCTAAGTGTAATGATGCCTAGGAACATTAAGATCACAAAATATCAAATGCAACAAATCAACAAAATTGAAGCCAAACAGAAGGCCTACCATGTAGACACATGAATCATACAAACAAGCAATTAAAGCATTGTCTATCAATTCATATATGTCGCAAGGGGTTAAGAAAAGAGAGGGATGAGATTTTCCCAGCAAAACGAAGAAATACCTGTAAATGCACCACACAAGACTGGACAGCAACAAAAGCTTGTTTAAAAATTTCAAATGTAAAGGCCTCAGTTGGTATATCATATGGGTATTGCTGCAAAATGTACATAAAGTAAAAAACTTGTATCAGATTATTCCCACCATGACTAACTACTAAAGCAATAAGATTTTAGGTTATCAAAATAAAACATACTTATTTCTAGTAGCAGTAAAACAAATGCAAGAATATAACCTGAAATAGAGACCCAGCCATGAACCAGACAGTGTCAAGCTCATTGTACTCTCTTTTAATTCCTTCGGCCCTCTCAAGAACTTCAGCCTGAGTCATTAATCCCAAAAATTATCTTAAAACCTTTTGGGACCACTAAACAATAATAAAACTAAGATATGAGAGGATGGCATATAGCACAATGATAGTAGCACTAATCTTTCAACTAAGTGAACAAGCCAAAAATACCTTAGTGGGGCTACCTGTCAGGTATGCCAATTCAGTTTCTGACCATAGAAGCGGTGATTCCACAGCTAGTTGGCCTCTCCCTCGCTGACGATCAAGTTCTCTGATATATGGATGCCAAAATGACTTTTTTCCTTGTTTCTTCTCATACATTAGATACAATGCTAAGCACGCCAACTCCGACAATTTGTTGGTAGTCAGCAGTTCCGCTGCATAATAACCAAGCAGATGAAACCAAATCATACACCTAAATCAAGTTTGCTTATCACTAAATTTGATTGATATAGTTAATGTTGATATTATACTACCATAGTTGATCATGGTACAAGACAGATCTGATTAACCTTGTTGAGCAGAACAACTCTTTCACAGGCATTGAAATGTCCAAAATTACTGTAGGCTATAGAAGGCACTAAACTAAGCATTACTCTTCTCTTATAAAGTTAAAAGCATACTTCCTAAGGTTTCTTCAGTATGGTCCTACCCTTATTATAGCTCACATGAGTTCATTCAAGGCAAATGTATTGCCAAAATATCATTTATAGACAGCTACTAATATAAATTTTAAATCCATTGCTGTTCTACTAATATACTTTTACATCCATTTTCTAGTAGGCCCCACAGACTCTTCAATTCAAAATAGCTTCAACTACACTGTTGATGGCAAAATTTGGAATCAGGCACAAAAACAAATTAGCAAATTCAAACCACAATTCTTCCAAGTAATTGCCCTTTTCCATATCAACTAAAAATGCTCACTGTCCCAACCAACAAAAACCCAACACAAGAAAGTACTCACATTGTTTACAAAATTGACAAGCATCATGTAGTGACAAAATAAAAGCAGGTGATTTATATCAGTTATATTAGGAATTTTTATATTAATAAGCATATTATTTATCTTGTAATTATTACTGGATTGTAGAACAGGGGTTCTGCTCTTGCTTATTAATCAGAACCGAACCAACCATAGTTCTGAAAATTAATTAATAAAATAAAATTATCATTCCATATAAATAGAACTCAAGAGAGAGACAAGTGAGGTGAGTGGAAGTGAGCAAGCTAACACAAGAAAAGAAGATAACAGAGAAGAGACTTAAACAGCTGCTCAATTTCTTGCAGTACTACTCAAAGACTGCAGACTCCTCTGTATCTCACGGCATCTCACTCATCAAGCCAACCTCAACATCAAGATTATATCAAGAAATCAGAAGTCACTGCTAAGAAATCAAGATACTCAAGCATCCAACACAATTTAACGTCACTACGATTGGTACTTTCGTTGAGAATCTGAAATTTATCTCAAGATGACCCTCCTTCAACAAGAATCAAGTTCCAACCTTGCTCTTCCTATCCTCTGCACTTGGCATGAACAGAGATCAAAAGTTCTTCTTAAAGAAAAATTATTCTGCTGTAGTACTCTGCTTCTACAGCTTCATCAAAGAAAGATCAACATCTAACTTTCATGATCTTAACATGAGGGAGACATATCAGAGGAAGAAGCAAAAAATTAAAGAAACGAAGAAGACCAGCAATTTGGCATAATTTTGAATTTTCTACTAAGCTCAAATCCTGCGTTTTTTTGTTATCGTGTTGTCACTCTTCGATAAGACACAATCCTAGTACTATTGACAGAATTACAAAGATGAAATTCATAATTAGCAAAGCTCTACTCAGCTTAATATAGTCTCAAGCGATATAGCGCAAGCACACGTCCGCGAAGATATTGAAAAACAATATTGAATCTGATTTCTTTGATCAAGATTTAATTTGGTGTATATGGACTTTACTTTTATTGGCAGTGAGTAAAACATTTTCTTGTTCATCTGCACGCCATGTTTTCGACCAAAAAAAAAAAAACTGCAACAAATTAAAATTCCAGCAACGGTCATTATTCATCAACGAAGTTACTAGAAAACTGATATATAGCAAGAAACCTCACACAGCCAGTTTTGTCAATTTTATAACAACTCCAAAAGCAACAAACAGAGACAAGTAAAGCTTACCCATGAGTTTCTAGTTTAGAAAAATGAGAAAGCAAAAGCAACTTCAAAGCTCACTTTGGTTGAAAGACCAATACTTGTGCAAATCATACAAAGTAAAGGATGGACATATCCTCTCTTAATACAAGAGAACATAGACAAAAGGATGCAATCTATAAGTACTACTCATAACTCTTCAGACGACATCTGGCTCAGTGGAAAGCTTCATGCATCACGTACACTATCTAACAAAGTCACAATTAACAAGTGCGCCTAAATTCTTTCAAGATTATATGCTCAAACATTTAAAAGAGAATGAGATTTTTAATTTCTCTGCACCAGCATAATATCAGAGAAAGAGATGCATATAATCTAACGGGGCAGAAGTAATGATTCCTCTAAAAAGATGAATTCATTTGATAAGTAAATGAAGTCAATAAATGATCTCCAGGGCATAGGATTACTAGATTTTAGAAGTCATTGTTCTCTTTTCAATATGTAGTCCAGATGTTCAAAAAAATCCTGAGAAGACGCCACTTCAATTTAATCTCAGCCATCAGTCATCAACAAATCCAGCAACACAGTTAACTGGGCAGAACTGCAACTCAAAGTTACAGGGGCAAAAACAACTTTTTACAACCATGGGCAATACGCTTTCAACTTCAGCAATATGTTCACACAAGAGCAGCAATTCATGGTAAAACAAAGTGCTCCACTGAGGAGGCAGTAAAGATAAAATATTGAAAGAACTGATGATCTTCTGAAAAGACAGAAAAGGTGCAAAAACTGATCAAGACAACAAGGATGACCATTGAAGAGTTTACAGGTGATCTACAGAGAAAGAAAACAAATACAAACTAAATAGCAACTCTCAGTATTGAGACTTAAAGATTTAAAATTCAGATTCAGCATTTGTTGAGCCAAATGTTTACTCCTACAACACAAAGATCAAGCTCTCATTCAAGTTTGAAATGATTAGTTTCTATTACACGACCAAAAGACATAAGAATTAACTTCTCTTGCGAAGACTAATTGAATTCATGTTACTCGTCAACCTAGTCCTACAAAAAGGAAATACTCCATTCAACACAGAAAAAAGGGTAAGGAAAATATACTATCAATTTTCCAGGTTGCCAAAAGTATATGCTCATGTTCCGCATAATCAATCTTCATTTGAAGGAAGCCAAGTCATTGCATCAACAGATAATTATGCAACTCTGAATTCAAAATGCAATGCAAAAAATGCCACTAAGAAGTTTAATGCGACTTTGAGATATCTTGAAGGTATAAACGAAATCAGCAGAACAAACGAGAAGAGATAAGCCCCCTAAATAACAGGAAAAATAAAAAAGAAGAAAGGCCATTCACAATCTCAAAAACCAAGACATCGGAATAAAAGGACTTCAATTTGGAGACAGAAACTCTGACAGTATATTTCTGATTTTTAATGGGTAAAGGAGTTTTGCTTCAGGAATCCAATTTTGGTTCTCAGATTCAGCCGCTTACAAAGCAAAGAAAGTTCGGACAAGAACTTAGCCAACAATCTAAAATCAGCCAACCTAGGAGCAAATTCAGCGTCCGCCATTCGTTTGTAGGCTTCAAGCTATGAATCAAAATTTCAGAATTGCAAGTAAAATGAAATTGCTCACCCCAATTGAAATCTTAAACGACAATAGCTTGCACCTATTCATTACAAATCCTAATTTCTTAGGAAGGTTCAAAATCCTAAGTTCCTTAGGCAGAATTACAAATCCTAAATTTCTCAGGAAATTTTCAAAGTCCAAAGTTGTTTAGGCGGATTTAATCCTAAATTTCTTAAGAAGATTTCAAAGTCCTAAGTTCCTTAGGCAGATTTACAAATCCTAATTTCTTAGGAAGGTTCAAAGTCTTAATTTCCTTAGGCAGAATTACAAATCCTAAATTTCTTAGGAAAATTTCAAAGTCATTGTCTTAGGCAGATTTAAAAATCCTAAATCTCTTAGGAAGATTTCAAAGTCTTAAGTTTCTTAAGCAGATTTACATATCCTAAATTTCTTAGGAAGATTCAAAGTCCTAAGCCCCTTAGACAAATTTACAAATCCTAAATTTCTTAGGAAAATTCAAAGTCCTAAATTTCTTAGGTATATTTACAAATCCGATTTAGGAAAATTCAAAGTCCTAAGATCCTTAGGCACGAGAAAACCTTAACCTTAAATTATAAATTATTTTACAAATTCAACAAAGCGTTGACTTTTCAGGCAAAATCTTTACACTTAGTCCTGAAATATATAAGACAAATAATTACCAAATCCTAAAAATAACTTAGGAAAAATTGTAAGTGAAAAGAAAATACTTTATCTTTAAAACTCTTCGATAAAGTACCAAGATCCTATCATTCTTAAGCCAAAAGTGTTTTTTCTCTCAAGTAAATAAATATCCGCCAATAACTCTTGCACAAAAACCTGAAATAATACACTCCAAATTTAAAAGACAACGTTTATTAGCCAATATCTTTTTTAACTTAAAAAAGAACTAAGCGGTAAAAAATAAAAGTAGGTGATTTCTATCAGTTATATTAGGAGTTTTTATATTAATAAGCATATTATTTATCTTGTAATTATTACTGCATTGTAGAACAGGGGTTCTATTCTTGCTTATTAATCAGAACCAAACCTACCGTCGTTCCGAAAATTAATTGATGAAATAAATTATCATTCCATATAAATAGAACTCAAGAGAGAGACAAGTGAGATGAGTAGAAGTGAGCGAGATAACACAAGAAAAGAAGATAACAGAGAGGAGACTTAAACAGCCACTCATGAGGGAGATAACACAGGAAAAGAAGATAACAGAGAGGAGACTTAAACAGCCACTCAACTTCTTGCCGTACTACTCAAAGATTTCAGACTCCTATCTCTCAGCATGTCACTCATCAATCCAACCTCAACATCAAGATTATACCAAGACATCACAAGTCACTGCTAAGAAATCAAGATGCTCAAGCATCCAACAAGATTTAATGTCACTACACACCATGAACTTGCTTAAAAAAATTTTAAAAAAGAAAAAAATAAATAAAAATAAACCCGTCAACAAGACAATGCACCTTACCAATGGTCTCGTTCCCTAGCACTCTCTCAAGTGTCACTACCAACGAATTCGGCACTGAGAACGCCACATCACCCCCCTATTTCAAATGGTAAAATATACCATAAAACGTAACTCACGAAACCAAAAAAAAATACAAGAACAGAATTTAACCTGAAGATCTTCACTTGCAGCAACGTAATGAATAGGCCTGTGTTTCTCATTATGCGAAGGCTTTTCTTTAAGAAGAACTTTACAAGGAGGGAATCCGTTCTTGTGCATCCAAGATTTCAAGTCACCAAAATCCTCCTCTTTCTTGCTCACAACTTCGCGGGAGCCAGCGACCAAAGTATCGGAGCTGGAGACGCGAATCAAAAACCGGTTTTTTCTGCGAACCAGTGGAAATGAAAACCCGAAATTAGGGTTTCTGTTGACCGAGATTGAGATACTGGATGCAATTGAGAGAGGGTGATGCGGAGGCCGAATTGGCGGCGAAATGCTTTTGCTGCTGCGTAAAGAACAAGAAGCTTCCATCAGAAATGATTTAGGGTTAGGGTTAGCTTTAGGATTGTGAATGTTTAGAATCGGCTATGAATGTAAGAGCGAGTGAGTGTGAGATTTTTTAGTTTTGGATTTTTTTTTTTGGTACGTTGCTGTTGCTTTCAGTTTTGCGTTTATATGGTGTATGTGTCAGGTGTTGGATAAGAGGAGGTCCCGGAGGACGTTGGGCTTGATGGACAAACGATGTCGTTATTGTGTGATCAGATTGGAGGGAAATCAAAAAAAAATCTCATCTGATTATGGTTACTACCGGGAAGGGTGAAGTGGACTTTGTGCTTCCTAAGGAGGCGTTTGGTTTGGTGCGGAAAATTAATTACATCCCACAGCTTCTACAAAAGTAAGGATGGCAATTTGGCAAGGGCAAGCCCGACCCGACAATTCAAATAGACGTTCCGACCAGATGAAAAGTCCGAATATTTATGTTTCGGATCGGTCAGGCCCGACCCAATTTATATCACAGTCAGGTTGGGCCAGTCTGCACAGTACTTTACTCCTGAGATAATTTTGCTTTAAATGTGTTCGAGCACCCACAAGCCATTCATTTCTCTCTCGAGTTCAAACTTAATATTTGAAAAAAAAACACGCAATTCTACAATTCATATCAAAAATTTGATTTACACTTATATCATTAAAAAAAAAAAAACTCATTTTATACAAATAAAAACACACAATTCCACATTTTAATTCCATAATCCAATATTAAAAAAAAAAAACTCATGTCTCACACCACACACTCGCATGAGACACACACAATTTCACAATTCAATTCCACAACACACATCGTGCGACTGTGTGGTGTGAGAATGTGAATCAAATGATCTTTTCCTTTCTCCACCTTAAAGTTTTGGGTCGGGTCAGGCCGGGTCAACTAGGTCCTGAACCCAACCCAACAACTCAATCGAGCTTTAATTTTTTGCCCGAGCCCGATCTGTGACCCGAAAATTCAGGCCAAAGCCCAAAAAAATCGATTCGGGTCATCCTTATACGAAATTACTTTTACAATTAAAAAGTTATTAATCATTTTGTTACCAAACAAAACTCAGGAGCTACTTAACTTTTTTTTAACTTAATGACTTAATTTCAATTGGTTAATTTATTAAATACATTTGTTTTTTTAACTTAATTATTAACCCAATTTTTTTAGCTTTTCTCTTAATCTAAAAAATCTTAATGATATCATTAGAAGATATTTTCCAAAAATATCTCTATCTAATTAATTAATTTTTATTTTTATCTAAATAAAATTTAATAATTAGCATTATTACCTACCTCTATAACTTGTGATAATATAGTGGTAAACTATTATTATTTTTATCTTTTTATTTTCTTTAAATTAACATTATTTATCTTTATAATTTTTTAAGAATATTTTTCATATAAAAATATCATGAATTATAATAAAATTGATTTACATACATTAATTAAGAATATAAAGGGTCGTATTCAATTGAACATGATTTATATTATAATAATAAATTATCTCATTTAAGTTATTTGAGATGTTTATAATTTGTTTAACATTTATAAGTTGCAAGAACACAAATGTAAAAATACTAGTTTTCAGAATTTTTAAGTTTAAAAAGTAAACAACTTAATATTTGTTTTTATCAATTCAGATAGAAAAAACAAATATATTATTCAAATCCATATATTCAGTTCTATTCAACATCCAAATAGGTCTATTTAGGTTTTAAAAACAACAAATATATCATTCAAATCCATACATTCAGTTCTATTCAGACTAATTCAAATCTATTTAGATTTCCAAAAAAAAAATGCCACTAACTCTTTTAACTCTTAAATTGGGAGCCCAACATCTCTCTTTGACATGAAAAAAAAACAGGTAAAAATTGTGTTCATAACAGGAATTGGGTTCAAACTTTCTCTAAACCCTTTCATCAATGAACTCTTGGTGCATACGAAGAAATGCGGTTGGTTCAATAAATTATTATCTCTCTATTCATCTCTAAGTTGTTTCCATGAATCTGCAGAACAGAAATGTTATCCCTACTTGAATTAATACATAACTTGTTGAAATAATAATGAAGGTCAAGTAAAGTTAGAAAGCCTATTCGATGTTTAAATGAGATTTATTTTCGAAATTAGAATCTTATCTCAATTTAACACTCTACATATCAATTGATTGTCAATCATTCGTCAACTATAATTACTTAGGGCCAGTTTGGTAATGCTGTAGCTTTTAAAATAATTGATGTTAGCTGTGCTGTAGAAATAATCAACTGTGAAGTGAATCAGTTAAGTATTTGGTAAATTTTGTTTTTAGAAGTACTGTGAGTTTTAAAAGTAGTTGTAGGTGTTTGGTAAATCTTACTGTTAAACTATTGTAAAAAAACTAATGACTAAAATGGACATAATATAGAATGAAATTTACTTACACATATAAAGACATGTACGTAAAATATTTTTAATTGTGTATTATAATAATTTAATTAAAAATAAATTTTATGCTATATTGATTTTATTTCTTTTATTTTTTTATAATAAAAATTTATTGAAATATTGATTTTGTTTCCAATTTGAATAAGGATAGTTTTGCGTTTAGGTAATAATTGTAAGGATATATATGGAATTGTATTAAAGGATAAAATTAATTCTCAAAATCAGAATCTAAAAGCTACTCCTTCCCTACTTTTCAAAATCAGCTGTAGGAAGGGCTGATATTGCAAAAGTGATTTTGAATTTTTTTTACTAAACACTAAAATTAGCTTTTAGATTCTCAAAATTACTTTTAAGCCTCCCAAAAGCAATCCCAAACGGGCTTTTATTTATCGCTCATACTGCTTCTCTTGTGCAACAAATTTCTTAAAAGGTAAGCAAAATATTTTTATAAATTATACATACTCCACAATATGATAGTCGACGACCGCTAGTCGGCTAGAGATGGGCGATGGCAGATGTTGGTAGTCACCGATGCTTTTTTGTAATTATATTAATTTAATAAAATTATAATATATAAAATATTAAAGATATACAAAAGTAGTTCCTACAACACTAAAAATGATCTCTTTAAAGGATATTCATATTTAATAAAATATAGAAAATAAACAAAATATAGAAAATAAAATGTGCAGATGTGGACGGTGGATCTTTCATTTAATTTAGTTTAGAAATAAATATATAATTCAAAAAATCTTTTGTTCTTCCATACAAAGAACTCATAACTACCAAATAAAATCTCTACAAAAGGTTTATTTATAAAATTGTTTTACTGCCTAAATCTAATATTCATAACATTTACAACTTATTCTTCAAATATTTAAAGAATTGATAACAATGATCTAAAAAGTGTCTAACACCTCATGTTTTGGTGAGATTTTAGGTGACTTCAACAAAAATAATAAAATATTAAAAGGAAAATAAGTGATGGATTCTGGAGGGAAGACGGCTGCCTTGATATGTCTGAAGGTGTTCTGGCCAAAACGGGGAGGTTAGCTACTAAGGCTGTAAAGCTAACGGTGAAAGGAGAAAGGAGTGACGAAAATGAGATCTGAGACCACCAAACTTGAGCTGGGAGAACCTTGCAAACCAGAGCACATACAACGTTAGAGGTGGAGCTAGCGGTGGCCGGCGACCACACTCCGACGCTTAAGTTAGATTTTGAATAATATAGAGTTACTCAAAGGTTCAAAATGAACCTTCAAGCTGATAAAAATAGTGGAAAAGTTCAAAATATGCTCTGAAGAAGAAGATAAGAGCGATATTTTTAGTGGGTGAGGAATTGTTCTCGTGGGAGAGTATCACTTAAGCATTTTAGGAGTGTGCCTGAGGGTCTTTTTGGAAATCCGACCACGTGGTGATTAATCATTCGTTTTTCCTCCCTCAGGTGAGGGTATTTTGGAGATTTTATAAGTGTCCCAAAATGGTGATGCATGTGAGCTAAGGAGACAAAGAAACCGTTAGCCACCAAATTGTCCCCTGCTGATCATACGTGGTCAGCCCTTCAGCCAGTGGTCCTGTTGATTTTGGGACCACTGTAGGGGTATTTGAGGTGGCAATCTCTCATTGCCCACTTTTAGCTCCCTTCACCTCATTGGCTCCTTTAATTCAGTAAAAAAAAAAAAATCTTTTCGATTTGGCTCATGAGAGCACTCACATTTCTCTGGTGATATTAACCGCCCAAGGCATAATTTCGGTTTTGCCCTTCTGACGACATGTGTTTCTCTTAGAGTTATCCTCCTCAGTTGGAGTATTCCTTTTAGTGCATCTCAGGACTTCATACATTCTGTAGCTCATTCGCGGTTGCCTCAATTTTTTACCACGTGCCAACTTCTTATTGGCTTATTCTGGTGCCCATAAATCCCCCTAAACACCTCACATTAATACTTTTAACGACAAGAGAGTGATTTGTTTTAAGAGAAACAATTGAAATCTTTGGCTTATTAATTTACAAAAAGGCCCGGCTATGTTGGAGTTGCTCCACTGCGGAGCACTCCTTCATAACCACATGATCAAAGTTATAATATATTTTTTATTATTTATCATTTTGTGTGTGTAATTATAATTCGTACTCTACCATAAAGTATCTCCAAGATACCCATGACATTTACAAAAAGATAACAAAGGTCTGTTTATATGCACTTACACTCAAAAGTGGTGGTGCCCAATGACCTGAAAAATAGTATTACTAATTTCCCTTTGGTGTATGCTCAAGCCAAAAATGATGAGAGCCACTGACAGTTCCTTTTGTCGGCTCGTGCTCTGGTGCATAATGTCAACCACTCGATGTTTCCAACAACAAAGTTGGAACTCAAACAAGGTCTTAATTGATTTAGTTTCAATTAGGTAAGTTATTAAGTACATTTTTTTAACTTAATAAAAATTTTCAGTCATTAATTTATTAAGCTAATTTTTTTTAATTTTTTTTAATCTAAAAGGTTTAAATGATATCATTGGAAGAAATTTTTAAAAATATCCATATCTAATTAATTAATTTTTATTGTTACTTAAATAAAATTTAATAATTATCATTATTACCCACCTCTATAACTTATGATAATTAGTGGTAAACTATTATTATTTTTATCTTTTTATTTTCTTTAAATTAACATTATTTATCTTCATAATTTTTAAGAATATTTTTCATATAAAAACGTCATGAAATATAATAAAATTGATTAACATATATTAATTTAGAATATAAAGGATTGTATTCAATTGAACATGATTTATATTATAATAATATATTATCTTATTTAAATTCTTTGAGATGTTTATAGTTTGTTTAACATTTTTAATTTGCAAGGACACAAATGTAAAAATATTAGTTTTCAGAATTTTTAAGTTGAAGAAATAAACAACTTCATATTTGTTTTTATCAATTCAGGAAAAAAAAAATTATTTAGATTTACATTCGATCTATACATTTATATTCATTCAAAATTTATATTATATTATATATATATTATATATATATATATATATATATATATATATATATAATATATATATATATATATATATATATATATATATATATATATATATATATATATATCATTTAGATCCATTCATTCAGATCTATTCAAATTTAAAAAAAAAACGCCACATAACTCTTTTAACTCTTAAATTAAGAGCCCAACTTCTCTCTTTGACAAGAGAAAAAATAAATAAAGGTAAAAATTGCGTTCATATCAGGAATTGGGTTCAAACTTTCTCTAAACCCTTCTCATCAATGAACTCCTGGTGCATGCGAAGAAATGCGATTGGTTCAATGAATTCTTATCTCTCTATCCATCTCTAAGTTGTTTGAATTTTTAAAATTCCATGAATATGCAGAACAAAAATGCTATCCCCACTCGGACTAAGACATAACTTGTTGAAATAATAATGAAGGTCAAATAAGGTTAGAAAGCTTATTTAACACTCTACATATCGATGAGATTTATTTTCGAAATTAGAATCGTATCTCAATTTAACACTCTACATATCGATTGATTGTCGATCATTCATCATCTATAAATTACTTATTTATCGCTCATACTACTTCTCTTGTGCAGCAAATTTCTTAAAAGGTATTTATGTCTAATTTTTTTCCCACTAAATTAACGAAAATGATAAGTGAAATATTTTTATAAATTATACATACTCCACAATATGATAGTCGACTCGACGACCGCTAGTTGGCTTAGAGCTGGGGCGATGGTAGATGTTGGTAGTCGCCGATACTTTTTTGTAATTATATTAATTTAATAAAATTATAATAATATAAATTATTAAACATATACAAAAATAGATCCTGCGACACTTAAAAAAGAACTCTGTAAAGGATCTTCATAGTTAATAGAATATAGAAATTAAACCGTGCAGATGACGACGGTTGAACTTTCATCTAATTTAGTTTAGAAATAAATATATAATTTGTTGTGACATACCCGATCACTTAGGTCGGTTACATTTCCCACTGACACTATGATCATGCTATCATGGTTCGGCCTGATCTAGGAATACGATTGCTTGTCGTACACTGAAACCACCCCGGACACGACCAGGATTCGGGCAACTAAGTCTATATAACTCCTCATCGGTAAACAAGTAAGGGGATCTAAGTTCTCACTAGCTCGGGAGACTAGAGGCTCTATCTCACTCTCTTGCTCTCTCTTAATTCAAGTTGTTGCTCCTTACGAACACCCGATCTCTGACTTAGGCATTAGAGGGTTTTCGCCGGAAACAACTCCAGCGCCCTTATGAGCTCTTGTTTTGCAGGATTACTACGAGTCGATCCCAAGCACGGTTACAACCCGCCGATCTTATCTTCAGCTGAAACTTTTTGTTGCCAACATAATTCAAAAATATTTTATTCTTCGATACAAAGAACTCATAAGTACCAAATAAAATCTCCACAAAAGGTTCATTTATAAAACTGTTTTACTGCCTAAATCTAATATTCATATACATTTACAACTTATCCTTCAAATATTTAAAGAATTGATAACGATGATCTGAAAAGTGTCTAACACTGTCACATTAATACTTTTTACAAGAAGAGAGAGATTTGTTTCAAGAAAAACAACTGAAATATTTGGCTTGTTTATTTACAAAAAGATAACATGGGTGTGAACTTATGCATTTACACTCAAAAGGTAGTGGTGCCCAATGACCTGAAAAATAGAATTATTAATTTCCCTAGTATATACTCAAGCCAAAAACGATGAGACCACTGACAGAGTGACAGTACCTTTTGTCGGCTCGTGCTCTGGTGCATAATGCCAACCACGCGATGTAACAACGTTGGAACTTTACTCTATAAACCGCCGTTACAATATTGAAAACACTCTCTAAAGCTTCTCCGGATGGCGAAAAAGAGCCCGCAAATGTTCGATCCGAAGAGCGGTTTCAGCTCAGCAACGAAAACATTTCACAGCCTGAGGCCTCCCATCGATCTTCCTCCGGAGGACGCGCCAACCTCAGCCGTTGATTACGTTTCCTCACTCAGGGCCACCTTGCCTTGGCGTGACGACGACTCCGTCGCTTTGATCAACTCAGCCACCGGTCTGCGCGTTTCTTTCTCCGAGTTCACTCGCCGAACCAACTCGTTAACTTCTTATCTCCAGAACGTAACCAAACTCTCCAAAAACGACACCGCTTTTGTGCTCTCTACGAACTCCATCGAAATACCGATTCTCTACTTATCTCTACTCTCACTCGGCGTTATAATTTCTCCAGCGAATCCAGTCGGCACCGAGTCAGAGATTGCCCGCCAGATTCAGTTGTCTAATCCGGTTATTGCATTCGCCACGTCATCAACGGTTCACAAGCTGCCCAAACTCAAACACCGAACCATCCTCATCGACTCTCCCGAGTTTGACTCAATGACTATGAGTTGGAATTCGAAACACGAGCTCGACCGCGCCAAGGTGTGTCAATCCGACGTGGCGACGATCATGTACTCATCCGGAACGACCGGAAGAGTCAAAGGAGTGATGTTGACTCACAGGAACTTGACGGCAGCAGTTGCATCCGCGTTCGCTTCTGCACCAAAACGAGAATCCCCGGCGGTAATGCTGTTTACGATGCCGTTCTTTCATATTTACGGCTTATTTTTTAGCCTAAGGGCGGCGGCGTTGATGGAGACGGCGGTGGTGATGCAGAGGTTTGATTTTAAGATGATGTTGAAGGCCGTGGAGGAGTTCAGAGTTACACACGCTGCAGTGACGCCGCCGATAGTAGTGGCGATGTCCAAACGCGGTTCAACGGACGACTATGATTTGAGTTCGCTTGAGGCCGTAGCGTGCGGCGCGGCTCCTCTGAGAAAGGACACGATCAAGGCGTTCGCTTCGAAGTTCCCGAAAGTAGTTTTCGTGCAGGTCAGTGATGGTTTTCATTTTTATTATTTAATTTCCTTTTAAGAAAATATATTGGCGCACAAATGCAAAAGTTAAGCTGTGTAGTGGCGCGGTTGTTGATGATGAAGGCTTACGGATTGACTGAATCGACGGCGGGAGCTTTCCGGACGGCGGGTCCGGACGAAAGTCGGCGTTGGGGGTCAACGGGGAGGCTTTCTGCTGGTCTTGAAGCAAAAATTGTGGATCCTGAAACAGGAGATTCGTTGCCTCCAGGTAAAGAAGGGGAGCTTTGGATTAGAGGACCTATAATAATGAAAGGTATGTTCTTGCCTCAATTCGAGTAAATTCAGTTATTGTAACAACTAATATCATTGACATGTTACAATTGAAAGATTGGTAGATTCTGTTGAGATTAGAGTAGCAAATTTGTCAAATTGTTTTCTGCAGGATATGTTGGAGAACCAGAAGTTACTTCAGCTACATTGTTACCAGATGGGTGGATGAGGACTGGTGATCTTTGCTACATCGATGAGGATGGTTTCCTTTTTATTGTGGATAGACTGAAGGATTTGATCAAATATAAGGGATATCAGGTATTGTAAATTGCCTAAATTCTTCCTTTTACGCTGTTGAGTTGGGTTGCTGAGATCATACAGCTAATATTTCCATTTCCATTGTTGTTACATTGCGCAGGTTGCCCCTGCAGAACTAGAACACTTGCTTCTGTCCCACCCGGAGATTGCTGACGCTGCTGTCATTCCGTAACTAGCTTATAAGCCCTTTTTTTTAATCTTGAATTCTTATAATAGCCAATCTGGTGTTCTGCTAAGAATACAGAGTAAATTCTGATTAACAGAAAATTCATATTTGCAGATATCCTGATGAAGAAGCTGGTGAGGTGCCCGTGGCTTTTGTGGTAAGGCAGCCGCACAGCAGTCTCAACGAAGCAGAAATAATGGAATTTGTGGCAAGACAGGTGCTTCCTATACAACTGTTTAACTGGGGTGTTCCAATTTAATAAATATGTAATTATGCTGTACAATAATTTGTTGCTGACAGATAGTTGCGACAATATTGTGACAATATTGTAACCATTTAAAGAGTTTTGTATGTTTATTATTATTTGATTGTAGGTGTCACCGTACAAGAAAATAAGGCGCGTAGCTTTCATCAATTCTATACCTAAAAGTGCTGCTGGCAAAATATTGAGAATGGAGTTGAGGAAGGTTGCCGTTCCATCTAAGTCTTCATGTAGATTGTGATCTTTATAATGGGTGTATACTTTAGCTTGTTTCTAGTGTGAAATTCAGTGTACTGTAAATAATAATGAACTTTTTATTTTATTTATAAGAGGATGCGCAAGGGGCAAATTTTGAAGTGTATTAAAAATTGCATAATTTGGGTAATAGCATTTGTCTATTGTTGATGGAGGTGCATAGTCCCATTGGGTTCTGGTTCGTGGGTGACAGTGATGGATTATCTTGATCGGATGAGCCAATCATAGGCCCCATTCAATTAATCAGTGACGGTGGGAATCAGTACATGTGCTTCTTTCTTACATCCACGGTGTTGTCGGATCTATGATTCTTGTCCTTTAGAGTAAGATTGTCTGTTCCCACCCTATGGAAAATCTCGCTCTTCAAAATATGAGTTAGCTAAAAAATTTCTGCCTGATTTTTGCTGGTCTGAGCACCTTCAGCCACAAATGGTTATTAGTTTAGCAGTGCTTATAATCGTGATCATATACAGATGGCATATAACATTTGTTGTTTCACGGGTACAAAGAACTAATGTAAAAGGACAGTAGATGAGCTAAATATCTGGAAAGCATACCTCACTGGCATTAACAAACCTGGTCTATCATCACAAGTATGTGTAGTTCTTACAGACCTTGACAGTAATGAGGGAAATGCTGAGATATGGACACACAATAATAGAGCTACAGCTGTAGCTCATGTCACAGACCATTCCACAGGGTGTGCAGTTAAAAAGGAATTGCTTTGTAATGTAATGTCCTCAGAGGTCTAATGACTTCAGAAAAGCAAAGACGTCTCTTTCGCTTCCTGGTGTTAGAGAGAAGGCTACATCAGATTATGTTGGATGTCAGAGACTATGAAAGGGTTGTGAAAACAGTAGGGCTAGTTGAGTATAGGAGTTCAAGACCCCAAGTTACTGTCTTTAATATGTCGAAAACAAAGTTGTTTCTTGCTGCATATTCTCAGAAAGTAAATGCGGCACAAAAAAATCATATGCTGAAAAACTCAAAACAGAAACACATGGGAGATTGATATTAGGCATGGATAGATCCCTTGCTGCTGCTCTTTAATATTGCTGCTGTTCAAAAATCCCCAGATGCCATCGCAATACTGTGAAAAATGGAAATTGCTGGTGCTTGTATTTGTGATACTGTGTACAGGGTATAGTTACATGGATTGTACAAAAACTAAGAAGTTTATATAGATTCAGCTTAATGGAACAATATCATGTGAATATTGTTACATTCATTGATCTTTCTCATCTTGTAATTTGATGACTTCTCTCTCGATGTTGTTGGTTGGTTTGTTTTTGTTTTGGAGACATTGGATGTATGGATTAGTTTACCAATGCTTATGATCTTGATCATTCACAAATGAAAGAACTAATGTAAAAAGAAGAATAGATATTAAATATTTGCATGTGTATTATTTACTATGCTTTATTTAGTACATGCTAATGTTTAGGATGAAACTAGGTTTCAATTCACATTGAAGGCTGTAAAATCCCCTTGTATCTCTCCCAGTTTTCCAGTCTTAACTCCCACCCTTCCAAGCTTGATCATTGCTGCAGCGAAAGCTGCACTGAAGGAGTCAGCATCATTCGCAAAGATTTGAACAGTTGGTTTTGATTCAGGATCTATGAAAGGGCCTCATCTGAAGCAAGCAGGCCTTTCCCAACAAGAAGGCTCTGGTAATAAACATTATCAAAACCAAATGGTGTTTCGGCATCCAAGACAGTGGTTCTGTTAGAACCGACTGGGCATTGTGCTTTCAGCTGCTCGGCATAGCTACTATTTAGAGAGGGGTCTACATGAGGGTAGAGGCGATCGGCAAATCTGCTACAATGGGAAAATCCTAGTGTATGTGCTCTTGAGAGAGCATATCATGTCGAATTGTGTAAGGTTTTTTCTGGCGAATATAGCGTTCAGTTGGGTGAGGTTAAATGAAGGGTGGGGGATATTCTCAGGAACATGAGATTTATCTGATGAGTGCAGGCCATCACGACATCCCAATTCTACATTGAATGAAGGTCCATTAGCCTGATATGTGATAACAAACACAATAAGAAATGTCAGTTCTTGCTTGAAAACCAAATAGCTTGCAATGAGATAAATCTACTAGCTGAGCCTTTTAGTTTGTGAAATTCTTACCAGAACTACAGCATCCCCGGCAGCAATAGCCAATATGTCTGCACATGAGACAATACCAGGGCATGCAGCTTCCACTGCTTGCTTTGCTTTGATTATAGTGTCAAAACTAAATGGTGGAAGCGAGAGATTCTAGGGAGCAAACTTCTCTGCTTCTTTTTGATTGATCATTATTGAGGCATCACGGCCCTGCACTTAGACCAAAATGAAACATCAGAGTAATTCTGGAGAAACAAATCACTTGAAAACCTTTGAAATGAATTCCAGTGACAGTTGCTTAATTTGAAAGCTTAGCAAGACTTTGACATACTGTGATTGTTACATAAGAATATTGTTTACACTGGGTAACATCAAATTTCATGCAAAACCATTAGAAATACTAGTCACTCTACTTCAAGAAACTATTCATGGAAAAGCATTTAGCCGTTACATATACCTCAACAAAGCAGTCATGGAAAAATAGTCGAAGGATTGCAGGGATTGCAAAAGTGTTTTGGCTGAGAACCTGCCTCACAATCGCTTCCACATTTGGGCAGGCAGCGGTTATAGTTGCCCATCTCCCCTGCCAGCAATCATCAGATTCAGAACCATTAACGAGATCAAACCTTCCAAGAACTTTATTTTTTTTAGTTTTTAACTCTAAGATGTGTTTGTGTCTGTGTAGAGATTATAGAGCCTGATTGGCCTCGTTTATAGAAAAGAGCAGTGCCGTTTTCATCAAGTTAAGCATTTCAATGATGAAAATGACAAGAAACAAAATCCTATATTTTTATCTTTTCAGAAAATGAGTTACTATAAATTAGCAAACATAGTTTCCAAAACAGCTAAATTCAATGTGGAGACACCGAAGCCACCGCACTTTCTCACCTGATATATAGTTAGGCCAAATTCACAAAATGGCCAAGATTCTAACATTAATAGCAATGAGCTAGAATCACAAAATAATGCAATTACAGAAATTTTGTCCATTCAATTCATTTATACCTGACAAAAACGCGAACCCAGTTCAATGGAGATTGGAATATTTCATTTTTTTTCCCCAAAACAAATGAGCTTTCAGACTTGCTTTGACACAACCACAAAGATAACAAAAAGCTTGAATGAGTTAAAAAGAAATCAATTACTCTCCTTGAAGAAAATTACTTCACAACCAAACCAAATGTTTCTTATTCACACCTTTTATGTAACTTATGCAGATTAATCAACTAATGGCTGTGCAGTTTCTTTCTCCTTATTTCTCCTTGGATCATGACACTTTCTATAAGAAGAATTGATTCATTTGATTATAACATGCTCTCTTTACATGAACTAGTCCGGTATACAGTTACTTGAATTGGTTCACAACAATGTGTTGAAATTCAAAGACCATCATGCGATTTGTGGTGTACATACAAATCTATTTAGAGAGTTATGCCCGGAGGCGCTTCTGTGAGGATTTGCACGCTCTCTCCACTGCCGTCCCCAATGAAACTATACAATGACATAGGAGTGTGCACATTCTGATTGCCAACATCAGGGTACACTCCACAGTCATTCGGTGCCTAAAAATACGATAAGATGAACATATTAAACAAATATTAGCTTCAATCTAAATCAAATGTATGAGAATATGTTTGGATTTTTGTTTAATTTCAAAGAATTACAATTGTTAAGTGATGATGTTTTAAAAACTTATTACGTTAATCTTGAAAATGCTTTAAAACATGATATGATTTCTGATATAGATGGTTTAGATTTGTTTTCGGAGCTAAGAATTTTAAAAGAAGTTTTTCAAAGTGAAAAAAAAAATACCCTGCTTGATGTACTTAATTACTTGAAAAAAATTGATTCTTTTCCAAATGCATATATTGCTTATAGGATATTATTAGCAATACCAGTAACAGTTGATTCTACAGAAAGAAATTTTTCAAAATTAAAATTAATAAAAAAATATTTAAGATCAACCATGTCACAAAAAAGATTAAATGGATTAGCTATATTATCTATTAAGAGAAATATATTAGCAAACTTAGAACATAAAAATTTGATCGATAATTTTGCATCTTATAAAGCTAGAAAAATGGATTTTAAATGAATTTTTAGTAAAATTAATACATATATTTGACCTTAAATTTTTATGAAAGACCTAATTGAAACAATTTGCCTACGTCCCCAAAATTGGTTGAGCCGCCCGACTCTAATGGCCACCTTTCTACATATGCAATTGGTGGGGTTTACAAATTATACAAGATTGACGATTGTGTGCACCAGTTGATGCAGCAATGGAACAATATGTGAAGAACCTTAGTGATTGTGTTTCGACTTTTAAGCAACATGTGTTCTCAGTTTGCTTCATTTGCAGGATTTGATTTGATTAGGCTCGATGACCGAGCAAACAATGTTGCCAACTTGTTCAGAAGGGTTTAAGATTAAATTGATGCGACTCAGACTGGTGATGTCACTGTGCTTAATGGTGTTCCAGTTGTCTTTCCAGATATGTATAGCAGCAATAGGCTAGTAGTGCATGGCCTCATCAAAAGTTTGCTTGGAGAAAATGATAATTGAAGGAAGACACTTTCTCAGAAATTAATGGGGAAGATTGTTAGAGTCAGCCTGATTATGACAGATGAATTTGGGTGGCCATCGGAAACTTTTGGTTCACTCGTCTGTATTGAACTTTGGATGGATGATTTGGTGATTCTATGCTAACAGTACTGCTTATGAGTCTAAGTTGTACTATAAATTCATAAGCCTACTTGAGTTTCAACCAATGCTATTATTAATACAAAAGAAGAGATTTTGGACTAATGATTACTCAAGATTTGCAACATTACAGAGGAGACTGTAATCAATAAGTGTCAATTTTTTTTGGATATGTGTTAGATTTAGAACTAGATGACCTGTTTTCAACCAGGGAAACTTTGTGCTGAAATAATAAGGCAACAATCCTGGGAACTTTGTATATTCATCCATCTCAAAATTTTAGTTATTTCTCTCCTGCTCTCCGCAGTGTTGGAAGGCACCATTTCCCGCGGGCCCCGATGAATTCAGGCTGGATATGGGCCCCAAAAAGCCTTAAAAATAGATTTGGGACTATTTTGGGATAGGCCCAAGACCCAACAAAATTTTGGATTCGGGTTCGGGATTCTGTCGGAGCCCTAAACCCGACCCCAAATGCGAAATATTTTTAATTAAATAAAAATTGTGAAATTAAGTTTGCACCATTCCATGACTTTGGCCAAGCTATGGCTTGAAATCTGCACAAGAAATATGATTGAACTTTCTAAACGACAAACAATAAATATGATTTGTGGAGCTCATGGGTAGTTGCCGGATGACTGTAATTCGTAAACCAAAATAAAAAAAGGACAACTTTATAAAAATGTTGTCATTCTTAATTTATTCAATAACGTTATTACATATGATGGTGAGGATATATATTATTTAGCAATCATAGGAGCATAGACACACTTCTACTTTGACCAACTTGATCACAAAATCCTCTGCCACTGGGAAGCACACCAGCACAAGAGTTGCTACAGCATTTGGTCACGGCACTGAGAGCTACAAATGTCACTTAAAGGAGCAGTACAGTTTGCTGGTCCCAATGGCGGCGATGGCGGCTGACCAGTACAAGGATAAGAGCATGTGCACAGAGGCACAGGTTTGGCAGTGACATCGCAATTGCCTTGCCCTTGATCACCATGCATAGATTTACATCTTTTACCGCAGTCACTGCCACACTGTCCTAAGCCTGCTGAGCATGTATCTCCATTGATGCTATGGACTACATGAAGATATTAATTTGTATTAATTAATTTTCAAATTTTGCAAAATATATAAGATTAAAAGTTTATGCATGTGGTTTTGTAATAATAAATATATTTTTAAAAAAAAAGTAGGTGGAACCTTCATAATATTTGGAATAAAATCTTTAACATTTTAGATGAGGCATATGAATTTGGTTGAAAATCCATAAGCCTGATAAGTGAAAACAAACACAATAAGAAATGTCAGTTTTTGGTTGAAAACCAAAGCGCTTACAATGAGATAAATCAACTAGCTGAGCCTTTTGTGAAATTCTTACCAAAACTACAGCTCCCTGGCAGGGATTCTGCCCATAAGAGTGGACATAAAATCCATAACTCATTGTTCAACCCAAACCCAAATCAGATTAAATGATTCAGGTTGGGTAAGTAGTTAAATGAGTTTTTTTATATTAAAACCATCTAACTGTGATTTAGGTTTGGTTAACCCACAATTGAATAATTGATCATATTTTTTCAAAATCAGGCTATTTGAACCGTACCCACTTTCTTAATGAATCTAAAATTTAAAATTAAAGATTTTTGTTCTATAAACCTCTCAAAATACCAAAAATACCCTAATATTTCATATTCAATATAAATCTTCATCTCTTCTTTTTTATTCTCATTTTCTTCTCCAACACTAATTATTAATAATCAAAATGTCACAAACTTGGCATTGCAACATGAATACTATGAAATGGAGGCAATTATGGTATATATAATCTCTTGGAAATAAATTACCCTTCTTTAGAGGTATCCACTGCAATTGGTTGCCTCAATTAAGAATAAGTAAATTTTATGTCTATTTCGTTTTTCTATATCACCTTGATATTTCATAAATTTTGTTATATACTTGACGATTCATGGGATAAGATAAAACTGTAAATATTAATAAATTTAAGTATTAATATTATTCATGCTTCAAAAGATATTTAAATTTGATATAGAAAAAAAAAGAAGAACAAAGAATTAGCAGAGTGATCCGTGAAGTAGTTGTAAAATTTTTTAAATTTATTATAATTATAATAATATTGTGCTTTGTACTTATTAGTAATTTTCTTTATGGGTCTTTTTGTAGTATTAAATTTTACAAATAAATGAGTATAAAAAGTATTTTTGTGGTTCAAATATAAAAAGTCTTTTTGCGGTTTGAATAGCCCCACCATTTTTTTAATTCCACAAATCCTAACATAAAACTATATATTTCCCAAAATACCCTTATAATAAATATATTCAAATTAAGATTATATAAATTAAATAAATAAATCAGATTATATCTGCTCTGTTTCCTGCAACAGCCCTACCACAACTGTCGTTGCCACTGACGGAGATGTGGTCTTATGTTGACGAATTACACACTATTAGATTTTAAATTTTTCGATCTATTCAAATATAGTACCATTATCGGAAAATGAGACCTTGTAGCTGTGAAATGGCCACCTACAGAGGTGGCGACACCATGACTTTGCCAAAATTTTCAAGTTTTTCGATAACATTTCTATAATTTCTTACTATAGCATAGATCAGAAAATAATGATTATGTTGATGCCAAATTTGCCTGGATCATGGTTTATTCATTGTCGTCGGTAACATTGACGACACCATTGCTGGTGAAGAATAGTCACACCGGTGGATTAAATCAACTATGTCTTTCATAGTAATTAATTAAGAAATAGCATTAATTGTCATATTAAATATTAATTAATTTTTCTAAGATATAAATAGAAAATAAAAAGTCAATAAATTTTTGTATTAAATAATTTTGAAATAAAATTTAAGTGTTATTTATTTAACAAAGATCAATTTTTGTCATTTCCATATACATCACAATTAGAAGAATAATTTATCAAGTATATCTTAAAAACTTATTATTTGATTTTGTAATTTTATTTGATTTAAGATGAATTATTGCAAATTAAATTATTTAAATTTTTAAATTTATATAATAATTAATATGTATTTAGTAATTAATATGTATAATAATTCATAATTATTATAATTTTGATATAATTAAATTTACAAAATAAAAGACATTTTGATCATAAAACTCAAAGCAAACCCAAACCAATCCATACCCACCCTTGCACATGAGAAAATACCTGGGCATGCAACTTCTACTGCATGCTTTGCTTTTATTATAGTATCAAAACTAAAGGTGGCCAATGGGCCAGCAAGGAAGACCCATGCGTGCTCGTGCTTGTGCTAGTACTAGGTCGTGCCCACTATATACTTTGTGTAGTGTTATGCCGTGCCTAATTTTTTTTGCCTAGGCCTGGTACAGCACACGTGCCGTGCCCATGCGTGTCGTGCTCATGCGTGCCGTGCCATGGGTATTGCCATGCCGTGTCTAAGAAAAAAAGTATGAAAAGCTTTTTTTTTCTGTTAATTTTTTTAACGAGATATGCTAAGTTATCGGCGTATTTTTTTTTTTAATTATATGTACCTTTTTTTAGTCCATATGCCTTTGGTCAAATTCAATTGAATTAAAAGTTCAAAACTCAAGTCCATATTCAATAATGATAAACTAATAATAGTAAGAGAATATAATAATAACTATTAAGTTAGATCCTATGGTATTAGAATTCTTTTTATACTTAACAACAACAATAACAACAATAAATTTTTCTCAACGATTAACTTAATTGTTAACTTAGATTTACATAGAGTCATAGATCATAGTTCATAATAACATTATTACATACATTTTATAAAATCATGATATCAGCTATTCATTTAATAAATTATAAACATAAAATAATTAGAGTGTTTTTTTAAACTAAAATTTAAATGAATTTAAAAAACTTACACTAGTAAAAAAATATATTAGAAGATTTAATTTTAAGTTATTTGTAAAATTATAAATTATAAATTTACTTTCATTAAAAAGTGAAACGTGTTTATTGTATTCTTTTTCATGTGCCATGCTTTAGCCCATCTCTAATCGTGCCGTGCTTTTAAGGCCCACGTGCCCAAATTTCTAAGCTCGGCCCAGCCCCACCTGCATGTCGTGCCGTACTGCGTGCCCTATCGAAACATGCTCGTGCTGTGCCGTGCTCGTTCCGTGCCATGCTGGTGCCGTGCTGTGCTGCACGGACACGTGCTATGCCTGTGCCGTGCCACGTGCCACCCAGCCCGTTGGCCATCTTTAATCAAAACTAAATAGTGGAAGCAAGAGGTTCTCGAGAGCAAACTTCTCTGCTTCATTTTTATTGATCATTATTGAGGCATCACAGCCCTGCAATTAGAGAAAAATGCAACATCAGAGTAATTCTAGAGAAACAAATCATTTGAAAACCTTTGAAATGAATTCCAGTGACAATTGCTTAATTTGAAAGCTTTGCAGGACTTTCACATATTGTGATTGTTACACAAGAATACTGTTACACTGGGAAACATCAAATTTCATGCAAAACCATTGGAAAAACTAGTCACTCTACTTCAAGAAACTAGTCATGGAAAAGCATTTAGCTATTACATATACCTCAACAAAGCAGTCGTGGAGAAATAGTTGAACGATTGCAGGGATTGCACGAGTGTTTTGGTTGACAACCTACTTCACAATCGCTTCCACATTTGGGCATGCAGCTATGTAGAAATTTTCTACTAGTTGCTCATCTCTCCTGCCAACAATCATTAGATTCAAAACCATTAACGAGATCAAACCTCTCAAGAACTTTATTTTTTTTAAACTCTAAGGTGTGTTTATGTCTCTGTAGAGACTATAGAGCCTGATTGACCTCATGTATAGGAAAGAACAATGTCGTTATCAGCAAGTTAATATTTAAACGATGAAAATGACAAGAAACAAAATCCTATAATTTTATCTTTTTAGAAAATGAGTTACTATAAATTATCAAACATAGTATCTGAAACAGCTAAGTTCAATGGGGAGACAAAGAAGCCACCACACTTTCTCACCTAATATATAGTTAATTCACAAAATGGCCAAGATTCTAACATTATTTGTAATGAACTAGAATCACAAAACAATGCAGTTACAGAAATTATGTCCATTCAATTCAATTATATCTGACAAAAACACAAACCATGTTCAATAAAGATTGGAATATTATATTCCCCCCTAAAACAAATAAGCTTTTAGACTTTCTTTGACACAACCACAAAGATAACAAAAATCTTGAATAAGTAAAAAAGAAATCAATTATTCTCATTAGAGAAAATTACTTCACAACCAAACCAAATGTTTCCTATTCACACCTTTGACGCAACTTATGCAAATTAATCAATTAAAGGTTGTGCAGTTTCTCTCTCCTTGTTTCTCCTTGTTTACCCATTTGAAGAAGAATTGAAGGAAATTAAAAAGTATTCAAGAGCCTACCTTTCTTCACAAATCAAGCATCGAAATGATAGAATGTTGGATCATGTCAATGGCCGTAAGGAGATCACAGGTGGAAATCCTCCTCTTGATCACAATATAAATGCCTTTTCAATGGGTTGTTCAATTTTATTTTTTCTTTTTTTTGGTTTAGAATTAATAAAAACAGAAGAAGTAGAAGCAATATTTTCTGCATTCAATAGGGAGTAATTTAAACAAAGGTTGGGCCTCTAAAAAACTCCCAAAACTGTAAAGCTTACCATATGCATGTCGACCCATTTGTCTAATATCTCCCACTCACACATGATGAGACGACGTCGAAACAACAAGGTAATGAATGGAGAAACAATGAACAACTACATGTCTCCAGTCATACATGCAGATATACTGTGACCATGAACATATCCAAAGACCCATTCTAGGAGTCAAAAAACATATCTCAATTGCTGACCTAGGCAAAAGATGTCTTAATTGCAATCGTATGCAAGAGAATTTCAACATATGTTCATTGTATCCTAGACTTAATTCACTTTAATACTTAAGCATACTAAATCTCCTTAGTATGCCAAAATTGTGCAATCTCTTTATGTATTCATAATTGTAATATCCCACATATATTATACAATTAGTCGACTAATGAATCATATAAAAGGAAAAATTTAGATCTTTCTACTACATTCATGTCCATCAATCCAGAATAATCGCTTTCTTAGTCATGTTTCATAGACCGAATCATGTCAAAGTCATAGATAACATGCTAAAGTAGCAGACACCAGTCTGAGATCTCAAAAACATAGTTGATAGTCATAAAGATACCAAGGTTGACTTATAAAAAGTTATATGGAACTTACACAATGAGGAAGAAGGGAGATTATATCATTTTCTATTTTGGTCACCAAGCACGTGTGGTATGATACACGCACTATAGTGAATCTTCCACTTCAAGGCATCTCATTAATCCGATTCACTGTACATATCTTAGTCTAATCGTTCTCCCACAACATCCGACCTGAGTTTTTAAAATGAACGCTTCCTTTTAGCGCCAAAATAAAATCTCACATCTAGCTTCAATCAAGTCTCCATGATGGTGGGGTACAGTATAGTCGATCTATGAGAAATATCGTTTACGGCCTCATCTTGATTCTAATCAAGGTGACAAAATTTGTAGAATAGCCCTTTTTTTTCTTTTAAACAAATATATTGTCTCATTATTCCACTTATCTCATCTCAGCTTACTCCCAGAGCAACTGAGGCGACCGTTTGTGTAAGGAAACCAGTCATGACCTGACAACAGAGACAACAGCTTGTGTAAGAAAGCCGGTCATTGTTAGCCCAAATGGCTATAAAATATAATAATTTTGATGATAACAAACCACATGTTTTGAATAAACAAACAATAATACTTTGTGGTTTTATGAAACAAGAAATAAAAGTATTAGAAATATTTTTTGGACAGATTTTTCTTTTCTAGATGAAAACGGTTTCCTGCTAACTTAGAAAATGGCTTCCTGTTAAGGTCTAGAGAGATGTGACAATAAACAAAATAAACGGCTTCTTGTTAACTGGTAAACGGCTTCTTATTAACTTTCAGAGAGCAATATGCTTTTGCTCAACGATAACAGCGATTCGACAACTAGTAAATAGCTAATCGGCTAACCGATTATTTGAAATATCCTCCAACGGTAACTTGCTCAAGTCAAAATGGCGATCCGACAACAAGTTAACAGTGATCCGATAAGGCCCAAAAATGTGTTTAACGGCTAGTTTTGAAGTGTGCACTATATAAACTCAAGTCAAACTCATTTTTAATGATCCTTTGAATCCCCATTGAGCTAAAGCAAGTGCATACTACTCATTCAAAGCTTTCATGTCGCAAAATCAAAACACCTTGAGCTAACATTTGTATAATCATTCTAAAAGAGTGTGTTTGGTGTAAACTATATATTACTTCTCATATTTGTATAAGTGTAAGTGTTGGGATACACTTGAATTAAGAGATTTATGATAATCTCTTGTTGTAAAGGTTGATTAACACCTTGGAAGTCAATTGTAAATTGTTGAAGCCTTGGATAGTGAAATCCTCAAGTGTGGGTTGCTTGGAGGCGCGGACGGAGGCGGGGTTTACCGAACCACTTAAAAATTCTTGTGTTTGTTCTCTCTATCCCTTATCTCTTTACTTGTTCATTTGCTTGAATTTACATTTCTCAATTTGCTTAAGACATTAGTTTAAATTGATTTGTGGTTGGCATTGAATTATGGTGTTATTATTGAATAAAATTTTAAAACCCAATTCACCCCCCTCTTGGGTTGCCTAGCTAGAATTTCAGTCATGACCTGATGACATACTCTTATATGTGTGTAATTATGTCTTTCACAAAATAAATTGAAATAAGATAACTTTAAATATCATTGCATTTCAAAACAATTCATGTAATAAAGATTTTCACAAAAATGAATACATTTTAACAATGCAAAATTACAATCTATGTAGCCCTAATGATCAAGCATGAGAGGCGAATACATCCCTCATTACAGCTTTGGTAAGTGGATCAAATATCATATTATGCACAGATATATACTGTATGGTTACTTCCTTCTTCGCTAAAATGTCTCTTATGAAATTATTTTTAGTCACAATGTGTTTCCACTTACTGAGGTATTTGGTGTCCTTAAAGAAAGACATAGCAGCTTGACTGTCATAGTAGATAGTTACTAGACTAGCAGTACTAATATTAATCTCTAAGTCCTCCACAAATCTCTTAAGCCACAAAGCTTCTTGCACTATTGCAGAACAAATAATATATTTGGCTTCCATCGTCGATAAAACCATGCATGTTTGCTTCTTGCTACTCCATATAATTGCTCATCTGTTTAGCAAGAATGTCTATCCTGAGGTCGATTTGCGCTCATCCAGATCGCCACCCTAGTTGGCATCTAAATATCCAATAAGTCACAAACCACCTCTTTGATAGCACAAAGAATAATTTGTAGTGCCTTTGAGATATGCTACAATTCTTTTTACAGCACTTCAATGCTTCTGATCAGGATTAGACTGGTATCTACTCGCCAGTCCTACAACATAATTGATATTAGGCCTTGTACACATTATTGCATACATGAGACTTCCAATGGAATTTGCGTAAGGAACTTTAGCCATTCTTTCCTTTTCTTAAGGAGTCTTGGGGCACATATTGAGACTAAGAGATTGTCCTTTGGCTATTGGGGTATCTATCAGCTTACAATCAACCAACAATCAGCCATGTTAAATCTTTGAAGATCCTTTCAAGGATCTTTTTAATGTAAAGCTTTTGTGACAGTATTAGAAGTTTCCTCGAACGATTCCTGAAAATTTTAACTTCTAAGATATAAGCTGTTTCGCCCATATCTTTCATGTCAAAATTTGAGTATAGCCAATCTTTAATAATTTTGACAAACTCTTTACTGTTCACAGCCAATAAGATATCATCCACATACAAAGACAATATCACAAAATCATCTTCAAACCTCTTAATGTACACATAATGGTCTTCTTCAACCATTTTGAAGCCATAAGAAACTATAACTTGGTGGAATTTAAGGTTCCATTTACTAGAGGATTGTTTAAGGCCATAGATAGATCTTTTGAGCTTGCATACCTTGCGCTCTTGGCCTTTAACAACAAAATGCTATGGTTATAACATGTAAATTTCTTCCTCTAGTTTTCCATGGTGAAATGTAGTTTTTACATCCATCTGATGTAACTCAAGGTTTAGATGTGCAATGATAGCCAAGCTCATTCGTATAGAAGCAAACTTTACTACAAGAGAAAATGTCTCTTTATAGTCTACACCCTCATTTTGGGTATAGCCTTTAGCGACTAATCTTGCATTATATCTCTCGATTGTCTATCAACCAAGTCTCAAACATGATTGACTTTTATAAACTCCATCCTTTCCTTTATCACTTTCATCCACATATCCTTAGCAGATAATATGAGTGCCTCGTTAAAAGTATTTGGCTCCTCACCATCGTGTAAAGCAATCATAAAAGCTTCTCCCTCAATTTCAAAACGATGACGAGAACTACTCTTTCAAGGTAATTCCCTAGTTGGAATCGAAGTGACTGGTGTTTCACTCCTTTTTAGAGTGGCAATCCCTGAAAGACCTGTACTAGTACCAACATCGACGTTAGAAGTGATAACCTTATTTGGATCTTCTAATTCATAAAACTGAAAATCATTATCAACTTATCCAACGCTAGGAAATTCATTTTCCAGAAAATTAACATCTGATGATTCCAGTGTAATCATAGTTCCACTTGTATGTTCACCAATGAACACATATCCTTAAAGTTTTGAGTATCTAATAAAGATACAACTTTTACCCCTAGCTCCCAATTTCTTAAACTTATTATTAGGGTTAGGAACATAAGCCGCAGAGCCATGGCTATAGATTAGATAGGTCAAGTTTTCTACCTATCTATAACTCATATGGAGTGGAACTAACTGATTTTGAAGGAACTCGGTTAATTACATAGGCAGTAGTTAATAAAGCATCTCGCCAATAAGATATTTAAAGATTTGATTGCTTCATTATTAACCTAACCATTTCCAACAAAGTTCTATTCTTTCTTTTTGCTACACCATTTTGTTGCAAAGTTCTAGGAATAGTTAGCTGTCTATCTATTCCTTTCTCATTACATACTTCATTGAACTATTTCGAAAGGTATTCACGTCCTCAATCAGACCTCAGGACTTTAACATTGCCGTCTAGTTTATTCTCTACCATGTTCAAATATAATCTAAAGCAATCGAATGCTTCGAGAAATGAGGTAGACATGACCAAAATGTGAATAATCATTAATAAATGTGATAAAATATGAGGCTTCATATTTAGCCCTTATATTCGTTGGACACAGATGTCAGAGTGGATTAACTACAATGGTTTTAAGGCTCTAATTCCCTTATCGAATGGTTTTCTAGTTGTTTTTTCAGCTAAAAAATTTTCATATATAGGCAATTCAACCTTGGTAAGTAGGCCCAACATGTCTTCTCTTGCAAGTCTATGCATTCTTTCTTGCCCTATGTGACCTAATCTAGCATGTTAAGTAATTGCATATATCTCATTATTACTAGAAGAAGTAACATATGAAAAATAATTATTATCATAACTTGAACCATCAAGCATCGTATCTAATACAATAAAACCATTAACCAAATGCGCAGTTCTAATAAGGACTGAATTTAAGAAAATCTCCAAACAAACACCATAAAAATTTAAATTATATCTTAACTCAAGAAGAACAAGAACAGAAACCAAGTTTCGTCGAATCTCTGGTGCATATATGACATCGTGTAACAAAAGAATACGTCTATCATACAAAGTTAATTTGCTAGTGCCTATTCTTTTTACTTCAACTCTAAACTTATTGCCCACGTATATCCATCTAGTCTCCTAACTGATTTGACAATACTCCATAAATGCAACTCGATCATGAGCAATATAGTTTGTTGCTTCTGAGTCTATAGTCCACACAAGACGAGATTCGGATAGGAGTACAGTACTCATAACTAAAATATAATTCAACAAAGTGGAGTTAGGTCTTACCTTTTTTGGCTCAGTACACTTATGCGTAAAGCGACCCAACTTACTACAGTTGCAGCACCTCACTTAGATTTATCCTTTTTCTTGCCAGCACGCTTATCCCTTAAGCACTTTTTAGCATCTGGCTTCTTGTTAGGATCAGATTCTTTACCCTTCTGTTTATATTATGGCCCATCTTGCTTTTAAAGCCTGGAGCTTTACGCAAGCTTGACTCGGCCATATAAACATGATTAGAAAGCCTAGCAGTCTCAAGGTGCTCTGCCTCTATCTCTAGGTGATGAGCAATATCATTGCAAGTTTTGATATTCTCATTGTGAGTCATATTCATCTTCATGTGTTCTCATGTATTAGGTAAAGATCTTATCACTGCCTGGACTTATTGTTCATTAGTTTGAATATGTCCAGCAGACTTAAGTTCACGAACCATGTTCTACATGCTGCCTTATAGAATGATTCTAGCGCTTCCAATACGAATCTAACTTGATCGTAAGTCTTCTCGACTTAGTGGTCGAGATGCCACCAAACTTGTCTTTCAGAGCAAGCCACATCTCTTGAGTAATATCATATTTCTCAAACTCACACATAAGTTCATTTTGCATGCTGCTCAACAACGTTATGTGAGCATTGTTATTCTTCTATTTCCAGGATAAGCCTCAAGATCCCTCCTGTGTTGAGCAGTATTGCCTTGCTCAGGTTCAGCTAAGGTGTTGTTAAGAGCTTCTAGTGTCTCTTGCTCTTCAAGGATGTATTGAATCTTACAATGGCAAATATCATAATTGTCACCATTCAGCTTCTCACCTTTGTTCAACTCGGCCATAATGTTCTTAGATGTAGATGCCATCTCAACTTTTATTTAACAAAGAGGCAATTTAAAATTCAATCAATAAAGGTAAACTAATAATGACACACAAACAATTAATTTTTTCGTAAACATAAACCAAAAAACCATGACAAATTAATATTGGGAATGAAATCAAAAAGTCGTCGAAGCTTCCAATCATAATCCAATTCCTTTTATCATATTCATCATTAATTTGATTTTAATGAGCAAAATTATCAGTTATAATTATGCATTTATTAAATTCAATTTGATTAAAACTCCCACTCAACAGAATGATTAATGAGATACCATAAAAGAGTATATAAATGTAAGCAACAACTAATGTAGAAATTCATTAATAAAGTCATAGCAACATATTGTTCAACCAACAAAATGAAAACCAACATCAAAGCAATAAAAGTTAACAAATAAAAAAAATAACTAAATATAGTCAAGCTAAAACATATAATCTTCGATATGTTCTTAAAATATTACTTTTTTTGCTCGTGACTCTTTCATCCAACTTATACTCAAGTGTATCTCCATATAAAAACAATTGTTCCTTCTTAATGTTCTTATTTATGGTTTTCTTATACCATAACTTCTGCCCTCTACCGAGGCAACTAGCTTGTCTCCCGTTCCGAAGGTTCATGTGAATGCTAAATACTGAGGTTCTCCTGATCTTTGAAGCAAGACGGTGCTCCTCCACCAGCTTAATTTCACGCCTCAGCATACGATATTTATTGCTCAGGAGATTCTTAATCTCCTCTAACATGTGAGCCTTAAAGACAAGTGTATTATCATCATTAGGTAAGGAATTCATGAGGACCCGTTGATAATAATCCCAATCTGCATACTCAATGTCTGTTTTTCCATATTTTAGCTGGCTAAAGACCTCATATATGTCTTCTATATTCATACACATAAAATGGTCAGGGTCTATCTTATAGTTCTTCATTTTCTTCATAAGTTCTTCATAAGGTAAGTTATCATTAATCTCAATTAAATAAATGGGTAAAACCCAAGCTCTATATGTCATTAACCCGTCTTCCTTAGTCCATAATTTTTGAATGAGAGACTTTTAGGACAAAGTACATAATGTTCATATCAGTGATTGTTAACAAACGACTAAACACGAGAAACAATCTAATTTTAGCCAATTTCATGAAAAAATATTTTCGAGTTTCCACTAGAGCGAAATATCTTTTAACATATAATGCTTATCCACGAGATTATAGATATTCATCCAAAATTTCATTTCAAAAAATAAAGCGATAATTAGAAATTTTGATTTTATATTAAAAACAAATATGAAATTAAATTTCGAATCAAATAGGGCACCCAAATCGGAGTCCCCGATAGCAAGATACACAAAAAAATACTAATATGGACAGATCCCCATGAGCGCAAGTAGGAGCGTGAGCTTCACACGGGCCACAGTTCAATGCACGTCACCATACGCCACTTTGCGCAGTTTCGGTGATGTCGGGTCCGGCACTATCCGACTCGATTTTTTGTCTTGAATCCAGTGGTCCCTCGGATTTTCAAACAGAGATTAGAATAAGCTAGAATCATCAAAAAAATTGATTCTGGCACTATTTATCATCTTCTCCAAAAATTAAGTTTTCTAATTTTTAGCCTTAAATCCAACCAGATTCTTTTTTTAGCCATAATTATCTCGATTTAAGTCCATTTTTAACAAATCACATAACATTGAAAAACTCTCGAAGAGATCTTTTCAATGATATATTATATACAATGTCAGGTTGCCTAAACCAAAAGTTATAAGCAATTAAAGTTTCAGGTTTCATGATTTCTTAAGGTTCATGCAATCTAAACCCTAGTCCTTTTCTATTTCTATCAATTCCAAAATTTATACAATAATTCAAGCATTTCAGAACATTAAACAGCCACCAGATCACATATTCCATAAAAAATCAACTAACATATAAATTTCATTTTTTTTCATAAAACAAACTCAACCGTACGCACGAATCCAACACCAAATCTGGCTCTGATACCAATGAACGAAAGTGAAAAGGATTCGAGCGTACCTTTCTTTACAAATCAAGTAGTGGAATGATCGAATGTTGGATCACGTCAATGGACGGAAGGAGATCACTTATGGAAATCCTCCTCTTGATCACAGTATAAATGCCTTTTCAATGGGTTGTTTAATTTTTTTTTATTTAGAATTAAGAAGAACAGAATAAGTAGAAGCAGTATTTTCTACGTTCGATGGGGAGTAATTTGAGCAAAGGTTGGGAAGTTGATTTTGAATCAACTTCCCTCTAAAAATCTCCTAAAACCGTATATGGTAACTGCTAGGTTAGGACGAGTCGGCATATCATGGGCGACCTATCCGTCTAAAAAGAATTGATTCATTTAATAATAATATATTCTCTTTACTTGAATCAATCTTGTATACAGTTACTTGAAATGCCTCACAACAATGTGTTGAAATTCAAATACCCTTTTGCAATTTGTGGTCTTGATAAAAATTTATTTAGTTAGAGAGTTGCTTTGCTTCTTTGTCTTGTTATTAATTTGAATGATGACAATGACAAAAAGACAAACATTGGAACCCATTAGCAAACATGGTTTCTGAAACATCTACATCCTAATTAAAGATGGATAATGGGCCGGACGGCATGTGGCACGGTACGTGTCCGTACAGTACGGCACGGTATGAGCACATTTTGGTAGAACACGCGGCATGTATGCAGGTTGGGCTGGGAATTTTAGACACATGGACTTTAAAAGTAGGGGTGGGCAAACGGTTCGATTTTTGCCGAACCGAACCGAACCGAATCAAACCGAAAAAATTTTGGTTCGATTCGGTTCGGTTCTGAGAGTAAAAATCAAATGGTTTGAATTCCTGAGAACCGATTGGTTTGTGTTCGGTTCGAATAAAAACCGAACCGAACTGACAAACTGATCGGTTCGGTCCATTTTAATTAAAAATATATAAACCTAAATTCTAAAATCTCTCAATTCAATTCCCAATTGTAACCCTAAAAATCTAAATCGCAACGACAATATCTACTCCTCCTCTCTTACCTCTTGGTGTCTCCCTCAATGTATCTATCTCTCTGGGTCTCTCCCTTGCCACAGTCACGGTCACGACCAACAGCGGCATAACTTCTCCAGTCGGTGATGCCGTCACAACTCACTAGCTCAGCCTCCCACTGTCACGCCTCACAGTCGTCACTCGCCGCCCTTCAGCTCGTCAACCTCTCAAGGTCATGCCTCACGGTCAATTGCCATTCGTGGTCTAACTTTCACGATGCCCTCTCTCTTGTCCAAACCGCATGCCATCAGCCTTCATCTTTGATCTTCACTACTGGTTACTGCAGGTGTTTTTTTGTTTTTAAATTATGCTATGGCCTGTCACTATGAGCTTGTTTTATTCCCGTTTCATGGCAATTATAAGAGGGATTGATTTTGTGCTGGTGTATATTGGTTATTAGACTTGAATATAGTGAGTGCTGGTGTATATTGGTGCTTGTTTTTAAATTATAATGGTTGTGGCTACTGTAAGTTAAATGTAATTGTAAATAATTTGTTGTGGCCATTGTAAGTTAAATGGAATTGTAAACAATTTTTTTTATAATTTATTGTTTATACTTTCATAGTTTCATTAGCCATAATCATGTAATTGTAAACAAATATTGCCATGTAGAAGAAAATAAAGAATAAATTTATGATCGGTTGGCATAATTGTTCAAGTAAATTAAAATCATTGTTCAAGTTTTATCGAATGTTGATGCGGTATTGCGGACTTGTGTTTTATTTTTTGTTGTTATGGATTTATAATTTCTAATAGATTTTAAATTTAAGTGTGTTTGTGAATTGTGACTATACCATATTAGGATTTTTATTATTTTACTTTTGAGTTGAGGACTTTGTATTTGTTTATTTATATCTAGTGTTAGTATGTGTTTAGAGTGTGGTTGGTAGTTAATATAGGTGTTAATTGCAAAATTCAGTGAAACTAGGTGAAAATGTAAAATCTCGTAAGATTTGGGGATAAAACTGTAAAATCAATAAAATGTAAAGTCTGAACTGAACCAAACCAAACCGAATTTAAGAACCGAACCTAAATAATTCGGTTTCCTTCGATTCGGTTCTCAAATTTGGTTTGTATTCGGTTCAGTTTCTAGAGAACCGAATTGAACATGGAATTGCCCACCCCTACTTAAGAGTACGACACAATTAGAAATGGGTTAAAACACGGCACGTGAAATTATCTAATAAAAATGAACAATCACAAAGATTCCTATCTTAAAAAATTCTTCCTTATTTACGTCATCAGGTATGAATTAATCCAAGCATAATCATTCACAGCATTGAGTCAATTCAAAATTATATAAAAATAAAAAAATAAAATTGACATTATTGTACTTTATTATGACAAATTAAAGATTACAAAAATGTCATTCTCCCTTTGAAATAACTAAAAGTGAAAAAAAGGCCATGGAAGGTACAATTATATTAGTCGTTTGATGTTACATTTGGAACGTAAAATACAAGTCTAGCCTTTTTTTTCCCCTTTCTTATACGTTGAATTGAAATCAAGTGCCTCAAACGGTTTCGGTTTGCTAGTATTGTTGTGTTTAATTACGAAAAAAAAAATTCTTTATTATTGGCCACGAAAACCAACGAGTTGTGCATATCATTATTAATTTCATCGCAGCTAGCCAACAAGATAAGATAAGATTATTTGAAAATCACAATTTTGTGACAATTATCAACTAGACAGACACACACGCGCGCGCGCACACACACACACATATATATATAGAGAGAGAGAGAGATTAAGATTAAATGGGAGATTGATACTACAACGAATAGTCATCTTTAAATATTATATAATTCTTATATTTTTACATTTTGTTTAGGGTTTTTTCCGCCCAGGCCCAGATGTTTCAATAATTTCCGCCACTCCCCAAATGTTTTGACACGTTGCACAATGCACCCAAATCCGTTAATTTGATCATTTATTCTAACAATCAAACGATAAATTCAGAATTTCATGTCTTGAATATTATTTGATAGTAAAAAATTAAATATATTTGATAATTTAATTGACGGGATTATTGAGTAATTAATTTTAATTAAGGATTTTTAACTTAAATATCAATTGATGGATTATGATTTTATGTCATTTAATTTTTTTTTTTTAATTCAAGATAAGGGGCATTTCTGACTTTAAACCAAATTTCAAACAATTCTGTTAAAATTAACAGCCAAATTAACGAAAATGGGGGTGCGGCAGAAATTGTCGAAACTTTTGGGTGCGCGGTGAAAATTATCGATACATTTGGGGGTAGGACGAAAATAACCCTTTTGTTTAAAACTAATATTAATAATAATATGAAACGAGAGTTATAAAATTATAAAAGCAAAAGGCCAGTTTTGTAAAAGTATGGTGGGCGCAGATACAACATTGTACATAATGGACTAAATTGAAAGAAATTGAGATATAAAAGGAAAATGTACACTATTCATGACATATGGTGCTGACTTTGAACTTCTTAGTCTAAGTCGTTATTATATTATTGTGCTAAAATTTACACACCCTAGCATGACATTTTCCTTTAGTGGGGTCATAAAGGATTAATTTGAATAGCACAATTTTTTTAAAACATAAATTATTAATTAATTTAAGTAGAGATGGCCAATGGGTCGGGCAGCACGGGCACGGCACGACACGAGAATTGCACAGACACGGCACATGTTTGTATAGTATGGCACCGCACAAGCACGTTTTGGTAGGGCACGCGGCACGACACGGCATGCATGCTAGGCTGGGCTGATAATTTTAGGCATGTGGACCTTAAAAACACGAGGCGATTAAAGATAGGCCAAAGCACGGCATGTGAAAAGGCCCGCAATAAGCATGTTTCACTTTTTATTGAAAATAAATTTAAATTTTATAATTTTATAAATAACTTGATATTGAATCTTTTAATATATTTTATCAATGTAAGTTTTTTAAATTAATCTAATTCTTAGTTTCAAAAAAATACTCTAATTGTTTTATGTTTATTATTTATTAAATGAATAATTGATATCATGATTTTAATAAATAAAATTATAAATATCATGATTTTATAAAATATATGTATTAATGTTATTATAGACTATGACTCTATGACTCTATGTAAGTTCAAGTTAATAATTAAGTTAACCCTTAAGAAAAATTTAGTATTATTGTTGTTAAGTATTAAAAAAGAACTTTAAAATTGTAGGATCTAACTTAGCAATTAGTATTACATTCTCTTACTATTATTAATTTATTATTATTGAATATGGACTTGAGTTTTGAACTTTTGATTCTATTGAATTTGACTAAAGACACATGGACTCAAAAAAAGCACATGGTCTTATAAAAAACATGCCAACAACTTGGCATGTCTCTTAAAAAATGAAAAAAAAAAAAAGAGAAAAAAGCTTGTCATGCTTTTTTCTTATATACGACTCGACACGAGACCCGTGGGCTCGGCATGTGTGCCGGATTAGGCCTAAGAAAAAAAAATTAGGCAGGGCATGGCACGACATGAATCACATCGTGGGCAAGGCACGACACAAGCACGAGCTCGTATAGGCCTTCCTTTAATGCTGGCCCGGCCCATTGGACATCTCTAATCCTAATATATGAATTGATTGGCAACAAAAAGACAAAATAGTCCTCTTTTTCAATGGTAACCAATTTACATAGAGGCCACCACACTTAATTTCACATCTCATATATAGTAATGGTATAGTCTTGTTTCACAAGAATTCAACACTACACATATTAGTAGCAATGAGCCAGAATAGAATCACGATCCATACAATGCAATTTCAAAAATTCTTGATCTGTCCATTCAATTAATTTAGGGAAAAAGCCATCTACACTCTCAAGATTTTACTTAAATGATCACACAGACCCTTTAGTTTCATAAATAGTCACACACACCCCTTTTTTACTATTATACCCTTTGATTACAACAACCTAAATAAATACAAACATAGTAATAAGATAAAAATAATAAATATATATCATATGATACAAATAAATATTACAATAAGTATAATTAATAAGATAATGTATATAATGAAAATTATTCTTAATATTAAGCTATTATTAGTCTATCCCGATGGATTTTATTAATATTAAAATCTATTAATCTAAAAATTGATTTTAAGATTTATACTACTATAGACATAATTTAAAAAATTGTAAATAAAATAATATAAATTTTATAAATTACTATGAATGTTAGGTAATAGCTATAATTAATTTAATATTATTAATTTGTCAAATATATTTTATTAAAAGAATATGACATATTAATAATGTTAAAATAAATTTTCTAATATTCAAAATAATTTATAAATTTTATCTTAGTTTATATATTATATTATTTTTATTTTTATGTATATTTATTATAGAAGTTTATTTAAAGTCAATTATTGGGTTGTTGTAATCATGGGCATAATAGTTAAAAGAGGGTGTGTGTGACCATTTATAAAACTGAGGGCGTCTAAGTGACTATTTAAGCAAACCTTAGGTTTGTGGGTGGTTTTTTCCATCAAATTATTAACGTATGACAAAAACGCGTGCCAAATATCAATTGAAGGAAAATTGGAATATTATGATTTAACTTTATGTAGATTAATTATTACTAGCTAATTATTTCTCTAGCCTGCGTATTTGAACAAATCAAAACAGTATAATCAGGAGTATATTATTTCAAAAGTTGAGAAACATTTTGGTTTCTAGTGTTAATGATATTGATGTTTGCACAGTAACTAAAAGATAAATTAAGTGAAAATTTAAAATCAGTTTATAATTGTGTTAAAACTGTAAATATGTTAAGAAAAATAAAGGCAAAGCAAATACAAATTAAAATAGTAGTTAGTACTGATCTGAGGACAAATTACATGAACAACTTTAATTTCTTTTAATAATTTGATAAGTATTAAGCAAAGAAACTAAACAAATAATGGCGTAGGACTGATTTGTAGTGAGTTAAAAACTCATATGGTATTCCATAAGAATTGAAACATTAATAGTTTATTACTTACTTGAAGATAAAAAGAAATAGTCTATACAATCCAATTTTAGTTTTAAAAAATTCATCCAAATAACATAAAATTTATTAAATGGAGTAAAAATTTGTTATTTGCCTGATTATGTTCAGATTGGTTAAATTCAAGAAGCTATACTTTAATAGCCACCTTTCTTGATCTGCAGCTAGTGCGGTTTAAAAATTAGACTAGATTGACGATGGTGTTGATGCAGCAATGGAACCATATGTGAAGAACATTATTGATTGTGTTTCGATTTTTAAGCAACATATGGTTCGTAAACCAAAATAAAAAAGAACAACTTTATAAATATGCTGTCATTCTTGATTTATTCAATAATGTTCTTATTTAGCAATCATACAAGCATAGACACACTTCTACTTGACCAACTTGATCGCAAAATCCTTTACCACTCACTACAACAAAAAATTTTCGTTGCCACTTCGTCGCAATAGGAGTGTTGCGTTAGGTCTTTGGCGACGAATTTTTAAATTTTGTCGTTAAATGTCTCGTTTTAGCGATGAATACTATTGTCGCCAAAAGCATAAACTATTCATCAATTTATGTGTAGTGATATGAGTTTTGGCGGCGAACTATTTTGTCACTAAAAGTATTTATATCGATGAATAATATTTCTATCGCTAAAAGGTGTTTTTCGTAATGAATAGTATTTCACGATAGAATAGTATTTTGTAGCTGGACTCCCTTGTACTCATACTATAGCTGCAATTAGTCATGCAAGACACATAACAAAAGAGTACCTACCAATGTACTTCACCAAACAGGCATATTTAAACACTTATGCAGTAATGTTTAAGCCAATACCTAATAAGGTTACATGGGACCCCTGCAAAGGCCAAAACTTTCTCTACTAGAGATTACTAAGAAGATTGGAAGACCAAAGAATTCAAGGAAGAGAGCAGCTACTGAACCAACGAAAAAACTAGATCATTCTATATTTGTTGCTCCTTTTACTGTGGGATAAACCACAATGTCAGGAAATTCCCATTAAGGCCATCGATAGCAAGAGGCATGAGAGCTTAGAATCAGGTGTCAATCTATTTTACATACTATTTTAATTACTGTTGTTATATTGAACTTAAATTCTTTATTGTTATATACATAATTTTAAGAAGGTGTTAGTGGTCTAATGCAGCAAGTACTTCAAAGAGAACAAAAAAATTGTATATACTGATTTCAGTATAGACTAATTTTTAGTTTGTTGTAGTCATTAATAATTCTTTTATATTTATATATTTCAATTTAAATACGTTGTAGGTAGTCCAAAGGAGAGATTACTATTAATAAAGGAAGATGAGGTAACAGAGGAAGAAGAGCTTCTTCATTGACTACAAATAGAGGTAGAAGAGGTATTATTCTAATATTGATGTTTGATGTTTGGAAATTGCTAATGTTTAGTTTAGATTTTAAAGTTATAATTTTTCTGTGCAGGCTAATATGAAGCTGATAATCTTTCTCCAAATCCAACTCAAGGTTCACACGCTTCACAGACCATAGATTATTTATGAAGCATTTGTATTATCATATTTTGAATGCACCAACTATTATTAGTGGATTTGGCTATTATATATTTTGAATGCATAAACTGATAATAGTGCGATAGGCTATTATGTATTTTGAATGCACAAATTGTTAGTAGTACGATGAGCTATTATGTATTTTGAATGCAAGAACTATTATTAGTGCATCATGATATTATGTCATATTTGAAAGCACATACTATTATTAGTCCATTAATTATTCAGAAAAGTTAATGAAAATTCTTTTGATTACTCAGAAATTTTTTTCTTATGATATTTCAAATGCTTTGATTTTGATTACATCTTAAACCACAATGATTGATTGTTACAGTACTTTGTCATGCCTATTACATTATTTTCTCATGCATAAGCCTACCACAAAGCTACAAACAAAAACCATGACCAATTTTAGTTTTGCTTCAATGCATCGTAGCCTTTCGTTCATCTTCATTTAGCTCCATGACATGATTACATGTGGAACTACGCATTTTTACATCTTCTTTTGCTGCCCATCCCCAAAAATTACACTTTTTAAACCTGTATATCCAAAATATTTTATTTGGATTTTCCAAAGCACATGCCTACACTCCATAGTTGCAGTATTTAGGGTAGCAAGTAACTTCTGCAGGTTTCTTAGCTCGACCCTTAGAATTTGTACTTGAGTTACTATTGGAGGACATTATTTAGTTGGAATTTATATATGTGAATACTGAAATTATGTTTAGGTTTGGAATGAATATTGAAAATAGGTGGATATTTTATGTTTGAATGAATTATAGTGTATGTAGAGGCTTAGAGTTGCTATTGTTGAATGATAAAGTGTTAAATTTAAAGTATTTGGCTTGTAATTGTACTGTTTAAACTGGCTTGGAGTTGCTGCTGTTGAATGATAGTATCAAAATTGAAGTGTTTGGCTTGTATCAGTTGGAATTTGATTTTTAAATGCATGTAACAAGTTATATAATCAGAAAAGTAGTCGTTTTTTTAATCTAGCAGCTACTTTTCTAGGGTAATTTTTTAAAATTTTTCTTTGTAATTTATTTCATTTCAAAGGACAAAATCGTCTTTTAACCTCAGGGTCAAAATTGGCTTTTAACTTATATTCTATTAAATATTTAGTTATTTTTAACATTTTGGTGGTAAAGTGATAACAGCTGAAATATTAGATAGTAAAACATAGTTTTCAGGAAAACTTGGTAATAAATTGATATATTAAGAAACTTCAAGTGGGTATATGATAATATCCCTTTATATAAAAGTTGCTATTCAGGCCATGACTATGTATCCCTGATTTTGTCGACTACCCATATGACCATTGGATACAAATTAATGTAGATTTAACCATACAGAAATGAGCCAAGTAGCAGCTGGGAGTTACTTGCTTATTTGGTAATTGGCAGGTAAACTACAAACAAACAAATATACAGACCAAAATGACAAGTGAGTTGTTAAGATTGGAAAACAACTAACAACAAAACAAATGCAACAATTGGTTCCCAATAAATTGAGGGAAATTAACAATTGCACCATGCAAGTATAGGCTGCAAATGGTTTTAGCTTAATGGTAAGCCAAATTAAAAGCAGTAAGTTATTGCGATAAGGTGGTTTAATTTAGGGTAAAAAAATTAGGTGTACTTTGGAAAAATGTATTTTTATAAAAAAAAAAAAAAACAAAGGGTAGAAAGTAGAGATGACAACAGTCAAATAGTCGAGAGTGGACAATCTTGATAACTTAATGGAGACACTTGTGTATTGACTTATGTATAAATTGTATGTTAAAAAAAAGGTTATTATCTTTTTGCTACTAAAGTAATTGGAAAATAACAATTAAGTGCAACAACTTTCGCACTCTAACATTTTACTACTAAAGAATTACAAACTCTTACATTCTACTACTTTTTTGTTAGTTGACCATTAGTTGACCTTTAATATACCAATTACACACTTGTTTAATTTTTTAAAATGGATTTATTAAGAAATTTAATAAAAAAATTTATACGTTTAAATAGCCCAACTCTTACACATATACTGTAAAATACCACTAATACGCTTTATAAAAGGACTATTTTCTCAATATCCACAAAAAACTATCTTATTGGTTGCCAGCATGTTGAATAGGGGTATGATTGTTATTTTATGGTTTTAGTATTTTAAGTTCAAAGGTAAAATAGATCTTTTATTTATCAAGAGTTTAATTGGTATTTTACAAGTCTATATATATGTAATGACTAATGAGTCTTGTAATTTATTTTCTTTCAAAGCAAGGACAGAATTAGTATTTTAGATGTCAACTAATAGTCTTTAATGAAAAAGTAGCAAAATGAAAGAGTTTATAATTCTTTATTTCATATATTTGGTGATCTATTGAGAGTATTGAGTTTTGGAGATTTATTGAAAGTGGTGAGGTTATAATTTGTTGAGAGTGTTGTTAATTTAGTAATTTGTTGAGAGTTGTGTCAAAAAATTTGTAATTAACTAGTTGTGATAGAAGTTTCAAAAAAAAAATAGTTGTGATAGAAAATTTGGAGGGGCTAATTTTAAAAAAATAAAATTTTAGGGCAATTTATGTAAATTTCCCTTGATATTGAGGAGATATTTGCTATGTATAAAAAGTTTTTAGAGACTAAAGATAGTTAAGGAAAATTTACCATTGGTGTTAGTGGACATCGATCTAAAGTAGGCCTTTTAACACCCATTTAACTTTTTACACCCATAATTTGTATTTATATTTTATATTTTAAATAAAAATTTTTTGAGAAACTTATAAAATTTTAGAGTTATGCAGATGGAAATTATGTAATAGAAAGAAAATAATTTAAGATTTTAGGGCTTTATATATTTTATAAATAAAAACTTAAAATAAATAGTTTTTTTATAGGGTGAAGTTTGCAGAAAGATTGTTAATTTTGATTTATGGGTTTATATTTTATAAATTAAATTGAGGGTATTTTAGAAAACAAAATTTCAAAGGAGTGTTATAAGAATTTTAAGGGGGTGTTAAAAGCTCTACCCCCTGATTGATCTATCCTTAAACTAATGAATTTGGACCGGTTTTATTTCTAGGCTGGACTGACGTGTCTCTCAATTTTTGTTGGACCCAGTGGAGGCCCATCGTTGCAGGATTTTTTTAATTAAAGAAAAAAAAGATAAAAATAAAAAATGGAAAACTGACACATCACTACAAGGCTAGCAGACTCCGATTTGTTGTGGTGATCTGTGTGTTAGCACCAGAGGGAAATGATGAACTCGTACATGTTCAAATTATAGCAAAACCATTCTATTAATTAATTAGCTCTTGTTTTTCAAGCTTGGATCCCGCAGAAATGGATATCCTTTTTGCTCAGATCCAAGCGGACCTCCGCTCCAACGACGCTCTCCGCCAGTCCGGCGCTCTCCTTCAAGCTCTCCAACAATCCGCCGCCGGCCGCGACATTTCCGTCATCGCCAAAACCGCCGTAGAAGAAATCGTCGCCGCTCCAGCCTCCGCCGTCTGCAAAAAACTCTCCTTCGACCTTATTCGCTGCTCTCGCTTGACCGCCGATCTCTGGGACTCCGTCTGCTCCGGCATCCGCTCCGATCTCCACTTCCCTGACCCTGACGTCACCGCCGCTGCGATCTCTATCCTTGCCGCCATCCCTTCTTACGCCCTCTCCAAACTCATCTCTGATGCCAACGCCGAGATCTCTGGTTGCTTCGACTCTCCGTCTGACAACCTCCGCCACTCCATCACTGAAACCCTAGGTTGTATTCTCGCACGTGACGATTTAGTCACGCTCTGTGAAAACAACGTGAACTTGTTAGACAAGGTGTCCATTTGGTGGACGCGTATCGGCCAAAACATGCTCGACAGATCCGACAACGTTTCGAAGGTGGCTTTTGAATCCGTCGGTAGACTGTTTCAAGAATTCGAATCGAAACGAATGAGTAGATTAGCCGGGGACAAGCTCGTGGATAGTGAAAACTCACTTGCGATTCGATCAAATTGGGTCTCCGCGATGGTGAATTTCGTGTGGAAAAAACGAAGCGCGTTAATGGCACGCTCGTTGGTTTTACCGATAGAGAGTTTCAGGGCAACAGTTTTTCCGATTGTATACTCAGTGAAAGCTGTGGCTTCTGGGAGAGTGGATGTGATTAGAAGATTGTCAAAGGACTCCAATGGAGTTAATGGAACACAAGTAGACTCGAATGCGGAGAAATTAGTCGGGGTTTCTGATGTGGTGACACATTTGGTTCCATTCTTGGCATCGTCATTGGATCCAGCGGTGATTTTTGAAGTAGGTATTAACATGTTGTATTTGGCTGATGTGCCTGGAGGGAAGACTGAGTGGGCTTCGCAGTCGATTATTGCAATTTTGACACTTTGGGATCGGCAGGAGTTCTCGTCAGCCAGAGAGAGTATTGTTAGGGCCGTTGTTACGAATTTACATCTATTAGATCTTCATTTGCAGGTTGATGTTCTCTTATACTTTTTTCATTTTTATATTTGATTGTTGTTGTAATTTATATTTCCATATAAGCGAACTGATGAAAAAGGATATGATAGATTTAACATTTATTCTTTGATGAAATATAGAAACGTTGATTTGTTAAAGAATGTTCACTAGATGAGCTGAGTGTGTAGCTCGAAATGTATTCATTTCAAGGGTATGTTGTGTTTAATTTTCTTTAGTAGGCTTTGAAGTGTGAATTGACAGCTCTTTAGTAACTTTATAGGAATGAGAACAAAAGGCATTCTTGAGTGGTTAGTAGTGGGTGATTGTGGCAGCAACTAACGTTAATTATCTCTATACTAAGGGATAGGTATAAGCATGATCTGATTGTGAATTTTGTGCTTGAAGGTTTCATTGTTTAAGAGGCTACTTCTTATGGTAAGAAACTTGAGAGCAGAATCTGACCGCATGCATGCATTAGCCTGTATTTGTCGGACAGCTCTTTGTGTGGACCTTTTTGCAAAGGAAAGTGTCCGAAGAGGTCAGAAGCCTCTTCCTGGAACTGATATTGCTTCTCTTTTCGAGGATCCAAGGATAAGAGATGACCTTAATAGTGTAACGAGTAAAAGCTTGTTTAGGGAAGAATTAGTGGCATCGCTGGTAGAAAGTTGCTTCCAGTTGTCTCTACCTTTGCCAGAACAAAAGAACTCGGGAATGGAGAGCAGAGTGATTGGAGCCTTGGCATATGGGACTGGTTATGGTGCACTAAACTGGACAGAACCGGCTTTGGAGGTCGTGGAAGTTTGTAGACCTTGTGTCAAATGGGATTGTGATGGTCGTACTTATGCAATTGATTGCTATTTGAAGTTGCTTGTGAGGCTATGTCATATATATGATACCAGAGGAGGTGTAAAAAGAGTAAAAGATGGCGCTTCGCAGGATCAAATCTTAAATGAGACAAGATTGCAAAATATGCAGCGTCAACTTGTCAAAGATCTACATGAGGTATGTCTGCTCTTATTGAGTTACATATATGGCTATATGGTCATCATGCTGATTGCACACTAAATCATGATTTGTGGTAATTAAATTTGGTGCCATGCTAACAAGATATATGGTATCTGTTGCATTTTCAGATTGACATGTTGGGACTTTTTGATTCGTCGATTTGGGAAAATGCAGTCATTAAATTTTTTTTTGAAAATGGATTTTATAATTTTTTTTTGTTTATTTCTTCCTTTACCCACTTTTTTCATTTTCAAGTATGTTTTCACTTTGTGTAAAGTTGATATCAATATCTTCTGCCAATTTATCTTTCTCATGATATACATTTGTGCATTTGACAGGTGAATACCCCAAGAATGTTGGCCCGCCTTATTTGGGCTATTGCGGAACACATAGATTTGGAAGGTTTGGATCCACTTCTAGCTGATGACCCTGAGGATCCTCTGAACATAATCGTAGCTAATATCCATAAAGTCCTCTTCAATGTGGATTCATCTGCGAATACATCAAATAGGCTTCAAGATGTTCAGGCAGTTCTTATATCTGCTCAGAGGTTGGGATCTCGTAGCCCTCGGGCAGGGCAGTTGCTCACAAAAGAGCTAGAGGAGTTCAGAAACAATACTTTGGCTGATTCTGTCAACAAGCATCAGTGCCGTTTGATTTTGCAGAGAATTAAATATGCTTCAAGTCACCCGGAAAACAAGTGAGTAGAACATCAGATGTTATTGTATAATTGTTGACTTTTGCTGATAATGTTACTTGTTCTAGATATTGAAGCATGTGCTGATGGATTTTCTTTTCTACCTCTCATCCCTGCCATTCTGTAATGTCTGCTGATTGTCATCTCTGTCCTTAGCCCTAAATATAGTTACCTAGCCCCTCTTTCATGTCTGTCTGTCTGAGTTGAGTTGAACTCTGAGTTTGTGATGGTCTGCTTAATTAATGTATTTTAACACATTAAGGAATGTTTCTAGCTCTGTTTTCCACGCGAATCTGGTAATGATGGAAAGTAAAAATATCAAATTAATTCAAGTAAGGCATAATTTCTGATGGTTTTCCTTTTTTATACTTACTTTCCTGCATGAATTATGACTTTTGCTTATAAAAAAGTTTATTTTTATTATTTTTTTGCACAGGTTTTTCCTTGTTTAGGATGCTTTAGTTGGCAGATGTAGTTGTTTCATTATGCTCTTTTAAACTTAGCTGTTGCAGTTACGCTGCATCTTTGATGCGCATTACTAAGTTGCGTTATGTTCCTTTTTCAGGTGGGCTTGTGTCAATGAAGCCAGAGGAGATTACCCATTTAGCCACCATAAACTCACTGTTCAGTTTTATGAAGCATCAGGTGCTCAAGATAGAAAATTGGAAGGCTTGGTTCACAAGGCAATTCTGGAGCTCTGGAGGCCGAACCCCAGTGAATTAACTCTTTTGCTGACACAAGGAATTGAAGCTACCTCACTCAAGGCTTCTCCAACTGCATATACTTTGACTGGTAGTAGTGATCCATGCTATGTTGAAGCATATCATTTGGCAGATTCAAGTGACGGAAAGATCACCCTGCATTTAAAGGTTAAGATCTATTAACTTGTATGTTTTATTCTTTATAAATACCTTCACTTTTTGATTCGCTTTACATGCTAAAACAAGCCCCTTGTCCAAGATTCTCATTAAAATTAATATAAACTGCAATGTATTTCTCCTTTTCAGTTAAATGAGGAAAAAAATTGGTCATAAAAAATGGAGGGTTGATTGTAATAGTGGAGGTGGAACAGTAACTAGAAGCCACTTAACTTGCACTCATGAACCATGAACTACTTTCAAGTGGATGTTGTCTATTTTTAACTCTTAGACCGTGAACTAATTTTGAATAGATGTTATCCATTGATATCTCTTGGAGCATGTTGTGGAATATATCTGGACCAACCGTTTCTTATATCTTGAGAAACCTCGTAGGATAAACATTTTGCATTCACTTACTGGAGTAAATGCTTTTTTCATCTTTTATGGCATGGCAATTATTGCAATGTCTGGTTCCAAGTCTTTCTATTGTTGCATGTTGCAACCATCAATTGCTGTCTGTTATGATATAGACCTTGGTTAACTAAGAGGTTCAGAGATCAAGTCTCTTAGTCAGTTAATTGAATTATATATGTAACACACAAGTAAACTAAGTGTTTGCATCCACATGTTAGGTTTGCTAATTGATTTTGTGAATGCACATAAGGGAAGTATTTTGAGTTTACATATTTTTGTTGGACCATTTCATATCAGCTTAATCTTTTAGATTTAGTGGGTCTCAACTCTTAACCCAATCAATACAATTGTCCCTGCCTTTTTTTCACTCATAATATAGTCTCTGTCAGTATTAGGATATTCTTTGTCTTGAATGATGGCCTGATATCATGTTGGCAATAATTTCATTTTGAATTGCCTATTGTTGCAGGTTTTAAATTTGACTGAACTTGAGTTAAATCGAGTGGATATTCGAGTTGGGTTATCTGGTGCTTTGTATTTTATGAATGGGTCTCCTCAAGCAGTTCGGCAGCTGCGAAATCTTGTTTCACAGGTTTTTCTCCTCTGTAGATATGTGCTAGTTTTTCTTTTTCTTTTTCTGCAGAATCTCATACCTTCACTATGAGATCTTATGTTCCATTTACTTCATGATATATTCACAGGATCCGGTACTCTGCAGTGTGACGGTGGGTGTTTCCCATTTTGAGAGGTGTGCCTTTTGGGTTCAAGTCTTATATTACCCATTCCATGGAAGTGGTGCTATAGGAGATTATGAAGGTGATTACGCTGAAGAGGATCCACAAATTATGAGACAAAAGAGAAGCGCACGGCCAGAATTGGGAGAACCTGTGATTTTGAGGTGTCAGCCGTACAAGATTCCATTGACGGAACTTCTTTTGCCGCATAAAATATCACCCGTTGAATTTTTCAGACTATGGCCCAGTTTACCAGCTATAGTAGAGCACACGGGTACCTATATTTATGAGGGAAGTGGCTTCAAGGCTACCGCCGCACAGCAGTACGGGACGTCTCCCTTTTTCAGTGGGCTAAAATCCTTGTCCTCCAAGCCCTTCCACGTAGTTTGTTCACACATTATCCAGGCAGTGGCTGGATTTCAGGTAGGATCCACCGCCCTTGATGTTTATATTCTGAGTCTTTCCTATTTGTTCTTTATGGTGTGAAAGTATTGCTGTACAAAGCCTGTGTTAAATATCATTTTTGTGCCTAGGGTTTTTGGTTAAAACCTGTTTTTTGCGAATCTGGAATCTCTTTTGGGCTTAAGTTTTTGCTCTGCTGAATCTTCCAAAGCATCTGAAACAGAGAAGAGAGTTGTTAAATAATTGATATTTCTTGTTCCTTATGAGTAAAGTTGCTTGAAGTGTTACTAATTCGGGGTTGCAGTTAAATGTCAAATAGTTTATGCTTTCATGAAATGGGTTTATTGCTCTGTATTATTATTATTGTTAGTATTTTTCCCTGGCACACATTCGAGTATAATCCTGAGCCTTTCAGAGCTATCCTACTTAAATTACTGTATAATTTGCCAACTTGAAACAGCTTTGTTATGCTGCAAAAACTTGGTATGGTGGCTTTGTGGGCATGATGATTTTTGGAGCCAGTGAAGTAAGCAGAAATGTTGACCTTGGTGACGAGACGACGACCATGATGTGCAAATTTGTTGTTCGAGCTTCTGATTCATCAATCACTAAAGAGATTGGATCAGACCTACAAGGCTGGTTGGATGACCTTACTGATGGAGGTGTGGAGTACATGCCAGAGGATGAAGTGAAGGCGGCTGCTGCTGAGCGGCTTAGGATCTCGATGGAACGGATAGCATTGCTGAAGGCAGCCAGACCAAAAAAGACACCAAAAACTGATGAGGAAGAGGAGAATGAGGAAGAAGAAGAGGATGAGGATAAAAAGAAAAATAAGGAAGATGGTGCGGATGATGGTAAAACCAAGGGACCTTCGACTCTGTCAAAGTTAACAGCAGAGGAGGCTGAGCATCTCGCCCTTCAAGCAGCCGTTCTCCAGGAATGGCACATGCTATGTAAAGATAGAAGCGCCAAGGTTAATTAATTAAAATTTTCTTCTTTTGATGGGAAGGAAAAAAAAAAAGGTTTGCATATACTTGTGTATTCTACATTTTTATCAGCTAGTTGAAAATTTTATTAGAAGGGGGCCGTTTCTTGAATCCCCATTGTGCCCTTCCATGTACATCTTGTACCGGCTCATTTGTCTGTTGTTCTTTTCGAGATTCTTTTTAAACACTATTGTCATTAGTGATTCCTTAGGTTGGCTTTTTTCCACTTAGGAACTTTGATTCTTCTGTATACTTCATTCACTGTAAGGGAACTTTTGTTTTAGATATATGAAACTAGCAATTAGCATGGTTATTCTCACTCTTTTTTTCCTCTTTTTTTTTTTAATTTCTAACTTCTTGTTCAGAATCTGATCAATTGTTAAAAATGCGAAAGATATTACATGGTTATGCTTCATGATATCTTTGTGGACACTGTTTTCTTGATCCAAAGGTTTACAAGAATTATTTGATGGCTGCTAGATAAAGTCTAGCGGCTATAATAATAGAAGTGCAAATGCCGTTATATATGCCAACGACCATCACGAATTGTTTGGGTAACGAATTTCTGATCAGGTAAAACGATGGCGTGTTTCATCTTGATTTCGCACAGCTTCCCCCCAGGTTGGCCCTAGGTTATTTCAACTTTTAAAAGCTAACCGTTAAGAGGAGGTGTTCTGAATCCGAAGTGAATGCACCATTTTCTCTCGCCACTTCAAATCATTAAGACATACCAAGGCATGATACCAAGACAACATGATTACTGTTTTTGTCATCACAACAGTAATCGAGCAGGCATGCATCATACCAAGACATGTTGGCAACATGTCTCTGTATTCACATTACTAATATCATATATTTCTTCTCACCAACGGAAACATGATTCATTCAGTAGCTCCAAGCCTCTAACCGCTGCTGTTGTCATTTGAACATGAAATACACGGCTTCATCTTCTAATGAATAAGTCATGATGAGACCAGTATTATGCACAAAAAAGGCAGACGGTTCAATCTAACAGAGTATTGAGAAGAGCACAACACTTAGATCATAACTAGTTCATGGCTGAACAGGGTTTTCCATCACATATATTAACCTCCTATTTGGGATCAAAATTGCAGAAATTTTGCATATCTTGGAACAAGTAGATGAGAGGGCGAAACAAAAGGCTGTGAAACCAACAAAATAGATCTAGGATCATCCTCGTCATCTTTTACTCAGATCTGATTGCAGGACTTCTCGTCTCATATATTGAACTTCTGAGGAACACTATCGAAATCATCAAAATCAAATCTCTGTCGCTCTCTCCCAGCCTGAATGTGCAAAAGTAGTTTGTTAGCTGATCATTCATTCCTAAATATGCCGGGCTAAAATCTTTCTAGAACGGAAATCATATTCTCACCTTTCCAAGGTACAAAGGATCACATGATATAAGCTCATCCATTGTGGTTAGTTTCTTTGACAGTGACATTATCCTGAGAAAATAAATCAATAATATTAACACAGTAGCCACGTCATATTTTGTCTACGAGTAAAGGTAAGGTAAGTAGCAAGCAGTATTCTTAATTTCCACCCAAGATATTGACTTAATGTTTCATAATACTTCTGGCAAAATCATCTGTGGAACGATTAAAAAAGCAAAAGTCGCAAAAAGACATCAGTGATCAGATAAATATTATAAGTTACTAATCAGATTTTCTTTTGACGAAAATAAATTTCTGTGAAATGACTGAATTCCAAAAGAATTCCCACTAAAATTCTCCAGGATATCCATACCTTTGAATTGATGAGTCAATATGCTCAATCATCTCACATGTATTATATTGTTCAGGATCCTCCAGGAATCTCACCATACCATCCTTCTGGTTGATTGTTGCAAAGATCTCACCATCTTGTATCTGAAACTTGACAAAAATTTGTTAACAATACAGCAATAAAATATAAGAATGCAACCTTAGTGGTACAACAAAGGCACTTCAAAAGTTACCATTTGAAGCACATGCATTTCTGCTTCCTTAGAGCTATTTAGTTGCACTGTGTTAGCTATATCTTGCAGGGAAAGAGTTAAATAAGTCTGGGTTAATCTCTGGATATTTCGCTTATACATGGATGATACAACCTGCTTCACCAGCCCTAGGTTGTTGTCCTGTTAAAAACCCAAAGGCTCTGATAATCAAGGAAGCCAAAGAGAGCAAGCAGTAAAAAGAAAAACTAAAGAATAATGAAAATAAAAGATAACTCACGCTTTCAAATTTCTCCCTGTTTGTCTGAACATACGTCTCCAGCTCAGCAATTTTGCCAGTGTTGTAGGTATTAACCAATTCCATGTAGGGCTATTCAAGCACAAAAGTAGCAATTTAAGGAATCAATGCATGCATAATAGCAGAAACATAAATTATATACATTCTTTTCCACCAATTTTGTAAACCAAAAGAATTGCATGTATAACATATGCCTTCTACAGAACAAGAGATGTTTAATGAATTTACTGCAGCAGGCTCAACTTCAATGTATTCATGAAAAAAAATCACAAAGGACAATCTCATTTCAGAAAAGTTAAAGAAGAAACCTATTTTCCAGATACAAGATATCCCCACACATAAGTCAGGCTCACCTGCTACTCCATATATAACAGACTTTTCTTGTCCCTTAATCACAAAAATTCTATTAAATATGTGTCTTCAAAAATGGCAGAAAATCATGCCCCATATCACTTATCGCACGGCCAGATCATTAACGTAGTCTAAATGATTACTTCTTTGCCATTGTACAGACCATAATTTCAAAGAAGACTGCATAATTTCCAGTCCCTAATGTCTTTGCCACAATTCTATGGCATGCATATATGGTTGATCTCATTATGTAAGGGGAAAGCATGGAAAACAATAAATCCACTTTATTTTTCTCAAAGGGCTGTCATGGCATGACGAATCATGAAAGTTATCATCAGGACATCTAATAACAAAAACAAAATTTATATAGCTACAAGTTTCATCCGACCAGTGACTGAGTTAGTTATTGTCTGGCAGACACATTGAAACTGAGGACTAAAAAATTGCAAGCATCTTATGCATTCCAGAGATAGCAAAATGATCTCGTCAGATAAGGATTACTGTAATCCATGTTTTGGTCATTTCAAGACAAAAAAAAAAATTAATCAATTGATGCATCAAAAAGATCTAAAAACTAACAATGCTAACATATATAGGCTTTACCTGACTAAAATTCTTTAGATTCCTCTGAGCTGCTGAAGAAGTATACTTAGGGAGGCTGGGAGAGAACTGCCACCAAAATCGCAAAAAATGTAAATGGATGTATCTCAAAGAATGTGACAAGAAATAGAATGCAAGGTTGAACTTATCCAAGTTAACAATAGTCTATATCTTTTTCGGAAAAATTAAAAATAACAGAGAGTATTTAAGTTTAAAAGCTGCATGTTTACTACTTTTACCTTTTGCAGGAATTTTAATATTTATTAAATCAGTTTGAATAAACACTGATCAGTTCTACAAATAAGGTTCCAAACTGCAATTTATTTTTGCCAAGTATTCTTTTTTAACAACCTTCTCCAGTCAAATTCATAAAAATGTCAAGTAGAAAGGTAAAAGAAAAGAGCATAGCATACCTGTCCGTGGTGAATGAGGGAAACTAATATATATTTTTTGTAAGCTTCAACGGCTATAGCATTGATACTGGACATAGGAGCAGTCACGACCTGAAAGAGAACAAAAGAAATTAGGATTTGTTCTATGACACTGACAATGTGTACTGATGAACAATTATCTGCGAACTACAATGTAGCAAAGTGACACACATTGTGTAGAAGCTCCAAAGCTTTCCGAAAGCGCTTTTGCCCAATGAATATCATCCCACTGTCAAATGCCAATGTGAAACACAGTCAGAAATCATACTCAAGAAGATTGAACAAGAGAAACATCCAAACCTCGAAACATAAGTAACTCTTAAAATTTGATTTAATAATTCTTTTGAATTAAATAAATACATCCACATAATATCAAGATGATACGACATTCGCCATAATGAACTGGCTGCCTGGTTCTTGCTCAAAATACTATCAATCACCCCTGACTAAAACAAGTAATGTCTGTCTTACAACATCATATGTGAAAAGCCCATAATTTCCAGTCATTAAACTCATAACAAAATGTTTTCTATGGTAAGATGGAGTCAGAAAACCATCTAGATAACTAAAAAGGACAAAAAATGAGAGAACCTAAAAAATGCTCAATATCCTCAATGGTTCAGAAATACCAAGTTATCACAAAAGACAGACAGTTTTATTCTCAAGTATATATTTCATAAGTTAATTACTTTCACAAGTGAATTTCCATGTAGCTTATAGCAGCCAAGCCAATATGCCTTGATCTGCCCAACGAGAATCCAAGTGAAAGCAGCAACCCGTCATAGATAATTAGCTTATCCATTGTACAAATTGATTGGCTAAAAAGATATCAGTACAAATGCAGTTATTCAGTATTCGATTAAATTAAAAACTTCCATGGTGTAAGTGCCTAAGGAAACATGAGGATTTGCAGTGCAAGGGCATAAAAAATATGAAATCCAAATAAAACATAGAAGGCTACAAGGAAGCTAAGGGAAGAAAAGTGTCAAATGAACCATACAAAATGCTACAGATCATCATAATGTAAGTACTGAAGTACAAAAGTGTTCAAGGAAATGAAAATAAAAACCAAGCATCAAGAGCAACCTACCCATAATAACAATAGAGAAAAAAGTCCCTTGGCAGACTAATCTCATAAATGTCATCCTCTAGAACAGAAAGACCAGCTTTATAGCACTTAGCCAATAAACAAAGTTGAAGAAACTCTGGATGCAAAGTGGTCAAATGCTCAGTGGATGACTGAATCTTGCGGATAGCAGTCAGCATTGGACCCACCCCTCTGATGGGTGCTTCAAGCAGCAACACTTGATCCTTAAACCTCTTACAAACATTGATGACTACAAACACACACAACAAAAGAAATTATCTCAATAATGCCAATTGCCAACTAACAGTCGAAGATACAACAATGTGAAGCACAATTCAATTCAAATTTAAAGATCCATACACTTCTCTGGCACAAAACGAATTTGCTCCACAGAACAAGAAGTAATGAATCCAGCAATGATTGGAACCAGTGTGTTTGCTCGCTCTTTCGTAATCGAACCGTGCGTACATGGCTCTCTGTCCCCACAAAACACACACAATTAACTCCTTCCAATACTCAAAACCAATCAGGAAATAATAATCTTCACTAAATAACATTAACCTCAATTCTTTAACAAAACAACACTCATCTCCTCAAAATTTTTTATTAAAAAAAAAAAAGGTAAACACAGAGTCAATATCCCTAAAAATATACTTTTTCCCCTTATAAACCCTAAAAATAAAATAAAAAAATCATGCTCATCTATTTAATTTCTCCGCTACCAAAACACTTTATTTATCTAAACTAGCAATCAAACATAACAAACTTTTATACCTCATACAATAGTTAAAAATTGTAATATAATCTACGAGTACCATAACTAATAAACAAATGCATTTTTTTTTTTGAAAACCAACAATAACATAAAAGCAAACCCTTGAATTATAAAATTCTAACACAATGTACAAGAATAATAATTAAAAGTTAATGTTAGAATTATTAAAAGTAATTACAAGAAATAAAGGTAACCGAGGGAGTGCTTGGAGGGGTCGAGCTGGTCGAGAAACGATAGCAAGCGAGTCGACTCAGAACGGAGCAAATCTTCAGCTGCTTTCAAGTAATCTTTAAGGGCTGTGATATCTGATGCGCTGCTTGATAGCCCTTGGATTTGGGTCACCAGATTTTCTATTGATTGCATGATTTTCTGATCGAATCAGAAACCGAAAGAGCGAGACCGGGCGAGCTCTGCTGTAAAAGCACTCTGAATCAGATTTTGTACGTCGCTTTTGGTATTAACCAAAGTTCGGCGTATTGGCTCGGCAACTCGGTGAGTTCACTCTTTTTGGGCTACAATAAGCCCAATTAAATGCATGGGCTTAGATGTAGCATTTAACACCCCTTCGATTTTTTTTTCTTTAATTACCTATGTTTAGTTGGTAAAATATATATTAAAATAAATATCTTACTATAAAATCTTAAATTATTTTATTATTTATTATATAATTTTTTAGACTTGCGCGACGTAGCATATAATAATTGATTGACTTTTAATAATTGGACCAATAATCAAGTGACACGTGCCTTGCCGCGCACAATAACATAGGAGACAGTACATACTCTATCATTCTTTTATAATTTTTATCTTCATAGCTCTAACCTCTTATAATTTCTTAAAAAATAATTTTTTTAATTAAACAATTTAAAATATAACTGTAAATTATGAAATGGGATGGATGTAAAATTTTGTTGAAAGATTAGTTTATTTACATGTTAGATTGAATTTCCTTTCAAAATAAAATATAACTCAATTTGTCTTTGATTATTTAAGTAATTTCAATTAAAAGAGGGTTTTATATGAAATTTATAGGGGTGTCAAAGACCTACTCCATAACTTGAAATGGAAAGGGGCCCAAACTTGAGAATTACTGGTCTAATGTATAGTAAAATCTCTATAAATTAATAATATCATGGTCATATAAAAGTTATTAATTTAAAGAGGTATTAATTAATTAATAATTTATAGAATTTATAAACAATTTAATGAATATACATTTTAATCAACTAAAATTTATTGTATTTTATCAATCTAATTAATTAATTAATTAATGGATTATAAAAAAATTATTAATAAAAGTTATTAATTTTTTATTATTAAATTATATATTTACACCGCTTCGATTTCTAAAGGACACGTTTAAAAATGGTGAATTAGCATTTAACTCCTTACATTTATATTTATTTAAATAAATAGAATGAAATTAAAGCAGTTACTATAATACTTGGGATGAAAATTTTTCCGGTTGGGATGGGATCCTGTCCCGTTTGGAATGGGATTAAAACATATTTTTACATTCAAATTAAAGTGGGATGAAACAAGGACAAAAAATAAATCCTGCCTTTATTTGTGGGACGGGAGGAGGACTAATTATAAAATCTCATCCCGTCTTGTATATCCCATTAGTATTATAATTTTAAAACTATTCTAAATTTTTAATTATTTTATAATTTTAACTTAAGTAATGTTTAAAGTTGAAACCTAAAGGTTAAAATTAAATAATAAAAGTAATATAATTAGAAAGTATATATGAAGTCAACTTTTGAAAGTTTTTATTAATTTTTGATTTTTGCTTAAACTTTTAAACTTAGATTGATTTGGTTTAGTATTGAAACTTTGAACTTTTGATTTTTCTTTTGCTGTTGGTTTGGTTTATTATATTATTGAATTATTAGTTATTTTAACATTACTGAAGTTGATTACTATTCAAATCTGTAGCTTTTGAATCGTAAGTCTTAATATTATTTTGCAATGGAAGCAAACGGGTAATTAAAAAATGTTAATATAAAATTTTATTTGAACATACATGTAGTCAAAATAAAACTATTATTTGATTATTAGACTTTATATTTATTCAAGATTTTGGCTATATTGAATTATGAAGATCCTTAAAAGAAAAAATTGTCAAAATTTATTTATTTACATTCGGAACTATTCGGGATAATAGGATGGACGAGATATGTAACGAGATGGGACTAGAACAAATTTTTGTCCCATAAAAAAATAAAGGGACTGGAATTGAACATTCTTTTATTCCACTTGCATATATGGGACAGGACTTAGATTGGCAAATCTCGTCCCATTACCAATCCTATATGATACAATCCACCCTTATTCTGGAGATAATGTCCATAGAGACCCATATGTTGGACTATTTGACTTAACTCACTCTGTAATAATGATTCTTAGATTACTTTGTTCATGGTGAGATTATTCTTTAAAAAGTGTAAAGTTCTAAAATTAATTGTTACACACAAATTATCGTTAGAGACTAGTACATACATCTAGGGGTGGGTACCAACTCGACCCAACCCGTGAACCCCACCCAACTTGCATAATTTTTTACAGGTTGGGTTGGGTTGGTAAAATCCCAACCCGCCAACTCACAAATATTTATATATATATATGATATTATATAATTTTTTTCCCAATAATTATGAACTAATAATTTGATTGTTAGAATTTAAAAATTTTAGATTTGTTGTAAGAATATTAATCTTTATGTTTTTTTTATTTTTTTTAATTTATTTATTTTTGCATAATATTAAATTAAACTATAAAAATGGGTCTCTCTTAAAAGCCCAACCTGTTCAACCCGACCTGACCCAACCGGCAATTTTACGAGTTAAGCTGGGTTGAATTTTTTCAACCTGTTCTATATGCGGGTTGGGTGGGTTGAATGCCCACCCCTACGTACATCCTTATTCGTGTACTTATAAATAAATTTTAACTGAAGAAAAGAAGACATGATCTTATACTAATAATTTTATGACCCTCTATAAAAAAAGGTTTTCTTAATATCTGAGATTAATAGTGGTGGGCTAAAGATAAGCATCATAAGACTAGGGGTTGGCACGGGTCTAACCCAACCCCAACCGAAAAAATCCAACCCAACCCAACCCAAAAGATTGCGGGTTAGGGCGGATTGGGCTTTTGAACAGGGCAAATTTTCATATTCAATTTAATATTGTATAAAAAAATTTTAAAAAATACAAAAGTAAATGAATTAATTGAAAAAAATTAAAAGAACACAAATGTTAAAATCCTTACAACCTATCTAACATTTCAATGTCTAACAATTAAATTATTAGTTCACAATTAATAAAGAAAAAAAAAGCAGCCAAAAATTTAAAGTTTTGTTTAAGATAAAACACTAAAGTATAAACAACAGCAGTAATTAGGAGTTTAATTAATTAAAATGGTTTTATTGTCATTTTATATTTATATTTTTTTATATAAAATATCAAAATTTATATTATAATAATAATTTATATATAATTATATATACGAACACGGGTGGCGGGTTGGGTTGGGTTCACCACAAACAGTACGGGTTGGGAATTTAAAAACCCAACCCAACCCATTTATTTTACCAACTCAACCCCCAAAAAATCATGTGGGTTGGTCGGTTTCACGAGTTGGTGCCCACCCGTACATAAGACTTCAATATTCACTAAATAAAGTGATGCAAACCCTACAGTGTGAGACCCATACTTAATTTGAAGTTTCAATTGCTCAAGAAAGTTCTAAACAGATTTCAACGAAACAAAAACCTTGACCAATGTTTAAAGAAAATATGAACAAGAGATATAAAGAATGATATTGACGCCACACTCAAGATGTAGATGAGAAGGTGAGTGATAAGTCTAGATTAGAACGCCACAATATTGTTAATTCCTAATAAGTTCACTAGTTCTCAAAAGAACAAAAGAAAGAATGATATTTCAAATTCAAATGACATTAATCTCGAATTATTTTTTTGTTACATAGCTAGGTTGCTGAGTTTAAATAAGCTAATTAGAAACCCATGATCCTAAAATATACTTGAATACATTGGAATAACCCTCCAAGTATAGGTTTGTCAAAATGATGCTCTAAAAGTCTTGATTAGCCCATTTTGTCAAAATATTACTTTAAAATCTTCATCAACCTACCATTATAATGTTAGTCATTGACAAACTTAAAACAAAACAAATAAATGAAGTTGAATAAATAAAGAGGTGGTTGGAATTGCCAAGCTTGAACAAGTTGCAATAATTTAGTCAAATTGTCTTTTAGAGTACTCAAAATCCAACTCAATTTCATTCTAAATTTACCCTTTCGGCATTTGGTCTAAAATTGTGAATTTGGCTCTCAAATAGCTTGAATGATGCTCACAATGTCTTGTCTTTTTTCTGAGCCTAATTCATCATGTCTTGTACTTTGAATTATGATTTCAACCACATTTTCTCAATTAAGCAATTTAAAGTAGCTTGCATCTTTTTGGCTCTAGCTCTTGTAATTAGGCCTTCATAAATGTGCAAAGGATCAGTTGGAGTTTTAATTGTATTCCCTTGATGGTTCTCATCATATACAATGGGACATGAATTTATTCAAATACTCCAATTCTAAAATTTTAATACGACAACCAAACATACCGTAGTGACTACCAAAAGACTTGGGAGCCTAGGTGAAACAATTAGACAAACTATATCTCTAAATGAAAATATAATAATTTAAGTGCTTAATACCATATAAAAATTTTCCTTGAAACATACAAAACAGAAAATTCTCTGGAACCAGACCGATCCCGTTTAAACAAGAAGGAATTAACATTTTCTTAAAAGAAAAAAGATGGCGGACTATCACTTTGTGTACAAAGATGTAGAAGGAGCATCAACACAATGGGACGATATACAAAGGAAGCTCGGAAATTTGCCGCCAAAACCGCCTGCTTTCAAGCCGCCGGCCTTCGAACCGGGGACGGATCCAGATTCAGTCCCCAAAGACAAGTCGTGGGTCGATGAGAAAACTGAAGAAGAGCTGGAAGAGTTAGAGGATGACCCCGATCTTGATGATGACCGCTTCCTTGAAGAATACAGGTTTTTGTTTTTTTATTCTTTGGTTATTGGATTCCATTTTTTATAAGATTTTTTGCTAGTGGGATGTCTTTTTTTTTTTTTTTTCTTTCCCCTTCTTAATTTTTGTCCTGGGATCTGTTTTATATTAATAATTTTACGTTTTAATTGAAACTTTGATGCTTTTTTTTTATCTATTGTAAGTTTCATTTGACGTTGTGAAGAATAGAGTAGCCACTTGAGAATTTAAAAAACTGGTAGCTTTAGTGGTAGAATAAGTTCCAATGCTATGAGAGCTTCAATGGTTTCATTGTAACTAAAATCTTTGCTGTTTCGAGTTCCAGTGATGCCTAGGCATTTATCTATTGTTTGAGGTTCAATTCAACTTCACGAGAATCTTTTTTTGTAGGTTAATTTTCTTGTGGAAGAGTTGTTGAGATTTGTTTAGTTGTATGAATTGTTTCTCATTTTGATTGTGGTGTGTTTCAATAGGAAAAAGAGGTTGGCTGAGATGAGAGAAGCAGTCAAGATATCTAGATTCGGATCAGTGATGCCCATTTCTGGATCAGATTTCGTGAGAGAGGTTTCACAAGCTCCCCCTGATGTTTGGGTGGTCGTGATTCTCTACAAGGATGGGTACTTCTATTAAAGTACTTTTTGGTACATTGTTGATTTTCTTTAATTTATATTAATCTGATTTTTTTTTTGGGGGAATTTCTGATAGGTTTGCTGAGTGTGGGCTGCTTATGCAATGCTTGGAAGAGTTGGCAAAAAAATACCCTGCAACAAAATTTGTTAAAATAATATCGACAGATTGCATTCCTAATTACCCAGATCGTAACCTTCCCACAGTATTGGTTTACAACAATGGTGCAGTGAAAGCAAATTACGTAGGTTTGCATAGCTTTGGCCGGAGATGCACACCTGAAGGTATGCCATGCATGCCAGTTCTTATCTTTTACTTTGTTCCGTTATTTTTATTTCAAATTTGTCTGTGCTTCTCTCTATAACTATAATTTCAAATTACTTTGATGCTTTTCTTTCCAATATTTCGTTATTGATTTCTTGTGTGGAATAGTTATTGTGAAAAGACTTAAAGATTGATGCGTATCTGAATTGTTTCACAAAAGAATTTCTCCTTTTTCCTTTCTGTACCTCTGTAAGATGTCCTGATTCTTTTCTCTACCGCCTCATAAAGATTGGTTGCATGCTTCAGAATGAAAAAAACCAAATGTCGTTGAGTTCTGTCTTTCATATGGCAAACTGAAACTGCACAACACCAATTCAATCTTACATAGTTGAGATGACATAGAAACGACTTTTAAATCTGGGTATCATAAAAGAAAACAAGTTGAGATGACAGTTCTTGTTTGAAAGGATTTTTGAACTTCCTTGCCTATTTTTTAAAAATTTAGTGGACCTAACTTTCATGTTGTGTCGTGCAATATTTCTGCTGCTACTAGCATTGTAGGTTAGTTATTTTTCACTAAATTATATAGTCCTGAATTGCGTACCCGGCAAATCAGTTTTTGACCAATGTCCTTGTAGTTGAAGTTGCAAGTTATATCCTACAAGGATTTGTAGTCTGCTGAAGCTTGTAGCTTCTTTAGCGTCTAAATCTAGTAGTAGTGTATGCGATCACGGATCACATGCTGTGGCTTAAATCCCATTCCTTTGTTCCCCTTTTCTACTTATTTTGCCTTTTATTTTTACTTTTCCCAATGAAAATGTGCATGAACGTGATTTTTATGCCATCTGGCTCTTTAATGATCAACCTGCAACTCTGTTACTGATTAGTTTTTTAATTTAATCCGTTGCTTTCCTTTATTTAGCGTATTTATTTTCTTCTAAATCCAGGTGTTGCATTAGTTCTCTGTCAGTCAGATCCTGTGCTGAATGATGGTCAGAGTGGAAGTGATCCATCTAGGAAAACTGTGCTTGAAGGAGTTCGAAGGAGGCTTATAGAGAAAGTTGTTGCAGAGCATGAAGATGATGACGATGGATCATCAAGTGACTAGAATGTCAAATGGTTTCTATTAGATTAACTGGTAGGGGAGAAAAATACCATGCTCCGTTATGGAGCAATTGCTTTTCTTAGTGGCTTCTTGATTTTGTTGCTTGGAAAATTCTTTTGGTTTGTTGATGGTCTGTTAACTTATGATTTGTGAGATCTGTCATGTGTGACTATATGTTTATTAACCCAATTTATATCTTGTTTGAAACATTAGTGTACCATCTTTGGAAGTATAGGTTTGGAATTGGAAGTGCATTCGATTATGTTATAATCAACTATAAGGTGGTAGCATATTTGGCGAGTTTGATTAATAATATTATCTCATAAATTATTTTATTTTCTCAACATATGGGCAAAAAAAAATTGATTTATTTTCTCAACATATGCTAAATCATAGACTAAAAAGTGGTTCTGATCAACATTAAAAACAACTAAGTTCAGATTAGGGGCAGAATAAAATCTTCCTCAAAATACTGTGGCCTCGTCTCTTTAGACAATGGGAAGGGAGAAATAAGCGGGTGGGGTGGGGGAAGTCCTCATCTCTTTCTCCATACAGAATAGAAGAAAGGACAATCCATACTTCAGTTCATGCTCCTAAAAGATTATTAGAAAAATTATCGAAATTGGAAAGCTTAAATTTCAAAACCGAGAATATGCTAGACTGCCATTCCAACATGAGACAGACAATGCCCGATTTCGTTGGGTTACATACAGAAAACGAGTGTTCCCTATCAAAGCCAATAAAGCCCCAACAGCTCTTCAGGCAGTCACTTCTGCTTCTGCTTCTACTTCTTTCTTTCTGTTTTTCCTCGTATCCTTGTTACTCTGTTGCATCTCAGCCTTTTTCTGATCTCGAATCATGGCTCTTCTAACACGAGGTCGCATTTCTCTAACACGTCGAGGAGGCATCATGTATGGTTCAAGGGGCCGGTCGCCAAAAGGGTGCTCACTTCCAGCAAATATCCTCAGTTTTCGATCTCTATCCTGAATCCATAACAATAAAAAATATAAAACCACCTAGCTCACTTATGGATGAACTTACCAAAATATATCTCACTACAAAATATTTCCACCAAACGGATTGGCAACCAATATTTTTCAAACTCAAAGATTTATGACCACACGCATGCTCATGGGCCATGGATGCACAGAAGAAAGACACTGATGATCCCATTGTTTCATGTGATATAGAATTAATATAACAGTCCCTGTTTAATATCGGATTTATGCAATCCTTGATGTAAGAACGAACAACACCACCAGTTTTATGAAAATAGAGTCAGTGCAGAAATAGTGAAATGCATAACAAGGACAATAAAAACATATAAGAATATGAGATACTGTTCTGCTAGAATTTGATCATTTCTTTTACAAAATAAATAAAATTGATTAAGTGCTTTTAACACCATTAACAATAACGATTTATAGGCAGCAATAATTTCACAGGAACGAATGCGAACAATTAGCACGTGAAACCTTATGAAGGAGAAAGGGTTTTAATCCCATGAGACTCTATGCCTACTTCAATGTCTATTAAGGGAGGAACACCAGAAAAAGAAGATAGAATTTGCATCAAAAAATTTGAAAACATGGCTAATCCAGAGAAACCAATGCCTCTCAATTTAATTCTAAATCATATGAGATTCAGTCTAGATTCATTTGAGATGCTGATTTTAGCAGTAAAGCCACACTCTTTATTCAAAGAGGGATTTAAATTGTGACAGTGTTAACTACAAAGATATGACAGGAAGCTTGCAGGAATTTACTAATAATTTTCTTGAAGTTATCACATCAAAGCGCCTCAGTAGTTTTTATACAGGGTGAATTCACAGCATGCCATTTTTGTTCAAGTGCATTACCTAAAAGTAAAATTCAAGAAGAAAAGATTATAACCTATACCTTCCACTTCTTTAGATGCTGAACTCACAAACACAGATTTTTATACCCTCATTTGACACAATACACTTAAAATTTGAAAATCAAGAAGAGAAAACTATTCAAGCACAATTACTTGTGAGTATAAATTGTAGACTATTCTTATAAGAATATATACCCTGAAAACTTGTATACTGTTATACTCACATCACGTAATTTATTTCTTGGAAGCATGCGTAGGACAGCTTTACGAATGGCTTCTGTAGGGTCCCTCTCCATCTGTTCCTTTAAGGTCCTTTCCTTGAGGTGGCCTATATACCTATATGAAACAGACATTTCATCATTAAGAGATAAAATAAATAAGTTCCGCAGAATTAAAAAAGTAAATAAATGGAAATCATATATGTCACCTTTAAATATAATAAACTTAAAAAATAGATTTTACATTTATATACATATACCTATATACGCATGCATGCATACATACACTAAATGCATTTGCAACAACACTATAAAATGGGTGCACAAACAATTTTTAAAATAATAATGTTTGGGATCCCAACAGTTGAGTCCCAACTTTGGGACTCAACTGTTGGGATCCATAGCATTGCTCTTTTTAAAATCATCTAAAGGAATGAGTTTCAACAAAAACAACATACTTATTTATTACTGTGTAAATCTGATACAACTACAATTTGAAAGACACTTAAAGGACTCAACTGATGTGGAATGCAGAAAATCATTTGAAGTTCACATGGTCAACATTTCAATCATAACTTCGTCATCAGAATTAACAACTATAATCAGTAAAACTTACCCTGTGTGCCAGTAGTAGACCTTATTTTTAAGTTTCCTCCCGGTAACACATATATCTTTTGCATTAAGCACAATGCACATATCACCATCATCACAATTAGAAGTGTATGTAGGCTTATCCTTGCCTTGAATGACAGTAGCTATCTGAGATGCTAATCTCCCGAGAACCTATAGGAAAATGAGGATACTATAACCTTTCACGGACTTCACTTAACTACAACACGACGCAATTCGAATTCCATAACATTGAGGATACAGCAATAAAACATAGATAACAAAACCAGCGGCTTCAGGCAATAAATTATTGAAAAAAGTATTGCGTTATGTTCAAACCTGGCCTTTAGCATCAAAAACTCTCCATCGTAGACCTTCTAGATTGATTCGCCTCAGCCCAGCAAGTGCTTTCTGCATAATTAAAAAAAGGGTAGTTTCTAAATTGGTTTAAATTGGTCTAAATTGTAATATCAAGTCAGTCACATAACAACAATCACGCGAATAAAATTCGAAAGCATTTAAACTAGATCATGTGCTCACATAAAAAATGGCACCCACTATGTATGAATAAATAAATAAATAAAGAGATAAAAAAAAAATGGTTCTGGTTTAAACTACATTTTTCAAAAATGCAACGGCCGTTTATTTAACAAACACTTGGTATGCATTACGTCGCTGCTAGCATTTTAAACCCAACAGTGAGAATTAATAATTGTAAAGGGAATAATAAAATAAATAAAATGTAACAAATTCAAAAAAAAAATTACAAGAAAAAAATACCTTCATGTTGCCACTGAAACCGGTGGCTGCTTGGTTTGCCATTTTTCTCTTGCTCTGTTATAATTTCTTTTAAACAACAATGAGTAACGCAAATCAAATTTAGAGCTATATTCAAATTATAAACCCAAAATCAAAAGTAAGGGACAATCAAATAATAATAACAATAACAACAACAAAAGTTAGAGATGGACCTGCGTAAACCCCTAAGAGTAGAGTTTGTTTTTTTTTTTTTCACCTGGGAAAGACGACTAAAGCCGAATGCCTAATTGTAAATTGGTTTTTTCGTTGGGATTGGACCTTTTTCGGATCTTTTACGGGTAAGTTAGATGGGCTAAGTTTAGACGCCAAAGCCCAAACAATTTGCAGGTTGTCAAACGACATCGTTTGCTCTTGTCTGTTCTATTCCAATTTCCAAACGACATTGTGGTCCATTCAATACAAAAGAAATATTTAGAAGAAGAAAACAGTCTGTTGCGACTGGAACTCAAACTCCCAAGTTTAAGTTTAAATTAGAAGCTTGGAACCAATGGCCACATATTTATTTTTATAGTTTTGAGGTGAAAGTATAATCATCTTTTTGTTTCCCGCATTGGACCTAGTAACCCAATGAATTACACAATTTTGAAGGTGCATGTTCAAGTCATACTTGTAAGCATATAAATAAATATTTCTCTCACAAATATGACTTGAGTAAATATCTATCATGTATGAAATTATTGTAAAATTAATAAATAAATAAAGGATGCGTTTGGGAGTGTGGTGATGTAGTTTTTAAACGTAATTATGAAATAAAAATTAATTGTATGTATTAAATATAATATTTAAATAATAATTTTGACAAAATTATTAAAGATATAATAAATTTTTCATTATACAAGTGAAAAATTATATCAACATAGCCTTCAAGGTACAGTAGTTAGTATTTATCAAACACTTTAATGCTGTAGTTTTTAAGCTACAACTGTTCAATCTCAATTCAAAGCGCACCCAAAATAAATTACATAAACCACCAACATGAACAATAAGCTTCATGGCAAACATTGTGACAAAGACTTCACTGAGTTGTGTAATCTTGTTATTATTATTATTCCATTCACGCTGTGGTCTACAACAAATATCATAAAAATTTTCTACAAATATCAAAAGACAAGACCCATGCTTATTGCTAATAGGAGCACAGAGCGATCTTTCTTGAATTTATTGCTTTAAATGTTGATAAAGACCAATCCAAAAGCTTTGCATATGGGTCATTTTGTATCAGCTTCCTCTTTCTTCTGCTGCTGCTCCTCCTCCCAGGACCTGTCACAAATAAGCCCATATCAGTCTTTTAATAAGTGCCCATCCCTTTAGCGCACTAGAAAAGGAACTTGATTGAGACTAGAGGAAATATCTAACTTAAAAGTTCTAACTACACCACACTTAATGCTCCTGCACATCAAATTAAACAAGTTAATTAATCATAAACACTTTCACCAAGTAAGAAAATTTGGAATTTATTCAAACAGCTGCTTATTAATTTAATTTACCTTGGAGCCATTGCCCAGCGGGAGAGCTGATAGAGTTGCACTGACTCATTTGATGCATGGCACGCGAGAAGGTGCAGGTTTCTTGGCTGTACCATCCATGCAAATCTCATGCACAATGCAGAATATACACACATCACTGCAACAATTAATAACACTCAATTTAACACGACACAAGAAAGGTAATTAAATTAGCAAGTAGCTGTTTATCAAGATTCAAAACCTCCAGTCATGCTGCCGGAAATCACTTCTGGGGGTTTCTTTGTGTCCAAAAATGCCTGCCACAACACAAATTAATGAATCATTAAGATTAACATAGAGTTGATAATTAAAGCAAGAATTAATTAAGCTTATTAAGTGTGAAATGGAATGCATACCGCAAAGGGAAGGCCCCAGTTGAAAGCAGGACCCCAAAAGTGAGTTGTTTTAGGACCCATTGGACTGTTCCAAAATGTCTTCAGGATTTTCATTGACAAGCTAATTATGCTCTCTCTCTCTCTCTCTCTCTCTCTCTCTCTATATATATATATATAGACACACACACTGCAATTTCCAGAACTATCAAAAAGATTCAATGGTAAAAGATAATAATAGAAGAAAAAAATGGAAGTAAATTAGAGGATGATGATGAATGCTTCAAGAAGAAAAATTAAATAACAACATAAGATGAAGTTTTATGGAACCTGATGAGGCTTGAATTGATTTTAGAGGATCTGCAGGATACTATATGTCTGAAGCTGCTAGTAGATGAGGAAGATGCAGCTGAATGAGTTTTCAAACTAATAAATATATACTTGAAAGTTCAGGGCAGAGTCCCCACGTAACTAAATAAACTTTAAAGTTTCGATAAGCACCAAGATATGACGTATGATTTGTGAGTAACTTAACAGAGTGCTAACAATCTCTATCCCATGAAAATATTTACAAGTCTCATGTATATTAGATGCAGATTTTTTAATTATATTTACCAAAACCTCCAAATTATGCTATAATTGTATGGATTCAAACTGCGGTCGTACATAAATCCATGATTGTGTTATTATAATAGTTTATATATATGTTTTCAAAACAAAAAAAAAATATTAATATTACATATATATATATATATATATATATATATATATATGTATATATGTATTTATGTATAGCTGTGATGGCAATGTCTTGACTCTTGGGCTTTGTACTTTTAAAATATACATCATCTCTTGCTTGTTGCTGCTGCTGCACTTTTTATTTGTTTGTTGTGAAAATATCATATAACGCTGCCAGACTCATTAATCATGGCCTTTTCTTGGCAATATGTTGACTTTTGGGCTTTGTACTTTTAAAATATACATCTCTTGCTTGTGGCTGCTGCACTTTGTATTTGTTTGTTGTGAAAATATCATATAATGCTGCCAGACTCATAAATCATGGCCTGTTCTTCTTCATTTTAATTATTTTTTGTTTTTTCAAGGATATTTAATCGCTGTCTGCATCATTCATTAATCTCCAGCCTCTCTATTTTATTTTATATATATATATATATATATATATATATATATATATATATATATATATATATATATATATATATATGAGAAAAGATCAATGGACACTTAAAATTATATTTATTTTTACATTAATTAATAGGAGAGAGAAAATATAAGAGGAAAAATATTTTGGGTGGGGTCCATATGTATATCACATTTATTAATTCACTCAAATCTAAGGATTAATAAATGAGTGTAAAAATAAGTATAATTTTAAGGGTATATATATATATATATATATATATATATATATATATATATATGTTTCAATTCAGGATCTTGAATTTTGTTAAAGTCCAAAAAACTATTAAGTCGTGCGGTGTAGTACTATAATGTCTGTAAAAGCTATTAAGCGGTGTATTTTAATGGTATATTAACATAATGCTATTAAACCGCACAGTATAATACATTTTTCTGACTTTAATAAAGTTCATGATCCTGGACCACATCAGAGCTATATATATATATATAATTTTTTTTCTTTTTTCTACTTTTGGCTTTGTATTAGAACTGCTGTTCCATTATCATTTGTTATAACAAGAAATTTGGTAGGCCAAAAAATAAAATTAGGATTTTAATTAAATAAGCATGATTACAGGAGATCACAGTTATAGGAGAGCTTAGTAGCTAGAAGCTTAAATAAGTCAAATAAACATGGCTACAAGAGAGCACGGTAATAAGTGATGGGTATAATTTATATACATATTTTACCCTTTATTATATATTTGTTAGTTATTTATATTTGTTATTTTTATTTAATTAAATTATTTTATTGAACAGGAAAATTAATTGAGCATTGGAGAATAAATAAAGCTTAAAGGAATTGAATTGGAAGAGAAATCAAAGAATTATAGCAAGAAGGCTAAGTTGCTAAAAGAATGATTTAATGGCTGCACGTGCAAGGCTATTGCAAATAAATCAAATGGACTTGATGCTTGGATTTGGGCTGATTGATTGAATTTATTGATGCCCCGCACATATGAAAGAAGCATAATTGTAAGGCATGCCTTGTCTTCAAGATAGGTGGCCAAGCAACCTAATTCTACACGGATTTGATTTATAATTGCCGGTCAGCCAAGCACTATATAAAAGCCAAGCCTTTGGTTTTGCAAGAGGAGAGAGACGGAAGCCGCCGAAAGAAGAAAGAGAATTAGAGCAGCATCCGCATATGGGTTCTATTAATTCTATTGTTCTTAATCTCTCTATGTCTAACTAAATTTTTTATACTAGGATTAAGAATGAAGCATTGTTCAATTAAATAAATTACTTTTTATTCAATTAATTCCCTATATGTGTGTTTTAATGTTTATGGTTTTTATTTTACATGTTTGGTTGAATATTATTAAATATTTATCATGCATTATTGATTGTTAGGATAAATATTTGACTAAACCTATGCTTGGATTTATAAAGTTTATATGTGATTATCTTTTATTTTGTGTCTTTCAATAAATTATTTACACTGAGTGTTTAGGGAAACTTTGACTCTTTGTTATTCAATATGTTTACATGGGATGCTTAGATATCATACTATTAAGCAAAAAAAGAACTTATATAAGATTAATTGTAATTGGGCTTAATTGTTATATTCATGAGTAGACATAGATTGATTTCGAGTTGTCACTCCAAAATTGAGAATTGATTGGTAATTAGATAATTGTTAAGTTAAATTATGGTGAATTCTGAAACCCTGGTAGCTTTAATCTCTTGATTTCTTGCGTTAATTTACTTGTTTTAATTTTAATTTCATCTTTAGTTTTAATTTCCCTAAACAAAATATTTTATTTTCAATTAGGGTATAGTTATAATTAGCTTAGATTAAATTTGACTTTCCTAAAATTGACAGTCCATGTGGATTCGAACTCATTATTCCTAATTTATATTATAATAGACTCGTGCGCTTGCGATTACAATAAAATTTGCTCAATAGTAAGAGAGCTTAGTAGCTGGAAGTTTGAATAAGTCAAATAAGCATGGCTATAGGGTCGCACGACAATAGGAGAGATCAGTAGTTGGAAGCTTGAATAAGTCAAATAAGCTTGGTTACAGGATATCATGGTATGTGGAAGCTTGAATAAGTCAAATAAGCTTGGCTACAAGATATCACGGTAGTTGGAAGCTTGAATAAGTCAAACAAGTTCGACTACAAAAGAGCACGATAGCATGAAAGCTCAATATTTAAAAGCTTGAAAAAAGCAAATAATTATGGCTACAGGAGAGCTTAGTAATTGGAAGCTTGAATAAGTTAAATGAGCATGATAGCAGGAAAGCACAACTATAGAAGGGCAGGGCAGTAGGAGAGCATGGTAGCTAAAGAGCGCAGTTGTAGGAAATAAGTTTAATTAAATAAGCCTAACTCTAGTAGTTTGGGGTTAATTGCTAGAATTTTTATTTGGGCCCGGTAAAGTGATAAAACTCTAATTAAGTGATAAAGATCATCAGAGTGAGGAATTATTAAGAATTTAAGTTATCCAAATTGTATTATAAATAAAGATTTATTAATGCATAGGAGGGACATGAATAAAAAGCTTTAAAAAAAAAACTTCATTATAATCATTATCCAATAATGAAATTGTTCTTTCTCTGTCCGTGGACATGGGCCAAATGTTGAAATATGTAAATTCTTTGTGTCTTATTTGTTATATCAGCCCACTTATTTATTTCTCTAGTTGAACAGGAATTTGCATCAACATTACTAATGAGAGGAAACCTTTCCATTAATGAAGTTTTTTTTTTCAGTGGGAAGATAAACCTTTCCATTAAGTAAAAAAGTTGAATATACAAGTAGCATCATCTGGGAAAGAGTCCACCCAAACATTAGATATTTCACTCCTACGGGTATATTTAGCTAGCCTATGAGCTGTTTTATTAATAGATCTAGAAATCAACTCTCATGTCTTTAATTGCTATTATCACCTAAAATATTTCTATTTGCTTCCATTTTTCTTGTTAACAAAGTTGGATACCTCTTGGAAACTTATCTCAATGATAACCGATGCCAATTTTGCCTCTTTAGCCATTAGAAGCCCCCATTATACAACCGCTGCTTCTGCAAACGACACATCACATCTTAATCTTGATGGCTTAATTGCAGCTGCCACAATTCTTCCCTTATCATCTCCGCTAACAGCTTCTAAACTTGCTGTCTTAGTTTTAGCATTTATAGTAGGATCCACATTGATTTTAAAGCTTCCACTAGGGAGTAGAGTTCACTAACGTTTCTTCATGTCATTTGGCTTTTCAGCTTGAGTTATCCCTAACGGCGTTACCCTCTGAAAAACTTCCATTACTGCTTGGGTTTTTACAGTTGAGATATATGCATTAAGTTTCTTCTTTTCAAAGACGAGCCAATTCCTAGCATTCCAACCCACCAGATAGCTCCTTGCAACTCCAAGTCTGCTTTGCAAAGTTTCTTGGACATCTTATACCACACTCTAAGCATATCCTGTCCTTTTTACATCTGAAAGCCTTTGTCAACTAAAATTAATTGTTTCCAATTCTTAGAAGTTGATTTACACTCCATCAAAGCATGAGAGATGTTTTCCACACTCCTCCTGTAAATTTGACATAATAAGGATGCAAGCACTTTCCTCTTCCATAAATTTTCACTAGTTGGCAGCATATTTTGAACTGGCATCAATAAGAAAAATTTTAATCTTTTCAAGTAATACATTCTCTATATAGCCTTTCTATAATATGAGTAATCATTAAATGTACTAGGAATATCAAATTAGTTGAGTTTTAAGGCAACCTAATAGCCACTAGTTATTGTGTACATGCCTTTCTTGTCAAAATGCCAACCAACTTCATCCATTTTTGGGCTTCTGGGGAGAGGGATTCTCATTATAGCTTCTGCATTTTCTTGTTAAAATGCTAATGATTAAATTTTCTTTCCATTGATTTCTCATATCAATTAGCTCTGCAACTTTTGCATCATTAGACAGAGCTGGTACTAAAAAGGTTTAAAAGTATCTGTCCTTGGATCGAATTAGTTTTGTAGATCTGCATCATATCTCTCTTTCTATTGTCTATATAAACCCCAATTTTAAGACTTGTCTTCCCTCAGCAAGCTCCTCCATAGAAAAGATGGATTGGATCCTATACTAACATTAAAAAAATTTGATCATTTGAAATATCTAGCCTTTAACACTTGGGCAGCTAAAAAGTTTGGAAACTAAAATAATCTCTACCCTTGCTTTGCCACCAAAGCTTGGTTGAAACTAAAGAAGTCTCTAAAACCCATTCCACCTCTACATTTTGCATAACTTAATCTTTCACATCTTGCCCAATGAATCTTTTGCTTGTCTTCTTTAGAGCCCCACTAGAATCTTGCTACTGCTTTCTATATATCTTCATATAGCCCCATTAGAAGCTTAAAAACAATCATAGTGATAACTCTATGAAATGAGAGGTATCATAGTATTTTTAGGCTTAAATTATGACTACTTAGAGAGTAATATCTATCTTTTATATCATTTTTTTTAGTTATAGTTTGCATAAACACTTATTCAAATTTAGTTATATTAATTTAAACATTTTAGCTTATTATGTGTTCTCATTAATGGCAATTTTGTAGGGGATAGAATTGTTAAAATTCTAGAGATGGATGCTGTAACAATAGAGCTGAAAGGAATGATAAAGAACTGAAAAGTAGGCGAAATAATTCAAATTACAGCAGAAAAGATGTTGAAGAGTTGTTACAACAAACTTGTAGCATGCAAACATAAGGCTGATTGAAGACAGGTACGGGATAAGTAGGGCTAATAGGGCAAGTGAATTATTTAGCGTGTGATGCAAGCATAATACAAATCCACCACGATTCCTAACCTTTGGAGGATTTACCCTAAGTTGCACGCTATAAAAAGAAAAGTACACGTAAAAAAAAAAAAGAGAGAAAGGAGAGCCGTCACACACTCAAAAGTTCCTAGAGCATTAGGGAAACAAGAGGCAAGAGGGAAAATTGGAGGCTACAATAAAAGTTTTCAAAGAAAGAGAAGCACAAATCGCAATACATACAAGAGGGTTTCGTTGGAAAATTCTTGCTTTTATATTTTCCCAATTCTTGTTTTAAATTTCTGGATGTCGAATTCAATGGCTGAACCGATTGTGGTTTTTATTTCGTTATTGAGTATGAACTTAATTTTTTATGTAGCTGGGTCATAAAAAAACTTAATAATGAATTAACTTACATTATTGTTACTCTGTGTTTGCTATAGCATTTTGCTTTGATTGTGTTTAATTCAATTCCTTATTTCGGCTGACCACCCATTTAGTGGATACAAGCTAGGATAGATCCTAAAAAAGGACTACTTAGTGGAATAAATCAAAGTAATACATGGTTTTAGATTGGGTTTCCTTAATTGATATTTTAGATTGGGTTTCTTTAATTGATTTAGTATTAATTTGAATAGGGTCATGCGTGATCTAGAATTAGTGAAGAACTAAATATAGGGATTCACCTTGTAGGGTTAATAGATTTTAAAACGTATAATGCTATATCAAGATGTTGGCTTAACAATTGGTGACTGTTAGGTTGCATGCAGATGTAAGATATCCAACAGGCGACAACTGAGGATGCATAAGGAATTCTGCCCAGTACTATAGTAGATGCTGTAGCAACTGAACCAAAAATTGTTAAAGAAGTTAATAATCATTGAGAGAGTTTAGACACCCAACTACTCAATAGTCATTGATTACTTCCTTATATTTGACGTCTGTTTATTTCAGTAATTCTTGGTTTGTTAGTTACTTAGTTTTATTTGAATTTTAATTTATTAATTTTAATTTACTTTTATTGGAGTATTAACAATTACATTGAATAAGATTGCTGTAGTAAGTTCAGTAACTTCAATCCCTGTGGAGACGATCTCTATACTTATCACTTTATTACTTGTTGTGTCCACTTGCACACTGACACTCATTGCATAAAATTAACAACACATAGCATAAGCTAGAACTGCCTAAGCTACTGCCTTAATTAAAACCTCCTTCCCTATACTTGAAAAAGCCTTATATTGCTAATTAGATATCTTGCTCAATACTCTAAGCTTAACATCATTAAAGAAACTCATCTTTTTCCGCCCAATCATAGAAGGTAGACCCAAATGCATCTTGTGTCATGATACTACATTGAGCTGGAAGATGTTTTCGATGGCTTCAGCTTGCTTTTCATTCACATTACCACCAAAATCATCGATGACTTATCATAGTTGAAGATTTGCCCAGATGCTGATGCATAACAATCAAATAGAGCTTTCAACTAATTGCACTTATTTATTGAAGCTCTTGCAAATACTAAGCTGTCATCAACAAGCTCTTGCAAATACTAAGCTGTCAGCAGCAAGTAGCAAATGAGTGATTGAGATATATTGCCTAAATCACATCCCATGGATCAAGCTTAGTTTTTCTGCCTGCATCAACAACTAAAAAAAGCTTCCATACATACAAAGAACAAATATAGAGATAGAGGCACCCCTGTCTAAGTCCTCTTTGAGGATGAATCAACTCTTCAGGAGTTGCATTAATAACCACAAAAAAATTCACTGTTGTAATGCAGTTCAACATTAACTTTATCCATTCTTGTGAAAAGCCTCGTGTCCCTGTAGTTTTTTAAGAAACCTCCATTCCACTCTATCGTAGGCCTTACTAATGTATAATTTTAAAGCCATTAACCCCTTCTTCGTGCTGTACTTTTATTATTCTTAATTTTATGGAGACATTGATATCCAATAGTAATATTATCTGTGATGAGTCTATTGGGTATAAAGGCACTCTAAGTGGGGGAGATAACTTGATGTAGGATCTGTTTTAGTTTATTAGCCACATTCATAGCCACTATTCTATAAATCAAATTACAAAGACTTATAAATCACATTACAAAGACTTAGAAACCTTATGGTATAAGAGCAATATAGGCGTGGTTAAGTGGAGTGACATCACCTTATTCATTTGTGATATATAAGCATGTAGAAATGACTCCTCTGCTAACACTTTCCCAATGCTTTTGGAAGTAAGCTACTGGTAACCCATCAGGCCTCGGTGCCCTTGGTTGGACACAATTGGAACAAGGCATTGTAACTTTCTTCAACTGTGAATGGTTAATCTAGTAGTTCATTCATTTCTATAGTCATATTTAAAGCCAATCCTCCTAAGACAAAACTGATTTGGTCTTGGTTTAGATTGGAAGTTGTAAACAGGTCTTGGAAACATTTATAAAACTCCCTTTCTATATCCTTTCCATCTTTTGCTCACTGCTTATGTTCTTTAATTTCTGAAATTATGTTCTCTCTTTCTTGATGAAGCTTTAAAGAGAACTTAATGTTTTTATCCCCCTCTTTAAGCCATTCAGCCTTTGATCTTTGCTTCTAATATATCTCCTCATCAATTAGCTTATTGTTAAACTGTTGTTCGAGACTTTTAATTTCAGCACCACTCTGATACTGAACATTGTTGCTTACGGCATATTGTAGCTTCCCCATTAGTTCTTTTAGCCTTTTCTTTCATTCTCCAAACTCTTCCTTGCTCTACCATTGCAATTGAGCCATCGAAATCATCGAAAAATTTTAGAAAATATGCAATGGATTTACATCTTGTCTACAACCAAAACTAGACCACATTTCTTTTATTATATTTTGATAAGCGTAATTTTCTATATATATTAAATATTCTAATTATTTTACTTAATTTCTAATGTATTTATTTTATTAAATTATATTTTATTATGTTAATTTTTAATCTTAATTTTTATATTTTATTATTTTAGGTATATTATGAGATTAAAGAGGAATTAAATTGAATATTCAGGAAGAAATCCACTCGGAATAATCAGAAGGGAAAAGAAATAAAGAAATTTAATTGAAACAAATCAAGGAAGATTTGATTTAATTAATTATCATGCATGCATTAAGAGTATATTGTGATTAATTAAGGAAGCAAATATTTTGGCATGGCAATTATGGAAAGCAAATCAATTGCTTCAAATTGGAATTGACCAAATATGCATGCATGATTTATAACAAAGGAAACAAATTGCATGTGCATGGAAATTAAAAAAAAAAAAAGGAATGGAAATTCAAGTGGCATGCACGTGAATCTTGTCAAATATGCATGCATGAATTAGCATTATTCATGCCTTATGAATTAAGGGTTATAACTGGCGACCAAGCAATCAAAATCCAATAAGGACTCGGCCAAGCACTATATAAAGCCAAGCATTGGCTTTGGAAAAGAAGGGAAAGCTGAAAGAATTAGAGAAGCGGCACACGACCAAAAGCAGCACAAACCCGAGAGCTAGAGTGTGCAGCTGCAAGAAAGAAAAAGGGAAGAACTTGAGAGGAAGACCGAATTCAACATAGAAGCAGCCAGCTGCTTGGATTAATCGCAATGACCGGTTTTATTAATTCTTTTATTCCCAATTCAATTATGTTAGGCTAAATTTTCTATTTGGTCGTGGGTGAATTCAAAACCCCAGACATTTTCTATAATTAATATTTAATTTCTATCATCCATTTTATTTAATTGAGATTGTTTATGTTCTTCTGTTATTAATGTTTATGATTTTATTCTTGACTTATTTAAGTGGCCAATTAGGTAGGGCTTGAATAAATTCTATTGCTAGATTAAAATTCTCGATCCGTAATTGTCTTGATATTTTAATCATTAGTAGCAGATTGGAATCCGTGATTTCAATTGGAGAACATAACCTAGGTTAAATAATCCGAGCTTGTGTGTTTATTGCCTAGATTAACCTAATAACTTTCTCTACTTAATACTTCCATTATCTTAAATTTAGAGAGCTACTTCTGAATTATTTAATCGTTAGAGATTAAGTGAAGAACTTATTTTGCCTAACGACTCAGTAAGGAAAGATAGAGATTAACAGAGCTTATTGTTGTCTACGGTTGATAATTTCAATGAAAATTGAAGATAGAATTGACATAATAAACATATTTGGTAGTAGCGAATGATCATTTGACTAAAGTTTTCATTATTATTATTTCTTTCTCTTTTAATTATAGTTTTTATTAAATTATTATTTTCGCGTTTGAGTTTCTTTATTTCTTGGAATTTAGTTAAAAATTCATAAAACCCCCCTTTATTTATAGTTGGTATTTATTATTATTATTATTATTTTATTTTATTTTAAGTTTTTATTTTAGAGTTAATAATAAATAAAACTAACTAGTCTTCGTGGGATCGATCATTACTTGCTCTATATTAGTTATTTATATTATTAGTAAGGTTTTAAATTTGGTGTACCTTAATAACACTACCATGTTTTTACAGCCTTCATAAGGACTCCACAGATCCTGATAGTGAACTCTAGGAAAATTTCTTCTAACATAGATTACTCTACTTCTCCTCTCTTGAACATTCATTACAAGTAGATTATAATATGATTTCCACAAGATCATGTTTCTCAAAGCCTCATTTAGAAAAAAATTCCCCTAATCCTTATTGCAAAAAGCTCTATCTGATTTCTCTTTAATATAGTGCGGTCCAAATTATCTGTTGAACCAGACAAAAGGGTGCCTTTTACACCACATATCAACAAAGTTACACTCATAAGCTACTTCTTTAAAGTTTAAGATCATGCTTAAATTTTTATCATTTCTACCAGATTTTTCGTTTAAATGTATAATCTCATTAAAATCACCAATGTAAAGCCAATGCAAAGAAGATAGACTAGCTAGTCTTTGCATCAATGTCCATATATGCCTCTTTTATTGAGCTTTTGGGTGGCTATGAATCCCGGTACATCTCTATCTCTTACCACTGTCATTTTGAATTACAACATCAATATTATGGTTGTTGTATGAAGTACTGTTCACATTAATATATGATTTCCACATCTTTGCCAACCTCAACTCATTCCATTCTTACTAATAACAAAACAACTATCTAAATTCAACTTTCTACATTCTTCAGTTGCTTGCCTAGACGATAACTTTGTCTTACAAAGAAACAGCGGTTGAGACCTATGCAAGTGGAGAATTTTTTTATTTGCAAGGTGTGCTCGGGGCTTCCCCAAACCATGAATGTTTAAACTTACAAGTTTTATAGCTATCGGCGGGGTTGGCTTCCAGCCTCCACTAACAAATTCCCCGTTTATTGAACTACATCACTTCTATATGTGTTTTTTTATTCCCAGGCTAGGGTCAATTCAGTTAAAGTGATGGGAATTTTATGAGGGTTCATGTTTTTTGGCCTTTTATCTTCTGGACCCTGCCAATCTAGCTCACTGCACGGCCTTTTTGAAGCAATAGTTCCACTAGTTATCTTGGTGGTAAAGCTTGAAATCTGGCTTGAATTTTCCACTTTCTACCTTTTTATTGAACTTTGGGTTTTATAGGCCCAATATTAATTTCTTCCTCTTCATAAACCTGAATTTGATAATCTTTTTTGCCTCGTTGGCCCATTCGGCCTAATTTTCCTTCCCTACTTTTCACTTCATCTGACTTTTCTTTCCCGCCCTTGCTTTCATTCTTTTTACTCTTTGTTCTATGAGTTCCTCAATTGTAGCTACTACAGTAGCAGGCTTTTCACATCCTAGGTAATGTTGTCTCAATTCCTTTACCTCACCCATTAATGATTCCTCATCTACTCTGCCACATGGTTCACCCCCCATTGGCACTATCTCGTTGAAGCTTTCTATTAACTCGATTTAAAATGCTTATCCAGGTCTGGATTGCTTCATTGCAGTTTTTGTTTTGGCTGTGGCTATATCTACGCACCTAGGTTTACTAGGGTTGCATTAAGTTGATCATCCCTCTTAATCCTTCTAATTTTGCTTTTGTTGAGCTTAGCCGGTTCAGATGGTGTAAGCCCTTTTATCAATCCCCCATAAATAAGTTTCTCCTTTGATTGACCCGTGTAGCTGATGCATTCTCTGAACTGATGTCCAATAAGTCCATAGCAAAAGCAAAAATCTAGAAGCCTCTCATACTTTGCAAGCATTAGAATATCTTCCTAGTTTCCTATTTCAGTGTTAAGATTATCTTTAGAGGCTTAGTGATGTCCACTAAGATTCTCACCCCACTGAAAGGGCCAATATGCTCTCATTCTTCTTTCCATCTTTACTTCTTACACTAATATAATCTTTTCCCCTTTTAGAAAATCTAAACAATTACAAGATATAAAACAATTTGAGAACAAATCAAGAAACTAGAAAATAATCTTGATCAAAGAAACAAGAAGGTAAAAAATTGAAACAACACGCAGAGATAATATGGTTTGGTACCAAGGTTCATACATCCATGACAAAAAAACAACAGGGTTTGAAGCTTTTGTTAAATTGATCGATTATAAAGGAAGCTTAAGGATACAAAGATTAAATCTTTCACACAAAGAATTTTCTATCTCTCTCTCTAAGCCACTCAAAATCTCATCACTCTAAGTTGCTCTAATTAACTTGTTTATATTTATATCCAGTTAAGAAACCAATTGTTTGTTGTAATTACTTTAACAACCAGCAAGTCCCACACGTACTGACTCTGCTAGCCACCTTACCAATGTATAACATAATATAACTAACGGCTTCGTAAATCTCCACCTTAGTTCTATTCTGGTATAGCTTCACCCATCATTGCTCCAGTAACAATAATTTGACTCAAAAGTTAACTATTCCAATCAAGTTCAATGAGTCTCTGAACTTGATTGGTGGAAATGGCTTGGTTAACATATCTACAGGATTGATTTCAGAAAGAATCTTGACCACATCTATCACTCCACTGCGAATTTCATTTCTTATTAAGTACATCCTTACATTAATTTGTTTAGTTCTCTCATAGTACTTAGGGTTTTTACTCAACTGTATAGCATTAGAGCTATCAAAGCTGATAGAATCTTATTCTTGCTTGTACCTCAAATTAAACGCTAAGCCCTTCAGTCAAATTGCTTCGTTTACTACCTCTGTGAGAGCAATGTATTCTGCCTTAGTTGTTGAAAGAGCAACGATTAATTGTAAAGATGCTTTCTAGCTAACCGTACCACTACACATTGTGAAAACAAAGCATGTGATTGACCTTCTCTTGTTCAAATCAAATGTGAAATCTGAGTCCACATAACTTGAGACTTCACTTGTGGCTTTGCCAACTTTTTGGTAGAAGATACCATGTTCTATAGTCCCTTTTAAGTACCTTAAAATCCACGTGACACCATTCCAGTGCTCTTTGCCTGGATTCCTCATAAATCCACTGAAACTCCAACCCCGTATGCTATATCTGGAGATGGCAAAAAAGCTCGACTCTGATTTTGGCCCGATTAGCTCGGCCTGCATTTTTCGGGCTTTGGCCACATTTTTCGAGCTTTGGCCTGAATTTAAAGATCAAAATTCAGGCTCGTGCTTAGACATATCAAGCCTGATCAAGTTCGGGTCAGAGATCGGGCCTTATAACTTTAAAAAAAAAATTCACTCGCTGTAGTCTGCACAATCAAACACTCACACACATAAATGTCATTGTTAAACTAGTGAACTTTTTGTTTAAATTGTGTAACCAAATTATATGTTTTTATTTGTTTGTTAAGCTGATGAACTCCTTGGTTAGATTGTGGAATTGAATTGTGTGTTTTTATTTGAATTAGACATAGTTTTTGTTTATGTTTAATTATTTATATAATTTATGGTAGAGATGTTGAGTAGAGTAATTTTTATGTTTATGTAATTTTAAATAATTTTTAAAGTTGTTAAATATTAATATATTAAGTGATTTAAATTTAAATTATTTAAATATTAAAAAAAATTGGTCGGGCCCTGACAAAGCCTGAGTCCAGCCCTGACCCGATTAATGTGAAATATTCAGGCTTTTATAGGGCTCGGCCCTTTTTTGTGTTATTAGGCTCGAGCTCAGGCTTGGCCAGTGCTTATCCCGACCAGGCCCATTGCCATTCCCAGTTATATCAGGTCTAGAACACACTATAGCATATGTAATGGTCCTATAGCACTGGAATAAGGTATTTCTTCAGTTACTCTGTCTCAGCATCATCTGTTGGTTCTTGTAACTTTGCAAGCCAAAAGAGTGTAACCCAGGTTCAAAAACAGGCTTTGAGTTGTCTTTTGCAAACATGTTCAATACCTTTTTCACATAACTAGCTTAAGTGAGAAACAAAGTCTTTGGACGTCTGTCTCTTATAATTTGCATTCTCAAAATCCTAGTTGCAATACCTAAATCCTTTATTTCAAACTTAAAGCTTAGTTCCCTTTTTAGCCTTTCAATTTCTTCTTTTTGTTTACATGTTAAAAGTATGCCATCAACATAGAGTAAAAGATAGATACCATTACCAGAAGTTAGAGTTCTATAATACATATAACTGTCATATTGACTTCTGCAGCACCTATGTTTGATCATAAACTCATCAAACCTCAAATATCATTGTTTAGATGATTGCTTCAAACCATATAAATCTTTTTAAGCAAACAAACCATATCTTCTATCCCTTTTTCAATGAAACCCTTTGGTTGACCCATTAATATCTCTTCATCAAGCTTACCATATAAGAAGGCAGTTTTAACATCCATTTGATCTAATTCCAAATCACAGAATATTGTAATAGCTAAAAAAACCCTTAGGGCTCATTTGGTTAGAGTATAAAATGACGGAATTGGATAATTTTTAGGTAAAATTATCCTAATGCAGTGTTTGGTGCACAAAAATAATTGTAGGATAAAATTAGTTGCGCCTACCATTTAATCTAGCACAATTTTGAAATTTTATAACAAGGGGGCGTGGGATTTGTGATATGTAAGCTAAAATTTGGCCAATTACTAATGCTCACAGGATAAGAAAACAAAATTCCAATTTTCTCTCCATCGTTCTCGATGCTGAAATATGCCAAATCGACGCCAAATTATCCCTTCTCAACACCAAATCTCCTCTGTTCATGTAGTAAATTTCCTAAAATCTTGACTAAAAAATTCAATTTATGTTAAATTTTTTTCATTCTTTTATTTATTTGTTGTAATTATTTAATAGAATGAATTTTCATGTTATTTATAGTCCAGTGTTTCTTAGTTTCTATTAATTTTCATGTGTACAAATCAATTTTGAAGATTAATTGTTTGTGTTAGGTGAACTTTTTATGGATTTGTTCATAGGCAAGAGTAGCTTCATGAAAGAAATTTTTTGGGTTTTGATTAAAATTCATGATGAATTAAAAAAAGGCGTTTATGTAGAATTTCTTTTATTTTTCCAGATACAGTAATGGGATTGTTCATAAGCTAGCAAATCTTGCCGTCAATTTCTAGCCATGTGGTCTAGATTCTTTGTTAGCTTATGTGATATGCTTTTGATTAAAGTTGTATCTTGTCATTTTGTTCTTTAGTGAATTTCTTCTATTAAAAAAAAAGGATAGCAAATCTGGAAATTGTTTCTTGAGCAATTCTAGAAATTTATTCTTGGCTATAGGGAATTTACAATATTGTTTTTTATTAAAGTTGTATCTTGTCATTTTGTTCTTTAGTGAATTTCTTCTATTTAAAGAAAAAAAAAGATGATAGCAATTCTGGAAATTGTTTCTTGAGCAATTCTAGAAATTTGTTCTTGCCTATATTGAATTTACTTTACTGCTTGCTATTTAAACGAGCAACTAATAGAACTTTATCTTTATGCTTTTAAGAATACAATAATTAAACTTTGTCTCTTATGTTGATAAGATTTCGATATTTTGAAAAGAAAATTATTCCTTTATAAGTTTCTTGGAGTTGAGCTAGTTACTTGTTCACATGGAATGTATCTTCATTAGTTCCTTGTCTGTCCAGTTATGGTAATTCTTTATGTTGATATCTACTTCACTTACCTTGATATTCATATGATACGCTTACACCTTTATATCTTCGAATGACTAGATATGGATGAAAGAGAAATTATATTATTCTCTCTTATACACGAGTTACGTTTACAACGATTATGTTTGTGTGTATTGGCGGCTGTACTTTGGTATCGCAGAAGTCGACAAAATGAAATATATACAGTTGCAAATCGCACATTCACTAGGCATGCAACACGCCTCATTTCTCTAGAAAGTATCATAAGCAATGACATAGAATGGGTGAATCAATTACTGATGGATAAGAGGACATTTGGATTATTATAAGAGTTACTTCGTATAAATAGGGGTTTAAAGACTGATGGTATAGTTTCTATTGAGGAACAAGTATGCATGTTTCTACATATGCTTGCCCATCATGTGAAAAACAGAACAATTCATAGTAGATTTCTACGTTCAGGGGAGATGATTAGTAGATACTTCAACTTGGTCTTAATTGCAGTTTATGATTGGAAAATATCTTATTGAGGACGCCCGATCCTGTAACTGAAAACTGCACTGATGAGAGATGAAATGGTTTAAGGTACGACATGCTTAAATTCTTGATTTTATTTTCTCTTTCAATAAAGACAGTTTACCATGTTATATCGTAATTTTTTTATGTTCGAATGGATTAATAGAACTGCTTGGGGGCATTAGATGGTACATACATCAAGGTACATGTACCTAAAGTTGATAAACCACGATGTAAAACAAGGAAATTTGAAATTGAGACTAATGTCTTAGGAGTTTGCTTACTAGATATGATGTTTATATTTGTGATTTCTGGCTGGGAGGGTCAGTTTCAAATTCAAGAGTGCTTCAAGATGCATTATCTAGACCAAATGGGTTGAAAGTACCAATTGGTAAGCTAATAAATAAATAATGTATAAAATGAATTATATATATTATTTTGAATATAATGTTTTATTATTTATTAATGTTTATATAACTGACTTATGCTTATTAACATTTTTTTAACATTTGATAGGCTATTATTACCTTGTGGATGCTAGATATGCAAATACTGAAGGATTTCTTGCACCATATAGAGGAACAAGATATCGATCATTTGTCGGAATGGAAAGATAGATGTACCCTAATTAATCATGAGGAGTACTTCAACATGAAACATTCATCAGCAAGGAATGTAATATAGCGTTGTTTTGGACTTTTCAAAATTTGTTGGGCAATTTGAAGAAGCCTTTCTTTTTTACCCATTAACGACACAATGCAGAATAATAACTACTTGTTGTCTTTTACACAACCTTATTAGGAGAGAGATATCAATAGATCCAATGGAACATGAGATAGACCAACTTGTTAATAGCGAAAGCCATGTTGACTATAACACTATTATTCTATTAATGAAGTTGGTTCATCAGAGCGGTGGTCTACATGGAGAAGCGATTTAGCTTTACAACTATTTAATGAGTGGAGGGGAAGTCGTAGAACTTAAGATTTCTCAATCAAGAGTTTTTTTTTCTTGTATTTGAATATTAGTGTTGTTTTAATATATAAATATATATTTGTTTTCATATTTATTTCAGATATAAATTATTCATGAAAGTTATTTGATTATGTAATATTTTTTATCGATTAGTTATTGAACATGGGTGCTATTGTTTTGTAATATATTTTATTTTTTTAATATTATTATTATAATGAAGAGTGAGTGAAATTAACCTTGCATAGGAATGGAAGATGGAGGTGGTAATGTTCAAGTCAATGAACAAGACATAGAAGGGAGTAAGCGTGTATGGACTAAGGAAAGAGTGTCAAATATATATTGTAAAGCACCTATAATACTTATGTATTGAGAAACATTTTCAATGATATCACCTAAGTCTTTGGTGAGATAGTGACATGTTGACATAGGTGTAGGATTGGACTGCAGCTGACCATATCATGCTTAGCTACGATATCAGCAATATACTTTGCCTGTGACAACTGAATACCATTTGCAGATCTAAGAACTTCAATTCCTAGAAAGTAATAAAGCTCTCCCAAGTCTTTTAAAGCAAAAGTCTCGTGCATATCTTGAATAGCTTGCTAAATCAAATGAGAACTTGAACCTGTTATGATAATATCATCAACATAAACCAAAACTAAGATCAAATGACCATTACTCTCCTTGTAGAAAAGATAATTGTCTGAATTAGCATTATGAAAATGCCATTGTGAAACCATTGTAGTTCTTAACCTATCAACCAAGCTCTAACAGCTTGTTTTAAACCATATAATGCTTTCTTTAGCTTGCAGATGTGTTGAGGTTTGTTTGGATCAACAAAGCCCTCAAGATGCGATATATATACCTTCCGAATCACCCATTTGTTTAAGACTGCCAAGCTCAAAATCACTCTAACTGTAGAAGCTTTAACAACTAGACTAAAGGTTTCTGTGTAATCAATTCTCTGTGTTTGATGAAACCCATTTGCAACCAACCTTACTTTATATCTTCCAACAGACACATTTGAATTATATTTTATTCTGAACACCTATTTATTTCCTACCACTTTGACAGGAGCATAAAGCAATACTAAATCCAAGGTCTGATTGGTTTGAAGAGCTTAATTTCTTCTTGCATAGCTCTAAACCATATTGGATCAGATAATACTCGAGCAACTGAGGGAGGTTCAGAGGGTTATGCCAGCAAAGCTGAAAAATATGTCTTAGGTTTGTAATTACCAAATTTTGATCTGGTAATCATTGGATGACCAACTGGTTGAGAAGTTGGTAACAAATGTGGTGGTGAATAGGATAGAAAAGTGGAAGAATTTGAATGACAGGAAAGAGGTGAAGAAGAGGCATATGGGGAAATAAAAGGAAGATGACCAGATACATTTGAAACATTTTGTTATGGCATTGCTAAAGGAACTTGAAGGTGAAACAAGGAAGGAGAAGAAGAAAAATCAAATCAATCTTAAATAGATTTATTGGAAGAACAATACTCACAACTCATAGAAGGAGAAGAAAAATCTGAACTAGAAACATAAAGAAATGAATTTTCATCAAAAGCAACATAGTTTGAAAGTGATTTTTGCCAAACTGACATACATTGCAGAAATTCAAATTTGCAACTTTATTGGAAACAACAAAAGCATTATATGTTTTAAGTACAGTTTTGAGAGTATAATGAGAAGGATGTCCTAATCTTCTATTAAATAAATTAACATCCATTGACCACATTACAACTGCTGACAAACATGACTGCTTTTTAAAATTAGAAGAACTAACAATATCATTAAAAATAGAACAAGAAGCAAAGAGTGACTCAGGTTTGTTTGAGGAAGTTTGACTGAGAAAAGCTAAGTGAGCTGCAACATATGGACTCTGAATTTTATACAAGCCACCTTTAGCAATGCCTTCAAGGAAAATGACTCATGTGCTTTTGGCCTTAATAAAGTATAGATTATCATAAAATTCAACAAAAACAAAGTTAGCAGCTAACAATTTTGAAATGCTGAGTAAGTTTTTGGTAATGCTGGGTGCATGCAAGACATGATTAAGTTTTAAAGGTTCAAGAATTGTTTATATCAAGCAAAATTGATCCAACATGTTTAATTAGCAATGCATTACCATTTCCAACAAACAACTTTTCACAACCAGTATAGACGTAAGAATTGAATAGCTTACCTAAATCATTGGTGATGTGATTTGTTGCTCTACTGTCAATGTACCATAAAAGATATTCAACAATTTTTGGTGATGGAGTTGGCTAAACTGAAGAAGTAGAAGCTAACGCCATTTGAAGGAACAAAATTTGATGTGTTGGGAGCATATGAATAGTAAACAGATGGTGTTATAGGATTATTGCTTGAATACACCATGTTCCATGAAAACCAGAACTCCTTGGCGTATAGTAATTGCTAGCGTTTGGTCTAAAACCTCTGCCATTACCATTGAATGATCTTCCTCTACCAAACTGTCCTTGATTAGGTCTAAAACCACCATAAAAATTTCCTTTTCCATAGTTTCTTTGAGGAACAAAAGATGAGTTATATATGTTCTTGCATTTATTAGCTCCATGGCCACGAATAAAACAAATTTGACAAATGATGAGAGAAGAGTTTCCTCCACTACTAAACTGACCAGATCCATCATTAGAATAACCAGCACCAAAGTTGTTGAAACCTCTATTAAAACCACCATAACTAGAACTATTTCTACCTCCAAAATTCCTCTGATAACCTCCATTATTCTTTCCAAAATTAGTATTTCTTTGAGTAACATTTGCAGTCATGTTATACATTACATCATAGAACTTTTTCCTTTCTTCTGTTCTGTTCTATTCTCATGATTCAAAAGCAAAGAGCACAGTTCATCAAAAGTAATGGTTTCACCTCTAGCTAAAATAGCAGTTACCAGTGATTTATAATCAGAAGAGTCAAGTCCAATTAACACATGCATCACTTAACTCTACTAGGTTTCCAGCTAAGGCTAATGTATCTGCTAAACGTTTGATCTTAGCAAAATAATCAACCATGTGCATTGATTCTTTCTTAATAGTTTGTATTTGCATCCTAAGAGTTTGGATTCTAGCTTGAGAGTGAGAGATGAACATACTCATGAGTGATTCCTATAGCTGCTTTAAAGTAACAGAATCGATCACTGTTGAGAGAAAATTTGGTTGAATTGATGACATCAACTAGCTTAAAAGGAGCTGATCTGTTTTCATCCACGTTATAAATTCTGGATTCACAAATCTAGAATGATTTGCAGTTGAGTTTTCTTCATTGACACTTTCTGAAGAAAGATACTGCTCATGACACTTATTTTCACCATTGATGAAACCTTCTAAGCCATTCCCCTTGATTGATGCCAATACTTAAGTGTGTCATAGTATAAAATTATTTTGATCTAGCTTAACTGGTGTAACAAAGCTAAAGGAAGGATTGTTTTGAGTCATGCTTGCCATAGATAGCTCTGATACCATGAAATAAAACTTTAACAATGATGTTTGGCAACCAAGAAAGTGCAAGAAAGTTTCAGAGAAAACAAAAAAACAGAGAGAGAATTTCTGAATAAAACATTGTAGAATATTCTCGTATTATATCGAAAGAATGAAACATGTTTATATATACAATTGCTGAGAGCTGCATTGAGCTAACAACCTCAGTTACATACACGTGACTATTGCATAATAAGAGCCGAGTTGTATAACTAACTATTGCTGACTCAGCTAACTAACTTTGTTTAGCTCTGTGAGCTGTTCCTCTGCAGTGAGTCACTTAGCATTATCATGCTCTGCTTACTTGAAATACCAACATCTCTAACAATTGTTCTTCTTAAGTAATGTTATTTCTTCTTTCATTGCCACAAGCCATCTTGACTTCTCATTACTGCTCATGACCTTCTTAAAGCTTTCAGGTTCTTCACCAATCACTTCAACAGCAACTACAAGTGCATATAAAATCACATTAGTAATGCCATACCTTTTTGGCATTTTGATGACTCTTCTTTCCCTATCCCTTGCAAGTTGATAGCTGTCTAACTTTGATGGTCCATGAAACTTTTGAACTGATTTTAAATCTCCCTCCTTAACTTCATGACTATCAATAGACTCTATATTCAACTTAGCGTTATTCCTTGTATGAAAATCAGAAATAGTGATCTATGTTTCAACTTTTGTCTGTAACATAGACTCCTTATTGAACATTACATCCTTTCTAACAAGGGTATTTGGAGATTTCCCTTTAATGCACCAAATCTTATACCCTTTGACACATTTTTGGTATCCAATGAAGTAACCCTTGATAGCTCTTGGCTCTAGTTTACCCTATTTTATATAAATAAGACAGCCAAAGATCCTAAGTTGCTTAAATCTAGTGGTTTTCCTGACCATTTTCCTTACGAAGTTTTGAAATCTAAGGATGATGAGGGACTTCTATTGATCAAATAATCTGCTGTAGTGATTGCCTCTACCCAGAAATGCTTAGAGAGATTAGCATTACAAAACATACACCTGACCTTTTTAATTATGGTCTTAATCATCCTTTCAGCAATACTATTTTTCTGTGTTGTATGTATCACAGTTTTATGCCTTACAATGCCTTGTTTCTTGCAAAAATCATCAAACTCATTGCTACAGAATTCTAGGCCATTATCTATTCTTAGCCTTTTCTCCATCTTTTCAGCTTGGTTCTCCATCAGTATAGTCTATTCTTTAAACTTCTCTAAGGCACCATTTTTCTGCTTTAACACATAAACCCAAAACCTTTCTAGAGAATTCATCTATGAAGGTAATAAAGTACTTAGCTCTACCATGAGATAGAACCTGAATAGGTCCCCAAAGGTCAGAATGAATATAATCCAGGGTTTGTTTGGTTTTATGTTTCCTTATGTAAAACTTTTGTCTAGTTACTTTCTTAAAAACACACTTATCATAGAACTCCGACGAAGAGATCTGATCATAACCAAATAAGCCTTGTTTGTACAGTTCCTTCAACCCCCTCTCACTTCTATGTGCTAACCTCATGTGCCAGAGCTTGGTCTTATCACTACTCACACTTGCTATAATCCCTGACAAAGGTAAGGACCTAACAAGAACATACAACCCATTCCTTCTAATCCTCTTCATAATGAGAGTGCCATTTTCAATGAATTGTAGCACACCATTTTCTACATTTATACTACAAGTCCTGACTAATCAATAATCCCAAGAGATATAAGATTTCTTCTAAGGTCTGGTACATGTCTCATTGGTTTAAGTCTCTGATTATACCATCAAACATCTTAATGCCAATGGTTCCTATTCCAGCAACTATACAAGCAAGATTATTTCCCAAGATTTTGCCACCATCAATGCTTTCAAAAGTCATAAAAAATCTTTATTAAGACACATGTGAAATAAGCAACAAGAGTCTAATATCTACTCACTAGTAGGCTGTTTTTCTGTAACAACAAGAACATATACACAGCCTGAGTCACCTTCATCTTCTGAAGCAACTGTAGCTTTCCCATCAGATTCCTTTTGGAGTTTTTCAAGCTTCTTCTTCTCAAAACAATCTTTGATATAGTGCCCTTTTTTATGATAGAAATAACATTTTCTTTTCTTCTTCTTATTATCTACTTTATCCTTTTTATTATTGTTCTTTTTCTCATTTTGCTCTTTTTCTTTGATTTAGATTTGGCCACTAAACCCTCTCCATAGCTCTAATCTTTTTTATCTAATATTTTTTTAATCTTTTGATTCCAGTGCACTCTTGATATCTTTTAAAGTAAGAGTTTGTCTTCCATATAACAGTGTATCTACAAAATGTTCATAAGAGTTTGGAAGTGAACTCAACAGAAATAGTGCTCTGTCCTCATCTTTAAGAACAATGTTGACATTCTCAAGATCTAATATCAGTTTGTTAAGTTCATCTAAATGACCCCTTCATGGCTACTCCTTCTTTCATTAAGTTTGTATATAATCTTTTTTTCATGTACAATATTTTCACCAAAGATTTCTTTAAGAACAGCTCTTCAAGTCTTGCCTACAAACCAGATGCAATCTTTTCTTTTGACATTTCTCTCAACACTTCATCTGATAGATGCAAGATGAGAGTGCTGTGAGCTTTATTGTTTGTGGATCTTGAGTCTCCACCTGAACTTAGAGCCCATTTCCTTGTCCTTCTTAGCCTTTGGATCTTCATCATTAAGAGTGTCATCAAGTCCTTATCGGGTGAGAATTCTCGCATCTTGAGACTCTATAAGTAGAAGTCATTCTCACCATTAAATTTCTCAAGATCAAATCTGATACTTGCCATTTTGAAGATCAAGAACAAACTTCACCAAGCACTGATACTAATTTGTTAGGAAATCAAAGCAATTACTAGATATAAACCAATTTAAGAACAAGTCAAGAAACTAAAAAACAAACTTGATCAAAGAAACAAGAAGGTAGAAGATTGAAACAACACACAGAGATAACGTGGTTTGGTACCAACGTACCTACATCCACGACTAAAAAATAGCAGGGCTTTAAGCTTTTATTGAATTTGATCGATTACAGAGGAAACTTAAGAGTACAAATATTTAATCTCTCACGCAAATAATTTTCTATCTCTTTCTAAGCGACTTAAAATTTCATCACTCTAAACTGCTCCAATCAGCTTGTTTATATTTATATCCAGTCAAGAAACCAGCTGTTTGTTATAACGGCTTTAACAATCAGCAGGCCCCACATGTTCTGACTTTACTGACCACATATAACAGAATATAACTAACGGCTGCACATCCCCCAATTTTTCAATAACTTCATTCACCATACTTTTACTAGGCACACTTTGAATTTGCACCCAAAAGAATGTATATTTGAAAGACTGTCGCTTTATGCTCCCCATTCCCACTGGTTCAACAAGCACAATCAACAGTTTATCAAAGTTTCATGGCCCCTCTACCAACACTCTCTTTTTATCCTGTTCAGTAGCAAACTTAAATACAAAAATACTGTCCCCTAGACTCTCCACTTTAATCTTCTTGGTAGTTTTCCATGCTTGCTGCATTGCATATCTTAGTCCTTCTATGTTCTCATCTCTAGTAAGAAGAATCTTGCCCACAAGACAATGAGCTACTATTCTTTCTCCTTCCATTTTCATCTCGCCAATGAAAAACGCTGCATCCTCTTCCTCCTCCTTCAGAGTGATAGACTTACATCCACGAATGAGCTCCTCTGTATCCATTTTCTTCGTTCGTATTTAAACCTTCCCTTGATTAATTGCTCTCACCAACCCCTGTTCTCCCCACCACTGCTTTAAAGACTTCGGATAAGAAGCCAACTACTGCAGAAAAGGATTAAATTTCTTTTATTTAACTTTCCTTTACAATAAATCACTAGCTTATAATAATTAAAAAAACACCTAACATCTGAGTGACGTGTTGGGTTATGACAACTAGGGTAGGCAAAAAAGCCCAGACCCTCCACTTGAGGGGCTCCACACGGGCCTAAAGGAAAGAAGTCCGGATTAGGCTCAAATCCGCTCATTTTTTAAAAAATTAATTTATAAATTAGAATAATAAATTAAAATTTAAAAGGATAATAGAAAAATTAAAAAATAAAACTTAAATCCCTAATTCATACATTAATAATGATTCAAAAAACCTAAAATTATAATACTAAACTCTTTTTTAAACGTTGATTAATTAAGAGGGCGCTTGAATTAGAGAATTCAGTATTAAAATATTAAATTTCTAAGATTTTATTTATTTCATTTTATTTATTTATTATTTTTATTTAAAATTTTTATATTCTTTTATTCATTGTTGATTATAACAACTTGTTAATTATTAATTTATTTCAAGTTTATAACAATTAAAATTTAAAAAAAAAATAAACCCAAGCTCGTATGGACCCAACCCGGCCCAGGTCCTCACAAATTCTCTCCAATGTGCTTGAGCCTGGGCTTAAAAAAATCTGGCCTAAACCCATACTTTACCAACCCTAATGACAACCCCCACACCCTTCCGTACCGAGAGTTATTTTTCAAAGACAGAAAGAGCTCCCGTAAGAAGAAAACGTTAGGCCAATACAACTAAATGAGAAGTTCACACTGTATTCTAAGGTCAATATTTACAATGCAGGTACAATTTTAGTTGAAAAAGCTAAAAAAACACACTGTTCTCTATTGGTACCTGAATAACTTTGTCTCAGCATCGTCATTCTTCTGCTGCTGTGAGAAACTTGTCAACATTTGAAGGGAGTAAAACTGAATTGAATTTACTGTTGAGCTTAATTTTGAACACAAAACTGTTTTAAGTGTTTGATAAACAAATTTTACAACTTATTTTTTGGGTTCTTTTTGTGGTCGCCACAACCCACAATTTCCAAATTGTTACCTCAATTCATCTTACCATTAGAAACAAGCTAGTTAATGTAAAATTCTTCATTACCCAGAATTTGGGTTACAAATCAAAACAAATGAATAAAACAGAAATCAGATATGACATGCTTTCACGTTTAGCAGCTTACTCTCGAGTCTTGAGCCTTTGCCCTGCGAGAGATTTGATAGAGCTGCACTGTTTCATTTGATGCATGACATACAAGAAGGTACAGATTTCGCTGCTGTAGCATCCATGCAAACCTTATAATCTTCACAGAGTACACACACATCACTGCAGCAAAATGCACTTAAGCTTTAAGCCAACACAACAAACACTAGCTTGCATTTTATTATCAAACATATTTACAATGAAAAACCCCCAGTCATGTTGCCAGAAATCACTGCTGGTGGTTTCTTTGTGTCCAAAAATGCCTGTCAGAAACGAATGTCTCATTAAATCTCTAATCAAACTCAAGAATAAAGCCAGAACTAGTAACAGCAAAAGCTAAGCGAAAATGCATACTGTAATGGGAAGGCTGACATCTCTTCATCTGCAAAGAATTCTCGGTGAGAAAACACACAAAATTAATTGTTTTGGGACCTATACGACAGTTCCAAAAAGTCCTCAGAATCTACATGTAAAAGCAAATTTGCAACGTCCAGAACTGCATTCAATATCTATACAAGGAATAGAAAAACTTCAACCCAGAAAAACACTGAATGCTTTAAGAGCGATCCTCTATAATTTAAAGATATAAGTTGCGTGAGCGATGAAGCATTATCTCTTTTAGAGTAAATTATACCAATCATCTTTAAAATTTTTGACAAAAATGCCGAACCAACCAGTCAATTGCATTTGAATAAAGCTTAGCTTTCCTGAAAGAGATTTCGACCAAACCATAATAAATTAATGGCTGAAGAGTCTATCCTTTGAACAGTAGTTTCTTGCTGACAGTACATTTGTTTCGTGGTAAAATCATTTAATATCAGCAAACAGACGTCCTTGTTGATCAATCAAGATCCTCTTTCTGGTGTTATGCTCATGCTTTTTTTATCTTCAAGGTAATACAATGAGGAGGCTAATAATCTTTCATACTTCAAAGAGCAGTCAAATTGAAGTAACCAAATATTTTAGATTAAACTGAATCTGTATTGTTAGCAACAATTAATATCACAACATTCTACAGCTTCTCTATGAAAAGTTACTAGCATCTCACTTCACATATTTCCTTTCAAGCGAAACCCTACTCATATCATATGGTGGTCCAGTCTACTACTATTCGAAAACAAGAATTTCATGTACAAATAAACTACATCTACATCCTATTCAACTCAACTAACACGGACAAGGGTGACATCTTCTGGAATCCTATTTCTGTACAAAATATCGTTATTTGGCTTTGCGGTTTCACTGATTAAAGAGCTCCACAACTTTGGTCCCACCAAGGAGCTTTCACGACAAGTATGTCACCATAGGCATCATCTTGCTTCACATTCACCATCCCTTTTGTTTGCAACACCTGAAAAGTGGTTATATAGGCACCATAAAGATTCTTAATCACATTTGTGTTGAAAAGTTGAGATAGATTGGAGAGAGATAAATCAGTTGACTGGAGATGAAGAACACATAGACTAAACCCAGAAACAATGTTTTGAACTATTTCCTTGGGTTAACTTTTTCCTTTCATTTCGGTCTAAGGGGGAAAAAAAAAAAAAGTAAAAGACCGAAACAAGTTAAAAATATATGAATCCCACAAATATGATGAGAACTTAACTGCCATGAATATCTTTTTAATAGGGAAAGAAATGGAATCACATTAGCTCTTAGATGGCGAACAATTAACACTATATAACCTGATAAATGGCAGAAATGACTTCCAAGAAGAGAGAGAGAGATTTGCATCAAGAATAACATGGAACATGGCAGAATATGGATCTTTTCCCAGGAAAGAAATTCAAGTCAATAGGGTATAGGGCCAACCAAAAAAGTGAATTTCTGTAACACCGAAAATCCTACCCAGCAAGTTGAACATAAGAATGATTCTAAAACGCAGATGGAACATACCAATATTTCATAAAAGATCCTTGCAGTTTCTTTCACAGTTCTTCCTTCCAAAAGCGGCAACAATTTTATTGCTTCATCCTCTCTTCTTTCCTGGTGATATATGAACCTTCTAGACAAGTACTTTGCTACCATTCTGTATACACACAAGTCAAATAAATTGAATAGATATTCTGCAATGAAGCATTAGGACCCCTAATGTGGTTATCTACCTTACCTGGTTCTTGCAGAAAATCCATCTGCAATCAATATAAAATTCAGATAAGAATGCTGCATTAGGCAGAATATACGATCCAAAATGATTTCCAGACCTCATATATAAGGTCACACTTAAGAAACCAATTAAAAGTAATCCTTACGTGATTCCTGCCGATCTGCTTCACCAAAATTTGACTCCTGAAAGAACAAAAAGGAATAACTAAACCAATTGTCAGTTTTCACATAACAAGGAGAAAGAAAAGAATGACCTGAAAACATGTCAATGAGCCCAAGCAACATACAGCCAGCTGGGTGTATATGCAATTTGTGTGTCAGCATATACTGTTTTCAAAACAGAAGTAGCTTTTCATAATATTTACCTCATTCATGAAAATGAGATCAAAATCTTCATCCTTGCTTGAAGCTAGATCTTTCGTAGGAGTCGGATATGAATGAGCAAGTGTTTCTGCAGCAATTGAGTGAGCATTTTCAGGAGTTTCAAATGATCTTGATGGCGCTGAGAGGAAAATAGGAGATTCAAAGATCTTAGCAATCTGCTCTGAAGATTTAACAGTGGGTGTGTCCGGCGAAACAGCCATTTTCTCTGAAGATCTACCAGTGGGTGTTTCAGGGGCAACAACCATTTTCTCTAATAATCTACCAGTGGGTGTATCAGGAACAACCGCCATTTTCTCCGAAGATATACCATTATTAGGAGCAATGCCCATGTTCTCTGATGATCTACCACTAGGTGTCTCTGAAGTAACAGCCATTTTCTCTGAAGATCTACCAGTGGGTGTTTCAGGGGCAACAACCATTTTCTCTAATAATCTACCAGTGGGTGTATCAGGAACAACTGCCATTTTCTCCGGAGATATACCATTTGGTGTATTAGGAGCAATGCCCATGTTCTCTGATGATCTACCACTAGGTGTCTCTGAAGTAATAGCCATTTTCTCCAATGATATACGAACAGTAGGTAATTCTGGCTCCAGACGTTCCACAGATTTAGCAGTTTCCAGAATCTTTAATCTCTCTTGGCACAAGAAGGCTCTAAGCTCCAGTGAAATACCTGCAGAAAGTAAGGTAAAAAAAGGAAGCACTCGTAAACAATTGAAAAAGAGCATTACACTTACAAGGAAGCAAAGGCAACAATAAACCCTGCGAAAGATCGGATATTCGAGAGGCTTTCCAGGCAGCAAGAACAGTACGGGGAACTTTTCTTCGTTTTGACACCAAGTCACTCGCATCTTGTATGCATTGTCTCATTACACTACAAAAATTGAGCAGCAAAAACCATCCGCTATAAGCTCACAAAGATAACGTCATCCTCTATTAATGGGTTAACTACAAAGTTAACATGACTTACTCATTAGGAAACATTGTCACATCATCAAAGCAACATTTTCTTTTTCTTGAAATCCGAGCACGCTCTTTGGTGGCTGGGGTCTGGACAACCATGAACTCAGGTGTAGTGGCCCCTACATAAAAAGATTTAAGTAGGAGAAACTAATAAAAAGAACCACTAAAGAATTTAAGTTGTGACATGCAATATCAACAAACTTCAGAACACTACACGAACAAGACGTGCAAAACTGATTAGAAAAAGAAACAATACCAAGACAATTCTCCAACTCAGAATCTTGACAGCTTAAACAAGCGATTCAGATAAGGTATGCAACCAAGTATTTCAACAAAATTAAAAGAACCAATAATCTTGAAGTCCTCTTTTACCTGATGCATCTGGGAACTTGGATTGAGGAGTTGCATCATCTGTAACAGACAATGGATCCTCTCTTTTCATAACCTGACATTCACTATTTCGTGATGATATTTCCATGACCTTCATCTGCTCTGTATTAGTATGATGCCATTCCCCAGACAATTCAACTTGTTTCGGAGGTTCTTCTTTGGACCCATAAAACATTTCAACACCAGTGCATACTTGAGGGACTATATGCTCGCGAAGCTTCTCTGTGCTTGCTTGTAGCATGGTTATATTTTTACTAATGTCTTTGCTAGTCGCTTGGCATGTTTCTTTTTCCAACTGTGCTATATCAGGAATCATTATCTGCTCTCCATCAGAGTGATGGTCCTCCCCACATAATTTAATAGGGTCTACAGGTTCTCCTTCAACCCCATGAAACCTTTTATCCTGAAGCTTCTCCACACCCTTCTCTGATGGTGCTGTTTCTGGAGCCTTCATGTGCTCTTCATCGGTCCGATGTTCTTCACCAACAGGTTCAATGGGTTCAGTCACTTCTCCATCATTATTTCTTTGAAGATTCTCCACGTTTGCCTTTAAGTTGCTATATGTTGCGCTCACAGCCATTCCAATATCCATTAAGTGAGATGAGAAAATGCTGCAACAAGAATGTAACAGAAGAGAAACCATTTGAATATTAACTAGACTTGATAGCAAACAAATAACAAAAAGCATTTTAAGAGTCCTAAGAATAACAAATCAAATTTAGTACATACTCATCGGCTGGAGAATAATCAGCAGAACAGATATCATCACAAGCAGCATATTCCTCGCAACAATACTGAGAAATTTAAAAAAAAGAAAATTATAGTATTCATCTCAAATGAAACTAGCAAAAATTTCAACACTATTTTTATCCGTTTTCATACATATATTCAACATTATATAAATAGTAAATCAATAAAATAACTGATCATTTCATTAACATTTAAGGATATTTGTAAATAGGCATTAATTGTTTATAGTTACAGTAACATTAGGAGGCATTAAGCTAAAGTTTTGAAAATAAATAAGCCAATAGGTACAAGGATTTTACGTCACTCAATTATGTCTGTTAAATTAAAACAGTGCCTCTAATGCTAGAAGTTATTCCTGATATTCTCCTCGTAATCAAATTTCGAAACAAAACTACAAAATGCCACAGCAAAATATGCTTTTTGTTTTCGTTTTACATAAAGTACGTAACAATCTCTCAGCTGTCTATTTCATTATTTACTCAGATCAAAGACTTCGAAATCTTTGTAAGCAAACATGAAAATGATGCCGGAGGGGTTTAAAAACACATTTTATCATTTTAAGATTTCATATTGGGAAAAAATCTCACATAAATTTAGGGACGTGTCTGAGTGAATATCAAAGAAACAAAAGCAAGTTACAACTTATGGGAAGATGTGCACAAGGAGAGTCGTCGAAGTGGAACAAACCTTCATCTTTAAAGCATGGATACATATTATATACCTTTGATAGAGAATAATAACCTTTTTCCCCAGCAGTTGAAGCCCCATCTGTTCATTAATGACAAACTCCATGATACAAGACAAGTAGAATGACATAAAAGAGTGATTTGAAACAAAACCAATACCTTTAAGCGTGATTTGTTCAAGAGGCACGGCATTCTCACTGAGAAAATGGACAAAAAAAACATATTAGGAACGAGTAAAGAGAAATAAGTATTAAGAAGTGTTTATCCCTTGATTTTGTAGAGTACATAAACTTACCCACTAATATCTTCAAGAATCTCCAGTTCAAAAGCATCAAGTTCAAAGCTGTCCGGTAGAGTAATTGAGTAATATGGCGCACGCAAAGTTCCCAAATTTTTCGTACTTTTCTCACTAACCAGAAAGTTGTTAATCTTAATCATCACATCATTGCAGTCATCAAACAGATATTCAACTTTTTTCGAGTATATCCTGACCAAACCAAGAAGAAGGTAGGCCAGAACTCGGTATGTCATGACATCCAATTCTTCTTCCAAAATCTCATCTGCAAAAGATATCAAAATTAGGAAGATACAAAAGCATGTGGAAGTGGAAATTTGTAGTTATCAGAAAAAGAAGATAATAATCACAACTTCCAAAAGCAAATAACAAGCTGCATTGAAAATGATAACTAGAATGTAAAAATGTTGATGTGAGACCGTTGCTGCGATTAGTAAATCCTACAAAAGTGAACAAACATCAAATTCTAAGATGCTGCAAGTTGTGACAGGGGAAACCCCCACTTAACTATTACAAATGTGGACAATTTTTACAAAAAGTTGTGTCCATTCAATACCCTAACTACCAAATTCTACAACCAACCAGTACACATTCCCTAGCTTACTAAGAAATTTGATGAACTGTTAAAATTGAAAATACTGGACAAGTAAAAAAAAGCAGAATTTAGGCCGTAATACCAATGAACTAGAAAGAAAAGGACAATAGAATTTTCAAGAACTGAGCAAAATAGATAGAGAAACTAAACTTAACTTTTAACAAAACCCAGATGAATTCAAGCTAATTCAGCCATTTCAAAGAATACCCACATGGCAAAAAACAATTGCAACACTTGAAAACCCAAAAATCTAAAAACAGAATACAAATTGAGCCTCCAAATAACATTACACAAACACATAATTCTACCTTCAAATTAGAAGAAACATAACACAATGAAAAGACAGAACCCATGTTTGGTTGTGGAGGAGCAATGGAAAAAAGAAAAACACAAAACAGAATGAAAGAAGTTGCACAACAAAAGCATTTCAAAGAACGCTATGACAAAGAAAGCCAAAGATGTCAACTTTAGAGTCATTTTCTCTCATTATTTCCCAAAACAAAACAAATATGAAAGCAAGAAACATTAGAGTGTAAAAAAGCGAAGACTAACCAACAGAAGAGGGAATGTTGGTCTCAAAAACTTGAGCTTTTTTAAGCCTTTTGAAGCAGTAAGCAGCAACCCATATGGCGCCTAAAGGGCCTTTTCTTGATAGAAGAGACCGAGAGTAGAACATTTTATTTTAGTTTTTCTTTCACCTACCTAGCTATCTTTTGGTTTGTTTCTTCTGATCCTTGAATCTTTGATTTCAAAATATTAAAAAAGATTTGTTGTGTTGAATGAATGAAGCAAAAACTTTGTCATGAAGAAGAAGAAACGGTCGGGTGTTGCTGTACTTCGCAAGTCTCTCTCTAAATAATAAGAACTTTCGTACGGAGAAAACTATGAAAAAATATATATAAAAATTTGCCTTATTTTAAAAAAAAAAAAACAGAGAACGTAAAAATTTACCATTTAAATCAATAGCATTTTATATTTATATCTTAATTTTAACTTTTCATTTTATAGGTACGTACATATTGATATGACAATTTTAGAGGATTAAATAAAGGAACTTGATTTTTTTTTTAAAGAAAAGAAAAATAAAAAAAGAAATTAAAATATTTAACGTGATACTCCAAAGCCGAGATACAGTAAATTAATAAATGACAGCTTGGGGCTCAGAATGCTGACAGGTGTTACCATTCGGTGTGCACAGTCACCCAACTGTGATTTTGAAATTTTCGTCTCTATCTACATGCTACGCGTCGCTAAACGAAGCGGTCAATTAATATTACTATAAAAAGTGCTCTTTTAAGATTAAGTTAATATAAATTGAAAAAAAAAAAAAGATTAAGTTAATAAATTTCAGTAACTGAGCCATTTTTTTTTTTTAAGTAAAATAGATTTGGTAATGACATTTTGAATTAAATATTGGATCTAATTTATTTGGTAACTACAGTAAAATAATGAATTTTAAAATAAATGTGATATATCATGTATGGATAGGTTTGATAAATTGCGGGATTGGGTCAGATTTTTTTAAGCCCAAACCCAAGTCTATGTAATTAGTAACAGGCCCGAATTTACTGAGAGTTCGTCTAAACTAAAACGGGCTGGGCCTAAATAAGATTGGGCTTTCAATAATTTTTTTAAATAAATTTTTAATAAAGCTATAAGTTATAAAAAAAAACAAAACTGGATGCTTTCAGTCTAGAATGAAGTGGAACTTCACCAAGTTTTTAGTTGATAGAGAAGGAAGTGTCATTGAGCGCTATAGCCCAACCACTTCTCCGATGGCAACTGTTTTTGTTTATATTTTCTGCAGCCTATGTTCATCGCGTTATTCTTCTTGTGCTTAAGTGACTAGTTTTTATCCTCCTTTTGGGGTTTGGGCACAGGCTGACATAAAATTTCTGAATGACAAGTCGTTCCTGTGCGTGAAATGATATAATAGTGCATGTACAGTGACTGTCGTAGTTGTTTCCATTGTCTTATATTTTCTGTTTTATCACTATGGTTTAATTATTTGTTTTTTGTTTTTAATTTAGGGTTTATTGTGACTTGTGTTTTTTTTTTTTAAATTTATAAATTAAAAGAATCAGGACTTTTTGTAAAAATTCTTAACTAAACCCATTCGCGGTGGGCTTCAAATTTTAGGCCCATATCCGTAACTTCATAGTGCGGCCCGTACTAAAACCTGTGGGTGTAGGTCAGGCCAGCCCAAATTTTTTTGTCAATCCTATATATGGATTGAATTTGCTCTCAATTGTACTAATGACTCGAGCAAATTCATCAATCACCTATATATATATATATGAACAAAACTTACACAATTAGAACAAATTTTTTACACTGAACTACAACTTCAAATATAATGTCATCAATATTCTACAATGCACTTATTTGTTAAATACTTGAAGCTTGAAATTTTATTTATTTTATATCTTTATTTAAAAAAAAATTTCTGGTATCTTATATATAATTTTCAAACATTTACATACATATAAAAAAAATAAATTTTTGTGACTTTTATCTCAATGAGAAAGTGCCTGAATGAAAAATAAATATTATATTCTAAAAATATCTACATTAAATATACCTATTTCTTAAATTATAAAACCTAATCTTTTTTTGTTTTAATTTATAAGAACATAAATGTCAAATAATCTTATTTTAAGATATTTTTTATTTATAAAAATAAACAAGATGTCATTTATATTCATGTATTGAAAAAAATATATGTCATTTAAAAATTTGTATTTAAATCTATTCAAGTTTAAGAAAAATTCAAACCCATTTAAATATCGGACAAAAAATAAATGCTACCTTAATTTTTTTTTTAGGTTACAAAAGCGGACGTTAATTATATGTTAAAGGAAATGAATATTTCCTACCATTTTTTGTAAAACTTATTTTACAAAGTTGCACAAGTTTTCTACACCTAACCTGAGAAGTCAACTTCAATATCAACATCATCAATGTTCTACAAACCTAATCTCAACTTCTTTTGATGCAAAATTATACCCTAATTATAAAATCACACTGTGGTTTTTCAATAATTGTTTCTAAAAATGTTTACTTCAAATGTTTCTTACTAAAATCATAAAATAATTTTATTATTTTTTACTTCTTTTGTTTTCAAAATTCGAACTCAGGTAATCAACTAATTAAATTAAATTTCTTTAAAACCACCCGGCCATAAAATATGCTATAATTGTATCAATTTAAACTCACAACTTTACCATAAAGTTAGTAAATTATAACAAAATTTATGAAAAGATAAATATATAGCCCACTTTCTCGGGAAATAAATCCAACCCAGTTTGGATGCACAAATGTTGAGTCGATTGCAGAGGATTTTATAATAGAAAACAATAAGGGTGCGTTTGGTACTATTTTCTACCAATCATTTTATATTTTACAAGAACGAAAAAGTAAAAACTTGTTTGGTTTGGTTTTTTTTAACAACAAATGAAACAATTGAGGAATAAGTATAAGGAATAAGAATAATTGATGTTATTTACTTGTAAATTTAAGGGTGGGAATGAGAATTAAATTGGTGTGGAGTCCACTAATTGAGAATAAGGAATGGGAACTTGATTCTCATAGGGGTGGGGAATCAAGTTCCCATTCTTAGGATTGACTAAATTAACTTGACTCAAAATTCATAATTTCAACTTTGTCTTCATTAAAATATTAAAAAAAATAAAAACAAAATCAAGCTAACCCTAATCGATTGATATCAACAACAACAATCGATCATCTCATCCCATTGTTTCCGTTGTTATTGTTGCTTCCCATCACTGCTCGTTACTGCTGATTGACACTATTGCTCCCCATTACTGCTCTTCCCTACCCTTGCGTCACCGCCACTCGTTGCTGCCCTTGCATCGCCAATCGTTAATTGAGCAAATACAGTTCACAAACTCTAAATCATATTATTATTATTATTGATTAACATTAGAAAATGTATATTTAATAAATGTTAATATCGTCATTTTACATTCACAGTGTTGATAAACTAACATCTATGTCATATTTGCAAATCCCTGGTCCATTTTAAGAACTTTATATTTTTATTTGTTTTTAAGTATGATTTTTGTGTTTTACATGAAAATCCCTGAATTCATGAATTTTTGTGCTTGGATCCAAAAATGGATGTGAAATTTGGATTCTAGAGACTTAGAAACCTATGGAAGAATTGCTAACCTTTCAATCTGACATTGTTTCTAAAAGGTTGAGATTCTGCCATGTCCAAACTCACATGCACTTCATTGCACTAGATTTAACACACATTAATTTATTAGTTCAACCATCTTAACAAAAGATCCAATGGGAGATCCTAATTTGACTTCACTCGTAGCTATTGATTAAGTTAAATCAAACACTCCATAATGCATCACAATAATTGTAATTTTAGATCCTTAGATTCTATCATTAAAGCACATCTAAAAGCTATGGTTGTAAGCCCACCAAAGTTACCATGTAAATGTCCACTCCTGGTCAAATAATTATTTGCATAAATAAAAGCAATGGAATTCACAAATGAAGGGGTCGAGTTTTGGTGTGAGTTTTGTAGAGAATTTTAGTGCAATTTTAGAGTGAATTTTAGGGAAAAATGTGGTTAATAAAAAAATATTTTTCTCTTCTCTCTTATTCTCAACTTCTTTATATTGTACTTTCACAAATTTATTAAATAAAATGAATGTTTTGCTTGCCAATATGAGTGGTTAATTTCTAAGTTAAGGTGAAGAGTAAAGTTCAGGGATTCGATTTGTAGATTTAATTACTCTCTCAAGTGAGTTTAAAGTTTATTGTTTTTAATTACATGTTTATAAATTGTATTTTCTACCGGTTATTTTTATTCCACATTTATTTGTAGATTTAGACCTTGTTCGATCTATGTGGGAGTTTACACCTAATGTCGAACTCAATTCAGTTGTGGCACATTGTGTACTTAACCCCCATATTTATTTATAAAGTGGTTAATTGAGAACTAAATCTCGTAATATGCAAATTTGTAAAAAAACACAAATTATAAATATAAGAGAGTATTATGTCCATGGTTTGAATACCAAAAGTGGATTCCGTAACTTTAGCACTTCTTTGATTTGGGTTATTTCTTTTTAACTTATTTTTCTGCAGTTTTTTTCATTTAATTATTAACTACCAAATTTTTAAAATTAAGCACTCGTATACTTGTAAGTAATCAACTATTTTTTAGTCATGTCAATTATTATTATTATTATTATGTTAATAATAATAGCAATAATGTTGATCAATAATTAATAAAAATTTGTTAAGAGTTTTATTTAAAAAAAATCGTTTTGTCAAGGTTTATAAAAAACATAATAATAATATTAACAATATTTTTAAAAAAATAATAATATCACTATTCTTATAATGAATGATAATAATAATGACAATAGTTAATTAAAGGCTTTTTAGTAATTTGTAATAGTTCAGCCCATAAATACATTAATGGAAATCTAGTCAATTACAGTTTCGATTTTAATTCTTACAATGCATGTAAATAACTTATGCTGATTCTCATTCCTTATTCCCGTTCTAGCCCATTTCGATTCTAATTCATTCTGATTCTAATTCATTCTGATTACCGTTTAGTAAATACACCGTAAAAGTAAATGAATCATTCTTGTTTTATGCATTTATTGAATAAAAGTGAAAAGTGTTTATATTGCATTACCACTTTTTCTTCGTTATTTGTAGTATAATTATTAGATAGGTCCTACACTTTTTTGACTTCACGCATATTTTTATGGTTAAATTTTTAAGAAATTTACATGTTGAACCACTTTCTCAATTTCATTTTAAAAAAATAACCCAACTCAAAATTTCTTACCAATAGTAATTACATATACCCATTTTAGACAAAATTACCCTTAAAATAAACCAAACAAAACCAAAAGAATACAATCTATCACATCGAAAACTCCCTTCACCAACTAAACACTCTCCTCCACAAAACTCTATCCATTTCACTTCTCATCGCACGTGCATCAAACAACAATTGTTACCCAGCATTGACGAAAAAATCAATCAATAAAATTTAACTTTAAGAAGAAATTAAGGTTAGTATTTTTAAAATTTAGATTGTAAGATTAAGTAAGCTTTATGTGTGGGCTTGATCGTAACGAATGTTTTTGTTAATTTTATTACAATATGGGTAGATATTTGTTTGTGTGAGTCTATAAATTAAGTAAAATCTAGCAAAAATGTGTTTCCCAATGTAGCGGAGAAAACCCATGCCAATGGCTACCATTGCCTGAGACTTGAAACATTCAGTGGAGGTGTAAAACACCTCTCGCGGGGATGGTCTCTAAACCCCGCAAAAGTTATTAAACTATCACAGGTGATGGTTTCTACATGGAGCTCCTCTTAAGGGCAATGGCCTCTATCACCGCAGTTATGGAGCATTCATTGCACAGGGATCCATCGCCTCTCTTAATACTACCTAAAAATTACAATGTAAGTTTTTCTTTCTTAATCTTAATTATTTGTGCGTAATTTTGCTCTTATTGAAATGTAACTATTGTTTTGTAATTTAATTATATTTATTTTATTTTCCTTTATGTTTAATGGAATTGGTTGTGCTTAAATGTGTTTTGATGGATCATAGGAAACTTTCATGGATGGTCGTATGGAGTACAAGAGTGAAAAACTTAAAGGGTTTTTTACTTTAAAGGGATTTTACTTCGAAACAATGCAACTGTTGAATAGTTTATTCCTAGGATATATAAAGTGTTGATATTAAGTTTAGATGAATATTCCATGATAGTGAAAATAATTTGGGGCACATATTTTCCAACCCATTACGTCTTTACCTATGGACATATTAGATGATGAAATGATAAATGTTACAATACGTATGAACTCTAATATTATAAACTATAGCAAGAATCATATTTTTGCAAACACCTCTCTTAAAGTTATGATCCAATCTCCTTTGACGCCGTCTCAACAAACTTCAACTCCTTTGAAGCCCAATCATCAGCCTTTGAATTCACATTGCAAATTGTGCAAGCGACTCCTTCCTTGATACTGGAGTATTTTATATTGGAAAATTATTCTACTTTCAAAAATATTGTCTATGTCTTGGTTAAGAAGAACTATATTTTATTCCAACTTGTGCCTACAAAGGCATTAAAAAATTGTATAATTGCTAAATAAAATATGTTTAGTATAAACTCGAAAATGTCAAAATAATGTGAAAAGTATGTTATATCATTTCCTTGATATGAATGCTGAAGCTTGGTTTTATTCAAGAAGATATACAAAATTATGAATATATATATATATATGGCGATGTTTTTCAAACAAGATGATGGTGTTTTTAACTTCTTTTATTCAAGCTTAAAAAAATGGTGTTGATCCTGCAATTGTTTCACCAAATTATCATTACTTACAATAAAATATGATTGATCATTGAACTACCCATGTCATTTTGAGGGGAAAATTTAGTTATCTCGAGGAGTTATTGATATGGAGAACTATATACACTATATTATTTTTCCTTCACTAAGTTTTCGATCCGATTTTCCTAATAACGTTTTAATGAGGTAGTTTGCACCTCCTTAAGATATAAATGAATGATGTACTCTTTTTTCTTCGCAAGTCTTTTTCCCACATGATTTTTAATAGCAAAGGTTTCAATGAGATATATTCTTTGTAGGATGAACATTCAAAGGAAAGTGTTATGAAATAATTATAATTATGTGGATGTTAATCAAAATAACATTTTATCTCCCTACCAATTAACTCTTTATCTCATATAATTCCCACTATCTCATAAGATTTTATGACTAATGAATATTCATTAACTAATAATTTATTTTATTTGTATGTTTATGTGACTATAAAAAGTGGGCTTATCATCATATTTGTATATATTTGAGAATGAATAAAAGTGATTTTTAAGTTACTATTGTATCTTTTATTTACTCACCCTGATTCTCTTGTTATATTGTTATGTTCCTAATTGATGAATAATTTAATAGATTTTAAATTCTTTTTTTTAAAATTAATAACATGTATTAATAGTGTCAAAAAAGACTGATAATACATTACCATATAGGTGCAGATACAAGGCTAAGCTTAAGTACAATATATAGGACAATGCATATGACTCAAGCATAATTAAATTAGGAAAAACTTAACCATAAAGTTACTAAGAATTATAAATTCTAACTGAAACCGAAAGGAGACTAAATGACTCTACACACTAAAATCTCCTGAAGTTCTCAAGGAATTTTACAACACTAGCCTAATGTACCAACCTCAACTACTATATGTGAAAATTACGTCTCAATCAGAACAGCAACAATAATAAAACTACAACAACAACAAAATAACATAAAAAACTAAAAAACAACAAAATATACAGCCACCCTCGAAACCACCCACCGATACCTCTCCGCGAGCCCTTGCTCTAGGTCATCGAAATCTTGACGCACCACTATTAGTCATCCGCCCCAATACAGGCATACTCTTTTTTATCCGGACACTCTAGCGACACCGCTTTAGTACTATGAATAGCCTTCGTGGATAGCACCACAACAATAACACCACCAACATTAGCAACACCAACACGAATTGCAACTCGCCGCCAACAACAACAAAAAAAAAAACAATCTAACAATTGAAACATGGACAAAATGAAAGGAAAAAGAACTAAAAATGACTAAAATAACATAATAATTAAAAGAAATAAAAAACAAAAAAGAAAAAAGGAAAGAAAAGCCGGCTGGAGAAGGAAAACATCCCTCCTCGCCCGGAGAAGGAAAACATCCCTCGCCAGCCGGATCTGGTCTATATTTTGGGCTCTGTTGCGAAGGTATGGTAGGTTGGTGTGGCTTTGTGTGTGAGTGCGGTGAGACGTGCTTGTGGAAGGCGGCTGCTAAGATTTGTTGGTCACGGCGGCTAAGGTCTATGAATGGTGGTGGTAGTGGTGGTTGTGATGACGGTTGTGGTGGTTATTAGAGTGTGTGGATGGTAGCTAAGGATTGGGACGGTGACGGTGATAGTAAGGGGTTGTGGGTGCAGCGGCGGCTGATGAAAGGGAAAAGTTAGGGTTTTTTTTTTGTGTTAATAGATTTTAAATTCTTTTAATTTTAAATAAAAAACATCTCATATTATTTATTATTATTATTATAAGTGATGATTACTTTCGAACAAACTTGTACCAAACATATTTTTCCGTTTTCAGCATTAAACTAATCATTCATCATTTTTTCTACTAAACAAATTAAGAAGGTTCATTTGAATGACACTACCAAACGCACCCTTAAAAACCCTAAACCCTCGAAAACATAAAACCACTAAAACCCTGAACAGAACCTGAACAACAATTGAGTGTTTGGGTTTGGGTGTCTATCTATTGTTTCATTTCTTCAAAACAAAATTAAACAAGAAATAAATAACGAAAAATCATGGCAATGTATCTAAGACGAGCAATCTCTAATCGAAACGCAACACTGCTTCTTAGAAATGGAAGCTCTGCTCTTCAATCACTGCAAAGCTGGTTCCATACTCCCTGCTTCCGCAATAATGGGTTCTTTAGGACCCAGTACAGTGATCCAACTCTTTCAGGTCTCGGCTTCATGCAAGATTATCGCCGAGGATTCGCCAAAGGCAAAAGATCAAGTACTTCTCTAATCTCTATACTTTTGTTCTCTCTCTCTCTTTTTTTTTTTTCAAGTAATATCTATGGAGTTGTTATTACTAAATTGGGGATTTGATGAATGGGATGTTATGTATTATGGTGTTGAGTGGGTGATTTCATTTTTTGGTTTTTTGGATATTCGGCTTTCTTGTTTGTTTATTGATTCGGCTGAATCAAAATGATGGTATAGTAATGAGATATAATGGAAGATTGTATGACTCAATTTATCTTGCAATACTCTTAGTTAGGTTTCCCACTTTGTAAAATGAACAGTCTTTTTATGATTATCTAATCGATACCAATTGTAATTGTAAGGAAAGGTCGATGTTTTGGTTGTTCCGTGAATGCTATGCCACGGAAGAGTGATTTGATTCTGGTTGGAATGAAATGGAAGTCCTAAATTAAACGAAATATCTCCCCGAATAATTGGAATGCAGATGATTTATTTAGTTTATCCAAACCATTTAGGTCAGAGGGATAGTTAAGTTCTCGTTATTCATTTCTTTAGTTATTGATCATGGAACAAATTTTTGTACATTTGTGAGACTTGCATGTTGAATTACTTCTTTAAACATGGTCATTATGTTTGTTCACATTCCTATTCCTTTTGATACAAATCTGTAGAGGATGATTCTGGTGCTGGAAGTACAGTTGAAGTTGTGGATATCGGTCCCACTGTTAAGGAAACTGCTGTCTCACAGATGGAAGCAGCAATAGTTGCATTGTCACGCGAACTGACCAAATTAAGAACAGGAAGGGCGTCGCCAGGTGTATTATCGTGGAGCATTTTTATCTAAATTTTTTGTTGTAGATGATTGGTGGTCTGATAATTTGACATGTATTTTTCTGCAATGGTTTTTACAGGAATGCTTGACCACATTATTGTTGAAACTGGCGGTGTGAAGATGCCCTTGAATCATTTAGCTGTTGTTTCAGTCCTTGATTCTAAGACCTTATCAATCAATCCTTATGATCCAAATGTAATTATCTATGTGCTCAAGTCTCAAGCTACATAATTGTTAACAGTTTCCTATCCTGGAGATCTCCCTTTTAATATGGATCACTTTCTATGTTAATTTGAATTACAGTTGTATTATATGTTGAAGCCAGAAAAATTATGCATGTTTCTTCATTTTTTCACATATACTTGGAACAATATTAGTGATAGATTTTAAACAACCCAAACCCAGTTCGATCATCACCATAATGAACTAGTTGTTTCTTGCAGACCCTGAAAGAGTTAGAGAGTGCCATTGTTTCATCTCCGCTAGGGTTAAATCCTAGAGTGGATGGGCAACGATTGATTGCAGCTATTCCCGCGTAAACACTTTCTCCATTTCTCATTTATATGTGTGACACAGAAGTCCATCTCCTAATAATGGATAGTGAACCATTATTGGAGTGGAAAATATATTTGAAGAGTTATTTTATGATGATATGTCAGTATTTGGAATCAAAGTTTACTCTGCTATGCATGTCACTGGGGTTTCTGATTGCTTCATTGATTTGCTATTGTGTGTTGTTTGCATTGACCAGATTGACCAAAGAGCATATCCAGGCAATGTGTAAGGTGGTAGCCAAGACGAGTGAAGATGTCAAACAAAGTATAAGAAGGTCTCGGCAGAAGGTATATCAGTAAATGACTAGTTTCCTTATCCGACATGGGATTCATGTTTGTAATTTCTTGCCCTTCCAGTCTCTAGATCTTAGTTTATGTTATCTGATAAGTATCGGTCATAAGTTTAATCACGTAAGAATGTGTTAATTCCCACAATATTTTTCTTTCTTATTGGAAATTATATTTATCCATCATTACTATTAAGTCTACAAGAAGGAATTCCATTGATATTTTGTATTGTGGATTTTATGTATTGCTGTACTGTGTTAATTGTTCCCTGCATCAAAGCTGATATATTCTTGGTTTTACAGGCGTTGGATATGATGAAGAAAGCAGGTTCAAGTTTGCCCAAGGATCAAATGAAGAGATTGGAGAAAGAGGTGTGTGTTTAGCTGATACTAGCTAAAAGCGCTGTTGCATTTTTTTTATATTTTAATTTCTACTTCCTTTTACAGGTAGATGAGTTGACTAAAAAATATGTGAAGTCAGCGGACGATATCTGCAAGGCAAAAGAGAAGGAAATTAATGAAGGCTGACGTTGGAATTATTGACACCTGAATTACCATCAAAAGCTCGTCGCTTTGTCATATACTGAATTCCTTTGTATATTTTCACAATTCATGAGAGGGTGAGGCACATGCTGCATTTATATGAACAATCAAGGATGCTTCTGTTAGAATCTGTTATTGTTACATTTCCCATTTGATACTTGATATATGAAGTTAGTCATCCAACAATTGTTCTTGTGGATTAGTAGATTTCTGTGGCTTATTTGAGGCTCAATCTACATGCAAAGCATGTGTATGTTAATGAAATCTTTTCTTTTTCGCTTAATAGCCAAATGCATGGAGCAAAGTTTGCGGTCCTCAAGCGCTGTATTTCTAGAGGATTGTTTTCCATTTGATTTCTCTTTTCGGTACATCTATTAACTTGATGATAGTTTTTAATGACCTGAACTTTTGAGGCTTCTATGAGGCAGAGATGGTCAGATTAAGAAGGTGATCAAAATGCCATTTATTATTATTATTATTTTTTTATATATATGAGAAAGCATTTACAACTACTAGGAGCAAAACTTTTTTAACATAAATCTAGGAGTTCAAAGTACTTCAAGACGAAGTACTACAAGCTGCTATTTCTATACATACTATTAAGGCAAGAGTCTTGCCACTCATGACTCCTTAACGTCTCTGTTAACCACAAATGGCCGCCTTCGTCACCAGCATTATACCCCTCACCCACAGCTCAGCCATTTCCAACCCACCTTCGCATACAAAATGAACCTCAGTGTTCTTCGTGGTCACTATATGGAACACCCCAGGTTCATCAGTGTCACATTTGCTTCGTCTATTCTTTTGAAAGGCTGGGCTTGGCCCCAACTCTGCCTCTCGGCATATCACATTTCTATGCCTTGAATTTCCCCACCGCAGCACACCTTCAGACCCTAACATTCTGATATATTTCCCATGTGGATTGCCTTTACCTCCTTTGGTATGTTTTAGTACATGAGCGCCGCCTGACACCAGCTTGCGAGCGAGTTCATCCAAAATCACGCGTCCAGCATCATTTTCCAAGCTGGAATTTTTTCTTGCAAGTGAAAGTGCAGTTTCACCTCTAGCATTTTTAATATCGCATATGGCTCCATTCGAGATCAAGAGTTCGCACATGGGTCCATGGCCTTCCCTTGCTGCCAACATCAATGGAGTATAACCATCACCGTCGGGGACATTAACACCATAACCCCTACTTGTCAGCAACCTAACTGCATCCAAGTCACCACGACGTGCAGCACAATGTAAAGCATAGAAACCTCCAGCATAGCTATTTCCCTTTTCAAGTGCAAATTCAAGCATCACTTTCTCAAATAGGTCACAATTCTGGTTCAACTCAGATAGCATAATTGCAGTTTCGCCAGATTTATTAAGCAGCTTAACATCAGCCCCTGCATAAACCAGCTCACGGAATACTTCGACATGACCCTTTGAGGCAGCAACCATGACAGCTGAGAAACCATTGTCATCCTGATAATCAAGATTAAGTTCTTCCCACCGGAAAAGAGCTTTTAAGGCCACAATATCACCAGCTTGAGCTACGAACATCAAAGGAGAGAAAACTGCTACATTGCTAGAATTTGGAATATTTCCGGACCTGATTAGGTCTAGTACTGCTCGTTGAAAACCAACAGACCAACAGTTTGAACCAGCAATTGAACTTGCAGACTGACCAGAAACACTAACTAACCCGAAATCAGCACCAGCCTTGGCCAAAACTTTGATACAATCTTCTTGCTTATATTTTGCACCAATCATCAGAGCTGTTTCACCAGATTCTGTCTTGGTATTTAGATCACAACCAGAATCAATTAGGGATTGAAGAATTGTGGAAAAGCCAAGACGGGTAGCCAGGTGTATTGGACGGAGCTCAGTTTTTTGGGTTTTAATAGGGCATTGAGCATCGGCACCACAGCTCAAGAGGACAGCGACTGCCCCTGCATTGCCACAAAGGATGGCATGGTGAAGGAGGGTTCTTCCATAGTGAGGACTATTGTGGGAAAGGCGCTGCAGGAGCATGCGTAAGATGGAACCAGTAATTTCAAAATACTCTACTGCACACCAAGTGATGGAATAGGGCTCAGCTAGTCCAGCACCTACTCGAAACTCTTCACCTGTAGTTGTATCCCATGACCACGCTCCAAGTCTTACTTTGATGTCTGTTTTTGCGCCGGCCTGCATAATCATTTTGAGACCAAAAGAGGGTTGAGTTGTATTAGAAAAAAATAAGCATAAGAGAAACACTTGATAAGAAAATAAAATGGCAAAAAATGTGCAATTTTCCCATCCATATTTATTTTGTAGAACAGATTAACTTATAATGTAGGCAAAGGATATAGAGAATTTCTGTCTGAGATTCCCATGCATCCACCAAAAATAGTACACTAGATTCGCCATATTAAGGTACAAATTCAGCTGTGTCAAAGTTATTACACTTTTACATTTTAAAGAGGGGACCTACACCATCAGATGACTCCAACCACCAAAAGGAGAAGATAAAAGAAATCCTCACCAAACCAGGATGATAAAAATCACTGAGGAAGATTACAAAATGTCACCTGTAGCAGTAATTGGATGACAGAGACCTGCCTACTAACGACAGCAGCAACAAGTGCACTACAGTCAACATTTGTGTGAAGAGAAGGCTTGAACGACTGCAGCAGCAACCGATCAGTGGCATTTATATCAACTCCACTCTGCCATAAAGAACCAACCATGTGATTGGCAAAACAAGCATGCCATCCATAATATGCTATGAAATGATATAAGAGATTAACTACCTGAAAGACACTATGAAACATGCAAAATAAGGCAATTATACCTCTAATTTTTTGAAAGCCTCTAAATAACCAAGATGACTTACCTTCATGAGAGTATCCACAACATCCACAAATCCCCTACAACATGCTGTGACAAGAGCATGTACAGCAACATGTGGCCTTATCAAATCAGAGCCCATAAGCAGCTCAGCAAGCCTAGCTCGACCATGACAGCTTGCCTCCAGCAAAGCCTCCTCACAAGCAGGCTGAGAAGCCCCGGCTTTAAGTAAGATCTCCAAAATGTCTAGATGGCCCTCCCTCACTGCTATTGTTGTTGCAAAGCCCCTGAAGAGTTTCTGGTTCACATCAGCTCCAGTGCTCTGTTATTTGACATTATCTCAAATCTTTTTAGTACATTGCAAAGACAATAAAAGACTATAGAATGTGACATTATTCTCTTTTCTTAAAATTTCTCACCTCACTCCAAATTTCAATGAGAGTTATCAATAAGGAACAAAATGGATTCTTAATTCAGAACAGAAAATCATGACCACACACTGACAAAACTAGGGGACAACAACAGTGCAAATATGCAGCAGACAAAGAAGCATGGAATTTCCACCAATGAGTGAATTAATGTTCATTATTAGAAAGCTGAAAGGGGAATGCATCTATGTGTACTATCATGTACTTTTGAGGTCTGGCCAATGGTCAAAGTCAGACAACTCAACATGGGCCTTGCGTTCTATAGTTCCATTAAATAAATAAATATCAAGCTTTAATTCTTTGGGCTCCAGATTTACTTCCTGACTATTCTCTTAACAAGTATCACTATCTCTCTCTATAAATTTTCTTCTGTTAAACGTGTACTCAGATCAAGCAGATAATAGCTTGTGCAAATTCTCAAGCAGGAACAGCAGAATGGTTTCTTAGAAACTATGAATCAGATTCCTATGATCCATTGCAGCCTTTTGAAACAGAATTAAAACAATACTAAAGCAAATACTTATGTTCGTTAATGAATGTAAACCAGATAATGAAAAAGGACACCAATACAGGAAAAAGCAATAAAGCAAAGAAGATAATGAATCTTTAAAGATAGGAAAGGGATAACTGAACTTTAATTTTGAAGATAATTCCCGCATAAGATGAAACCTTGGACTCTCCAAAGCTGGAAGCCAAGGATTGAAAATTGTTAAGGCATCGTGATATCAGCAAATGTAACTACTAAAGCAGAGAAAATTAGATTCAGCTCAGTAGCCCAAGAGAAAATTACTAAAATACCTTTGTTTCAAATTTTTAAATCACTAAAATCATAGTTCGTTAACAGAAAAAATAAAGTATTAAAATTTCGCAAATCACACTTTAACTTATATTTTTTTTAACTTTAGCAAAAATCTAATGATGGGGTTGGGTAGAGTTCAATACTAGTTATCTGGTCAACAGAGTCTCTCAATACTAATTTTAAGAGAGGGAGAGAGGAAAAAAAAAAAAGGTAAATGAACAAAATATTTAAAAAATTAAAAACAAACTACAAAACGACGACGTTAATGGATTATTTTATTTCCAGTGAGAAACTTGTAAACCTCAAATATTCCATTTCTGTTAATGTTAATCATAAAACCTTCAAAAATGAGTGAAAATCAACAATGCGCATTAAAAAAAAAAAAGACGAAGACGGTTCAAGTAGCAAAACGACAACGCAAATAAAACAGTAGTCCACATTCAAAATTCTCGAGTTCATTATACGATGATCCGATCAATACCAGTAATTTCTTCACAAGAGTGACATTTCCACTATGAGCAGCTAGGAACAGAGCCGTCACGTCACTCTTGAACTCCTCGAACTCGACGCGGACTTCGCTCGGCATTTCCTCGCGAAGAACGACCTCAGTCTTCCTCGTCTTCAAGGAAACCGCGCCGACGAAGTTCACGTCCACGTACGGATCGGCAACGCATTCCGTCGCCGACTTAAGATCGCCGGCCAGCGTCGCTTCGAGTAGTCTCTGCGACACCTCTGCCTCGTAGTCGACGGGCACCACCTGCCTAACGGAAAACACAGTCATTTTGTCGAAGGAGACACGCGTTGAGCGTGTAAATGAAGTGTACGAAAGTGTTGGTGCTGCTTCAGATGAGCGTGTTTTGAGTTTGATTTAAGAAGAAAGAGAGACGCGGAGCTCGAGAGAGAAGTAGAAACTTGAAAAGAAGAGAGCGCCAGCCAGAGTTAAGAGACTGGGAAGGTTGCCTTGTTTATTTATTGTCGACGTGGTGTTTTAACTCGAGTCATTTTAACCACGGTTAAAAAAAGACAAGTTGGATGGATGGTTGTTAGCGTGTTACGGTATATTTAAAACTGTGGGACCCCCTTGGACTGTTGAATTTGAAAACTAAAAATGGTGGGTGGGTCAGCGGGTGGATCTATACGGATGAGCCCTGATGCTTTGGCTTTGCGAAGATTATGTTCAAAATACTCACGACCGTGGATCAAATGTAAAAATTGATCGTGGCCGTTGAAATGAAAAGAGAGATGTACTCTCAAAACTCAAGTTCATTATGACTTATTGTTAGTTTCCACAGTCAACATGAGGCCGTTACTAGTCTTCACTCTCCGCCGTTAAAATGTTCATTTCATCTTTTTTACCTCCCTTTTGTTGGTACTTGGTTGCGATGGTGACACGTTCAAGAGACAATTTTTAATATGTGACGTTGATATGGAAATTAATCACTTGCAATTAGTCACTTGCAATCTCTCGAGAGGATTAGGATCTCCAAATGAGAAATACGAATCCTTAAAAGATAGAAATGAAGACCATCGGTTGGGAATTAAGGATCCTTTCATATGGAAAAAAGGAACTCTTGAACGGGCCAATGAATTGATCATAGTCACTAAGTCAGCAGCGTGAAAATATTGGAAACACGATAAAAATGGGTAAAGTGGTTGACTACATGATCACAAATTGCCCAAAAGTAGGGGCACGACCCTCACTCCTAAAAATATGCTCCACTCTCTTATTATCATAGAGGTCAGATTATGCCAGTTACCCTACCACCCTACAACCACCTAAAATTCAGGAGATAGAATCATAATCGCCACACATCACTTCATTCCCACGATGGAGGAAGTCCACCACAAGTCAATAACTCCTCACACTCACCAAAATAAGAGGACCCACTCACCTTAAAATGTGACATAATACAAATACTCAATTTCTCTCTCAAAGAGAGGTAAGTTCACTAGAACTCTAATTTTATGATTTAACTCAAATTCTCCAACTACTGACTTAAGCATCGGAGTGGGATCGCCGGAAACCCCTTTTTCTGGCCCCATTTCATGGCTCTTTGTTTGTTATTGCGTGTGCAGGTATACCTACATCTGTTGCACTCGATGCAACTCCAAGCGAAAAAAAATCAGGTATCAACAGTTGGTGATAGAAGGGGATCTTCTGCCAACATAGTTGTTAATCATGATTAGATCAATCGTTGATTTCGTCATGGGGATTCGCTTCTAAGTTGAACATGTCTTTTGAGGCACAAGTCTTCTTAAAATTAACTAAATTCTAACAAGATTAAGAAGGAGAAACTACCAATCTCAGAGGGTTGGAAAATATTTGTTTTAAAATAATGTGCCGATTAAGCAAGAATTGTCACAAGTAGAATAACGTGCAGATTAAGCATGAATTACCTCCATCAAAATAATGTGCCGGCTAGGCATGAATTACTGCAATTAGAATAATGTTCGGATTAAGCACGAATTGTCTCCATTAAAATAATGTGCAACTAGGCACTATTTATCGCCATAAGAATAATGTGCGAATTAAGCATAAATTATCTTCATCAAAATAACATACATGTCAAGCATGAATAATGGCCATGAATAATGGCATCAGAATAACGTGCAAACTAGGCACGAATTATTATAATCAGAATAACATGCTGATTCGGCGTGAGTTGTCACCATCAGAAAAACGTACAGATGAAGCACAAATTATCGCCATCGGAACAAAGTGCAAATGAAGCACAAATTATCACCATCAGAACAAAGTGCATTCAAGCATGTATAATTGCATATGTGCAAGCAAACATGCATTCTAGCATGAAAGATTGCCACCTGTGCAACTTTAGGTGAATGATTTCCACCTCTTTAGAAAGAATGCATACATGAGCCACCTCAAGTGGTCATACATTGATGTTATGCAGAAAGTATGTTTTGGGACATATTATCATATGCGATAACCATTTAATTGTGCTACTGAACAGGCAAAAGTCATCTAGGCAATTTAACTTGCTTCAAATGTGACAAGTGCAAAAACAACAAAATAAGTAAGCATGCAAGCACGACGAATGTCATCTCAAATAAAAATTAGAATCCAAAGAATGCCAATTGAAGAGACACCAAGACAAAGATATGCAACTACAACGAAAAATTGCCACAAAAAAATTTAAGCATGGAAAAATACTTAACACGGGACAAGCATGCTTATAGACTTCTACAAGTGTGAGGAATTGCTCAACAAGGAGGAATATTGAAGATGTACGATTAACCTTTACAAATTAGATCGCTAAACTGAATAACAAGAATCAATAAAATTTATTGATTATAGAGTGTCCAAGTAATAGTACAATAATATCATTTGAGAAAATGATCAATCAACCCAAAGGTGAAAGCATACCACTTGAACATACCTACAAGCCATCTATGTATAAAATTACGACATCTAAGCACAAGAGAGGAGATGCTAAGTGAGGAAAAATTTCCTTCTTAAGTGAAATTGCTCAAAAGGAAAACTTGAAGCAAGTAATCAAGACTGATATGGAGTAAAGATATGCTATCTCAGCATAATAAAACGTTGGCTATTGGCAAAAGACTACCTCGGATGCAACCTAACCTTATCATACCACATCACTTGCCCTTAAACAACAAACTTCTAATATAACTGTTGATGAGGTTTCTAAAAATACCACCTGGAGGTGGGATGAGAATGTTCAAGGGGGAAAACTAGAACCCTCAAGAGGCATAAATAAGTTCTTCATATGGGAATCTCGTAACCCCTGAAATGGGAAAAAGGTAGACCTTGATTCAAGACAAGACCAAGTTAAAAATATATCGCCAGCAAAGCAAAAATGCAGGGATAATGTCTATCATGAAGAAAGAATCACGGAAATGCTCCTAAAAACATGCTCCTAAAAATATGCTCCATGCTCTTATCCACAAGGGGTCAAATTACACCAGCTGCTACGTAACTCCATAATCTCTTAAAATAAAGGGAATAAAGCTACAACTACCATGAAACACTTCATCCCCATGATGGGATGAAACCATTACGCCCACAATACCCCCAAAATAGGGGAAATCATGTCCACACTATTGATGTACACCCATCTTCTTTTCTAAAAGAGGTATACAGGTAAAAATCGCCATGGAAAAGGTATTATGATCACTTAAGCTAACAAAAATACTTGATTTTTCATCTCTAAAATGCCATTACTGACTTAAGCATTAAAGTGGGCAAGCCGGACGCCACCGCCTCTGGCCCCATTTAACCATTTTTCTTGTTTGCTACTGTGTTTGCAGGTTACCTCCATCTATTGCACTTGGTTCGACCTCAGGCGGAAAAAATCAGGCTTCAACAATTACCATGAACATATTTTATCTTGTTGAGAAGTGGCTATAGTCAATTTCTTCAAAATAATATAACTTAAAACGGCTCTACTAGAATGCTAGAACAGACTCGAAAAAGAAATTGACTGTAGAAGAAGAATCATAAAAAATAAAATCAACAAGTTAAAAGAATTTTCTTATGCGAACATACACGTTAGCAAAAGAATCGATGCCTAAAAAGTGAGTATTGGCATGTATTAACTATTTATTTAGTTCGTGACAAGAGAATTTTGGATTCCAAAAACTCTTCTTATGAACTGGGGGCCTGTGTTAATATGGAAATTAATCTCTTGCACTACCTCGAGGGGGTTAGGATCTCTAAGGGGAAATACGGATCCCTAAAAGATAGAAATAAAGACCATTAGGTGGGAATTAAGGATCTTTCGAGGTGGGAAACGAGGAACTCTCGATCAAGGCCGTGATTGATCAAAGACATTAAGTCATCAGGGAGAAAATGTAGGGATAATGCTTATCAATAAAAAAGAATCATGGAAACACGATGAAAATTGATGAAGTGGTTGACTACAAGACCACAAATTGCCCAAAAGTAGGGGCACGACCCCACTTCTAAAAACATGCTCCACTCTCATATCACTTAGGGGTCGGATTATGCCTGCTGCACCGCCATCCCACGACCACCTAAAATTTAGGAGATGAAATCATAACCACCACGTATCACTTCATTCTCATGATGGAAGAAGTTCACCACAAGTCAATAACTACTCACATGCACAAAATAAGGGGAGCCATTCACCTAAAATTGTGGCATGGTATAAATACTCTGTTTCTTTCTCAAAGAAAGGTAAGTTCACTAGAATTTCAATTTTATGATTCAACTCAAATTCTTCAGTCGCTGACTTAAGTATTGAAGTGGGATCTCCGAAAACCCCTTTTTCGGTCCCATTTCACTGTTTATTGTCTGTTACTATGTGTGCAGGTATACCTCTATCTGTTGCACTTGATTTGACTCCAGGTAGAAAAAAATCGGCTATCAACATGAGAAAAAAAATTTAATTCGAGTATCTCAGATTTTTAAAAGTTTAGGATGTATTTACAGTATTGAATACCTAAATTTTAAAAGTCCATAATTCCTGGACGAGAAGTTGACTTTGTAAAAAGAATGTTATATCTTTCACAGTAATCAATTTTTTTTCTTCTCTACAATTCTTCCCTATTTTTTTTGTAACCATATTCAAACCAAAGAATTAAAAATTGAATCCTATAAAGTTCTACTTGTACTAATTTAAAGAAAACTAAACTCAACATCTCCCAAATTTAATATAGAGATGCAATTTGCTCATGGTATGTGTTGATACCTGATTTTTTCCCTCATGTGGTCGAACGAAGTGCAACAAATGGAGGTACACATGCACACACAATAATAAACAAAAAGCGGTGAAATAGGGCAGAAGAGGGGGTTTTCGGCGATCTCACTTCGATACTTAAGTCGGTGGCTCGAGAATTCAAGTTGAATAAAAAAATTTGGAGTTCTGTTGAACTTACCTCTCTTTGATGGATAAATTGAGTATTTATAGTATGCCCCATATTTAGGTGAGTGGGTCCCTTTATTTTGGTGCAGGTGTGGAGTTATTGACTCAATTCTCTTGTATTTTACGAGGTCGAGGAATGGTGACGCAGCTAGCATAATCCGACCCTTGGGGTGATAGGAGAAGAGACTGAAGCATGTTTTTAAGAGTAAAGGTCATGCCCTTACTTTCATGTGCTTGACAATTTTGCAACCAACTACTTTATCCGCTTTAATCATGTTTCCGTGATTCTCTTCTATTGATAAGCCTTATCCCTACATTTTCGTCTCACTTGTTGTCTTTGACCATTCATGGCCCCGATTAAAAGTTTCTCGCTTCCTACCTCGAGAGATCCTTAATTCCCACCTAATGGTCTTCATTCAGCCTTTGAGGGATCCGTATTTCCCCCTTAGAGATCCTAACCCCTTCGAAATGGTGCAAGTGACTAATTTTCATATCAACAGTATGTAACAAATTAATTAAAAAGAAGACATGACGACAAATTTACTAGTCGATGTCAAGTATGTACTCTTTTAAGAATTATGTAATTTATTAGTTGATTGGACTTTGTTAAGTTGCATATTAATGGAACTTACATCAATTTAAGAGTTGTTTTTAATAAATTAAATACAATATAATTAACACATTCAAGTTGATGTAAGTCATAACATTATGCAATTTAGCCACATCTATAAAAGAGTAAAAAATACAAGTGTACCATGAACTGTGTTTTTATCGTAACGACGTGGGGGTATAGTGTAGACATGCAATGAAATTAAGGTAGTGTTTACTTTTTGGATTGAAGTGGAAATCCTAGGATTAGGAGGGTGGACTGGGAGTGTGAGTAGGTAGTATACTTACACTAGAATGAGAGTGTGGGGTCGGAATCAGAATCCAATTATATCTTCACTTTGTCTTAGATTTGGAGTAAATGGTTTCAAATTATAATTTTACCCTTTAAAGAATTGTAGTTTTTAATTATAAAATTAATAAAAATATATTTGAATATAATAAAATCTTTATTTTGCTAAATTTGTAAATTAATAATAATTTTTAATATTCTTAACTATGTAAATCATAATTTTTATTAATTTTAATTTTAATTATGTAAAAATAAAGATAGTATTATTATTAATTATTAATATTAAATAAATATAATATTATTATTTTTAAATATCTATAATAATATTATATTTTTAAATAAAGATAGTAAATAGTAATATTGTTAATGTCTATGAATATACTATTATTATTATTATTATTATTATTATTATTATTATTATTTTAACTTAGTATCAATTTAAATTATTATATTTAACTAAATATAACAATATTTATTTAAATAAGTTTAATATTATTATTTTTAATAAATATAATTTTATAAAATAATATAATATTATTATTTAAATAAATATAATATTTTTTATTTTATTTTATTAAATATTAATTATATTAAATTAATAAAAAAATAAAATAAAAAAATTTTATTCCCATCTCTATTACGAGAATCCCACTTACACTCCTCACTTTTAAAATTTATCAATAGATTACGAGGCCGTGGGATTTACCCCTTTTTTTTTTTATTTTTGGCCGACTTTTATGATTTTTTATATGGGGCAGAGTGACGGGTCGGGCTACACGTAAAAAGTAAAAGCTTGTATCATACGAATCAGTCAGACCCGCAAATAAAAAAAAAATTTAAAAAGAGAATGTGGGGCAAGAATGAGAAAGTGAGAGTGGAAGGGAAGCGGGCGCAGGGGCCACGGGGGTCTGAAATACTACGAAATCGTCAGTATCGAAAACGTTGACAAGGTCCAAGATCTCTTCACTAATAATAATACTCCTACTCTTCACCTTTTTCAAACAAGCTGTAAAAAGGTCATCGAGTAACAGTACTTACACTTCATGCTCTCTATACTCTACTCTGTAGTCAATACTCAATGCCATTACTTGAGAACCTACCTTGCCTTAGACAGTCTTCTTTTGACTTTTGACCAATATAATTTCACTTCGCCTGTCCAGCATACATAGCACTTCTTATTCTTTTAACCCACTATGTACAAATTTAGATGCGACAAAACAATAAATGAATCGAATCGGAAATGAATTAGGTTAGGATTCGATGGATTTGAATTCAATTCTTTTAATTAATGAATCATAACGAATGTTTATTTAATTAATTTATTGTATAAAATTAAACGAATCTAATCGAATTTGGACTCATTTACAATTTGTTTATGTAATATTATTTTTTCTTGTTATTATGACTTACAATTACCAAACTATCCTCCAAATTTCTAAATTTATGCATAAAAATTTAATAGTAAATAAGTAATTTAATTAAACAGATACTAAACTAATAGACTTGTACTTGATTCATTTATTGATTGTTTATTAAACGAATTCTAAATGAATAAACGAATCAATGACTTCAAACTCATATTCGATTCGTTTATTTACCGAAATAAATCGAATTCAATCATTTATTAAACGAATTAATTTTTTTAAACATAAATTCATTTAATTTGACTCAAATTAAATCGAATAAACGAATCTGAACCCAAATTGTGTGGTATAAAACGGTGCCCTATTCCAAATCAATCAAATTTGAAGATTATCCAGATCACGGTACAGCTGGATCATGTACGAGACGTCTATTCCCCTGCAGGAGGGATGAATGGGGAATAATCTGGATGGAATCCTAGGAGATTTTCTTTGGCTGTTATCATTGTGAAACGAAAATGTTTCAGATAACCATTAGTTTATGTCACATCAGATTCCACGTGGCAGTATGTCATTGAGTTCGGTAATTCAGTTGTGAACGCTGTCAAAAACAGCCAGAGTAACCAACAAATTTTATGTTAAAATTTCTGTCAAGTCAAGACAGCAGCATGGCTTTCATTTATTTATTTATTAATCTTTTTAATTATTTAGAAATAATTGCCCCATTATCAAAAATAGAAAGTGGGAGGCCAAAAGGAAGTCTTCGAAGTTGAACCTTGAATCTGTTCTATATCCATCAATTCCATCCAACTCAATAGAATCTATAAAATTTGACTCAATATATATATATATATTTGGAGAAAGGGATTAAATATTAGCTTCAAGACAAAAAGATCCTTCTTCCCAATTCGCGAATCCAACTGCTGTACCAAGAATTCAATGACAGCTAGTAAAGGCCACAACGATTAAATTTAACGAAGCTAGCAGCCATCAGCCATGTGAAAAAAAATTAACCCCTTTAATTACTACAGTATAAATAAATTATTGAAATTATAAAAAAAATAAAATTAAAAAAAGAGAAGGGCATAATAGATAAGATAAGATAAGGTAAGATAAGATATTAGGGGATTAAACTAGTGTTACGGGAAACGTGAAGAATTTGTTGCGTTGTGGGCAATGTAGCCGCATAGGGGAGTGGCCTAACATGCAAGGCTTGTCGACGGGATACCCTACACGGACAAGCCAAGGCGAGTGGCCCTGCACGTGTGAGTCTAAGAGTATGGCCTCCATTTTAATCGATGATTATTATTATTATACCAATTATATTTATATGCACGCATTCTTGGAATCGTGTACCTACTCATGCGAAGCATCTTTTAACCACCCTTGAAATCTTTGACTATTGAGTAAATCTCAATCTCATTCTCGATTCTCAAATCTTAGTCGTGGTTTCATTGCATCATCAGTTTCGACGGACGTACGGAAGGACGCATAGGTAAAGCTATTAACAACCGTTGCATGGCGCGCCATTTGGTGAACGAAAACCATTTTTTTTTTTTTTATTTTAAGTGAAAGTAGTCAACTTAGTCCGTGGGGCATGTTAGTTCCATGGAGCTTTGGTAACCGAATAGTCTGAAATTAGAATGGAGATAAAAATTAGGATAAATTATTTACTTTAATTATAAGAATTGAAATCATAATCAGTTGTATTATTATTAATGTGTTTATTTTATTTTAGAATCAGAATTTAAATAAGTTAAATTATTATAAATTACTAAAAAATTCTTAATTATTATTTTGTATTTTAATTATTGTGAATAACAATAATAATAATAATAACAACACTAATAATAATAATCATCATAAAAAACAACAACAATAACAAATCATCATCATTGTTAACATTATCATCATCATTAGATCGAAACCGGTGGCGATTGTCAATGCAACATCTGCTGCCCAAACGGAGAAAATGTGTTGACCAACCAGCGACCAATTGCTACTCAAGCAATGACCAGCAAGATGAAGGGGTTTTTGGCAGTGATGCTGTGACGGCGAAGATGCTTGGCCGCAAGCTCGTGATGATGATTGTGGTTTTTTTCTTTATTTGTTATTTATATTTTTTTAATTTAAAGGGGGTAGTTTCAACATATTAAAGTTTTAATGGGGACAAAATCGGTATTCTAGGAAATGAGAAACTGATTCCCACTCTAATCCCTTTTTTATGTAGGCCCTACCTAATTTATTATGATTCTCACTCTTATTTTGTGAAATAAATGATGTCAATAGTTTCGATTTCAGATTTTAACCCAATATGAGAAGTAAGCACGTCATATGATTAAAAAATATCGATTGAACACTAAATTTGACAATATAGATTGAATATTAAATTTGACAATTTTATTTTTTCTTAAAAATAACTGCCACCTGGAAAAGTGTTATAAACCCCACACACTCAAGTCCGTATAAATATACATGTGGACTTTTCATTTGCTTAAATATTTTACTCGTATTCCCAAAAAAAAAATAAAGAAATTGCCATCTACTCCACTCCCATACTCCCTAAATTAAATATATCACTTAATTATGCTATCTTTTGGAATAAATTATCTACTTAATTCTTCATTTCTTTCCTTTTACTTTAAGAGGGTACTTAACCGAAATTAAGTCATTAGAGTCAGGGATAGATCTACATGAAAGATAGGTGGGCATTGACCCCGATTAAGAAAAAAAAAAACTCTTTATTTTCATATTATTTTTTAAAAAATTATGTTTAAGTGGATGTAAATTTATAAATAAATTTTGATATGAAATTAATTTTATAACTTATTAATTTTTATTATAATTTTACCCCCAATGAATTAAGTTTCTTCAAACTTTAAATCCTGACACAATCATTATCTTTTGAATTGAACTTCAAGAATTATTTAATGACAACTTAATAAACATGATTTGATTAAAGTAGATTAGTCCTTTATTAACATAATTAATCCTCTTTGTCTTTGAGTTCTAAAGATTAGTCCTTTATTACTCTTGCTCTTAAATATTACTTAATCTTTTAAAGTTTTTTGTAATCTTAATCATAATTAACAAACTAAACTTTTTACTTCCAATAGATTTATACCCACCAAATTTTGGACCCCATTAATTGAATCATTGCAAAATTTGCTAATTATCTTCCATGATTGCGACAGCGGAGAATCTTGTTTACACCCACCTTCTTCTCTTTATTTAACAACCTCAAGTTCTTTTCAAATTAAACAACCAATACATGTAATTAACAAATTATGTGTGTATTATCAGTACTGAATAAACAGAAGTGACCATTCGAACTTTTGTCTACATTTATGGATTCCTTGGTTTAATTCAAATTTTGCAGTAAATTAAACTCTAATCAATTACCATAACCTAACTAACCCAAATAAAAAATTGAAGTTTCATGGTCGATACAAGTTTGGATTTTCAAATTGCACTCCATGAGTGGACCATTTGTTCACTTGATGGAGTGGCAAGACATCTTTTCCCCAAGATTCCAACTAACCTCCATTCAATTGGTAAAGTTGCTTGTGCCTCAAAGTTCCCAAAATTAAGCAAAATATGATTCAGTTGCATTTAATCTCTAAAGGAAAGAGCATCCTTTTTCTTTTTCTTTTTTTTTTTTTGATGGTAAACAATCTTATAAGATATGGCTTTTCCACTTCAAGAAAGACACATAATGGAAAGCAAATTGCTTAAATATTAATTCTTCAAAGAGCATTGTGAATGAAGCTAAAAGCACGTCAACTAGTACGGAATGAAATTGACTTAGCACAAAAATGAGAAAAGTTCGGTACTGTTTTCAAACTAATTTCACTGTTGTCTTTAAGGTCCTAATTACAAAACACAAGTCTAAAACTAATGGTTGATAAGTGATAACTACTTCCGATAACTACAAGTCTAAGATTGTTAAAGAGTATACTTAAATTGGATCAGTCACTTGTATACGTGGCAACTGAATTCCAACTAACCCAACGATAAGCATTAGAAACAACAAAAGCAAATTGAGCTGCACACAGAAATGCATATACAAAACGGATGCCAGTAATAAGCTTGGTTCACTTGTACACGTGCATAAAATTTTGGTGGCAATTTTTGACGCGACCCGCTATCCCAAGATGAACCCAAGACAAACCAATCGTGTTTAGAGAGTTTCCAAAAGATAAACCCATTTATGACATTATGAACAATCTGAATATCTGATTAATCATATTATATTGATATATATATATATTTTTTTATTTTATCCAATAGAACTATATATGTTATATCTGCCATACTTTAAAAATTATTTGTTTATTTCTAAAACAAAATTGATGAGAGTTTGAGTTGATTGTACTTAGGGGTATTCACCGATCGAATTTTGCGGATTAGACATCCATCCATATCCGATCCACGATTTTACAGATTATAAATTTTCAATCCAATCTATAAATTAGTGAAATTCAATCCAAATCTAATCCATACGTCTGCGGATCGGATGCGGATTTGACCTAATCCATATTCAATCCACCATTTTATGGATTGATTTATGGATAAATTTTTTTTTAATTTTGTCCAATCCTCGAACTAATTAAATAAAAAAATTTAATATAAAAATAATTTACTACCAATCAAATTTAAAATTGAATAAGATTCAAATAAATTAATTGTTTAAATAAAGCTAGAATAATAAATTCAAAGTTTCAAAATATAACGCACCAAGAAGAAAAAATATCATTTGTTTAGATCAATACATAAAAATTAACTGTTTAGGAAGCTATATCTATTATTTAATTATTCAATCACTTAATTATTTTTTATTTTATATTATTATCGGATAATATCTATATTTTAATTTATTTATTTATTAATAAGTAGCAATGCCACATTTACAAGTTTTATTTTTAATTAAATAAATATTTTTTATTTTTTTGCGGATTCACAGATTTTTACGGATTTACAGAAGTAAATCTATATTCAATCCACCAACTGCGGATTTTCAAATTTTTAATCCAATCCGATCCACCAATCTACAGATCGGATTTTTACGGATTGAGTGGATTAGATTGCATTTTGAACACCCCTAATTGTACAACAAATATTCAAGAAAACATATTAAAAGTATGTTAGATTGATAAATTAAAAAAAAAAAAAAGTATATTAAAGTTATGTTACACAGTTAGTAAATGGAACGGGTTAGTGTGTGAGATTCTCGACACAATTAATAAATTGATTGGGTCCGTCCAGGCTTAAGTTTGACATGCCAACCCCAAATGTTGATCCTATACATAGGCTTTCTGGCTAATAGATTGAAACCAAAAGCACATATAAAGTAAATCTTGAACAAGAAAAAGGCAAAAAGATTTTCACCACTGACCTGCGTTTCCTTCACTGTATACCCTTTCAGCAAAGTCCTCTTCTCTTCATTTGTAAGCACTTGATGCTCAGGAACAAGATCGTGTTCTTTGACGGTGACCAGAGGCTCCGCCTCCTGTACAATATGAGAAGAAAATAATAGAACAATTAATATCCTCTTTTATAAATGTTCAGAAAAATTATATGTTACTGTTATTTCACATCATGACTAGGTAAAAAGAAATCTGGAAAATCTACTTGTAAAGAAGCTCTTGAACACACAATAAGAAAAAGAGACCAAATGCAGCCAGGTAACAACTCACCGGCATTCAGTTAATGCAACATTATAGAACCAAGCGAGAAATAATAATAATTCGAAGGATGTGACTGGTTCAAAGGATTGATCACAACTATTGAAAAAGTCACCCTACTTAATACTTCATGTCGTTCATGGCATGAAGTATAAACCAATATATATCTTCAGAAAAACCTAATAATTAAATAGTTCTTATGCACAAAGCTTTGTTCATCAAGTCTATTGAACAGGCTGCAAGTACATTAATAACCCTTCAAAACATTGTATTCAATGGGAATATAGGTAGCAGAACTAAATATGATCTCAAGATGTAGGATGGCATTTACTGATCGGTTATAGTTTGTAAAGATATACATCAAAGCAAATAGATTCACCTGGAAAACCTCCAAGTAGAATTTTGCAGATATCTTATTTATAAGTTTCTTAGCAAAGGAAGTCGAATTTTGTTGAACGACCAAATATTGCTTGGGAAACATTCTCTGAATGCATTTGATTAGCGTAACTCTCAATTGTCTTAACCCCAACTTTTTGTTCATCAGAAAAGAAAACATAGACCTGGCACGCAAAACAATAATAAGCATAAAGGAAAACATATGGGTAAACATACCAACAGTCAATGTCTGGATTCAGGTATGTTATGCAAAATGTTATGCTGATGAAAAGGGGAATTATTAAGAAAATAAGAAAATTAAAGAAAACCCTTAGGCACAAAAAAATTAACAGTAGCTGCAATATGATTCAACGTGCATAATTTAACGTTCACCTCCTCAAACTAAAGACAACCAAGCACTCAGCATCAAAGCAAATTAGGCTTTGTTTGGAATTGAGGTTGGTTAAAGTATTAAAATATTTTGTAAACATTAATTATTGTAGTTTAGAAACTAAGTTGATTTGATTTTATACTTGTATGATAAAAAATCAATTATAGCATAACTGATTTGATTTTATACTTGTACATACAAGTACTTTTATACTTGTATGTACTTTAATAATTTTATCAAAATTATTATTTAAAAATTGTATTTACTATATACTATTAACTTTTTATAGTTACAACTTTTTTCCACGGCTACTGTAGCGTAAAATAAAATCTACAACACCTCAATACCAAATAAGACCTAAATCTACTTGTAGCCACATTAATGCTTTGGCAATGTCACAAATAGCATAATTGTTCTTTGATGTCCCAAATACTCACAACACTATAATTTTGTCAAAAGTTTTTGCTGTTTACACTCTCCTATGCCAGTATTTTCTCATAGAGTTCTGCTAGGCATCTAGAATGGGGCTAGAAGGGTGAGAGAAATGGTAGCACAATCTGTCGTTTCGCCCCCCTAGTGCCCTTCTAGCTTAAAAAAAATAAAAAAGTAATAAATAATTAATAACGAAACGCGCCATGTTGGCTTCAAAAAAATAAAAAATTAATAAGCAAGACCCACTCGCCACTTCAAAGACCCACTCGCCAAACACAAGCAAAAATGAAAAATTAATAAAGAAATGCCAAACACAAGCAAAAAAGACAAGCAACTGCACTCACCATTTTCTTCACCACTTCCAGATCCAGCAAAACCCACTCACCATTTTCTTTGCCATTTTCTTCCCTCTCTTGACAGTACCGCAGCCGGTGACGACACGGTCATTGCCCAAGGTATTATTTCACGATCTCTCTCTGACTCACGACTCGTACATTGTTTCCCATCATAGTGTTATTGCTAAGTTACTGTGCATAATGTCAAATTAGAAATCAATTCCATTATATAGTTTAATAGAAACAGTGATGTATTTCTTCTTATATACGAGTGCGTGAAAGTATATAAAAAGCAATCAGATTTTTATCTTTTTATAAATCTTTACTATCACATATTTCTTTTACATTTGTTCTTTGATTTAGAGTACATGATACATGGTTTTATGCTAGAAATATTTGGCTTTTTAGTGAGTATTTTGATTTGATCTTGGCTGATTTATGTTTTGGCTCATTTAGAATTTTTTTAATTTAATTTGCTAGATTAAATTTATGTTCGAGAAAAATTTTTTAAAAATTTATAAAAAATTATTGTTAATACAAATGTTAATTATTTTGTAGAAATGAAAAATTTTGAAAATGAGCATGCAATCGAAGATGTACAACAAGAAAAGTATGAGCCAACTCTTAGGATGTTATTTGATCATCATGAGGAAATGTTTGAGTTTTACAAAGCCTATGGTAAACAAGAAGGGTTTCCTATGAAGAAGCTAACTAGTGAGAAAGGGACTGATGGGAGTTTAAGATACGTGACATTTGTATGTGGTCGTAGTAGCAAGTCGAAAAGTAAATCTACTGATCCGTTGAAATCGAAAACTATTGTAAAAACTAGTTATGATGCTAGAATTGGAGGTTGTCTAAATGAAGATGGAAAATGGATTCTTCAATCTTTAAACCTTTAACACAATCACGAATTGAGTCCGGACAAAGCTAGGTATTTTCCTTGTACCGTAAAATTAGTGCAAGTGCAAAAAAATGTATTGAAATGAATGATTATGTGGGAATTAACATTGCCCAGAATTTTAATTCTATTGTTGTTGAAGCTGGTGGGCATGAAAATGTCTCATTGTTAGAGAAAGATTGTAGAAATTTTGTTGACAAAGCAAATTGACTATAGCTTGGAAAAGGAGATGCTATGGCAATTCTAAAGTACTTCTAGAAGAAGTAAGCTGAATGCAAGGTTTTTTTTTTAGCATTGATTTAAATGAGCACGATTGATTAAAGAATGTATTTTGGGCATATCCGAGGAGTAGGGCAGCTATAAATATTTTGGAGACGTCATTACATTTGACACTACATATCTTACCAACAAATATGACATGCCCTTTACTTCTTTTGTCAGAGTTAATCATCATGGCCAGACCATTTTGTTAGGATACAGATTGATTTCACACGAGGATATGGAGACATTTACATGGTTATTTGAGGCGTGGCTATCATGTATGTCCGGTTCTCCTCCAATTGGTATTATTACAGCCCAAGACAAAGCAATGCAAAAGGTAATTGAGAATGTTTTTCCTACGACTAGGTATCGATGGTGTTTGTGGCATATAATAAAGAAGGTGCCTGAGAAGTTAGGGGCTTTTAAAGAACGTGAAGGTATTATTTTTTCATTGCTTTCTACTGTTTATGATTCACTGAGCTCTGCTATGTTTGAGGAAGCTTAGCATGACATGATTACGACATATGATTTATAAGATAATGATTGGTTAAATGGTTTATATAATGAGAACCGTTGGGTTCCATGCTATTTGAAAGACAGTTTTTGGCCAGGAATGTCAACAACTCAGTGAAGTGAAAGTATGAATGCATTTTTTGATGAGTTTGTTAACTCAAAAACAAATTTGAAGCAGTTTGTGAAGCAATATGAAAATGCTTTGAGAAGGAAAGCTGAATTAGAATTGCAAGCAAATGCCAAGTGTTTCAGCAAAAAGACTCTATGTGTGACAAGATATGAGATGGAGAAACAAGTTGAAGAGGTGTACACCATTTTTAAGTTTAAAGAATTCCAACAAGAATTAACTGCACTGATGTATTGTGGTATACTAGATTCCATGGGATTAGTATATGAAATTAGTGAATCATATGGGCAAGGTCAGAAAAGAAGCTTTGTGGTTGTTTTTGAAGAAGATGAGTGTGAAGTTACCTGTGTTTGTTCAAACTTTCAGTTTATGGGGATTCTTTGTAGATTTGCCCTTGTAGTGTTGAATTACTTCCAGTGAAGTACATTTTATTGAGGTGGAGGAAAGATGTGAGGAGATGCTATAGTAAGGTGAAAGTTAGTTATGGTGTGCAGAATTTATCCATTCAGTAGGAAAGATATGATAAAATGTGTACTGCTTTCGCAAAGGTTACAGAGGTAGCTGCTGATCATGAAAGTAGTAACAAATTTGTATTGGATTGGATTAAAAAAGCAATGAAAGATCTGCCCAAGCAAATTTGTTGTGAAAGTGTGGAAAAAACTGTTATTGGTGAAGCAAGTTGTGGCAGCAACAATGATGAATGCGTAATTAATGATCTAGTAGCGACACATCGCAAAGGTCGTCTTCTTGTTTAAGGAAACAATCTTTTATTCACAAGAAGCCTGCACAAAAGAACAATATTGCACGATAAAACAAGGTTTGTTCAAATACAAATATATGTTTTCTAATTTAATTTGCTCTTCATTGAATTTTCTGTTATAATTTTATAGGATTTATAAGAAAACACTTCATCATCTTATGAAGTGCCTAATGAAACATCCACACAGTAGAGCAGCGTGGCCATGGTAAGTTTGTGAATTTTTATTTTAAACATTTCTTTTAATTAAAAGATATGTAACTAAGTATATTGTTGATTGTATGTACATGTTACAGGAAGGATGTACTATTAATGGAAATCTCAACGAATGCGAGACTTTAGGCTACTCTAGTGTAAGAATTAAATTCATGAGGAAATTTTATTTTAGAATTTTTAATAAGAATTTTACATATATTTTTTTATTTACTTAGGTACCTATATACCCATTCCAAGCTGGTGGAAATAATTTTTATCAGCCATTTCCTTATAATTGGCACTCAGTAAGTTGTCCTCTTAAAATCACAATTTCTTAATGTATATTGATATTTTTAAATCTCTAAATTATAATATGATGTTCTTTTTTTTTTTTTGTGTATTGTAGCAACCAGCCCCACCATTTTCTTTACAGTCGCATTATTCTTCTCCTTTGATGACTTATGAAGGATATGAAAATGTGAATTTCTAGCAATTACTACATCAACAATGAGATGAAGATAACAATCACCGTGATTGGTGCTTCACTTGTATCTTGTCCTGATTTTTCTCTATCATTTCGGTTAGATTTGGTTTAAAATGATGGATTGTAGTGATGAATTAATTATATATGATTATTATGTTTACGATGACACCAATCACTTGACTATTGTATTTTTTGATAATTTTTGTTAGTTTGGTGTTTTGTTTAAAAAAATTTTCTACAAAATTTTTTGGATAATTTTCGATGGCATAAAACATTACAGTTAGAATGTGCTTGTACTCGTTGTATGCTATTTCAGTATCTAATAAAAATTAATAAGGCAGCGTTTAAACAACAATATGAATCTATTTTCAAACTCAATAAAGTGAAACAACTGATAAACTTATATGTCGAAAGAAAAAACTATTATATATGTCCACAAGTCTTGTCCCAGTACATAGTACTAATTGAAATAGCTTAAAAATAATGATTGAATATAAAGCATAGTGCAACGATCACAAGTATTCTAATAAAATTATATCTTAGTGTCTGTCTCCTCCGAAGTTCATCGTCAAACAAACGCCTCTGTAATTCGAGTTCTTTATGAAACAATTGAAATTTAATAGATAAACATTTAATCTCCAATACCAACTTCCTAACTTCCTCCACCACCAAGTCATTTTTTTCTTCGTTAGGTTTACGGTCGTCTGCCATTGAAAGTTCTTACATCCTCTACATTTCCAAAATTTGTGATTTCGATTCTTTGCTGTACTTGATGTTAATAACTCCATTTGATCACCGCATTTGTTACATGTTTGAAGGGAGTTTCGATTTTTACTTGTGCTAGATGACATAGTCATTAATAGACTACTTAAACTGCCAAAAAATCCAGAGTATTAAAACACAAAAAAAAAAAAAAAGAGAAGGAGTTAACATCAGTATGCATATATTACATTGAGGTTTAGAAACATCAAACAGGTAATATGTTGATTAGACAATACAGATTCCATAAGATACGAAAAACCCAAAATGTCATTAAACCTAAAACATGTAATATGTTTGTCCACCAGATGCAGAAAACCCAAAATGTCATTAAGCTTATTACAAAATGCATACTTGCACTAGAATAAATCAACAATAATTTCTTATAAAAAAATAAATACAAAATTCCACACAATCAGATTCTAAATTGCTCCCAAGTTCTGCAAGAATTCATCAAATTATACACAAGCATTTTTCAAACATCATCAGCTGTTAGAACAAAAATGCATGAATAGCTACCATCAAACGAAGATTGATATTGTATCTAACACCTCTATCCCAATAACCATCAAATTCACTTATTATAAAATCATTGTCTAACCTAAGCAGAACTACACAAGCACTTGCTGCTCTACGAGCTTTTCTGTCCATTCAATTGTATTTATGTGATAGACAAAAAATTCATAACAGGATTGGAATAAAGAATGAACAGCTAACAATAAACGGCTAATAAAAACTTACTAATCATTCTAGACCAAAAAATCAGAACCAATAAACATCAGATTGTGAAAACTTACTAATCATTCCAGAGCAAAAAGTCATAACAAAAAATTCAGAACCAATAATTAATCTCAACTAACATATTCTCAATTCTTTTTTCAAACCCAAAAAATCAATCCACACTTCCAGCCAAGGCCTAAAAAAACAAGCAATTCCATTATGGGAAACTATATACGAGTGTGTGTGAGAGATCGTGAAATAATACCTTAGGCGATAACCCTATCGTCGCTGGCTGAGAGATCGTGAAATAATACCTTAGGCGATGACCCTATCGTCGCTGGCTGTCATGTCATCGCTGGCAGTGGTACTGTCAAGAGAGGGAAGAAAATGGCAAAGAAAATAGCGAGTGGGTCTTGCTGGTTACAACAATGGTGAAGTCTTTGCTTGTCGAGATCGATCTTTTAATACTCGTAGAAGTCTTTGCTTGAGAGAGGGAAGACGCAAACAAAATGGCGAGTGGGTCTTGCTAGATCTAAAAGTGTTGCTTGTGTTTGAGCGTTTCTAATTTTCTTGTGTTTGATCTCGAAGTGTTTGAGTTTGCTTGTCTCTTTTTTGCTTTGTTCAATTCTTGGCGAATAAACAATTAATTGTTTATCTTTTTTTTAGCTGGAATGACACATGAATGGGGGGGCAAAACGGCAGCACAAGCTTCCGTTTCTCTCGCCATTCTCGTGCCATTCTCGCTACCAAGCATTTTCCTTTCTCATAACATATAGAATATCTAGGAGTCTAGATCACCTAAACTTTTATCTAACAGTTCAAACTCAGATAGAATGAACAGAACACTCCATTCAGCACAATTTGCTTAATAAATATCAAGTGCAAGACTGTAAAATTCAGCTTGATAACTTGATAAGGATATTAACATACATATATTACATAAAACATAAAAATAATATGACTTTTATATTTCTTTGTTAATTATTTTTTTCCAAAATCCTACCAAACGAGCTTCAAGCTTTTAGAGATCAATAAACCTAGAGCTTAGTATTTTATTTTCATATTTATTTTTTTTACGGTTTACCATCTACAAATATTAAATATTAAGTCTATTTGAAATCTAATTATACACACTAGTACAACTAAGACATCTACAGAGACCAATTTGAAAATTTACTCCCACAACAAAAAAGAAGCGGCTGCTACATTGGGAACTTTGAAACAAACAATTAATAGAAGAGTAATGTAACTCAAAGATAATTTATGAATGGAAAATCAAAGGAACACCTTGATCAGAGCTTTCATTAAGCAAGGATTTATTGATAACAAGGTCCTCCCTTTTCATTTTCTCACCACCATATTAAGAGATGAATTGTTCTTTGCTTACATTGATTTCAATATCTCCAATAAAATAACCCTATCTCTCAGCATCTACATCACCGCATTTCTGATTCTAAATAGCCTTTGGATTTCTTTTTCGGATAAACTCATTTTTCTTTCTCTTCACCAACAGTAATAAATTTTAACAACAAAATCTAATCTTTAAAACATTGCCATTCCCTTCTCTAAATTTACAAAACTAAATAAATAATAATCAACTAATTACATTTCTTTATCTAAAACCTACCAAAGGAGAGTGCTACAAGATTGGAACCCTAAAGACTATAACTTTATTATGTGTATATTACGATACCATCACAAAACACCTTGTGTTTGTCTCTTTCTGTTTCTGTCTTTATCACATTGTATTGTATTATTTAAAGCAAGTATATTATTTTATGCAGTATTGTATTAATGCTGTATAATATTTGCTGCTACATGATTAACACTAGAAAGTGTATATTTCAATTTGGGTATATTTTAAATACACTAGAAAGGGTATATTTCAATTTGGCCTAAAGTGTATATTTTAGGCCAGAGATAATATTTATACTTTTATTTGATTGTTGTCATTAATCTGATTAAAGAAGTAAACACATTTTTTTTTTAAAAAAGGTTTCAATTTGGGTTTGAATCGCTTTAATTGCTAGGGATTAGCAATAAGCTGGTTGGGAGGTGTGATTAACATTAGAAACGGTATATTTCACAAAAGTTTAAATTATTATTTTATCACTTATAGTGTTAATTAATGTGCTCATAACTTATAATTTATCTTAATACTCCACAGATTTAATTTTATGTAAATTATATTTTATTATATTAATTTTTATCTTAATTATTATATTTTGTTATTGTAGGAATAATTTGAGAATGAGAGTGATCAGCCGAAAACTAAAGACAAAGAAGATGGGTGAATTACATTATTGGTGCTGTTTAGAATAAAAATAATATATTATATATATAATAAATAAAGGTTGACCAGTCGACAAATTTGAAACTTGTAAATATATTGTATCATTGTAATTATTAAAGTAAGTGGACAAACATTACAAATTGGATATGAATTATTATTCTATTCACATTTGCTACGTTGGCTCCATTCTCCGTAACAAGCCAAATTGTTTTGGCTATACAATGAGGGAGAGTGAAGAGTTGAAGAGAGGTTTTTTTTCTAAAGAAAGAAATTGTAGAAGGGGCATAGCATTAAGCAAAGAGACGAAACAGAAGCTCTTTCTCTCAAGGGTGGCTTTAAGTATAGGCAAACAAGGCGGTCGCCCAAGGCCCCATATTTTGGAAAGGCCTTATTTTTTGAGTATTTTCTTAATTATTTTCTAATTAACAAGTATTTTTTTAAAATTACGTATTGTGGAAAATAGGAAAGCCTATTAGACATATCTCTAATTAATAATTATTCTATAATTAAGAATTTTTTTTTTTGAAAATATATATTTGTAATGTTAATGTTAAAGAGATGTAAATAATAATATTATTTAACCATTAATTCATTCATTATTAGTCTTTTGAAGAAAAATATTAAATTATTACCTTCCAATTTTCTAAAAAAATATTATTTACTTAACATTAGAATCTTTGACTTTTAGTATTTCTTTTAATTTCTATTAAAAACCTTATAATCTCAAAAATTAGTAAATGAAAAAATTTCTTACACTCTTCTATACAAAGTAAATTAGTATATTCATTGGTTCATTTTAAAAAGAAAAAATTAGTTTTTTGAAATACAAAGTCCATTTCTATTATCTGATTATCAATTCACTATCTCAACTTTTTATGTTCCATCATTCTAAATATTATATTTGAAAATAATGTTGTTCTTATGTAATTGTTTGTTTATTTTGTAATGGTTTTAATGGAATTAAAAAAAATCTTAATGACTATTCGTTTATGTTTTATTTTTGAAATTTTTAGGATCTTTTTTATTATTGTTGAAATTTAAGAATTAAAGATGGAATGAATTTTGAGTCTTTTTATATTTCTTTAAGTATGAGATTACAAAATAAAACGATGCCTTATAAAAAAATTTGTCTAAGGCCCCATATACTCTAAAGCGGGCCCTGCTCTCTCTCTCTCTCTCCCTCTCATTTTCTTCTTCTTTTGCTTTTCATTTTCTTTGTTTCTCAAATTTTCTTGTAATATATATTTCAAGAGTCAGTACATAAAATATGTGTTTTTCTTTCAAACATGAGTGGCTAATTTTCTAAGATAAGGTGAAAGTTGAAACTCAAGGATTCAACTTATGGAATTAAATTCTCTCTCAAGTTAGTTTAAATTTATTTATTTATATAATTTTATGATTTGTATTTTTATTTACTAGTTATTTTTATGTTATATTAATTTATAAACCTAGATCTGCTTAGATTTATATGATATTTTGACATTATGTCAACACTCTAATATAGCTGTGGCACATCATATACTTTATTCCCATATTTATCATCCATAACAAAAATGGTTTTTAAAAGTTAAATGGCATAATATTTAATTAGTAAATTAAATGCAAAATATAATAGGGGAGAATATTATGAACACAATTTGAATTCCAAGAGTGGATCCCGTAACCTTATCACTTTTTAGATCATTAATTTCGTTTTCTAAAATTAATTCTTATTTAATAATTGACAACTAGATTTAAAATTCCCTGTGGTTCGAACCTAGATTCACCGGGTTATATTATAATTAGACACTCTTATACTTAGGAGTAAATCAAACACTTTTAAGTCGTGTCACTACACTGTACTATATTAATTTCTAATTATACTATACTTGGTGCTGTATTGTATTACAATATACTTTATTGATTTTTTTGGTAATTAATTTAAATTATATGTTTTGAAAGCATATTTTATTAGTATTTAGAAAAATATTAAATATAGAAGACTTAAATTTAGATTTTTAATATAAATGTAAAAAAAAATTATAATTCTTCATAGAATATATGTAAAAATAACAAATTCTAAAATTTTCAACAGCACGACCATTTTTTTTGCATTTTTTTAAATATATACCTTGTGAAACAAATATATAAGCAAATAATTCAATCAAATAACCGAAAAATATCACAACATTTGCATGTATTTTTAACAAAGAGGTGCATGTCCAAAAATATAAAAATGATTCATATATTAATATACAAAAAAACAGGCTTGATAAAGCTACAGCTTGCAACAATACATAATTATTGCCTTGGGCATTAAAAAACCATCTTTATAATCAAGTGGGTAGCTGTAAAATGAATCCGAAGTCAACCAAGAGAAAAAACTTACTACAAGACTCCGAATCATTATTCTGCTGCATCACTTCCCACCTCTGCCTCACTTCCTGCATCCCAACTTAAAGAACAACAAATATTAAACAACAAAAGAGAAATCTTCAATAGACTTTTCATGGTCCATAGATCAAATTTATGAAACATCCACAAAACAATTGAAACACATCAATCTTGCATGTCAATGTAAACAAATAGAAAACTGGCTTTGAATCCAAAACCCTAATATTTGTTACACGTACCGAAACATATAATAATCAAACACAGCAGCTACTGATAAATGTATTGAATTTAACATTCAGGATTATAATGTTTCTATTTCACAGCAGCAGCCACTGATAAAAGTAGTATATTTAACATACAACATTGTAACTCAAGCATGTCCTAGTACTCGCAAGAAAATTTATTCAAACAATCAGACAATAACCTTCACTCTCTTCCTCTTCTTCTTCTTCTTCATCTTCATCTCCCTCTCCCTTGAACTCAATTACTCAACCTCATACCTGCCATTCAAGAAATTCCGTGCTCTACGAATGAATAGTTAATTAGGTATACAGCAGCTTCTAATTTAAAAAAAAAACACATGATACTTGATGTTTGGTATTATCCACATCTCAATCTTAGTGGGCACTCACGTTTTCACTGCTAAATATATAGTACTGAAATGCATGCATCTCATTGAAACACCAACTTGGGGGCCTTGATTATGAGAAATTGACATATCTTATATATGTTTGATATATTAATTGCTTTGATATATATTGAAACATGCATCTCACAATTCTGGTGTCTCATTGAACTCCAGGAGGTAGCTGCTTTGATATATGTTCGTGTAACCAATCAACAATTCTGGAAACAAATTATTTTCCCCTAACTTCAAATCTTATCCTTCATAATATGATAATAAAAATCAATAGTACGTATCTGACCACTAATTAACTAGTAATTAGTCTTTAATGAATGCAATAAACTGATCAGTCGATTAATAATAATCTTTAAATAAGACAGTAACCTGATCAGTCTTTACTCTTTAGCAAAAGAAACTCAGAAATTTGACTTAAATTTGGTAATCATGATAGATGATTAAGCAAAAGGTAAAGATATCATAATATTAGACTACCAATTAATTAGTTTCATTAGTAGTAATTAAAATACATAAATATATGAATAATGAACTAAAAAAAGTTATGTCACCATGGTAGCTTTGATCTTTGAATTGCCGAAGCTACAAAATCTCCATTTGAATAACAAGCCAAATCATCTGCATTATTATCCATTACCATGATATAAAGAAGCTATTGAAGAGGTTTTTCCTCCCATAGATAATTTCCGTAAAATTATCTTTCAGCTCCTTTTTTTTCTTTTCCCAAAAATGCTATCACATTTCTTTCTTCTTTGTTAATTAATATGTAAATTATCACTATTGTAAAAAGCTTAAAACAAATTAAACAAAATTAAATATAAACTTTGATGCATAGTTCATCCAAAGAAATAAACAAAAAAGACTAAGAAAAAAAGAAAAAAAAAAACATGTGCGAACTACAAGCTTTTAGTTTAAATATAAACTTTATTTATTTTTATTTTTTTACTAATTATGCAAAGTGCTATAAAAGCCAAACAGGAGATTGTAAAATTTTAATACAATTCAGATTCAGGGTTCTAATACATTACATTGTTGTTAGGTGTGCCAAACATGCCAATTCTTTGAATCATATTGGCCGGACTTCACTTTTTTTTTTTTTTTTCCTTCTTCATTTTATAACGAATTGCGTAGTTTGACTTTAGTCAACTCTATTAGTCTATTTCCTAAATCATTGCTTATATAGATTGATAAATGCAATCATAATTCATATATCTATGTTATGAGTTAAATATTTTACCTATATAGCTCGACTCAACTCTAATTTTATGTAAAACTAGCAATTTTTATTTTTCTTATTTATTTAGTTAAGAGTCTACCGATTAATTTAACATCAAATATATAAAGGGTGAGGCTATTTGCACTTTTAAAATTACTCTGAACACTCTTATTTTAATAAATATTTTTATTACCAAAATATCCATCATATGAATTACTAACGAAGACTTTCTTTTATAAACTAACATAATATAATTACTCTGAATACTCACTATTCAATATATAATTCTTTTGCAATAAACCCTACAAATTTTAAATCCAATCTCTTAAACAATATTTCGCTAAACAAGGCAATAAATATCGATTCATATATTTAGCAAATTCAAAAGGTAGCTCAGCTTTTTGCTTCTTGTACGAGTTTCACCACATCAACATTTGATGCCTGTGAAAGCCAATCACCTGTTGTAGTAATAGTCACAGGAAAGAAGCAGTTGTCGTAGAAGCCTTAGGCAATGGAGGTCTAAAAGTTGATGGCAATTTGCAAAAAAAAAAAAAAAAGCTTGAGTTGGGTGTTTGGCCCGAAGTTTATTGCTCTTGTTTTGTGCCTCCAGAAACTAGCAGCTACAATTTCCAAGGCAGAGCATTTTAGACCTGTTGAGTCGTAAAATTGTCACTTGAGCTGGTTGATTTGATAATCCATTGGAATGTCTATGTTGGCATGCTCTAGCCGATAACTGGGCATTGGTGGCGATAAGGACTTGAGCAATAGAATGACATTTTCCAATTGAGTTTGAGGTGTTGGTTGAAAAAAGTCCCTCTGCCACACTGGTGCTACGCTGGGGTGTTCAATATTTGGTGAAAATTTCAATATTGAAATTTGAACATATTCTTTAATAGATAAAAGCTAACAATTAAAATTTATGCTAAAGAATTTGTTTAGAATAAAATTTAATTCCATTGTTGTATATTCTAAATTGTTATTAATTCATTTTGGATGTGTTAAATAGTTTGATTGGTGTTTTGAGTAAATTATTTTAATTGAGATTCATTTTTGGTATTTTGAAGTGTAAAAAGTAATATTGAATTTTTTAAATTTAATATATGAGTGTACAGAATAATAGAGTGTTCAAAATAACTTTTAGAGTATAAATAGCCATACCCATATATAAATCCCAAAATGTGGAAAGAATCTAACTCCTACTTTGGGTGGACTCTTAAATCTTCATCGATTACCTCTTGGTTGGAAGCGACCCTACCAGCACCTAGTTAATCAGAAAATTCCTCCCTCACTTGAGTGATAGCTAGGCACTTCCTTGCTCGATACCTAAAATTTGATTTTATTTATTTATTTAAAATTTGGGTTTCTTCTAAATATTTCAAGTTGATTGGTATATTATGAACTCAAATATCTGAATTATTTATAAATTAAATAAAATTTATGGGATTTTTCCTTAGTTTGATCCCTTTTTTTAGAAGTGTTTTTACTTTTTAGTTTCATTTTTCTATCCATTATGATAATTTTACTAGCTAAAAATATGTAATAAAAAATAAAAGGGTGGAACTATTTGAACCTACGAAATTACTCACTAACCCATTTACTAAATAAAACCACCCTCAAATATTGAAATTTTAAATTTTACTCAATTTCATGCACTAAATACCTAATAAACCCTTACTAAACCCAATTTTTACAATAATAGTGATTTTACTGATTAAACTTATTAAATTCATTTATAAAACCATGATAAATGTTTCATTGAAATTCTTTTTCGAAGAAAGTTTTTGCCTTTTGCATTCATTAGAAGATGAGCACAATAACTTGTACATTACATCATTGAAAAACAATTAAGAAAATACTCAACTGTAACCCAAATATGATCAACTTTTGCATAAATCAATACGACTTTGTGGCACTGAAACGATCGCTGGAGCAAAGATGAAAGAAATGTTTGTGGCAAATGGTGTACCCAGAACTTAAAAAGACATGTTGTCTCAACGGTAACCGTGCAGCACCATCTTCCGCATATGGGAGAACAAAGTGGAGTTCGCGCTCTTTGACAGCAAAGTGAAGTACGTCCTAATCGAACTTGTTTGGGGAAGAATTAGCAAGTCTAATAGTGAAATGCCACGTGTCAATACGAAGCTTGCAGCAATAAAAAATACAAAGACGAGGCCAGCACAGTCATGGTACCCCGGGTACCCAAATATTTTGGTGATACCCGAGGTACCCCACTTAATGAAGAATTCATCAAGATTGTACAGAATCAGTCAGGCTATCTTAGGTATCCTGGTAGTGCCTGAGTTAACCCACGTGATAGAAGAAATGATCAAGATAATGATGGTTCAGCTCGAGTATCCGATGGACCCTATTACCCCCGGGGTACCCGAGGTACCCCAGAAATTGAAGAAGATAAAGAGAATATCCAAAAAAGGCATAACGTGGTAAAAAAGATATTATTTCAAAAAGATTCGCCAAATCGGTTACAAAAGTAGGGAATCAACTAAAAAATATTATGTTGATAAGCAGGGGACAGTCGCCTACCACACCTGCAGATATTCCAAAAGTTTACTGCTGTGACAGTTGGGACCACCTGCCACGCCCACAAATTCCTAACGATTGTAGCCAAGGTACACGTGACCACTCTTTTACGAATGACACATATATGATCTCCAAACTTGCTCTCACGCATATCCCTAATATTCTAACAATAATATGAATAAAAACAAGAATATTCGCACCACGTCAGTGAGGTACGCCAATTAAATGATGCCAAGTGGCCAGGTAATTCAGGTAATCTATATAAATACACTCATAATTTATTTTCAAGGTATAACAACTCACGTACACACCAAAGGGGCAGAGGTCATCTTCAACCTCGAGCCTCTATTACAGAGGGCTTGCAAGCTCTCAAACCCTAGATTACCCAACTCTGACTTGAGTGTCGGAGTGTGGTCGCTAGCCACCACTGGCTCCACCTCTGACACTTGTTTGTTGTTTTGCAGGCCCAAACCCTCTTTTTCAAGCACTCCAATTCCAAGTCACGACCTCTCACCACTCTCACCATTCTCCCACTCTTCCTCCGTCAAAACAAAGGCCAAAACCGTGAAGCACACATTGGCTACATGAGGCACCTTGCGTTCCACTTAAAACAAATTTTATTGTTCTTAGTGGGTTTCCCTTCTCAACTTTCACACTCTAAAATCCACAAAAAACAATTGGCGCCATCTGTGGGGAATTCACGACAAGCCCCTACAACGGTTGCCGAGCTAGTCGTTGTGTGTTTCAAAACATGACACCCGACGTACCACGATGATGGAACCCGCTAGAGTGAGAGACGACAGCGGTGATGAAGTTAATGACCCGTCAAGGAGAGCAGCCTAACTCCATAAGGGCAAATCCAAGCAATCTACCGGCGTCTGTATTAAGGAGGAGCCCATGTCCCAACGGCCCATTGAAGACTTTGCTCAGGCGCTCATTCGAGCTATGGGCTCTCGGATACCCGAGTCAGCCCACCCCTTAACAGCCTGAGGCACCTCCTCAAAACGAGCCGAGAAGCAAGTAATCCCACACTTTGAGGCACCGGTGGTAGTAGACCAAGGAAGGAAACCTCGGGTACTCGGTCTAAACCGCCATCCACACCTCCAGCGGATGCACACTATACCGCGTCTAGCTACTCCTGTAGTAGCCAGGGTACCCGGCGTACCAAGCGCACCCGCGAGGATCTTCGAGACAAACTGAACACCAAACGGGCTTCCCAAACAGCATGGGCTTCTTTCGGCTCACCTGGGGTACCCTAGGAGTTCTTGGAAAAAATAGAGTACCTTGAAGCCCAAGTGAAGCTCCTTTATAACAAACAAAATGTCGCCAGCACGCCAGCATCAGTAACGTATAATTCGCCATTCACCATGGAGATTCGTACGGTAACTTTTTCGAAAACATTCACCATGCCGCACTTACCACAATACTCGGGCACCTTAGATCCTACAGAACATGATGAGCTGTATCGTGATCAAATGTTGATTAAAGGGGTGGATGATAACGCCATGTGCCGAATGTTCCTGCACACCCTCACTGGTCCAGCAAAGTCATGGTTCCGCTCATTAAAGGCAGGTAGTGTATCTCGCCTAGACTAGTTGTTGACTGATTTCATTAATGAGTTTTCTTATGCTTCCTTCTAAGATAGGGCGGTTTCCAAGCTTGCCTTTATCAAACAAGGCGAATCCGAACCTTTAGCGGATTATGTAACTCGTTTTCACTAAGAGGTCTTGCGTACCGGTGTATTTGGCAACCCTCAGACACTCACTCATTTTGAGAAAAATTTGCGTTGGGGTAAATTATGGCGATCATTCCAAAAACACCGCTCCCTCTCTTATGGCGAAGCTCGGGCACACGCTTTACAACAAATCAAAATGGATGAGAAATGCCAAATGAAAGGGGAGGAAGATAAGGCAGAGTCCACAAAAGGCAAGGAGAAACTAAAGAAACTTGAAGTACCCCACTCAAGGGTACCTCTGGTACGCAATCTACCCCCTCCTGCTAACCGCAGGCAGGGATTCCACCGATCTGGAGTACCCGAACTACCACGGTATCAACCATTTGCTAAAACAACACTACCAGAGAAAAGGGAACCGTCACTGAAGCCCCGATATGACTCTTTTCACCCTCTCACTCAGTCTCCGAAACAGATATTTTATCAGATACGAGATACCGGCCTGCTCCGTCGACCCAAGCCAATACGAAAGTTCCCTAATATGAAGCCTAGCTTAAAGTATTGTGAGTTTCACAAAGATTTCGGCCATAACATCACCGAATGTTTTAGTTTACGAGAGAAGATTCAGTCTTTGATTTTGAGTGGGTACCTCAAAGAGTTCGTGATGGACATGCGGCAAGCCTGAAAATCCCAGGAGAAAGACAAGGGTAAGCAGGTTGTTGATTCCACTGGTGACGAGGAGGTACCCCAAGTGCCCAAGAAAGGCATTTTTGTTCGGATGATCGCTAGTGGTCCTACACTCGCAGGAGACTCCAGGCAGGCCATCAAGCGCTATAGCCGACCACCACTCCCAGCTACTCGCACTGGCAAGGAGATCAATGTTGCTAGGGTACCTCGAGTACCTAACCAACCGATTCCTATCACTTTCACGGAGGAAGATGCCGAGGGTGTCTCTTATCCCCATGATGATGCCTTAGTCATAGCCCTAAAAGTGGCGAGAACACTCGTGGATACCGACAGTTCCGTTGACATCATTTTCAAAAGTGCGCTAGACCAGCTACTGATTGAATTGCCAAAGATTAGCCCTTGTGACACGCCACTGGTGGGGTTCACTGGAGATATTGTCATTCCAAAGGGCAACATCACATTGCCTGTATCCCTCAGTAAGGTACCCCACCATATTGTTCATATGATTGATTTTTTTATTGTTAGCCACCCGGGCGCCTACAACATTATTTTGGGTAGGCCAATCTTGGCTACAACCAAGGTCGCGGTATCTATGTATTACCTTTCTATGAAGGTTCCCACCACCAATGTGGTCATCACCATCAAAGGCAATCAACAATCAGTTCGGGGGTGCTATTCAGTTTTCTCGAAGGGGAGTTACCAGATTTTCGCTGCTACTTCGCAGCGGGGGTACCCCACCAGTCCAGGTAGGACACTTCCCCTCACTAAATGAGCAATTGCTAGAAGAAGGCGGGCAGCTCACCGAAAAGCTTTGCAAAAAACTTCACCCATAGAAGTTGAAGCCGTCACCCCTAGGCTACCCTGGATCCCCAAGTACCGAAAGAAGAAAAGCGGGGTACCCCAGTTGAACATCTTATTTCTATTCCCATTTGTAATAACGATCTAACCAAGATTGTCAAGATCGGAACTAGCCTCTCCTAATAGCACCAAGAGTAGCTCGTTAAATTTTTACAAGAATATCATGATGTGTTTGCCTGGTCACACTCGGATATGCCGGGTATCCACCCATCAATCTCTTGTCACAAGCTCAATATTGACCCTCGCCACAAGCCCGTCAAGCAAAAGCGTTGAACCTTCAACCAAGAACAGTATGATGTGATTGGACAAGAGGTAGACCGCCTGTTAGCTGCTGGGTTCATAAGGGAGGTGGTGTATCATGATTGGGTCTCCAATGTTGTGTTAGTTAAGAAGTCCAACGGGAAATGGCGAATGTGCGTGAATTTTACGGATTTGAACAAGTCCTATCTGAAGGATAGTTTTCCGCTTCCTCGGGTAGACCAGCTAGTTGATGCCACGGCAGGACATGAGATGCTCAGCTATATGGACGCCTTCTCTAGCTATAACCAAATCCCAATGTATGAACTGGATCAAGAGAAGACAGCCTTCATTAACAACCGTGGGCTATATTGTTACAAGGTCATGCTATTTGGGCTAAAGAACGCTGGGGCGACCTACCAACGCTTGGTGAACAAAATCCTCAAGGCGCAAATCGGGCGTACCATGGAGGTGTATATCGACGACATGATCACAAAGTTGGTTTACGCTAATGATCACTCGGGGCACCTCCGGGACACCTTCAATGTTCTACGGAAGAATAAGATGCGCCTCAACCTTGAAAAATGTGCATTTGGAGTCACATCGGGAAAATTTCTTGGATTTCTAGTTCAGAAAAGGGGAATTGAGGGTAACCCCGATAAAATTCGGACGGTCATTGAAATGAAGTCACCTCGGACTCTTAAAGAAGTCCAGAGTTTGGCAGGTTGGGTAGCCGCCCTAACCGGTTTATCTCCAAGGCAATCGACCGTTGCAAACCATTTTTTAAAGTTTTGGAAACGGGTGAAAAGCTCCAGTGGACAACCGAATGTGAGGATGCTTTTCAACAACTAAAGGAGTATCTCGTAAATGCGCCATTGCTTGCCAAACCCAAGCAGGGTAAGGTGTTGTTGTTGTACCTCGCTGTCTCCGAACATGCCATTAGTTCTGTCCTACTTCGTAAAGATGAAGACGGGGTACAACGGCCTATTTATTATACTAGCAAGGCTATGGTTGATGCAGAAAAGAGGTACCCCGCCTCTGAGAAACTGGTGTTGGCCTTGGTTACCTCGGCAAGGAAGCTCAGGCCATATTTCCAAGCACACATTATTTCGATTGTCACTAACCTTCCCCTTCGGCAGATCCTACAAAAATTAGATATGTCCGGGCGACTTCTCTGTTGGTCTCTTGAATTGAGTGAATTTGACATCATTTTTCGGCCTCGGTCAGCTATTAAAGCTCAAGCCATTGCCGACTTCATCACCGAATTCGCCAATGACTCGGGGGGTGAGGAGATCCTGGGATACCCGAGGGAGACCACACCACCATTAAAAGAGGAACCAGTATGGGAGATATACGTTGATGGTTCTTCTAATTCACATGGCAGCGGCACTAGAGTAATCATTATTGACCCGAACAAAGTGAAGTTGAGCTACGCATTGCAATTCGACTTCAAAGCTTTAAATAATGAAGCCGAATACGAAGCCATCATAGGGGGATTGAGAATGTCGAAGGCCTTGGAAGCAAAAAGAGTCAACATTAAAAGTGACTCTCAATTGGTGGTCAGCCAGATTATCACGGAGTATCAAGCTAAAGGAGAAAATATGAAGGGGTACCTCGGGAAGATCAGGGAATTGATGTCACAATTTTCTGAAGTAAAGGTAGAAAAGGTACCCCGGGTGGATAATTGTGAAGCAGACAATTTAGCCAAGATGGCCTCATTTGGCACAATTCAATCAACTAGTCTTATCATAACCGAGCATATACCTACACCGAGTGTTGATCTCCCGGAGTCCGTGAAAGTTGGGTGGTTATCTACAGGGGTATCCTGGATGGAACCAATCGTGAGATATCTTAGAGATGGAGAGCTACCCCCAAATAAGGGTGAAGCAAGAAAATTAAAGTATAGAGCCGCTCGGTACTGTATCATCGAGGATATCTTATATAGGAGAGGGGTTACTCTCCCCTATCTGAAATGCTTAGGAAATGATCAAGCAAAGTATGTCATGCGAGAGGTACACAAAGGAGTTTGCGGCAATCATTATGGAGCACAATCGTTGGCGCAAAAAGCCCTTCGCCAAGGATATTATTGGCTTACGATGAGGGAAGTTGCGAAGGAATTGGTAAGAAGTTGTGACAAATGTCAGAGATTTGCCAAGGTACCCCACCTACCCCTAGAGAAATTGACGGTCTTATCTTCTCCATGGCCTTTTGCTGTTTGGGGTGTAGATCTCATTGGTCCATTGCCAACCGGGAGAGGGCAAACAAGGTATGCCATCATCGCGATAGATTACTTCACAAAATGGGCGGAAGCGGAGCCATTAGCAAGCTTCACGGAGAGGAAGACCACCGAGTTCATTTGGAAAAATATCATTTGCAGGTATGGTATCCCTAATGCCATAGTCAGTGATAACAGAAAATAATTTGATAATGAGAAGTTTCGTGGTACTTGCTCAGAACTCGGGATAGCCAATCGATTTGCCTCCCCTGCTCACCCACAATCTAACGGGCAGGTTGAAGCTATCAACAAGATCATCAAGGGTATCCTAATAAAGAGGCTGGAAGATAAGAAAGGAGCTTGGGTTGACGAGTTTATCGGTGTTCTTTGGGCTTACCAGACTACCCAGAATACCTTCACCGGAGAAACCCCTTTTTCTCTTGCATTTGGGACTAACGCAGTGATACCCACAAAAATCGGGGTACCCTCTCATAGAACTGCACATTTTGATGAAGAAGTGAATGCCTCCATGATCGCGACCAGCCTAGACCTTGTGGAGGAAAAAAGAGCTAAAGCCGAATTAAGGGCAGCGGTATACCAACATCGCATTTCAGGTCTCTATGACAAGCGGGTACGCCCTCGATCCTTCAAAAAGGGAGATCTAGTCTTGAGGAGGGTAACCCAAAACACTAGGGTACCATCTGATGGTTCTTTTGGAGCAAATTAGGAAGGCCCTTACCGCATGATAAGTCGGTGGGAGCTGGTGCGTACAGGTTGCTCCTTATGGACGGAACAATTATGAAGCACCCTTGGAATGCATCGATGTTGAGGAAATATTACTAGCAAGAGGACAATGCCCTAACCTTTACTACGTTATTTACTTTTTAATGTTTTGTTATTTAGTAAGCCAATGGAGGTACCCTAGATGCCTTGAAATGGTTAGTAGTTTTTTTCCACTTTCATCGGGGTAACCAAGCGGTATCATGTAATGAACCGTGTTTCCATTATCTATAGGTATATTTTGTTTTTAGAACACCATGGTGTGTTTTATTGATATTATTGCTCGCCTTTAGAACCGAGGAAGGCCGCCATTGATCAATTTTTGCCATTTATCTTACGCCAAGCTTAAGGGTATGCGATTATCGTATACGCTTTTGATTTATAATCGCCATATTGTAGAACAAGCTGGGTACCCGACCTATTTTGATCAAGATGATCTATTCAAGGTCAAAACCAGCAGAAAGAACACCATGAAAACTCTAGGAGCAGCTTTTCAGAATGATTATGAAATACCACTGCTCAAATAAAAGAAGAGAGGGTCAAAGAAGACCTGAGGGTAGAGTATACCTGCATACCTTAACGACATGAGGCTTTGTTAAGGTATGTGCATGCCCACATCTCTTATCTTTTACTTAAGCATAAGTAAAAAGTAAATAAATAAATGGCAACGAATGCCTGAAAAAGAAAGGGTAGGTGAGCTACCCCCTCTATTCCTTGCTTTTAAAAAATATTAAGCGAATGGCAAAAATGAGATTTTTGACCATTTTGATAAATCTTTTATCTGTTTTGCCACATTCATTATAAGATATTATGATGATGCTCTAATTATTAATTACCTAAGATGCGCCATAATCTTTTGTTAAGACATGCATAATTCTTGAAATCGCCATTTGAATAACGATAAGTCAGAGGGTACTCGAGGTACCCGAGAAATTCCATAACTCCTACATAACCAAGTATTCAAGTACCATGCTATCGATAGAAAAACTAGCGGTACATCAAAATAAATTCGCCATAGGAATTTCACCCAAATGGCAGCAAGGTTGCTGGGCAACCTTGGATAATCATCTAGTCAGGTACACCAGAATAACATATCAAAAGCACAAAAAAAAAAATAGAGGAAGAAAGTTTCAGAGACATCAAAGCTGATGGTTTCGGAGGGTTACACCAAGCAAAGTCAAGCGGTAAGGGGAACATCATCTTCACCTTCCTTTGGAGCAGAGGGATCAATGGAGGATGTTGAGGTCGCAGAGGTGTTCCCCTCGCAGGTAGGAGCATCTGAGGGGAGTTCTGGAGGAGGTACCTGGGCTACCCTAGCTGATCTAGGTGGACTGCCACTAATAGAAGCAATGGTCTTTCTCCTATCCTCAATAGCCCTCAAGATAACTGATTTGTCCACCCGCTTCTCCACCCGCGGTACTACCAGTCTAGGATCGGCACTCCAAACCTCCATCATAATATAAGAGAAAGACTGATCAACCAATTCCTTTTGGCTGGAAGACAGCTCATCATGCAGGGAAGCTGCTTCCTCGAGATCCCTGGTCAAGCGGGCATTCTCTTTCGAGAGATCGCTGAAGCACCCCTTCAAATCCTGAACTTCTTGAACAAGCTTGTCTTCACGGGATCTGCTATCAGAGAGCTCTCCCCTTAATTTCTCCACCTCTGCTTGTGCTCCAGAAACAGCTCACCAAGAATACCACGAGTATCCATAAAAAAAAAAGAGAAGCAAAAGGAAAGTGAGTACAGCAGAAGAAAGAAAGGAAAAATAATATAAACAAAAGAGAGAAGAAGAAAGAACATTCACATCATGGCAAGCCTTCAATGCCGAGCTGTAGCGCTCAGTCAAATCTAGCTTGTCGACCTCAGCGGCCATAGTGGGGGGGACACTCTCAAAAGCATGCAAGAAGTAATCAGTAAGGTGGGATACCTTCTTGTTGGCCACAGGGTCTAGCTTGCCCTCTATAAGATCCCTCGGCAGAGAAAATAGAGAGCCGAGCTTCCTTTTGTGGGAAGCTTGGATACCCTTGGAGCCACCCAGCGATGATTCCTGAGATTTGGCCTTTGAACTTGGAGCTAAAAGAGGTCGAGTACCCCTTAAGGAAGGATGAGTACATGGGGTACCAAGGAGCCGCCGCTCATCCGATTGAAGAATGCATCAAAGTCCTCACCAAATAGATATATATCAGTCAACCACCCAAACATGGCAAACGAAAAAAGTCAGTCAAACAATCATAAGAAAGTAAGAAGCAAACGCAAAGCCTAAAAGATGAAAGTTGAAGTCATCACACGTGATGCGAAGGTACCCCTACAAGCAAGATACAATGGGGTACCCCCATTAAGGGAAATGCCCCGGTACCCCCATAACACCAATAATTCAAAGAAAGATAAATTCCCACCGAAAGAAGATAGAAGGGTCTCCTCAATCAAACCAGCCCTAACCAGCCGATTTGCACTCAATACGTCACTCTCCATCTGTAAGTCTTGAAACTTCTCTAAGAAACCACTTACTTCTCTCCCTACCTCATGAACAGGGCATGTCCCTTTGGGCCAAGAGATATCTACAAGTCCCAAAAGAGCCCCACAAAAAAATAAAAGAGGAGAGTAAAGCCGAACAGAAAAAGGAAAAAGGTTTCCCAGTATCTCACCAAGCTTCACTACTAAGAATACCAAACACCACCAAAAATTTCAAGCGCCAAGCAAAAAATCACCAAATATAGAAAGGAAACCCCGAACGCCACCAGAAATCACCAAGTATCACCAAAGAATTATAAAATCGCCCAAAAAAAAAGAAAGGAAGGGTAAATTTTTCAAGGTTACCATTGTAAATAAAAAAAATATATGAAGAAAATATTATACATGTGGATGTGAGAAGCCGAAACCGCCACGGAAGAGCCGCCAACGAGAAGCAACAGCAACTGGCTAATATTAGAAAAAATTTGTTGTTATTATTATTCTTTAAAAAAAAAAGAAAAGAAAAAAAAAAGAAAAAAAAGGGAAGAGAAAGAAGAAGAAGAAAAATAAAGAGAAGAAGCAAAAAAAAAAGAAGAAGAAAAAAAGAGGGAATGCAAAAGCTGTGACAAAAAAAAAAAAAAGAAGAAAAAGAAGAAGAAAGGCGCCCAAGAAGAAGCAACTGGACCACTACAAAAAGGAGTACCAAATATTACCTAGCGCCCAAAATTGAACCAAAAAAAAAAGGAGAAGAAATCACCTTGAGCACGACTGGGGCTTGCAGGGAAATCAAAGGATCTCATTGAGACCCTTTCGATTGGGATGAGACAAGAAGAAAAGAAAAGGAAAAAGAAAGGGAAAAGGAGGATTTTGTGGGTCTGTGAAGCAAGAAGCCAAAAAGAAAAGAAAATAAATAAAAGAAGAAACCAAAGGGAGAGGATAAAGACGGAAGGGGAACAAGTGAAAAAAAGACGAAGAGATAAAAAGAAACGTGAAAATTCTAGCAAGCGGTTGGAGTTTTTAGTTGTGCTTAGGAGAGAGAATATAGGAAAGCTCTAGGGATTTCAAAATGGATGCAGTTTTAAGGAATTTTGGGGATTGCAAAATGAAAGAGAAAAATAAAGGAAGTTGAAACAGAGCGAAAAAGGAGTCTGACATGAAGTACAGGCTTGACAGGAAGAAGTTGAAAGGGTTCAATCTTTTTAAATTTCAGAGACGTGGGAAAGAGAAGGTATTAAATGCAGCAACAGCAAAATTCAAATTCTTTTCGGATGAGTTACTGAATCTCCACGTGTGTGTGTGTGTGTATATATATATATACAGAGATATCTATTTTACAAATTATAAAGTCAGTTAAGGAGCACGAGAGGTACCTCTACTTTAATAAGTGAGGCGGGCTAGACGGGTTACCCCTAGTTATACAACTCTCAAAGAGTGAAAGCTTAATATCGCCACGTGTCATCCGCCAATTTACAATGAGCTTTTTCCGCCTCAACTACTTTCGCCATAAGAAACTAGGAGGATGTTGTTTGGGGAAGAATTAGCAAGTCTAATAGTGAAATGCCACGTGTCAATATGAAGCTTGCAGTAATAAAAATACAAAGACGACGCCAGCACAGTCAGGGTACCCTGGGTACCCAAATATTTTGGTGATACCCGAGGTACCTCACTTAATGAAGAATTCATCAAGATTGTATAGAATCAGTCAGGCTATCTCAGGTATCCTGGTAATGCCTGAGGTACCCCGCGCGATGGAAGAAATGATCAAGATAATGATGGTTCAGCTCGGGTATCCGATGGACCCTAGTACCCCCGGGGTACCTGAGGTACCCAGGAAACCGAAGAAGATAAAGAGAATATCCAAAAAAAGGCATCACGTGATAAAGAAGATATGATCTAAAAAAGATTCGCCAAATCAGTTACAAAAGTAGGGAATCAACTAAAAAGTATTATGTTGATAAGCAGGGGACAACCGCCTACCACGCCTACAGTTATTCCAAAAGTTTGTTGCTGTGACAGTTGGGACCACCTGCCATACCCACAAATTCCTAACGGTTGTAGCCAAGGTACACGGGACCACTCATCTACGAATGACACGTATATGATCTCCAAACTTGCTCTCCACGCATATCCCTAATATTCTAACAATAATATGAATAAAAACAAGAATATTCGAGCCATGTCTGCGAGGTACGCCAATTAAATGACGCTAGGTGGCCAGGTAACCCAGGTAATCTATATAAATATACTCATAATTTATTTTCAAGGCATAACAACTCACGTACACACCAAAGGGGCAGAGGTCATCTTCAACCTCGAGCCTCCATTACAAAGGGCTTGCAAGCTCTCAAACCCTAGATTACCCAACTCTGACTTAAGCGTCGGAGTGTGGTCGCCGGCCACTACCAGCTCTACCTCTGACACTTGTTTGTTGTTTTGCAGGCCCAAATCCTCTTTTTCAAGCTCTCCAAGTCCAAGTCACAACCTCTCACCACTCTTAGCATTCTTCCACTCTTCCTCCGTCAAAACAAAGGCCAAAACCGTGAAGCACACCCCGGCTACGCGAGGCACCTTGCGCTCCACTTAAAACAAATTTTATTGTTCTTAGTGGGTTTCCCTTCTCAAATTTCACACTCCAAAATCCACCAAAAACAGAACTAATGATAGTGCAATACCAATAAAAAGAAACATTTAAACATCTAATGAGCAATCATTTGAAGGTTTCCTTAACAGATTAGTTTGGCAGACTGAAAATGATTACAGGATTCCAAATATGAGCTTGATTGCATCCTTATCCTTGCTTCAGAACCCATCATGCTTTCTGTACAAAAAATGTTTCAGGCGTGTCTAAATTTATTGGTAGCTGAAGCCATAGCTATAGGGACGTGTTTTAAGCATTTGAAACCAGATATCACAGTCACAGATTACCTAACAACATTTGAAAGGTCATTCATTTTGTACGCTAGACACATGTCAAGCTTGGATATGGTTGGTGATCCTATAGGTAGTAACAGTCCAACTGTTAAATCATGTATGTTTGGGAGTAGTCAGCTAACAACATATGAGTCTTATCTTCAGCCAGTCACTAGAAACGTGATTAATCATGTAGTTAACAAGTTAAATGTTTACTGGGATTCTTACGTAAGCAATAGATCTAAATTTAACTTGCTAGATACCTTTATTGCATATGTGAGGGAGAGTTTGTACCTTTTTGATAAAATATTTGAACATAAAATATTGTCAGTATTAACTTCCATTGTAATTAGAGGCTCTTTTGATGATATTTGTGATACTGTGTGGTGGAATGAGGGTAAAAATCCCAAAGAAATACTTCTTCTTGCTTTGATATTGAGGTCAATGATCGAGTAGTTCGATGTCACAAGCTATTTGGTGTTTAAGGCATGGTAGCAGCTCTGGTTGTCTGAAAACCTTGCAGTATGTTTTGTTACGCATGGAATATGATTTCATAGTGCATCTTGTTGGTAGTTTTCAACAATATAATTTCCATTTACCGATTTAGATGTTCGTAACTGAAATTCACCCAACAAGGCATAAGGAGTCGAAATGGATGCTTCTCCATTTTTTAGGCTTGCTATTGTTTGGGGAAGAATTAGCAAGTCCAATAGTGGAATGCCACGTGTCAATATGAAGCTTGCAATAATAAAAAATACCAAGACAACACTAGTACAGTCAGGGTACCTCGGGTACCAAAATATCATGGTGGTACCCGAGGTACCCCACGTAATAAAGAATTCATCAAGATTATATGGGATCAGTCAGGCTATCCCGGATATCCAAGTATCCTAGTAGTACCTAAGGTACCCTGCGTAATGGAATAAATGATCAAGATAATGATGGTTTAGTACGGGTACCCGAGGTATCTTAGTACTTTAACGGCAAAGGATGAAGAGAACATCTAGAAAAAGATATCACGTCATAAAGAAGATATTATCTCAAAAAGATTCGCCAAATCGGTTACAAAAGTAGGGAATCAACTAAAAAATATTATGTCGATAAGTAGGGGAAAGTCGCCTACCACGCCTGCAGATATTCCAAAAGTTTGCTGCTGTGACAGTTGGGACCACCTGCTACGCCCACAAATTCCTAACAGTTATAGCTAAGGTACACGGGACCACTCCTCTATAAATGACACGTATATGATCTCCAAACTTGTTCTCCACGTATATCCCAAATATTCTAACAATAATATGAATAACAACAAGAATATTTTTGCCACGTCAGCGAGGTACACCAATGAAATAACGCCAGGTGGCCAGGTAACTCGGGTAATCTATATAAATTCACTCACGTACACACCAAAGGGGCAGAGGTCATCTTCAACCTCGAGCCTCCATTACAAAGGGCTTGCAAGCTCTCCAACCCTAGGTTACCCAACTCTGACTTGAGCTTCGGAGTGTGGTCGTCGGCCAGCCCCGGCTCCACCTCTGACTTCTCTTTCAAGCTCTCCAAGTCCAAGTCACGAGCTCTCACCACCTTCACCATTCTCCCACTCTTCCTCCGTCAAAACAAAGGCCAAAATTGTGAAACACACCCTGGCTACACGAGGTACATTGCGTTCTATACAAAACAAATTTTTATTGTTCTTAGTGGGTTTCCGCTCTCTATTTGTACACCCCAAAATCCACTAAAAATAATTGGCGCCGTCTCGTTGGGGAATGCATTAAAAGCCTTTCCAATGTTTGCCGACCTAGTAGTTGTGTGTTTCACCATATGGCACCTGACTTACCTCCGGATGCTATGATGAGGGAACTTGCTAGAGTGGGGGATGACGGCGGTGATGAGGTTAGTGACCCGTCAAGGAGAGCAGCCCAACTCCAGAAGGGCAAATCAAAGCAATCTATCGACGTCCATATTGAGGTGGAGCCCATGTTACAACGGCCCATTGAAGACCTTGCTCATGCGCTCATTTGAGCTATGGGCTCCCGGGCACCAGAGTTAAACCTTCCCCCCGCCACCTAAGGGATTCCCTCAAAACTGGCTGAGAAACAAGTAGCCCACATTCCGAGGCCCCTAGTGGTAGTAGGCCAAGGAAGGAACCCTCGGGTACCTGGTCTAAACTGCTATCAGCATCTCCGGCGGATGCCCACTATACAGCCTCTAGCTACTCCCGTAGTAGCCAGGGTACCCTGCTACCAAGCGTGCCCGCGAGGATCTCCGAAATAAACTGAAGGCCAAACGGGCTTCTCACATAGCAGGGGCTTCTTCCGGTTCACCTGAGGTACCCTGAGACTTTTTGGAAAAAATGGAGTACCTTGAAGCCCAAGTAAAGTTTCTTTTTGACAAATAAAATGTCGCCAATGTGCCAGCCCCAGCAGCGTATAATTCGCCATTCGCAATGGAGATTCGAACGGCAACTTTTTCGAAAACATTCATTATGCCACAACTGCCGCAATACTCGGGTACCTTGGATCCCACGGAGCAGGCCGAGCTATACCGTGATCAAATGTTAATTAAAGGGGTGGATGACAATGCTATGTGCCAAATGTTCCCACATACCCTCACTGTTCCAGCAAAATAGTGGTTTCGCTCATTGAAGGCAGGTAGTGTATCCTCCCTAGACCAGTTGTTAACTGATTTCATTAATGAGTTTTGTTATGCTTCCTCTCAAGTTAAAACAGCTTCCAAGCTTGCCTTTATTAAACAAGGGGAGTCCGAGACTTTGGCCCAGTATGCAACTCGTTTCCACCAAGAAGTATTGCGGACCAGCACGTTAGGTCTTCAACAAATGCTGACCCACTTTGAAAAGAACATGCAGTTGAGGAAGCTGTGGGGCTCTGTTCAAAAGCGTTGCCCTCTCTCATATGGGCAAGCCCGCTCTTGAGCTTTGCAGCAAATCGAAATGGATGAGAAATGCCTCCTCAAAAGGAAAGAAGACAAGATGGAGCTCTTGAAGAACATGGAGAAGCCAAAAAAACTAGAGATCCCACAACAAAGGGTATCTAGAGTACCCCAGCCTCACAGCCTACCATAATATGAGTTCAGCGGAATAGGGCAGAGCGCAAGTGAGATATCTCACTTACCCCCAGCCGAGAAGCTACCCCATTCAGATCAAAGAGAGCCACCACAGCGACCCTGTTATAACTTTTACCACCCTTTGAATCGATTTTTTGACCAAATTTTTTATGAGATCCGGGACAGCGGCCTACTCCGCCCCACCTAAACCCATGCGCAAGTACCAAAACATAAAGCGTAGCTTAAAGTATTGTAAGTTCCATGAAGATTTTGGCCATAGCACTGTTGAATGCTTCAACTTACGTGAAAAGATCGAATCCCTCATTCTCAGTGGGTACCTCAAAGAGTTTGTGGCTGACATGAGGCAGGCCTGGAAGTCCTTGGAGAAAGATAAGGGTAAGCAAATTATTGATTCCAATTGTGACAAAGAGGCACCTGGGAAAGGAATTTTATTTTAGATGATCGCTGGTGGCCCTACAGTTGCAGGAGACAAGGGCTATCAAGCACTATAGCAGACCACTATTCCCAACTACTCGCACTGGCAAGGAAATTAATGTTACTCAGGTACCTCGGGTACCCAAAGACACCTACTGGAAACCCATAAGTGAGTTTTAAACTCCTTCGAATCCACAAATTCCAAAAGTGAAAGTAGGGTACCCCACCTCAGAGAAATTGGTCTTCAAGCATCGTTCAGCTATCAAAGCTCCAACCATTGCCAATTTCTTGACAGAAATCGCCAATGACTAAGGGGGTGAGAGAATCCTGGGACACCCGAGCGAGACCGAGTAAACGGAGAAAGAAGAAGTGATCACCGTCAACTCTAACAAAAAAAAAGGGACATCATTTTACCTCATTCTGTTTATTTTGTTAAGTTTATTTTCTTTAATGCTTATGTGTTTGTAAAACGTGAAAGTCCACGTGGGGTACCTGAGGTACCCTAGTTTGGTTAGTTGCTATTGTCAATTTCCTAACCTAGGTTTTTGTTGTTTATAAATGCATTCTCTTTTAAAAAAAAATGTAATGATGTGCATTTCTTTTGTCTTTTCAATCATGAATGATTAGTATGAGATGCTATTTGTGATCACCATTGATTTAGCTGCATAATTATCATTGCGTAATATGTTGGGTACCTGACCTATCTCACTTATTGCAGAATATGACAGGTACTTAACCTATCTCTATCACAATGACCTACTCTAGATCAGAGCTAGCCAAGAAAAACTTATAAAGTCCTAGTATAAAACAATTACGAAAATTACGGCTGTTAAAGAGAGAGAGAGGGTCAAAGATGGCCTGAGGGCGGGGTATACCGCTGTATCATAATGACATGAGTTCCCACTAGGATACGCATCCGCCCACACCTCTATTCTCTCAAGAAAGTAGTGAATAAACAACTTCAAATAAATACGCCAAGTTGAGCGCTCAACTGACATTGCAATTGCTAAAAAGAGGGGAGGCCAGAGAAGGCCCGAAGGTAGGCTATACCACTGTACCATAGCAACATGAGTTCCCGTTAAGGTACGTATCCGCCCACACCTCTATTCTCTGAAGAAAGTAGGGAATGAACAATTCAAAATGAATAGGCCGAGTTAGGTGCTTAAAAGAAAACGGATAGGCTAGTTGCTGCCTCTGTTATTCTCTATTACGTCGGTTGTTATTGTCGCCATTATGTGTTTTTATTGTAACCATTAATGATTATTTGTTAAAATGCGTCATGAATTATATTAAGATATGCAGCGGGTATATTTAAGAAGATCGCAATGTAACTAATAAAGTTAGGTTTCTCCAATCGAATTTCTAGGGTGCCCCATTAGAGAGGTACCCCGGGCACATGAAAGGTACCTAAGAAAATCGCCATGTAACAAATAAAATTGGGTTTCTCCAATCGAATTTTTGGGATACCCGATCAGGGGGTACCCCAAGTACAAGGAAAGTACCTTAGAAGATTATCATGCACCTAATAAAATTAGTTTTCTCCAATTGGGTTGATGGCGTACCTTAAGTACATGAAAGGGTACCCGAGAAGTGTCCCAAATCACAAGTTCATATAAAACAACATAAGTTCAAAGTACATACAACCACATGATACAAAAAGTTAGCACAACATCAGAATAGTTCGGGCACCTCTAACAGCACGGAGTTGTCCAGAAATCAAAAAGAAAAAAAAACGTTTCAAGTACAATCATCGGGGAAACCATAAAAAGCAAGAAAACCAACAAGCTAAGAAAGCACATAGTTGGTGGGATATCATCTTCACCATTTCTAGAAGCAGGGGGACCTATGACAAATCCAAAGGTACCTGGAATATGAGCTTCCAAAGCTAGAGCATTGAAGAGAACCTCTGTTGAGGTACATCGAGTACCCCAAGGGACCTATGCGAGGCACCGGACAAAGATATATAGGATTTCTTCTTCTCCTCAATCACCTTCAGAATGTCTTCCTTGCTAACCCACTTTTCAACACAAAGTACCCCTCAATCCACCAGAAGGGGTACCTTTGTGATCTAATCTTACCCCTTTGGAGCTCGGGGAGGTCGGGTAGCCTTTACCGAAAGAGCACCGAACAAATCACCGGTCATCTTCTCGAATAAGGCATCAAAATCATCACCGGGGCCTGCCATAACTGTACACCATAGCTAGTGAAAAATTTAGCTGGGCAAATAAGAAGCACGATAAGCAAGATAGAAGGTGAACGACATGAAATGCCAGAAATCGAAGCACGATGACGATAGGGTACCCCACAAAGTCCTAAGTCAAAGAGATCAATATGAGGAGCTACCCCACTAGGTGTAGGATGCTCCGATAACCCTTGTGAGGTACCCTAAGATAGACAGAGGAGGGAATGTGATACATGGCTCTAATTTTCTTAAGGTCATTGAGATAAGCTCGCTTAGCCCCTGATGAGTATGGTTTGCTAAATATGGGAGCAGATGTGGAAGTCTCAGTAATTGACCTAGTGGGATGAGCTCTAACATTAAGGGAGTGAGTTTGAAACTTATCTCGAGACTGATAGGTAAAAAAGGAATGGGATAAGTATGGGCTCATGGCTGGCATGTGCCACAGGGGAAGAGCCCACGACATGGTTACTACTACTGGGGGAACCAGAGGGGATATCCTCATCTTCGCTATTGGAAATTTAAGAAAAAGTGACTAAGGGGGCTACCCTCATCAGACATTGGAAGCCCCTTTGCTACAAGAGACTTCCTACCCATCTTCCCGAATCAAACGCCACTATATCCCATATCCAACCAACAAAACCAACGCAAATCAACCCCACCAGTATCAACACCAGCCCAACAAAACAACAAACACCAACCAAACACAACCAAGGCCAAAAGCATAAAAATAAAAAGTTTTTAGGATTTTGAAAAACTAATTCAACCAAGCACGCATATCGAGGAAAACAATAAGGCAAGGATATACTCAAGTTGACCGAAGACCGAATTATTGTGAGCAAAGCTGCAGCCACCAAAAATAATTCCAGGAGGGGAATTAGCAAAAAAAATGATTAATTAAAAAAAAGAGAGAGTGAAGCCGAACAGAAAAAGAAAAAAGGGTTCGTAGTATCTCACAAAGCTTCACCACCAAGAATGTTAAACACCACCAAAAACGCCAAGTGCCAAGCAAAAATCGCAAAATATCGAAAGGAAACCCCAAACACCACCAGAAATCACCAAGTATCACCAAAGAATCAAAAAATCGCCAAAAAAAATAGAAGAAAAAAAAGAAAATGAGACGAAGAAAATGTTATACCTGAGGATGTGAAAAGCCAAAACCACCACGGAAAAGTCACCAACGAGAAGCAACTGCAACTGGCTATTGTATAAAAAAAAAAGAAGAAAAAAATTGTTAATATTATTATAAAAAAAAAGAAGAGAGAAAAAAAAGAGAGGAAGAAGAAAAAAAATTTGTTATATCATTATTAAAAAAAAGAGAGAAAAAAAAAAGAGAGCAAGAAGAAAAATGAAGAGAAGAAGTGGGAAAAAAAAGGGAAAGCAAAAGCCGTGATAAAAAAAAAACAGAAGTAGAAGAAGGGCGACAAAGAAGAGGCCACTGGATCACTGCAAAGGGGGCACCAAATATTACCTAACGCCCAAAACAAAAGGAGAAGAAATCACCTTGAGCATGCTTGGAACTTGCAAAGAAGCCAAAGGAATCTCCTTGGGTCCTTTTGGTTAGGAAAAGTCAACAAGGGTAGAAAAGAAGGAAAGGAAGAAGGAAGAAGGAAGAGTAAAAGGAAGATTTGGTAGGTCTTTCGCCAAATAAAGAAAAGAAGAAAGAAATAAAAATAAAAGAGAAAGGAGAGATGCGGGAAATAGGGAGATGAGAATAAAAAGGGCGAAAATGAAAAGGCAGCATGAAAAATTTTGGTTGAGTGGTTAAGGTTTACTTATTAAAGTTGTGCAGCAAAAAGAAAGTGAAAGAGAGTTACAAGGATTTCAAAAATGGTTGCAGTTTTAAGGAATTTTGGGGATTGTAAAATGAAAGAGAAAATAAAGGAAGTGGAAGCATAGCAAAAAGGGGAGTCTGACAGGAAGTACAAGAAGCGTGAAGCCAGAAGTTGAAAGGGTTTGATTCTTTTCAAATTTCAGAGATGTGGGAAAGAGAAGATATTAAATGCGGTAACAGCAAAATTCAAACTTTTTTTGAAAGAGTTACTGAATTGCCACGTATACAAAAAAAAAGAGAGAAAGAAAAATGATCTTGCAGGATGTCATGCAAAAAAATAATAATAAGACATTTCTTTTACAAATCATAAAGTTAGTTAAGGAGCACGCGAGGTACCTCTACTTTAATAAGTGAGGCGGGCTAGACGGGTTACCCCTAGTCATACAACTCTTGAAGAGTGAAAGCTTAATACCGCCACGCATCATTTCATCATTTATAATGACTTTCTTTCGCCTCAACTACTTTCGCCACAAGAAACTAGGGGGATGTTGTTTGGGGAAGAATTAACAAGTCCAATAGTAGAATGCCACGTGTCAATATGAAGCTTGCAATAATAAAAAATACCAAGACGACTCCAGTACAGTCAGGGTACCTCGAGTTCCCAAATATCTAGGTGGTACCCGAGGTACCCCACGTAATGAAGAATTCATCAAGATTATATGGGATCAGTCAGGCTATCCCAGGTATCCAAGTATCCTAGTAGTACCTGAGGTACCCCACGAATGGAAGAAATGATCAAGATGAATATGGTTTAGTCCGGGCACCCGAGGTATCCTAGTACCCCGGGGTACTCGAGGTACCCCGGTAACAGCAAAAGATGAAGAGAATATCCAGAAAAAGGCATCATGTGATAAAGAAGATATTGTCTAAAAGGCATCACGTGATAAAGAAGATATTGTCTAAAAAAGATTTGCCAAATCGGTTGCAAAAAGTAAGGAATCAACTAAAAAATATTATGTTGATAAGGAGGGGACAACCGCATGCCATGTCTGCAAATATTCTAAAAGTTTGCTGCTGTGACAGTTGGGACTACCTGCCACGCCCACAAATTCCTAACGGTTATAGCCAAGGTACACAGGACCACTCCTCTACAAATGACACGTATATGATCTCCAAACTTGCTCTCCACACATATCCCAAATATTCTAATAATAATATGACAGTAACGCTACATATTCCAAATTTTTTGTCCCAAATAACTTTCCAAATGATTTGGTATTCATTAATTGGTTACAATTAATTCACTTGAATTTTGTAAAGAATTATCAACCAATCAATGAATGCCAAATCATTTGGGATAGTTGTTTGGGACAAAAAACTTGGAATGTGTAGCATTACTCATAATATGAATAACAACAAGAATATTTTCGCCACGTTAGCGAGGTACACCAATGAAATAATGCCATGTGGCCAGGTAACCCAGGTAATCTATATAAATTCACTCATAATTTATTTTTGGAGAATGATAAGAACTCGCGTACACACTAAAGGGGCAAAGGTCATCTTCAACCTCGAGCTTTAATTACAGAAGGATTGCAAGTTCTGAAACCCTAGATTACCCAACTCTGACTTGAGCATTGGAGTGTGGTCGCCGGCTACCCCCGGCTCCACCTCTGACCCTTGTTTGGCCCAAACCCTCTCTTTCAAGCTCTCCAAGTCCAAGTCACGACCTCTCACCACCCTCACCATTCTCCCACTCTTCCTCCGTCAAAACAAAGGCCAAAACCGTGAAGCACACCCCGACTACGCGAGGTACCTTGCGTTCCATATAAAACAAATTTTTATTGTTTTTAGTGGGTTTCCCTTCTCTATTTGCGCACCCCAAAATCCACTAAAAACAGCTATCATCAAGTTATGTTAGCAGGCTTGATTTTTTAGTTAAGGACTGCTTATTTACAATGATTGCTCATAAATTTAAATTTAAATCAAGCAAAGTGAACTAATGATTGCTGATAAATTTTTAATGATGATAGAGCAATACCATGAGAAAGAAGCATTTAAAGCGTGAAAAACTATGAAAAAATATTTCAAATGTTTCTAGAAGTGATTTACAATTGGATTCCATGTTCATTAAAGCAAAAAAATAGTAAATAAACATATAAATAGTATTATAAAGTTAGTTGTCTAAAACTATTATATCTATAGTAGACACCTTAGGATTTATTATTTCTCTAAAATGTCGTATTCGAGAAGCATATGAAATCTCCCATCCGTTTGCAATAGAGTGATGATATGCATCCCAATCAGGTGTTATAGGTGGAACAGGATGACCTGGAGTTAAAAATACCTGTAAAAACTTATAATTAATAAGCGTAAATTATAAAAATAACATGAATTAAATTAATAAAATAATAAATTATACCTCAACAAAATGATTGCCAAATACATAGCCAAGAGCAATATTTCTGTGAGATAATATATGCACTGGCTCAGATCTCAAAGGTAAAAATATAAGGCATTACATTGAGGATAAGTGAAATAAGACAAAATTATAGCAGGATGCTATAAGATAACACATGTTAGGCATAATCATCCATCAATTAGACGATGTTGACCAATTCTCATAATATGAAAGGATGTGAATAAGCTTGTTTATTCTTTCAGGTTCGTATAATTTGTCATAATCATCTAAGCGAGAGTACAACTCATTTAGTAAATCTTTCCTCACTTGTACCCATCCATCCTCACTCAAGCCTATTAAGTTAGCTATTGCTCTAAAACCACAGTTACCATCAGCTGCAACAACTTTAATATGATGAATATATGATTGTAATCCAACTGGATATTCATCAATAAACGTAATTGATTTGACTGGCATGCTCTTGTTAACCTGCAAAATATAAGTATTATATATAATAAAAAAATAAATTAAATGACTTACTGAATAACTTAAGTGTAAATTTGTATTACCTTTGTTTCGGTCTCCCTCTATGTTTAACCTTAGCTTTTGATTTAACAGTTGTAACTAAATTACTCTTCACATTAAGTGAACAACTTTCTTGGCCACATAATATTAACTCAAAACCAAACGGGTTAGGACGGGTAGAAGTATCAACTTTGATAAATGGTTGACCAGGTGTTATTGTCTTCACTTTTGGATCTAAAAGAAAGGTACACCCAGGATTGGCTATCTCCTTTAATTTTTTCAAAATATATAAATGGATTTCAATCGAACTCTCATTAAACCGCTTAGCAATTAACTCAAACTCTAGCTGACAACTTAACTTCACCTTTTGCTTCTGTGTAACAACTATTAAATCAAGTTTTTTTCCAATGGAGATCAGTTCTCTCAAGCGGAATAGGCTAACATTCTCTTTTGTATTCTGCAATCTCATGAGCACATGATAAACCATGCGTTTGGTGAACAACACAGTGCATGTAGTGCGGTTGACCCCAATAGAATTAGCACATTTTGGCTTACTGAGGACTAATTTAATATAGTTACAGAGATGAAGGCTCGAATATGTTTGAATGCTGCAGGCTTGAATTGATGCTAGACAACTGTCAAAATTTTCTCAAATGATATGCTATAATATCTGTGTGCTGTAGCTCAAGTTATTTGTGTATCTTTGCCCATGATGTCTCAAAGTTTCCTTGACTTATGGAAATATACTTCTTCAACCTTGAATGTACACTTTCAACCCTATTAAAAAGATAATAACACTAAACAACAACAACAACAACAACAACAATAATAATAATAATAATAAAATTGAATAAGTAAAACTAATAAGTTAATGGTAAAATTAAAATGTTAATTACCTGTTTGTCAAATTTCCAAAGTGCATAATTTTATCTATCCATGCTTAAACAATTCTTTCTTTATAGTTGTTCAACCATGTATCTATTGCATATTGCATAGTTGCTGGAAAAAGATGCAAAATCTCTCTGCATGGTTTCAAAGTGGTCAATGAATTCAATTTCATTTGAAGATAACACCAATAAGTTCCAACTCATTATGAACTTCGCCAACTAATCATTTTCTACAAATAACTTCTCGTATTTGCCATAAAATTCCTACTAATATGCCATCTACATAAAAAATTATTTACATTAGGAAATATATTCTTAATGGCATTTATTAAAGCCAACTCTCTGTCAGTGACAAACCGTTGTAAAAAATCATTGCCCATTAAACTCCTTAATCTATCTAATGCTCATGTGTAGCTATCTTCTCGCTTAGAATTCAGGTATGTATAAGCAACATTAAAAGTCATATCAGTTGATGTCACTCCTATATTCCGAAATAAAGGAAGATGATATTTATTGACTTGGTAACTACAGTCCATCAACAAAACACTTGGAAATGTATGTAACAACTCTGTGCTCTTAGGGTGTGCCCAAAACAAGTCTTTCACAACGTCAGTGTTGTCATAACACATATGCCACTCAATGTAATTATGTTCAGATAACTTACTCAAAAGTTGTTGCATTTATGATCTACCAGCCATCTCAATCACTTTATATCTTTATCGTGCAATGTATATTGACTTCATTGTAGAAGCATTAAATGCATCTTTTTTTCAAAGTGGCTAAAATATATTTTGGTCATACCATATTTTTTGACATGTCAACTAATATTGGCATTTCTTCTGCAGTTAATCGCCCTACAAATGAGTGCCTTTCAAGATATTTTGAAATTGGATGATTATGCGCTCCGTACATTACCTTTAGTATCCAATCATTATGAGGGTCTAAATTTTGACCCTTTAATTTAAAAGGTCATCCACATCTATTTGTACCAATTATTCTCGATTTCAATCTTTTTGGCCATCTTTCTTCTTATTTATTTTTCGTACTTTCCACCTCTTTCACAACCAAAAATATCCTTGGTCTTTAACCACCACAAGCCACTTCAAATCTCTTGATGACAACCACTACACCATTTTTCTTTCTAACATTCGAGTCCACTAAATCATTGCTTCTCCACTCTTGAATATCTAGATAGACAAAAACCTCATGTAAGCTAAATAAAATTTCATAAAAATTAATGTAAAATTAATTATGAACTAAAGTTACCTCATGAGTTGTAAATTTACTGTTATAATCCATCACATAATCTATATCAGAATTGATAGATTTGATGGAAACATGATCCTGCATATAATAAAATGTAGTTACTAAAACTACAAACTACGTACATTTGGAAAATCAGTTTTATGTGACACATAAAGCCTTTTTTGTTTTCTTTGCAAATTATCTCTTGTGATTTTTCAATTTCATGTAAATTATTTTTTGACTTAATAGGCAAGGTCGAGAGACAAGAAGAAGGGAAGGGGCACTGATGCCTTCATCTCCGTCCAAGAAAGGTTTGTTTGATGACAATGTTGATTGTTAAAGATCTTTTTCATATACATACGGAGTTTACTTGTGGGTTTTGAATGTATCTCTCTATCAATTTCGAATAGAAAATTAAAAAAAAATCAAATGTAAATTAAAGAATTTCATACTTGTTCATGATTGTTCCTCCATAAAGTGAAAACTTGTCCTTGATTATAGCTCACTGTCCATTGTCAAATGTAAACAATGATACATCCTTGTTACTCTAAATTGAATCACATGTGTCCATTTAACAAAAATATATGGCTTGTAGAAGAATAACACCACTTAATTGATTAGGGTTTATGATAGGGTAGTTTTACACCACTTTAATAATTAAGTTTAGCACGAAAATTGCATCATGTTTAATTATTTTAGAGTTGTTTTACTTGTTATTTGTTTGCTTGTTTGTGTAGGCACTAATGATTGAAAGCATGTGGTGCGAGTTTGAACGAGAAAAGTGGAGCTGAAACGAAGAGACAAGGCGGAACTTAATGGAGATAAGTGCCAATTATGAATAAAGAAAGGGAAGCTGCATTCATGCATTCACGTGGAGATTAGACAAATTGGCTTGAACTTGAATTGAATGGATTCTTGTGCTGGGCTTTGGGCTTTAAAAGAATTGTTTGCTTGTATGAAATCAAGAATAGGCTTGGTTTTATTGGAATAAATATTCCTTGCTTGACTTTAAAAGGCTTCATGTGAATATGGGCTATTAGAGTGTGTAAAATAAAGTGGCTTCAATTTGCATGCACGTGAATTTGTGTTTTGGGAGTTTGCAAATTTAATATTCCTTGTATGGCTTATTAAAGGCGGTTTTACCAGGTTTTGTTTTAGAATCCTTTTGCGTTAAGGATTTGTAGCCACGGCTTTAAAGTCATATAAAAAGAGGGGTCAAGATTAATATAAAAGGGGAAGCATCAGGGAAGAAAAAGAAGAGACGAACGGAATAGAGAGCTGCAGCCGCACAAAAATTAATGGAGCAGCCGAGAGATAGAGGAGCCGCATAAAGCATAAAGAGAGAGAACAAATTGAAGATCTATTTCAAGAGTTTTCTCTACTAAACACCTCTTTTCTTGTTTTAATTATAAGAATGTTTTATTTTATTATGGATGTTATTTTCTTTTTTATTATGAACTAAATATTTTTATCTAGGTTTGTAATAGAACCTAGTATGAACCTTAATTGATTGATGTTTTAGTTCTTCAAAATTGCCTTCTATTAATTATTTATCCTATTTTGTGCTAAATCTATTTGATTGCTTGATCACTAATTAAACAGCACATGTGTATTTGCATAGATATCGGAAGAGTCATGCATCTATAGACCTAAATATGATAACATATGTTAATCTGAGATAGGAATATACTTGATTGCATTTGCACTTGTTAAGGAACTTGTACTTAATGAATTACTTATAATTGATCCTCATAGGAATATAGTGGGTTTATTTTGAGTAATATATCTACTTGACCATCGGAAAAGGCTGGTAGAGAATTTAGTGTTCTGAGTGATAATTGAATTAGCTTAATTAGAAGAACTGGACTAAGATTAATAAGGGGATTACTAGGGAAAATTACAAACCTATATTTTATCATCCATTGATTATTTACTTGCTTATTTTAAATTTAATTTACAATTATAATTTAAGTTAAGGTTTTTTATTTAATTGTTTGGATTAGACTTGGGAGGTATAAATTGATAGATAGTGATAGGATAATACTAGTCCCTGTGGGTTCGACACTCTCACTCATCCACTTTATTACTTGTTCGATACGTACATTTGCGTAGTTAGATTTTTAGACAACAGTTTGACGAAAATATAATTAGAGTTTAATCAAATTATGTTCAAAAGAGTAAAAATTCTTTTTTTTTCTTTTTATTATATTTTAATATCTATAACTAAAATTTAATCTAAAGGTATTTTAATTATAAAAAATTATTTTCAAAAATAAATTTAATAAGTAGTTTAATGTATTCAAATAGCCCCACCCAAAATAAAATTAATTAGGGGAATCAAAAGAGGGGTCCAGCTATGGTGCCCCTTGGGCACCGTATCCCTTCCCAATATCCCTTCTTTTGTCATTATCCTAGCCAGCTGTTGGATTATAATGACTTTAATCCAACAGTTAGAATTTTAAAAGTGTGCAATGACGTGAAGTGGGCTACTGTCCAAACCAGTTTCAGCTACCAAATTAGTTTATAGGGTTCTATATACCCTTACTCGTATTTCAACCGACGTCAGTGAATTTTCTGAAGCAGGAATATTTTCTTAATTATGGGTAACTGTAACTGAAGCAGCGATGCCGTGTCGAATTTTTGAAGTGGATTGCGGTGACTTGTATTTCGTTGTGGTGGAATTGAATGAAACGAACTAAGGGATTGTGTAAATTAAATTTGAGGTAAGTGTAATTTTAATATGAGATTTGTGACTTTAATCATTTGTTGTTCATAATATAGTTGGTGGGAAATTAGATTTCGTACAGATAATGGAAAAATTGGGGAGTACAAGCATTAATTTTTTTAAATAAATTTATGGATATTTTCTCAACAATGTAGACATGCAGTAATGTAAAGGAGTTGTTTTATTAATATTTTTATCTTAGTAATTCCATGTATTGAAATAATATTCGAATGCATAATAATAAGTTCCACATTAGCTTGGGTATTATTAAGTTTTACAATGAGCGTTTTCAAAATTAGGAATTGGAAAATTAATATTCCAACAACTAATATTATAAAGTCCATGGTTAGTATTGGGTAGTGATACATGCTTACCCTTCGTTCCAGATCTCTTCTGTTTATTTGTTTACCCCCAATTTTTTTTGTTTGTTTTGGGTGTTGCAATGTTAATGATATGTATTTGTTTTGCGCTGGACTAGGAATGTAAATTATATGTTGCTATGAACATTAGTTTGATTACAATACATAAATGTATTGATGAATTTCATAAATGAAGTAGTGGGAAGTAATAAGCATAAGTCATGTCAGATTGATAGGGGTGCTGAAGAGGTTGGTGATGATCAAAACATTGAAGGAAGAAGAAAAAGGCAATGTTGTAATAGGTTAATGAGATATTTGTAAGCTTAGTTAATGAATTTATAAATAATTTTAATAAGTTATTGAGGGTTCATTAATAATTATAGAGAAGTATAATTTTGAAGTCCTATGATGATATTGCAGTGGTGAAACCATTCGTGAAATTAAGGTAAAGGATGGAATGGCTTGCATTACAAAATAGTATGTAAAGTTGCACTGTAAAAATTAAATAAATTGGTATTCTCAAGTAGTGAGTGTGTAGTTAGTTTTTTTTTTTATTTGCCATGATTGTGTTCTAGATGAAAATTGGATCCACGTTTAAGAATTTACCACTAGAGAAAAAAATGTTAGTACAAAAGTGAGTACGAATGAATGGTGAGGTTAGAAGTGGCGAAAGCAAATTTCTTGACTAGATGTGCTCTATATAGATTAGTGGTAGCGGTTTTACAACTGACAGATAAACAAAGAGTAGCTGTTTGTCAAATGGGCTCTGGTAGTCTGCTACAATTGAACTATGGCAGGCTAAAGAGGAAACTTTATGGCTGGTTAATCGAAAAGATTGATACAGCGAGGTGCATTTTAGAGTTGAATGGTATTGGCTTTCAAACAAGAACATCGACCAAGTTCCACCAACCAAGAAATTTAGACTCAATCTGTGCTCTACAATTCAGACATTCTCTTATATGAACTTTTTATGTGTTTTGTTAAGCTTTCCTAACTTTTTTGGACTTGGTACATTGTTATGCAAATATGACAACTATTATGTCCGTGGAACTTTTATTGTATTTTTTGCAGTTGCAGCATCTTTTGAATTTTACATGTGTACGTGTAGTATTTTTACAGGTGAAACCTACAATTTAAGTTCTTTTTTTTTTATCCCCTTTCATTTATATTTCCTACACCATTTACTTCATTTATGATCACTTTCTAAAGCTCTAAATGAAAGCATTTTCATTTATGTTCACTTGCAATTCAAAAGCACGGTTTATTTCAACTGTCAAATTGATTACTTATACTTGCACATTGATTTCAGTCCAAATAAGGTTATTGGTTGATCGAGAAAGTGAATTCATGGATGCTGGATGTATGGCCGTTCCAGCATTATTCAACCACAAAATTTCAAATATAATTATCAATTCAACTCAAGTCCATGGTCAAAGGCATAGAACAAATCATGAATGATTTTTAAGCTATCGTAAATTCAAACAGATGTAGTTCGTATCTTTTCAAGTTTAGTTAAATTTTTCTTCCATCAACCTTACAGTGTTAGTAATCCTATTACTTGTTATTTACAGCTACAATAATATACTAAAATTTTTGGTTTTTGCAACATAAACTTATATGTAATGTCCATTTTATTGTTCCTTACAAATTAATTACTTCTAAATTAATTATTTCAGCAAACACATTTATTATTATAATAGACAAACATTTTCTTGTTCCTTCAAACAAATTTATTTCAACTCAAAACAGTTTCAGTGTCATGATCTGCATCTCTTGTTTGACTCTTGGGCTACGCGCCCATTCAATAACTATACAATCTTGCTCCTTTTCATGGAACGGTAACTTTGCTATCAAACAAAAGAAGGGGTGACCCTCAAAAGAGAAAAAAAAAATCAAATATGACTACGCTTAGATGTGATAGAGCTAGACTGAAAATGGGCTTTCATTGATTATGAAGGCCCAAAACACAAAACTATAAATTGTAAAATCAGTTGGTCGGTAATGTCATTATTTCCAGCTGTGCTGCACCTGCGCACAGTTTTTGACTAGCAGCACCCACTGATTTCTCATTTCTCACTAATCTCAGAGCTCCGATTTTCACGACACAATGGCGTCAGCTCCCGGAGAAGATAACCAACGTATCTCCTCATACTCACACTCTCTAAATAATAAATAACAATATTATGGCTAATTTGAAAATTGAATTATGTTGTTATTATTATTGATTGAGATGACAAATAAATGGTGTGTGGATTTTTCAGGCTCTGCCAAACGAGTGGCTGTTGTTGGTGCTGGTGTTAGGTAATGCCAAAAATTTGTTATTTTATTAATTTGATTTTAACGTATTATTAATTTTTTTGTTTGTTTAAGTCAATTAATTCCGGTTAGACATGCGGTGCTTAACTGCTTATACTTAAAAGTTCAGTCAATTTAGTTATTAGACTGGATAACGGCTATATAGGTCACCCATTTTACTAGTTGTTTTTTCTTTCTTTCTTTTTTTTTCTCAAGTGATAATCAGATAACAAGAAGTGCATATTGTTTGTTTAATTGGTATGTGAGGATTAATATCAGTGACCTGTCCTATTTTTTGTTTGCTAATCAGGTGGAACGTGGGAGGTTTTTGACAAATTTTAGGATATATTTTTGATAATTTTTTTCTGATTTTATTAATGAATTTATCAATTTAGTTTTCATTTCTTACAAATTGTGAAATCAGTCAAATCACCTTAGTATGTCTGGTATTTGACCTTAATGTAGAAGTGGGAAAAAATATTAACTTGTTATAGGTGCGTGGAATCTGTACAATCCATATGCACAAATGAACCCACTTCCATTGTTGGAGATTTGAGTTAGACATAGACATACTCTGGATCAAAACATTGCAAGACATGAAACTCTAGTCTACTAAAGGGACCCACATTATACATGTGGTACTTCCTCATTGAGTGATTGAGTAAAGGGCAAAAGTTGGGACTGAACCCCCATGAATTCAAAGTGGTTAAAATTTTCAAACTTGTGGAAGCAAGGGCGATGTTCGGAAGTAGTTAGGAAGTAATTTAACTAAAATGCATACAAGTAAGGATTAGCTGTTTTAGATTTCTGATTGTATGTACATCCATTAGCATCCAAAATTTGAGATTGACGATATAACATGATGTTGCAGTGGGCTAGCGGCAGCTTACAAGTTAAAATCAAATGGTGTAAATGTCATGGTATTTGAAGCTGGTGGAAAAGCTGGAGGGAAGTTGAGGAGTATCTCGCAAGATGGTCTAATTTGGGATGACGGAGCAAACACAATGGTAGATTTACTTGTAACATACCAAAATTTTCATCAGAGTCTGTCTGTTGGTAGAGTAGTGACAAGTATAAATTATTACTTTTTGCAAATGACTGTAACACTGACCTTGTTCTCTGACTGGGAGGATGCTTATGTATACCGATGTTCATGCCAGTTTTATGATTTTTAAATTTTTTTTTTATGTGCGCAGACTGAGAGCGAGATGGAAGTCAAAGGTTTGCTCGATGATCTTGGAATTCGAGAAAAACAACAATTTGTAAGAGTTCGTGCATCATCTCAAATTTATGAGAGAGTGATTCTACAGTTTTTGTCTTTTCTTGGTAGTATTGAGGGACTTCATCTTAAAACTCTCTCTCAGTGCTAACTTCTTTAAAATCATCTAGACTTCTTCGCATTTCAATTGTGAAATGTATGTTTTTTTGGGGCCATGATTGAAATTTTGGAGTGTATGGTTGGTGATAAATGGAGTATCTCTCTGCTAACTTAGCTTGTGTGTCCATTCTTACAGCCAATTTCACAGTATAAACGATATGTTGTAAGAAATGGGGTGCCATTCCTGGTATGTCCTGATTGTTGCATTTATGCTGCAGTTTAAGTTTACATATTATAACATTGAGGCACTGGGAAAGCAATTTCTCATTAGATCTTTGTTTTCTTTATGTATGTAGCTGTCTTATGACCATAACCTTTGCTTAATTTTAATGCCAGATCCCCACCAATCCCATTGCTCTTATAACAAGCAACTTTCTTTCTGCCCCTTCAAAGGTTTGTTTATCATGATGTATTTGAGGCTCATTCAATAATATAGAAATTCTCCAATGGAGTGCATTGCTATGATTGCAGTTTCAGATCATTCTTGAGCCCTTTTTGTGGAAGAAAAGTGACTCCGCGAAAGTTTCTGCTGAGGATGCAAATGAAAGGTGATAAACTTATCTGATCACTCAAAATTACTGTTCCACTCTTATGTTCTTTTCTTTTTATGTTTTTAAAGAGTAAGCTTCTCAATATTCAGGTTTCCTCCTTTTTTTAATCTGCAGTGTGGGTGGGTTCTTCCAGCGTCATTTTGGAAGAGAGGTATTGTGCTAAGGATTTGCATGCTTGAAAAATATAGGTTATTTTGATTTTTATAGAATGGTCATAGCAATCAATTGTAGTTTTATATGATTTTGCTTATTATTCTTTTTGAATTTTAGGTTGTTGATTTCCTCATTGACCCTTTTGTTGCGGGCACAAGTGCTGGAGATCCTGAATCTCTTGTTGTGAGTAACATATCTGATCCCTTGCCACCTGTAAAGTCTCATGCAAGATACACTGGAAGTGTGCTATTCTTTCCTCCATTTCTTTTTCCCCCTGTTTACACAGAATGACATTGATATATTAAAACTCCTTACAAAGTTACAAACTATCCTATACAAATATATGTGGGATAGAAGCAGTGGAAGAGTGAAAATACAAGAGTCAATGAAATAAATGACTAGATGTTGTGATAGGTGATATAATAGTGGCCATCAATTTGTATGCTAGAGTTTGTTTGGAAAGTTTGTGTGTTGTATTCTTCAATTGCTATACCAGCAGAGATGCTTGAGCTAAACTTTTTGATTAGTATACATCTTTCTGAGTGCAACCTAATTAAAATTGTGAATTAACTCCCAGTATATTTGCGGTGTTTCAACTTTTTGTTTTAATGAACTGCCCTTATGAGCTAGGACATATTTTATCAGTGATGACAGGGAGTTCCTAGCACTGATTGATTTCATTTCTTCAGTAGTTTTGTTGATTACCTTGCCGTACTTTAAAACAGATGCGCCATTCATTCCCGGAGCTTTGGAATCTAGAGAAAAGGTATACTTCATGCAACTTTCCTGCCACTCCTGGACATTTGTTCTCAATGCATGCATTTTGATTGGGTGTACTTTATGAATCATACATTGAAGAGAGGCGATCTGCAAAATAGATATGTGTTTCTGAACTAATAATATTCATGAAGTGCTGCCTCAATGATTCATTTATCATCTCTTGAACTTGCTGCAATTACAACTGTTCGAGGATATGAATCCATGATCCATATTTATCAAAATTGCAGACTGGTGCCAAACTTTTTGTATATGGATGGTCTCATTTCTTATTTATACTTTATGGGAAACTTTTGACATGTCATAATGTTAAAGGCCTGTGAGGGCTAGAGAATTTGTCATATTCTCAGAGATGCTTAAATATATGTTAATAGCAATCTGCCAAACAGTTAATTATATGTAAAATTTTACAGTGTGTTTTATGAACTGTAGTCCTTTGGACATTAATAAAGGTAGCTGAATGAAAATCTTTTCAGTTATGGTTCAGTCATAGCTGGGGCAATTAAATCGAAGTTTTCTGCCAGAAAGGAAAAAAGCGTAGAAGCAAAGGGTTCTTCAGAAAAGAAACGTCGTCAGCGGGGTTCATTTTCCTTTTCGGGTGGAATGCAGGTTTTTCTCTGTAAATTCTCTTCCAGAAAGGAGACAATCTAGTTTCCGTATCATATGCGGCATGTTGCATGCTTTTCTTATACAAGTGCTTATAGGGTATTCATGAACTTCAGTTTTGTAATTGCTGATGATTCAACATCCTTTAATAGATTATTGATCATTTTTTATCTTGTCTAGTTTCCACTTTCCTGAATTAAACATGCACTATAAATTGCCCTCATCGCTACCAACATTCTACCCTTCCAGGCTTCCACACTTTTTGCCATGAAGGAAAGCATCCTATCTATATACCTTTCTGTTAAATACTGGGTGGAAAAGTTTTCCTTTCCTCCTACTTGCTGTAACTCACATTTTAATGAATTTCCGACATCATATCTAGAGTATCTTGTTACTGATATGTGGGCTTTTGAGGTGGAAACCACTGATTGTATGGCCTATCTGTCCTCTGGTTTTTATAATGGGCTCTGCTGTCTATTGCTGCCCTGTGCTTCTAAGGTAATTGAAAGGGTTATTATTGCACTGTGCTTCTTGAGGTATTTGAAAGGCTCAGGGAGCAGTAAAATTTGAAATATCAGTTTAGGAGATAGTTCCAGGCAACAGTGTTAAATGAAATGTGGGCTTGAATTGTGAAAAGCGAAAGCCAGAGAATAAAGATTACTTATTTTACCGATATTTGCAATCAAGGGCACTTGTTAAGTTTCTATTGAATTTATTATTGACAGAAATCATGGTTTCTTAAAACTTCTTGCTGTTGGCCTGCACCTGTTCCTTTTTAATTCAAATTTACATAGGGGTCTATGCTTATCACATCTATTCACTTGATGGATATTTTGCATTTGTCAGCTCTATTCAGAATTCTCTTTTCCTCTTATTCTAGCCAACATATCTTGAATTGGATGTGTCCTCTATACTGATAATCCCATTGATCTTTATTACCGTTTCCTCTTACAATTATTTTTTTTCACTTGTTTTCTGTTCACTCTTGCAGACCTTCATTGATGCATTGTGCAAAGCACTTGGCAAGGGTGAGCTTAGTCTAAAATCAAAGGTTCTGTCATTATCTTATAGTCATGATGGGAAATCAGCATTAGAGAATTGGTCACTCTATAGTTCTAATCAAGACAAGCAATCACAAGGCTTATCTTTTGATGCTGTAATCATGACGGTTGGTATTTCTTTTATTTAAGAACAATTATTTGGATACTTTTCCTGCTTTATGATACTTGATTTCATATTTGTATGATGGTGTCAATTTGCATCTGGTCAGCAACAAAATCACTGCATGCGCACACCTAATGGGAATGAGTTATATGCTCTTTGAAATGCTTGCTGCTGAAAGCACATAAGCTAGCTACTTGCTACAGCTGAACTGACCAATGAGAAACAAAACATGATCAATATAACGAAATGAAGGGTGATATAATATATTAGTTCACATACTGAAAGTAAGAAATGTTTTTCAACAACTGAGATCTATACCTTAGAACACTGTTAATGCTTCTTCCATTTTACAGCCTCCTAAAATATGGGTAATGGACAAATTTGACAACTAATTGTGGTTTTAAATACTTTCTTGTGTGCTATTTGTTGTACTTGTTACTTAAAACATTGCATGGCATCTTGTTCTCTCTCTCTCTCTCTCTCTCCCCCACTCCCTCTCTCTCTCTCTCTCTCACACACACGCTCCCACACGCACACGCACACACACACGCGTGACATATGCCTACCTACTTGTTCTACACTTGATTTGCTTTTCTAAAAGAACATTATTATTAACTGGGAATTTCTTTTGATAGGCTCCACTCTGCAATGTTAAAGAAATGAAGATTACAAAGGGAGGAAATCTTTTTCCACTGGACTTTCTACCTGAGGTATTTTTCTAACGGTTTATTTTAACATCTGTGTAATTGCTTATCTATATGTTTGAAGTTTTCAGAAACATTTTTTTTCTTAAATTAGTTAAGAAAGTATTTGTATCATCATTTCACAAAAGCTACATCCATGGTATCTATGAAAGCTTTTTTGGAGAAACATGTAAAACAAAACTGGTGATAGTTTCCTCGGCCCTTTTATATTTTTCAAATTTCATTTGGTCATTGCTCTGCAATAGCCTTGCCTTTCAAAGTGAAAATCTTCGAAGTAAATACATTTTGTTAGTCGATCTTCATCTGGGATTTATGCTTTTCTGAGCTTTGGATGAAAAAGGACATGGTCATTAAATGAAGCCATTTGATTTTTCACCTTACAAAAATTCAGTCGTGGGGATTGAAGAAGGTTTCTGTGCAGATGTTGATTGTTGTGAAGAAATGCCTTTACTGATGAAGAAATCGCTAGTATAAAAAAATACTGTGAATTTATATTCTTCCTCTTTGTTAAAAATGTGAGCAGCCATAATGTATTTTCCATTCATTATTCAGGTGATTTACATGCCGCTATCGGTCATCATCACCACCTTTAAAAAGGAGAATGTCAGGAGGCCTCTTGAAGGATTTGGAGTTCTTGTGCCTTCTAAGGAGCAGCAAAATGGTTTAAAAACTCTTGGTAATGCATTGTTTTGGCTGTGTTCAATTATATAACTTATCCTTTTCCTTATGGTCTTCTTATAACTCGCTGTACAGGTACACTATTTTCCTCTATGATGTTTCCAGATCGAGCACCTAGAGATCTGTATCTCTATACAACCTTTGTTGGTGGAAGTCGCAACAAGGAATTGGCAAAAGCTTCAACGTACAAGAAACTTCAATCCTTATAATTTTCTACTTACAACTGCATATCTTATTTTTCTGTGACTGATGTATGTTCTCCACTAATTTATACATTTTTTTTGTTGGACACTTTGTGATTATTTAATTTTTGTCTTGACCAAATTATTGTTTTAGGGATGAATTGAAGCAGATTGTTACTTCTGACCTGAGGCAGTTGCTGGGCGTCGAAGGGGAACCCACATTTGTGAAGTATGTGAAGAATATATATAAATATATATAGATATAGATATAGATATATAGATATATATTTATAGATTTATATATATAGATATAGATATAGATATAGAGTACCCCTTCTTTTCTGATGGTAGATTGGAGATCAACAACGAAGAGAAATAGATTACTGTGTTTATATAGATATCTGTGTGTTCTCTTATGGCTCGAAGTGTATTTTATGGCAGTCATTTCTTCTGGAGTAAGGCGTTTCCCTTGTACGGGCGTGACTATGACTCCGTTTTAGAAGCAATTGAAAAGATGGAGAAAAATCTTCCTGGATTCTTTTATGCAGGTACTAACTCATCAACTGAAAGATGTAAATTCTTAATGAGATCTTTTAATAATCCACTTTATTACAATTCAATGGTTCTAATTCAGAGACAAAATGTGAAATTTGATTAGTGTTTTGAATTTAAAAGTTGAATGATTTGTCAAACGTTGTAGGTTTTGGCTAAAGGGTTTTTACTTTGTCAAAAAAGGTTACGAGAATTGAAATAATTCTGCAGTGGGACTTTATCATGTTGGTAATGAAATATGGTGTCATCAACAATACACTATAATTGTTTTCTTCCATCATTTTGTCCTGAAAAACTGCTTTGCAGCTATATGCATTTGTCAGTTAATGCATCTATGAGAGTGGTTTCTGTCCATGGCAATATCAGATGCTGAGCTAATCCATTATCAGTTTCATCATTTCTTATTTATTGTGTTATGAATGAACGTGTTAGGTAACCACAGAGGTGGATTGTCCGTGGGAAAATCAATAGCCTCCGGGTGCAGAGCGGCTGAGCTTGTAATTTCCTATCTGGAAAATTCTTCAGATGACAAGAAACTCAAAGAAGGATCATCAAAGTAGGAAGTACGGACATAGGGACTATGTAGTATAAAGCCTTATATTTTCTTGCTTTGCTGCCTGCATTAGTTTTGTAGCATATAAGAATGGATTTTTTTTTTGGAAGAAGATATAAGAATGGATTTTAGTTCTGTACAAACTGTTCTCTCATTTGAAGGGTTCGCGAATCAGTGTTCATTGTTCAAAACACCTGTATAATAAAATGCAAGTTCCTTTTTGGGTTTCCTTCAAATTGCTAAAAAAATTTGGCACTAAAGCTATATTCTGAACCTCTGCAATAAAGTTTCATGAATGTTTTTCTGAGAAAAAAGTAACTGCTTATATTGATTAGGAATGAAGTCGGAGCAGCAAGCCTTATTAGCTGACAGCAACCTTTCCGTTTGATTGAAATAGTTTTAGGCATTTAATGAAATTTCTGCCTCATTTTCTGATTAAACTTTGGTGAGTTTATGCTTTTGCTTCTCATATGATTATATAATTCTGGAAGCATCAACTGTGTGTTGCGAAGCTAACCTGTCTATCTTCTATCTTGTAGTTGTTTGTCCATCAATTACGCTTCTTGAATTTAAAAGCCAAAAAAGTGCTTTTGGGAATAATTATTAATTGCCAGCCCCTTTTTTGCTGTTGGGTATGGGAATGGTATTGAATAAGCAGCAACAAGCAGATCCCGGTGCTCATTATATGCTTGTGAGCATGATGGTTAATTGGTTATGGCGCTCCCGATGTTGTTAGGCATGAGCAGCAACTATCAGGTTCTATAGGCTGCGGCTAAGAGCACAACTTAAAATTTTAAAAGCCATTCAATTAGTCAAAGACTTAATAACATACATACAAAGGAATACAGTTTATAGAACCAATATTACACCTAGAAAGCTACTGGTTCAAGCAAGGTTTCTAATGTTTGAACTATATTTGAAGACATCAAGTTTGAGAAATGTTCTTCAAGGTGCTTCTTAGCATCTTGCCTTCCCACATTAGCAATCACAAACTTCCAGTTCATTCTTCCTGTAACTGATGAATATCAAATAATAGTGGCAGTTTTAGCCATGGATCAATGCCTGAAACAAAATAAACTATTAGACAAGATCAAAATGTGACAGGAAAATGGGTATTGGAATTTGTAGGTGCGTGTGCACCTCTGTGTATATAAATGGCACAAGCTATTTCATCACTCACTTGGATGGATGGCAGAGCTTCAAAACTCTGAATCAACAAAAATATTAGTATCACTAAACAGGCAAAAGAAAAGACAATGAGGAAAAGTGAATTGTCCAAAATCCTCAAAAGAGAATCCGAGCATCAATTTTCAAGACATGACTCAAATGGGTAGTAAAGAAGCAAGAAAATAAAATAAAATAAAACCTGTTGTATGTATATGTCAACACCAGATGTGTATGATGCCTCCCAATGACCATCTCATGGCTGCAACACCAATTACATGTATAGATTAGCCAAACGGGATACAGAACAGCGCAACATCATGAACCAAGTTCAAAATTATGGCTACACATTTACAAAGTGATAAGAAACACATGCCAGCTATCAAAGTGTTATGTTTGGGAATGCCATAACAATGCAACCAATTGAGATAAACAATCAAACAGGTATAAGAACTAAAATAATCAAATCAAATATAAAAGATTTTGTGACCGGTCTGTTTGTTTAGTCTAATTTTGCCCTGTTGACCTGACCGACCATTTATAACTATTCTGTTCATAATCACGTGTTGTTGAAGGAGGTTCATACTCCCATAATGGAGGCTTTGGCCATCTTATCTGTATAAATGCCTTTGAAGGAGGTTCTGCGGGGTGGTGAAAGAAATCTATCGAGCCTAATCAAGATCTCAGTCGTACGGATCCATCAGGGCAAAGAATTGAGGCAAATTGTCCATCACCACCATAGACAAAAATGTGAAAAGAGGGACACGCTACAAGATCTTCTCAAGTATATGTTAAAAAAATGTTGCTTCTGATGAAAAGGAACACAACAAATATGGCTGCTACCACTGCAATGTCTGTGGTGAATGATGATGAAGCCAGTGCTACTTCATTGGCCAACTCAAAGCCTTCAACCAGAATGACACCTCGGAGTATGTCTGCGACTGCAGCGAATGATAAAGCTTCTGGTCAAAAGAAAACAATTGTGGCTACCAGGGCCGTTTCAAAGCCAAAAACCAGAATGACCCTGCAGAGGAAATTTGATGTTTACAGTGTGATGAGGCTTATGAATGTCATTTTGAATTACCCGGAATGGGATTATGGTGATGATATAGAGCCATGGTCGAAGACAGTACAGACAATTCTTGAAAACAAGCACTTTGTGAAGAAATGGGATACTTGCAAGTCAAGAAAGCTGCAGGGTTGGCATTGAAAGATACTTGCTGTATTATGGAAAATTTTGAGGCAACAGATTTTTTAGGCATATTAAGAAACAGTGATGACTCTAAAGAGTTTACCTGAGCAGTAGAATCAATTAATTGAATTTCGATAACAGGAAAAGGGATTGATGAGCCAAACTTGAAAGAGCTATGAAGGTGGCCGTGGGAGTGACAATGAGCGGATTTGCATGAAATGCAGTTGTGCAGCTTGGGATGAACAGTGATGGCAGTGAAAGAATCCGGAATTGTCCTGAGAATATTATCATTTCTTCACCAAAGTTTTTATTACATATCATCAGTACCAAGATTTAGTGAAAACTGCATATTTTCACCAAATGTTTACGCTGTTATCACTTTACCATCAAAATATTAATGCAGTTAAAAATTTGCTGATGTCATAAGGGCGTTCAAGGAATTACATGTTGAAACCAAAACGTACCGTTCAATTATAAAAAAGATATTATCATTTGTCCACCCAAAATTTTTAACATATCTCTTCAATACTAAGGTTTCCTAAAGACTATATTTTACCACCTAATGTTTAATATGTTATCACTTTACCACTAAAACATTAACACAGTTAAAAATTTGCTGATGTCATAAGGACATTTAAGGAATTTCATATTGAAACGAAAACGTTAACACAATTGTTCAATGATGAAGTGTTAAGTTTGGAGTATTTGGCTTGCCATTGTAGTATTTGAAATGGCTTGGAGCTACTAGTGTTGAATGATATTATCAAAATTGAAGTGTTTGCCTTATATTACTTGGAATTTAATATTTGAATACACAAAATAATGTTTATATAATAAAAAAGCAGTAGTGTTTTTTAATATAACGGCTACTTTTCTAGGAAAATTTTATTTTGTAATTTCTTTCTTTTCAAATGACAAAATTATTTTTTTACACTTAGGGTTAAAAATTTAGTTATTTTTAATATTTTGGTGGTAAATTGATAACAGCTTAAATATTAAGTGGTTAAATGTAGTTTTCAGGAAACCTTGAAACTGAATTGATATGTCAGAAAACTTTCGGTGGACAAATGATAAATTGCTCTTTTGTAATTCCTTTCTTTTCAAAGGAAAAAAACCGTATTCTATGTTTCAGGGGCAAAATCGACATTTAACTCATATTCCGTTAAATATTAACTTATTTTTAGCGGAATGGTGGTAAAGTGACAACAGCGTAAACATTAGGTAGTAAAATGTATTTTTCACCACCTTAGTATTGACTTGATATGTCAGAAAAATTTAGGTAGACAAATGATAGTATCCATTTGTCTTGGTTGTGAATCGTAATTGTGGCAGCACGCGCGCTGCAATGGCTTTGAGGATTCTAGCCAATTATTTTTATTGTGTAATGTTTACTACTCCCCGTCTGAGAATAAACTTGTTGATAGACAAATAAGTTGTTTTGTTTAAGATTAGATATAGCGAAGTGTATTCCGGCAAGGATCAAAATTCGAAGAGTTGATGGGGTTTTTTCTTCATATATTGCAAGCATGCAACAATGCTTTGCTTGGTGTTTGTTTGAGCTCCTATGCAGACGCATCCAAATTCCAATTTTTAACCGTATGGTGTTTATGCAATCATCATAGATACTACAATGTAAGGTTTATGGAGTCTATATTAAAAAAATAATAATAATATTGAGACCAGTCTTAATCAAATATTGTTGTGCTAATGAGTATTGCACCTGTTGTAACAAAAAATATGGAAAGTTAAAAAGTGAAAAATAAGATTTTAGTCAAATAAGCACGATTAAAGGAGAGCACAATAATAGAATACCTCAGTAGTTGGAAACTTAAATAATTCAAATGAATTTGACTGCATGAGAGCACAGTTTCAGGAGAGCACCATAACAGGAAAGCTTAATAATTAGAAGTTTGAATAAGTCAAATAAATTTTACTGTATATATACGGTTCCCAATCCAATTCTGGACCATTTAGTGTTTATGTTATCGCCACAATACAATCATTTTATTCTCAATATTGATGTAATTATCAAATTATTAGTAGAATTAATTGTATATTTCCTCTCTCTCCTCTTTTTTTTTTTTTGGGTTCAATTCCTTGCAATTTTTTTTTCTCCATTTACATTTTTCAATCATCCAAACATTAGATTTAATTCTAACATAACAAAAAACATTATCCTACAAAGCAAAGTTCATTTACCTGAGTCATCCATTAAAATAAAAAGAAAAACTCTTTTATTTTCCAAGTTTTTGGGATGGTTATGTCTTTTCAAACATAATATTAAAATGACGCCCGACATTCTTGAGATTTGGTGAATTGGTGATAAGAGACTGTGAATTGGTGAATTTATTGGAACTTCAAAGTTCAAAACATTAGCGGGCTCAAGTCAACTCAGCTTCTCAAATCTGGTGAGTCTCTGTTACTCAAAACCAATCCAATTTTATTTTATTTTTATTATTCTGTTTTCAGAAGCAATGTTTAGTTTGATATGCAAAACCCTTCTAGAAAACCCGAGAAGCATGGATTTGAAAACAAGTTATGTCCGAAATCTAAAGACAATAATACCATCTCTTAACTCAATCTCAAAACCTAGCGACCAACGTTCATCAACAGTCTCTTTTCTCACAGACTCATGTGGGTTGTCTTTAGAAAAAGCAATTTCAGTTTCTAAGGTGGTTAGGATTCAGGACGCAGAGAAACCAAACTCATTGATTCAACTGTTAACATCTCATGGATTTACTAAGCCCCAAATCGCTACTTTAATCTCTAAATACCCTCGTATATTCCGGTATGATCCAGAGAAGGTCCTCAAACCCAAGATTGAGTACTTAGAATCACTGGGTATTTCAGGTGCTGCCTTGCCTAAGATTCTATGTCCGTATCCTGAGTTGTTGTCCCGGAGTTTGGAGAACCACATTATGCCCACATTTGATTTCCTTAAAGGGGTTTTTCAAGCCGATGGGAACCTTGTGTATGCTTTGAAGCAATCTATCCGTGTTGCTAATTCCGATATTCAGAAGCGGGTGGTGCCAAATATGAACACTCTAAGGGCACATGGTGTGCCTGAACCTCATATTGCTAGACTAATTATGTTGCAACCACCATCGCTTGTTATGCGTGCTGATTTGTTTAAAAATGTGGTTGATGTGATCAAGGAAATGGGTTTTGAACCCTCTAGTAAGTCATTCATTCTGGCTGTTAGGTCCATGGCAATGTCGAGCAAAGCAACCTGGCAAAGCAAGAAAGAGACTCTGATTAGTTTTGGGTGGTCTGAAGATGAATTTCGTTTGGCATTTAAAAGACAACCAATATTCATGATGGCCTCAGCAAAGAAGATTAGGAAATTGATGGATTTCTTTGTGAATAAGATAGGATTGGAGCCTTCAGATATTGCTAGATGCCCTAATTTGTTGATTGGTAGCTTGGAGAAGACAGTCTTGCCGAGGTGGTCTGTCCTCCAAGTGTTAATGTCAAAAAATTTGTTAAAGAAGGATGTAGATGTATCTTTAGCTCTATATGTGGGCAAACAAGTCTTCGAGAGAAGGTTTATCACTTCTTATATGGATGAACCTGAAGTGATGAAGGCATACCAGGGTGGGCTGGGAGTACAGGCTGTGGGTGGTGGAGTGGGTGCTGAACTTTCCCAAAAGTAAGCACCTACTTTGGGATGATAACAAAATAGTTAGGCATTGGTCGACATGGCAACTTGCGTCTGCGCTCGTGTTGGTATTTTAACAGCTCAGATTGATTTCAGTCTTGGAAGAGATGTCTAGCCTTTGTACTGACTCAGACATTTACAATTGATATGACTTTGGCAGAGCATTGAAGTATGTATTTTGGGACCTTTCCAGTTGTTTTTACTTGAAAGATTTACAACATTGTCATGAAATTTCTGTTTATTTTGAGTGAGTTGATAAATTGATTACTCAGCTTATGATTCTCATTCAACAATTAATATACTTTTTTGAGCATTGACAGAATGTTGTGAACCTTGCCAGTATTGTGTTTCCATCATTTTGTTCTTTCTACAGTATTATTATTGTTATTATTATTATTATAAATTGTGTTTTCACAGTTAGTTTTCCTTGAGTTGATAAATTGATAACTCAGCTTCTGCTTCTCAGTGAACATCTATTTGTAAAGTCTCATGTATAGTATGAACATTATGAGTGTTATCTTCTTGCAATTGTTTGTTCATTAATTTGTTTGTTCTTCCTGCAGTATTGGTAATCTTGTTTTGTGATGCGGTTTCCACTGTTGTTTTGCAGTCACTTGCAGTAAAATTATCTTTCATTTTTGTTTCTAAAAAAAATTTTTTCGAAGGGCCTATCTTTAACCCAGGACTCAATTCTTTGGTACATTTATGTTTCTTTGCTAATAGAAATTTTCTCTTTTTAAACAAGTTTGATGTGCATGAAATATTTCAAAATCTAGTTGTTTAATGGAGAATAGTGGAAAATAAGAAACAAGAAGTGCTCTAACCTTCACTAATAATATGGTTGTTGACTTAATACTATCATTCAAAAGCTCATCTGCACTTGATCTGTAGACCGTTCAGTATCATTCATTTTGTGAATGGCTTTTGACATTTTAACCACAATGCTGTGGGTTCTGAAACATTGTTATTAATTCTTTTGGTTGAAGTATGCTTTTGGTCAAGAAACTTGACTCAGATATCAATTAGTGCTTGAAATTTAAGTTGGTAGATACTACTTAGTAATTTAAGTTGGTAGATACTACTTAGTACTTACAGCTCTGTGTGTTTTTGTATGAGAATGGCTTCTGCCTACCAAATAATTTGATGCAGAGCTGATTGCATTATGGGTATCATAATTTCTGTTTTGTTCTCTGATTTATGAACTTTGTTAGGCAACCCTGGAGATGGCTTCGTCGTTTGCCATGATGGATAATCTTGTAATTAATAGTCCAGAAAATTCTTAGGAGTTAACAAGAAGCTGATGTAAGGATAAACATTGTAAAACAGGAAGTCGTATTCCCAGATTTTTGGTACGATAAGTTGTATTTTCTTGTTTGATGCCTGTCTTAGCTCTATTGGATATAAAAACTGTTTTTAGTTGAAGAATGTATTATCTTTCTGCTTTTCTGAATGATTAGTTAGATTGAGTGGTTTTGTTGTTAAAAGCGCCACATTTGAAATCATTGTATTCCATATAAGATGCAAGTTTCTTTGTTGGGTTTCCTTCAAATTGTTAATGGCTCATTGCTCTATGAATCCAAAAACTTTTAGAATTGTTTGTTAGTTTGTCATTTTTGGTCCCCAAAAACAAAAAGAGACATGTTGAGTGTAATACAAAATAGGGTGTGTTGGAAGTTGAAAGATAGCAAGGCTAATCCAAATGATTATATATATATATATATATATATATATATATATAGAGAAAGATCAATGAACACTTAAAATTACACTTATTTTTACACTAATTAATAAGAGAGAGAAAATATAAGAAGAAAAATATTTTGGATAGGGTCAATATATATATTACATTCATTGATTCACTCAATTTTAAAAGAATAAATAAATATAAAAATAAATATAATTTTAAGGATCTATTAATTCTCTCCTCCATATATATATATATATATATATATATATATATATATATATATATATATATATATATATATATATATATTTATATTTTTTTTTTTTTTTTTTTTTTTCTTTTTTCTGTTTTATCACTATTGTGATTGAGAGAAACTAGATGAGCAAATTGTTCTTTTTCCTCATCACTTTTAATTATTTCCACAATCATTGCCGTGGGGCATCACAATTTCTTTGTAGAAATCTAATGCAATTTTGTCCGGTTTATGCCTGTGATTAATAAATGATTATGTATGTGGGTACCACTAATCATTTCTGAAACAAAATAATGAATGTGCTAATGATGCCAAAAAGTTCCTAAACCCCATAATCAGAACGTGTGAATATGTATAATTATTCATAATTTATGAGTAAACATATCTCAGATTCAAATAGACATTTAAAAAGTCTTGAATTAGTCTCATAATTATAATCATGTAGTAAGAATGAGATAGTGTTTGTTTTTTTATCTAAAGCCTGAATAGATCTGAATTGGTTTGAATTCTAAAAAAATTAAATGTCTGAATTTGAATAATATTTTTTTTTTATCTGAATCTCTGGAAATAAGTATTAAGTTGATTATTTTTTCAACTTAAAAAACTAAAAATATATACTTTTACATTTATATCCTATTTAAATTTGAATGTCAAATAAATAATATATAAATATCTCAAAGAACATAAATACCGTAGTATTTTAATATATTTAAACAAAACCAAGTTAAAGTGAATACATAATAATTTTAGAATTATAATATATAAAATACCATAAGTTTCAAATTTTATCACAAATTCTCAATAATAGTAATATAAGATGAGATTATTAGTGGGTAAATGTGTATGGGTGAGTTTTGGGATAGATATAAAAAATAAATTATAAAGTATAAATATTTCTAATATTATAAATTAGTTAGCTTATTCAGATTTCTTCATTCAGGAAAAAGTTAAAAAAAATTGGCTTATTTTATTAAGTCAAAATTATCTAAAAAGTCTCATTAAATTATAAAAATAAACAGATCTAATTAACTTAATTAATTAAGTTAAGTCACTTTAAATCATTAAATTAAAAAATAAACGCCATCTCAATCTTGTGTACGTGGCCATTTTTCTCTTAATGAAACAGAAAAAATTCACACTATAAACCTCATAGGCGATTTAGTGACAAAAAGGATATTATATCTTTAACAAAAATGGGGGTCCAGAGCTGGCTCTTGTCTTTTTTTTTTACATGGAAGATTTGCATTGGTTTCATGAATTTGGATTGACCAAGTAAAAAATTCCAAAATCCAAATTTAAAAAAAAATTAATAATAATAATAAAAATGAAAATAAAAAACAATTCCAACCAACATGCCCCTTTGTCTTCGCTTTTATAACACAACACAAAAAGCAACATGCAATGGCGCAATTATTATTTTTTAGGCCTAATTTATACAGCTCCACTTGCCCTCGAAGGCGCGTGATCAAAATCCACCACCAGTTTCAGTGATGAATAGTGACTTCTTCCTCTTGTTTTGGGGAAGTTGGGGTTCACGAGATGCCGGTGCGAGTGGTGTAGTGGTATCCCTTAATTTCATGGGATTCCTCCTAAGTCCTATCCTATGTCCCTAAACAAAAAGGAAAGGGTTCGCAAACAACGTGGTCTCGCCTTGCATTCAGGAACAGGCTGTCAAACGGGATACAATAATGGGGTCCCGTTATTTGGGCTTTCAAGCTTTTACCAGTAATCCAATTTCCAATGAAGTAATCACCTTTTTTAAACCATTAAGCCCCTCTCTTTAGACTTGACCGTTATGGATTTTGTCATTTAAATGACCAAAGTACCCCTTGAAATATCATATTGTCACGCTTTAAGGCCAGTTTGGTAATACTGTAGAAATAATCAGCTGTGAAGAGAATCAGTTAAGTATTTAGTAAATTTTATTTTTAGAAGTACTGTAAATTTTTAAAATAGTTGTGGGTGTTTGGTAAATCTTACTGTTAAGCTGCTATAAAAAACAAATGACTAAAATAGACATAATGTAGAATGAAATTTATTTATAAATATCAAAATATGTACATACAATATTTTTATTTGTATATTATAATAATTTAATTAAAAATAAAATTTATATTATATTGATTTTATTTCTTTTATAATAAAAAATTATTTAAATATTAATTTTGTTTCCAATTTGAATAAGGATAGTTTTGGGTTTAGGTAATAATTGTAAGGATATTTATGGAATTGTATTAAAGAATAAAATTAATTTTTAAAATCAGAATCTAAAAGCTACTTCTTTCCTGCTTTTTAAAATCAGCTGTAGGAGGAGCTGATTTTGAGAAAAGTGATTTTAAATTTTTTTTACCAAACACTAAAATTAATTTTTAGATTCTCAAAATCATTTTTAAGCCTCTTAAAAGCAATCTCAAACCCGCCCATAGTTGAAAACGGCCATTTTTTTTTTGTTTTGTTTTGGATATAAAACCATTTTAAGAGCCTAATCATTTATTTCTTTTGATCCTTCTTCATCACAAAAGGTAAATTACTAAATTGTATAACCCCCCTTGAAATTAATAAATTTATGTTTGTCTTAATTGTTCTTTAAAAAAAAAATAATAGTAGTCTATTATAATGTATTCACTGATGAAAATATCAATAAAAATGTACAAATCAGTAGAGGTAGCTATTGTAACTTGATTGTTTGATGTGGTGGAAACTCGATGCTCTTAAACAATGAACTAAAATTGAAGAAAATTAAAAATAATTAAGATTTTGTTCGAATTTATTAGCATGTCAAGATTGGTTCAAAATTTTTGAATTCAAACCCAAAAATATCCACCCAATAAATTAATATTATTCACATTACACTGTTTTGCACCAACCTATCTTTGAATATTTTTTTTATTATTACTCTCATCAAAATCAAATGTTCAAAACATGCATTTAGTTCAAAACTAATGAAATGAATTTTAAAAAATTTATTATCCCTAAGATTTCTAATTCTATACTTGATTTTTTTACTTTCAATTTCAGTAAAATTCTCACTTGTATAAATTGCTATTTCTTCTTCTTTTTATTTTAGATTATCTTTATTAAGTTTTAGTAATAATATTTCTGTCCATCTTAAACTACTACTAGCATCAGTTTGTATGATTTTATAATATTTGTCTATTGGCAAAGCTGGTAGTAATACAAAAAGAATAAAAACCCATGCCTATTTTGGTCATAACATACCAAAACCCATTCAAAGTTCAAAGCTAGAGAGGGAAAAGAGAACCCATGTTATGTGATGGCATAACTGCAATTACCAGCAGAATCGTTGGACATTTCAGCTTTGTCACATCCATGATTACAAACAAAAACACAAAAGCAAAATCACAGCAGTGAGCCAGTGACAACAATCTTCCATTCTTCTTATTTCTTCACTCTCTCTCTCCTTCCCTGCTAGTGCTAGGTAGTTGCTGCACAATTGGGTCAATTTGACAAATACAAAATCCAGCAACGCCACTTGTCATTGTCCTTCTCCATCCCCCCCACCCCATTAATGCCACTACCATTGCACTTAATATGCCTTATCAGCTTCTTCCTCTTCTCTCGTACGGCCTCTCTCTTCTATCCCCGTAATTAATAATGTGGCCCATCATTCTGTTAATGTCAAAGGCACGTTAATTTCATAACAATAATGTCACCCTTCCCACCACCACCACCACCACTACCACTTCATAGCAAGTTAAAACATCACCAATGCTAATGCTAACTCTGTCTCCCAAGTTTTGCTAGAAAGTTGTGTCTAGGCTTTGCTTGGATCACGAGCTTTGCTTGTTCGGTTGTTTCTTGTTACCGTTTTGTTGGTTTTTAACTTCAAGTGAGATATTCGCTCTCGCTCAGGTGCCTTTAACAGTTTGAGCATTTGTTTTGTGAAACGTGTGTCCTGCTGATTCTTGCGCTCACCAGGAGCATTTGCTTGGACTTCAGCTTCTGTTCACTTCTGTATGGACCATTCTTTAATTTGTTTAACAAATGAACAGTTAAAGACTGAAACTTTTCTTTGGTATTATTTTGCATCCAAAATTCTAAGGCGGGATTTTGAGGTTTTACTCTATTGAATCTTTTTCTTGGGCTTCTCCAAGTTTATTAATCTAACTATTTTTTTTTTTTGAGGTAAAATCACTTGTGGAGTTCTAGTTTTGACGATTCTAGATCAATATTTTTTTCTGGGTTTGTTTCCGTTCCTCTTCAAATTCTTTGTCCAGCTTAATTTCTAGGGTTTCTGCAAAATTTTGATCAATGGGATATCTCTACATGTTTTTGCTAGTGTTTTGTTCGTGGGTTTTGTTTCTTCCTGGTACCCATGAGCTGCAAACCTCTCAAACTCAAGTTTTGCTTCAGTTAAGAAAGCATTTAGAGTACCCTTCACCAGTAGAAATTTGGGGAAATTATGGAGGAGACCTTTGTAATCTTACGTCAACTGCACATATGAGCATTTCTTGTCAGGACAATTCTGTCACTGGGCTTAAAATTATGGGAGATAAGCTTGTTAAGGAGAATATTGAGTTCAATAAACATCCACTTCCCAATCAAACTCTGTCCGAAAGTTTCTCTATTGATTCTTTTGTTACTACATTGACAAGGTTAACGAGTTTAAGGGTTCTTAGCTTAGTTTCATTGGGGATATGGGGGCCACTTCCGGATAAAATTCATCGGCTATCCTCACTTGAACTTTTGGATATGAGCTCAAATTTTCTGTTTGGTGCTATTCCATCTGGGATATCGAGGTTGGTTAGGCTTCAAACTTTGACAATGGATGCAAACTTTTTTGATGATAATGTTCCTGATTGGTGGGATTCGTTATCAAACCTCACTGTACTGAGCTTGAAGAGTAATCAATTGAAGGGTCAGTTTTCTTCCTCAATTTGCAGAATTGCTACACTAACTGATATTGCCTTGTCTAACAATGAGCTATCTGGTAAATTACCTGATATGAGTGCCTTAACTAGCCTGCATGTATTGGATTTAAGAGAGAATAAGCTGGATTCTGGACTTCCTCCTATGCCAAAAGAGTTGGTTACGGTTCTCCTTAGCAGGAACCTGTTCTCAGGTGAGATTCCCCAGCAATTTGGTGAATTGGCGCAGCTTCAACATCTCGATTTATCATTCAATGATCTGAGTGGAATACCCCCCTCTGTTTTGATCTCTTTGCCAAACATCAGTTATTTGCATTTAGCATCTAATATGCTGAGTGGGACACTTCCGAAAGATCTTAGTTGCGGCAGCAAACTTGGTTTTGTTGATATTTCTAATAACAAGTTAATAGGTGAGCTTCCTCCTTGCTTAGACAATATTTCAGATAAGAGGGTTGTTAAATTTGGTGGCAATTGCTTGTCCTATGACACCCCAAGTCAGCACAAAGAGGCTTTTTGTAAAAAAGCCAGTGGAAGGAAATCATCCAGAGGAAGAGAAATAGGACTGATAGCTGCTATTGCATTTGGAGTAATTCTTGTACTAGTGCTGTTGGCATTTGGGGTTATCATTTACTGTAAAAGATGCTGCACAAAAGGAAGACAAGAACAAAGTACGAGACCAAAGATTGTGCAGGATAATGTTCCCACTGGGGTTTCCTCTGTGGTCCTTGCAAATGCCAGTAAGTTGTACATTGGTCTGATTATTTTGTTATTGTTTTAATTATCGCAAATCTATAGATCTGACAGCATCAATTTCATACTAGCTATTAGTAGAAGCTATGCATGAGTGTGTTAACAGTGGGGGTATTGCCTTTTACTCTGTTTAGGGTTAATTTCTCAAGCAGTGAAGCTTGGGACCCAAGGTACTCCGGTGTATAGATCGTTTTCCTTGGAAGAATTGAAGGAAGCCACAAACAACTTTGATTCTTTGTCATTTATGGGTGAAGGCTCTAAGGGAAAGGTACTTTCTACTTTCTAGTAACTATCATAAAGTTTGAGAATTAGATAATATAATTGTACTTTTCTCGATATCAACTTGGGAGATTGGATTGATTAACCATTCGTTCAAAAAGGTAATTCTTTATATTGAACCTAGTTTTTGATCATGAGATTGCAATTATGAGTAGCATATGATATCCTTGCAAGAGAGCACCACTTAAAGCCTGAGACACTTTATTGCACAGTTCCTTCATCACCTTTTTAAACTAACTACACATGTCGAGTACACATGTTCTCCCACCATTCTGATACCAATATACATGGCAATACTTCTGTCAACTCATTGTGTATGATAACTGCCTGATACCTTTTAATTCATCTTTTCCTCCTTTGCAGCTTTACAAAGGAAGATTGGAAAATGGGACCTATGTTGCCATCCGATCTCTGACATTTCTGAAGAAATATTCAATTCAAAACCTTAAAGTTCGGCTGGATTTTCTTTCAAAGCTTCAACATCCACACTTAGTAAGCCTTTTGGGTCACTGCATTGAGGGTGGCAGTCAAGATGATTCCAACGCCAGCAAGGTCTTCCTTGTATATGAATATATCCCTAATGGGAGCTATCGTGCACATCTGTCAGGTCAGTGTAGCACTATTAGGATTGATGAGTACAAATATGTAAAGCCATAGAGACAACCATAGATTCAAGTGTTCTTTTGGAGGCCTCAGATGTGTGTTCTACATTGTTTCTAGAATTCATATGTATAAAGACCATAATGAGAGGATGCACTAGTTGACAACTAGAAATATAATGCTTTTAATTAGTTGTAGTAATTGATGTCATTGGAAAGAGAGAATGGACAGCTTTCAAGTTTCTTATAAGATAGCTTTATAAATTTCAAAAAAGAGTAACGATAAAAAACTAGAAGAAGAAATGCACAGAACTAAATACATGAAATGGGTGCTTTAATTTTCTTTTCTATCTGGGGTTAGGGACTCGTAGTAGCAGACTTACTGAATAAACTTTTAAGGTATTTGCCAGTGCATGATAAATTGATGATGGAGTCTATGACCTTAACTAAGTGTAACTTTATGTATCAAGGGTTGTCAACCACTGACATGGAACCATTTTGCAGAAAATTGTCCTGAGAATGTTCTTAAGTGGTCAGATAGATTGGCGATTCTCATCGGTGTTGCCAAGGCTGTACATTTTCTACATTCTGGTGTAATTTCTGGTTCTTTTAACAATCGATTAAGAACAAATAATATACTGCTTGATGAGCATCGGATTGCAAAGCTGAGTGACTATGGGATGTCTATCATTATGGAAGAAAATGAAAAGCTGGAGGTAATACTTTCTAGCTATACATATCAACTCATTGGCCTAGCTATTATATCATAGTTTCTTATTTTTATTCTGATATTGTATTAACTTTTTTCATCTGTAGGCAAAAGGAGAAGGTCCAAAAGCAGGGTATGGATTCTTATTTATTTGTAGAACTTTAACAGAGAATGTGGGAATAGTTATTGATATGTGGTTAACTGTATTGTACTGTGTATGGCAGCCAAAGGACCAATCTAGAGGATGATGTTTACAACTTTGGGTTTATACTACTTGAATCACTTGTTGGACCTATTGTAACTGGAAAAGGAGAGGCTTTTCTGCTAAATGAAATGGTATGCTAAAGCTTTCATTTAGTTATTTTCTGTTATAATGGAATATTAAAGAGAAGGCTTATATTCTATTTATTGTTTCTTGGTATAACATACATGTAGGGTGTTAAATCATACAACTAATGTCTTATTTTGCTTGAGATGATTCATTTCTGAGAATTTGATTTACAATTCACAGGCGTCCTTTGGCAGCCAGGATGGTCGAAGACGAATTGTAGATCCAGTTGTGTTAACCACTTGCTCACAAGAGTCATTATCTATCGTGGTATCTATCACAAACAAATGTATATGTCCTGAGCCATCATCCCGTCCCTCATTTGAGGATGTCCTTTGGAACTTACAGTATGCTGCTCAAGTCCAGGCCACAGCTGATGCTGATCAGAAATCAGATTCTACATCATAGTGGTATATTTGAGATTGAGGTGATATGGCCTGATCTTGTGCAGCATCGTGTTAGTTTCGAATATAGGCCTATATTTTGTCAGCATTTCCCCATTTTATGTATAGTTGTAAAAGCCAGCTTTGATTTGGTTGACCTTGTACATGATTTTTTTTTTTTTATTACGACCTAGTACATAATTAATATTTGTTATTGATGCATTAGCACTCATAGTTGGCTACAGTGCATCTGAAATTGAATGTTCTATTTCCATGATCCGTGACATGGTTGGTTCCATTGAAGGATACAATCATGAAAGAAAGGTTGATGTGGGGTAACTAGGATGTAGTTGCGTTAACAAGTTTTTTCAAGTTCTTTATCCTTATCATGAAATGCAACCCATTAAGAGCTGAGCTAGAAATGACCAACGAGTTGTGCCATGCCAACCCAGCCTGTCAAAGGAAGGCCCATGAGGGCCTGTTGGCCGGCATGGCACAGCCTACCATGTGAATCCTGTCATGCCGTGCGGTGCTTAATTTTTTTTCACTTAAGCCTGGTCCTACACATGTGTCGAGCGTAGGCTTGTCGTACAGGGCTGCGCCTAAGAAAAAAATGCAATAAGCTTTTTTTTTCATTTTTTTAATTAAGAGGGTATGCCAAGCCGTTGGATGAGCTTTTCTCGAGCCCACATGCCTTTAGTTAAATTCAATATAATCAAAAGTTTAAAACATAAGTCTATATTTAATAATAATAAACTAATAAGGGAGATTGTCAATTTTCCCCCTATTATTTTTATAATAGCCAATAACCCCCCTGACAGCAGAAGTTTACAATATTACCCTTATTTTCAAATACACTTTTATTCACATTTATTATAAAATAAATAAATCATATGAATAGAAATTAAAATAAAAAATTAAGTATTAAAAATAAGAAAAATATGTTTTATTGTGAACAAAAAATTAATAATAAAATATTTTTCTTGTATTTTTTATTTTATAAACATTTTCTTATAATAAATATTTTATTTAAAATATTTTAAAATTAAATGTAAAAAGTACAAGAAAAATATTTTATTATTTATTTTATAATAATTTTTTATTTATCATTCAAGTTTTCTTATAATAATTTTTTTTATCATTTTATAATAGTTTTCTTATTTTAAAATTAAATGTAAAAAGTACAAGAAAAATATTTTATTATTTATTTTATAATAATTTTTTATTTATCATTCAAGTTTTCTTATAATAATTTTTTTATCATTTGATAATAATTTTCTTATATGTTTATTATAAGCAAATATTTATAAAATAAAAAAAGTCCAAGAAAAATATTTTATTATAAATTTTTTTCACATCAAAACATATATTTATTATTTTTAATACTTAATTTTTTTGTTTTAATTTATATTCATATGATTTATTTAATTTATAATTAATATGAAATAAAAGTGTATTTGAAAATAAGGGTAATATTGTAAACTTATGCTCTCAGGAGAGTTATTGACTATTATAAAAACAGCAAGAGGGTAAGTGGTATATATTGATTACAGTAAGGGAAAAATTGGCAATATCCCAACTAATAATAGTAAGAGAATGTAATGTTAACTATTAAGTTAGGCCTCACCGTATTAGACTTTATTTTTTAATACTTAACAACAACAAACAACAATAATAATAAATTTTTCTTAATTGTTAACTTAGAGATCATAGTTCATAATAACATTAATGCACGCATTTATAAAATCATGATATTTATAATTTTATTTATTAAAATCATGATAGCATCTATTCATTTAATAAATTATAATCATAAAATAATTAGAATATTTTTTTAAATTAAGAAATAAATAAATTTAAAAAATTTATGCTAATAAAATACATTAAAAGATTTAATTTCAAGTTATTTGTAAAATCATAAAATTTTAAATTTACTGTAATCGAAAATTTTTACTTTAATATATTTTGGCCTGCATATTATTGATATTGATAGTCTACACGAGTGAAATGTACTTATTGCGGGTCTTTTTACATACTGTGCTTTAGCCCATATCTAATCATACCTTACTTTTAAGACTCACATACTTAAAATTCTCAGGCCAGCCTAACCGCGTTTGTGCCGTGCCATATCGCGTGTCTAACTAAAATGTGTTAGTATTATGTTTGTGGCATGCTATGTGCCGCCTTGACCGTTGGCCATCTCTAAGCAGATCCAGGGTGGTTCTTTGTTAGTCTTTGAAGTAAAGTTGCCAGCTTGACTTATGTTTCTGGTGGCGTTGTGTTGGTTGTGAAAACATTATTCTTTTGTTCGTTAATGGCTGTTGTTCAGAGTTGTCGGGGTAGCTCTCCATACTCTGAAGCTTTAAAACCAAGGCAAGGGAATGCAGTCATATGAAATCCTACCCGAAAAATAAATCACAAAAATCTATTAAATAAATTTTAAAAATATTAGGAAATCCTTGTTTAGATTATTAATATTGTAAATTTTAATTCACCAACAAGGATCGGTGCTCATAATTGATTTGGTCATTTGGACAAAGACATTTCAACTTTCCCTCTCTCTTCTGTTCTGTCAACCATTTTCAGTCTTTTCTTTCTTTATTGGTTTTGTTTTTATTTGCTTTAAGTTTAATTAAGACCCTATTTGTTGTTAAGCGGTTTAATAATCGTGCGTAATATCATGATTTTGATGGATAATCTACCTTAAGCTGTTAGATCTGGAATCTTAATTAAATTTCTTTTTTTTTTCCTTAAAAGTATTTTGTAGTGATTTTTTAAATTAATTCTCAGCTTTTTTTTAACGATTTAAAAAGAGTAAATGGTGGGCTGTTTTGGACAATTTACGGCCCATGAGAAGAAAAGCCCAAAATGAAGAGGCTCTGCTGATGGTATTGTGAGCAGTGGGCTCCACTTTCGGGCATCGTGTGTAAAAACACAATGTCGGCGAATACCGCCAATCAGAACCTGAAAACGACGCGCGAACACCCTGAGGAGTAATCACCACGCGCAATTAAATCCTCCCCTCACATTCATAAATTATAAAATATCTAAGGCGGCTTTCGTTACCGTTTTCCTTCAATCATTTTACATTTTATGAAAATGGGAAAATGCAATCCCTGTTTGGTCGGACCGCTTTCTGAGTCTTTGACTATATTCAATTATTAAAACCAGGGCGAAGCCAAAAAATTTTTTTTTGCTGGGCTAAATTTTTTACAAGTTCAAATATTATTTCAATTAAAAATAAAAATTTTAAAAAAATTTAATAATACATAAGAAAATATATCATATCTAAAAAATAGTTCAATTACAATTAAATATTATTTAAGTTGTGTATTACTATGCTTTCGAGAATTAAACTCATTTATTATCAATTTGAATCAATATTATCTACAAATTCTCTTTTAATGTAGATAATAATACAATATTAGAAACTCATTCTCCATCATATTTTGAAGTGGTATCTATACTCGTTCAATCGTTACAGTCGAAACATGAGATAAACATAAAAGAAGTTAAAAGAAGTTAAAAGAAGTAATCATAAATTCACTAACAAAACCATCAATCCATCACTATGACACATTGACACTATCTAGAAGCCAACAAATAAGTTTAATTAACAAATTAACATTATAACAAATAAGTTTAATTAACAAATTAACATTATATATAATGTGCTGGATCAAAATATATGATCGATCTTTATCAATGATCAATTTCAAATGCTCTATCTAATCTATCAATACTCAATTTAAAAATTTGAATGCTAGAATTCATTTGCTAAATTATAATCTTACACAATGAAATTGGAATAAGAATTAAAGAATATAATCTTTAGTCTTTACTACCTTACAATTAATAAATATATTGTAATTGATTGAATAAAAAATAAATTTATTATCTATTCCTACCAAGAAGAAGACGAAGAATTAAAGAAGCCAATAAAGAAAGCTCCCTTTTATTATTATTTATTTATATCAATGTCAAATTTGTAAATTAATAGAGTATTACAATCGTAAATAAAATAGTAGCAATTTTGTAAACTTTGCATATGTTATTTTTTTAAATTTTTTAAAAATTTGGGCGGGCTACGAGCAACACATAATTTCGCCACTGATTAAAACATAAAATAAACTTCTTTTATTTTTTACTTCTATTAAATAAAAGTGAAGAACACCGACATAGCATTCTCTAATTTCTTGATTGTCATGACTCATGACATTTTTTGACTTTTGATATAATATCTATGGTTAAATTTTGTTTGGGTGTCACTTACTATGTTCATTATACAAATAATCAAATATATTATAAAATATGTTTACTACAATTAGCATTGAAAAGAATTATTTTGTCAACTTAAAAAATTAAATAAGACAATCAATTAAACTATATCGTTTTAACATTATCACATATCTTATCTGATATGTATAGTCTTATCTTCGGTTCTGAATAAAATCAAAGACGCCCATCACGCTTTCACGTTCTTCAACAGCCTTAGTTATTTGGATTTGAGCCTCAACAGTGTTGTGTTAAGACAATTCACATAAAATGGGCATTTACTCGTCGACGATAGAGTGAAGCAACATCTATTGGGAACAGAGTGAGACAAAGTTCAAAATGACAGCAACAAATTTAAGTCTTTAGAATGTAGGCCTATATTAATTCAGTTTGTGAAGTTGAATATTAAAGATAAGTTAAAATTATATAATTTAATTGATTTAGCTTATTTAAAAATTTTAACATTTGATATCATTCGGTGCTCTTTTTAATGCTAATTATAATAAACATACCATAATTGTAATACAAATTAAAATTTTATCTAAAGTTCAAAATAGACATCATGACTTTTATCAGATAAATTACCATACCATTTTTATTTTCAAATACTAATTTTAGGCTCTAGCTACCGTGCCAGTTGGGCACCATACCCCCTTGTTTTGTCATCTAGTGAAGTGGTCGTTGGATGAAAAGTAGTAAGATCGTGCAGTTGTGAAGCGGCCGCATGGCAGTTCAAGGAAATCGGGAGTGCAAGTCAAGAGACGGGAACTGCTAACGGTGACATAATATTGTTAAATGAAACAAGAAAATGTTAGTGAATATAACGATTAAATTGATAGATGGAACAATTATATGTAGAAGCAAGTAGTTTGCCAGGGAGCAAAACAAAGTACTTTATTAACATGTTTTTTGTTGCAGGAGGCATATAGGATGTGGTACTGTAGCAGGGAAAAAGACAATGAGATTAACTGATGTTAATAAAAGTAATAATGAATAAAGAATGAAAAGCTAGATTTTAATTTTTTTTTTTGTAAATGTAGTAGATTACTTGTGTTAAAAAAAGTTGGAGCCGCTACATTCCGAAGGTTCGAAGAAATTGGAGGCAAAGAAAATGTGCAGTGAGGAAGTGGACGGATCATTGAATAGGTTGAAAGCATAGAAAAAAAATGAAAGACGCAGGCAGTGGATTGAATGCACGTAAAGCGGCAATTGGGATATGCACTTTGTTATTAACAATGGAATAGTATAGAAAGAAGAGAACTTGTATAAGTGGCATTATTTGTACTGCATGAATACAACAATAATGCAAGAATGAGATTAAAATAACAACAGAGTATGTATTATAAGAACAAGGAGGAAGGAGAGAAAAGAAATGGGAAAAAATATAGCTGAGAAGACAGTGATTTGAAACGAGAAGACAACAAATTGTAGAGTGGAGAGAAAGGAAATTTGTAATCAAAATATAGGGCGATTGGAGTGTACGAAAGCTGCATCCAATCTGAAGACATCTAGATTGGATTATTAAAGAATTTGACCTATCCGAGGGTAGGATTAGAGTACAAGTGGAAATTGATGAAAAGGTGAAGCAAATATGGAATGGAGTGGAATGGAAAAAATCAGTTCGGGGAGCAGGAGTTATAGAATTAATGGTAGCCGAAAAAGTCATGCACGTGTTGTTACATGGCTATCACCAAAGGCGAGGCTTGAAATGACACATATCTACGAAATTAGGTGGTTGCTTAAGATGCGAATGACCAAATGCACAACATCTGTTAAATAAGTTCGTTGATTATACAATAACCTTTGTTGGAGTAAAAACAATATGGTGAAGTCATTAATTTAACAGCATAGTTGAATTGCAGTTAAAGCAAAAATACATGAAGTAAATTAAACGGTGGCGCAAACGTTAATGGAAGGGGGAAATGGAACAGGCAGATTGAATATAGTACGAACAAATATGTAATATTTGTTCGAATTCGCTACAGCTGTAGGTGTTAGGAGGAGGATTCGGAAATGTAAGTTACAATGTCGACATAAGAAATAGACAACAAAAGTTAGACGCACGTAATTGTGATACTTCCACAAAATGGTAGCATGTTAGGAACAGGTATCAATGGTTAACAAAACAAATTTTAACTAGATCATAATTTGCAATAACTGAATATATGGGGCACACAGAATTTGTTTATATATCCTGGTTGGTGAAGTTTTTTTGATGGCGGTGATTATACTCGAGCAAACGGATAAGTTTCATCTCTAAGCATAACAAGAAAGATAAGATGGACAATTATGGAGGACACAGCATATAATGGGTTCAAAAAAGACATGTCTGCAGAGAGTCATCGCCACAGGCCTGTAATTTGAGTAAAGAAAAAGATTAAGTGAGAATTGAATTATGAATAACAATGTAACTAACTAACTTATTTCAATCCAAGCAGGAGGTCATATAGGTTTATCTATCAAATTGGCCTGTGGAGAAAAATGTAGACACATATAAGGTCAATGAAATATTCGCAGCAGTTGGGGAGGAATTGCAGGTTTATCTATCAAACATTCAGTAATCATTGCATGTACTTACAAAGATACCACATCAATCAACTACTAAATCCTTTTATTCTTATACAAATGCAAACATTTATTATCTAACTTTAAATTAATCAGTCGGCTAGGCAATTGTCGTATCAAATAAATAGGCCATTTTCAACTGCTCCTAAATAATCCCCAAATCATTTTGATAATTATTGCCCTCTACTCCACAATTTTGTCAATCTCTATACGAAATCTAACTTACCACCAGCTATATGCACAACAATTCATTATTCAACTCAAATTTTCCCATTTCAGCACCCATTACATTGTTGAGAACATATCCTTAAATTAATTTCTAATTTTTTGCCCTGTACTCCCAAATTTTGCCATTAATTGTACAAAATGTAATTTCCCACCAACTACTCTATTGACAACAAATGATTTACGTCACAAATCTCACAATCAAATAACACTGACCTTCAATTTTGTTGACGTAGTCCCTTCCATTTCATTCAATGCTACCACAACAAGCTACAAGTCGTTGGACGCCACTTCAAAAATTCCACACAGCAACGCTGCTCCAGCCACAGCTACACCTTGCCCACTTCAATTTCCTTTCTTTAGAAAAATCACAGGTGTTGGTCAAAAAGCGAGAAAGGGTTTACAGCCTCCTGAAAGTAATTTGGTTCATGAAACAGGTTTGGACAGTTGCCCACTTCAATTCATTTTTTCCCTTTTAAAATCCCATATGTTGGATTGAATTCGTTACAATCTACCGGCTTCACTGGATAATAACAAAATGAGGGGGTACAGTGCCTAGATAATAACAAAACGAGGGGGTACAGTGCCTAAGGGGTATAGTAGTTGGACCCCTAATTTCAACACAAGATAAAAATATATTTTCATATTCATTCAAATAAATCATTCTTATTATATAAAATAAATTAGAAAAACACCATTTCAAAAACAAATTAATGGGAATCGGCAATTTTAGAAAATGTACATTCTAATAAAATCATGAATGGAGCGTGATAGACACACACTCTTAGGTAGAACGTGTGTTATTACATTTCCTTTTTCTCAGCGGAACCATTTCGGCCAAGGCATCACTGTCAGCAAACTCCAAACAAGCACCTACCGACAACAAACCGAGCTAAAAAAACGGTGCCGTTTCTATCTTCTGATATGAATCACCACGCTCGTTTTATTATTTTATCAATGAGAGTGTCCCTCTTGTCGTCATCCTTACTCTCTTTTTCTTTTTTTAATTTAAATATTTTTTTTTTCTAATTTTTCTTATTTTAATAGACATTCTCGGTCCTGATTCTCTCTGTCACTCACAGTCTCTCTCTGCTCTTGACCTCAAAACAAGACTCAGATATTTCATTCTTTGTTACTTCCAAAACGACACAGTTTATTATTCTCTTACATTTCTCCAAGTTTTTGCAGCTTCCATTACAATTTACAGAGGTGCATGTCATGTCTTAACCGTCTTATGTTTTGTCATTTGTGTACTTTCGTCTGTTAATTTTTTTGCTGCATTGCAATAAATCTGTTATGTCTTTGCTACTTTGAGCTCAAAATAATGGGCGGCTCTGATTATATCAACTTTTATCTTCTCTGGATCTGATTTTAAGTTTATGATGAATAGTAAAGATAATAATAACTTTGAACAAAATTTTTAAGTAAATGAGAAATCATTTCGATTTTATTTTATTTGGATTCCTTAGCTGGTTTAAAAAAAAAAAAGAGCTCGGTTTTTGCTGGTTCATTGTTTGCTGTTTAGTTCAAGTTGTACTTTGCATTAAATGAGCGCGAAGCACTTTGATTTCTCTTCTTGCTTGTTTTATTTTTACATTTTTGGTTCATTCATTTTTTTTTTTAAAAAATATATCTCTTGTTTTCTTTCTTTGGTTTTACTTTTAAGCTTGTTCAGGATTTGTACATTTATCGTCTTTTCTACTTATTAGGTGTTGTGTAATGTGGATCATTTGATGACTGCACGGTGTTGCCTTAAGCTTTTGGTGAAAGAATGGAAAGCTCGATTCAGCTAAGGAAACTAATCGTATTTAATTTAAACCTGACGTGGGTGAAAATTTTACTTTTTTGAGTCCTAAATAAATGAACATTTTAACATTTGAAGGTCTGGGTCTCATTCATTTTCATCTGGAAGTTCTGCATTTTTCTTTACTCATTATGCATTTGATTTTGATTAATGCATATCTTAAATTCTGCTGTTAATCTACTGAATTACATGGTTCTTCCTTTTGTGTGTGGATTTTAGGAATTTGAGCCCTTACGACTGAAGTAGTGTAAAGAATTTGTGGCGGCGTGTAAGAGGTGGAATAGCTGTGTGTTTGTCCAACAATGGTTCTAGGTCTAAGTGCAAAGAACAGGAAAGATGCCTCGATTCGTGTTGATTATCAAATCCACATTCAGGATATTAAGCCATGGCCACCATCACAATCGCTGAGATCTCTCCGGTCTGTCATGATTCAGTGGCAAAATGGTGATCGACATACTGGGTCTACTAAAACGGTTGTCCCATCACTGGGGTCAGTTATTGGTGAGGGAAAAATTGAGTTCAATGAGTGTTTTAGGCTCCCTGTCACGCTGTTAAGGGATATGAATGTTAAAAACAAGGATGCTGATACATTCCTGAAGAACTGTTTGGAGTTCAACTTGTATGAGCCTCGAAGGGATAAGACCCAGTTGTTGGCCACTGCTACCATAGACTTAGCAGATTATGGCATTGTTAAAGAGACCTTAAGTGTTAATGCTCCTATGAACAGCAATAGGAGCTTTAGGAACACAGCTCAACCAGTGCTGTTCATTAAAATCCAGCCCAGCGAAAAGTCCGTGAGTCGTACGAGCTCCTCCTTGAGGGAAGGCTTTTCAAGAGAGGCCTCATTAGATAAGAATGGTGGTGAATCTGTTTCATCGCTGATGAACGAAGAGTACGCTGAGGAAGCTGAGATTGCTTCTTTCAGTGATGATGATGTCTCCTCACGTTCTTCTCCAACAGTTTCTTCAACAGTTGAGATGAATAATGGTTTTCCTCGAAATGAAGAGGTCCTTATTACTTTCCTTCTTCTTTTCTATTGTTGTTAATTTTAGTTCCTCCTTTTGATCCTGTTATAACTGAACAAATTTGATTTATATTAACCTGTTTATACCACTTCTGCTCCTGTTCCGTGCAAATTTTCTCTCCCTGCAGTAACTAATATTGGCTATTATTTTAGGTGCAATACACATTTTCATAGTTGTTTTCTTTGGTGGCACCCGTAATATGAACTTATTTCTGTACTTTGACCTTGTTATGGCCTTATGTTGAGACGAATATTATCCTGGATTGACTAATTATTTTTACTGTACTGGAAGCTTAATGATTTGCTCTAAATTGCAGATTAGATCAGTCACATTGTCAGATAGTGCAGAAGGTTTTAAAAAGGAGCAGGCCCTAGCATCAAAATTGCACCCAGATAAATCAAATATGAAGGCGCGGATATCACCACACGAACATCTGAAGGGGAGTTCATCTCGCTCGTCATCAATAGATTTATCTTGTGAACTTGAGGGCCCTGTAAATTTTCATGCTTCTGTGTGCAACTCTCCTAATTCTAGTCCATTTATCTCAAAAAAAGGGATAGCCCATGTTGTTCAATCTTCCTCATCATCCATCAGTAATGAAAATGCTAAAGAAGAGGACAGCCCTTGTCTGAGTGGCAATGACCACGAATATTTGACCAAGGTTCAAAGAAAGCTTCCTACTGGAAAATCTGCAATTAATGGTGATGCTGAACAAAAGTGTGAGGAAATTGCATCCAATAATTTTTCAGCAAAATTAGCATCTTCGAATGACAAACACTTTCTGATTCAGGAGATTGGCTCTTCAAACTGTAGGGATTCTCAAGTCAATGGGGAGAATGATGCAAATGGAAAAACTTGGAGAATGGGAAAAGTTTCCATGGAGGAGGGTGCATACTCAGATGATTATTGCAACGATTTTATGGAATATAGAAAGGAACAGGAAGACAACGGACTGGAAAGAGAGATCTCTGAGAAGGGAAGACACTCTGCAGGAGATGAACCGTTAAATTTTCATTCAGGAAATGCTACCAGAAATCAAGTCTCACTGGGAAGTGATTCACCTTCACCAAGCAGGGAAGATCTGGTAAATTTTGGAATGAAGGGAAATCTATTAAAAATTGACAGATTAAAGAATGTTAGGTCTGTTAGGTCATCATCAGACATAGCTAGGAGCAATGGTAATCAAAAAGAAGTAAAGGAAAATGGCGTATTGGGAGATGCACCGAATAGCGCAGGAAGCTTCAGGGGCCCGGAAAGAAAAGATAATAAGGTTTACCCAAGGGACACTAGAAGTGCCGTTGCAGAGAGCAAAGTCCAACAGTTGGAACACAAGATAAAGATGCTTGAGACAGAGTTGAGAGAAGCTGCTGCTATTGAGGCTTCTCTTTACTCAGTAGTAGCTGAGCATGGAAGTTCTATGAGTAAGGTCCATGCTCCAGCTCGGCGTCTTTCTAGGCTGTATCTTCATGCTTGCAAAGAAAATTCCCAATCAAGGAGAGCTAGTGCAGCAAGAAGTGCTGTATCAGGATTAGTTTTGGTTGCAAAAGCTTGTGGAAATGATGTTCCCAGGTAGGTAAAACCACATTATGCATTTCTTTGCTCACTCTAGAGACTAGAGTGATGCTCCTTGGACTTTATCACGTGTGAAGTTGAAAATTTCTTCAAATATTTTAATTCCTCTTTGTGATCACCTTAAAAACATTCTTTTAGGTTTGTAAGTTAACTAAATGAGACATTGATTGTACAAGCTCTAGGATGATCCACTGATGGCTGCTTTATCCTTCGCACAAATGCAACATTTGTCACAAATATCCAACTTAGTTAGGTTTTTGGGTTGAGGTCCCTTCATTCGTGCTACCGCACCTTCTGTATATGTCCATTTACTGTTTGAGAAAAATTCTAGAACTTTGTTAAGAGCTCGTTTAATAGTCTTGGCACTCTAATTACAGGTTAACATTTTGGTTGTCTAATTCTATTGTGTTGAGAGCAATTATAAGCCAAGCTACTGGGAGACTAGAGCAACCATTTGCTGCTGGACAATCTCTAGAAAGGAACAGCAGTCAAAGGGGAAATAACTATATAACATCTCCACTAAAATGGAAGGAGTCTGCTTCCAAAAAAAAGGACAATAGAAATGTTACACGTGGTAGTTTTGGTGACTGGGAGGACCCACATACATTGTCATCTGCACTAGAGAAGGTTGAAGCTTGGATCTTCTCCCGAATCGTTGAATCTATCTGGTGGCAGGTTGTAACTTAATTCTTTTGCCCCATTTTTTGAATTTAAGTGTAACACATCATATAGCACCTCAAAAAATGGCTTCATAGTTCTCAGCTGATTCTGTTTCCTGCTTTTATCCAGACTGACTCCACAAAAAGTGATTTTGTTGTTCTTAGTTGATTCTGTTTCCTGCTTTTATCCAGACTCTGACTCCACACATGCAGTCTGCTGCTGAAAGAGTGATGGATAGAGACATTGGTTCTTGCTCAAGGAAAAACTTAGTAAGGACTTCTAGTTCAGGTGATCAAGAGCAAGTAAACTTTTCATTAGACCATTGGAAGAAGGCTTTCAAGGATGCCTGTGAAAGACTCTGTCCTGTTCGAGCTGGGGGGCATGAATGTGGCTGCTTGCCATTGTTGGCTAGATTGGTAAATTTATAATCCATTTAACTCTTACCATTTATTTCTTTTCGATGATGAGAGCAGTGAATGATACATTAGATTGCATAACTTGTCATTGGTGTTCTTTTTGTGGTTGTGGTGTCTTTTTGCGTTGACATACCAACTATTTAGCATTGCAATTATCTTTGAATTGGATAAAACTCAATTGTGAAGCTTTAGAAGATTCTAACTCTCGCATAGTAAGATGTGACTTATTCTATAGACATTTCCTTTTCAGTTCTTTCCGAAATTTTGTAATTGTTATCTATAGGTGTTAAATGCTATGGAAAGCTTTTCAGCAATAAAAGCAGTTACATATTTGCCAATTAAAAAATAAAACTAGGTTGATTGATCTGATAATCCTAATGGTTGAGTTTTCCGAGAGTAGAGATGGCAAAATTACCTGTAAACCCGCAGAAAGCCGCTCGCTGCTAGTAATTTTTGTGGGTTGCGGATGGATTTAGTATTTCAAATTTAAACCTGTTACGGGTTATTGGTGGGTTTGGTATTGAGCAAAAATTCAGTGGATGTCCCTTACCCGCATTATCATTTATTTATTTATGTTTTGAATTTTCATCATAAAAATTACATTTTAAAAAAATTTAATCAGAAATATATTAAGCTAAAGTTATGACTCATGACTTAGTTTCCAAACCCCCCCCCCCCCCCTCACCACACACACACACACACAAAGATAGATACAATAAGCTTTTAATAAGTAGAAATTTTATAATTTCCAAGTTTAATATTACTAATATTTTATTTTAATTTAATTAATTTTGCTTGTTTTGGTTTAATGACTTGAGCCTAATGATTGCTTACTAAAGTTGAGTTTTTATTTGTTTAATTGATTGTTAACAGTAGTTGTCCAAAATTGACTTGTTAATATTGTTGACAATACTTGTATATTGAGTTGATTAAAAAAGGCGGAGCAAGGCATTGATTTTAATGATGGTGATTTACCTACAACAGAAACATTTTATGTTAGATTGATTTATCTTGTGTATTTATTTTAATGTTGAAACTTTAATTTCGAATTTACATTGATAAAATCTAGAGTTGAGTATTTTATGCTGATTTTTAAGATGTTATTAATTTATAGTTTGAGTTATATAATTTAATTTTTATTCATTATTAAAAGTATTTTTATAATATTTGTGAAGTTAAATGTGAGAACTCGCAAAACCCGTTGCGGGTTGCGGGTGAGTTTTTAATTGTTAAAACCCGCAGTGAGTTGGTTTTAAAAAAGTAAATAAAAACTTGCGGGCTGTTTTTTTTTTTTTTGGTAATTTACACTGGGGGTTTTTATTTAAATTTTTTGTGGCTACAGGTTTGTTAATGACAAACCCACGAGTGGTACCCATTGTCATCTCTAGCCTATGTGGTATACATTCCTACTACAAAAAAAAAATGTTATGTTTTCTTCATTGAGAAAAATCACTTGTGTACCAATTTAAACAAGATCCTAAATGCTCAACCATAGATTAGGTGTTCGCCGTAAATTAATATAGCTAACTTTAGTTCAAGCTGGTTAGCATCTTTTGACAATATTTCCAATGTTCAGACTGTTGATTAACTGCTAAGTGATCTGGTAATATTTTCAACTAAGGATTTTCAATTTTCTAAAATTTTTTTAATGCAATCTTTCTGCACATATTAAAATAATGGAGGAATGCAAAGAATAATGTAACCATTGTTTGATCATCCTATTTCTGGACCCCCAAGGGGGCGGCCCGCTTGGCTGAGGGCTTGGGTTCTCATGGGTCATGGGGTTAGGGCGCCCGGCAGACCCAGTTTAGGGCCTGGCGGGGGTGGACCCATATAAAAAATAAATCATTGTATTTTAGACTTGGTTTGTTTACATCTGAGGTTAAATGGCCTGGCTTGAGAGACTGCAATTACAGAGAATTTGTATACCCTACGATCTAGCCATAAGTGAATGCATATTTGATATCCTTATTGTTGAGAAAAAAAATCTTGTGTTTATCACTGTGAAATAAAATTCCTAAATGCTCCAGTGCAGCTTATGCATTTTGCAAAATTTCATGGCAAACTTTTGTTTAAATTGATTCGCACGTTTCCACAATATTTTCAGTGTTTACCGGCTGCTGAGTTTATCATATTATGTTTTTGAGCTAAGGATTTTTAGTTTTGAAAAGTTTGACATTAGAATTCTTTTCTACGTTGTAACTAGATAATGGAGCAATGTGTGGCTAGATTAGATGTGGGTATGTTCAATGCCATTCTTCGTGAATCTGCTGATGAGATCCCAACTGATCCTGTTTCTGACCCCATTAGCGATTCCAAGGTGCTCCCTATTCCAGCTGGTAAATCAAGTTTCGGGGCTGGTGCGCAGCTGAAAAATGCGGTAAGTGATACAAATTTTTGTTTTCGGTCTAAATTTAATGCCAGATCGTCAAACATCCTGGTACATGGGCCGGGGTTCTCTAACTTGTTTGTCAAGATATCATTTCCATCTGAGCTCTTTGTTATTTCTCTGCAAGGTTGTTTGGTCTTTATGCCTATATTGTCGAATAATGCAATTATGATTTTTCTTGGGGTTGTAGGAGAGAAGTTGGAGTTTAAAATTTTCTATGTATGTTTAAACTAATACAAAATTTAGAAGCATCAATCATATTTCTTTCCTTCCGTACTTTGGATCCCAGATTGGCAACTGGTCTAGATGGCTGAGTGACCTTTTCGGTATGGATGATGATGACTCACTTGACAATGAAAATGACCATGATGCTGATGATGAGAGACAAGATTCATCATTCAAGTCTTTCCATCTTCTCAATGCATTGAGTGATCTCATGATGCTTCCAAAGGATTTGCTGTTAAGTAGAAGCATCAGAAAAGAGGTTAGCACACAGTTCCTTTTAGCGTTAATTGTGTATCATCAGTACTTTGCTATCCTTATTCACATAGCTTTATTTTTTCATTTTGAAGGTATGCCCCACCTTTGGTGCACCATTGATAAAGAGGGTTCTTGACAATTTTGTCCCGGATGAGTTTTGTCCCGACCCTATCCCACGTGTTGTTCTTGAAGCCCTTGACTCTGAGGTTAGTCCATGTAAATGGATCTTCAACATTTTGCTTTTTCAACTGCTCATCTCATCTGTAATATTCTGGAGGTTGATTATTCCCTGTGAAAATCATGAAATATTTGGAGAGACAAAAGTGGTGACAGTTTACTTGGGGAAATAATTTTGGTAGACCAGACCAAAATTCTGACTTTGGAGTGGATCTCAGATGTATTTGATGCCTCAAAGAATCTGCTTGATAAATCTGTAATAGCCTTGGTGAAGGTTGGAACTAATCTTCAGGCTTTTATTTGATTCAGGATCTTGAAGCTGGGGAGGAATCTATCACAAACTTCCCATGCATTGCAGCTCCACCACTCTATACACCACCTTCAGCTGATTCTGTTGCCAGTACTATTGGAGATTTTGGAAGCAAATCTCATCTGACAAGAAGTGGATCCTCGGTGCTTAGAAAATCCTACACCAGTGATGATGAGCTGGATGAACTGAATTCTCCTTTGGCTTCAATCTTTATTAGCAGTTCTTGGTCTTCACCTGTTCCTACAAGGCCCAGCTGGATATCCAAGGGAAATAACAATCAAAGTGCTGTCAGATATGAACTCCTTCGAGACATATGGATGAACAGCGAGTAAATATAATATAGATTCTCTAATACATATGAATAACAAATATTGTATGTAAATCTGTAGTCCAATTTTGGTTTTGTGGATTTTTCTGTTTCTGTACAAAGAAGTTTGCATTACCTTAGCATTCTGAGAATGACATAGCTGTATCCCGAATAATTCTCGTACGAATGGTATGATAATTTTGGTTTTGATGGTCACTAAAGGGATCCTGGGCAGAATGTAGGTATTTACAGTTTTCATTTTTTAATCCAGAACTTAAAAGGAAACTTTATATTTTGTGCTGAGCCTCTGATAATATATGTAAACTTCCCATGGAAAATGAAAACACCAAAATGCTTATGGGTACTTATTTTTCATATTTTGAAGTTCGATAAATTTCCCCTAGAAATTTCACCCACAAGGCCACAAATAATCTTATTCTTGCAATCAGTTGCCAGAGTTAAAAGCAGAGACTCGAAGCAAGACCAATTGCTTAATTGAGTATATAAGAATTGTAGATGGATTAAGATAGGGGAAAAGGCAGAGGAATGGAACCAAGAACGAAAGGAAAAATGCATTCTTGATATAATAGTATTCATATAGGCCACAGCAGTTTTCTCCACTTCTCATATCTGAATCCAAATTACAATACAAACTCAGCATCCTTTGACCGCAAAATGACAAAATTTCAAATCAACCAAATCAAAATTTTAATTCACTCTGTAACTCACATTATACATATTTACTATCACGCCGGGATATGATTAGAATAAAGTAGTCTCTGAATCAGATGAAAACTATTTCATGCGGTCAACTTCTGGGAAGAACTAACAGCATTCATATGCTGGAGATGTAATGCAGACAACAACCCTTGCCAGGTTTCTCCGGGTGCAGCTGCCACTTGAAAGTTAAGAAGTTTCCTTTGTTTACTGTAATAATCTTCCAATGACTTGCCCTGAAATGGTTAAATTTATCCGATTAACAAAAATTTCCGATTAGGAGTCATATTGGTTTTATTCAGCATCATAAATGAACACTTCGTTCCTAAGATCATACACTAGGATAGAAGGGCCAACACCAAACTTATAGACAATCCAGTCTCATGTGTACGAAAATTATACAACATTGACACTGAAATTAACAGCAGTAGTAAGACCAAGTGACCAAACTACCAATCCTTTTCAGCACAGTATAGTAAAACCTCGACAAATAAATGTGGATAAACGAATAACTTTGATTAAATAATAAAATCTTCCGGTCCCAACCTAGGCCAGTATAATTAATTAATAATTTCGCTAAATGCATAAGACAATTTTTTTTAATAAGATGATAATTTTTTTTTAATCCTTTAGGGCACAATGAAAATATAAATTAATAATCAATCAAATACAAAAATTAATAATGAATAAAATATAAAATTCACAACATTAAGGATTTTTTTTTAATAACTTCAAATATCTGAATTCAACTCTTTGCAAAATATGCATTTAAGGTTGTTTGTGTTTTCTTTGCTCCTAAATTGAAGTCAACCTCATCCTTAATTTTTTGCCCAGCATGCACTACAATTGGTATAATTTTTTCATGTTGTACAAAGTAGTTGTTTAAGGTTATTATTGCTTGAAAGGCCTGTTTCAATTAAAAAAATAATATATTGAATGAACTTGAGAATAATTTTGTATTTGCATTTCTTAACATCAAATGCTTACACGATGGTGATATACTGTACATGATTACACAAACTGAATAAAGAATTAAAGATACTGTATAATTACAAATTTCCTAACTATAAGCTTATACTATTATGGATAGTAGCAGTTGGAGGAAATAGTTTTGAACAGAGAAAGCACGATTTGTGCACTTTTAGGTAAGTATGTACATGTGCCGACAAAACTCTTCTTAAAACAAAAAAAAACTCTCCAAATTAATAAATTTTCATTTATCAATAAATTATTCATTTATTGATAAATAAATAACTACGCTAAAATTTTTTTTTTTTCATAGTCCCAACAATACTATTTTCTAGAGGTTTTAATGTATTTACAAACGTATATTCTTCTAAGCTTTGATTCAAAAATTAAAAGAAATAAATAAATAAAAGAGGGTAGCTTCTTGTACCTGCTCTGTGTAGATACGGAACTTCTCCTTCCAGGCACTGGCTGCATCAGCAGCAGAAAACCTGGCACTGCCCAAGCCAAGCAATTCTTTATGAGGAGAAAAGGCTTCACTTTCTAGATTCCTTTGAACCAATTGGTCCTCAATTCTCTTAAAATTAACGACTAGATCAACATCCACAATTTGATCAAGAATTTCCTGCAAAGACATCCAGTATTACAAGGACACATAAGACACAACGAACCAGCTGCTGGCTTATTAAGAATGTTATAACCAAAGTGTACATCTTATATAATCACACAGCACCCATAGAGAGACAAGAGAAAAGAAATGCAAAAGCTATGATATAACAGAACTTCAGACTTACTGCTTGAATCCTTGTCCGAGGAATTCCATCCAGAATGAACCCACTTTCTCCCCTGTAGTATCCTTCTTCCAGCCTCTTTGACAACAATGCAAAAATTACATCTTCTGGCACAAGCTTTCCTTCATTTACAGCATTTGCAATCTAAAGTCGGGGAAAAACCCCAAAAAAAAAAAAAGGAAAATCGAGGAACAAAAAATAAAATATCCCATCATGATAATTGGAAAAATAAGATATTTCACACTGTAATTAGCTTTAAAAAAATGAAAAATAGGCATGTCATACCAACAAGCCATACTAGGAGAAACAAAAACAAAAACAAAAATTACAAAAGACAAGCAAGCTGTCATAAAAACTTCCATTAGATAGAAAAAAGAAAAAGAAAATCATGGGGATATGCTTTAGTTTTGCATTGAACTAACACCATTGATAACACTTCAATGTCATACATTGAACTAACCCTATTGATATAATTTCATTTCACTGAATACAAGGTCACCAAACTGTCTATCTGTCTGTCTACAAAGAAACAAATTTCGATTAATTATCATCAAGCAAGGAAATTCAGTGTAAATAAATCCTATCAAAAAATAAAATGATCATAAAAAATTGAATGTAACTGAGATTCACCTCAACTAATTTCTCATTTTCTTTTACAGGAAGCTTACTCCCCAACCTTCATCACTTCCCACCATTTTACATTTTAGGACAATATAATTATAAATAAAATTTCCCTAAAATAATTACTAACAAATTGACATAAATTGAAGGCCCTTTATACAAAAGAAAATTAACCTGTTTATAGAGAGCAGATCGAGGGCTAAGCTCTTGTCTAACAAGACTTCCCATTGAAATATGAGGAACTTCTAGAAGCTTCGACAGATTCTCGGCGTACACGTGCTTCTTCACACCCGGGTCACCAATTAACACCCACTGCACTCCTCTCCTCGGCGGCGACCCAGCCGAGTCGAGCCGCAGCATCGCTTCTCCAGGAAGATCGTACTCCCCCTCGTCGTAGTCGTACTGCAGCTGAGCCGCGGCCGCCGATCCGTAGGCCCGGCTTCTGGCTATCTGGCGCAGCTGTAGGGCGGCGGCTAATCTCAGTCGGCTCAGTCCGGCCATGGCGTGGCGGCGCTCGAAAGATATTTTTGTTTTTGGAAAGTTGAGAAGCTGGCGAGGGCTTTTGGGGGTTTACAAAGAAGAGGTTTTTGAGAAAGGAACGCCCACAACAGTCACAAAAAGAGTAGGGCCAAGGGATTCGGAATTACGATATTGCCACTGTCTATTTTTGCGTGCCACGTGGTAGGTGATTATGGGATAGGCACGTTGAACTCCACGCGATAGGGAGAGTTGACGAGTAAATGGCTGACGCGTGGAATTTGTTGGCAACCACTAGGATTTGTAGGTGTCTGATTTTCTGCCACGTGGAATTCGATGCTGGGCTTTATTAAGAGCAAAGAGGTGAAATTTAATCCATGACCTATTTTACTAGTCACACCCCCAAAAAGTCTACTAAAACCCTTTTATGAATTTACAACTTTAGCCTATTTTATTGAAGTTTTTATAGACTTCTCGACAATATCTACTTTATTTAGATTTCGAACTCCAAATGAAAGTTTCAGCGGCTCAACTTGCCGAAGTTTCTTCAGTTTCGTTTAGTTTAGTGGGCTTTTATTATTATTATTATATTTTTTTTAAGTAAATCCAAGGAGTGCATAATTTGGAAATTTACTTCAATAAAGGTGCAAATCTATTTGCACTTATAATTATTTTAAGAAAAATTATCTCTTCATCATATTTTTTTTTTATTATATGTATATTTAACCACCGCAAAATTTTAACATATGCTTTGCACCAACTTTATTTTTAAGTTTGTATGAATCAACCACTTTAACACTAACAAATGATTATTTTATCCCTAAATGAATTAAAAGACCATTTTATTCTACAAAATTTTAAAAAGTAGAAAAATTATAATTAGAAGAATGTCCCTAAATTTAATAAAATCAATAAATTTTAAATCCAATATGTTAATTTTTTATAATTATAACTTCATTTAAAAATTATCATGTAAATTTTTTGTAATCATAAATTCATTTAATTTGTAATGGGAAGTTTCTTAATATTAATTATAGGGAAGTTTACAATAATTATAGGGAGTTTTGCTCTTTGTGTAATTTTTGTAAACTTCCCTATACTTAATTTAATTAAATAAAATTATAATTACAAGATGTTATGTTTTATAATTATAATTTCATTTAAAAATTATCATCTAAGATTTTGAGATTTATTTGTTTTATTGAATTTAGAGATATTCTTATAATTATTTTTTTTTATTTTTTAAAATTTTATAGAATAAAATAGTCTTTTAATTCATTTTCGAGTAACATGGTTATTTTTAGTGTTAAAGTAGTTGATTGATATAAGTTTAGAAACAAAAGTGGTGCAAAGACCATGTTAAAATTTTGTAGTGGTTAGATGTATATATGACAAAAGAAAGATGTTACAAAGATAATTTTCCTTATTTTAACCAGGAGATATTAAGGCCCCAAGTGGAGACTTGAACCTTCGCTCTCATTGAACCTTCGTTTAATTTATTTTTTTACAATGGTTAGTGTAGCGGGTGTGGATGTTCATCATGGAATGGTTTGTTTAGCAGCGCTAAGATATGAAATCTTGAAGGGCTGGATATGCTAGCAAGTGCTGAAATTACAGTTTATTATGATGTTTTTATTTTTTTTTGAGAATATTATGATGTTGTTGATATTGCAGAAACGGAAGCCTTCTACTTTGATTTAATTAGGAGTAGGTTTCAATAATGAGGAACGTTTTTTTAATATTGCTATCTATGTATGTATGTATGAGACAATTATCCGATCTGAGATTTTTTTAGATTATAATATAATTTTGGACACGAATTCTAGCTGTTGGATTGAAATCCAATGACCTTTACTTTATTTTTGTTTAATTATTTTGCTGCCATCATGCACAGCAAAATTGTGTTCTTTGAAAATCATATTCAAAGGTCACAAAAGCATCTCAAATGAAAGAAAGCCCATTACCATCATTAGGATGATTTAATTTTTATAAAATTAATGGAAATTAATATTTAGTTCCTACTTTTAAGAATCGATAAAAAAAAAAAAATTGTCCCCCAATTTTATGTTAACAAAGACCAAAAAAGTTATTATATATCATGCATGTTTTTAATTAGTAATGAATATTTTGCTTCATATTTTTTCTTGTTTTAATACTCCACTATTGTATATTTAGTATGACTAATCTAATGATCAAAAGTGTTTATTTGATTCCAAAAGCTCATTTTATAAATTTTTATATTGTTTGGTTATATTTTTAATATTTTGAGTAAAAGATTAGATAAATTATTTTGTCTCCACTAACAAAACTTTTAATTATAGGCTTTTAGGAGTAATGGTTGGAAAATTTTTTTAAAATATTAAATTATCTAAATTATCATTCACTTATTTCACAATCTTATTTCATTCATTTAGAAATATAATTTTAAAAATTTTGTATATTAAAGTAATTTTATAATTTTTTTATAATAGTTTTCATTGACAAATAAAAAATTAAATTTTTTGATAAAAATTTTATTAATAAAAATTCTATTTAAATAAATTCTAATTAAAAAATATGCCAAATGAAGTTAGTATGTAAGCCCTTGGTCTAATACTCAACATAATTCTTTTCCTACAAATATGAATGGTGGTGGTAGATAACTTAATATTCCTAAATGGGGTTAAAATTTTAGACCGAGTCTCGATAGACTTCCAAGTTCCAATGGCAAAACCAATCAATGCCTCAATAGGTCAAGTATTTAAATTCTCAAATTCAGGAAAAAGGGAGAAAAAACAAAAATAAAAGAAGAAGAATCGCATTTTCAATATCTTTTTACTAGCCGAAGCAAAGTATAAACTCTCATGGGACTGATATTTTAAATAATGCTTTTCACTTTTCCTCTCTCACTCTCTACCATACGTGAAATTATAAAATATATCCGAAGTATTATATTAGTTATATAATAAATAAACCATGTTATGTTATGTATGTATTTATTTTAAAAAATCATCATACAAATAATGGTTATATTAAATATAATTACACATATCACACATGCATTAACTGATTGTATTACCTCTAATATATTCTAAAATTTTTGTTACCTCACTTAATACGATCGCCTCTAAATTAAACGGGGTTTAGGATGATTTCACTTTAGACACGTGAACTTTACCCACTTTATTAAACTTGTTTGATACAAAATCCCACATATTCTTCATAAGCACTTTGTCTTTAAAATCTTTAATCAGCGAAAGGCACTGCATACCTGGAACAATAAATAAATCCCTTCTTCTTCTTCTTCTTCTTCTTTTGTTATCCTTTAACATGCATATAAAGATCATTTGTCGCTTCAATACTTCATGCATGGTAAAGCTAGCTTCATTATATTTTCTTGCTAATACCCTTAAAACTTTTTAATAAAGAAAAAAAAAATAGTATAATTCTGCAGGTTGCTCAAGAATAGAGTGGGAACTCATGAAGATTTGATTCATAAGTCAGAAGAGAAATCAAATTTGTAAGTTGTAAGTACATGCAATTTAAATTAGTTACTGTTTCATTAGCATTTTCAATGTACTTGAAGTATGAATGTTCAGCTTTTCAAGTACTCACTCTGATTCTTGTTGAACCCAAGCAGAACTAGAAGAACATTGCTATGGCAGAAAGGGATCAGATTGTGGTTGATGTAAAACTATTGGGATGTTCCTTGGAAGATATGATGGCAGATAAGCTCGGCATGGCACTTAATGCTAGCATCTTCAAAACCCCGAAAATTCTCTTCAGGCATAATGAAAGCGCATACATCCCTAATGCATTTTCATTTGGCCCTTTTCACTGTAAAGATGAACAACTCAAACTTACACAAAGAATCAAATGGAAGTACATGCAAGGCCTCCTCCGAAGATCACCAAATCCACATCTCAAATGGAGGGAGCTCATCGATGACATCACTTCTCTCAAAGATCCTGCTCGACAGTGCTATGCAGGTTCTATTGACTTGGATGATCAAGAATTTATAGAAGTTTTAGTGCTTGATGGTTGCTTCATTATTGAGCTATTCCGCAAAGACGCTGGTATTTTAGAAAAAGAGTCTGATGATCCTATCTATGCCATGTCTTGTTTTCTAGAATATTTAAACCATGATCTCATTTTGCTTGAAAACCAAATTCCTTGGCTAGTTCTTGAGCGTTTGTTCGGCTTGACAAAGGTTTCTGATCCTGAACGAAAGTCTTTGATTACACTTACTCTCGATTACTTCGCTAACATCTTCTCATCTGAAAAACCTGAAACAAAGCCAGAGCAATTCGAAGGCCAAAACATCAAGCATATTCTTGACCTACTGTGGCATTCATTGGTTTTGCCTTTGGAAAATGGGGAAAAAGGCTCTAATAAAAAAGGAGGATGGGAACCTTGCCCTTCTGTCATGAAGATGCAAGAGTCTGGAATCAGGTTACAGAGAGTAAGCACAGATAGTATCCTTGATATTAATTTCAGAAATAATGGTGTTCTTGAAATCCCACCTTTGCTTATCCAGGAAACAACAGAAACTCTTTTCAGAAACCTCATCAGCTTTGAGCAATGTTGTCCAAATTACGAACCAATAGTCACTTCTTATGCCAAGCTCATGGATTGCCTAATTGACACCAATAGAGATGTAGAGTTACTCTATGAGTATTTCCTTATCGATAACTGGCTGAATATTGGGGATGTAACTCAGTTTTTCAAAAAGCTGTACTATGATGCTCATGTCAAGTATTTTTATTATCATCCTGTTTGCCAGGAAGTGAACCGGTACTGCGGGCACTTGAGTTCCCGTTGGAGATTTGCATACATGCACAAGTATTGTGGCTCCCCTTGGGCTGTTGTTTCTCAAGTTGTTGGTGCTATTCTTTTGATTCTGACAATCTTGCAGACTTTGTTTTCCAGTCCTCCCTTTAATCATGATTAAATTGTTGAATACTGTGTAAACCAAATGTAATTTAGTTGAATAAGCCAAGAATCTGTTTTTGCTTTGTTTGTGATACAAGTTGGCCAAGTCCAGGTATGAAATAAATGTATCTTAGTTCATATTCGACTGAGATAATCTTGTTTGTTTGCGCATTAAGAGATGGCGGTTTCAGTTTGCTCGGTTCATCTATACTTTTTTTTCCCCCCCTCTCACAAAAAGATGCTATTAACCTTGCAAATACCAAATCTAGTTTCTTTTCTTTTTCTGTGAATTGAACGTGGCATGGATGAACCAGATTACTCAAGTTTTTGGTGAATGTGAAGCATAAATTAACTTTGATTAAATATACAGGTAACCTTACTTTTCTACATATTAAAAAGAAAATTGAACTTTTATAAGTAACATATCTTTCTTGCAAAAGAGGTTAAGAGAAAAGACGTGAGATGCAACACCCATAGGTACACTTGGGTTTAATTTGATTCTCACAGCCTGATATTATCTTGGGACTTGAGTAATATGCATCTACTTGTCACTTGTCAGAGAATGGTGAAGCCATTGAAGTTCTGAGTTATAAGAGAGTTATCTTTTGTTCAAAAAGATTGGTGCAGCTGGTGGACAAGTAAACTTATCACATAATCCTTGCTAGCCAATGACTGGCAAATCTAGCTCTAGAAGAAATGGATAATTCTCATGGGAATCTTCTTCTTCTTCTTCTTCTTCTTTCTTTTATTTTCCACTTTACCCTTAAGAATTGGATAACTGAATCATTAAGCTCTGTTTCAAGAGGGATAAGATAGTGCTTGACGAGAACTCTTCAGAACCTTTACTGAACATTTTTGCTCCTGTAAGATTTGTATAACCGTCAGGCATCATTATATCAGATTTCTTGTTAAGGACAAACTTCTTTGTTTTTTCAATGAATGATAACTAAAGATTCGTGAAATTTTCTTTTCATTTCACTGAAGATGGACTGTTTTCTACAAATGGTTTGCTGCGGGTTGGCCAAAGAGGGACATGTACTTGACGTGTGGCATTATAAATTAACCACATCAGGTAAGAGTTACAGATGCCCCAAGTAGTAGCATTTACTTAAACGTTGTTTGAAAACTACTGATTTAGATGTAAGAAAAGTGCTTATAATGTTTTCTGCTTTTAAATTTGGTTTTAAATGCCGGGAGAACTCTGTGCATGTGCAAATCGACAGCTGCAGAAGCTTAAAATTTATAGCTTCAGTAGTCTAAAGGAGTTTAGGTTTAATAGCTTCAATACTCTATTAATTCAGCTTCAATACTCTAATAAGGTTTAGGTTTAATGAATTTACTGCGTCATACTCAAAACTATTTATTAAACTAATAAATTCAGTGTACATTTTGCAGGATGCTTAAGAATAGAGTGGGAACTGAAGACTGGAATCATAAATCAGAAGAGGAATTGAGTTTGGAAGTTGAAAGTATTTGCATTTTAAATAAGCACCTGCTTCATTAGCATTTTTAAAATACTTGTAAAATGAATTAATGTTCAGCTTGTTGTTAATCAGTTAGGATTTGCTTTCAAACACAAGTAAAACTACTTCCTAAATACCAAACATTATTACTGCCCGGAGCAGTTTAGTTTATAGCTTTTTATTCATTTTTCACACTCTCACTACTACTGTTTTTCCTTCTCTGTTTCTTGTTAAATCCAAGCAGAACAAGAAGATATTGCTATCAAAAAAAGAGGTGAGATTGTGATTGATCTAAGACTGTTCGGACATTCATCTGAAGATGTCACGGCTGATAGGCTCAGCATGTCACTTAATGCTAGCATCTTCAGAGGCCCGAAATTTCTCTTCAGGCAGAATGAAAGAGCATACACTCCTTGTGCATTTCCTTTGGTCCTTTTCACCACAGAGCAGAACAACGGAAACTTATAGAAAATATCAAACGGAAGTACATGCAAGCCCTCCTCGACACCAGCAAGTTACTCAAAGAAACTGCTGGTTAATTGAATTGGGTGAGCAAGAATTTATGGAAGTTTAAGTGCTTGATGGTTGCTTCATTATTGTGCTATTCCGCAAATATACCTAAAACCTCAGATGATACTATATTTGCCATGTCTTGTTTTCTAGAATACTTAAACCATGATCTCATTTTGCTTGAAAACCAAATTCCTGGGCTGGTTCTTGACCGTTTGTTTGGCTTGATAATGGTTTCTGAACAAGAGTCTTTGATTACAATTACACTAATAAATGTATTACTTCATACTGGAGTGAGATAATCTTGTTTGTCAGTGCAATAGGTGATGATGGTTTCAGTATGATTAATCTATGCCAATAGTATTTTTGTTAATATGAAGCATAAAACTTTTTATCAAAGTAACGTTTAGTCTTAGGAAGAAAATTAAATTTGGATTAATATATCATGCTTGCAAAAGGTTAAAAGGAAAGAATTGAGATACTCTCCCCACGTGTCCTTGGGTCTAATATGATTCCAAATCCAAATAATACAGAATTGGATGAAAAGGGAGGAATTTAGATGAACTATATGTTCGTAAATGTTAAGCAAACTATATATTGCAGAACCAGTCCCATAAACTTGCTTTCAGTTAATATTTTCAAGTCAAATTAACCGGCATGCATCAACATGCCCGAGAATGGTGAATTCATTTCATGCATTGAGTTACAAAGAGTTAAGAATTATCTTCTGTACAAAAAGATTGTTGCCATTGGTGGAAAAGGAAGCTTATATATCACCCTTGTTATGCTAGCCAATGTAGGGACTATGTCTCTGATCAATGGGACATTTTATCATTTTTCAGTAATCGAAGCAACAGATAATTCTCTAGGAATTTGCTTTTTCTTCTTTTTCTTTCTTTACTTTTTTGACTTTATCCTAAGAATTACATTGAGCCATTAACATCTATTTTAAAATGTCTAAGATGTTGCCTGCAGAACACTCTTCATGTACTTCATTGAAAAATGTTGCCCCTGCAAGATTTTCAGTAACCAATAGGCATCATAAGATCTGATTTCTTGTTCTAGTTTGTAGTGCCACTCAGTAATTTACCCACTCTATTAAACTTGTTTGATACTATATCCCACATATTTGATATCCTACAATATTCTGCAGCTAGCAGGCTGCCTAAGATAGAGAGGGAGTTGCAGACTGAAATCAGAACTGGGCAAGACAAATCGAGTTTGTAAGTACTTGGTCTTAAAATAGGTACCTCAATTATTGCTAGCAATTGATATCCTTTCGCAATTTAGAATCTGTGCTTGATTAGCATTTTGAAGATACTAATTTAGTATGTAAACGTTCACCAAGTCCAGAGCTCGAATGGAGCATGAAGGCAGCTTATCAACTGGATTAGGTCCCTCCAAGATGCTGCCTGAGATTGCTATGCAGGTTCAGCTACATTGAGTGAGCAAGAATTTATATAAGTTTTAGTGCTTGATGGTTGCTTTATAATTGAGCTATTCCACAGGGACTCCGATATTTTGCCTAAAGACTCAGATGATACCATATTCACCGTGTCTGGTTTTCGAGAATACTTAAAACATGATCTCATTTTGCTTGAAGACCAAAATCCTTGGCTGGTTCTTGAGCATTTGTTTAGCTTGCCGATGACTTCTGAACAAAAGTCTTTGATTACACTTACTCTCAACATCTTCGGTAATATCTTCTCATCTGAAAAACCTGAAATAATGCCAGAACAATTCCAAGGCCATAACATCAAGCATAATCATGACCTACTGAGGCATTCATTTTCAGTGAAAACCAACTGCCGGCTTGCAACCTTTTCAGTGTGCCTCAGGCATGAAGAAGCTGGAAATAAAATTCAAGAATGTTTGTTCAGATAGGATCTTGGTTATAAAATTTTTCAATGGTGTCCTTGAGATGCCATCTCTGCTATTTCAGGAGACAACAGAAACCATCTTTCGAAGTCTCATCAGCTTCGAGCAACTTTCTCCAAATTGCTTACTTATAATCAATTCTTATGCCAAACTCATGGATATTCTTATCGACATCACCAAGGACATGAAGATACTATGCCAGAATGGTATTATCGATAACTGGTTGAATCCTGACAATTCTTCAACAAGCTTTGCAATGATGCTTATATCAGTAAATTTTATTATGGTAGCCTTTGAATAAAGAAAATTATGAAGTAAATTACTTCAGATTTCGGTCAAATGAAGCATAAGATTTTGATTAATTGAATATGCGAGCAATATTTTAGTCTACAGTTTTGAAAGAAAATTAAACTTCAATAAGATAGCTTTGCTGGCAGAAGAGGTTAAGAAAAAGGAATTGAGATAATATAGAATTGAAGCAAAAGGGGAGGACCTGACTTGAGTAAAATGTTTGCAACAGTTAATCAGACCATTGGGAAACAAGTCTCATAAACTTGCTTAGGGATAACTTCCAGTTCCATTCAAATCAACTAACAACAAGCATATACTCATCAGAGAATGGTGGTGCCATTGAAAGTTCTGAGTTAAAACAGAGTTACCTTTTGTACAAAAGATAGATGCATTTGGTGGAAAAGTAAGCTTACATAAAAATACTTGCTAGCCAATGAATGCAAATGTTAGCTCTGGAGGAAAAGAAACCTGGAATATATCTCTCTCAATGGAACAATTTAATCATTTTTTAGTCCTGGAAGCAAAGAATAATTATCAAAGGAATTTGCTTTCTTTTCTTTTCTTTTATTTTTTCCTTTAAGGCACCGTAAGTTCTGATTTCTAGTGTGTAACCAAAAGGCATCACTCACTCAATTAGAACAAACTTCTTTTTTCTTTGACGAATTATAGGTAAAAGATTCACGAAATTTTCTTTCCATTTCAATAAAACGTTGAATGTTTATCTGAAACACTTAATGGCAGAGTGGCCAAAGAGAGCATGCTCCTGCTGTATGGTCTTAGCAATTAACCATACCAGGTAAGATTTATAGGTTCTTCAAGTAGAAGCAGTAACTTGTATAGTTTTTGTTATACTCAGTTTGGCAAACTGAAAGTTCTTATATATAGATGTAAAGAAAAGTGCTCATAATATTCTGTCCATTTTAACTTTTCACAAATCAGGAAAAGCAAGCTGAGGATTTGAAGATCCCTGTTATGGCAGAAGCTCAAAGAGATCACAATGCTGTCAATGTCGAATCTTTAGCATCTTCCTTCGGAAACATGCTAACTGATAACCCCTTCATGTCACCTCATTGCTGCATATTCAGAACACCGAAAATTCTCTACAGGCACAATGAAAAAGCATATGATCCCAATGCCTTTCCCATCGGGCCACTTCATCATGAAAATGAACAACTCAAACCCACACAAAAGACCAAATTGAAGTACTTGCAAGGCATTCTCAGCAGATCACCAAGTCCAACACAACAATTGAGGCAGCTTATCGAAGCCATCAGGGAATTTGAGAGAGACGCCCGCGAGTGTTATGCAGGGTCAATCTAATTCAATGCTGAAGAGTCTGTTAAAACTCTAGTACTCGATGGTTGCTTCATCATTGAATTATTTGTCCGCAAAGATGCCAATGAGGTACCTAAAACCCCGATGACCGCATATTCTCCATGTCCTGTTTGCCAGAGTTCTTAAACCATGACCTCATTTTGCTTGAAAACCAAGTTCCTTGGCTTGTCCTTGATCGTTTGTTTAGCTTGACAATGGTTCCTGGATGCAAGTCCATAATTTAACAAGCTATTGACTTCTTTGCCAACATTTTCTCAGCTACTAAACCTTCTATAAATCCTGAATAATTCAGAAACCAAGACATCAAGCATATACTTGACTAGTTAGATGTCGCAGACCGCTCAAATTTTCCAGTTAAATTAAGTTAAAAGTGTGCGATGCCGTGACATAAGGCTCTCATAACTCTTACCTTTAAGACAAGACGAATCCGATGGAATGCATTTGGTTCGGCAGCCTTTTCCTTCTGCCACAAATATCAAAGAAGCTGGAATAAAATTCGACAGAGTAGTTTCCAATAGCATTTGGACAGAACATTTGGCAATGGCATCCTTGAGATCCCACACCTTTGCAAAGGATGAAAAAATACGCCCACCGTGGGGCTCGAACCCACGACCACAAGGTTAAGAGCCTTGCGCTCTACCGACTGAGCTAGACGGGCTCTTTAGATTTGTCGTGACATCATAAATTGTTTTTCTTTATTCTCGTATTTCGTGATATACGTAAATATTAAGGATGACAATTTGATCCATCCATATTGGATATCCAGAATATCCATTCATATTAGATTGGATAATACCAATCTAAAATTACATGGATATGAATATGGATATTGTAAAATAATATCTAACTGGATATGGATAGATTTGGATTTTTTTTTTATCCAATGGATATCCATACGCTCATATTTAAGTTTAAAAATATTTAATTTTATAAAATAAAAACTAGAAAGTTTAAATAAATAATAAATATTTTATTAATTTATCGGAACATGAATACATAATAATTTAAGAAGAGTTTTTATATTTTAATTACTTGTGTCATCTTCATATGTGTACTATTTCTTTGATCAAGATTCATGTATGAATTTCAAAAGTTGTCATTTGTACATAGAAAATATTAACAAATATTATGAGCATATACATAGAAGCCCATAAATTAATATAAGTACATAAATATTGTACATAGACATGAAATTAATGTACATATTTTTAAAAATAATTTCTTGGATGATAAAATATTTTAAATGCTTAAATTACATTGAATATAAACTCTATAAATATATCGGTCATTAGTTTTATTTTTAGTCTCAAATCATTTTATGCATATTTTGAAAAAAAAAGTTGAATTGAGAAAATTGAAATTGTCAAGATGAACGTTCCTAAGTATTATGAATTTCATGTGTTATCTGTTATTAATTTTTTTTACATTTAATTAATTATTAATTTATATTTTCATTGAACTTTAAAGATTTAATTATTACCTTTTGTATTTAATAAGATAATATAAGTAACAACAAAAATGTTCTGCTTCAGTTTTTTTTTTTTTTAGCTAGGTTCGTAAAAAAAATTAAAAAAAAACTAGTGACTTTAGAAAATTGACGCATTACGAACCTAGTTCAAAAAAAAAAATTTCTCAAAAGTTATTTCTAAAATAAAATTCTTTGGCTTTTTAATACATCACAATCCCAATGCGAACCAGAAAATTCTCAAAAGTTATTTCTAGTGATTTTAAAAAATTCGAATGCAAACCAGAAAATAATGTAATTTGACAAATTTGACGAAAATAATGATAGTAGATGTGCATCTTCATTTTAGAATTATGTTTTTAAATAGAATAATTTTGATTAATTTTTAAAATTAATGATTTTAGAAAATATAAATAAAAATGAGAAGAATTTTTTAATGTAATATATTATTAATTAGTTTTTATTATATTTATATGTTACACAGTTCTTGAATTTAAAAATATAAATTTAATGTCCATGGACATCCATGGATATCCATATCTATGTGAATAAAATTCATATCCATATCCAACATCTAAAACTGGATATGGATATGAACAAATTCATTATGAATAATTATGAATTTGCTCATGAATAGATAATATTCATATTGGGCTGGATATTTGACATCCCTATACGTAATTGCGTTATGATTTATATAATTATTTTTAATTGTTATATGTGTTTTTTTTTTAATATATACGTAACCTCACAATAGGATGCCGAGTAATATAACACAAAATCTGTTCCCACAATTAGTGGAGAGAAATCTATCTATTCAAGAGTAATTTCTCCTGTGATGACTTGAAATCATGCGAGAAAAATATATATATATATATCCTATACAAAGAAATTGTCCCATTGAAACTTGAACTCATGCCGTGTGAATTCTCAACATTAGGCTACAAGTCCAATGACATTATGGCCTATATAAGTTGATTATCAAGTGTTAGTAGCATACTCTCTCCTATATATTGTGGAGTTAAGTAATAAAGTAATAAAGCGTCTGAGTTTTCTTAGCCCTCTCATTTTGTTTGTTTAATCCTTGGGAAAAAGAAGTCTTGTCATATGAATGAAAATATAAATTTAATTTATACGTACAGCTTTTACAAAAGGTTATGGTTGTTATTATTCAATTGAAAGATAACCCGAAGAAAATGTTCTTAATCAAATGTTAATTAGAACTAAGTAGAACCTCAAATGTTTTTACAAGTTTTTAATTTACTCTTTTGCTGTCATACCCATGTATGATGAATCGTCTTCCCTTTCCATATTTCTGGGACACCTCAATTTCCTTGAACCTCCTTTGAGAATTAATGAAGATCAGTCAACGAAGAATAAATATGAAAAGAAATTATAAGCTCTCTCCCTATTAATTCCCACCTCTTTCCTCAAGTCTTTTCCTGTTTTTATAGGTGTTTGGTGGTTAAGAAAGTTTTGACGGCTGTGGAAAATCTTCTAGGACATTAAGTCGGTGTTGCTGTCGCGTCCAAAATGTCTTTATAAAAAAGAAAGCTGGCGCACAATATTTTAAATACCCACTTTGATATGATTCCTTTCAAAAATTACTTATCTCCACATAATTAATTTCTCAATGCATAACAATATGGCATGACTACTTTATTAAAAAAAAAAAAAAAAAGTCAATGGTCTTCCTTCTTCTCTGTACAAATTGCAGAACCCCAATTCACAAGCTAACCGGTCAACTCACGCCACGCGTGGGTTTCTCAGATGGAAACTTCTACGTTCTATCTCTCCTCCTCAGGCTTCTCTCACCGACTGGTCTCTGTATATAAAGATAAGCTCCTTGCCAAATCCTTAAGGCTTTCAAGTTCTTCGCAAGCTCTTGCATTTGATATAGCTGTTTCATCACCAACCTAGCTAGCTGCATATTATATTTCTTATTGGGAAATGAAGAAGAAGTACCAACAATATGAGCCTGTATTCAATCACTTTGACAGCAATGGAGATAGAAAAATATCTCCCTCGGAGCTACAACAGTGCGTTGAAGCAATAGGCGGGGAGCTCTCATTGGCCGAGGCCGAGGCAGCGGTCGAGTTCTTGGACGCAGATGGAGATGGGCTGCTAGGGTTTGATGACTTTGTTAGGTTAGTTGAAGGTGGTGGTGAGGAAGAGAAAGTGAATGACTTGAAGGAGGCTTTTAAGATGTATGAGATGGATGGTTGTGGGTGTATTACGCCTAAGAGTTTAAAGAGGATGCTTACTAGGTTAGGGCAGTCCAAAAGTGTTGATGAATGTAAGGTGATGATTGCTCATTTTGATCTCAATGGTGATGGAGTCCTCAATTTTGATGAGTTTAGGATCATGATGTTGTGACACCATAGATCGTTTTGTACATTTGTATACTGATAATTATAATTTTGATGAGTTTAGAATATCATGATGGTGTGAATTGCTGTGATCCCATTGACGTAAAGGAAAATTTTAGCTTATTATTGTTTTAGGTAATTGTTGAATTAGTGAAATTTCTCCCTTTATGCCCTTGATAGGAATGTTATCTTGAACCTCCTGATGTCAAGCTTAATATTAATTATCTCACAATGTAGGTCATCTTAGATTATAGCATCATCCAATCCTCATTGATTCTAGAATTATTGGGCTCCTTTATCATTCATTGTGCTATCTTGCTTTTAGTTTTCTTTAGTAACTTGTTAGTGCGTAACTAAATCCCTCTCTAATCAAATAAGCGAGTTTCAAACTCCAGTCTTGATGGCCCAATAATGATGTGGGATGATTGCGTGTCGCGAACAAGATATTTTCTCCATGTCATAACTTGTGTTACAAGTATCTGTTTTGGACGTATAATATATTGTTTTGAAGCTTGCGATGAGACAAACCAAATCCAAAATCACTTATGCCATTTTGGTCCATGATCGAGCCGATAATTCTGTTTATTTCCTGGTCATTTTTTAATTTTAAGATTTTTTTTTTATTTTTCCTGATTATTCTAAGATTTTTATCTTTTTTTTTTAGATATCGAATCTGAATACCATTTATTTTGAATTTCTTATTTTGATTAGGAGAATTTAATTATCATATCATAATTTGGATTTATCTATTTTGATAAATTCACGATATTTAGACTTGTTATAAAAAAGGGCTTAAATTTCTAATTTTATTCATACAGACTTTTCAATAAAATTATCATTATTCAGAAACCTAACTTCTTCTATCAATAAACCCATTAACGATTCCGTTTTGTCAAATAATTTTTATAGTCAAGTCTTGTGTTCACTTTCATTTTTAAAATTATGTTAGATCACGTCTTTCTTTAACTGAAGCATGTGATCCCTCTTCAATTCCTGATGAGTTGGCTTCCTATGGCTACTCTAAATAGATGGGTATTTTACTTCAAATGGACTTATATCAATTCACGTCTCAGTAGATTTTTGGGATAGGCTTCAAATAAACTATATGAAATTAGGTATTAAAAGACTTGTGATTATAATATCAGTAGAGTTATATTGTAATGGATATAGCTGCTTAGAAAAAAAAAAGTGGATATAGCTGCTTAGAAAAGAAAAAAAGTGGATATAGCTGCTACAAGTTAATTAATTATATTACAAGAGTACGAGTTTTACCAAAATACTCTTTTAATTTAACTCTTTAAATATTTATTTATTCTATGTGGCAAATAGAAGAGTAAAAAAATAAGACATCTCTAAAAAGACTTTTCAAATAAAAATAAGTTTTTATTATTTTAATCAAAATTTTTTCTTATAACACTTCTCTTGCCTCAAGATTAGTAAGAAAAAAATAATATATTACTAAATTAGAGACTTTAGAAAACTCTCCAAATAAAATTCTTCAAATGAGATAGTACTTCTCTCTCTTTAATTTTAGAATTTCTTTTGTTGTTGTGGTTCTTTAAATAAGTAATAAAAACTCATTTGAAAACTATTTTGGTGATGCACTAATATTACACTTCTCAACTAATATCCCAAATACCATATAACATTCATTTATTAAATAGGTAAAAAATTTATAAAATTATTAAATTCATCATCTACTATATAAATATATAAATAAAGCATGACACGCAGAAAAACATATTAATTACTCGTCACGCCATGGGTGTTGCACTTGCAGTTTGTAAAATTCCGGTCCGAATGTATTGGATTGACTCCAATTTACTCTATTAAAAATTAAAATATTTTGTCAAATTTTATGAACGAGGGAGCTTCTACCTTTCTGTGACTTGACAAATTAATTATCAACAAACATAATTAAATGAGGTGGGCTACTGCCTGCGGCTGCTTTTATGATATTCTTCAATCCGGTCAATTCACAACAAATAATTCAATCAAATATTTAATATTAAACTCTAATAAATAAAATTATAAAAGTTTTTTTTATATGGGTTAATTTCGGCCTATCTCTCATGAAGTGATAATCTTTAAATTGTCAATTTATTATTAAAAGCATCATATCACTTCCTAAAATTCGTCATCTCTCCTTTAATTTAAACGGCAATAAGGATAATATGGTATTTGTATATTCTGCTAACAATCAATTAATAGAAAAAGGTCAAATGTTAATTTTTATAAGCCCAAATCTTTTTAAATTTATAGTACGCACCTAAATAATAAAAAACTATTATTTTACACCCATAGTCCATAGATACCACAAATTGGTGGTGGCCGATGTACATTTGCTAACTGTTAGTATAATTGGTTAGAAATTTTATGATGCTATTAAGAATTATTTGTTTTCAAATCCAAATCCAACTGCACAGGGTGTTAACAAATGGAAACCAAACTCTCCGACTATAGAACCAATCTTAGGCCACGCGCGGCCATGGCAACCAAGCAACCAAACTACGACCATGGCAACCAAATCACGACTATGGCAACCAAATCTATGGCTGCGTGTGGCCATGCAAATCCATGACCACACGCGACCATGGCAAGCAAATCCATGGCTGAGCGCGGCCCTGGGATGCAAAGCCATGGCCACGCGTGGCCATAGCAATACGCGGCCATGGAAAGCAAAACCATGGCGCGTGCAGCCATGGGAAGCAAAGCCATGGAATTACGGCCATGGAAATTTGTTTTCCATGGCTGCGGTTTTTTTTTTTATAATGGCTATTTTTATTTTATTAATTTAAAAGGTAATTTTTAGGATTTAAATCGTTAGACAATAAATTTGTTTAAAAAGGTTATTTATTTAATTTAACAAGTCAACAGTGGTCAACCGTCAAAGTTAACGATTTTTTAAGAATAGGTTGATGTTTTCAATACTAAGGGGGTATTTTAAAGTTTTCATTTTGCGAGGGGGGTAGACTGAAATTAACCCCTTTGATATCTAGGAGTTTAATTTGTGGGGGGTATAGTTAATTATAAACATATAGGATTTAAAAATGGAACATAAATTATAAGATGTTATATTCTCAAGATAAATATTTAACTTCTTTTTTTTTAGTTTGACGGCTTTTCACACCATCTAAATCTCATCTCACGTATAACAATTGAAGATTATTACAAGTACAATCTAAGAGCGTGTTTAGTATAATTTTTTGACATGTTAATTTTTCGAGTTATTTATGAAACAAGTAAAAATTATGCTTTTGATTTGATGGTACAGATCAAAAACTAAAAAAAAAACTTTTAAAAAAATTGTCCTACCTAGTTAATTCATTTAACTTCACAAAATTAAATTAAACATTTATAATTACTTTAGTACCCAAATTTATCCATACATGAGTCGTTGAAATTGTGAAAGTGCATGGTTTGTTAAAATAATGGCCTAGTGGAAAATGAATAAAATTCATACTGAGGATTTGGCCTATCAAATTTGAAGCTTTCAGTACATCTCTCCCCATGCGGAAAAGTAATTAATCACTGCAGTTGTTGACCAGCTCCCACGAAAACAAGAGTGCTAATTATCATGAGATTGAAGAGTTCAAAATCAAAACCAATAAACAGAAATTGAAAAGCTCGACATTAATGTTTAAGGCTTTTGCTCATTTACGTTTACAGTAACTTACCATCAGCTATATTTAACGCAAATACAATTTCTAATTTAGTTAAATCGTAGATTACTGTAAATGTAACTTAACATGAGCCAATGTTTAATTAACTTCACATGTGCTCTAAAATATCTTAAAGTTATTTTAGGATTTTAAAATTTTGTTATTTTAGGTCTTTTGATATTTTTTATTTTAATTAGAGTCCATTATATTATATGTTTTAGTCTTTTATTTCTATTTTGATTGTGATTTAGTTTCCTTTTTAAGAAGTCTTGTTATTGTTTTCACAACCTTTGATTAATTAAAAAAAACTCTTTAAAAATTTTCTTGGGACTATCTACCAAAATTTCTCTTGCAGAGTCGTTTAGATTGGATTAGAGCATAATTTATTCTCGCTTAATGCGTTATTAAAATCTCATTGAGTTATTTAGATTAAAACGAGATCTAATTATACTTTGATTAGAGTGTAACCTAATTTCGTTGGATTGGTCCGGTACGAACGATATCTAGTGTTTATCTACCCGGTATAGAACGATATCTAGTGTTTATCAACCCTATCAATCCGCTTTCGCTACCCTGCACCGTCAATATCTAGCTTCCTTGATTTAATGGCGATTGAAACTATGCCAAGAACAGCACCTGCACATGCTTGTAGGGCAACCCTTTGGCTATAAAAACATATTTTGTCTATAACTTTGGCTCATGTTTTATGGCAGCATACATATAGCTCAGTAGTAGAGATGGCAAAATTCGAGTCTAGGTCCTGGTTTGGCTTTCTCGGTTCCGGACCCGGATGACAATTTATAATACCGAACCCGAATTTAAACCCGACTTTTTTTCTTTCAGGTCTGGTCCGGGTTTCTGGATTTCGGGTTTAGAACCCGGATGATTGTTAAAGACAGAGATCCTATTGTTTTCTTAAGTTCTCTCTTTTGTAGATCACTAATCTATTAACAACAGTAATGAAAAATAATTTGAAATAAAATAATTAGAAATAAAGCCCAAGATAACAGAGCATACAATTTCAATTTTCAAACATAATCATGCTTACAACCATCAAGTTATAGAGAGGGATCCAATTTACAAAGAAATCAGGGAATGATGAACTTTAACGACAATCAACGACTATGTGAAGTGGGCTTAGAGAATTACCATGTGTTGATGATGATTGATTATGGTTGATGATTTTGACAATGATTGATAGTTGATGATGAATTAATGATGTAGAGGAAAAGGAATAGAGGAATTGATGGTAAAAAACGAGGGAACCAAAACTCACTAACTTCAAATAAAGGCGAAGCGATGAAGATGAAGATGAAGATGAACAGCGATGCGACCAAGATGAATAGCGAATCACGAAGAGTATGCTTAATTGACGACGAATTGATGATGCTTGATGTCTTAATGATGATATCTTGACGGTAATGATGAAAAATTGGTGATAATGAATTTGGGTTTCGTGGGGTTAGATCATTAAGAAGACAAGGGGAGAGGATAAATGGCAATTGCAATTTGTATGTTTAGGCTTTTAGTGTTTCTTTTTCTTTTTTTTTTCTACTTTTAAACTTAAAATATCCAGGCCTGGGTTCTGGATTTCTAGGTTCAGGTAAACCCAGAACCGAACCCGAGTATATCTGAGTTTAAATTTTTCACTACTGGATCCGCATTATTTCTATATCTAGTGAGGGTTTAACCCAGTCTGGATTAGCCAGGTTTATCTGAGTTCGGGTTAATTTGCCATCCTTACTCAGTAGTCTATTATTCAAAACATTTTAAAGTACTTCTGTTTTGGTTTCTAAATTCTAATTGCCTACTTTGATTGCTACAGTATTTCTTTAACATCATATTACAAAATACATTATAAATTTATAAATTGGTTGATAGGTGTATCGAACATATTTTTTAATTAGACATGCTTTGATGTATTAAAAGTTCAATTTGAAATCAACTCTTAAAGAGGAAAAAACTTACAACACACGAAAAGTCTTAAATCTTCCACCTTAATAATAAGGCGAGAATATATTAATCGCTTGATCAATAAATTATTATTTTGTAATACTTTTTAATTTACTGTGTGAAGTAGCTAGTGAATCAAATCTGCGCTTCAAAAATGGCATCGTTTTGGACTTGGGCTTGCTTAAGTTGACATGCATTACTCACGTGCTAATAACAAAAAACTAAATTAATCAAAACAATATATTGTGTATGCTTTTTTGGATTGATACTTAAGTGACTCACGTGAAATGCATGTGTGGAACTAAAGCTGAGTTAGTTATAAACTGTTCGCCACGTGTCCTATTTCTGTCCAATCGGGGTTTTGAATTCGTTATGCTGGATATATAAGTTGTTTCTTGAACAGCTTGAGGGATTATTCTAGTGCATTGTATTCCGAGTTAATAAGGAAATAAAGTTCTAACCTGTTTTTAGATATCTCTTGTACAATCCTCTGCAAAACTCCCCATTCATTCTTCAATGAAGCTCCTTTAATAGCATTTCCCATGAATGTAGGTTGAGCAATCTTACTCAACTGAACCACAGTTAAATCTTGGTGTTTTGATTGTGTTTGATTCTTTTTCCTTTTGTAGTTTCGTGATAATTCTTTTTAGTCATTTAGACTCTGTAATCTCATATCAATATCTTGATTGTGCAACTTGTAAAGATTTGATTAGAGGATCTTGGGCAATGATTAATCTTGCTAAGAAGATTCAAGTAGATTGGTCACTACAATTGGTATCACAGGTTGGAGCTTTGATCAGATCCAAGTATGGTGTCATCCAAGGTTGATATAGAGAAATTCACAAGCAAGAATGACTTTAACATGTGGAAGATAAAGATAAAAGTTTTGTTGATCACTCAGAGTTTGGGGGACACAATTGAACCTGTAACCAAGAAGGAAAGAAAGAAGTCTCATTATCCAAGACATCAGAACAAGCTGCTGAAATTGACAAGAAGGCCAGAAGCACCATAATTCTGAGTCTTGGGGGGATGCAATTGAACCTACAACCAAGGAAAGAAGTCTCATCATCCAAGACACCAGAACAAGCTGCTGAAATTAACAAGAAGGCCAGAAGCACATAATTATGAGTCTTGGTGATTCTATCATCAAAGAAGGGAGAAGACAGTGGTTGGTTTATGGGCCAAACTTGAAAGCCTTTACATGAACAATTCTCTAACAAATAAACTTTATATTAAAAAGATGATGTTTACTCTGAGAATGATAGAAGAATTATCCATTGAGGAACACGTTGATGAGTTCAACAAGGTGTGTGATACTTTGGAGACAATTGATAAAGGCTTGGATGATAAGGGTAAGGCTCTCTTGCTAATCAGCTCTTTACCGAAATCTTATGACCATTTGGTTGATGCCCTAATGTATGGAATACAAATCTTAACCCTTGATGAAGTAAATCAGTACTTAATGCAAGAGAGCTCCAAGAAAAGCAAGGTCATTTAGAGGGTGGTACAAGTAAAGGGTGTATAGTAAAGGGAAATTTTGATAAGAAGAAGAAGAAGAAGTAAAGGAAACCAAAGAACAAATCCAAGAATTTAAAGTGCTTTCAATGTCACAAAGAGGGTTACTTTAAAATAGATTGTCCCGAAAGGGAGAACAAATACGAAGAACTAAGAAATCAAGGTGAAAATGCTGCTGTAGTGGAAGATGAAGGTTATGAATCAGCTGGTGTGTGTATGTTGCAATAGAAAGTAGATAAAGAGGTAAATGGGTTCTAGACTCTAGATGTACCTTTCATATGTGCCATTTGAAGAGCTACTTTACTGAATATCATGAGTTTGATAGTGGTAAAGTGATGATGGGAAACAACTCTATGAGTAGAATCGTAGGAATTGGAACTATATGTCTTAAGCTACATGATGGCACCATTATAAAAGTTAAATAAGTCAGGCATGTACCTGATATAAAAAGGAATTTAATCTCTCTGGAAATGTTGGATCAAATGGGATGTAGCATTAGGATTAAATCTGGTTAGTTAAGTGTCTTAAATGGTTCTAACTTGGTTATGAATGGAACTAGGAAGAATGGTGTATATGTCTTAGATGGTGAGATAATTGTTGGAGAAGCTGGTGTATCTATAAACTCTGTTGTAGATAAAACCAGGTTATGGCATCTAAGATTAGGACACATAAGGGAAAAAATGGTTAAAGGAACTTGAAAATCAAGGTGTTTTTTGTGCTGATAAGATTGGAAATTCGGTGTTTTGTGAAGATTGTGTTCTAAGGAAGTCGTCAACAAGAGCCAGCTTCAAAAAATCTGTTAAAAAATCAAATGAAAGACTGGATTATGTTTATTCTGATTTGTGGGGCCCGTACAAGATTTATCTTTATGTGGAAACAGATATTTCTTGTCCATTATTTGTGACTTTTCAAGGAAATTCTGGGTATATGTTCTGAAAGCAAAAACCAGGTTTTTGGAAGGTTTAAAGAATGGAAGCAGCTGATTAAAAATCAAACTGTGAAGAGGTTAAAGAAGTTAAGAACAGATAATGGTTTAGACTTTTATAATCAAGTGCTTGACAATTACTGTGCAAATGAAGGAATTGCAAGACATATGATAGTAAGATTAACCCCTCAACAGAATGGTTTAGCTAAAAGGATGAATAGAACCATTATGGATAAAGTACAGTGCATGCTTGTTCAATCCAAGCTTCCCAAAAGTCTGTAGATAGAAATCTTGTTAATAACATGCTATCTTGTGAACCTAAACTCCTTACAGCCATTGATTTTAAGACACCATTTGAAATGTAGTCAGGAAAACCTGCAAACTATGAAATCTTTAGGACTTTTGGTTGTCCAACTTATGTTCATATTAGGATCAGCCAAGGTAAACTTGTATCTAGGGCTTTAAAAGGCGTGTTTATAGGGTATCTAGAAGGTGTGAAATGAGACAAAGTTTGGTGTACTGACCTCAATTTACCTAAGTGTAGATTGAGCAGAGATGTATTGTTTAATGAGGGTGAATTGCTTCAAGTCAATCAAGCTATTGAAGAAATTATTATTAGCTCTAAGTCTCGAAACAAACTACAGCTTGAGGTGGAGTCTTCTGATTCAAGAAAGACAAATGAAGCTACAGATTTAAATGATGTTGTTGATGGTCAAAAAGATGAAGAAGCTCTTTAAATACAATCATAATCTTAGTCACAAGTTCAAGGTTACTAGTTGACTAAAGATAGAGAAAAAAGGTAGATTGAACCTCTAAAAAGTTATGGATATGTAGACCCTATTGCCTATGTATTAGTAGCTGCAAATGATATTGATGATGAGGAACCAAAGAATTTCAAATAAGCAACTCAGAGCCTATTTAAAAAAGAATGGCAGAAAGCTATGGATGAAGAGATGGCGTCTTTTTATAAGAATAACACATGAGAGCTGGTTAAAAAGCCTGGAAATAGAAGAGTAGTAGGATGGAAATGGATCTTTAAGATTAAGGAAGGCTTAACTGAATATAAACTAAGGAGATTCAAAGCAAGGCTTGTGACAAAGGGATATATATATATATAAAAAGAATGGATATATTTTAAAGAGGTATTCGCTTTAGTTATCAAACATGTTTCTATAAGAGTGAAATCAGCTTTAACAACAGTTGAAGACATAGATCTTAATCAACTTGATGTTAAGACTGCATTATTACATAATAAACTTTAAAAAAAGAAATTGATGTCTCAACCTGAGGGGTATGTTTATCCTGGAAAATAAGATCATGTTTGCGTACTTAAGAAGTCTTTTATGGGTTAAAATAGTTTCAAAGACAATAATATGACTGCTGTAGTTATAACTGCAGTTTTTGCTACAAGCTGGTTAAAGAAAGTATATATATATTATCTTCTTTTATATGTAGATGACATATTAATTACCTGTAAGGATAAAGAAGAAATTAATAGCTTGAAGCTGCTGCTGAATTCGAAGTTTGAAAAGAAAGATCTGGGGTTTGCTAGGAAGATTTTGAGAATACAGATTAGAAGGAACACGAGTAAAGGCATAATGTTTCTGTCACAAGAGAAGTATTTGAGGAAAGTGCTGGATTCATTTAAAATGGGTAATTTCAAACCTGTACAGATTCGTTTAGCATCATATTTCAGGTTATGTAACCTGTAGTGTCCCCAAATAGACGATGAAAAGTTTGACATGGCTAATGTGCCTTATGTAAATGTAGTAGGTTGCCTCATGCATGCAATTGTATTGACAAGACCAGACACTGCACATGTTGTCAATATTGTTAGTAGGTACATGGCTCAACCTGAGAGGGAATATTGAAGGGCTGTCAAGTGGATCATGAGATACCTAAATGGTTCTTTGAAATGTGGCTTACTGTACATGTAACAATGATAGCTTGTGGGGTATGTGGACTCAGATTATGCAGGGGATTTACATAGAAGAAGGTCAGTCACTGGTTATGTATTCATGCTAAATGGTTGTGCAGTCAATTGGAAAGCCATTTTGCAGCATGTTGTGGCACTTTCAACAACTGAAGCAAAGTATACAACTGCTACAGAACCTGTAAATAAGGCATTATGGCTCGAAGGGTTGGTGATAGAGTACCTGTCTTCTGTGATAGCTCAAGTGGCATATGCTTGTGTAAGAATCGTGCACATCATGAGAAGACTAAACACATAGACATAAAGCTTGATTTTATCATAAATAAAATATCAAAAAGTGCTGTAATAAAAAAATATATCAAAAGGTGATATGAAGATAGTTAAAATACATACTAATGAGAATCTTGCAGATGCCCTTACCAAGGTTGTTCATGTAGCTAAATTCAGAACTTGTCTGGATATAGCTGGCTTATGTAGTTTCTGAATTACATAAGATATGGAGAAGGAATCAGATTGAAGAGGATGTTTGATTCAAGGTGGAGAATTGTGAAGTAGCCGGTGAATCAAATCTGGGCTTCAAAAACAGCGTCGTTTTGGACTTGGGTTTGTTTAGTTGGCATGCGTTACTCACGTGCTAATAATAAAAAACTGAATTGATCAAAATATCATATTGTGTGCGTGTTTTTTGATTGATACTTAAATGACTCACGTGAGATGCATGTGTGGAACTAAAACTGAGTTGGTTATAAGTTGTGAGCCACGTGTCCTATTTCTGTACAATCTGGGTTTTGAATTCGTTACTGCTGCTGGATGTATAAGCTGGTTTCTTAAGCAGCTTGAGGGATGATTCTAGAGCATTGTATTGAGAGTTAGTAGAGAGAGAAAGTTTTAGCATGTTTTCAGATATCTTTTGTACAGTCTCTGTAAAATTCTCCATTGATTCTTCATTAAAGCTCCTCTGATAGCTCCTCCTGTGGATGTAAGTTGATCACATTAAAATCTTGCGGTTTTGATTGTGTTTGATTCTTTTTCCCTTCGTAGTCTCTTGATAATTCTTGTCGGTCATTTAGATTCTATAATCTCATATCAATATCTTGATTGTGCGACTTGTAAAGATTTAATCAGAGGATCTTGGGCAGTAATTAATCTTGCTAAGGAGATTCAAGCAGATTGGTCACTACATATTGCTACAATCAAATTAGCCAAGCAGAAATGTGATAAAGAAATTCCAAAACCTGGTATCATTACATGTAACACATTATTTCAGAAAACATAAAGAGTAGAATACAAAGCAGAAGCCTACAATTGATCATGTCCAATAACACTTTGTTAATTACATATATACAGGATCCCACCACCCTTATCAAAAAGGCACTTCTAAAAACACAATCATTTAAAATAGAACTAGAACTACATTTACTGCTTTACTGATTTGCTGTTGATTAATTACTTTGTTGCAGATGCTTTCACTAGAGGTTTTGAAGAGCTCTCACAAATTGAAATATGTTCCCCTTGTGGCAATTCTTCCACTAGTCTTGACAACTTCTCAACAATTTCTCCAGCATTTGGTCTCGTCTCAGGATCTTCCTCAACACAGGCTCCTGCAAGATTGGCCAATGTGACAGCAGCATCAAATGAGTAATTCTCACCCAATGCACTATCCATCCATTCTCTAAGCTCATCTGATGTTTCTTCTTGCAATATTGACTTGATTTTCTCTGAAAGCCAAACATTGCCTTCATCTTTCTTCCTTGGCCTGTTTATTGGCGTTTGCCCTGATAACACCTCAAGCAAAACAATCCCATAGGCAAAAATGTCAATGCTTGGAGCAATCACCCGCTCATGAATGTACTCAGGAGCCAAGTACCCCATGCTCCAAGAAGCAGGATTTGTTGAATAAAATTGTGGACTCTCGGTGTTGTCATTAACACACCTTGCCATTCCAAAATTGCCAACTTTGGCATTAAATTCTTCATCTAAGAAAATGTTCCTGCTTTTTATGTTCCTATGAACATAACTTGGGTTCATAACATGGTGCATGTATTGCAGTGCCATGGCTACATCAAGACAGATTCTTAACCTCTGGCTCCATGTCAAGAAACAATAGCAAGAGGCAATGAATTGATTCTTCATTGCCAATCCACCATGAAGCCAATCCTTTAACGACCCGTTTTTCGCATACTCAAAGACTAGAAATGAGTGAGGGCCATCTGTCAAACAAGTCCCCAGAAGCCTGATTATGTTGGGGTGATGATGAGTTGCATGTTGCACAAGCTGCATCTCAAGTTTTGTGATAGCTTCACGCTCTGTGAGCTTGATTGCCAAGTTTTTCCCACTGAGCCGGCCATGATACACGGGTCCCTCAATAAGATTACTAGAATTGAAGTCTTCAGTTGCCCTTCTCAGATCCTCAATAGAATAGGATTCTAATAGCAACTTATGTTGTTCCGCAGTGTCATTGATTTGGCCTTCAGTGGTGCTCTGAGATCCTTCAAATGACACTTTCTTGTCACTTGTTGTCCTTACACTTGCACTAAGCTGTTGCAGCTCCACATCTCTATGATCTTTATGGCTAATCATTGGACTCTGCTGTTTCTTCTTCTTCAATAGGATCACAACAACAGCTGCTGCAATAGCAATGCAGCCTCCAACAACAGCTCCACTGAGAGCAATATAAGCTCCCACTTTCAACATCTTGGACTTTTTCTTAGGTGGAGTAATATCCGGGATGCTGTAATTTGTTTCAGGAAAATGCAAGTTGGGCTCGCGGGGTTTTGCAAGAGGAGCAAGAACAGGCTCACCATTAAGAGGAATCAAAATAGAAGTAAAAGCTAGTAAACCCTCAGGCTTAAACCCCTCCAAAGATTTGTTATTAGCAGCAACTATAGCTTCTGCTGTTGTGTTAAACTTAGAAGCCAAGCCAGATACAGTGTCGCCCTCGCTTACCGGATAAGAAACAAGGATTCTTGTCTCCGGCAAATTCTCAGATGAAGATGGACAAGCACATCTTAAGGGAACTTGTAACCGAGCTTTATCATCAAGATCCCAAGGAGACACACTTGGGTTCTTTTCTTTAATAGCCCTACAAGTTGTCAAGCCCTCAAGTGATTGAGCAATGCTATAAAAACTCTCCCCTTTGATTGTAGTTTTGGTTAAATCAGCTTGAAAGAAGCCACCATTGTTATTGCATTTACAATCAATGGGGATCAACAGAGGCTGATCTTTGGGAAGAAACTCTGTGTCAACAGAGAATCCATTGGCTCGAGCAATCACAAAGCGGTTTAATCCCAAGTAAAAGCTGAGATTGAAAAGAGATGAGTAGTAAGAATTTGTCCGGAGAATTGCAAATGTGCCACACCGATACTGTGAGCCACTGCATCGATAACCTGAAGCATCTGCAGATGAATTTGTATCGCAGTTAGGCAAGTTGTTGTTCTGTCCAAGTGAATGAGACAGAAGTGAACAAATGAATAAGAACAAAGCAGCAGAAGCAGCTCTAAAGTAGAGCTGATGAGTGATGAGAGTTGTTGCCATTGTCACTCAATTCAACATAGCAGGTGGGTTATTAAAAATAAAAGAGCTTTTATAAGTTAGAGTGAATATTTTGGATCCATACACAAAAAAAAAGGGGGTTAAAATAAGAGTATTTAGCAAAGCAGTAGAGGGACAGGATTCTTGGGGATGGCAAAGGAATTGTATTTTTTTTTTTTTTTTTTTCACTGACTCCAGCTGTTTGGGGTTAAACACTTATAACTAACATTGGGCTTGAAACCATTAGCTAAAAGCCGGAGGTGTGGCTGTCTGTTTCAAAAATTAAAAAAATTCAATGGCCGGTGAATCCAAATAACCACCATGCAATATACTTAGTTTAACTACTTTCATAATTCAGATCACTAGTTATCTTTCTTGGGTTTTAAAACTGCTTTTTTATAAGCCAAATTCAGCAGATAAATCCATCCATACATGTCTTAATAAGATCAGACAATGCTCTAGTTTCTGCCTTATCTAGATAAAAGGAAAATGTGAAGCCTTATCCATACATATTTACGAACAAATTAACTTATATAGTACATGCATCAAAATACAAATGCTGATTATATGCATGTGCTTACATTCTTGTAATTCATAGCACAAGTACATATCAATTGATGCACCTGAATTATTCATGCACCGAACAAGTTAAAGAAAAATCTTAGGTAGAGGTAGAAAAATCTTAAAACCTAATCCACTAAAATTTTGACACATACACAATTATTTTAAAATTGCCAATAATTATAATAGAAGAGAGCGGAGAAAAAAGTAATAGACATTATAAGAGTTTATCAACAAAATTATGATATCCGTATGTATATCAAGTGTAATTTAGACTCTTTCAGACAAAATGTATGAGAAGCTTTGCCTTCACTTGTTAACGAGTGAGACTAATGGCACCCCTCTAAATAATTCTTATGGCATGTTTGATTTGAAGAAATATAAGGAGAGGAGAGGAGAGGACGAAGAGGGAAAGAAATAAGGGAAGAAAGATGAATTTCATGTCCAACCAAATAATAAAAATGAGTTTGACCCTCTTTTCCACTCATTTTCTCTCCCCCTCTTTCCTTTCCATTCTTCTCCTTTCCTACCATTTCTTCCCACCAAACATGGGCTTAACACCTCTGTTCTTTATTAACCCCATTAAAATATTTAAAAATATTATAAAATTCTTTAACACCTCCATCACTGACAAAATTGCCCTTAATTAAAACCTATTAGTGTAAATCCCAATCTTTAATTTTTATTTATTTTTATTATTAAACCTCATTTCAACAATGGTGTTTCTTTCGCTCAAAAGAAAAAACAATCTGATTTCTTCTCTCCATTTTTATTATTCTTTTGTTGTTACAAACTTAATGTGATTTTTTACTAATTTATTATCAGACATAATTTTTCTCAATGATACTCACGAATAATTGATATGATAGGTAAGAGTTATTTTTTTATTTTCTGCTGACATTTTAATATCTATAATCACTTGTAGCTTAAATTTCGAGTATCTAAATCATAATTCATAAATTTGTTTACAATTTGAGTAAACTTGGAAATGTTAAAAAAGAAATGAAAAAAAAAATTGGAGATAGATTATCATCTTGAGTAACATCTAAAACAATAAAACAAACAATTCCAGCTTTTGCAAAGTTTTTCTTTAAAAATATGAGATGAATAAAATGACCATTAAAATAGTTCAAAATTATCTAATATTGTCATTGACTAGCTAGATCAGTTGTTTCTTATGTGGGAACTTCAAATACCAAATCCTTAAAAGCATGTATATAGTTTTGTATAATGTTGCCCAGACATCTAAACACGGTTTATAATACTTGATCCAACTATTTGCACTAGTCAAAAGTCAAATGTTGTAAATATAAATAGGGATGGCAATTGGATCCATCCATATTAGATATCCAGAATATCCATTCATATTAGATTGGATAATACCCATCTAAAATTACATGGATATGAATATGGATATTGTAAAATAATATCTAACTGGATATGAATGAATTTTAATTATTTTTTTTATCCAATGGATATCCATACGCTCATATTTAAGTTTAAAAATATTTAATTTTATAAAATAAAAACTAGAAAGTTTAAATAAATAAATAAATATTTTATTAATTTATCGGAACATGAATACTTAATAATTTAAGAAGAGTTTTTATATTTTAATTACTTGTGTCATCTTCATATGTGTACTATTTCTTTGATCAAGATTCATGTATGAATTTCAAAAGTTGTCATTTGTATATAGAAAATATTAACAAATATTATGAGCATATACATAGAAGCCCATAAATTAATGTAAGTACATAAATATTGTACATAGACATGAAATTAATGTACATATTTTTAAAAATAATTTCTTGGATGATAAAATATTTTAAATACTTAAATTACATTGAATATAAACTCTATAAATATATCGGTCATTAGTTTTATTTTTAGTCTCAAATCATTTTATGCATATTTTAAAAAAAAATTTGAACTGAAAAAATTGAAATTGTCAAGATGAACGTTCCTAAGTATTATGAATTTCATTTGTTATCTGTTATTAATTTTTTTTATATTTAATTAATTATTAATTTATATTTTCATTGAACTTTAAAGATTTAATTATTATCTTTTGTATTTAATAAGAAAATATAAGTAATAACAAAATTGTTCTGCTTCAGTTTTTTTTTTTTTTTGAGCTAGGTTCGTAAAAAAAAAAACTAGTGACTTTAGAAAATTGACGCATTACGAACCTAGTTCAAAAAAAATTTTCTCAAAAGTTATTTTTAAAATAAAATTCTTTGGCTTTTTTATACATCACAATCCCAATACGAACCAGAAAATTCTCAAGAGTTATTTTTAGTGACTTTAAAAAATTCGAATGCAAACTAGAAAATAACGTAATTTGACAAATTTGACGAAAATAATAATAGTATATGTGCATCTCCATTTTAGAATTATGTTTTTAAATAGAATAATTTTGATTAATTTTTAAAATTAATGATTTTAGAAAATATAAATAAAAATGAGAAGAATTTCTTAATTTAATATATTATTATTAGCTTTTATTATATTTATGTGTTATACAATTCTTGAATTTAAAAATATAAATTTAATGTCCATGGACATCCATGGATATCCATATCCATGTGAATAAATCTATTATGAATAATTATGAATTTGTTCATGGATGGATAATATCCATATTGGACTAGATATTTACCATCTCTAAATATAAATATGCCGTATAAAGAACTTTTAAGAAAAAAAATTATTTGACTTTTGAACGAAGTTTAATTAAAATCATCGTAATTTTAATAAAAATTAAATTATAAAATAATTAAAATGATATTAAGAGTTATTTGGAGGGTGCCAATAGCCCCACTCCTTGTTAACAGAATTGATAATCCTTTTGGGTTTTTCTTTTCTTTTTTTTTTTTTTTCGTGTATATCACGTCACTGATGACTAAAATTCTTTCAATTGAAGAAGAATTTTAAAACAGGCCACGTGAATTACGGTTGTTTGCAACATGAGAAAATTGTCGGAGACCCCGAAGGATGAAATTAAACTCTACATTACCATATGTGAATGATAATGGTGTAGAGTATTCATGCATGCATTTGTAAAGATTGAAAAAAAAAAAAAATAAAAGAAAAATGAAATGGAGACAAGTTTTGTAAAGCAGCGAGGATAGGAATGATGTGGGTTTTGAAAGACGTTATAGGTTGATGAATATTGATGATCGATATTGAGATATTGAAGAGACGTGCGTGCATGGTAAAGCTGAGGCATTAAAGCAAGGCTAGCGATTGATAGGTCAATTTGGCCATGGAATTCCTAAGTTGACAAGCGAGCACCAACGTTTTTTAAAAGTAGAAAGTACCCACTATGGTAAATCATCACACCATATCATAGGCCACTAGGCATCTCTATTATTCAACAACATTTCCTCTCTTCCAATGATAACTCGAAAGAACAAAAAGCATAGATTTCTTCTTAATATATATATATATATACACACACACACAAACACATAGTGTGAGAAATTCTCAAAATGTGCTGATTTTTTTATTTTTTTTCGTGTGGATACGTTATTAAGTCATATAATTTAATAATTAGAGTTAATGTTTAATTCATTTTCCGCATAAAAAAAAAATTAAGACGCTCACACTTAAGGATGACTTCTCTCTCTCTCTCTCTCTCTCTCTCTCTCTATATATATATATATATATATATATAATCATTCTCGAAATGTTGACACTAGAATTCGGTGTTTTATAATATCGTAAATAAAGTATAAACATTTACGTTAAAGAATAACTATATATATATATCAAGTTTAACTCTCTTAAACCCTACGGTTTAAAAGTGTGTCCATATAGAAAAAAATGAGAGCATCCACACTAAAAAATAACTATATATATATATATATATAAAACATTACAAGTTTACTAGGACGGATTTTCGTTAGCGCAATAACATATATATATATATATATATAAAACATTACAAGTTTACTAGGACGGATTTTCGTTAGCGCAATAACAATGAGCCAGCGAAGCTTGAAAATTAACTTTTTTAGAGAAAACAAAATATACGTATGACAAATTATGGAGAAATTTATTTGACATATGTCACTTGGAGGATTTCAACTCTTCTCACAAAATTGGAGAAGAAAGTTGAGGATCATCCAACAAAAACGTATCTTAGTTAGTAGAATTTGCATATGGAGAAATTAAATTTTATTAAAATATAAACTTCAATTCCATATCCATGTACAAGCCATTGTATATGATTTGAGTTTGAGTGTTTGACTAACGTAAATGTTTGAAAGTAATTAATCAACCTCTCAAGTATTACAAGAAGAATGTTTAATGTGGCTTGTGTTTAATCCACAAGTAATTAGTGCGTAATGCATGAATTTTAAGCACGCGAGTGCCTTCCGGATAGGGAGATTAATTTGAGTGACACGCAGTTAACATATTCCACGACTGCAAGCACAGAGAAGAAGAAAAAGTACTTTTCATAAGTGCTTTTATGATCCAAGTACCAACACCAATAGACCGAAGGAAAAAGGACTTTATTGAGAGAGTTGAGAGACTTGAGAATTAATTGCACGTGAGAACACGTGAAGACCACTCAATAAGCAGCCGGGACATGAAAGGGCTTTTTTCTCTAATCGAAGATTATAAATTATATAATCGTACGCACTCGTGTGCTACTATAACTGAAGCCATCTCGTGAGTTTAAAGCACTTGGGACTTGGATCCATTAGAACTCAGAAGCAAAGCAACCCCCACAACTTGCCTATAAAGGTAAGATGTTACTTACTGATGAAGTTACATAATGTTATATGGCAATAGCTGTTAAAGTGAGTGAATGAAAAGATATGAATATGGATATATACCATGATATTTTTTAATTAAAACACAGACTTAAATTTGAGTGATCAGTTATAAACTAACAATGATACTTGAAAATTATTCGACCAAACTACTGTAACAAAAATATCAATCATTTGAAAAATTCGCAAAATAAGGATTCATTGAGAAAGCTGCTCAAGTCAAGGGGGGAAAGAGAATACCCACAATTTGCCACTAATGGACCTCTTAAAATTTGAGAAAGAAGGTGAGAATCAGCTCAATAAAATATCTCACAAAAACATTACTTTGCACATGCCTAGCATAACAAAAATATCTCTCCACTGTTAAAAGAAACTTTTCTTTGTACACATATATTAGATTTTGTTCATCTTCAGATCTTTATGGATTTTTTAATCCACCAAGCAAACAACTAGAGATAATACTCTTTACAAGAAAATTCCCAGGTGGGAGGCATTTGCTGGCATTTTGATTTTTGACTAGATTCTATGGAGCTGTGTAATTGGCTAATTGCACCTAAGTTTTCCGGGATCCATTTTTGAAAGTGTACTGTGTCACAAATTTATTAACAATCTTTTTATTTGCAAATGTAATTATACATGAACTATCTTCCACAATATATATATATATATATATGAAAATATCTTATACATACAGTTTACTGATTATTAACAATGCTCTTGTTTCTTATCAGAAAAAAAAAAAAAGAAGAAAAAGAAAAAGAAATATAGAGCTTTAATAAATGATGAGGTACAAATTGCAAACATACATGGAACGGAGCACAGCCATTGTGTTATCTTACCCGCAAAAACATCAACTGTTTTTCTGGGCATCTTCGACACTCTTTCTCATGAGTGATATAACATGGGCTGGTTCAGGAGCCCCAAAAACTGAACTTCCAGCAACAATGCAGTTCGCACCTGCAGAGGCTGCCTCGGCAATGGTTGAAGGTCCTAAACCACCATCGACCTGAAAACCAAACAGAAAAAATAGATTCATATGCATGTTCCACTATCGGGTATCCCAAAACAACATACCATCATTCCAGACCTCACAAACTTGAACTTGTTTGTCCAGGTTTTGGGTGTGTGTGGGTGAGAGAGAGACCACTTCTTCGTTTACTTTTTCATTTCTTAACCTTAGTTCTTTCCATGAGAAAGACTTCTCCCAACCCCATACCAGTTATTCCTTCCTAAAGAGCCCCTTGATGCAAAGAGAAGATCAAAACCACAGAAAATGGGGATTTTGACACAGATAAGAAGATCAAAACCTTAATGTCTTGTAATTCTCTTACTAACGGGATTACTTCTAGCAATGTCAAGAAATGATCAAGATTAATATGAAAATAAACATGATTAAATCAACAGAAGTATTAACATTCACATCAAATTCACTGAATTGATCTACCACAGAGCTTCTTACAAGAAAATTTACAGAATGAAATAAGAGATGGACTCACCTCTATATCAAGAGATGGATACCTCTTTCTCAATGTATGCACCTGAATCATCCACCGGAAAAAAGAAATTAAGAAAGGATACCACAAGCAATAAGGCAATTTCATAACAGTTTTAAAGAGCATAATAACAAAGAGAAAGAAGGGAAGATGAAAGTAATGGCACCTTATTCATCATTTCTGGCATGAACTTTTGACCACCAAATCCGGGTTCTACAGTCATTACAAGAACCATTTCCACAGGATTTGCACCTTCGACCTATAAATTTTTTGAATTTATAACAAGGTCAAAACTCTTACTGTGTGGATTCTTTTAAAAAACAATTCCACCAGTTTACTGAATGACAAGCCACAACAAATTAAGCTTTATTGAATTTCATATTTGCTAATTCAGATTATTGTCTTTGAGTATTCTGTTTCAAAAACTCAAAATCAAAGGAGGGAAGAATTTATACCAGGGGATAAACTTCTTCAACGGGTGTACCAGGCTTCAATGCCACACCAGGCCTCATGCCCTTAGACTTAATTCTTTGGATAAGTTCTTGCCAGTTATCTGCGAAAAGAACCAGGATACCTCTCATAAGATGATAAGAAGGAGATGACAAGATAATATAGAAGACAATAAGAATAGAAACAAAAACAAAAAAGACGGCAACTTCGATCATAGCCCACCTTTGGATATCTCCACATGAAAGGTAAAACCAGAAGCACCTGCTTTACCCAGAGGTTCAACATAATCAAGAGGATTTGTTACCATTAGGTGACAATCAAGATATGCCCTGTAACAGATTAATGATGATTGTTTATCCAGTAACCATTCTAAACATGCCACTCCCATAGACACTAAAATTTTGAAATGATAGGCAAAAGATGTTACTTTGTATGCTTTCTCAAACTTTCAATCACTGGAGCACCAATAGTTAGATTTGGAACAAAGTGCCTACAAAATGCAGAAGGCAAACATTTAAAAAATAATAAAAGAAAAGAATAAAAAAAACAATGGGCAATACTTGATCAGCAGTAGCACTGATCCAACCACCACTAGCAGCAAAGCGAAGGTCGTGTGAATATTTGAAGGACATAAACCATCCAGATTAAACACAAAACACGTAGAATTTAACAGTTTCTTACTCTCAGCACGACAATATGATTTAGTGTGACTCACCGAACAGAGAAGCCAGTCTTAGTTGCTCTACCTTTCAAGTATCAATATCCTTATTGACAACCACCACTCTTTCTTTTTGTTTATAAATAAACATTCAAATAAAGTATTGATTATTATTTAGTGAACCCAACTCCTAGAATTTACTAACAAATAACCATGGCCTAAGAATGACAACAGAACTAGTAGGCACACAATGTCATTCAGTGTAGTTAAATTTTACATGACATTGTTTTCACTTACAAATTATAAGAATCACCTTCAAGGTTTCAATGCAGAAACTTCATTCCTTATTTTACACCAAATAGAGCCATCAAATCCAAAATATTGTAGCATTTCTATTAGTCTAAATTTTAAAGAAGGGTAAATAAGCAGTTCATGAACGGAACTTTTAAACAGAATTACAGAAAAAGAATCTGCCAAAGTGTAAAAGGAACAACAATTACGAATCGAATGACTATGATATTAATTCGACGGAGAGAATGCGCATCAAACCTACCCATCCTGCACACAAACAATAAGAAAAACACGTTAATTAGAAGAACATTTCACAAAATAGCAATCTATGTTGTAGTCAACGCAATTCAAACAATAATAATGCCATGTCTGATTATTAATTTTCGTAAATTTGTATTCTTAAAATGAAAACATTAAATAAAGAAAAAATAAAAATAATGATCTTGTTGTTGTTCGTTTCATTACTCAGTATCTGTTTTCAAACTGGAATTTGATGAAAAATGAACAGAGATATTATATATATATATATATATGAAGGATTGCCAAACAGGGCGTAAATAAAACTAAAAATACAAAAAGCCAATCAAATTATGACGTCATAATCGCAATTAATTCTTACAGCATATGGTTAAGGTCGCATACCATGATGTCCATGTGAAGCCAATCGGCCCCACAGTTGAGCATGCGCTCGGCCTCAGATGCTAAGTTGGCGAAGTCTGACGACAACATTGACGGTGCTATTTTTGCCGTTACCACCATTTTTCCCGTTGGATTTACGACCCGACCCGACCCGCTTCAGATGCGTACGGGTTTGGACTCTTTTGTCTGAGGAAAGAAATCGGAGAGACAAGAAGATTTTGTTTTTGTTTTTGATTTTTTATAATGACTACCAAAACCCGCCACCTAACTCTCTGCTCACCTCACAAGTGACAAAACTACTTTCGCGGTTTGGGCGTAAATAAAAAAAGTAACAGAGGACTACGCGGCAGAGAACAGAATATGCCTATTTTCACAATTTATTTTATTTTATTTTAAAAAAAAAGAAATCAATTTATTTTTATAAAAGGAAATAATTTTTATTATTGTTGGACTTTTGAGATCTTCTTATTTCTCATTACACTCACGGTTTTACCAAGAATTTAAATTACGCGCTTTTGTATAATATAGTCCAAGGATCCAGTTTGATAATATTGTAATTTTTAAAATAATTGTTATTAGTTGTATTATAAGAATAATCAGCTATGAAGATAATTAATTAAATGCTTGGTAAGTGAGTTTTAAAAGCAGTTGTATTTAAACTGATGTAAAAATACTAATAATTGAAATAAACATAATATGAATAAAATTTATTTATACATTTATTATAATAATTGACAACTAAAATAAATTTTTTTATTTTATATTTTTTTATTTTGTTATCACAATATAATTGGTAATGATAACAATTTCATTAAATTTTAATGATTTTATTTCTTAATTGAATAAGGATAACTTTAAATTTTTACAATATATTTGAAGATATATGTGGAATTGTATTAAGGGTCAGTTTGGTAATGCTGTAGCTTTTAAAATAATTGATGTTAGTTGTGCTATATAAATAATTAGCCGTGAAGAGAATCAGTTAAGTGTTTGGTAAATTTTATTTTCAGAAGTACTTTGAGTTTTTAAAGTAGTTGTGGGTGTTTGGTAAATCTTACTGTTAAACTGCTGTAAAAAAATAAATGACTAAAATGGATATTATGTAGGATGAAATTTATTTACACATATAAAATGCAATATTTTTAATAGTGTATTATAATAATTTAATTAAAAATAAAATTTATACTATATTAATTTTTTTTATAATAAAAATTTATTGAAATATTGATTTTATTTCCAATTTGAATGTGGATAGTTTTGGGTTTAGGTAATAATTGTAAAGATATTTATGGAATTGTATTAAATGATAAAATTGATTCTCAAAATCAGAATCTTAAAGCTACTCCTTTCCTGCTTTTCAAAATCAACTATAAGAGGGGTTAATTTTGACAGAAGTGATTTTGAATTTTTTTTTACCAAATACTAAAATTAGCATTTAGATTCTCAAAATCACTTTTAAACCTCCCAAAAGCAATCCCAAACGAGTCCTAAGTATAAAATTAATTCTCAAAATCAGATTTTAAAAAGCTACTCCTTCTCTATTTTTTATAATTTGTTGTAAGATGAATAATTTTTAAAAAATCACGCCCTATCATTACTAAATCCTATATTTCCTATATTTTAGCGTTATTTTCTTAGTTTTACGAAATTTCAAAGAAAATGCCTCTTTGCTATAATAGAGACCTAGGGCATGTTTGGCACCATGTATTACATGGTATTAAAGTGCTGTTTGTATTATATTAGTATGAAGCCCATGTTTAGCGCACAATGGACATAGGTTTATAGGCTTTGCTAATGCGGGTGTGAATCGGGTTTAGCTAATGCGGGTGATCCGCATTAGCGACCCCTCTTCTTTTTTTCTTTTTTTCTTTTTCTTTTTTTTTTTAAATAATAATAAATAAATTAATATAATATAATATTAATTTTTATTTTCTTTTATTTTTACATTATAATTATTAATTACAAATTAATAAATTTATTATTTATATTTTAATTTTTATTATATTAAAAATATAACTAAATAATGTATTATTTAATTATATTATAATAATTAATATATAAAATTGATTGATATTTAATAAATTACTATAAATAATAATAAATACTTAAATAATATATAAAAATAAAAATATAATATAATATTACATTATCTAATTATATTATATTAATTAATATATAAAATTGATTAATATTTAATAAGTTAATATAAAAAATAATAAATACTTAAATAATATATAAAAATAAAAATATAATATAATATTAAATTATTTAATTATATTATAGTAATTAATATATAAAATTGATTAATATTTAATAAGTTAATATAAAAAATAATAAATGCTTAAATAATATATAAAAATAAAAAATATAATATTACATTATTTAATTATATATTATTAATTTTTATTTTTATTTTTATTTTTATTTTTACATTACAATTAGTAATATAATTTATAATTTATTATTCAATAATAGTATATTATATTTTTATTTTTACATTATAATTTATTAATCAATTATAATTTAATATAAGTAATAGTAAATACTTAAATAGTATATAAAAATATAATATAATATTACATTATTTAATTATATTATAATAATCAATATATAAAAATTAATTATTTTTAAATAATTTAATATAACTAATAAATATTATTTTCTAAATATATAATATAAACTAATCACAAAAAAATTAATATAGTATTATTAAAAATTAATACAGTACATTATAGTACTAAACATAGTATAAAATAAAATTAATATAATACAATGTAGTACCAAATACAGTACAGTATTATTATAATACAGTGTTAATATAATATAACATAATATAATACACCTGTATTAAAATAATATAATACAATATAGTATAATATAGTGTACCAAACGTACCCCTAATGTATAAATGTAAATCATCTATTCCAAATTTCCAATAGTGAAAATGGCTGAGATATTTGTATATCTTCTATGTAGAATATTATAATTCTTGCACTTTAAAATTTAACATAAATTTGCAACTAGGCCACGTTCTAAGGTGGCTGTTGGACTTGGACCTTGAGTTGGAGACTCTTGATTCTTTGACCGTTCGGCCATTGAATTTTTTTAAAAAATTTTAGATGAGTGACGATGACTCATAAGACAGATGACCATGGGCCATTCCGATGGGCTGCGATGTATTGTCAACGGCAGCCGATGGTAAACGGGCCGTTGGATCACGTGGGCAAAGATCCACATTGGCAAATGCTGAATTGGCAGTTGCATTATTTTGTTAAACAAGTAATATTTTAGCACAATTTTCTTCAAGCAAAACAAAAGCAATGAAACAGTTAAAACATTATCTAATCTTGAAAATTTTGGTAGAGCATATGACAGAAAATGACGCCACGTGGGTGGCACATCTTGCATGAAAAATTAAAAAAAAAACTCTTTTTTTATTCTGATTGATTGATTTAAATTAACTAATTAATTAGATATTTTTCATACAATGCCAAATATCCAAATGGGTACAATATAAGATAATGATAATATTCGAGAAAGAATAATAATATAGTCATAAATTATTGTATAAACTAATGGTTGGATTAAATATTTTTTAGTCTACGTAATTTATTTTCATTAATTTATATTTTTATTTAATTAATAAATTAATATCAAATTAATTTATATAAAATAAATTTATATAAAAATTTATAGTTGTATCATCACTCACTCAAAAAAAAAAAATGACGTATAATTGCAAGCGGCAGGTGTGTGCAACGTAAAGCTACAACAATTGTTTTGTTTTTTGATCAATGAGAATTGTTGGTGATGCATTTATTGAATTAACTTTTGGTTTGTTTGGCAATTGGCATTATGAAAAAGTAGTAGTCGGCTCAAAATCTTCTACATTTTTCTTGGATTTTCATGGAAATTTTGGCCCACCCGGCCACCCCACAAATGTGCTATATTCACTCACCATCATTTTGACTCTCATATCATTGAAACCGACTTTATCATCATTGAAGGTATGAATAATATTTAAAACCACTCGACCCAAAGCCACTCTCTCGTAATTGTGAGAATAGTAGTTTAAATTCTATAAAAATATTATAGGAATTTAATTATTTTCTTAATTATGAGTGAAGACAGTCTTTTTTCTTTCAAAATATGAGTGGAGTAGACGTCTTTCGAATATTAAAAAGAATAAAATATGGGTAGTGTTGTATAAGGTAAATTAGTGATAGTAATTATCTAATTGTAAATATCAGTAATAGTTTCATATAATATAAGTTATAATCTGAACAATATTCTCATGTAATTTAAAAAAATATATAAGTAATATTTTAATATATAATTTGAATTCGCTAACATGAAGGTAATCGAATAATTAAAAAAATTTATTCTCATAAGATTTTGAGTTCAAATCTCATTAACAATTCTCTCTTAAATAAGAGTATATTTTACCTACATTTAGATGCGGAATTCACTAGATATGAATATTAGCATCCAAGTTGCATTGTGATATTAGAAACTAAAATTACTAATTTATAACTACGTCACAGACCAAGAACTACGAGATTACCCCTCATCTTATTCGGGAATGACGAAGGGATTGTACCATTCGAATCTTTTTTTTTAATACTTTTCTTTAGAAGTCCAGAGAAAGCTACATTCAGTAAAATTTTACTAATCCTCCCTTCTTGAAAGGAAGAATGTAAAATTCTTTTTCTTTTTTTTTTCCCGCACTTTAGGTAAGAATTAATTAATTAATTATATATATATATATATATATATATATATATATATATATATATACAGGGGAAGGATTAATGGACTCTTAAAATTATACTTATTTTTACACTCATTAATAGGAGAGAGAAAATATAAGAGGAAAAATATTTTTGGGTGAGGTCCATATGAATATCACATCTATTAATTCACTCAAATTTAAAGGCTAATAAATGAGTGTAAAAATAAGTGTAATTTTAAGGGTTCATTGATCCTCGCCCCCCCCCCCCCCACCCCCACACACACACACACACAATGATCGATCCCTCCAGTTATTAAAGTAAGGAATAAATTAAAAGATAAGAAAAACTCTATCTCAGTACACCACAAGACAAAATATATTATATTAGAATGTGTGTTTTTACTTGTCTTTTAGTTTATCTCTTATTTTAATAATTTAATAAATCTCTTATTATATATATAGTTTGTGTAGGTGCAGACATATGCACGAAAAATTCATGAAGACGTAGCTAAAAGATTAAAAAGTACGGACTCTAATATACAAAAAGATGAAAAATAATGAATTAGAATTCATATTTTTAAAATCTTTTAACACCGTCTCTATTTTAATTTAGTACAAAGATCCATATGTGAGTACCAATATATATATATATATATATATATAAACTTCAATCAAGCGTGCGATACTTCACACTCTAAATCAACCCTCCATACTTATGTCTGTGATATAAAATTTAAACTCACTTTTTCTAAGGCTCTGTTTGATATAACTTTTCAAATAGAACTTATTTAAATAGAGTTTTTGTTAGTAGCGTTTTTATAAGTAGAGTTTTTATCAAAAAAATTTTAGTTGTTTGGTTGTTAATGAGAGTTTTTTTTTTAAATTATAAAATTAATTTAATAGGTAAATTATTTAAAGCTATGTTATGAGAAGAATCAAATAAGATTATAAAATAACTAAAGGATATTTTAGACATTTTAACATTTTAAAATAGCTTTTCAACATTTACTCTCAAAAGCCTAAAATTTGAGCTTTTACTAGTAGAGGTAAAATAGTTTATTTAATCTTCAAAAGCTCTACTCAAAAGACAATCATCCAATAATAAAAAATTTGAAAAAAAACTTATGGGATTAAATAAGCATTTATAGCCATTAGATAAGTTATACCAATCAGACACTTAGTGTAACTGAACTATTAGAGATTCAATTACTTTTGGTTGGGTTCTATACCTCTATGCATGAAATTCTGTCCGAAATAAAAAGTTTAAAAGATGAAATTGATTTGATATATGTGTGCCTCTTTTTTTTTTTTTTTCTAATTACAAGAGAAAAAATTAAATTATAAACACTTTCATAATCCAAGTAGTGACAACAAATGGTCAATTTTTCAAAAGCAGAGAGCTATAGTGTTTGGAAAGTACCATTCGTGTGGTGCATTTTCAAATCTCGAACCGAAGACCTTCATTAAACATAACAGTTCCTTGACCAGCTGATCTGCACGTTTGTTGATTGTAAATCTCATTTTCTTTTTAATGATTTCTTGTGATAGCAATTTTAGTATTTTTTTGCCCTTTCAAATAAAGAAAACAATCACCAAACTCTGGGAGGACAAACAATCCCAAAAGTAAACCGAATATATAAATAGAAATAGAAATTGTGAAAAAGATAATACCAAACCCTTGAATAGAGAAACTGAAAGCTCCTCTTCTGACTTTACACCAAACAAAGTTCCCACAAATAGAATAATTTAGTTAATCAAACAACTAATAAGATAACTTCAAAACCCTCAGATTACTAATGTCATTTTCACTGTCACATTCAAAACTTATGTATGATTAATTTCATGCTAAATATTAAAAGCTTATACTACTTGATAATGCCACAAAGCTTGCTCAACTAAAATTATCGACCACGTACGTTTTAGAAATTTGTCTTTAAGGAGATTTGTAGGCCATAAATTGAAGAGTGCGTGTGACTTTTAATGTCTTCGTTAAGTTCATTTATCCGATGAGACTTAAAGTTTGCCATGTCAAGTTTTTTTAATATATTTTTTGTCATATCTTAAAAAGAGGGAAAAAAAAAAAACCCCATTTGAATAACACAATTAAGAATTAATTCCTATACCTATTTTTAATTTGAGACGTCTAACAAATTGAATTGTTCTCTTAGAATTATTACAATGTTTACATAAACCCTTATCTACGATTCAATTGACTCGAGTTTGCACCATTTATAAAATTGAATGCATGATTTTTTTTTTCGGGTGTTGGGTGTGGAAATCACTTATATTCTTGTTTAAAGTCTTTAGGCAAACTCAAGCTTAAGAGGCCAAAAAAATTAACATCAATGAGAATTATATTCTCGCTAGTTGGCAAAAGGCACCATATGCAAATTTTAAAGCCCTCACTTTATGTTTTTTTACTTCAAATTTTTTTTTTTAATTTTTGTTATGTCTATTTCAAACCACAGCAATGAGAATTATCCTCCCAATTTGAAAGTTGATGAAGAATGAGATTCAAAGTAAAAGAATGAGTTCAAAGTATAATTGATCTTGTCTCCCTAAATCTAATGGGAATACCCATTTATTATGTTTCAATTCTCAAACCTCCACATGGTTTCAAATCAAGAGAAAAAGAAAACTCCACATAATTTACACATGGGTAATTTTAATACCGCATACTTTGAATAAGATTGGGTCAAGCTCGTGTGGCTAGAATAATACTTGGTGAAATTGATTCTCGATTAATTTATTTTGATAGCTAATAGAAATGAAATAGATCATGCTATGTGAGCCCATTATTTAAATACAATAAATGGGCATGACGTGGGAACAAACATATTTAATTAGTTGCATACAAAGAGGCAATTAGATAATGATTAATCATACAAATTTTTAGTAAGATCCATGCCATTCCCCAAACTCCAAAGGCCGCGAGCGAGCTATAAAATTCGAAAAATTGGGAATTTCCACAAAAATTTAAAATTAAATTTCATCACTTTGATAATATATTTTTTTTTTTGGGGGCAAATGGTAGATTGAAGATTTTTAAGCGGAATCTTGCACCACGGTCCAAGCTAGAACCATATGATTAACAAGGTGATTAATCAGATTATCGATTGACTTGTTGACTTTAAATTTTAAACGTTCTGACTTAAATACTTAACTTGTTTTCCTGAATTATATTGTAAAAAAAATATAATAAGTTAAATTATACGGTTGAATCTAATTTAGGAGTTGATCAAACTTTTATACTTTGCAAACAAAAAAATATAATATTTGTGGGGTATTATTAACTATTGACTATCTAGCAAATTTGTCCTTCATAAAAACCCATGTGATCCATAGCCATCACTACCTAATCATGCTATATATATAAGTAAAATTAAAAGCTAATTACCTAATTATGTAGACAAAATTCGTTGCCCCGAATTAACCCAAAAAAAAAAAAAAAAAGAATGGCAAGATTCCTTGTTTTTTCTTACCCCTAGGGTAATCTTCTTCTAGGGCAATTATAATAGTAGATTATTATAATTACTTTCGGGGATTAATCAAGTGGCTTTTATTTTTTTAATTTTCTTTAATACTAACAACTTATAATTAAAACTCTACCATATTTAGGTAGTGTTTGTTTTTTCAATTTGAAATTTAAATTTTTTTAAAGTTTGAATGAGTTAAAATATAAATATTAGAATGACATTTTTATTTTTTTTAATATCTGAATATAAGTGGCATTTTATTTAATTTTGTAAATAAAAAAGATCTTAAATATAATTATTTGACATTTACATCCTTGCAAATCAAAGCAAAAAAGTATTAGATTTGATAGTTTAGGAAATAAATATATTTTATAGAAATACATTTAGAATATAATATTTACTTCTCATTAGACATTTTCTGTTTTAAATAAAAGTCACAAAAATTTACATTTTCAATTGAGATGTAAATTTATGAAAATTAGATATAAATTACAAAAACTAAACAAGTAAATTTTTAAAAAAATATAAAATTAATAAAATTTCAGATTTAAGATATTTAATAAACAATTCCTTAGTCTCATCAATACTAAAGATATGCATGTGCCCTCAAATAGAAGATAATCTAGAGAACATAAGAGATAACATACCCAATTAATATACATATGTCATGTATACGTTTATTTTTAAAAATCACTAAATAATTAATAATTATATTTAATTAAACTACATATATTATATACGTATATTAATTAAATATGGTACCGCTAATATACTCTTTAACATTTATCCACCCCTCAATCGGCTCAAACTCCTTTTAAAGCTTTTACTCGCCATTTAGTCTAAAAAAATCAATTTGAACTTATCATAATTATATTTGGAAAATATAAATAAACAAAAAAATAGTGAAATTACAATTTTTTTTAAATAAAAAGAAATTATTATACAATTGCAGTACTTTTAAAAGTCATTAACTTCGCTTTCAAGGCCCTCACTCTCTGCTGGATTGGATTTTATTTTATTTTATTTTTTATTTATTTTTTTCTGTCTCTCCATATTTTTCAATTCCCACTCTCCTTTAACATAACGCCAAAAGCAACTCCATACTGATACTGAGTCTTGTTTTGTATAACTCACTTTCGCTCTCTCTCTCTCTCTCTATCCTGGCGTCTCTAACGCAGAAGATTTTCTGATGCTAAGAGGGTCGCTGGCTGCTTAGTTTTATTCTTTCTTTTTTAATTTAAATAAAGAATATTTATAGAGATGGGTTCATGCGTATCATCAGCACACAAGAGAACAGCGGACTCAGCCGCTGCCATGAAAATGGATTTATCATCACCATATGAGTCCAAAAGTGAGAAGCTTGTGATTCCACCTTCCCCCGTCAAACAAACGACGCCCATCAACGACTTTAGAGACCTTGGTATTGTTTCAAAGTTTCAATCTCTCTCTTTTTTTTTCTCCTTTCTCTTTTCTGATATTGATTGGGAGTCAAAGCAATCAAATGATCATCTTGTTTTTGTTTTTAATGTTTGTTCAATGATGTTTTGATGATGATCTGAACTGGGTTGTGAATGTTTCTACTTTTTACCTTGTGTCAATGGATGAGTGTAGTAGATAGCAACTGATTAATTTCATTATTTTTGGTTTAAAAGAAAAATATATGATGATGTCAATTATTGTTGTTATGTTTTTTTTTTAAATAAATTTTTAAAATTTTTTTATTTGCATGGTATTGATGTGCATATGAAATAATTGTGCCCTTTCGGTGGTTTTGTTTTGTTTATCTTTTTGTTGTATTATAGTGATTGATGGAGTTTTAATTTATTACTATTATTATTTTTTTTGGTTCTGGTTGTTTACTTGTCAATTTTTTTTTATTATCTTAAATACTTTTATTTATACAATCTTTTCTTTTTCCTCTTCTTCCTCTTAAAATTAGTAATTACTTTACATCCATAAAAGTTGTTGTGAACTAAATAATCTTGTACATCCTTCACTTGTATAGTTATAGCTAGTATCACTTACTACATATCATACAACATGGCTTTCTATTTGAGCTTAATTATGTATTCATCTTTTTGTCTCCTATATTGGTCGTTTCATCATTTTGTTGCTTTATTTTTCTTTGTTTTTTCCTCTTTTGCCAATAGAGTATGATTTGGTTTTGTCAGTTGGCATTAGGTACCCTGTCCTTTTTTTTAAGCACTTATTGAGGAAAGAATTGATGACAGGTTCTTATGCCTGCTGGTTAGGTAGCTTATAATTGAGATTGAAGGGTTATTATTATTTACTTAATAGCATACTTGAATATACAATCGGATGCCCCTTTTTGTAATTCTATTTTATTTTTGGATTGCTAATAGCATAAAGAACATTATCTAAGATAGTTCTGCTTTTCGGCTAAAAACCATTATTCAGGCTTTTGAGAACACAAAAGGGTTTACTCTTTCACGATAACTTCATGGAAGGTTTAGACAATGCTATATAAACTTTTGTTGGGATCATAGCTAGATGAAAGCCTTTGCACGGTTATCAGGAAGCCATACTAAATGCAGTGGAGAGAAAAGACAGATTTTAGAATGTACTTGTTGATTGTCACAATTTGGATGGATGATACAAGGGGTGAGCACTGAGCAGATAGGAAGCTTTTTCTTACATGTGGCCATGTGGCAGTTTCTAAATTATTTAAATCCAGGTGCCCGATGCCTGCAGAACTTTGATGTGTAACGTGCTGTAGCTTATCTCCTGGCTCCTGCTTGTATTTAATATGGATTGCAGTGTTGTGGGTGTTGTCTTAGCCTTTGGAAATATTCCCCCCCCATGGGACCATAGTTATTGTTCCATTGGTGATCATAAATCATATTGGAGGTGGTAGTTATTACCCTTGAGGAAGGCTGAGAGATGGATGGACCAAACTGTGGGGTATTGTTGTGACAGCTGATTCTTAAGTGAACGAATTTGTAAATGAGCTAAATGAGATGATAGATTTCTTGAGAACTTGTGGAGGATTTAGGACCTTGACAGAAACATCTAAGATAGCTGAAGATACTAGTTATATTGCGGTCTCTAAAACTCCTTGGATGATTCTTTGGAATATCCCCATCAAAATTGAATCTTATTTCCAAAGGGGCAGCCCGGTTGGATGAGGGCTTGGGATCTGGTGCTTGGTTGTATTGAGGTCTCTGGTTCGATCCTTCTGGTGAGCTTAAAATTTCACCCTTTGCTGTCTCATGCGTCATGGGGTTGGGGCGCCCGACTGACCCCCCAGTTGAGGGCCTGGCCGGGACGGACCACCTATGCTCTGAGTTGGTGCAGGAGTTTGAGTTATCACCCCAAAAAAAATAAAAGAATCTTATTTGTAATGTTAAGTAGGATACATATGGAGATTGACCAATTAGTGAGTCTGTTCACTTCAATCTGAGCATAATGAAGACTAAGATATTGCAATCTAAAAATAAGGTTATGGCTTTGCTGATTCTCAAACACGCTGCTTATAAATTGTTTTCCAATTGACACTTAAATCTTTCTACCTAGGACCCTATTGGATGGCAAGGTTGGTTGCTTCTGGGTTCTAGGAGTATTTTATGTTCTGACCAGAATTTTGACACAATGCATTAGAAATGAATTGAAGAATCTGCGAGAAAAATCTTCTTGATAAATCTAATAGCTGTATTTTGTTTTGCAAATGTACTAATGTATGCCTAGATCCATTCTCATCAAATACAATTTACAATGAATTTATTGACTCACGTCTTTTCTTCCTGTCTCTTCTTGCCATTTTTTTTGCTTAAAGTTGAAACATGTTTTGATCTCTATGCAGGTAGTAAAGAGGAAACCTTTTTTGATTCTCAACCATGGCTAGATTCTGACTGCGAAGATGATTTTTTCAGTGTCAATGGAGGTAAGAATGTCTGAGCTGTTTGTCTTGCAAGCTTACGGTAGTTTCCGTTTTCGTTTTATTTTTTTCTTCTAGAGTTATTCTGTGAAAACTATGTACACACATATCCCACTGTTTCATTTTCAGAATTCAGAATAATGGACTGAATACTAACTGAAGAAGCCAGTGTTCCTGCCTTCTGATAATTACAGTCTTTTCATAGTTGTTAACTTTGCTGTGTTGAAGAAATTTAATGCTGAGCATCTGTTATTCATTTTGAAGTGTTGATATACCTTTTTCCTTTTCTCATTATTTTGACTATTTACGCAGATTTTACCCCATCTCGTGGCAATACTCCAGTCCATCACAACTTTGCAGGGACTCCTCAAGTCAACAACACTTCTCTGCCGGACAAAACTCCCGGTTCTATTTCTGAACCATCGCCAACAGGAAAGAAACTGAAACTAGCTGAACTGTTCCGGCAAAGTAATAGGGAAGGTTCAGAAGACCAACATGTTGATGAACAAAACACCCAAGGTAGCCAAAACACAGCCAATGGGAAGACAGAAGTTAGGACAACTATATTGGATGTACTTCCATCAGCAAATGGTACCCCATATGTTTCTGGAACTAACTCTGTGTGTATTAGTGAAAGGACTCCTAATGGAGATTCTATGACGGAGGAGAAGCCAATGAGATCGGCACAATGTTGCCTTCCAAGCTTTGTGTCATGTCGTACTTCTACTGACAGGAAGAAGAAGATGAGTCCTGCCATAGCTGTGAATGGTTAACCTTATATTTTGGCACACAAGTACTATGTAGATGGAAGAGAAGTGAGCTCAGATGATGAATTGTAATTTACTCATTGTCACAGCTGTGTAAAGTTTATATTACACTTTTTAGCCCTTATGGGATTTTCAGAGTAAAGGATATGTAAAATGCAGCCAAGGAGAATGTTTGATATCAAAGGACTTCATGAGGATGTAATAGGTAAGTACTGTAATAAGAGTTTTACAAGGAGAATCAGTATATGTCCCAGTAATGAACACAGATGTGTTAAAGAAGTCGGAGCTATATATACATAGTGTTCATATGTTTTTGCTGCTTTTAAATTTCGGTTTTGCTATACAATTTTCAGCCTGCATGTCCACGATATTTATTGAATGCGACTAAGTTTCATAAACTAGCGCATTATTCATACTTTGGTTTATTGCTTTCTTATTTTGCTATCAAGTTAGTGTCGTAACATTGTCAGGATACACGACTACTGCACAGTTTTGTCACTGATTGTCTCTGCCATATATGGTTGTGTTTTTAGCTGTGGCCTCTCAACCTCTAGCTTGCTGGATAGTGTTAGGATAACTGAAACTTGTTAGCTGTAAAATACTAATAGGCTTTTGCCAGGTTAGGTGGGACTCTTCTCAAATGGTATTCCGAAACAATGTGAATTTCAGGATGCACTGCTGGGGAAGTGCAGTATTATTCTTTGGATTAGTATATTGCTATTGCTGTATGGATTTATAATTCATTTGGAATATTTTCTTTGCTAATTTATGCTACAATGAATGACCATTATTGAAATTCACGCATCACTTGATGCGGACGACTTGTGTATAGTTGGATAGTTTGTGTGCTAGTTATCTTGTGCTGCAAAGAGCCAGCCAGCTTCTTTCCGACCGTATCTGGTTACAATACAATTTGTACAAAAAGCCCATAAGCCCCGATTCTACTTTTGCCAATCTTTTAAGCCCAATAAATGAACATCAATATTGTGGACACTGGCCCTCCTGAAAAGCCTACAGGGACCAAAGCGCATCAATTGCAATTTACAAACCATCCTCACATCACATGAGATTCACGAATTTAAGATGCTAGTGATTAGCCTTTTCTGGACGGTGGGTGATGGGAGGCTTAAAGATAGAGATTTTTGAGAGTGAAAAACAAAGTGCTTTTGAAAAGTTAACATTAACTCCACTGCGTCTGATTATGGGACACCAATGTGAAAACTGAAAAGGTATAGGCGATTGCAAAGTCAAAAGACACTGATAATGAATTGATGGGTGGGTGGGCATCTTTTGGCACATGCGTTGTTCCGATTATTTCTTTATTTCTCTATTCCTTTATCCATCACACACTCCATTAACTATGTTTGCAGCTTCTGATGCTCTTCCCACACAGTTCAAGACCATTTGAAATAGGTCGCACTGACTCTGAGTTCTGCAAAAGGTTCTAAAGCAGCATGGTGTCACTGACACTCTGTCTATGGATTTGCCATTGGCGCAAATTATAGTATTGAGTGTTGACTTGGGGCTTGGGGCTTGATCTTGTGTGAATTACATCTGGAAATGTGCAAATACATAAGTTGATCTGTTGCATATGTTGTTCGTAGTAATTCTAGACATTCCAAAATTTCTATACAAGCTATGCTACATTATATTATGTTCAATGAATGACTCGATTACTTATTGGACTGAAGAGTAACACGAAGTTACTTGCAATTCCACCTGAAATGAACTCATCATCAGTTATTGAAACGGAAACTGAATTTAAAATCTGTTGTGGCCATTTATTGGATTGGACCCAACAAATCTTTATTTATTTTTCTTATACTCGTAAAGGCAAATGCCCCATTTCCCCTGTAACCTCAAATATCCATCCAGTCACCAGAATCCAGAAGCTCAGCCAAATTATGTTCTGTCTTTCTCTGTCAACTGCAATCTCTTTAGCTTTTAGAATCAAAAGTATCATTTCACATTTTGCTTTATATCAATCATGATTCATGAATTTGGATTGGATATGCATGTACATATTCTGTTATACATATACGTATGTACACAAATATCTGGTTTGTTGGCGATAAGAAGCGAAAGCAAAAGCTGGGACCCGCGACCCCATTCCAAAAATGCTTTAGTAATCACTTGTATGAGCCAATAAAGATAATCTAAACAAAAATTGCTTTCCCACTCTATTTACCTATTCAGCATCACAAATATAAAGGACAAGTTTCATTGTCACATCTTCACAGCCAAGCTGCTAGGCAATAAGCAAAACAAGGCGAGATATGGCTCTCCGTGGCCTGTTCTTGATCTTCTGTCTGTTGGTCCTTTCGGTGTTCGAGCCCCGTTCAGCATATGGATCAAGTCGGGGTTGGTTTGGTCGAGCCGGGGATGCTACAGCTGCGCTAGAGATTGGTATATGCGCTTCCTCTGTGATCATACATGGTTACAAGTGCCAGGAAATTGATGTATGAGCACATAGATTAAATGTACAGTTATGTAGTACAATTGACTGACTGAATTTTAGTACATGAAATGACTTGTTAACGTGGGGCATGTTTGTTTGCAGGTGACAACCAAAGATGGGTACATACTTAACTTGCAGAGGATACCGGAAGGCCGTGTTGCTGGTGCAGGCCAAACTAAGAGGCCACCGGTGTTAATACAGCATGGGGTCTTAGTGGTAAGTTAATTAGCTTAATATCTTAGTCACCACTTTAATAAATGTGTCTTTAGTTAGCTGCCTCATGTAGCACTAGGTGACATTGGGCTGGCGCCTGCTTCTGTGATCACTCTGTACTGAGTGTGGAACCTGATTCTGGGTTTAACAACATGACAAATGCAGAGTCCAAGTACCCTGTCTAACAGTCTAAGCCACATTATGCTGCTTTGAAATTGCAGTGATTCTGGTCAAAATGATGACATTAAATAATTAATATGCGCCATCAACGCATGTTGCCGAATGTATTATTATTAATAATAATTACTTTGTCCTAAAGTAAACTTTGCAAGTAGAATTCTCTCACTCATGCTAAAGGCTCCAAGAAAAAGCCAATAACAAAGGTGTTTTTTTAAAAGAAGGTAGCTTGATTTACGCCATCAAATTTCACGTTTTGTCTCTCTGCCTCAACCTGTAATCAAGGTTTGTTAGGAAACGAAAAATTTTAAAAATAAAAAAAGTCGCTTTTTGATGTGGCCGGCCAGGTCGGTGCATATTTTTAAGTCAAAGTCTAGTATTGTTTGACGAAAGCGTCCAAGTTTGAGCATGTCCTTTTGGAATTGAATCACCATGCATACTAGCTATACCCTAAAATTACTTGTGGGTCAAGAAGTAGAGAGAAAATTTTCTGTTACTTGGTAAAGTGAAGGGATGATGTAAGCAGCTTACTAAGGTAAGGCAAAGCTTCTTTTTCGAAGAAGTTAGAAGGCGTTCTATGTTAACAATCACTTTAATTTGTCATTCACCAAGTGAAGAAGCAAAGCAAAGGTACTTTGAGCCAGGCTAATACTAATAGATAGGCATGAGCTGAGGATTTTTGTTCGACATATTTTGATTTCCAAGGTGAAGGTCTTGTGATTCTTTGTCCCTGTTACTTGTTGTATTCTTTCAGTATATATTACCGGGCTAAATCTTCTGATGGTGCTAAAAAATATGCACCCTTTGAGGCTCCAATTAAAACAAGGCGCCCAGAATTCAAGATCTTAATGCCAGCTTTGCTGCGAGTGCGAGGCCACATCAAATTCACATGCACTGCATGGACGTCTCTTTTTTATTTGTCCGTTTACTTACGTGGGCAAAGGCCACAACTTGAGAGTGTTAAGGCAGCAGATATATTTTTTTGGCTGCTAATTTCGTCTGTGTTTGTGCAAAGAGTTTTGATTTGTTTGATTGAGAGGTTGATTTTGTTTGTTGGTGTGCAGGATGGACTGACATGGCTGCTTAATCCACCTGAACAAAATCTACCGTTGATTTTAGCTGATCATGGGTTTGATGTATGGATTGCTAACACTAGAGGGACCAGATTTAGCCGACGTCACACCTCTCTTGACCCCAGTCAAATGGTTTTTTTTTTCTTTTAAACTTTGTATAACCTGAAACATTAAATTTGAAGCGTTATTAATCTGAAGCTAATAACATGACAGGAATTTTGGAATTGGTCGTGGGATGAACTTGTGGCCTATGATCTACCAGCTGTTTTTGACCATGTATACAAACAAACTGGGCAGAAGATTCATTACGTGGGCCATTCGTTGGTGAGTGCAGATTAAAATTCAATTAATTATTAATTACAATAGATTTCTTTCAATTAATTGATCAAGCTGATAAATGTGCAATATGTGAACTTATTAATTAACAGGGAACTCTTATAGCATTGGCATCATTCTCAGAAGGATTGCAAGTGGACAAGCTCAAATCAGCTGCCTTGTTGAGCCCCATTGCTTATTTGAGCTACATGAGAACTGCTCTTGGTGTTGTTGCTGCCAAATCTTTTGTTGGGGAGGTAACTGAGTTTATTCAATTTTACTGTAGATTATTAATTTGAACAAAACACATAATTATAACAACATTTTCCATTTAATTAAGATTTTTTTTTTCTCTGACAGATTACTACACTATTAGGTTTGGCTGAGTTCAATCCAAAAGGGTAAGAATTAATTGCCAAGAATTAAATGAATATTTAATTTTCTTTAATAATTTGTTTTCCTGACAATAGGAAACCTGTAGCTGACTTTCTCAAGACGCTTTGCACTAATCCTGTGGTTAACTGCTACGATTTATTAACGTCACTTACTGGTAATATTTTTTTAGCCCAATTAAGATTTTGTAATTACTATTCTGCAATGCATTTTGAGAGGGCTTTTAAATTTGCTAATTGGGAAAATGTTTTACAGTCATATTGAATTTTTGGGCTAATTAATGAACTTCTCGCTAGGGAGAAATTGCTGTCTCAATTCTTCCACAGTCGATCTCTTCTTGAGAAATGAACCTCAATCAACATCAACCAAAAACATGGTGCACTTGGCTCAAAGTAAGTAAGTAGTAATAATTGGTAAAAATCAAGCATCATACGGGTAACTGAACACATGTCCCGAATTTTTTTTTTCCTGAAAAAGATTGGTAAGAATGCAATAGTGTAACAAAATATTTGGGGTAGTAGTAACACTTAATTCTGCACGCAGCTGTTCGAGATAGGGTAATTGCAAAGTTCAACTATGGGAGACCTGACTTTAATCTAATGCATTACGGGGAAATTACGCCTCCCATATACAATATCTCCAACATTCCCCATGACCTTCCTCTCTTCGTTAGCTATGGAGGCAACGATGCACTTGCTGATGTTAGAGATGTCGAGAACTTACTCGACAGTTTCAAGTTTCACGACGGGGACAAGCTTGGTGTTCAATTCATCAAGAGTTATGCACATGCGGATTTCATCATGGGTGTCAATGCTAAGGATATTGTGTACAATCAAGTTGTAGCTTTCTTTAAACGTCAATACTGATCAATAATTACAATTAATATCCTCAAATTAAAGAGCTACGCCCGATGAATTTCCTTTTGCCCTTTAATTAGTTAATTACTTGATAGATAATTAATCTTTATTCACTGGAAAATTGAACCTTCACCAGAATCTTTTCAAATTTTCAGTTGTTGATTGGCTACAATAAATTACTTAATATGATCCTTAAACCCTACTGGCTGCATTAATTTGCTAGGATGGTACAAGAAATCAAGAAAGGAACATTAATGACACAATGCATACCTTGTAAAGTTGATGAAAATCATTTATATATATGTGTGTGTGTGTTTATTAATTAAACATATGTAAATAATGATCACAACAGCTCACCCAACACTAGCTTTACTTGTGCAAGCTGTAAATCTGATATATTTGTAATGTGTTGTGTGTCTAAATCATTAAGTTTCCAAGTAAGTCCTCAACTGAAAATGATTGCTGTGATGGCTTAATTTCAACGCCAAGCTTCAGTGACCTTTTAACCAAATAGATTTTGCTTTGCGGGCAAACCTAATAATGAACTTGGTTTTTTACAAAAATGCCCCTGGTAAGAATTATCGTAGTATAAAATAATTGTTATTCCGGGGCAAAATGGTAACTGCTGATTCATCTTTTGAAGACTATCATAAGTAATCAATGTCTGGATTATAGTAAAACCATAATACAAGGAAGAAATATAAATTTAATTAAAAAGACATCTAGGGCCTTTTTTGTGCGTGTATGCATATATATATATAGAAGTACCAAAATATAGAGAAGTTGCAACAAGTCAAAAGTGAAATGATCAAGAGAGATTAAGGCAATGGAGAGAATGAATATCAAAAGAGCTTTCTTAGTGTTGATCATTGGTGCATTGACAGCTAAAGAAGCCTCAGCAGCACAACATGTTGTAGGTGGTAGCCAAGGCTGGGATGAATCAGTTGACCTCAATTCATGGGCTTCTGGCCAAACATTCAAGGTCGGTGATCAAATAGGTACGTTTGCTTTATCCTATTTGTCCCATGCAATCAAGCTCAAATCAAATCAAGAGAGAATCCTCATCCATTAATTAATTAAACAACCTTAAATAAGTTGACACATATTGTGGGCAGTTTTCAAGTACACATCAGGGCTCCACAGCGTGGTAGAGCTCCCAAGTGAGAGTGCCTACAAGAACTGCGACCTGGGAACAGCAAAAGACTCAAAGAACAGTGGAAACGACGTCGTAAAATTGGACAAGCCTGGGGCACGTTACTTTGCTTGTGGTACATCAGGCCACTGTGACCAGGGCATGAAGGTCAAGATCACCACCGTTTCCGGCACCGCGCCTTCGACCCCAGCATCGACTTCATCTTCATCTTCAACTTCCGGGTCTTCATCTTTGGCTTTCAATTCCTTCGCTTCCTTTGTTCCACTTGTTGTTGTATTATTGGCCAGCAGTTTGGTTTATATGTTTTAATTTGAGTATGTTAAATTTGAGCTTATTGGTTGTAGCACGGGGGTATTATTTTGTTTGGTTATTTGAGGGGATAAATTATAGTCATAATTGAATTTGCTTATAATATTCTTTCTTCTTGATTGAAAGAAGAGTGAAATAAAATTGGCTTGGTTAATTAATTTTGTGAGCATGCAGTTTCCCTTTTGACATCTTTAATTCTTTATCATGAGACTCAAATTAATTAATTTCATGTAAGAATATTAAACTTATTTATTTTAAAATTGATGTAAGCGAATATGGGTCTGTTTGGGGCTGAGGTGCTGTAGTTTTTGAGCTGTAGCTGCTGTGAAAAAAAAATTGTAATTATGAAATAAAAATTAATAGTATGTAGTAAATACAATTTTTAAATAATAAATTTGATAAAATTATTAAAGATATAATAAATTTTTTATTATACAAGTGAAAAATCATATCAATATAACTTCCAAGATATAGCAGCTAGTGTTTATCAAACATTTTAGCGCTATAACTTTTAAGCTACAGCTGCCCAACTTCAATCCCCAATGCATCCTATATGCGGTGGATTCGGAATAGAGCTGAATGCCTGAATGTAATGGGTTGTTTGTTTGTTTTTTTTTTTGACTTAATGAATTAATTGAGTTAATTTTAATCATTTAAGTCATCAAGTCTCTTTTTCTTTTTTAAACTTAATGAAAATTTTCAGTCATTAAATTATTAAGCCAATTTATTTAACTTTTTTGCTAAATGTAAAAAGTCTAATGACATCATTAAAAAATATTCTCCAAAATATTCTTATCTAATTAATTAATTTTCATCCTTAAATAAAATTTACTAATTAGCATTATTAACAATCTCTATAACTTATGATAATATAATGGTAGATTATTAGTACTTTTATCTTTTTCTTTTCTTCAAATTAGCATTTCTTATCTTTATAATTTTATATGAATATTTTTATTATAAATTAAATAACATACGCTAATTTAGATTATTAAATGGTTGTATTCAATTGAACATAATTTATGTTATGAAAATATATTATCTTATTTATGTTTTTTGAGATGTTTGTTATTTATTTAACATTTACAATTTGTAAGGGCACAAATGTAAAAATGTTAATTTTCAGATATTTTAAATTAAATAAAACGACTTAATACTTATTTTTAGCGATTCAGATTAAAAAAAAAAATGTTAGTTTCTGATCAAATTAAACCGTTAATAAAAAATCACATAATTAAGATACATATTATGTATTACTGTTAGACTTTAATTAATGAGTTATTATCATTTCAAAAAAATTGTAAAATATCAAATGACTACATCTTTGATATTTTACTAGTCAACTAACTTAAACCGTTAATAAAAAATAAAATGAAATGTTTTGTAAAGATATAGTAATAAAATGATAGGGAACAATACTTCTTACTGATATTTTACAAACTTTAAATTAATATCTCTTAATTAATTTCTTCTGATCGCAAAAATGAAAACGAATCAGGATGAAATGAGAGATTATATATGAGACATGGGAGACTAATTCTTTTTATACAATTTCAATATCCAATAAATAATTTTAGAAAGCATATAGCATTAGGATCAACAAGATAAAAGTCACTTATAAAACTAACTAAATCTTAAATTTTAAAAAAAAAAAGTTGTTAATTAATTTCTTTTACAATTGATAGTATTTCAAACAGTGAGCTTCAAAATCCAGATTAATTTTAAACGTTAGCTAGCTAAAATCTGAAACAAATCAGGAATACGTTGATCCTCTGATTGGTTTTTCCACCACACCAACAATGGTGTAATAAGTTTGCAAGAACGTAAACAACAGCAAGAAAGTAGCAGCAATTTGAGAAACAATAGCCCAGGGCGTACCAAAATAATTATGCATATAAAAATACCTCGTTTTGTTCCACCAGCTTCTGCAATACTCATTCACTTGCTTGCAAAGATCATCATAATAGAACTTCTTCACATGTGTGTCATTATACAGCTTGTTAAAATACAACGTCGCGTCGTCAGGATCCAACCAATTGTTCAGAATGCCCTTCTCCGTAAGCAGATCAACATCCTTCGTCGTGTAAATCAAATTATCCATGAACTTCGCGTAAGACGTGACAAACGGATCGCAATTCGGGTAACATTGCTCGAAGCTGATGAGGTTTCGGAAGATTGTCTCCGTGGTCTCGTGTATTGCCAATGGAGGGATGTCAAGAATCCCATTGTAGAATTTTATGTCCAGGATTGTGCTGTAGTCTCTTTTTCTACTGAATTCGATTCCGGCCTCGTTGATCTTGGCAGCACAGCTGAAGGGTTCCCATCCGGCGTTTTTTTCAGTGTATTTTTCGGAACGTATTGGTAGAATTAAAGAATATCGTAAAAGGTCGAGAATGTGTTTGATTTTATGGCTCTTGTACTGATCCGAATTTATTTGTATTCTATCCGACGAAAATAACCCTTTAAAGAACTGAAGCACAAGTTGAATTAGATCCATATTTCCGGAAACTTCTTGGTTCAATGTCAAAACAAACAAACGCTCAAGAACAAACCAAGGGATTTGATTCTCAAGCAAGATCAAATCATGATTCAAAAGCTCCATTAAACAAGCCATTGAGAAAATGGGGTCATCAGGTTCTCTGCTTACCTCGTTGGAATACTTACGGAGCAATTCGATAATGAAGCATCCGTCAACCACCAAGATCCTTACGAATTCTTCTTTGTCAAATCGGATTGGTTCAGCGTAGCACTCGCGGGCCAGCCCCTCCACGGAGGTTATTTCTTCTAACAGCTCCGTCAGCTTTTCTTTTGGGTTCGGCGAGCGGCGGAGGAGGCCTTGTAAGTACTTGAGTTTGATTTTCTCGTTCAATTTGAGATGGTCTTCGCCGTAGTGAAATGGGCCGACGGAGAATCCGTTGGGGGCGAATGCTTTTTGGTTGTGACACGAGAGTATTACCGGGTTTCTGAAAATGCAACAATTGGAAGATATTGATATGTTATCATCAGCCATCATGTGTTCTAGTGATGATACCAATGATTTGATTGAAATGGCGAAATGACGATGATCATCCAATGCAGTATTCTTGTCAATAATCTCCGTTGGATTCTCTTGATTATCCATAATCTTTATCCTAAATGTAATGATGCATTTGATTTTGTGAAACAAAATTCCGATGAGGGCTTCATCGAAAGAGTGCAAGTAATTCAAGTGATTAATTAGATGGGAATTAGTTTTTGAGCTTGAAGCAATGCATGCAGGTCTACAAATCCTTCATTGGGAATTAAAATCCTGAAAATTGCATAGAGAAATTAGAAAGGAGAATTTTTGGCTTGCAAGTGATGTTGGGTACATACGACTAAAGCAATAGCAACAATTTCTCTTTACTTCTTAGACCGAGTGAGACGGAGAAAGGACTTTGAGTTGTGTGGTCCTTGTGTGGACTTTGAAATATTATGAACCCCACATTTATTGTTATTGTGTCTATTTTGAGTATAATAATTTTATTTATTGTTTTTAATATTTATTTTATTATGTCATTTAATATTTATTTTATTATGTCATTCTCTTAATGCTTTTGTACTATATAAGTGAATAAATAACTAATAAACAGCAGTTAAACACAATAATTTTATGCTTATTGATTTTAACTAATATGTGGGTTATATGTACTATGCAGTGGCAATTAATCAGTATTTGGTATGATGGAAGTAATAATAAAAATTGTGAATTATTTTGGAGGGGCCAAGAAATAAAAATTACAAATAAATGAGCTAAAATTCAATAACCTTTACGTATCTATTTATTTTTTGCCTAGGGCCCTATCTCAAAATTCTATCCTTGGTTCCTTGCACACACACATGCATGGCATTATTATGATAATACGCTATGTGTCAAATTGTCCATTTTTATCTTAATTGAAAAAAAAGTAGGGGTTGGGCAAAGCGTACTTCAACTTTTATTTCTATCTTTTTTGGAATTTGAGTTCAAGTGACTAATAAAAAAAAAAGCTAATGAAAAACCACTAGATCAAGTCTACAGGGCAGTTAAATCGTTCTTTATTACATCATTTTTACTAATATAAGTGTTGATTTAAATTTGTATGAAGATTTATTGGAATTGGATGATGGATGAGTAATAACTAATGAATAACTTTTTAAGTTAAGAAGTTGATCATTCAACAGATGAATGCCCAGCTTCAACATTTAGAATGTGTAAATATTAAAATAGTAATGTGAAGAGTGAAAAATATATATATCAAGATTTTAAAGTGTGGGAAAATCCGAGAAAGCTTTAAAATAGCACGACTTTAAAGGCTTAAAACTTAAAGCATTTAAATCATGTAGTTTTAAAATTTTTTCGGACTTTTCCGCACTTTAAAATTTAGAATTAGAACATTTCTCTCTCTCTCTCTCTTATGTATGTATATAAAGAAGATAAAAGAAACTATACAGCCATAACTTTTGTGCAACCTTATTTATTTGAGAATTTAATTTTGCATATAAGTAGTAGAATTTTGCAAAGATCAAAATTCAAAAAAAAAATTACATAGATAAAGTATTATTCATTTGATTTTTACATTTTTTAATTGTTAATTGTTATTGTCTTAATTTAATTAATTGACATTGTCCGAAGTAATCAACAACTCAATTTTTTTTTTTTCCATTGGAAATCAGCATCTCACTTAAGACAAATAAATATTTTGTTGATTCAAGCTCTATTATCGCATAATCTCTTAGCCTTGACTCAGTGGTAAAAACCTGTAATATTGAGAGGCCATTTTCTACTTTTGAGTCCCTGCAATCAATGAATTCTTACTCTCTTTCCGCAATTTTGGTCTAATACTCTAACGTTGATTTTAGTTGACTCGTGAATGTAAAATTCATTCGATCAAATAACTAAAATTATTTAGTATTATGTTAGATGAGTGTGAACTAAGGTTGGGCATGAGTTGGTTTTAGATTTATCCAAACTAAATAAAAAAAGTTTGGTTTCAACTTAACCCAACCCAAATCAGCCCATTTGGGTTTGGCTTGAATTTTATGATTCAAACATCTTTTATTTTGGTAAATTAATTATATCAAAATTATAATAATTATTAATTATTATACATATTAATTACTAAATAGATATTAATTATAGAAATAAATATTATAAAATCAAATAATAAGCTTTTAAGATATACTTGGTAAATTACTCATCTAATTGTGATGTATATGGAGATGACAAAAATTGATATTTATATTTCTTTCTTAAATTAATAACACTTAAATTTTATTTCAAAATTGTTTAATACAAAAATTTATTGATTTTTTATTTTCTATTAATATCTTAGAAAAATTAGTTAATATTTAATATGACAAAAATATTTTTTATACCCATTTATTTGTAAAATTTAATATTACAAAAAGATGCATAAAGAAAATTACTATTAAGTACAAAGTACAATATTATTATAATTATAATAAATTGAAAAAAATTTACACCTATTTCACGGATTACTTTACTAATTCTCTGTTCCTCTTTTTTTTAAGTATCAAATTTAAATATCTTTTGAAGCATGATTAATATCAATATTTAAATTTTTATCTTATCTCATGAATCATCAAGTATATAGTAAAACTTACTTATTATTAACTGAGGGCTTGAGGCAATCAATTGTAGAGTAGAGGACGCCTCCAAAATAAGGGTAATTTATTTCTAAGAAACCATATACACCGTAATTGCCTTCATTTTATAGTATTCATATTGCAATACCAAATTTATGATGTTTTGAATATTAGTAATCCTATATATGAATTTGCAATTTCAAATAATTAGTGTTGGAGAAGAAAATGAGAATAAAGAAGAAAAGAAGAAAATTTATATTGAATATAAAATATTAGGTCATTTTTGGTATTTTGAGAGATGTATAGAACAAAATTTTTTAATTTTAAATTTTAATATAGTTTCATTAAGAAAGTAAGTGTAAAAATAAATTTTATGGGTTCAAATAGTTATATCATTAAAAAAATTGATTTTAAAAAAATGAGCAATTGTGTAAAATGGGTTAACTAAACCCAAACCATATTTAAATGGTTTAATATAACATAACTCAAACCCAACCCATTTGAATATTTACCCAACCCAAACCATTTGAATATTTACTCAACTTAAACTATTTCATTTAGTTTAGGTTTAGGTTGAACCATGGGTTGTGGGTTTTGTGCCTACCCCTAGTGTGAATTAAGGATGATAGCGGGTAAGGTAGGGTGTTGATTTGTCAATACCACATTAGCACCCACACAAATAATAATAATAATAATAATAGTAAAAGAATCAAATTATTAAACCTGCACCGTGCCTACTGCAGTTTTCTTTTCTTTTCTTTTTTTTTTCTTCCTAAAAACTAGCTCATTACTTGTTTAGGTAGGGTTGGCAAAAAAGTTGGCCTGCATTTAAGCCTAATTTTTACAGGCCGTAATGGGCTACGCTTAAGTAATAAAGCCAGTGCTTGGGCCCAACCCCTTTATTATTTTTTATTTTAAAATAAATTAATATATTAAAATCTAAAAATATTAAAAAATCTAAATTTACACGCACACTGACACACATTTCACTACGCCCAGCCATAAAAAAGGTTTGTTGTGTTGATTAATTGATTTGTTTAGCTGTGTTGATAAATTTTCGCTAATTGTTTTAGTTACTAGTTTGTGAATTATTGAAGTGTTTCTGTTTTTGCTTTTAGAATAATTTAGATAGATTATTTTTGCCAATTGTTAATTTTTTTAATTTTAAATTGATTTAGTAATGATTATTATTTTATGTAAGATTATTATGTCAAACCCTTCTGATTTACCTTTCTTCCTTCAGGAGGAAAGAGGTAGAAAATATTCACGAGGTGCGAAAAAAGAATGGCAAGAAAAAAAAAAATCTAAAACAACTTATATTCCCACCTTTTTTTTTTGTTAGGTGGAGTTCCTGTAGAGGAAATTAAATTTTTACGGAGGAGGATTTGAAGGATGAGGAAGAAGATGGCTCACAAATATCAGATTAGTTTCTTTTATGGTTGTGGAATTATACACTTGTAATTTGTTATGAACTTAAGAAGTAGGCATTTTGTCGCAGACCACCCAAGTTTTCAGGCCAAAGAAGTTAACTTGGTAAGTTCAAGGTGTACTAGTAGGAGTGGGTAAACGGTTCAGTTTTTGCCGAACCGAACCAGTTCGGTTTTATAGGTAAAAATCAAATGGTTTAGATTTTTGAAAACCGATTGGTTTGTGTTCGGTTCGGTTTAGAACCGAACCGAACCCACAAACCGATCGGTTCAACCCATTTTAATTAAAAAATATTTTTAATTTAAAATATATAAACCTAAATTCTAAAATCCCTCAAAATTTAAATCCATTTCCAACTTCTAACCCTAAAATATTTTTAACTTAAAATATATAACCCTAAATTCTAAAAAATATTTTTAATTTAAAAGATATTGTTATAGAAATATGCTTTAACTTATTTCATAATATGTTATTATGCTTCTATACAAAAAAAATATGTTATTTTGCTTTATTTATGAAATGGATCACCAATCACATATTTTTTTTATAATTTGTTGCTTATAATTTTTTTAACTTATTTTTTTATAATTTCTAATAAGATTTTGGGATAAAACTCATAAAATGTTAAAGAACCGAACCAATCTGAATCAAATTTGAGAACCGAATCGAATAGAAATAATTCGGTTTGTATTCCTAAGAACCGATCGGTTTCGGTTCGGTCCGGTTCGGCCCCTGAACCGAACCGAACCGAACCAGGGAATGCCCACCTCGATATGCTAGCTTGGCTTGTCTTTAGAAGTTTTCATCTCTTGCACCATCCACACTTGTACATAGCTAGGAAGTCTCTAGAATTTGTTAGATTATTGTAGTATATAACTTGTATTCTCTAGATCACTCTAGGCATTGCTAGCATGAGAGTTCTTACCAATCCTTGATAACTCTCTAGACTTAGAATATTCTAGAATCGGGCAAGCCTTCCTATATATAGGGTATGACAATTAGTATTTGAAGTATGCAAGCAACAAGCAAGAGCAACTCAAGCACTTGTAAGCAAGCTCTCAAAGCTTTTTTGTACACACAGACTCTTGTGGAAAATACACTTGCTCTTTGGCTCATTTGCTCACTCTCTTCTCTAACTCTTCTGTTGTCAACTTCACTTAGCTAGCTGAGAAGCTCAATAGGCTTGCTTAGCAATTTCCAACAATAATTGTTGCTTAGCAATTTCCAACAATAATTGTTTAAGTACCGTATGAGTTTGTTGCGCAAAATACTCATCCCTTGTCAATTTACTAGTCTTTATTGAGAAGGTGATGTGAATTTTGTCATTTTTATTTTTATTTTTTTTATAGGTAGCATTATGTTGAAACTTTGAAATTACATGTTAGATGTTGTAAATTTTTGCAAATTTAATTTTTTTAGGGGAGGCAATGTCATTTTTTTAAAAATAAAATGTTAAATTATAAAAAATTAGAAAAAAAACAATTCAGAAGCCAGCCTAAAATTGGATCGGCATATAAAGGATTGGGCCTGTTCCATGAAACATTGGCTTGGGCCGGGCTTGGCCAAAGCTTGGCCCAGCCCATCCATTTACCATTCGAGGTTTGAGCAATTACTAAACCTGCAATAGTACCAAATAGTTTTTCGCGGGTTTCCAAACTTAAAAATATAAATTACATAGCTCAAACTATAGATTTAAAAAAAATTACCCTGAAAAATACATATGACAATTTTCAATTCTAATTTTTAGCAATATTAGTGAGAAAATAAAAGTCTTCACATTAAAATATGGGTAAACTTTAATTTACCCCTTATTTAGAATGACAATATTTAATTTACCTCTTAAAAGTATGAAAATATCAATTCACATCCATTTACTGAAAACAAAATAAAGAAAACATCAATGTCCTCCTATTTGCTCTTATATTATGAACAAAAATGTGGGTTAAATTGAAGTTTTCTCACTTTTAGGGGATAAAATTGAAATTATCATTCTATCTTGGAAATGAATTGAAGTTTACCATTAAAACAAATACATAAAATGTATCAATTTAATACAAATTCTCCAATTTAAGTACAAAATGCACAAATTCATTATGAATACTTATTTTAAAAAGCCAAAGAATGGGTCCAGTTATGGTGCCCGTGTGACACCATACCCCTAATTTTTGTCCTTTTCTTATCAGTTACTATTAACAATTAGATTTAACATAAACATAGTTTAGTGGCTTACATGGAATTAATAGGTTATTAACTCTACAGTCCCTATTGTTTGCTTGCAGATTAAAAATTGACAAAGTTTTAATATTTTGACGTATAACATCACATTTTTTTAAATTTTACACTTAAATCCATTTCCTAATTCCACTTTTTTAATAACTTATTTTTAAATTTGCATTAATATATAATAAATCTATATATTATTTAATAATCACTATTCACCATAGGATAAATATGTCTGCACACCAAATAAATTGACATTTGCTACTTTACTCTTAATATTTTGAAAAATGATTAGTCCCTTCTTATCTATTATATTTTTTATTTATTTAACTGTTGACCACTTTGATCATATAAAATTTAAATATACCCTTATCAAAATTAGGTAGGAAAAGATTAATCACCAGCACAATAGGTCCCAAAAATGCATTTCTTCTTTTGATTCTAATCATATTATATGTATCATGGCATATACGAATGCAATTGTACCTAAACTATAAATTATGGCTATAAATTCTTCATGCCTGGAAGTAGCTAAAAGGTTCGGTAGTTGAAGTAGAAAGTTTGTGCAATTTATTTGTAATCATGATAATAAAACTAGCAGTGATTGTACGTAATTATATGCAAATCAATACTAAAAAGAAAAGTTATTTCATCATGTGCAAAATATAATTCTCTAAGACAATAAAATCTAACAAATCTATTGTATAATGGGTGTTTGGGAAGTGAGAAAATGAAGGAAAGTAGGGAAATGAGAGAGAGAAAAGGAGAGAAAGAAAAAGATTAACGATTAAAAAATTAAAATAATATTATTGGCTATTTTAGTCATTTCAATTTAAGATGAGTGAAAACTAAAAATTAAAGGGTAAAGCTATTTGAACCCATAAAAATACTCTTTATACTCTATTTCTCTTAACACCTATTAATAAATTTTAAGATTCCAATTATCCTTTAAGCACCACCCTTAATTCCAAAAATACCCCTTATTATTCATTTCTACCACAATGGTGTTCTAAGAGATACATAAAATTGTTTCTACTATAATTTTATACCTCATAAACTTGCTTGAGTGTTGCTTAAAAATAATTATTTTTAGGACTAACAAAATTTTCTCATCACAAACACATTGAAAATTTTTCTTAGTTGATGAAGCTTATCAAATTTAAATTCGTGTCCCTGGCAAAACCACTTTGAAGTTTTGGTAAAATTAATTGGGATGTATCTGCTAGTGGTTACAATCAAGCCATTAAACCTTGTTAATCTTGTAATCTATTAGGGTTTGGGACTTGGCTTAGGTATTGTAATTAAAAGGGATATTATCAGTTTACCACATAAGTTATTCTGACATATCATGTCAGTACCATGGTTTAGAGAAAAGTAATTTTTACTACCAAACGTTTAGAATTTTATCAATTTACCACCATTCCGTTCGGCAAATGTTAATATTTAACAGAAAATGTATTAAAAGATGATTTTGCCCCAGGTTCATAAAAGACGATTTTACCCTTGGAATAGAAAGAAATAATAAAAGTGAAAATTACAAAAATACCATAAAAAGTATATGCATATTTCTTATTTACTAGCTCCAAATCTGATTTTACCACCAAATGAATCTCATTATCATTAAAGAATTGTGAACTAGCAATCACAGGCCCAATATTACAAGAGACTACAAAGATAGCTTTATCTCCCTTCTTGATAAGACCCTCATTGCTCAAATCTTGAAATAGCAAATTCAAGAACTCAAAATTTGTAAAACCTGAATCATAATCATCAATATCAATATTAAGGAAAGAAACTGAAGATCCTCTAGCAATGGACCTAATACATGGCAATGAGAGTAAAACCAAAGCCAGGAACACAGATCGTGATATGACACGTAGAGCCTTTGAATCTGGAAAATTAATCACGTAGAACCTTTCAACAACAACCCATTTTGAGTTTTCATTATCTCGTTCTGACCATGAACTCGATACCCACTACGAACCACACCCATAATCAATCACAAATGGGGCTCAAATGTAAACGAAAATTGAGCATGAAACAGCTTTAATTTGTTGAAGAAAAGAATACCCAGACGCAAAAAGTTTATAAATCAGTAAATGGTACAAGAATCAAAGTAAAAAAATTATGAAAAGATTGAAGTTTTAGCGAGTGCAAAACCTAGAAGCAGTGTGTTTCCACCCACGAGTGCCAAACGAGTGCTTTGAATTCTACACCAAAGAAGCAATAGCTCTTTGATTCTTTCAGTGTCCATGACTCTTTAACCCCCTTCTCTCTCTTTCACCAAACGCAAATAAGATAATGTGTTTCATGCTCATCCAGATGTCGTTTTGTAGCAGATCATTTCAAGAGAATGCTGAAATGGGCAAGAAGAAGAAAGAGAGAAAGAAAGTGTTGCATTTTGGGATTTGTTTTCTATGTGTTATATGTGTGAGTACATATAGATATACAATACAAAGAGAGAGAGCAGGAATTTACCCCGGTTATTCCCGTAAAATATGATATTTATCTAAAAACACCCCCATGATTCAAAATTCCTCATATATGCCTTTTTGAATGTGCAAATACCGAAATACCTTAAGTGAAAACCTAATTCCCAAAATTATTAACGCAGCATTGAGTACACAACGCCCAACCTAAAATATTGAAATCAGCCAAAATAGGGAAAAAAGGGGTACTCGCTGCTGCTCTTCGCCTGTGTTTGTTGCTGCTATTCGTAGGCGTTTGCTGCAGCCCTTGGTCTTCTCTGATGTTTGCTGCTTCTCTTGGCCTTCGCTGATGTTTGCTATTGCTCTTGGCCTTCACTGATTTTGCTGCTGCTCTTGGCCTTTGCTGATTTTGCTGTTGATCTCGGCCTTCGTCCCTATCTCACCTTCCACAATCCTAGGAAATCTAGCTTTGTCCCTATCTTCGCTCCTCTCCCTTATCTCACCTTCCGTAATCCTCCTCCTCCTTCTCCTCACCATCATGATCATCACGCATCACGCGTTATCGCTACAATCGTGTAACACTCCCTCACTCTCTCTCTCTCTATGACTATATATTTGTATTTTATGTAAAACAAAAAATTTTATATTATGTGCTTAGTTGTGTTCAGTGAATTAAGATTTAAGGAAAAATATTATGGGTCCCAGTTATACACTTTTCTCTCTAAAATGATTTTTGGGACCACTTGAGGATTTTGTTTGACAAATTCAAAATGATTTTTGTTTCTTTTTACAAAAGATGAGTAATTTAATGATTATTTATTATTTAAAAATATGTTATACAGAAAAAGCAACAGTCTTTCTTTCTAATGCTTAGAAACTATTGGGATCTTACTTGTCCATAATACTTAGAAACCATTGAGCTTTATGCTTAGAAGAGCCCAACTAAAGTGCCTTCTTACATGCATGGCCAAGTTTTGTTGGACTTGTCACGTGGACTCAAATACAAGCACACTTGTAGTTTATTTGTTATGTCAATACATCGGGAATAAATGGTTGATGAGGGGGTTTTTCAAGGTTTTAAATGATAAATTTCAAATTTGGAATTCAGTATGTGAGAAAATTTGAATCAAATTATTAGGTTTTGCTGGCCTGGTAAATGTTGGCAGATTTCCTAGTGATGCACCTTTCTTCTGATATTTTAAGTTGCAATTCTGAATCCATTACTTAAATGATAATTATGTTGTGCAAAATTTGGATTTCATGCTTGGCTTGTTGCTTTTACTACCATGCGTAATTTAGATTGGTTATTGTATTTGCTTTTTGGGCATTCCTTAAAAGACTTTTCTATTTTTTTTTGTAGTGGGTTTCAGAAACAGATTTCCACCAGTTCTGCTGCTCGTAGAGTTGTTGCACGTACACTTATAAGGATTAGTTTGGCATATACGGCATTCAAGAGAGTCTATGAGATTTGACACTAGGCATTGTTTCTAGCTTAATCCTTCCAACAAATGGCTCTGTATATCTTGCAATTATTACCATTTTCATTTCCGTTAAGTGTAAACCTCTCTAAAAGGATAAGTGCATGATATATGCTTTTTGATATGCAATAATCAACAAGAACAAATGGCTTCACCTAACTGAATTTACCTATGGTTCACAGCTTCTCCCAAACTTTGCGCTGAGATTGATTCATTTTTAATATTGTGAATGCTTAAGAACACTTTTTTTAATATCTAGTTACAATAAATTGTTAAAATAGTTTTGTATAATTTATCTTGCTTATCTAGTTTGTTTGAATTGATGGCTATGTGCATGTGATCTGATTGTTATATGTTTATTTCTTCAGTTTGTATACTTGTTTTTGTCTGCATTTGTTTCTTTGTTTCTTATTACTTAGATTAATGTTTAAAAGCTGAAATTGATGATGTTTGCATTACTGTATTTTCTATCGAGTCGAAGAATCATGTACTTTAGATATACTCGACTGCAGTCGTGTAATGAATACTGTACTTGACTGCAGTTGTGTAATGATAACTATACTCAACTACAGTCGCATATCGCATGCTTTACTCAACTGCAATCGTGTAATGGATTCTGTACTCGACTGCAGTTGTGTAATTATTTGAGCTTAAACCTTCACCTCCAACATATGGCTCCACAGGTTGTTGTGGATGGCCATATTGCTCGAAGCTATGGCAACATCAGTAATAGGTGCCCCAAACTCTGTTTTCGCTTGTATGTAATATAAAGAGGGATCTTCAACTCAGCTCCACTAATCGTTTCCTCTAGAAAATAATCTACATCATCATCAGTCATAATTGGAACGGGCTGCATTACATCAAAAGTTTTCAACTTGAACTTCATTTCAATGTCAAATTCAGAAATATCAATGGACAAAACCTGAGATACCCTTTCTATCAATTGTGAGTATGTTGTAGAACGGGGCACCATGAGTCCTCTAGCTTCCATACTATTAAAACTGTAATGACCATTTTGCTAATTCATTCACCACAAAACATAATAGGTACACGTACTGAAGTCATTTTCTGTAATAATACAACACACAATTAAACAACAAATAAAAAAATAAAATCAAACAAGGCATTTAAAAGCGTTGGAATCGCCTGCCTGTTTACACGATAATAATCGTGTAACTTGCTAAAATGCACAACTATAATCGAACAACAGTCAAGGGACATATTTAGTCAAAAAATATTTGTTCAGGACATTAACAAACTTAGTATGTCATAGTAACTGCATCCAGATTTCATACTTACATGATAGCAGTCGTGTATAATTCATACACACACGGCTGTAGTTGTGTAAGTTCATGCATACACGACTATAGTCGTGTAAATTCGTGCATACACGACAACAGTAGTGTAATTTAGAAATACACAACTATAGTTGCGTAAATTCATGCCTACACAAATGCAACCAAGTAACTTACTTAATTACACGACTGTAGTTGTGTAACTTTAAGTATACATGAATGCAGTCATGTAACTTACTAAAATACACGACTGCAGTTGTGTAAATTCAAGCATACACGACTGTAGTCGTGTATAACGGGTGTAGAACAAAATTTTACCAGAAAATGAGATTTCAACCAATGTACTTAGAAAATCCATCACATAGCAGCCATATAATACAAATATAATGAAAATGTGACTTCTTTTGTTGTTTATCACAAGTCAAACATAACCCTAAAACCAATGTAATATCAAAAAAAGCATAAATAACAAAAAAAAATGAAAAGTTTAAAATACCTTACTCATTGATGGGTAATGCACCTAGTTGCTAGCCAAAATCTCAATACGTTGGCTGATAAGAAATGATTTTGTGCGTTGCCATGTTGTTTTGTTGTGCGTTGCCTTGTTATTTTGTTGTGTGGGTTAGGTTTTATCAAGATAAGAAATGATTGGCTGCTGTATTTCTTTGAGTGGCTTTATATATTTTCATCTAGGGATAATATTGTCAATGTACAGACTAAAATGACATATCTACATAATTTTAAATTATGAGGTATATTTAATTAAATACCATATTTTTGAGGTATATTTAATTAAAAACCCCGAGAGAGAGCCTATTATTAAAAAAGAGAGAAAGCAGTCAAATGAATATTATCGGAGATGGAGAGGGTTGATTTTAGGGTTTCCAACACTTATGCCAAATTTGTTTGAGCTTAGTTAATTCTTTCTCAAACGCAGCATTTTTTGTCCCACGAAAAATGTCATAAATGCCCTCATGACAGTTGAAAATTTTCTTGTTTACTTCCTTCTCAAACGCAGCGTTTTGGGTTCTACGGGAAATATCTTAAATGCCCTTATTACATCAGAAAAATTTTAACTGAGCTAACGAAACGATGGTTAATTGATAAAATTCTAAAAGTTTGGTAGTAAAAATTATTTTTCTCCAAACCATGGTACTGACATGATGTGTCAAAATAACTTAGGTGGTAAGTTACGGATACATGGTGGGAATTCTTTTATTGGAATTTGAATAATCTCTAGTCACAACCAAACAATCCTTTGTTCTTAATCTTTTAAGAAAAATATATTGTAGACAAAATTGGATTTGTTTGTGTTGTGTTTTAACAAAGAAAATGATAAATTTGATCAAGAAGATGAGTAAATTTATATGAGGATAGTTTAGGAATATATATAACATTTTAGTTGAAAATGTGTTTGAATTTTTTGAGTAATTTTAGGAGTTCAAATAGGCTAGGGAGCTAACTGCAATTTTCCATTATATTAGAGTAAAGAATGTAAATGAAAGAGAGAGTAACGAAAGAACTGTAATTTGTCAGTTATTAACTCACAAAGGACAAAAGTTGGGGATACGGTATGATGGGGGCACCATAGCCTCATCCCCAAAGAACAAAGAATCACAATTCACAAACTAGCATCCAAGAGTAGTACCCATAATCCATCTCGTTCAACTACAAGCTCCAAGCTCCAGAATTAAGATATTTATCTCATATTCTCATTCACCTAGCACCCATCCAACAAGATTCTTATAATTATCTTATGTATTACTTTTAGGTTTAGTGTTAGATCTCACTCTTACCTTATATATATATATATATATATATATAAATAAATATTAAAATTTAAATTACTAAAAGATAAAAAAATTACTTGCGCAGGTATCCGGTGGATTTTTATCTTTTACCAAACCCACCTACTACTCACGATGGGGTTTGGTTTATGCTACTAAAACCATCTATTACTCGTAAAATTACTCACAGTGAATGAGATTTTGCAGGGAAAATTACCATCTCTAATGTGAACACTAGAGGTTTTGATGTATGTTAATAATCACTTGAATCACTTGATCCATCATTTATTTATATAATCGTCTAGACTAATTCATGTCAGGAATAAAGAGATACCTCAATATTCTATTAAGATGCAAAATCCTAATTTTACTCTAAAAAGGCTTATTACATGTAAATTGCTTTTCTATTATGGAAATGTCCCAACGGTGGTATTTTAAGGAGTTGTTGTCTTGTTGGCATTAGATGAAGCCAAAACTTTTTAAGTTTATTTAAAATTTGAATAAGAATTAAGTGTTGAGCGGAGTTTTTAATTAATGATGATTCGGTGATACAAATGAAAAAGATAAAAATAAAAAATAAACCGTAATCATTAATTAAAGTGTTCACCATTGAAAAGCTTGCTTAACAATCATCAGAAAATTTGACGATGTTACGCGGCTGGTCATATATTAATTAAACAGACTCATTTAAAAAAAAAAGAAGAAATTATTCTTTTGTCTTTTCTTGCCAATAGAAAGACGACACGAATAACAAAAAGGAACATCATCATCGCGGCATATTCCGATTCTCATGTCTCTACGACTGTACATTACTCCTTAAGGATCGATTGTTGAGTAGTACTATAAATTTTTAAATAAACGAATTTGAAAAAATTGACAGTAAGTGGAAAATAAGGCGAAATTATAAAAGCCACTGGACTCGGAATAAAAAGAAAAAGAATATCGTGAGAAAGAAGCCACTAAATTCGAATCAACACTACGCTGCTCATTTCTCTGCCAGTCTTGCATTTCTTATATAACTGACCGGAAGCCATGCCGGAAGCAACGACGTCGATTGACTACGTGATGGAGAAGGCCTCTGGGCCCCACTTCTCCGGCCTGCGCATCGACGGCCACACTTCCTCTCCTCCAGCTTACGCTCCCAAACAGCCTTTTGTTATCGGTAACCAACTCTCTTTCTCTTTTTTAATTTCAATTTATGATAATTAAATTTTAGTTTTATGTTCTTGAGGAACCATTTCTTTGGACTTTATGAGTAGATTTTAGGTTTTCATTTGGCGCGTGTTTTATTTATTTAAAGGAAAGCCAATTTGTATTTGTTTAGTCGGTTCAAGCGATTTGGAAGTGCTTTTTGTACATTCTTGAAGCAATTTTACCGATACTCAGAGACTTTATTGGTTCATAATTTTGTGCATGTTTGTGCGATCTTCTTTTGAAAATTGTTTGTTTTGTCTTCTAAAAAAAAAAAAAAAATTGTGTAGGAGTTTCGGGAGGTACAGCTTCGGGTAAGACCACTGTTTGTGATATGATCATCCAACAACTGCATGATCACCGTGTAGTGCTTGTCAATCAGGTTTGTCTTTTTTTTTTTTTTTTTTTTTTACTTCATTTTACCATTTTCTTCGAACGTGTTTGTATTCTGATTTGATTGTTATTGTGCATACTGTAGGATTCATTCTATCGTGGCTTGACGCCTGAAGAGTCTGAACGTGTTCACGAGTACAACTTTGACCACCCTGGTAGTTGATAATTGTGATTGGAATCTTAATTTTATTGTTTTTTTTACTGGTTTTTAGTTTAATTGTTGCTGTTTTATTAGTCTTTTTTGCATTGCCAAAACATATTTATACTGTGCTCGATTTTTATTTTATGTTGCTTTCTTTCTAGATGCTTTTGACACCGAGCAGCTTCTAGTTTGCATTAAAACCCTCAAATCTGGGCAACCGTACCAAGTTCCAATCTATGATTTTAAGAAACATCGGCGCTGTTCAGATAGTTTTCGACTGGTATGTACTTAATAAATGTTGAGACAGTGTGGCTATCTGATGTTTTTACCTTGGGAGGCAGAATGCAGAAGATACTAAGCCTCATATTCTTAAATTTTTAACAGGTCAATGCTTCAGATGTTATTATCCTGGAGGGAATTCTTGTATTTCATGACCAGCATGTCCGCAGCCTGATGAATATGAAGATTTTTGTTGACACAGGTTTGACCTCTTCTATCCTGTTGAATCTTTTTTCCTAGTGTCATTTTTAAATGTATTAGCTGTTCTAGATTCGAATTGTTGCCTATTTTTAGTGAGGATGCTTTGTGTCGTCTAGTTTAATTTTAGTATCAGATATGTAATAAATAGTTCTTTGGGGATATTTTTCTTTGGCAACAAGGATGCTTCATGTCATTAAGTTTAGTTTTAGTATCAAATATGTAATAGATATTCTTTGGCAACAGTTAAGGAATAGAATTAAAGAGAACATAAATTTTATCTTTTTATAAAATCAAGGGATTTCTAGAGCTGATGGGAAATTTCTATATTATTCTCTGAGTTCTAATTGGCAATTAGTTAATCAATTTTCCGCAGACTTCCCAATCTGTTTATGGTTGCAAACTGTGTATTCAGCCCTCAAATGGCCATGAATACTCATTTGTATGGTTACTAATTTCAGGCTGCTTCCCAAATTTGGTGTGCTAATATGATCTATAGTGATGTACGCTTCAGTTTTGTTTTAAAAGGAAAAACTATGTTGTACACTTCATATTTCTCATAATTAGGTACTTTTGATTCTATAGATTCATCATATTGGACAATTGTGAAGATAACACAATAAGTGTCTTTTTATTTTGCCTAAAATCATCTATGTAAAGCCAGGTTAATCGTTCTTTATTTGCATCATGTGTTTTTATGTGTTCATGTGTTCTGGGATGGGTAGCTTTTGGATCTATAGAGAGTTGGCTTTTACAGTATAATAGAATAGCACATCAGAATGTTGTTTTGTTGCATCTATCGTGCTCTGCTTGCTCGTGCAATTGCTCTGTTGTTTTAATATCTTATATTGGCAGTTGATATTTATTGGTTGTAGATGCCGATGTGAGGCTTGCTCGTAGAATAAGACGTGACACAGTTGAGAGGGGTAGAGACGTAGATTCTGTTCTTGAACAGGCAAGGCTTTTTGTTTGATATCTTCAATTAATATACAACATAATTTTAGTTAATTTTTTTGGTTAGAACCCATTGGAAATTCAATAAGATGAAAGTTATTTTTTTAAACTTTCTCCTTCCTTATCTGTGCTAAATCGAAAGCCTATCCTTATGAGTAGATAAATTTATTAAGGATGGTTTAAGCATCTAAAGAAGAGTTCTCACTGTGGATAATTACTGAATGCATATGTCAAAGCCACTGTCTTATATTTCTTGTATGGTTTTAATTTCCGTAGAGACTTTATCATTGCTACTGTCAGAAATATGATCTGCAAGCCTCTTTAATGTTAATTTGTTGAACTTCTTATTATTTTTTAATTGATAATATAGATTGTTTGAATTATGTCACTTATGCAGTATGCCAAGTTTGTGAAACCTGCCTTTGATGATTTTGTTCTACCATCAAAGAAGTATGCTGATGTAATCATACCCCGGGGAGGTGATAACCATGTTGCCATTGATTTGATTGTGCAACATATCCGCACAAAGCTTGGTCAGCATGACCTCTGCAAAATATATCCTAATGTGTATGTGATTCAGTCAACATTCCAGGTATATCTTCTTATATGTTTGCATTATTGATTTTCTTTTTACTTTCTTTTCTGGGTTTAATTCTGTAATGAAACAGAAATATGGATTAGATAACTCTGCTTGTTAATGCTTAGCACAGAATTTTTTCTGTATGCCAAGCCAGTGCCCATGAAAGGGCATCTGCACTGACTTAAGATAATAATTGTGATCTCAAAGTTTCTCTATATGCCTTGTAGTATGATATGGAGTTCATTTACTCCTTGCGCTTTTTAGCTCTATGAGGTCCTTAGTTTTCTTAGTTTATTCTGATGTGGGAGAACCATGTTTCAGATTAGAGGTATGCATACACTGATTCGAGACCGGGAAATATCGAAGCATGATTTTGTGTTTTATTCAGATCGACTTATTCGGCTGGTAATTTCTGTCTCCATTGCTTAGCTGACATTCATTACTATATGCGCATGTGCTTGTTTGTGTTGAGATCACGGTTCAGACATGCTGAAAAATGTTATTGTTTCCTTGATTTTGACTTTCAGGTTGTGGAGCACGGCCTTGGCCATTTGCCATTCACTGAGAAGCAAGTAGTCACTCCAACAGGTGTGTTAGGAATAATGAATAGTGAGGCTTTAGCCATTTCTGCTATTGAATGCATTGACTTTGTGAAAATGTTTGTGCCTCAACTATTGGCTTACCAATGTGTTGATTTTTTAGAATTTAGAGCTCTCTCTCTTGTTTATTGCTACTCTTGGCCATGCAGTATTTGTGTTTATTAACCCAGTATATTTGCTTGTTATCAGTTCAAATTATCTTTTGTTTGTTTCCTCTTCATATTATTTGGCCTAAAAATAATAACTGAAAAATTTTCTGTTATCTTACATCAGGGTCGATGTATACTGGGGTTGATTTTTGCAAGAAGCTATGTGGGGTCTCCATTGTTCGAAGGTGAGCTCTCAGCCTCTCACCGAGGTTTTGTTTCCTCAGATAGTTGGATGGCATTTGTACTTGAATTTAGATGGTGCCAATTTCATTCTTATGTGTATGACTCTGATGAATCTTTAAAGTCTGATCTTCAGCATATGATTCTGGAAGCTTGGCATAGAGCTTTCTAGATGAATTTTCCACCGCACATTATATTTTAGTGGTTCTTTGTTTTGTTTTGATATATGCTAACATGTTTCTCTTGTGATGCTAAGTGGTGAAAGCATGGAAAATGCATTGCGTGCATGTTGCAAAGGAATAAAAATTGGAAAAATTCTGATTCACCGTGATGGGGACAATGGCAAACAGGTAAATAGTATAATTTATTGTAGAAGAGATTTTCTGGAAAGAGAGTGTTTCCCTCTTTGTTCGTATATGATTAAATTGAATTAATTTTAATAATGCATTATTGGTTTCAATTTAATCAGCTTATCTATGAGAAGCTGCCCAACGATATTTCAGAAAGGCATGTCCTGCTTCTAGATCCTGTTCTTGCCACAGGTAACCTTGAAGTTCTTTCACACTTTCTTTTTTCTTGGTATCTGCCAATAATTTGTTATGCTGTATTCATCCCTTCCTCCCCCACTTCTGATAAGAGAGGCTCATTTTTGAAACAGAAGCTATTGAATAAAATATTTGAGACAGCTGTTTGATGACCGGAGGGGCTGATCCCTTCTATATTGAAAAAAGCTGTCATTTTCATGTTTATTTGCAGAAACATCTCCAAATCGTTAGTTTAAGTTGTGCTTTTTGGAAGTTACCTTGAAACTGTATCTTCCTTTGAGAAATACTAATAATAAAGGAAGGTGACTGCACACAGGGTATTGATTTACTGATAAATTAAACACCTATCTTTCTGCACCTGAGATAAAGGGCAATGCTATGCTTGCATACATTTCTTAACTTTTAGTAGCACCCTCTGCAACTGCTGGGCAGGTCATTATATGATGGACGTTATTTACCTAGGCTGATAACTATAACCATTCTTGATTGCTTTCCTTGTAGGGAACTCTGCCAACCAAGCTATTCAACTACTCATACAGAAAGGAGTTCCAGAATCCCACATTATATTCCTGAATCTCATCTCTGTAAGTGGTTCTCGTTACTGGTTAGTGGTTATGGTTCATCCTTCATTTAATGTACTAATCTTATGATTTAACTTCAGGCTCCAGAGGGAATCCATTGTGTCTGCAAACGATTTCCGTCACTGAAAATTGTCACTTCAGAGATTGATGTTGCTTTGAATGAAGAATTCCGTGTGATACCTGGTATGGGTGAGTTTGGGGACCGTTACTTCGGTACTGATGATTGATATGGTGAAGGTCAAGTAGTGGAGATTGTTACCTATTATCAAATGGGGTGATTTCCCTGGAAATAACATAAATCAATATTTTGAAATCCGAGGGAAGCATGTTTCCTGAAGGACCCAAAAATAAACAAAAAGAAAAAATTCTGAGGGGAGACCCCACTTTGCAAAATATAATACAAATGCTGATTGTCCTCATTTTTCTTTTCACTAGTTTTTGTTTGCGCAGATGCAATAATCTTCAATAGTGTGCTATGATATGTTGTCTCTTTCAAGTTTCAATTGGAGCTTTCATGTTCCATGAACTGCTTTGCTCATTGTTGCCTGATGGCACAATATGAAGCCATCTATCCTCGAAAAGCCATGAAAATAATGGAAATGAGAATGCTAATAGACATGACATTGGATATTAGTACTCGCTGTAGTTTACTACCTCATAAGGTTCAATTATATTCACATGGACGTTGAGAAGCCAATTGTATCACTTGAGCCAGTGTGCATTGTAGCTCAAATGAAGTCTCAATGGTGGAAAAATTTATATTGTATATGTTTGTTTTATCCTCCCGTTGTGTACGTTTGGAAATTAAGATGATTTGTATCTATGTCGCAACTTGAAATGGCTGCTTTATTGCATTACAAGTAATGTTTCTTTGATATACAAGCAACATTGAGAACTAAAAAGCAAGACAAAGCATCTATCTTGTCTGTTCTCTCTGGAAGACGTGCAAGATTAGCCGATTGTTGATTTTGTCAACAAATCCAAAATAGGCAAGCCGCCAAGACTTTTTTATCGCTAAAGTTCCGCAAACTCCCCAAAACCCCACTATAAATCCCACTGCTATGCCGCTGTAAAACAACAACTTGTCGAAGTCATCTCCATCGTCATCATCTCCTTTGGTAAAATCAGATGTTTCCTTGTCTTTATTGCACTTGTTGGATAGTGGAGATCCACAAAGTGCAGGGTTGCCCTCATAAATGGATGGATCGTTGAGGCTTTGGAATTGATTGTTTGATGGGATTTCACCAGAAAGATTGTTGTATGACAGGTTCAAGTGAGCCAGAAAAGTTGACAAGGTCAAGCTAGGTGGAATTGGTCCAGAAAGTTGATTTTTGGAGAGGTCTAGAGTTTCCAATCGTTCTAGGCTTCCGATACTGTCTGGTATTTTCCCTGTCAAGTGGTTCATGGACAAGTTCAAAATGACAAGTCTTGAAAGACTTGTTAGATCAGGTATCTCCCCAGATAAGCTGTTGTAACCAAGGTCAATGCTGTTCACTAGATAAAGAGTTGACTGATACCAGTATTCTGTTCCTTTGGTTGTCACCAATACATTCCCCTCATATCTTTCAGAGTCCATATCCGAGGCCATACCGGTCAAGTTCCCGACACACGAGGGAATTGATCTGGACAAATTATTATGTGCAAGGTCCAACATGTGAAGAGAGGAAAGACTGCATAGCTGTGAGGGAATGACCCCGTAAAACAAGTTTGATCGCAGACGTAAAATCCACAGAGATGTGCTTTCACCTAGCCATGCTGGAATGTTACCTGAAAGCTTATTGTCTCCAAGATCAAGAGTACGAATGGCTGTGCAATTCTGCAAGGTTGAAGGGATCTCCCCGGATAGACGGTTGTTGCTCAGCATTAAGAACCTAATAAACCGTAGAGAACCCAGGGAACTTGGTATCTCACCAGATAAGCTGTTGTTTGACATGTCCACAGCATACAAGAACGGCAAACCATTCCAAAATTCTGGAATATGTCCCGTCAAATTGTTGTTGGAGATTGAAAGAGTGGTAAGAGAACTTAGTCTTCCAATGGATAAAGGAATGGTACCATTAAGGAGGTTTTGGGATATATCCATATCTGTCAACATGGGCATTCTTTCACCAATATCTGAAGGAATTGGTCCTGAAAAAGAGTTGTTGCTTAAATATAGGGCACTCACATTGGAAGACCACAGCGGAAAAGGACCCGAAAATAGGTTACAGTTTAAGTAAACAGTAGACTGAGGAAGAAACTTCAAGGAGTTTGGAACTCTGCCACTTATCTGATTATATCCAAGATCAAGTTCATTCAGTGATAAATCCAACTGCCAAAACCACTCTGGTATGGTGTCTGAAATTTGAGCATTTCTGAGTACGAAAGTATGCAGCTCATTCTGGTTTCTCAGCCAAGCAGGGAATATGGGGCCCAATTGACATGATCTCAGCCTCATGTATCGGAGTTTAAAAGGAGGAACCCATTCAGGGCTCACATTAAACACCAAGGTAAGCCGTGATGCTAAGGAAGACTTGGCAATATGCAATTCCTTTAAGTTCTTGAGCTTCGAAAAATGAACTTCTGTCACCACCCCAATCCACGGATTCTCGGAAATATCTAAGACAACAAGATGAGATAGTTTTCCCAAACTTTCTGGAATTATGCCATCCATTTGGTTATTGTGGAGATAAATTTCTCTCAAGGATGACAAGTTCCCAATGGACTCTGGGATTGAACCCCGGAACAAGTTTCCCCATAGTTGAAGAATCTTGAGGTTTTCCAAGTGTCCGAGAGAACTGGGGAGAAATCCACCCAGGTTATTTTGCCCCAAATCCAGTGACTCTAAGCTAATGTTGGTACATTTAGACAAACCATCTACGAATTCAGTTATCTCACCATCCAAGTTATTACCAGAAAGATCCAGACTCTGCAAACTGCAGAGACTTCCCAAATCTTTCGGTATCTGACCCCCAATAAGTGAGTTCTCAGACAAATCAAGCTCGCGGAGGCTGGTCATATTGGCAAATGCATCTGGAATATCGCCTTGGAGATTGTTTGTGCTGAGATCAAGATGTGCAAGCTTACGAATGTTGAACAACCATTGGGGTATTGATGAATTGAAATCATTGCTGGAGAGATCAAGAACTAAGAGGGAAGAAAAGTTGACTACTGAGATGGAAGGGAATTCGAATAATCCACAAGCTGGCAGGTGCAACTCAGAAAGAGAAGGAAGCATATTAGTGGCTTGAGCCCAACTGCTTCCAGCCTTGCTGAGATCCACACCTTCCAAATTAAGGTATTGTAAAGAGGAAAGCCTACTGAGCCACTCCAAGTCATCACTTTCTAGCGACGAATAGTAAAATGTGTTAAGATCAAGAATCTGCAAGCTTGACAGATTCCCAAAACTCCGAGGAATATTTCCAGCAAAGGATGCACCAGAGAGATTGAGATACCTCAACTTCCCTAGTGAACCGAGAAAGTTTGGAAGTCTACTTTCTTGGAAATTGTTTAAGCTCAAGTCTATGTAATTTAAGTGCTTCAACTCAAGCAGGGATGGATTGATCTCACCTTCTAGTTGATAATTTGTTCCTTTGCCCTGAAAACTGTCAGGAACCTGCGGGCCGCGTAGTTTGAGCTGAACAACATTTCCTGTGCTGTTGTCACAGACTACACCTTCCCATTTGCAGCAGTCTTCTCCAGTCCACGAAGAGAGTCGACCTGAAGGATCTGTTAGGTCTGTCTTGATCCTTAGAAGCGCTTCTTTCTCGTTCTGCACGCAAAGAGCAATACTCTGGCAAGAGCTGTGCTTGATGGAGTTGAAAAACAAGAATCCTGAGAGAAGAACGAGAAAGATGGGCCGAATGTATTTGTTGTTTCCCATGTTTGTTCTGCAAAAGTGCTTCTGATGGTGAAATGAACATCCCTTGTGCGAGCTTATAACATGCTTCATAGCTTATTTGGCATCATCTTTTTGGAACATTTGTTTCTTGATGACTGGAAACAGTGTTTATGTTTACTTGTCAATCTGGGCAACTTGACTTCCATTACTCCGTCCAGGAATTCCAATTAACCCTACAAATCTGTTGACAAATATTTTTGGCAAGTAGAACTTTTAGATTGCGATCGTCACTTTGAATACTTTTGAAAAGATTTTGACATTGAGTGCTGATAAACTCCCCAAGTCAAGCCCCAAGATTTTGACATTGGTTTTATTATGAAAAAGAGTAATAGTAGATTGCGTTGGTTTTTGTTAGTTGGAATGAATTTGCGTATAAATATTTGAATGTTATATTTATTTTTTTAAATATTTAAATATAAATAATATTATGTTTATTTTTATAAATAAAAAAAAATCTTAAATATAGTTATTTGACATTTATCTCCTTGTAAGTTGTAAATCAAAACAAAAAAAAGTTTAAATTTTATATTTTTTTAAAAAAAGAGAAATACTAGTAACATCAGGAAACTATAAATTTCAAAGAAAATAATATAGGTGTGGTGGAAAATCTTCCACCCAAACATACTATTCCCTATAATGGACAGAATATTTTACTAAAATATTCGCTGTTGAATTATAATTCTTTGAGATATGTCGAACCCGAAAAGAATATTTTGGAGAAAGTAAATTCTTCACTCTAGAAATAAGTCAGAATAATTTAGTACAAGTACTCAGTCTATCTAACACAAATTGAATCACGCGAAGTGAATCCGTCTCAATTATTAGTGGAAATAAACCAACCTCTCTAATAAGTCATAAACCAAGCATAAACCCTCAGCCTCAGCCACATCAACATCATTTGAGAAAATCCCTTGAGCAATTCCTATAACCATCACCAAGCCATCATGGTTCGTACAACAACCCCATAAACCACCACACCCTTTTTATATATATTTTGAAATATAATATTTATTTTTGGTTGAGATTATTTTTCATTTAGATAAAAACTAAAAAAATTTATTTTTTCTATAATAGTTGTCTAAAAATTAAAAAAAATATAAAATTAATAAAAATTTAGGCTTACAACAGTTAACTAAAGAGTAATGCTATATTCTGTGGATGAGCAGATGAATCAAATAAATAATTTCATTAATCGTAAAATTTTTACCGATGGATGACTCATCTCAATACTTGAAATGAAAATTTTAAGAATAACAATTGAAAAATAATGAATTTTTAATCGAGTGAAAATAAATTTATTAAATATTTATAAATACAAATTATGCTAAAAAATATCTTTACCTTGTTAAAAACAAACTCTAAACAAACATATATAGTAAGTTCAAATCTATTAAAACATAAATAATAATAATAATAATAATAATATTACGATTAATGAAACTTAAATAATGATAATAATTACCAAAACATTACTTATATAACAATAATATTATTTATTTCCTTCTTCGCCATCACTCGTGTCGGCTAGGTAGCGTTAAAGCTTCGTGGCTCCGGCTTGAGTGATAAATCTCTTCTTCAAAATTAATAATTAGGGTTTTTTTTCTGGTTTTTTTAGTGAAACTCACGAATCCAGAATCAGAAACAGAACCATGGCGCGTAACGAAGAGAAAGCTCAGTCGATGCTGAATCGATACATCGCGCTACAAGCCGAAGAGAAAAAGAAACCCAAAGAACGGCGTCCATATTTAGCCTCTGAGTGCCGCGATCTCAGTGAGGCCGACAAATGGCGGCAGCAAATCATGCGAGAAATCGGCCGCAAAGTCGCCGAGATCCAGAACGAAGGACTCGGCGAGCACCGGCTCCGCGACCTCAACGACGAGATTAACAAACTAATCCGCGAGAAGGTGCACTGGGAGAAACGGATTGTGGAACTCGGCGGCCCCAATTACACTAAACAATCTCCTAAAATGACGGATTTGGAAGGGAACATTATCGACGTCCCAAACCCTAGCGGGCGTGGGCCCGGGTACCGTTATTTTGGCGCCGCGAAGAAGCTGCCGGGTGTCAGGGAGTTGTTCGAGAAGCCGCCGGAGTTGCGAAAGCGGAGGACTAGGTATGATATTTACAAGAGGATTGATGCGAGTTATTATGGGTATAGGGATGATGAAGATGGGGTTTTGGAGAGAGTTGAGGGGCCCGCGGAGAGGAGAGTGCGTGCGAAGGCGGTGCAGGAGTGGAAGAGGTTGGATGAGATAAAGAAGGAGGCGATGAAGACGGTGAAGAGCGGGGAAGAGGCGAGCGTGGTGGGGCCGGTGAAGGAGATCTTGAAGGAGGGGGAAGAGGATGTGGTTTTGGAGGAGAGGATGAGGGAATTGGAGATGGAGAGGAAAGAGAAGGAGAGGGAGTTTGTGGTGCACGTGCCGTTGCCTGATGATAAGGAGATTGAGAAGATGGTTGTTGAGAGGAAGAAGATGGAGTTGTTGAAGAAGTACGCGACTGAAGAGTTCGTTGAAGAGCAGAATGAGGCCAAAGCTATGCTTAATATACAGCGTTAGATGGTGAGTTTGATGCCGTTGTTAAGAGTTATGTTTTGGGTGACTGTTTTACTTTTTGTGGAATATTTTCAGAATGAGAAAGTTATTTTTGTGGAATATTTTCATTTCTTGTACTCTGGCTTTGTTTGAGGTTAAATACTATTGTTAGGTTCTTACATATAAGTTTTTGAGTGATCAATTTTGCATCTGCAGACTGTTTCTTTACTGCATTTTTAGGATACAGGACATAATGCAGATAGGCAAAATGTGCCAAGAAAAAAACGTTGCCATTCTAGGACATGTGAGGCCCCAATGCTCACTGGTAGATTTCTGTTTAAATAGTTTATTGACTGGTTCAAGATGCCTCGTCTTGAAAGATTTGTTAGATCTGGCACTTCCCCAGATAGTTCATTGCCAGAGAGTAGTACCATACAAGTATTCTGCTCCTTTGGTTGCTACCAACAATTGCCATTCATATCATACCTTTCAAGATTAGATGCCATGTCAGTCGAATTTCTTCACGAGGGAATTAATCCCACAAAGGTTTATTAGAAGTAGAGAGGAGAGATTATATAACTCTGGGAAATGCTCCCGTAAAACAAGTTTGATAATAGACGTAATATCAACAGAGATGGGGCCTTTCTACTACCCTTGCTGGAGTGTCACCATAAACTGTTTGACATATCTATAACATAGGCATCTAGTATGTTATTTCTAGAAATCTGGAAATTTTCTTTTCAGATGATTATGCAAGCAGACATACTCCTTGGGCCTTAGCTCGGTAATTCATATGTTGAATTTCTTCAATGGATTGATACTACTCTGCAGTCTTACAGCTAGTAGGAGTTTAAATAAAAATTTGTTCTTTTGGCATGGATTAATGTGTTAGCTGGTTACAAGGGTGTTACTTTAACCTCTGCTTGTTTAATATAGAAAAGGGAGCAAAAAGCGATTATGAGTTACGTGTTGCTTTGACTTTTCCTTTGCTTACAAATTTAATTTTCTATCTTCCTCCTTTTTCCAGGCATAATAGCTCTCCAATATCTTGTCACCTGACGAATTTATGATGAGGACTGGATCGTATTTCATTGCTTTGGGAAAAATGGACAAGGCTATTTCATGTTTGACCTATAATCTCAAGATGGTTGAGCTGATTGAGGTTCAAGGTAGTGAGAATAGTCTTAAGCTTGTGAGCTTTCAGCTAAAGAATGGACATGTCTTGCGGAACTTGATTATTATTATCTGGATGATAGATGTTAAGAATCTCCAGTATGATAACTTGCAAGGCAAAGAATTTCCTAGATCATCTTCAACTGCTGAAAGTTGAAGAAGTATTTAGATCATCATCTTCAGTACTGTACGAACAATCCTGGACCATAGACAGATATATTATTTTTCATCAGTTATAAACCTGATCAGGAAAATAGGTACACTAAAAAGAGAAAGCAGTGGGCTGTTGTTTGATTCATGTTATTTTAAGTTGTTTGATGTTGTGTTCTTGTATATCGGCAGTAAAAAGTTTCTTGATTAGTGAGGTTGGTGTTATTTAGGGATTTTGAAGAGTTATCTACATCTTACAAGAAGGAATTTCAATGAAATGCGGTTGGAAAAGTCACGCCATTTGTTGATGTATGATAGTGTGTCAATATCTACTCCTGCAGCATATCCATTTTCTAATGTGTTTGTAGGCCTTTTGAATCCTATTAACCTTTTTTGTAAAATGCTAACTAGATTGCTCCTCCTTGCCCAAGCTGTGTTTAGTAAGAGAAGTTGGAACTATTTGTGGCTACATATTCGATTAATCGCACGTTCTGCATAACTCTCGGTGATTCTTTGAACGGTCTGAAGATTGTGGCTGTTTTCTTTCATCCATATGCATGAAAGGTGGATGTAAATGCAGTGGATTAATTAATAATTAGACTGCTGATAGTTTTACAGCAAATGTTAAAAGAGAGTCCAATCAGGCTGGGTTACTAAACATTAAATTGACCTGAAATTGAATATAGACAAATATATCATGAATAATAATAATAGATTATATACATAGGGGTATGGATATCCATACATATTTCATTTTCTTTGAAATGAAAAATACAAAAAATATGAAATGAAAATCGTAATATTATACAACATTTAAACCAATATCAGATTCTAATATAAAATTAGATAATGAACATTTGAAATAACAAATATCATAACTATAAATTTACAAAAAGAAATTATAATCCGAAAATTACAAATTAACTTCAATCTAAATAGAAAAGTTCCATCTCTTAATAAGCCTTGTTTATGACTTGTAAGGTTTCAATATCCAACCTGACCATTATCAGAAATCTACAAATTAAAACAAAAACATTAAACAAGTAACGTGACCATGATTATAAATAATTGAGCATCAAGCACAAACTCAAAAAAAAAAAAAAAAATACTATTCAGAATGTTGACTCTGGCTCTTTATCATCATTATCAATCACTTTTCCATTCATTTTTTCTCCCTTCATCATCTCATCTTTAGGAATTCCACCTATTTTTTTAAATACCGATAAAATAGAAAGAAAACAAATGTGATCAAAATTAAATAAAATATAGAATTGAAATGAGTTTTATATCTTTCAATTGAACCCATATCGAATTCTGAGTATACATTAAGAACTCTAAGATACTCGAATGAAGTCTACTACAATGTAGGCTTAAAAATTGACCAGCAACACTAAAAACATATTGGTAAGTAATTGTAGAGACTAGAACAACCAACATATCTCTATCAATCTCATACAATATATGATACCTACTTCAATTCATCTTTGACCACATTAAATTATCAAAATCTAGGGTAATATAATTACCTTATTTACATTTGTCGTTGAGAAATGTTTCTAGTGAAGTGCAGTCTTTGACTAAAATGATCCATTTGAGAATTTAGAAACCATTGCCGCATACAATTTGATTAAAATATCAATGTCTACAGTAATACAATTACCTTATTTATGCGCCAATGATTTTTAAATTCTCAAATGGTTCATTCTAGTCAAAGATTGAACTTAAATCTGCAAATTTCTCAACAACAAATGTAAATAAGGTAATTATATTACTCACAACAAACTAGTATCATAAATAAGAAGAAGAAGAAGAAGCTGTAATGTTGAAGAGGAGAGAGTAGAGTTGTGAATTGAGGAGAACTTGAAATGAATAAACTAATATCAATCGTTTGCGAGCAACAAGCAGCGAGCTGATATCAATGGCCAGCGAGCGACGACCGATAGATCGATATCAGTGGCCGGTGAGCGACGAGCGGCTAGGTGTGAAGTGAATAGAGATAATCTAGGATTCGCTATATTGAAAATATGAAGGGAAATGACGTTAGTTTCTATTTTTTTAATTCTAATTTTATAAAAAATAATTTTTTAACCTAAAATCAAGTAAAGAGATTGTATATTAGATATCCATCTAATATCTATATCCAAATCCAATATCCAATTGGATATTTAAAAAAATATCCATACAATATTTTGAATGGATATTATCCAATCCAGTTGGACTAAAAATATAGATATCCATCTTGGATATTTTGATCCCTATGGATATACATCATCATCATCCAAATTATCTAAAATTTCCATCTATATCCATCTTGGATAGACCAATTTGCCATCCCTACTCATGACATACATCATCATCATGAACCAAATTATCTGTGTTAATAAAATTAAATTATCGAAGTTGACCTTTAAACCTCGATAGGGCTCAGTCAAATGTCAATATTGCACTTGTGGTTGGGGGTGTTCAATGGTTCCAATCCATTGGATTTTGTCAAATTTAAGTTCAATTCATCATATATTGTATTTTATATTTTGGATCCAATCCGATCTAATCATTGATTGAAATCTAATATAATCCAAAAAAATAAAAAGTCAAATTCAATTAAATCCAATCCAATTAGTCCAATTAGAATAAATATTTACAAATAAAAAAAAAATCATCAATCGCTCTCTAGAGTTCTGAAAACTAACAATTTAAAAAAAATGAACTCTTTTAATATTTCATGATTGATGAAATAATTATCATATTGTTGAATAAAAAAAGTAATTGAAATTTGAATATTGAAAGCAAACATTGGTTGTAGATTGTAATTTGTACTCTGTATTATTATTGTATATTTATAGTTATGTAAAATTAGGTTTTATTTTATATTTTTTAGGAAAGTTAGGTTTTATTTTTTAGCAAGCTAATTATAAAAGTGATAAGTAGCTTTTTTTTTTTAAAATAAATAAATAAAACAAAAATCAATTGGTTGTATTGATTTATATTGGATTTAAACATATAGATCGATAAACCAATCCAATAACATTGAGTTTTTTTATTTTACAATTCAATCTAATCCAATTAAAAGGTCAATCCGACCAAAATTGGATCAGATTGGATTTGATCAATTGGTTTAATAAGACCGAATTGGATTTTGAACGCCCTTACTTATGGACTATGGTGAATCTGTTAATAACTTAACCAACTATGTTCTTAGTTTGGGATTTAGTCCTATATTATAATGTTCGTGATTAGTCTTTAATCTTATTGTGATAACAATGTTCTATGTAATGGTGATCAGAGAGAGGGGCTCCAGTCCATGTCAAAATTAAGAAATTCTTGACACCAAGATTAGTGACTTTGACGATTGTTAATAGACGTGGATACAAAATGACCCACTTGAGCTAAAGTCTAAAATTGACACGGAGGTTCACAAATCACATACATCAAGAAATAATAAAAAATCAAAGCAAGTTGGGAAGACAACGAAAGAAAAGAAATAATTAAGTACGAGATAAGATCGCAAATCCCGTGTAAATTTAAAAATTAATTATTAAATAATTTATAATCCTTAGATTAATGTTCTTCGAATAAACGAGATTATACTAGGATGCATTAATATAATATATTCTAAGAATGATAATTTACGTTGCAGGCCTTTGTGTTCATTAAAATAATCATATAAACCAGTATTTTGTAATATCATCATTTGAGTCCTCGTTGATTTGGTGTTTTGCTGATAAGTCCATTAACACTTTAACCGTTAATTATTCTAACACCAAACGAAGGAAAATAGCCTTTTAGTTTAAAATTTTAAAGAGCATTTAAACACACCATGATAAGGCATGAATAATTCTAGATGCATTGCTTAATTATGAAATGAGAAGCCTCCATCTAGGAGAGGGTTATGATGCTTATAATATTTAGGTTTGTGATGGGAATGTGTATAAAGAAATATGATTCTTTAGTCTTTATTGTTATTTGATATGAGCTTTTCTTTACTCCTAAACGAAGCATGAGTCTATGATTGATGGCTATTGTATAAGAATAAAATCATGCACTGTTATTTATAAATGTATTTATATATACAAGTTCTTTAAATGCTCTAAAGAGGATTCAAGAACGAATTTCAATCATGTAAAATATTAAAATAGTGATAGTTTAGTCTTTTATTTCTTCTCCTCAATTTTGGTGTTTTCAGTGTAAAATTGACTTGATGCGTAATCTTTTCAATTTTGATTAGATTGGGTGTAAGTTATTGTAGGAAAATATATATATTTTTAGGAGTAAGATGATTTGTCTTTTTTGAAGTATGTTGTTATTCAACAGACTTCAAATTTTTTTTTTTGTTTGATTTCATTTTTTTGTAGTTTAAATAATATTTGGATTAGGGGTAAAATTGATATTTACACTTCGTTAAATTGTCTGTGAAAAATGAAAAAGAAACCAAAATTAAAAGGACTGTTATGAAATAATTATAATTATGTGGATGTTCATCAAGCATATAATTTATCCCCCCACTATCAACCTTTTAGCTTTCTATAACTCCCATGATCTCCCTAAATTAGGATCATTATCTCTTGTATTATGATATATTTTATTACTTCATAATCATTGTATCACTATAAAAGAAGGCATTTGCTTCTTATTTGTATACACTTGAGATTGAATAAAATTCCTCTCTAAACAATTGTGTCTCTTATTTGCTTTCTTTCTCTTTCTCTTGCTATATTGTTGTGCTCCTCAATGATAAATTTTATAGTACGTTATCGGCACAAGTTTCTAGCCACAAGAGATTGATTTTGTCCTCTTTAAAATAAGGTAATATCTCTCCTTTGATCTTACTCTTAAAAGTATGAGTTGAACTATCTTGATTTTGTCTAAAATCATGTTTATATTTGTATATGCATTTTGATAATTTAGAATAATGCATCAATGAATTCATACTTTTATCATCATTACTTATTGTTATTGTTTGATATTTCTCTAATATTCAATTGCTATTATATATTTTTCTATTCTTGAAATTCATAAAATTCATCATGAAGTGTGAATATTATAAACAATGAAAGAAAATTTAGAATGCATCCTTGAAGGATTGCACTATATATATGATGAAAATTTTCTTTCAGTATATATTCCTAAAGAACTATTCCAAATTGTGATATTATTTAGCATCTTGTCCATGACGGATTAGAAAGTTTTAAAAATTGTAATTTTCCTTCATCATATATCATCTCCTTGAAGGAGGATAAAAATTTAAATATTTTATGACAAATGATGAATTTGTTCATTGACAAAATTTGAAGGATTCACTGTATGTTCCCGAAGAACTATACAAATATTATAAGTTCATGTATATGTCATAAGATTATACAAATTTCCTTCTCCATATCTCCTAGAAGGAGTTACAAAATGAAGATATAAATAAGGCATAATTGTTTCTTTGAAACAATTTGAAGGAAAATAACATAATATATGAAAAAGTTCAAGGGTTGAATTATCATGGTGATTTATTTTATCTTCTTGAAGGAATGAAAATTGAATATCCAAATGGATAATTTGTTTCTTTGAAACAATTTAAAGGAAATAGACCATCAAAAGATCAAACAAAAGCTCATATATGATTTTCTTGTTTTTATATGTGTATGAGGAGAAAATCATTAAGAATAAATATAAAGAGAATATGTGATATGTGTAAATATTTTATAGCTCATTTATGCTTCTGCAGTAGTAAATTGAGATTGTCAATATGTATATTGAAGCCGTTGTTTCTCTTTATATATGAATAAAGTGTTAAGCTTTTGATGTAAATAATTGGTTTCATCTTTCTAGTGATATATTTTCATTCATTGAAGTGAATGTTTATTTGATAATTGTGGGATTAGTGCTAGACATGTCATGACTAAAGTTATCGATATTACAATGATCACCATTTAAGTGTTAATGATTGCAATACATATATTGCACCACCTGAAGTGAAACAAATTTAAAAATCAAAATAATTTGTGATGAACTAGAAGTTCAATAAGTCTAGAGTTTCTTACATAGTTTAAAATGATGAATTTGCAATAGTGAATTTGCAAATGAGACTAATTTTATGTATCGAATTACAGAAAATTCACAATAATTTTAATCAAAGAGCCAAAAGATTCTCTTGATTATTGATTTTTGTTTAAATCAAGTGAAGATGAATTTATAGAAATAATTTATTATTTGTTATGATTCACCATTATTTATACTTAAATATTTTGTGACATATTTTATGAAGAAGTTATCCTATCTCGAGGGGGAGGAAAGCTCTAAATGATGGATGGTTTGATTTTTTTATATATCACTTTATCTCATCTTAATATTGATGTAAATTAGTTTGAACTTGAATTTCAAAATGATTATTGATGGATGATTTGATTTTATTATGTATCACTTTATCTCATCTTAATATTGATATAAATTAGTTTGAACTTGAAGTTTAAAATGATTATTGTACTATGTGCATTGTTGATCAATTATTGGATGAATATATTAATATGTGAAAGTGAAATTTCACAAACAGTATATGATTGTGGTTTGATATATAGATGTTCTCGAAGGACGAATGGTGATAGACAAATAAATAAATGAATGCCTGAAGTATGTGATAGATCAAATAATGCAAAAATTTAATTCCCAGGAAGTTGAAATGAAATAATTTGGCGCTCCTGAAGAGACCATATTTGCATGTATAGCAAAATATTATTTGATCTATATTAAATTATTAAAATCTATTGGCCCTGGAGAGACATAATGTACCAACTGGAAAATGAATCTCAAATACACTTGAAGAGGTAAATGGTGAGAAATAAAGAGATTCAAATTGTCCTATAAAAGACACGCGTGTACATTGAAAAAAAAGAGATCTTTAGCCCTTGGAGAGGCATATGTATTAGAAGCTTCAAAAGATCTCAATTGGGCATAGATATTGAAAATGAAAAATATTTAATTAATGTTGGTACTTGGTGCAAGAGAAAAAATTGAAATTGACATAATAATTTTGTCAATAAATTTTCAAGATCCTAAATCACAAAATGTGAAGATCATCAAATTATATGATTGGTCAAATTTTCTTAAATATTCGGACCTGCAGTCCATATGTTATAGAACGTGAAATTAATTAGTAAAAATTTTGAAGAATTTTGGACTTGTAGTCCGTAAGCCTGAAGTCGTAAAATTTATGAATAAAATGTGTATTTGAACTATAGTATATCAAAATGGAAGAATCTATGTATTTATTCTTGAAGGATAAAATGCTTGAAACAAGTACTTAAAGTATTAAATAAAAAAACTTGCACCTTATATATTCTTAATAAAGCTATAATCATACTCGTATATATTATAGCAATCTAGACTTATCAAAGTGTAATCACTTGAGTGAAAAATTTGTTAGAGTGAAAAATTTGTTATAAGTGGTAAATGTCATTATCCATTTTGCTATGTGATTTTATTAAAGCTAGAAATTAAATTTGCGATCTTTGCAAAATAAGTTAATGATTTCATCACGAAAAGACTCCTGAAGAGCTTATAAATTTATTTCTTTTAAGAATAAAATTCAAAATGAAAGATCTTAAATTGAAAGAATTCTTTTCAATTTATGAATTGAAATTTATCAAGTGGAATGCTGATATTATTGAAATACTAGAAGTATTTCTTATTAAAAAATTGATATACTTTAAAATTTGCAATATATGTCTTGGTCCGAAGAACCATATTTTATTGCAACTTATGACTATAAAGGATTGAAAAATTGCATAATTGTAAATTAAACTATGTTCAGCATAAACTTGAAAATATTAAAATAGAGTGAAAAATATATCATACTTTTTCCTTGATATGGATGCTAAGGTTTAGTTTTATTCAAGAAGAATATCAAAATTATGAAGATGTATACATGACGATATTCTTTAATTAAAATGATGGTATCTCCAATTTATTTTATATATTTAAGCTTTTAAAAAATGGTATTGATCCTGCAGATTGTTTCACCAAATTAATTTAGTTACAATAAATTATGAATGATATTTGAAGCACCCATGTCATTTTGAGGGGGAGCATATTTAACAGAGGGAGTCATTAATATAAAAGACTACATGCACTGTACTCTTTTTCCTTCACTAGGTTTTTGTCCCATTGAATTTTTTCTAGTAAAGTTTTGATGAGACATTTTGCACCTCCTTAAGAACAAATGAATAGTGTATTCTTTTTCTTTCGCTAGTCTTTTTCCTATAGGGTTTTTACTAGCAAAGGTTTTAATGAGGCTTATTCTTTGTAAAATGAACATCTAAGGGGGAGTGTTATAAAATAATTATAATTATGTGGATGTTCATCAAGTATATTATTTATCTCCCCACTATTAACTTTTTAGCTTTCCATAACTTCCATGATCTCCCTAAATTAGGGATCATTATCTCTTGTATTATGATCTATTTTGTTATTTCATAATCATTGTATCACCATAAAAGAAGGCATTTGCTTCTTATTTGTATACACTTGAGATTGAATAAAATTTCTCTCTAGACAATTGTGTCTCTTATTTGCTTTCTCTCTCTTTCTCTTGCTGTATTGTTGTGCTCTTTAATTATAAATTTTATAACAAGGACTTAAATGATGATTTTTTGAAAACTACAAGTACATTAGTGTAAATTACCATTCCAAGAGTTGGTAAAATCGGCAATCACCATTTGCTCACTAATTATTGCATTTCTAACTCCACGTATGTCTCAATACATTGCCATAGAGAAAACTTGAAATGCCGAAAGTCAACCTTAACAAGCATTGAGCCTTTGAATTTTAGATATATCACAATTTCTTTGGTCTTGAAATAGCATAGCATTCTGTTGCATTCTGCAGACATGGGTGATAACAAAAGTGCAACCTCGGCACTTCTGTTTCTTTTCCTATTATCAGGAATTTTCCACCTAGTAACCATTAAGCTTGGTTCAGGCTGCCAAGAAGTTGAGAGGAAAGCACTTCTCCAGTTCAAACAAAGCCTTAGAGAACCTTCAGGTCGGCTCTCACCTTGGGTTGGTGAAGATTGCTGTAACTGGAGAGGTGTAAGCTGCAATAACAGAACTGCAAGGGTCATCAAGCTCAATCTCAACAACCCATTTCGTGACAATTTTGAATCATTTGAAGATGACGCAGCTTACGAATTGGGTGGTCAAATAAGTCCTCTGCTTCAGTTGAAAGACTTGGAATACTTGGACTTGAGCATGAATAATTTTACAGGTGTCCAAGTTCCTGAACTCATTGGATCACTAAAGGAGCTGAGATATCTCAATTTATCTGGCTCATTTTTTAGTGGGACTCTTCCTCAGAGTCTTGGAAACCTCTCAAAATTGCTTTATCTTGATCTCAATAATTTTCTTGATCAATCAAATGAAATAGACCTTGAATGGCTTTCAGGTCTTTCTTCCTTAGTATACGTTAACTTGGGAGGCGCAGATCTTAGCAAGGCTGCAGCATATTGGCTTGAAGCTTTTAATAAGCTGCATTCTCTTGTTGAGTTGCACTTGCCCAATTGTAATCTTCCCAGTCTTCCTCTCAATTTTCCATCTCTTAATTTCACATCTCTTAATTTCACATCTCTTCTAGTGCTTGATCGCTCAAACAATGGTTTCAACTCCACAATACCTCACTGGTTGTTCAACATCACTAGCCTTTTAAGTCTTGATCTCAGCTCCAACGATCTTCAAGGTGATATTCCAGATGGATTTGCTAGCTTGAATTCTCTTCAAGAGCTTGATTTGTCCGGAAATTCATTCCTTGGAGGCCAGTTATCCAGAAATTTGGGGAAGTCATGCAATTTGCGGACTCTGATTCTTTCTAGAAACAACATCAGTGGTGAGGTGAGTGAGTTCATCGATGGTTTATCTGAATGTACAAATATCAGCTTATTAGAGAAACTAGAGTTAGGATTCAATCAATTCACCGGTAATCTGCCCGTTACTTTAGGATATCTTAAGAACTTGAGATACCTTATGCTTTCTCAAAACTCATTTCTAGGTTCAATTCCACCATCAGTAGGAAATTTGACCTTTCTGGAGGAATTGTATCTCGCATCTAATCAAATGAATAGGATTCCAGAAAGTTTGGGGCAGCTCTCAGCACTTGAGGTGTTGGATCTCTCCGAGAACAAATGGCAAGGTGTCATAACTGAATCTCATTTTAGGAACCTCTCAAGCCTAAAAGAACTGTCTTTAACTATAGAGTCATCCCAGTCATTAGCTAAAGATTCGATAAATATTTCCCTGCTTTTCAACATCAGTTCTGATTGGGTTCGATTATCACAAGAGAACTAAATCCAAGTGCTTAAAGAATAATTGTTTTACAGAGTGGAGAAGAGAATAAAGAGATCTTACTGCCGCACTTGAAGTGCCGTGGCACCCTTTTCCCACAAGTTTTGAAAAGCAAAATGGATCGATTAACGTTCAAAACAGCAGCCAATTTTGGTGTAAGGGCAGGACAAATACACTCATAGTGGATAGCCCTAATAAGTTGGCACCATGCCCGAGATGGAGGCTGCCCAAAAATCATTGGCTTGCATGCATTCAAGCTGATCCGCCTCTCCCGCATGCATTCACTCGGTCTAAAGCCTTCGGCACTCGCCATTTTCACCTAACATGCACATCCCATCATTATCATCATCAGAATCAAGGTCAATGAACAACTTCCCTTCTTTTTTTTCGTTGGCGAAGCCATAACTTAATTTCCGTCAAGATGTGCGCCCTTAGTTAATCCAATTTATAAAGTAATCAAGAGCATATTCTCTGACATTTTTCATAGTAGTGGGAGTAGTATGCCACGCAATTAATTTTTATTTATAATGTCAACATCTTTAAGATTTCTTGTGATTGGGTGAATAAATTAAATAAATAGGTTTGCAAATAAATTTTGGGGAATAACTTTGAGTAGTGACTTGATTTATATTACGTCAAAAGTTAGGTAATTGGGTAACAATTAATTTTCTTTCTTTCACTAAACAATGGAATGCAATCGGTTTCTTGAAATTGTCATTGATCAAGCACTGCGTTAGCTCGTTTTCCTTTTAGTTGTATGATGGAAGATTTTCAAAGTCATCTTATTTTTGTTGTCTTTAATGGTGTACTCTTAACTTTTTAACTACAAGAAAAATAGTTTTCAATGAATAGAAAATAATGTCATTAAGTACTTTCAGTGACACTTGTTAATTGCGTTTTAAATTTGGTAGTCAAATTAAAATTTGGGGTGTCATGAATATTATAGTGTCGGTGATTACTGTTACTATGATATCACCAAAATTATGATGCCATAGTATCAAAATGTTATATGATACTATATTAGTGTTAGTTATTACTGTTACTAAGGTATCAGTGTTAAAATTAAAAAACATAAAATTAAATATCACCTATTGTTTTGTTCGCATTTATTGGCACTTGAGATTGTAATGCACTATTAGCTATACTGGACATTAAAAAAAAAAAATCAAATCAACTTTTATTTACATAAAAAATAAGTGTAATACAAAAATGTAGGTATTATTTACAAGCTAATGAGAAATTAAGATTCAAATACTTGTTACATTAAATAAAACAAAATCAAGTCAGTTTCAAACTTCCAAAAGTTAAACCTCGGATGTGACGCTTGAAGTTGGAAAGTTATTTTCAGTTTAGATTGCAACTGGTCTCTGCATATAAGAAAAAATATATTAAAGAATATATTATGGTAGACACAGTCATGTCACGACATAAACATTAATTTTTTTTTTGAATTACAATGCAATCATTATTTAGTATAATTATTTTATTAAGATACGACATAAACATTAATTTTTTTTTTGAATTACAACGCAATCATTATTTAGTATAATTATTTTATTAAGATGCATTGCTACCTTAGGAAAAATTCTATAATATATTAAAGGTAATACAACTAATTAATGTATGTATGACATATATAATTGAATTTAATGTAACCACCACTTGTATGATGACCTTTCAAAATTTTAGAAAATGTAATATGAGTGTTTGATAAGCGGGAAAGTGTAAGAAAATGAAAGAAAATAGCAGAGAGAACTTAGAAGAATATTCTGGAAATGTAACTCAGAATCTGTATTTAATACACACGCGAAGAATGATTACAAATTTGTTTATATAGCTGCTCAAGATGTATCTAACAAACTGAACTAAGATACAAAAAATGAAAATACAATTAGTTACAAACACAGCTGCATGGATAACTAACAATGACAGCTCGACTATTGGATTTAGTTCAGCTAGTTGACAATTCAGCAAACTTATGCTGCACCTCTTTCTCTTCTGTACTTGCACATATGCTAACATTCCCCCTCAAGCTGAATTGTCCAAGAAGGACATTCAACTTGTTTCGAAGATAATGAAATTGGCCATAAGTCAGAGCCTTGGTGAGGATGCCTGCTGTTTGGTCATCACTAGGAATAAAGGAAACTGAAATTTGTTTATAGAGCTTGAACTTTCTCACGAATGAAATGTATATCCAGTTCAATATGCTTATCTTTGCATGATAAACTGGGTTAGTAGCCAAAGCTATGGCACTTTGATTATCACACCATATAGTTGGTGCATCAACAACTGGAATCTGCAGTTCACTGAGCAAAGCTTGAATCCACAGCACCTATGTTGTTGCTAAAGCCAATGCACGATACTCTGACTCTGTGCTTAACCTTAACACAACATGTTCCTTTTTTGAAGACCAAGATACCAAATCTGAGCCTAGATACACAACATAACCAGCCACAGACTTCCTATCATCTCTGTCACATGCCCAATCTGAATCACTAATGCAAGTGATCTGCCTACTGCCATTGACTGTAAACTGAAGTCCAGAATGAATTGTCCCTTTTAAGTGCCTGAGCAACCTTTTACAAGTTTGCTAGTGTTCATCTCCGGGAGCTCACAAAAATTGGCTTAGCTTGTTGACAGAGAAATTATGTCAAAATTTTCTAAACATAAACAAAAATTATGTCTAATTCAAATAAAAACACAATTCAATTCCACAATCTAATCAAGAAGTTCATCAGTTTAACAAATAAATAAAAATACACAATTCAGTTCAACAATTTAAACAAGAAACAGCATGAATGTTGATTAAAAGTTTCAAAGTCAAATAATTTTTCTGCAACACACTAATGCAAATGTCATGTTGGCGAATACTTTTTTGTGTACCTGAATACAACAAAATGCATAAGAGCATTAAGATGCACATATGATCAGCAATGATCGTCATCTTTTCACTTCACTATCAAAAGCTTTGCCTGAATTTAGAAGGTTTAGCAACTTGGAAATTTGAGTCCATATGTGAACAAATAAAAAGATTAATATATAATAAATATAACGTGAAATGATAGAAATAATAAGCTTTTAGCCCTCAAAACAAGGCAATAAAGCAATATATATAACCAAAGGGTTAGCTTGTAGTGCGATACAGCTAGGGGTGGGCAAAACAACCGACCCGACCCGATATTTTCGGGTTCGGATTAGATGCGGGTAAAGGTTGTAACCCGATCGGATGAAGTTATGGTCAATCCGTCGGATAGTGATCGGATCGGATTAAACTCGATCCGATCCGAAAATCCAATCGGGTTGAAAAAAAAAATTTCACTTAAATAAATATCTAAACTGTTATAAAATTTATCATTGAGGAGCACAACAATATAGCAAGAGAAAGAGAGAAAGCAAATAAGAGATACAATGTATGTAAAGAAGAATTTTATTCATTCTCATGTGTGTACAAATAAGGAGTAAAATGCCTCATTTTATAGTGATACAACCATAAAGTGGTAAGTAATGCATCATAATTATAAGAGATAATAACCCTTAAATTAGAGAGATAATGGGAGTTATGAGAGATGAAAAGTTGCTTGTGAGGAGATCAATGGTTACTTTAATGAACATCCACATAAATTATAATTATTTCATAACACTCCCCCTTGGATGTTCATTATACAAAGAATATGCCTCATTAAAACCTTTGCTAGTAAAAACCCTATGGAAAAAAAAACTAGCGAAGGAAAAGGAGTACACTATTCTTTTATATCTTTAAGAAGGTGCAAGCTGCCTCGTTAAAACCTTACTAGGAAAAACCCAATGGGACAAAACCTAGTGAAGGAAAAAGAGTACAAATGCATGTAGTCCTCCATATCGTTAACTCCTTGTTAAATATGCTCCCCCTCAAAACGACATGAATGCTTCAAAGATCAATCATAATTTGTTATAACTAACATTACTTTGGTGAAACAATCTGCAGGGTCAACACCATCCTTTAAAAGCTTGAAAAACCTATAATAAATTGGAGAAGCCATCATCTTGAATTAGAAGAATATTGTCATGTATGTAGCTTCATAATTTTGTCGACTTACTTGAATAAGATCATGCTTTAGCATCCATATCAAAGAAAGAGTGTGATATACTTTTCACACTATTTTGATATTTTCAAGTTTATACGGAACATATTTCAATTTTCAATTATGTAATTTTCCAATGCCTTTCTAGGCACAAGTCGGAATAAAAATATGGTACTTCAGGACCAAAACATATGTACTATATTTTAAAATAGAACAATTTTGAATATGAAATACTTCTAGTATTTCTATAATATTAGCATTTCACTTGATAAATTCCAATCCATAAATTGAAAGAAATTCTTTCATTTCAAGATCTTCATCATGAATTTTATTCTTAAAAGAAATAAATTCATAAGCTCTTCATGAGTCTTTTTATGATGAAATCATCAACACATTTTGCAAAAATTACAAATTTAATATTTAGCTTCAATAAAATCGCATAGCAAAGTGGAACAACATATCCCACTTATAATAAATCACTTAAGTGATTATACTTTTAATTTATAAGTCTAGATTGCTATACTATACACAAGTATGATTATAGCTTTATCAAGAATATATAAGCTGCAAGCTTTTTGAATTTAGTACTTCAAATACTTATTTCAAGCATTTTATCCTTCAAGGACAAGTACATAGATTCTTCAATTTAATTTTAAAACATTATAGTTCAAATTCACATTTTATTTATAAATTTTACGATTTAAATATGGACTACAAGTCCAAAATTCTTCAAATTTTTTGCTAATTAATTTCACGTTCTACAACGTATGGACTTCAGATCCGAATATTTAAGAAATTTTGGCCAATCATATAATTTGATGATCTTCACATTTTATGATTCAGAATCCTGAAAATGCTATCATAATAACTAAATTTTTATTGACAACAATCTTATGTCAATTTCAATTTTTTTCTATTGCACCAAGTACCAACATTAATTAAATATTTTTCATTTTCAATATCTATGCCCAATTGAGATCTTTTGAAGCTTCTAATACATATGCCTCTCCAAGGGCTAAAGATCTCTTTTTATTTTTTTTTCAATGTGCACGCGTGTCTTTTATAGGGCAATTTGAATCTCTTTATTTCTCACCATTTACCTCTTCAAGGGTATTTGAGATTCATTTTCTAGTTGGTACATTATATCTCTCCAGGGATAATATATTTAATAATTTAATATAGATCAAATAATATTTTGCTATACATGCAAATATGATCTCTTCAGGAGCACCAAATTATTTCATTTCAACTTCCCGAATTAGATTTCTATCACATGCTTCAGGCATTCATATATTTATTTGTCTATCACCATTCGTTCTTCAAGAACATCATATATATCAAACCGCAATCATATTCTATTTGTGAAATTTCACTTTCACATATTAATAAATTCAACCAATAATTGATCAACAATGCACATAGTACAATAATTAGTTTGAACTTCAAGTTCAAACTAAGTTACATCAATATTAAGATGAGATAAAGTGATACATAATAAAATCAAATCATCCATCACGTATAGCTTTCCTCCCCCTTGTGATAGGATGACTTCTTCATAAAATATGCACAAAATATTTAAGCATAAATAATGGTGAATCATGACAAATAATAAATTATTTCTATAAATTCATTTTCACTTGATTTAAACAAAAATCAATAATCAAGAGAATCTTCTGGCTCTTTGTTTAAAATTATTGTGAATTTTCTATAATTCGATACATAATATTAGCCTCATTTGCAAATTTAGCATTGCAAATTCATCATTTCAAACTATGTAAGAAACTCTAGACTTATTGAACTTCTAGTTCCTCACAAATTATTTTGATTTTTAAATTTGTTCCACTTTGGGTGGTGCAATATATATATTGCAATCATTAATACTTAAATGGTGATCATTGTAATGTCGATAACTTTAGTCATGGCATGTCTAGCATTAATCTCACAATTATCAAATAACCATTCGCTTCAAGGAATGAAAACACATCACTAGTGAGATGAGACCAATTATTTACATCAAAAGCTTAATATTTTTTTCATATATAAAGAGAAACAATAGCTCCAATACACATATTGACAATCTCAATTTGCTACTGCAGGAGCATAAATGAGCAATAAAATATTTACACATATCATATGTTCTCTTTATATTTGTTCTTAATGATTTTCTCCTCATATACATATAAAAAAAACAAAAAAATCATATATGAGCTTTTGTTCAATCTTTTGGTAGTCTCATATTTCCTTTAAATTGTTTCAAAGAAACAAATTATCCATTTGGATATTCAATTTTCATTCCTTCAAGGAGATAAAATAAATCACCATGATAATTCAATCCTTGAACTTTTCCATATATTATGTTATTTTTCCTTCAAATTTTTCAAGGAAGCAATATGCCTTGTAATATTCATTTTGTAACTCCTTCTAGGAGATATGGAGAATGAAATTTGTATAGTCTTACATGACATATACATGAACTTATAATATTTTTATAGTCCTTCGGGGACATATAGTAAATCCTTCATGAATAAGATATTGATGAATAACATAATAATTTTGATATTAGTTCTTTAGGAACAGATATCGAAAGAAAATTTTCATTATATATATAATGCAATCCTTCAGGGATACATTCTTAATTTACTTTCATTGTTTATAATATTCAACCTCCAAGGATTTTAATGTTCACACTTAGTTTGTGAGATCAAAGTAGAAATATTACCATATTTTAAAAAGGACACAAATCAATTGCTTGTGGCTAGAGACTCGTGCTGATAACGTGTTATAAAATTTATCATTGAGGAGCACAACAATATAGCAAGAGAAAGAGAGAAAGCAAATAAGAGATACAATGTATGTAAAGAAGAATTTTATTCATTCTCATGTGTGTACAAATAAGGAGTAAAATGCCTCCTTTTATAGTGATACAACCATAAAGTGGTAAGTAATGCATCATAATTATAAGAGATAATAACCCTTAAATTAAAGAGATAATGGGAGTTATGAGAGATGAAAAGTTGCTTGTGAGGAGATCAATGGTTACTTTAATGAACATCCACATAAATTATAATTATTTCATAACATAAACCTAACTTAATCGACTACACGCACACACACTCACTCCCTAAATCTCTGATCTAAATCTAAACTAACACACACAACACATGAGCACACATAGCGGCAGCCATCCCTGTCGAGCCATCTCTGCTCCACCGTGATGCGACGTCTGTTCCACTGCGACGCGACTTCTGTTCCACCGCGACGTGATCTCTGCTCCACCACAACGCGACCTCTGTTCCACCGCTACGCGACTGTTGATGGGCATAATTTATATACATATTTTATCCTTTATTATATAATTGCTAGTTATTTTTATTAAATATTTTTAGTTAATTGAATTATTTTTATTGAACAAGACAATCAATCAAAGCTTGGAGATTAAATGTGTACAAAAGAATCGGAATGGAAAGAGAAATAAAAGAATTATTGCAAGAAGGCTAAGTTGCTAAAAGAATGATTTAATGGCTGCACGTGCAAGGCAATTGCATATAAATCAAATGGACTTGATGCTTGGATTTGGGTTGATTGATTAAATTTATTGATGGCCCTCACATGAAAGAAGCATAATTGTTAGGTATGCCTTGTCTTCAAGATTAGTGGCCAAGCAACCTAATTCTACACGGATTGGATTTATAAGTGGAGAGCACGTGACATTAAATAAGCCTTTTGGCTTTAGGAATTAAAAGGGCTTGGTCGGTGGCTTACTTATATATATATAAAAGCGAAGCCTTTGGCTTAAAAGAGGAGGAAGGAAGAGGCAGAATTGCAGAGAAGAAGCCGTGCGTAAGCCATAGAGCGGAATTAAAGAAAAATAAGTGAAGAGAAGCAGCAGCCGCAAAAAGGGAGAAAGAACAACTTGAAGATTTTGTTCAAGAGCTTTTTCTACTAAACTCATCTTCTCTTGTTTTAATTATAATGATGTTTTATTTTATTATGGATGTTATTTTCTTCTTCATTATGAACTAAATATTTTTATCTAGGTTTGTAATGAAATCTAGTATAAACCTTAATTGATTAATATTTCTAAATTTTCAAAATTGCCTTTTATTGATTATTTATCATATTTTATGCTTAATCTATTTGATTGCTTGATCACCAATTGAATAGCACATGTGTAGTTGCATAAATATCGGAAGAGTCATACATCTATAGATCTAAATATGATAACATGTGTTAATCTGATATAGGAATATACTTAGATTGCGTATGCACTTGTTAAGGAACTTGAACTTAATGAATTGCTTATAATTGATCCTCATATGAATATAGTGGGTTGATTTTGAGTAATATATCTACTTGACCATCGGAAGAGGCTTGTAGAGAATTTAGTGTTTTGAGTGATAATTAAATTAGGTTAATTAGAAGAACTGGACTAAGTTTAATAAGGGGATTGCTAGGGAAAATTAAAAGCCTAGGTTTCACCATCCATTAATTATCTGCTTGTTTATGTTGCATTTAATTTACTGTTATAATTTTAGTTAAGATTTTTTATTAAGTTGTTTGGATTAGACTTGGGAGATATAAATTGATAGATAGTGATAGGATAATATTAGTCCCTGTGGATTCGACACTCTCACTCATCACTTTATTACTTGTTCGATACGTACACTTGCGTAGTTAGATTTTTAGACAACAACTATAGTTCGCTCCACTACGACCGATGTTGCAAATTGTTTGACTTCAATCGCGCCGCCTCGAAGTAGACCGACCGCCACCTTCTTGGATCCAAGCCCAGCTGACAGCCGGCAAGCACTAGCAGTGAAGATTTTTTTCATCTTTCATGGCTAGCAACTGCAGTGAAGATTTGTTTCATGGTATATGTTAAATAATTAATTTTAGTTTTCGATAATATTTTTAATTACTTAAAATCAATGATTTTTTATGTTTATTTTTTTTTTCGGTTGCTCCTTTATTTTTATTAGCTTCCTTAAGATCAATTGCAAGTTCTTGAGTTGGTTTTGGTTTTGGTTTTGGTTTCGGTTGCTTCTTTATTATTATTTTTTTCGGTTGTTTAATGTTTGGGTTTTGATTGAGTTGGTTTTGGTTTTGGTTTAATTAACATTTTGTTATTATTATTATTATATCAAAATTAAGAAACCAGAAATGATTAATTTACTAAAATGAAATATTTGGTGTTCTGTCTCCTATGGTGAAGAATGTTGTAATCTGAACCCAATCCGAACCAAATTCAACCCGAGATTTGATCCGATCCGAATTAAATTAGGAGCAGATCGGATCGGGTTAAAGGTTCAGGTTGAGTTCGGATGAAATTTCCACCAACCTGAAATCCGATCGGATTGATCCGAACCCGATTTTACCCAGCCCTAGATACAACCACTTTTTGTTATTTTTTAATTGATTTTATAACCGGCCACCGGTTGTCTCTTATTTTAACGAATTAGAGTGAAAAATATTAAAGTTAAATATCATACAACTGCCCTCATTTTAAGTAAATAAAACTACCGAATACCCCCTCAACTTTACATTAAAATATATTTAAAAAACGAGACTTCTATTTTTTTTTTGGCAATTCCCAAGTTACGATTTACGTAACTTACATTTTGAATACAAAATATCAATTGTAACCCTTAAAGAATTAACAAATGATGGAAACAGCGTTAATAGAATTAAAAGAAATATTATTACACCTGAAAGAAGAAATTAAAGAAATAAAACAAGAAATGGGAAAATTAAAAATAGAAATGACAATTCTGCAAGCAAATCGAAAGAAGAATAAAGAATTAGAAAAATATAAAATTATAAAATCTGAATTAATTAAAAAACCTACAGTAGACTATATACAAAAACCACAATCAGGAAGTTATGATGAATGGTTCATGAATAATAAATACCCAAAAATAGTAAAAGAGATTGAAAACTTAAGAAAAGAATTAGAAGAAGAAAAAAATAAGAGATAAAGGAAAAGAAAAAGTAGAAATTGAAGAAGATAGTGATTCTAATTAATGGAAAAAGAAATAGAAGAACTCACTGAAGTTTTTAGTGAAATAAACTTAAGTGCTTTAGAAGATTTAGAAAAAGAATAAAAGATAAATATGAACTCAAGTGGAGGACCAAAAATGAAACCAGAGGTAGGAGAACCCAGTAATCTTTATAAACATGAGAAAGAAGAAGAAAACCATTTTATGAGTATATACCACCTAAAAGAAATCAACCTTGGAGATATGAATACATTCCTATAGAAAATGAATTAAAACTTATAAGTAATGCAAAAGTATTTTTAGACCTAGATTGTAGAATAAACCCACATAAAATCCTAGTAGAATGGGCATTACAAATGAGACTATTTTTTTATGTATAATGGATTTAAAGATGATTGGAATGTAGAAACAGAAGACCAGAAAATAAATATATATACTGAAATCCTAATTGCATGTTTCATAGGCAATGTATATAATTGGTGGGAAGGATTAACAAACAATGTGAAAGAATTAATAATAAATGCCACTAAAGCAGCTTTCCTTAAAAGTAAAGAGCAAGGAATAGAAAAAATGATAGAATATATTGCAAATGAATTTTTAGGAGAAGATTGGACGGAAAATAGAGACCAAGAAATAAAAAATGAAAAGTTAAATAATATGATGAAATTAATTAATCTAAATATATGCAATATGTGCTATGTGAAAGAATATACTTGTGAATTTAACAAATATTATTATTCACAATTTTTTAGTAATGAAGACCAAAGTATATACATAAATTTATACTACTCAAAATTACCACCACCTTGGAATACATATTTTATTAATGAATATGAAAATTATAAAGTTGCAAACCATATGTCAGAAACATTATGATCTAGAATAAATTTTTAAATCTTAGATTAAGTGAAATTTGTATGCAAAGAAATTTAATAAAAAGAAGTAGAACAATTGGAGAAATGAATTAGAATTAATAAATAATAAAAGGAAAGTTAGAATTTTAAAAGAAGAATTTAATAATATAAGAAATGAATTAGAATTAATAAATAATTTATCTGATTATGAAGGAGAAGAAATATATATGTCAGAAGACAGCAAAAAAGATGAATCAGAATAAAGGAAAAGAATTAGATAATATAAAAGAAGAAAATAATGAAGAAATATATGAAATAGAAAAAGAGGAAAATATAAATGGATATAGCCTAGTAGTAACATTTAACAAAGACAAACATAATAAACTTTTAAAAGCAAGGTTAGAAAGGCTAGATTATGGAATTTTACATAAATTGAGAGATGTATTTAAAAGAAAGAAGATAGTATTGCATGAATATTATGAACAACAAAAAGCTATAACAATAAATCAAGCTGAGGGAAACATAAAATTAAGTCTGATAAATAAAAGAACAATAGATTTAGCTCTTGGAAAAATAAAGAAAGAGTCTATAAAAGAAAAAATATAATACGTATATTTAGCAGAAATACAAATTTTAGTAAAATCTTTGTTTAACGAAGGAATAAACAATCCAATAATCTTATCGTTACATGACCAAAGGTTCCATGATCCTATGATAGGACATTTAGGGACAATAGAAGGAAATTTATGCTATACTAAACTATTATTTAGATGTTACCCTAAATACTGTGTTCATATAAAAGATAAAAATACAGATGAAACATTGAGCCGCCATTTCAAATTATTAAAGAATAATTTAATGAAAGCAGGAAATAGATTAATGACTTTTCATTATTTAGCCTTATATAGCTTCTACAATTCTAATTATGGAGAAATATATAATCATAAACCTAATAGAAATTAATAAAGAATGTGAAGAAATAGCTACACTCATAGAACCTATGACACAAGATTTTAAGATACCAATAAATTATAGATTAAGTATTGATGACAAAAAAGAAATAATAAACTCAGAAAACAGAGAATCTTTAGTAATTCCAATGAGCTTTAGAGGTAAAACTTTAATAAGGGGCAGTTCATCAAAGGAAAATTATGCAAATACAGGGAATAATCAATTAACTTCTACTGCAACAACAAAAGTAATGAAAATAATAGGACAATATTTTAATGGGTTAGATTATATTCAAAGCCCTTATATAATAATAGACACTAGAACTAGCCATAATCATATAAATCCTCTTAAGAATAACGGATTAGTAATAAAAGAAAAAGATATTGCTTATGAATATACAGATTTTAATGGAAATAAACATATATGCAAAGAATAAGTAAAAGTACCAATTATAATTGAAGGAATTAGAATCATAGTAACCTGTTTTATAGATTCAAACATGAATAATGATAATCACATACTATTAGGAAATAGTTTTTTAGAAGACTTAGAATATTATAAAATAGAAAGACATGGAATTACATTACAATTAGATGGACATGAAATCTTTTGTAGAAAATGGTAAACAAAGCATATCTTAAATATCTCATGTCCGTGTATATTCAGATTCATACTATAGAAAAAGATACATACGTGTGCTTTAATAGATACTGGTTGTGAAATAACTATTATGAAAACATTTTTGTCCAATAAATGGAAGCCTGATGGCTATATAAAAATTACTGGCATTACTGAAGATAAACAACAAGTCACTCATCTTACTCATAACTATGAAATCCTCCTAGGCAGTAAACAACTCAATATAAAAGAAGTATTACCAATACTTCTCAAAGATAAACTACAAGTCACTCATCTTACTCATAACTATTAAATCCTCCTCGTCAGTAAACAACTCAATATAAAAGAAGTTTACCAATACAATACTATGGATTGTGATATCCTTCTTGGTAATGACTTTTTACAGCAATTTCAATATTACCAACAAACACTTTTTCTAATCACTTTAAAAACCCCTTGTAATCACATTCTACGTATTCCTCGTGAATTTAGATCTTTTAGAGTTCAGCCAGCCCAGCGTGGTGATACATTATCTTATGAAAAATATTATTTAATACAAAAAGGACAGATATACAACATAAATTTAGAAACTATTAAACAACAATTAGAACAAGTATATAGTGAAAATCCTTTAGCATTATGGAAACCAGATCACCTTAGAGCAAAAATAGAACTAATAGAAGAAAATATAATTAGGGTAAAACCTATGATGTATACAATAGAAGACAAAGAAGAATTTAAGGCCTAAATAAAAGAATTATTTAATTTAAATCTAATACAACAAAGTAATAGCCCTCATAATAGTCTAGCTTTTATGGTAATTAAAAGAGCTGAGCAAACAAGAGGAAAAGCTAGAATGGTAATTAATTATAAAGAATTAAATAAATTAACAAAATTTGATGGATATTTTCTACCAAATAAAGAAGTATTAATAAACCTTGTAAAAGGAAAAAATTACTATTCTAAATTTGATTGTAAATCAGGATTTTGACAAATAAAAATGAAAAAAATAGTATACCATACACTGCTTTTAGTACATCAAAAGGATATTATGAATGGTTAGTTATGCCATTTGGATTAAAAAATGCACCACAAATATTCCAGAGAAAAATGAATAAAATATTCAAGGATAATAATCATATAGTAGTCTATGTATATGATATATTAATAGCCTCAAATACATTAGAAGAGCATAGGATACATTTAAAAGATTTTGCAAATAAGTGTATAAAAGAAGGAATTGTTTTATAAAAAAAGAAAGCAATGATAGAACATAAAAAAGTAGAATTTTTAGGAATGATCTTAGAGAAAAATGGAATAAAATTACAAAGCCATATAGCAAAGAAAATAATAGATTTTCCAGATAAATTAGAAAATAGGCAACAAATACAAAAATTTTTAGGATGTTTAAATTATGAGGAGGATTTATAGAAAATTTATCTAAGAAAAGAAATATCCTTAAAAAATTATTAAGAAAAAATAATACAAAAGGATGGAGCGAAGAATATACATTAGCGGTTAAAGAACTTAAGAGTCAATATAAAAATTTACCTAAATTAAGATTACCAGAAGAAAATAAGAATTCAATATTACAAACAGATGCTTCTGATTTATATAAATTATCCAGTCCATGAAAAAGAATTACTAGCAATTTATAAAGGAATAAAAAAGTTTTGATTATTTCTATTACAGAAAAAGTTTACCATAGAAACCAATAATACTCAAGTCAATTCCTTAGTATACAAGAACTTATCCAATGAACCACAATATAGGAGGTTACATAGATGGAAAGCATATTTGTCTTACTATAATTTTAAAATTGTACATATAAAAGGAGCTAACAATTTTTTGGCAGATTTTCTCAGCAGGGACATAGAATTTGGATCATCAATCCTGAAAGAAACAAATGCATTCTGCGATTTTCGTGGAAATAGATCGGCTTAAAGTTGAAGCATTAGATACACATGATGTACTAAAATATTTAAAGGAGACTATGGAAGCCCATGAAAAGAGAATAACTTATTAGAAGCTTATATGAAGGATCTTATAAATGGACTAGACATAAACCAAGGCCCAACAGCAGGTAAAAGCAGTAGTGGACCCATAAAACCAGTCGATAAACCAGTAGAACAATGTTCAAGCTATGATCCAATAGACTAACCTTATACGTCATCTAAAACCCCTATTAGAGTAATAAATATAGCCGTTGAACCATAAAGCCATTCTCCAAAGAAAACCATTACAATAAACAATTTCCCTTCAGAAGATGATGATAAACCTTTAAACCCAAAAGAAGATGACTATAAACAGTTTACTACATGGGTATATTCCACAGTACAATATAAAGAAACTATCCTAAAGTCAGCGGAGAAAAATATGTATCCCAAGATGCTTGCATTAAAAGTAGCAGATCCTTTAATAATAGGAAAATTAGCACGATATGGGTATCTAGACATGATCTACCCAGGAATAGAATTACATGAACTAGCAAGTTTTGATGACTTATTTTTAAAAGAAGTCTCAAGGTTCGCCAGGAAAAAACCAATATACTTAAAGTTCTATACCATAAGCCCTGAATACACCAATGAGGTTGAATACCAAGCTTTCTACATGATTACAATAGGCCATATCACAAAAAATATCCAAATGGAAGTTGAGACAGACTACACCACTGTCCTCACTTCAATAAAGCTTGGATCAGGACTCGAAGAGCTCGAGGAATAAAGGCCATCTGGAGTATTGCAAAAGACCTGTATAAAAGAAACTAAAGGACAATTGTACAATTCCAAAATTATACACTCCTGACAATAGAAGATGTTGTACCACCATCAACATTATTGCTGGATTTCATAAACGATATAAGCACCATGAACTGTCTATCCAGCCACGCAACTCTACAACATGCATGCCAGCTCATGGAGATAAAGTAAAAGCAGCCAGCACCGAATAAGACAAGATAAAGAAAAGTAGCATAAAGACAGTCAGCATGTAATAATGTAATTTGTTTGTTTCTCTTTAAAAAAGTGTCAAATAATGTAATATGTATTTTTTTTTTAAGAAAAAGAGTGTTGGCCACATTAAAGTGTCGGCAACAAGCTGTTCACCACATAAAGGTGACGCACACAATGATGTAATAATCGATATATAAATCAATGAGAAATCACTAAGAAGGTAGAGCCTGATCAGATCATTTCTATATGAGTTTCTTAAGCTAAAAACATTCTCTCCAACTCTCTCATTCCAAAGATCATAAATCACCAAAACCAAACCATATAAGAAAGAGAAAAGAAACCTCTTAAGAAACTGTACTAGATAGAAGGGTAGGATAATCTCTAAAGATCCATACAGTAATCCCAAACAAGTCCGAACAAGTCCATGAAGTCGAGGTGAAGACGTTGAAGGATGAAAAAGGACGACAAGGGAAAACGTACTGGTTCAAACGAGAAATCCATCCGACTATTTAATACAGGAGCTGAGTGAAGTAATAATTCTTAATCTCTTATCTTTGTTGGTGGAAGTTTTGTTGGTTATATGATTGGAGGAAGAGTTGAGGAGGAGAATTGAAAATTATAGAGTATATTAAAAGAACTTCTTGTATTAATAAAGAAAAACATATAAATAATACTACAAAGCTAACATATAATGATCAATATATGATAATAGAATTTAATATAGGAACATTTAACAACCCTCTTTTGTATTTACTAAAAGAGAATTAGTCAGTAAAGAACAATTATTAGCAATTAAAAATATAAATATACCAAAAGAATTATAAAAAGAAATTATAAAGCATGTAGAAATAGATGAACTAAAACATAACATAATTATGCTATTAATAATAGAAGATTTAGATATTATAAAAGCAAAGGTAGAAGTTGATACAATAACATAAACATATTTAAATTCAGACAACGATGATTTTGATTTATAAATCCAATTACATATTAGTGGGTTATTGGTTTTAAGGAAAAACCAGATTCTTCGTAACCTCTAAATAATAACACAAGATATAGCAAATGGATAAAGGATCATGTATAATTAATAGCATAAAAAGGATAAAATTTTCTAATATAAATGAATTAATTCATTTAAAGGAACAAATAAATTTAGAAATAATAAGTATTAAGAAGTTATTAGACCCTAACAACATTGATTCATTACATATTAATATAATTCATTTAATGAAAAAGAAACAAGTATTAATTGCAATTGAACAAGTTTTAGAAAAAATAATATCTTTAGATCAAGTTGATTAAAAACTACCTTATCTTTTTAATTTGTTTTATAATCTATCTATTCTTAATATTTGTAATATTTGTCATAAATTTTATTAAAAATTTAGTATAAAAGGCTAAGCCGCAGCAAGATGGCATAAGAGCCGGGTTATACTTTAAAGGTTAGTAAATGAATCCTATACAACAAATAGTAGAATCTTTATATACTTTAAAAATAGAAAGTAAAAATCTAATTAAAGAAATAAAAGGAAGTAAAAACCACATAAGAAATACTGATTTAGAAATAATTCAAGAAATGAGAGAAAGATTTAATACCAATACTAACGAACATGAAATAATATTAGAAAAAAGAATGAAATTCATTGATGAATTTATAAGATTCCTAATATACTGGTATAAAGAAGAAACATTATGAATAACCCTCATCAACAATTTTTAGTCCAACAGGCATTAAACAGAATACAAGAATTATGCTCGTGCATAGATCATATGTTCCTTGGATGGGAAAATAGAATAAACGTATATATAGAATTATTAAATCAAAAAATTCAGTTAGTAGAATAAGAAAGATCAGCTTTAATAAACATGGGAGAACATATATATGGAACATTCATAGACTTATATGAATTTGATAACCATTTATATCTGTACAAAGAAATAGTAAAAATTTTAGAAAGAATGAAAAATAAATAAAGTAACGATCATCCATAAAATTTTTAGATAAATAAAGGAGTTCTATGAAATTTTGCTCATAAAAGACAAAATTAAAGTAACTTACACGGAGTGTAACTTAGAGAGATCCTTTTTTTTTCCTCAAAATATTTGACTTCTTACTACTGAGAATATTATTTAAATATAAGTAAATAAATAATATAATTATAAATTATTAAATATTTTTGTATTACATTATAAATTTAATGATATTTTGCATAAAAAATATCATATTATTTTATTTATTTTTTGATAAAGCAATGCAATCTAGGTATCTGGACCCATAATTAATCAGATTTATTTTCAAATATTTGAAAAAAAAAATCTCACAATACATATAGCAAATTAATTTATAAAAATTTATGTGCAATTAATTAATTAATTTTTTCTTTTATACTGCATTGTTTTAATGGTTACATTTATTCACTATTTTCAAGTTACAACATTTTCTTAAATACTTGTAATAGACACTTCTATATGTTAAATGTAGTGTTAATTTTTTATCTATTGTTTTTAGTAGTATTTAATTAATAATTTATAATATTAAACTTTTTTATGTTGTTAGTAACCATCATTTTTACTTTGTTAGCCAATATTAAATTGATGAAAATGAACTCAACTATGATATTTTATTATTTATTTTCAGTATTAGACCTTTATTATTAGAATGTGAATAGACTATAATCTACATATATGACATTATTTTAATTTTAATAATGTAATTATTAATATTATTAGTTTATTAATATCATTTTTAAGGTGGGGCATATGAGAGTCCAAATATAATTGTTAACAACAACCTTCCACATGATTTAACTCGGGACACATACCATATTTTCATAAATGATTATATATACATCTTTTTGGATAATTATGTCCCATGACTATAGTGACATAAATTCATAATGTAATTACTAATGTAACGTTTATAATTATTATTTTTTATTACTTAGTATAGTGACAATCAATTTCCTTCTCATCCATGTGAGTGAGGTTCCAACCCTTAACCAATGGCAACCACAAGAAAAATTACAATTTGAATATATCTAAATAATGTTGTATTTATTATATTTACCGTTATATATTTTAAGTATGACACAGTTACAATTTTCTAGATAATAAATCAAGTGTCACTGAAATATAGCAATTAAAAAATAAGTAGCATTTAGAATACAAATTATAAAAATAAGTATAATCATATTAAATTAATTTACTAACATAAGTAAATTAAAATGAAATGAATAATTTTTCATTTAGGCGGGCAAAACTGCCGCTAAATGAAATATTTAACAAAACCTTTTTTTAACCTATAAAATTGAAAATTTTTAATTTTTTGTTAAAAGTATAAATACTTCATATTTTACTTTATGAGAAACCCTAGCCGCTCTAACCAAAATTCTTCATTTCCCTCTCTCTCTTTCTCGTCTCTTAACTCTCGCTGCCATAATATATATATTATCAGTGCTTATCATTCTCTAATCTCCACTCTACAATGATTTTTCATGTCTCCACTCTTCAATTTCTATTTCAATATCCACAATCTGGTGGGGCCTTTTTTTAAAAAAAAAATTATGTAACCCTTGATGTCACTTTGTATGAAAAGTTTGATGTGGATTTGGGTAACCCTTTAGGAGAAAGTTGTCAATTTTGGCCTTGGTGAGGTATATTTTTAATTTATTTTTTTAGTGATTTAATTGTTTGGGATCATGTGTTTAATAATTTGGATTTTTTTTTTAAATGGTGGTTACTGGTTATGGTTTGAAGTTGCTGAAGCCATTGATGTAATGCAAGAATTTTTTGGCAAGTGTTCTCCTTAGCAACATCGGAGCTTAAGATTTTAAGACTTTAAGTTTTCTCTATTTTCAGGCTTTGCCATTTTAATATTTAATTTGAACTGCTTTGGATGGTATATATTTCTAGTATGCTCTGTTTATAAAATCTAGTATGTAAAAAACAAAAAAAATAGCGTTGTCTTTGGTGTTATGTTTTTTTATAAAAGTTGCTGCTAAGGGGTGGTGACTTACACGGTGATGGATAATTTGGAAGTGATGCCAAATTAATTTGGCGTCTCTGCTTTTCAATTTCTGTTTCAATCTCTACTCTCTAGTGCTTGATCTGGTAGCACTTTTCTTTTCCTCAAATTTTATGTAATCTCTTATTGTTTATGGATTGAGATATGGTTTTGATTCTTTGGATTAGCTATGATGACCTTGTTTTTTGGTTCCTTAATATTTCTTAAATTGTTATGCATGAACATTTTGTTTGCTTTCTAATATGAATGTTGTGCATTCAACTTACCTGTTCAGTCACTTGTTGCAACCTCCGAAAAATTTTCATTCTTTTTCTTTTTGTTTCTTAGGTTTCTATCTTTAATTTTTCATTTGGAGGATTTTGATATGCTCGTTACAGATTTCTTTAATCACAGGAGTAAATAAAAATATGATATGAAACAATGATTCATAGTAGGAATGGAAATGGTAGAAAATTAGAGATTGAACTCTTGCTATTTTAATTTGTTATCTTTGTGGTTTTACAATATCTTAGGAGTTGTAAAGTAATCTACTCCTATTTTTATATTTTTAAACTAATTCTGTATGTCTAAAGGTTCAATTATATTTCGGTGATATTATTAATAGGAACTTCTATTAGTTTTAAGCATGTGTAAAGAAGATTCAATTTAATTGAATATTTTTGCCAATGTAATTGATTAGCATTTTTCTTTTAGTTATAGGGGATATTTTAATGATCTAAAACTTGCATAGACTTTAATGTTTCAGCTGAAATTATAGTTATTTGATTGTTGGATTTTATTTTATTTGCTTTATTGTTTATTGGATTTTGTTGCTTGTCTTAATTTCTTGGATTATAGTTGTAACATGTAATATGATTGAGTTGCTATTTTAAAATAAAGAAACATTTACCTGTTATTTGATTTTTTTTTGTTATTTCTCCATAGTCTATTTGCTTAAATGTCAATTTTACTTTTGATATGACAATCTACATGCCATATTGTTTGATTTTATATTACTGTTACTAGTTAAAATGAATTTGTGGGTCAATGGAATTTAGAAAAATAAGATAGGCTTGTATGAGATAGATGTAATATGCTAAACAATCTTATAGGATACGCTGATTTTTTTTTCAGTGATTCAAGATAAATATTTATATTATATGCGTGATTAATTTTCTTAATTACTAATTATTCATTTATTGAATTAGGTAAACTAAGGTGTTAAGGGCAGTACTTTATCTCTTCTTTTGGATTCAGGTACTTTGAGTCTTTTTTTTTTAATTGAAGGCATTGGTTAAATTGTATAATTCAGTTTCTTAGTGAACTAATTCAATTTTTTGGGGATCCAGGTACTTTGACTTCATATTTGTTTTTTGTTTTTCCTTAAGGAATAAAAAGGTACTTAGTTTGAAGAAGCACTTTGTAAATTCATTTTCAAAAGAAGATTTTTTTTTCAGTTAATTAAAATTGAATTTTAGTAGTATAGTTTACAGTCTCAATTATTAAAGTGACTTTGAAAGATTGGTGGTTTTGCGTATTGAAAATAGTACAAAAGGGGATTAGAATGTAGTTCAACGGCTGGGTTTTGACCTTGACATTGATTGGCTTTCTTTTTTTTCCCCCCTTTTTTGTTTGAAAGGAGTCGTTTTGTATAAGATTAATTGCTAGGATGAGTCATTTGTATGTTTTTCATATTAGATGCTATATCATGGTATATATTGTTCATGTAAGAATGAATCAGCAGTCCTAAAAATTTTGATCTTGTTAATTCTTGATATATTGTTATCTTTCTCTTTATTCCAAAAATCACTTTGTCGTTAAATGAAAGTAGACATAAAAGTTGCATCGAACAATTATGCAAGTCAGGAGTAATTTTTATATTTTGAATATTGTTGTTAATAAATTCCTTAAAAAATATATGTCAAACTAAAATATGTTTTTGTGTTTATTTTAGATTAAAGTTTGAATTTTTCTATTGAAAACAAAATATATTTGATCCTGCCTTCGAATTAGGATCATGCATTTGAAATTCTGAATATTGTTGTTTATTTTGTGGTTGCATTATGTTTTCTAATGTCATTTATTTTTTTTTCTTTTTTATGTGTAGACCCTTGAAATCTAAAATGAGCAGCAGCTGAAATTTAGTTTGTGGAAGCTGTAAATAGGTTTAATTTTTTGAAGTTATTTGGTCACAACCTTGTAAAAAATTCTAATTATTTTATTACATCTGTTTAAATGAATGAAAGTTTTAGTTTGGTTAAATTTTTAGTGCTTCGCATAAATTAATAGGACATTTATGATTTCATTTGCATAGAAATGGCAACAAATCAGGACTACCAGTCTACCAACCATTTTTTGTTTTTCAGAATTGAATTAGACATACCAAATTCATACCAATAAATGTTGTTAGAGTGTTATATTCTCTTAGTACCAAATTAGCTGTAAAAAACTTTTATAAACGATTTTAGTCAAGTCGCGAAAAATTGAAGAACTGATTTTGTAATTGAAAATTTGACTTATTAATATAATTTATTTTTAAGATAAAAAAGTTTACTTTGGTGACTTATGATAGAAAAAATGATGTTTTAATACAAATAGATTAGCGTCAATTATATTAATTTAAACTATTTTGTAAGTTATAACTTACGTTTGTCTTAACTTTTTATAAATAAAATTTTTTGAGAAGCAAAGCAAATGGCTGCATTCTTATATGGTATTATTGTTTAATTTATAAAAAAGTATTATTGTTTAATTTATAAAAAATTAAGGAAATTATTTTAAAAGTAAAGAGAGAAATGAAAATTATTTTCCCAGAAGCTTGTAAAAAATTCTTATAAACAAATGAATGAAAATTTTTATTTAGTTAATATTTTAGTGCACTGGAAAAATTTATAACGCATGATAATTTCATTTACAAGCAAATGCCAACAAACCATTTAAAAAAATAATAAATTACACATGCCTAAATCATAATCATAAATATTGTTACTATATTGTTAAATTTCCATAATGCCATATATTAATCATAATAAACATTGAAAAATAATTTTAATTAAGTCCCGAAAAATTGAAGAACTTATTTTGTAAATTGAAAATTATATACATATTTTAATGAGAATGATACTCATTAAAAAAAAAAGTATTGTTAACCAATTATAATTATTTAAATGATAAATGAGCATAAATGTGAACAAAGGTCAAAATCTCAAGTATAGATGATCAAATTCATGATCAAATCTCCAGAAGTATTGAATATTGATTTCAACCAAAAAATAATATTTCAACACCCTAAGTTCGTAACTTATGGAAATCAATTGTATAATCAAAATGTTAATAATAGCTTAGTAACATTAATCGAAAAGAGTACAAAAATAACATAGGACATATATACATTCTTATTATATTTAACTCTAAATCTCATAAGGCATGATATTAATAATAATAACTGTAGCAATATTAAAAATAAATAATAATAGTAGAAGAAATACAAATAAAATGATAATATTACTTATAATAACATGAATTTTTTATTGAAGTGATAAGAAGTCAAAGAAATTATTTTGAAAAGAAAATAGAGTGGTGAAAATCTTATACAAATTAAGTGTCTTTGATTAAATTTATTTTAAGGATAAATAAATAGAATTAATTGAAATGACATAATGGGCTATCCAACAAGAAAAAAAATAGAGATTTTTCAATAAAAATAGATTAAGTAAGCTTCATTTTGTAAGTTAAAATTCTTTTGTAATTTAACTTATATCGTCATAGCTTTAGAAGCATAGCAATTGTAATCATTCTTACCTATTATTTATTTATTTACCAGTGAAGTTATGAAAAGTTAAAGCAATTAGTTTGAAAAGTAAAGAGACAGATGAAAATAAATACATAAATTTATTTTAAATATACCTAAATACTATTAATTAAAATAATTAAATGAGAATAAATATGCATAAAGATTAAAAGCTCAAGTATACATACAATCAAGTTCAAAAGATCTCATGAAGTAATAAGGATAAAAAAAGAAGGACTTAGATTATGGACCAAAAATATTGAAAATGATAAAGGGTTGCAATAAGAAATTTTCAGTATTATGTAATAAATTGATATTTGTTAAAATAGTAAGGGGTCAAACATAATTCACCTTATTGATATTATTGTTATTTTAAAAAAGTAATATCATATTAGTTAAAAAAAGGACCAGTAACATGCACTTAAAAGTGTTGGAATTCAATAAAAGAAGTAGGAATATCGAACTAAAGTGTGGTGGAAAAAAGAGTTGAAGAGGTTAACCCAAAAGTTGAAACGACTTATAATGGATTTGATAAATTTCAACGAGAAGTAGGGATCTTAAAAATAAACTTGAAATATCTATCCAAAATATTGGAATTCAATAGAAAGAGTAGGAATATAGAATCAAAAAGTGGTGGGAACAATAGTTGAAAAGCTTAACCTAAAAGTTGTAAATACTCACCAATAATCTGATAAATTCCAACAGTAGCTAGGGATCTAGAAAATGAACTTAAAACATCGACGCAAAATGTTGAAATTTAATGAAAAGAGTAGGAATATAGATCCAATAAGTGGTGGAAACAAGAGTCAAAGAGTTCAACCAAAAAGTTGGAAAAACTTACCAAGAATCTAATAAATTTCAACAATAAGTAGAGATCTAAAAATGAACTTGAAACATCTGCACAAAATATTAGAATTCAATAAAAAAGTCTAGGAATACAAAACTAAAAAGTATTGGGAACAAGAGAGAGCTGAAGAACTTAACCCAAAAGTTGAAATAATTTATTAAGAATTTGATAAATTTCAACGGAAAGCAGGGATCTAAAAATTATACTTGAAACATTCGCACAAAATGTTGGAATTTGATAAAAAGTGTAGAAATATTGAATCAAAAAGTGGTGGGAACAAGAGTTAAAAAACTTAACCCAAAAGTTGAAATAATTTACCATGAATTTGATAAATTTCAACATAAAGTAGGAATCTGAAAATAGAACTTGAAACATCTACTCAAAATGTTGGAATTCAATAAAAAGTTTAAGAATATTGAACCAAAAAGTGGTGAAAACAAGAGTTAAAGAGCTTAACCCAAAAGTTGAAATAATTTATCAAGAATTTGATAAATTTCAACGAAAAGTAGGGATCTAAAAATTAAACCTGATATATTCACCCAAAATGTTGGAATTCAGTAAAAAGAGAAGGAATATAAAACCAAAAAGTTGTAAGAACAAGAGTTAAAAAACTTAATCCAAAAGTTGAAATAATTTACCAAGAATATGATAAATTTCAACGGGAAGTAGAGATCTAAAAATTGAACTTAAAACATTCACACAAAATGTTGGAATTAAATAAAAAGAGCAGGAATATAGAACCAAAAAATAGTGGGAACAAGTGTTGAAGAATATAACCCAAAAGTTGAAATAACTTATCAATAATTTGATAAATTTCAATGAAAAGTTAGGATCTATAAACTGAACTTGATATATTTACCTAAAATTCTAGAATTCAATTAAAAAAGTAGGAATATAGAACCAGAAAGTGGTGAAAAAATAAGTTGGTGCAACTAACAAAAAATATAGATAAAGTCTATAGTGATGATACATCCACAAACTCTTATACAAATTTATTTTACACAAACTGATTTGGCATTAACTCATTAGTTGAATAAAAATACAAAATAATAAAAATAAATCATGTAGACCAAGAGATATTTAATCCAACTAATTTAATCATGCCACATCAGTTTGTACAAAATATATTTGTATAAGAGTTTGTGACTATATTATTACTCTAAAGTATAACAGAATGTAGGAATATAAAAAGTAAACTTGAAATATTCACCTAAAATGTTAGAATTTGATAAAAAGAGTGAAAATATATAACCAAAAACTGGTGGGAAAATGAGTTGAAACAATTTACCAAAATTTAGATAAATCATTACAGAAAATAGGAATTTAAAAAGTAAACTTGAAACATACACTATAAATATTGAAATGTAACAAAATAAGTAGGAATACAACTATTTTCTTGACATATTTATAGAAATTTTATTATTTCTTGTACAATTTATAAATTTAAAATTATTACAATATTTTTCGTCATTTAATTACAATTTTATCTTTTTCTTCTATTTTTTTCATAATTTTTTCACATTAAAAGCAAATAAAAATGTACATTAATTAACCGGTTAAAACCGATTGTACCCGTACCATGCATGCGCTGTATGAGATACAGCGCTGCATGATAGGTTGACTCCTAACAGTGAAAAAGAATAGAGTGTTGACACTTGACATAGACCTGTGAACTTCGGACAATTAATGCAGGAGCAGTTTCAAAATTAGTCACAGATTTGAATTATTTTCATTCCCGTGGAGCATTTTTGGACTAGGGTTATTTCCGCCCTGCCCCATATGTTTCAATATTTTCCGCCGCATCTCCAATTGTTTTGACTTGTGGCACCAGGCATTCAAATTCATTAATTTAACCGTTTATTCTAACGGTCAAAGGACAAATTCAAAATTTCATGTCTTAAATATTATTTGATAGTAAAAAATTAAATTTATTTAATAATTTAATTAATGAGATTATTGTGTAATTAATTTTAATTAAGGATTTTTAACTTAAATATCAATTGATTGATTAGAATTTTATATCATTTAATTTTTTTTAATTCAAGACAAAGGCCATTTCTGATATTTAACAAAATTTCAAACAATTCCGTTAAATTCTGATATTTAACAAAATTTCAAACAATTCCGTTAAAATTAACAGCCAAATTAATGGAAATGGATACGCGGTGAAAATTATTGAAATTTTTGGGTGCGCGGTGAAAATTTTCGAAATATTTGGGAGCTGGACGGAAATAACTCTTTCGAATAATACGAAAGTGTGTAAGCGTTCAATTGGTTAAGATAAGTAAATAAAAAAATAAAATGGGAAATTGGCAATATGCAGATAGATTTGTTGCTAGAGGTGTCTCTGGATTCATGAATTGGCAATATTGGATAATAAATCCGAACATTATTTTTGGTTAAGTATTCAGGGTTCGAATTTTGATCGGGCCTTGATTTCTAAGCCTGAGTCTGAATTTTGACTTTAAAATTCGAGCCAAAGCCCAAAAATTTCAGGTCAGGTCAATTTGGTCAAAATTCGGGCCAGACTTTTTTTGTCAATCCTAGATGTAGGGTGTGTTTGGGGTTGTTAGAAAAAGTGCAAAACATAATGCAAATCACCACCGAACGAAATTAAATTTATCCATAAAATTACTTTAATATATAAATCGTGGATATAAAATTACAAGAATTGCGGCTTTAAATTTAATATTCGAGGGATGTCTACTCTAATTATATTGGTAATGGAGCAGATTGTCTCCACTTAATCATGTGTAATAATTAAAAAAGGATTCTTACTCCTTAAGAGAGGTCAGGGGTTCAAGCCCCGCTCTCGTATGGAGTTACTACTTTGGCCAGCACTGTACCCCTTACAGGTCGACTCGGTGCGAGCGGGAATTAATCTAGATTATAGTACGGACTTAAAGTTACCTTCCACAATTGGGGTCCATCCAAGACCACCTCGTGGTTCAAACAAAAAAAAAAAAAATAACAAAGGACTCTTAACCCTCACAATACTTTTGTTAGGACTTGAACTGCTGCCATATCAAACCGAGTGGCTGATAATAAAACACCTTTGATGCAACATAGGGCGCGCTTGGCAGCTCCATAATCTTGATCATCCTTGCTCGCGTTATTGTAATTTTCTTCTCGTGGGTACCCACACAAATTCGAAGGTGGATTGGACTGAACGATTCTTTGTACCAAAATTGAAGACTTTTGACTATATATGTGTGTTGTAATCATTCTAAAATGGCAACTGACCATAATAGGTCAGTACGGAAAATAGTGCATCCAGAACTTCAACGACTCCACAAAATGGCAAATGACCATAATAAGTCGGATGTTTACTTCCAATATTCTATTGGGAAATTTTAGTACGTGCCTACTTGCATTCAATTTTCAATGCATAAAAATTCCTTGGAGTGAAGGAGACGCAAAATGTTCATTCAATAAAATCGCAACGTGTCCGAAACTTGCACAGTTGCACCACAGAAGATGTGGCCATGGCGGAATTCCACGTTTACATGAATTGCGTATTTACCATATCAGTAAGTCATGGAATTGTAAGGTCAATAACAAAGCAGCAGGCAGCCCCACTTGAGTCTTGCACCATGGAAGATGTGGACGTGGCGAAATTCCACGTTTACATGCATTGCACATTTACCCCATCAGTATCTTTCAATAATTCATGGAATTGTGAAGTCAATAACAAAACAGTCAATCCCACTTGAGTCTTTGGATTTTATAGGTATACATAGTAGTCTGAGTTGCATATCTTTTCAGTAAAACAAAAGCAATCCTGTTGCATATTGCAGACATGGGTGAAAAAAATTGTGCCTTCTTGGCACTTCTGTCTATTTTACTGTTATCAGGAATTTTGCACCTGGAAACCGTAAAAGCACTTGGTTCAGGCTGCAAAGAAGTTGAGAGGAAAGCACTTCTTCAGTTCAAACAAAACCTTGCGGACCCTTCAGGCCTGCTCTCGTCTTGGGTCGGAGAAGATTGCTGTAGGTGGAGAGGAGTAAGCTGCAACAATAGAACTGCAAGGGTCATCAAGCTCAAACTCAACAACCCATTTCGACAAAGTTTTGACGCATATGAAGATGATGCAGGACACGAATTGAGTGGTCCGATAAGTGGATCTCTGCTTCAGTTGAAAGATTTGAAATACTTAGACTTAAGCATGAATAATTTTAAAGGTGTCAAAGTTCCAGAATTCATTGGATCACTCAAGGAACTGAGATATCTCAATCTATCAGGCTCATTTTTCAGTGGGACTATTCCTCAAAGTCTTGGAAACCTCTCGAACTTGCTTTATCTTGATCTCAATAATGTTCTTGATCAATCAAATCAAATAGGCCTCGGATGGCTTTCTGGTCTTCCTTCCTTGAAACACCTTAACTTGGGAGGGGCAGATCTTAGCAAGGCTGCAGCATATTGGCTTGAAAGTATTAGTATGCTTCGCTCTCTTGTTGAGTTGCACGTGCCCAATTGTAATCTTCCCATTCTACCTTTCCATTTTCCATCTCTCAATTTCACATCCCTTCAAGTGCTTGACCTCTCCAACAATGGTTTCAGCTCAACGATACCTCACTGGTTGTTCAACATCACTAGCCTTTTAAGTCTGGATCTCAACACCAACGATCTGCAAGGTGATATCCCAGATGGATTTGCCAGCTTGAGTTCTCTCCAACGGCTAGATTTGTCTGGAAATTCATTCCTTGGAGGCCAGCTCTCCAGAAATTTGGGAAAGCTATGCAATTTGCGGACTTTGAAGCTTTCTAGAAACAATATCAGTGGTGAGGTGAGTGATTTCATTGATGATTTATCTGAATGCACCAACAGCAGTTTATTAGAGAAACTAGAGTTGGGATTCAATCAACTCACCGGTGATCTGCCCAGCTCTTTAGGATCTCTTAAGAACTTAAGATATCTTGAACTTTGGTACAACTCCTTTGTTGGTTCAATTCCACCATCAATAGGAAACTTGACCTTTTTGAAGGAATTGTACCTCTCATCTAATCAAATGAATGGGAAATTCCCAGAAAGTTTTGGGCAGGTCTCAGCAATTGAAGTGTTAGATCTCGATGAGAACCCATGGGAAGGTGTCATAACCGAAACTCATTTTAGGAACCTCTCTCACCTAAAAGAACTTTCATTATATAAACTTTCGGCAAACATTTCCTTGATTTTCAACATCAGTTCTCATTGGATTCCTCCTTTTAAACTCACATTCATCAAAATTAGATCATGCCAACTAGGTCCAAAATTTCCAACATGGCTAAGAAATCAAACTGAACTGACAACTTTGGTTCTGAACAATGTTAAGATTTCAGACACCATACCCGATTGGTTCTGGCAATTAGACTTGACCCTAGATGAACTAGATGTAGCTTATAATGAATTAAGTGGAAGAATTCCGAATACCTTAGCCTTTCGCTTTCCAGGCACAGTTGATTTGAGTTCAAACAGCTTCGAGGGTCCACTCCCACTCTGGTCATTCAACGTTACAAAGCTGTACTTGAGGGATAATTTGTTTTCTGGGCCAATTCCTCGTGACTTTGGCCAAAAAATTCCCTTCCTGACAGACTTAGATATCTCTTTTAACTCTCTAAATGGTAGCGTTCCCAAGTCCATACGCAATCTGCAACAATTACTAGCATTAGTCATCTCTAACAATAATTTGTCCGGTGAGATTCCTCGGTTGTGGAACAACATATCTTCCCTGTATATTCTAGACATGTCAAATAATAGTCTTTCTGGTGAAATTCCAGAATCAATTGGTTCTCTTCTTTCAATCAGGTTCTTAATACTCTGTAACAATCATCTTTCTGGCGAAGTCCCTCCTTCACTGAAAAATTGCTCAATGATGGACAGTCTTGATCTTGGAGACAATCAACTATCAGGCAACATTCCAGCTTGGATAGGAGAAAGCATGCCATCATTGTCAATTTTGCGCCTGCGATCCAACCACTTCAACGGAACCATTCCTCCTGAATTGTGCAAGCTTTCTGCTGTTCACATATTGGACCTGTCACACAATAAACTGTCGGGATTCATTCCTCCCTGTGTAGGAAATTTCAGTGGTATGAAAGTTGAACCTCCAGATTCTGTTAAATACGAGGGAAGATTGCGAGTGGTGTTAAAAGGAAGTGAATACAAATTTTATACCACTCTTTACCTTGTAAATCTTATGGATCTGTCAAGCAACAATCTATCAGGGGAGATGCCGGTAGAGCTTACAAGACTTATTCATTTGGGAACCTTGAACTTGTCGCGGAATCATTTGGTGGGAAAAATACCAAGACAGATTGGAAAATTGGAATGGCTGGAATCTCTAGACCTATCCAAAAACAAGCTTTCTGGTTCTATTCCTCCAAGCATGGCTTCACTTACATTCATGAATCACTTGAACCTGTCATACAACAACTTGTCCGGAGAAATACCAAAAGCCAACCAGTTTCAAAGCCTCAATGATCCATCAATTTATGAGGGTAATCCAGCACTTTGTGGCGATCCATTACCAAAAAGGTGCTTTGATGGAACGCCGGGGGTTCATGGTGGAGATGAAGATGAGGAAGATGAAAATGAGCATGACAAGCTATGGCTCTTTGTCAGCGTGGCACTTGGTTTCATTGTGGGGTTTTGGGGAGTTTGCGGCACTTTTATCATCAAGAAGTCTTGGAGATACACTTATTTCCAGTTTGTTGATAAAATAAAAGATCGATTTCTCACATTTTTGGCATTAAATGTTGTTCATCTGAAGAGAAAAATGTTGGAGAAGGATGGATCTGGCGAAACCTGATCTGAAGTTACCAAACATATTTAGAATTGTAATGGCATACTATTTGTTGTTGCTTTTGGTACTACCTCTACTCGAACTATGACTTGTGATAGGGTTAAGATTCAACCAACATACCACAAGCCAATAACGGAGGTAGTTATTGTAAGCTTGTTGTAATTCTGCGAACCCTTTTGTGTTTAAAATAAAGAGAGTTAAATTGCTGGTATATGAGTTCAAAAAGCAAGCAAATGTATTTATTAAAGATGGATCAATTTCTTTCTAGCTTGTTCGAAATGAGACCATTAGTACCTTGTAAGAGACATCAAAGTGGATTAACTCGTTCATTCAATGACCTAATTTAAACACTTTACATATTCTAGACAATTATAAATGCACATGCATTTGTAATTTGTTCTCTAATATGAGTAAATTCATTCGATGTATAACAAAATTGTATCCGTTCAACTCCTAAAAATAGGTGTGCAAAAGATTTAGAATTCGAATCGCTCATGTTAGGGAAGGGAGTCCAGTTTTTAGTCAATTTATTAAAAAAAAAAATCTAACAAACCTTTTTCAAATTATAATTTTTTTCTTATAAAAAAAATTACTATTTTGATTATGTTAATGGTGTGGTTTTGCAATTGCAACGGATATTTTTAAATTTTAATATTGTAAGTTCAAGTTTAATTTATACAAATTGAAATAGAGAGAAACACTACAGACATCATATAGTATGGCAACATATTGGTCCATCCTTGCGCTACAAAATTGTAAAATTAAAGGGTATACGGAGGATAAAAGAGTAAAATTATCGAGAAGCTCCATCCACCGACGCGCTCACGCGCTTCTTTGATAACGCGAAATCCAGTCCACAGTGGGTTTCCTTAACCGATCCAGGAATGGAACAAATGTATTAATACTCCCAATCACCCCTCTTTCAAATTCATTCCTTGGTCCATACTTCACTTAACTCTCTGAAGCAGGAAAGAAAATCAACGCAATGGCGACAGCATTCCTTCACCCTCAGAACTGCCTTCGCAATTCCCGATCCTCTCCTCGCTCCCCTGGCCCTAACCCTAATCTCTTCAACAATCGCCCCCGACGAAAGCGGCGATCCGGCGACGATCAGTCTCGTTCCTCGACGGTGATCAAATTTCCCTCACAAAATAACCTTGTGATCGGCCAGGTCAAAATCCTAAAACGCGGGGAGGCGGTGCTGCCGCCTAGCTTGATCAAGAAGGAGGACGCTTCCGAGGAGCAAATCGCAGTATGTAGCAGCAATGTTGAGTCTGATAACGTGGATTTCTTCGCTGGTTCGGCGTTCTTCTCCTCGCCGCCTCCCAGCGTGGTTCCTCTCCCGCGGTTTTTGGCTATTAACGTAAACTAAACGTCGACTTGTGGTTTGGTGTGACTTGTGAGCGCGGGTTTTGCTTCGTGCCTTCAAAATTCAAAATCAGAAGGATTGGGATTTCGCAATCGAAAACGACCTCGTTTTAATTAGATTTTTCCAATTTTCTTTCCTTTTCTGTCTGTTATTTTATCGATTAGAGTTGGTGGGTGTACATAATACAGTATGTCCTCGTAGGCTGATGTCATGTGCTAGCGGGGCAAGTTTCGTATCTGTAATCGCTTTCATGTTGATCTATTTTGATCTAAACGACTCCGTTTAATAATTGGGTGACAGAAAAATGATAATTTCAGAAAGTACATGGTGTTGTTTCTTGAAAACTATTTTATTTTTAATAAAAATATATATAGTGATGAGTTAACAGAATAAAATATGGGAAAAATCACTGGAACCACTAATAAATAAATTTGAAAGGGTAATTAACTTTGTACCACCTTTCTTTTGTCATATTTATATATAATCGTTATAAAATTTTGACATATTTTTTACACTACATTTATTTTTAAACTTGTATCAATCAACTATTTTCACACTATAAAATAATTATTTTACCCCTAAATAAATTAAGAGACTATTTTATTCTATAAAAATTTAAAAAGTAAAATAATTATAGTTATAACACTATCCCTAAATTTAATAAAATAAATAAATCTCAAAATCCAAAGTGTTAATTTTTTATAATTATAATTTGATTTAAAAATTATTATGTTAAGTTTTTTATAATTATAATTTTATTTAATTTGTAAAGGGAAATTTCTTAATTTCAATTATAGGAAAGTTTATAATAATAATAGGGAGTTTTTCTCTTCATGTTAATTTTTGTAAACTTCCGTGTACTTAATTTAATTACAAGAATTGAATGAAATTGTAATTACAAAAAAATAAAAAAATGAACATGATAATTTTTAAATAAATTATAATTATAAAAAAATTAACATCTTAGATTTTGTGATTTATTTATTTTATTAAATTTAGGAGTATTTTTGTAATTATAATTTTTTATTTTTTAAAATTTTGTAGAATAAAATAGCCTTTTAATTTATTTAAGGGTAAAATAATTATTTTTAGTGTCAAAGTGGTTAATTAATATAAATTTAAAAATAAAAATAGTATAAAAAATATGTCAAAATTTATAATGATTAGATATGTATATAGGCAAAGAAAGGTGGTGTAGAAAAAATTTCTCAATTTAAAATTAATTCGGGTCGGGTTCATGCCCATTCTAAATTCAACCGACCCGGTGAACCCCTTCAGATATTTTGCTCACCGCACTTTATCCATTCCCGCCAGAAAGCAGTGGTAACTGCCGAGCGTCACTGCACTTACCACTCACCACCAGCGTCACAAATGCCTCTGTGCCTCCTCTGTGCTTGTCCTCCCTCTCCACTCATAACCTGCCGCGTGTCACCCGGTGCAGTGCGCACCCCTCCACTCCCAGCCCCTCCTTCTTCTCTCTCTCTAGACCCTCCTGTGGCCAACCTCCCATCTCTAACTTGCGCTCTCCAGTGCCCTCACTTCCAATCGGACGCAGCCCCCTCATATTAAAAATCATAATAACTCCCTAATTTCATTAATAAAAAGCTTAGTTTATCTATTTCAATTGTTTGGAAAATTTTCAGGTGCTCTGGTTGTACGCACTAGTTCAATCTCCACCGTCCGATCATCTTCGACGAGGCTACTGATTTTTTCAAGAGTCTTGGTCTTTCAGATTTCACTTTCGATAGCTGTAGACTGGTATGCACGCATGTATCTTTCATTTCTCAATTGATTTTTTTCTACTTTTTTTTTTAATTTTGAAAATTTAGGGTTTTTGAATCTTGGTAACGAGCTTTGCCAATTAACAGTACGGATGGAGGTGTCGAGCGAAATTGGCTGTACGTGGCATGGCGACAGGCCCTCTGATTGGACTGTATCAGGAGGGGACTCATAATGTAGTAGATATTCCTCACTGTAAAGGTTTGTTCTAATTATATATTTGTTGTTGATTAAGTTTGGGACTGTAACTTTTAAACTTTTGTATATTGTATTTAATGGTGAATATTTTGACTAATTGTGGATTTTTACTGATTTTACAGCCCATCATCCTCGTATTAATGCTGCTGTTGAGCTATTGAGACAAGGTTTTTTCTTTACTGTTTTATTTTTAAAATTTTATTATGTTTTCTAGCTTCTGAATTTCAACACATGTACGGTTTGGTTTGCTTTAGTTTGCTATTTGCATTTTGAAGTTAAAATTTAGCACTTTTTCCCCTTCTAGAAAACTTCAACTAGATATTTTTGGAAAACGGTCTTTTTTTATTCTTTGCTTTTAGTTCTTTGCTCACAGTTAAACCATGGCCAATGCTACCTTTATCTGTTTTTATGAGATCTTTCATGCAAATTTCTTGGTAGTCATTGTTTATGTTATTCTGTGTGTTATTTGTAGGAATTAAAGAGTTAAATGTTGAGCCATATGATGAGGATGAGAGGACAGGCGATTTGCGATATGTTCAGGTGACTAATCTGATTAACATCGACTGAATACCTATTGAAAATGTATTATTAATTAATAGGGATGGCAATTTGTCGGGTTGGCAAAGCCCGACCCCGACCCGACAACTCAAATCAAGGCCCGACCCGGTGGAAGCCCAATTACTGATGCTGGCCCGACCCGACTCGGGTCATGGTCGGGTCGTACCGGCCTGCACAGTGCTTTACTGCTTAGATAATTTTGCTTTAATTGTTTCCAAGCACCCTATGCTTTCTCTCTCAAGTTCAAACCTAATACTTAAATAAAAACACACAATTCCACAACCCATATCCAAAATTTGATTTACACTTGTATCATTTTAAAAAAAAAAGAAAAACTCATTCAATACAAATAAAAATACACAATTCCACAACTCAACACAAAAAAAAAAAAAGAAAAAAAAAGACAACACTCATGTCTTATACAAATAAAAAAACACAATTCCACAATTCAATAACACAACCCAACATAAAAAATAAAAACTCATGTCTTATACAAATAAAAATACACAATTCAATTCCACAACCCAATATAAGGGGAAAAAAAAAAAACTTCTCCAATACTTGCAGGCCACACTCTTCTTCATCTACAAATTCCTCTCGTGTGAGTGTGTGGTGTGCGTATGTGATCTCTCTCTCTTTTTTTTTTTTTTAAAGTTTAGCCGGCCTGACCCAAGAAATTAATCGGGCCTTAATTTTTGGCCCGAGCCCGATCTTTGACCTGAAAATTCGGGCCAAATCCCGAAAAATTCGGGTCGGGTCAGTTGGGCCAAAATTCGGGCCGGGTCTTTTTTGCCATCCCTATTAATTAATAAATTTATTGTAATATGCAACCGTTTAAAAGTTGATAAAATTATGTGTGTGCAGATGGCTGTGACAACTTACAACACATCCCTTCACGCCTCAGAAAGATATAGAAATGGTTGTTACTTGTTAGCTAAGTGCATTGCTCTAATAGAATGTTCAATTTTGGACATTTTAAATGATACTTGAACCATTCTTATAGAAGTTACATGGCATGTTTCCTTTACCAGGAAGAGTACAGATTACTTTAGCTTGGAATTCAAGAAATGAAAAGTCCCCCAATTGGGACAAATTAAAGGCCTTAGCCAAGGTGAGCCACAACCTTGACTTTTTTGGCCACAATTCTTTTGCATTTTTCCTCTTTGATATATCAAGTCTTCATTACAATTTGCAGTTTTAATGGAGAACTGGTGGTTCAAGGAGCCGTGAGTATTACATTCACTCTGTATGGGCAAACTTTCAGACATCAACTAATAATGAGTTAAAATTTGACTTTTAATTTGATAGAAGAACTAGTTTGGATGAGTGTCCCATGTGTTTGTTCATTCAGTGTTCAATTAGTTTGTGCTTTTATTGATAGCAGAAGACTAATATCAATGATGGTGGAACAAAAAGGATAATAGTCGCTTCAATTATTAAGAATATGCTTCTTACTTTTGATGGTTTGAATCTATGTAAGATGCTTGTAATTTCATATTATTCTTCAAATAGGCCTGGTGAGAGGAAGGTCACATACGTAGAGTTGGGACTCTTTGGATATTTTTATTCTCCTTCTTGACATTTTTTGGTGAGGGAGGGGAAGTGAACGTTATACATTGTATGGAAAATTTTTATTGATGATGCAGGTAATATTTGGCAAACGCTGGAGGAATTGATATATCTTAGGCTCCATCCAGTTTTGGTCAAATAAACACACGGGTATGCGTATCTTCTACTCCACTCATTTTTTCTTTGGTTAATTTGGAATGCTTGTAGGTTAAACTGTTACAATAAAGGATTTATGAAGATAGTGCTTAAAGTGGCATTACAGTATCTCAACATATGCTTCCTAGCTGATGCAATAATTAGTTGGCATACAATTTTAGGATGAGATATGTCATTATCTGAAGCGATAGATGATGTATCGGGTTTTTAAATCTTAATTTGACGCTCCCTTTGGCATTATTGCATCTTATGAATCTTCTTAACATGTTGATTACAGGACTTGAAAAGTAGCTTAACAAAACTAACCATTTCTAGCTTCAGACTTTTGTACTTGATGTCACTCTGTCAAATGCATCTTTTTCCGGCTTTTGATATCTTGCTTCGGAAATTACAAAAGTATGTCCCTTATGGAGCATCTGTCACTGATTTGTATGCAGGAGCTGGTGTGATTGGATTATCATTAGCCGCTGCTAGAAAATGCAGGCAAGAACTGAATGATTTTAAATGTTATGACTGAACTCCCACTCTTATTCCAAATAAAAATCATATTGATTGCAATTTAATTTTTTCATTTTTCAGGTTTGTTAAATCTGTTGAGATAAATAAAGAATCACGGATATCTTTTGAGAAGACAGTGAGCTGCTTACCTAAATCTGTGGATGACAACATCAGCTGGCACAATGCAGACAATTCAGTAGTTTAATTCTCCAAATTAAATTTATTATCACATCCATCATAGGATTCACCTTAGAATTTCATACTTTGAATATATCTGTGTTTTATTTTCACAAGATCATAAGGTAATTATTCTTGTTTAAATTTGGCTAACCTGCAAATTTTTCGAATTTTATATGTAGCACGAGAAAACAGTCGACTGTTGAGTTCCCGAGATTTCAACTTATTTTTTAGGAACCTCTATCTTGGCTTGTGGGATCAGATGTGCTTGTCGTTGATGCTCCTAGAAAGGGATTGGACTCATCTAGTGTTGATGCATTACAGAGTATAGCATCTGCAGAGCGTAAAGCTAAATCATCATCGAAAAGGTAGGACATTTTCATTGTTCTTAGGCATCAACTCTAGGATCTATTGCTTATAAGGCTCATTTTGTCAAGGGTAAGGCTCATTTTGTCCCACCCAGTTGCTTTTAACGCTCAATTCATTTTATGTTTAATAAATTCCCTTGCCTTTGCAAGCTCATTTCCAGAGAGTAGTACCATACAAGTATTCTGTTCCTTTGGTTGCTGCCGACAATTGTCATTCATATCATACCTTTCAAGATTAGAATGCCATATCAGTCCAATTCCTACACAAGGGAATTAATCCCACAAAGGTTTATTAGAAGCAGAGATGAGAGATTGTATAACTCTGGGAAATGTTCCCTTAAAACAAGTTTGATAATAGAAGTAATATCAACAGAGATGGGGCCTTTCTACAACCCTTGCTGGAGTGTCACCATAAATTGTTTTGACATATCTATAACATAGGCATCTGGTATATTATTTGTAGAAATCTAGAAATTTTCTTCTCAGATGATTATGTGAGCGGACATACACCTTGAGTCTTACATCTGTAATTCATATGTTGAATTTCTTCAATGGATCGATACTGCTCGACAGTCTTACTGCTAGTAGGAGTTTAAATAAAAATTTGTTCTTTTGGCATGGGTTAATGTGTTAGCTGGTTACAAGGGTGTTACTTTAACCTATGTTTCTTTCTTTTAGAAAAGGGAGCGAAAAGCGATTACGTTATAAGTTAGGTGTTGCTTCGACTTTTCCTTTGCTTACAAATTTAATTTTCTATCTTCCTTCCTTTTCCAGGCATAATAGCTCTCCAATATCTTGTCACTTGACGGATTTATGATGACGACTGGATCATATTTCATTGCTTTGGGAAAAATGGACAAGGCTATTTCATGTTTGACCTATAATCTCAAGATAGTTGAGCTGATTGAGGTTCAAGGTAGTGAGAAAGGTCTTAAGCTTGTGAGGTTTCAGCTAAAGAATGGACATATCTTGTGGAACTTGATTATTATTATCTGGGTGATAGATGTTAAGAATCTCCAGTATGATAACTCGCAAGGCAAAGAATTTTCTAGATCATCTTCAACTGCTGAAAGGTGAAGAAGTATTTAGATCATCTTCACCACTGTACTAACAATCCTGGACCATAGACAAATATATTATTTTTCATCTGTTATAAACCTGATCTGGAAAATAGGTACACTAACAAGAGAAAGCAGTGGGCTGTTGTTTGATTCATGTTATTTTAAGTTGTTTGATGTTGTGTGTTTGTATATCGGCAGTAAAAAGTTTCTTGATTAGCAAGTTTGTTATTAAGGGATTTTGAAGAGTTCTTTACATCTTGCAACCAGGAATTTCAATGAAATGCAGTTGGAAAAGTCATGCCATTTGTTGATGAATGATAGTAGTCAATATCTACTCCCGCAGCATGTCCATTTTCTGATGTATTTGTAGGCCTTTTGAATCCCATAACCTTTTTTAGTAAAATGCTAGCTAGATTGCTCCTCCTTACCCAAGGTCCCAAGATGTCTAGTAAGAGAAGCCAGAACTATTTGTGGCTACATATTCGATTAATTGGATGTTCTGCATAACTCTCGGTGATTCTTTGAACAGTCTAAAGATTGATGCTGTTTTTTTTCATCCGTATGCTTTGTTGTGAAATACAGTGAAACAAATCAAAAGCCTGAAACGACAGAAGATTTGTTCGTTTTGGAAGTTTAATTACTTAAGCAAAACGGCACGAGGAGCTGCGTTTAATCGGGTGTTTAAGTTACTCGCTTAAACGACAAAGTGATGCTGCCGTTTTATGTTTAATGAAGCACAAGACCAGCACGTGGCATGCTGAGGCTGTTAAAAGCCGTTAACCCACATGCAGCTCACGTGAACTTTTGGGAAGTTTCTGGGTTTCCTTTAAAGGCTGTTTTGCACAGCTGATTCTGTTGTAACAAAACAGAGAGAATTTGAGCGACTTAGAGAGAGAATTAGCTTGTGATAAGGAGAGAGTTCTTGTTCTTTGTTGCTCATTCTGTAATCTCTGTGTAAAAGATACTTGGATAAATCAATGAAGCTGATGAATTTGTTCCCCCGTGGATGTAAGTCAATGCAAACTGACTGTAAATAGCTTTGTTGTGTGATTCTTTGATTCCAATTGTTTTGTTCTTTTATTGTTTCTGTCAAAAGCATCATCTGGTTCGTTCTAGGGTTCTTGTTAACTTCTTAAATCATCTTTAAGCATCTTTGTTGGTCTTAATCTTTGATATTGGGCAGAGGATCTTGAATTTTGGTGTTGTTAAGCTTCTGATTCTCTACATGCTTGAAAGATGGATGTAAATGCAGTGGATTAACAAATAATTAGACTGCTGATATTTTTTACGGCTAATGTTAAAAGAGAGTCCAATCAATGTGGGTTACCAAATATTAAATTGACCTGAAATGAGCTATTGAAATTTCTCATGCAAAAGTAGCAGCCCAGTGACGTGACACTACTGTATTTTATCCAGCAAATGAAAGAGCCTCTAAATACACGCAAAACTTAAAAGCTTCGGCCCAGCAGATTCGGCACTGGGGCAAGAGAGTGAAGGCTTGGCAAAACTGCAAAGTGCTGCAACTCATGAGCAAGAGAATGCAGGCTTGGCAACATTGCAAAATGCTCGAACTCATGAGAGATGGTAAATATGGATATTTCCTATTTATATGTAAATCCATAGCTTTTCACTATAGATTCATTCATAATCAGTTTTAGATGCTTGATATGAATATGGATTATATCCATATAGGTATTTAGTTTTTATTGAAATAAAAAATACAAAAACATGAAATGAAAATAGTAGTAATATAAAATATTTAAACCAATATCAGAGCTTAATATAAAATTAGATAATAAACATCCGAAATCACAAATATCAAAACTATGAATTCACAAAAAGAAATTATAATCCGAAAATTACAAATTAACTTCAAACTAAATACAAAAATTCCATCTTTTAATAAGCCTTGTTTATGACTTGTATGGTTTCAATCTCCAACCTAAACATTATCAGAAATATACAAAATAAAACAAAAACATTGAACAAGTAACATGATTATAAATAATTGAGCATCACAATGAGCACCAAGCACAAACTGGAAAAAAAAAAAAAAAACTATTCAGAACATGATTGTGCCTCTTTATTATCATTATCAGTCACTTTTCTATTCATTTTTTCTCCATTCATCATCTTATCTTTAAGAATTTCACCTTTTTTTTTTAAATACTGATGAAATAGAAAGAAAACAAATGTGATCAAAATTAAATAAAATATATAATTGAAATGAGTTTTATACTTTTCAATTGAGTCCATATTAAATTTTGAGCAGACATTAAGGCCTCTAAAGTACTCAGATGAGTCTATTACTATGCAGGTTTAAAATTTGACCAGCAACACCAAAAATAAACCAGGAAGCAATTGTAGAGACTGAAACAACCAACATATTTCTATCAATCTCATACAATATATAATACCTACCTTTATTCATCTTCGACCACATTAAAGTATCAAAATCTAGAGTAATATAATTACCATATTTGCAGTTGTCGTTGAGAAATTTTTCCTGTGAAATTTAGTCTTTGACTAAAATGATCCATTTGAGAACTTAAAAACTATTGGCCGCGTACAATTTGATTAAAATATCAATGTCTAGCAGGGACAGAGCCATTATGGTGGCCCCAGCTGGCTTTTAAATTTTTTTTTATGATTATCTTAAAAATTGTATTTTATCTGTTATTTATGAAAAATGCCTCATCCGAATTTCAAAATTATGAAAGTGTCCCTATTAATTTTAAAATATTTTATGCTGCCCCTAGCTTAAATGTCTAATTCTACATAATTTGATTAGCTATTAACATTTCATGAAACTTGAATAAAGACACAATAGAATAAATATTAAAATAAAAAAATAACCATAACAAAGCGTTAGTATAATGGTTAATGAACCACCCTTCACTCTTTTTATTTTCTATTAAAGCAAAATCAATTATTTGGCCTTTCAACATTAATCCATAAGTAGTAAGTCTAGCTAATTCTAATTTTTAATTTTCTGATCTAGTTTTAAAATTCCTAATTTTATCATGTATTCATGTTTGCTTTATGTGTTGCACTATATGAATATTTTTATTATTATTAAAAGATTTTAAGAACAAATTAAGTGATAAATTAGTTTTGTATATTGAAAAATATATTTTTGTTTATATTGATAATGAAACTATCATGCATTTTTTTCAATACAAAAAATTCAGTCGAGGAGTCTTCGACGAGAACAATTTGTAACTAATGAATTTATTATCAATGAATATTATAGTTATAATGTTATATATTGCTACTTAGATTTGTAAAAGTTTATTATATTTTAAATAGGATTTTAATTAGATACATGCAGACGCACTCTATAAAGAGCACGATTGTGCATGTAGTGAGCTCCCATTTGGAGTTTGTGGGACCTACAATACAGCTCATCAACTGAGAGCTTACCACAAGCACATCGCAAGACCCGAATCATGTTTGATTTTAAATGTGTCCCAACTCGATCAAAATCCTAGCTACGTCCCTGATGTCTAGAGTAATATAATTACCTTATTTATGCGGCAAGGATTTTCAAATTTCTCAAATGGTTCATTTTAGTCGAAGATTGAACATAAATTTGCAAAATTTCTTAACAACAAATGTAAATAATGTAATTATTTTACTCACAACTAATTGGCATCATAAATAAGAAGAAGAAGAAGCTGTAATGCTGAAGAGGAGAGAGTAGAGTTGTGAATTGAGGAGAACTTGAAATGAATAAACTAATATCAATCGCCTACAAGTGACAAGCATCAATCAAGTTGATATCAGTGGCCAGCGAGCGATGACTGACATGTTAATATCAGTGGTCGGAGGGGATGGAGTGTGAAGTGGATAAAGATAATCTTGGGTTAGCTAAATTGAAAATACGAAGGGGAAATGACATTAATTTCTAGGGTCCAGCTATCTTGCAACAGTTACAAGTTACCCTAACTTTGTCTTTTTCTGATTCAGCCAATAGATCTAATGGCTAAGCTGTTCAACGGTTTGGATGTGCTCAATTGGTTAGTTTATTACAAACTCATAAAAGCTAAAAGTTTTTAAATATTTACTTACATAACTCATGTTGTTTTTAATTTTTTAAGTTTGATTTATTGACCTAATTTGATCATAAAAAAGAGTGATGGTATAAGGACAACAATGTAATACCACATGAAATTTTTTAGACATATGAAAAATCGATAAATGTAAACAATACTTTTTTTGTTATATAATATATATTTAATATAGACTAAATAAATTGAATATATATTATAAATATGGGTTATTAAACTTTCAATACTTAAGAAAATTATAAATAAAAAAAGATGAAATTTCAAAATAAAAAACATCTAAAAATTGTTAGGTTGTAACACTTAGGCGAAATTTTTTTTATGAGACCTCCTTACATTCAATTGTTTAAACAATTAAAAAAAACATAAAAAGGCTCATATTTCAATAAATTTTTAACTATATCATAAATATCAATAATCAACAAAATATTTAGAAATTTCAAAAAAGAAAAGTAGTCAAGAAGATATCTTTTTTACTTTCTTCAAAACTATTATTTCAAGAATTCCACTTCAAAAGTAAGCTAATAAATGTAAAAAAAAATTTATGCAGAAGAGCGCAATAAATTTTATAATGTTAAATAATTAATTTTTTTAAAGCAGATAGATAAAGAATTTAATATTTTTATTGAATTATTTAACGATTAGATAATATTATTAGTTATAGCTCTTTAACTTTAAGACTATCAAATATAGAATTTGTATAAAAATTCTTAATTATAGGATAATTATTAAATAAAGTGAGGCTTGAAAAATAGACTTTCATACTATCTAACATAAAAAATTTATTAATTGGACAATATCAAGGAAATATCAAAAAATAAAAAAAAGGTCTTCCTAAATATAGGGTCTAGGTGACTACAATGAAGCCTTCCTAATATATGGGGCCTTAGGCAACTGCCTAGATCACCTATGTTTAAAGCCGTCCCTGATTGGATTTCGTCAAATTCAAGTTATCCATCATATATTTGGATCCAATTCGATCTAATCACTTATTGAAATCCAATGTAATCCAAAGAAATATAAAGTTAAATTCAATCAAATCAAATCCAATTAATTTGATTAAAATAAAAATTTACAAATAAAAAAATCGTCAATTGCTCTCTAGAGTTCTGAACTAACAATTGAAAAAAAATCAACTCCTTTAATATTTCATGATTCATGAAATATTTTATTATCATATGGTTAAAAAAAAAAGCAATTGAAATTTGAATATTGAAAGCAAACATTGGTTGCTGATTTTCAGTTTGTATTATGTATTATTTTTGTATATTTATAGTCATGCAAAACTAGGTTTTATTTTATATTTTTTAGGAAAGTTAGGTTTTATTTATTTTAGCAAGTTAAATATAAAAGTGATATGTAGCTTTTTTAAAAAATAAATAAATAAAACGAAATTAATTGGTTGGATTAATTTATATTGGATTTGAAAATATAGATTCATAAACCAATCCAAAATCATTTAAATTTTTCATTTTATAATTCAATCTAATCAAGTCAAAAGATCAATCTGACCAAAATTGAATCAATTGGTTTATAGAACCGAATTGGATTTTGAAAGCCCTTACTTATGGACTATGGTGAATCTGTTAATAACTTAACCAATTATGTTCTTAGTTTGGGATTTAGTCCTATATTATAATGTTCGTGATTAGTCTTTAATCTTATTGTGATAACAATGTTCTATGTAATGGTGATCAGAGGCGTTCCAGTCCATGTCAAAATTAAGAAATTCTTGACACCAAGATTAGTGACTTTGACGATTGTTAATAGACGTGAATACAAAATGACCCACTTGAGCTAAAGTCTAAAATTGACACGGAGGTTCACAAATCACATACATCAAGAAGTAATAAAAAATCAAAGCAAGTTGGGAAGACAACGAATAAAAGAAATAATCAAGTACGAGATAAGATCGCAAATCCCGTGTAATCTTAAAAATTAATTATTAAATAATTTATAATCCTTACATTAATGTTCTTCGAATAATAGGATGCATTTATATAAGATAATCTAAGAATGGTAATTTACTTTGTAGGCCTTTGTGTTTACTAAAATAATCATATAAACCAATAGTTTGCAAAATCACTATTTGAGTCCTCTTTGATTTTGTGTTTTGCTGATAAGTCCATTAACCCTTTAACCGTTAATTCTTCTAACACCAAAAGAAGGAAAATAGCCCTTTAGTTTAAAATTTCAACAGCATTTAAACGCACCATGATAAGGCATGAATAATTCTAGATGCATAGCTTAATTATGAAATAAGAAGCCTCCATCTAGGAGAGGGTTATGATGCTTATAATATTTAGGTTTGTGATGGTAATGTGTATAAAAAAATAAGGTTAATTACCCACAGGTGACATATTTTTTGACAAATTTAAAAAAGGTGATTCATTTTTTAAAAATAGGCGAGAGGGTTATAAATCCGTTAACTTTAACGGGAACAGCAACTTTAATAGGAAATGACATTTTTGTCCCTAGAGTTAATTATAAAATAACGGTTCTACCCCTATAATATTTACAAAATAACATTTCTATCCCCACAATTAGTTACAAAATATATTTCTGCCCCTACTCAGTTATTTTTAATTTTTTAAATAGATAAAATTATAAAAATTACATCTAAATCTAATTAATAGGCTTTTTTTTTGTTAAATCAAACAATTTTTTTTAAATTCTTATTGAATCAAACAAAATTTTCTTATTAAAGTTAACAGCAAAATTTGATTCATTAAGACATTTTTTCCAAAAAAAAAATTTGTCCGATTTAACAAAAAAAAGCCCATTAATTAGACTTAGATGTAATTTTTTTATAATTTTTTATATTTAAAAAATTAAAAATAATTAAGTAGGGGCATAAACATATTTTGTAACTAATTGTAGAGATAGAAATGTCATTTTGTAACTATTATAGGGATAGAAATATTATTTTATAATTAACTCTAAAAACAAAAATGTTATTTCCTATTAAAGTTACTGTTTCCCAGTTCTATCGCTCCCAAGTTAAAGTTAACGGATTTGACACCCCCTCACCTATTTTTAAAAAATAAGTCACTTTTTTTTCAATTTATCAAAAAATGTGTCACCCAAGGGTAATTAACAAAAAAAATGATTATTTAGTCTTTATTGATATTTGATACGAGCTTTTCTTTACTTCAAAACGAAGCATGAGTCTATGATTGATGGCTATTGTATAAGAATAAAATTATGCACTGTTATATATAAATGTATTTATATATACAAGTTCTTTAAGAACTCTAAAGAGGATTCAAGAACAAATTTCAATCATGTAAAATACTAAAATAGTGATACTTTGGTCTTTTATTTCTTCTCCTCAATTTTGGTATTTTTCAATGTAAAATTGACTTGATACGTAATCTTTTCAATATTGATTAGATTAGACGTAGGTTATTGTAGGAAAAAAAAATATATTTTTTTAGTAGTAAAATGAATTTTCTTTATTGAAGTTTGTTGTTATTCAACAGACTTCAATTTTTTCTTTTTTTGGTTTGATTTCATTTTTTTTGGTAGTATAAATAAAATTTGGATTTTGGGTAACATTGATATTTATACTTCGTTAAATTATGTCACGGTCAATTTTTTATGACTTATCTTTAAAAAAATGAAAAAAGAAAACAAAATTAAAAGGACTTAAATGATGATTTTTTGTAAACTACAGGTACTGTAGTGTAAATTACCGTTCCAAGAGTTGGTAAAATTGGCAGTCACCATTTGTGCAGTAATTATTGCATTTCTAACTCCACGTATGTCTCAATACATTGCCACAGAGAAAACTTGTAATGCCGAAAGTCAACCTTAACAAGCATTGCTTATTAAAGTCATGGAATTGTGAGGTCAATTACAAGGCTGCCGTATTGTGCTCTGATACCACTTATGTGTGGAATGTGAAATCAAGTGCACCAAATAGTCACGAACAATAAGGACACAAGAATTCAACGTAGTTCAAGATTATGCCTACGTCCACGGGAGTAAAAGAAAATAATTGTTTTATTAACAATTATTAGAGTATAATATTTGAGTAAAGAAACCTCACTTCCCATAACCCATATACACCCGTACTCTCACACACACTTGAAAAGAAAAGTCTCTCAATTGCTCACACTCTCAACAATTCTTCACTTGAATTGTTTTTCTTAATTTTGGGACGATCTAATAATAGAGAATAGCTTTTCTATTTATAGGAGAGCTTCGGCTCATTAATGTTGCCGCACATGTTGCCCATGCTTTCAATCATGCTGCCTCTCACTCACAGCCCATGCTCAATAATTGTGCTGCCCTCACTCACATGCATGCTTTAACAATTTGATCAAAAATTGTGCTGCCCTCACTCACATCATGCTTTAACGATTTGATCAATAATTGTGCTGCCCTTACTCACATGCAAGCTTAACAATTTTTTCAAAAATTGTGTTTGCTCTCACATGTATGCTTAACAATTCTCCACCTCGCTGAAGATGTGTCCAAATCTGAGCCGACTACCAATGAACCATCATCCCAAAAGTGATCCTCCATTAAGGATCCAAATCAGCTGTGTCAATTCGACTGCCTACGTACCGAGCCACTAGGATCAAGCTAATTGTAGTTCACTTTTCCCAAACTCAATACATTCGAAGAATTTGAATTAGTTTCAAGTAATGTTGAAACATAACTCTAGAAGTCACCTTTGTCAACATATCTGATGGGTTATCCTTGGTATTGATCTTCTTCAACAACACAACACTGATCTTGATAACTTCCCTCACATAATGATATTTCACATCTATGTGTTTTGTTCGAGGATGATATGTTTGATTCTTTACAAGAAATATTACACTCTGGTTATCATAGAAAACCTCAATTTTCTCCTAGATTACTCCTAAATCACCTCACAAGCCTTTTAACCAGATAGCTTCCTTTACAGCCTTAGTTGTTGCCATGTACTCTGCTTCCGTAGTGGGCAGAGTAATTGTCGATTGTAGAATCGACCTCCAGCTGACCGGACCTCCACCCAATGTGAATATGTAGCATGTTGTTGATCTTCACTTATTTAGGTCTCTGTGAGAAATTAGAATCACAATACCTAACACATTCCCGACCACAATCCTTCTTGAACAATAACCCAACATCACCGTCTGTATAGATATCGAAGAATCTACTTTAATGTAAGCCAATGGTCTTTACCCGGATTATATAAGTATCTACTAACCATACTAATGGCTTAAGATATATCGGGCTTTGTGCACACCATAGCATACATAAGACTACCCACAGCACTCGCATATAGAACACGAGCCATGTATTCACGCTTCTCTTGAGAAAAAGGACATGAAGAAAAGCTTAATTTGAAATGAGGAGCTAGAGGAGTGCATACTGGTTTAGTTTTGTCATCCATACTGAACTTTTCTAGCACCTTATTCAAATAAGACTTTTGAGTCAACCAAACGCTTCTATTCTTTTTGTCTCTATGAATCTCCATCTAAAGTATTCTCTGTGCATCACCCAAGTCTTTCATTTCAAACTCAAAAGCCATCTGCTTCTTTAATTTCTCCAATCTCTCCTCTATTCTTCGAAAGCTATAAGCATGTTTTGTTACATAGAGTAACAAATAGATGAAAGCTCCATCTTGTAGTCTTTTAAAGTAAACACAGTGATCGTGTTCACTTCTGGTGAATTTCTACCCTTGTATGAATTGATAAAATCTCTTATACCACTGTCTTGGTGACTGTTTCAGCCCATATAAAGATTTAATCAATCTGCACACATGATTATACTTTCTAGCAACTTTGAAACCACAAGGCTGAGTCATATAGATTTCCTCCTCCAAATCTCCATGTAAGAATGCCGTCTTGACATCCAATTGAGCCAACTCTAACTCATATTCAAATTACTAAGGCAAGTAGGATACGAATGGAAGTATATTTTACAACCTGAGAGAATACTTCCTTGTAGTTAATACCTTACTTCGAGCAAAGCCTTTTCTACGAGCTTTGCCTTGTATCTAATTAATTTATTTATAGATCCTTGCTTCTTGGTGTAGACCCATTTATTGCTAATAACCCTTTTTCCCTTAGGTAACTCTACTAGTTCCCAAGTCTAGTTTTGATGAAGGGATTTTATATCTTCCTCCATAGCTAACCTCCACTGATCACTTTTGTTATTGTGTAATGCTTCACCGAAAGGGTTGGTGATGTCATCATCAATAATTGGAAGTGCGTAGGCTACCACCATATCTTTAGTAAGCTATCCGGGGTTTCTTTATCACTCTTTTTGGTCTCTTTGTTGCTATAGACTCATTTTCATCTTCTACATCTTCAGTTACTTCTTCCTCTTGTAGGACATCAACAGAAACAACTTTTTCTTCAACTCTTGGGGTCAACTCCAAAGTTGAACTCTTCTCTCGATGTAGAACTAACTGGTACATATGAAGTTGCATCAAACTCCACCACCTGTAATACCTCTTTGGTCTTGTTCTCGCACTTTCTTTGAGAACTTGAAGCCTTCAATATAGAAGCTTCATCAAAAGTGACATCTCTGTTATCCACAAACTTTTTATCTTCGAGATCCCAAAGCTTATAGCCTTTAACTCCACATTTGAATCCCACAAAGATAGCTTTTCTTACACGAGGATCGAGCTTATCATTCTTTACTTGATAATAAGCTGGACACCCAAACACACGAATAGAGTCATAGTCTTGTGCATGCTTTCGAGACCACATTTCCATAGGAGTTTTACCTCCAATTGCAGCGAGAAGGCAACCGGTATATTAAGTGACTTGCATAGCTCACAACCTCAAATTTCAAAACTTTTTATCTAAACTAGCATTAGATAACATACACCGTACTTTCTCCAGTAAAGTACGATTCATACGCTCAGGCATACCGTTATGTTGCGGATTATGTCCCACCGTGAAATGTCTTTTAATACCCTCACTCTGGCATACTTGTAAGAATGGATTAGAAGTATATTCTCCCCCTTTATCAGATCGTAATACTTTGATCTTTCAACTAGTTTGAGTTTCCACCAGTTTCTTCCATTTCACAAAAATCTCTAAAACCTCATCTTTCGCTCACATGGTGTACACTCACACACGTTTAGAGAAATCATCAACAAATGAAACAAAATAATGGCTTCCACCAATTGATGCAGTCTAGGTTGGTCCCCAAACATCACTGCGAACATATTCAAAGATCTCACAGTATCGTGATTAGTCATACCAAACTTGACTCTTGTTTTCTTGCCTACAACACAATGCTCATAAAAATTCATTTTACAGGGGTTTGGTACCTTTTAAAAGTCCATGCTTCATCAGAGTTTGCAAAGACTTTTCTTTAGCATGTCCCAATCATACATGCCATAGCTTGGTGGTGTCACTATGCGCCTCAGCAACATTAGATTCATCAGTTGTACCTCCCTTCAGATAGTACAAATTGTGATGCCGGACCCCTTGTAGAATCACCATAGCCCCATATGTGAACTTCATTTTACCATTCTCATTGGTAACCTTGTAGCCTTTAGCTTCCATAGCACCCACAGAAATTAGATTTTTCTTTAAAGCTGGAACATATCTTATCTCTTTTAATTCTCTGACCATTCCATCGAACATCTTGAGCCGAATTGTTCCTATTCCCATCATGTGATAAGGTTGATCATTCCTTATTACAACTGCACCGAATTCTAAATTACGAAAATTCATAAATCAGTCCCTTATAGGACATAAATGATAGGTTGCTCCGGTATCAAGTATCCACTCGTCCAAACTAGTCACATACGATGTAAGCGTAATACTTAGTGAATAATCAGAGTCTTCATCTTTGTATGCCATGTTCGCTGCTACTGGTTTCTTTTTATGACAAAAGGCACACTCATCCCAAGTTATATTTCGCTTCTCGATTTAGATCGAGAATTCTCTCCACCGTGCTTCTTCTTTTTCTCCATCATCTTTCTTTTGGCTAATAAAGCTTCAGACAATGCTCTTTCAGAATGTTTGTCATTATTTCGAATTTCCACATTGGTCAATGTTGTGCAGACATCTTTAAAAACGATCATGCTTTTCCCATATATCAAGGTAGTTACAAAATGGCTATATTCTTCTGGAAGTGAGTGCAGTAGAATCATAGCCTTGACTTCATCCTTAATATCTTCATCGAGATTCTTTAAATCAGCAAGTAACTTTTCAAATCTTAAGACATGGTCGTGCATTGACACCCCAGTTTTCATTCGAAAGCCATATACCTAGCTCATTGCATGAAGGCGATTTTCGGGACTTTTCAACAAGTACTTTTTCTCTAATGTACGCCACGAGTCATCGTGCACTCCTCATCTTTCACCGGATATTTCACCTCCTTGGTCAAGCAAGATCTAATTTGATCACGGGCTTTTTCATTCATATGATCCTAAGTTTATTCGTCATACAAGTGCCTTTTATTTTCTAGAACAACATCTAGATCGATTTGAATAAGGGCATCCATAACTTCGTGCCTCCACATGCCGAAGTTCATTTTCCCATCAAACTTTTCAACATCGATCTTTTGGAGTCTTATAACAGGTGCTAAATGGCGATGTGACATATTTCGCCTCCCACTTGAAGTATCTCCCGAAATAGTCTCGGTAGATCTCTCCCCACTTCTGGAAGTTTCAGCTTCTACCATTTTCTCAACGAACTATTCCCACTTGAAAAACAGCCTCTATGATATTTATTTTGTGTGAATAAATGCACCAGAAAAGTTTCCAGAAGAATGGAGGTGTCACAACGATCCCACTTAAAATCCAGACTCCTAAGACTCTTATCGTCTTGTTGACAGAACTTTCCTCGACATGCAAAAATACACACTACTTACAACAGACTGTCTCCCAAGTACGAATGGCCATCTCCACAGTATCTGTGAACAATGTCGTATACCCCAAGTACGAACCTTCAGCTCTGATACCACTTGTTGTGTGTGGAATGAGGAATCAAGCGCACCAAATAGTAATAGAAAAATAAATGACACAAGAATTTAATGTGGTTCGGCAATTATGCGTACGGCCACAGGAGCAAGAGAAAATATTTGTTTTATTAACATTTATTAGAGTACAATATTTGAGTAAAGAAACCCCATTTCCCAAAACCCAAATACACCCAGTACTCTCACACACACTTAAAAAGAAAAACATCTTAATTGCTCACACCCTCAACAATTCTTCACTTGAATTGTTTCTCTCAATTTTGCGACAAAATTCTTCAATTTTGCCTCTCTATTTATAGGAGAGCTTTGGTTCATTAATACTGCTGCACATGCTGCCTTTCACTCACAGCCCATGCTCAATAATCGTGTTGCCCTCACTCACATGCATGCTTTAACAATTTGCTCAATAATTGTGCTGCCGTCACTCACTGCAAGCTTAACAATTTTCTCAATAATTGTGCTGCCCTCATATGCATGCTTAACATGTCGGCCCATTAAGGTTGCTTTCCATTTGAGTAAACTTGAAATATCTTTCTAATTTGTTATTATTATTATATTTTGATAAATCTATGTAGAGATACAAATTATTAAAAATAAAAAAAATAAAAAAATAAAAAGTTACATCCACTTGGGGGTGGGGAGGGGGGTAAAGTAGGGTTGACAAAATCTGGGTTCGGCTTGGACTTATTTTTTGGCCACCGGTTCGGGCTTAAAAAGCCCGGCACAAGTTCGGGCTTAAAAGCCTGGCACAAGTTCGGGTTTTTTAATCGTTTTTTTAAACCCGAATTTTATATTTTATAACATTATATATCAATATTTTTTAATTTATTTTAATTTATAATTTATTTTAATGAAATTAGACATGAAAATAGGAACTTTAAATGCTTAAAATTTTAAATATATTGATTAAATAAATATAATTATTGAAAATAATATATATTTTATAATAATTTTTATAAAATCCTGGTTTCGGGTTGGACTCGGGCTTTTCAAGTGATGCCGAGACCGGCCCGTCCACATCTTTAGTCCGGCGTGAGATCTTGTTGCAACCGTGAGCCTTATCCCTTAAAAAAATTATAAAACTGACATTTGAAAATAAAGCGAAAAACCATTAAAAAAACAAGAAGAAAAAGCAAGATTCAAAAAAATCTTTAACTTGAAAAACCATTTGCTTCTTTGGAAAGGATGCTTTAAACCTCGTAAGGTACAGCGTTGCCACTAACTAAAGTCACGACAATCAAGCCCAAGATTAGCAAGTTATCATTTGTTAAAATCAAGTTCAAAGGCAATTGATAATACATTATCGCTAATTGATATAGCTTATTTATCTACGCACATATCACATCTTCTCATTTCATACACTACAAGAAAACTGGCAATAGATGACAACCACTTTATGACAGCAATCATTATATCATTTAAGTATGATAGACTCATGACAGAATTTTGATCTATCAAATGATTAATGATGTACTTGTGACAGAATAGTTGTCTATCAAGAATTAACGATATTTGTATGATAGAAATTTACTCAGTCACAAAAATTATGACAGAAAATTTTCATTGATTATGTTTGACCAAAATTAAAAGTATTATTTTAATTTTTTTTTAAATCCAAAATGCGGCGTTTAGCTTGTGAATTGATTTTCGAAATAAAAAATATACAACTTAAAACGGTGCGTTTAATAGAAACCTAAACAAGTCAAAACATTTATAAGTCCTAAATTCACTACGCACAATTCAACCATCATCACAAAGGCCACTCAAACTACCTGAGGTAGATTATCACTCTCACTCCACAATCAACACTAAAACCTTAGCCACAGTCTTTGTCACACTCGAGATTCAATTAGCCCACACTTACCATTGTCGTTTTCACTCTCATTCTCACAAACAGCACTTAAACCCTAGGCATAGTCACCGTCACTCTCACTCTCAGAATCAATACTCAAAACCTAGCCAAGCTCATCGTTAGACCCTCAATCAATCCAGTAATATCACCAATCAAATCCTAGCTGGCCAACTTCCTCAAGCAATCACCCAAACACCATCGGCCTCTACCAACCAAGTAAACGGTAAAACAACACCCAAATTCACAGACCCATTGCTCGAATTGGAGGATTGCAGCCATAAACCTTCAATTACAGGTTTTCTTCTTCTTCTTTGTCTAATTTTATTTAAAGCCCCAAGTGGTTTACTGAATTTACTATTTTACAGCCCTAAACCTTCAATTTCAGGTTTTGTTATTCTTCTTTATATAATTTTTTTAAGGCTGTAAGTGGTTGAGTAAAATGTAGTATTTTAGAGGTTTGTGAGTGAGTGAGTAACTGAATGATTGAACGAGATGATGGGTTTGGTTAAGAAGTTGCATTAGATAATAGAGATAGAGAGAGTGAATGGTTTTTTATTTGTGACTTGTAAAGGTTGAAGTTAATAGAGCTGGAGATGGACAGAAGAAGTTCAGATTGTGTAAGGTTGTTGATGAGGTTGCTCTATGTTTGTGTTTGTGATTTTGTTGGCAAGGAGGTAGGGGGGAAGGTAGTTGCCACCTATGTTTCCTTATTTTTACATAAATCTGGAAACTTGCAAACCCAGAAAAGGAAAAATGCAAAACAGAAGTAGTGATATGGTTTTTTTTTTTCATTTGACAAGCAAACTTTTTAGTTGGGCAAGACAAGAACAATAGCAAAGATCTGTGATTTGTTACTATCAAAGCTGTGTAAGAGAGGAAAATATTAAAATGGGGCTGTCTAGTTTTGCTTTTGATGGTTATAATTACATTTCATTACCTCGCAAACCAAGTTTTACTTTTTCAATTTTTTCTTTTTGTAGCATTATCTGTTTTTCCTTGTTTCATATTGTATTTCAATGATATGAAGTTATATATTGATAAGTGTGATCTTGATTTGTATCTTATGAACATGTTGGTTAGGTTAAGGTCTTATTTGTATCTTATGAACATGTTGGTTAGCTTAAGGTCTTATTTTTCACAAAAAAAAAAAAAAAAAGATGAGGGGCAACCATGTTTTTTATAATAAAGTAATAGTAGCATGTGCATGTGGGGCAGTCAAGTTTGCCATAAATGTTTAAAATATGTTTATATAAATTATTTAGTGGACTAAAATAATGTGTTATTATTAATTGTTGATATGGTTTTTGGAATTTTTGTTCAGTCTTGGATTATTTGCTGCCATTTCTTATCCACACTTTGCTGTTGAGTTCGAGGTCACTTTAAGCTTTTTTGGAGTGTATACGATCAAAACCAAGGTATTTTAATTCTTTAATATGCATTGGCAGACAATAAACTTAGTGAATTAGTACATTTTGATATGCTTAGTAAATTAACCCAACTGCCTTTATTGTTTGTTTTGTTTATTGGTTTGAATATTTGAGTTTGTTTTTTTTTTCTATGTGTTGCATTTGTTTTTGTATTGCACTGTTGATTGCTTTTTTAACATGCAAATATTGGGTAGTATGTGAGGCCAACATGTTTTGATCTTTTTTTTTTTCCATGTGTGTGGAAGTCAATGTTAAATTATTAATTTTTTTATGAAATAACTATTTGAAAAGTAAGAAATTCATGTTTCATGTTTGCCCTCTTTTGCGTTTTAGGATCAAAACTCGTTGAAACTAAAATGGTAAGTCTTGGATTGATTATAGTAGAGCGTCGCCTTGAGTATGAAAAAGGGGTCATGGAATTTGTAAACTTTACTATTAAAAATGTCGAAGACGCTAGTGTCATTAGATGTCTATGTTATAGATGTAGGAATTTAGCATTTCGTACACGTACAATTGTAACCGAACATCTGTATTGGTATGGTTTTGTAAAGTCTTATAAAACTTAGAAGTGGCATAGGGAAGATGGACATACCGGGCCATCTGGTAATGTAGATGTTCCATTTGAGTCAACAGACTTCAACTATGGTAATACATTAGATATGGTCAATGATGCTTATAAGGATTGTGATGGAGATCCTAATGCATTTACAAAACTATTAGAACAGGCTGAGAAGCTTGTGTATCCAAGATGTACAAAATTCACTAAGTTAGGCACTTTGGTGAAGTTGTTCAATATAAAGGGTAAATTTGGGTGGCCTAATAGCAGTTTTGCCGCTGTTGAGTTTTTTAAAAGAATTGTTGCCTAATGAAAATGAAATTCTAGAGTCTATGTTTGAAGCCAAAAAAATAATGTCTGCTTTAGGCTTAGAATATGTGAAAATACAAGCTTGCCAAAATGATTGTATACTCTATAGGAAAAAGTATGAAGGACTTTCTGAATGTCGTACTTATGGTTTGTCTCGATGGAAGAAAAAGGATGGCAGTGTTGACAAATATAGGATAAGTATTCTGGTGAAGGTTTTATGGTACTTTCCTCTAATTCCTAGATTTAGGCGAATGTTTCACTCACCGCAAACTGCAAAGGATTTGACATGGCATGCAACTGATAGGGTAGTTGATGGTAAGCTCCGACATCCGGCTGACTCACCATCATGAAAGTTAGTAGATGAGAGATGACCTACTTTTGCATAGGATCCTAGAAATCTCCATTTTGCCCTATCGGCTGATGGAATCAATCCACATAGCTCTCTTAGTAGTACATACAATTTTCCGCCGTGGCTATATATGAAACGAAAGTTTTTGATGTTGTCCTTATTGATTTCTAGTCCTCAATAATCGGGCAATGACATTGATGTGTACTTGGCACTATTGATAGAAGACTTGCAATCCTTGGGGTGGAAGCTTATGATGCTAACAAGAATGAATTCTTCAATCTAAGGGTTGTCTTATTGTGGACTATAAATGACTTTCCAGCATATGGGAATTTAGCGGGTTGCACCATTAAAAGGTATAATGCATGTCCATATTGTGGTTTTGATACACCAAAAGGTAGACTGAAACACAGTGGAAAAAATGCATATTTAGGCCACCGTTGTTGGCTTCTTAGTAACCATGAATTCCGAAACCAAAAGAAAGCCTTTAATAATAAAGTAGAGAGAGATCCACCTCCGAAACCATTGAATGGTGAGGAGGTTTTTCAACTGGTTGAGTCTATTGAAAATAAATTAGGAAAAAGTAAAATCAGAAATCGCAAAAATTCCAAAAATAATGACAGTGTGTGGTGGAACAAAAAATCCATGTTCTATAATTTAGAGTATTGGAAGTACTTGATGGTGCGTAATCAATTAGATGTAATACACATTGAAAAAAATGTTTGTGAGAGCATATGGAACACTGCTAAACATTCCGGGAAAGACCAAAGATGGCCTTAAGTCAAGGATGGATCTTGTGGCATTAAAAATTAGGGTTGAATTAGCACCAGATGTTAAAAATAACAAGCGGACATTTCTACCTCCTAGCTTGTTATACTTTAACTAGAGAGGAAAAGGCTAGATTTTGTAAAGCTCTAAAAAGTATTAAGGTTCCTAATGGGTATTCTTCAAACATCAAGAATCTTGTGTCGATGAAAGACTTTAAACTTCAAGGTCTCGAGTTTTATTATTGTCATGTTCTAATACAACAACTTTTACCTATTGCCCTTCAATGTATCTTGCCAAAGCATGTTAGAGATGCTATCATCGGGTTGTGCTTCTTCTTTAATTCATTGCGCACAACCGTAGTTGACGTGACAATATTGGATAAATTACGAGATGGATCTTGTAGTGACTTTGTACTTACTTGGAAAAATGTTCCCCCCCCCCCCCCCCTTTTTTTGATATTATGGTTCATCTTATTGTGCACTTGGTAAACGAAGTTAGACTATGTGGCCCAGTGTATCTTCGATGGATGTATCTATTTGAGAGATACATGAAAATTTTAAAAAATTATGTTCGGAATTGTAACCGTCCCGAGGGTTCTATAGCGAAAGGTTATGTTGTAGAGGAAGCATTGGAATTTTGTGCAGAATACATGTCAAACATATGTCTTGTTGGGCTGCCACCTGGACATATGGAAATCTTGTCAATCGACAAGCCAATATTTAATGGAAAACGGGTGCAAGTAAATTCAAATTCACTATATTAAGCTCATTTGTATGTCTTACACAACACACAAGAAGTTGAACCATATATTAGGTAACATATTCTTGTTCTTTATAATAAATTTTAATATTTACTCAATTGAAATCAACTTAGTCTTTGTAATCTAATAATCTGAATTTATCCAATCTTTTAGTGAGCATATGCAATGGCTTAGAACTAGTCATCCACATTAAAATGACAAATAGTTGCAAGATGAGCATAATCACACCTTTTTCGATTGGCTGTCAGATCAGGTTCATGCTCATATATAACTGAATTTCACTAGTAATAACTGAATTAGTTTTAATTAAACCTAATAACAATGCTTACATAAATTTCGTGCTTGGTAGGTGTATTCTGAGATAGAAAATGGTGTCGCTATATTAGATACAGTGCGCTGCATATCACAAGGGCCACTTCCTTTTGTGGTTAAACACATGGGATATGACATTAATGGTTTCCACTTTGTAACATGAGATCGAGACTGCTCTCGTGTTTTTGAAAATAGTAGAGTAAATCTAGTTGCAGAAGCTATGCATGTTGCTAGTGCAAAAGACAAAAATCCTATAACATGTGACATGACATTTTATAGTGTTATAGATGAGATATGGGTAGTTGACTACCGTTTGATAAAAATTCCTGTGTTGAAGTGCGATTGGGTTCGAAAGTGGGGTGGTGTGAAGAAGGATGAACATGGATTCATCTTAGTGGACTTAAACCGGTTAGGGTATAAATCTGATCCATTTATATTGGCTTCTCAAGCCAAACATGTTTTTAATATACAAGATCAGGTTGAAAAAAATTGGTCTGTAGTGTGTCATATGCCCATTAGAGGCGATCCCAACCATATGAGTGAGCAGGATGAGCATAATACAACCGAACACCCTCCGTTCACTACTAAGTTACCAACAAATGAGTTATTAGAATCTGCTTGATGGTGAAAAAGCAATCTATGCACGAAATTCCAATGAGGGAATTTGGATTAATAAATGATATGCCTTTATACATAGGCTGCTTAGGTGAGTAATTTTTTTCTTTATTATTTAATTGCATCTAAGCTTAGGAAATTATTATTGTAGAGTAATAGCTTTTAGATGTGTTAATTTCCTTAACATGCTTTGTGTGTTGTGGCAGATTATGTCTTTTTATTTAATTTGTTGGCTTTCTGAAATATTATTGCTTAGCAAGGCTAATTGTTATTTCTTTATTTCAGGTGTACTTAAATGGATAAAGGAAAGGGTATTGTTAAGGATGATAGTGCTGATTATGAGATTAATTATGAGGATGATAGTTATAATGATATGTTTAATAATGATGACTTTAACGAAGATGAAGAGGACATGGAAGGAGCTGCTGATGCTTTGGCTGGTTCGGATGGTGCTGTGATGCTTTTAGAGGTACTGATATGGACGCTCCAGAGAGTAGTAATGCAACCAGAGGCGTGAATATGGGTGCTAGGCAGAACAGAAAGCTGAAAATGAGGAAAGGGAGGATTCTCGTCCAATATAATGCGCTAGGAGTTCTTGCTGGTGATGAAGCCACTGAGCTGGCTTCGTATCTTGGAGTCTTAGCTCGTACTTCGGATTTGATTTTGTTTGATGATTGGTGTAAAGTTCCAGTTGAGACGAATGATCGTTTATGGGAATCCATTAAGGTACATTACAGATTTTATTGTTTTGATTTTAAAGTTGATACATTTTATATTTATATTGTTTTGGTCTATTATGTGATTATTGTAACATCATATATGGTATTAGGAATGCTTCATTGTTAATCCTAAAAGTAAGAAGCAGCTGTTACAGTTGATTGGGCATGCATTTCGTAACTTCAAATACACGCTGGCAAGAAAGTACATTGTGCCATTCACACGAGATCGGAAGAGACTATATAGACCTCCAATTGATTATCCTCAAATCAAGAAAGTTGTTTCGATGAAGTTTGTTGATCAACGGTTATCGATGCCTTTTAAGTGAGTATACCAAATATGTTTGGATGAAGTTCCAATTTGTTATTAATATACCAAATATTAATCATAAAATTTAAAAATTATTTAGAAAGTCACTATGTTAATAAGAAGAAAATTGCCTCCAACAAGTTGAATCATCGACTTAGTCGTAGTGGATATGTTGGATTGATGCAAGACATGGTAAGTACATGGCTATTGGTTTATACTAAGCTAACTTGTTTAAAATAATAATTATTGAGTGGATTGACAAGTCCTGATCTGTTTATCCACTAGTGCTCAGAAACTGGTCTTTCAGAAGAGTTAGTGGACGGGGAGTGAACTTTGGAAGTGAGCTCGAAGAATGAAAAGTGGGGGTTACGACCCTGAAACTGAGAAGATTGTTATGAAAATGGTGAGGAACTTCAGTAAAGTTAAATTTTCTTTACTAGTGTAGCCTAAGTAGATTATAATGCATGGCTACTTTTATTAATTTATTTATAATCATGGTGATAGGAAAAGTTGAAAAAGGAGGTTGAGAAAGGCTCCTTAAAGTCAGATGGTAGAAACGACATGCTTGCACAATCATTGGGGAGGCTTCCCCGAACTGGCCATATGTAAGGGCTTGGAAAATTTGTGACACCTATAAAGAGCTTTCACACCATTCATGCACGTAGTAACCATGCTAGAGAGACCGACTTGTCGGCACGGAAGAAATCAATTGAAAGTCAGCTTGAGGAAATCACTAAACAACTAAAGAAGACTCCTCGCCAATCGGATGTGGACGGTTGCACCTTTCCACCAGCTCCTAGCCATGTTGTTGTTGTTTTCTTGGAAGAAAAAGATAATGAGAACATGGATGTAGTTGAACAGAAGGTTGGTTAGTTTTTTTCAGTTTTTTTTCAGCTTCACTTGTTGCACATTTGAGTTGCTATCTGACATTGTATTTTTCAGGAGCCTGATAATAAATAGAATTCAAATTTGGGAAGGAGAGGAAATCCTCACCAAGTGGCATAGTGGAAAAGTAAGAACATGCTGATGAAAAGGATGAGTGTACACCGAAAAAGAAAAAATGGACAGCAAGAAACACTCTTGCTGTCATGCCAAGAAAAAGTCCAAGATTGAATACAAAGTTGCCAATGGATTATGCAAATCGGGGAAAAAACTAAAGCTTGCTAGTACTAGAAAGCCATTATTTCAAGAGAATGTGCAATTAGTTGATGGAGTGTGGCAAGTTCCACCTGACAGCTCGAGAACAAGGGCTGCATATCTGAACAGAAACAAAAGGAAGAAAGGTGCAGTGCAACATATGCCGAGAAACACTAGGCATACGAGAGACAATGCACAAAAACACTCATCCACTGTTGCAACTCTTTGGCCGATTGTGTGACACATACTTGCCTCCATCCGGTTGGATTCCATATTGGATTAATGATGATGTATTTCAGCTATAAGGTATTGTGGCCCATGTTGGGAAGATAGAGTGTGATGCAATGTTGACGATGCAAGTGATAGGAGTTAATGCTATTGAAGTATATAGTGCGTCAGAGATTTTGATTTTTCTTTAAACTTAAAATATTTTATAAACTATTTTTCTTTGCAATTGAATTCTTCGCCTTAATTGTTTTAGGTTGCTTTGAATGACTCAATCATTCCAAATAAAAAAAGAACAAGACCATTTGGATTCATATGTCCAGGATTTGTGTCACCTCATCCTGGACAAATACCAGACATTTCCCATCCCAGCAGAGCAGAAGATGTGTGCAAGCGCTTAAAAAAGCTTGTAAAGGACAATTCTTATTCATGCCATGCAATCCCAGGTCTGGAAAACCAAACTGTAATCTAGTGTTCTTATCATTATTAATTCATTTTAGCTTGTCTTTCATAACAGAAGCAAACTCTTTTCTTTGCCTTTTTCTATTTTAGCTTCCATTGGATTTTAGTTGTGTTTGATGCGGTGAAAAAAGAAATGTTTTATTTGGACCCTAAGGGGTATGATGCTCCTGATCCTGAATTAGAATAGCTGATTAAAGCGTATGTATTCTTTTTCATCACATAATCCTCATATTCTAGTTTTCTTTAACTTATTCTACATACTTAACTATTGTACTTTATCATATAGTGCTATGACACTTTTCTCAGCTGAGGATTGTAAAGAAAGATGGAATTATGGTTCTAAGATGAGATTTGTGAAGGTAAAACAGTTACCTTAACTAAATGTTACGTGTCTAACACTTTAAGCCTATAATAGAATATATTTTGTTTGGTTTATAATCGTGAATAGACCCCTCAAAGAACCTAGAAGCATGGAATGCGGCTATTACATCTTGAGGTACATGAAGGACATTATAGTAAACCTTAGTTTGCTAATGAATGATGTGAGTTAGTGATGAATAATATCATACGATCGGTTTATACTATACATATTGCACTGTTATGGAAATTTGACAATGTTAATTTTATGTTTTTCAATTCCATGGAAAGACCGTATACACTCAAGCTGAGATAGATGAAGTTCGTTTGGAGTGGGCTAACCACTGTTCTGAAATCATTAGGGCAGTAAAAAATGGTTAGTATACATCAAAGTTTTTTATTACTTGTATTTTATAATTGGTGAGAGACAAGTTGATTGTGCACTCAAATGGAATTGAATTATTCTTTTGATTGTTTGTAAACTAAAATAATATGAACATGTGGTCTATGTGTGCATTTGGCAGTAAATTCTCAGTTGGTGTTGTGGTCTGTGTGCATTTGGCAGTAAATTCAATTGGTGTTACACATGCAGGTTGAAAGAAGCTGTTGGACTTGATTTCTACTGGATACTTGTTGAGGATGTGTGTTTGTACTGGAATTTTATGAGTATGGGAAGCATTTTGCACGTTTGCTTGGTTACTACAATTTGTTTTAATTACTTTGCTTGTAATATTCATGTTCGACACAAGCTAGTGTTTGTTGGATGATGTCGCTGGATATCTGTTGAACTTGCGTTCTGCTGGATATCTATTGAACTTGCTACAATTTGTTTTAATTACTTTGCTTGTAATATTAATGTTGGATACAAGTCTTTGTTGGATGATGTTATATATAAAGTTGTTTTGGAAGAGAATGTATAATTTAATTTTTGTTTTATATTAAATTTGCGATTTAATTTCAAATACAGGAGTGCATAAATTTAAATGAATTAATTCATATTTTTGTCAATATAAATTTAGATCATGTGACCAAAAATAATCATCATAAATTATGTCACAAACAAAATAATTTATGACAAACAATTTCAATCATACAATCTGTCACAAATAAAAAAATTTATCATAGAAAATTTCAATCATAAATTTTGTCACAAACTAAATAATTTTCCCACCAAAATTAAATGAACCATAATATTTAACGAGCGAAAATCAATTTTCTCACCAAATTTTCAAATTTTAAAAATTTCAATTTTCCCGCCAAAAAATTAATAAAAATATTAATATTTTATTAATTTTTATCATGACGGACATATGACTTATAAAAACTATCATAATTTTATGACAGAATTTTTTTCTATCATAAAAGAGTGAATGTACAAAGACGACGGAAAATTATACTGTCATCCACCCCCTTTTATGATAGAATTTTTTCTGTATCTATCATTGCTGTTTTTCTTGTAGTGATACCCGAGAAAATTACAAATAGCGAAACAAATTAAGCAAACGCACATTATATTCCAGCGAAAATAAACAAGGTTGCACAAAGAATAGCTAGCTTACCCTCTTGTAAAGAATCTTCAGGGAAAATGTAGACCTGTAACGAAATTAGAAAACAATTAATCAGACATATAAAACCCCTCATTAGATTTTTCACCTTCAAAGTTGTGTTGTGAATTTGGTACTGATTGGAATTTTGTGCTATTGGCAGCTATTGTATGAGATTGATTATATAAATAGCTAGATAAGTATTAATCATACACTATTATTAATATACACATTACGCAAGATATTTAAAAAATCAATGCAATATAATTCATATCGGCACTGCATCCTACATACACAAAAGGTCGATTATCAAAGGAGAACAAAATCCAAGAGCTGAAAGAATAATTGGTTTACAGAGTGGAGAGGAAAATAAAGAGATCTTACTGCCGCACTTGAAGTGCTGGGGCACCCTTTTCCCACAAGTTTTGAAAAGCAAAATGGATCGATTAACGTTCAAAATAGTAGCCAATTTTGGTGTAAGGGCAGGACAAATACACTCATAGTGGATAGCCCTAATAAGTTGGCAACATACCCGAGATGGAGGCTGCCCAAAAATCATTGGCTTGCATGCATTCACTCGGTCTAAAGCCTTCGGCACTCGCCATTGTCACCTAACATGTACATCCCATCCTTATCATCATCAGAATCAAGGTCAATGAACAACTTCCCTTCTTTTTTTTCGTTAACGAAGCCATAACTTAATGTCTGTCAAGATGTGCGCCCTTAGTTAATCCAATTTATAAAGTAATCAAGAGCATATTCTCTGACATTTTTCGTAGTAGTGGGAGTATCCCACGCAATCAATTTTTATTTATAATGTCAACATCTTTAAGATTTCTTGTGATTGGGTATATAAATTAAATAAATAGGTTTGCAAATAAATTTTGGGGAATAACTTTGAGTAGTGACTTGATATTACGTCAAAAGTTAGGTAATTGGGTATTAATTAATTTTCTTTCTTTCACTAAACAATGGAATGCAATTGGTTTCTTGAAATTGTCATCGATCAAGCACTGAATGCACGCGTTAGCTCATTTTACTTTTAGTTGTATGATGGAAGATTTTCAAAGTCATCTTATTTTTGTTGTCTTTAACGGTGTACTCTTGACTTTTTAACTACACGAAAAATAGTTTTCAATGAACAGAAAATATTGTCACTAAGTAGTTTCAGTGACATTTGTTAATTGTGTTCTATATTTGTGCAATCAAAATTTAGTGACACTAGTTTGTGGTGTCACTATTATAGTGTTAGTGATTACTGTTACTGTGATATCACCAAAATTATGATGCCATAGTATCAAAATGTTATATGATACTATATTAGTGTCAGTTATTATTGTTACTAAGGTATCAGTGTTCGGTTTATTATTCAAAAAATATAAAATTAAATATTGCCTATTGCCTATTGCTTTGTTCGCATTTATTGGCACTTTGGAATGCAATGCACTATTAACTATACTGGACATTAAACAAAAATAATCAAATCAACTTTTATTTACATAAAAAATAAGTGTAATACAAAAATGTAGGTATTATTTACAAGCTAATGAGAAATTAAGATTCAAATACTTGTTACATCAAATAAAACTAAATCAAGTCAGTTTTAAACTTCCAAAAGTTAAACTTCGGATGTGACGCTTGAAGTTGGAAAGTTATTGACAGTTTAGATTGCAATTGGTCTCTGCATATAAAGAATAAAAATAGATATTAAAATTATTACGGCAGACACATAATATGAGTCATGTCACGACATAAACATTAATTTTTTTTAATTACAATGCAATCATTATTTAGTATAATTATTTTATTAAGATGCATCACTACCTTAAGAGAAATTCTACATATATCGGAGGTAATACAATTAGTTGATGTATGTATGACATGTATAATTGAATTTAATGTAACCACAACTTGTATGATGACCTTTCAAAATTTTAAAAAATGTAATATGAGTATTTGGTAAGCTGGAAAGTGCAAGAAAATGAAAGAAAATAGCATAGAGAACTTAGAAGAATATTCTGGAAATGTAACTCAGAATCTGTATTGAATACACAAGTGAAGAATGATTACAAGTTTGTTTATATAGCTGCTCAAGATGTATTTAACAAACTGAATTAAGATACAAAAAATGAAAATAAAATTAGTTACAAATACAGCTGACATGGATAATTAATAATGACAGCTCAGCTATTGGATTTAGTTCAGCTGGTTGACAGTTGAACAAACTTATGATGCACCTCTTTCTCTTCTATACTTGCACATATGCTAACATTCCCCCTCAAGCTGAACTGTTGAGGAAGGACATTCAGCTTGTTTCGAAGATAATGAAATTGGCCATAAGTCAGAGCCTTGGTGAGGATGTCTACTGTTTCGTCTTCACTAGGAATAAAGGAAACTGAAAATTGTTTAGCTTGAACTTTCTCACGAGTGAAATATATATCCAGTTCATATGCTTAATCTTTGCATGATAAACTGGGTTAGTAGCCAAAGTTATGGCACTTTGATTATCACACTATATAGTTGGTGTATCAACAACTGGAATCTGCAGTTCACTGAGCAAAGCTTGAATCCACATCACCTCTGTTGTTGCTAAAGCCAATGCACGATACTCTGACTCTGTGCTTGACCTTGACATAACATGTTGCTTTTTTGAAGACCAAGATACCAAATCTGAGCCTAGATACACAGCATAACTAGCCACAGACTTCCTATCATTTCTGTCACATGCCCAATCTGAATCACTAAAGCAAGTGATCTGTCAACTGCCATTGACGATAAACTGAAGTCCATAATGAATTGTCCCTTTTAAGTACCTGAGCAACCTATTACAAGCTTGCCAGGGTTCATCTCCAGGAGCTGACAAAAATTGGCTTAGCTTGTTGACAGAGAAAGCTATTTCTGGTCTAGTCAGTGTTACATACTGTAATGCCCTAATAACACTTGTATTAAGACGCATTATCAATAACATTGCCTAAATTCTTGATAAAAGGATGTGAAGTAGCCATTGGAGTTAGAACTAGACTGCAAGTGCTCATGCCATGTTTTTCTAATAAGTCAGCTATATATTTACTTTGTGACAAATGAATACCATCCTTGGTTTTGTTAACTTCTATACCAAAGAAATAGTTGAGCTCCCCTAAGTCTTTAAGAGCAAAGGAGCTTTGCATATCTGAGATTACTTTTAATTCACTTACTGGATTGGAACCAGTTATAATAATATCATCTACATACACCAGAACCAACAGAACATGGTCATTATCCCATTTGAAAAATAAAAAGGAATCTGACTTGGAATGAGTAAAATGCCGTTGTACTGTTATAGCTTCCTTCGTCTGTCAAATGAGGACTTAGGTGCTTGCTTGAGACCATAAAGAGCCTTATGTAATTTACACACATGATGAGGTTTAGAGGGATCAACAAAACCCTCTAGTTGTGCCATGTACACATACTCAGCAAGAACACAATTTAAGAAGGCATTATTAACATCGACTTGCCTTATCACCCATCTGTTCATCACTGCCAAGCTGAGTATGAGTCTCACTGTTGAGGCTTTAACAACAAGGCTAAAAGTCTCACTATAATCTTTTCCATAGTTTTGATGAAAGCCCTTTTGTAACAAGCCTTGCTTTGTTCCTTGATATAGAACCATTTGAATTATACTTGATCCTAAACACCCATTTATTTCCAGCTAACTTAACTGATGTTGGAGGTTCAACCAATAACCAAGTCTGATTAGGTTGAAGAGCATTAAACTCCTCTTTCATAGCCTGAAGTCAATTTGGATCTTGTAATGCTTGAGCTGCAGTAGTTGGTTTTGTTGGAGCAGATAGGAGTGCAGCAATACATGTTTTTGGTTTAAAAATTTCAGCCTTTGATCGAGTGATCATAGGATGGCCAAGAGGCTAGAAATTCGGTAAGTGATGAATTAGGGAAGATGATGAGGAATTACTAATTATGGATGAGTTATGATTTGAGTGAGATATTGGCGAAGTATGTAGAGGCAAACGAGAGTGTGGAGGTGTTGGTGTTGAAGGTAATGAGGAACTTTGTAAATTATTTGCTGAAAGAGGTGCTAGCTTGTATTGATGAGGAAGGACTTGCAGTATCAAAATTTGAATGACAGGAATTTGAAACAAAGGAAAAGTCAACACCTAACTTGTAAAGGAAGGATTTCTCATCAAAGGTGACATGATTAGAAATATAGACTTTTCTAGAGGAATGCAAACACTGACAACCTTTTTGATGTGGGCTGTATCCTATGAAAATACACTTGCCTGTTTTGAATTCCAATTTGTGGCTGTTATAAGGTCTAAGTATGGATAGCATGCACAACTAAAGACTCTAAGGAATGAGTAATCTGGTTTTTTATGAAAAAGTTTGTAATAAGGAGAGACATTATTCAGGACTAGTGTAGGCATTCTATTGATTAGAAAGACAGTTATGTGGAAGGCATTCCACCAGAAACTAAGTGGCGAGATTGGATCACTACAAGAAAACTAAAGAATAGATGACAAATAGTTTGTGATGATTCTATGCAAAATGACTTATACCATAAAAGTACGATGGACTCGTGATAAAATTTGCAATCTATCATAGATCAATAATGATTTTGGGATAGAATTATTGTTTATCACGAATTTATGATAGAATCATGATAAAAGTTTAATCTATCAAGAAATTATGATAAAAAAATAATTTTGACCGTGTTTGAACCAAATTTGATATATTATTTTATTTAAAAAAACAAAACGATGCATTTTAATAATTAAAGAAAAAAAAGACAAAACGCTATCGTTTTACCACAATTGCCTGAGTTTCCTTTTAACACTAGCAAAATGCTTCTGATTTTGGTACTTATTAAACTTTTTTAAGTGTTAAAAATAATTACAAAACCAAAAGCAAAACTCACCGTTTTACCACCTTTATAAAATACTTCAAATAAAAAAAAAACTAATTAAATTTGAAATTTTGTTATTTTAATTTAGGAATTTTATTAGATTAGGTTCAATGGATTTTTTACAATAATTAATTTTCTGTTGAATTAAATCTTTTAGAGATTCATGAATGTATGAACAGTTTGATTAGAATGAACAAGTGAAGTCTATATATTTTTTAACTTGAAACAAAAAAAGATTAAAGTGAAAATTAATTTTTGATAATGAATTATAATTTTTTTAGAAGTTAACGTGAATTAAGTTTTTTCGTCTTGAGTTTTTAGTTGTTTAAAAGGAAAAGGAAAGCTTGTCTCGAGTCCACATCTAATAGATTTTCTGAACTCTCCTTTTGATTCCTTCAATTTCATCAAACCCACATACAGTTTCACAAATTTAAATTTTTTTTTTTTTATTTATCATCAAAGATTGGTAGCACTTGTACTCACAACTTGAAACTAATGCGCCTACCAACACCATGTGCCACTACAACAAAAATGGTATATGACAACAGGCAAAGCTTGTTGTGGAAGGTGTTTAACAACGAGCATTTGAACGTTGGGGTTCTAGCTGTAGGGAAAAGTTGGTGACTTTTAGCTACAAACAATTCACGTTGTTGAACAAGATATGAATGTTGCTAAATATCTTATTACAACATACAGTGATTGTTGTTAAAAAGATCATGTGGTTCCAAACTTTCAACAAGCTTGTGATTGTTGCCACAAAATATATAGTAGCAAGCAACTAAATGTTGTCATTAATTATTTTTTTTATTTACAATAAACAACATATCTTACCTGTTGCCAAATAAAGATGGCCAACGGGCTAGACGGCTCGTGTACAAGACGGGCACGGCACGTGTCCATACAAAGACGGCATAAGCACGAGCACGTTTCGATGAAGCACGCGGCACGGCACGTGGGTGGGCCAGGCCAGGTATAGAAATTAGGCACGTGGGCCTTAAAAGCATGGCGTGATTAGAGATGAGCTTAAAGCACGGCACACTGAAAAAGCACGCAATAAGACGTTTCACTTTTTAATGAAAATAAATTTAAATTTATGATTTTACAAATAACTTGAAATTTAATCTTTTAATATATTTTTTTGCTTGCAAAATTTTTTTAAATTTATTTAACTTTTAGTTTAAAAAAACACTCTAATTATTTTATGTTTATAATTTATTAAGTGAATAGTGATATCATAATTTTAATAAATAAAAATTATAAATAATGTGATTTTATAAAATGAATGTAATAATGCTATTATGAACTATGATCTATGACTCTATGTAAATCTAAATTAACAATTAAGTTAATCGTTAAGAAAAATTTATTGTTATTATTGTTGTTGTTAAGTATAAAAAGAATTCTAATATAATAAAATCTAACTTAATAGTTACTATTATATTATCTTATTATTATTAATTTTTATTATTGAATATGAACTTGAGTTTTAAATTTTTGATTTTATTGAACTTGACTAAAGGTACAAGGATTCAAAAAAAGTAGATAAAATTAAAAAAAATACATCAATAATTTAACATACCTTCTTAGAAAAAAAAAAAAAAACAACTTGTCGTGTTTTTTTTCTTAAGCACGGCATGACACGGCCCATGACACGGCACGTGTGCGGGCCGGGCCTAGGCAAAAATTAAGCACTGCACGAAATACATAGAAAGCACGGCACGACACCGGCTCGAGCACACATGGGCCTTCCTTTGAAGCCGGCACGGCCCGTTGGCCACCCTTATTGCCAAATAATAATAATAATAATAATAATAATAATTATTATTATTATTATTATTATTATTACAGTACTGCCACCATATGTAAAATGTATATGAACTAATTCCAATATTTGGCTTATTATAATAATTTTACATAAACTTAATAATAAGCATACATCACAACTGGAAGTCACACTGATATTTTAGTATTCATACAAATCCTATTACACAGCAAATATGAAAAAACAAAATATAACAATTAATCCATACAAATTTCCAACATCAATATAATTTTCATCTAGCAAAACACCAAAAAATTAAAACACAGTAATGGCGGTTGCAATTCCATAAATATCAACTTCAAAAAACCATCTCCAACAAAAGCTTCTTCAGTTTAGCAATTCCAGCAAAAACTTCTTCAAGACATATATACACTCCAACAAAAACATCTTCAAGGCGTAAACTCCTACAAGAAGGTTAACTGAATCAATTTTCATTTGCTGCATTTGGAATATAATTATATATATGTACCAAAGAAAATATTTGTACGCCTACATAAAAATATTTGTACGCCTACATACCTTCTTTAAAACAATTTGATGCAACTTTTTGGCCAAGCAAGAGTGCTTCCCAAAGCCTCAACTATTATATGAGTTTCATCTGTGACTTTATACAAAGTCACTTCATCCTTAACATCGGATATTGAGTCCACCCAAACTTTCCAACAATCTCTTCCAAGAGGCATGTGGTGAACTTTTGCCTTAGGATCTATTGATGCAATTTTTCCTTCAGCCACAATTTCATCAACATCATTTGAATACCAATTCAATAAATAACATCTTGCATTTTCATAGTGACCATTTTCTTGGTGTGGGGGGGGGGGGGGGGGGGACGATAAGTAACAGAATATGGATTTACAATTTATAGGAGTAAAAAATAAATTTTGGATGAGCCAGCTGATTTTTCTTGTCATTGTAATTTTCTCAATAAGTATAACAAAAAGATAAAAAAATTTTACCCGAGGAGTACAAGCTTGAGAACTTATAATATCATCAAAACCTTTGCTTGGATCCTATACATGATTAGAAGTAAATCTCAGTCTTAGAATAAATTTTCAAAAAACTATTTGCATGTATGCATTATCATATAGTCATTTACCTGTTGGCATTGTTTTAAGAACACAGTCAAATGCTTCTAATTCTCTTCAAGGGTAGACATTCTTTCAGATTGAGCTTGCAGCTGGTTTTGAAGTTCTTTCACTTTTCCACTAGATTGAATATGTGCTTCTAATTGAGTGGGAGTGGCTCCAAACCCCTGTCCTCGAACTCGTCCACGCTTTTCAGGTCCAAATACTTTTGCAATAGCATCATCACGTATATTGTTAGACGTGGTGTTACCTTTTGAATGGTGACACTCTTTAACTTTTTCCTGAAAGTAGCAAAATAACATTATTAATAACATAGATATGAATAGTTATAATAAGAATACTGTATCTAGATATCTCTTACCAATGTTTTAGAAGCTGCTTCATTAACAGGTTGACCATTCTTTTTAAGATGGCCTTCAATCCAAACATTGACTCTAGTGATTTCAGATGGATTTGAACTCTTCTTTTTCTACAATTAAGAAAAATATGTAATTTAAAGTAAATCAAACAAGTGTCAAAACATTTTTAAATTAAATAAATCCATACCATGGTGTGCTCCTTTCTAGCTTATAACCTAATCAGCCCATTGAATGTATCACTTCTTGATTATTTCTCATTTCTCTATACTTCTTGCTTATTGCCTATCAGTCAAACATTAAAAAGTATAACTTTTATAGGCATGAAACTTAACTTGAATACTATTAGTGCAATGTAATGAACTAACTTACTTCAAATTCTGGAGACAATCTTTGCTTGACAAAGTTAGCCCAATCTTCTTTGGAAGTTATATTTTTTGGCCTAATAAGAGCAAGTGCACGTACTCTTATCATGTTCTTTGTTGGCTTTCTTTATCTTAGTTGTTAGCTCTGATTTGTATCTTCTCCAACAGTCACCCATCATTCTTAATGCTGAGTGTTTACGAGGCTCATCTACAATGAATTTTTCCTGGATAAATTATAAGAAAAATGCAAACCAATAGTTAAAATAGTAAATCTCAAGATAAATGATGTATTTCCTAATAAAGATATCAAACATTGCCATGGCTTTTTAGTGCGTTCATTAACTTTCCATCAGGAAGCACCACATTTAGGACACAAATGTGCATTCTCCAACTCCTTTCTAAAGAGGCAACAATCATTTATACAGGCATGTATTTTTTTATACCCAAGGTCAAAGGTCTTGAGTAGCTTTTTTGTTGAATACAATGACTCAGGAAGTGTGCTTTCTGATGGAAGAATATCACGAACAATTTGAAGAGGTTCATCAAAACCTTTATCAGATATGCCATAGGTAACCTTATGCTTGAATAAAGAAACTGTTGCGGACATTTTTGTATGCTTTGTACATCCAGGATACAATGGAGTTTCAGCATCTTTGATAAGATTTGTGAACTCTTCTTTGTTACTTTCATGCGTGTGCTCTGATACATTTCCTTCCTGACAATAAACTTGATCTCTATACATTTGATATGTTTCTGTCATTTCAATATCATAATATTGCATTGACATACCAGAACAAGCAGAACTTTCACCATGAAGGACCCAAGTATTATAGGTAGGATCCATGCCTTTCATAACCAAGTGTTCATACACTAATTCGAAATGGTAGCATTGTACATTTTTACAACGAATGCAGGGACATACTATTATATCTAGATTTCCTGAATTTGCACGAGCACTATTAACAAAGTCACGTGCTCCCTTTCTATATTCATCTGAATGTCTACAAAAAATAATAATAAGAGTAATAACTTACTGATTAATCTAACGCTATAAGTATTCTTTTATTAAGTAAACATGAAACCTTGATAAGTGGACCCATCTTTTATCCATTTTGAATCACTATTGTTGTCAAGACCTGGTTGTGCAGAGTGATTAGTTTGGACCATATAAAAATAAATAAAATGAAATAGGATCCAGTCAGAGTAACTGATAAGCTAGTAAAAGTTATATAAAACAGAATAAAAAATAAAGACTATAACCGAACATGAAATAGAGGAAATATGTTATACTATAATAAAGTTTCTAAAGCAAACATCAAAATAGAGAAATTCCATTTATAATTTTAATTATACAGGAGGAAACAATACCCCAAGTATGCTCTGTAGTCAAATCCTTAAAAACCACTGTTGATACAGGAGACTATGTTTAATGGCGTGAACAGAAGCAGGTTATCTGTTTCATGAAGTCAACAACACAATAAGCGAATAAAATTGTGCCACTCAATTAAAAAAAATCGTAATCCACCTCACACGTAATATTTACTAATTTCAATTAAAAATAAAATATACTCTTCAAAATCATCTTTTCCATGTAAATATTTGGCCTAGGCGTTTCAATAACCCACCACAAAATAAAAATTGATATTTATATGATTCATATCAGATATATGAACCCCCAGAAACAATAAAGAATTGTCCCACTTACCAAGCAATGAATCTGCAATGGGAATGTTGAATGATTTTGAGTGAGACGAAGTGCAGGATAAAGACCCAAATATTCTAAAAAAGAATTAATGCAAAGAGCAAAATAATTAATTAAATAGAATTACGAAAGTGAAAGTGAGCTTTATCAATGAAATTGAAAAGAAGAGTACTGGATAACTCATTTCCTTTGGTGGCCCGCAGCTATTATCACAATGAAGATTAAGAGGCTTGACTTGTTTAATGGCAGAGAAAGAGTAAAATGGTTTCAGCCAAGTCAAATTATTTTCCTTTTTTTTTTTATCCTTTTACCGCGCTTTACCCGCGCGAAATAACAACAGCGCGCGAAACAAGTTTTTAATTTATTGCACATTTTTTTCTATTATTTTAGTTTTTAAAAGTATTGTACTTAATGAATAATCAAAAATTATATTATTATAATATTTTTATGTATAAATTTCACAAGCACCTATTTATGTTTTAATTTTCACCAATTTCATATTAAATTGAGTTAACAAAAATTTTATAAAAAAAAATTAACAACACGCAACTAAACGTTGTTATTTAAATAATAATTTAGGCAACAGGCAATTTAATATTGCCTTAAATAACTAATTACAACATGCAAAGTTTGAATGTTGTCATTACATAATCCTATACAGCAACAAATGATTACTCGTTGTGATAATGTTTAACACAACGGTCACTTATTGCGTGTTGCTAAAACTTTATATTTAGCAACATGCAGTTTATGATCGTTGTTAAATTATAAATTTGACAACATTTCATATGTGCACGTTGTTAAAATGATGTTGCCTTATCCCAATTTTCTTTTAGTGTGCATTAGCTGAAGGCGTGTGTACTGACCCTTGTCTCTCGTATTTAATTTGCAGATTAATTTTAATTTTACATTCTAAAATAAGTTTTTGTTTTTGTTGCTTTTCAATTAAATGTTGAGTTATTAATTTTCATTTTTACATGCATGTTACAGAAGTGCCAAGTGAGTTAACTGAAGATTCAAAGTTTATTCCTTTAAATGCTTATGATCCTACATTTGGCCCCTCTGTAACTGTGGTTAGTTCCACTCCAGTTCTCATAATGAATGCTTCTTTCTTTATTAATATTTACATGCTTCATCAAATAGTAGGACTGGATCCTCTCCTAATTTAATTTTTCCTAAGGTTTAGAGGACCCAATGATATGTGGCATTAGCAATATTGTGCGGTAAAGATTTATTTCTAATATTTCTCTCGATCAGTTGTTGAAGTTATCTTTTTGATTCCTAAATTTCAGCTTTTTAATTTTTATTTATTTCTCTTTTTTTTAACATGCCCAAAATTTTACTTTCTCGAATTTGGATCTCATACTTCACCATTTTATTTTTCTTTCAAGATAAAAAAAAAAAGTGTCAAAATTGAAAGATCAAGTGCAAAATTTCATTGTTTCGCAAGTTTTGCTGGAATCTTACTGCAGATGTTTGGCCAATTTGGCTTTTAGTTACTCAAACATGGTTGTATGGCTGTACAGCTGATATTATTATGTACACTTTGATCTTAAATATATGCAACAATACAGTTGCTTTGGAGAGTAAATGTCTTAAAGAAAGATTTGCTAAAAACTTCAATATTTTGCCTCTTTAATTAGATCACAGCTATAAAATTAAAATATTTGACCATTATTTCACTCTTCACTTGGTTTTTACAATTATAAAATTCTTGTTTATAGGCATTACTATTGTTGGGCTTTTTAAAGTGGAGGAGGCAGTGAAGGTGAACCTTTTTTACTTTTGTTTTGCATTTGCAGACCTTTTTATTCAAATATTTGCTTTGTTGGAGTAGTGGTGAATTGAAGTTTAAGAAAATTGATTCTAAGTTATTAAACAACTCTTAATGATTTTTCTTGGTGTAGGTACTGCAGTTTTTAAAACAGCTAGAAGGTGAATTCTTGGAGGTATTAATTTGAAATCAAATTTTAATGATTGTTTTTTTATTTATGCATTTGGTTGTGCCATTAAAGAACCAAGCTTGCTGGGTTTTGTCTATTTTAATGAAAAGTGAGCAAACTAAAATGAAGTAATTGGCATTATATTAAAGATGTTCATCTTTGTGATCCAGACAACATTTCCAACCTTTTTGTTCAGCCAAAGTTTCCAAATGTCATTTTAAGAGTTAGATAATTATTTTGTGTATAATTTTCTAAGCCACTTCAATGTCTACTGAATATTAGTCAACAATAATATATTTTAGGTGGGACCACCGCCTGCAATCAGTGTAAATTATAGGGGTGGAATTGCCTTATTATTTTTATATTTGACTTAATCTTAATGTATGCTTTATGTAAGACTATATTATACCTAACTAAGTTGGTATATGATATCTGAAAATGTTCATTATGTAGTATTCTATTAATTTTGCTCGTTGTATGTTAGGTAAATGAGAGGAAATATTTGAATTTCCTGAAGTAATTAAAGTCTTATATATGTTATTGCACATGACTCTTATCCTTTATTCATGATATTAATTAAAATGTGTACTTGCATTAAAGATGACTATTATTCCATTTCATTATTTTTCAGCCAGATACACTATCAATGGTTATGGATATTTTGTTTTGTGTGATTTTTTCTACATTTTCTCTACTACTAGATTGAGCTTAGTTAATTACCTAATTGCAAGAAAATGAATTATAACAATTAACAAACAAATTAACAAGATTTGTTTTCTTTTTTGTAACTAATCAAGTGTAGCTGGAAAAATTTGTGGCTCATTCAAGTTTGGATGACCATCTGGCATGTTGGTTTGGATTGAATCAATCAAAGTGTCAATTAATGGGCATTGATTGATTATTATGAGAGCAAAAGATTGGAGACGAGCAGTTGGAATTAGATGCTATGAATGGTCCTCGTGAGCATTACTATTATTAGGAAATTTTGCAGATTTTGTGTCAATGTTGTAGTTGTATAATGGATATTGAAATTTGAATATATATTAAATTTCATGTGTTTTTATATTTATTGGATTTTTAATTATTAATATTATAGTTTATATTAATTATAGATTTGAAAATTTAATTTCTAAAAACAATTTTGCATAATTTAATAATAATGATAATAATAATATTTCAATTGAAATAATAATAATAATAATAAATATTTTTAGATAATATTAATTGAAATAATACTAATTTTCCAGCCAAAAATTTTAAAAAATTCAAATAATTTTAAATTTTCCTCCAAAATGTGATGTGACATACACGTGATTATTAAAAACTATCATAAATTTATGACGGGAAAAATTATGCGATAAATTAATGAAATTGACATAGATGACGGATAGATTATGCTGTTATTACTCCCTTTTATGACAAATTTATTTTCCGTTATCTATTACCTATTTTCTTGTAGTGGAATGAACTAATAAAGTTAAACAAATATCCACTATATGCCTATGCTTTCTTTCAATATTGCCATTTTGATCGTGGATATGAGGCCGAGGATATCTAAAATGAATTCAAGATGAAATTAAGAAAGAAGAAAATGATCTGAATTCACCCCCAATCTGTTTGAACTGATTTAATCTTTTTATTAAGATGTTTTTCAATGAAAGTTTTAAATGTGCTGAAAACTTGCAATGCATCAGATTTTGCAGACAAAGGGAAAGAACCTATGAATCTACTAAAATCATTTAGAACTGATAGATAGTAGTTATATACTTGGGTGGAAGAAATATGAGATGCCTCCACAAGTCAGCGTACAATAATTCTAATGGTGCTGAAGTTTTGGTGACAACAGAATCAAAATGCTTAAGATGATTCTTTCCAAATTGACAAGCAGTACAGAGATCAAGTTTGGAATTATTATTAATAACATCAAAACCATTACAAGACTTCAAAATAGTTTTGAAAGTATGAGAAGCTGGATGACCAAGCCTATGATGTAACAGAGTGGCATCAATAGAAGACATAGAGACTAACATAGCAATTGGACTGCATGACTTATTGTTTTGACAAATTGAAAACTCAGAAAGATCATAACTGAACTTATTAGAAGCTGACATTGATGAAAACATGGATACAAGTTGATTTTGATTATCTTGAGCACAAAAGACTGAAGACTTTGCACTGGAGATTTGAGAAGAAGGAGAGTACTCTTGAATTTGATACAAGCCTCCTTTAGCTACCCCTTTAAGCAGAAGTATTATTGTTGCCTTGGCCTTAATAAAACAAAATTTTCCAACAAATTCCACAACATCATTATCAGTTAGAAGTTGTTAAATGCTTATTAGGTTTTTGGTTATGTGTAACACATGTAGAACATGATTAAGGAGTAAAGATTCATGTGTCAAAGTAGTAAGTGAAACAGAACCAACATGTTTGATCTGCAATCCATTCCCATTTCCAATAAGAAGTAATTCTGAGCCAATATAGGGATTCAAATTAAAAAGTTTACCTGAATCATTTGTGATATGGCTTGAAGCTCTACTGTCTATCTACCATGGATCTTCCACTGCATCTGGAGAAGGAGCAACTGAAGTGGTAGCATGCTGACTAAAAGATGGGGAATCATTCACCCCATTGTAACAGCTAAGAGCAGCATGAGAACTAGAACTAGAGTTTTATGAGCCATATGATTGTGAGTTGAAACCAACAACACTAGAATCTTGATAAGCAACATTTCCTTGATATTCATATCCCCTTGGAAAACCACCACAACCTCTACCAAAATCATTATTCCCTCTGCCAAAATTATTAGATGGCCTTGGACCAAAGTTGTTCTGTATGAAACCTCTACTATAACCAGGTCTGAAATTTCCTCTGCCAAAGTTCCTTTGAGGTAAAATTGCAGAATTGTATCTATTCCTGCATTTGTAAGCACTGTGACCAAGTATGAAGAAAATTTGGCAGATAATAGTTGACTCATTGATACTATTACCTCTTTGATTTGGATTGTGAGAGACATTGTTACCAAAACCTCCATTACCTCTAGGAAAAGCAGAATTACCAACTCCATTTCTGGTTACGTTCTGATGGTTCTGATTCTTTTGAACAATATTAGTAGACATTATGCATAACATCAGCATTGACCTTTCCTTTCTTTTGCTCAACTCTCATTTCATGACTTAAAAGCAAAGCATAAATCTCATCTAAATTTATATTTTCACCTCGAGCAAGTAAGGCAGTAACAAGAGATTCATAGTCTTGTGAATTCAAACCAGTCAAAATATAAGTGATCAAATCATTAAGTTCTACAGGCTTTCTAACAATTGCTAAACTATCTGTTAAATGCTTCATCTTAGAGAAATAAGCATGCATATGCATAGAACCTTTTTTCATAGTTTGAAGTTGCATTTTAAGAGGTAAAATTCTAGCTTGAGTTTGAGATATGAACATACGTGTGAGTGTCTCCCAAAGCTCTTGAGAAGATACGCAGTGAATTACAGAGGAAAGCAAGCTTTCATGTATGGAGGAGAACATCCAACTCAGAAGCAGCTAATTTGTTCTGATCCAAGCAGTAAATGTTGGATTCTTAGCTCTGGATCCAGAATCTCCTTGAATTGAACTTGAAGCATCGTCAAATTGAGAGAGAGATTAATCTGGACACTAATTAGCACCAATGATGAACCTTCCAGTCCATTGCCTTTGATTGAAGCAAGGACTTGATTTTTCCACACCATGAAGTTGTTTTGATCAAGTTTAATAGGAGTAACAAAATTATATGACTGTGAATTTGAACCGGTGTTAGCCATTGGCTCTTATACCATTTTAGAAAATGTAATATGAGTGTTTGGTAAGCTGCAAAGTGCAAGAAAATGAAAGAAAATAGCTAAGAGAACTTAGAAGAATATTCTGGAAATGTAACTCAGAATCTGTATTAGATACACACGTGAAGAATGATTACAAGTTTGTTTATATAGCTGCTCAAGATGTATCTAACAAACTGAACTAAAGATACAAAAAATGAAAATACAATTAGTTACAAATATAGCTGACATGGATGACTAACAATGACAGCTCAGCTACTGGATTTGGTTCAGCTGGTTGACAGTTCAGCAAATTTATGATGCACATCTTTCTCTTTTGTACTTGCACATATGCTAACACAAAATAAATGCACAAATGTCATAACATTATTTGTTTGTTGTATAACTGACATGGTATTTCGATGTATTATAGAATTTCTCCTACCTTAGCATTAATTAAAAATGACTCTCCATAGAGATGAAAAGAAATAGTCTCGTTACAAGACTTGAATAAAGAGGACAATAAAACAATTTAACACAACATCATATGCCAAATCCGGCTTCTCTGCTTTATACTCTATGTTATGTGTCTTTAATTGTGAAATACCTTATATATGCACTAGGGTTTCACAAAAATCACAAGTCTTAAAAGACTTAAATTCTTTCCAAATAAGAGTTTCTTTCCCTTATAATTCCTATGAATATGAATAAATCTAATATTCTTATCTTGCTTGTCTTCTAAGGAATATCTAGAGCATTTAATAAACTTCTTGTTTGAACCAACTTTTTGCTCGAAATAAATCATATGCGCCAAATATAAAGTCTCATCATTAATAGACTTACTAAATTATACATCTTATTAAATGAGGAAACAAATATTCCTAATAAATTGGAATTGCACTAAATTAGAGAATTAATAAATTAAACCTTATTACAAGATATTCAATTAATAAAATTCTAATTTAACTAGACTAACCATAAGATACCAACTCTATAAGTAATGGACTTAACACTCTTAAACTTGCTTTATCTTGATCTTTAACAATTTTCTTGATCAATCAAATCAAATAGACCTTGAATGGCTTTTAGGACTTTCTTCCTTGGAATATGTTAACTTGGGAGGCGCAGATCTTAGCAAGGCTGCGGCATATTGGCTTGAAGTTGTTAAAAAGCTGCATTCTCTTGTTGAGTTGCACTTGCCCAATTGTAATCTTCCCAGTCTTCCTCTCAATTTTCCATCTCTTGATTTCACATCCCTTCAAGTGCTTGATCTCTCCAACAATGATTTCAAAATCTCTAGGCTTTTAAGTCTTGATCTCAACTCCAACGATCTTCAAGGTGATATCCGAAATGGATTTGCTAGCTTGAATTCTCTTCAAGAGCTTGATTTGTCCAGAAATTCAATCCTTGGAGGCCAGCCATCCAGAAATTTGGGGAAGTTTTGCAATTTGTGGACACTGATTCTTTCTAGAAACAATATCAGTGATCAGCTAAGTGATTTAATTTATTGTTTATCTGAATGTGCAAACAACAGCTTATTAGAGAAACTAGAATTAGGATTCAATCAATTCACAGGTATTCTTCCCTTTTTTTTAGGATATCTTAAGCACTTAAGATACCTTGTGCTTTGGCAAAACTCATTCTAGGTTCAATTCCACCATCAACTAGAAACTTGACCTTTTTGAAGGAATTGTACCTTGTATCTTATCAAATGAATGGGATTCCTGAAAGTTTCAATCAACTATCAGCGCTTGAAGTGTTGGATCTCTCCGAGAACAAGCTGGGAAGGCGTCATAACGAGAATCTCATTTTAGGAACCTCTCAAGTCTGAAAAAATTGTCTTTAACTATAAAGTCATCACATTCATTAACTAAAGATTCGATAAATATCACCTTACTTTTCAACATAAGTTCTGATTGGGTTTCTTCTTTTTAAACTCAGTTTCATCAACCTTAGATCATGCCAACTTGGTCCAAAATTTCCAACCTGGTTTAGAAATCAAACTAAACTAAAAACTTTGGTTCTTAACAAATAGCTAGGATTCCATACACCATACCTATTGGCTTTGGCAATTGAGTTTGACCCTTGATGAACTAGATGTTGCTTATAATAATTAAGAGGAAGAGTTCTAAATGCCTTAGGATTCAACTTTCCAGCCACAGTTGATTTGAGTTCTAACAACTTTGAGAGTCCTCTCTCGCTGTGGTCATTTAATGTGACAAAGTTGTAATAAAGGGATAACTTTTTTTTTTTTCGGGCCAATTCCTGATGAGATTGGCCAAAACCTTCCCTTCCAGACGGATTTAGATGTCTCTTTTAACTTTCTAAATGGCAGCATTCCCAAGTCCATAGGCAATCTAAAGCAATTACTAACATTGGTCATTTCTAACAATAACTTGTATGGTGAAATTCCTTTGTTTTGGAACAACATCTCTTTCCTTTATATTTTGGATATGTCAAACAATAGCTTTACGGTAGCATACCGAGAATCAATTGGTTCTCTTTGTACACTTAGATTTTTAATGCTCCATAACAATTATCTTTACGGTGAACTCCCTCTTTCACCGAAAAATTACTCTTTCATGGATAATCTTTATCTTCGAGACAATAAACTTGTTGTCTTGTGGAAGCGTTATTTGTTGTGGTCTCGATACCACTTGTGCGCTAATGCGGAATCAATATGCACCCAATATTCATAGAAAAATAAAAGACACAAGAATTTAACGTGGTTTGGCATAATGCCTACATCTATGAAGGCAATAGAGAATAATTGTTTTACTAACAATTAACGAGAGAACAAATTTGATTAACAAAACCTCACTTCCCAAATACCCAAATACACCCGGTATTCTCACATATTCGTGAAGGAAATAATTTCCCATGACAGACATTCTCTCCCCATCTCTACAAATAGTGCGAGAACCCAACCGAGCACCCAAGGAAATGCTCTCTTAAACTTTCTAAGAGCTCACTTGTAGATGCTCTCTTTCTCTAGACTCTCTCTCACGAGCATTCTCTCTACACTCCCTCACAGAGAACTAAATTTCGTAAGCTCTCTAACTCTACATTTTGGGATGATTTTAGAATGAATGAGGAGTTCTATTTATAGGAAAAATTATGGCACTATTGCACCAACTCCATGCCAATTTGTCTTCAAATTCGGCAGCTAATTTTGAATGCATGCATGTGTGATTTGTCTTCAAATTCAGTGTGCACATTTTTTAATGTATGCATGTGCTGTTATTTGAATTTTCAACAATTTTCCACCTTGGTGAAGATTTATCCAAATTTGAGCCGACTACTAATGAACCGACTACTAATAAAGCAGCGGCATATCTGTGACTGCCTACGTACCTAGTTACTAGGATCAAGCCAGCTATAGTTTACAATTCTTAAAGGAAATGCCTTCACAAATTGTTCCATACTCATATCAGAGAATCCACATAATTGCAAGACTGTGAATTTTACCCAGGATCTACTAACTATACTTATTGCTTGAGATAAATTGGGCCTTTTACACACCATCACATCCATAAGACTACCCATAGCACAAGTTTACGAAACATAAGCCATATACTCGTGAATCACTTGAGGAGAATGACATGAAGAAGAGCTTAGGAGTTAGAGGAGTACAAATTAGTTTAGCCTTTGTCATTTATACCAATCTTTGTGCATCATCCAAGTCTTTCATCTCAAATCAAGAAGCCATTTGCTTCTTTCATCTCATCTCTATTCTTTGAAGCTATAAGCCTTTCGTTGACATAGAGTAACAAATGAATGAATACTCCATCTTGTAGTCTTAAAGTAAACACGGTGATCGCGTTCACTTCTGGTGAATTCTGCCCTCATTCAAATCTCTTGTACACTTGTCTTTCGAATATTTCAGTCTGTACAAAGATTTAATCATCCTTCATACATGATTCTCCCTTCAGTAATTTGAAACCATAAAACTGAGTCATTTAGATCTCCTACTCTACATCCCCATATAAGAACATCGTCTTAACATCTAATTAAGAAAACTTTAACTCATATTCCAAATATAAGGCAAGTCGGATACAAATGGAAGTATGTTTCACAACTGGAGAGAAAATACCTTCCTTCTGAGCAAAACTTTCTACTATGAGCCTTGCCTTATAATGAAGAGTTGCTTGTTTTAGAGATCTTTGCTTCTTGATGTAGCCACATCTATTATAATAGCCCTTAATTCCTTAGGTAACCCTACAAGTTCCCAAGTCTAAATTTGATGAAGAGACTTTGCCTCTTCCTTTATGGCTAACTTTTGCTGATTACTTTTATTGTTACGTACGGTTTCACCGAAAGCATTGGGGATGTCGTTATCTGCAACTGTAAGTGCATAGTCTACCTTCCTGTAAGCTATCCGGGTTTCTCTTCTTGGTCCCCTTTGTTGCTATCATCTTTATCTATATCATTAGTTGTTTCTTCTTCTTGTGGGACATCAATAGAAACAACATCTTTTCAACTCTTGGTGCCACCTACCAAGCTGAACTCTTCTCCACCGTAGAATCGAGTGGTCATTTGGAGTTGCATCAAACTCCACCCCTACTGCAATATCTCATTGGTCTTGTTCTCCACCTGCCGAGAACTAGAAGCCTTCCATATCGAAGTTTCGTCAAAAGCGACATCTCTCTACTTGCAGCAGATCACAATCCGATTTTCTAAGTGACTTGTGTAGCTTAATGCCTCGATCTAAAACCTTTTATCTAAACCAACATTAGATAAGATATATCGTACCTTCTCTAGTAAAGTACAATCTATACGCTTAGCCATACTAGTACATCTCATCGTGAAATGTTGTTTTAGACTCTTATTTTGGCATACTTGCAAGAATGGATCACAAGTATATTGACACGACTCAAAAGTGTTTGATTTACTCCCAAGTATAAGAGTGTCCAGTTATAATATAACTCGGTGAGTCCGAGCTCGAACCGCAGGAAATTTTAAAATTCAATAGTAAAATATTTAATAAAAATTAATTTTAGAAAATGAAATTAATGATTTAAAATTTGCTAAGGTTACGGGATCCACTCTTAGAATTCAAATTATGTTCATAATTCTCTCCCTAAATTATATTTTTGTATTTTATTTACTAATCACATATTATGTCATTTAATTATTGCCTAGCCAATTTTATGAATAATTATGGGAATAAAGTACAGCATGTGCCACAACTATATTGATGTGTCAACATAATGTCAAAATTACCATATAAATCCAAGGTGATCTAGATCTACAAATTAACATGACATAGAAATAATCCGTAAATAAAAATACAAATTATAAATATATAATAAAATAAAATTTAGACTCACTTGAGAGAGAAATTAATTCCATAGTTTGAGTCCTTGAGCTTCACCTTTCAACTTAGCTTAGAGAATTAGCTACTCATATTGAAAAGAAAAATACTCATTTTATTTAATTAACTTATGTTACAAGAAATTTGGGATCAAAGAAAGAAATTGAAAAGAAAAGAAAAGAAGAAGTTGAGAGAATTCTTCATGACCTTAATTCTCTCTCCAAGTACCCCCCACTTTGCTCTCCGTTTCTCCCCTCCAAGCACGTTTATATAGGCAAAAGCAAAGGAATCATTTTGTTTTCTTCTCTTTTGGCTTTTTCCTCAATTATTCATGCCCATCCACTTATTTCCAATTTTTCTCCATCATGCCTTTGTTATCTTTCTTTTATTTTAAAACATAATTATTATTTTTATTATCTCTGTTTACATTGAAACGAGTGATAGTCAAGTGGCAAAGTTGCAACTCGCCACTTGACTATCAAATGAGTGGCTCCATTACACGCACTCTAGTAATTTGTCTTCTTATTTCCCGCTTTTAGTTCCGATTCTTCTTTTATTCTTTGAAATTTACCTACGAAAACAAAATATAATAATTAAAATAAAATTAACATAATAAAATACAATTTACCTAAAATTACATCCGGAGAGCATTAAAATAAAATATGAGTTATCTCGCACATTAATTAACACTATAAGTGATAAAATGATAACTTAAATCTATATGAAATATAAACTTTCTAGTGTTAATCATATATCAGTCCATGTCAGTATGAAATACTTTGAACTTTCTACCAGTTTGAAACATCACAAATTTCTATCATATCACGAACATCTCTAGAACCTCATCCTATGCTCATATGGTGTACACCCACACATGTCCGAGAGAAACAAATAAAACCCAATAATAGTTACCACCAATTTATGCGAGTCTTGGTCGGTTCCCAAACATCGCTTGAACATTCAAGGATTTCACGAGTATCGTGATTAACCGTGCCATGCTTGACCCTTGTTTGCCTACTAAACGGTGCTTACGAACTCTATTTTTGTAGGTTTTAGCACCTTTCAAAAGTCTATGCCTCATCTCAATTTGCAAAGACTTCTCTCATAAATGTCCCCAATCGTATATGCTATAGCTCAATGGTGTCACCGTGCGCCAAAAATCATCACTTGTACTTCCCTTTTTAATAATACAAGTTGTGACGCCGAATCCCTTTGCGAGAATCTCCACAAATTTCCGTATGTGAACTTCATTGTGCCAACATTAATGGTAACCCTATAGCCTTAGCTTCCAAAGCACTAAGGAAATTAGATATTTCTTCATAGCATGAATATATCTAACTTCTTCTAATTTTCTCGACCACTCCTTTTGAACATCTTGACCCGAACTATTCCTATATCCCTATTTTACGACAAGGTTAATCACTCCTCATCACAACCATACTGGATTCCAAGTCACGAAAATCCATAAAAAATTCCCTGAAGGAACATAAACAATGGGTTGCTCCAACATCAAGCGTCCATTTCTTCGAACTTATCCCTAACGCCATTACCGTAAAACTCAATGAATAGTTAGTGTTACATGCCATGTTTGCTGCTTCTAGTTTCTTCCCATCTTTGTTCTGAGCCTTTGGGCAATCTATCCTCCAATGGCCTCTTTCATGACAAAAAAAGGCACACTCGTCTTAGGCTATTCTGCTTCTTAATTCAGTTCGAGAAATCTTTCTACTTGTGCTTTATCATTTTTCTTCATCGCCCATCCTCTCGCCCATCAAGACTTCAAACGATGCTTATTCGAAATATTTATTATTATTTCGAATCTCCAAATTAGTCAATCTTTGCACTGACATCTTTAACGACGATCATGCTCTTTCATACAACAATGTAGTCACAAACTAGCAGTATTCTTCTAGAAGTGAGTGTAGAAAAATCTTAGCCCTAACTTCATCCTTGATCTCTTCGTCAAGATTCTTCAAATAATCATGATACATGCACCTGTATTGACACCCTAAGCTTCATTCGAAAGCCATACACTTGGTTCATTGCATGAATGTGATTTTTTGGCATCTTACAAGTACTTTTCCTCCAAAGTACGCAACAGAGCAATTACACACTCATCATCTGAAACCTGGTATTTCATTTCTTTGAACAAGTAAGACTTGATGTGATCAAAAGCCTTCTCATTCACATGATCCCAAAATGTCTTCATCACACTTGTGTCTTTTATCTTTCAAAACAACATCAAGATCAATTTGAATTAGGAATCCATATATCCGTGCTCTTCGTGCCGAAGTTGTTCCCATCAATATTTTCAAACTCGATCTTCTAGCTTCCCGAAATCGGTGCTACAAGACAAGGTGACGAGCTTCTTACCTTCGAGAATACGTTTCGATCTAGCACTTGTACAAACGACTTATAGAATAGTTAAGGTAGATCTCTCAATCATCTTATCTACCATTCCAACAAACTATTCACACTTGAAAGAACAGTCTTTATGATGTTAATTTCATGTGAATAAATGCACTAGGAAAGTTTTTAGGAGAATAAAGGGGTCACAACGGTCCCACTTAAAACCCAAACTTCTTAGACTTTTATCATCTTGTTGACAAAACTTTCCTAGACATGAAAAAATACACACTACTTACAATAGATCGTCTCTCCAAGTACAAATGGTGGTCTCCACCGTATTCATGAACAACGACCGTATACGTAAACAATACCATATACGTGAACAGGTCTTATGTACTCGAACAATGATGCATACCCCAAGTACGAACCATCAGCTCTGCTACATTCATGAACAGTACCATATTCATGAACAAGTGATGTATACTCAAGTACAAACCATCGGCACCGCTTTGAATGATTGGAAACTCTAGACTTATCAAAAAACAAGCTTTCGGCTCTATTCCGGCAAGCATGGCTTCAATTAAATTCATGAATCACTTGAACTGTCATACAACAACTTGTCCTGGAGAAATTCTCAATACGAACCGCTTTCAAACCCTTAATGATCCATCAATTTATGAGGGTAATCTTGCACTTTCTCGGCAATCCACTACTAGAAAAGTGCCTTAAAAATGACTAGATGTCGTAGGTTCCTGGTGAAGATAAGGAAGATGAGGATGAGCACGACAAGCTATGACTCTTTGTTAGCATGGCACTTGGTTTTGGGGATTCTGTGGTGCTTTGATCATCAAAATGTCTTGGAGATATGCTTTTTAAAGTTTGTTGATAAAAGGATGTATCGATTTCTCACATTTGTCTCATTAATTGCAGCTCATCTCATGGAGAAAAATTTCGGAGAAGATTTGAACTTGGCAAACGTGATGGATTAGATATAATAAGTGCTTCTTCAAAGCAATGTTTACAATTGTATTTGCTTCAATTATTTTTAAGTTTACCGTAAAAGCGCAAACCTTCTATTAGTTCTCGTGATAAAATAATGCGGTATAAGCATATAGTATTCCAATTCATATCTCCAATAAGTATGCAATAAATTTGATATCTTAGAAACTTCAACTATTTTTTATCATAATAAATAGTGTGTGAAGGAGTATGCATTTTCTATTTTGGCATTGTAGTAGAGATTTCAAATAATCACTAGCATGTTTTATGTTTATTTTTTTAATGTTTAATTCATGTGTTGATCAAAATAATAGAAAACACCAAAATTATTCTCCCATTTCTTTTTTGATAGATTTATTGTTCAAATTACTAGCTTAATTATGAATTTAAAAACATCAAAAGACTTCAATAATTATTAACCTAATTTTATTGGTGGTGCGGATTACATCTTTTTTTTAATTATTTCTTCTTGCTAGCTTTTTCAAAATAAAATCGACTCCACAAACAAATCCTAATTGTAGTCAACATTAAAAACAAAAGTCGTTGCCATGGTACTCTATTGATTTCAATTGCTACAACACTTCAATTATTTTAGTTATTTTATTACATGCTGAAAGGAATTTAGATCTATTTCAAATAGATGTAGGCAATATTAAAATCCAAGAATTAATTAATTAATGACTCAATTAATTAAATTCCTTAATAGAGCAAAGCCTAAGAAAATCTCAAATATAATTAACCTTATTATATTAAAAACACAAAATAAATTAAACTAAATTAAATTTCGGAAAACTCGTTCATAGGTCTTGTTCACGATCCTTTGTTTATGTGTTATTGTTCACGTATTATCGTTAATGAGTTACGTTCACGTGTTACTGTTTATCCGCATAAAAAATGTTAATTTTGCCAAAAATAATAAATTACGAGAAATTAAAAGACACGAGATTTGTACATGGTTCGGATTAATCAATCTTACATCCACAAGGCCACGCCTAGATGAAAAGTAATTCACTAAGTTCGGATGTTACAACCTATGGATTTACCAAACTTAAGACTCTCACTCAATTTATCACCATACAAGTTACTCAACTTTAGATCAATCGCTTCTCTTGAATAAGCACTACCCCTCTTGATCCACAATCCTCAAGGCACATCGTAAAGTGATCTAGCAATTCTTCAATTCTTCAATGTCTAGTGATCCAAGATATAAGATATTATAAACAAATCAACACAACTTCATACACCAAATCGGCTTTCTGCTTTATGCTCTGTGTTGTGCTCTCATTCAATTGTGAAACACCTCTCTTTATATAGGCACTAGGGTTCCACAAAATCACAAGTCTTAAATGACTTGGATTCTTTCCAAATAAGAATTTCTTTGCTCTTATAATTCCTATGAATCAATATGAATAAATCTGATATTCTTGCATTGCTTGTCTCCCAAGGAATATCTAGAGCATTAATAATTTTTCTGTTTGGACCAACTTCGCGCTATAAATAAATCTTATGTGCCAATTATAGAATCCCACTATTAATTGACTTACTAAATTAGATACCTAATTAATCTACGAAACAAATATTCCTAATAAATTGGAATCTTACTAAATTAGAGAATTAATAAATGAATCCCTATTACAAGATATGCAATAAATAAATTTTCAATTTAACTAGACTTGCCATAAGATGACAATTCTAAAAATAATGGACTTAACAATCTTCCCCTTTGGCATCCTTGTAGCAAAAGCAATCCAACATAAGTCTTCAATAAAATCTTGGCGCTAAAACATGAATTTGAAACAAGCACAAACAACAACAAAAAACTAACCAAAATAATTGGTAATTAGCATGTTATTATTTTATCAAATAAATCAAGGCAAGAATTAAAATAAAATACTTAAAATAAAATACTTATTATGTTGATCAATAAATTGCAAGGCAACATTAAACTCCCTTAAGAACTAGAAATCCTAAAACCTCTCCATAAAATTGGAATACTACTCCCCTTAAGTTATTGCATGATGCACTTGAAGACTTCTTTTAAATCTCCCCCTCTTTTGCCAAAAGATTGCAAGTGAAGAATATGGAACAGCTGAAATCGGAGGAGGAAGACAAGAAAATTAAGTTAGAAATAAGGATCATAGAGGCTTCCTTATATAGAAGAGCTAGCCTAGTTCAAAGAGGAGTAGAAATCCTACGTGCATAAGATAAGGATTGAGAAAAAAAAATTCTTTTCCAATTTAAGATTGCATCAACCCCAAATAATGTAGAGGAATAATAAGCCGAGTATAATCTAACTCAAATAAGTCAAGGTAATATAAGGAAAATGTAAATATTAAATGAGATGCATGATAATATTCGAAACAGTGACACAATACGGATGCATGAATTTCGAAATGAAACGGGAACGATTGGAAAGGAATTAGAATGCAAACCATATACCATTGAAAAGCTCGTTAAATCAGCTGTACGTAGAATTTTACATAATTGAATTGGAGTTACGTAAACAAAGTTATGACCAAAAGAATGCAACTTTGTTCAACTTGGACAGTGCAAAAACGATTTAATGCGGTTTAGAAAATAAAATTGGGTTTGCTTAAAAACTTGTATAACTTTTAAACTCAAAATCAAATCAATATGTAAAAACATGATAATGCACATGCATTAGAAAGATGAATTTTTTATGCATGAATAACAAACGTAAACCACGAAAAATCAATTTATCAAAGAATTTTCCACAAAAAGCATGAAGTCATGAAATCAAGATTCTAATTTCCTCAAATAAGTAAAGATTAGAGACATTTAAGCTTGTGTGTTTGTGTGCAAGCAATTCAATCTAGACCTTTTTCCCAAAAATTCATCAATATTCATAGTCAAAGTCTCAAATACAAAACATAGAGTTGGTCAAACTAACCTTATCATCTTCATCTACAAATTTCAACATTTCAATTTTGACATGCCCTTTTTTTCAATAGCATAGCATAAGCTTTTTGATATTAGAAAAATATCTATGGTCAGGAGCTTTCACGCTACCTCTTAAGGTAGCCTTCTTCTCATGGTAGCTCATCTTCTGTCATATTTGTGATACCCAGTCTCAGATTACTCAAGGGTAGCTTCACTCTTAAGAGTTATAGGTAGCTATTTTTTACCATAGTGTATCAGATATATTAATCAAGGCAAACAACATAATGTAAGTTAAATATACTCACCAAAGACCATGTTAATATCAAAACCTTGAGTTAAAGTAAAGACCGAATTAAAATTCATGTGCTTTTGAAAAGAAGGTTAAATAACCCTAATCAAAACTTATTCAAGGCTTTCAAGTCTTTAATAACATGAAAAATTGCTAGTCATTTATTAATCCAAGACTTATCAATTTTTCACAAACGAAACATAAAAAGACTTAAAATTTAAAAACATGTAAATGCATGCCCTATATCTAATGCACAAATGCATGACTTAAGTCTAAATGCAAAAATATTTTGACTTACATAGGACACACACCCAAAGCTTTTCTTAAAAAATCAAATCGTTTGGAATCTAGAGCTTTTGTAAAGATATCCACAAGCCGTTTTTCAGTATTAATGTATTTTATGGGCACTTTGTCTTATTTTCTACTAAATCTCTAATAAAATGATGATGAATATCAATATACTTAGTCCTGGAATGTTGAACAGGATTTTTGGAGATATTGATAGCACTAGTGTTATCACAAAACACGAGTCAAAAGTATCCTGAAACATACCATAATCCGCAAGCATTTATGTCATCCAGGAGTAATTGCATGCCACAACTTCCAAAGCAGATAATATCTTTAGCTTCAACGGTGGAGAGAGAAATTGAATTTTGTTTCTTGCTATGCCATGACACTAAGTTGTTTCCAAGATAAAAACATCCTCCAAAGTGGTGTTTTTTCTATCATCGACATTGCCAACCTAATCTGCATCATTATACCCCCGCAACACTTGAATTTGTGTCACTAAGCGTATTCTTATAGCAAATAATTGAACTAGTCAATTTATAACAATGATCAGATGATCGATGTCCTTTCAAAATGCAATTTCCATCAACATCGAGAATATGATATTTGTTCTGTCAAAGTTGACAAATAAGTTCGATCACAAATCGACTAATCTTTGAGTAAATTTGCTTTGAGATCCTCCATATGCATAACATTGTCAAGTTTTGGAAAACCTTCCACATTCGGTGTTCCCTTTCCAAGTACACGACTTTTCACGCCATTAGCAAAAGTCACATTTTCTCGATCAACTTTTTGATAATTGATCATAGAACTTATCACCTGTCATGTATCTAGAACAACCACTATCAAAGTACCAAAAGTCAGTAGTACAAATTCTTAAGGAAATAAAGGAAACATAAGCTTTATAATTAGTCTTCCTTATCTAAGTGGTTCTAGGTTAATTTTCATTTGTCTCAACCTTAGGTCTAGGTGTCATCCTAGGTTTTCTATATGAATAATTAAAGTACATAGCATTTTTCATGTATTTTATAAACTTGAAGCAATTAGGTCTTATATGTCCTTTAACATGACAAGTAGGAATAAACCTGTTGTTCTTACCTTGACGAGCTGGTGAGGAATGTGCAACATCTATACCTTTTTAATGATATAGAATTTTGGCTACAAGTGGAGAAGTTGTTGGTGGAGGTGTTATTTGTGGAGAAGCTTTAACAAACACACCTTGAAAATTTGAGTCTTTACCATGTTGACATCTAAGACCTTGATGATCTGAGCTAGATTTGCCAATTGATAAGATGTGATCTAACTTTTGAGTTCCAGAATTCATCATCTTAAGTGATTTTTTTTTATTCTCTAATTCTGTGGTCACTGCAAACAATTGGTTATCTTTGTCAGTAAGTAAAGACTTGTAATGAATTACCTCACTCTAAAGTTTCGCCTTATCATCCAAAAGATTGGATACTTATGTTGTCAAAGTCATATTCTTATTGTAGACTTCTTCCCATTTAGCGAACATTAACTTGTAGCTTTCTTGTCATTTATATCAATGTTACGACGTTGCTATCTGAATCATTGTTCTTGTTATCAAGTTCCATAGTTGTGTCGAGACGGGAATTGGTTCGTCCTTGTGTGAGGCTTTAGATTTGGATGCACCTCTGATATTTGATTCTTGTTCATCGGAACTAGACACATCGTTATGAGCAACAAGGTCCTCTTTATCAATGCCATCATTTGATTCATCATCACTCCAAGTGGATTGCATTGCTTTCTTTCTCATGAGAGTGTTAGCACATTGTGCTTGTATGTGCCCTATGCCTCCACATTCTATGTATCGAATACCCTCAAGTTTGTTAAGATCAAACAATTTAGAGCTAGGGTCGAATAACTTTTTTGAGTCGTTAGAGCCACTAATGTAGAACACTTCTTTGATTTGTTGAAGTTCTTCTTTTTCAACATCTTCTTAAATTCGTTGCAATAGGTGCAAGAGAATTGTCCACTTACACATATGGATCATCATCATCACTTGGTTTGGTGACGGGAACCTGTGTTTTTGCCTAAAAAGCAACACTCTTTTCCTTCTTGGGATTTAAATTGAAGTAGTTAGTCTACTATACCATTAATTTTCCTATAAGAGAACCTCGAGTCAAGGTAGACATATCAGCATATTCCTTAATGGCCAAAATTTTAGGATGATATCTAGGATGAACAGATCTTAAGATCTTCCATAAATTTCTTCCTCGAAATAGGTTTTCTAAGATTTGAAGGCGACAAAACGGTAAAACGCTCTAACCTTCGAAAACTTACATATGATTTTGAGAACTTGAAAATGCATGAAGATGAAACCATATCTAAATTTAATTCTAGAATCCTTGAAAAGGTGAATAAATTGAAGAAAAGATGGAAGCCGCCGAATGAATAGAGAAAAACGAAAGAGACGAAAGCCGAGAGAAGAGAAGAAATAGACGCGAGATGCAACCATGAATTCTATCGGTTTTATTGTTCTCAATCTTTCTATGTCTAACTAAATTTTTATACTAGGGTTAAGGATGAAGCTCTGTTCAATAAAATAAATTACTTTTTATTCAATTAATTTCTTATTTATGCTTTAATGTTTATATTTTTATTTCACATATTTGGTTGAATATTGTTAAATCTTTTCACTAATTCTGTCATTCATTATTGATTGTTAGGATAAATATTTGACTAAACATATGCTTGAATTTATAAAGTTTATATGTGATTATCTTTGATTCTGTCTTTCATTAAATTGTTTACACAGAGTGCTTAGAAAAATTTTGTCTCTTTGTTATTCAATATTGTTTATATGTGATGCTTAAATATCATGCTATTAAGCAGAAAAAGAACCTACATAAGATTAATTTTAATTGGGCTAAATTATTATATTCATGAGTGGACATAGATTGATTTCTAGTTGTCACTCTAAAATTGGGAATTGATTGATAATTAGATATTTGTTAAGTTGAGCAGTGGTGGATTCCAAACCCTGGTAGCTTTAATCTCTTGAATTCTTGCTTTAAATTACTAATTTTCATTTTAATTGCATCTTTATTTTTAATTTCTTTAAACAAAATAGTTTATTTTTAATTAGGATATAGTTGTAATTAGCTTAGATTAAATTTGACTTTCCTAAAAATGGACAATCCTGTGGGTTCGACCTCGTTATTCCTAATTTATATTATAATAGATTCGTGTGCTTGCGAGTATATTAAAATTTGCACAATAAGTTTTTAACGCAGTTATCGGGGACTTGTATTGAAAAGTTAATTTAATTTAGGCTGATTTAGTTCAATAATAATAATAAGTACGTAGTTTCTGTTTTGACAAAATAATTAGTTTTATTGTTTTTTTTAAGTTAAGATCGGTTTTTGCATTGTTTTCAAGTTGTTTTGACTTTTAGGTTCTAAGACTTTACGGCATTAAATACTAAGCATTATTTTATTTATGTTTTAATTTTTAATTTCTTTACGGCATTAAATACTAAGCATTATTTTATTTATGTTTTAATTTTTAATTTCTTTATTGTTATTGTGTGATTTGGTTACTTGGGTGCATGCTTAGTTGAATTCTAGTTTTGTAATTTTTTGCTTTATTTCGTTTGTGTTTGCAATTTTAATATTTATATTATTTTTAATTTGTCATTAACTTTGGTTATCTTTATTCTTGTCTTTAATTTTTTTTTTTTATAGATTAAGTTAATAGTCGGTAGAATTTAATTTGGGAGCGAGTGCAAATTACGGGTTTGAGTTTTCAAATTCGCTCCCTAGTAGTTAGTTTCTATAACACTCATCGGGTTAGTTTCTCGTTCTTTTTCTATTATTTTTGCATATTTTATTTTATTTATTTTAATTGTTCGTGTGTGATTGCATGCTTGGTCGTAGATCTCTATTGTGTGACTTAGAACTAATAGATAGTGAAATTGAGAGAACTTTTCATCAAAGAAAGAAAGCTACTTTAAAAGAAAAAGAAGTTGACCAAATTAAGGAAAATATAATTGAAGATAAAATGGCTATAGAACCACAAGAAAAGCCTTTTAAAGATTATTTTAGCCCATTACCTAATCCGAGCACCTCATGCATTCGATATCCGGATGTTGCTGCTAGGAGTTTTGAAATAAAGCCTAATGTTCTTAATTGTCTCCCATCTTTTTATGGCTTAGATAATGAAGATCCCTATAATCATTTGAATGATTTTAATGCGTGTGCCAAACTTTTAAATATGAAAACTTTTATCGTTGATGATGTTAAGCTTCGTTTATTTCCGTTCTCATTGAAAGATAGAGCTAGATCAAGGTTTAACACATTGCCAGCCAATAGCATTACATCTTGGGAGAGAATGATTGAGAAATTTTTGAATAAATATAAGACTAATGCCATTTGCAGGGAGATATAAGAGTTTGCACAAAAAGAGGACGAACAATTCTTTAAAGCAAAGGAGAGATTTAAAGGCTTACTTTGAAGTGTCCTCACATGGGTTGAAAAATTCCATCAGTGACAATATTTTTTGGAAGGATTATTGCCACATATTCAATAACGGTTCATGGCTACTAGTAGAGGTGAACTTATGTCCAAAAGTGCAATAGAAATTTGGGATTTCTTCCGGAGACAAGCGAGATAATTCCCAATGAGAGAAGTCGATCTTCAGGAATAGCGAGAAGAATAAAGGGATTGAATGAGGTTCACGAGTGGTGAATCTAATTCGATATCAAAGAACTTAAAACCTACATGGAGGGAATTTCTTGCCGATTAACCTCATTGACAGTGTTAATCCTATTGCACCACAAGCTTCTAACCACCTAAACAGGATTCTTATCATGATCAAGTCAACTCCATTAACATGCTAAGAAGACAGTCTGTCTATAATCCCTATTCCAACACCTATAATCTAGGATGGAGAGATCACCCTAACTTTTCATGGTCACAAGGTTTTCAACAAAATGAGACAACAGCTCAAGTTCCTCAAGCTCCTCAACCTAGCTTTAGACAATTTAACTAGAACTTCTCACAGCCTAAACCATGGGAAGAAGCAATCCAAAAGCTATCTAAATCTACAGAGGATGCTATGGCAGAATTAAGAAATGAGGTCAAGAGCACCCAAAATTCTCAAGTGCAATCCATGTCTAACCTTGAGAGGATGATGGGGCAACTAGCTTCATCAATGCAGAATATAGCAGTGACCATAGAAAAAGGAAAATTCCCAAGTCAGCCAGTTCTTAAACCCAAAGGAGTACATGAAGTTGGAAGAGTTCAAGCCAACAGCATGATGAGGCAAAATCTATTATGACCTTAAGAAGAGGAAATTTATTTAACAATAAGGTGGAGGTTCCGACAAGAAAGAGATATGAACCTGCTTCTTCAAATCTAGTTCTATCAAACGATTCATCACCAAAGGATCCAGAAGAAAGTAGCGCACCAGCTTACATTACTAAGGTTCCTTTTCCTCAAAGATTAGTAAAGGTAAAGAAAGGGGCTTCAACAGGTGAGATTATGGAAATCTTCAAGCAGGTAAGTATAAATATCCCTTTACTCAAAGCAATTAAGCAAGTTCCCTCATATGCAAAGTTTTTAAAAGATTTATGCACTAAAAAGAGAAATCGGCATGTTACCAAGAAGGCATTTTTAACTGAACAAACTAGAAATTTACGTTAATGTAAAATGCCACTAAAATTTAAAGATCCAGGTCCCCTACTATCTCTTGTGTTATAGGGAACCAATTGTTTGATAAAGTATTATTGGATTTAGGAGCTAGTGTTAATCTCTTGCATATTCTGGTTACATGTAGCTTGGACTAGGTAAATTAAAATCAAGTTCTATTATTTTGCAACTTGCTGATAGGTCCATGAAAATACCTCGTGGTATTATAAAGGATGTGTTGATACAAATTGATAAATTTTATTATCCTGTTGATTTTATTGTTATTGATACTCGGCTGTACGAGGATCTGAGAAACATACCCTCAGGTCATTCTAGGTCATCCTTTCTTAGCTACAACATGCTCTTATTAATTGCGGGAATAGAAATATGCAACAATCTTTCGGTAACATGACCATGGAATTAAATATTTTTAACGTTACCAAGCAACCACGGAAGAAGATGACTTTGTTGAAGCAAATATGATAGAAGAATTAGTAGAAGATTCATTTATTTTTAACCATAGTGACGATCCATTAAAAACATGCTTAACTCACTCTGGTTTGTCTTCTAATGATGACGAGTGTAATTGCGAAGTCAATGCCTTACTTGATGCAACACCAATTATAGACACAACCAAATTGAAGACAAAGCCGAGTCACTACCACCTTCGAGAAGAAGATTAGCCCATCTATAGAGACACCAAAGAAATTGGAACTCAAAGCACTACCCCATACACTATGGAATATGCATTCTTAGGAGAATCGACACCTACCTGTTATTATTTCTTCGTCCCTCGATCTTGAGCAAAAAGGTAAGTTGTTGGTATTCGAAAAGAGCACAAAGAGGCAATAAGATAGACCATTATTGATATTAAAGGTATTAATCCAGGTAGATTGCATGCACCGTATTCATCTTGAAGAAAATTCTAAGTCTATTAGGGAGATGCAACGTAGGTTAAATCCTAACATGAAAGAGGTGGTAAGAGAGCGAGGTAATAAAATTGTTAAATGCGGAATTATTTATCCTATTTCGGATAGCTCTTGGATCAGTCTGTGCAAGTTGTTCCTATAAAATCGGGTGTTACAATAGTTACTAATGCTAATAATGAATTAATCCCTACTAGAGTAACTACAAGTTGGCGTGTTTGCATTGATTACGAGAAAATTGAATTCGATTACAAGAAAAGATCACTTTCCTCTTCCATTTATTGATCAAATGCTTGATAGACTTGCGGGTCATGCTTTTTATTATTTTCTAGATGGATATTCGGGTTATAATCGGATCCCTATAGCTCCGGAAGATCAAGAGAAAACCACTTTTACTTGCCCTTTTAGAACTTTTGCATATAGGAGAATGCCATTTGGTTTATGTAATCCACCTGCTACATTTCAAAGATGCATGCTTAGTATTTTTTCTAATATGGTAGAGAGATTTCTTGAAGAATTCGTGGATGATTTTTTTGTTTATGGAGATTCTTTTGATGAATGTTTGCATCATCTAACGTTAGTTTTGCGAGAGATGTAAAGAAAAGGACTTGGTTCTAAATTGGGAAAAATGTCATTTCATGGTAAAACAAGGTATTTTTCTTGGTCATATAATTTCCAGCAAAGGTATAGAAGTCGACAAAGCTAAGGTGGATCTAATTTCTAATCTTCCACCTCCTAAATCCGTAAAAGAAGTAAGATCTTTACTTGGTCATATTGGTTTTTATAGAAGATTCATTAAAGATTTTAGTAAAATTTCTAGACCCTTATGCAATTTACTTGTTAAGGAAGCACCTTTTATCTTTGATGATTCTTGTGTTGATACTTTTGAAAAACTTAAGAAATTGTTGACTGCCTCACCTATCATTCAGCCACCTAATTAGGATTTGCCTTTTGAAATTATGTGTGATGCATCTGATTATGCTATAAGAGCAGTTTTAGGACAAAGATCAGATCGTTTGCCTCATGTTATTTTTTATGCTAGTATGACACTCAATGATGCACAGTTGAATTATTCAACTACAGAAAAAGAAATGCTAGCTGTAGTGTTTGCATTAGATAAATTTAGATCTTATCTTATAGGTTGTAAAGTGATTATATTTACTGATCATTTTGCTTTAAAATATTTGCTTACCAAGAAAGATACTAAGGCAAGATTGATTCATTGGGTGTTACTTTTGCAGGAATTTGACATTGAATTTAGGGATAAAAAGGGTTCTAAAAATGTTGTGGCAGATCACTTGTCTCGTCTTGATCTTAATTTTATTCCAAAAGCTTTACCTTTGAATGAGTTTTTCCCAGATGAACAACTTATGAATGTAAATGTTATGCCATAGGTTGCTGATTTAGTTAATTATCTTACTATAGGTCAAATCCCAGAACACTGGTCCAAACAAGATCAAACAAAGTTCTTAGTCGAAGTGAAGAATTTCTTTTGGGATGATCCTTATTTATTTAAATATTGTGCTGATCAAATTATTAGGAGATGTGTTCCAGAGAATGAATTCCAAAGTGTCATCTCTTTTAGCCATGAACAAGCTTGTAGAGGCCATTTTAATGCTAAAAAGATAGTTACAAAAATTTTATAGTATGGTTTTTATTGGCCTACTCTTTTTCATGATGCTTATGTTTTCTGTTCTTTGTGTGATAGGTGCCAATGCATGGGTAGCATTTCAAAGAGGAACATGATGCCACTCAATCCTATTCTTGTTGTTGAGATCTTTGATGTATAGGGTATTGATTTCATGAGACTTTTTCCTCCGTCTTTTGGTTATCAATACATATTGGTTGCAGTTGATTATGTATCAAAGTGGGTTGAAGCTATTCCATGCAAAACCAATGATCATAAGGCTGTGGTAAAATTTTTGAAGAGTAACATTTTATCTCGTTTTGGTTTCCCTAGAACCATAATTAGTGATGGTGGTACCCATTTTTGCAATAGACCTTTCAAAACTCTTTTGGATAAATATTCCATTACACGTAAAGTTGCCACTTCATATCATCCTCAAACCAGTGGGCAAGTAGAGATTTCTAATCGAGAAATCAAGCAAATTCTAGAAAAAACAGCTAGGCCAGATAGAAAGGATTGGTCTTTGAGACTTGATGATGCATTACAGGCATATAAGACAGCTTTCAAAACACTAATTGGGTTGTCACCTTGTAGACTTGTGTATGGAAAAACATGCCATCTACCGGTAGAGGTGGAGCATGGTGCATATTGGGCTATCAAGAAATTCAATTTTGACATGCAACGGGTTGGTTCTCGGAGAAAATTACAGCTCATAGAACTTGAAAAGATAAGGAATGATGCTTATGAGAATGCCAAGATTTACAAGCGACGCATAAAGGTCTTTCATGATAAGCACATTTTAAGGAAATCCTTTACACCGGAGTCGTAAAGTACTTTTATATAATTCCCAATTGCATCTCTTTCCGGGTAAGTTACGTGTTCGATGGTCTAGTCCTTTCATAATTTGTACTATCTTCCTTTATGGCACTATTGAGATAAAAAATCCAAAGAATGGTGACATATTTAAAGTTAATGGACAAAGATCGAATCATATTTGGATTTGCCACGAGAATCAAGAGGAGGAGATGGATTTGAGTGATCCCACCTATTCTGACTAAGTCTTTGTTATATTATTTATTTTGTTTTATTTTTAGTATTTATTTTATTTCTAGTTTCTTTCTTAATAATATGTTTATTTGTTTTGTTTTGTTTATAATTTCTAGTTTTCGTGCAAATGTTATCCAAATGTGTTCTCTCTAACTTATTTTTTCACTCTTTATTCCTCTATATCTTGTGCATCTGCATCTATGAGTGAACATTAGCAACATTGAGGACAATATTTAGAATAGGTTTGGGGGTGAGGTGTCTTAATACGAGGAGTCTTAATAAAATTCAAAAATTTAAAAATTTAAAAAAAAGTTAAAACTGTTAAGGCATTTTGCATGATCTTTTGATATTGGATGACATGATGACTTTCAAATTTTAACATTCGTATTATCTTTGGCTTTGAGTTATGTGGCACCATGTTTGCTATTTTGCATGCTGATGTTGGTGACAAGTGTAAATTGAGAGATTTGATGAGTGAAATTGATTGAGTTATTTGAAGGAATATACATGTCATAATAAGTTCCAAGTGAGTTTTTGAGTCTATTATTTTTTTTGGATAATAACCCTATTTGCCCATTTTTCATTTATGCAGCTTAACATTTTATTAGTTTACATATGATCTCTATATTTTCTTTTGAGTCAACCATTGAAAAAAAAATTAAATTAAAGAAAATTTATGTGTTGTTGCATCTGAAGTCCATTGAACTAGTAGATATGGAAGACTATTTAGTTCTCTAAAAGATAATAGAGAAGCCATCTTTGATCCATTTGAGCCTTTTTTAGCCATTCTTATTATGAAGCATCCATAGTTAGTGTTGTGCAAATTTTATTGAACTCACAAGTGCACGAATCTATTGTAGAATAAATCAATGGTGACGAGTGTCGATCCCACGAGGAGGTGGATTTTAATTGTGTGTAGGATTAATTTTCTAAGTAGGTAATTGGATTTATGGTGAAGGTGATTTGGACTATTGTAAAATTTAAATTGAAATGGCGGGATTAAGCTAGAGATGAAACTATATAAATAAAGTGCTTTGGTATCTGGATCTGCATTAACATGCACCATGGGCTTAATATTCCTTATTTGTGCCAATTAAATCATGAGAGGGATGTCCACTCCTCATGAACCTCACTCTAATAAATATGGTGCTAAGCGACTTATCGTGCCAAGCGGTAATAATCTTACGATAGAGAGACGGCGTGCCAGGTACAAAATCTAGACAAGATTATTACTATCTGTCGACGAAAAGTCAAAACAACCATATAAATCGGTGGGAGAAGAAAGTAAATTTACCAAATTAGCCCATGGAACATGTTAAGACTTCACCTTGAACCCAAGCTTGAAAGAAAAATTACCTACTCATTATTTAAACTAGGGGTAAAATGGGTATTATACTAAAATACGTAGAAATATAAGAAGGAGAGAGAATTTTACAAAACTAAGCTCAAAAATGGATTCGGGGGGTCAAATTAGGGGAGGAGCCCCCTTTTTATAGATACAATGAGTAAATTATGGTCATTGGATGAAATCAATTCGGACGCTCGAGATTGCGCCAGGATAGCAAGCTCTAATTGCTTGGAACACATCATCGTGATCGTGATTCAGCGTGTCGCAAGTAACTTAAGCCAATTTTCGCCTTCAATAATTTGCTGCCACGTAATCGGTCAACATCAAAGTCAACCAACTTTGATCAAGTGCATTACTTCCATCGTAAGCTCATTTTTTTGTCCAATCATACACTGCCACGTCATCGATCGGCGCCACATCATCGATCAACGCCACATAAGCAATAAAGGCCACATCATTCATCCAATCAAATGCTTTGCCACGTCACCGGTCAATGACACATCATCGGTCAATGCCATGTCATCGTACGTATATGTGAATAGTGCCGTACATGATTAGTGATGTATGCATAAATAGTCTTGTATACGTGAACAGTGCTATTTTTCCTTTTATGCTCCTCCTAAAGTTTTTGATATCTGAGTTCAAAATTGCTTTGTATGTTTTTCTTTGTCCGATGTCTCGTTAATTGTGAAATGGCCTGAATTCCCAGAATATGCATAAAATACATAAGTTACAGTAAAACACACACAATGAAAGTGCAAAGGACTTAAATACATAAAAGTAGGGATGTTAGTGAGACTTGAAGTGTAACATGACCATTTTATCCTCCATAAATACACACTTTCTAACACTCAACATGCACTCTCCAACCAGACTTATTGCTAGTCTCTAGCAAATTAATCGAAAACAAAATTCAAAACCAAATTGCTTTTTATTTTTTAACAAACAGTTGTATTTACTTCTTGAATCAGACTAATGATAACAATCAAATAAAAGTATAAGTAATATCTCCACCTAAAGAAATATTACTCCCACATCAACCATCCACATGAATAAATCCAATATACCTTTTCAATGCCACATTAATCATGCCACTTAAAAAAAATGACATGTTAATCCCCAAAATCTCACCGGTAGGAGTGACACTTTCAAAAGAAAATTAAACCAATAAAAATAGTCACTCCAATGAATGGTAAATTGAGAAAAAATAATATAAAGACAGTTTTTCACACTCTTACCAAGATGAAATAATGCCCACACGACTTAGAAATAAAATGACCTCAAGTCAAACAAAGTGCTAGTCAAACCAATGTAGTCATTTTACGCATTACTACAGCTTTTCAGCCCATCTCACTAGTTTCTACTTCAGAATATAGTACCCTAAAATCAAGAAGGACTTTTATTAGGACGTAACGTAGGTTAGGGACATGGCTAACAAAGAAGGGGATGATAAGAAATACAAAATATATGTTTGAGAAAAATAGAGATCTTTTGGAAATTACAAGGTGGATTTCACTTATTTAGGTCTTTTTTTTTTTTATTACCTCTTTTTTTTCTTTTTTATTCACATGTCATTGTTTATATATATATATATTGTACCACTTTTCTGAATAAAATAGTCATCTAAATTTTTCTCAAACATGAATGGGTGATGGAACACATAAAATATGAGGTGATACTCCAAATTAGAGTGGGACAGGATGATAAGTTAACAAAAAAAATTTCATAAAAGGCTCGAAAGGGATTAACTATGGATATTTCACTCATGGGATGGCTAGAAAAGGCTCAAACGGATTAAAGATGGCCTTTCCGTCATCTTTTAGGGCTCTAAATAATCTTCCATATCTACTAATCAGATGGACCTTCGGATGTAGTAACACAAAATTTTTTTTTTTTTTTTTTATTGACTCGAAGGAAAATATAGATATCATGTATAAAATGGTAAAAAGCTTTGCTAAGTTGTATGAAGAACGGGCAAAAAAGGTTACTCTCCAAGAAAAATAAAGGCTCAAAAACTCACTTAGAATTTATTATGACATGCGCATTCCTTCAAGTAAGTCAATTAATTTCTCTCGTCAGATTTCTCCAATCAGCATGCAAAGAGTAGCAAACATGGTGTAACATAACTCAAGGCCAAAGATAAAACAAATACTAAAATTTGAAAGTCATCATGTCATCCAATGTCACAAGATCACACAAAAAAAAATTTATTTTTTTAATAAGACATAATAAAAAAAAAGTCAAAAAAGCAACTTCTATTTTTTTTTTATGGAACTCCAAGACTGAGAAGATGCGTGTCTAGAGAAATTAACTCCATATTCTCATCATCTTGTGACTTAACAAGGTTAGTGAAAATTTAATAACACTACTACTAAATATTCTACAACATTAAATTATTCCCTCTCCCAACCGAACGAGACATTGTCCTCGATGTCTTAAAGGAAAGAAACTAGGGTTTAGAAGATATCACCTGGATGCATGACATAGAACAAAAGAAAATATTTACAAGTGGAGAATTAAATCTAATGTGCACTTCTTACTGCAGATTACTACTACCATTATTAGTCGGCCACTTCAACACAAGGGTTTTGGAATCGCTCTGGACTATAAGCTTGTAAAAGATCAAGTAGCTCATTGGCGGTAGAAGCACAAAACAAAGATTTTTTTCACAATGAATGGAATGGAATGATTAACTTCTGCGCGTGGTTAAGAAATGCGATAAAGCCATCATAAAAATTATTGACATTTAACAAACCGATGGGTTTTTGATGAATGTTCAGATGGGCCGAAGATGCTAATGTGATTAGTGCCTCTAGAGTTGCAAGATCTCCTGGCAAGAAAATAAAAACATCAGCATGATTTAGCATTTTAATTATTCTCTCTTGCATACCTGAGACGACTAACTCCTCTCTAATTGGTGGGCCAGGCAGACTTCCCAAAGGTTTTAGGGCTTCTGGAATGATGCCTAATACTTGATTGCCTCTAGTAAAAGTAGCTTGAGAGACAACCTTTGATAACCCTCGGTCACCTTCTCCAAATATCAGGTATAGTTTTCTCTCTGCTATGATAAGACCAAGATATATGGCTGCCTCAACGAACTCTTAGTATTTACCCAGAAAGCACATAAATGTTCTTGAATTGTTTACTAGAAGTAACTACCATTGGAACACTTTTTAAAAATAATTTTGTGCTGAAAAAGAAGTTCGTATTTAAGGAGCTTTGTGACAATGATTTACAGCTGTATATGTGGTGGTGTGTCTTTGTCAAATGACGCGTAAAGCATAAGGCTCGAGAGTCAAAAAGTAAATAGTAAAAAGAACAAAAAACAAACAATGATAAAATCATAATATTAAAGACAAGAATGCAAATGATAAAACAACAGTAAATAAAAGGATATTTACAGGTAGTTGTGACTGTGGCTCACATTTTCCTTTGGTTTTACGTCTAGAAACGGCTTGAAAGCCCTCTATGGGTCGAGGATAGGCTTCCCATCCAGTTTTCTTATAAACTGGCAAACAGGGTCGTTTATAGTCAGATTCAGAGACTATATCGTGCACACTCTTTCTGGAATAATGGCCATAACCGGTATGCATTTCAAGAGAAAAAAGGATATCATCCAATGACTCTTTATTCAAGCCATTCCTTATGAATTGAATCTTATCTTCCCTGTTATCAGACACCATTCCCAAAGAAGCACATGGATCTTTATCATAGTACATTCTAACGCACTTATGACATGAAACAAGAAGCCGTCGAGCTCTTCGTTTTCTTGAATAGTTCCTTCACCACAACTAGGCATGTATGCAATAAATTTGGGAGGTAACTCACCTGCCAACCTTACCTTGGCTTTGATTAGTCAACGGATGTCGAGCGGGGATGTTGTTACGTATAAGCAATCGCATGCGTTCGGAACGAGCTTTTGGATTGTAAGGAGAGCATTACGAGGAAGTGAAGGAAATCGCTTGTGAAGCTTTACTAAAATTACATTTAAATCCATAACTTCACCTCGAGTATCAATTATTTTGGAAAACTAAAGTAACAGAGCTTTAATTGTTACGGAGTACCATTATCCGCCACTTCACCGAGGTAACAAATTAAAGCACGCAAAGAAAATTAATTCTACAAAATCAAATAGAAAGTGAAAGCAAACAAAGCAAAATAAAACACACAATGGGAAAAGAAAAAAAAATGAATATAAACAAATACTTACTCACAATTGTCCTTTTATTGAAGTTACCTCAAGTTTCAAGTGGATTTCATATATGCCTCTTTCAATTTCTCAGAGTTGTATTTCTATATCGTCAACATAGGATACCAACTCTTGTGGTCACCGTTCCCAAACAGGATGTGATGTACAAAATCATATCTGGCTTCTGAGATGAGATTTTACACATTGAAGTCTTCCATGATGGTTCAAGAGGATTTGTCTAATTGAGGTACGCATGATTAAAAGTGATAAAAGAGAATGCAATGGTTAAGAAAACAAACTTAAGCAAACCTAAATAATTTTTATCAGTAAAAGAATAATAAAATGAAATGTCAAAAAGTTAAATCACCGAAAAGAAAAGGAAAAAGAATTCTCAATTCAAATTTGGTGGGTCACTCAAATTGATTCCTCTGCATGTGGTTGGTACTCTAAATATGGCTTTAATCTTTGACCGTTTACTATAAAAGTGACACCGTTCTTTGGATCCTTAATTTCAACTGCTCCATATGGAAAAACAGTGTGAACAATAAAAGGGCCAGACCATCAAGAGCGTAACTTGCTTGGGAATCGGTGCAAGCGAAAATTGAATAAAAGAACTTTCTGACCTAGGGTAAAAGATCTTCTCATAATTTGCTTGTCATGAAAGACTTTCATTCGTAACTTGTAAATCTTGGCATTTTCGTACGTGTCATTACGAATTTCCTCAAGTTCTGCTAGCTGTAATCTTCTTTCTGACCCAGCCTGGTGCATGTCAAAGTTGAATTTCTTGATGGCCCAATATGCACGATGTTCGAGTTCCACTGGTAGGTGACAAGCTTTTCCATACACTAACTTATAGGGTGACATCCCAATAAGTGTCTTGAAAGCAGTTCGATATGCCCAGAGTGCATCATAGAGTCTCAATGACCAATCTTTTCTATCTGGTCTTACCGTCTTTTCTAATATGTACTTTATTTCTCGATTGGAGATCTCAACTTGGCCACTGGTTTGCGGATCATATGGGGTCGCCACTTTATGTGATGGAATATTTTTCCAAAAGAGCTTTGAATGGTCTGTTGCAAAAGTGGGTGCCACCATCACTAATTATTGCTCGAGGGAATCCAAAGCGCGAAATGATGTTACTTTTCGGAAATCCTATCACCACTTTATGATCATTGGTTCTACATGGAATAGCTTCTACCCATTTCGATACGTAGTCAACAAAGAACCAATATGTATTGATGGCCAAAAGAAGGGGGAAAGGGTCCCATGAAGTCGATGCCCCCAGATATCAAAAATCTCAACCACTAAAATTGGGTTTAGTGGCATCATATTTCTTCGTGTAATGCTTCCTATATGTTGACACTGTCACATGAAGAGCATAAAGTGTAAGCATCTCGAAATAAAGTTGGCCAATAAAGACCATATTATAAAACTTTTGCGGTCGTCTTTTTGGCACCGAAATGGCCACCACAAGCTTGCTCATGACGAGAATGAGAGAATTATTTGGAATTCATTTTACGGGACGCATCTTCGACAATTTGATCCGCACAATACTTGAACGGATAAGGGTCATCCCGAAATAAATTCTTTATTTTCACAAAAAATTTGGCTTTGTCTTCCTTAGTCCAATGCTCTGGAAGTTGCCCCGTAATAAGATAGTAAACTATATCAGCATATCATGGTAGTATTTTCACACTCATTAATTATTTATCTAGAAATGATTCATTCAATGGTAATGATTTTGGAGCAGTGTCAAAAGTAAGGTGAGATAGACGATGTGCTACCACATTTTACGAGCCTTTCTTATCTTTGAATTCGAGGTCAAATTCCTACAAAAGTAACACCCATCGAATTAGTCTAGCTTTTGCATCTTTCTTTGTTAGAAGATATTTAAGAGCAGCATGATCTGTGAACACAATTATTTTACACCCAATAAGATAAGATCGAAATTTCTCTAATGCAAACACTACTGCTAGCATTTCCTTTTCGGTGGTTGAGTAGTTCAACGATTGCATCATTTAATGTCATACTAGCATAGTAAATAACATAGGGGATTTGATCAACTCTTTCTCCTAATATTGCTCTTATGCATAATCAGATGCATCGCATATGAGTTTAAAAGGCAAGTTCTAGTTTGGGGGCTGAATGATTGGTGATGATGTCAGCAACTGCTTTAGTTTTTTAAATGCCTCAAGACATGAATCATCAAAGACAAAAGGTACATCCTTAGTAAGTAGATTGCATAAGGGTCTAGAGATTTTGGTAAAATCTTTAATGAAACGTCTATAAAAATCAGCATGCCCAAGAAAAGATCTTACTTCTCTGACTGTATTAGGTGGAGGAAGATTGGAAATGAGATCCACCTTGGCTTTGTCAACCTCAATACCTTTGTTCGAAATTATGTGACCAAGAACAATACCTTATTTTATCATAAAATGGCACTTCTCTCAATTTAAGACCAAATTTTTCTCCATACATCTCTGTGAGAACTAGTGTTAAATGATGCAAACACTAATCAAATGTATTACCAAAAACAGAAAAAGTCATCCATGAAAACCTTAAGGAAACGTTCAACCATATCGGAAAAAATACTCAACATGCATCGTTGAAATGTAGCGGGTGCATTACATAATCAAAATGGCATTCTCTTATATGCAAAAAGTGCCAAAAGGACAAGTGAAAGTGGTTTTCTCTTGATCTTTTGGTGCTATGTGGAATTTGGTTATATCCTGAGTAGCTATTTTGAAAGCAATAAAATTAACGACCTGCTAATCTATTAAGCATTTGATCGATAATTGGCAAAGGAAAATGGTCTTTACGTGTGACGAAATTCAATTTTCTATAATCAATGCATACACGCCAACTTTGTAGTTACTCTAGTGGGAATCAATTCATTATCGGCATTGGTAACTACTGTGACTCCCGACCTTTTAGGAACAACTTGCACACGACTTACCCATGAACTATCAGAAATAGGATAAATGATATATTCGTATAATAGTTTAAGGACTTCAATTCTAATAACTTCTTTCATGTTAGGGTTCAACCGACGTTGCACTTCTCTAGTAGGTTTAGTATTTTCATCAAGATGAATATAATGCATGCAATCTACTGGATTTATACCTTTTATGTCGACTATAGTCCATCCTAACGCTTCTTTGTGCTCTCTTAAAACTTCCAATAATTTACCTTTTTGTTTGTCAATTAGAGAAGATGAAATGATTACTGGCAGAGTGCTTTCTTCTCCCAAAAATGCGTATTCCAAGGTGTTGGGTAACGATTTTAGCTCTAGTTTTGGTGGTGATTCTGATGATGGCTAAGTTTCTTCCCTGATAGTGCTAGTTGTTCAACTTTTGACTTTCATTTATTAGTGTCCATGGATGGTGCTGAATCAAGTAAGGCGTTGACCTCATCGACTGACCTGTCAATATTAAAATCCAAACCAAAGTGAGTTAAACATGTTTGTAAAAAGTCATCACTAAGGTTAGAAGGAAAAGTATAATCAACTAATTCTTCTATTAGATCCACTTCAACAATTCCATCATCTACACTTTGTGAGGTTGTTTGGCAATGTTGAAAATATTTAGCTCCATAGTCATATTGCCAAAGGACAACTGCGCATATTTCTAGTCCTGCCACCGAATGTGAGCATCGACGATTCTTAAGAAAGGTTGGCTTAGGATAATAGGGATGTGGTTCTTCGAATCCTGCACTTTGGTTTGGGTGTCCATCATAATGAAATCAACGAGAAAAATATCTTATCTACCTGAATGACCACCTCCTCCACAATACCGCGGGGTATTTTTATAGACCGATCTGCAAGCTGCAATACCACCGGAGTTGGGTGTAATTCTCCTAATCCCGCTTTCATAAATATCAAATAAGGCAACAGATTTACACCACTCTAAGTCAAACAAAGCATTCTCAATTGTGTGGTTCCCTATATTACATGAAATAGTAGGGGAACACAGGGTCTTTGTATTTTGGAGGAATTTTACGTTAGAGTATAGAGCTAACTTTTTCTCGTTAAAAAGACCTTCTTTTGAATGTGAATGTTTCTCTTTTTAATGCAAAGGACTTTAAGAAACTAGGCATAAGAGGGCACTTGTTTTATAGCATCAAGCAAAGGAATGTTAACGCTTACTCTTTTAAGATTTCAGAGATCTCACCTGTGGAATTTCCTTTCTTTGCTTTAGCTAACCTCTGAGGGAATGGAGCTTTGGGGACATATTCCCGTATGCTGCTTTCTTCTTTCTCATTCGATGATGAGTCTTCAGCATCTACGGGTGCATCTTGAGTTGTTTTTGTCATTGGTATTTCCACTTTGTTGTCAACTTCTTTTCCTTTTCGCAAGGTCGTGACAGCTTTGATTTCTTCATGGTGTTGAGGTGAACTGATACTTACTTCATGCACTCCTTTAGGATTAGGAACTGGCTGGCTTGGGAATTTACCCTTCTCGACGGTCATTGCTAAGCTTTGGACTGATGAGGCAAGTTAACTTACCATTTTTTCAAGATTTGCGATTGATTGGGCTTGTGAGTTAAATCCAACTCTCATCTCGTTCCGCAACTCATCAATGGTGCAGTTTTGTTGCTCGATCGTGGAGTGAGTAAGATTCTTGAGATTTTGCAATGCTTCCTCCCATGGTCTAGGTTGAGAGTAGTTCTGGTTTTGATTGTATGGTCTCAATGGTGGCTGAGAGGCTTGAGGAGCTTGAGGAATTTGTTGCATTGGTGGAGCTGGAGCTGGAGCTGCTAGTCCATTCTTTTGAAACCCTTGAGACCATGAAAAATTTGGATGATCTCTCCATCTAGGATTATAAGTGTTTGAGTAAGGGTTGTAGTTTGATGGCTTTCTCATTATACCTATGGCGTTGGCTTGATCTGGGTTTGAGTTATTGTCAAGTTGATTGTAGGTATATGGCTCTGTTATTTTGGCAGCCGTTAATGATGATATTTGTCCGGAAAGACTTTCAACCATTTCTTTGACTTCCTTAATTTCTGATCTTGACTCGCCCACGTGAACCTCATTTACTCCTTTGACTTTTCTTACATTCCTGAACGATCGGCTTCGCTGTTGGGAATTATCCGCTTGGCGTTGGAAGAAATCCCAAATCTCTGATGCACTTTTTAACATTAGCTCTCCTCCACTTATTGCCATTAGCCATTCTTGCACATGTGGCAATAGTCCCTCCAAAAAGTATTGGCATTGGTGCCACTTCTTGTACCCATGATGTGGACACTTTAAGATTAGCCCATTGAATCGCTCTCAGGCTTCAAAGAATTGCTCGTCTTCTCTCTGGGTAAACTCTGAGATTTCCCTGTGAATAGCACTGGTTTTATGCACTGGGAAGTATTTATTTAAAAATTTAGTAACCATTTGTTCCCATGATGTAATACTATTAGCAGGCATTGTGTTAAACCATGAACAAGCTCTATCTTTTAAAGAAAATGGAAACAGTCTACGTTTAACATCCTCATCTGAAAAATTTTCATATTTAAATGTTTGACAAGCAGCATGAAAATCAATCAAATGATTAGATGGGTCTTCATTTTCTAAGCTATAGAATGTTGGGAGACAATTTAGTACACTAGGTTTTAACTCAAAACTCCTAGCAGCTACATTTGGATATCTTATGCATGATGTGCTCAAATTAGCTAAGGGACTGAAGTAGTCCTTAAGTGGCCTCTCTTGTGGTGCTGGTGGTTGTTGTTACATGTCCATTTCAATTTTATCTTTAATTGCAACGTGTTTGTGTGTGCGGAGTGTTTTTTCCAATTCAAGGTCTATTGGCTCAAGATTAGGAAATTGTGACATTCGACCATGCATGCAAATAACATGAAAAGAATGAAAACAAAACTAATAAAAATAAAGAGAAAAGAGAAATTACGATACTAACCTTATCACGCTGTTACAACCTTCCTATGAAAAACACACTCAAGTGCTATTATTATACAAAAAGAAAGAAAAAGAATACGTAAGGTAAAATAAATTAACTTAAAATAAATTAATAGGCGGTGGAACCGGCCAAATTAACAAGATAAACATAAAAATTACAAAGAAAAATAAAATGAAAATTAAATTGTAGAAATTTAAGTAAGAGAAAAAGAAAAGAAATATTTACCTTAATATGCGGATTAACATTTTTCTTTATTATTATTATTATTTTTTAATTTTTTAAGGAAAAGAAAATTAAAAAAAATTATTTACACAATAAAGAAAATCAACTTTACAAATTAAAATGACTTACCTCTCCGGCAACGGCCCCAAAAACTTGTTGTGCAAATTTTATTGAACTCGTAAGCACACGAATCTATTGCGAGAATAGATCAATGGTGATGAGTGTCAATCCCACGAAGAGATGGATTTTAATTGTGTGTAGGGTTAATTTTCTAAGTAGATAATTGGATTTGTGGTAAAGATGATTTGGAATACTTTAAAATTTAAATTGAAATGGCGGGATTAAGCTAGAGATGAAACTATATAAATAAAGTGCTTGGGTATCTGGATCTGTATCAACATGCACCATGGGCTTAATATTCCTTATTAATGCCAATTAAATCATGAGGAGGATTTCTACTCCTCATGAACCACACTCTAATAAACAGGGTGCTAAGCGGTTATCGTGCCAAACAGTAATAATCTTGCAGTAGGGAGACGGTAGTACCAGTACAAAATCTAGACAAGATTATTACTATCTGTCGACGAAAAGTCAAAACAGCCATATAAATCGAGGGGAGAAGAAAGTAAATTTACCAAATTAGCCCATGGAACATGTTAAGACTTCACCTTCAACCCAAGCTTGAAAGAAAATTAGCTACTCATTATTTGAACTAGGGGTAAAATAGGTATTATACTAAAATGAGTAGAAATACAAGAAGGAGAGAGAATTTTACAAAATTAAGCTTAAAAATGGATTCAGGGGTGTCAAATTAAGGGGAGGAGCCCCTTTTTTATAGATACAATAAGTAAATTATGACCATTGGATGAAATCAATTCGGACGCTCGGGATTACGCCACGTGGCAAGCTCTAATTGCTTAGAACACATCATCGTGATCTGTGATTTAGCATGTCGCATGTAACTTAAGCCAATTTTCGCGTTCAATAATTTGCTGCCATGTCATCAGTCAACATCAAAGTCAACCAACCTTGATCAAGTGCATTACTTCTATCGTAAGCTCATTTTTTTCGGTCCAATCATACATTGCCACGTCATCGGTCAATGCCACATAAGCAGTCAATGCCACATCATTCGTCCATTCAAATGCTACCACGACCGGTCAATGAAACATCATTGGTCAATGCCGCGTCATCGTACGTATATGTGAATAGTACCATACATGATCAGTGATGTATACATAAACAATATCGTATACATGAACAATCTATTTTTCCTTTTATACTCCTCTTAAGGTTTTTGACTGTCCTGAGTTCAAAATTGCTGTCCGTTTTGCTGTTCGATGTCTCATTAATTGTGAAATAGCCTGAATTCCCAGAAAATGCATAAAATACATAAGTTATAATAAAACACACAATTAAAGTGTAAAGGACTTAAATACATAAAAGTAGGGATGTTAGTGAGACTTGAAGTATAAAATAACCATTTTATCCTTTATAAATACACACTTTCTAACGCTCAACAGTTAGCCCTTTTGAGCCTATAAAAAAAAACACATTTTTCTTCGTTAACTTATTATCTTATCCCACCCCAATATGGAGTATTACCCTATGTTTTATGTTTCCATCATCCATTCACATTTGAGAAAAGTAGGGATGATTATGTTATTCTTAAAAGTGGTGCAATGAAGCAAGGGAAAAAATAGCAAAAAAAAAAGAGAGAAAAATAGAAAAATTAAAAAAAATTAATTAAAAAAAAAAAAAAAAAAAATGCAAGGTTGAAGAAAAAAAGAAAAGCAATGTGAAAAGCACCTTTATTTGAAAAAAAAGATCTTTATTTTTCTCAAGCATATATTTTATTTTTCATGTTATTCCTTTTTTGTTAGCCATGTCCCTAGCCTACATTATGTCCTATTAAAAGTCCTTCTTAATTTTAGGGAACCATAGTCTGAAGTAGAAGTTGGTGATATGGATTGAAAGATGGGGTGATACAAAAAAAAAAGAAAAAAAATATTATTGGTTTGACTAACAATTCTTTCGACTTGAGATCATTATTTTTATTTCTAAGCTGTGGGCATTATTCTTTCATCTTGGTGAGAGTGAGCGATATTATTTTATATTATTTTCTCCCAATTTATGATTCTTTGGAGTGACTATTTTTATTGAGTTTATTTTCTTTTGAGAGTGTCATTTCTAACCTGTGAGATTTTGGGGGTTTTACATGTCATTTTTAAAAGTTGCTTGATTAATGTAGCTTTGATGATTGATCATTGTGCATGAGTTTTCTTGACTGATTCGTGTGAGTGGTTGATGTGGATGTGATATCTCTTTAGGCTAGAGATAATGCTTATACTTTTATTTGATTGTTATTATTAATCTGATTGCAAAAGTGAATGTAAATGTCTTGAAAAAAAAAAAGAAAGTCATTGTTTTTAAAATTTATTTATTGTCTTTAGGTTAAGTTTGATGATGTTTGTGGGTATCATCACTCGAAACCTTTACGAGACTATAACTCGTCCACTAGGGCTACCTAGGAGTTTAAAGGCTTGTTGCATACGCTAAATGCAATCGGGATTATCTGCGAAAGTGATCTAGTTAGATTTAATTTAATTTTTTTATTTTTAGTTTTTATTTTTGCTCGAGGGCAAGCAAAATCTAAGTTTAGGGGTATTTGATGAGCATAAAATATATACATATCTTACCTTTTAATTCTATATTTATTAGTTTCTTTTATTTATTATTTTTAGTTAATTAATTTATTTTGTTGACCAGTGAAATAATTGAAGATTAGGAAACAAAAGTGCAATAATGAAAAAGAATTAAAGAATTGAAGATTACAATTTATCCTCCAATTAAAGTATGCACGTGAGAGCAACTTCCTCCAATTTACAAGTGAAGATAAGAAGATTTAATTTGGGAAAAGGATTATTAGTTTAAATATTTTTGGAAAGAACAGTCAAAACCGAAAAGCAATTAAAGATTAACTATAAGCTTTGGCTTTGTGGTGGCATTAAAGACTATGGGCTTTTCAATTGTAAAGCCTTTTGGCTTTAGGATTTGCAAGGTCGGTGGCCAATGTGAACCTTATAAAAAGCGAATAAATTGAAGAGAAGATGGCAGCTGCCAGCGAATAGAGAAAAAACAAAGGAGACGGAAGCCGAGAGAAGAGAAGAAATAGACGCAGACGCAGACGCAACCATGATTTCCATCGGTTTTATTGCCCTCAATCTTTTTATGTTTAACTAAATTTTTTATACTAGGATTAAAGATGAAGTCTTATTTAATAAAATAAATTACTTTTTATTCAATTAATTCCCTACTTGTGCTTTATTGTTTATAATTTTTATTTTACATGTTTGGTTGAATATTGTTAAATCTTTTTACTAATACTTAAGTCATGTATTATTGATTGTTAGGATAAACATTTGACTAAACATATGCTTGAATTTATAAAGTTTATATGTGATTTTTTTTTATTCTGTGTCTTTCATTAAATTGTTTATACTGAGTCTTAGGGGAAACTTTGACTCTTTGTTATTCAATATTATTTACATGGAATGCTTAGATATCATACTATTAAGCGGGAAAAAAAAAACCTACATAAGATTAATTGTAATTGGGCTTAATTACTATATTCATGAGTAGACATAGATTGATTTCGAGTTGTCACTCTAAAATTGGGAATTAATTGGTAATTAGATAATTGTTAAGTTGAACAATGGGTGGATTCTCAAATCCTGGTAGCTTTAATCTCTTGAATTCTTGCTTTAAATAACTAATTTTCGTTTTAATTGCATCTTTATTTTTAATTTCTTTAAACAAAATATTTTATTTCTAATTAGGATATAGTTATAATTAGCTTAGATTAAATTTGACTTTCTTAAAAATTGACAGTTCATCTGTGGATTCGACTTCGTTATTCTTAATCTATATTATAATAGATTCGTGCGCTTGCGAGTACATTAAAATTTGCACAACACGCTCTGATACCAATTAAAAGGAATTTAGATCTATTTCAAATAAATGCAGGCAATATTAAAATCCAAGAATTAATTAATTAATGACTCAATTAATTAAATTCCTTAATAGAGTAAAGCCTAAGAAAATCCCCAATATAATAAACCTTATTATATTAAAAACACAAAATTATTTAAACTAAATTAAATTTCAAAAAACACTGTTCACAATTGCTGTTCACAGTTACTGTTCAAGTATTACTGTTCACGTGTTACTGTTTATTCGTATAAATTGCAGAAATTAAAAAACACGGAGATTTTTATGTGGTTCGGATTAATCAATCATACATCCACGAGACCAAACCTAGATGAAAAGTAATTCACTAAGTTGAGATGTTACAACATATGAATTTACCAAACTTAAGACTCTCACTTACAATTTATCATCATACAAACTTACTCAACCTTAGATCAATCTTCTTCACTTAAATAACCGCTACCACTCTTGATCCACGATCCTCAAGACACTTCGCAAAGTGATCAATAGTGATTCTTCAATTCTTCAATGTCTAGCGATCCAAGATCTACATAGACTCTCCATAGAGATGAGAAAAAATAATCTCGTTACAAGACTTTGAATATAGAAGACAATATAAATAAATCAACACAACTTCATGCACCAAATCCGCTTTTCTCGCTTTATGCTCTGTGTTGTGCTCGCGTTCAATTGTTAACACATCTCTTTATATAGGCACTAGGATTCCACAAAATCACAAGTCTTAAATGACTTGGATTATTTCCAAATAAGAATTTCTCTTCTCTTATAATTCCTATGAATCTGAATATGAATAAATCTAATATTCCCTCATCTTGCTTGTCTCCCAAGGAATATCTAGAGCATTAATAAATTTACTGTTTAGATCAACTTCTTACTCTAAATAAATCTTATGCGCCAATTATAGAATCCTACCATTAATTGACTTACTAAATTAGATACCTAATTAATCCAGAAACAAATATTTCTAATAAGTTAGAATCTTACTAAATTAGGAAATTAATAAATTAAACTCTATTACAAGATATGCAATAAATAAATTTTTAATTTAACTAGACTTGTGATAAGATGACAACTCTATAAATAATTGACTTAACACATGCATTTTTCATTAGACACTAGAATTTTTTTCTTTATTTTTTTCCCTTTTTGTCAACTTTGGGAGAGAGAAAGGCTAAAAAGCGAGGATTCATAATATTTCCTTGCCAAGCGAGGATTCATAATATTCTTGATTTGTGTAAAATTATTTTTACATCCGTTCATTGAGATATGCTGTACGTTAAATAAAATCATATAAATTAACTCTATCCGTTTGATCATTACTAGATTGGTATAATAAAAATTTACAAATATATTATCAATAAGACAGTAACTTACAGTAGTTGATTAAATTTGAGTTTTATTTAACTTAGCAGGACTGTATGATAAATGAATCAATAAGCTTTGTCAGGTCCCAATGTTTGTAAGAACCTTTTTGAATCTATCATAGTTGTAGGCCAATTCAAAATTATGCTCTCCTTAGAAGAGAAAAATTACTCCTGCAATGCACACGACGGACTTGAACTTTAAAACTCAATCATGACAATAGAAGATATCCACCATAAAACTAACTGGTGGTATGTAAATAAATGGCTTATTTAGAAATTTATGTTAGATGTTGGTTCAATGAAATATATATAGTATAATCTCAATAAATTATAGTATTAGGGCCAAGAAATTTTTTTATATAAACGAATATTAATTAATCGAATTATAATATAACATGTTTACCCAAGTGAGGATTCGAATAGCTTATTATTTAATCGAGGTTTTAATTTATCAAACAGTTTGGACAAAAGAGCTCGTCAGCATAATAACATGTTAAGATCTCAAAGACTTGATGTCGGGTAAAGGGCGGGTAAAGGCACGTCCCTGGCTTTACAGAAGCTCATTATCATCCCCTCCTTCAAAGCTGAAATTTTGCTTCTTGCCTAGGCTGTGAAGGACCTTATTGTCCTCCTCCTCTTCGGCTTTATCTTTCTTGCTTTGCGATTTCTCTCTGACCAAAAGAAGGGTACCAATTTCTCTCAACCAAAAAATTAGGGTTCAGAATAGTCATGCGTATACGTTACATTTCCAAGCAGTTCCCTTCTTTTTCTAATCCATTTAAGTTGAATCCAACGGTTTGAAATAATAATAGGACTTATTATCTCTTTATTATAGCAGTGGCCTAAATAATAATGTCATTTATTCTAAAACATCGATTAGCTATTAATTTGAGGGTTATAAATTAATGTCATTTAAAAATTAGTGTAATTTTGGGGTTTGTTGATCTGCTCTTTAGGTAGCGTTTGTTTTTTTGTTTGAAATCTGAATGGGTATGAATTTTTTGAAATCTGAATGGGTCCGAATATGAAAATCAATAACATGTTTGTTTTTCTTTTTCTAATATATTTGTTTTTCTTTTTCTAATATCTGAATATAAGTGGCATCTTGTTTGTTTTTAAAATAAAAAATATCTTAAACTTAGTTGTTTGACATTTATGTCCTTGTACATTAAAACTAAAAAAATGATTATATTTTATAGTTTAGGAAATATATTATTTTACGAGAGATATTTTTGAAATATAATATTTATTTGTTATTCGGACCTTTTTTCATTCGATAAAAGTCACAAAAGTTTACTTTTTCTATTTAGATGTAAATATCTGAAAATCATCATAAGTTAAAAAAAATAAATAAACATATTTAAAAAAAGGTCTCGAACGCAATAAAATTTCGAGACTTGACATTTAACAAACAACCTCTTAGTTAAGTTAGGTGAATTCTAAACTTTAAAAAATAGATTAATTCTCATAAAATGACATATTTATTCTTACCTCCCTCAAGATTCAAACCCAGTAACCAACTAAATAAGTTGTTTGAAAATAACTCAACCACACTCTTTTGGACTTTTGATTCTAAAAATATAAAATATATATTTATTATAAGAAAAATATTTTAAAAAATAAAAAGTCAAGAAAAATATAGTATTATTAATTTTTTTATTCACACCAAAATATATATTTTTTATTTTTAGTATTTAAATTCTTATTTTACTTTCAGTTTATATAATTTATTTAAATTATAATAAATATAAACCATATTATATTTAAAAATAAAAATAATATTATAAAATTATTATGCTAGGGGATACTTATTGAATATTGTAAAAATAATAGAGAGAAATGATATATATTGATTTAAGTAGCGGGATCTGGCAACCTCTTTGAGTTTAAATAGGTGGATAGCTACAAAGTCAAATCGCAGGAAGCTGGATTATAACTACTTTCAGCGTCAACCAAATGAACAGCCCAACCTCGCTACTGTATTATATCCAGCACAAGAAGAGCCTCTAATTACAGAACTAAAAGATTCAACAGATAAAGGACTACAGCAAGTGAATGAACGAAAGTATTCGTAAGGATGATTCATGATTTATCTTTTATCACGTCTGATTACATTTGACTAATTCATCGCACTGCAGGTGAAGACTTTGAATGCTTAATATTAGAACATTTACAATTTCTCATGACATGGATGCTCACATCATCAGAAAAATTAAAAATCATGGAAAGTTGGGAGGACAATGAATAAAAAATCAATTACAAGTTTGGACCGCCATTCCTTTATTAGATTAATGTTTCAAAATAATGAGACAAAAAATTATAAGTGTAACCCATCCAATATTGACCTGCAAGATGCAGCTCATATTCAAACAAGGCAAGTATTAGTAAGTTGAAAGACACAATTTGGGCCTTCTAATGATGGAAATGTAAATTCCTGGTGGACTTAATAATTATCTCTATTTTTTACTTCCAAGGATTTGGTCTTAACTCTTTATATTATATATATCAGCATCAATTTGTTCTGAACTCAACCATACAGAATATGTGGACATTGCTGAAAGTCCACACATTCACTTGCATTTTATCATTTTCAGTATCTTTCATAAAGTCAAATCGAAATCCATTTGCTTATTACCATTTGAGATGTCAATTACAGGGCTGGCAGCCCACTTGAGTCATAGAATTTTATATATAGTGGCATGAGTTGAATATCTTTATCTCCAAAAATAGCATTCTGTTGCATATTGCTGACATGGGTTATAACAATAGTGCTTCCTTTGTACTGCTTTCTCTTGTGCTGTTGTCAGGAATTTTGCTCCCAGAAACTATTCAACTTTGTTTCTCCCAACCTGCCTTTGGTTCAGGCTGCAAAGAAGTTGAGAGGGAAGCACTACTGCAGTTCAAGCAAAACCTTACAGATCCTTCAGGTCGGCTCTCGTCCTGGGTTGGAGAAGATTGCTGTAGCTGGAGAGGAGTAAGATGCAACAACAGAACTGGAAGCATCATCATGCTTAATCTCAAGAACACATTTCGAGACAGTTTTGACTCGTACGAAGATGATGCAGTTCATGAATTGAGGGGTGAGATTAGTCCTTCTCTGCTGCAGTTGAAAGATTTGGAATACTTAGACTTGAGCCTTAATAATTTTAAAGGTGTCCAAGTCCCAGAATTCATTGGATCACTAAAGGAGCTGAGATATCTCAATTTATCAGGCTCATTTTTCAGTAGGACTATTCCTCGAAGTCTTGGAAACCTCTCAAATTTACTTTACCTTGATCTCAATAATTTTCTTGATCAACCAAATCAAATAGGCCTTGGATGGCTTTCTGGTCTTCCTTCCTTGAAATACCTTAACTTGGGAGGGGCAGATCTTAGCAACGCTGCAGCATATTGGCTTGAAGTTTTTAATAAGCTGCATTCTATTGTTGAGTTGCACTTGCCCAATTGTATACTTCCCAGTCTTCCTCTCAATCCCTCTCTTAATTTCACATCCCTTCAAGTGCTTGATCTCTCCAACAATGGTTTCAACTCCACAATACCTCACTGGTTGTTCAACATCACTAACCTTTTAAGTCTTGATCTCAACTCCAACGATCTTCAAGGCAACATCCCAGATGGATTTCCCAGCTTGAATTCTCTCCAGCTGCTTGATTTGTCTGGAAATTCATTCCTTGGAGGCCAGCTATCCAGAAATTTGGGAACTCTATGCAATTTGCAAACATTGAAGCTTTCCTTAAACCAAATCAGTGGTGAGGTGAGTGATTTCATTGATGGTTTATCTGAATGTACTAATAGCAGCTCATTAGAGAGACTAGAGTTAGGATACAATCAACTTACTGGTAATCTTCCCATTTCTTTAGGATATCTTAAGAATTTACGATACCTTGAACTTTGGTACAACTCTTTTCTAGGTTCAATTCCACCATCAATTGGAAACTTGACCTTTCTGGAGGAATTGTACCTCACAAGTAATCAAATGAATGGGAAATTTCCCGAAAATTTTGGGCAGCTTTCAGCAATCAGAGTGTTAGAGCTCTCTGATAACCAATGGGAAGGGGTCATAACTGAAGCTCATTTTGGGAACCTCACAAGCCTAGAAGAACTATCTTTAATTAAAATATCAAACAGTTCTTTGATTTTCAATATTAGTTCTGATTGGATTCCCCCTTTTAAACTCCGATACCTTGTCGTTAGATCCTACCAATTGGGCCCAAAATTTCCAACATGGCTTCGAAATCAAACTGAACTAATGACTTTGGTCCTTTACAGTGCTAGTATTTCAGACACTACCAAATTTGTTCTGGCAATTAAACCTGACCCTAGATGAGCTAGATGTTGCTGGTAATCATTTGAGTGGAAGAATTCCAAATACCTTAGTCTTTCGCTTTCCAGGCTCTGTTGATTTGAGTTCAAACAGGTTCGAGGGTCCACTCCCTCTCTGGTCATCCAATCTGACAAAGCTGTACTTGAGGGATAATTTGTTTTCTGGGCCAATTCCTTATGACTTTGGCCAAAAAATACCACTCCTGACAGACTTAGATATCTCTTTTAACTTTCTAAATGGTAGCATTCCGGAGTCCATAGGCAATCTAAAGCAATTACTAACATTGGTCATCTCTAACAATTATTTGTCTGGTGAGATTCCTCAATTTTGGAAGAACATATCTTCCCTGTATATTCTAGATATGACAAACAATAGTCTTTCCGGTGAAATTCCAGAATCAATAGGTTCTCTTATTTCAGTCAGGTTCTTAGTACTTTCGAAAAATAATCTTTCTGGAGAAGTCCCTCCTTCATTGAAAAATTGCTCACTGATGGATAGTCTTGATCTTGGTGAGAATCAACTCTCTGGCAACATTCCAGCTTGGATAGGAGAAAGCATGCCATCATTGTCAATTTTACGTTTGCGATCCAACCACTTCAATGGAACAATTCCTTCTGAATTGTGCAAGATTTCTGCTCTTCACATATTGGACCTGTCGCATAATAATCTCTCAGGATCCATTCCTCGCTGTGTAGGAGACTTCAGTGCTATGAAAGTTGAACCACCAGATACAGCACAATACCAGGGAATTTTGCAAGTGGCCTTAAAAGGAACTCAGTATGTATATAAAGAAACACTTTACCTGGTAAACCTCATGGATCTTTCAAGGAACAATCTATCAGGAGAGATGCCAGTAGAGCTTGCAAGCCTTCTTCATGTGGGAACCTTGAACTTGTCACAGAATCATTTGGTGGGAAAAATACCAACACAGATTGGAAAATTTGAATGGTTGGAATCTTTAGATCTATCCAGAAACAAGCTTTCGGGTCCTATTCCTCCAAGCATGGTTTCAATTAGATTCATGAGTTACTTGAACTTGTCATTCAACAACTTGTCCGGAGAAATACCAACAGCAAACCAATTTCAAACCCTTAATAATCCATCAATTTATGAGGGTAATCTAGGACTTTGTGGTGATCCATTACCAAAAAAGTGCTCTGAAATTGTTGGACCATCGCGTATTCCTGGTGGAGTTGAAGATGAGGAAGATGAAAATGGGCATGACAAGCTATGGCTCTTTGTTAGCGTGGGACTTGGTTTCATCATGGGATTTGGGTAGTTTGTGGCACTTTGTTCATCAAGAAGTCTTGGAGACACGCTTATTTTCAGTTTTTTGACAAAACAAAGGATCGGTTTCTCACATTTTTGGCATTAAATGTTGCTCGTCTGAAGAGAAAAATGTCGGAGAACAATAGACCTGGGGAAACCTGATCTGAAGTTACCAAGCATGTGTGAAGATGAGTAATTGCTTCTTTGCAGCAATGTTTAGAATTTCAATGGCTTAGAAGTATTAGTAAATTTGCTGTAAAAATGCAAGTGTTTTGTGATAAAGATAAACTTCTCGTAATGCTGCAATCCTTTTGTGAAAAAATAAACTTATAATACTGTCTAAGTTTCTACCTACAAGAAAATTAATTTTGTTATCTGATGATCTTTAATATGTATACTTTCATCTGATATCAACCTTTACCGAATCCTCAATCATCTAATGAATATGAGTAGGAAGCATAATGTCACGAAAGCTTCTTTTAAGGAGACTCAAATGAGGATGATGTTTCCAATAAAGAAGTAAATGTATATTCCTTATTTGAGTTTTTATCTTATAATATAGTTAAAATTGTGCAAGAAGCTCAAGTTGAAGAGACACCAATTGTTCTTGAAGATGATAATTGAAATGATTTTGCCAATTCAAGTTGAAGGTTCAAGAAATATTATTGAAGATAATTTCCCCAAGGTAATTGATATGTTTATGACTATATTAAGAGTAACTGAAGACAAGAAAGTTGTTCTTGACAAAAAAGAAAACAACTGAAAAGGTGAAGATTAATGGAGAGCATATTGAGCAAAATTTGGAGAGACACAAAAGCCAATTGAGCATTGTTTGTTTGTGGAAATCTTTAAATTATCGAAGTGTCACTAACAAATTCATAAGAAAATGAAGTATGGCTACTTTCACGTTTCAAGAAAAGTTAATGCAAAGTGCTGCACATTCGCATTGTAAGATCAATTACTCCTTCATTGTAAGTTTTATCCTCCGACAATTTTTGCCATTAGTAAAACTCGAGAATGATTTTTTTTTAAGAAGAGGAGACTAATGATGGAAGCGTATGGAAATAAAATATATTAGAAATTGTATATTTTGGGGCAATTTAATATTTGCAATAGTCTTACTTGTGTACTCACGTTATTGTTTATGTTTTCCATACTACTTAATAAATTGCCCTACCAACCTTTCCCGCGCTTCCGAACATCTTCAACAAACATTTGACTCAGTCAACATAAGTGATTCATGTGCTCGGCACATGTAGGGACTTAAATGAACAAGTTGAAAACTTGCTTGGGACCAAATGGAATAAAACTGAAACGATAAAGCCCAAAATGCAGCCGTTTTTGCTCTGGTCGTTAATTCACAAATAACAGTTACGTATAGTGTCGTGAGCAAACTAATGTCATGCCATAGGAGCCATTCAATCCAATTGCATACTATTTAGTGGTCGTTAAATTTGAGAAATGTTACTCTTAATATGTTGTTTAAAAAATTATAATTTATGATATTACTATGGTTCGATCATTGTTGGTGCGGGTAAAATTACTTCGCATAATCTCTTGTAGAACATTTTAATACTATATATGATTTTTTTTTTAACATGTTAGAGTGAGTTTTGAAGTCCAACATAAAAAAAAAAAATGTGAGATTTGAATTTGCACATACAAAATATTTCACTTGCAATTACTTTTGGAGAAAGTTTTTGTTCCGTAAAATTTGCCCCGAATTTTATAATTGTTTCGTTTATGTTTGAAGTTAAAAGTATATTTTATAAATGTTTCCTTTATGTTGGAAGTAGCATTGCATCGAGAAAAAATAGGGTGGGGGTGGGTTAGAAAAAAGTGCAAAAGATAATGTAAATCACCTCGATCTTGCCGATTTTACACACTATTGCCGAATCTGTTAACCAATTATGATTATATTTTGTGGGATAATAAAACCCCTTTGATGCAATATAATCTTGATCATCTTTGCTCACGCTATTGGAATTTTCTTCTCACTCAGGAATTCCAAGGTGGATTAGATTGAACAATTCTTTGGACCAATGAATACCTAATTTTGACTATATATGTGTAGACTGTAGTGTAATCATTCTGGTTTGAAAAATGACCCACTGAAATGGAATAAAATGGACGCTTTTCATAATAGGTCAATGCGCTAAATAGTGCATCCACACTGGAATTGCAGAACTTTATTGACTTCACCAAGCCTGACGGTTACTTCCGATATTCTTCTTGGAAAATTTTAGCATGTGACTATTCATTGCATGAAAAGTCTCTGGAGTGAAGGAGACGCAAAATGTTCATCCAATAAAATTGCAGCGTGTTCGTAAAACCGTTATCAGCATAAATTTTACCCGAGACTTGCACCATGGAAGATGTGGACGTGGCGAAATTCCACGTTTACATGCATTGCACATTTACCCCATCAGTATCTTTCAATAATTCATGGAATTGTGAGGTCAATAACAAAACAGTCAATCCCACTTGAGTCTTTGGATTTTATAGGTATACATAGTAGTCTGAGTTGCATATCTTTTCAGTAAAACAAAAGCAATCCTGTTGCATATTGCAGACATGGGTGAAAAAAATTGTGCCTTCTGGGCACTTCTGTCTATTTTACTGTTATCAGGAATTTTGCACCTGGAAACCGTAAAAGCACTTGGTTCAGGCTGCAAAGAAGTTGAGAGGAAAGCACTTCTTCAGTTCAAACAAAACCTTGCAGACCCTTCAGGCCGGCTCTCGTCTTGGGTCGGAGAAGATTGCTGCAGATGGAGAGGAGTAAGCTGCAACAACAGAACGGCAAGTGTCATCAAGCTCAAACTCAACAACCCATTTCGAGAGAGATTTGACACGTATGAAGATGATGCAGGACACGAATTGGGCGGTCAGATAAGTTCATCTCTGCTTCAGTTGAAAGATTTGAGATACTTAGACTTAAGCATGAATAATTTTAAAGGTGTCAAAGTTCCAGAATTCATTGGATCACTAATGGAACTGAGATATCTCAACCTATCAGGCTCATTTTTCAGTGGGACTATCCCTCAAAGTCTTGGAAACCTCTCAAATTTGCTTTATCTTGATCTCAATAATGTTCTTGATCAATCAAATCAAATAGGCCTTGGATGGCTTTCTGGTCTTCCTTCCTTGAAACACCTTAACTTGGGAGGGGCAGATCTTAGCAAGGTGGCAGCATATTGGCTTCAAAGTATTAGCATACTTCGTTCTCTTGTTGAGTTGCACCTGCCCAATTGTAATCTTCCCATTCTACCTTTCCATTTTCCATCTCTGAATTTCACATCCCTTCAAGTGCTTGACCTCTCCAACAATGGTTTCAACTCAACAATACCTCACTGGTTGTTCAACATCACTAGCCTTTCAAGTCTGGATCTCAACACCAACGATCTGCAAGGTGATATCCCAGATGGATTTGCCAGCTTGAATTCTCTCCAACAGCTAGATTTGTCCGGAAATTCATTCCTTGGAGGCCGGCTCTCCAGAAATTTGGGAAAGCTATGCAATTTGCGGACTTTGAAGCTTTCTAGAAACAATATCAGTGGTGAGGTGAGTGATTTCATTGATGGTTTATCTGAATGCACCAATAGCAGCTTATTAGAGAAACTAGAGTTAGGATTCAATCAACTCACCGGTGATCTGCCCAGTTCTTTAGGATATCTTAAGAACTTAAGATATCTTGAACTTTGGCTCAACTCCTTTGTTGGTTCAATTCCACCATCAATAGGAAACTTGACCTTTTTGAAGGAATTGTACCTCTCATCTAATCAAATGAATGGGAAATTCCCAGAAAGTTTTGGGCAGCTCTCAGCAATTGAAGTGCTAGATCTCGATGAGAACCCATGGGAAGGTGTCATAACCGAAACTCATTTTAGGAACCTCTCTAACCTTAAAGAAATTTCATTATATAAACAATCGGCAAACATTTCCTTGATTTTCAACATCAGTTCTCATTGGATTCCTCCTTTTAAACTCACATTCATCAAAATTAGATCATGCCAACTAGGTCCAAAATTTCCAACATGGCTAAGAAATCAAACTGAACTGACAACTTTGGTTCTGAACAATGTTAAGATTTCAGACACCATACCCGATTGGTTCTGGCAATTGAACTTGACCCTAGATGAACTAGATGTAGCTTATAATGAATTAAGTGGAAGAATTCCGAATTCCTTAGGCTTTCGCTTTCCAGGCACAGTTGATTTGAGTTCAAACAGCTTCGAGGGTCCACTCCCACTCTGGTCATTCAACGTTACAAAGCTGTACTTGAGGGATAATTTGTTTTCTGGGCCAATTCCTCGGGACTTTGGCCAAAAAATTCCCTTCCTGACAGACTTAGATATCTCTTTTAACTCTCTAAATGGTAGCGTTCCCAAGTCCATACGCAATCTGCAACAATTACTAACATTAGTCATCTCTAACAATAATTTGTCCGGTGAGATTCCTCGATTGTGGAACAACATATCTTCCCTGTATATTCTAGACATGTCAAATAATAGTCTTTCTGGTGAAATTCCAGAATCAATTGGTTCTCTTCTTTCAGTCAGGTTCTTAATACTCTGTAACAATCATCTTTCTGGCGAAGTCCCTCCTTCACTGAAAAATTGCTCAATGATGGATAGTCTTGATCTTGGAGACAATCAACTATCAGGCAACATTCCAGCTTGGATAGGAGAAAGCATGCCATCATTGTCAATTTTGCGCCTGCGATCCAACCACTTCAACGGAACCATTCCTCCTGAATTGTGCAAGCTTTCTGCTGTTCACATATTGGACCTGTCACACAATAAACTGTCGGGATTCATTCCTCCCTGTGTAGGAAATTTCAGTGGTATGAAAGTTGAACCTCCAGATTCTGTTAAATACGAGGGAAGTTTGCAAGTGGTGTTAAAAGGAAGTGAATACAAATTTTATACCACTCTTTACCTTGTAAATCTTATGGATCTGTCAAGCAACAATCTATCAGGGGAGATGCCGGTAGAGCTTACAAGACTTATTCATTTGGGAACCTTGAACTTGTCGAGGAATCATTTGGTGGGAAAAATACCAACACAGATTGGAAAATTGGAATGGCTGGAATCTCTAGACCTATCCAAAAACAAGCTTTCTGGTTCTATTCCTCCAAGCATGGCTTCACTTACATTCATGAATCACTTGAACCTGTCATACAACAACTTGTCCGGAGAAATACCAAAAGCCAACCAGTTTCAAAGCCTCAATGATCCATCAATTTATGAGGGTAATCCAGCACTTTGTGGCGATCCATTACCAAAAAGGTGCTTTGATGGAACGCCGGGGGTTCATGGTGGAGATGAAGATGAGGAAGATGAAAATGAGCATGACAAGCTATGGCTCTTTGTCAGCGTGGCACTTGGTTTCATTGTGGGGTTTTGGGGAGTTTGCGGCACTTTTATCATCAAGAAGTCTTGGAGATACACTTATTTCCAGTTTGTTGATAAAATAAAAGATCGATTTCTCACATTTTTGGCATTAAATGTTGTTCATCTGAAGAGAAAAATGTTGGAGAAGGATGGATCTGGCGAAACCTGATCTGAAGTTACCAAACATATTTAGAATTGTAATGGCATACTATTTGTTGTTGCTTTTGGTACTACCTCTACTCGAACTATGACTTGTGATAGGGTTAAGATTCAACCAACATACCACAAGCCAATAACGGAGGTAGTTATTGTAAGCTTGTTGTAATTCTGCGAACCCTTTTGTGTTTAAAATAAAGAGAGTTAAATTGCTGGTATATGAGTTCAAAAAGCAAGCAAATGTATTTATTAAAGATGGATCAATTTCTTTCTAGCTTGTTCGAAATGAGACCATTAGTACCTTGTAAGAGACATCAAAGTGGATTAACTCGTTCATTCAATGACCTAATTTAAACACTTTACATATTCTAGACAATTATAAATGCACATGCATTTGTAATTTGTTCTCTAAGTCCATGTTCGGTTGCAAGAAAAGTAAAATGAAGAGATGAAGAGAACAGGCAATTAAAGCTGCAAAGTAAAATGTCATGCTAAAAGAAAAATCAACAATGCTTCTGCATTTTTAAACTTCCTTTTTTAGCCTTGGTGGAGCAAGTATATCCAAAATGCCCACGCCCCACTTATTCTCCAAGCTCATAATGAGCAACAAACTGCTTTGACAATCCAAAATTCTTATCCAAACCAATATCACTCTCATTTCCTTCAGGAATTGAGGCCTCATTAGACTTCTCAAAACCATGCCTTCAGCTAATCTAGAATCACATTATTCTTACTAATGCTACTTCAATCCACAAAGTTGCAATTTACAGTGAAAACATCTTTTGAATTATCAAAATCTTTTAAACAACTACATGTTGGCTTGTGTTACAGGGCAACTTTATTTCAGTCTCTATTTCTAAAAGGCATTAAACTAACCTCTCCAGCCTATGCCTATCAGACTATCAAATCTACAGAGACTAGCAACAATTTTCACCATTAAAATCCAGCATCACCAATGTTAAAAAAAAATAAATCCAGAATCGCCATTGAAAAAAAAAGACATCAACACTAATTTACTTGCATAAAAACTGAAGAAATTAAAAGATATTCTTAAATTTAAAATTGAAAACCTGAGAACGAAGATCGATAGATTGAAGCTGATAGATCGAAGCTGACAGAATCAATAATCGTTCCACTGTTCGAAACCGAGAGATCGAAGCTGAGACTGAGATATCGAAGTTGAAAGTGTGAGATCGAAGCTGAGACGCTGTAAGGAAGATGATGAGACACTGTTAAAACTTGGAACGGTTTATATGCTCAAAAGCTGTCACCGGCGCTCTTTATTGCCGGTGACAGCTGCTGGAAGTTGAGAGAGAGAGAGGATCCTTCGATTTTGAGTGAGAGGCTGTGGTATTATGAGAGAATTAGGGCTTTTAATTGCGTGGATTTGTTTAAGGATAAAATTGAAAAATTAAACTTAAGTGAGGTTAAAATAGGAAAACCATATCTTTTAATTGCGTGGAATTCAAATTTCCTTTCACATTTAGAAGGAAACCAAATTCCTCAAATATTGGAAACTGGGGTTGGAAAGGAATTTGTTTTCCAACCGACTTTTGCCAACCGAACAAAGGAAAATGCAGAGGAAATGGAATCCTGCCTTAATTTCCAGCAACCGAACATGGCCTAATATGAGTACATTCATTCGATGTCTAACAAAATTGTATCGGTTCAACTCCTAAAAATAGGTGTGCAAAATGTTTAGAATTCGAATCGCTCATAGTAGGGAAGAGAATCCAGCTTTTAGTCAAAAAAAATCTAACAAACACTTTTCAAATTATTTTTTTTTCTTATAAAAAAAAACCATTTAGATTATGTTAATGGTGTGGTTTTGCAATTGCAACGGATATTTTTAAATTTTAATATTGTAAGTTCAAGTTTAATTTATACAAATTGAAATAGAGAAAAACACTACAGACATCATCAAGTGTGGCAACATATTGGTCCATCCTTGCGCTACAAAATTGTAAAATTAAAAGGTATACGGAGGATAAAAGGGTAAAATTATCGAGAAGCTCCATCCACCGACGCGCTCACGCGCTTCTTTGATAACGCGAAATCCAGTCCACAGTAGGTTTCCTTAACCGATCCAGGAATAGAACAAATGTATTAATACTCCCAATCACCCCTCTTTCAAATTCATTCCTTGGTCCATACTTCACTTAACTCTCTGAAGCAGGAAAGAAAATCAACGCAATGGCGACAGCATTCCTTCACCCTCAGAACTGCCTTCGCAATTCCCGATCCTCTCCTCGCTCCCCTGGCCCTAACCCTAATCTCTTCAACAATCGCCCCCGACGAAAGCGGCGATCCGGCGACGATCAGTCTCGTTCCTCGACGGTGATCAAATTTCCCTCACAAAATAACCTTGTGATCGGCCAGGTCAAAATCCTAAAACGCGGGGAGGCGGTGCTGCCGCCTAGCTTGATCAAGAAGGAGGACGCTTCCGAGGAGCAAATCGCAGTATGTAGCAGCAATGTTGAGTCTGATAACGTGGATTTCTTCGCTGGTTCGGCGTTCTTCTCCTCGCCGCCTCCCAGCGTGGTTCCTCTCCCGCGGTTTTTGGCTATTAACGTAAACTAAACGTCGACTTGTGGTTTGGTGTGACTTGTGAGCGCGGGTTTTGCTTCGTGCCTTCAAAATTCAAAATCAGAAGGATTGGGATTTCGCAATCGAAAACGACCTCGTTTTAATTAGATTTTTCCAATTTTCTTTCCTTTTCTGTCTGTTATTTTATCGATTAGAGTTGGTGGGTGTACATAATACAGTATGTCCTCGTAGGCTGATGTCATGTGGTAGCGGGGCATTTTTCGTTTCTTTAATCGCTTTGTTTTTGATCTACTTTGATATAAACGACTCCCTTCCCTTTTGTAACCGGGTGAAAGACAAATGATAATTTCAGAAAGTATATGGGGTTGTTTCTTCAATAATATTTTATTTTTAATAAAAATATATACAGTGATTAATTAATAGAAGAAAATATGGAAAAATCACTGGAACCATTAATAAATAAATTTTAAAGGAAAATTTTCTCCGTATTATTTTTTTTATTATATATATATCTAATTATTATAAAATTTTAACATATTTTTTGTACTACTTTTATTTTTAAATTTATATCAATCAACTATTTTCACACTAAAAAATAATTATTTTATCCTTGAATAAATTAAAAAACTATTATAATTACAAGATTTCTCCTAAATTTAATAAAATAAATAAATCTCAAAATCTAAAAATTTTAATTTTTTATAATTATAATTTTATTTAAAAATTATCATGTTAATTTTTTAGTAATTATAATATCATTTAATTTGTATAGAGAAGTTTCTTAATTTTAATTGTATGGAAGTTTATAATAATTATTGAGAGCTTTTCTCTTCATTTTAATTTTTATAAACTTCTCTATACTTAATTTATTTACAAGAATTAAATGAAATTATAATTACAAAAAAAATTAAAAAAATGAACATGATAATTTTTAAATAAATTATAATTATGATTATAAAAAAATTAATATCTTAAATTTTGTGATTTATTTATTTTATTAAATTTAAAGATATTTTTGTAATTATAATTTTTTATTTTTAAAAATTTTGTAGAATAAAATAGTCTTTTAATTTATTTATTGGTTATTTTTAATCTCAAAGTAGTTGATTGATATAAATTTAAAAATAAAAATAAAATAAAGAATATGTTAAAATTTTGTGATGATTGGATGTATATATAATAAAAAAAATGTGACGGAGAAATAATTTTTCAATTTGAAATTAATCCGGGTCGGGTTCATGCTCATTCTAAATTCAACCGACCCGGTGAACCCCTTCAGATATTTTGTTGATCACACTTTATCCATTCCCGCCACAAAGCACTTGTAACTGCCGAGCTTCACTGCACTTACCTTTTACAACCAGCGTCACAAATGCCTCCATGCCTCCTCTCTGCTCGTCCTCCCTCTCCACTCATAACCTGCCGCGTGTCACCCGGCGCAGTACGCACCCCTCCACCCCCAGCGCCCCCATCTTCTCTCCCTCTAGACCCTCCTGCGGCCAACCTCCCATCTCTAACTTGCGCCCTCCAGTGCCCTCACTTCCAATCGTACGCATCCCCCTCATATTAAAAATCACAATGACTCCCTAATTTCATTAATAAAAAGGTTAATTTATCTATTTCAATTGTTTGGAAATTTTTCAGGTGCTCTGGTTGTACGCAGGAGTTCAATCTCCACCGTCCGATCATCGTCGAAGAGGCTACCGATTTTTTCGAGAGTCTTGGTCTTTCAGATTTCACTTTCGATAGCTGTAGACTGGTATGCACGCATGTATCTTTCATTCTCAATTGATTTTATTTTCTACTTTTTTTATAATTTTGAAAATTTAGGGTTTTTGAATCTTATTAACGAGCTTTGCTAATTAACAGTACGGATGGAGGTGTCGAGCCAAATTGGCTGTACGTGGCACCGCGACAAGCCCTCTGATTGGACTGTATCAGGAGGGGACTCATAATGTAGTAGATATTCCACACTGTAAAGGTTTGTTCTAATTTTATATTTGTTGTTGATTAAGTTTGGGACTGTAACTTTCAAACTTTTCTATATTGTATTTAATGGTGAATATTTTGACTAATTGTGGATTTTTACTGATTTTGCAGCCCATCATCCTCGTATTAATGCTGCTGTTGAGCTATTGAGACAAGGTTTTTTCTTTATTGTTTTATTTTTTTAATTTTATTATGTTTTCTAGTTTTTGAGTTTCAACATACGTACCGTTTGGTTTTCTTTAGTTTCCTATTTGCATTTTGAAGTAAAAATTTAGCTTTTTTTCTCCCTTCTAGAAAACCTCAATTAGATATTTTTGGAAAATGGCCTTTTTTTTTTTTTTGTTCTCTGCTTTAAGTTCTTTGCTCACAGTTAGACCATGGCCAATGCTACCTTTATTTGTTTTTATGAGATCTTTCATGCAAATTTCTTGGTAGTCATTGTTTATGTTGTTCTGTGTGCTATTTGTAGGAATTAAAGAGTTAAATGTTGAGCCATATGATGAGGATGAGAGGACAGGTGATTTGCGATATGTTCAGGTGACTAATCCGATTAACATCTACTGAATACCTATTGAAAATGTATTATTAATTAATAAAGTTATTGTAATATGCAACCGTTTAAAAGTTAATAAAATTATGTGTGCGCAGATGGCTGTGACAACTTATAACACATCCCTTCCCGCCTCAGAAAGATATAGAAATGGTTGTTACTTGTTAGCTAAGTGCATTGCACTAATAGAACGTTCAATTTTGGACATTTCAAATAATACTTGAACCATTTTTATTGAAGTTACGTGGCATGTTTCCTTTACCAGGAAAAGTACAGATTACTTTAGTTTGGAATTCAAGAAATGAAAAGTCCCCCAATTCGGACAAATTAGAGGCCTTAGCCAAGGTGAGCCACAACCTTGACTTTTTTGGCTGCAATTCTTTTGCATTTTTGCTTTTTGATATATCAAGTCTCCATTACAATTTGCAGTTTTTATGGAGAAATGGTGGTTCAAGGAGCCGTGAGCATTACATTCACTCTGTATGGGCGAACTTTCAGACATCAACTAATAATGTGAGTTAAATTTTGACTTTTAATTTGATAGAAGAACTAGTTTGAATGAGTGTCCCATGTGTTTGTTGGTTCAGTGTTCAATTAGTTTGTGCTTTTATTGATAGCAGAAGACTAATATCAATGATGGTGGAACAAAAAGGATAATAGTTGCTTCAATTATTAAGAATATGCTTCTTACTTTTGATCGTTTTAATCAATGTAAGATGCTTTGTAATTTCATATGATTCTTCAGATAGGCCTGGTGAGAGGAAGGTCACATACGTAGAGTTGTGACTCTTTGGATATTTTTATTCTCCTTCTTGACATATTTTGGTGAGGGAGGGGAAGTGAACGTTATACATTGTTGCCGATTTACAAATGATATGAATGTTTGAAAATTTGGAAAAGTTTTATTGATGATGCAGGTAATATTTGGCAATAGGTGGAGGCATCTTTTAGGAGAAACTGACTTTTGGGAAAACGCTGGAGGAATTGATATATCTTTGTCTTCATCCAGTTTTGGCCAAGCAAACACACGGGTATGCGTATCTTCTACTCCAGCCATTTTTTCTTTGGTTAATTTGGAATGCTTGTAGGTAAACTGTTACAATAAAGGATTTATGAAGATACTGCTTATGAAGATAGTGCTTCTCAACTTATGCTTCTTAGCTGATGCAATAATTAGTTGGCATACAATTTCAGGATGAGATATGTCATTATCTGAAGTGATAGATGATGTATCGGGTTTTAAAATCTTAATTTGACGCTCCCTTTGGCATTATTGCATCTCATGAAGCTTCTTATCATGTTGATTACAGGACTTGAAAAGTAGCTAAACAAAACTAACCATTTCTAGCTTCAAAATTTTGTACTTGATGTTACTCTGTCAAATGCATCTTTTTCAGGCTTTTGATATCTTGCTCCGGAAATTACAAAAGTATGTCCCTTATGGAGCATCTGTCACTGATTTGTATGCAGGAGCTGGTGTGATTGGATTATCATTAGCCGCTGCTAGAAAATGCAGGCAAGAACTGAATGATTTTAAATGCTGTGTCTGAACTCCCACTCTTATTCCAAATAAAAATCATATTGATTGCAATTTAATTTTTTCATTTTTCAGGTCTGTTAAATGTGTTGAGATAAATAAAGAATCACAGCTATCTTTTGAGAAGACAGTGAGCCGCTTACCTAAATCTGTGGATGGCAACATCAGCTGGCACAATGCAGACAATTCAGTAGTTAAGTGTTTAATTCTCCAAATTAAATTTATTATCATATCCATCATAGGATTCACCCTAGAATTTCATACTTTAAATACCTCTGTGTTTTATTTTCACAAGATCATAAGGTAATTATTCTTGTTAAATTTGGCTAATCTGCAAATTTTTTGAATTTTATATGTGACACGAGAAAAACGGTCAACTGTTGAGTTCACGAGATTTTCCCTTAACTATGTTGTGGGTGCAGAACTAATTTATTTTTTTCTCAACTTATTTTTTAGGAACCTCTATCTTGGCTTGTGGGATCAGATGTGCTTGTTGTTGATCCTCCTAGAAAGGGATTGGACTCATCTCTTGTTGATGCATTACAGAGTATAGCATCAGCAGAGCATAAAGCTAAATCATCATCAAAAAGGTAGGATATTCTCATGGTTCTTAGGCATCAACTCTAGGATCTATTGCTTATAAGGCTCATTTTGTCAAGGGTAAGGCTCATTTTGTCCCACCCAGTTGCTTTTAACGCTCAATTCATTTTATTTTTAATAAATTCCCTTGCCTTTGCAAGTTCATTTGATTATAAAATAAAAAAAAAAAAAAAAGCACAGAAGGTCTTGGATCTATTGCTGGACCTGACTGCTCTGTTCAGTTACACTTTGAAAAATTGAGTAATTAATTCTTTGCAAATTGTTAATCTGTTTTACGTTGACTTCAGTTCATCCTCGAAAGTAAAAGAGGAAAAGAGACCATGGATTTTACGAGCAAAGGAGGCTTCAGTTCAAATTGGAAGCAAAGCAAATTCTGAGAGTCAATCACTTCCTCAAACCCTCATTTATATAAGCTGCGGATGGGAAAGCTTCAAAGAGGTACTTCCACAGTCAAACTGTCAAGGAACTAGGTTATATTCTGCTGGTTATCCTGAAACCATTTCGTGGAATATTTTTTCAATGTAATTATGGAGAACTTGTTTAACAGGATTGCGAATCATTATTGTCTAGCAAGTCGTGGCATTTGGAAAAAGCCCATGGTTTTAATTTCTTTCCTGGCACACAAAGGTATTGTTATTTCATTGAGTGACCTATCTGATTTTCTTTAGAAAATTAAAGTACGATGTGATTATTGGAGCTATGTTGTCATGTTGTATACATTCCAAGTGATTTTGCATAATGGTTGCAGCATTGAAGTGTTGGCTGTGTTCAAGAGGGGTCAAGGTCTCAAGAAAAAGAAATCGGCTAAAAAGAAGAAGAAAAACGCGTGATTAACGTGTCATGAATTTAGTTGAAATTTGACATGTCGGATTGGTCTGCAGTAGCAATGGAAGAAGAGAGAGAAGCTAATTTACATGTAAGAAGAATAGGAACCATTAAGATATTTAAATGGAAAATATTTTGTACGTCATCACTAATTTTTCTGTTGTAAAATAATAATATGTTCATGTTCTGTATCTTCTCCTCAAAAAACAAGAAACTGAAAATGTGAACTTCACTTGACCAAAATGTGTATGGAAAGAATGTATGTTACCCATCTCCTTCAGAATTTGATGAAAGAATGCTAAACTGGATATAAAAATTCAAGAACAAACATGAAGAGATGTTTTTCTCCGGAAAAACTGCTGCTCCCGCTATTCAGTGTTTTTGTCCACTCTTAGACCTCTCCAGGTGTGGAAAAGCCGTCAAAATATTGAACGCCCTTAAATCTTGTCTGGTCAGGATCCCAACCACTGGAGATACCTGCAAATGGAGTACACAATAGGTTACTGATATTTACATCTCAGAGAAAGCTTATTGCTAATAATGGGCAGTACAAATTACATTAAGATGATCAATGAGAGAAGATTAATAAACTTACCCCTGCTGCTTCATACTTCGGTACAACAAGCAAATGGCGGAGTCCAACTTGCCTGAAAAGCACCATAGCTTTTGCCACTGACATGCTCTCGATGACCGTGTAAGGAGTTGTATTGGTAAGAGGATGCAAATCAATGTACATCTCCATTTCCTCGCTTGTTACAGCCACCTCTTCAATCTTGCCCTCTCTCTCTGCAAGCTCAACCCAGGAAAATTTCTCTCTCACTTCCCATTCCTCTGTCCTCCTTTTTTCTGGCAGAAACCACTTTTTCTTCAGTGCTTGAACAAGGTGCGCTCTTAGGATTAATCCATGCAATTCTGTGGCAGCATTAGCCAGCCCTGATGGTGGCATCACACCCTCATCTAAAACAGGGAAACCATTGTGTGTTGTGTTTCTCAGTACGTCAACAATTCGGGACACCTTTTCAATTCCAGAGAGAGTAACTACTGGTGGCTTAGCATCAACTAGCTCGCCAACAGTTAGATTTCTCATCCATGGTTCAGGATGTGCATCCAAGAAAGGCAGGCCTTTTAGTTCCAGTATAATTTCATATATGCTTGGATTGAAGTTGTCTCCAACTGTTTTGGCTATTAGAAGAACAATCATTGTAATGGGAAGTAACAGGAGATTGTTGGTTAGTTCAAGGAATATGACACAAAGTGAAACGGTCATTCGCATTGAGCCAGCCATGAGGGATGCAGCACCAAGAACAGCATAAAGCCCCTGGTCAATGTTGGTGTATGATCCCATGGCCATACCAAGAAGGCGGCCATATGCCGAGCCCATGAGTATAATCGGGAGGAATAGTCCAGAAGGCACAGCAATGCCAAAAGTAATGAGTGCCAAAATGCAATACAGTACGAAGAAAATCAGGATGGAAGATGGTTGAAATTCAGTGGGAGTGTTGGAGGAGAAGATGTTTCGAACAGCATCATCGTTGGTGGTAAGGAGGAGAGTTGCTAGATCATTGTAGTATCCACTTGGGCAATTGAATTGCTTGAAGTTCCCCGATCGTCCATTGGTTGGGCAGGTCTCTGGAAATGAGGGATCACAAGCTTTGCACTTGGCAAGGAAAGGAAGGCAATATTGGCACACTGAGGTGAAGACTGAGACACTGAGAGCGAGAAGTAGCTTATGCATCTTTCCCTTCCTGCAATGAAACAAAGTGCAAATACAAGTTGAGCTGTGATTTTCAGCTTTCTCAACTGTGATACAAGTCTTGGGAGTGAAACTTAGCATCATAACAGAGATTTTGGAATTTGAATGCAGCATAATTGAGAAACAATGCAGGTCAATTGAGTTGCTTACTGGTTAATGAGATTGTAGAGTCTGAGAACTTTATGCAGAACGTGATTGTAGAAGCCTCCCAAAATTCCACCAATGATGCCAATTAGAGTTACAGGAATGATATCCATTACATGATATCTAACTGGAACATCACTCACATCAAACATGATAAGCCCTCCAGAACCAAAAAGCCCACATTTCCCAGAATTGCATACTTCAATAAAAGCTCTGAGCACCACCACCACAACTGCTGTGCTGAAGAAAGTTCTCCAGAGAAGTGCACTTCTCCACCATGTTGCTACCTCTTCTAGAGCAAACAGGACACCACCCACTGGCGCCCTGAAAGCTGCACATACGCCTGAGGAAGAGCCGCATGTGATGAGATCACGACGGTCACGGTCATTGTTGAAGTACCGAAGCCATTGCCATTTTATACGGTGATTATCAGGCCCTCCTTGCCCAAGTAATGAAGCAATGCAACTGCCTATATGCACCAGAGGCCCTTCTTTTCCCAAATCTAGCCCTGCAGAGACAGCTCCAATGCTTCCAACAATCTACAATCATAAAGTGAAGAAATCAGACATACTTAACTAATTCAAAACAGAGAATAAGGGAAAAAAATGGAAGTAATAATTTTTCAGATATTCCAGGTCCATTGCTCTCATTTCCTAGCTTCATCCTACTATGTTAATTTTTTTTTTCCCCAAAATATACAAACTTCCACATAAAACGACTTTGAGAACCTATACAAGTTTCAAGTGGTAATGGATTTTTCAATGGATGTTCATGGATTTCTGCAATCTTTTGTTAATATAAAGTTATGAGCCAAAGAAGAAAAGATGATTGCTAGATATTACGAAGCTCAAGAAATGGATAAATTTCTGAAGTAAGCTGGATCATGGACCCATTTCCTGGTCTAAATTCAGTGGCAATGAATAGGCAAGTTTGTGTTTGAAATGTCATTTCAGAACAGAAATCAACCCACTTTGGAAATTCTACTTCTGATTCAATCCACCAATAGAAGCAAGATTCTACTCTAATTAAAGCCACAAGAATCCTTATTGAAACTGATATAAAGCTTAGTTAAAAATTTTCATTTTATATATGAGCTTGTAAATTTAATTATAAGTTGATCTACCTTGACAATCAATGTTGTGGCTCCAAACATGTTAGGCGTATCAACACCATTGAGATAAGCTTTGATTTCTGGAATTCCAGGACCGGCAGCAGTGGGTGCAAAACATACACAAAGAACAGCAGCAACCAGTGTCAGAACAAAATTAGCCCCAGTGAAATAGAGGAAGCCTTGTAAGTACCTGTCATCATCACAAACAGTTTCCAATTCATGACTTTGAATATTGTTCAAGAAAACTGAACGCTGTTAATTGTAATGCCTACCTGTCCTTCTCTATGAAGCTTACAACAGCAAGAAGCTTGTATCCAGCAATGTTCTCAACTGCAAGATTGATGAGGGTGGCAATCAAGCCGGTTAAGAGACCAACAAGACAGGCCAGCGTCCATTTCAAGAAGACATATTGCAACACTTGTACTTTGGATCTGCTTCTCCAATCATGCTTGAATAGATCATTTTCATTGATCCTGCAAAAGGAGAAATCACCCGATCAATTCTCAGTGAATGCTCTAAGAAGAAATTATAAAAAGATAAAAAGAGAAGAAAGATTGTTTTTAAAATGTTATATTTACTCATAATCTAAGCTCTCTATATGGGAAACTTTGGCTCCAACAATGGCTAATGGACTAGAAGATAATGTTCTGCTTCTTTTCAGAAGTGGCTGTTGCAATGAGTTGCTTTCAGGGTCTCTTTCTTCTTCCTCAGCTTCCATGTGGGCTTGTGTTGCTTTTGCCATCGGATTAGAATCCTCCTCCATTGAAGCAAACCAACACAAGTTTCAAATCTCAGAAGTTTTTTCGGAGTTGGTGGTTATGATCCTGTTATTGGCTCTGGATTGGAATGAACCAACTCTTTCTATTTGTCTTGCCGAAAAAGTATGGTCAAACCTTGTTATAAAGAACGCACTATTGGGACATGCCTTATACGCGAATAACAAGTGTTAATTTGCCAAATTACCAATTTGCCACCCTGGAAATGGAACTAGAGGGATACCGAAAGGGTAGGAGTAGGCAAAATGTTTTCCCACTTACTGGGGTCCATTTAGCCAATTAGTACTATAATTATGCTTGGAAATTGGAATGTAGCAAATAATTATTAAAACATTCTGCAAGTAGTGAATCAAAAACAAAATTATGCGGTTGATTATAATATTTGTAAGCAGATTTAATTTGAACCATCCTGCACCCAATATTCAGACTCTCATAAATTTGAGGCTGGTTTTTGATAACGATTTGCAGATGATAGCAACTACATTTCACGTTACTTAATTTGAGGCTGGTTTTTGATGATGATTTGCAGATGATGGCAACTACATTTCACGTTACTTTGGAACTTTGAGTAATGGCCAAGTATTATTTAAAATAATGATAATAATTTTGGTTTCCCAAAAAAAAAAAAAAAATATTACTCCTAGCTAGTGGAAATAATTCTTAAAAATATTTTCATGCAACATGTATGATGTTATTACGCATCCCAATTTTATATAATATAATTCTCCCATTGGATTCTTGTTGTTTCTAAGCGACAAATTATGAACATAGCACAAAACAAAGTCTTTACTTCGCTTCATATGCTAACTTTACTCATCTTTTGCGGCATCAACGTCGGGTCATTTTCATTCAAGAAAACGAAAAATATGGAAAACGTTGACAGATAAGCACAGCCTTGTTTGCACTTGTGCCAGCGAGACACTTGTGAAAATCAGAGCGGGGGATCACTCAGAGATCAAACGGTGGAGACTAAACTGGCTCTTCAAGTTAGTGGAGGGTTATCTTTTCCAGCTATTTCATCTTGGTCAAATAAATTCATTGTACGATTGATTGTCAGGGTATTTATACGGATTTTATTGGCCATATCAACATGGGCCATACCAACGTGAAAGTTCTGTTTCTACGTATCCAATCAGAGGATGGGTCCACGTGGCAAACATCGGTGAACGTGATCCATGCATGGATATCCGGCTGGAATGAATGTCTCACTTCTATAGCAATGTAGTAGTTTTTTTTTATTTCATTCTATTCAATTAGGGATTAAATTAACTCCATAAATCCTTGTCAACAAAATTAAATTAGATAATCCACATTTTTTATTTTAATAGCCAGACGGGATGGGGAAATTTAAAATTAATTTCTTAATCTTTTAATTTAAGTTTAGGTGGTTTACTAAATAAAACTATTCAAAAATCACTTGTTAAACAGCCAAAAATAATAATAATAATTTAATTGTTGATTAAAACTAATTAGATTATTAGCTTGGTGTAATATTTGGTATTTGATCGTCATCAAAGTCATCTATCTATTGAGATAAGAGTTATCTGCCAGATATATTTTGTTTTAATTTAATTTTTTTTTTGTCTTTGGAAAGTTGGTGTTGAAAAAACAGGAACGGGCAATTGAGCACGGAACATGAGGCATGTAGCTCGGCCACGTGTTTAATTCATTTATGAGAAGTTCGAATGTGAATAAAATTTGCAACCAAAACAATTTCGAGACGCCACTCTTTTTCCCCACCAAAAGTTGTGGACATGATGAAGTATGAACATATAACAATCAATTGATAATATTTAATAAAATAGCCTCTCAGAATGAAAACTTCAAAATAATAGATTCCAGTGTACCATTTATCACAGTAACAATATTTGACCAATTTTTTTAGTTTGTCATTTATAAACCCATATCTTATTTTTATAAACTTAATCCCAGAATTTTAGGGTTCGAAAACTAGTAGTTTACTTAGCCCCATCCATTACAATGACTTTTTCTGCCTGTCCAATTAGACTTTAGTTAGGTAGTAAATTACTTTCTCGAGCATGTGATATATTTCAAGTCTCTTCGCTGTCATTGTGGAAAATATTTTCTTCCAATTGTTAAGGAACTGTTGCAAACTTGTGAACTTTCACCATTTGAAAAAAAGTCCCACGTGAAAGGTTTAAGTCACTTAGTTGCCTATTAAACAAGTATAAATAGAGGCGATTTGTTTGTAAATGAATCAACAACAAAAAGCTTAGCTAAGGTACTTAAAGTACTTTGTTTAGTTCAAAATTTTTTATTATTTATTTTTTTATAACACATTATTAATAACTATTTGACTTAAATTTTTTATGAATTACGTCCAACTGGCTCTCAAGCATTCCCAAAAACGAATGTAAATACGCGTGCTAATAGTGGACGTACTCGAGAAGGCAAAAGAGGCTGTGGTTACTACCATCGTGGTGATCACCGGTATTCATGATACCGGAACAACAGAAATGGATGCCACCAGAAGCAGAACATCTATGAGAGGCATAGTAAAGAAATGGTGTACAAAGGAAAAATACTAGATATGATGATGAAGCAATTTGTCATCCATGTGGAGGAAAATTACTTTGGTCACGTATCTATAGTACGGACAAACATTTAGTATATATCTCTACCAAGCATCTAAGGAAGGGAAAACAAAAATTGAGACCAATTTAGTTGATAACTCAGGTCATATTGATCTGACTCATCTTAACGTTTCTAATTTCTTTGAAGACACAGAGGGGGAAAACAACCACTTAATTGGTGGTGGAAATATCCACATTAATTAAGCTCTCGTTATTATGCCATAATTATTAAGTTATGTTAACCTTTGTATTTTTCGTAGTTTCATCAGATGTACTTAATGTTTATATCTAATCCTATTATCTAACATGAATTTTTGTTTAATATAAGGTTATGGATTTTAGAAATAAATTATCTATTTTGGAATCGAAAGTTGAGGATGTATGCTTGGCTGACAGTGCAACCACACACACTATTCTTCAAGATAAAAAGTATTTCTTGGAAATAAAATTACTTGAAGTAAATACTATATCTTATCCTGCAGACCTAAGAGAAGGCTCCGAAAGAGTCATACTCTTGTTAGCAAGTGGAACAAAACTAATTTAAAATGCTTTATATTCATCAAGATCTAAATGAAATCTACTTAGCTTTTAAGATATCCACCGAAATGGATATCATATTGAGACTTTAAATGAAATAATGCAAAATATCTCTACATTACTAAAAGTGTCACCAGGAAGAAATACGTATTGGAAAAGCTCAAAGCATTCTCATCATGATCGTATTGCACAATCATAAATGCAATTGAAAGCTACGCGGTGATAAACTAGAAGTTCATAAATCCAAAAATATTTATGTTGTGGCATGATCGCCTTGGACACCCAGGATCTACAATGATGTGTAAAATTATTGAAAATTCTTATAGACATCCATTAAGAAACTAAAAGATTTTATTATCCAATGAAATTGGTTGTACTGCTTTCTCACAAGGAAAATATATGGTTAGACTATCCCCTTCTAAGGTTGGTCATGAATCTTCATCATTTTTATGAAAAGTTCAAGGAGATATATATGGACCAATCCATCCACTTAGTGCACCATTTCGTTATTTTATGGCTTTGATTTATGCATCCGCATAGTGGTCACATGTTTGTTTGTTGTCCACATGCAACATTGCATTTGCAAGATTGCTTGCCCAAATTATAAGATTAAAGGCACAATTTTCAGATTATGCAATCAAAACCATACGTCTGGATAATGCTGGTGAGTTTACATCTAAGACATTTTATGACTACTGTACATCAGTAGGTATCGATGTTGAACATCCAGTTTCTTATGTACATGCACAAACGGATTGGAGAAATCATTGATTAAGTGATTGTAGATAATTGCAAGAACTTTACTTATGCACACAAAATTACCAATATCTACATGGGGTCATGCTATTTTACATGTTGCGACATTAGTTCATCTTAGACCCACTGCTTATCATCAATATTTTCCATTACAGCTTGTATTTGGTCAACAACCTGAGATTTACCATCTACGCACTTTTGGTTATGCTGTGAATGTTCCTATATCACCCTCTCAGTGCACAAAGATAAGACCTCAATGTTGTTTAGGGATTTATGTCGGTTTCAACTCACCTTCAATTATTAGAAATCTTGAACCCCTGAAATGTGGTCTTTTCACCACACGTTTTGCGGATTGTCACTTTGATGAGACAATTTTTCCATCATTGGGGAATAGAAAGCCTCCTGAAGTAAGGCATGATTTTTCTTGGAAAATTTCACTTTATCTCATTTAGATTCTCGTACCAATCAATGTGAAAATGAAGTATGAAATATAGTACATTTGCAACAAATTACAAATCAATTACCAGATGCATTTACAGATGCAGTAAAGGTAACCAAGTCACATGTTTTAGCTATTAATACGCTAGCCGAGGTGATTGTTCATGCTGAACAATCAAGTATAAAAGCAACTAATGAGTTATCTATTACACGTCAGAAATGTGGTAGACCACTTAGTTCCAAAGACAGTGCTCCCCGAATGAGGAGAATGAAATACCAGGATCCTTTGAAAATAATGCTCGAGCTATAAATATATCTACATTAGCTTAATCACCAGTTCTAGAAGAACTGATGATCCCTGAAAAGACACAAATCCTTGAAGAGACAGCAACTATTGAAGAGGTACGAAAACAAAAAAAAATGAGAAAAAATCTACAAATTATATTTATACAAGAGAAATGTAGGATTATAATGAAATAAACATCGACAATGTATTTTTATTCATAATAGCTACTGAAATTAGAAATGATTTTGAGCCTAAAACTGTCGATCAATGTAAAAAAAAAGGGTGATTGGCTTAAATAAAAGAATCAATTCAAGAAGAATTGACTTTTCTAACTAAACGTGAAGTTTATGGACCTGTAGTTCAAAAACATGAAGATGTCAAACCCGTTTGATACAAATAGGTATTTGTAAGAAAATATAATGAGCATTAACGAAATCACTAGATACAAATTACGACTAGATACACAAGGCTTCTCGTTGAGACCTAGTATTGATTATGAGGATAAGAATTTTCCAGTGATGGATATTATTACATTTTGATTTTTAATCAGCTTAGCAGTCTTAGAAAGACTTGATATATGTCTTATGGATGTAGTAACTGCATATCTATATGTGTCACTTGACATTAATATTTACATGAAAATCCTTAAAGGATTTCAAAAGCCTGAAGCATATAAATCAAAGGATCATGATATGTGTTCAATCAAGCTACAATAGTCTTTATATGGACTGAAACAATCAAGAAGCATGTGGTACAATCATTTAAGTGAATTTTTAGTTAAAGAAGGATATTATCTTATTTGCCCGTGCATACTCATTAGATCTGGATTTGTAATTGTAACAGTTTATGTTGATGACATGAACCTAATTGGAACTCCCAAAGAGCTTCTAAAAACTGTTGAATATTTAAAAAGATAATTTGAAATGAAAGATTTGGAGAAAACAAAATATTGTCTCTGCCTGCAGATCGAGGATAAAACAAACGGAGTGCTTATCCATCAATCTACTTATGTTGAAAAAAATCTTAAAGCATTTTAATATGGATAATGCTCATCTGCTAAGCACTCCTATGGTTGTTCAGTATTTCGATCCTAAAAATGATCCATTCTACCCTAAAGAAGATGGTGAAGAGATACTTGGTCCAGAAGTATCATATCTAAATGTAATTGGTGATTTATTGTACCTAGCTCAATGTACCAAACCAAACATTGCATTCTCTATGAACTTGTTAGCGAGATTTAGCTCAGTGCTAACATGACGACATTGGAATGGCATTAAACATATCTTTCTATATATTTGCGGAACGACACACTTAGGTTATTTTATCCAAGTGAACCAACGGAGAATCCTGGTCTTATTGTTTATGTAAATGTAGGCTACCTCCCTGATCCCCACAAAGCCCATTTATAAACAGGTTATGATGAGAACCCCTCTAAATCAAGTTAAAAAAACCCACAACTATATTTGAAAGCCAATATGATCAGAATTCAGATAAAAGATCCAAACCCTTAAGAAGCTAAGTCTCAAGAACCCGGATTGCTAGATAAGACACCACAAAGGTTAGCAAATCCTTTGATAAGTCGAAAGTTCTTTCAAGAACAAGTTGAGAAAATCCTCTCAATGATATTAAACTCAATAATGTCAAAGTCTCTTCAAAATAACATAAAGAAGTGTTTATATAAGGTGGCTAACACTAATTTAACTTAAAAATAAGAGAAAATTTTAAAATTAAAAACCTGGACCCGCAGGACCCAAAGGGCCTTGGCCTGCAAAGCCACTTATTTTAAACGGGCCATAACTTGGTCATATGATGTCAGATTTTGACCCACAATATACCATTTCGAAGCTCTCGATGTAAAGAATGTATCTACAAAGTTATAATTGCTCCTCTGGCCCTTATTATACTTCAAAAATCATCCTCTTCGATGCTCACCACCTCGTTAGCTCGAATCAAGTGTACCAAGGCTGGTTCCTCCTCATTCAAGCTCATCTTAATATTGGACTCTTTCAAATTGAATTTGAATTGAAGTCATCCAAAGTAGCTTGAATAAATCCTTGCATTGCTTCCTTGATCTTCTTAGCTCGTGCTCTCGTGATTGGCCCTTCTGGAACAAGCAAGGAATCTTTAATGTTCTTAGCACTCTGGATCACATCATTCCCCCTCTCCTCAAAAGGATTCGTCCTCGAATCTGAACCTGCATCAAAGGGAGAAAGATCAGAAACATTAAATGTAACGGACACGTTATACTCACCTAGAAGATCTGCTTTATAAGCGTTGTCATTAATACGTTCAAGAATCTGAAATGGACCATCTCCTCGAAGGTGCAGCTTAGATTTCCTCTGGGCTGAAAACCTCTCCTTCCGCAATTGAACCCAAACCCAATCGTCTGGTTCAAAATTCACACGTTTCCTACCCTTATTAGCTTAAGTAGCGTACTGCTCATTCTTCTTCTCAATGTGAAGCCGCGCTTTCTTATGAATGGACTTTACCAACTCCGCTTTCTTTTCATCATCTAAGCTAACTCTCGCATCAATGGGCAAAGGAATCAAATCCATTGGAGTCAACGGATTAAAACCATAAACAATCTCAAATGGAGAACAGTAAGTAGAAGAATGAATGCTCCTATTATATGCAAACTCTATAAATGGCAAACAGTCTTCCCCAGATTTCAAATTCTTATTAATGATAGTGCGCAAAAGCTGAGATAAAGTTCTATTGACCACTTCAGTTTGACCATCAGTCTGAGGGTGACAAGTAGTAGAAAATAAAAGTTTAGTACCTAACTTACCCCATAATACTTTCCAAAAGTGACTAAGGAACTTAGCATCTCTATCCGAAACAATACTCTTAGAAACACCATAGAGTCGCACTGCCTTCCTAAAGAACAAATTAGCTATATTGGTGGCATTATCTGACTTATGACATGGAATGAAATATGCCATCTTGCTAAATCTATCTACGATCACGAAAATGGAATCTCTTCCTTTTCGAGTTCTAGGTAGCCCTAAAATAAAATCCATAGAAATATCTACCCAAGGCTCTCTAGAAACTGATAAAGGAGTATACAAACCATGTGGTAAAACCTTTGACTTGGCCTTTCTACATGTAATGCATCTATTACATATGCGAATGACATCCTTTTTCATCTTAGGCCAATAAAAATGCTCATGTAATATCTCTAAAGCTCTCTTAACCCCAAAATGATCCATCAAGCCACCACTATGTGCCTCTCTCACTAACAACTCACGCATAGAACTATTAGGCACACAAAGCTTGTTTTTCCTAAACAAATAACCATTATGCTTATAAAATTTACCGAATGATCCTTTATCACATATAGCAAACATATCAATAAAATCTAAATCATTGGCATATAACTCCTTAACATACTCAAATCCAAGCATTTTGGTACTCAAAGAATTAAGAAGCACATACCTCAGAGATAATGCATCGGCAACTATGTTCTCTTTACCTTATTTATACCGAATGACACAGGAAAATGTCTCAATGTACTCCATCCAAGTAGCATGCCTTCAATTCAACTTACGTTGACTCTTTAGATACTTTAAGGATTCATGATCTGTGTGTATCACAAACTCCTTAGGCCATAAGTAATGTTGCCAAGTTTCCAAGGCCCTCACAAGCGCGTAGAGCTCCTTATCATAGGTAGGGTACCTTAAGGCTACTCCAGTCAACTTCTCACTAAAATAAGCAATGGGCCTTTGATCCTGCATCAAAACAGCTCCAATACCTATTTCTGAGGCATTACACTCAATCTCAAAAGTACGGTTAAAATTAGGTAATACTAGAATAGGTGCGGAACATAACCTTTCTTTAAGATCAATGAATGCTTTATCTTATTTAACACTCTAAGTAAATGCAACATTCTTTTTAACAACATCAGTAAGAGGTGCAGCAATAGTGCTAAAATCCTTAACAAATCGCCGATAAAAACTAGCTAAACCATGAAAACTCCTTACCTCAGTGATGCTCTTAGGCGTTGGCCACTCCCTAATAGCCTTAACCTTTTCTTGATCCATCTCTATACCATTTACACCAATAACAAAACCAAGAAAAACAACTTTCTCTATGCAAAAAAGAACATTTCTTAAAATTAGCATACAACTTTTCTTTCCTCAAAACATCTAACACACATCGCAAATGCGCAATATGCTCTTCTAAAGTCTTGCTGTACACTAGAATATCATCAAAATAAACAACAACAAACTGACCTATAAATGCACGCAACACATGATTCATTAATCTCATAAAAGTACTAGGTGCATTAGTAAGACCAAAAGGCATAACTAATCATTCATACAATCCATATTTGGTCTTAAAGGCAGTTTTCCAAATATGGATTTACCGTAATATTGATGATAGCCACTTTTTAAATTAATTTTAAAAAATAAACAAGCTCCATGCAATTCATCCAGCATATCATCTAACCTAGGAATGGGATGGCGATACTTTACCGTAATATTATTGATGGCTCGGCAATCAACACACATTCTCCAATTCCCATCCTTCTTTGGTACTGTACCACTGGTACTGCACATGGGCTCATGCTCTCTCTCACGTATCTCTTACTCATCAGCTCTATAACTTGTCTTTGAAGCTCTTTGGTTTCCTTGGGATTACTTCTATAGGCTAGCCTATTGGGTTGACAGCTCCTGATACGAAATCAATTTGATGCTCAATGCCTCTAATGGGTGGTAAGCCAATAGACATTTCCTCGGGAAAAACATCTTCAAACTCCTATAACAAATAAGTAACAACACTAGAAAGAGAAGGATTAATGTCATCAAAGGTTAGATATGATTCTTTGAACACGAGCAAAACCATGAAATGGCTTGCTTTATATGCTTTCCTAATCTCACCCACTCCTACAAAGAAGTTCTTTTTCAGTTTCCCCTCTTTCTCACTCTTTTCTTTTCTCTCACTTTTAGCCTCACTCTCTTTCCTTTTCTTCTCATAACTCTCGACCTCACTCTTTTTATATTGTCTTTCTTTTGTCCTCATCTTTATTTGGTCCTCGTAGACCTCTTTTGGTGTTAACGGAACAAGCGTCAAGTTCTCCCATTTTTTACAAAGCTATATCTATTCCTAAACCCATCATGTGTCACCTTACTATCATACTGTCATGGCCTCCCCAATAACAAATGCCCAGCATGCATAGGAACTACGTCACAAAGCACCTCATCATTATACTTTTCAATAGTAAATGTTACCAATACTTGCTTATTAACTTTGACCTCTCCACAATCATTTAACCACTGCAATCTGTAAGGCCTGAGATGCGTTAGCAAGGGTAACCTTAACTTCTCTACAAGGGTAGTACTAGCTACATTGGTGCAACTCCCACCATCTATTATCATACTACGCACCTTATTATTCACAATGCATCTAGCATGGAAGATGTTCTCTCTCTGCTGCTCTATGTCATCAACACTCATTTGTGTACTCAAAGCACGCCTAGCAACTAGAGATTCACCTTTCGCACGGTATTCTACTTCATCATCATCACTAGCATCAATCAACTCAGGCATCTCACCACCATCACTCTCACTCTCACTTACTAATTCCCCACTATCTTGCATCACCATAACTCTCTTATTTGGGCACTGAGAAGCAATGTGTCCAGACCCAAACACTTGAAGCACTTGATGTCCCGATTCTTCTGTGGTTGAGATTTAGCCTTAGATTTATTTTTGATATTGAAATCTTCTTTTGCATTAGGTGGTTCATTTTTGATACCTTCATGTCGTCTCTCATTATTACTCCACTTCGGTTTCCATGGATTTGAAGAAGCCGAAGTATACCTTACTATACTCTTCCTCTTTAATTGCCTCTCCACATTCATAGCCATGTGGACCATATCCTCCAACTCCACATAATGATGTAGCTCCACTACATTAGCAATATCTTTATTCAATCCAATCAAAAATCGTGCCATTGTGGCTTCCCTATCTTCCTCTACATTAGCCCTAATCATAACAATCTCCATCTCTTTATGGTAATCCTCTACACTCTTCAATCCTTGGGTAAGGCATTGTAGCTAAAGATAAAGATCCCTATAGTAATGATTAGGAATTAACCACTTCCTCATAAGCGCTCTCAACTCTCCCCACGTAGCTATAGGCCTTTCACGATTCCTCCTCCTATTATTCACCAATTAATCCTACCAAATAATAGCATAGTCAGTGAATTTATAACTGCTAGCTTTACCTTTTTCTCCTCTGAATAATTGTGAAAATCAAAGATCAACTCAACCTTCTTTTCCCACTCCAAGTAAGCCTCTGGATTACTCTTTTCTTGAAACGAAGGAATAATCACTTTGATTTTGCCTAAATCTCTATCTTCCTCATCTCTCCTATACCCCCTCTCTTGTCTACCTCTTCTATATCTCACTCTATCCCTTTCTACTTCGGATGCTCGATCATCACCATCATCTTCCCAAAATTCATTCTCTGTCTCATACTCATCTATAGGCTCATATCTATGCCTATTATTTCCCCCATTATGCCTTGCTTCATCATGTCTAGCCTGTTACGCTTTCTACTAGTTTGCTCCTTCTGAATACTCTCAATGGCAGCTCCATGTTGCCTCAACTGGCTTCCCATCTCATCAAACCTCATATTCATCTTCTCAAATGCCTGGTGCATTGCCTTCAAAGTGAAATTAAGGTCTATCGTAGAAGGTTGCGCCTCACTTTTATCATCCATATTAGTTATTTGAATCTACAAAGAGATGTTAGCAAAATAGAAAAACAACAATAAACCTCACAAGCCTCACATGTTTACACTCGCGATGTCACTCAACTCGTGTTTACACTCAAATAGGCTTTTACCCGAAGCTGTGCTCACACACTCTTGCCTTTTACCACTCTTATATTTTCTCAGTCAAGTTCTTTAGGAACTAATAACTCAATCAAGGGAAAGTACCAAAGTATAATCCCTCTAACAATCACAGTCCAAGAAACAAGAAAAAGAAAAAAATAAACAAACGAACAAGAATATAGGAAACAAGAATAACAATACCAAGAAAACAAAGGAGATCACCCAATATGATTATTATTATTGTGATTTTTTTCTTTTTTTTTTAATCAATTTTTTTTTCTCTTTTTTTTTTCTTTTGGTAATCCCTAAATAATTGAAATTGGAATGAATTTAAGAGAAGAGGTAAAATTTGTGAATTTAAGGTAAGAAACCACAAAGATGCAAAATTGAGATAAGAAAACCCTAAAAATACTATTCATGCGATGCAGCACTGTTCATGCGGCACTGTTCACGTTTTTTTTTTTTTTTTTAGAACAAGAAAGAAAAATCTCAAATAAGAATGGAAAAAAACAATAAAGATAGATGAATCTGACCTTGGTGCCTAAGCTCTGATACCAACTGATGAGAACCCCTCTAGATCAAGCTAGAAAAACCCACAACTAGATTGACAAGAACCCAAGAAAGCCGATATTATCAGAATTCAGATAAAAGATCCAAACTCTTGAGAAGCTAAGTCTCAAGAACTCAGATTGCTAGATAAGACGCCACAAAGGTTAGCAAATCCTTAGATAAGTCGAAAGTTCTTTTAAGAATAAGTTGAGAAAATCTTCTCAATGATATAAACTCAATAATGTCAAAAGTCTAATCAAAATAACATAAAGAAGTGTTTATAGAAGGTGGCTAACATTAATTTAACTTAAAAATAAGAGAAAACCCTAAAATTAAAAACCAGGACCCGCCTTGGCCAACAAAGCCACTTATTTTAAACGGACCATAACTTGGTCATATGATATCGGATTTTGACCCACAATATACCATTTCGAAGCTCTCGATGTAAAGAATGTATCTACAAATTTATAATTGCTCTTCCGACCCTTATTATACTTCAAAAATCATCCTCTCCGATGCTCGCCACCTCATTACCTCAAATCAAGTGTATCAAGGCCGGTTCCTCCTCATTCAAGCTCATTTTGAATATTGGACTCTTGCAAATTGAATTTGAATTGAAGTCACCCAAAGTAGCTTGAATAAATCCTTGCATTGCTTCCTTGATCTTCTTAGCTCGTGCTCTCGTGATTGGCCCTTCTGGAACAAGCAACGGATCTTTAATGCTCTGAGCACTCTGGATCACATCGGATTATGTTTTCAAAGCACAGCAATTTCATTGCGATCTATTAAGCAGTCTTTCATTACCACCTCCTCTAATCACACATAAATCCTTGCGTTACGTGAAGCAAGTAAAAAATGTATTTGGTTGCGGTCTATTATCCATCAAATTTAGAGCACGTGCAATTTGAATTCTGCAATGGATATTTAAACAATTATATATGAAGACAATGATGCTTGTATTGCCAAAATTAAAGGATAATACATCAAGGGAGATAGAAATAAGCATGTCTCACCAAAGTTTTTTCACACTCATGAGTTGCAGCAGGACAAGAAAATTGTTGTCAAACAAATACGCTCCACTGATAATTTTGCTGATCTTTTTACTAAAGTTTTGCCCACATCAGCATTTGAGAATTTAGTCCACAATATAGGCATGCGTGGACTCAACAAATTATCAAATTGATACGTGATATTGGAAGAGATATTTAAGCAAGGGGAGAATATTTTGAAAATAAGAGTTTCTGCAACTATATTAAATAAATGTACACTGTACTCTTTTTTATTCGATCAGGTTTTTTCCCACAAGGTTTTGTTGGCAAAGTTTTAACGAAGCAGTATTAAGCACATCTAGTAACACTTTTATTGTATGTACCTAAATGGTGAAGTTCAAGGGGGAAGTGTTGTAAACTTGTGAACTTTCACCATTTGAAGAAAGTCCCATAGGGAAAGTTTAAGTCACCTAGTTGCCCATTAAAAAGGTATAAATACAGGTGATTAGTAAATGAATCAACAACAAATGCTTATCAATTATAAGCTTAATAACAAGGTACTTAAAGAGCTTTGTTTACTGTTTAGTTCAAAATTTTCTATTATTTACTTATTTATAACAAGAACAAATTTACGTATTTTTTGGTTCAAATATTTAGGTTGTGTGTACAACAAATGTTTGACTATACCTGAGGAAAAATGACCAAAACTTCTCCAATCTTTGATGAATTTAACCATTTTTCTTTCACCCTACTATCTTAAAACATATCATAGCCCTATAGTTAAAAGGTAATTCAATCTTTAACTTCAAAGTCTATAGATCGTGTAAGAAGTTCAATCAATCGGTGTCAAAATTTTTAATTTTCATTTGCCAAATATCAAATTTCTTTTGAATAAGGAAGTCTGAAGGAAGAGAAAAACTTATGTAAGGGATCAAAAATATCAAATTCTTAATTTTAATATTGTTAATACATTAGATATACTTTATCATTTGAAAATCTATTTAACCCAAAGATTTATCTAAAGCTTTTATAATAAATATATTATTAAAATAAATATAATAATTTACATTTTAAAAATTATTTAATATATTTGTATTTATTATAAAAATTTTAAAGTCAATTTTTTTAATTATTATCTACAAAAGATATTATAGTCAAACAGGAGTCTTAGTGTCACTTATTGAAAACTTAAGGGTCTACATGATCATTTCTCCGAACCTTGAGAATGTAGGTGTCTTTTTTCATTAATTTTTACTGTAGACCTCATATCTAACTCTGTGTTATGCCAAAAGAAATTTAGTTGGTATTAAGTTTAGCAACAATAAATAATTTAATGTCAATATCGCTTTGATTGTTTCTTTGCACAAGATGGATCCTCGAATAGAACTATCATCTTTGACATGAAAAAATAAAAACTCTACAATAATCTTATCATTACAATATAAGACAACTAACTAATATTCAAAAAAAATATAATAAATACAAAATTAAGGTAAAATTTATAGTATAAATGTGATCATATTTTCTAAAATAAATAATATCATCGTTGATTAATAATTATGAATTTATTGATTAATTAATATTTTTTAAATTAAAAAAATTATCTTCTCAAACTTATTAATTTATCAATGTTTTATTACGTATGAATTTATTTAATAAATTCATAGAATCACTTTAGTCACAGGTCTTCTCTGCTACTTGATTGACGTTGAAGAAGTAAAAGTGGGTCAAATAAGCCCATTGGTAACCAAGGTGCTCTCGAGTCCCAGCTATGGCTAGGGCTCAAAATTTCCTCAATTAAGCATAATTGAATGAAATTAATTTGTTCTTTCTTCCTTGCAAAATGCGAGTGGAGCCAATACATCCCTCCAGTATTTGTGAGAGTTATTTGTCTGAACAAGTGTTTCATAGAATTTAATATAATATTGTAGTCTCAGTGTATTTGTTTGCTGAAACAACAGTTATAAATGTCTGATGTATGATCAGTAATCTGATGTATAATCAGTATTAAAAAAAATATGGGTCAAATGTTGAATTTCATTAATATGGCGTGGAAACACACCAATTATTTTCTTTAATACTATTATTATTAATTGCAATCACGATCACCAAGTTATAGAATATCTTAAGGATTTTGTTGATAGATTAAGGAAGCGTTTTTTTTTTTTGGAAATTTAAATAGATTTGAATTAGTCTGAATTCTAAATAGATATAAACATCTAAATTAAATGACATGTTTTTTTTATCCGAATCTCTGAAAATAAATACCAAGTTTTTTGTCTTTCTCAACCTAAAAAATTTGAAATTAAGTAATTTTATATTTGCGCCCTTAGATATTTTTAATGTTAAACAAATAATAAACATCGAACATAAATAATATAGTATTTTATTATAACATACATTATGTTAAAATGAATACAACTTTTAATATTCTAAACTAGAATATGTTGATCAATTTGACTGTAGTTTATGATGTTTTATATGAAAAATATTTATAAAATTTTATAAAGATAAATAATGTTAATTTGAAGAAAATGAAAAGATTAAAATAAAAAGAAACGCTTACTATATTATCTCAAGTTATAAAGATGAATAATAATACTAATTCGTAAGTTTAATTAAGGTAAAAATGAAAATAATGTAATTTGAATTGGGATATTTTAGAGAATATGTTGTAATGATGCCATTCAAACTTTTTAAATTATGTTGACGCTTAAGGCCGCATGGTACATTAAGGTTGTGACAATGTATATATGTATAGAACTGTTTCAATCCAGGAGTCCCAAATTGGAACAGTAGCCAGCCAAAAAAAAAAAAAAGGGAATCTTCTAGGACATAGATGCAATTCAAGACTCCCGGATTGGATCACTGTCTTATATATATAATTTAAGGGTATTTACAAGAATTAGTTGAGGATGTATACATATAAAATTTCAACTTCTAATTCTCTTAAAAAAAAATAGACTATGTGTGTGTGTGTGTGTGTATATATATATATATTATTTTGCATTTAAGTTTTCAATTAATTTTTCAAATTCCAATGCTCGGAATTTTTTATCAAAAAAATCAAATGAAAATTATATTATAAGTAACAAGACTTAGGCTCCGTTTGGTATAGCTTTTTAAATAGAGATTATTGAAGTAGAGCTTTTGTTAGTAGAGCTTTTACTAAAAAAATTTTAGTTGTTTGGTTGTCAATAAGAGTTTTTATAAAATATTATAAAATTACTTTAATAGGTAAGTTATTTAAAGTTATATTATGAAAAGAATGAAATGAGTAAATGATATTTTAAATATTTTAATATTTTAAAAAAGCTTTTCAACCTCTACTTTCAAAAACCTAAATTTTGAGCTTTTGCTAAGCTAATAGAGGCAAAATAGCTTATTTAATCTTCAAAATTTCTACTTAAAAAACAACCAAACAACAACAAAAATTTTGAAAAAAGCTTATAGGATTAAATAAGCACTTATATCCACTAGATAAGTCATACTAAACAGACACTTAAAAGGAAATGGGGTCTATAATGATTTGTTCTATTAAGACACACTTTGAGATTAAAAAACCTTTGATTAGAAAAGAGATATCTATCTAAAGGAGATTTACAACAAGACCATGCCTGTAATTTCTGGAAAAATCTTGTTTAAATTTAAATTGGAAACCTTAGCAAACCATTAAATAATGGGATATCGATGACCATGGCCTATGGGCCCTGAACCTAAATCTATGTAATATAGACTAAAATTTTGTCCAAATTCAAAGCCAATTTTCCTCTATAATAAAAAATAAAATTCCTGCGTAGAAAGGGAGAACTCAACCGGTCCACTGCTTAGCTATCAGTACATAATAAATAGTATGTAAATGTAATTAAAGTATTATTATCTTGGTCTAAATAATAATAAATTACCACCATTATTGCCGACGGCAATACAAAGGTCAAAAAAAATTTGCTGGTGGGTCAGATTGAAAAGGAAATTTTTTTATGAAAGAAATAATAGGTAACATTACGGGTCAATTTTATAATTTCAATTTGTTAATTTATGTTTTTATTAGTTCAATTTATGCAGAAAATCAAACTCGTCTGTTACGTCATATTCGTCATCCATGTCACTTTAAACTTTTTATTCATCCAATATTTCATTTGATGAATGTCACCACACTTGCCATAAGTTACTTCCGCTCTAGTTCTTAATTAAGAATTTATTTGGTATTGAAGTACTATAGATTTGAAGTTATAGTTGTTATGAAAAAAATTGTAATCATGAAACAAAAATTAATTCTATGTAGTAAATATAATTTTTAAATAATAATTTTAATAAAATTATTAAAAATATAATAAATTTTTATCATACAAGTGAAAAATCATATTTATATAGCTTCTTAGCTACAACAGTTAGTATTTACCAAACACTTTAGTACTGTAACTTTTAAATTACAGCTGTCCAACTTCAATCCCAAACGCAACCTAAAAGACTCTCAAATTTTCAAAAGGATACGATTCTCACGACAGCATTAATTAACTTCCCTTTTAATACTAACTGAATTTGGTATTTCTACGTCTAGAATGGATTTTAAGCAACCTTAGATTATAATGATCAATTATTTTCTATATCAGCTTTAACCAATTTAAGACTACTATCTTGGGTTGCTCATTTTACTGTAAAGCAAAATCCTTAATGCACCATCAATCATCAAACCTGTTGATATTTGGACTAAAACTAAAATCTAAAACATGGCGGCTTTAAGAAAAATAAAGTCTCCATATTGTATCATCACATTGTTGATCATGCTCATCATATTCTTGCTTTCACACAACTCTTGTAACCCAACAACAGAGACTATCGATACAAAGGCACTAAACTCTCAACCTCCAGTAAGATTTTTATTTTTTTATTTTTTCTAATCTTCATAATTGATTCATGGGGCTCTTTCTCTTGGATTTGTCAACTATTTACTTTTATATTTGTTTCACGTGTATCATGATATGGCCCCCGAGGGAAAAGAAAAAAGAAATTAATGGTTGTTAGTAGCATCACGAATTTTAGCAGGTTGATTCCCTTTAAGGTCTTTCAACTTTTTTTTTTTAAATTATTGATTATGTTTATTTCTTGATATTTAGGGCTTTAGAGTATGAAATGATTGGCCCGGCTTTACAGGCTTTAGAGTATGTTTTGTACACCCCATCCTTTTAAATAAAAATGAAATAGTTGACTAATTGTTGGCCCAAACTCTTTACACAATTTTATTTATCTAGGCACTGATGGTATAATAAATATCCGAAACAAATAAGGTATCATTAATACCCAAAAAGAAGAGAATTAATTTGCACCAAATTCTTTTGGAGCTTCATGAATTATACGGAGAACTATTTCATAGAAAAGGGTCCAATTTTCCCTTTTCATTTGTTGTGTGTACATGTGCAGGCTGATAAAATTGTAGCTGACTCCAGAAGCAATAATTTGTTGCTGCAATTGTTAAGAAAGACAACAATGCAAGACAGGACAGTGATAATAACCATCGTTGGCCAAGAATGGGCAAGTCCTGGCTCTATTCTTGATCTGTTCCTGGAGAGTTTTCGTATCGGCGAGGAGACTAAACCCTTGTTGAATCATCTGTTGATTGTTGCCTTGGACAGTAAGGCATTTCAGTACTGCAAGACTGTGCATCTCCACTGCTTCTACCTCTCTAACTCCTCAATAAGATATACTAAGAATAAACAATTGTCCCTACCTCAACTCAGGAACAAGTTCTTGCAAGAAGTGCTTGAATTGGCATACAGTATTGCGTTCACTGTAAGATCTTTTTTCCTTTTTTTCACTACTAATATTGCATCCCTGAAATGTGCGTTCATGTTTATGTTGAATTTTTCTGCAGGAAGCAGATGTGATGTGGCTTAGAAATCCAATTTTGCAAGTAGATGTTTTAAAGGAAATGACAATTGCATGTGATGTACACTCTGGTGATTTACAAAGCATAAGCTACGTTAAGGATGGAGGATTCTTTTACCTGAAATCGAATGCAATAACATTAGAGTATTTCAATTATCAGGACATGACCAGGATTCTGTTTCCGGATTCTCAAAACCGAACTCTCTGTGAGGAAACTGTAGTAAGTGAGGAGCTCTTTGAAACACTTTCCTTGAAGATTAACTATATGGAGCAGGATCTCTATGGTGGGTTTTGTCAGCAAAATATAGATATGAACACAATACGTACCGTGCGTGCAGACTGCTGTGATGATACTGAGAGTAAGGTGCATGACCTCAAGCTGCTGCTTGAAGATTGGACAAGCTTCACGAAGAAAATCAGCTTGAGAGGATCATCATCACCCTTTACATGGAGAGCTCATAGCAAATGCAAGCGCTGAAGAATGAGCCAACCAACATACCGTAGTGTTCGAGTCATATAAAGTTGATGAAATCAAACAATACTGTTGTATTCTGTCCTTTCATAAGAAAACAAGATTATATTGGGGAGTGTGGGACTTAGGGAGTGTTGTGATAAACCCCTACCTCATAATTTTAATAAAGTTTCAAATTCTGCTACAACATAGAGACCATCAAAAGCATATGGAAAAATAAATAAATCAGAAGCACAGCAACAACAAATATAAGCAGCAAATCAGCAATTGAGTGAGCTAGAATTGCGAAGAAAATGAGAAAGCAAATATAACATGCATCAAGAAATTAAAAACAATATCTTTCTTTTCCTCAATATATTTTCTCAGAACCCAAACGATTAAAAAATATATATATATTAGAATAAAGTTTCTATTCCTTGCTTCACAAGGAATTTGGATTATTTTTAAGAGGCACGTTGCCTTGGTGCTTGGCAAATCTGACTTCCCTTAAAGTACTACATGCATCTCTTACAATCTGCCCCCATACATCTGACATCCATCAATCGCGGCACTCGAACTTTAAAATTCCAATTCCACTTGAACCATTTTCAATCTCTCAAAACTCAAATATATGAGGAGACAGTCACACTCTTTCGCCCCTGTTAAGATCATGTCATTGAGCTGATTAGTTACTGATTACTTGTTAATAAAGTGTTAGGAAATATGTCTCATTTTTCAATAACGATTTCTTAGGATATTTTTTTATTTAGTAGGATTCTTATTTAAGGAATAAGTAATTTTCTCATTAGGATTTGACTTATTCAAGGAGTAATACTATTAATAAAAGAAAATGAATATTTCTCCTACAAGAAATAATCACTATATATATGGAGGTTGGGTACATTTATTTGTATAGAATAACACAGCAATTAGTTCTCTGCAATTAGACGGTTTCTAATGTAAGAGAAACGGTAGGTCTATTAAGAGACTGGGTATTATTGGGGTTTGGGTGTGAGAAAATTACTAGAGTGATTGTAACAATCATAGTGAATTTTTCTCCCATCGTCTTTGGTGGCCTTGGTTTTTCTCCAATATAAGAGTTTTCCATATAAATTCTTGTGTTGTATGATTAGTTTTATTCTCCATCTATTTTCTACTATTATTTGCTTGATATTTTTGCTTGCAAAATCCTATGTGGGATTAAAATTTCCTAACAAGTGGTATCAGAGCTAAAGGTTGTTTTGCAAAGTAATTATGTCAGCAATGAGGTTTTCAAAACCTATGAAAATTTAAATAGAAAAGTTTGATGGAAGAGTCAATTTTGGCTTGTAGTGCGTTCAAGTCAATGATATATTGATTTAATTTGATTACACAAGGAAAGCAAAGGCGGTGTGAACCCTGGTAAAAACCCTTGGAGGTGTGTATACAATCAAGACACCTTAAAGAAGATTGTCGAAATAAAGCAAGCTCGACAAATAGCTCTAAATCAGTATATGAAGATACTAATAAAGTCAGCTAGTGGTGTGTCTCTTTTATCCATGAGAGACTGGTTTATCCTTTTAGTGTGCCATGAAAGAGGATGTGTTACTGCTAGCGGGTCCACAAGATTTGCACACAAGGCATGGTTTGGCATTTATGCAAGGTGTGTGGTGGAATTTTTGTATCGATGATTGAAGACTCTCAAGGTAGCCAACATGAGAGTGGGTATTTTCAGTAAGGTGATCAACTTGTGCCGAGTATGTGTACTCTAGATAAGGTGGAGTATAATAATTTTTGGTGTAGAGAATTATAGTTGCTGGATAGAGGACAAGGTGGAGTAAAGAAGGTCGAGACGACAACGTGGCTGTGTGGATAAGCCCTATGTGAGTATGGTGGAGTGATTTTCATAAGCCCTGTGTGAGTATGGTTTTGCCCATGGTAGAGTGATTTTCACAAGCCCTATGCGAGTATAGTTTTGGTGGAGTAAAGAAGGTCGAGGCGACAACGTGGCTGTGTGGATACATGGTGGATCATGTTTTGTAACCTAATTGAAAAACTCGCCAAGATAATATGTCTCCTTTTTCAATAAGAATTTCCTATGATATTTTATTATTTAGTAGGATTCCTATTTAAGGAATCTGCAATTTCCTCTTTAGGATTTGACTTATTCAAGGAGGAATACTATTAGTATGAGAAAATGAATACTTCTCCTATAAGAAATAATCACTATATATAGGGAGGTTGAGTTCATTTATTTGTATGGAATAACATAGCAATTAGTTCTCAGCAAGTTGACAGTTTCTAATGTGATAAATATGGCAGGTCTATTGAGAGATTGTGTGTTATTGGAGTTTGGGTGTGAGAAAATTACTAGAGTGATTGTAACAATTTTTCATATAGTAGATTTTTCTCCCATCGTCCTTGGCGGTCGTGGTTTTTCTCCGGTATAGGAGTTTTCCATGTAAATTCTTGTGTTGTATAATTGATTTTATTCTCCATCTATTTTTATGTTATTATTTGCTTAATGTTTTTGCTTGCAAGATCCTATGTAGGATTAAAATCTCCTAACATCAGGTTGGTTAGGATATGTTGTCGAGTGTTTGTTAGAGCAAGTTGTTTAGCGTAACAAATTGTTTCGCTCATACTTAAAATGTGTGGACCATTCTAGATCTATATATAGATATAAGCATAATTAGTAGGACTGGGCATTTCAACTGATCCAACCCGAAAAAAATTGGGTTAGGATCGGATCTGATGGGGGTTAATATCCGATTGGATGGAAATTTTCCAACCCGATCGAGTTGCTGTAAAATTAAAAAAAAAAGAAATTTAAAAATATAAAAGCTAAAGTAAAAAGCTTGCCTTAACAACTAACACATGCACACCATTACACTTTGCACCAGTACACACTCAACAGCCTCAAGCCCTCAACTCAACTCTTTCACAGTTTCAATTTTAGCCAACACTTAACAATTTCAACTTCAAGTTTTCAACTCCCAAACTCTCAAGTCCCAAGCTCAAGCTGTGTGTTTAACAACTCAACCCAGGGCCACATCGCCAAGCCGCCAAGCACCACAAGCCACGATCGGGTTGGCTGCCACAGATCGCCCAACGCACGAGCAGGCAAGCACCACAAGCAGATTGCCCAGCATGAGCCGCAAGCACCACAAGCAGATCTCCCAGCGCGAGCCGCGAGCAGCCGCCGACCACAAGCAGATCCCCCAACATGAGCAGCCGAGCACCACAAACAGATCCGCTGCCACTGCCTACGAATCTCTGCTCCACCAGCCTCCACAAGATCCAAAAATTTGGAGCTTCCAGTCTTCCATCCATGGTATATAACTATAAATATATAGTTAATAGTTGTAATGTGTAAGTGTAATTGACTAATTGTGTAATACTGTAATTTTGTGTTTGTGTATAATTGAATTAGTGGAGTGTGTAATTAATATATTATATCTTAAATGTTAAATTGTTAATCAGTTTAATAAAGTTATGTAATATGTATTGTTCAATAATTAAAATTAATAAAATTACGAAAATTAAATATTGTGTAATTATGTATTGTTCAATTTTAATAATAAAATTAAGAAAATTAGTGTATCTTTTTTTTTGGTTAATTGTTAATAATTGCTTTTTTTTTGTATGAATAGATTAATTAAATTAAATATTGTGTTGTATATTATATATCATATGTTGAATTGTTAATTAGTTTAATAAAATGTAATATGTATTGTTAAATTTTAATAATAAAATCAAGAAAATTAGTGTATTGATTTTTTTTTGTTAATTGTTAGTTGTTAATAATTGCTTTTTTTTTTTGTATGAATAGATTAAGTAGATTAAATATTAAAATTAATTATTGTGTTATATATGGTATGTGGTATGTGCTTGAGTAGCTTCAACTTTAACAAAAATTAACTAATTCAATCAATTAATTGTATGTTAAGTCGTTAAGTAGTAAATTGATATAACGTGGGTATGAAATTTAAAGTTTTATTTTTATAATAAGAATTAAGATACGGATATGCAAATAATATTCTATTACTTTAGAAAATGAATAATTGGATATTATAAATTAATTAATCATTCATTTCTTGCTTGTCCATCTTTGGATTTAAATTATTAAGTTTGGACTTTGTGTTAATTTTAATTTTTATTAAGTTTGAACTTTATTTTTATTTTTATTTTTATTCATTTAATTTCATAGTACTTTCCTTTTTGTTTTAGTTGGTTGAAAATAAGAAAAATAAAACTCAAAAGCACCTCAAAAATTGCATGACCCGATTTTGACCCGAACTCGATAATATCCAATTACACCCGTCCCGAAGTAACCCGACATAATCCGAATTGACCCAAATTAACCCGAATCCAATCCGAAGCTTATTTTATCCGAATTCGAATCCGATCCGAACTCAACCTGGATATTTGATCCGATCCGAATTAGTTCGGATCGGATTATGTATTCGAGTTGAGTTCGGATGAAAATTTCGGCCACCCGATCAACCCGAAATCCGATCGGGTTGACCCGAACCCGAAAATCTACAGCCCTAATAATTAGCAAATGCTATACAAGTTTCAAATTCGATTCACTCTCAAATCAATTCAGTCTTTCTCTCTGTATTTTCCTTTCATTTCTTTAATTTTCTCAGGTTCCAAACATACACTTAAACTTTAACATGGTATTAGAGCTATGATCTATTGGCTTTCATGGCTTCCTCAAGCTCAAATCCAACGTAACACTTTCTATTTTATCTGTCACATTCACAGCACCGATTAAACTTGATCGATCGGACTATACGATCTGAAAATCTCAAATCCTTTCTTCAGCACGTGGTAATGGACTTTGAAGGCTTTTTTGATGGTTCAAAGAGTTGTCTAGATTAATTTCTTCCTAGTGGATCTGGAAGCTCAACAGCTGAATCTGAATCTCAAGAGAATCCAGTATCCACTGCTTGGAAGAGACAGGATTAATTGTTGTTGAGCTGGTTGACGTTCTCAATCAGCCTTTAGATTCTTAGCCTTATGGTAAATTCTAAAACCTATCTTGAACTTTAGACTAGCCTTAAACAGCAATTCAGGTTTGTAACTTTTGCTAAGAATGTTCATTTAAAGATGGTGCTTAATAATCTTAGGAAAGGATCCATGTCTATATCTGAATTTTTTGGAAAATTAAAGGCTGTTACTAATGAATTGGTTAGCACTTTCAATTTTCTTACTCATTTGATCTCTCGATTAAGCTAGTCTTACTATTTTGTTGTTGTGTATATTGAGGCTATTCTGGCTAAAATGACAGTTAATGGAGCATATTCTATGCTCTTAATTCATGAGGCTAGACTGGAAAATAATCAATTGAGTGCTAGTAAAGAAGCTAAGTTGAACTATGCTACTAATGTTTCTTAAGATGGACCTAGTACTAAGAAACCAGGAGATCAATATAACAACTATCAGGGCAATTGGAACAAAATCCTTGTAATAAAAACTAGAATAATGGTTCCTGGAATGGTAATAATGGAGACACAGGTGGTTATAATAGAGGATTTCCACAGGGTCAAGGAAGGGGAAACTAGAAGTCTAGAATGGAAACTAGAATTATGGAATGATTGGAAATTTTCAAGGGAGAGGTGGTTATGGTGGTCCAGGAAATGGTGGTTTTGGCAAGAATGATGGTTTTAACAATGGCAAAGGTGTCTTCACCAGATCTATATGACATATTGGTGACTGGTTTAAATGTCAAGCTTGTGGATAAAATAGTTGGGTCTAAATATGCCTTGAAAGACCTTTAGAGAGTTTAATTACTTTCTTAGCCTTGAAGTTACACCTTTCTTTAAAGGATTGCACTTGTCTTAGACAAGGTATACAGGAGATCTGCTCAAGAAAGCTCACATGATGGAGAGTAAAGGTTATCAAAACCTTATGGGTTCAACTGAGAAATTAATCAAAGATAAAGATGTCTTTCTGGAAAATCCTTTTCTACATAGAAGCTTGGTTGCATCCTTGCAATATGTCACATTAACAAGGCCTGAAATTGCCTTCACAGTCAATAAACTCAGCCAGTTTCTTGCTCCTCCTTTAGTGTTTCACTAGCAAGCCTGCAAGTGAGTGCTAAGATACATGCACTGTACAGCAAATTTTGATTGCAGTTTTACAACATTGGTTCAATCACTCTTACAACTTTTTAAGATGCAGATTGAGATCAGACTTAGATGACAAGAAGTCAATAGGAGGATATTATGTTTACTTAGGCAACAATCTTATATCTATTGGAAAAATATGCTCATTAAAGCATATTTGTTTATTTCTTGTTATAAATATTTTTCTGATTAATAAAATGAATGAGGTATTTTATTCAAGTATCTCTATTGCATTAATATTTTGAGTAAAGTCCATTTAATCATATTATATGTATTTATGTGATTACCATGTGGATTCACAAAAGACATAAATACAAGTTATCTTATGATTAAATAAATTAAGTTCGCAGTTGATAAATAAAGTTGGGCGCTTTATTTAGGTATAGACTGTAATAAGTTCATTGAGTGATTTGTCTTAATCATATATGAATTTATTGATGTAGTGTGACTGCATTGAACTGGATCACATATGAGATTTAATTAACTTTGTAATAACTGTCAGACTTATTAAATCTCATAGGCATTGATTTAATGTGATCTTAATCTTGAGTCAATTATAATTTCTTGATTGTAATTGTTATTTCATTTGAGTTACCAATGGGCACGACATACACTTGTAGTCAAGATTACCCGGTATCTTGGTGGGAGCAATTACAAGTATTGAATTTATAGATTGACAATACAGAATTTGTACGACACATCTCTTGATGGGTTTCAAGATTGATCATAGAATTCTCTCATAGAGAGTGTATCAACATATATATATAAGTATGTTGAAAATGATCATTAGAGAAAACCAGTAAGTATCAAGGAACAAGATGTAATTAAATTGATTGGACAGTTGATATATCAATTTAATTAACGATGTGGTACAAAGGATTGTGCAGTAAAGAAATCAATGTGGCTTGGGCGAATTATTATTCGAGCATACAATTATGGAGGTCAGTTCCAATCTTATAGTGGAGTAGAATTGGAATTAAATAATTATATTTGTTTAATTACAAGCTTAATTATTGTAGCCACTATTGTATGTTCCCAAATGATCCCCGGGTTAGCTCATTTAATTGACAACATCATTACTGGACCCAAAAGCGAGAAAATTGGCATATAAGGTAAAAATCTTAATTATAATATTTATTAAGGCCTAATGTGTTATATATAAGTGTGAATGGGGTCTTGTGATATTTTACAAGGTAGTCCCCTAGTTGGTTATACATTCTCTCCACTTTTACTTAAGTGGAGAGGTAAATGTTTGATTTAAAATATTTTTAATATTTTAAATTAATGAGATATAATACGGTTTTTTCATAAGATATTATAAATAAGAATTTTTCTCATAACAATTGAGAGAGAGATATCTTTAAAAAAAAAAAGGACGCCAGTTGCAGTTGGGAGTAGTGAAACGGACGCCCACACGTCCAGTGTTGATAAACTTTGAGTCATAGCCTGGAAGATCGTTTGGTGGTGGATCTACAACTTTCGATTATTCATCTTCTTATATAAACAAAGTATGAGTTTCTAAATTACTTAATTCTTATATATTATATGAGATCATTATTAAAAATGAGATTTTAATCCAACAATATCCTGGTCATCTAAGAAGCAACACAGTCTCCAGAAGCATAAAGAGTTTAAATACAGGGGCATTAGCTTTCGCCACTTCTGAAGTGGTCTAAATTACTTATTTACTAAAAGAATTCAAAGTATTGTTGTTGCAAACTCCGGTTCTTAACTTTGATAACAAAAGTACGCTTATACCCGCGGTACTAGAACCCATTCCGCATGGTAAATTAATGGAGATGGACAAAAAAATAGAAAGCCCGCCTTGTTTGGAACTGGTTAAGGGCCCAGTTAAAATCATTTATAAATTAAAAAAATCAAGTAGGAAAAAAAAAACAAAAACAAAAACCCCGAATCCCCAAGTGTAATTCCCTAAATTAAACACAAAACAAAAGACAAACAGAAGAAACACTGAAACAGCCGACACACACACTCAAGAAACAGTCGATCCACACACACACCTCACACCCACCCAACCAACGGCCAACGCCAACAATTGAAGCCATCACCGATTCACAGTACGCAGCATGCAGCCACGCGAACCCAGCACGCGACGTAGCAGCGAACCCAGCACCCGCAGCTCGTCGTCTCAGCCGTCGCTGTTGCCTCAACTCATCACCAGCCGTTGCTATTGCACCGGTGAGTTGTATTGATTGATGACTTTTTTTTATTGTTCCTGAATTTGTTTCCATAATCCTTATTTTTTTCCTTAATATTTTTTTGTGAGTTGGGATTACTAGATTAGGGTTTAATACTTTAATTTTTGCAGCAGCTGTTAAATTTGTTTAATTTTTTGTGAGATGCTAGCTGTTAAATTTGGTGGGTCTGAGTTGTTTATTCATTTCGTGTTAGATTTCATGGGTTTGCTTGCTTTGATCGTTTTAATAACTAGTTATTGTCAGTTCAGATCTTTTGAGAAGACCAAATTGTGATATTTTTTGTATAAGTATCTTCGTTTTTTGGTTGGTTCTTTTTGGCAATTGGAATTTTCCATTCAGTTTGCTTTTTGGCTTAAGGATGATATCAGGATTGTTGAATATAAGGAAAATAGGGTATTCAAAGTTTTTGGCAATGGGCATTTATATTCCAATATAAGGTGCTTGACTTTGGTGCTTTTCAATGTATCAATTGTTGTTTGATGAGGATTGAGTGTTTATTTCATTAGGAATTTTTAGATTTTGGTGGATTGTTGTTTGATGAGGATTGACTACAGCAGCTGTTAAATTTGTTAAATTTGAATTTTTTCTGTAAATTGGGAATTTTGTTGGTGTTCTAATGAATCAAGATTACTTTATTTTTTTATTTAATTCCTTTCTGTGTCAACCTATAATAATAATTATTATTATTATTTATTTTGTGTACTGGACTGTTATTCTATTATGTATTGGATAATCGTCTTTAATTTAAAATTTTTTTAATTTGTTAAAAATTTATTTTAAAATTACTGGAAGCCCAGGCCGGCCCATTCACACTTGCAGAAGCTTTGGCTAGTAATCCCAAGTATCACTCAAAGACTAAGCATATTGAACTTGATCTACATTTTGTTCATCAAAACATAGCCCTAAAAGAACTTCAAGTCAATCATGTTCTAGCTATAATCAAGTAGCAAATGTGCTTACTAAACCGCTGGCCTTTGATCAGTTCAACTATCTAATGTACAAGCTCAATCTGCTTCCAGACCTTGAGCTGATTAGTTACTGATTAGTTATCTAGTTGGTTAGGACTGCTGACATGTCAGCTGAGTCAGCAAGATTAGTTGTGCTGTTGAGAGTTTGTTAGTTGTTTAGCATAACGAATTGTATAGCTCAAGCTTTAAAGTGTGTGGATCATTCTGGATCTATGTATAAATATAAGTGTAATTAGCAAATGCAATATAAGTTTCAGATTCATTTTACTCTCAAATCAGTCTTTCTCTCTGTATTTTCCTTTCATTTCTTTTATTTTCTCATCTTCCAAACATACACTCAAACTTTAACTGCCCCAAAATTTCAATTGTTTATCGGTTAGATTGTATGGTTATGGTAACGATGAAATGTACATTTTCCATATTCCTTTGCCATCAACATGAATTTCAAGAGTTAGAGGAGATGAAAAACATAGAAGTACTTCTTGTCAATAATTCTCTTTCTGGACCTTTCCAATTAATCCATTTCCACATGAGTTTATTGACCCCAGATATCTCCAACAAATAGTTCCGCATTTCAGTAGACCCGAGAGAATTTTTATCAGGTACATATTACTTCAACATTCCCATGAATGAGTTTAGTAATAGCTACCCACTTCATTTGGTAATATAAACCTCCTTCAACGTCTAAAGTGTAGACTTATCCAACAATCAATTAACGGGTGAAATCCCAGAGCACTTAGCTATAGGTTGCTTCAATTTTGGAATATCTAGTGTTAGCAAACAATAGTTTGTAAGAAATCAAACTTCAATTCCAGTGATACGGAGCTGCTTTCTTAAGGCTTGGGTCTTGGGTTGGAGCTTTAATAGATGTGAAAGTTTTTAATTAAAAAAAAATCTGCAAATGTCATATACGTATTCTCCAAAAAGTGCTCCTGGGAGTGGGGGAATATGCTTAGGGCTTTGTATTTTCAGGTGTATAGCATCTCCTGACCTGTGTTTCTCTTCTTTTTTAATTCTTTATTTTTTTCATTTTATTAGTAAAGTTAATCCATAGAAGATTTTTTAATAGTGTCGCATATTATTAATCTGGTCACCAACAATCGAGAAACCAACTTAATTAATTTCTACATGACGAAAATTTTGTAATTTTTGGGGTCTATTATTTGAAAATAACATCATTAATTAGAGTATATCAAACCTTGTTATTTTCTTCTTTGGAAATGGTGTCCATTAGTGTCAAGACTTTACTTTTTCGACCCAATCAACATTAGTTAGAACTTTATTATTTTACATTCAAACTTTATTATCTTTTGCGTCATGATGATATTATAAAAGACTGCATAAATAGTGGCATGAAAATATATCATTAGATTTAATCAACGATTCTCAAAAATTAAAATTTAGTTAAAATAATATTTTGATTTCAATTATTTAAAATTCAATTTATTAGTTGTTTTGGTCAATTTTTGGTTCAGACCTAAAATTTATGAAAGTTTGTTTTTGTATGTGGTTTTGTTAATAGTGTGGGCTATTCATCTTAAAACAATTTTTTTAGGGTGAACAAAGCTGGGATGGACCTGAAAACAAAATAAAACAATTATTAGAGACGATGACGGTGATTGCTAGGCACTTCGATGGTCAAATAGTTGGAGAGGGTAAAGGATTTTTAAGAAACCATAAAATTAGGGAAATTTGGGAGTTTTTGGAGAAGAAGTTGAACTTATTTTTCTAAGACTGACTTGACATTATATAAGGAGTGTCCCCAAGAGTGTCTTGGTGTATTTTTAGACACATAATAAGTTGTAATAAGTCATTCCCTTCCCCATGTAAGGGCTCTTGGATAATTTGGTTATTCAACTTGAGCCCTTTAGTCCCTTTAGGGCTGGACGTGTGTTAGCTAGGAGACCATCCTTGATGACAATATATATTAATCTCTGAATGGCTCATTTTAAATGAGTCAATTGGACTTTTGGAGCAGCTAACGCCTCTGTTAGTGGCGTTGATTTCAATTGATTTGGTCCCTCTCTCACTCTTGGTGCATGTGAACATTGGTGAGATATTTTAAGATGATCCCTGTAGGATCCGTATCCGTATCATGCCGATGTGTAACACCAAAATTTTGGTGAGGGCCTTGTTATTTTTACAGTGATCCTTCATCAATATGCGACAACCTTAAGGCATTTTGGAAGACATTTTCTGCACTTTCCAGGTCAAATAAGGTGATCTTTCCGTTTTACCCTTGCCCATTTGTTTTTTATTCTTACATATTGTAAAGATATATTAGTCTTAAGGGGATGTTGTACATGTGTCACACTCTAATTGCATGACCCAAATTTTAATACCAACACTAGTTATCAAATTGGTTAAACATGTTTTTTTAGATTAAATAATAAAAAAGAAACAAGTATAGACTATCTAAACTTCTATATTTATCTTTTAATAAAATGTACTTTAATATTAACAAAGCTAAATTTATATGGAAGCCAAATTGCATTTTTATCCAATATATAAAGTTATAGATTAGGTGTGCAGGGGTAATCTAGACTTTTCACACTTAACTTTTCATATTTTGTATAGAAATGAGCCACCCCTCGGCCTTAATGTTCCTCAGCCCCTGATCAGTGAACACAACTCAATCTTTGTTTATTATCTTTTCTACATAAAATTGCTAGATTAATAAACATGACAACAATCGATTCAACTCAATATTTGCCAATGAGTAATTTTAAAAATAAATAAATAAAACTAAGAATTTGAAATTTGTAATTTTGTTGGTGATTTAAAAAATGTTTATCAATTATTTAAAAATAAAGTTAAATTGATATATTGGCAATCAAAATTCAATTCATTACTGCCCATAATTTTATCCTTACACTCACAAATACATTCCATAATTAATGTTCACAAATTTCTTAGAAAATTTGAAAGAATAGTAGCTCTACTCACAAACCGGAGAAGTCAGCTCGACGCACAAACTAATGGAAGAGAAGACAACTCTCATCCAAATACATATAGAAACGTGCATTTAGAAGGAGAAAGGAGTCCACTGGGACTCAAACCCAAATTAAATTACAGTTTAGAAAAATGTGTATAGATATGAGTGAAGGACCAACATTCGGATGTAATTATCCCAGTTATTTTAGTCATAAAAATATATGAAACATAGGAAAAAACATAGACAAAATAAAAATAAACAACCTTATAGGTATAATAGTAGAAAATTTTATAAGAAAAAATTCTTTAAATATAATAATAATAAACATAAAGTTAAAAAAGCATTTAAAAAAGGAAAGAAAATTTATAAACGAAATAGAAATAGTAATTGTAAATGTTTTTTATGTGGAAAAGAAGGACATATTAAACCCAATTGCCTGGAAAATAAGAAAATTAATCAATTAGAACTAGACAACTATTATATAGAAGAACAAGACATTAAGATAGAAGAAATAATTAATATAGATCAATTGTCAGATAATGATTCTGTATATATACAATCTAGTAATTCTAGTAATTATAGTAATTCTAGTAATAATAGTAATTCAGAAATAGAATCAAAATCAGACTTAGAAATTAATGTTTTAGAAATTTATACATCATTTTTTGGAAAAAATTATATAGTTTGTAATAGGAAATTTGAATTAGGATGTGGAGATACTAATACTTAACAATTCTTTTGTAATCAGTGTAAAGAAGATAAAGATAAAAGAACAGGAAAATAAACAAACAACTAACATAGACGAAGTAAATAGAGCCGGTAGTGAATTAATAAATATAGATGTAGAATTATTGTTTAAAAAAAGAAACTGTTTACACTAAAGCAATGATAGACACAGGTGCAAATAAATATATTATACATGATAGTTTAGTACCTAAAGAAAATAGGAATAAATTAAGAAATCCAGTAAATATTAGACAATTTAATGGAGAATTAATGCAAATAACAATATGTATAAATAATATACCCACGAATAAATGGTGAGACACACATATTGCCTCAAACATTTATTTCTAATCAACAAGTAGGATATAAATTTATTTTAGGATTAAATTTTATATTGGAAAATAGTGGTAGTATACTAATAACTCCAAATGGAGTCCATTTCTTAAAAAAATCAACCTTTGTCCGGCCAAAATATGAAACACACATTTTACCTTATGACAAAAAGTCAATAACGGTAGAAAGCGATATAGACTTACAATTCTTTGATTCTTTATTAGAAGAAGACAAACCTATTGATTTAGAAAACTTAGAAATATTAGATGATGAAGAAATAGATAACTATCTAGAAGATGTAGTAAATATAGAAAAACAAGTCGATTGTTTAGAAAATGGCCTGTAGAAATTAAAATAAAGTAGACGAATTAGAAAGATTGGAAATTATAGGAAATAATCCAATTAGAAAAAATAACAATGAAGAATATAAATTAGAAATAATTAATCTAGACATTACTATAAAAACACAAGACTTAGCATATCGTTTAGAAGATAGAAAAGAATTTAAAATGCATATAAGTAAACTATTAGAATTAAAAGTAATAAGGAATAGTGCCCGTAGACATAGACGTCCAGCATTTATAGTAAATAATCACAGTAAACAAAAACAAGGAAAAAGTAGAATGGTAATTACTATAAAAGATTAAATGACAATATGTTAGACAATAGTTATAAAATCCTTAATAAGGATGAATTAGTAAATTGTATACAAAATGCTAGATATATTTCTAAATTTGATTGTAAGAATGGTTTTTGGCAAATACGACTCCATGAAAAATCTGTTCAATGGACAGCTTTTAGTTGTTTAGAAGGACATTTTGAATGGTTAGTCATACCCTTTGCATTAAAAAATGTCCCTCAAGTAGTTCAAGCTAGAATTAGGGGTGGCAAAACGAATAAACGAATCGAATCGTAAACGAATTGAGTCAAAATTTTACGATTCAGATTCAATTCGTTTATTAAACAAATGGAAATCTCAGGATTCGGATTCGATTCGTTTATTAAACGAATATTCGGTTCGATTCGTTTAATTTGTTTAATATTCATTTATCCGAATCCATAACGAATCGAATCGAATCTAGATTTGTTTACAATTCGTTTAGAAAAATATAATTAATAAACAAAATTAAGCAAAATAAAATATAACAAGGCAATAAATTTAACATCATATAAAATACAAATAATCCAAACCATATTCTAAGATTAAATATACAGTCATCCAAATAACAAATTGCAAATTCTTAACAATTAACAATAATTTAAATTCAAATTATAAACCAAGGTGATTTCTTTAATTCTCTTTATTTTGTCTTTGTCACCTTGAAAGTAAGAATCCTACACCAAAAAATAAATAAAATGATATTAACTTGCCGCAACACTAAAAATAGTCACTGTAATATTTCAAAATATTAAATATATAGCAAACTTATAAAATTGTTAAAGGAATAATAATTAAATCTACAAAGCCAAGAAAAAATAAGCAAGATAAAATTTTACCAAACACACTCTCACATTAAATCATTTACAAGCACTTTTTTTTTTGTTTACAAGAGTAACATATAGGCCAAAACCCATAGCTCAAAAATTAAAAAAAAAAAAACAAAAAGAATCGAAGCATACTCCAATGTTTGTAAACAATCAGCCTTTCCACTTCCGGAATAAATAAGTAGCACCTTTATTTTGTCAAATCTATTTTAATTTGTATGGTTTCTTGATGGAAGAATGAAGATGAGACTTGAGATAGCAGCCTGAGAGATGAAGAGAAAAAAGAAAGAGTGAAATGATGAAATGAAAAAATTAGGGCATGCTGTCCTAATTCTTGCTTCACCTATGGCTTGATTTATTATCGTAAAAAATTACTATATTAACCTTCAAGTTTTAAAAAAATTTCAAACAAATTTAAGAACAAATAAGTAATTTAATTAAATGAATAAACCGTATTCGATACGTTTATAACCCTTTTTTTAAACGAATCCTAAACGAATAAACGAATCAATGTCCTCAAACTCGGATTCGATTCGTTTAATTAGCGAATTGAATCGAATCGAATTCACCCATTTATTAAACGAATCAATTTTTTCAAACCCAAACCCATTTAATTCGCATCGAATCGAATCGAATAAACGAATCCTGACCCAAATTGCCACCCCTAGCTAGAATGGATAAAATATTAAAACCATTTTCACGATTTTGTATAGTTTATATAGATGATATTCTTGTATTTAGTCAAAATAAATTCATGCACATAGTTCATTTACATAAATTTTTAGACTGTTTTAAGACTAATATTATAGTCATTTCTAAAAATTAAATTGAACTAATTAAACCAAAAATAGTTTTTTTAGGACTAACAATAGAGAAAGGAACAGTAGAATTACAGCCGCACATAGTTAGTAAAATATTAGAATTTCCAGATAAAATTGAAGATACAAAGGAATTACAAAAATTTTTAGGTTTATTAAACTATAGTAGAAAATTTATACCAAACTTAAGTACATTAATAAGGCCGTTATATAATAAATTAAGTAAAAATGGACAAAAATATTTTAATAGTGAAGACATAAAATTAATACAAAAACTAAAACAACTCGTTAAAAATCTTAAGCCATTTGCATTACCTATAGACAGTTATTATAAAATTATACACGCTGATGCAAGTAGTTTAGGATGGGCAGGAATATTAATTCAAAATTCCAATAAAGATAATTCTAAAGACAAAGAAGAAATAGTTATGTACACAAGTGGTAAATTTACAGAAGTAGAAAGTAGAAAATCTAGTACGGAATTAGAAATCTTAGGAATAATAAATTCTTTAAATTCATTTCACTTGTACATACAAAATGATAATTTACAATAAGAACTGATTGTAATAATATTATAGAATTTTATAAAAAAGTACAAAAGAAAAATTTTGGAAAAAAGAATGGAAAAAAGAATTATTTTGTTAGTAAAAGATGGATATCTTTCTTAGAAGTAATAACTGCTAGAGGTTACAAAGCCCAATTTGAACATATAATAGGAAAAGATAATACGTTAGCAAACATTCTTTCAAAACTAATTACTCACTGATTGTTTTGCAGGAATGGATCAATATATGAATTTTGGCTCAATAAAGCTTAGACAGTTCCCATCAGGAACAAATCTCAGTTTTAGAAGTAAATTCAAATTATTAGACAATCAGCAATGCATATTAGACAATTTGTGGCGTTGTCAAAACCCACAGGATAAATTAAAAGTAGCCAATGCACTCATGCATTATTTTAGACAAATTAATGAGCAAATAGACAGTAAGCATTTTGCATTTTTCGTAATAGTTAAAGGTAGACAACCAGGCATATATAGTCAATGGACAGAAGTAATTGATTTAGTAATCGATTACCCTTATCCATATTTTAAAGGTTTTTATGCATTTCATGAAGTAATAGAATTTGCTAGACAATAAATAAGACCTAACTATTATGTTAATCATCTCATTAATACTTTAGACAGTTCATCCACATCATCTAGACAATTAACCAGTGCATCATCATCATCATCATCATCATCATCCATACAATTTTGCAATCATTGTGAAGTCATGACACGCACAATTAGAAAGCTTAATGATATTAAATATCATTTAGAAGATGAAGTTAATACATATAGGCAAAAATTACTTTCGTTAGACAAAACAGTAATTGCATGTAGACAACGAGTAATTGCTTTAGACAATGCTAATAGTGAGTTAATTAGACATAATTTTACACTTAAAAGTAAATGTTATACTTTATCTCTCACTTGTCACGAAACACTTCCACAAAAGCAAGCCCTAAAAGAACTATTTGACCATACTCCAGCCGGTCAATTAGTAAAAATCCAAAACCTCTCTTCTTTTATTGGGGATAGTATCGACATTGTAGTAGAAAAAATAGCGGAAAACCTATACCAAGATTTTTTTTCCCTAGCCAATAAACTTTCTTATAACCAATTAAACGTGTTAATTGAGTTCGGACCCTCCTAGTCAAGACTAAGCGACATTGCCTCACTTAGACATGAGTTCCCCACAATTTCTTTTGATTATTCTTTAGCCAAAACTATAGATAATGAAGACTTATTATTTCGAGCCTTAAGCTTTGGAATGATAAGGACCATTTATATTTTTAACCAAGATAGATTTAAATTCTTTCCACCAACTTTAAACAGAGCCTTATCTATTCTTAAACCAGCACCCTTACTCATAAATTTTAATTCCTTACCCCCTCGACCTCAAACAGTCAATAAAAAGAAAACATGTGTCATATTACTAGCCTATCATGTCATTATAATAAGCGAAGGAGCTAAAAGATTCAGACACAGATATTACTGTGACAAGCCCAGCTTCTCCGCCAAAGACCTATACAAAAGAACCCATGAGATTGCAGCCTTCTATCAATGGTTAGACACTCATGACAGGATCATAGCCCAGAGCCAACATTGTACCATTATAGCCCAAAAGAATCTTGTTCGTGAGGAGCTACTCATTTCTTCACTAGAGTTAAAAGTTGACAATCCTGAGAAATGTGAAGAATATCTAGAAGCGCTGATCGAAATCAATGACATGCCATCATCAGGAACAAGATCTGAGAGTCCGAGCACCCAGTCATTAGATGAAGACTTAGTGTTGATGAAATGATGGATCGATGAAGACATCATTAGCCAATTATAGACATCACCTAGCCAACCAGACAAGACAAAAGCTGTAGGCATCAAATAGCTAGACATTCAAAAGTAAAAAAGTAGTTAGTCTTTTTCTTGTCTTTACTGTAGTAATTTTACAGATGCCTTTCCTTTACTCACTACCCGATAAGGCTGTGAAGGCGCCTTTTTTATTTTTTCATTTTATTACCGACAGTGAGTCATCACAGATCAATAGTAAACAGTTAATAAATAATCGACGAGTCAATACTTGTAAATAGTAACAATCCAATTGTAAATCGACAGTTGTAAAGGCAAAATGTAATAAGCCTTATCGCTTTGTCTGTACATCGAGTCTGTAATTATGTGAGTCACTTGTATATATAGTCATCACCTTCTCAAGGAAGGAGAAGCCTTTTGTCGAAAGATTTTGTACTCATACACAAAAGCAATAAAATTATAGTAAAATTATCTTTCTTCAAATCTTTTATTTAGCAAGTTTTGATAGCGATTAGCTAGTAAGTAATTTATTTACTTTTTTTTTATTTTATTTATCAATCGAGGAAAAAGAAGTCTAGTCTAGTTAACGAAAATACAAATTATATTTAAAGCATTAACAAAAGGTCGGTCCTGTTATTATTCAAGGGAAAAGAGTTTAGAAGAAGTGATTTTAGAAAAAACTAAAGTTTTTGTTTTTGATAAAAATAATAAGAACTTAGTAGAAGTTTCTGCTGGATTTTTTGAAAATGTTTTTGAAAAACATAGTCTCCGTTGGCCCGTTTAGTCGTTAATGTGTTGAAAAAGCGTTTTTGGGAGTTAATCAGGAGTTAAAAGTGTTTTATTAACTCATGTTTTCGGAACCAGTTTAATAAACTTTGAAAGGCCAGTTTTTGGCAAAGTATTTTCTGCAGTTTTCCTCTGATTTCAACTCCCCTTCCACTCGGTCTTCTCTCTTAAGTGGTATCAGAGCACCCTCTTTTGTTTTTGTTTTAAATAATGATTTATATGAGTAGTTACAAGGCAGATTTCAATTAGTTTATGATATCTTTTTATCTACAAATTTTAATAATAAATCTTCATCAAATGCTTTTCCTATATCACTCCAATATTTATAAAAATAATTAGCATATTCATCAAAAAATCTTAAATCACAAATTTTTAATTGTTTCAAATTTCTAATTGCTTTAATTTGTTTAATTACATCGTCTTTCTCATCTACTCCTAATATTAATTTACTCGTTAAATCTATAAAACTAATTACGGTAATATTTGTATCAAAATTGTCTAATTCTTCTGGTTTGTTTTTCTTCATCTAATCTCTCCATCTTAAATAAATTTGTTTTTCTTTAGTTCCTAATGTACTTTCTAAATATATTAATTATAATTTGGGTCTACTATTACTGCTAATGCTTCCATAGAGTGTCCAAGTAAGTTTCCTTCCCACTGGTTAAATATTTGTCTCCATTGACTTGGCTTATGGTCTTCTAATTCTAATACTAATATATCTCTAGCATGTGGCATAGTTTTCCAATTTTCTAATTTAATTTTAGTTATATATACTCTTTCTGCTTCTATATATTTTTCATTTGATTCAGGGATTCCTCGTTTATTTAAATAATTTTCTACATTGGATGGTTCTATCATAGGTTCTAATATAGGTCCATTACTATTTTCACCTATTTCGGGTTTTCTGTCTTCTTCACCGACTAAAATTTTATTTTCTTCTAAATAATAAATTTCATTAATGTTTGAATTTTTAAAATCTAAGTTATTAATAAGTTCTTTGTCTAGGTCATCATCAGTTAATTCTTCATTATTACATAATTCTTCAAATAAATCGTCCTTTAAATATTTTGTAGGATTATTAGATATTAAATTTATAATTTGATCTCTATTATTAAGTAAAGTTTTATGTTTATCTGTACTTAAATTTTCTACTATAGCCATGTTAATTTCTATATTTTCTTTCGTCGTCAAATTCCAGATTACTTTGTTGTCTATAATTACAAAATCGCTGGGTAACCTTATTATTTCTATTTATGTAGGTATAACTTGTTTTTGGTACATCTATCCTATTGTCCGATTCTAACGTAGGTAATGTCCATTCTAAACCATTTAATTCACTACTGTTTAATTTTTTAGGTATTATCATTTCTACATATTGACTTTTAAAATAGTCTACTATATTTTTACTTTCAAATCTAAATTTTTTATGATATTTATTATATAATTTTCCCAGAAAAAATGTTTTTATTCTAAGATTTTTAATATTCTACATGCATTTTATATCTTTTAGTTTGTACACTTAATTTAATATATTTACAAAATTCATCTATGTCTATATCTATATTTGGTATACGTCCTACTACTGCTACTTTATTTTTTAAGTCTATTTCTGCACTTGCTATTTGAGCTTGCTCATGATCATAAAATATACTATCATATAAATATAAATGCGCCTTAGTGTCTAGTCCTTCTCTAGCTTGACTAAGTATTCTTATTATTATTATTCCCATATGTATGTCTGTGTAATTTTGTTTTTTAAGATAATCTCTTCCTATTGGACTGATTAAAGTTAATTCTTCACGTCTATTTACTACGGCTAATTTAGTTTCATCTGTATAAATATATAAACTATTGTTTATTTTTGAAATTAAACCTTCATTATATAATCTTTTCTTTCTAATTTGTTCAAAACCATTTTCTAATAATTTATCCGGGTCTTGCTCATCTATTTTATCTTCTGTTCTTTCTATTTTTTCTTTACCTTTACTAAAAAATGAAAGGGATCTTCTAATTCTTTCTGCCATAGTTATATTTACACTACTACTTCTTGTTAGTTCCATTACTTTTTAATATTACTTTAGGTCCTAAAATATCTTTTATATCTACTTTCCTAGGTGCTAAAATTGGTCTGTTTAAATTTAATCTTTCTACTCGATTAGTTAATATATCTAATTCTTTATCTAAATTGTCTAGAGAGTTATTAAGTTCTAAATATGATACGGATTCTTTACCTTTCTTAAAGGTTTGAAAGCTACTTTCTAATTTGATAAGTCTACTATTGAAGTCTTCTAATTTATTACTAATTTTAACTAATAATTTAATAATTGTGTTTGCCTGAGCTTGTTGTATATTATTACTTTCTTGACTAAATTCTTTATAACTATATCCTACTGGATTATGATGAGGTGTTTCTCGTTACAATTCTGCTAAGGATTCTATTAAATATTTATCTGAACTCATTCACTGACTATTAATTTTATTGAATCTAATTGTATTTGTAAATCTCTTTGTGTAAATTTAATATTTTCTAGTTTTTAATGTTTCTATTAGGCTTTTAATTTCTAGTTCGACTGGTTTAGGAGTTTTAATGTCTGATAATTGTATTAATTCGCTTATTTCGTTCTTGTTAGGGAATCGTCGTATTTGACTATTAAAGTCTGCTAGGAGGTCTTTAATATAATCTAAGTTTCTTCTTAACGTGTTTATATTACTGGTTTCAAAAAACTTTCCTAGTCCTAGTATTAATTCTTTTAGCTTTTCTATATTGACTTCTAGATGTTGTCCTAAATTAATTAATAAATCTACTATAAAATTTTGCTGACTATTGCTAGTGTGAGGAGTATGTTTATACTGGTTTTCTAGATGTTCTATGTTACTGCTAATTTTTATTCGTTCTGACAAATTTAATCTAACTTTTCTATGATAAGTAATATCTAAATCTAAATACTCTAATCTATTTAAGTTCATATAAAGATTTAAGTAATTAGTGTCTATTGTAAATCTTCTAATCTATTTTTAATTCTTAAGGCTAAAGTCTCATATTTATTTAATAAATCATTTTGCTTATTAATATTATAATACTGTAAATTTAAGTGTCTATATCCAAGTACAGGTAAGTGTGTAAAAGCGTAATGTCTAATACTTATTTATCTTTCCATTTCAGGGGGCAAAGGAGATGTGCAATCTACTGAAAGTTTTAAATTTCCTAATCGTTCTTCTAATAAAGTGTTTAATTGTACTTGTTCTTGATTAATTTTATCAATTTCTCTTTCTAATATATTTAAAGCACTTTCTAAAGACAGGATATAAAGATTAGTATTTATCAAAAGGTCTTGATCTTTGTCTAGAACAGCATACGGATTTTTATAGAAATTAATATAAAAATTGTAGAGTCAGCAAGAGTTTTCTAAGATATATCAATCGTAAAAAGATATCATAAACATAATAAACCTTGAATATTACTCATTAATTATTATCTATTAAATTAAATCAATTTTGATAATTAAAATATTTAAATTCAATGGTCCATAATAATCACATTATCAATGCTGTAAAAATTTAAACAATATTATTGAAAAATCCTTATTTTCATTATTATTATTATTATTTTAATTATTTCAATCCCCTATTATGCATTTCCTATATGAGAAAGTCTCATCTCAAAAATCATTATTATCGATTTCTTGTAAACTTAAAACTTTAGTAATTGAAATTTTTTAAGATAATGTAATGTAAAGAGTTAATTTGATTAAATTCAACATTAACTGCTCTTGAAGGCATGTAAAAAGCTTTAGCACTAGCACTTTATTAATTAGCGCCTTAACATTAATTTGCTAGAAGCTAAAATTTTGAACGGTAAGATATTAAAAGATTTCACACTAGTGACTTACTTTTAAAAAGGGCGAGCCTATTTATACTTTAAAAATTTCTCTGAACACTCTTATTTTAATAAATTATTTTATTATAAAAATACTCATTATATAAATTATTAATAAGGACTTTCTCTTATAAATTAACATAATATAATTACTCTGAACACTCATAAGCACACTCTCTATTCAATATATAATTCGTTTGTCATAAATTCTTAAAATTTTATTTCTAATATCTTAAACAATATTTAGTTAAACAAGAACCAAATCAATACTTTTAATATATTTTGAATATATTTTTTCTTTTTGATTTAAAAAAAAGTTTTTTTTTGTAGTCTTCTCCTTCTTCTGTCTTCTTCTTCTTCCTTCTCTTAATCTTCTTCTCTTTCTTCGTCTGCTTCATCTTCTTCTTTTTTTTTTTTTTTGGGTGCCAAATGGATTTTTTTTTTCAATTGTTAGGTTAAAAAAATTGGGCATTGAATTTATTCTTTTATTGGCAATAAATAATTACTAAAACTTATGTTAAAAAATTTGTTTAGAACTTAATTTGATTCCATTGTTGTTTATACTAAATTGTTATTAATTCATTTTGGATATGCTAAATAGATTGATTGGTGTTTTGAGTAAATTAATTTAACTGATTTAAATAAGATCTTTTTTGGTAATTTAAAAAGTGTAGAAAATTAAATTTATTTTTTTTAAATTTAATACATAAATATAGAATAATAAAATATTTAAAATAATTTTTAGAGTGTAAATAGTCTTACTCTTTAAAAAAATAGACAAGTAAGAGAGAGGAACTCGGAGAAGAAATTTATGCCCAAAAAATTAGGAGGAAGTGGCATGCAATTTATGGATTGACCTCGATTCAACGTCAGCCAATTAATAATATGCTGAAATATTGGAGTTGAAAGTCTTGGACCGCCGCTTGGATGGCTTCATTTGTCAAGATTGTTGAAATGTGTTGGTCAAGATTATTCAATATTGTATCTAGCTTTTGCGTAATGTCTATTAATTTTCCAAGAAGAAAAAATAAAAAGATTTGAATTGCTTTCGTGAAAACGGTGCCGGTGGAGATGCCATATTTTGTAATGAAAATATCATATTAATATTATTATTATTATTATTATTATTATTATTATTTAATCAAGAAAAGATGTTAACTAATTATTAGCTAGTGAGGGTCTGTTTGAGATTGAGGTGTTGTAGCTTCTGCTGTGAAAAAAAAAGCTATAACTATGAAATAAAAGTTAATAATATATAGTAAATATAACTTTTAAATAATATTTTTGTTAAAACTATTAAAGATATAATAGATTTTTCATTATACAAGTGAAAAATTATTAAAAATCATATCAACATAGATTCCAAGCTACAGCAGCTAGTGTTTACCAAACACTTTAGTGCTGTGGCTTAAAAGCTACAGCTCTCCAACCTCAATCACAAACACACCCTAAGTGTCATATATATCCCGTTAAACACTTCTCAGTATTGGAATCTTAGGGGGTAAAAAGAATAAGATTAAAAAAATAAAGCCTCTTATCTTATAATATTCAAGAGAGAGGTGCCTGTACAGCACAGCACAAGCTTAAACTCAAGGTCTTATGAGAAATCTGAGCAAATCTTGAGTTTAATCGTTCAACCAAACCATCGTGACTGTGTATGAATGGTTGAGGATTATTTTGTAGTCGACAGAATTAAAAATATATAATTAATTATATAAACTAAAATCTCTTTATAGTGATACTATATAATTAAAGGAATAATATTCTTATAGTCATAAAAAATTATAATCTCGATTTAATCTAGTTATAAATAATAATAAACTTCACATTATAATAAGTTATAATTTTTATAGATCCTGTTTTGAGAAACTTGCCTCCACATACGATAGAATAAAATATTTTTTAAATTTGCTTAAGATAATAATTTATTCTTTAAAGTTATTATCAAATTATTGTATGATATTTACTAAATTTACAATGAGGAAAAAACATTAAAGAAAATGCATAAGTTTAGATCTTTAAGATCACTTTGATTCAGAATAATTAAGTGAAACCAATAATCTTTTAATCACACATTTATTAAATGATAACCTCCTCGTAGTTATTTAAAAAAAGAAAAAGTTTCATTGTAATGATTGTGGATAGATTTTACTGTATTGCAATCATATTATAGTATATGATGAATAGCAATTATCAAAAATTTAAAATAAAAAAAAGGAGGAAAATTAATGCTTGTGCGGATCGAGGAACCACCACTATTTTTTCAAAAAATAAATAAAACAGAAAAATTGGAGAAGATATCTAATGAATTAAAAATTAAAATTGAAACCAAAACTTAGCTTCAGACGTCAGGAGTGGCTTTTTTTAAGGCTTAGGTCTCAAATTCAAAATTCAATAAATGCGAAAGTTAATAATTAAAAAAATGGTTCATCAATCATCAGTTCATTTGTTATAAATAGCGTAGAGCCCTCCTCTTGTTGGGTGTGTATTTGATTAAGCAAAGATGATGGGTGGTTCAAAAATGGCTTGGGTGAAAGTAGTTTTGTTATTAATAATACTGGAAGGGTGGGGGAGTGAGGGATGTTTGGAGCAAGAGAGATCTGCTCTATTCCAACTTAAACATCTCATTATTGATCCTTACAGTCATACAAACTGGGTGGTGGATGAGGGTGATGATGATGAGAATTATTCAGACTGTTGTCAGTGGCTTTGGGTTGAATGCAACACCACCACTGGCAGAGTGATACAACTAGATCTTTTTGCTTGGAGGACTTGGGGATCGGGAGGGTGGTATCTAAATGCTTCTTTATTTACTCCCTTTCAACAACTTGAGTCCCTTCAATTAAGTTTCAACAAGATAGCTGGTTTTGTTGAAAATGAAGGTTATTTAAAAATTTTCAGGAATTTCTAAAATTTACAATTAAATTGCGTGAGTCTACCTGCATGCGTGATCTGCTTTGTGATATATATATATATACAAACACACAATTTGATTTTTTTGGCAGGTCTAGAGAGGCTATCAAAGTTGAGCAACTTGAAGTTTCTTTATTTAGATGGTAACTTGTTCAACAACAGCATCTTAACATTTCTGGCTGGCCTTTCGTCACTAAGAAATTTATCATTGGCTGATAATAGATTGGAAGGAAATTTTGATTTTAAAGGTAATTAAGCTTCATCTCTTCTCCCCATCATTGTAGATCTTTCACTGACCAGCTGGAACATTAGACTTTCATTTGCTTCAATAGATTCAAGCCTTTGAATTAATTTTTTTTCAAGTAATATTAAAATATTAGTTTTAAGAGATTAAGACATACAATTTTCAATATTTAATATCACGCATAATTTCATCTTGTATTTTTTGTTTGTCCTGCTTAAAAAATTAGTATAGGACTAGCGAGAGTAATGGATACGCAGGTGCCGGTTTTTTAATACTACATCCGCACCCGTAAAAAGAATAAATTATCAAACTTGTACCATCTCCACTGTGGTTTCAATTTTTTCTCGAAAACTTATTTAGGTTTAAATAATTACCAAACCCGCATCGGTAATTAATAGCTTTTTTATGGGTTCCGAAATCTAAAAATTTAAATTACATAATTCAAACTATAAATTTATAAAATTTTCTAAAAAATTTATTTACCACAATTACCTAAAAAAATTTAACAAGTACAGTTACCTAAAAAAATTAGCAACCAATATATTTAGGTCAGACATTAGGAAAAAAAAAAAAAGGATCAAAATACATTTGAACATCTCGAAAAGAAGGATATGTCACGAACCAGCCCCGTGTGAGATAGTGAGAATGCTATGTAAAAATAATTTATAGAAGTTTACTATTTTCATCAACAAGGATCAAAAAAGCAAATAGCATATTTGTGAATTTTGGAGTTTATTTAATTTAACATAAACTCGTCTTAAAGGGCGAGTATTTATCATCAACAAAAGAACCGAAATAGGATAAAAATGTACATGTGGATTAAGAGTATGTTTAAAATATAATGTCCAAATACTCAAAGTTAAATTATTTAACCCGCCCGCTACCTTCACTTGGTTTTGATTTGTATTACCAAATTCACCCATTACCCACAATATTACTTATAACGAACAGATTTATGCAGGCCAGTAACAACGGATTTGTGAGTAAAATGACCATCCCTGTATAGAAATGCACTCTAATTGCAAATCACATATATGGGCCCTTAAATAAATTTTTCTTTCATTTCTAAAAGAGATAAAATTTAACTTATCTGACTGTGCACTTCTAAAATATACATAACTCAATTTGAACTATTTGCAGATTTGGTTTCTTTGATCAATTCAGAACTGGCTAGACATGAGCTATAATGAGATTGACAAATTTGTAGCCCAAAAGTACTCCACTTATGAATACATTTTCAGGCCAGTAAATGCAACTCTAATCTCTATAATTTGAGTTAATTATCTAAATAATCATTATATTTCAAAAAAAATTACTCAAAACATCCATGTTGTGATCACTGTTGCTGTTGTATTTGACTTTTCAAAGTAAAATAGTATTATTTTTTTTTGGGGGTAAAACTTGGAATTCAAATAATTCTAATGTGCAACGAGTGAAAAAAATAGAAACTAAATAAATATTAACGAAAACAGGCATATGACATTAACTTAACTTAATTTTTGAATAATTTTTAAAAAATAAAAATAAAATAGATAATTAGATCAAACTGTAGAAACTAAATGACCATTTACCATTTTGAAGTCCTTCAGTCAATTCATTTACGAAGGGCTAATCCTCTTTTTTTTTTTTTTTTTTTTTTTTAACCAATAAGGTTGAACTCCGAAATTTTTAACACATTAAATTTATGCAATATATGCAAATTCAGAATATGACTTTTGGTAGACGGGCCATTTGATGTGAAAAGACTTTTGCTTCAATGTATAAGATTGAAGACTTCGAATAAATTAATGTTTCTTTTGATTAATTAATTAACGAGCAACTTGAATTGTGTTTCTCACATATTTATTTGCAGGTTTGAGTAAGTTGGAGTTTCTGGATTTAAGTGGTAACAGCCTCAATTGTAGCATCATATCTTCTCTAACTGCTTTTTCTTCATTAAGAACATTGAGACTATATAATAGTGGATTCAAAGGAACTTTTTATGTTCAAGGTAAGCCTGCATCTCATTTTATTAAAAGTAATATTATATGTTATGCTTATAAAATATATATAATTTATACCTCAAGTGATTTGTAATCAATTAATACTTGATATGTGTTAAGTGGTTTTGATTTTATTTTCCATGATAAATATGATAGTATTCTAATAGGGTCAGATTAATTCAGATCAATTCCCTTAGAGTCGGTCTTGAAACACTTCATTTCATTGATATTTATCAAATTCAATATCAATAAACTGGGGTTAACTGATGCTTAATACTTATTAGTTGAAAATGTAAATCCAAATTGTCGTTCCCCCTATGGGCCACTAGCCGCTATGAATCCACTGCATATACTTATAATATATGTACATAGATGGACATACCACTTATCAAATGATCAAATGTCATATGCCACGTATCCTTTTGGATACAAAATATAACCCAAGTAGTATACGTAGCATCACAAGTTCAAGAGCCTTTTTTTTTTTTTAACACAATAATATATACAAAATCTTAACTATTATGCAATATTTAAGACGCCGGTGGTGAAAGAGAGAATAAAAACCATACTAATTATGTGCCAGTGTAAAATCTTTTATCTTAAAAATAAGAGATCTGAGGTTTGAACCCTACTCACGTGATACAGATGGGATTAAATTGCATTAGGCTAAATAATTAAATAAGAAAGGAGTGAGAAAAAATATATGTTATTTGTGCGTGAGAAAAATAGGAGGAAAGAGAATTAAAAATAATTAATAATATATCGTGAGGCCCACTAATTTTCAGTTTTGTTGTTAATAAAAGAAATATCATCATTTAATTGATTCATCAATTTTGTTGGTGTTCAACTTCAAAGATTAAAATTTTGTGTTTATTATTTTGAAAAATAAATAAATGAAGGTTCCCAAAGCTACCAATATATTTAAGTACAGCATTTATTATTTTGTTTAGTCGGTTTGACAGAATGAAAAGCGAAAAAAGAAAATCTGTATTTAACTCACTCTATATTAGAAGTACAAGAATGAACCCTTCTCAATTCTCAAAAGTATATATAAAAATGTTGATGATTGCATAATCATAGCTTAGAGATTATAGAGATCATTGACATTTGATTTCAACGGTTCTTTTCTTTAACGGTGTGAAGGAATCTGATATTTGCTTCAGTTGGCCAATTTTAATTTACTCTAATCAATTAATACTGTTGTCATTGGTTCAGACTCAAAAGACAAAATTCTCGTGTTCGTCCAAATCCAAATATAAAAGAAATCTAACATAAAAAAAGAAAATTAAAAAAAAAAAAAAACTCTCATAAACTTAAAGAGAAGAAGTGTCGGCTAACTCAAACCAGAAGTTGTTGGCAATTAACTCCGTTTTTAAGTATTGGCATATATGCAGAATTGGATTCCTTGAGCAACTTACAAGAGTTGGACATGAGCAACAATGACATTACAAATATAGTGGTTCCTAAAGGTAATAATAATTTAATATTGATTGAAAACAAAATTTCAATGAATTAGTAGTATACATACTATAGTTTGACTTTTTGGAATTCCATCCAAATCAAACAGATTACAAAGGTTTGAGGAAGTTGAATTGGCTTGATTTAACGGGAGTTGGAATTAAAGATTGGAGCAAGGTGTTAAAGTTAATGGGATCACTCCCATCCCTCAAGACACTTTACCTCGCGTCTAATAATTTTACAGAGAAAGTGATTCCTCAAGGTAAGTAAATTACAAATGTGGTAAAAATTATAATTAATTTCTCGGTAACTTCCATATGCGTCCAGCTAAAGTTCTTGCTCATTTTCAATAGAATTGCACAATTTCACCAACTTGGAAGAATTGAGATTGGACGATTCCACTCTCCATATAAGCTTTCTACAAAGCATTGCAGCTTTCACTTCGCTAAAACGTTTAATGATGAGCCATTGTAAATTCAATGGTGTCCTACGTGGTCAAGGTAATTAAACAACAGGCTTTGGGCTGCCCTATCTTAATTATTGTTGTTTTAGTTTGACTACAATTCTCTGCAGAGTTATGTAACATTACCCGAAATTCTTGCCCGAATGAATTTTCCTTCTTAATAACTGAAGTTGATTTTTCTTCTTTACAAAAAGTAACCTTAAGCTGTTCAAGTATATCTTTAAATGAATTTCAAGCAGTTTTGTTTTATTGATCAGATTTGAATCTTGTGGAGTTAAAAAACTGACTATAGTAGTAATTAACCAAAAAAAGAAAGAAAGAAAGAATATGGTTAATTTGATTGATTACTCTAATTCGCTCATATTAACATATGATATATCAAAATAAAAAATTTTTATTTTTATTTTTTGTTCAATAATTGTAGGTTTTATTAATTTCAAGAATTTGGAAGAATTGTACATGTATGGCAGTGCACTCAACAGCGGATTTCTTCAAGTCAGTAAATTGGTGGCTTCTGTTAAGACTTTATATTTGCCCAATTCTAGACTTAGCGGCACCATTCTTGATCAAGGTGAGTAATGATCTCTCTTCTCTCTCGAAGTATATTACAAAATTTCAAATTAAAACTTTCAGTCAAATTGTTTTGAAAAAGAAAAGCACATTGTTTTATCTTTTAATTAAATTTATGCAGTATATAATTCAAATATATATAAATATGAAATATCAAAATCCGCGCATAAATTTAATTATGTTGTGGATGATATATATAAGCATACGAATGTTTATGCCCTCTATATTAATTATCATTTCAGGTCTATGTGAGTTGGTGCATCTGCAAGTGTTATTTATTGACCATAATGATCTAAGGGGTAATTTGCCTTGGTGCTTGGTAAATATGACATCCCTTCAAGTTTTGGACGTCTCCTTCAATCAATTGACTGGAAATATCTCGTTGTCTCCCTTCATTCATCTGATATCCCTTGAATATCTTACATTATCAAACAATCTCTTTCGAATCTCGACATCACTTGAGCCATTCTTAAACCATTCAAAACTCAAGTATTTTGATGGTGGAAATAACCAAATATATGGAGGAACAGAGTCACATTCTTTGACCCCAAAATTCCAATTAATTTCTATCTCATTGTCTGGTTACGGAGATGGTGGCACATTTCCCAAATTCCTCTTCCACCAACACGACTTGGAGTATGTTGACCTCTCACATGTTAACTTGAAAGGAGAATTTCCAAATTGGTTATTAGAAAATAACACAAATTTACGTACACTTCATCTGTCCAATAATTCTCTTTCAGGACCTTTTCGGATGCCAATTCATCCTCTCGTACAATTAACATTTTTAGATATCTCTAACAATTTCTTCCAAGGCCACATTCCTGTAGATTTTGGAGCATATCTACCAAGCCTAAGCGAATTAAACTTCTCTGGAAATTCCTTTAGTGGTAGCATTCCCTCCTCATTTGGCTACATGCACGAATTGGGAAGTCTGGACTTATCTAGTAATCAATTGACTGGTGAAATCCCTGAGCACTTGATGATAGGTTGCCTTAACTTGGAATTACTTGTGTTATCGAACAACCACCTGCAAGGTCATATCTTCTCCCGAAATTTTAACTTGACAAACTTGTCGAGGTTAAAATTAGATGATAATCTCTTCAGCGGAGAGATCCCAGAAAGCTTGTCTAATTGCTCTGTTTTAAGAGGATTGTATCTAAGTGATAATAATATCTCTGGTAAGATCCCAAGATGGTTGGGTAATCTGTCATTTTTAGAACATATAGTTATGCCCAACAATCATCTCGAAGATTCAATCCCAGCGGAGTTTTGTCAGCTTGATTCTCTTCAAATTTTGGACATCTCAGAGAACAATTTATCTGGGAGTTTACTATCTTGTTTCGGTCCTCTCTCTATTAGACAAGTCCACTTGTCTAGAAATATGTTGCAAGGACAACTAGAAGAAGGTATGTTTTGTAATAGCTCTTTTATGGTGACATTAGATCTTAGCTATAATCGTTTAAAAGGCAAGATTCCTGATTGGATTGATAGGCTTTCTCAATTGAGCTATCTTATGTTGGCTAATAACGATTTTGAAGGTGAAATGCCAGTTCAGTTGTGCCAGTTGAAACAATTACGACTGATTGATCTTTCTCATAACAATCTTAATGGTCAAATTCCTCCTTGCTTAGATAATACTACACTCCACAAAGGTTATTATGATGCTTTAGCTCCAACTTCTAGTTTGTGGGATCTAGCTCATTCATATAGTCCTCCTCCTCCAATTTCGAATATTAACTACACTGGGCCTCCAATGGAAAAGGAAACTATAGTTTTCACCACAAAGGAAATATCTTACTCTTTTCAGGGTAAGCCTCTCAATAGCATGTTTGGTGTGGATCTCTCTTGCAATAAATTCACAGGGGAGATTCCTCTTCAAATTGGATACCTCACAAGGATGCGTGCCCTGAATTTGTCCCATAACAACTTGATAGGATCAATCCCACCAACATTTTCAAACCTGAAGCAAATTGAAAGCTTGGATCTTTCCAACAACAAATTGAGTGGAAAAATCCCTCCTCAGCTCGTGGAACTAAATGCATTGGCTGTTTTCAGTGTAGCACACAATAATTTATCAGGGAAGATCCCAGAGTGGACAGCACAATTTGCAACATTTAACGAGAGTAGCTACATGGGAAATCTTCTTCTTTGTGGGCCGCCATTGTCCAAGAGTTGCAATGAAAACGGATCACTATTATCAATGCTAGAAGATGATGATAATTGTTTTGTTGATATGGGCAGCTTCAACGTCACTTTTACAATATCTTATGTAATTGTGCTACTAGGAATCTTTGGAGTTTTGTACATTAATCCTTATTGGCGTAGAAGATGGTTTTATCATGTTGAGATTTGGGTGTTCTCCGGCTACTACTTTTTTGAAGACCATCTTATCCCAACAAGATTCTTCCATGGAAATAATTAGTGTATTGCATATGTACCTTTATTAATTCAATATGTGTTACAACTGAATAAAATTATGTGTTGCAAATCAGTCAATAACTTTAATGGTGCGTTTACTTCCCGAATTAGAGAATTGAAATTCAGAATCAGAAATATTAACAGCATTTACTTCGCAAAATAGAAGCGGAAATTGGAATCGTGGGGCCCACCCCAATTTGGGAATAAAGAATGGGAGATTGATTCCCAATGGTGGGTTAGGAATTAATCTCCCATTCCTTGGAGTTCCCATTCTACCCCCAGTGAATTTACATAAAACCCAAAATGCTCTAAATCAAGTTTTATCATTTTTGCATTTTAGTCCCTACAGATTATAAAAATACCTAGAAATTTTGTATAATTTAGAAATAGGTCATTTAATAACAACAATATTATTATTATTATTATTATTATTAATATTATTATTATTAATGTTATCAAAAATTTATTATTTCTGTTATTTTAAGTATTATTATTATTATTGTCATTAATTTCATTATTATTAATATAATCAAAATTTATTAATTTTATTATTTTAATTGTTATTATTATTGTTGTTATCATCATCATCATCATGAATATTATTATTATTATTATTAATGATAAAAGTACTATAATCAATTAGTATATTAATGTTAATAATAATTATGACTGTTTGGGGGGAATTATGGGCACAAATGTGGACTAATAACTCAATGACACGTGGCAAAAAAGTCAATCAAAAGAAATCAGCTTGTTTGACCGAATGGCAGTATAGTTCTCAAAGGCTCATGAGATAAGCTTCCCGAAAAAAAAGGACAGTTTCGATATAATACTCAACATCAAGGGGTATTATAGGAACCTAAATTTTTGTGATTGGGGCCAACAAGTGAATAGTGCATACCATCATAAGAGAAAGCAAAAATATCTCACTTTTGCCTAAATATAAGGAGCAAATGAGAGGAGAGATTCCTAAGATATGCCATCAAGGGCTGCCACCTTAGCTTCCTTCTGCAGTGGTCCAAAAATCAGCATGACCATCAACTGAAAGGATGCCACATGTATAAAGCAAAGGGGCAAATTGGTAGCTAAGGGCCAATGGGCCGTGCCGACAGTCAAAACTCGGCTTGTGAGGAACAATGGGCCGTGCCGGCAGTCAAAGCTCGACTCGTGAGGGCCCATGGGCCGGTACGGCACAGCCCACCATGTGAACGGGCCGTGCCGTGTCATGCCCAAATTTGAAAACCTTAAACCGAGCACAGGCAGTGGCACGAGCCCACGTGTGCCGTGCCAGTGCCGTGCCTTGGGCAGTGCCCAAAAAAAGCCCGTCAGCCTTTTTTTTTAAGTGGTCGTATTTTTTCAAGCCCACGAGCCCTTTCTTCAAGCCTATCACCCATATACTTAATAATAATAATAATAATAAATAATTTTTATTAAAGGAAAAATTAACATTTTATTAAGACATTAAATGAACATAAAAGGAACAACAATTTTTATTAAAGGAACAATTAACATTTCATGTGAAAATACAATTTTAATTTATCATAAAGCATAATTCGTTCATAATTTTATTTTATATTTTGTGTAAATGTGAAAAAAATTTCATTCACAAATGACACATATCTCCTTTGACTAATCTATGATTTCATAAATGAAATATTAAAGTTATTTAAGTTTAGATTTATGATTTATGAAATCATTATATTTATAATTTTATTTATTAAAATCATGAAATTATTTATTCATTTAATAAATTATAAATATAAAATAATTAGATTTTTTTAAACGAAGATGGCGTTTGTTTTTTTTAACTGAATGCTGAATAGTGCTGAATTTAATTAAGTCTGAATAGAGCTGAATGCTAAATAACATGTTTATTTTTTATTTTTGAATGTCTGAATAAATGTATTATGTTGTTTGTTTTTTTATAACAGAAATGTCTGAAAATTGTTATTTTACATATATACCCTTATTAAATATTATGCATATTATTACACTCATATACTAATAATTTAATAAAAAAATCAAAGATAAAATAAATAAGTTATTATATTTAATAAAAAAGAAACTAAAGTTATTATTTAATAACAAAAATAAATTGAAACATTAATAAATAAATAAAAAGTTGAATCAAGTAAATTCATTAAAAAGTTGATTTGTAATTTGATCTCGCAGTTATTGCATGAATTCTTGATTTGAAGTTCCAAAACAGTTGTTCGCATTTAGTGCTTGATTCAGTACATCATCCTTTTCAAACACTATTTCTTTATTTTCATACTCTAAAAATAATCTGTTATCAATTGATTTTTTTCGCAAAAAGCCCTTGTATCAAAGCACAAAAACAAACTGAATTACTCAAAGCAAAAATGGAATAACAAACAACAAAAAAGGGCAACGCATTTTAAAGTTTCAAGAAGACAAGTACTTGCTTGGAAAACAAACCTGACAGTTGAAACATATACATGTTTTTTGGAAAACGGATACAAGCAAAAGCACCAACAACGTACAGCTGTTGCCAAAATGCTAGAAAAAAATAAAAAAAAAATGAAGAGAAGAGAGAGCGAGTAACGATCTGCAGCGAAAACAAGTTTTGGATTACAAAATAAAGTGGTGGTGTAAAGGGCCCGTTGTGGTATAGGGTTTTATTTATGGGAAATAATTAGATATTGTTAAAATAAAAATTAATTTTTTCAGCATTTTTTTTATTTAGCGTTAAATTAGAATTTTTTATTTAATTAAATTAAGCGATAATTGCTTAATTTTGAGTATTCAGTTAAAAAGCAAACACCTATAAAACAGCTGAATGTTGAAACTAAATTCTTTTAAGCATTCAATAAAAAAAAAACAACCCCTAAGACTAAATTAATTTTAAAAAATTTATGCTAATAAAATAATCATAACATTTTATGTTTACTTTTTATTAAAAAAGCTTTACAAATATACTTTGGCTCACGTGTTGTTGATGGCTCACAAGCCGCCTGCTAGCCCACAAATAAAGCGTGCTTATAACATATTTTTTCAAGTACCGTGCTTTGGTTTATCTCTAATTGTGTCGTACTTTTAAGGCTTACAAGCCTAAAACTCTAAGCCCGGCCCCGCCCACTTGCGTGCCGTGCCATGTGCCGCCCAGCCCATTGGCCATCTTTATTGGTGGCTGAATATTTCTTTGTTCCCTTTGATTGGGCATGTCACCATCTTGAGACCACAAGACCAATTACAAAAATATCTTCTTCTAAGGGAGGACAGCCAATAATCAAGCGCCACGTGTTCAAAATTTCCAAAATACCTTTAGAAACACTCCTATATAAAGCTTAAGGGTTTCTCCAAAAGAAAGAACCAATTCATTATTCAAAAAACTCGTCTTCTTCCTCCATTTTTTACACCTCCATAGAAGATCTTGATAAAGCTCATCTTCCAAAGAAGCTTCTTCCCGTATTCAAGCTCTCTAATCTCCATAAGACCTACATCTCCCTCAGGTTATTATTCACTATAAACAACCTTTAATAAGGTTTATTCATATTGTAACGAAAATTATGTAATACTTCTCATACACAGTGGATTAGAGATTATTACTCTTGTGGACGTAGACCAAAAGGCCGAACCACATAAAATCTTGTATGCTCTTTATTGTTTATGTTTATTTTCTTCTTATAATAGTTTTGTTGCCCAAATTGCATTTCCTCTATAAGTTCACCTGAGCTATACCATGAGCCTCGAATAAGCTCTCTAGAGCTATACCCTGAGCTCTCTTGAGCTCCCAATATTAACTTCCTAAATTAACCCAACAGAGCTCTCCATATCATTTTAAACTCAGAACACCTTAGTTCATCTCACAAATCACCTCATCTCACCTCTCAGATCACTTCAGCTATACCTCATGCCTTGAACAACAGAAAAACAAACCTAAATTCCAATCCAAACTTAGCCCATTCTCCCCTCCTACAAATAATAAATTTTACTTGTTTTGATCGGATTTGACCTGGATCTGGTGAGAACAACCACCACTTGATGGTTTGAGTCGGATCCTAGCGAAAATTTGGTTAAAACAAGGACAAAAGTTAATTAAGGACTTTTTAGTAATTTATAACAATTTAACCCATTCTGATTCCAATTCCAATTCTAAGGCAAAGTAAATATATCAATGGCAATACAGCTCATTCCGATTCTGATTCCTACAACTCAAGTAAATAACTCATTTTGATTCTAATTTCTCATTTTGATTCTACCCCATTCCGATTCACGTTTAGTAAATACACCATAAGTTTCATACATATGCCGACATAACTAGTCATTATTGCATAAGACACTAGCTTGTTACTCAAGTAAAAACTAAAACATCTTGTACGTTTCTCCTCTCTCTGTGATTTAACTTTTGCTCCTTTTGGACACTCATTGTGGATGGTTTGCTTAACTATACGTAAGATTTTGGATGTTTATCATGATTTTGATCAATGTTGCTACTTTAATCAAGGTTAATTTTAATGAGTTGTTAGTGAAACAACTATCGATTTATAGTTTATAATTGAATAACCAGTGATCAATTAGTGTTATATCTAAGTTTGGATACAAACTCTATATCCCAACTTTATAAGCATATTATTACTCATTGAGATAAATAGTTTTTATCAAATTTGACATCACTTATAGTCAATTTTATAATTATAATTTAATAATATACACTTAGAGTAATGTTACACATCCCAAAATTTTTGTCCTAAATAGATATCCCAAATGATTTGGCATTCATTAATTAGTTGATATTATTTTACAAAATCTAAGTGAATTAATTATAACTAATTAATAAATATCAAATCATTTAAAATAGATCAATACTGTCTTTGTTTTTTTCTTCACTAACATAAAATCAACCACCTTCGTTAATTGGATTGTAAATTTTATAAGTTCCAAAAATACTTATTAGTTATGATACTATTTTATCTTCCAATTATGAATGTCACGATATTTGCCATATATTCTTTCCAAATCTCAAGTTCGTAACCGAGGACACTTATTAAATCTTTAAAATCTAACTGTTCCCATGTGCAGAAAAGACGGCATTAATAATTAACTGCTCTTTTAACTCTCACTTAATTATTTTCTACAACTAAAACGGATTTTAATCATCCCTTAATATTAAATTATTAATGTTCGATTCCGTGCATCCCCATTGCTTCTACTTCTCTAACTCTTCAATAAGACATGCTAAGAATAAACAATTGTCTCTACCTCGACTCAGAAAAAATTTCTGGATAGAAATGATTGAACTGGGCTACAATATCGTTTACAATGTAAGGTCCTTTTCAGATTCTATAATTTTTATAATTGATTTCCTTTATCGCATGCTCTAAGGACACATGTAACATGCGTTCACGTATATATCATAACAATGAAATTTTGTGTAGGATGCAGCTGGGATGTGGCTTAGAAATCCAATTTTGCAGGTTGATGGTTTAAAGCAAATAACAGTTGCTTGTGATGTACACACTGGTTATTTACAAAGCATAAACAACATTACGGATGGAGGATTCTTTATGTGAGATCGATTACAGCAACATCAAACTATTTAAAGAATCAGGACTTGAGAAGGATTTTCTATACTAATTCTCAAGACCGATCTCTCAGTGAGGAAACTGTAATCAATAGGAAGATCTTTAAAACGCTTGAATTGAGGTTCGCGTATATGGGCCGTGATCTCTATGGTGGGTTTTTTCAACAAAATAAAAATACGAGCACAATATGTAATTGCTGTGATGATACAGAAAGTAAGTTGCATGACCTCAAGCTACTGCTTAAAGATTGGAAAAACTTCACAAAGAAAATCAGCGTGAAAGGGTCATATCACCCTTTACATGAAGAGCACCTACCAAATGCAAGAGCTGAAGAAAACTAGCTAATGTGCCAACCAACATACCTCATTCAAGTGAGATACTGATTACTGAAACAATACAATTTTATTCACTTAAAGATTGGAAAAACTTCACAAAGAAAATCAGCGTGAAAGGGTCATATCACCCTTTACATGAAGAGCTCCTACCAAATGCAAGAGCTGAAGAAAACTAGCTAATGTGCCAACCAACATACCTCATTCAAGTGAGATACTGATTACTGAAACAATACAATTTTATTCTCCATGTGTTCTTCTCTACATTCTCAAGATATTTGAAAATCAAGATGTCTCCACGAAATTAGAAAATCATAGCTTGATATATAGCAAAAACAAAATCACAAGGCATTGAGTCAATCAAACAAAATGGAATTTACTTAATGCAACTTACAAGCACCAAAGCATCTCAAAATCAAATTCACAGTTGAAAGCAAAAGGTGTCCTAAGAGTGAAAGACACGTTGAAATGCAGTCAATAAGGAATGTCTCCTTCTGGCATCTCCCAGTTATCTTCGTCACCATCGTCCTTCTTGGTTGGAGTAGCTTCTTGTCTGTTCTGGACCGAACTTCTAAATTGAGGACGCCTGATCATAAAAATGAGCAAATAAGTAATCTCTATCAAGAAAATCTATCAGATAAACATGCAAAAAGAAATTCCTTATGGATACAGAAAGCTAGGCATCTACTAAACAGAGAAAATGTATCAACATGACTTGAGCACCCAAACAATACAGATTTATAGTCACATAAAAGCTACCATATCACCACTAAAGAAGCAAATGTTGAACAGCATAATACATATCACCGCATTAAATATGGCCAGTTTTAACCATCCCAAGATATATAAATGAGAGATGCACAAATTAAATAACCCCACATAATGACATAAACAAACAAAAATGACAATTCAGGGGTAGTTTGCTCTGTATACTGTAATAGTATACATGCCAGTAAAATACATCTGTATATCAATGCAATATTGTATAATTCAGTATCCAAAATAAATGATATCAAAAATGATGAACTGGCGCTGTCAACGTCCATCTACACATACATTCAATTGGTCGGCGAATCAACGGGAGCTCGCAGAAGACATTAAATACTCAATCCAAACTGCTAAGCATCACTAATCAAATTGTAGTAGCCATCCCTTGATGTCTATTAAAACAGCAAAGTATCTTTTCGAATAAGCTAGAATATCAATTATTAGTTCAGACATAACAAAGGTAGTACAACATGCATCAAGAAAAACCCATGTTTTTCTTTTTCCTCAATAAATTTTCTCAGAACCCAAACATAAAAAATGGAAAATTGCCCACTTGTTTAAGCCTAACGTATAACAAGCTGTCTCAATTTCAATAAAGTTCCGAACTTGATCAAGTAATTCATTCCAAAACAACCAAAAATCTTATCTTTTTCTCTTCATAACCACAAAACATAAATAAATAAAAAGGAAACCTTCTGCGATTGCGCTTAGCAGCCTCACGAGTCTTTCTCTTCTTCGCATCTTGCTTGGTCTCAAAGAACCTCCTTCTTTTACACTCTTGAATGACGCCAGCTTTCATGACTTCCCTTCTAAACCTATTCAAGAGCCTCTCTTCAGGTTCATTCTCATCAACAATCACTTGCACATTGTATGCAGATTTAAAGAAAAGGGTATTTGCGTATGCAAGAGAAGGGCATATAACAGAGGCTAATTCAGTTGCAGAAGAAGAAGAAGATGAGTTGGGACTCTCTTGAGGTTGAGCAGGAGCCACCTTTGAGACCAAAGCATTCTTGGGTTTTTGCTGAGAAGAAAGAGAGAGGTGGTTGGGTTGTGGTAGTGGTGTTGAAGTTTTTGGAGGTGGGTTTGAAGGTAAGAAGAAGGAGAAGAAATTTGAGAGCGAGGCAGCCATTGATGATTACTGCCACTGGTGATGCTTTCCTCGTGGATTTGTGGATTTTGTTCGGCTTTTTTATTCGTTTTGGTCCTATCCTTTTGTTTGCGCTTGGGTTTATGGGTTGACCCGGTTGTTTGTTGGACCTTTTCCTTCATGCAAGTGAAGATTTGGGCTTGGGCTAATAACAACACAACATATGGAGATCTATTTCATCAATCAATCGTGCAAACAATTCGTATAAGCAACCACGGGCATCAATCATCATCAGCTGGTGAGTAACTGCGTATTTGTGAATGATGTAAATTAATTAAACTGAAATACTCCATCTAACGTGTAGCATGGTATGACGGCCAATAAATCCATATATCTCTATTAATAGGGTTGTTTTAGTAAATTAAAGTTTGAAAAAAAAAGTATAAAATATATACTTAGACTATCTTAAATCTTTAATTCAAAAATGATCACACATACCTTATTTATGACAATTACGTCTTTTAATTACAGTGACCCAACTATAATTCTATAATTCTCTCCGGACAAAATTGTTAAAAAAGAGTCCGTATGACTAATTTTAAAATCTAGATTCCTGAGATTTACATGTATATTTGAATAAATATTAAAATTGTAGGTGGTTTTTTCTCCCCTAAGATTTAATTGGACAAATATCCACCGATCATCTACAAAAATTTTTCTTTTGTAGCTTTCCACCTGACGTTTACAAAGTGTATCAACTTTTCACTTTTCTTTTAACACAGTTAGATGATTTATCAGAATATTGACAAAATAACTATTTTGACCTTGAATATAAAAAGGCTATTAATTAGTTGTTATCTTAGGTACTTTTGTAATGAATTGTTATTTTGAATTTATGGAAACAGACTGTAAATTCTAATTTCTTCATAATTGATTTTATGTTGTTAATTTTTATTGATGGGAACAAACTATAATGTTCAAAGTTTTTGATAACTGGTTTTGTGGTTATTTTGAATGTATTTTGAATAATTATATGACTGTTTTTATTAATGATTTATTGTTATTATTGTCGAAAATACGTTATTTAATATGGATTATATGATCAGGGACTCTTGATTTATGTTGTAAATGAGGTGCAAATTAGGTAGGGTGCTTGTTTTGGCGACTTTATATCTTTAAATTAGTAGGTTGATGAGTTTATATAATTAATTTTGTAGCCGTTATTGGTCCCAACAGATGCAAAATGAAATATGTTTTTTTTTGTCTTTTAACTACAATTAAATAATCTTTTTATGTTTATGAGTAAAATAGTTGTTTTGTCAATATGTTGTCAAATCTTCTGATTGTATTAATGAAAAAGTGAAAAAATAATACACTTTATAAATTTCAAATAGAAAGTTATAATATATATAAATGTTCCAATTCGAAATTTTAAAGTGCAGAAAAGTTCGGAAAAATTTTTAAAATCGCACAATTTAAGTGCTTTAAGTTTTAAACTTTTAAAACCGTGTGGTTTTAAATCTTTTCCGAACTTTTTTAGATTTTAAAATTTCAGAACAGATATATATATATATATATAAAGTACGAATCATCAGGTAACTTGTAGAATTTTGCCCGAATTTATTTTACGTACGAAATATATAATCTCTTACACTTTGCTTTGATTTTTTTTGTTTTAATTTTAATCTTGCACTGATTGATACGGTTTTTGTGCCAATGAAAAGATGGCTTTACCAAAACAAACTATCAGGCGCAGTAGCTTCACGCAAAAATAATCCTAAGACATTGCCAAAAATATATGCATATTGGTAATCATATTCTTGAAACGGTTGACAGTTGAAAGTGGAAGTCTTTTGGATTTGATATGGACATCAATATTATCCCACTTTACTCCTGGGATGTTTTGTTGCATGCACCGCCTTTGCTTTCTCATTGGTTTATCACTTCATAAATATATTACTTTGAATGCAAAAATGAAAGAAAGAACCAAATGACGGCCTAGTGTTGTCGAGGGAATTGGTTTATTAAGTCTTTTCTTGGGGAACTTGTTATAAAAATTTTCTCTTATGAATATAGGTATAGATATATTATCTCTCTAAATGTGAGGGTAGAGATCTCGTTTCTAATTAGTAAAATTAGTAAATCATTGAGTTATACTATAAATATGTGAATTCAGACTTACAATAAACTCTTAACAATAATATCTGTAAATATTGTAACAAATTAAAAAAGAAAAAACATAATAACGTATAATGAATTATTTAAACTGTATATTATGTTAAATCTTACCTATGTAACATCTCAATTGATTCATTGGGTAATTTTTTGTTGCTGATGTTGATGCATGGTTCATGCCATTTGGCCTGTTGGATACAATTGGCAAGAAAGATAATGCTCAAATTTTATTTGAGCATTAACACATGCTCTAAAGAAAGATAATGCATTTGGTCACATTACGAGGGACATTGAGCGTGTTTCTATGGCTCATTGCAAAAAGATGCAAATCTCTACAATTTCAAAAGCTCACAAAAAGCATGGCATTTGTGTTTCTTATTAATTTACCAGAATTTGAAGCATCCCATGACGAGTCCTTTTAAGAAAGTTTAATGAAATGCCTTTTCCCTCCATCAACGTACGTAGTGCTCACAATTGTTACCAAATCAAAAAGAAGAATTAGTGGGATTAATTTTATATTGAAGTTTCAGGTTCAATACCATCATACTCTTTCCAAATTTCTGTAGGCTAAAGCCGATTAGGTTGCTTAATATTACATTAATTATTAGAGCCTTATATCAATTAAACAATGAGTAATTATTGGGATCCCAACATTTAAGTCCCACTTTGAGTCTCAACTGATGTATCGTTCATTTATTGGAGGGTGCTTAAGTAATTTTATAAGTTATAAAATTTATCATCTAATAAATGAGTGACACACATCAGTTGGGATTTAAAGTAGAATTTAAATATTAAAATATCCATCATTATTCTTAAACAATAGGATTTTGACTACCCACGTACATCAACTGTACAACATCACCCATTCGATCAATTAGTAAAGAAAAATTATTGGGAAACTAAAGTTCAACAAAATATCAACAAAAATATACCGAAACGACGTCGTTCTGAATATACTAATCGTAAGCTTTTTGTTTAAATATCAATGTTCATTGTTAAAACGTTGTTACGTTCAATAACAGATGAAAAATTAAAAAAAAAAAGAAGTAAATGATATATATGGGGATAATGAGCGAAATGATTTGATACATTAGTCATACCTTAGACCTGTTGAAAAATGACACCTGTATAACATAAATGCTAAACCCACGCAATTAAAACAATAGGGCTTTTAATTATAATATAAAAAAAAAAACATATAATTAAATATTAAAGGCAAATCCACCACACTAATCAAAGTGGAGAGCCAACACATGCATAAACTTTAAATAAGTTAAAAAAATTGAGGCCTCGGAAGAAGAAATGAACACTTGGAGAGGGAAGCCTTATCCAATGGGCTGCCACTTTCTAGGGTTTGGGTTTGGGTGTGGCATCTTCTCTGCCATTGGTCTTTGATTAAATTAATCCAACCGTTAATTGTTAATTAATTAACTTTTAATTATATTATTGATTAGTACAATACGAAAATGGAACAGATGTATTGGCCTTTTGGTTTTTTTAATTTTATATTATAATGTTCTTCTTGGGTTAGTAATTGGATACTTTATTTTCTTGCTCTTTGATCTAGACTAACTGCCCACTTGTTGTGCCACCTTTTGTTCACAAGTATCCAAAAGATTAAAACTTCCATTATAAAAATCAGAGAAAGAATAAAAGAAAGTGTAGTTTATGGACGAATAAAAGAAAGTGTAGATTATGGACAGCACATCAGATTACGGATTTTAGAGGCCAGATTAACTTTTATTATTTGGGTATTTTATTTGCATAATTAATTAATAATACAGCTTCTAGGTTCTTATATCATTTTGGTACCAAGGTTAAAATTCTCGGGCCAGTTTGGTAATGTTATAATTTTTAAAATAATTGATGTTAATTGTGCTGTAGAAATAATCAATTGTAAAGAGAATCAGTTAAGTATTTGGTAAGTTTTGTTTTCAAAAGTACTGTGAGTTTTGAAAGCAGTTGTGGGTGTTTGATAAATCTTATTGTTAAACTGCTGTAAAAAATAAATGACTAAAATAGACATAATGTAGGATGAAATTTACTTACACATATAAAAATATGTATATACAATATTTATAATTGTGTATTATAATAATTTAATTAAAAATAAAAGTTTATACTATATTGATTTTATTTCTTTTATTGTTTTATAATAAAAATTTATTGAAATATTAATTTTGTTTCCAATTTAAATAAGGATAGTTTTGGGTTTAGGTAATAATTATAAGGATATTTATGGAATTGTATTACAAGATAAAATTGATTTTCAAAATCAGAATCTAAAATCTTCTCCTTCCATGCTTTTCAAAATCAGTTGTAGAAAGAGTTGATTTTGACAAAAGTAATTTTTAATTTTTTTTACCAAATACTAAAATTAACATTTAAATTATCAAAATTACTTTTAAACCTTCTAAAAATAATCTGAAACAGGTCTGTGTACATTTTGTGAAAATTACTAGGAATTAATTGGTGGCACAAACTCTCCAATAACTGAAGTTGGTTGGTATGGTTGGATACCTTCTTTATTTCATTGAATCATAATTGGGAATTGAATCCAAAATTGCAAATTTTCTCGTGCAGTGTGACACAGTTGCAAGCTTCTAAACTCACACTGCTCACATGGGTGATTCAATTTCCTAATGAATTATTTCAATAAAATTTTCTTCTTTTTTCAATTTCTTTTTTCAATTACATGATTATAAATTATGTTCTTCTTCGATTTTAATGTGAGCGAATTCGAACATTGAGCCTTTTTAATTATGACAAGAGTTTTTACTAGTTGAATGAAGTAGTGTTTACAATTAGATTTTCAAGTACATAGCCAATCCTCATAGACCAAATTCAACCTCAATAATAATAAATAAAAATAATAACTCATAATATGAATGTCTGCTACAATAGAATATGATTAATATTTATTAGATAAGAGTAGGGACGGCAAAAAAATCCGGATTCAACCCGGATCTGCAAATATCCGGATCCAAAAAAATCCGGATCCGCATATTAAAAAATACGGATGCTGATGCACTTGCATCTGAAAATGCGGATATCTGGATCCGCATTCTTTTTAATTAAATTATTAATATAATCAAATTTTGATAGACAAATATATAAACTAAAAAGCCTAAAATTGTGGATTTATGATATTGTTATATATTATGCATGTTGAATTGCTAATTTTTGAATTATGAATTTATGATTGGATTTTATTTGATATTATTAGGTAAATTGTTGAATTTATGTCATTTTTTATGTTTGATTTATATTGTGGTATTTTTAATTGTAGATTATGATGTTGTTGTATGTTATGCATGTTGAATTGTTAATTGTTGAATTATGAATTTATGATTGGATTTTATTTGATATTATTAGGTATATTATTGAATTTATATTATTTTTTATGTGGTGGTATTTTTAATTGTAGATTATGATGTTGTTGTATATTATTTATGTTGAATTCTTAGTTGTTGAATTATGAATTTATGATTAGATTTTATTTGATATTATTAAGTAAATTGTTGAATTTATGTTTTTCTTTATTTATGTTGTGGTATTTTTAATTGTGGACTTATGATATTATTGTATGTTATTCATGTTGAATTATGTTGAATTTTTTATTATAAATTATGATTGAATTTTATTTGATATTATTAAGTAAATTGTTAAATTTTTAAATTATTAAATTTTAAATTTTCGGATCTAGATATCCGAAATATCCACCAGCATCCGTTGCGGATATTACCTACATCCGGATCCGAATATTTTTTTTACGGATCCGAATGCAGATCCGAATTTAAAAATGTAAATCGATCCGAATTCGGATTTTACCAACCCTAGATAAGAATATAAAAATAGTAACAATACATTTTTACAAAACGCGCTTGTAACACACACAATATCCTTAAAAGTTCATGAGAGTCCAGACTTACAATGGCATGACCCTATATTAGCAAAATTACCTTAAGCTTCCCTTGAGGAAATATTTAATACACGTTATGATATTATCCCTTAAAGGTTGCTTTGCCCATTTTCTGTACTTTACAAAAACTCCAAAACTAATGCTAATTAAAGCAAACCAAATATAACTTTCTTTCATGGCATTTGCAAAACACTCTCAGCATCATTGGGTGTGGAGAAAATAGAAAATCACGAGCTCTCTCAGTGTCTCCATTGAGAAAATGGAAACAGAAGTACAAGAACATGTTTTATGTTTTATAGTTTTTGATGGTAAGAACTTTGTCTGAGACAAGTAATGACAATTTTTTTTCTTGTTTTTTTGCTTGTTATGTATTATTCATTCCATGTCACTTTCTTTTCAATTCAAGGGCAAATAATTTATTTTGTTCATGAGAAGACTAATATAGAAGGTGGAATCCAATTTGATTTTAAATTTTCATGTAAATTTCTTCTAACTTTGCTATAACTACATATATCAGAAATTCACTGGAATCTCCTAAATCAATTATGTGATAGCAGTAGTCCGAATATTAGAGTGAATTTAAAATGATCTCAAATTAATTCTCATAGTAAATGAGAAGAGAAATAGTTTATCATCTTATCAATGATAGTTTAGTGGGTAATTTTCCTAAGACTTAAGTTTTGGGTTGGAATCTCATTTAATGTGCTTGTGTGTTTAATTAATAAAATATTAAAAAAATTAAAAAAAATTCTCAAGCAGCTAACATATTCATTAAAATTTAGTATTTTACAATAAAAATAGAGGAAGTAGTATGGTAGTTGCTGCATCTGTATATTATAGACTGTAGATTTTTTTCCTTTTTTTTTTTTTTTCAATCTTCAATTGTTATGCTTATTTTCTTTTTTTCCTAAATTAACCTTCTTCATTGTCATTGCTTACATACCAAGAAAATTAAAAATTAAATTTTTATCTCAAAACCCACCAAAGGATTTGGTAAATTATAATGTAGAATGAGCTGGATCCCCACATCCTTCCTTACCCCCCAATATGACAAGTGAAGAAAAAAACGTTTTAAAGATGATTTTGTTTATCACAAATTTCTTCTTTCTAGAGTCATAGATAACATCTTACTAAAATATAAATAACCAAATTCATTATTTATTAAAAATTGTTGGTTTTGGTGATGATAACAGTAGGAATAAGAATAAATAATAACAATAATATTAAAAATGAAACTTTGTCACCCCCCATACATACTAAATAAAGCATAAATCTCCAGCAAATGGGGTGCCTTGACATTGAACTTTCTTTCATTCTCCAATGGTCTCTCACTCTCACTTTCACCCTCTGGCTCTTATTCTTATATATTTGGAGTAAACACTACACATTTTCATTTTTCTTTCTCTTCTTGTTCTTGATCTTCTGTCTTTCTTCCTTTACTCCAAAATTTAGGGCTAGCTAAGCTAGCTTCTCTCTCTCTCTCACGGAATAAACAAAAACAAGGATTGAGTTGAAGACTATAACCGTCCTTCTTTTACTTTTGTTTGACTTGACTTCTCCAGCTGGTACATACACGGCTCTCTCTCTCTCTCTCTCTTCTCTTTAGTCTTTTTTCATTTTATGCACTTAGCTTTGTACATGCATGCCTCTGTATGGATATATAAGTGTTGTGCTGCTTTGCAAGTGCTCATTTCTTGATGCTCTCTGCTCTCTTTCGCCTGCTTCTGTGGGATTTCTGTTACTGTGCATGTATGTAGTTTTCGTGTATTAATTCACTTTTCATATATATTTTGATCAGCGTCTCTGTGTTGTTAACTTGTTAATGATAATATTATGATACCTTTTATCTTCTGTCTCAATATCCTCCAATGGATTCCTTTTTTCTCTGTGAGAACTTGTCTATCATCCATATGTTTATCAGTTGATCGTTAATTTAACCCATGGCTCTTTTTTTTTTTTTTTTTTTTTTTCCAATCAAATCTCATTTGAGCTATTTTATAATGGTGATTTCACTTTTTTGAAAAAGATTCTTTTTGATGCATGACAAGAAAATGGTTTTGGTTGATAATGATTTGCTTAGTTTATATCCATGTTTGATAATCTCTAATTCTTGAATCTTGATCAATCCAAGGCATGTAAGTGACCAGTTGGTCTCAATTTCCCATTTTGTCTCTATATATATTACTCAAAAATTTCTGTGGGTCTGGATGTGAAAAATTGTTCAAAAGTATATTTTTGTCATCAGTTGATCTCTGTTGCTCCCTCTCTCTGTGGTCTGTTGTTTTTTCTTACTCCTATTTTTTTCTCCTTTTATTCCCTTTTTTGTTTTCTGTTTTGGTTTTGCTTTTGGTCTCAATTTTTCATCTGGAGCATTTTTTTTCTGTAGCTGTTGACATTTTGATCAATCTGTGACAATTTTCTCCTGGGCTATAGACTTATAGTTCCTCTGTTTTTCTGATTGTCTTGTCATTTATGTCAATTTTTTCTTTCCAAGAATTGTTACTTGATGGCACAAACTATGCTAACTATTCAGTTAATACATACTGGCTATTGATTGCTGACTGTTGGCTATTTTTCATTTGTCGAAATGACAGAGTTTTTGTGGCTCAGAAGGTTTCTGATCGATGTCAAGGGAAAAAGAGACCGAAGGACAAGAGGAAAGAGAAGACTTGGGCATAACTGATGATGATCTCTATGAGCAATGGGTGCTAGTAGGAAATTGTGGTGATGACGTTATTGTAAGTTCCGATCATTTGCCACCCAGAAAGTTAAGGTTTGTCGAGGCTGATCAGAGAGCGAACCCAAACTGGGCTGATGGATTTTCTTCTGGTGAAGGTGGGCTTGGTGGTTCAGCTTCCGCAGGTGTAGAACCTCAGGATGCAGATTATTCCTTTGTTCCCTCTCTCAGTGATGAGTTAGAGGTTCTGATTGTGGCCCGGGTTCCTAGAGCAGAATACTGGAAGTTTTATTTGTTAAACAAGCGATTCTTATCTCTTCTGAAGAGCGGTGAACTCTTCAAGATTAGAAGGGAAATTGGATTTAGGGAACCATCTGTGTTTATGTTGGCAAGTGGGGACAGTAGTTGGCGGGCATTTGATAGGCATTTTCAGACTCGTAGAAAGCTTCCAGAGTTACCTTCAGACCCTTGTTTTAAATTGGGAGATAAGGAGTCTCTTTGTGCAGGGACTCATCTAATTGTCTCTGGTAATGAGATAGAAGGTGGTGTAATTTGGAGGTACGAATTAGAAACAAACAACTGGTTTAAAGGCCCTTCCATGAGAAGGCCTAGGTGTTTGTTCGCGTCTGCCTCCTGTGGAACCTTCGCATTTGTAGCTGGTGGGCATGGGATGGATGGCAGCGGTGTCTTGAATTCTGCAGAGAGATACAATCCGGAGACTAAATCATGGGATTCCCTTCCAGGGATGCGGCAAAGGAGGAAGCTTTGCTCAGGCTGTTACATGGACAATAAGTTTTATGTGATTGGGGGACGAAATGAAAAGGATAAATCTCTCACTTGTGGAGAAGCCTATGATGAGCATACAGGAACTTGGTACCATATCCCAGACATGTTGAAAGATTTCCCAGCTGAGACTTTCCAGTCGCCTCCTCTTGTTGCTGTAGTGAACAATGAGCTCTACTCGCTTGAAACTTCTTCCAATGAGTTAAGGGTGTACTTAAAGAACAGCAACACATGGAAGAATTTAGGATTGGTCCCAGTAAGAGCTGATTTTAATAGAGGATGGGGCGTAGCGTTCAAATCACTAGGCAACGAACTGCTAGTAATAGGTGCATCCTCTACATCTTCTCGTGAAATATACACTTGCTGTCCCAGTTCTGATGCAGGAGAATTGCAATGGAGACTTCTTGAGTGCGGCGAGAGATCACTTAGTCACTTTATTCTTAACTGTTCTGTTATGGTAGCTTGAATCAATTGTGTTCCCTAAGAAGTAACCTTCTAGAGAGTTTCTAAATAAACACTTGGTTTCTGAAAGATAGCTAGCTAGGGATTTGTTGTGAGACATTTCTATTATCTTGTTGTGTACTTCATGAATTGTCCCTCCAAACTTCCTGATGATAATTGGCTAATTTAAGGAACTTGCTTATCTTCTTCTTTGTCTTGTGCTTCCCCACTTAGTTTTTTAATTATCCGGGCAGAATTTGGATATGCGGTATCTAGTGCTAGCGGCCACATTTAATATGCATATTGCTTAGATGATTTGAGCAGAAGATGTGACTGTGTTGTAGAGAATTTAGCAGTTCTCTCTTCATTATTAATTAAACAAAAACAATGCACATTTTTACCTTACTTTTTAACCTGGTTTTGAAGGTTGTGTTTACAATTCAAGCTCAGATCAAACTCTTTCTATTCAAGAGCACCTTTATGAGCAGGATGCTTGAGATTTTACATGAAACAATTAGCATCCTCTCCACAATTACCAAGATTACAATTTTGCAAAAATCAAATAAGGATTGTATAATCACTATGATCAGTGCACAATTAAGTGTATATTTACTTTAGTTGTAATGTATATATAAAGCTAATTCGTCATATTTTCAATTCACGGTAAAATATAAAGTTTTCTAACGTGCATGCTTAAAGATGATTTTTTTTTTTAAATTTAACTTTTATTAAAAGAGAACTACACTATGTGTTTAATTGTCAAGAAAAGTTTGGAGAAAAGAGTTTTTCAACCTTAAAAAAGAAAAATAAAAGTAAAAAGATAATATAAGAATCAATAATGAGACTTAAAAAATTGTTTTGTTTATGGGGGAAAAAAATTCTGCTACCTTCAAAATGTTTTTAATAAGCAAACTAAAAAAGGTAAAATTTTGAATTTTATTATTCTAAGTACTAATTAGTTCAACTAATAAACTCACCGTGTAAAAAAAATGTTTGAGATTCAAATCCTACCCCACTAAGGCACTAACCCACAAGAGCTTGGTGTTGATTTGTTTAAAAAATATTATTAGAGAAAAAAACATTAATAATATTTATGACTTTCAATAAAAGATGCTATTATAGGGAAAAAAAAAAAAAAAAAGGTTGGGTTGGAACCCGAACCGGAAAATATGGACCGGGTTATCGAATTGAGTGTCTTAAAATGATATCACATTTCTTACACACAGAGAAAAACAAGGCAAGCAGACAAGAGTATGCAAAAGTCTTCCTCTCTCAGTTGCTTCTGCTGCAGGGGCTCAACTTAAGCGGAGGAGGCAGAGCGAAGCAAACAAACTTTTGACTGCTACCCCTTTCGTAAGAAATTAATTATCGTATTATTATTTACATTTATGCTCAGCTCCTTGCAGAAAAGAAGCATTTTTTTAAAGTTCTTAATTATGCAAATTAGGGTATTGTTAGACCCACACTAATCTACTTCTGTAGCTCTATTATTTTCTTCTCTGGGGTTTCCATTTCTCCCCCTTCTGGCTTATTACTTGAAAGTAGGTAGCCAGTGCTGGAATTTAGGTTTTAAAGTTTCAAGTTTTTAGGGTTTTGATTTATCCGCTGCTGTTGGGTGTTGAAGATTTGGTGAAATATATAACTTGGGTTTGTGTTTTAGAGCCTATGCGTGGATAAAGTGTAGCATTTTAGAAGTTTTAGGTTTTTTTGGTGATATAATTTGTTAGATAGATAGAAATGTCTGCGAACAACAGTAATAACCCGCCTAAGAGTCTTGGGCAAACTTCGTCCCCCTTTGGTAATGCTGGAATGGGTAGTCCATCTATGCCCACAAACCCTGGTTTTCCGCAATCACAAGCGCAAATGGGTGCTGGGTTTCCAAGCCAGTTTCAGTTATCTCAAGCTCAGGCTCTAGCGCAGGCACATCAGTCAAAAATGCATGCTCAGGTAGCGCAAGCCCAAGCAGCTCATGCCCAGTTCCAAGCTCATTTACAAGCTCAAGGGCTTTCTATTAATCAATTCCAGAATGCTGGTATTGGAAACTTAGGTTCATCCTCACCTTCTAATTTGACTCCTGGTAGTGCAAATCTGAAAAGGATGCCGCAAAAGCCCCCTGTTCGTCCACCTGGGGTTCCAATGTCAAACATGGTTTCTCCTTTAAAAGCAATGGAACTTACGTCTGCTGCACGAAGGAAGAAGCAGAAACTTCCGGAGAAACAGTTACAAGAAAGAGTGGCCGCAATTTTGCCTGAATCTGCCTTGTATACCCAGCTCCTTGAGTTTGAGGCTCGTGTTGATGCTGCCTTGACTAGAAAGAAAGTTGATATCCAGGAGGCACTTAAGAATCCCCCTTGTTTGCAGAAGACCCTTCGGATTTATGTTTTCAATACATTTGCTAATCAGATTAAAACTATTCCGAAGAAGCCGAATGCCGAGCCTCCTACCTGGACGCTTAAGATAATTGGGAGGATCTTGGAAGATGGTGTAGATCCAGACCAGCCTGGAATGGTTCAGAAATCTAATCCTTTGTACCCGAAGTTCTCATCTTTCTTCAAGAGAGTTACCATTTCCTTGGACCAGAGACTCTACCCTGATAATCATATCATTGTATGGGAGAATTCCCGATCGCCAGCACCTCATGAGGGTTTTGAGGTAAAGAGAAAAGGAGATAAAGAGTTTACTGTAAACATTCGGTTGGAAATGAATTATGTGCCTGAAAAATTTAAGCTTTCTCCCGCCTTGATGGAGGTTCTTGGTATTGAGGTTGATACACGGCCGAGAATTATAGCGGCAATTTGGCATTATGTGAAGGCTAGAAAATTGCAGCACCCAAATGATTCTTCCATCTTTACTTGTGATCCACCTCTTCAAAAAGTATTTGGGGAAGAAAAGATGAAATTCACTATGGTTTCACAGAAGATATCACAACATTTATCTCCTCCACAACCCATACATTTGGAGCATAAGATCAAGCTTTCAGGTAATAGTCCAGTTGGAACAGCATGCTATGATGTGTTGGTTGATGTGCCATTTCCAATACAGAGGGAATTATCCATTCTATTGGCCAATGCTGAGAAGAACAAAGAGATTGATCAATGTGATGAAGCAATATGCTCTGCCATAAGGAAAATCCATGAACACAGAAGAAGGAGAGCATTCTTTCTGGGGTTCAGTCAATCTCCTGTGGAATTTATTAACACATTGATTGAGTCTCAAAGCAAGGATTTGAAGCTTGTGGCTGGAGAAGCTAGTCGAAGTGCTGAGAAAGAGCGCCGGTCAGATTTCTTCAACCAACCATGGTAAGTCATTTACTGTCTATTACTATTGAGTTTCTCTTCTTTGTTTTAATACTTTGCCCTACCATTTGAGGCACACTTATTTATGCGCAAAATATCTTGGTTTGTTGTCGACTTGATGACAACTAGTTATGGTATTCACCATTTAATTTTCAGCAGCAGCTTGTGGTTAATCTGATATATTGGCATTGTTAAATGTATTGAATGGTTCATGGAACTATTTGTGATCACGTATGCAGTAACCTACTTCATCTTTGGCAGCACAAGGCTTGTTTCATAATTAATGTATATGCCCTGTGACATTTGGTGATATAATTACTAATATTTTGTTTTATATTTCCAACTAGTCAAATGATAAAGATATGTCAGCAGGTGCTTTCAGTATCTGAAATAAGATTTTATATAATTTCTGTAGATATTGTGCCAAATTAAGAAAGAAAAGAATCGTTAAGCAGGTCTTAAATAATTGGTTTGGTTTTGGTGATCCTAACAGGGTTGAAGATGCTGTGATTCGTTATTTGAACCGCAAGCCAGCTGCAGGAAGTGATGCTCCTGGAAGCACATAGTTCGGTATTTTCTAGGGCAATTGGTGGGCCGTTGTGTGATTGCTTTTACTCAGTGTCTATAGATCATGTTAGTTTTGTCATATGTAGGTAGGGCAGCTGTATCTGATTACTGTTGTAGTTGACCGCAAAAGGAATGCTATATGCCTGTAGAACCTCAAAAACTTGCTCTGTAGCTTTGTTTAGGTGTAGCTGTCATTGTTTTACTCAAAACAAGTTTGCTACAGCAGTTGTGTTTACTCAGTTCTTAATTTACAAAGGGGAGATACTTAAAATGCCATGGACTCTGTGGGGGATCATATCATGGATCCAATGTGTTATGAATGTCAAGATTATATTTATGCAGCAAGAGTATTATGCTGCTAAATATTGATGTTACCTTGGGGTTTATTTTTCAGGTTTTTTGTTAACTTTTTATGCTCATTTATCTTTTGCTTCACTGCAGAAGATCACCTGGTAAATGATTGTGCTTAGGTTCGTGGGGACTAACAGTAAGCTTGCCCGCAAATTAGTATCATGATTGATGGTTACGAAATGAATCAGCTAAATAGATTTTAATAATATATTGCTGATAATATACATGTACTAGAAGATTAATTTTGAAGTTAAGATAAAAGGCTTAGTATAAGAGGTATGTGTGACACAAATTCAAGTGACAGAGCAAAAATAGAAATTGTATGCTAGTATAATATATCTGGTATTATATTGATTAAATTTTATATATGAGATTCATGTACGTACAAATTTGGGATATAAATTTTGTATTATTTAATAATTCACTTTACTATTACCTAATGTAATATGGTTAACGCCTATCATTCGAACTCAAAAAACACATTCTTCGCAATAACCTATTTATTTTTAAAGAAAAGTTTATGTAGGACATGCGAAAACACTTTATCATGCTAAAGTGATATATTTACTTAGATATGATATTGATAGGTCTACTGTAAAATTTATAAAATTATTTTATTTCAAATATTATAAATCTCATTATTAGCACCTATTAAGACTTGTCAAATGCTACCAATAGGTCTTTAGTCTAGTGAGAGAGTATTTACTATCACATATTGTGAGAATAAGTATTCGAATCCCTATACAAATAATTATGAGCGTTTTATTTCCTTCCTCAATTATGAAATAGCTAAGTGAATGTAATATTTTCTTTTACAAAGTTAAAATTTGGGCAGTGCTACGCAATAATTAATGTTAATTTATCACAGTAATTATTTAATTATAAATATTAATAGTAATCTTATATAATATGATTTGTAATCTAAGCAATAATATCATGTAATTAAAAAAAAAAAAAAACTCACCAATTGGCGATTCCAGAAGTTTTCTTTTATTTCCCAAGTGATAAATTGTTCAGTGGCCATCTCGTAATTTACCTTAACAACAGGGCCGTATGCCCGTATCCCACGCACCTGACCCAGGCCAAAATTCAGAACGCAGCAGTCCCGAGTTCAGCAATCCAGTAGCCCCCAAAACCAAAAAGATAATGGCGGGAAAGGAAAATAAGAAAGCAGCGTTCTCTTCTCCACTGTTGAAACAGCGAGAAAGAGAAATGGAAGAAGAAGAAGAAGAAGAAGAATCTGGAGAGGTTCCAAAAACGACGGCGTGTTGGAGAAAGCAAGTCGACGACAATCTGAAGCGGCTCCACTCGCTGAAATTCGGCGCCGATTACTTCCTCGACAAGCGCGACTTCTCCTCCGCTCGGCTCCTCAGCCTCCGTCTCCTCGGCTTCCTCGACTCCCACACTCAATCCCAAACCGACGAGGTCCTTACTCGCCCTATCCGCCGCGAAGCCGTCGCCAAACTCGACGAGGCTCGGCGCGCTCTCGTTCCGGACTCCGACCGGTACAAATACGTTTATTGCTTTCTAGTTCTGTAAAGCATTTTTGTGATTAGATCTTGATTGATATAAGGCTACGCATCTATTTGTGTATCTTTTACTTAAATTATATTAATGTTAGTTCTGTAATTGAAGATACTGAGCTTTAATGTTCTGAATTTTGTTGCGAATAGCATGATTGAAATTGGATCTAAAGCTGGATATTCTTTTTTCTTTTTAGAATTTAAAATCTGAAAAGTGTTCTATTATTTGAATTTTGGCAATTAAGTGTGATTTTTTTTTTTTTGATATGTTTGTTATTAGAACCTGATTAATGATGAAGTAACAAAATGAGTGTTAGTCACTTTTACCTATTTAATGATGAACCATAGATGGCTTGGCATTCCATGGAGCTTATGTTCATTGTCTCTGTACATAAAGGTAGATGTTGACTGTGAAGAATTATTCCTGGAGTTAAGTCCTGGTTAAACATTTGAACCTTGAATTTCTTTTTACTTAATTAATTTTGATTTGGGTCTATCGACTAGGACTATGCATTTATGGCAAATTTCTCTTTTCACTTGCTGACATATACTCTCTGATTTTCAATTTTGATTATTTGTTCAATGCACTCTCAGCCGAGCATTTGAACAGGCAGGCAGAGCTCCTGGCCGTGCTTTTAGCTTGAAAGGAGGAATAGACATTGAGAAGATTAAGCAATCAAAATATTTTCGAGCAAATCTACAGCAATATAATGAACGGGCTACAAGTGAATTGGTATAGAACACAAATTTGTCTCTTTCAATGATTTGTTCCCACTTTATGACAGTTTAAGAGGCCCTATTCATGATTTTTCTTTTTCTAATAGGATTCTCTAATTGATATCATGATAAGTTGTTTAGGAACCCTCCTTTTTTATCGTGGTCTTTAGTATTTCACTCCCACAAGCAGTAGAAGAATATCAGTTGTCCACTGGTGCGGTAAACTAATTGAGATCTCAAATTGTCTCAGGGAGGCAGATTAGACAGACAGGGCAAGTTGGTTACCAAGGGAACAAAAGTTATGACACAAGCAAAGTTGGCATCCTTGTATGGGAACAACATTATGAAGACAAATACTGGCTCATTCAGGAGTATGTTGAACTCCAAAAGCAACAGCTCTGAAGATTGCATGATTGTAGAAAAGTCTTCTTTGTTTTCCAACCTTCCTAAGGGTCATGATGTCTCCAAATTTGTTAAAGTTGAAGAGGAAGAAAGAGGTCAAAGAAATAGTTCAGGGATGAAACGTGCACATGTTGAAATTAGTAGCCCTACAAACTGGATTTCCAAGTCACCATCAGGCACTGAAAACGTCAACAACGATGTTTCTGCCAATGGATTTGTTACTGCAAAAGCAAAATTGGTACTTATTTTACATCTTTCTCAATTTTTGGTTGTGACATTATTTGGCCTTGAGGTAGATTTTTTTTTTTTTCTCTCTATGTTCATTTCTTACCTAATAGCTTATTTTTGTGTCCACATGAAGTTAGACACCTTTTTTCGTTACACTGGACAGGATTAATATTTTCATTGTAGAACATATTAACTTAAGTTGAAGCATCTCATTAAATCATGTATATTTAATATACGTAGTCCTTTGAAGATGGAAAGAGAGAGAGGGTAGAATGAATAAGATCACAGCTTGAAAAAGATTGTAATTTTTTTGAAATATTTTATGGAAGCTAAATCAGTTTCTCTCCAGCTTATGTTTTTTCCTCGAGAATCATTGTTAATAACAACCTTATCTGACATAGGAAAGGGATGTAAGGCAACGGCGAGGGCTGGTGGGATCATCGGGTGCTTCAATTTCCCCTCAGAGTGATAACAATTCCAACATTAGGGGTTATGGTGCAAAATCATATGGCATTTCACGTCGTGGAGTTCGTGGTAGTTTTGTTCCTCCTATTAGATCTAATGGGAGCAATGTTGGAAACATGACTTCAAGGTGCACAGGAAAGAATGATGATGCACTAGAGGACTCTACTAAGACATGGTGAGTTATGTAAATTCATACTACTAAATATAGAGAGCATACCTTAAAGTATATCTTTGTTCACACGTGACAGGCTGACAGCCACCATTATTGTTTCAAGTTTGAAAACGTACTAAGGATCTTCAACCATTAGAGTATGTTTCATCTATATAGGGTGTATTTGATTGGCTCTTGCAGAAAGTACTTTTGAATAAAACCACTTTTTGTGAAAATAACTAGAGGACTTTTTAAAAAATTGTCTACAAATTGCTTTTTGGAAACAAGGAGTTCCAGTTTTTTTAATGCACAAACAGTTCCAAGTATACCCAGAAGTTTTGACAAATCAGAGGCTTATCTTCTGTATTTTGATGATATTTTCACCGCACACATAGTGCTTGCTGGGAATAAATTTCCTTCATTTGCCTTCAAAGGAATCAAACAATAATGCACTTTCACGGAAACTGTAAACTTTTATGCCTGACTTACACATAGTTTTTTAGGGGAATATTTTCTTCATATTTGAAAGAGGCATGCAAGTTTTGCTGTCTATCTTGTTCATTCAGAATTTCAGTTTATGTTTTGACAATAATGTTTACATCTATCTCTCATACACATGCGCACAATAATGAACATGTGCAAGTCCTAATGCCTTTTTTCGTGCTACAATTATAGTCTGGAGATGCTATGCGGTCCTGATGGAGAGCTTCCTGAAAAATTAAGGAATTTGGAACCTCGTTTGATTGAGCATGTTAGTAATGAGATTATGGATCGTGATCCCAATGTCCGATGGAATGATATTGGTACTATGTGATTCCTTACATTTTTCAGTTTTTCTCATGGCAATCTGTTTATCTATGAAGTTTTTGTAATTTACTATCACTGCTTGATAAATTGTAGCTGGTTTGGAGCATGCCAAAAAATGTGTGATGGAGATGGTTATATGGCCTTTACTGCGTCCCGACATTTTTAAAGGCTGTCGTTCCCCAGGAAAAGGTCTTCTTCTCTTTGGTCCCCCGGTAAGTATTAAATCAGCTGGCATATCGAAGATCCAAACACCCCTTATTTATGATATACCTACTTCCTATTATGTATCAGGGAACAGGAAAAACAATGATAGGGAAAGCTATAGCTGGAGAAGCAAAAGCAACCTTCTTCTCTATATCTGCGAGTTCACTGACAAGCAAGTGGGTAAGTGTTATTTCTGTGGTCTTATTTGTGTGATTGTTCATAGAGTTAATTTCTGATCCCCCAGAATTTTGAAGGATTATCAATTTTCTATATTGTAACTTGGGATGCACACTATATCACATATAATTGGATTGCAATGATATATAAAGCTTCCCAAATTGTCTCCTGATCTTTAACAGCTTACTAAATCATTTTAAAACTTTCTCACAGATTATCTTGTGTTAAAATGAATTCAATTGAATTGATAACTGTAGATTGGCGAGGGTGAAAAGCTAGTGAGGGCCCTTTTTGGAGTTGCCAGTTGCCGTCAACCAGCTGTAATTTTTGTTGATGAAATAGATTCGCTTCTTTCTCAGGTGGGTTAACTTAATGGCTCTTAAAGACAAACATGTAGTGTTGGTTCAGATTGTCTTATTGTTGCTGTATCAGTCCCTTGTACAGGAAGACTGGTTTCTGTGAGGCAGGTTAATGATTTAGATAGGTTTCTTTCTGCTTGGATTCTACTTGGTCCATAGGAAAATGAGGACTGTACTTGTGTTTTACTAGATACCGCCTTAGATTTATGTTCATCGTATTAATGCCAGTCTTGCTGGTGAATAAACTGTTCTGCTTAAAAAGATTTTGTTTTCAGCGCAAGTCAGATGGTGAACATGAGTCAAGTAGAAGACTGAAAACACAGTTCCTGATTGAAATGGAAGGCTTTGACAGTGGAAGTGAGCAAATTCTCCTTGTAGGTAAATTTTGAATCCCTAATTCAATTATTTAGTTTATGTATATTGTTTCCGGTTTAGGCAAGAGGTTTTGACTGCCTCTGCCAGTGGTTTGTTACCAAGAAGCTTGCATAATCCTGCATATTTTAGCTATAATTAAGTTTCTTTAAGCTGACTGTGCATTCCTCTTTTCAGCGGCTACTTAAAAACTGTTTGGGAGAATTTTGTAATTACATATTTTTCTGGTTCCTGAAAAAGAAAAGAAAAAAGATTAGTATGTGCATTGCTTTAGCTTCAGAAGTCTTAATTGTATCTGCACTCCGCAGAATATTAAGTGGGTCTTGACTAGTTAGAGTTATCTGCATCAACATAAATCAAAGAAAACCTAAAAGCTGAACATGAGTAGTATGCAGCGGCTATATCATAGCATCTATCAAGATTTTGGGTCTGGTAGGAACCAATGTACTGAGATTCTCTCTGATTCTCCTTAGATTTAACTTCCAGATATCCATGATCCCAAATGTCCGATGTGTTGCACAGTTTGCACTTACACTTCGGAGTGGTATATTTTGTGAACTGAGTTTCTCATTTTTTTCTTTCTTATTCTCACTCTTTGCCTGGCAATATCTGTTAGGAAATAATCGTGGTTCAGCCTTGCATGGTTAACTCAATATTTAATGTGCTTGCCCAAGTGAATAGACAATCTGAGCAATGTTAAAAGAATACTTTTGGTATAATCTTGTGCACAATGAAACAAAAGGAAAGTAATTAATTACTTTCAAAAGTTCTAAGGAATATGTATGGGCTATAAAGGCCTATGCTTTTACTGAATTTTGGTGCATTTATTAAATAAAAAATAAATAGACTATGTTCATTTTACATTGGTTTTGCCTCTATCTCCTTTAAATGTCTTTACTCTTGATTTTCAGTGGCTCAATTTACTTAGCGGTTGCATTTTCTTAAAACTATTCAGGAGCAACAAATAGACCTCAAGAACTTGATGAAGCGGCACGTAGAAGGCTTACCAAGAGGCTCTATATTCCGCTTCCTTCGTCAGGTGCTAGTTATATTTCTCATTTATTTCGATAACTACTTTTATTGCAATTGATGTGTCACTAACATGCTGTTACCGGGGATAAAGAAGCGAGAGCCTGGATCATACGTAATCTTTTAGAGAAGGATGGATTATTCAAGCTTTCTGATGAAGATATTAGTACCATATGCAAATTAACTGAAGGTGTTTACTTCAAATCATTCAGAACCATATTTATTAGCTCTGTGGTATTTTACGTTGATATTTGAAATTTTGTTTCAAATTTTCCTGCTTGGCATATTTGTTTCTAGGGTATTCAGGATCGGACATGAAAAACTTAGTGAAGGAAGCATCAATGGGTCCACTGAGGGAGGCCCTGAAACAGGGAATAGAGATTACAAGGCTGCAAAAGGAGGATATGCGACCGGTAACTCATCAGGTAATTATTTTTGCAGAAATCAATGTGCACCGGAATGCATAGTTTTATCTGGTTGATTAACGCAGGCCATCTCATTATCTTTTACACAGGACTTTGAAAATGCATTGCAACAGGTGCGGGCTTCTGTTTCTTTGAATGAACTTGGTATATATGAAGAATGGAATAAGCAATTTGGAAGCTTATCTCTTTAGAGTTGCTTCCGGGTAGAAAGAACCCAGTAAAAATATATAGAATCTGTAATTGTCATTTTCCACCAGTGTGCCTGAATGTACGTTGGTTTCTAATATTGTAAAATATGCGTCACTAATCTCTAAAGTATAAAATAGCGGTTCTCATTTTCCTTCTTATTTGCAAGGGGCTGGTTCAAGTCGAGTCACGAGTCAAGCTATTACAGCTTGAAAAATCAATTTTTAATCTTCCATCAATCTCTGTACATTATATATTAGAAGAGAATTAAATAAAATCTGAAGGGGAGTGACCGAATAGTTTTCAAACCCTTTAATTTGGCTGACCATCTAAATTCAAATCTTGAGAGAACTAAGAATAAAAAATTAACTTGGATTTTATTCATCCCTCCACCGTTTAAAAAATATAACAAAATTAAAAAAAAAAAAACTCTTTAAGGAAATATTATATATTCTATGGAGTAATTTTATAATAACGGAATCGAACAAGTCAATACATAAGGTGTTTTTTCATTTTCTATTTGGTCAAAGCTCATTATAAATTATAAAAGAGTTAATATTACTTGACTGACTGATGTTTCGATAAATTAAAAAAAAGTGATAGATGTTTCAATAATACGCAGATTGGTGACAAACAGTTAACTTTTCTGTTAATTTTAACCGGAACAGTAAAATAATTATAAAATGACTTTTTTGCCCCTACAATTAATTATAAAATGACATTTCTACTTTTATATTAGTTATAAAATGATATTTCTACTCCTACAATTAGTTAAACAATAATATTTATACCCCTACTCATTTATTTTTATTTTTTAAATAGAAAAATATATAAAAAATTACATCTAAGTATAATTAACTGACTTTTTGTTTGTTAAAAGTTAAAACAAATAATTTTTTTTAAAAAAAATTTCTTATTGAATCAAAATTTTCTTGTTAAAAAAAATATAAAAATTTGTTTGATTTAACAAAAAGAAAGTCTGTTAATTAAACTTAGATGTAAATTTTTTTTTATTTTTCTATTTAAAAAATAAAAATAAATGAGTAAGGACATAAATATCAATTTGTAACTAAGTATAAGGATAAAAATATTATTTTATAACTATTATATGGATAAAAATATCAATTTATAATTAATTGTAAGAACAAAAATATTATTTTATAATTATTTTATTATTTCCGTTAAAATTAAAATTTATCAAAATATCAGTCACTCAGATAATACTAACCCATTATAAAATTGCGCATATACGATATGATGTATAAGTATAGGCCAGCCTCCAACCTTTTCTCCATAAACAAATATACAAGTTCAAATAATCATTCCTGCACTGCACGCATAATAAAATTAAATAAAAGCGCGAAGGAAATACTATTATAATTATGACTAATGCGATTTATAATTATAGCCAGCCTCCGTCTTTTTCTACTTAAACAAATACAATTTCAAATAATCATTCCCAGCAAGCATGTGATTCGAATTCAAATTTCAATTATTATTTCTTAATTAAACTCATTTATTTACACAGATTAATTAGATTAAAGAATTATAAAAGTTTAATATAAATCATAAGATGACCATATTGTTCCCCAATAAAATAAAAATAAAATAGAGCTATGTATTTTAATTTGTTTATTTTATGTTTATTCATAATCAGTAACTAATTCGTCTCGGCACGTGTTGATCACCTGCTATTATAATAAAAGACTATCTAATATGCTGACCTGATTTCAAAATTAGGCCAAAGTCTAGTTGCCACAAGAGGATGCCCATAATCTCAGAGAATGCCGAAATTCGTGATCAATCAATCTAGTCCTTGTGATCAGCGATGGTGATTAAGGTATCCAGAGGTTTCATTATATGATCGTCGCATTTGACAATTCTCCTAACTATGATACAGGCGAGGCAACGGCATGTTACATTGCCCATCAAATTTAAAACTAAAACCATTGACTTTCAATTATTTTAATTCAGGGTCTTATCTTAATTGTTCTCTCCTTCGAACAAATACTTTTAATCCGCCGGCCATGTGAGCTGTAAGGCGTGGCACGAACACCGGTTTATCGGGCCTGACCGGCCTGATTTGGTACCGCCTGAGTATTGAAGCCATCACGTATTTCATCTGAATGAAAGCCATCTCCTTTCCGAGGCAAACTCTTGGGCCCGCCTGAAAAACTGGGAACTTGTATGGGCAAACCTTGTCAGGTTCTCCTTGGGAAAGCCATCTTTCTGGCTTGAACTCAAACCAATCATTGCCCCATAACGCTTCCATTCTTCCCATTCCATATGGGAAATATGTCACTCTGTCTCCGGCCTCAACTGCTGTCCCGTCCGGCAACAAATCGTCGGCGGCTGCATGCTTCGAGTCCCAGGCCACAGGAGGGTATAGTCTCATTGACTCACAAATGCAAGCCTTCAACAATCTCAACTCCTTCAATGATTCGTACTCTATTTCTTCACTCACGAGTCCTGTCTCCTTAACCAGTTCTTGTTCTATATCCCGGTGACATGAAATCAACCAGAATAGCCACACCATTGCGGCCGAAGTTGTGTCTCTTCCTGCCATGATGAGGCTTATCGCCATGTCTCTTATTACCTCCTCCTCCTGGCCAGCTGCTATCAACCGAGATAACAGATCCTGGCTGTCATTTTCTCCCTTGAGTACTTTCATCATCTTCTTATGGATAATCTCCTCAACGTATTCGCGGACTAATTCAACGGCATCTTTGAGCTGTCTTTCTGATCCAATTCCAAGCCACTTCTTGACCTTCCAAACTATAAACAAAGGCGCAGCTCCCCGCCTGGCGGATATCTCTGATGCCATGTCAAAAGCTTTGGCAAGAGGTGGCACGGGCGAAGAAGGATCCAAGCAACAGCGATCTATCCCCATTGAAACTTTGCAAATCACGTTGAAAGCAAGCCTCGTTAGCAACTCCTGCAAGTCAACTTCTTCGGATGACTTCGCTAATGAATCCAACAAGGGCAGCAGCCTGTTATCAACTTCATCCTTGAGTGTATTCATCACAAACACTTTCAACGAGTTGGCGCTGAACTCGTGGCTGGCCATCTTGCGTTGAGAGCGCCAAAGCTCGCCGTCCACATTGAATATCCCGTAGCCAAGAAAGTCACCCAGAATTTCGGTGAAAGGCTTGCCTTTGGGGAAGTTGTTAAAGTTGGTCTTGAGTATGTACTCAACGTTTTCTGGGTTTGCTGTCACAATGGTTCTTCTTGCACCAAACCGGCTGACAACAATCGTGTTGGTGGCCGATTTTGCCAGGAGTTCAGTGTACCAATCCAGCAACCGGTGCCGGTTTCTGTAGAAAGATATCAAGCATCCGATTACAGGAAACGTAGGCGGGCCTGACGGCTTAGAAACTCTCTTGAATTCACTTAAAATTACGCAGAAAATGTAAAGAATCATCCATACGAAAACGAGAAACCACGGCTGCAGAGACATGATCAATAAGCTCAGCTTTGGGCATGCAGTGCAGTCAACTGATCAAATGAATGGGGTGAGGGTGGATGATGACTATATAAAACTTAGTTAACAATATGGCAAGACTGTTTTATATATACAATATGCTCTGCCTCATTAATTGACACGTGTTTTATATTATTGAGAGAGTACCATTCAAATTTCTTATCCTAAATTTTATTTTAAATAACGTGTCATTCATTAAGTAATTAATAATTTTTTTATAAAATTTAAGTGAATTAATTGTATTATCTCATCAACTAATTGATGAATACCGCGTTATTTAAGATAATTTTTTAGATTAAAAATTTAAAATGTGTAGTACTACGGAAATATTCTATCTTTTTTTTTTTTTTAAAATAACAGTGACATGTTCTTTTTGTGTTATTTCTATTAAGCACCTCAATAATGAAATGGTTCGGTAACCATTTCATTATTGAGAAACAAACATGCCGAAACACTGTCTCTCTGTCTTTTATTTGCTTGGTTACCTGGTTTGTATGCTTCATCAACATGCATATGCCCATGAACTTAGAAAATTAATTTTTTATTTTTATTTTTATCTTTTTTTTTCCTTTGTAATTTTCTTATATAGAATCTATAGTACAGAATTAGTTAAAAATGGGCAGTTAAGTGGCATCCCTGAAAGTCTGACGTACTTGTCTTACAGTTCAAGTCAAGATTGTTTCTTCATATTTTGGAAGGTCACTAACTAAAGTAACATAAAGTTGATGTCTAGTCTTTCGCCATTGATGTCAAGTCAGAAGAAGAATCTCCGAATTCATTTTACATATGCAATAGTAAAGTTGCTGTCCATTGTTCAAGCTTTCATTTTTATTATATTCAATTGTTAACATCGCAACGTGGCAAGTTATAGCAGCAAGCTTTACACTGCTCAAGAATTCTCAGAATCAAAAGCATTTGATCTACTGCTGCTCTGGTTGCAATTGCGGTGTCGTTGCTTTAAGGCTATTGAGTCGAAGTAGATGAGTGTCTGGTAAACATGAACTTCGAATAAATAATTTTGATAAATTAATAAAGATAATATAGATGTTTTATCGAACAATATGACCTATAAAATAAAATCAACTTCTAAATAAAGTTTCATTTAAAGAAAAGAAAAGAAAAAGATATATAGATTCGATTCTCACTGTTATATGGTATTATTTAGTTCATTAAATAATTTTGTGGAACATTAAATAAAAAATAATAATAATCTCTAACCCTTGTTAAGTCTTTAACATCCCTAGAAAAGCAAAGTGGAAACCTAGATGAGAGACTAGCCTTATTATTCCTTCAAATCAATTTGTGTTTTGTCTTTCATTGAACAAAAGAATACCATGTGATGAAATTGAATTTCCCAATGGCATGATCTATAATTGATTATCCATCATACTGAAAAATCCACAGATGTTTAAGAGAAGACAATTTAATTGAGACATGAATGGCTGAGCAACCAATCTGAGACTGGGGTTAAAATGCAAATTTCTAAGGCTAATAATTAATTCTATAAACCAACAAAAAGACAAGATGTAGTGGAAGGTTATAGATAAGAATAAAATGTAGGGGGGCGCTGGAGGATGGAGCGTTCTAGAAATACATATATAATTGCGCCTACTTCTATCAAAATCTTATACTATTTGTTGACACACGTCTCATTGATTCAAAAACTTCTTTCTGATCACAACTCTCCTCTACATAATTACCCAAAAACATAAAATAAGAAGACACTTGGAACATTAATTAAGATAAATGGCTAAACCTTCCATTTCAAAAATGAACAACAAAACTCCCAATGATTCATGAATGGGATATCCAAAACCCTTTTGTTGTTTGTAAGGGAAATAAGAGGGAGGGTGACTGAAACAATACCTCTTACTGTTATTTTTGTCAATAATTTGTTAAGTTTTTTTTTTTTTTTTTACATAAAATATAAACGATAAAAACGACAGTGGAGGATGCCGTTTCTTTTACTCCATTATGACTCCATTATGGATCAATATCATATTATTTAATTTATTTAAAAAGAGATAAAGAGATTAATATTGTATAATACATTAATCTTGATGGATACACTCTAATTAATCTCCTCCTTAAATAGATGAAATTTGTTAACAGAACTACAGAAGAGATCTAAACATGACTATTTCTAAAATAAGAATATATAACTAACTGTATATCAAATTTAAATTTTAGGGATCTATCTGCCCATTTAGAAATTTTAAAAGTATATGAGTCAAAAAATCTCCTTGTATTTTTTGTGGCCGACAGCATATGGGCTACTCATCTTTAAAAACGTGACTAAATTCACATGAGTTTTCATTTTAATTCCAATTTAATGACACTCCACCAATAAAGTAGTATCAAAATAATGATTCAGCTATGAAATAATTGAAAACGCGGTGGTGGACTGGTGGTTTTTTTAATATAGCAAGCAGCATTATATATACCCCGCAAATAAATTTATATTTTATATGTGACGCTACTTCTTAACCATAAAAAAAAAAAAAAATTAAATTATATGTGACATTGTTGAACATGTCATTTAATTCGTACGTCTCCATGCCAGCCAAAAAAAAAAAATAAATAAATAAAAAGAAAAATGCCATGGGGATAACTTTTCCAATTAAGCCCACCAAAATGAAAAATAATAAATGCATTCCATTTAATAGCCTTTTAGGTCGAAGATCTAAGAGTTCCAATAGTGCAAATCCAAGTGCTGTTCAATGTGTCATTACATACAGACACAGTAGCGTGCAATCGTGAATGTCATTGCAGATGCAGCCAAGCATAGTAGCTTGAAAGTACATAAAGAAGATGATGACACGAGATTATTTCATGTGAACAAGTTGAAGGAGAAAAGGACAACTGGGCATGATTAAATTAAAGTGAAAAGGGGAGCATAATCTGTTTATTAAATACTATGTTCACACATAAGTTGTCTCTCAATTCGTTTAAGTGATTAAATGTTCCTTAAACCAAGTTGTTTTCGGTTGATACCCACCTGCTTTCTGTTTTGCCAATCCCCAACATCAACAACTCGAACCCAAGAAAATAACATAATAAAAATCGCACCCAAGGAAGTTTTGGCAGACCCATTACTTTTTTGGTTTTCATAACCAGCTATGGTAAATAGTACTTTGATTCTTGTACTGCCTTTTTCGTTTACATGAAAAGCATAACATATTCATGTTCCAAATTTAAACATATTATAGACAAACGCCCATGTGCTCAAATGTCCCATTTACATAATTTCAGTGTGATTCAAATTAGTCAATGAAATGATTGAGGCACTTCCTCCACGGCATAACAGAATTATCATTGACACTTTGCCAAATTCAATAACTTTTTATTCTGCCAATAGCCTACGTTCCTGCTTGGCACCTAAAGCCACCTCCCATCTGATCTGATCCAATAATAGTGTCTCTCTCAACTAATACCCAATAAAGCTATTTTGATGGACAATTTTGCATTCAAAGCCACAGCAGACTTTTCTCACTCTCGGACAGTGCCAATTTTTTTCATTAGTCACATCATTGGCCCAGAAATGGCGATAGGGCAATAATTCAAAACATGGCCCAGCAAAAATGCAGCACTAAAAGAAAATGGCCTCATCAAAGAAGTTTTGACAACCCAGTGAATATCATCATCATCAACTTAAACACAATATTTTTGTGGACAGCACATCGCGCGAAGTGCCAACTACTTATTACAGTATTTGTTTTTGTTATGTTAAGTTTACATATTTGAGTATCCAACTCGAACCTGAACCCGGTGCCATGAGGTGTTAAGTACACCTCTCAAGTTCCAGATGGTTTCCACGCTTTCAGGTTGGACATTTGCTGCTGTGTCAACCTGCTCATACATGAAACTAAATTTGTTAAATGTAAATTCTTGAATAAGAGAAGCAGTTTTTTAAGAGAGCATCTTTCAGTGTAACTATGAGCCAACTAACAAAAAGATCTCACAGAACATGTGGAAATATATCCACATGCTGAACTCTAGGACAGAAATTTCTATCAAATGATCAGCTGCATTATTCAATTCCTTGGATTTTATCTGGACTTACAACTTGCATTTTGGTTCATCCAGGAGCTCAAAGTTCATTTATCGGGTAACAAATGACTAACCAGTTGACATATGACACACTTTTGGTTGATTACATTAATGGATGCAATACAGAGACAAATCTGCTACCTACTAATCTATTTATCACTAAATAGATGACTTACTGCTTTGGCAACTATTTGAATGCTATGTGGAATATCAACAATGACTTCAAAAAATACCCATGCCCATTTATCGCTGCTCATGTGATCTGCAATATATGGAATGCCAGTCTTCTGGTATCTGGAGGCTTCTACCCAATTTTTGCCACCATCAACAGATATATGTACCCTCTCAATTCCACGGCCACCTCCTGATACCGCATATCCACTAACTTTTGCCTGCAAGTTGTAAAATAGTTGAGGATCTGTTGTTTACAAATGTGTCAATGTGAAGAAAGATACAGTGCTGCTCTAAGGGAGGGAAGGGAGGGGATGGAGATGGAGAGGGGTCGGGGAAGATGGATCGTGTCCAGCTCTAGGTTCAAAGGGAAGCATCCATACCATCATAATAAGAAGTGAAGCATTTGGATAATTTAAAAAAAAATGCAAGAAGCCCTTGTACACATTATAATACACTCCAAAAGTTTACAAAACAGTTTTATTCTCAAATTTATTCGGATCATCCAAGACATTCATACGTATTTCGAATGTGCTTTGCTAGACAATTGATAAACCTTAAACTAATGAAAAATTAAGAAAAAAATCTAAATTCTGCACAAAATATGAAAATTGATTTCAGAATATTGACAGACTGTCACTAAAAAGATGGTTTTGCACTTCCAATCCTTATGCCAATATGTGTAAAGAGAAAAAGGGAAAAAAAAAAAACAACTAACCTTTCCGGGCTTCATCACATTCACGTCCTCTAGCGAACAAATTGCACACTGTCAAACAATTTTCAGTATCATGTTTTTTTGCAATAAAAAATGGTTTATATTGAATATTTCTCATTGAAAAATTAACCAGATGCGGTAACAAGTCAACCAATCTTCATTCTTACCATCCTCTACAGCAGCAGGATTTAAATGATTGCAAATTCAGCCAAAAGCTTACATTGACAATCTAATTTTAGAATGCTGTCATATTTGCCCTTGGGCATTAGCTTGAGTAGCTAAGGGAAGGATTGATTCTTGGCTAGTCCAAATCTTATCAACTAAAAGAATAAAACAGCTTTTACAGCTACTGATTCATGCATTTATGTACAAGCACCCAATACTCCGACAAATAGAAGCACCATCAAGTAAATACCTGAACAGGGAAATCCATTAGTGGCCTCCTGGAATTCCAATTAATGTTATCCCAATTCACAGATGGTGGAAACATTTTGTAGTCCTTTTGCATAAAGAAGCCCTGTAAGGTAGTAATTGGAACTCAAAACATATGCAGATGGAAATATGTAAACAGACTATTCATACAATTAATTAAGAACAAAGAAAACTTTTTCAAACCTGGCATTCCTCTGCAAGGATGTTGATGGTATCCAACCATTTGACAGAACGAGCACCTATAACACCCGGCACAACTACCCGAAGCGGATAACCATGATCCCTATTAAGAGACTTTGGCATTATAATCAAAAGAAAGCTTACTGTTAGAACAAGTCTGAAATATTTTTTATGACAAAGATGCTTTTACCATAGAAAAAACAAAAATAATATACTCAGATTAGCTAATGCATTAACAAGGGATATGATTTGAGTGAAATGTGTGAAAGGTCCATGCAATCACATGCATAGGATGCCATTCAAGTCTGCATGGAAATGCATTAGCTTCATTGACCTGTAAGCATTTAAATTAAATGTCGACAAAGAGATTAACTCAATAGGATTCAAGGGAGGCGTGGCCCAGAACACAAAGGAACAAAGCCACAACAGGATACTGAGCCCGAAGGTGCAAAGGATGTGCAATGTGGGAAACATCAGTTTCTGTCAGTAGAAGAATATGAAGAAATGTGACTACAGAAGTATTTTCTACCTACAGAAGCACTACCACCGGCTCCCAATCCATTTTTATTTTCAAAATGTGGTACTTAGGGTATTTAGGGCAAAGCATTTCACCTACACAAGCACAAAATTGTACGAAGGCAAGTATACCAACCTCTCCATTCATCTCATATGCAAGTAAAACATCAGCTTCTGGGTTTGTAGCTTGACTAAGTGGAATTGATGCTTTATATGGACCCCCATTCTCCTCCTACAAAGTAGCACAATTTCTCAAATAAAATCCATTTGCAACCAACAAGCAGAAAATTTTCAGAATGACATTCAAAGGCAAACATGTACCTTGCACTTGTCAACGCTTACAAATTCAACATGTTTTCCACCTGACCTAGTGACACTTGTTAATTTTGGTATCCCAACCAGTTCAAGAACATCAGCCAATTTGGCACCACTCCAGACAGCTGAAAGGAAATGATAAAAAATGATAACTTAGTTCTAACTACAAAAAAATGCAGGAATAATTCTAATAGAAATATAATTCGAACCACGCAAATTTAAGTTCTAACTTAGTTTTAGGATTATTTAAGTACAGCCGACACATGCAAATTTAAAAATAATTCTAATAGAAATATAATTCAAACCATACTGCTTTTTTCTGTTAATAAGAATGCAATTAATCTCTCTCTATCTTATAATTCTTTTGTTTACATGGAAGTGCTATTGCGTAGAGTTAGATGACAAGAATAAATATGTGATCCCTCAAGTACAGAAATCACCAAACCTCTATGTTTGCTGGCTTTAGTTGAAAAATGTTTGAATTTATGGAGGATAAATGACCCTAACTTCTTGACAACTTGAGGTTATTTTCTATCAACTTTTTTTCTAATGCCTGAAGAATGAGTCTTCCCTCACTTCTCTAGACCCATCTTTGAAGACTTGGAAAGTAAACGAGCCCATCAGTTCGAGGTTTTGTTGGGATGGCTGCTCATGGTACAATTAACACCATTTTATTTCATGACCAGGCTGCATTGTGTAATTCGTAAGGCCAGGGGAAAACATAATCATCTTTTTCTTCTTAGCCTAAGTTGCCTTTAATATGTAGCAATTTCTATTTCAAGTTGCTTGTGAGAGTGGGGCTGTTTTATTCTCTTCTATCTCCTCATCCATTGGGAAGAATATCTGATGTACTCAAGCAAAAAAGACAGCATGAATTATGGACATTTTATGAGTACTGAGCTGGAAAAAGAACCAGATATTTTTTAAGACAAGGTAGAAACAAGGCAGTTTCCTCGGAATGCAGTTTGTTTCTGAGCATTCCATAAGGCTACCACTAGGTTCACTACAAAAGAATTTCTCCAAAACCCTCTAATCTTCATTTTTTCCACCTAATTAATCACAGATTTATGTGTGTGTGTGTGTGTGCTTAATTATCAGTCTGTCAAGGGGCTTTAGAAATCATACTCCTTATATATTGTATACATAAATAGAAAGGAAAAGTTAAGAGTTATTATAAATCCAGTATTAAAGAAACAAACCATTTCCTATAGCAGAAATATCCCAGCCAACTCCCTTTACCGTTCTGACCTTGCTCATTGCTGTCCTTCTGTTACCAGCACACTGTCCATGCATAACACACACAAGCCAAATCAATACTTCAGTTATATCTAATTACAAACAGAGCAGTCACACGGAAAGTCATACCTGCAAAGTGGCAGTGATGTTGTATTTTGGGAGCATCCTGTTATTTGACAGCAAAGTCAAGTTCGTTGTTAAAGCAACAACGTAAATTTTCCAAAAGAGCATAAAAAACATTTTAATTCGCTGAGAAAACTAACAAACATTCTGTAACAAGCATTTGGCTTACCGAATATCCCTCATAAACAGTTCTTTGGAATTTTCAATTAAACCACATATTGAGACATAATAGCTGCAATACCAAACAAGTAATTAAATCAATAAAACAGTTAACAAAAAAAAAATCAAGGCTTAGATTGGTAGGACACAGTGAAGTCGGGAGGAAAGTTAAAAAAAAATAGAGACACTGTTTCCCCTGTGTTGCTTGAAAGAAAAAATGAGGGGAAAAATGGGGGACGAACATACAATCTCTCTGAACCCGAAAATTTGTTGAATACATAAATAGACACAAAAGGGGTGGAAATAATAAATATTTTTAATACCTTCATACTTGCTTTTCCTTTTTCTGTTTTATATTTCGTCAACCTAAATATTACAATGTGGACAAGCATAAACACCAAATACAAGAACTCAATAGTCAAATTAACATATAGCAGTTTCTCTTCTCTTGAACTCTTCCCTCTTTAAGAAATACAAAGGAGTGTAAAGTAACAATCATCTACTTTCCCTCTCCTTTTCAATCATCATTTTAAGCCTTTTCCTACACTTTTTTATTTTTCTTTTTCTGTTTCTTACTTCCCAATTTGTCAAGCAAGACTGAAAGTGATTAAACCATGTTTAGAAGAAAAGCAGGAGAGAAAAGCATTACCTTTCAAGATCATCAACTATCGGAATTGGGCCATGATTTCTCTTGTAGAAAAAATCAACAGGCGTCACATAAGATGAAATCAAGGCCGACCGCGGCGGCTCCGCATTGAATGGTTCCTGCACCAACCAGTAGCAGCACACTCAAAAATAAAAACTTAAAAAAAAAAAAAAAAAACATGCATGCTCAAGTGATATTATTTCTAGCTTACTACTGTCAAAAACTCAAAGCATAAGAATTACAACTTAGTTCAATTTCTATAGAGACCAAAACATTTCTAACATGAGAGATTGAATAACATTAACGAAAATACGAAACAAAATAAAAATAATAATAAAAATAAAAAAAAAAAGGTTGCCTTGGAATTAATTTGAAGGATAGGATGACGAGGCGGCTCTTGAGAGTAACTTGATGGCGCTGTTAGTCCCGGCATTCTCGAAACTTCTTCTTCTCTCCTTCACTGGAGTTTAAAAATCTTTCTTAAATTTGCGTTTTTGCGAATCGTGATTGGGACTTCTCATTAGTGGCGATCAGTGGCTATGGGGAATAAGGAAAGATGCCGATGCTGACATGGCAGGTGGTAGTGGGCCCCACTTTCGTTGATAGCGTGACCGAATCTCCTCGATGCTGACGCTGGCGATGTTCGCAAAGGTGATCTGATCTGTGGAGTTGTGTGACGTCGTTTTCGAGAAGTTTTTCCACTCAGTTTCGTGGAATATATTAATTAGTGGATGGAACTGTGGATGGAATCCACTGATTAGGACCACAATTTTAACTGTTTTTTTTTTTTTGTGGGTGCATTTTGGTTATGCAAATAAAGTTGCGATTTAAATCATATCCAAACAAAAATAAGATAGACAAGTTTATTGTTTTGTTAATATTAAAAAAAAATTTAGAGCTCTAAAAATTATGTATTAATTCTATAATAATATTTGGCTAATTCATTTACATTCCAAATGGGTAATTTTGCGCATATTCGACTCTCTTCCCAGACAAATGGAAATAAACATGATTTATCATTGAGTATAAAATTCTCAGTTATATGTTTATTTTGAAAGCATTTGGATCCTTTCCTAAATATTTTCTCTCCTAGTCTTTCTAAATTTTCAAGCATCCATTGACACATGTCATTAATGAAATTAAGTAGCCAAGATTTTATTTTAATTAATTTTTATTTAAATAGACATTTAAACTCACGTGACTATTGTCAAATTCTTTCTCATAAAATTTTTTCTTTCATCTCTTTCCACATTCACGCCAATCTCCAGCAAATTGTAAACAAAAAAAGCACAAATTTATAAAAAGCAATCGACAATAAAGTTTGCATCTTAATTTCAATTTTTTCATTTGTTTATTTTTTTCTTGATGTTTGTCTTATTTATTTATCTTTTGTATTGTTACAGGCTTATTGTTATGGCTTTAGAATGCTTGACTGATTTCGATGGAAAGGCTAAGCTTTAAATGGAATTTGAATTTGAGCAATTAGCATATGATTTCTATAATAAGTGTGCAATGAAAATGGGATTTAGTATCGAAAAATAGGCATTTTCTAAGAATAAGAAAACAAGTGAAGTACCTCAAGGATATTTGTTTATTCTAAAGAGGAATTTCGTAAGAAGGATAAGAGAGATTTACTTTCAGAAAAACCTAGAGCAGAAACAAAGACGGGTTGTAATGCTCAATTGTGTATTAAATTGATTAAGAAAAAACAAAATTATAATGTTTATCATTTTGTAGAAACTCATAATCATCCTCTTATAAGGGAAGAATGTGCCCATATGTTACCCTCTAAACGAAGAATATCAGCATCTCAAGCAATTGAAATAGACTTGGCTGAAGTATTTGGAATCTCACTCAAGTCTACATTTGAGTTAATGGATAAACAAGTAGGTGGAAGAGATTCTCTTGTGTACACCAAACAAGAGCAAAAGAATTATATGAGATCGACAAGACCAAAAAAAAAAAGGCATATGAAGAAGTGGGATGTGTGTTGAAGTATTTGTCTAACCAGAGAATAAAAAATCCATCATTTTTTTCTTTTGTATAGCTGGACAATGAGGAAAAAATTACGTATATGTTTCGGGCAGATGCTCGAATGATAATTGATTATAGTCAATTTGGAGATGTTGTTAGTTTTGATACAACTTGTAAGGTTAATAAAGAGAATCAACCATTTGTTGTATTTGTAGGGTTTACTCATCATTGGGAAACTATGGTGTTTGGGCCAACTTTAATGTATGATGAGATATTGATTCATTTGTATGGTTGTTTGAAACATTTTTATAGGCAATGTCTGGAAAAGCTCCAAAAACTATTTTTACAGATTAAGATGCAGCAATGGCTAAGGCTGTTTTACAAGTAATGCCTAGTGGCTGAGGCTGTTTTACAAGTAATGCCTAGTGGCTGAGGCTGTTTTACAAGTAATGCCTAGTGGCTAAGGCTGTTTTACAAGTAATGCCTAGCACATACCATAGGCTTTGTACTTGGCATATAATGCAGAACGCCTTGAAGCATGTAAACTTTGTTTTCAAAGGTCCTGGTGGGGTGAAGAGTTTCCTATCAAAGTTTATAGATTTTTTTAAAGAAGAAAATGAATTTTTAACTGCTTGGTATAATATGCTTGATGTATATGATGTGCATGACAATAATTGGCTTAAACGCATATTTGAGTTGAGAGAGAAATTGGCTTATGCATATGTTAGACGAGCATGGTCTGCTAAAATGAAAAGCATCCAACTCAGTGAAAGCTTTAATGCTAGTTTGAAAGAATATTTGAAGTCAGGCCTTAATGTGGATCAAGTTTTTATGCATTTTGAAAGAATGGTCAATGATAAACAATACAAGGAATTAGAAGCAGAATATAATATGTGTTACCGGATGGTCAATCCAAGGTATCTGTTAAAATGTTAACTTAAGCAAGGGAAATTTACACGAAGATGATATTTGAAGATTTTCAAGATCAGTTTGTAGAGGCTACTGATTTGTCTATGGAAAAAATGTGTTCAAGTTGGTGAGAATTCTTTGTATATTATTATTAGGGATGATAACTCTAAGGAGCGGTATGTGAAAAGGCAAAGTAACGATACATTATCTTGTAATTGTAGGCTGTTTAAGATGGAAGGAATAATATGTAGTTAGATAATTAAGGTTCTTAAAGGTACCTTGAATTTCAAACAAATTCATGACTAGTATATCTTGAAGAGGTGGAAAAAGCATGCAAGGGCAAAACATGTTCACGACATGCATGGTTGTGAAATCCAAGCAGATCTTAAATTGCAACAAGCATGTCGATACATATTTTTATGTTATGCTTTAACCAAAATAGCAAGTAGGACTTTAGAGAGTGAAAGAGCTTATAATCTAGTGAATGAACGTGTGACTAAGTTGTCAGAATTAGTTAAAGACATTTTATGTTCAGAAATGGGTGGTAATATGAATGACAAAGATCATGAATTGTCTTTTGAAGAGCGTCGAAGTAGTACTAATAAGGAATGTGTACAATATGCTAATATTGTTAAATCAATTAGATCAAATAAGAAAGATTCAACTCGCGGAAAATGTAAAATTAAAAGTAGCTTGGAGAAGGCCTTAGCCAAAAAAAAGGTCGAATAATCGTCCATCGATCTATCAGACTTCTCTGGTAATATATTTAATAAAATTAGTTTATATTTCTAGTTAATTACAAGTTGTTGATATCAATAAGTGTTGAATTTAACGTGTATATCACATGCAGGCACCTATACATTTGTTCATATGATAAACAATACTCTTTGTTCATCAGTTGGTTATCATCTTTATTCGGTAAGTAAATTTACTCTAATTTATATCTTTGTGACAAGAAGAAATATCTATTAAATAATTTAACATGAAGAATTGCTAAATTATGTCATAATGACTTTATGCATTTGGAATTCCAAAGTTGCAATTTGTCTAATTCAATGTCCAATCCAACGCCATGGATACATCATGAAGAATTTCAATGAATAAGTTTTTAGGAATTGCTTCAACCAAATAGCACAAGTTTTCATCTCTCAATTTTAATTCAATGAACTAAATTAGTATTAATACTTCATAAATTGTTGCTATTGGGCACATAACTTTGTCGCTATTTAGCTATTTTTCTAGGTTTATAGTTGATGTTTTGTTGCTTTCTAGAGTTTTACAGTTGCTGTTTGTTGTTTTTCTGGGTTCTACAGTTGCTGCAGCTGTTGTTTGTTGTTTTTCTGGGTTCTAGAGTTGGTCTAGCTAATGTTTGCTATTTTTCTACTATTTCTTATTTTTCTGCTGTTTGCTATTTTTTTGCTTCTATAGCTGCTGCAGCTGCTGTTTGTTATTTTTCTAAGTTCTATAGTTGCTATTTTGAATTCTTTAGCTGTTGTACTTTTGCCATTTTGTTTTGAAAAATATGATACCCCAAATAACAACTTTGTAATTAACAAAATAAAAAGTTAAAACTTTATTAAAAAGAAGATATAATAGCACATAATATAATAATTTTAAAAGTTTTTTTTTGCAAATAAAACCACAAGTTATCATTTCTCAAATTTAAAGGGTGCTACACTGTAGTCTTATACAAATAAATTTAGAGACAACAGAAGTTATATTATTCCCAAACTAGGGAAAATTGCTGATTCAAGATGAAAGAACATTTGCAGATGCTCTGAATTATATATTTAAATTACTTCATGAAGAAATTGATGATTGAAGGGCTCATTTTTATTGATCATAAATTACTTGTACAATGCCTTTTTATATACAAAGACAGGTATGAGAACTATAGTAAGATTTCTATAGTTTAGGAAAATAATAAAAGACAATTATGATACAATCAAAATTACAGCTTGCAATTATTATTATCTTCCACGATCTTGGCTGATTTGCATATATTGATGATGATTCATTTCCTTATTATTTGATTGCATATATTGTTGATGCTGATGATTCCTTTCCTTATCATCCCCCATCAAAGTGGCATGTGGAATGGCTTCTACACCCAGATTGCTTCAAAATCTAAGGAAAGGATATTTGCCAAGGGCTTTAGTGAAGACATCTGCTACTTGGAAAGTTGTAGGCATATAACGTGAGACAATGGCACTAGTGGCAACTTTCTCTCTAACAAAGTGGTAATCCATTTCAATATGCTTGGATCGAGCATGGAAAACTGGATTAGTAGACATGCGAAGTGCGCTAATGTTGTCACAAAATAGCTGAGGTGGTTGGTGTAGAGAAGAAAGGTTAACTAAGTTATCTCTGCAGCAGTTGATGCAAGTGAGCGATACTCTGCTTTAGAGCTTGACACTGTAGGTTGTCTTTTGGAGGACCATGAAATACAATTTGCACTTAGGTAAATGCAGTAGCCAGTAGTACTACAGCGAGTGATTGTGCATCTTCCCCAATCAGCATCACAAAATTCATTAAGACTTAAGTGCTTTTATAAGGATACCGAATGCTGTAGTCCATTGTACCCTGTAGATACCACAATATCCTTTTGACAAAACGAAGATTGCCTGCAGTGGGTTCCTGAAATTTTGGCAAACCTTATTAATAGCGTGTACAATGTTTGGTCGAGAGAAATTCAGATATTATAATCCTTCAACAAAGAGTTGATATTCTGTTGGATCCGTTGGAGTGCTATCAAACTCGGTCGGCAGTAGCTTTATAGCCATTGGGGTAGCCAAATGTGAGCATTCTAGCATCCTTGCATGAGCTAGCAAATCTTGCATACTTGGTTTGGCTTACAAAAATACCCCCTGAAAAATGCTTAATTTGAAGACCAAGAAAATATCGAAGCTCACCAAGATCTTTTAAGGCAAACTCTATGCTTAGCCTTGGAATAAGCCTGCCAAGATAATCGTCATTGTTTCCTATAAAAACTACATCATCCATATAAACTAGCATCAAAACAATTATTTCTCCTTTTTTAAGAATGACTAGAGATGGATCCGCTTTGCTACAAAGAAAGCCAATAAGAAAAAGAAACTGTGACAAACAATCAAACTAAGCGTGTGGTGCTTGCTTTAAACTATATAACAATCGACTAAGTTTGCAAACATTGTTTGGAAATTTTGAATCTTGGAATCTTGGAGATTGCTCTATATATACTGTTTCCTTAAGAAATCCATGGAGAAAAGCTTTCTTGACATCAAGTTGTCTCATGGACCACTTTAAAGAAACAACTAAAACAAGAATTAACCTTATTGTTATAGGCTTCACAACTGGACTAAAGGTTTCATCATAATCCAAACCATGAACCTAACTATACCCTTGAGCCATGAGGCGAGCTTTAAATATGTCCATTGTGCCATCTTTATTAAATTTCGTTTTAAAAACCCACTTTGACCCAACTACGTTAACACCTGTAGGTTGATCAACTAAGGTCCATGTATTGTTGCTCTTCAATGCTTCAATTTCATCATTCATAGCCTCTAGCCAGCATGGTATTTTCAAGGCCATTTTTTATGACTTTGGTTCTGAAATTGACAGAGAGCAGATTCTGTTGTGAGCGCCATCCGATCAGCCAATGTAATATTGTTACGTAATTTTTGCCTTGTAACTATCTGATGGTGATTTTTTGATGTCGATGATGTAATTTCTTGCTTTTTTGGAATGACTAAATCAATGAAAAACTTATCACCAATGCCATTTGGATCATGAACATGAAAAATCTGACTATTTTTCTTGGCAGGTTCATTGCTTGTAGAATTAGTGGGCATGTCTTCTTTTTCTAATTCATACGAGGGAATGAGTGTATCATTGCTGGTTTTAGGTTCTGCTGGCTTAATAGAACTTGGTGATGAGGTATTGCAATAAGTCTCTGCTTCCCTTAACTCATTAATATTATCTTGATCATACTTTCTCGTAATGGGAGGATTTGTGTTGCAATGAGTCTATGCTTCTATTGTCTCATTAATATTTGCACGATTACAACATCCAGTTGAATTTGGTAAACTGTCAACGAAATCTCCAATTACTGCTGGTTTATTGGTCCACGCCTTATACTCCTTAGGAAAAGTAATTAATTCTGGACTGCCTTCAAGTTTATTTTCCTGTTCAAAATCAACAACATATGAAAGATTAGACTCGATTACATGACGAGATATGTATACTCGATTCGTCTTAGGATCCAGACATCCATATCCTTTGTGATGTGAACTACACCCAATGAAAATGCAAGTATATGTCTTTCTTTCAAATTTATTTTTATTGTATTTCCTTAAATAAGGAAAGCATCTACACTTAAATACCCTTAAGTTGCTATAATCAAGATCTCTTTTATACAAGCTGTGGAATGGAGTTTCCATTTTAAGATAAGATGACGGCATTCGATCAATTAAATGAATTACTGTCATAAATGCCTCAACCCATAATTTTAGCGGCAAATTTGCTTGAAATAAAAGAGTTAATCCTGTTTCAACTAAATGTCCGTGCTTCCTTTCGGCAATTCCATTCTGCTCTGGAGTGTATGGACAAGAAAATTGATGTAAGATTCCACATTGAATCAAATGATTTTCAAAATCATGTGATTTAAACTCACCGCCACCATCACTTTGGAAAGTTTTGATTTTTCTTTCAAAGTGATTTTCGACAAATTTTTGAAACCTCAAGAAACACTCATAAAATTCAGATTTATTTCTTAAAAGGTAAAACCAAGTGAATCTTAAGCTATCATCAATGAAGATAACATAATATTTAAAACCTTGATTGGATGTCTTGGTTGCTAGTCCCCATATGTCACAATGCACAATCTCGAAAGGAAACTTGGAGATTTTATTTGAAGAGCTAAAAGATAGCTTACAATTCTTTCCCATTTGGCAACTTATACAAATAGAATTTGATTTCACCTAGCTAGATACGTCAATGAATCGCTTGGTTTGCAAGTGTTTAAAAAACTTGATATAGGGATGTCCCATTCGCTGATGCCATATAGAAAAGGAAGCTTTATTTGATTTAAACACTGCGAACGCTTACTTGTCTACTTCTCCAAGTGCATAAAGTCCCCCCTTCTTATGCCCTTTGATTATGATATGGCCTTGACTGTCCTCGATCACAATATCATTAGATGAGAATTCAATGGAACAAGGATAATCTGAAGTGAATTGCCCTACTAATAAAAGATTCTTCTTTATTTGTGGAACAACTAACACATTTTTTAGTTTCAGTTCCCCATTATCAGTATTAATCTTAGCATATCCAACATATGTGATTTTTAGACTTCCCCGTTACCAACATATATTGAACCATTACCCTTGTAAGGAACAATATGTGACATATTACATGGGTCATTAGTCATATGTGATGTAGCACCCGAATCAGCATAAAAAATAGAATTATGATGTTCTCCATTCAGGTTGACAGTAGCAAGAGCTTGTGGAATTTTCTCAATTTGATAGGAATAGTCAAATCTGTGCCAGCACTCTAAAGCCATGTGATTTGCCTTGAAACATACTTGACATATCACTCTTTCTTCATCATTTGAGTCTTGTGGTGTTTTTGCTGAACTGGTTCTTTTTCCTAATTACCCTTCTATTGATTATTGTTGTTTCGATTTAGTTGTTGCTGATTTTGGTTCCCATTTCCACTGTTATTAGGGCGACCAGTGTGTTGAAAAGCTCCACATCCTCTAGGGATAAATCCGCCTCCTTTCCATCTATCCTTTCTTCGTTGGCCAAAGAATGCATGTTCATGATTTACATGCTGTTTTCGTTCATCAACTTCATCATGCAACATTTGTTCATGGCCTTGCAAGGCTGCAACGAATTGGTTGAAGGAAGGATAAAGCGGTTTTGCAAGCATTGCGATTCGAAATTCCCAATATTCAGCACCTAAACCTCTTGCCAATTAAAAGACCTTGTCTGTGTCATCAATAGGCTTTTTGATAGCAGTAAGGCTATACAAAGTGCCTTAAATCTCCGCAGATATTCTTCAATTGAACTAGATCCATTCTTTAAGGATAGTAGTCTATCAGTTAGATTAACTTCCTTTTCTTTTGTCATAGGAAGTTGTTGTTCCTCAAGGGAACTCCACACTTGAGAAGTCGTTTCTGCTCCTACAATCATCCCAAGAACTTCTTCCGTCATGAGGCCTAACAGCCATGAGGTTAGCAAGCCATCATTGTCAATCCACGCATCAACTTCTGAGCTTGATGCTTTGTTCTTGCCTGCATCTTCTGGTTCATTTTCGAGCTTCTTTCCTTTTTCTAGATGGTGAATGATTCCCATGCTTCTTATAAGTGGAAGCACTTGGGATATCCACAGCAAGTAATTGGATGTGTGAAGTTTGATCGACACGAATGAAGTGCATTAGTGAAAGGTTTGGATGCTAAGAGCGGTTTCTTTGGTGCCCATCAATTCTGGTTTTGTTTGGGGCTTTGTTACCATGAAGAAATTGATGATTGAAGGGCTTATTTTTATTGATCATTAATTACTTGTACAATGCCTTTTTATATACAAACACGGGTATGAGAACTATAGTAAGATTTCTATAGTTTAGGAAAATAATAAAAGACAATTATGATACAATCAAAATTACAGCTTGCAATTATTATTATCTTCCACGATCTTGGCTGATTTGCATATATTGATGATGATTCCTTTCCTTATCACTTGATACATTTGATTATAACAAGAAAATAGAAATCTAGTGGGTGACTGTAATCCTAAATGCCAAACATCAAATCTATGATTTTGGAAACCATTGACTTGGCTGGGAAGCAATGGCACCTCATGACTGTGCATTTGTATTTGAATCTCATTCTGATATAGAATGTGCATCTAGTTAGCATCTGTTGGACCAGGAACATGGTTCAAGATCACACCATACTTTTCAAATTCTCACAAAACCAAATTAGTATTAGCTAGAGGAAATTCATAAACTATAAGCAAATTACTACAACATCACTATAACTCACAACTATCTAGCACTAGACACAAATTTATCACAAAATTTGCAAATTGCTCCTATAGATAACCACATCAATTTGCAAGCTCCACCAATCTTTTAGCCTCCTCAATCAGCTATTCGTTAATCAATCTATCTGCAAGCAGTTGAAAGAATTCCTTATAACAAGGCAAAACTTATTTCACTATTCTTTCTCAAATCTTATTGTCGATCTCTAGCAAATCTTCTCAACGTCCACAGCCAATTTCATTCAGCTGTTTCGTCGAACAAGTTTAGGGCAATCTCCAACATACCAACTTCTTAACTTTTCTAATACTAAATTGATTGAAAGTAAACTTTATTGCCAATCGCTTTTTTCGTCGAACACATCAACTCCTTCGGTGTACATCTTACCCAAAACAAAATACCAAGAAACATAAGCTGTTAGCTTATATATATCTCTGCTCCTCAATTGAGCAAAAGCCGTTTGATCATATATAGCATGGACCCACATATTCATCATGGTCGTCCCTTAACCTCCTGCACCAATATTCCTAACCATCCTTATTCGGACATTTTTTTTTTACAAGTTGCTGGAGATTGGCATCAATGTAGAAAGAGATAGAGGGAAAAAATTTGGGAAAGAATTTGACAATAATCACATGAGTTTAGATGTCTATTTAAATAAAAATCAATTAAAATATCTTGGCCATTTAATTTCATTAATGACACATGTTAATGGATCTTTGAAAGTTTAGGAAGATTAGGAGAGAAAATACTTAGGAGAGGATCCAGATCCATTTTGAAACATCATTTAATTGATTCTTTAAACAAGAATGCCCGTAATGAGATAAAATACAATTTTTTTTCTTTATACTGGATTACAATCAACAGATTATAATTAAATTATTACTTATATTTACAATTATATTGTTACCCTCACAAATATTCGAGAAATATTAAGATTTTTGAATTATAAAATTCACATTTCCAAAGGAAAAAAACTGTATCATCTCATACTATAATTGAGGAAGGAAATTAATTCTTCATATTGCAATATAAAAACTCAAATCCATGCTCTCACTTATAGATTCTACCACTCGGCCAAAAGATGATTGATAATGAGGTAAAATACGTTAGGTAATTTGAAAAATAGAGGTGTGAATAGAAAATTTCCGATTCTTCTAAGAGCTGATATAGATGAAATTTTCAGGGTTGTCAAAATTTTTTCCTAATATAATAAAAAACACTGATATTTGAATAACAACAAATCATTAAACAGCAATACTTTCATTTCATGCTACTGAGTTTCACTTTGTCGTTCCCTCGAAACAGAAAATGAAACTTGCATGTCTAGTTCATGACTTTCATGGCCATGTCTCTCAAATGTTCGTCTCTTGTTCGCCAACCACCATGCCACCGCTCTCTCTTCTCGCCGACAAATGCAAGTCCATGCACCAACTCAAACAAATACACGCTCAAATGATAATCTCTTCTCGCATTCAGGACCACTTCGCCGCCAGTCGGTTGCTCGCCTTTTGCGCTCTATCTTCCTCCGGCGATCTCCCGTACGCCGCAAGACTTTTCAACAGCATTCAAAGCCCAAATCATTTCATGTGGAACACTCTCATTAGAGCTCAAGCTAGTAGCGAAAACCCAGACAAGGCAATATTCCTTTATATGAACATGAGAAGGACTGGTTTTGCACCGAATCAACATACTTTTACTTTTGCTTTCAAGGCTTGTTCGAACATTCGCTCTTTGAATTGCTGTAAACAGATTCATACCCACTTTTTAAAATCTGGGTTGGATTTAGATTTGCATGTTATTAATTCTTTGATCAGGTGTTACTGTGTCTCGAGTGATTTAAACAATGCACGCCAGTTGTTCGATGAAATTACTAACAGGACTTTGAACATATGGACTACGATGATTTCTGGGTACGCCCAGAGTTTTCGTGCTAATGAAGCGTTGATGCTGTTTGATCAAATGCTTTTAGAAGGGTTTGAGCCTAATAGTGTGACTTTGGCTTCTGTTTTGTCTGCGTGCGCGCAGTCTGGTTGTTTGGAATTAGGTGAAAAAGTTCATGTTTTTATTAAAAAGAGAGGGCTTGAAATGGGAGTGATTCTTGCCACTGCATTGGTGCATATGTATACAAAGAATGGTTCAATTGCAAAGGCCAAAAAATTGTTTGATTCCATGCCTGAGAGGAATATTGCCACGTGGAATGCAATGATTTCTGGGCTGGCTAGTCACGGACATGCCGAGGAAGCACTTGATCTTTTTAGGCGGCTAGAGAAGGAGCAAATTGTGCCAAATGATATAACATTTGTAGGGGTTCTATCTGCTTGTTGCCACGCTGGCTTCATTGACGCCGGTCGTGAGAGTTTTGGTTCAATGCAGAGAGTATATGGCATTGAGCCCAAGATTGAACATTACGGGTGTATGGTTGATCTTCTAGGTCGAGGTGGGAAGGTATTAGAGGCTGAGGAATTGATAAAACGGATGGTGTGGAAACCTGATGTTGTGATGTGGGGAGCTTTGTTGGCAGCTTGTAAAAATCATGGGAATATAGAGGTTGCTGAAAGAGTAGTGAAAGAGATTATTGTTTTGGAACCCAACAATCATGGCGTTTATGTCGTTTTGTCTAATATGTATGCAGAGGTTGATAGGTGGGAAGATGTTACAAGGCTAAGGAGTGTGATGAAACAAGGGAAGTTGAAGAAAACACCTGGGTGGAGTCTTGTGGATGGTGATAAATGATCCCTAAAACTTTTGGTAACATGTGCATCAGAGAACACTATTACGCCACTGATTTTTGTTGCCTAGGATCATTATCTGCCAATTACAGGTAATGATCATCACTGCAATTTTTGGGAACATATGTGCATTGGATATCTCCAATGGGGTGTTCCCCCGATCGGATTATGGGACCCACCCGAGTGGGGCCTCTTTGATGGGCTGACCAGTGGACAGTTAGGGCAACAAGGATGTTGGCTTAGAACTTGGAAGCGCGGTGATTTGTTGTTATTCATCAAAGATGAGGAGCCAAAAGATTATTCCAAATTAGCAATAGATAAAGCTCGTATTTCTAGCTTGTCCCATGTATTAATTAATACCTATCTTGGACAGTTTAATTTAACAGATCCCAGAGCCATCCTATGCCACACATACTGGGAGGGCCTAAAGCCAGCAACAAATTACAACAATGCATCCTTTTAAAAATAATAATAATGAAATTATTATAAATATTCAATAATTAAGAGCCACATTCCAAGTTGCAACTCATACCAAAAATTCCCATGTGCTGTCTGAAACCCAAAATATAACTACATATGGAAGACTGCAATTCAAAGTCAACGCCTTGAGCACAGGTTGCATAATCTGTTCCAATAAGAAGAATCGACATATGTAACACATTGGCATTTCTCTTCTTCTCTAAGCAAGAAAATGCAGATTGAAATACTTTTCCTCAAGCTTCTCTTGATTCTCTTCGCAGGATTAGCATCTGCAGCAGGTAAAAGCAGTAATACACTTCAAGTTCGCGCAAAGACAACCCATTCTTTATTTTTTATTTTTTATTATTTTGGTGCAACACTTAATTTTTTTTTTTTTCGTTTATCCACAGATATTCTGCAGAACCCAGATTTTGAATCTCCGCCAACAAACTTAACACCAAATCGCAACACCCCATCTGTGCTGTTGAATGGAAACAACACGATTCCGGGATGGACTTTTAAAGGGACTGTTCAATATGTTACAGCTACTCAAACCATAAGACTTCCAGATAATGGACATGCCATACAACTGGGTGAAGATGGGAGGATCAATCAGACTTTCGCTGCCAATGGCGATGACATGATTTATGTACTTACATTGACGCTTGCCCCAGCTGGTCAGAATTGTTCAGCTAATGCAAATCTTGTGGTGTCAGCACCGGACAGCCATGGAGTCTTCTCTTTGAAGCAGCATTATGGGAAGGAAATTTGGGAAAGCTATGGTCATTACTTGGGTAGATGGGGTCAGGATGAGCCCATTAACCTTGTGATCGAAAGCCAATCAGCAGAATCGGATGACAATTCCACATGCTGGCCAGTGATTGACACGCTGATCCTCAAAACCAGCAAAACACTTGTTCAAGGCAATGGTAAAGGCATTTCTATACCTACAAAACATATAGCTATAGGCCACGCTTCATTATTTATTATTATTCAAAATCTTAAATCTTGATTATATATTGGATGGGTTCTGACTGCGAAGATTATCCCCAAAAACCTGGCTGAGGAAAGCGAATTAATGCTTCCACTGAATCCAGTTGACAAAGTAGCCTCCATTGTTTTGATATTGTACACCATTTTACGTCTTATTGTTTGAGTCCCTTGAAATAGCTGTCTTATTTAGTAACAAGTCGCCAAATTTTTTTAACACTTTAGTCTTGAGGCATTCAATTGTATATTTTGCATATACATACAGTCATGGCATTCAATTGTATATTTGGCTTATATATACAGTCATACTAAAGTTTTGTTTTTTAATTTTGGCGTGGACACTCAGATAACTTATTGTTGAACGGAGGATTTGAAATTGGACCGGATTTCCTGAGTAATTCTACTGAGGGAGTTCTACTAGAGTCAGCACCAAGTCCTATTCAATCTGCATTACAACAGTGGTCTGTGATAGGAACAGTCAAATATATCGACTCCAAGCATTTTTACGTCCCGAAAGGCAATGCTGCGATAGAGATTGTCTCAGCCTCAGCTGGCATACAGACAGCTACTACAATGCTTACTGAGGGTTCTGCATACAATTTAGATTTTACACTTGGAGACGCCAAGGATGCATGTGAGGGAATGTTTGTAGTAAGGGTTCAAGCAGGACCATTAGTTCAAAATTTTACAGTGCAAAGTTTAGGGACAGGATCTGCCATCAAACATTCAGTTACATTCAAGGCAGGTTCAGGTTCAACACCAATCAGTTTTATAGGCTACAACATAAACCAAACAAAAGATGGTGTGTTTTGTGGTCCTGTGATTGATGATGTGGTTCTGCGTGCCTCTCATGGATTTAAATTACAATTGAGGCTAGAAATTCTGATTTATGCTTTAGTTCTGGTAGCAATTCTTTAGTTCTGGTAACAATTCTGTGATAAGAGTGATGCTATTAAACATTTGTTAATTCAGAAGTTTAGCAGCCAGTTGTTTTAGCATCATTCATTAAATCCTACTATTCGTTGTGATTTCTACTACTTTTCAGTAGATATATCTACAGCTTTCTTCATTACTTTGAAAAAATCACAACAAACAGTGTGACTATTAACGACTCTTTTTATTAAGCAACATGCACAGTGACGTGCTGAATTTGCGGATAATATGCTTTATTGCAAGCATTTTTTGCCATAAGATAGAAACCTGGTTAGCCTCTAAAATTCTCCCAGATGATTACTATGTTAGAACATTTTGCTCTTTTGCAGCAAATAATCTAGGTAACAGTTAAGAACCGAAAGTTTGACAATATGTTGTAAACAAAACATATGATAATCGCCCTTCCATAATCACAATACTGAAAAACCACTCATTCGGCAGCCAATTATTTTTTTGTATTTGACATTAAAAAACAAAACGATAATATATGCAGTTGAAATAACCCTCAACGTATAGTAAAATTTCAATGTATTACAGCAATACATAACATTGTGATCCCATCAAAGAGTAAAAGTTTAAAAAGCATAATATGTTTGATGGTGTAAACAAAAATTGAACAACAATCTGCTTCTATGGAACATCAAGTATGATAATGACTTTTCATAACTATGCATTTGCCATGCTTGCAAGCCAGTATAAGATTTCCTAATTGTAAATTTACAGTATCTAAGTGAAGATGTTTAGGTAATACTTTCTAAATCTCCAATGAACTCTGCTCCCCTCCATGGTTAGCAATGTGAAGAACAATATCATGCAAGCAAAAGAGAGAGCCTGAATAAGCATCTGAAGAAAATCAAAATAAAAAAAACAAAGCAGTGTGCATACAATAAATGTCACGTCACGACCTGTCATTTCATGGGCTGGCCAATAGAACAGCTATAAACTATTTATGACTTATAAGCAACCTATCCTACAATTTATACCAGCAGAATATGCATAAAAGTATTAATTAGATAAAAATGATTGAATTTTGAAATGTTGATATTTGTATTATAGCTCCTAGGTGTAATTTAGTTGCATCAGTCCAGTTGTGCCATATAGACAACTTAAAAGGTTTTATTTAATGACTTCATAACCAACATATTTTGAATAAGACAACACAATTTCTGGATGTAGATGCTTTTGGAAATTATTTCTGGATGTAGATGCTTTTGGAAATTAAGTTAAAACAAACTATTGATTGTTAACTAATCATATAATTCAAAGCTATTCAGCATTTTATATCTGCTCATGTTTTTGGAATCAAAAGGCAAATAGAATGGGCAACTAACCATGTAACTCAAAATCTACCATACTATCTCCAGGTCAATGCTAAACAGTTTGTACAGTGTTCATCTGCATCGCACGTTTCAGGAGAGACATGTATTCCTGACTTCTTGACCATGCATCAATTTCTCGGGCACGTAAAACAGGCAGTGGATGTGAGAGTTGCCTTGTTTGAGCATTTCTGAACAACAAAAAGTTAGACAACCAAAAGAAAACAGATCAACACAACTTATTGGAGCTCCACTCATGTTGTTGCACACCTTATGTACCACCCTACTGGACTTGAAGAAGCCTTGTCATAAGAGCGAGCTTGCTCCAAAAATGCATCCACATTCAGTTGATCAGCCAAAGATGGACAGCCCCCAGCTAATTTCATTAAAACAGAGATGACCACCTCTTGTAGGAACATAAAATGGAATCAGATGACAAAAATAACCGAAAGGCACAAGAGATTACATATTTTCTGGATTTAAGATGTCTATTTTTTATACCTTAGGGTCTTGGCAAACAAGAAGGGCTGCACGATCGCACGTTAATTCTGCTGCTCGCAGCCAACGAAATAACTGTTCTTCTAAAGACTGAGCTATCATTCCTCCAATTCCTGTGCAAAACACAGGTATTCAGGCCACTAATAATGCATGTCGGTGAATCTAGAATCCAACTATAATTAACAATGAACTTTAACTGAAGTGCAGAATAAGGATCCACATGCATGCACACCAGTAATTTAAAGCCTCGGGTCCAACTATTCAAAGGTTTGGAATTTTTAATTTTAGTTTGCAACTGGTGGTGATAAAACTCCTGAGCGTGGAAAAGACTCTTGTCTCTTCATTAAATAACTACCCTTACCAAATGGAGGAATGACAGGAAAACAACAAATTATTAGTACATACAATGTCGTCACAAATGAAGCCATACAGAGATTGTATGGACAATGCTCCATTTATAATGTTTCAACCAAATGGTATATTATAAAGTTTTTAATATCAATTAAAACAAGGGAAAAAAATTTATTCTCCATTAAAACAAGAGATTACATTCTAAGGTCCCCTAGAATGTAAGATTTTTGCTGAAGCCCAATTAAATGTTTTAGTTATCCTCGTTACAATATGTTTAACACGATTTTTATGGAACAACAAGAAGATAACAGATGAAGCCATGTAATGTCAACCAAACAAAGAAACAAAAAAATAAAAACCTACCAGGTATAGTATAGGCCCCAAGGGTAAGAATATTTGCAAATGTGAGCCACACACCATGGTCACATTTCAGATGGCCCAGCTCATGAGCCAGAACAGCCTATTTTTAAAAAATCAAAAAGTGGAAAGTCAGTAGCATTTCTTCATTCGAAAGATGGAATAATTTTAATGAAATACGAAGTATATAAATGTTAGTCTGCCTTTCTATAAATATGTAAATAATATATGTTCCCTTTTGGCAAAAGAAGATTATAAACAGAAACAAAGTCGACTAACCGATATTTCTTAAAGTCCAATATCCAAAGCACATTTATTATGAAACCAGTCAGAAAATATAGCAAGGAATATCTAAGGTGCAGAAGGGATTGACTAAAACCAGAAAGTTACGAAATTATATGCATAATTGTAACAAAGAAACGAGAAAAAACCTGCAACTCCTTTCTTGTCAGTAGCTCCACAAGGCTTGCATGAACAACAACAAATGGCTTTTTACCACTTATAGCCAATGTATATGCATTTGGAACAGGACTTTGACGGACATACAGATCAGGTGCCTCAAGGTTCAGAATTTCAGCAGCCTCGGTCATTAACTGATGAAGTTCAGGAAGCTGATACAAATAATAAAAATTTAAATCAGTTGTATGAGCTGATTCATTTGAATTTTCTAGCCTCATTTGAATAACATAATCTGAAATTAACTAAAGGACAACTAAAATTTTATTAAGAATATCAGAGTAAATCAATACTATCACAATAAAAATTAAACAACGAATGTACAAACATGCACAAAAAGAAATTGTATGCAATCTACTAGGACAACTCAAAACATGTGAAGTAACCATGTTTGGCATGACATGACAAATAAATACATGGTCACAAGATGCAAAGCCATGTTCCCAGAAGAGATTAGCTACTCTAATTTATCAAATCTGTTGTGAGCCACTCCTCTAAAGACATAAGTAACAATAAAAATATAAAATTTGTCTATACTTTTATGAAATTCTGAATTTTCTTTTGGACATTCAAGCAAGAACTGCTCCAGTTCCTTCACAGTCTTTGCTACATAGGAAAAGGCCCAAGAGGTGTAATTGCTGTATATTTTTCTATTAGTGAAAGTAAGAATTCATAATAACACACCATTTGACAAGAATTTGATATTGGAAATACTTGATTGGATATCTTAAAATCTTATGAATAAGATTGTCTTTTCTATAGTCACATCTTACACATAACTCAATATAGAGGGGAAAAATAATAGAAATCCAGTTCAAGAACTGAAACTTCACAGAAAGTTCATGTAAGTAACTAATAAGGAGATATATCAACCAATATATCTATCTGACTCTAGCATGTTGTTCATTGAGTGTAAACCTGATTTTTCGAAACAAGAACTGAAGTTCCTATATTCTCTAGAAGCATTATTTGCTCCGTCACAGTTCCTGCAATAATGAATTCAAAGAAACTGCTTAATACTGAAACGTCACCAGAATAACAGTCAAAAAACATCATCCAGCAATTATTCCACTAAAGCAGGGAGGTGTACTAAAAGGCATTTTCAACATGGATAAATGAGTTAAACTGCTGTACATGACAAATTATTCTAACATTCCAAAAAGTAGTGTCTTCATATGTCTTAAGTGTCCATATAAGAACCCAATAACATCAAATTCAAGTAAAAGGCAAATAAAATGCACCAAATTTACACAGAACTGACAAGAAAAGCAGTATCATAGTTATGTTACATTGCTAGTGTTGGAATTTCAACTTGTCAGAAGCAAATGAAGAGCAGTAGCATAGACAAATAACTGTACACCATGAGACCATGATGCCATTAGATTAAGATAACATAATAGTAAAACATGGCATTGATCAAAGAGTTAAAAGATATTACCCAGTAGAGCCCGTCCCAAATCGTTTAATCCAGGAATTGCCCTCAATAGTAGCGTGTTCTGGCCAATAAGGAAAAAGAAATCACAAACGAAGAACAGCAAAAATAAACTCTTAAATTCCATGCGCTATACTGCTTTTAATTTTCAAAAAAGGAAAATATCATCCAAAAACCACAACATGATGGTAGTAATTAAAAGATTTTTCTCAAGAAACAAACACAACCCATCACAAAATGTAGTACAAAGAAGAGGATTTTAATAAAACTAAACCTGCTTGTCCAGTGGGTGTCGAAAATCATCAGCATCAAGATCACGAAACACAAGAGAAGCAGCAGCTCTACAAACAGGAACCAATCTTATTCTTCGACTCTGCTTCATTGAACCGAACTTGAAATTCCCACTAAAAGAGGTGTGGTTTAGTTGATCAGATGAGACCCCATAGCTGAAACTGAGAGTCATGGGCTTTTGAGACGAGAAAAGAAAGGACGACAGAGGCACGGTGGCCATTGAAGAATTGATTAAAAGACAAAGGAAGTGAGATGATGGATTTAATGATCAATCAAAGAAGAGGTTTAATCAAGATGAAGAGTTGCGTGACGCATACATAGTTGCTGGTGTTTGTTTAATTTTGCTAAATAATGCTAATGATTTTTCTTTTGTTTGGATATTTCTGTGCGTATGTAGCTTTGTGTCCACAGCCGTACTTATGGTGACTGCTTGGCGCCATTTCGTTTTCCGTTGGTTGACTTACGGCGCAAGTGTGGAAGCCGTTAGTCATTGGCCATGCACATGTGATGATTTTTTTTTATTTAAGTGTCCATTAAATTTATCTCCATACCCACTTAAAATATATATATATATATATATGTATTAATAATTAAAATTAAAAATCTCAAAACATTCATTTTCGCCTCTACTTTCTATTTATATTTTTCTCTTTATTATCACATCTTAAAATCTCAGTTTCATTCATTTTGTCACTTATTTTTTTCTTTCTTAGTAAATCAAACTCCATTTTTTTTCTTCCTATTACCATTCTTTTCCTTTTTTATCATAAATTTTTTGTTTAAAGGATAAATATGAAACACGAAGAAACTTTTATAATTTTCATGGCCGGTAAAAATTGATTGATATTCTTTTTTTTTTTATGTAGATTTTTTTTATCTTCCAATTTGTAATAGTCATTGTGAAACTGATTTTGAGAAGTTAAAAACCAAATATCAATATTTATTTTAAATTGAGAAAAAAGTTGGAATTACTTATTGTGAAATTGAGGAATTGAGAAAGAAAGAGAAATAGAATTAATTAAGTAACTTTATCAAAACTTATTTTAAAATAAAAATTTAATTTAAATACAGGGTTTAGAAAGGAAATTAATGTGTGCAAATAACCTCACCCCAAATTTTTTTTTTTTTTTTACAATATCAACTATTTATAAGTCTTTTGGACCAAAATACTCCTCAAACTTAAAATAAACAAAACAAACCTCCATGCAATAGCCAAACCCGATCTTCACACTCCAAAGAATGCACTCTCCATTTTACCCCTTCATATTCATCAAATAATAATTTTATCTAAGCATTGACGATAAAATCATCAACAATTTAAAGAGCAAGAAAAAGTTAAAATTAGTATTTGTTCAATTTTTAATTTATTGGGTGGCTTTAGTGCAAAAGGGCTGCTTTTGTTCATTGTGATACAATATGGGGTACATTAAATGGTTAATGTGAGTAATTCGTAAATTAGTAAAATTCTGGTAAAATCTGATGAAATTATTTCACGATCTTAAAGACAAAACCCACAATACGGGTGACAAGTGCATCGCCTAGACTTACAAGCACCTATGATCTAGGTGACTGTTGCCTATTGATTGGGCGACAACAGATGTCCCACAGGCAATAGGCATTTCGCCCCATTTTTTCCCATGCAACATCTTTGCAAGCGAAAGATATTGTGAGCACGAAATTCCTGGGCAAGTTGTCATCTTACTCGATTTTGGTATTCGATTCATTTTTGCTACAACTCTTCCATTTTTACCATATCTTTTTTCGTTTTATGAATCTAAAAAATTCGAAAGACGGCATGATGTCGCGTAGATACAGGTAATAAATAAGATAATAAAGATTCGAACCATAGAATTTCTCAATTCTAACAAAGTAAGGTTTCGCATAGGCAAATGCCTACACCATTTTTGGGCAACACAGGCCTCATGACCATATCCCGAAAGGTTGGCATATCAATTTTCTCTTCAAACTCATTTTAACAAACATTTTAAGTGAAAATTTCTTAAAGGCATTTTACAAACCTTAATCTTAAGAAGATTTCAAAATTTTCACGTCCAATAAAATATCATAATGCTTAACTATCATCAATATTATATCAAACAAACAACTTACGCAATATTTAATGAACAAAACCAGCGGAAACAAAACAATATCGTGAAGTGAAACCAAGCAAAGATCTTGAATTAAGAGGAACAAAACCATGATTTGAAGCTGCACAAAACTCTCAAAGGAAGTGAAGCGGCTATCGGATGAAGGAAGCCACCATCGAAGGAGGTCCTACGCGATTGGATTTGTGCGATCTCGAAGTGAAGCTAAGCAAAAATATCGAAGGAAGTAACATTTTTTAGAGGGAAGTAGAACAATTTTGAATTTGGCCCTTTTCTTTTTTTAAATTTTGGTGGGAAATTTTAAATATGTGAAAATGCAAATTACAATTAATAGAATTTTTTTTTTTTGCAGTGAATTAGGAAAATCATATATTTTAGTAGGTAAATTTGCTGCTAATTTTGGTGCAAAATTTAATTAGAACCGTTATTTATGATGACTGATTTGTTTATATCAGGAAATTATTATCATTATAATAAAAAAAAAACCTACAATTTATTTTAATATTTGAAATTTAAAAAATCCACAATTTAATTAGTTTCTTCAAATGAATATTGACATTATAAAATCACTAACAAAGGAAATGAAATGAATGACAATGAATAATTATTGGTAATTGTCAACAATATAATTTATCCAAATACAATACTAGTATGTAACAAAGTAACAAGTCTATCATAAATAGTAGACTAACGTAACAACATAAAAACCAAATTCCAGTAACACAAGGCTAAACATTAATCAGACTAATGAACTATGACCAATTCATTTCCTTTATCAAATCCCATCAACGTTAAAAACCAAATCTAGCAACATAATAAAACCGTTCCAACAGGTTAGGTGAAGCAAACAACAAATACCAACCTAAAAACAAGCAAAATGTGCAAGTTTACATCATTAGATTCCAAGGAAAAAGTAGCCATTTCCAACAGTAATATCCACCAACTTCATCTGATTCCAACACTGCTAATGTAACAAGCTAGGTAATTGTACAAGTAAAATATAACTTCATCAAATTTTAAGATTAGAATACTAGCCATCAGAATAATAGCTAATGAAGTTTGTATTCAACGCACAAAGTTTGGTAAATTTCCTTCATCAATGAACTCACAGTAACAGAATACTAGCCAAGGCTTGCCTCCTATAGCAGCAAGTACTCTAGAAATATGGTTTGCCCACTCAATACCAACTTTATCTAATTCAGCCTCAGTGTATATCTTCTTTCCATTAAATTGTTAATTAACAAAGTAAATAATATGGTGAAACTTCTAAAACAAGACCTTTTTGTTTAAAATTAAATTATGATCAAGGGACTTATATAGTTCATTGTTAAAGAGAAGTCATATTAATCAAGTTTTTCACGAACCTCTTGACGTAATCGCCACACATAACTACTAGGTTTAGTTGTTGTGGGACCTATTAACAATCAACAATTGCATAGTTCATATTTTTAAGAAAAAAATTAAGTAGATTAAATATATAAAATTTTACAAAAGGTCAACAAGATGTTTATTAGGCCTAAAACAGCCTAAGAATTTACAAATTCTTGTCTCTGAAAAGAAAGTTTAATATACTAGAAGGGCTAAACAATATCAACATGTCAAATAAAGGCAAAAGCCTTCCCAAAAGAAAAAAGCTATCTAACTTAAAAGTCCTTCCTAATTTAAACTGTACATTTCATTATAATAACTATTATACATACTTATATATAATTTCAGTTAAGATAACAGCTCATACTTTTACATATCTCATTATCTTATTCTAATTCCATTTTTTCTTTCCCTCTTATGCTACAAACATTAGCATGGAGCTATATAAAAATAAACTATAAGAAGGTGGATTAGGTAGAAGTAAATTATAATGCGAATGGTAACCAAAGAAAATAAACGTATGCTTTAATTCTGATTTCCAGAAATAAAATTAAAAATCTAAAAAAAAACCCTAAAAATTGACCAAAAGTCTTCAAACTACAATTCAGGCCCAAAGAAATGGAATTTCTTGTCAATCCAAGGGGCCAATTAGTTTCGAAATAAAACAATATATTATATGTCAAAAACAGACACTTGTAGCTCAAGTTACATGCTCGTAAAAGTACAAAAGGCATGTTCCACATTAGTTAGCTACAACAGAAAAATGAACATTAAGGCAAAAATTTTAATAAATTAACATGAGTAGAAAATTAACATGAGAAGAGAAGTATTAAATGACCATATGAGGGATTACAAAATATAATCAAGATATGTCAATAGGAACCATTGTTAGTGCAATATGTGCAAGTACACGGTTTTGTCTTGAGAACAACAAGTTAAGGAAGAGGCTTTTAAAGAAAGGGCCAAAACCAGCAAACTCATCCTCCATCCAGCTGGTCATCCAGTTGGTCATCCAGCTCCAGTCACCAACAAATGTCCACTATCCACTGAAAATAAAATAAAACGAAAAAGAAAAGTTTTAAAGCATACAAGGTTAACTGACCTAACTGCCAGCAGTACCGAAACTGTGCCTTCAATTTGGTCTAAACTCTGCTCCATTATGTTCTTCGATCTCTTACACCTTAAGACTATCACACCCTTAATTATCGCCTGAAATATGCAATTACCAATTGTTAATTTACAGATAACCAGATAAGTAAAACTGGAACAGTCCCATTAAGTTTTGAATAGTTTTCACACAACATAAACAAGGAGCAATTCTTTATAGATGATTTGAATCAATAACAGATTTTCTAAGATATTGCAGTGTATTTAGAATTCCACCTAGAAAGTTGGAATGAAACTACATAAGCCAATTACAAGCACAAACTCCAGCCATTAACTCACTATGTATTGATTACATGACAATATCTCATAAAACATTTGCTTTATGTTTGATAGAACAAGTTGAGAGGTCTTTTCATTTTGTTTTCTTTCTTTTATGGGTATACTTGGGTGACAATTATTACTCTGATGACATTTAGAAGAAACTGTTCTTATCTCCCTCACATTGTTTATAATAAATCGAAAGCATAAATGTGTTCCTATCTCCCACACATTCTTGATATCAAACCAAAAGCATGTACACACCAGATAGAGTTTATTAGACTTGATGCAATACTGAAGAAGTGACTTGGCCTTTTCAATTACACTATTCAGCAAGCATAGCGCCTGAACTCCATAAGAGCATCGAGGTCGAGCTTCTTCTATTTCTGGAAATACCTTTGCAATTATTTCTTTAAATTTCCTAAGTTCTGTACACATACCATGATTCACTTGTAATTATGAACCACTGGTTATGAGAAATTTTGGCCTAAGAGGATATATAAGTTGAATTAAGAGTAATTGAAACATTCAAAGAAGCAAATGAGCTAAAACTCGCCCAACTCCATAGAATTACCATGCTAGTCCTTGTCACTTGAATAAATTACATCACCAGACTGCTCCATTTCTCTTTTTAGTGAAATACCAACTTATTTTAGAGACAGCAAGAGGAGTCCATTCTACTTTCTTAACTGAAGACATATTAGAAACTTTATCATTCTGTTACTATTCCTAACTTCATAATTTTAAAAAACTGAGCTGATTAAATCACAGAAAAACCAAATCATCATTTTCCTTCCAAAGAATAGTAGTCAATTGCATAAGCATCAATTGTATGTGATTTTACACCAATAACACCATAGGTAAATCATTCATACATTCTATTTGTCATATACAAATATGTGATTGCTAAGCATATGAAAATATGATAGAACTAAAATCTCTTGTTTTTCATGGAAACAATCTATAAATGTTAATGGTGCAAATTCAACAAAAAGACCAAACAATCGCAAAAAAATGAAGAAATTTTATACCTTAAAGGATGAAGGATAGGACCAAATTACTACAAACTTAGACTCAGCAACATCACCAGTCCTTATTATCAAAGCTTAGAGACCCGGATACCTACATTCAATTAACAAATAAAACCGTCATAAACATAAAACTTGTCCACATTGTCCAGCAGATAAACTACTAGCAAAAGAGTAAATATGCATAAAGTTCGAATTTGTAGTTCATCAAAAGAATAACTTAAACTTAAATCACTATTGTAACAATAAAAAGAAAAAAGAATACTAACTCCACCTAGTCAGGTGGAAAACACACATCAATGGTAGGTTTATCAACAAGTATTAAATTAAAAAAATAAATAAAGGTGATGATGAACTTCATACCAATGAACTGATAATTATACTATGAAAAAGATTGGTCTCTCAGTTAGGATTTGTTGGCGAATTAGATTGGTACAATAGAAATTGTTAGGGTTATCAACAAATCTGAAGCAGAAGCAACGATATTAGTAGTAACTAGGATTTCAAACAACTCCGATGCAGTGCAGAAATTAGGATTTCTAACGAAAACAGTGAAGTCTTCGACAATGGCAATCGAAAAGAGTGAAGTCTTCGACAATGGCAATCAGTGAGGTTTCTATCGGAGCTTGAACGGCGAGTGAGTGAGAATGACAGATGAACGGCTTCGAAAATAGTGGCGAGAACGGCAGTCAATGAGAACGGCAAGGGTTTATCGTGCTTTTCTATGTTTTATGCGGGTGATTGTTTGCCATGACTTATCTAATAGTCATGGTAAAGTGTTTATTTAATCTTAAAATTTTTTTTAAATGGTGTGTTTATTAATAAATAATTTAAATGGACTGAAATTAAAATGAGCTGAAATTGAAATGGATTGGAATCAGAATTAATAATGGAATCAGAATAATTTATTTATTTGAATTGTAGGAATCGAAATTAGAATGAGATTCATTTCTATTAATGTGTTTATTTTATCTTAGAATCGGAATAAAATATAATCATTTACTAAAATATCCTATATTAAGTATTGTCCTTGATATTATTTAATAATAATAACAATAAAAAATAGTAATAATAATAAAATAAATAATAATAACAATAATTATAATAATAAAATAATAATAATAATACTAATAAATAGTAATAATAATAACAACAACAACAACAACAACAATAATAATAATAATAATAATAACAACAACAACAATAATAATAATAAAAATAATAAAATAATAAATAATAAAATAATAAAATAGTAATAATAATAATAATAATATATTAATTATTATTATTATTATATTATTATTATTATTATCATTATTATAAACTAAGGGCATATTAAAATAAATTATTCATTTTTATTTTATTTATTATTTATTATTATTTAAATGTCGTTATTATAATAATAATTATTATTAAATTATATTAACTAACTTTATTAATTTAATTATTATTAATTATTGTTATTATTATTTTTATTAATATTATCATTATTAACATTTATTATTATTAATTTTATTATTATTTTTATTAAATTTTATTAATTTTATTGTATTAATTAATATAATTTTTATATTATTATTATCATTTATTATTATTATTATTATTATCATCATCATCATCATCAAAGGACCTATTTGTAAATAACTCAAAATTTTTAATTATTTTCATAATTCTACAGGGACTAAAATGCCAAAACGACAAAACCTCAACGATGGCATTTTGGAAATATTGAAATATCAATGGAGGTAGAATTGGAAGTTCAAGGAATGAGATTCCTATTCCCTAGCTGACCCCCAAGGGAATCACAACTTCATTAACCATTCCCAAATTTATGTAGGACCCACAATTCCCATTCCTATGCCCAACCTCATTTTTTGTTGTTGTTTGGTAGTTTTTTTAATAGAGTTTTTGAAGATTAAATAAGCTATTTTATTATCTATTAGCAAAAGCTCAAATTTTAGACTTTTGGGAATAGAGATTAAAATTTTTTTTAAAATATTAAAATATAATGTTTAAAATATCTTTTAGTTATTTTGTAATCTTATTTGATTTATTTCATAACATAACTTTAAATAATTTACTTATTAAAGTAATTTTAAAATTATTAAGAAAATCTCTCATTGACTACCAAACAACTAAAATTTTTTTTGATAAAAGTTCTACTTATAAAAACTCTATTAACAAAAGATTTACTTAAATAAATTCTATTTGAAAAACTATACTAAACAGAGCCTAAGCCCTTAGTGTTTTGAGTGTTCAAATGAATTTCTCAACTTTTGGACAAATTTTGAGTTCTCTCCTTACTTAAAACTATGCGTTTTATATTTATTTATTTTATTTTTACAAAAGAATTAATTTGATTTAAAATTATAAACTTTATATTATTGAGACATCGTCATTTCAGTTGCAAAAATAAAACAAAAAAACAACAAGGTTTCCTTTTAATATTAATTATTGGTAATAAAATAATTTTAAAAAATATATCCAAAAACCGTGCAATTAAAATCAAAATCAAATATCAGTCGTAAATTCTTGATAGCCAAAATTTATCTTGAGTCTATCATAGGCTCACAATTATTTCACAACTTCATGATTAAATAAAATCAGTAACGAGTCTGTCATTGTAGGTCTCTAGATAAAAAACTATCACAAAGAGGACTGCCATTGTAAGTCTTTTTTCTTGTAGTGTGAGTTTTGTTTGTATTAAATTTTAGGGGTGCTTTAGTATAAAAGGCTTGCAAACATTTGATATTGTAAGAAAAATTAAAGTATGGTCTTTTTTTAAAGTGGTCAAATCCTTAAAATTATTTTAAAAAATAAAGGATATTCATTTGATGAGAAATGCTAGTTCCCTAAACCTCAAATTTTAATAATAATAATAAAAAGGCATAAATGTTGGAAATTATAAAATTATTGAAATTTATCGTGGATATAAAGCAAATTTCTTATGCAGACATAAATAAGGAATTGTGTAACATTATCTTCTTTTATAATTATTGAATCATCAATGGTGTGTTATTTCTTGAATTAGATAATGGGAATGATAAATGTTCCTCATTAATAGTGATTACTTATTAAAAATATAAAGAAATGTAAATAAATTTTAGGTTTAGCATACAAATTTGGAAATGATAAATAAATTTTGGGTGGAGCACACAAAATTAGGAATGAGAAACGGAAATTTCATTCCTTGGGGAGGTATGAATGAAAATGGAAAATGAATTGACATTTTGTTAGTGAACAAATACATAATTGTAACTAAAGGTATTTTAATAATTTGCAATAATTCATTCTGATTAAAGGACACAGTATACATATCAATAAAAATACAACTGATTCTAAGATTGATTCTTGTAGCTCAAGTAAACAACTGATTCTGATTTTCATTCTTTATTCTGGTTTCAGTCCATTTTGATTCTAACTCATTTTGATTCCTGTACATTTTTATTATGGTGAAGCAAATGCACCACAAATGTGACATCATTTATACTACATATTATATGTCACTACATATTATGAATTTCTACTAGATATATGTAACATGACTACTCCACAATTATATCTTTGTGGGGTTTACAATACTCCTTCCCATATGTTAAACAGAAACACAATAAAATCTTATCACTCGACGATTTCCGTACTCTGGGTCCATGGTCTTCGAGTATCTGCAAATACTAAGGTTCACTCCTGGAAAATAAAAATAATAATAGGGTAATTTATCATCAGCCCCCAATTATTTTGACATTTTGCACCGCGCACCCACATTTTTTGACCATGTGCAGCACACCTCCATTTCCGTTAAAAAAGCAGTTATTACTAACTGTTTGGCTGTTACTAATTTAAAAGACTATACTATCCATAGTTTGAAATGAATTGAATATATAAGTACTAAAATATCCCTTACAACTTATAAAATTTACATCAAAAAATAAAAATTTATTATAATAATATTTATTTTTATAATTTCTTTAATTTATATTGAAACGATTTTTTTTCGAGATTTCATTACCAAACAAAATTGAACACCCAATAAATTACATAATCAGGGACAAAGCATGAAGAAAATCAGAACGAAAATCATCGGTACATTACAAATAATTCCAATAATCCCAACAAAACAAACAAAATCCAATAATAAAGAAACCCTAAACTCATGATACACCCAACAGTAAATTTCACTGCAAAATTCTATTACAAGAGAAATTCAAACCAAGAAAATTCAACCAAAAAAAATCCAATAATAAAAAATCCTAACACTAAAGATATCAAACCTTAAATTAAATTATAAAGGCGGCAGCAGCTTCAAGCGGTGGCGTTGGTGGTTTCATGCAACAACGGAGTCAGCGGTTTCGAGCGGTGGCAATTGAGGTGGCGGATCAGGCAGCATGTACCGTTTTGTTGTTGTCCATTCAAGATGGTGGCAGATCACGCCGGCAGGCGGGCGGGCAAGCAGCAGTAGTGAAAGGCAAGAAAGAGAAGGAGAAAAAGAAGGAGAAGAAGAAGAAAAAGAAGAAAGAGAAAAAAAGAATATGAAGGACACAAAGAAGAAGAGGAAGAAGACTGAAGGAGAAAACACGAAGAAGAAGGAGGGAAAAAAGAAGGAGAAAAGACGAGCAGAAGACGAAGAAGGATAAATTAGTAACTATTACTAGATATTATTAATAATATGTCTAAATTCTTCTTCTTTAAAATAATAATATTACTTTATCATTATTATTAAAATAATATTATGTCTAGAAATTAAAGTAATATTATTAAAAAATCAATAATATTATTGAAATAATATTACTTTATCATTTTTTTATTAGACATATTCTTCTTTAAAATAATAATTCTTAATGCTAAATTCTCGTATTTGTCTAATAATTTATTTTGCTTATTAATATTATAATACTGTAAATTTAATCTTATATATCCAAATACAGGTAAGTTTGTAAAAGCGTAATGTCTAATATTTATTTCTCTTTTTATTTCAGGAGGCAAAGGAGATGTATAGTATACTGGAAGCTTTAAATTTCCTAATCTTTCTTCTAATAAAGTGTTTAATTGTATTTGTTCTTGATTAAGTTTATCGATTTGTTTTTCTAATATATGTAAAGCACTTTCTAAAGTTTCAGCATAAGGGTTAGTATCGATCCAAAGATCTTGATCTTGATCTAAAATAGCATACGGATTTTTATAGAAACTCGTATAAAAACTGGAAGATGCAAAGTTTTCCAAGATATATCAATCGAGAAAAGATATCATAAACTAATTGAAGTCTGCCTTGTAACAACTCATATAAATCATTATTTAAAACAAAAACAAAATAGGGTGCTCTGATACCATTTATGAGAGAGAGTGGAGGAAGGGGAATTGAAATCAGAGGAAAACTGCGGAAAATGCTTTGCCAAAAACTGGCATTTCAAAGTTTATTAAACTGGTTTTGAGAACATGAGTTAATAAAACACCTTAAACTCTAGATTAACACCCAAAAATGGCTTTTCAACACTTAGCAGCTAACCGACCAAACAAAGACCATGTTTTTCAAAAATATTTTCAGAAAATCTAGCAGAAACTTCTACTGAGTTCTTATTATTTTTGTCAAAAACAAAGACTTTAGTTTTTTTTTTCTAAAATCACTTCTTCCAAACTCTTTTCCCTTGAATAATAACAAGGACCAGCCTTTTGTTAATATTTTAAATATAATTTATATTTTCGTTAACTAGGCTAGGCGTCTTTTTTCCCTACTGAGAAAGTAAATAAAATTACTTACTTGCTAATCGCTATCTAAACGCTGATTAAACTTACTAAGTAAAAGATTTGAAAAAAGATAATTTTATTGCTTTTGTATATGAGTACAAAGTTTGTGCAGTTACTGTCGCCTCTCAAAATCATCTCGTTCTTTGAGAAGCTGAGGACTCTATATATACAAGTGACTTTCGTTACTTTTACAGAAGTGATGTATAAAGAGATAAGGCTTATTAATTTTGCCTTTACAATTGTCAATTTACAAATGACTTTCAAAAAGTAAATAAGAAAAAATAAGACTTATTTGCTGTGGACTTGTGATGACTCATCAGCTATTTACTAGCTTTTTACTATTGATTTGTGATGACTCACTGTCGGTAATAAAATGACAAAATGAAAAAGATGCATTCACAATTTTTTCCTTATCGAGTAATGAGTAAAAGAAGGGCAGCTGTAAAATTACTACAGTAAAGACAATAAAAAGACTAACTACTTGACTTGTGACTGCCTGGTTGATTGATGTCTACAGCTGGCTATTAGCGTGTTCATCGATCCATTATTTCATCAACAGCATTTGCTCTGTCTTCATTTAATGACTGGGGGCTCTGAATTTCAGATCCTGTTCCTGATGATTGCATGTCTTTGATTTCTATGAGCACTTCTAGATACTCTTCATACTTTTCTGGATTGTCAACTTTTAGCTCGAGGGAGGAAATAAGTAGCTCCTCACGAACGAGATGCTTTTGGGCTATAATAGTGCAATGCTGGCTTTGGGCTAGAATCTTGTCATGAGTATTAAGCCATTGGTAGAAGGCTGCAATTTCATGGGTTCTTCTGTATAGGTCTTTGGCGGAGATGCTAGGCTTATCACAGTAATATCTTCGTCTCAATCTCTTAGCTCCTTCGCTTATTATAATGATATGATAGGCTAGTAATATGACACCTTAAACTTCTGACTAACGCCCAAAAATTCCTTTTCAGCACTTAACGGCTAATCGGGCCAACGGAGACCATGTTTTTCAAAAATATTTTCAGAAAATCTAGCAGAAACTTCTACTGAGTTCTTATTATTTTTGTCAAAAACAAAAATCTTAGTTTTTTTTTTCTAAAATCACTTCTTTCAAACACTTTTCCCTTTAATAATAACAAGGACCGGTCTTTTTTAATATTTTAAATATAATTTATATTTTCATTAACTAGGCTAGACTTCTTTTTCCCCGACTGATAAAAAAAGTAAATAAAATTACTTACTTGCTAATCACTATCCAAACACTGATTAAACTTACTAAGTAAAAGATTTGAATAAAGATAATTATATTGCTTTTGTATATGAGTGCAAAGTTTGTGTGGTTACTGACTGCCTCTAAAAATCCTCTCCTTCTTTGAGAAGCTGAGGACTTTATATAACCAAGTGACTTTCATTACTTTTACCGACGCGATGTACAAAGAGATAATGCTTATTAATTGTGCCTTTACAACTGTCAATTTACAAATGTCTTTCAAAAAGTAAATAGGAAAAAGTAAGACTTATTTACTGTGGACTTGTGATGACTCATCGACTATTTACTAGCTTTTTACTACTGATTTGTGATGACTCACTGTCGGTAATAAAATGACAAAATGAAAGAGACGCCTTCACAATTTTTTCCTTATCAGATAGTGAGTGAAGGAAGGGCATCTGTAAAATTACTACAATAAAGACAATAAAAAGATTGACTACTTGACTTGTGACAGACTAGTTGATTGATGTCTACAGCTGGCTATTAGTGTCTTCATCGATCATCATTTCATCAACAGCATCTGCTATGTCTTCATCTAATGACTGGGGGCTCTGAATTTCAAATCCTATTCCTGATGATGGCATGTTATTGATTTATATCAGCGCTTCTAGATATTCTTCACACTTTTTTGGATTGTCAACTTTTAGCTCAAGGGAAGAAATAAGTAGCTCCTCACACGAGATGCTTTTGGACTATAATTGTGCAATGCTGGCTTTGGGATATAATATTGTCACGAGTATCGAGCCGATATACTTATATTTTATATATATGTTAATATATTTTAGTTTAATTTTATTCTTAATTTTTATTTTATTATATTAATTATTGTCTTAATTTTATATTTTTATTTATGTAGATAATATTCAAATAAAGAGAGTTTAACGAGGAATTAAATTGAAATATTTAGGAAGAATAATGCTTTAAGGGAATTATTAGATTTATTGACTAATTAATTAATTATACAAATCACATGCATGCACTCACGTGGATTTGAAAGAGTTTGGAATTGCTTGGAATTGAAACAATTTGGCATGGGCTTTGATTTTGGGCTTCACATGTTTGCATGCATAAAGGTGGCGGTTCGGCTTGTTTTAGTTGGAATTCGTTGAAGATAAGATAAGGAAGCAAATATTCCTTGTTTGACTTGAATTTGGAATTTGGCATGCACGTGAATTTGGTTTTCTTTGTAGTGTTGCAGATGGGCTTCACGCGGAATTCTAATGGGTTTTGCACGTGAATTTCGGCTTGGCTTGGATTTGTTTGTATCCTTGTGAATTAAGGATTAAGGCCAATTATAAGAGGCGGTCATGAGTATTATAAAAGGAGAGGCAGCCGCACATGAACAAAAAGTAAAAATTAAAAGAGAAGAAGCGGAAGCCAAATAGAGAAAGAGGAACAGCAGCAGCATCTTTTTCAAGAGTTTTTCTTATTAATTCCATCTACTCTTTTCTTGTTTTTAATTATAAGGATGTTTTATTTTATTAAGGATGATATTATTTTCTTTATTATGACTAAATATTTTTATTTAAATTTGTAATGGAACTTAGTATGAACCTTAATTGATTGATGTTTTAGTTTTTCAAAATTATCTTCTATTAATTATTTATTATATTTTGTTCTTAATCTATTTGATTGCTTGATCACCAATTAAATAGCATATGTGTAGTTGCATAAATATCGGAAGAGTCATGCATCTATAGACCTAAATATGATAACATATGTTAATCGGAGATAAGAATATACTTAGATTGCATATGCACTTGTTAAGGAACTTGAACTTAATGAATTACTTCTAATTAATCCTCATAGGAATATAGTGGGTTAATTTTGAGTAATATATCTACTTGACAATCGGAAGAGGCTTGTAGAGACTTTAGTGTTCTGAGTGATAATTGAATTATGTTAATTAGAAGAACTGGACTAAGATTAATAAAGGAATTACTAGGGGAAATTACAAGTCTAGATTTCATCATCCATTTTTTATTTTCTTGTTCATTTTGCATTTAATTTACCGTCATAATTTTAGTTAAGCCTTTTTATTCTAGTGTTTGGATTAGACTTAGGAGATATAAATTGATAGATAGTGATAGTATAATACTAGTCCCTGGGGGTTCGACATTCTAATTCATCACTTTATTACTTGTTCGATACGTATACTTGCGTAGTTAGATTTTTAGACAACACAAGCCATTGGTAGAAGGCTGCAATTTCATGGGTTCTTCTGTATAGGTCTTTGGCAAAGAGAAGCTAGGCTTATCACAGTAATATCTTTCTCTGAATCTCTTAACTCCTTCGCTTATTATAATGATATGATAGGCTAGTAATATGACACCTTAAACTTCTGACTAAAGCCCAAAAATGCCTTTTCCGCACTTAACGACTAACCGGGCCAACGGAGACCATGTTTTTCAAAAATATTTTCAGAAAATCTAGCAGAAACTTCTACTGAGTTCTTATTATTTTTGTCAAAAACAAAAATCTTAGTTTTTTTTTTCTAAAATCACTTCTTTCAAACACTTTTCCCTTTAATAATAACAAGGACCGGCCTTTTTTAATATTTTAAATATAATTTATATTTTCATTAACTAGGCTAGACTTCTTTTTCCCCGACTGATAAATAAAAGTAAATAAAATTACTTACTTGCTAATCACAACCCAAACACTGATTAAACTTGCTAAGTAAAAGATTTGAATAAAGATAATTATATTGCTTTTGTATATGAGTACAAAGTTTGTGTGGTTACTCACTGCCTCTAAAAATCCTCTCCTTCTTTGAGAAGCTGAGGACTTTATATAACCAAGTGACTTTCATTACTTTTACCGACGCGATGTACAAAGAGATAATGCTTATTAATTGTGCCTTTACAACTGTCAATTTACAAATGTCTTTCAAAAAGTAAATAGGAAAAAGTAAGACTTATTTACTGTGGACTTGTGATGACTCATCGACTATTTACTAGCTTTTTACTATTGATTTATGATGACTCACTATCGGTAATAAAATGACAAAATGAAAGAGACGCCTTCACAATTTTTTCCTTATCGGATAGTGAGTAAAGGAAGGGCATCTGTAAAATTACTACAATAAAGACAAAAAAAACACTGACTACTTGACTTGTGACAGCCTGGTTGATTGATGTCTACAGCTGGCTATTAGTGTGTTCATCGATCCATTATTTCATCAACAGCATTTGCTATGTCTTCATTTAATGACTGGGGGCTCTGAATTTCTGATCCTATTCCTGATGATGGCATGTCATTGATTTCTATGAGCACTTCTAGATATTCTTCATACTTTTCTGGATTGTCAACTTTTAGCTCGAGGGAGGAAATAAGTAGCTCCTCACGAACGAGATGCTTTTGGGCTATAATAGTGCAATGTTGGCTTTGGGCAAGAATCTTGTCATGAGTATTAAGCCATTGGTAGAAGTCTACAATTTCATGGATTCTTCTGTATAGGTCTTTGGCGGAGAAGCTAGGCTTATCACAGTAATATCTTCGTCTGAATCTCTTAGCTCCTTCGCTTATTATAATGATATGATAGGCTAGTAATACGACACCTTAAACTTCTGACTAATGCCCAAAAATGCCATTTCAGCACTTAACGGCTAACCAGGCCAACGTAGACCATGTTTTTCAAAAATATTTTCAGAAAATCTAGCAGAAACTTCTACTGAGTTCTTATTATTTTGTCAAAAACAAAAATCTTAGTTTTTTTTTTCTCAAATCACTTCTTTCAAACACTTTTCCCTTTAATAATAACAAGGACCGGCCTTTTTTAATATTTTAAATATAATTTATATTTTCATTAACTAGGCTAGACTTCTTTTTCCCCGACCGATAAATAAAGGTTAGTAAAATTACTTACTTGCTAATCACTATCCAAACACTGATTAAACTTGCTAAGTAAAATATTTGAATAAAGATAATTATATTGCTTTTGTATATGTGTACAAAGTTTGTGTGGTTACTGACTGCCTCTAAAAATCCTCTCCTTCTTTGAGAAGCTGAGGACTTTATATAACCAAGTGACTTTCATTACTTTTACCGACGCGATGTACAAAGATATAATGCTTATTAATTTTGCCTTTACAAATCTCAATTTACAAATGTCTTTCAAAAAGTAAATAGGAAAAAGTAAGACTTATTTACTGTGGACTTGTGATAACTCATCGACTATTTACTAGCTTTTTACTATTGATTTGTGATGACTCACTGTCGGTAATAAAATCACAAAATGAAAGAGACGCTTTCACAATTTTTTCCTTATCGGATAGTGAGTAAAGGAAGGGCATCTGTAAAATTACTACAATAAAGACAATAAAATGACTGACTACTTGACTTGTGACTGTCTGGTTGATTGATGTCTACAGCTGGCTATTAGTTTCTTCATCGATCATCATTTCATCAACAACATCTGCTATGATTTCTATCAGCGCTTCTAGATATTCTTCACACTTTTTTGGATTGTCAACTTTTAGCTCAAGGGAAGAAATAAGTAGCTCCTCACACGAGATGCTTTTGGACTATAATTGTGCAATGCTGGCTTTGGGATATAATATTGTCACGAGTATCGAGCTGATATACTTATATTTTATATATATGTTAATATATTTTAGTTTAATTTTATTCTTAATTTTTATTTTATTATATTAATTATTGTCTTAATTTTATATTTTTATTTTTGTAGATAATATTCAAATAAAGAGAGTTTAACGAGGAGTTAAATTAAAATATTTAGGAAGAATAATGCTTTAAGGGAATTATTAGATTTATTGACTAATTAATTAATTATACAAATCACATGCATGCACTCACGTGGATTTGAAAGAGTTTGGAATTGCTTGGAATTGAAACAATTTGGCATGGGCTTTGATTTTGGGCTTCACATGTTTGCATGCATAAGGGTGGCGGTTCGGCTTGTTTTAGTTGGAATTCGTTGAAGATAAGATAAGGAAGCAAATATTCCTTGTTTAACTTGAATTTGGAATTTGGCATGCACGTGAATTTGGTTTTCTTTGTAGTGTTGCAAAATGGGCTTCACGCGGAATTTTAATGGGTTTGGCACGTGAATTTCGGCTAGGCTTGGATTTGTTTGTATCCTTGTGAATTAAGGATTAAGGCCAAGCATAAGAGGCGGTCATGAGTATTATAAAAGGAGAGGCAGCCGCACATGAACAAAAAAATAAAAATAAAAAGAGAAGAAGCGGAAGCCAAATAGAGAAAGAGGAACAGCAGCAGCATCTTTTTCAAGAGTTTTTCTTATTAATTCCATCTACTCTTTTCTTGTTTTTAATTATAAGGATGTTTTATTTTATTAAGGATGATATTATTTTCTTTATTATGACTAAATATTTTTATTTAAGTTTGTAATGGAACCTAGTATGAACCTTAATTGATTGATGTTTTAGTTCTTCAAAATTATCTTCTATTAATTATTTATTATATTTTATTCTTAATCTATTTGATTGCTTGATCACCAATTAAATAGCACATGTGTAGTTGCATAGATATCGGAAGAGTCATGCATCTATAGACCTAAATATGATAACATATGTTAATCGGAGATAGGAATAAACTTAGATTGCATATGCACTTGTTAAGGAACTTGAACTTAATGAATTGCTTCTAATTAACCCTCATAGGAATATAGTGGGTTGATTTTGAGTAATATATCTACTTGACCATCGGAAGAGGCTTGTAGAGACTTTAGTGTTCTGAGTGATAATTGAATTATGTTAATTAGAAGAACTGGACTAAGATAAATAAGGGGATTACTAGAGAAAATTACTAGTCTGGGTTTCATCATCCATTTTTTATTTTCTTGTTCATTTTGCATTTAATTTACCGTCATAATTTTAGTTAAGCCTTTTTATTCAATTGTTTGGATTAGACTTAGGAGATACAAATTGATAGATAGTGATAGGATAATACTAGTCCCTAGGGGTTCGACACTCTAATTCATCACTTTATTACTTGTTCGATACGTGCACTTGCGTAGTTAGATTTTTAGACAACACAAGCCATTAGTAGAAGGCTGCAATTTCATGGGTTCTTCTGTATAGGTCTTTGGCAGAGAAGCTGGGCTTATCACAATAATATCTTCATCTGAATCTCTTAGCTCCTTCGCTTATTATAATGACATGATAGGCTGGTAATATGAGACCTGTTTTTTTTTATTGACTATTTGAGGTTTAGGAGGTAAAGACGTAAAATTTATTTTAAGGGCGCTGGTTTAAGAATAGATAGGGCTTGGTTTAAGGTTGGTGGAAAGAATTTAAATCTATCTTGGCTAATAATATAAATGGTCCTTATCATTCCAAAGCTTAAGGCGCGAAATAATAAGTCTTCATTTTCTATAGTTTTGGCTAAAGAGTAATCAAAAGAAATTGTGGGAAATTCATGTCTAAGTGAAGCAGTATCTCTTAGTTCTGACCAGGAGAGTTCGAACTCAACTAACATATTTAACTAGCTATAAAAAATTTCATTGGCTAATGTAATAAAGCCTTGGTATAGGTTTTCTACTATTTTTTCTATTACAATATCTATACTATCCCCAATAAAAGAAGAGAGTTTTTCAATGTTGACTAGTTGACCGGCTGGAGTATGGTCAAATAGGTCTTTTAGGGGTTGTTTTTGTGGAAGGGTTTCTTGACAAGTAAGGAATAAACTATAGTATTTACTTTTGAGTGTAAAAATTCTGTCTAACTAAATTACTATTAGCATTTTCCAATTCAATTACTATTTATCTAAATTATATCTAGTTTCAATAAGCTTTGTAACTGTGCGTGTTATGACTTCACAATGATCGCAAAATTGTATGGCTGATGATGATGATGCACTGGTTAATTGTTTAGATGATGTAGATGAACTGTCTAAAGTATTAATGAGATGACTAACATAATAGTTAGGTCCTATTTGTTGTCTAGCAAATTCTATAACTTCATGAAATGTATGAAAACCTTGACAATACAGATCGGGATAATGACTGTTAGATCAAATACCTCTTTCCACTGACTAAATATGCCTGGTTGTCTACCTTTAACTAACACAAAAAATGCATGATCTTTAATGTCTATGTGCTCATTAATTTGTCTAAAATAATGCATAAGTGCATTGGCTACTTTTAATTTATCTTGTGGGTTTTGACAACACCACAAATTGTCTAAAATGCATTGATGACTATCTAACAATTTAAATTTACTTCTAAAACTAAGATTTGTTCCTGATGAAAACTGTCTAAGCTTTATTGGGGCAAAATTCATATACTGCTCCACTCCTGTAAAGCAATCAATTAGTGATTAGCCTTGAAAGAATAGAGTATTAGCTTGAGCTTGTAGTATTAGCTTGAGCTTGTAGTATATTATTACTTTCCTGACTAAATTCTTTATAATTATATCCTATTGGAATTATATGTGGTATTTCTTTTCTTAATTATGCTAAAGCTTCTATATATATTTTATTTGAACTCTTTGACTGACTATTAATTTAATTGAATCTAACTGGATTTGTAAATCTCTCTGTGTAAATTTAATATTTTCTATTTTCAGTTTTTAATGCTTCTACAAGACTTTTAATTTCTAATTCTATGGGCTTAGGAGTTTTAATGTCTAATAACTGTATTAAGTCAATTATTTCGTTCTTGCTAGGGAATCATCTTATTTGACTATTAAAATCTGCTAATAGTTCTCGAATATAGTCTAAGTTTCTTCTTAACGTATTTATATTACTAATTTCAAAGAATTTTTCTAGTCCTAGTACTAGCTCTTTTAACTTTTCTATATCGACTTCTAAATGTTGTCCTAAATTAATTAATAAAACTACTATAAAATTTTGTTGACTATTACTAGTGTGTGGAATATTTTTAAACTGATTTTCTAGATGTTCTATGTTACAACTGATTTTTATTCTTTCTGATAAATTTAATCAGACATTTCTATGATGACAAATTTCTAGATCTAAGTAATCTAGTCGATGATAATTCATACATTAATTATTTAAATCTTCTAATATATTTTTAATTCTTAATGCTAAATTCTCGTATTTGCCTAATAATTTATTTTACTTATTAATATTATAATACTGTAAATTTAATCTTATATATCCAAATACAGGTAAGTTTGTAAAAGCGTAATATCTAATATTTATTTCTCTTTCTATTTCAGGAGGCAAAGGAGATGTATAGTCTACTGGAAGTTTTAAATTTCCTAATCTTTCTTCTAATAAAGTGTTTAATTGTATTTGTTCTTGATTAAGTTTATCGATTTGTTTTTCTAATATATGTAAAGCACTTTCTAAAGTTTCTGCATAAGGGTTAGTATCGATCCAAAGATCTTGATCTTTATCTAAAATAGCACACGGATTTTTATAGAAACTTGTATAAAAATTGGTAGAGTTAACAAGAGTTTTCCAAGATATATCAATCGAGAAAAGATATCATAAACTAATTGAAGTCTTTCTTATAACTACTCATATAAATTATTATTTAAAATAAAAACAAAAAAGGGTGCTCTGATACCATTTAAGAGAGAAAAGATAAAAAATTGAGGGGGGAAAAATGAGTTTTCTTAATTTATATATATATTATTTTAATTTTATACAAAATTATCATTTTACCCTTCTTTCCGTTAAGTTAACCGATTTTTTAATGAAAATGGGGGCACGGTGCACATAGTCAAAAGATGTGGGTGCAAGGTGCAAAATATCAAAATAACTGGGGGCGGACGATAAATTATGCATAATAATATGTGAATCGCAAATTCTTATATAAACTTACCGTTAAAAAAACTTATATGTCATAGCTATATTTATTAGATAAAAATACTTCATCACATACATAATTTATTTTAACAAATGCATTTATATGAGTGTAATAATAGAGCTATAATTATCTTGTATAAAAAAATATGGTATAAAGAAATTTGTTGTATAAAATTATTATGAACTCATATAATTTAAAAAAATAACTGTTATTATTTTTAAATGAAATCTTTTTATGACACATCAATATAAATATATATATATACTAATTTTTGTAAAATTATATTATTATTATTTATAGATATCAATTTGTAAAAAATCAGTTCGTGGAAATCCATATTCATAAAAATAACTCGCAAGAGAAACAGTTCAGCAGAGAAGAGGTATTAAAACGTTGCGTTTTTAAGCGTCTTAATCGAGGTACAAATTTTTCCTCTCATCTCTTCTTGTGAAGTCAGGCAAACTCTCAAGAGAGTTCTAGATTTCTTAATTTGCGTCTTTGCCTTTAGCCATTAACGCATGTAAGTAATTCTCTAATATTCTTCAATTCCTACTGTCCGAAAAAATAAAAACTTTCGGCTTTTCCAGGATTTTTTTTTCGATCTTGAAAATGAAAATTAACGGGTTTACAAATAACAAGTGTCGTTTCTTTTGTATTTGATGTCGTTTTATCTTGTGGGTAAAAGGAGAAATTCGGTGAATCGGCCCCCAACGCCTGATGCAGTGGAGGACCAAGAAAAAGAACCTACTCTTCAAGAAATTATCAACATTAAGGTTTTTTTTTTCTTTCTTTGTTTACGTTTTTCTCTTTAATATTATGTTACTCAGCAGTAATTGTTGGTATTAGAATGGATATTTAGATTACTTTTGAGTGGAATTTTTCAAATGGGTATCATTTGTTTTGATTGATAGATGATTGAGAGTGGAGAAAAAGAGAAGCTAATGGAGCTTTTGCGAGAACGGCTTGTGGAGTGCGGATGGAAAGATGAAATGAAAGCACTTTGCAGGTTTTAGCTACTTCATTTAGCTATTAATTATTTTATTCTTTACATGACTTTTGTTTGTATCAAGTCTAATGATTGATCTCTTTGCCCTGGTTTCTTGTTTATTGACAACTTTTAGGCTGGTTTGTGTGGTGTTTTAATACGAAAGTATAAATGGAAAATTTGATAGTTTTAAAGGAGTATTGTCCAAGATAAGGTATGGTTGATTGGTGGGAAGTGGTAATGGTAGTTAGTGTAGCCAATGAGAGTGGATGGTTTGGATAAGATGTGTTAGAAGCCTATGCAATTCTATTACATCTTAGGAGGAGAAAAAATTTTGGGACACCGAGTCAAATTCAACCAAAACGCACTAGCTAATACATATTTGGTTCAGGCATGGATTAGGATTGAGATTCAAGTGAGGGAGCTAGATGGGGATGAGGACTACTAGGATGCAGTGAAGGATGATATGTAATGAATGATAGTGAATTTTCAATTAATGCTGTGTCTCCGATTGCTCATCGCATTTTCTTTTTGTTGATATTTACTGTTTTGGTTTGGATGGTCAAAAAGTTTAAATCCAACAGTAATGTTGTGAAAACATATGCTTTATGTGGCAGCTCTTGAATCATGCTTAGGATTTAGGAAGCTGTTACAACTGAATTGTGGTTGATCATTTGCCTTTTCTTAAGATGGTTTAGTACTACCAGTTTTGTTGACTATAAGACTTCCCACAAACATGGACATTTTTCTCCTCACTGTGTCCAACAGATATGACTTGTTGAAATGAAATAGTCAATAGCATTTTGTTTTCCTATAAGTTTATTAGATGAAGTTTTGCATGATTCTGATTCTAGTGTGTTTTGTTTCAACACTTGAAAATCTCTTTTGACTCAATAGGGCATATATAAAGAAGAAAGGGACAAATAATGTTACTGTGGATGACCTTGTACATGTAATCACCCCAAAGGGCAGAGGTAAGGATTTCTTTCTTTTCCAAATTTCGTTTTAAAAAAGTAAAAATTTATGATCATCTGCTTGGAAATTTTCTCTACTAGTTGTAGCTTTTAGTGCACCCATATGTTGCTTAAGGCTAGTTATCAATTTAGGGTTTTAATAACCAATAATCAATGAAGAGGAATGTGAAAACCCTTACTAGCATCGATATGCTTTATTAGATTTAGCCTTTTTTGTGATGAACTATCACCCTTTAAGAAAAATCAATGCAACCTTTTATTTTTGTAATTTTGTGATACGGATATACTTTCCCTTAATTTTCCCCCCTCTTTTTGGGTTTAAAGAATTGGTATATCAGATGATAATCTTGTCACCTTTTACCATGCAGCTTCAATTCCTGATTCCATAAAGACTGAGCTGTTGCTAAGAATTCGTGCTTTTCTTGCATCTGCTGCACTTTAATGCACCTGAATGGTTTGACTTGTGTGAAGTCATAAAGCTACTGTCCAGTGGTTTTGGGAAAAATTCTGTGTAGCTTTCATATTCAGAGACTTCTAACTTCTGTGTGGTGGAGGCAGCTATGATTTGCTTAGGAATAGCAGAATGCCGCAAAATTGAGGAAATAGGATGTTACACAATGAGGCAAGAGAAAGGTTTTATCATACAATGATGTTAGCATAGGGTCTGAAAATTGATTTGATGTTTTCGTACTTTGTAACAACTGTTTTGATGTTTTCACACTTTTGTGTTCAAATGTCTTGCTGTCGATTGTTCATTTTGTAGTAAATTGCCAGGTTTGAAAATGAAACGGTGGGGTATGAAGTCTTCTGAATAATTAAGTTCGATAATTGAACAAGTGTTTTGGTTCAGGCAAAATTATCTTTCATTTAGTTTTTCCATTCAAAGCAGGAAAGCACAGACCAAATTTGTTGTCAACAAGAAGTATGTACACCCGTCCAAATGCTTTTGAATCAAGAACTAAAGACGCGGTTGGTGATAGTATTTGAGTCAATACTAAAGCTCAATCCAGGTGTTCTATTTGCGCATCTATTCACGTCTAAAGAAAGGCAGTGTTTTCATTTTAACATTTTTGGAAGTGGCTGTTCTTTCATTTGCATGCATGTTGTTTGGGCAGCATTGTGCCGATGATGTGATAAAAAATAATGGCACCAGTCCAAAATGGATAGTGCAACTTAGCGTAGCTTTCCACACACAGCAATGATGAGCACAAATAACAATCTAGCGGTCAACTCACCTAGTCTTCCAAACATGCCGCATTCAACTATGTCTATTAAGGAAACCATGGTAGCCATTCCAAGTTTGGCCAATTGTAATGTATAAGGCTAGAAAGCAGAACAATCAAGTTTCCACAGAGAAACAGTCTCAATCCTTTCAAATTATTCAAACATTATAAAACACCAGACAATCATAGGAAGCTCAGATTACATACAGAGGACAGAGATATTATGGCCTTCACCTTTAAAGGCACACATTCTTTCTCTTTCACATATTGCAAGTCTGTCTACATTACTATCAAATGTAATACATACTGCAAACGCTCAAGAAGTAGCTTCATGAGACGAACATATTTTATTTAGTTGACTCACACAACATTTCCTACTTTTCACAGGAAGATTCATACAACCACACTTTGACCATAGCTTGCGCTCTTGAGGAAAATTGGTGAAAAGTAGGCAGCTCACATCCACCACATCCTACAACATTTGCCTGCTAAAATATTATGCTTATGCAGCAGAGCCCGCTTGTTCACAAAGGTCCATTAGATCAAGAGTCTGCATTACCACCATAAAATTCACAAAAATTGGTTAAAAAGTCAGTACATATAGAAACTTGCAGGAAATAAAAAAGTGGGAGCAAAAACTGGAAAGCAAATACATGGTTATTATACCTCAGGAACAGAGAGCTCAAGACGAAATTTAGGACCATCATAGTGATGCAAGACGGGCCTAAAAGCATCTTCTTCCAATGCCTTGCACAGTTTTCTTACGCGGATCCTTACCTGCTTATGATTTCAGAAAGCAGTGAGTACAAATGAATTGTGGCAAGTAAATACTGTGAGATGCATTGAATAAAACTATGTCCAAATGTCATCAATGCAAATTTTACCTGAGCAGGAAACCTTGATTCCCCTTTACACTTTTTGTCCTCCCAGGCTGTTGGGTCAATGTTGGAACCTCCAAAACCAGTTGCCTGTACAAAATCAATTTGTGATGCTCAAGTGTTTCACAAAAATAACTGTGTACAAGGTAAGGGCAAAGTAGATACCACTAGTTAAAAACATCAACATAAAAGGAATCATTGTTCCATTTAGTCCCTGATGTGATTAAAGTTTTCTGAATTAATGGCTGTTAATATATTAAAAAGGCTTAAAGTGAAGAACAAACCTCAAATATTCCATGCAGTTGGTGAGTAGTATAGTTGTAGAGAAAAAGAGGTAAGCCTGGTGTTATAGCACGGACAGAATCCCTATATCTTGGTGGTAAACCTATCAGAATAATACAGCAATCAGCAGAATCATACTAATAATGTCAACAAAGGAAGCTAAATTCTTTGATAAAACACAAGTAAACTGGTGATGAAAAAGCTATGTTTCTAAAGATATCAAAACAATGACCATGGCATTCATGACTTGATGTCACAATAAAATCAATAAATAATTTGCCCATCACAAATGAGGCATACCTTAATTACAAATTTCCATCTAAGAAATGGTGCAAAATTGATAAATATCTTTACAAGGGTACATTCCATAAGTTATGACCAAAAGAAAATGAAAAAATAACAATACCAAAAAGCTGGCGCTTTAAATCTTCCTGCATTGTGTCGTTGTTGCAGACAAAGATGTACCCTCCAAGCACCTCATTTCTCGGAAGTGTCTCTGTTGCAGGCAAAGTCTTGAACCTTTTGTCAAGTGCACTGTTTGCGTTGCTATCATTGTTATTGTTGTTGTTGTTGTTATTGCTGTTGTTGTCAGCCTCCTTAACACTGAGATTATTACCCCCATATTTATTAACCATCAGGTTTCCCATATTGTGCCCACCGTTTTTCTGGTACACTGCATTCATATTGTAAATACCGTTCCTGAAGGAACTTTTCGTAACATTTTCAACAACTTTGTTGTCCAGATTCAACATGTTGAAGTTGAAGTTGAAGCTCTCATAATTATTATCTTCATGATACATGATTTTATCCCTTGGCCTTATTTCTGGCATACCCTTTGAAAGATCAAGATTGTTCATGCGTTCGCCCTTCAACCTTGTCTGCTCGGCCAACCTTGAGGCAGCCCGTAGCCATGATTGATCTTCAGAGGTTCTAGATTGCCCTCGAAGTTCATCACCTAATTGCCAAAAGCTATGCATGTTGTCCATCTGCAAATACTAATATGGTAACACAGAACAAATCTTATTTAATTTTTGTTCTTTAGAAAAAGTTAAAGAGCATTGATAAAGAAGCTAAGTGATCATAATTAGTAGACAAATAAATAGATCCATGAAAACAATTATAGCACAGGGTAAGCATGGAAGGAAATGTAGCGTGTCAATCCCAATAACCCAATGACAACAAAAAAAATCCTATCATTAAGAATAACATAAGGACTTATGCGGGCATGTGACAGACCAAATGATCTAAAAATGGGATAATGCACAAAAATGGAGGAAGAAAACAAGAGAAGCAATTCTACAAAATAACAAAATTGCGATAATGAACAGCTCACTAACTAAAGTCAGTATTTGATATCAAAAACAATTCTTAACCTTGAACATTTCTCCACACCTCAAAATAACGGGAGACGGAAAGAAAATACTAGATGTATTCACAATTATAGTCGAAAGCAATTTCCAACAATTTTAAGAGTAAAAGAAACCTAAAATCTCAGAAATGTGCTAAAGCAAATATCAAAAACCCACAAACAAAAAAGAAACTTTTAGAAACAAATTGACAGTGGGAAGGCATCCAGAGAAGGTAATACCAGACAAATACTTCAAAAAGAGCTTTCAACTTGATATTAACAAAGCCAAACAGACCCAAATTAGTTTATTCAAATTCCTACCAAACAAACTAAGCAACTTAAAAACGAAAGATCATCATTTAAATCTAAATGCAAATCAACAAAATCGAATAAGACAAAAAAAAAAAGGAAAAAGAAATCCAAAATTCAAGGCAATACTCTTCACATGTGGTGATAAATACACAACACAACAACAAATTCTAAAAAAAAACAAGAACTGAAAACTCATGGTCAACCCCTTTTGACTCCAAATCAACATTTCAGCAAATTTAGCTCTACTATGAACTAATAAACTCAAAAAATACCACAGAATGCTAAAATCAGCACCTAACAAGCACAATTAAGCTATAAAACCGAACAAATTGAAAAAAACAAAAAAAAAACCTAGTACCAAGTAAACAGTTGAAAGCTTCGATTTTTGGGCATAAATGCCAAAATTGAGGACGGATTTGAGATGGGAATTGAAGTCAAAACGAAAAAGGAACCCTAGATTTGGGGATCCATAAAAGAAGAGAGTGAGAGTACCTTTTTTTCTCTGCCAGCAAAATAGTGTCAAGTGTGTGATGATGATACCTGCCTGCTATTCACACGAGACAGATGGAAAGAGAGAGAGTGCGGGTGTGTGTTTGTGACTTGTGAGGGATGATAAGCTACGAATTTTTATTGTACTTATATTTCTATATGTCGAAAATACCCCTCGTGTTTTTGCCCACTATTTTGTTGTTTTTCTTGAATTTTGAATTTTTGTTTCTGGGTTTTGATTTTTTGTGGCGACAGAACGGTTTTCAAGTTCAAAAATCAAAATGTGTGTTGTGGTGTGTGTTTCAAGTTATAAAATAATCCACTTTTAATTTTAAATGGGGGATGGCAGAAATTATCATCAGATGAGGGTCCTGTAGGGTTTTTTTTATTTGGAGAGGGTGGACATGGATAATAACATTTTTTAATATCTTATTTGGTGAAAGGGATGGAGATTCGATGAAATCCTCCTCTCTCGTCTCCTCCTCCATTCTCTTTTCTATTTTTAATTTTATCTTTTCTAAAATTTATAGTAAAATATATATAAAATTTAAATCGTAAATGTCAATAACAAATATCATCTTATTTGTAAAAAATAATATAAATAAATAAGAACTAAAATAAAGACATGAATGAAATTTGCCATAATTGCTTTATTCATAAACAAGAGATAATTTTAATTTTGTGATGGATTAATGTTAATGCAAAGAGATATTTTCATCTTTGTGGATGTGTTTAAATTTCAAGCTTTAGTTTTTGCTTAATTTTATAGATTATCTTGTAATGTTGATGACATTGACTTAGTTTGATGGAAATGATTTTAATTGCTTTAGTTTATTTTGTTATTTTTTTTGTTGGTAATAAAACTTTGCATTTCAACTTTAATATGATTAAATCAAGTTTAAAAAATAAAATATTATTTATTTAAGAATCGACTGTCCTTAAAGATCCTCTTTTATTATTCGTGATCTCACCCCCTCCTTTCAAATAATTGTGATGGGAATAAGGGTGGTACAAGAATATAAACAAAGTATTAGGAATGGATACAAAAATGTTGATCTTCTCTCCTCTCCATTACCATCCTTACTTTTAAATGCCAATAACAAGATTCGTGACTCTTCTTATTAAGTTTCAAATTTTTAGGCTGGACTTCAACTTTAATACGTCAAGACAGATATCGAGTTAAGCCTATGCATATTAAACTATAATTATTAATATTTGTATTATGAAAATGCATGCTTTGGATCATATTATGAAAATTTGTTTGAATTACAAAAATTTGAAATAAATTTTGAAAACTATATAACTAATTAAAGAAAATTTGTTTGAATTACATTAATTTGAAATATACTAAAACATATATACTATCATTATTGGGTGATAAATCTATAATGATCCTTATATCATTTTTAGTGAAATGGTACATATAAATTTATGATCTCAACCAACAACATTTCGAATGCTATTTTTAGATTAGATTTAAACATAATTCATACATTAAGATTTTTATTTTGGTGTAATAAATTTTTAAGTTGATCTTCTTATAATTTGAGAGTCTTTAGTGCTCATAAAGTACTACTACAGAAGAGAATGTCTGTGTATGACTATTATTACGTTTGGTTGAAACAAACACATAACAATGAGTAAATAAAAATGAAATGACGCATGATAACTGATAGTTAATGTTGTTCTCAAATTATTTATTGTATTATCAATAAGCTTGAACTACAGTATTAAAAAAAATATCTTGAATTTTTATAAATTAGACAATTAGCAATAATGTTTACGCAAACAAAGAAAAGATAGCTGTCGTTGCTGGAACATTCTAGGGCAATACTGTACTCGCATTTATTTATTAACCAAACAAATTCATGCATTCTGAGTGAATTTAGCTGGCAAATCATTTTCTTATGAGCTATCGAGTCTATATCCGCTGTTTCGTGAGGGCACAAGCCAATAATTTTAGTCATCCAAATTGTTCCTTTTAATAAATAAGCATCACGGGCTCCTTGTTTTGTCTCGTGAGCAGCCGACCGCCCACTTTTTAAATTTCAAAAACATTTGAACGTTTTATTTATTATTTATTTTATTTTAATAAAGTAAAATGATAAAAATATATATATTTAAACAAATTAAGGATAAAATAAATTGTATTGGAGCTTATCTCTTATTTTAATAAAATAAGAAATTTTCGATTGTAATAATGCCACAATTGACATAATTGGAATTTTCTAAAAATTACATTTATTACTATTTAGGATAAATAAAATCCAATGGTATGTATTTACTAATTGATAATTGGAATAAGCTGGAATCAAAATGAGTAATGAGAATCAGAATAATTTATTTACTTTAATCCTATAAATCTGAACCTGAATGAATTGGGTTTCCATTGATGTATTTACTTTATCTTAAAAAATCAGAATAGATTATTGTAAATTACTAAAATATCATTAATTAATTATTATCGTTGTTGTTGTTGTTAAGTATTTTGAATAATAATAATCACAATAACAATAATGATAACAATAAAAATAAAATAACAACAACAACAATTTGAATAAAAATATAAAAATAATAACAACAACCAGCGTGACGATGAGAGGCTGTGTCAGTAGGCATGTGCAACGTCGACGGCAGGTGCTGGCATGCTGCTGCTGCTTTGGTGCAAGATTGACAACAGGTGCTACCGCTGCAATGCAAGATCAATGGCAGGTGGCTCATTGGCGGCTAGGCGATTAGCGACGATTAGGGATTGTTGTGCAAATTTTATTGAATTCGCAAGCGCACGAATCTATTGTAGCAAGATTAATGGTGACGAGTGTCGAACCCACGAGGAGGTGGATTTTAATTATGCGTAGGGTTAATTTTTTAATTAGGTAATTGGATTTGTGGTGAAGGTTTTAATATGTTTTATCTTAAAATTGAAAATAAAATAGCGGGAATAAACTAGATTTAAAACTATGCGAATCAAGCACTTGAGTCTCTAGATCCACACTCAATGTTGTACCGTGGGTTTAATATTCCTTTTTAATTGCCAATTAAAGCATGAGGAAATTTCCACTCCTCATGAGCCTCATTATAGTAAATATGGTATCAAACGCTCATTGTCCTAGAGGGTAATGATCCTTCATTAAGTGTGGTGTCAAGAACATGTTGTGCCAAACGATAAAAATCCTTCTGTCGACAATGCGTCAAGACCAATAATAAATACTAGAAGGGAGGCCTTTATAATAAATATGGTGCTAAGTGCTCATCGTGCCAGACAGTAATGATCTTTCACTAGGAGTGGGTATAACCAATGCATTCCTAGACAAGATACATTGTCTATCGATGACAAGTCAAAATAGCCACATAAATCGGAGAGAGAGAGAAAGTAAACTTACCTAATTAAGTCCATGGAACATGTTGAGGCTTTACTTTCAACTCAAGCTTGAAAGAAAATTAGCTACTCATTATTTGAACTAAGGTTTAAATGGTCATTATACTAAAATACGTAGAAATACAAGAAGGAGAGGAAATTTGACAAAATAGAGCTCAAAAATGGATTTAGAACTGTCAAATTGGAGGGTGGAGCCCCCCTTTATAGATACAATGGGTAAATTATGGCCATCGGATGAAAACAGTTCGGACGCTCAGGATTGTGCAGTGTGGCAAGCTCTGATTGCTTGAAACACATCATCAGTGGCAGTGATTCGGTGTGTCGTAAGTAACTTAAGCTAATTTTTTTCGTCCAATACCGTGCTGCCACGTCATCAGTCAACGTCAAAGTCAACCAACATTGATTCAATGTATCGCTTCTATCATAAGCACATTTTTTCGATCCAATAGTATACTGTCACATCATCGGTCAAAGCCATGTCAGTCTTGTCGGTCTAATAAGCTACTTGCATGTCATCAGTCAATGCCATGTTAGCATACCGTATATGTGAACAGTGTAAGTAATATCGTATATGTGAATAATATCGTATACATGAACAGTACCATTTACCCTTTTATGCTTTTCCCAAGATTTCGACTATCCTGAGTTAAAAAATATTGTCCGTTTTTATGTTCGATCTCTCATATATTGTGAAATGACCATAATGCCCCTGAAATACAAAAAATACTTAAATTATAATAAAACACACACAATTAAAGTACAAGAGACTTAAATACATAAAAGTAGGGATGTTAGTGAGACTTGGAATGTAAAATGATGATTTTACCCTTTATAAATACACACTTTCTAGCACTCAACAGGGATGGACAAAATCAGGTTTAGATCAACCCGATCGTGTTTCGAATTAATCAGGTTATGAAAAAAGTCACTTAAACTCAACCTAACTTTTGGATTGGATTGGATCGGATCAGATAAAAAAATTGGATTTCGAATTGGATCTTGTTAGGGTTAAATACGGATCAAATTGGGTTTAGATTGAAATTAGATTTGGGTCAAGAATTATTAGCAAGCTTCCATAAGCATGGACATTAAGACAAGAGAAGATGATGCATTCACCAGTCCAAACACAACAGAGAAAAATTATAAAAATGAAATGAAAAAGGATATATTATTAAACATAATGCTGAAGTCATCCTACCTTAACATTACAATGATAATAATTTTGGACTGGTGATAATAATAATATTATTAATTGACTTGTTTGCGTCCAACAGTTAATCCATCCCCTTAGGTATAGTATTTTCAACATTAGAATTCTTCGGTAAGGAGAAGTCCATGATAGGATCTTGATTCAATAACGAACTCTCATGCTGTAGTTTTGGCAGAATGAATCTATCGAACTCTTGATCTTGTCTACTTTGGCTGACGTAGCGCGAAAGCGATACTAGATATCGTTCTGGCATACATTCAAGAAAACTCAAGAAAGAGCGCTCTCACAAGAGGAAAATATCTCAATTGAGAAATTACTTGAATATTATTGATGAAAGCTTAAAGGTGTTACAATAAATTAAGATAACAACCCTATTTATACTAATAGCTAACTTAATCCCAATTCCTATCTAAATAAGAGAAATTTATCAAAAATTATAATCAAATTAGAATTGCAAATATGACTCAAATAAGCTTAATAAATCAAGATAAATCCTAATAAAATACCAAACACTAAATTGACTCAAAATCTAGAATTCCTAATTTATTTCTGTCCTTTATGCTCCTGCATCAGTCTCTTACTCTTTAAAAAAACTTGTCCTCAAGTTTTACTTATAATAAAAGACAACCTTCTTATGCCAATAAAAATAATAACTTGCCAATAGAAGAAGATATTGTGCTTGATTCTAAAGTTAATGAAGATGTGTTGATTATTCATAATTCAACCATTACACTTGCTAGTGATAAAGAGTTTATCCAAGATTCTGAAGTTAAAGATGTTAAGAAGAGAATGTGGCAAAAGCTTCTTTTGAAGAGATTTCAAATGAGCCTAAAGTTTCTAATAAAGAGGTACAATCTATTCCTCATTTAAGTTTTATATCTAACGATATAGTTGAAATTGTGCAAGAAGCTCAAGGTGAAGTGACACCAATTGTTCTTAAAGATGATAGAGTTGATATGGTTTTACCAATTATTCATGAAGCTAAACAAATTATTCTTAAAAAACTTGAGATAGTTGATATGGTTATGCCTACTCCTACAGAAGACAAGAAAGTTATTCTTGAAGAAGATCTAGCTGAAAAAGTGAAATTCAATGGAGAGTACATTGAGCAAAGCATGAAGAATTACAAAAAGGATCTTTTAATGGTTTGTTCATATAAGTCTACAATTTTTAGAAGAACCATACTTAAAAGCAAGAAGAGATTAAAGTTTTGGTACTTTTGAGTTTCAAGAAAAGTTGATGCAATGTGCTACATGTTTGTATTACAAGATCAATTACTCCTTCACGACAAGTTTCATCCTCTAGATAGTCTTTCATTTTCAGCAAAACTCGAGGATGAGTTTTTTCAAAGATGAAGAGATTGATGTAGGAAGCATATAGTGTAGAATATATTAAAAAAATTATAATATTTAGTTCAATTTAGTATTTAGTATTTTATTAAGATTTATCTTATTTTAGTAAGCTTATTTGAGTCGTAGTTTTAATTTTAGTCAATTAGGATTTTAGATTATTTCTCTTATTTGACAAGGATTAGGATTAAGTTAGCTACTAGTATACATAGGCTTGTTATTCATAGTTTATTATTCGTAGTTTATTGTAATACCTTTAAGCTTTTCATCAATAATATTAAGTAATTTCTCAACTGAGATATGCCCCCTCTTGTGAGAGCCGCCCTTCTTGAGTTTTTAAGAACGTACGCTAGAACGACATCTAGTATCGCCTCTGAGCTGCGTTAAGTGGTACCAGAGCCTTTCTTTGTGCCAAGTAGAGCTTTCTTGACCATCAATCATCCTCTATATACAAATCCTTTCCCCATCATCCATTAATTGAAAAAAAAATTTCGAAACCACCATTCAACCACTACACGTAGCTGTCGCTACCACCGATCTTCATTGTTTCACATTGATCTCTACCACCGTCCGAACACCCACATGCCGCCAACCATAGCCCATCCATCAACACCACCACTCCACCATCGCAGCCACAAAAAACACACCAAAATTGTTGTAACCGCCGCACCAACCACCGCTTAATTCATTGCCTTCCGCCATGATTTGCCAGCCACCACTACTACCAATCTGCTCACCATTATCAAGCCTTTCTTGCTGCCAGCCGCCACCTTATTCACCAAAAACTAAAACAAACCTCCAACTGCCATTCAATTTAATTTTTTGATTAAGCAGTCACAATCCAAGTCAAACCACCACCACCATCATATTCACCGACCTCATATCTTCTAGATCCACCTATCCTTGTCCAATTTTTCGATCACCGTTGCTGGTAACCCCATCTTTTGATTATTTATAATTTTACAATGTACCTTCTTTTAATTACATTAGTACCTTTTAATTTTTCAGTTCTTATATAAATCCCAAAACAAAAAAACCAAAAAAAAGTAACAATGGTTTTTAGAGAAAGCAGTAGTCAATTTAAAGATCAAATTACAATGGGGATATAGTGACTTGAACAATCACAAGACCATTCAACAGAAGCATTGTAAGAAACAACAAAAGCCTTACAGTCAATGCAATCCTATATTATAGCAATGGAAGAAATATTACTTAGCGTAAAATAAGATTTAAAAAAGGTTAAGCTTGCCCAAATGAGTAATCAAGAAACTAAAGGTGCTGATAATGTTGATTTAGGCAATAATTTTGACAATCAAATGAAGATCTTTAAGCTTTCCATCAATAATATATTCAATATTTTCTCAATTAAGATATTCCCTCTATTGTGGGAGCCCTCATTCTTGAGTTTTTAAGAATGTATACTAGAACGACATCTAATATCGCTTTCACACTGAGTTAAGTGGTATCAGAGCCTTTCTCTGCACTAAGAAGAGCTTTCCTGACTATTAACCTTTCTCCATACACAAATCCTTCCTCCATCATCCATTAATTCCATCAATTTAAAAAATTAAGAAATAAAAAAGCTAGAAATCCTAAAAAAACCGAATTACCTTCAAAACCACTACACACGGCTGCCACTGCTGCCATTATTTTTCTTTCTCATTGATTTTCACTACCATCTGATCACCAAGACATCGCCGACCATACCCTAGCCATCAATGCCACCGACCTGTCGCCGTAACTAGCCCAAACACCATCGAAACAATCATAAACTATCGCCAACTCTGTCGCCCAATTTGCTGCCTTTTGTCGGATTTGCTAGCCACTACCATTACCAATCCATTCACCATCATCAGCCCTTTCTTTCCAACCAATTCCCACTGCCAGTTGCCACTTTGTTTACTTCAATTTTTTGTTTAACCCGTCGCTATCCAAGTCAAACCACTACCATAATCACACTCAATGACCTCAAATCTTTCATATTCATCCATTCTTGTCTGTTTTTTCCGACCATCATCGCCGGCAACATAATCTTTTGCTTATCCATAATTTTACCTAATACTTTTTTTTAAGTACATTATTATCCTTTAATTTTTTCTGTTACTATAAAAAACCCCAAAAAACCAAAACAAGAAAAAAAAGGGAAAAAGAGAGAAATTTGAAAAAAAAAGTGGTACAATGAGAGATAGAGAAAATGATTGTGATCTTTTCTATTACGTTGGATTTACTAATCCTAAGGATATTTTCGATTGGACCTTCAACATTGAAGACACTTTGAAGATATTCTAAAGGATAAATATGTCGAGTACGTGTCCTCTAAATTAATAGGACATGCATCACAATGGTGGACAAACTTACAAGCAACACGAATTCAACATGGAAGAGACAAGATTCGAACTTGGCATAACATGAAAAGGAAGATAAAAGCTTATTTTATTGCTCCTGAATATTTTCAAATGATTCATCATAAGTTTGATAAGTGTCAACAAGGTATAGATTTGTGTCATCATAAGGGTACCATACTCAAAAGTAATAAGAGATTGAAGTTTTGGTACTTTTGAGTTTCAAGAAAAGTTGATGCAATGTGCTACATGTTTGTATTACAAGATCAATTACTCTTTCACTACAAGTTTCATCCATCAGATAGTCTTTCATTTTCAACAAAACTCGAGGATGAGTTTTTTCAAAGAGGAAGAGACTGACGTAGGAAGCATAAGGGGTAGAATATATTTAAAAAATTACAATATTTGAGTCACTTTAGTATTTAGTATTTTATTAGGATTTATCTAATTTTAGTAAGCTTATTAGAGTCATATTTTTAATTGTGGTCTAATTAAGATTTTAGATTGTTTCTCTTATTTGAGAAGGATTAGGATTAAGCTAGCTCCTAGTATATATAGGCTTGTTATTCTTTATTTATTGTAATACCTTTAAGCCTTTCATCAATAATATTCAGTATTTTCCCAATTGAGATTTCCCTTTCTTATGAGAACCCTCCTTCTTGAGTTTTCAAGATCATGCACTAGAACGATATTTAGTATCACTTTCGCGCTGAGTCATACAAACAAGAAAGCCTGGAAATAATCTCTAAGACGGTCCTCATTCGTTTCCCAAAAAATCCCACCGATGAACAGTTTACCAACCTCTATTTCCATTCTACAACATCACATAAATAAATACAAATATCCCACCAACTAAAAAGGCATATCGCAAACATACACATGATCATCTCATCATACAAAAAGAAAAATCAAATCTTATAATTTAGAAATCAAACTATGCACTAGATCTAACTATTACAATTCAATATTGGCTTGCTTTGCATCTTATACAACACAGAACTCGATATAGTGATAAAAAAAGATCATTCAAAACAAAAACTTATAATGGTGATAAAATGAAGAGAGTGCCTTGTAAACAAAAAAGAAAAAAACCAAAGCTTAGATATTATTATCGATATAAAAAAACAAAGGGGCAATCTTGGATTCAATCTAATAACATCGAACCATTCACCGATTCGTAAAAACAAAGCAAAAAAAAAGCTAATAAAGTTGGTATAAAATGAATTAAAAAAGAAAAAAAGAAAAGATCAAGTTTTTAATGAAGAAACATTAAAAAGCAAAGATTTTGAAGAGAAAAATTACCAAAGAGAGAAGTTATATGGGAAAGTGGGAGAATCTAAGATCAAAGAGGAGGCATAATAAGAAGTGGGAGCGAGCTAATATATCATGAAAAATTTGGGTTGGATGAACTTGGTAATGGTGGCTATCAATCAAGGTGGAGCAACCTATAGCAACTGTGGCGGTGGTCAGTGGAGCAAGCGGCAACAATGGTTGAGCTATATCAAATCACTTTGGCGCTTTGCAAACTCATGATGGCTTGGCTTCATGCTCTTGCTTCAATGACTGCTGGCTACTGTACTATATGTGCTGCCATGCCACCATCTATGTATGGTGTCCCTGATATGTGTTTGGTGAGTGCTATAGCTACTTGTATGTGAGGTGTGAGTTCAGTGTTGTATATGTGAGAGAGTAAGTCACAATGGAAATGGATTAGCCAATTAGGTTTAGATGTTTAGTTTTGTTTTGTTTTTTAGATTTTCATTTTTTTGTGTTAAGACCAATCTGATCGAATGGTCGGATAGGATCGGATCGAGTTAAACTTGATCTGATCACGACATGATTGGGTTAGGTAAAATATCACCCGATCGGATTGGTCAAATAATCCATTCTGATCCGAATCTGAGTTTTTTCATATCAATTCGGATTATTTGCCTACCCCTAACGATGGTAGGGTACAATGCTTGTTCAACGATTTTAGGTTGCTACTGCTCATTCAGTTAGGGATTTGATGATTTTTGTTTATTTTTTTATTTTAAATTTTGTGATTTAATTATGAAAAATTAGGAATTTAAAAGTTTGGGCCAACGTATTTTCCTTAGTCTCGGAAATGGGAGTCTGATTTCCAACTCCTATTCAGAATCATACTTCCATTCCTGATTCCAAAATTGGTATGAAGTCCACCAATTTGATTCCCATTCTCATCCGTATTTTAGTTAGGAAACGCATTGATCATTCCAATTCCTTAATTCCCATTCTTATTTTTAATTAGTAAACACACCATCAATTTAAATTGGCAATCCACAATTGCAAAATTTAAAGAAATCATAAGGAAAGAAATATTGTTATAATGTTCTAAACAAAATAAAATTGGTCCAAGTATGCTACATTAGTTGTAAATTGTAACCATACAAATTGATATATGAGATTTAAAAAATTAAAAAAGATTTATATAAATTCACACTATATAAAAAGTATGCTAAAAAAGTTTAGAAATGTAACATCAAATAAAATCAAGAAGAAATATGTAATAGTGATTCTTTTTCTTTTGTTATATAATTTTATGGATTTAATCACTTTCCATGTTTCAGTGCTAAAAAAAAAGACTATATTCCTAATTTTCTTACAATATTAACCAATTATATAAATTTTGTATTAACATACCCTTAATCATAAAACAATTAAAACTCCAAAACTAGTCCAAACCATCACCCACCTTCCCCCAACTCTCACCACCATCACCCCTAAACACATCACCACTCTTGTTGGCAGCGATTTCCCTCACACTCACTGCTACGGCAAGTCGTGTCTGATCAAAACTTTCAAAAAAATTTTTATTTCCAAAAGGAAAATCCTAAAGCCTTGAATATGCTTTGATAGTTTTACTGCGTAGGGTTGATCATAGAAAATAATTAGGGTTATATTGGCGCATAAAATAAATTGTCATTTACAACTTTGGCACATTAGTTGTTTGATGAAATTCCTACGAGAATTTTTTAGGTGAATTTTTTTATCCTCGTGTTTTAGTTTTTTTTTTTTCAAATTGTTTTCACAAGATGGCAGTGAGAATGGCCTGCTGCGTTCTTGGCAATTGCACCCATCACTAAGAGGAACGGCTCGGACAAGATCACCCATAGTTTAGAAAGGCATGGGTGATAGCACCAATTGCCTAGGACTGTTGCAGGCTATTCTAGGGGACGGCAGTCATCGTCCAAGCCTTTCATGGGTGTGGACCATCGCCCATACATCTCATGGGCGACAATGGCCAACTGTTGAGTGCTAGAAAGTGTGTATTTATATAGGATAAAATCATCATGTTGCACTTCAAGTCTCACTAACATCCCTATTTTTATGTATTTAAGTCCCTTGCACTTTAATTGTTTGTGTATTATTATAATTTAAGTATTTTATGTATTTCAGAGAAATTCTGGCCATTTCACAATTAACGAGACATCGGACAGTAAAACGAACAACATTTTTGAACTCAGGACAGTCGAAAACCTTAAGAGGAGCATAAAAAGAAAAATGTCACTGTTCACATATATGTCATTGTTCATGTACTGCACTATTCACACATACGTACGATGACATGGCATTGACCGATGACGTGTCATTGACAGGTGACATGGCAGCATTTGATTGGACGAATGATGTGGCATTGACTGCTTATGTGGCATTAACTAATGATGTGGTGCTGACCGATGACGTGGCAATGTATTATTGGATCGAAAAAATGAGCTTACGATAGAAGCAATGCACTTGATCAAGATTGGTTGACTTTGCCGTTGATCGATGACGTGGCTGCAAATCATTGGATGTGAAAATTGTCTTAAGTTACATGCGACACACTGAATCACAGTCGCTGATGATGTGTTCAAAGCAATCAGAGCTTGCCACGTGGCGTAATCCTGAACGTCCGAATTGATTTCATCAAATGGCTATGATTTACTCATTGTATCTATAAAAGGAGGGCTCCCCCCTAATTTGACACCCCTGAATCCATTTTTGGAGTCCATTTTCTGTAATTCCCTCTCCATCTTGTATTTTTTTCGTATTTTAATAAAATACCCATTTTACCCCTAGTTCAATAATGAGTAGCTAATTTTCTTTCAAGCTTGGGTTGTAGGTGAAGTCTCAACATGTTCCATGGGCTAATTTGGTAAATTTACTTTTTTCTCCCCTTTAATTTATGTGGCTGTTTTGACTTTTCGTCGACATATAGTAATAATCTTGTTTAGATTTTGTACCGGTGCTACCGTCTCCCTAGTGCAAGATTATTATTGTCTGGCACGATAAGTGCTTGATACCATATTTATTAGAGTGTGGCTCATGAGGAGTGGAAATCCTCCTTATGATTTAATTAGCACTAATAAGGAACATTAAGCCCATGGTGCATGTTGATGCAGATCCGGATACCCAAGCACTTTATTCATATAGTTTAATCTCCAATTTAATCCTACCATTTTAATTTAGATTTAGAACAAAATTATATCAACACCTTCACCATAAATCCAATTACCTACTTAGAAAATTAACCATACACACAATTAAAATCTACCTTCTCGTGGGATCGACACTCGTCACCATTGATCTATACTACAATAGATTCGTGCGCTTGCGAGTCCATTAAAATTTGCACAACAAGTTTTTGGCGCCATTGCCGGGGAGGTAAGTCATTTTAATTTGTAGAGTTTATTTTCTTTATTGTGTAAATAATTTTCTTGTAATTTTCTTTTCCTTATTTAATTAATTAATTAATAAAAAAAAAAGAAGAAAGTGTATTCGCATATTAAGGTAAATATTTCTTTTCTTTTTCTATTACTTAAATTTATGTAATTTAATTTTTATTTTATTTTTCTTTGTAATTTTTTTATCTTGTTAATTTGGCCGGTTCCACCGCCTATTAATTTATTTTAATTTCATTTTTTTTTGTTTCTCTTACTTATTTTCATATTTTACTTGGCCAGTTCCACCGCTTATTAACTTATTTTAATTTCATTTAATTTATTTTAAGTTAATTTATTTTACTTCACGTATTCCTTTTCTTTCTTTTTGTACAATAGTAGCAATTGGGTGTGTTTTCATAGTAAGATTGTAACAGCGTGATAAGGTTAGTAACTTAATTTCTCCTTTCTCTTTATTTTTATTAGTTTTATTCTTATTTTATTTATTTATTTTATTTGGTTTTCATTTTTTTTGTGTGTTCTTTGCATGCATGGTCGAAGGTCACAATCACCTAATCTTGAGCCTATAGACCTTGAACTAGAAAAAACACTTCACACACACAAGCACGTTGCAATTAAAAATAAAATTGAAATGGATTTGCAACAACAACCACCAGCACCACAGGAGAGGCCATTTAAGGACTACTTTAGTCCCTTAGCCAACTTAAGCACATCATGCATAAGATACCCAAATGTAGCTGCTAGGAGTTTTGAATTAAAACCTAGTGTGCTAAATTGTCTCTCAACATTCTATGGCCTAGAAAATAAAGACCCATATAACCATTTGAATGATCTTCATGCTGTTTGTCAAACATTTAAATATGAAAATTTTTCAGATGATGATATTAAACTTAGACTGTTTCCATTTTCTTTAAAAGATAGAGCTCGTTCATGGTTTAACACAATGCCTGCTAATAGCATTACATCATGGGAACAAATGGTTACCAAATTTTTAAATAAATACTTCCCAGTGCATAAAACCAATGCTATTTGCAGGAAAATCTCAGAATTCACCCAAAGAGAAGACGAGCAGTTCTTTAAAGCATGGGAGCGATTCAATGGGCTACTCTTTAAGTGTCCACATCATGGGTACGAGAAGTGGCACCAATGCCAATACTTTTTGGAGGGATTATTGCCACATGTGCAAGAATGGCTAATGGCAACAAGTGGAGGAGAGCTAATGTCGAAAAGTGCCTCAGAGATTTGGGATTTCTTCCAACGCCAAGCGGATAATTCTCAACAGCGAAGCCAATCATTCAGGAATGTGAGAAAAGTCAAAGGAGTAAATAAGGTCCATGTTGGAGAGTCGAGATCAGAAATTAAGGAAGTTAAAGAAATAGTCGAAGGGCTTTCTCGCCAAATAGCATCATTAACGACTGCAAAAACAATTGAGCCACATGCCTCCAACCAATTTGACCAAAATTCATACCTAGACCAAGCCAATGCCATAAATGTGATGGGAAAACAATCGAATTACAACCCTTACTCCAGCACATATAACCCTGGATGGAGAGACCATCCAAATTTTTCATGGTCTCAAGGATTCCAACAAAACAACACAGCAACTGTAGCTCCAATGCAACCAATTCCTCCTGCTCCTCAAGCCTTTCAGCCACCATTTAGACCATATAATCAGAACCAGAACTACTCACAACCCAAACCATGGGAAGAGGCAATTAAAGGTCTCAAAAATTGGACTCACTCCGCAATAGAACAACAAAATCACACCATTGATGAGTTGCGGAGCGAAATGAGAGCTGGATTCAACTCACAAGCCCAATCTATCTCGAATCTTGAAAAAATGTTAGGTCAACTTGCCTCATCAGTTCAAAACTTGGTAATGACCGTCGAGAAGGGCAAATTCCCAAGCCAGCCAGTGCCTAATCTCAAAGGAGTGCATGAAGTAAGTTCACTTCAGCAGCATGAAGAGGTCAAAGTTGTCATGACTTTGCGAAAAGGAAAATAAGTCGACAACAAAGTGAAATGCCAGTGACAAAAACGACTCAAGATGCACCTATAGATGCTGAAGACTCTTCATCAATGGAGATAGAAGAAAGCAGCATACGGGAATATGTCCCCAAAGCTCCATTCCCTCAGAGGTTAGCTAAAGCAAAGAAAGGAAATTCGACACGTGAGATTTTTGAAATCTTAAAACAGGTAAGCATTAACTTTCCTTTGCTTGCTGCTATAAAACAAGTGGCCTCTTATGCCAAGTTTCTTAAAGACCTTTGTACTAAAAAGAGAAACATTCATGTTCAAAAGAAGGCCTTTTTAATAGAAAACATTAGCTCTATACTCCAACATAAAATTCCTCTAAAATACAAAGACCCAGGCTCCCCCACTATCTCATGTAGTATAGGGAACCATACAATTGAGAATGCTTTATTGGATTTAGGAGCTAGTGTAAATCTGTTGCCTTACTCAGTATTTGTGAAACTTGGATTGGGAGAATTACACTCAACCCCAGTAGTGTTACAGCTTGCAGATCGGTCCTTGAAAATACCTCGTGGTATTGTGGAGGACGTGCTCATCCAGGTAGATAAGTTTTATTTTCCTGTTGATTTCATTGTGATTGACACTCAGCTAGTCCAGGATTCGAAGAAGCACATCCCCATTATCTTAGGCCGACCTTTCTTGGCAACTGCCGATGCTCACATTCAATGTAGGACTAGAAATATGCAGTTGTCCTTTGGCAATATGACCATGGAGCTGAACATCTTTAACATTGCCAAACAACCTCACAATGCAGATGATGGAAATGTTGATGCAGATCCGGATACCCAAGCACTTTATTCACATAGTTTAATCTCCAATTTAATCCCACCATTTTAATTTAGATTTAGAACAAAATTATATCAACACCTTCACCATAAATCCAATTACCTACTTAGAAAATTAACCCTACACACAATTAAAATCCACCTCCTCGTGGGATCGACACTTGTCACCATTGATCTATACTACAATAGATTCGTGCGCTTGCGAGTTCATTAAAATTTGCACAACAAGTTGAACATCTTTAACATTGCCAAACAACCTCATAATGCAGATGATGGAATTGTTGATGTGGATCTAATAGAAGAATTAGTTGATTATACTTTTCCTTCTAACTTTAGTGATGACCCTTTACATATATGCTTAACTCATTTTGGTTTGGATTTTAATGTTGACAGATCTATTGATGAGGTTAATGCCTTACTTGATTCAGCACCGCCCATGGACACTCATAAATGGAAGTCGAGAATTGAGCAACTGACACCATCAGGAGAAAGTCTTAGCCCATCATCAGAATCACCACCAAAACTCGAGCTAAAACCGTTACCCAACACCTTGGAATACGCATTCTTGGGAGAAGAAAGCACACTGCCAGTAATCATTTCATCTTCTCTAAATGAAAAATAAAAAAGTAAGTTGTTAGAAGTTTTAAGAGAGTACAAAGAAGCGTTAGGATGGACCATAGCTAACATAAAAGGTATAAATCCAGTAGATTGCATGCATTATATCCATCTTGATGAAAATGCTAAATCTACTAGGGAAATGACGTCGGTTGAACCCTAACATGAAAGAAGTTGTTAGAAGTAAAGTCCTTAAACTATTAGATGCAGGTATCATTTATCCTATTTCTGATAGTTCATGGGTAGTCCTGTGCAAGTTATCCCCAAAAAGTCAGGAGTCACAGTAGTTACTAATGTTGATAATGAATTAATACCTACTAGAGTGACTACAGGATGGCGTGTCTGTATTGATTATAGGAAGTTGAATTCTGTCACACGTAAGGACCATTTTCCTTTACCATTCATTGATCAAATGCTTGACAGATTAGCAGGTCATGAATTTTATTGCTTTTTAGATGGCTACTCAGGATATAACCAGATCCCCATAACACCAAAGGACCAAGAGAAAACCACCTTCACTTGTCCTTTTGGTACTTTTGCATATAGGATAATGCCATTTGGATTATGCAATGCACCTTCTACATTTCAACGATGCATGTTGAGCATATTTTCTGACATGGTTGAACGCTTCCTTGAGGTTTTTATGGATGACTTTTCTGTTTTTGGTGATTCATTTGATCAGTGTTTGCATCATCTAACACTCATTCTGCAGAGATGTATAGAGAAGAATTTGATCCTAAATTGGGAGAAGTGCCATTTTATGGTAAAATAAGGTATTGTTCTCGGTCACATCATTTCGACCAAAGGTATTGAGGTTGACAAAGCCAAGGTGGATCTCATTTTCAATCTTCCTCCACCTAAAACAGTCAGAGAAGTAAGATCTTTCCTTGGGCATGCTGGTTTTTATAGACGTTTCATTAAAGATTTTAGCAAAGTCTCTAGACCCTTATGCAATCTACTTGCTAAGGATGTACCTTTTGTCTTCGATGATTCATGTCTTAAGGCATTTGAAAAACTAAAGCAGTTGCTAACATCATCACCCATCATTCAGCCTCCAAACTGAAACTTGCCTTTTGAACTTATGTGTGATGCATCTGATTATGCAGTAGGAACAGTATTAGGACAAAGAGTTGATCGAATTCCCTATGTTATTTACTATGCTAGTATGACATTGAATGATGCACAGTTGAACTACTCAACCACTGAAAAAGAAATGCTAGCAGTAGTGTTTACATTAGAGAAATTTCGATCTTATCTCATTGGATGTAAAATAATTGTGTTCACAGATCATGCTGCTCTTAAATATCTTCTAACAAAGAAAGATGCAAAAGCTAGACTAATTCGATGGGTGTTAATTTTGCAGGAATTTGACCTCGAATTCAAAGATAAGAAAGGCTCAGAAAATGTGGTGGCAGATCATCTATCTCGCCTTACTTTTGACAGTGTTTCAGAATCATTACCATTGAATGAATCATTTCTAGATGAACAATTAATGAGTGTGGAAGTACTACCATGGTATGCTGATATAGTTACCTATCTTGTTACAGGTCAACTTCCAGAGCACTGGACTAAGCAGGACAAAGCTAAATTTTTTACGGAAATAAAGAATTTCTTTTGGGACGACCCTTATCTACTTAAGTATTGTGCGGATCAAATTGTCAGACGATGCGTCCCAGAGAGCGAATTCCCGAAAATCCTTTCATTCTGTCATGAACAAGCTTGTAGAGGCCATTTCAGTGCCAAAAAGACGGCTACAAAAGTTTTACAATGTGGTTTTTATTGGCCAACTTTATTTCGAGATGCTTACACTTTTTGTTCTTCATGTGATAGGTGTCAACGTATGGGGAGTATTACGCGAAGGAATATGATGCCACTAAACCCAATTTTAGTGGTTGAGATTTTTGATGTATGAGGTATCGATTTCATGGGACCCTTTCCCCCTTCTTTTAGCCATCAATACATATTGGTTACTGTTGACTACGTATCCAAATGGGTAGAAGCAATTCCATATAAAAACAATGATCACAAGGTGGTGATAGGATTTCTGAAAAGCAACATTGTTTCGCGCTTTAGATTCCCTCGGGCAAAAATTAGTGATGGAGGCACCCATTTTTGCAACAGACCATTCAAAGCTCTCTTGGAAAAATACTCCATCGCACATAAAGTGGCGACCCCATATCATCCGCAGACCAGCGGCCAAGTTGAAATCTGCAATCGAGAAATAAAGCACGTTTTAGAAAAGACAGTGAGACCAGACAGAAAAGTTGGTCATTATGACTCGATGATGCATTATGGGCATATCGTACAGCCTTCAAGACACCAATTGGGATGTCACCTTATAAGCTAGTGTATGGAAAAGCTTGTCACCTACCTGTGGAACTCGAGCATCGTGCATACTGGGCCATCAAGAAATTCACTTTGACATGCAACAGGCTGGGTCAGAGAGAAGATTACAGTTGGCAGAACTTGAGGAAATTCGCAATGACGCATACGAAAATGCCAAGATTTACAAGCACCGAATGAAAGTCTTTCATGACAAACAAATTATGAGAAAATCTTTTACCCTAGGTCAGAAAGTGCTTTTATTCAATTCTCGCTTGCACCTATTCCCAGGTAAGTTACGCTCTCAATGGTCTAGAGCCTTTATTGTTCAAACTATTTTTCTAAATGGAGCAATTAAAATTAAGGATCCAAAGAACGATGTTACTTTTAAAGTAAATGGTCAAAGATTAAAGCCATATCTAGAGTACCAACCACATGGAGAGGACATCGAAATCGATTTAGGGGACCCACCAAATTTGAAATGAGATTTTTCTTTTCTTTTAAGCAATTTAACTTTTTGACATTTCCTTTTACTATTCTTTTGCCGATCGAAATTATTTATGCTTGAATAAGTGTGTTTGTTTAAACAATTGTGTTTTCTTTTCTCATTTTTGATCATGCATTCTTCAATTAGACAGATCACCTTCTGGCACCTTAAAAGCCTTTTACGTGTGAAATATCACTTAAAAGGCCTGATACGAAGTTATAAATCACATCCCATTTGGGAACGACGACCACCAGAATTAGTAGCCCACGTTGAGGATCTTGAACAACAACTTTGGGAAATAGAATGCGGTATTTATAACTTTCAATTACAACTTGAGGTTAATGCAATAAGAGGATGGATGTAAGTTTTAGTGTGTTTTTTTTTTTGTTGTTTTGTTCGCTTTCACTTTGTTTTGATTTTGCAGATTTAATTTTCTTTGTGTGCTTTAATTTGTTACCCCGGTTAAGTGGCGGATAACGGTACTCCGTGACATTTAAGGTCGGTTACTTCAGTTTCCCAGAATAACTGATATTCTGAAGTGAAGGTATGGACAGAAACACAATTCTTACAAAGCTTCACAAACGATTTCCTTCACTCCCTCAGAATGCTCTCCTTACGATTTACAAAGCTCGGTCAACGCATGCGATTGCTTATGAGGAACAACATCCCTGCTGACATCCGTTGGTTAATCGAAGCCAAGGTATGATTGGCAGGTGAGTTACCTCCGAAATTTATTGCCTACATGCCTGGTTGTGGTAAAGGAAACTATTTAAGAAAACGAAGAGCTTGACGGCTCTCAGTTTCGTGTCATAGGTGTGCTAGAATGAAATGTGTTAAAGACCCATGCACTTTGGAATGGTGTCTGATAACAGGGAAGATAAGATACAATTCATTAGAGATGGCTTGAATAAAGAGTCATTGGATGATATCCTTTTGTCTCTTGAAACGCATCCCAGTGGATACGTACAACGAGCAATTCTCCAGTTATGGCCATTATTCCAGAAAGAGTGTGCACGATATCGTCTCGGGAATCTGACTATAAACGACCCTGTTTGCCAGTTTATAAGAAAACTGGATGGGAAGCCTATCCTCGACCCATAAAAGGCGTTCAAGCCGTTTCTGGACGTAAAACTAGAGGAAGATGTGAGCCACAGTCACAACTACCTGTAAATATCCTTTTATTCACTGTTGTTTTATCATTTACATTATTTTCTTTAATTGTGATTTTATCATTGTTTGCTTTTTTTCTTTTTACTATTTACTTTTTGACTCTCGAGCCATGTGCTTTACGCGTAAGTTGACAAAGACACACCACCTCATTTACAGCTGTAAAGCATTGTCACCAAGATCTTTCAATGCGAACTTCTTTTTCAGCACTCACAAAATTATTTTTGAAAAGTGTTCTAATGGCAGCTTCTTCTAGTAAATAATTTAAGAACATTTGTGTGATCACTGGGTTTAACTTTGGTAAATACAAAGAGTTCGTTGATGTAGCCATAGATCTTAGTCTAATCATAGCAGAGAGAAAACTATATCTGATATTTGGAGGAGGTGATCGAAGGTTATCAAAACTTGTCTCTCAAGCTGCTTTTACTAGAGGTAGTCAAGTGTTAGGCATCATTCCAGAAGCCCTAAAACCTTTGGGATGTCTGCCTGGCCCACCAACTGGAAAGGAGTTAGTCGTCTCAGGTATGCAAGAGAGAATAACTGAAATGCTAAATCATGCTGATGCTTTTATTTTCTTACCAGGAGATCTTGCAACTCTAGAGACACTAATCACATTAGCATCTTGGGCCCATCTGAACATTCATAAAAAACCCATCGGTTTGTTAAATGTCAATAATTTTTATGATGGCTTTCTTACATTTCTTAACCACGCAATAAAAAATCATTTCATTCCTTTCACAGCGAAAAAAATCTTTGTTTGTGCTTCTACTGCTAATGAGCTACTTGATCTTTTACAAGCTTATAGTCCAGAGCCAGATCCCAAGACCCTTGAGTTGAAGTGGCTTACTAATAATGGTAGCAGTAGCTGCAGTAAGAAGTGCACATTAGATTTAACTCTTCGTTTGTGAAAATTTGCTTTTGTTTTATGTTGCGGCACCCAGGTGATATCTTCCTAACCCTACTTTTTTTTTTTTCCTTTAAGACATTGAGGACAATGTCTCGTTCTAGTTGGGGGGAGGGAATAGTTGAATGCTGTGGAATATTTAGTAGTAGTGTTGTTTTATATTTACTAACCTTGTTGAGTTAAAAGATGGCAGAATATGGAGTTAGTTACTCTAGATACGCATCTTCTCAGTCTTGAAGTTCAAAAAAAAAATTTCTTTTCTTTTATTATGTCTTTAAAAAAAAAATTCTTTTAAGGTATTTTGTGTGATCTTGTGACATTGGATGACATGATGACTTTCAAATTTTAGTAGTTGTATTATCTTTGGCCTTGAGTTATGTTACACCATGTTTGCTACTCTGCATGCGGGGTGGAAAAATCTGACGGGTAAAATTAATTGAGTTACTTGATGGAATGTACATGTCATAATAAATTCCAAGTGAGCTTTTGAGCCCTTATTCTTCTTGGAGAATAACCCTTTTTGCCCATTTTTCATACAGTTTAGCAGTTTATTATTTTATACATGATCTCTATATTTTCCTTCGAGTCAATCTTTAAAATATTTGTGTTACTACATCTGAAGGTCCATCTGATTAGTAGATATGGAAGATTATTTAGAGCCCTAGAAGATGACGGAAAGGCCATCTTTGACCCGTTTGAGCCTTTCGAGCCATCCCTTGAGTGTAATATCCATAGTTAACCCTTTTGAGCCTTAAAAAAAAACTTTATTTTTTTTTTGTTAACTTATCACCCTGTCCCACTCCAACTTAGAGTATTACTCCATATTTTATGTGTTCCATCACCCATTTTTGTTTGAGAAAAATTTAGATGACTATTTTATTCAGAAAAGTGGTGCAATATTTATATATATATTTATAAAAAAAATGTCATGAAAAAAAAGATGTGCAATTCAAAAAAAAAAAGAAAAAAAGAAAAAAAAAGAACCTAATAAATGAGATGCACCTTGTAATTTCCAAAAAAAAAAAATCTCTATTTTTCTCAAACATATATTTTGTATTTCCTATCATCCCCTTCTTTGTTAGCCATGTCCCTAACCTACGTTACGTCTTAATAAAAGTCCTTCTTGATTTTAGGGTACTATAGTCTGAAGTAGAAGCTAGTGAGATGGGCTGAAATGATGTAGTAATGCATAAAATGACTACATTGGTTTGACTAGCACTTTGTTTGACTTGAGATCATTTTATTTCTAAGTTGTGGGCATTATTTCATCTTGGTGAGAGTGTGTAAAACTGTCTTTATATTATTTTCTCTCAATTTACCATTCATTGGAGTGACTATATTTATTGGGTTTAGTTTTCTTTTGAGAGTGTCATCATCATCATCATCAATGCAACTATTCCTCTTCCTCTACCACCTCACTATAACTCACCCACCTCTCCTGATCACTCGCATCCTTCTTTATACCTCATCGCTGTCCATACAAGCTCATAATCACTGCACTGACGGTGACCGTCACCGTCATCGTAACTCAACAGCGGCGGGGACTATTGTTTTAAAATATGTGTCTATGATTTCAGCTCTTTGATTTCAGCTTTTTTGTTCTTCTTCTAAAAGATTTTTATTTGGTCTCCCACATTTTGTTAATGGGTGCTGATTTTAGGATGAATGAATGTAATTTTTAAGGATGTTTTTTTGCCAAAACTCTGGATTTTCAATTTGAACTTAGAGCTAAAGTATGGCGAATTGAACTTGCACTATTGTTAGATGCTGCAATAATTGAGGAAGTGAAAGTGAAAGAGAATAAATCCTTAAATCTAAGTCTTTTATTAAAAGAAAATTCCAATTTGTGGGTGCTATAAGATTCAGTTGCTTCTTTTGTTGCTTTTGCTTCATTTTGCTCTTCTTGCTAGAGTTCTGTTGATGATGATTCTCTTGTGGACTCAGCTTCAAGCTCAAAGTAAATTAAGTTTCAAGCTCTGATTTTTTTGGGCATTTATTTAAGGCAAAACAATAATTTTATATTTAAAGGCAAAAATGTCATTTAACTAATATTCTATTAATTCTCTTAACTGTGTGAAGACGGAAGTGGACATATGCAATAAAATATAACTTCGCGTGGAATTATGCAAAGAAAAAAAGTTTAAAAAATTAGTGGGCGATGGATAATTGCCCATAATAAAATTAAACTGAGACTTCATTGACACCATGGAAATATTAAAAAGCTAACAGTGCATGTCACCATATGCTACTGAAAATTTCAATACCTTCTGAGACAACTCTGGGGTTTACAAGATACCAATCTAGAGATGAGATGCTTGGCATAACGACAGAAGCAAAGAATGATTTCGATCCTACCATTACAAACATAAAGAGTTGCTAAAAACAGGTGGGTCGATGCTCTATTGGATATCAAAACACAATGAGTACAGCAATTCACTTGTCTATGTTTGAGCATGTTTAAAAGTCATACAAAAATTACAAATTAAGAAAACGAATGAGAGAAACAAATGATATCTAGAATGGCCAAACTGTTGAGAGAGAAGAGAGGCTACGATGGCGTTTGTTTTTTGTCTGAAATCTAAATATTACTAAATTAATCTAAATTCTGATTAGAATTAAATGTTTAAATCTGAATGATATGTTTATTTTTTTGTCTGAATCGCAAAAAATAAATATTAAGTTGGTTGTCTTTTAATTTAAAAAATCTGAAAACTAATATTTTTACTTTTGTATCCTTAGAAAAAATAAATGTTAAACAAATAATAAACATATTAAAGAACATAAATAAGAAAATGTATTATCATAACATAAATTATATTCAATTGAATACAATCCTTTAATATTCTAAATTAGTATATGTTAATAATACAATCCTTTAATATTCTAAACAAGAAATGTTAATAAATTTTCATATGTTTTTATATGAAAAATATTCATATAAATTATGAAGATAAATAATATTAATTTGAAGAAAATAAAAAGATAAAAATAATAATAGTCTACCACTATATTATTACAAGTTATAGAGATGGGTAATAATACTAATTATTAAATTTCATTTAGATAAGGATGAAAATTAATTAATTAGATAGAGATATTTTGGAGAATACCTTTTAATGATATCATTTATACCTTTTATATTAATGAAAAAGATAAAAAAAAATTGGTTTAATAACTTAATGGTTTAATGAAAAAAATTGGTTTAATAACTTAATGGTTTAATGACTGAAAATTTTCATTAAGTTGAAAAAAACAAGTAGAAATAAAGACTTAACTGAGTCAATTAGATTATTAAGTCAAAAAAAAAAAAAACAAACAACTTTTACGTCTGTGTTTGGTTATAAGTGACGTGTGAAATTGAAATTAGGAATTTGAGTTTGGTTTGGATTTTTGGGTTAAATGGAGTAACCCAAACCTAAACCATATAATAAAATTCAAATCCAACCCAATTTCACTGTTTACCCAACCTAAACTATTTAATTTAGTTTGAGTTTGGATTAAACCATGGGTCATGGAGTTTTATGCCCACTCCTAATTATATCCATTATCTCCCAAATTATTATATTATAAAATATGGATTAAATTGGGAAACTATTGAATTTACGCATTGTCAAATCTCAGTAGGAACAATTCTCTACCAATAATAACTTGTCAGTATATAGTATTTAAAGACTTTAATCATATCAAAACCATTTTGATATGATTAAAGTAGGGGTGGGCATTCTTACCCGAACTCGAATGGTTCGGTCCGAGCCGACCATCTTGGCCCGATTTTGCTCGGTTTCAAGAGAAATTCAGTTTGGCCTCGGTTTACAAAATCTCAACTTGAGAATTTTCGATTCGGCCTTAGTTTATTCAATTTCAAACCGGTTCAACCCGAATAAACTGAAAATTACAGTTTGTATAAATTGAAAAATATGAAGCCCTATTTATAGTTTCTAACCAAATCGACACAAACACACACGCACCCGTCACCCCCTGCTGCCGCACCTTTGTTGTCGTTGACTCACGGTTGTCGGCTGTCGGCTGCCTCTTCTATGCTGTCAATTATCGCCGGTCGGCTCACTGCTACCGTTCCCCCTACACTCTGTTGGTTACTGCTGCCGCTCTTTGCTGTTAAGATCTTTGTTGCTGCTGTCGCTCTCTGCCGCTGTCAATCTTTGCTGCCGCCACTCTCTGCCGCTGCTGATCTTTGCTGCCGTGCACAAAAAAAGCCCCCGACCTTTTTTTTTTTTGGTTGGCATGCTTTTTCAAGCCCACGGGCCCGACGTGCTTTTTCAAACCCATCACCTATATACTTAATAATAAAAAAATAAAAAAATAAAAAAATAATTTTTATTAAAAGAACAATTAACATTTCATTAAGACATTAACACAATTCGACAATTATATTATCTAATTTCGTAATAACCAATTGTAATACAATAATACATAAATCTAAATCCATAGATCATAGTAACAAACTAACAACTAATAAAAATTAAAATTACAATCCCGGAATAACGATTACAAGAAGTTACAACTGTGAGATACCAATTATAACAAGTCACAAGTCATAACTACGAAATATCGATTACGACAAATCACAAGTAACAACTAGAAAATATGAAATATCGATTATTAATCACGAAACAACGTTTATTAACTACAACTATGGATACTATGAACGAGTAAGGTTAATTCTACCTCGATCTTTGGCGAGCTAAACAATTTGACACGTGTCGACGCAAACCCATCGTGCCATGGGCAACTGAATAGATAACTTCTCGATGATAATAGTTACATTCGACGATCATCCGTTTGTAAGGACGATGCAAACCATTTTCTATTATTTCCTCCCTTATTGTAGTAAAATTTTTAAAAAGTTCATTTAGATGACTTCTTCTTGACTGATTTAGCCTTGCATTGTTGTTGTTTTGTTGAGGCCCTACTACATCGACACCATGTTCATGAGGGTGTTGAGGTTCTTCTGCATTTACATTGTGTTCTTGAGGATCCACGGTGATTTTGGAATACTGAAAAATTGAAAAAAGAAATAAAAGAATTCTAATATTCTTTTGAGTTATGATATTCAGGAGTCGACGAGTCGCAAACTCACAATTTATAAGTGTGAATTCTTATGGTGTATGAGTGTGTATATATAGTTGTTAGTGAATAATAAAAAGACAAAAGTTGATTTAATTATTTGGTAGGTAAGAGTAGCCGAGTACGATATTTAGTGTAATATGAAAAATTATGTAGTGAATCATGTGAGTTATGAGTTGTAAACTTTTGATCTAGTGGAGCCAGGGGGGGGGGGGGGGGGGACGTGCTCGGGAAAGTAAGTGTGTGGTTAGAGGCTTATAGGTTAGAACTTAGAAGGAAAACTGTATTAAATTATTTAAAAAGTAAATGAAAAGGTTAATGCTTGAAAGAAACGAAGAACATTTCACAAAAAAAAAAAAAAAGAAATGAAGAAAACATTGGATTATCAATTGATTTTTTAAAATAAAATTTAATGAGACCCGGTGTAAGGCTGTATGAAAGAATCCTGCTTGGTGGGACAGTTGCACTTGCACATTAATTTTTCTCTAAATTTGTCTTATTATGAATATAAAGATTATTTTTATTATTTAATAATTTATTAATATAATAATTAAATATAAATATATATAAATAATATTAATTTGATACAAATAATAAAATTATTTTTACTTTTATGATATAAAAAATATTTCAACTATAATTTATGACCGATTTGAGATTGTTATTAAAATGTTCAAAAGTAATATTGAGAAGTTAATGATTAATTTAAGTGTTTGATAAAAACTTTTAAAATTACTTCTTGTAAAATCAATCCATTGCCAAGGAGATTTTGATTTGGCAAAGCAGTGAGCGAGTTATTTTTAAAATAAACAAATTAGAAGACTAAAAATATTATATTTTCTACTAAAAAAAGGTTATTTACTTTTCAGTATCAAATTTTTTTATATAAAAAAGACAAACGGGATGGGATATTTTAACTTAAGAATTTGATTGTAATTTAAGCATCTAAATTTGAAAATTTATTTAATTCAATCTAAGTTCTAAGGTCTGAGATAATTGATTATGTGATACAGTGACAGTAAAACTATATTAAAATAAGATTGTTATTACTAATTTTGATTTCAATTACAAAGGCATTTGTATTAGGTATTGTTTAAACCGAAATGTAAATTGATAAATATTTTCATTACATTTTACATGGCTTGAGGAATTTTTTCTAACATTTTTAACTTTGTTTTGCCATAGACTTAGGAGTGCTGGTGAAATTAAAGTGAAGTGATTTTTGTCATTTTGTGCAAAGAATAAATTTAGTTGTCTACTTGTCTTAAGAGTTAAGACTTTGAAGAATGAGAAAATATTTGCACATTGTCGGCAGACTCGGCATGAGGCCACAATAAGCAAGTATTGAATATTTGAATTTGATTTTAAAAAAAAATAAATGAAAAAGTATTGAATTATGATTTGACAACACAAGCACCAATACTCACAATTTCATTGTACTACTGATCTGCTATTTTAATTTGTAATTTTGTACACGAAGTCACACACTCACACTGTCGCAAACAAAATCTTCAGATTTTATAGATTGTAATAGTAAAATTGGTCTGACAACTCAAACTCAATTTCAATTTTCACAGCCTTGCTGCCCTGCACCACCAATCAGAAATTAATTTTTTATTATTTAATTAAAAATTTTGAATTGAACCATTGATTTTTTGATTTAATTACTCATTCTGTGACTTCTGTCATTGAACAGAAAAAACAATTGTAAAAAAATTTTGAATTAACACACTCAACAGACACAAGTCACAACATTCAAAAGCTAAAAAGTTAAAACAGAAGTAAACATGCAAGTGGCAACGGCTTAATTTATTTCAGATTTTCAAAAATCTCTGCACACGCAATTCTGCCATTCTGATTTTCTGAATTTTTGACCGTTAATGTTTTTACTTTTTTTATTCTATTTAACCAATTTAATTTTTTTCAAGTTTCATCTCAATTCTCAATTTCTAGTTTCTAATTTCTACGATTTTCTTTTTTCTCTATCTCCATTCTCCTCGTTAACTTCTTTTCCTTGTGCAAATTTCAAACACGAAAGTGAAATGCCATTGTTTATTTATTTGTTAGTCACTATTCACTCAACCCAGTTCTCTCTTACAACCTTGCTTACTGAATTTTTTCTTTTTTCTTTTTTAATCGGAACACACACGACACATTTACTTTTATCTACCACAAAAAAAATTATTTACATAAAATGTCTTACTCTCAGAACGATTATGAGGGAAGGCAGTTTGAGTTGGATGAAAAATTTAATTTTGTTGAAGAGGGAGAGGAAGCTTCAAATATAAATGAAGAAATTGCTGCACCAAAACTAGATCCAAATAAAATATTTATTATTCCACCTGAGCGATCTCCTCCTTCTCAAGCAAGTCAAAGCGGTTCCACTTCTGCCACTGCCGGTTCTACTTCCACCATCAATACCAAACGACCAAGAACATCAATTGTTTGGTCATATTTTAGCTTGGAAAAACGTATGAACAAAAAAGGTGAAATGGCGGATGCAGCAGTGTGCAAACTTTGTCAAGCCATTTTAAGTGCCAGAACTAATGCTGGAATCGGACATCTCAGACGACATATGGAAAGTTCCCAGACAAAGCACAAGGAACAAGATCCAACACAAACACAAATTTCACAATACGGTCCTAGATCTACATCATTCAGCTATTCACAACAGAACATGCGAGAAGGATTAGCTAGATATATTGCTGTAGCAAAGCAACCTTTAACATTTGCAGAAGATGAACGATTGATAAATTTTCTGTGAAGGTACGTTCAACCTCAGCTTAAAAAAGTGCCTAGAAATACACTAAAACGTGATTTAAATAAAATTTTTCATGACCTGAAAAAATTATTGACTAATACTTTTATTAATTTTAATGGCATTATTTCAATTTCTTCTGATTGTTGGACTGGTATTAATATGCCTGGTTATTTTTATCTGACTTTGTACTCTATTAATGAGATTAATGGTAAATGGAGGTTGGAAAAAAAATTGCTTGCATTTCGTGAATTAGAATATCCTCATACTGGTTCAGTAATTTATTTCGTCATAATGTTTGTTTTAAGAGTATGAAATTACGGATAAACTTTTTAGCATATCAGTTGATAATGCATCAGCCAATACCGTTGCAATTGCTATGTTTTTGCAAAATATTTTTACTCTCACACCTGCACGTGACTCCAAATCTTTTCATATTAGATGTGTATGTCATATTATTAATTTAATTGTTCAATCTGATATGACCCATGTGAATCCTTATTTAGAAAAAATTAGAGCAGCCATTTTATATATTAGAGCACCTTGAAGACGTCAACAGTTTTGATCTACATTGAAAATTTTTGGATTGAAAAAGAGGAGATTCAACCTTGACATGAAAGTTCATTGGAATTTTACATATTTGATGTTACTTTCTTGCCAAAATTATTCTGAAGCAATTCTAGTTTTTACAATGAGAGAATAAATGATGAACAGTATCATATCACCGATTATGATTGGCATGTTGCATTAAATTTATGGATTTTTTTAAGGTATTTTATGAGGCCACTCTTGCATGTTCTACTATTTATGAGTCTACTTCATGCAAAGTTTTAATCCACCTATATAATATAAGTGATGCTTTTAAGTCTTATAGAGATAATATTATGTTTACAAATATTTGTAATGCTATGGAGGAAAAATTCTAAAAATATTGGAAAGATATTCTCCACCTATTTATATCTGCAGCAGTGTTGGATCCTACAATCAAGAAAGTTGGTGCAAAACTTTTAATTGATGGTATTACTGAAAATTTGTTAACATGGCTTGATACAAATTTTGATACAATTATGTCCTCAATGAATGAACTTTTTAATTTTTATCAAAATAAATTTGGATCAAGCAATAGCAGTCAGTTTTCAAAATTAAAGCTTGTAAACCATTCCACTCACCCCGCATGTTACTTGCACCATCGTATCCTTGCCCTCGAATATTCTGAATATTTAAATAATTATTATGAGACAATACAGAGTATATCCCATCTTTTAAGGTCACTGTAGAAGTGTTAAAGACATGAACAAGTCCAAAAAAATGTTCTCGGACAAAACCATCTTTGTCAACAAATCTCAAAACTACAACCATCTGTTCTTTCTTTGATTCATCATGTGATTCATCTACAATTAAACAAAACTTTGCATCTCTTATTTCTTCACGAATTGCCTCTTTCACTTTCATTGAAAAGACATGTAAAATTTCCTTTTGAATATCTGGTGATGTATAGGAGGCATATTTTAGAACTTTATCAAGTATAACTTCTGCAATCTTTTCATTATTAGAAGCAAATGTTTTCAGCAACTGAAGAAAATTTCCACGATTTAATGATTTTTTGCTCTCATCATGGCCTCTAAAAGAACAACCTTGAAAAGCTAAGTATCTAATTGCTTCAATTGTAGTTTTTAATCGCAGTCTATTATTTTCAATTTCTTGAGAAGAGTAACGATTAAATACTTGTGGTAAATGCTGAGATTGTCTTATCAAATCCTCACATGGATTTTCAGCCTTTTTGTGAGTTGAGTTCGGATCCTTTCCCACATGATTAAGGAAGGCACAATTTTTCCCATCTTTAACCTTTCTCAAACCATTAAATCCATCAACAGTATAAGCAGTACGTTTTGGTTGTGCAGATGGTGTATTGAAAAGATAACATGGTAGACAAAAAACTGCATCTTTTACAGGTGAATATTCCAACCAAGAAGGAAAAGAATCGAACCATGAAGATTGAAAGCGACGATGATGCTTACTGGTCCAGATTTCGGATACTCTGAAAGTCTTGGTTGGTATGGACCAGCCATTATATATGCTCTTCGAATTTCATCTCATTGATTAACATCGTAAACCCATATTTGTGGACCCAATCCTGGGTCACGCTCCAAAAGTTGAGTATCAACTAGATTTATCTCAATTCTTGGAGCTTTTAAAGGTGGATTTCCAGAATTTGGTGAGTTGGTAGGTGAGACTTGTGAATTTTCAGAATTTAGAGAATTGGTATTCACTTTTAAATTCTCTGTATTTTTTCTTTTGAAATATTGATCAATTTTCAATGGTTTTCTCATTTTTGTTACTGTGATATGCCAGAAATTTGGGAGTTTCAGCTGCGTAGCTTGCGATTTTGGGGATATTGCATTGACGTTCTTGGCTTTACTGGTGTCTTTGGCTGGCTAATTTCTTTTTTATTATTTTGATGCAATCATTGGTGGGCTTGGCTGATTTCTTTTCCATTCTTTTAATTTTTTAATGCTGGGCTGTTGGTGTTAGTGGGCTTTAGTGGCACAATAAAATTACTTTATTGTCTAACATATAAACTTTATACATTAATTGTATGGGGACCAATATAGACATTTTATAGTAACTTTTCATTTTTTACTTAGAAACCTCAAAATTTTTTAAAATTCTACAGGGGCCATGCCACCCTTTAGTCTTACACAGCCTCCGCCCCTGCTTCCTAGCTTCTTCCTTTTTTCTTAGTGTTGATACTTTAGGTTATTCTTCCTAGCTTCTTCCACTAGACATCCATTTCCTATTCTTCCCAGCTGACTTGTTTAAATTATCCGGCTCCTATCAGTATTATCGACAAAAAGTAAGTAAATTAAATTGTATTGAGTAGGATATATACAAGGAAAAATATCTTAAACTAGAAAAAAATCGACTAATTTGATAAATAAAGTAACCTGATGTACATCTCCCTCACTGTCATCATCATTGACTTTATTATGTGGGAAAGTGGAACTTCTTACATTTGAATGGCGAGGCGTCCTCTTCAATTCTCTGTAAATTTCTTGCAATTGCTCATCAATTGATTTTTTCCATGCATCTAGCTTCCTCTCTCTCTCGCTTCGGATAGGTCCAAGAATGGTGTGAAAGTACATGAAGCAGATATAAATTTTCCCAGGCCTTACATATGACTAGTTCGAGGAAGCTTTCCCAATGCTTGTGCAAGTCTGCCATTTCTTGCATCTGACTTCAAGGAGTCTTTTTTGTCCTCCTTCTCTAGCTTTTCCTAACACCCCACCATAAAGAAACTAATATTATTAAATGAGTATAGATACATTATCATAACAGTGTTTGTTTTAGTTAAACTTGATTACCAATTTCTTAATGAATTGTTTAGTGTCAATGTCGTATCCTCCATTCTTTAGCATCCGAGCTCTCTTTCAAAGCTCACTCCTGTCAATTAAGTCTTCAGAAAGACTCGATTCTGTGTATTATTTCAATAAAGATATTAGATTAGTTAACTATTAAAAACTATAACAGTTAAAAGTACTTTTTATATTGATGTGTATATATAAAGGCGGTGATTGCACCTGTTCAAAGCTCTCCTGTTCTTATTGACACGACTGATTTTTTGCACAAGAAGAAACATGTTTACAACAAAAGGTAAATATGATATAACTATTAACATATTACTTAACTCAAAATACTTACTTCAAATGATTCAGACAAACGTTCTTAGACAAACTTTATCCAAACAGGCTGCTTTAATTAGGGGTAATCAATTGAGGGTGCATATAATTTCTTTTTATCATTTCTGAACTTCTAGATATAGTTTTTGGTTAGCATATACTTGAAGTTTCGAAATGTTGTTCCAATTTACTGTAATACCTGCTTCCTACTTCTAGGATGAACAATGAAACGACCCTAAATATGGAGAAAGATTGTTTAAGTGTTAGTTAATAAAAATCCAAATCATATAACTAATAAATGAAAAATGACAAGAAAAGTTTTAAGTATACAATGCAATAGGTTTTTTAAGAATTAGCATAATAGACTTCTACAAATGCTCATTTGTCTCTAGCAGAACCTTACGCCAATCAGAATAAAGAATTGAAACTGATGTATGAGCTAATACCCTAAGAAAATAAGCCAACTCAGTGGCTTCATCGCTTACAAGAACACCTATTTCATTGTATTGCACCACTATCCTTCCCTTCTTTTTTTAAAGTCTTTTATTTTGCCTAACACTCATGTTCACATTGATTTACTCTTTTCAGGAACATCAACATCATGAGCACCTAAATTAGCACCATCTCTCTCAATACCATCCAAATTAGCACCATCAAAATCACCTCAATCAAACTCAACTCCATCCATCTCAGCACCACCCAAATTAGTAACACCATCCAAATCAGCCTCATCTTCTTCAGCTTCTAAATCACGTTATCGGCAAATAAGTCATAGTTATCATCTTCCAAATTAACATCCTCATCAGAAACACCATTAGCCACAATATGTTTTGCCGTAGCCATATTATTGCCCCTAAAATAAACAAATGAGCAATATTAGTTAAAGGATTTTATCAAACCTATATAACAATCAATTACAATCAATTAGTTACAGTTACAGGAATAAAAAGCTAAGATATATTTTCATATCATATCAATTTTTAACCCAAACATAACATAGACAGTAAATAGTTAAACAAACACTTACTGTAACAAGTTAATCAATTTGTAACCCAAATTCCCTCTTTGCTGTTATGTGCATATATCGCTTGATCGCCCTTAACGGAATGAAACAAATCATTAATTGGTAATTCTCTGGTAAATTGAGGATATTTTATTACATTATTGACCTCATCCTTATTTATTTGATTAGGATTACTTCTAGAAGGCATATAACATACAATAGACCACTTTGTTTGAATATGATCATTTACATAAAATACTTGTTTGGCATGAGAAGCCAATATAAATGGGTTAGATTTATATCATAATCGGTTTAAGTCTATTAAGATAAATCCAAGCTCATCCTTTATGACACGACTGTTTTGAACCCAATCACAATTAAACACAAGGACTTTTAACAAATAATAGTCAAGTACCCAAATCTCATCTATAACTCCATAATATGTCGTGTCACATATTTCAGAATCAACTACACTAACTCTATTATTTTGAGTTACTCGACTTGATTCTCGATCTCATTTAACAAAATGGAAATCGTTAATGTCACAACTGTTGACCTATACGGTCATACAGTATTTTGATTCTGATGATAACAAATCACGTGTCGTGGGTAAAATAGAAAATGCATATATTTCACAATCTCAATAGCTCTTGAAGGACAATAATCGTTCGTATGAGATCAAGTTCAACGTATTGAATGGACAATGGCACAAAGCTTATTAAGTTAAGAACAAACGTCAAGGGTACTAGCTTAGGTGATTTCTCTTGTCATATTTCTTGTAAAGTTAGTATGATTAAATGTATGCATGATTAAGCATTTAAAAGCTCAAGTTATTTTTCATGACATTTTAAATAAATCATTATTTTCATAATATAAAGGTTTTATATTTAAAGGAAAAATAATTTATCAATTTGGATGTTTTTCAAAGTTATGGACTAAATTGAAAAGATTTAAGTTTTGAATTCAATAAGTGTTGTTCTTAAATTCTGAAAATGGACAAATTTGAAAAGCTTTATAAAGTTTTTAGACCATAGTACAGCTGTTGAAAGTTATGGGGCAAAACTATAATTTCATAAAGTTTTCACTTTAGCAGCTCTATAACAAACGACTAACCGATATCTTCTAGAAAATGAAATGTGTTGTCCAAAGAGTTAGCGGCTAACCGGTTGATTCTAAGCAGCTAACCGCTTGCAAGCAAATTTTGAATATTCTCTCTAATGGTAACTTGTGTGGTTAACTGCCTAAATCAATAGGCTAACTGGCTATTCGTCGAAAGTGTTTCTAACGACTAGTTTGAAAGATTGCACTATATAAACTCAACCCAAACTCGTTTTTAACAACTTCTTGAATCTTATTTGAGCTAAAACTAGTCAATACAACTTACCTTAAGCTTTCATTTGCAAATCTACATACATTGAGTTATCATTGAGCTCTCATTTGTATATTCACTCTATAATAGAGTATTTGTTGTAATGAATATTATCAAATTTGTGTGTGTAAGTGTGGGAAACACTTGCGGAAAGGTGTGTGTGAGTGAAACACCACTTGTAAAGGTTTATTGACACTTTGGAAGTCAATTGTAAGAACTTGAAGCCTTGGGAGGCTTGGATAGTAAAATCCTCGAGCGTTGTTTGCTTGGAGGTGTGGATGTAGGCAGAGTTTGCCAAACCACGTAAAAATATCTTGTTCATTTTCTCTACCCTTAACTCTTTACATTTACTTGTTGTAAGAATTATTATTGTTATTGATTGTGGTAGTTGTTGATATTGAATTGTGATGTTGTTATTGAAGAAATTTTTAAATGCCCAATTCACCCCCCTCTTAGGTTGCCTGGCTAGAATTTCAATAACCATTATGTTTAGTTATAAAACAAAGAGGCCCTTGGGAGAACCAACGCAAATTGTCTGATACGTGATCACTAATTTAATTGAGTCATATACCTAACAAGACAAGAAAGATAAGTTAATATCTTCCTTAAGTGAAAAAAAAGGGTTGAGAAACTTTGTGAAAATTAATAATATATATGCTTTAACCTTATCAATTAGCCAATCGGCAGATGTACGGTTGTGTTCCTCTTGCAACCATTTGTCATTTTGATGTGGATAACATGTTTTAAGCCGATCCATGTGGTCAATAAAGATCCAAATCATGAAAATTTAGTTTTTTAGGTTAGAAAATAAAATATATAAATTTGATTAGAAGAAATTAAGCAAATTACCTAATGTACGGTACCATTTCTTGTGTGTTATGCAAGACGTACAGGTGCGCTTGATCTAGCGAATTTGAAGGAATTTGTACTGCTTTCCCACTAGACAATGGCTTATCTCTTGATAGGTTTTGCACGTGTCTAAGTGGAACTAGGGGTGGGCATTTGACCCCATCCGAATTGAACCGAACCGACCCGATCTGAAAAATTCATGTTCGGATCAGATACAGATAAGGGATTTAACCTGATCGGATTGGATTTTGATCGAATCCAAAATTGTAATGAAAACAAGCACAAATTCCCCAATTCGACTTGATCCAAGATTCGATCCGATCATATTCGAATCGGTTCAGATCAGATATTTGTGCTACATTTCTTCCAATCTGAATAACTTGAAATCTGATCGGGTCGACCCGAACCCGAATTATGCCACCCCTAGGTGGAACCCCAACTGTACTCATGTTTGACATGTATTCTGCAGAAAATTCTAATGCTTATTCTGCAATATAACTGTCCGCTATACAAACCTCAGGACAGTTGCGATTCCGGAGATAACCTTTAAAAGTTTTCATGTGTCTCTCGAAAGGATACATCCATTGAAGATAAACTGGGCCACATAATCTAACTTCATTGACAAAATGCACAATCAAGTGCACTATAATGTTAAAAAAAGAGGGAGAAAATGATTTTTCTAACAAGCACAAAGTCACCACATGGTCTGCCTGTAATTTATCCAATGTTATCACATCAACCACATCGGAACACAAAAAATTAAAGAAGAAACACAGCCTGATCATAAGTTCTTTCACATGCTTTGGCAAGACACACCTAATGGCAATAAGTAAAAGTTGTTGTATAAAAACATGGCAGTCATGTGACTTAAGGCCCTGAAGTTTAAGGTCCTTCATTGACATAAGATTTCTAATGTTTGAGGAATACCCAGCAGGAACCTTAATACTCTTCAAAGCTTTTCATAACTTTGTCTTTTCATCTTTAGTTAATGTGTAACAAGCTGTGGGAAGGAAAGTGCACTTGTTTTTTTGTAAATTTGGTGCTAATTCATCCTTAATTTTCATTTTCACTAGATCATTCCTTGACTTAAGACCATCTTTAGTCTTTCGCAGAATGTGGAGTAGCATTTTATGGATGCTCTCGTATACATTCTTTTCAATGATCATAACATCTAATTGATGATGCATAAGTAAATGCTTCCAATACTCTAAATTATAGAATATGGATTTTTTTGACAACATATGCGGTCATCATTTTCGGAACTTTTGCATTTTTTAGAGTTGTTATTCCCCCATTTATAATCAATAGACTCAACCAGCCGCAAAAGACCCTCACTATTCAACGTTATTGGAGCAAACTCTCTCTCTATTATGTTGTCAAAGGTTATGTTGGTCACGGAATTCATGAACATAATGAAACCAATGACGGTGACCGATATATGTATTTTTGCCACTGTGTTTAAGTCTACATTTAGTAGTGTCTACTCCATAATATGGACAAGCATTATATCTTTTAACAGTGCAACCAACTATATTTTCCTATATCAGAAAGTCATTTATGGTCTATAGTAACACATCCCATAAATTAAATAACTCCTTTCTGTAGGCATCATAAGTCTCTACCCCAACTTCCCACAAAGTTTGCAAATCTTCTATCAGAGGTGCCAAGTACACATCAATGTTGTTGCCCAGTTGTTGAAGACCAGAAATCAGTAGGGACAACATCATGAATTTTTGTTTCATACACAACCTTGGAGAAAGATTGTACGTTTTAGAATAACTAGCCAACAACTATATGTACTACTAAGAGTGCTATGTGGATTTATTCCATCAGTTGATAAGGCAAGGCGGAGATTTCTAGGATCTAATGCAAAGGTAGGCCATTTATTATCTACTAATTTCCATGATTGTGATTCTACCGGATGTCGGAGTTTACCATAATCTTCTCTCATTTGCTTGCCGAGTCAAGTCCTTGACAGTTTGTGAGGACTGAAACATGTGTTTAAATCTAGGTATAGGCGGAAAATACCATAAAACCTTACAGGAACCCCTTTCCTATATTGGTCAACACCACCATCTTTTTTTCCATCTAGATAAACCAGAACTAGGACATTTAGAGAGCCCTTGTTTTCTATAGAGTATGCAATCATTTGGGTAAGCATGTATTTTCACATATTCTAAGCCTAAAGCAGACATTGTCTTTTTGGCCTCGTACATAGACATAGGAATTTCATTACTTTCAGGCAGTAGCTTGGCTAAAAGACCTAATAACTCGGTAAAACTTGTGTCAAACCACCAAATTTAACTTTTATATTGAACAAGCTAACCAAAGTGCCTAACTTAGTGAAATTTGTGCATCTTGGGTACAAAGGCTTCTCAGCCTGTTCTAGAAGTTCTTTAAATGCTTTAAGATCTGCAGTACAATCCTTATAAGCATCGTTAGCCATATTTACTGTGTTACCGTTATCGCAGTCTATAGACTCAAATGGAACATCTACATCTACATTAGGAAGTGGTGTGTCATGGACATTTTCCCCATGGCAACTCCAGGTTATGTAAGAAACACCAAAACCATGAACAACCTTCACAAACAACCTTATGTGTTCAAAAGGATAAATTCATGCATTTAGTACACGGACATTTAATGATGCTACTGCCTTCGGCATTATCATTAGCAAACTTCATAAATTCTTCAACCCCATCTTCATACTCTTTTGACATTTTACTACACTTCATCCAAGACCTATCCATTTTTAGTTTCAATTAGATCTGATCGTGATACATTAAAGAGATTACATATAAATTTAAAATCAGAATATACTACCAATACATATAAGCAAAGTACAAATTAACAATGACTTAAATACCCTTGCTGCAACATAAACATATGACGATGAAAAACATCCAAAAACAAATGAAAAACATACGGAAGAATACATAAACTGAAGTAGCAATGTCAACATCCAAAAAGATAAAAAGAGAAAGTCATTCAAACAATTGACAAAAATGAATACGTTTAAAAACTTAGTAACAATAAGATATCCACAAACTTAACAAATTCAACTGCATATATACGTACAATTTTGATGAAAACATGCATGTCTACATAATTTTATTACGAATATTTTGTTTGTAGTAGATGAAAGGCAGTGGAGCAGAAGAAAGCTACTTACTAGAACGTTGATGTTTGCCACTCTGCAAGCATGCTACTTGGCGCACTGTATATGTCAGACAATGCAACATTGAATTCAAAAAATCATTATTTCCAAGACTTTTAAGACCAGCACCCAGTAAATCATGCATGCCATCATCAAAATTAACTTTCGGATAACTTCAGTGTAAATTCAACACCCTACAATCATGCCATCATTAGAACAAATTTGTTGAATTTTTCTTAGCACATGCTTATCTAAATTTTGTTCTAATATGAATCAAAATTAAGTCCAAAAGAATTACATAATCACATGTTTGGTGCAGCAAAGAACACATAGTCCAAAACTGAAAAGCAATGTTATTGTTTGTTTTACATGTCTAATTTTGCTTTAAACATGTCATTTGGTGATGTTTAAGTTGCTAGAAAATTGATTATTGAACTGAAAGGATGATAAATTGTTTATGGATTCTCTAGAAAATTTGAGGATTGTTGGACTGTTATGGTAAGTTTCATTGTTTCAAAATGTGACTGACCTATGCTTGATTGACTTGACATTTTGAATAATAAAAGCTGAATATGTATATTCCTAGTCTGAAGATTTTGGAACTAATAGTTGAATTTTAATGAGTTCATCAAATTGGTGCTGTCCAAAGCTATTAGAAACTCTATATGTACCATGCTTGCTGTTATAAACAAATGGCTAATTGTGTCGAAATAAGCTGAAATTTTGATATATTAAACTTCAATATGTCTATTTCAAATCTTGAAAATTTCATGGCAGTTTAACTTGTGGTTTATTTTTTTATGATTTTTCAAACTTTACTACTTCAATAGTAAGCCCCTTTAACAAAGCTGTTCTCTTACTTTTGATTCAATGAAACACTAGCTTAATGATATCAGAATGACATGAAATTTTAACATGTTATATAGTCATATGTCTACAGTTGTTCTGGAAAGTTTTATCCCAATATATTGAGTATTTTAATTTTAATAAATCATTAAATCTCATCTGTTTCTGTGTAAATTAAAAGGCAATTTTGATTGGTTTAGTTTAATCCTGTGAGACCCTATTGTACAGTTGTCCAAATGGCTTCAAATTACTCATACAAGTCAAATCATAACCAAAAGATATGTTCATATACAAATTTCCTATAGTTTCAGTTAAGCAATTCAACTTTGCACCACTAACACATATGATATGAGATTTTAGTCTAAAAAACAGATAAAATCTATTGGTTGCATTAACATCACTAAAGAATTCTCTTTGCTCAATTGTTGCAGTCAAGTCACATTCAGTATCTTAGTTTGATTCAGAATTGTACCCACACTATTAACACAATTTCCAAAAACAAAAATGCTATTAAAATATACAAACTGTTACTAAACAAATATAAATAAAACAATTAATAATTTAAACCCAACAACAAAGCCATATGTATAAAATACTGAAGAAACAAACAAACCTATTACAGAGAGCAATCATAAAGCATATGAGGGTAACAGGAAAAAAATATTACCTGCCTCGTAAAGCAGAAAAAAAGTAGATCGATGAACAAGGAATTAAGTCAAGAAACCAAATTGCATCTGATAAAAACATTCACAACATAGTTAAGTATTTAAAGAGGATAAAGCAAAGAGAATCAAACCAACGTGTTTCACCAAAGATTAATGCTACAAGACAGAAAATGCCATTAATATAAAAATATTATAAGAACATAAAGCTTTAATTTTACCCACATGCATTTATCTCTATCCCCAATATCCAAGACAAATAATACCAAAGATTCCCCAAATGAGTGTTAGGGTTTCCTTGAGAACTAGCTGAATTTTTTTTGCTTGGTTGGTGCTTTCTATGCTGTGATGGCAGTGACGTACAGTTTCAAAACGATGAGACAATGGGTTAATTGGGAAAATTTGAAACGAAGGAAAAGAGATTGACGGTATTAGGGGCCAAATCGAAATTGAAGAGGTTGATGGCTTAAAAGGAAGGAGACTGATAGCTAAACAAGAAGAATAAATCAAGTATAAGGCAATGGCAGTGTGTGAACGGTAGAAGAACGGCAAGAATGAGGGTTTCAGACAGAGGGTCTGTGAATGGCATTTAGGAGGAGAAGTAGCATTTAGGGATTTTGTGTTTAACACTTAGAAAAAAAAATAAAAAAGGAAGTATTTTCAAGTGAAAGTTGGAAGTATCCAAAACGATACAGTTTTGGCAACTTTTTTTTTAATTATTAAAACACACCGTTTCTTTTTTTTAAAAAATAAAATAATACATCATATTTGGGTCAAACACGGCCAAAGTCATTTTTTCTGTTACACTTTCTTGATAGATTAAATTTCTATCACAATTCTATCATAAGTTCATGATAAACGATAATCATATCATAAAACCATCATAAATTAATGATAGAAAATATTTCTATCACAAGACCATCATTAATATATGATAAATTAAAAATTCTATCACGAATCCATCGTAATTTTATGATATACCTATAATCTGTCACAAACTGTCTGTCATTTATTGCATGTTTTCTTGTAGTGTAACAAACCATTAGCTTTCACCGTTACCTCTAACAAAAGTGGTCAATTAATTAGAAAATGATATCTCACCGATTTTTAATTTTTTTTATAAAAAATATAAATTAAATCCAAATTTGGGCTTTTTGGGGGTTAAATCAAACTAATATTTAAAGAAAATCTCATTGACTCAAACTGTTCTTTTATTATAAAAGAAAAAGAAAATCTCTCATGAATCGTGAAGCATGATATAAATCCAATATTTTTTTATCTCATTAGCATTAATTTTACAAATATTAGACTCAAATCTTCAAGAATCCAATATGATGGCTTAGTAAACATTTGTTCTTTCAAAGTCCTATTCATAGAAACTAATCTATCTGCCCAGTCCAGTAGTAACAAGGATATCCAATATATTTTTCAATAGGCCCTATCAATATCTTTCCCTCATGTTCTCTATCAATTACAATATCTTTATATCATTAGGGTAATGGCAGAACTTAATGGTTTGTCACCTGAAAGAATATTTTGAAACAATTGTCACATGTGTGATAGATGTTGAAATATGTGTTACCTAAGTGACATTAATGCTTTATTCTTTATTATTTGTATCAGTTCTTCCCATTTTACTATTGTGTTGTTAAAGTTAATGGAAAAGTTAATGATTTGTCACTTATCTGCCTATTTTTAAAAATTATATCACCGTTTTGATATTTGTCAAAAAATGTATCACCTAGGTGACATTAACCCAAAATTATACTTTAAACTTCAAATTTTTCCATCAAATATCATTAAATTGATTTTATTATTATTTTATTTGTGTATATATATAATGAAAATGATTGAATAACTAAGATGATTTTTTTCTATTTTTATTTTATTTTTAAATGTAAATATTAAATTTTTTCAATAATTTCAAAGCATTTAAGTTGCCGTTAGTGGACCCATTTGCAAAATATAAAAATAATTTTTAACTCTTATGGAGATAATAGTAAGGGTAGTTTGAAGTATTTTGCAAAATATAAAAACGAAATAAACAATTTAATCAAACTATAAGGACTAAAAGAGCTTTTCCTCACTTATTTATTACGAGTTTTAACTATGGATTTTTTAGCAAAGCTTTGATGTACCTATTTGTAATATATATATTTTTCTATAATATTAAAAAAATAAAAACAAGATTTACTTATTTTGAGAAACAAGGTTATCGTATTACCCGTATATATTCAAAAATTATAAAAATTTTAGAAGGGGAATGTTCAAGCAATCCAACATTTACACATTTTTTGGTGCATTAGATTATAGAATCATGAATGGTCAAGATTTGGGAAGAAAATAGTTTATTTAATATTTTTCCTACTTATTTATTTTTATCTTCTATCCAACATTATTCACTCTTATTCACTATAAGAAAAATAGTTTTTTTTTATCAACAATATTAATTGCAAGAAAAATTTAGTTTTAAATATGATTATTTTCGATTGTAAAAATCAGTTCATTTGTAAAAGAATAAAGTAATGTCCCATATTTCCGATGGGAGAAAACTGTTAAAAATAACTTAATAATTATTCACTAGTACTTATTTTTTTGCGGAAAATCAATGGGGCCAACACTATTTTCAATGATAGGAAGTTACTATCGAAAATGTAACATTATTTTCAATAGCTTTATTAAATTTGTTAGAAATACATGATTATTTATGACCACACTATTTCACAATTGATATTAGAAGTTTAATTTCGACCAAATATGAAACTGGTTGAAAATAAGTAGGGAAATTTTGAAATGTTTGGAGGTAGGCATTGGTGCCACTGTTATTTGCAATGGCAACAATTTGGCAATCGAAAATACCTTATCTTCTTTTACCAAATACCAAGGTAGTCATAGGTAAGTATTATAATTCATTAGGTGATAGAATTTGAGCTATGAACATTTTCAACTTACTAAAGTTGTGGTAGAAATAAATTACTATTTTCGATGAATTTTAACCATTATAAAAAATACATTAATATTTACAGCTATGCCAAATAATCGATCAAAAATAGTATAAAATTAATAACAATAGTTTAAGGGGAAAGATTGAGCCAATACTATTATTTATCAGTATTAAATATTAAAAAAATGTTCAAACATATTTTAGTGGACTTAAACTCTTGATCAGTTGCTTTCATTGCCAAACATTAACCAATTAGACCATCATTAGAAGATATAATAGTACCAAAAGCTTAAAGTATATATATATATGTATGTATGTATGTATGTATGTATGTATTTGTAATTTTCATGATCATAGTATAATTAAGTACCCACTAAGACATATCTGATGTACATTAATATTACTATTTTATTTATATTGTTTTTATCACTCAATTAGCTTTTATATAATGTTCAATTTGTCCATTTTACTAATAAAAAATTGAGGTTAATTTGTCCATGTTACAAATGAGATCAGTCTAAGAAATGTTCGGACCGGCCATGATGTTGGGCCGTTAGATATATGTTAATGTACAATATTATAGATTTGAGTTATATATATACATACATAAAAATTAGATTTTAGTATATAGTCTCAATTCAAATGAGTTTGATTAATAAGATATGTTAATGTTAAATTTGTATCTTTGCTTCAAAGAGGGAACACGCAATGAAGGGTGTCACATGATTTATACAATATTATTAGCTATGTTATATCTCATCTAAAACAAAACTATGTTATATTTTGTAATTACATGATTAGCAACTTCTACTAATAATTAAGGAGTTACATTAATTGTCTACTTATTTTTTTAAAGTTAACCATATAAAGTTTGAAGGTATTATTATACTTAATTAAGAGTGAGCATATAATATAGTTACAAGACTATGTTATATCAAATTAATTTGTGATACACACTCAATTATTCACATGATTAAATTAAATAAATAAATAAGTTCAAGAGTAAATTACAACAAATCTAAATTACCTTATTTTTAAAAAGTATAAATTACTTTAATCTTAAAATGTAGATAAGAGTATATACATATATATTAATTAGACTAAATCAACTTTTGTTTTTACTCTCTCTCTCCTCTTTCTTTACATCAAGTTTTGCATCTTAAAAAAAAGGGTTGAAAAGGATAGCATTCAAACTTGACCCATTTGCTTTTATAATGTCCAACTGTTGGCAATTTTGTGTTTGTTTAATCTTTTCTATTTTGATACTTAATGACTCAATAACATTTTTTATTTCTAGCTTTATTTGGGCATTTTTATATTTTGCAATTGTATTAAATCTGTTGTTTCTTTTTATTTATAAATCTTTTATATTGATTATTAGAATATGATAATAATTCCTTTTTTGTTTGTTGACTTTTTGCTAAAAAAATTTGACTGTTTGTCTTTGCCATTGATTCTCTCTCTATATATGGTGAATTTAATAATATGATCATAAAGAAGTGATTTTTTCATTCATACTTATGTTATACATGAATTTGTATGCTATGTATGAAATTAATTTGAACACGTTGAGTGGGTTAGATTTAGTGCAGATGAATGTAATGATTGAGTTTATTTAAATCTTATGCAATTTTTTAATTTCAACTTAGTTAAATAATTTTGGTTTAATATGTTGAATGTAATGAATTAATGTTTTTTTATGTACAAATCTAGTAGAACAAGTGCATTGAACTGTAATAAGCCATCTAAATTAGTGCAAACAATTGGATCAGTTTAAATGTTAAAGAAGAAAAAAGAACTGGTAAATGATCATAGTTATTATAAATTTTAATATATTTATATTTTATCATAGATTTGTTGGGTCCATCTCATTGGGTGGCCTAAGCCCAAAGTTCTATAAGTTTGAGTAATTAAGCAAATAAGGAAAGATTGTAGACTTGAATGATATTAGCCAATAATATACATATATAAAAACAAAAGCATGTGGCCCTAGTCACCAAAAATCGCAAAAGACGAGAGAAGAAAAGAGAGAGAGAGTGGCGTGAAGAATTATTTTGGGGGCAAGGATTTCAATCTTTGATTGATCAATCGGAAGGCAATTTTAACTTCGTTTTTTCCTAAATTTGAAGGGTAAGTTCATGGCATCGCCCTCTACAACTCTACTAGTCTTGATTTTTTTTATTTTATCCTCCCATTGGCTATTATTTGAGATACCCTCTTGTTAGAGAGACAAATTTTAGGTTGTTACTATAAGCCAAGATTTTATAGATTCTAAATATTGGTAGCCTCTAGTATTATCTAGAGAAGAATTTGTGCTATAATCCCATTATTAATATAGTGGAAGGTTATATCAAACTACGGTCCTGTGATTTTTCCCGTTTTAGGTTTTCCACGTAAAAATCTGTGTCTTTTGTGGTTGGTTTATTGCTTTGGATTGTGTTGGTTTATTTTTCTGCTTATTTATTTGTAATACACATCCTGTTTTAATCACACAAAGAGGAAAAGAGATTGTTTCCACTTAATTTACAGCTACTTGTGTGAGTTCCTTTCCCAACAGAATGGTATCAGAGTGCCAGGTTGTGTTTTTATTACTTGTGTGGTTAAGATGGAGGAATCTTCGGCATGCATGATTAAATTGAAATAATGGACTTATGGTATTTGGAAGTCTAGAATAGAGGATTTGCTCTACATGAAAGACTTTCATGAACCCATTGAAGGCGAAGAAGCTAGACCAGCAAATTTAGATGATAAGAAATGGGCTCAATTGAACCAGAGGCCATGGGTACTATTAGGTCATGGATTGATCAAAGTGTGTACCAACATGTCGCAAAGGAATCCAGGGCTGATGTTCTTTGGAGAAATTAGAAATAATTTATGAGCAACCTACAGAACAAAGTCAATTTGATGAAAATGCTTGTTAACTTGAAATACGAGGAGGGGCGCAGTATAACTGAACACACTAGTGAGTACTATGCTTGGTTGATCAGTTGACTACTATAAAGATTATTCTAGATGATGAGTTGCAAGCATTGTTATTGTTTAGTTCTTTGCCTGACAGTTGGGAGACATTAGTGATGTCAGTAAATAATTCAATGCCGCATGGAAATTTAGATATGGTTACAGATAGGCTGCGGAATAAAGAATCTAAAATAAAGAGTGTTGAAGTGGTTCCCTTTGAGTCAGATACACTTATTTCAGAAAAATAAGAAAGACGGGGGGAGAAGCCAAAGCAAAAATTCTCGTTAGCAAAATAATGATAACCCAAAGGAAGATCTAAGTCCCAGAAGAGAAACATCAAGTGCTTTCACTGTCAGAAAATTGGTGAAGAAAAAGGCTGATGGCCAGAAGAATGACAAAGAGAACACTGCAACCATAGTTGATGGTGATATGGGTATTGTTTATGATGAGAGCTCTATAAATCTCACTTGCCATACCAGTGATTGGTGATTGATTCGGGTGCTTCGTTTCATGTTACTGCACATCGTGATTACTTCACATCTTATACTAATGGTGATTATGGCCATGGTCGAATGGGAAATGAAAGGGCATCCAAGATTGTGGGCATATCAGATATTTACTTGGAAACCAGTGTTGGCTATAAGTTGTTGCTTAAAGATGCCAGAAATGTACCAGATATTCGCCTTAATTTGATCTCCACAGGCAAATTTGATGATGATGGTTATTTTAACCAATTTGGTGAAGGAAAATGAACGTTCACCAAAGGCTCCCTGGTGTTAGCTAAGGGCAAGAAAGTGAACACTCTCTATATGATAGAAGCCAAGATCAGGAAAGAATATGTGAATGTGGCTTTAAAATATTCTAATATTGAGACATGGCATAAAAGGCTTGGTCACTATTGTTAATTTTAAGCAATAGGTTGTCAATGTGCAAGTGATAAGTGATTAGTATTGAGATTGTCTCCATAGGGATTAAAGTTATCAACCTTGCTACAGCAAGCTTATTCAGTTCAATTTTTATGTTTCAATACTAATAAATGAAAATTAATAAACTAAAATTCTAATATAACTTACACACTTAATAAACTAAATGCAAAATAAACAAACGTCAAACACAATGAAGTAGTTAATGACTAAAGTGTAGTTAGGGATCTAAACTCACTTAATGACTATTGACTTGTTTAACAAATTCTGGTTCAATTACTACAGCATCTACTACAGCACTGGGCAGAATCCTAATGTATCCTCAGCAGTCACCTGTTGAATATATTATATCTATATGCTTCCTAACAATGATCAATTGTTAAGCCACATCTAGATATAGCATTACACGTTCTGGAATCTATTAATCCTATAAGGTGAATCCCTATATCTAGTTCTTCACTAATTCTAGATTAAACATGGCCCTATTCAAATTGATGATAAATAAATTCAGGAAACCCAGTCTAAAATCAATTATTGCTTTGATTTGTTCGACTAAGCAGTCATTTTTGAAGATCTAACCTAGCTTGTATCCACTAAATGGGTGGTCAGTCGAAATAGGGAATTAAATTAAGCATAATCAAAACAAAATGCTGTGACAAACACAGAGCAACAATAATATAAGTCAATTCATCATTAAGTTTGTTTATAACCCAACTACATTAAAAATTTAGTTCATACGCAATAGAGAAAAAATACTAAAATTGGTTTAGCCATTGAAAACATCCTTAAAAGAAATAAAACAAGAAAAAAAGGAATTAAAGGATGAGAATTGAATCTCAAATTATCACTCTTGATATGTTGCAGTCTATGCTTCTTGTTCTCTGAATGATTATGCTGCAACCTTCGATTTTTCTCTCTTTATTTGTTTCCTTAATTCACAAGGAATATTATGTGTATGTGACGCTCCCTCTCTTTTCTTGATGTGTAATCTTCTTTTTATTCATGTGACTTAGGGTTACCCCTCACAAGGTTAAGAATCGTGGTAGATCTGTATTATGCTTGCCTCACACGTTAAGGAATTCACTTACCACATTAGCCCTACTTATCCCACGCTTATCTTGAATCAGCCTTGTATTTTATTGCTACAGACTTGCTGTAGCAACTCTGCAACATCTTCACTGTTGTAACTTGAATTATTTAATCTATTCCTTAGATCTTTATGATTCCTTTTGGCTTTATTATTACAGCATCCATCGATAGAAATTGGACAACTTGATCTCCTACAAAAATGCCATAAATGAGAACAAATAATAAGCCTAACCGCTTTAAATTAATAAAATCAAATTTAAATAAGTGCTTATACAAAATATAACTAAAAATTGATGTAAAAGATAAATATTTCTCTAAGTAGTCATAATTTAAACCTAAAAGTACTATGATAACTCTCATTTCATAGAGTTATCAGTCATATTGGTGAGAAATGGTTGGAAACTCTTGTCAGAAAAGGATTTCTACCCAGCTTCGCAAGTATGTCCCTTAAGACTTATGTTTCTTGCTTAGCTGGAAAGACACATAGAGTAGCTTTTAAAAGCTTTTCCCCATCTAGAAAGTCGTATATGCTTGATTTGATTCACACTGATGCTTGCATGATGCAAACTATATCAATAGAAGGTGCATTTTATTTTGTAACTTTTATTGATGACTGTCCTAGAAATGTGTGGGCTTTTGCTTTGAAATCTAAAGACTAGGTGTTTGATACATTTAAGTTCTTTCATGCTTATGTTGAGAGAGGGACATGATGAAAATTTAAATGTGTTAGGGCAGATAATGGTAGTGAGTACAGAGGACCATTTGAGCAGTGTTATAAATCCCATGGAATCAGACTTGAGAAGACTATACCAAAAACTCCTTAGCAGAATGGTGTTGTAGAAAGGTTGAACAGAATAATTGAAGAAATGATTAGATGTATGCTTTCTGATGCCAAGCTTCTTAAATCTTTCTGGGCAGAGGCTATGCATACTGCAGTACCTGAGAGAGTTTGGACTGGGAAAGATGTTTCTTATAAACACTTGAGAGTGTTTGGTTGCAGAGCATATGTTCATATCCTTAAAAATGAGTGGTCGAAACTTGATGATAAAGTCAAGAAATGAATTTTCTTAGGCTATGGGCATGAAGAATTTTAAGTATAGATTATGGGATCCAGTGGCAAATAAACTCATCAGAAGTAGAGATGTCGTGTTTCTTGAAGATCAGATAGTTAGTGATGAAGAGAAGAGTGATGAGTTTCAGACATCTCCAGAGATTCTTATTATTCCAACTTCAGTTTCTCTGCCTGTAGTTTATGATGATCATGAGGGAGCTGAAGAGGATAATAATGATGGTCCATCAGAACTAGTTGAGCAAGCACCTGCACTACTAATTGAGCCAAAATTAAGGAAATCCACTAGAGACATGAGTACGTGATGGTTACAGATGGAAGGGAGCTAGAATGTTTTGAAGAAGCTATGTCTCATCCGTAGAAAAATGAGTGGGTTAAAGCTATGCAAGAGGAGATGAAATCCTTGAATGAGAACCACACCCATGACTTAGTAAAGCTTCATAAGGGAAAGAGGGCACTAAAAAACAAATGGGTTTATAGGTTGAAGACTGAAAATAACTCACAACAGCGGTACAAATCTAGGTCGGTTGTGAAGGGTTTTAGTTAGAAGAAAGGTTTTAATTTTGAAGAAATATTTTCTCCTATAGTGAAAATGTCTTTTATCTGAGTTGTTCTGGGATTAGCAGCTAGCTTGAATTTAGAGATTGAACAACTTGATGTAAAGACAGCATTCTTGCACGGTGACTTAGTGGAAGAAATATACACGGAGTAACATGAAGGGTTCAGTGTCAAAGGCAAAGAAGAACTTGTGTGTAAGTTGAAAAAAAGTTTGTATGGCTGAAATAAGCACCAAGATAATGGCACAAGAAGTTTGATTCTTTTATGTAGAATTATGGCTTCAGCAAGACTATGTCTGACTATTGTGTTTTTGTGAAGAAGTTTAGCGATAATGATTTTATTATTCTTTTGCTTTATGTGGATGAAATGTTGATTGTTGGCCAAGATGCTAGTAAGATTGATAATCTGAAGAAAGAGCTTAGCAATCTTTTACGATGAAGGACTTGGGACCGACAAAGCAAATTCTTGGCATAAAGATTTCTCGTGATATAAAAGCTGGGAAGTTATGGTTATCTCAAGAAGTATATGTTGAAAGGGTTCTTGAATGATTTAACATGAGCAAGGCAAAATTTGTTTGTTCTCCACTTGCAGGCCATTTCAAGCTTAGTTCTGAGCATTGTCCTACAAGTAAGAAGGAGAACCAAGAGATGAGAGGCTCTCCTTATGCTTCAGCAGTTGGCAGTTTGATGTATGCTATGGTTTGTACAAGACTAGATATTACTCATGCAATTGGTGTAATCAGTCAGTTTCTCTCTAATCTTGGCAAAGAACACTGGATAGCAGTGAAGTAGATTCTTAGATATCTTAGAGGCACCTCCAGAGCATGTTTATGTTTTAGTTGTGACAAACCTGTGTTACAAGTGTACACAGATGTAGATATGGCAGGATATGTTGATTCCAGAAAATCCTTATCAGGATATTTGCTCGCCTTTGCAGGGGGAGTAGTTTCATGGTAGTCCAAACTTCAGCAGTGTGTTGATCTGTTGATAACTCTATGAAATGAGAGTTATCATGGTATTTTTAGGTTTAAATTATCATTACTTAAAGAGTTAATAACGAGTCTTTTATCCTATTTTTAATTACATTTCGTATGAGTATCTAATTAGGTTTAGTTTTAATAATTTTATATGTTTTATATCATTATGTGCTCTAATTTTGTGCATTATTATAGGTGATCCAAATAAGTCAGATTCTATTGATAGATGCTGCAATAATAGAGTTGCAAAGAATGACAAAAAGCTGATGTGTAGAAAAAATAAATCAAGTCTGAAGCATTTTTTGCTACAGCAAGGCAGAAGTTGCTGCAGCAATCGTTGCTGCAGCAACCCTGTAGCATGCAAAAACTGGACATACATGATTTTGTGCGAGTTAAGCAACTAAATTATGTGCAGCTGATTATTATTTGGTGGATAAAATAGAGCGGACATGGCATGCATTAATCTAAAGGAAAAAATTTTCCTTAATTAGGAAAATATAATGATTTATACTAATAGAATCCTAATACGAGTCAAAGTTCATTTCCTAGAGTCCTAATGATATATGGAGATTTTCTTGCCTTTTGGAAAACCCTAAATATATAAAAGGGAGCATGTTTTTACTGAAGAAGGAGGCAGCCGTCACACACACAAAAACCCTAAACAAATCAAGAGAAGACGACAAGAGGAGTTTGAAAGAAAAGGAGAACAAATCGCATCATACACAAGAGAAGCTTCTTGGATTTCAAGCTTTATCTTTATCTTCTTCTATTTCTTGATTTTATTTTTATTGAAAATGAATTCAATGGCTGAACCGTGTATTTTTATTTATTTATTGAGTATGAACTGAATTTTTATGTAGTTGGGTTATAAACGATCTTAATGATAATTTGACTTACATTATTGTTGCTTTAGTATTTGCTGCAGCATTTTGTTTTGATTGTGTTTAATTTAATTCTTTATTTTAGCTGATCACCCATTTAGAGATACAAGCTAGGTTTGATCCTCAACAGGGACGGCTTAGTGGAAAGAATTAAAGCAATACTTGATTTTAGATTGAGTTAGTTTCCTTAGTTGATTTATTATCAACTTAAATAGGACCATGCTTGATTTAAGATTAGTGAAAAACTGGACATAAGGATTCACCTTGTAGGGTAAATAGATTCAAGAGCGTATAATTCTATATTTAGATGTTGGCTTAGTAATTGATCACTGCTAGGTTGCATATAGATATAAGAATCCAATAGGTGAAAGATGAGGATACATTAGGAATCTACCCAGTGCTGTAGACGATGCTGTAGCAGCTGGACGTAAATTGTTAAAAAAGTCAATAGTCGTTAAGTGAGTTTAGATCCCCAACTACCTATTAGCGATTGATTATTTCTTTGTGTTGACGTCTGATTTCTTTTAACTCTTAGTTCGTTAGTTATTTAATTTTATTTTAATTTCAACTCAAATTATTTTAATTTACTTTTATTAAATTATTAAATCAACTCAATTTATTTTAATTTACTTTTATTAAACTATTAAAAGTTGCACTGAATAAGCTTGCTGTAGCAAGGTTGATAACTTCAATCCCTGTGGAGACGATACTCAACACTTATCACTTTATTACTTGTTATGTACATTTACGCACTGACATTTATTGCATAAAATTAATAACATCTGTCTACTACAGAAGCAGAGTATATTCCAATCACTGAAAGTTGCAAAGAAACCTTGTGGATGAATAATTTCCTACAAGAGTTGTGTGTGAAATAAGACAGTTATGTGGTGTACTGCGATAGTCAGACTACCATTCACTTGGCAAAGAATTCAACATACCATTCGAAATCCAAGCATATGATGTGAGATATCATTGGATACGAGACTTGGCTGAGGAGAAACAGTTGAGGCTTGAGAAGATTCACATAACTGAGAATGGGTTAGATATGATGACAAAGTCGTTACCCAAGGAGAAGCTAAAAAGCTGTAAGCAGAGAGCAGGCTTGGTGGCGCCTTCCATATGATCTGGAAGGGGAGATTTGTTGGGTCTATCTCATTGGGTGGCCTAAGCCTAAAGTTTTATAAGTTTAGGTGATTAAGCAATTAAAGAAAGCTTGTGGACTTCGATGATATTAGTCAAATAATATACACACATAAAACAAAAGCAAGCGGCAGCCCTAGTCACTAAAAATCGCAAAAGACGAGAAAAGAAAAGAGAGACAGTGGCGTGAAGAATTATTTTAGGGTATGGATTTTATCTTTGATTGATTAATTAGAAGGCGATTTTAACTCCGTTTTCTTCTAAATTTGGAGGGTAAGTTCCTAGCATCGCCCTCTATAATTCTACTGGTCTTGATTTTTTTATTTTATCCTCTCGTTAGCTGTTATTTAAGATGCTCTCTTGTTAGAGAAACAGATTTTATGTCTGTAAGCCAATATATTTTAGATTCTTGATATTGGAAAGCCTATAGTATTATCTAGAGAAGAATTTGTGTTGTAATCTCATTATTAATATAGTGGAAGGTTATATCGAACTACAGTCCCGTGGTTTTTCCCGTTTTAGGTTTTTCACGTAAAAATTTATGTCTCTTGTGGTTGGTTTATTGCTTTGGATTGTGTTAGTTTATTTTTCTACTTATTTATTTGTGGTACACATCCCGTTTTAATCACACAAAGAGGGAAAGAGATTGTTTCCGCTTAATTTATAGCTGCTTGTGTGAGTTCCTTTCCCAACAAGATTTTAAAAGATTTACTTTACTATTATAAAATAATTATTTTGATTCTTAATATTTTAGTTTTTATAATAAAAATGAATCAATTATGTAACATTAGTATTATTATTGTTATTGTATAGATAGGCTGAGCAAAAGGGAATTAGCCTAGTCCAATAGATTCTTTTGAAATGTTTCATGTGCGAAAGGATGGAACTTAGCCTAGTGACAAAGCTAAAGAACTGCATGTATGTTATTGTTTTTTTTTAATTTCAAAAGTGTGTATTATTATCATTACTGGATATGTTATATTTATCTAATTATTGTGTTCATATTTTGATAAGACACAAATAATATCAAAGAGGAATGAATTACATGAGTCATCTGATGAGGTCTCACTGAGAAAACAATGGGATATATAACTTAATGCAACAGGAGGTGTTAAGCATGGTCATGCTTTTGGAGGCCTTAAAACTAAGGATGTATATGGATCCACTTCAAGCCGACCTTGCAACAACAAAGAGAAATGTGTACAACTCGAGGAATGTGTTGAGTACTTTGCAAGTGGTGCAAGATCAATTAACTATCGTACAGAAACAAGTGGAAGATTTAGAAGCAAAGCAATCTCATTCTCAACCTGTTGTGGCTTCATCTTCAATGGTTTAATGTTCTTTTCAATATCAAATTTTTTTAATTTACATAATTCATTATCACTTAATTATGTTAAATACTCAATTAATTTTTCTTTATAGGATCCAATTGGAAATAATGACGTGGTGGTGCAAATTCTAAAAATAGTGGTGGTGGGAATTCTTATGATGATGGTGGCTCTGATTCAAATGACAACGGTGGTGCTGATTCAGAGGATGATGGTGATGCAAATTTAGATGATGATGGTTATTGTATGCTGATTCAGATGGCTTTGATTGTATTTGATATTTATATGATTTATAGCATTTGAAAATAATATAATAACGCTTTTTTTTAATGAAATGTTTTTGGACAATATGAATGGTGACAATTTAGATTGAATTGTTTAGGAAAATTCATTCATTTTATAATAATGTTGATCAAATAAAATCTATTTTCAACAGTCATATATTCTTAATAATTTTAATAGATAGTTGAAATAATTATTGTTCCAATTGTCAGTGACAATTAATAAAATAAATTCCAACTGAGTAGATTATTTTCAATTGTCTAACCCTGTTAAAAGTAGAGATTTCCAACAAAGATATGTCATAAAAAATAACAGTTTTCGGACTATGAATATATCATTTATAATGTAGCAATTCAATTACAAATATTACTTATTTCGACTAATATTTAGTATTTTCGATCTTAAAATCAATTAGAACAATATGTTGTTCCAGCTACAGTTTAGCTTTTTTAGCTGTCCTTGCCCATCAAAATTAATGTATTTTTGACAGCCATATTTAATTGAAATTGCTATTACAAAAGCTACCACCAGAGCATATTGAAAATAGTATTTTGGACGGCTCAAAGTGATCATAAAAATTATTCATTAGTTGTGTGTCTATATTATTTCTGATGTGCATTTATCACTTTTCAATGGCTAATTTTGCTCCAAAAAAAGCATATTTATGGCGGCCAGTTGGAAAAAAAATATTTCTACCCTAGGTATTATCGACGGCTTGCGACTGCCTTTAGCCGTTGAAAAAACACATTTGCAACTGCATTTCACTTGTTCTGACTGTATTCATCAATCACAAAAAATAGTTTTTCTTGTAGTGATATCTCCTCAATCAAACAAATCTTGGTTTAAAAATCCTTCGAAAGTGTTTTTTTTTTTTACAATTTTGAAATAATAGATAAACAATAATGGTATGCTTACTCAATTGGGATACTTATCAACTGATTTCGTAAATGATGTGGCATTATTTGATTTCGTAAATGATATGGCATTATTTAAAAATTGCTTATTTTATAAGTTTTTCCATTTTGACACTAGTTTTTAAAAGCTTATAGGGTTGTTTTTTAATAAGTAGCTTATTAAATAACCTACCATACATTTTTACAATTTATTATAATCTTAATATTTTAATAAAAAGACAATTATATTTTATTTTTTCATAAACCCTAATATACAAATAAAAAATAATTTAAACTTATGTCTATTTTAATTATTATATAATAAAACAATACTTCTGTAATCTCAGCCTTTGATTTTTTCTGCCACTGCTGCAGTTCCGGATGCCATTATAAATAAAGCGGCTGCTGAATTTGTAGATGGTAATTGTAACTAGCAGTGGGATAATTTCAGTCACTTGCTTCCAAACAACATCCTTTTGAGAATTGCTTCATTTCATCCTCCCATGCACAACAAAGGTGACGATCAAGTGTATTGGGCTGAGTCAAACCAAGGGATATTCACTGTGAAGTCTGCCTACAATGCCATTTCTAATGATCAGAACGTAGATGAAGATAACAATTGGGATATTATTTGGCGTTGGCAGGGCCCCCAGAGCATTCGCACTTTTCTTTGGCTGGTGACACACAATAGATTGAAAACGAAGTCTGAGTTAGTAAGGAGACATATTACAACTGATCATAGTTGTGATCGTTATGTCTGTTCGGTGGAAGATACGCTGCATGTTATTAAGGACTGCATGATTGTGAAACGGGTTTGGAATTTTTTTATCCTTGAGGACATACGCCAATTGTTCTTCTCTCTTAATTTAAAGGATTGGCTTTGGCATAATCTGAAGAGTAAAAGGTTGCTGGGTTCTTAGTTAAAATGGGATACTTTCTTTGAAGTGGCTATTTGGCGCCTTTGGTTTTGGAGGAATCAGTTTCAGTTCAAACATGTTTCTGTAGATAGTACGAGTATAGTCAACGATATTCTTTCCAGGGCTGAGGAGATTCACCATCTAAACAACTCATCTTTGATTAAGTTTCACAAGAGAACCGAGAGCTGGATTAGCTGGAGTACACCAATTTGGCCTTGGTGCAAGCTTAACACTGATGGGGCTCGTAAGCAGAATGGTGCAGCTAGCGCTGGCGGTTTGGTTCGTGACCATAATGGGACTTCGATCACTGGATTTGGTGTCAATATAGGGCACTGTTCAGTAACCATAGCTGAATTATGGGGGCTCTTTCATGGTCTTAATACAGCGTGGCAGCATGGGTTGCGAAGGGTGATGGTGGAAGTGGATAGCCAGTGTGTGTCTACAAATGAGTATTCTCCTCTACTCCGATCCTTAAAAGACCTTATCAAGCGTGATTGGCATGTCTCAATTCGCCATTTTTATTGTGAAGGTAATTTCGCTGCAGACTTCCTAGCAAACTATGCTTTATCTCTTCCTCTCAGTTTTCATCTTTTTCCTACTACCCTTACTAGTGTTGGATCTTTTATCACTCATGACACGTATGGGGTTGCTCACCCCCGTCTTGTATTACTTTAGCTCGTTTTAGAGCCCCTATGAATCAAAAAAAAAAAATTTACTAAACATATATACTTTATTTTTCAAACTAGCAGCAAGCACAACAATAAGTTTACAAACACCAAGTTATTTTTTTAATTAGCAGCTTATTTTATCCGCATAGCAGAAGCAACTTATTTCATCAGTCACCGTAATCTTAAATTGGCCCAATCCAAAGTCCAAACTGAGTAAGTATAACATTACTCATATGAAAGAGTTAAAATTATCAATAATGATAGAGCTATAAACTATTTTGTACAAACTAGTGTGTACAAACTGATGTGGCATGAATAGATTGGTTGAAAAGTGATAATTATTTTTTTTTAAATTATGTGGGTCCATGAGAGTTTTATTTAATCAATCTATTCATGTCTCATTAGTTTGTACACACTAATTTGTACAAAATAATTTATAGCTCTATCATTACTCTAAAATTATAAATCAGTTATAAATTAGTGTTTTTATGTTATTTCATATTATCGTTAAATAAGATTTAATTAACATACTACTTTTCTCAAGAAAAAAAAAAAAAACTAACATGGTCTAATGGTGGGTATTAGGAGTCTTTTTGTCTCAATTTTTAGATTGATGGTTGGAGTATTCCCATGTACATTCTTGAGGTTGATTTTATTTTTTAATATTTAAGAATAGATCCGACCCATTTTTAATCCAGTTATGTGAATTGCACCAACACAAATTTTTTTTGGTAGGCTCCCATAATTCTGATAGTAAATATTATAATGTAATAAAATAATTAAAGTATATATGCTAAAATAAATCCTTAAAAACCATTATATTGAATAAATGTGTGATAATATATTATTGCAAATTTTTAAATATAAGTAATTAAAGTTCAAAATCTGCCCAACTATTTTTGACAAAATATACACGTTAAATAAGAAAAATGAGAAATGGTCACATTTTGTAAATCATCATTATTCTATCATCTTAAAAAGAAAAAATTAAATTGCTCACATTTAAAAATCTAGTGTTTTTTCTTAAGAAATAATGCTAGTTTTGAAATTTCAATTATGGATCCGAAAGTTGAGTCAATTTGACTATTAGACCCAAAGTCCCAAAACGCCCCAAGCTTCGCCTTCACTAAAGTCACACCACTTGAACACCGAGTTAGGGTTACGGCGAACTTTCTACACAGACGCAGAGAGACTTTAAACTCGACCATCTGTCAGTACAAAGCAATAAAGAAAGAGCGAGAGAGAGACAGAGAGACACGCCATGGACATGCAAAGCGACTTTGATAGATTACTCTTCTTTGAGCACGCTCGCAAAACCGCCGAAGCTGCCTACGCCAAGGACCCTCTCGATGCGGATGTTCGTTTATATTCTTTTCTTTGATCCGCTCCTTTGTTTTTTCGCCTTTTATTTTAATTTCATTATCTGGGTTTGTTTGGTTTCTGAGAAATTCTGGGAAAACAATTGAAGTTCCTTTTTTTTTTAATTGTTTTTGTGGCTTGTTGGTGCAGAATTTAACGAGATGGGGCGGTGCTCTTCTGGAGTTGTCTCAGTTTCAATCCGTTCCAGATTCAAAGAAGATGATTTTAGGTGCTTATACAAATTTATATTTAATTTTTTTGAAGTCATGAGTTTTTGTTTGGATAACTGACAACTATACATGTGATTAATGGGCTACTGATTATTGGATTGCTAAGTTTGTTAATATGGAATTGTTATTTGATGATGTGCCAGATGCAATTTCAAAGCTGGAAGAGGCGTTGATGGTTACCCCCAACAGACACGACACATTATGGTGTTTGGGAAATGCTCATACTTCTCATGCTTTTTTGACTCCTGACCAGGATGAGGCCAAGGAGTATTTCAATAAGGCAACTCAGTACTTTCAGCAAGCAGTTGATGAGGTATTGTTTTTTCTATTTGCAGTGACACGTAAATATTAGATACTATGATATGCGTGAAATAATCATAGATTTGGTATTTGTTTTGGCAGGAACCCTCGAACGAGCTTTATCAGAAGTCTTTAGAGGTGGCTGCAAAGGTACTCCTTTATCATTTGTTTTGTCAATTAACGTTTGCCGAAGATGCTTATGTTTTATGTGGTTGATCTTTTAGTTTCTCTCATATGATAGTTTGGAGCAAGTTTTGTTCATAAATTTGGTCCGACTTCAATTTTCAAATACAGTACATAATTCAATTATTATTTTGGGTTCTACATTTAGTGAGGAAAGATGGATTCTGATCCCATACTCTGATAAAAATGCTGTTTGAGCAAGAGCAGGGGTGATTGTGGATATTGATTGGATGTTAGGTGAATATGTCTTCTAGGAAAATCTTAAGGATGTCTTTTCAAATTGCAATATGCTATGTGGAATTGGATGGGTGGTTGCCATTGAAATATATGGCAACTTTCTCTTATGAGTTTTTGGTGAGTAAGGTGAGAAATAGATATTAGAGTTTTCTGAAATGTTGATGGGAAATTGGAAATGAATTGGTTCTTGAATTCTGCTAGAGATTGCTTTGCGGTTACATAACTATAGCTGCATTTCCCATTGTTTTGATTTATTTGAATAAAACATATAATTTGTTTTCTTTTATCAAGTTCTTGATGTAAATGAGTAACTTATAATGCTTGTTCTGTTGGAAGCATTAAAGTGACAGTGTCACAATCATGTGGAATTATTGGATAGAAGTGTCTGGATGCATTCAGGTGGTTCAAGGACTCGATCATCTTAAGATGGCTGTTTCACCTTTTATGAGTTGTTTGAGTTCCATTTAGGTTTGCTAGTTACAGAACTAATTGACTTAAGGTTGTATTAAGTTTTGAGTGTTTCAATATTCTTTGTAAAAGAAATGGCCATTTGCCATGCCTATTTATCACATCTATAATGTGCTTGTTTATTGTTATAGAAATGTCAGTAGAAAACTCTGTATGCTATTGGCTCCACAAAGATTTGTTCTGTATACAGTATCTAAGTACTTATTAATTTTGAGTTTTCTCTGCTAGATTGATACCATATTGTTGTCTGTTTGTGTCCGTAGGCTCCAGAATTGCACATGGAAATCCACAAGCATGGTTTAGGTCAACAAGGAATGGGGGCATCTACTGGACCTTCATCTACTTCTTCGGGTGCAAAGGTGATAACCAAAAGCTTTTTATTTTTTATTTTTATTTGCAGTTAATATGCTTGTGCTGTGGTTTTTTCTTGCTATTAATGATGTGTATTGCAATGCGTCCTTCTATCATAATTCTTTCTATGTTGTCTATTCAGCATTATATTTGTAAATTGATAGAAATTTTTTTAATAACAACTGTTGCTTGAGAGTTTTGGAGGATAAAGAGGTCAGATATGCTTTTGCCTTGTATCTCTGTTGACATGCATGTGTCTTCTGTGTTGCATGTGCAACATTGTTCAATAATTAATAGGCTGTAGGATTACCATGGTTTAAAATATGGGATGTTGTATGATCCTAATTGCTTGGATTGGTGCCTTGACTATAATTTTTCCCGTCCCTTTTACAAATCACCATGCCTAGTGCACATGCTGATTTGTGTATACCTGTTTATTGTGCATATACATGTGGGTGGGGAGAGATTGCATGTTTGGCCTGAGATTTATGCCCCAGTGAGGGACATGCAAATTGTAATTACTTTTACTGTTTTTGTTTGTTAAGGTCTGCATTGACTATTTTGTGTCGGTTAGTGTATTCGTTACGTGTGGTTGTCATCAAAGATGAAGATTATTGCTTCAGAAGTTGCTCGATCATTTAATGCATTCTCTGTCCTTAAGTAAGATGGCTAATTACTTCTTTTTTCTCTCTCACTTGCAGACTTCAAAGAAGAAGAAAAGCAGTGATCTCAAATATGACATATTTGGATGGGTAATCCTGGCTGTTGGAATTGTTGCATGGGTTGGATTTGCAAAATCCCATATGCCTCCCCCTTCCCCTACCCCTCCTCGATAAGTGGGAGGAACATGGTTTGGTTCGCGCCTCTGGCACTTTGAGGTTTCGATATCCACACAGTCCTATTGAGCTATCTGATTCTGGGAGAATTGAGAATTTTCTGTGCTGTATCGATCCTTTTAGTTATTATTTTAGTCGGTACTGATTTTCCCTGTGTAAGCCATTATGAATAAGTGTTAAGAGCTATATCTATCTATATCCGTCTTTTATATGGAAATCATTGAAAATCTGTATTTATTTTAATTATTGACTGCATTTGTTTATTCATCCATCCACCCACTTATGTCGTCAAATATATTTTGGGTGTTAAAATAAGTCGAAGGTTATTGTTTACCTCTGTATTATTATTATTATTATTTTCATTTGAATGCAATTATTTATTTTTGAAGAATAATAAAAATAGGAAATGCATTTAATGGAAAAGGGTGTAGATTTCTCCTAATTACTATGCGACGTCGTTTCATCATCGACAAGTCCTGACGTGGCGAGTCCAGTGGACTCGCAAGAGAAAACACGAAGGTTCACGTTGATCCGTGGGTGAGGGTGACGTGGCACTAAAAAACAAAGACTGAGAAACTGAAAAGCAAAGGGAGCTCGCTCTCTCGCAGTCTCTCTTCGCGCACTCGCAGTCTCTCTTTCGTTGGGACTTGAGAGCTAACGAAAATGGCGGAAACCAAGTTGTACGGTGGCGATGCATCATTCCTGCTACGCTCGCACTCACACTCATTCGAAGCAGCAACACGCCGAGCCGCGCCGTTCCCAAGCCGAGTCTCCTTCGTCTCTCCCAAGCCCAAACCCTCTCGTTTCCGAATCTTAGCCATGACTGTTAAAAGAAGCCCTAAGCGCCTTAAATACTCCGCTCCTCGCTTCACCAAGGTCGTCTTCTCTCTTTATCTCTCGCGCTTCTCATTTTAGTTTCTTTTATTAATTTAGGAAAATGTTAAGACTTAAAATAAACTTGTGGACTATAATGTGCCACGTCATTGCTTGCATGAATGTATAACCGTGTTAACGTAAAACCCTAGCGTGTTGTTGTTGTGCTGTCTACCGTCTACTGAGAAATAGTATAAACTGCCTTATTATATACACTTGTATGGTACAATCCTTGTGAAATTTTTTGTTACTAAACCCTTTGATTTGGAGATTTCTTGTGTGGGTAAATGATTACTGCTAGAACACTGAGTGGATTAGTGCAATTTTTCCTGGTTCCATAATTAATAGGTTCGGTATAAGAGTTCAGTATGACTTGTTATTGACTCGAGCGTTGAATGATGTTTTTTCTTTCATAATAATATTAGGAAGGCGGATTGATGTATGTTGAAGCTGACCCATCAGGAGCTGACAGTTGGAAATTGGAACCAGTTGTTGAACTTTTGAAAGAAGGAGCTGTGGGGGTCATTCCTACTGACACTGTGTATGCCACTGCCATTTGCCTCATCCTCTATGCTGTTAGTTACTTTAAAGCTGTGTTGTGTTATCAATGTACTTTGTATCTTTATCAGGGTAGTCATTGTTGAAGGTTGGGAAGCTATAGTTGTAAATTTATATTTCTGCATGCAATTGTGGGTTATTTTGACTTTTGAGCAAGTTATATGCATCATTATCAGCTTGTAGGCTAGTTGTTAATTTATAAAGAAGATTGCATACTATCAGAAAGACTGAAAATTGACTTTTTTGAATCCTGAAACTATTTAAACTTCTGTTATAAATTCATCACCGTTGTGATTCCTACCAGAAATTACATTATCCCCTACTTAGTGGGTGTATTAGAGGAAATGAGATTAAAAAAAAAAAAAAAAGTAGTTCTTCAATTTTACATCCCTATGTTGTTTGGCTTGATCGGAGGTTTTTGTGTTCTTTGGTTCAAAATAATGAATTGCCATTCCTCATGAATTCAATATGAATTAAAATATTGAATCAGTCCAGCGCAATAACATTACCGGATTGAAATATTCAATCGTGATCCTTCTTTTTTTTTAAACTCTGAAAGGATGTCAATTGTTCCTATGTTCTCAGGTATGCAATAGTTTGTGATTTGAAGAGCCATTCAGCGATTGAACGTTTACGCAGGTAATTGGTGTTGTTTTTCTTGTACAAACTTCATTTCTATCTTGCTTGGTGACCCTCTTTCGTATTTTTTCCAATTGCAGGATAAAGAATGTAGAACCCTCTAAGGCAAGAAAGATTGCTTCTCGTCTGTTACCATGTTAATTTAATCTCTACTCCCTTTATGAAATGTTAAGATATTTTTTTAATTTTCTTTATCTGGAGGTTGATGCAGAAAGCATAGCATGAGAAACTTGTTCGATTGGGATGCAGTTTGGGATTAATTTTGTTGGCTTGGATTCCAAGGGTTTCTTTTTTCAAAATTTTGTATAGCTTTTGGTGTTCTACACTGTAGAGAAGGTTTTAGTTTGTGGACCTCTGGTTCACTTTTGTTATTATTCCCTTCTAATATTCTATAAAAGTTTCTCCCTTTCCTATAAAAAAAAAAAGGAAATTTTGTTTGCCTTAATCTCCTTTACATTCAATTTTTTAACTATCCTTTACAATTTTGATGTCTCCTCCTAATTTTTGCAGCCTTTAAGTATCTTATGCCGCTCTCTCCGAGATATAGACACCTATACAACTGGGTTCTCTCGTGGTGATGGCCAAGGACATGCAAATATTTTTCGAGCTGTTAAGCATTGCTTACCTGGGCCTGTAAGAATATCTTCTTTACCCATTGTTAGTGCTAGCAACAAACTCTATGGTCTCCATGAATGTCATTGTTGAGCTTGTATAACGGCTATGCATTGTTGTATGTGGAGAATAGAAGGGAGGCTGAAGCAGGACCCACCATCCAATGCCTTTTCACATGCATTGCTTCTAATGTTTGTGATATTTTCATTTTAACATTATATTGATGGATTGAGACTTCACAGTGGACATTTAAAGTGAAAAAAGGTTTGAAAAAACGAATTTCTATGATCACTTCTTCATCTTGAGAATTTTTGGCAAAGGACAGTTTCGTTTTCCGGCCAACTCTGTTCCGAGTTCCTTATCTTTACATATTGTGTCAAATTTATGATCCTATTGCAACTGAAATTCATTTGTACCGTGCTTTTGTGGGTACCTTGGTCTCCTTCCTTTTAGATGGAATTTATCCTGACAAAGTTTCTATGGAACAGTATACTTTTATTTTAACTGCCAGCAAAGAATTGCCTAAAAAGTGTGTAAGATATGGGACTACGACAGCCAAATATTCTTTGAGAAAACATGTGGGTGTCCGTATTCCTAATGACACCATATGCCAAGCAATACTACAAAAGATGGATGCTCCATTAATCTCCACAAGGTTGGTTTGGTTTATATATACTAACTTTGCTAGAAGAAATGTAACAGTTACAGGAAAACAGGTTTAACTTATATATTTTTACCCTCCCGTCTTTTCATTCTTTTAATTACTGATGCAATCAACTCTGATGAGGCAACTCCTTTTCCATAAGTGATGACTTAGCCGGTTAAACAACTCTGATGTGTCTTTGCTATAATTATGATCCTAAACTGAACTTTTGATTTTTGTACCAGTGTGAAGTGGCTAAAGGAAAATGAATGTATGGTAGATCCAGTTGTAATAGCTGATATATATGGACCAGAGGTATGATTTTGATTAATGAGAAGAAATTCATATTTCTCAAATCAAAATTTTACCAGATTTCTGTTCAAGTATATTTATTATAGCTAATTCAAGACCAGCTTATGTACAATGTCAGAGATCTATCTGTCTTGTTCTTGCTTTTAATAGTGTATTTTTCCTTCTTCTAGGGCCTTGATTTTGTTGTTGATGGTGGTGTAAGAGTGGCAGAACCTTCCACTGTGGTTAACATGACTGGGACTTCTCCAAAAATCATACGGCAAGGAAAGGTACATAATTGTTTAATTTGATCCTATGTGGGTCAACTTTTGTGAATTATTGGAAAACAATACTGAGTTAGGAGTGTGTTGATGCCTCTGTTTTCTCTGTGAATTGGGGAATTCAGGGACCTAAACTATACTGGATGGAAGAGGAAGATGCTAATTCAACTGCAATTGAAGATCTAATCCCTTCAGCAACCTAAAAATCTACCATGCATCTTTACATAACCCTGTACAGAATTATAGTTCATCTGCTTTCAAGGTTGAATTACTACTTTTTCTGACATTGACATTCTGGTTTTGGGTTGGAGAACTGCCATCACCCTGCATGCCGAATTTGCATGTTTTGTAAATGTCTGGTCAATAAATGCTACACTGGAGAAAGTTTGGGTAAATCCGAAAATACCTAGGTCGGTCAGAGCTTACAGTAAATGTTGTGTACACCTGCTCATGTACTCTGGTGCTTAAATAAATGGCCTCGAGGCCAATCAAATTCGACCGTGAAGCTTTTGTTAAGTTGAATATCATTGATGGTTATTAATTAACTCGTTTTATTTTCTGCGATGAGCTTGCAAGTACCAATACCATGTCCAGTTGGAGACCCTTTATAATAAATTAGAAGATAGAAAATCCAGAAAGAGACTGATCTTGAGAGGACCACTTGTTCCACCCATAATCAATTTGATTTCATAGTTGTTACTTGTTATCGATTCAGGCAAATGGTACTGCACAAGAGCTGATGGTCCATCGTGGTATTTAAGTACCTATGTGTAGTTGAATTACCGGAGGGCACAGGGCACCCATTTTTCTCTCCTCTCCTCATCAAATTGACTGTTCCCTGGAATACATGGGAAGCAATAAATTTTCCCAACTGATGAGAAATATGTTGCCGGGGATTTTGGCAATTCAAAGTCATGAATAATAAATTAAGAAATTAATCAGTAACGGCCACATATTGTTGAATAATCTCGCCGCAGGCATATCAACTTGCATTTTATACACTGAAGTACTTCCTGTGAAATGAAATACAGAATTTACGAAAGCAGAATATAATTTAATTTTTTCTTAATTAAGATTACAACATCAAGAAACCTAATTTATATAATGAGATCGCTACATTCGGAGCAAAATTAACATATTTTGGTGTCTGATGTTTTGTTCATAGCATTGGCAGTGAGTCTTTAATGCAAAAACCGTAAATCTGAAATCATCTTTGAGGATTCATCTTGTTTGGAAATTTTTGCAAGAAGTTGAGCAATAATGCAGCAGCAGCAAGACTTCTCCTTCAGGTTATTATATTTAGGAAAAATAAATAAATAGATAAAGACAAGAAAACATCACAATAAATAATAAAGGTCTAGAGCTGGCCAGTGGTAGTTAATGAGGGGCGTGAACTTCTTTAAATAAGCAGTTATGGCACTGACAAGAATAGCTGTGGAGTTAGTTGGTATTAGCTCTTTTTGTAGTTGTTGGATTTAAAAGCCATGGAGAAGAGCAATATTAGATACCAACCCTTTCAAGCTGCATTTCTCGTGGCTCCCAGCAAAGCAATTAAAAGTTCATCTTCTTTGTTTCTGCTTAAATGTGAAGTATTTTCAAGTTCCTGTAATGGGGTGGTTCAAGTTTCTTGAACTAAGTGGTTGTCTTGCAGTGATGGTGGTAGTTGGTGCATTACACTTAGCTGATTCAACAGTTTTAATTCATTTTGATCGAGCTCCCCCGGCACGCTCAAGGTTCTCTACTGCTGTTTTTCAGTACTCAGTTAAAAAGCCAGATGGTTCTGATGCTTGTAAAAACAATATGTGTTCTGTTCATTGTCAGGTATCATTTTTTTTTCATAGTTCATCTTTTCCCTTTTCTAGTCATGCTTAATTATAGAATAATAAGCAATGTGAGTAATCTTAAAGTGTTCTATTTGTGAATCCGGAGCTAAAATTTTTTGAGACAATTGTCATCAAATTCTTTATTGTCCTCTAAAAGTTCCCTGGTCAGCAAAGGTCAATGTAATTATGAGCTATTATGTGATCTATTGAATTTATTTAGGCCTATTGTTTTGACTTCAGATATGTAACTAAATTGTGCAGCTTGATGACCAAATTTTGAGGCATTGTCCTACTGATGTTGTTGTATTAAAAAACTTAACAGTAAACAGTCAACATGATTTTCTTCTCAATGTGACCACCAGTAGTGGAGAAAGAAACTCATCATCTTATTCATGGTTCATTGGTAAGTATACCTGTCCTCATTGTATTTTTTCATTGGATGACTAGTTTACAGTCTCTGGGTTCATAAAACAACATTTTAAGCTTCAATGTGCCTGTTAATGCAGCAGGTGATAATCCATGAGCATGCAAAGAGGACGATAGAATTAGAATTTTTTATTTTAAAATTTTATGTCTAAGCTTCTTACTTCTTGTTGGTTGTCATATTTTCCTACAAGATACTATTCCACCAACTGCAACAATTTTAAGCAAACAAAATTACACGAATGCGGAGAAAATAACAATTGACATTAAATTCAGCGAAGCTTGCACTGGAAAAGGTGGTTTCAAATGTGTGAACTCATCAAACTGTAATGTGAGTAGTTCTAATGCTTAGAACTTGTATTTCAGAATAAATCATGCAAGTTTCCAGCAGTATGTTCTGTATCTACGAAAGAGTTCCTATATGTATTAGTATAAAGATTACATGAACTCTGATGTTTATTTTTTATTATAACTATTTTCTTTTGTAGGTCATCATAGATGGTCCAGCACATGTACAGGAATCTTCACTTCAAATCACTGAACCAAATATCAGATATGACCTTGATATAATTCTTTCCTCCGGAATTATTTATGGGCGTGTGGTAATTAGAATGGCAGATAAGTTTTGTACAGATATAGCAGGAAATGCTTTTACAAGGACAAATGGTTCCATTATAGTCATTCGCTTTGGTAAGGCATTGGACACCATTTTAATCTATTGAGAATACAAAATCAGTCTATTAAGTCATATATCATTTCGTTCATTCTATTACTCAGACTTGAATCTTTGTCATAGATAGAAGACCCGTGCTGGTCGATTTATGGGTGTCCCTTCCAGCATACGAGTTGGAATTCAATGGTTTCCCTAGAACTGTCCTTGCTTCTAATAAATTGGAGGACGTGGAAATTTTCTTGGACTTCAGCATTCCCATCATGAATTCAACAGAACAGATCCTAAATATTTTTCGCTTGAATACTGGTAACTTGATAGCTGTTCATGGTGGGACGCATGTGAATCGCCGGTTTGTATTTAAAGTAAGCACTAATTTATTATTATTTTCTCTCATATCCATATATATATTTTTTTATGTAATTTTACTTATGGGTGCCACTTACTGTGAGTCAAATGAAGAATGTAATGCAAGTTCTTTGCGTTTTGTAGCTCAAAGATATACCACAAACTGAAATTATCACACTTGCATTACAAGCGGGCTTTCTTTTAGGCATAACAGGAACTCCTGTCTCACCTGTTCCCTCGCTTACATTCCTCTATGGTATGCTAGTCAACACTTTCCCTCTTCAGAACAGTTCTGTAATTCCTTTTTTGTTGGTTACCATGGAGCTAAATGATGGATTTTCCTCTAAGATTCCACTAAGCCTGGGGTAGGGCTGAGTACCAGCTCACCGAGCATTACAAAAGATCTGAACATCAAAGTGATAGTTGAGTTTTCTAAGCCAGTTTTTGGCTTTGAGTCATCCATGGTAGACGTGGGCGGTGGGAAACTTAAAAGGCAGGTGCATAAAATGACTACTAAACTATTGATCTCATGTATTCACGATAAATCATGTCGTAGCTACTTGTGTTGTTAAGTTAGGAGTACATAGGATGTTGATGGAAATGTGTGACATTTTACATTTGCTCCATGCAGTTTTAAGGAACTTTCAAGGGCTCTATACTCTTTGACCGTCCAGGCATTAACTCAGCATGTAGTTACAATTTCTATTCCTGAGAATAAAGTCCATGACATTTCAGGAAACTTAAATTTGGCATCTAACATACTTGAAGTGAAGCATTGTAAGAATAATTCTCTTGATATCTCTGTGCTTGTTGTTACTTCTACTTTGCATTTAATCGGACATATGTAGATCTTTTGGATCGAAAATTTTTGGATTTTTACTTAATGCGGCAAGCTAAGTCTTTGACGAAAAAGTTTCTTTGAAACAAAATGTTTTCTTTCTATAGATATTTGGTATCTATGCTTTAAATACTATTCTCTACTTAAGACTCGAAGTTACTCAGATTCAACCCCTGCAATATCAACTGCACTACACTCATTTGTGACTGCGGGACTGTTAGCAACATCACTGGCAGCTGCTATTCTCTCAATTTCCTCAGCAAACCTTGGAGTAATAGGCGCTCTCAACACCGGGAGTACTGATTTTGTTGCCTCTAATCCATCAATGAACCTGCAGGTTATAGTGCCAAAATTTCCATGCAATTAACTTCTAAAAATTTAGATTCATGCTCACACATTATATATTCTCTTTGCAATCATTTTAGTTCAGTTAAAAATCTCGAACCTTTTCATCACAGGGAATGGTTGGACATCTACAAGTTTTTGTCCTCTCCGACTGGTTCATAGCTAACCAACCTATTGAATATTCTGAGACAACTAAAGGTCTTAGGTGGATCATACCTCGTCAAAAGCTTCCCTGGAGAAAGGATAGTGATTCAGTTTGGCCTAACCATGTTTATTTGGCTCAAGAGAGTCTCACAGAGCAGTTCAGACATCTGTCAATTGGATCTTCTCATAAAGGATTTCATCAGATTGGCTTAAATTTAACCAGCTCATCTTGCACACGATGTGAGCTACCTTTTCCAACTGTGATTAACCAGAAGTTTAGCTGGCCCTATGGACAGTACAACATAAGCATTAAAAATGCTCCTTATGGACAATTTCTCAATTCCAGCGAATATTTCACTTATTTCCTGGTTAGGAGCACTAAATTCCATAAATTTTGTACTTTAAAGACAGAATTGCATTAATAAATACATTGATTTTGTATGCTAATGATTTTACAAATGGTATTGCAGAGAGGAGAGCCAATATCTGCTACAAATGTGGTCAAAAAATTGGATAACTATACCGGGTAACTTTACAATCAGCTGCTAGTATAATATCTCAGCATTTGGATAATTTCATATTTTACATTCACTACAAGTAAGAGTTATATATCGGTAGTGGTTTGAAATTCTCAATTAAAGTTGTTCCCTTGACAGATGGCAAGACTTGCAGATGAACTTGTTCTGGCTTGGTGTGGGATGTGGCAGCTTACTTATAGTTCATTTTCTAACACTACTCTTCCTAAGATGGAGGATGGGGACTTCAGTGAAGGGGATGGTTTCAGTTCCGAGGTTTGAGCTCCTTTTTGTAATTCTCATGCTACCTTGTATCTCTCAGTCTTCAGCATTTGTAATCAGAGGTAAGAAAATTAGAACCACGATATTTCATTTCGATTAAACATCCTCTTGGATTTTATGAACTGAAGGCTACATTAATTTTTCAGGTGGCACTACAGAGGGAATAATCACTGGGGCTTTATTGTTGGCCGTCCCTGCAGCACTTATTTTGTCGGTGTTTCTATTTGTCATAATTGCAATCTTTTTAGGCAGTTTTGTGCAATATAAAGAAATCAGGCATGTGGCTAAGAGTGAAAAGTGGCAAGCAAAACTATGGTTTTTCTTTATGGGTAGGCCTGCTACTGGAAAATGGTTTTACAGGGAAGGGCTACCTTCAGTTTTCTTCCCAATCTTTGGGATTCTGTTTGAGAATCGAAAGGGGCCTCCATTGTTTTTTTTTGCTGACGAGAATGATCCTAACACCATAACCAAGTGGACTGAAAGTGGGAGAAGTGGGATTGGAAGAATGAGAGCTGTCAGCTCAGATGACAGCAACGAAGAAGTCAGAATTCCCACATCCGGGAGGCTATTGGGGTGTGCTAGGTCCTCCTATATTATTCTTGACCTTTCAAGAAGAATCAGTATAGGGATAATATCTGCGGCATACACATCAAATAAGTTAAGCCAAAGCCTTTTTGCTTTGGCCATCACGCTTATACAGTTCATAAGTTTATTTACTCTGAAACCATACATCCGAAGAGGAGTCCACACAGTGGAAAGCGTTTCTCTTCTATGTGAGGTGGGCATCTTTGCTTTATGCATCAGATTGAATGACTCAAATCCAACTGAAGCAAAAACTTTGGGCTTTTTAATGCTGGCTCTCCTCTTCCTTATGTTTGTTGCTCAGATATTTAATGAGTGGCATGCTATGATAAAAGGCATTTTAGGACTCTCTCAGCCCCAGAAAAATTCTTTCAGACTCGGATTGAAGTTTGTTGCTAAAGGCTTTGTGTTGCCTTTCCTACCAAGGAAGCACTGGTCAAGAGTCATGCCTGGTTCGTCACGACCAATAACAGGCCTAGCTCCAGTCCTTCCTCAAAGCCCAGAAACTGAATGTGGAAGAAGAGGTCCAAGAGGATCTAATGCTGACCCCTTTAGTGCCATGACAGCAACAGTAGTCCCTGTGTTGAGTCCTGGCTCACCAGGCCTTAACGTTGCTCAAGCAGCTGGTTCAACACCTAGAGACACAACCATAGCCCAGCAGAGAGCCAGAGAACGTAAGCAAGCAAAGGGACTGAAGCTGGAGCCAAAGAGTGAGCTGAAGAAGCTAAGAGAGTTGGCAAGGGCTAGTTTTTCTGGGGATTCAATGGGTGAGGGAACTAGTACCAGTTACGCATTGAGACAGCAATCTGTTTCTTCTGAAACCTCTGTGGAAAATCCTCAAGCCTCCACTTCCAAATTCAAACAATGATGTTAAACACAATGAGGCTAACAAAAAGGGACGCTAAGGTTCAACATTTTTTTTTTTAATCTCTAAGCTAGTTTGTGTATTCAAATGACCTGTAAGATAGATCTTCTGTATAAATTTGTTGCTTACAGAAAATAGGAAATGCAGATTCGTTATAGTTAGATAAGGTAACTGAAATTTTGAAATGGATGAATGTACAAAGTTCCCAGAACGATGCCTTGTTATTTCAGCTCAATGTTTCCCTAGTAGGAAACAGATATACTAGTTCTATATCTAACAGATACTGAAAGAAAATTGAAACTCAGACTACAGTATCCTCTATAATGTTGCAAATATAATCATTAGCCTAAAGACAGACATCAGAGAAGTAAATTGCTCTGAGGCTGATCTTTACTATTAATAGCATTGGATGAATGAAACTCAACTAGGCAAATGAATTAAAAGTACAACTTAGAAACGGAACCAGTGCTGTTAGCAAACAATCACCAAATCATCCATCCAAAGTTTAATACGAGGAAAACAAATTAGAAGAAATGCTGCAGAGAAGTGAACCAAAAGTTTCCGATGGCCACCCAAATTCATCTTCCATAATCAGGTTGACTCTGATAATCTTCCCCATTAAGTTCTGAGAAAGAGTCTCCAATTATCTTTTCATCTAATGCAGACACCGCAAGCAAACTGCTGAGGCCGTGCACAACAAGCCAGTTGCTGCTATACATATCTGGAAAGACAACTGGAACACCATTAAGCAAAATCACATCACCAGAATAAGCCACATTAATCTTAAATCCTTCTGAACAAGTTGGCAACGTTGTCCCTTCATCAAGCCTAATCAGATCCTGCCAACGAAGCAACCTGAGAACCACATGTTGCTTAAAAATCGAAACACAATCAGTAATGTTCTTCACATATGGCTCCATTGCTGCATCAACTGGTGCAAAGATAGTCAATCTTGTCTGATTTGTAAACCCCGCCAATTGCATATCAAGAAATGTGGCCATTAAGGTATAGCCTCTTGAATTTAACAAATCTGATGCCTCGCCAAAGACATCAACATCAAACCCAATTGGTTCAATTGGAGAAGAAACAGGACTCGGTGCAGGAGCTGAGTGAGAAGGAGAGCTAATCATGACACCAAATGAAGAATTAAAGAACTCACCAATACCATACACAACCAGTTCTTCTTGATCAAACATGGGTGATTCTTGAATCAAAACACCATTAATAGACAAAAGGGTATTGTTAAAATCTGAAGCGGTGACGATCAGCGAGTGATTTGACAACAATGTCGGTAATCTTGAGCCAGAAGCAAGTGTCCTGAGGCTATCTTGGGAGAGTCTTGAAGGTGATATGTGATATTGAAGCTGAGAAAGAGAAAGCTGGCCTGATTGAGAAAAGGCAAAATCTGATGGGGAGAAAATGGTGAGTGTTTGTGATTCAAGTTTGAGTGTCTTGAAAGTGATTTGCAGGGTGAGTGCCATTGATAAGTAGCCAGAGTTTGAGAGTGTTTCCACAGCATTTGATAGGGTTCTAGGAGAGATTGCAAGAGCAATGGAGATGAGAGAGAAGATGATGAGAGAGAAGAAGAGGGTAGTTGCCATTGAAGAGTTGGTTCCTGGGTTGGTTTACGATTTGTTGAGGGTTGAAGAAGGACTTTCAAGGGCGGGAAAGGAAGAAGAAGCTGATGCCTTTCTAGTTAAAGGTAGTTACTTGATAGGTTTAGTGCCAGCTGCCAAGATTTGTCAAAAGATCTTCATAATGTCTAATTCCATCCAATGAGATGCGAGTGGTGGGATCCCATATACGTGCTTCAGTTGGACCAAGATTTTTTAAGAAATAATTTTAGAGGAAAAAAAAAAGATATTCAACCAGAAGGGTTACAAAGTGTTTAATGTGTTTTTTTCATTATTTTTTTTTTAATTTGTGGTAAACCCATATGATTTCAACCTGTTCTTTTCATTTTTCTTTTTCAATTAACGATAACCTAGCAAGGTTTTAACCTTGATTCTATAACTGCTCTGTCAAATTCTTTTGGCTAAATAATGGATCAAGTTCTAAGACTTAATGTCAAAAATTAAAAAAATAATAATGTAACCGTTCATTGTTGATTAACAAATATTAAATATATATTTTAGCTCAACGTTATGTTATGAAACTAAAATAAATATTAAACAAAAATTTGTGTATTGTTTCACATAAAAAATTTTATGTATAAATGCTATATACATCCCAAAATTTATTTTAAAAGAGTCATTTTAAATGAGGTGGCAATTTTTATACGTGCATACCCCTTAGTGAAATAAATTTAACTATTAGGTGTATTTGATTTGACATATTTCGTGGATAAAAGAATAGATTGGTGCTACTACAAGTTATTCTTTTATTCTTATTTGGTTGATAAACTAGGAGTTTGTTTGTTAAATGTTTGAAAGTTGAAATTTTATAATTTCATAATTTTTTTAAATTTTTTTTTTATATAATTTATGTCTGATTTTCGGACATTTAAATCTGATTACAAACAAAAATTCATTTAATAAAAAATTCAAAAAAAAATTTAATTATAAAATATTTTTATATTTATAATAATTTATATAATATTACAATTTACAAGTTATTATTATTATTATAAACTAAAAATTTTGTATTGTTAATTATACCAATCAACCTCAATGATATTAATTAAGTATAAATCATAATTTAAAATAAATTTTTATTTTTATGTATTAAATATATTTCTAATATTTAGATTATTGTTATTTAATAGTCTATTATTTTATGATAATCTATATTTTGATTTTTGAATTTTAATTTAGTAATTATTTTTAAATGTAAATTTAAAATTATAAAAATATTTAATAATTACTTAAATTAAAATAGAATTATAATTTGATGTGAAATTAATAATGATATTTACCATAATGGGTTATTATCATTTCAATATTTCAAGAATAGTAAAATATCAAATGACTACAAGAAGTATTATTCTCTATCATTTTACTACTTATCCGTTAGAACTGTTAGTTGACTAGTTAATTGACTAGTAATATATCAATTTTACTCTTTATAGTATAATACACAAATAGATGTATCAAATAGTATACAAAAAATTATGTTATGCCCTTAAATTATTAAATAATAGTTTTAACTATGAACTTATGAATAACCCTAAATTTATTATAACTATAAAAGTAACAAATTGACAAAAATACCCCTGAATATTTTTATTTAAAAAAAATCTATTCTAAAAAAAACTTGAAGCTTATATACAGAATCAACATTTCCATATTTAAGTATTTTTTGTTTTTTTAAAATAGATTGTGCGTTTTTTAACAAAAAATATTAGGATTATTTTTGTCATTTCACTATTTTTATAATTATAATAAATTCAGGGTTATTTATAAATTCATGGTTAAAATTATTATTTAACAATTTAGAGATATAATAATAATTTTATGTCCATTATTTGATACATTTATTTGTGTATTTTACCATAAAGGGTAAAATTAGTATTTTACTAGTTAACTAACTGGTCAACTAACGGTCTTAATGAAAAAGTAGTAAAATGAAAGGTTTTGCAAAGATATAGTAGTAAAATGATATAGAACAATACTTCTTATAGTCATTTAATATTTTACAATTCTTGAAGTACTGAAATGATAATAACCCTTAGTATAATTTATTATTTACATTATTAAAACCAATATTTTTATTACATTTATCACATATTAATATAATTTTAATATTTATAAACTATTATATTTAATTGAGTTAACAATCTAATCTAAATTTAACTAATCACATGGCTCTCCTTGGGATAACTTCCCTTACAAAACTGAGATTATCATGTGGGCCTAGAATAAGTTTATCCCAATACTCTTATAGTGCGTTTACTAATCAGTAATTGAAATGGGCTAAAATCGAAATTAGGAATGATAACAAAAATTTTAATAACAAAATGGCTGCTACAAAGAAATGGCCAAGCAATGTAAACACCAAAAAATTAATTTAATCATACGTCATTTCACTAAAATATAAAGACATAATCAGTTTTTCACAAACTCTTGAATTTTAACCTAAGCTATATGGTAAAAAGAGACAAAATTCCCATTAAAGAAAACTATTGAACTTGATCCTCCAATCAACATAAAGAAGAAGGGGAAGATTGAAAAAGTAGAAAATCATCCCTTTGTAATTTCGTATTCTTTTTGCTAACTCTATTACAAAACCACATCAATTCCCAGTCCTAAACTTGAAAGAATAAACTCTGTCTCTCTAGCTAATCACCCCTAAAAGTCAATAAAAAAAAAAGAAACCTATTTATATATGATCAAATACAACTTGAAAAGATTTAAAATTAAATTAAAAAAAAAAAGAAAGAAAGAAAGAAAAGATCTGTTAAAGCCACAAGGCCTTAGCTTCTTTCAGAACGAGAATCAATTCACCTGTAATATGAGTAGCCATGATTCTATCCAATTCACCAACAACTTCCCCCTAATAAACACAGCTGGAAAATGCACCTTCTGATTATCATGATCATCATCACTTCCATTATTATTATTATTATTATTATTATTATTAACAACAATCATTTCCAATTCATCCAAAACCTAGCCTCATCATTCCCTTCATCAACTTCATAAACACAGGGGTTCACACCAAGCCCCAAATAATAAAAAAAATCGTACACAGTAATACACACAAACTATCCAATTCTGAGTTAATTAAATATCTGTTAATAATAATAACAAGTAATGAAAGATTAAACAGAAAAAATGGGGAAAATGAGCAGAAAATGGAAAACACACTTGGAGTGATGATCGGAGCTGAACGGTGATGAGCTGTGTGGTGGTGGCCACCGAACGTGACCGAACCGAGCTTTAATCAGGGACGATGGGCCGCTTAACCGGCGATGAGTGCTGAGCGCGAGAGAGAGTTTTGATGAAATGATGGCTACCATACGTGAGCGAAGAAGAGAAGAGAGAGAAAGCTACAACTGGCAAAGAAGAGAAGAGAGAGAAAGGTGCAACTGGCCGATCGGTGATGAGCAGCTGCAACCAACAATCAGTGCGAGAGAGATTGAGATGAGTGTTGAGCGCGAGGGAGATGGAGTTGGGTTGGCTTGTAGTTAGGGAATTCGTTTTCCTCTTTTTTTTCAATTTTTCAATTGTAGAAAGGATATTTTTGGCATATTGAAAAACAAATTAGGGTATTTTCGTCATGGGGGGAATGAGTTTCTAATTCCCAAATCTCCCCCCTAGAATGCCAATACTAGTAATCAATCTTCATTTGCTGTGGGCCCTATACATTTGATTCTCATTCCCAATTTCATTTTAACAAGTAAACAACTCTTTGATTATGATTCCCATTCCGGAAATGTAAACACACCATTGAGGGCACCAAACATGAGATTAGGATAAAATTTTATGAAAAGTCAAATTTCAATCATCTAACCAAATGCACCCTAATAGTAATAATATAAGGTTAGTATATATATATCACATTGTGAAATACTAAGTTCAACTATGATTTTACAGTTCAGGTAGGGGTGGGCATTCGATTCGGGGTGAACCAAATCGAATCGAACCCATAATTTATTTCGATTTTTGTTTAAGTCGATTTGATCCTAAAAATTGATTGGTTTGAAAAAAAAAAAAGATCAAATTTGCATTCGGTTCAGGTTAAAACCGAACTGAACAACAAACTCGATTGAGTTAAATAGAAAAAAAAAAAAACCCAAAATGACTAAGGTTCATTTGGTATGCATGATAGGATAAGATATGATAGGATAGGATGGGATGAGATATGATTGGATTAGATAAAATATTATGTTGTGTTTGGTGTAGTTTAGGATTGGACTATAAATAATCTTGTATTGTATTTCGTATGCTATCGAATTGGATAGTCACTGATATATTTTATAAATTAATTTAATCAAAATTATCTTAAATTAATTGTTACATCAAAATCTACAAAATAAATTTGCTTTCTATAAACGGGAAAGGACACTTACACCCCCAAGGTTTAGGGACATGGTTATGTAGACCCCTAAGTTTTCAAAAAGAGACATCAAGACCCCCTTTTGACTATAATACATTTTGGCTATATTAACTAAAAAAATTAATTCGAATGTTTTACAATAAATAGAAATATAATTTTAAAACAATGCAATAATACATACATTTTAAAATATTTTCAATATTTAAAAAATATTTTGATACTAAACAATCTTATATTATATTAAAATAAATTTTGTAATAAATAGAAACATAATATTAAAATAAATATATAAAAATTTAAATTATTGTCAATATTATATAAAATAATTTTAATATTATTAATACATGAGATATATTTTATTAACTATAAAATTTATTTAACCCAAAGATTTAATTTAAAATTTCATAACAAATACAAATATATTATTAAAAAATAAAATAAAAATTATTTTATATATTAAAAAATTCTAATATTATTAGTCCACTAGATAAAATAAACTATTTAAATTATATTTGTATTTATTAAAAAAACTTATAGTCAATTTTTTAGTTACTATCTACAATGAGTATTATAATAAAAATAGGGTTTTGGTATCCCTTATTGAAAACTTAGGGGTTTATATGACCATTTCTCTAAACCTTGGGGTGTAGACGTACTTTTTCTCCTCTATAAACTCATATTTTAGAGTTGAAACATTAAAGTTTTGCATTATTGAACATAGCTAAAAATAAAAAATTATAAAGTAATATAAAATATTATCTAAATTAAACAAGTTTATCGGTTAATCTAAGCATTTGAAAAAAAATAAAAAACCTTCTCTTAATTTTTTTATATTTAATCTGTTTATAGGTTTTAAACAAGAGTTTGTACAATAATATCATCAACAAAGATAATAAGAAAATTAGTCAATAAAAATGAAAATCTATTAGACAATAATATCATCTGTGTGTGTGTGTGTGTGTGTGTGTGTGTGTGGACATCATCAACATCCAAGAGTATATTGGCAATTACGTACTATCACTTATGGATGAATTTATAATAAATTTATATTCGTAAATCTAAAATTATATTATTATTTAATGTGAAAACAAATGTATTATATAATATTTATACTATTACTTAATTTAAAAAATTAAAGAATACTTAATTACACTTCAGAGAGTTCTATTGACAAATCTCCAAGATTGAAACCTGAAGTTTGGAATTATAAATTCCAAATTAGAAACTGAAGTTTTAAGGCATAAAATAGGATTTGAAGTTCTAATTTGCAACTTTACAAAATTTGGAACTCGAAGTTCTGAACAATGTGATTCCTCAATAAAATCATGAGTTATGAGTTTTTTTTAAATTAGAACTAGAAGTTCTAAATATTTATCACAACTTAAAAGTTCTAATGATATTTCATACGTATGAACTTGCATGTATCTCTTGTAAATTAGAGATAGATATTAGAAAAAATAATTCTTTAGTGAAAACCATCATCTATAATCAAGGAATATTAATGTTGTGTCACCAAAAATTAATAATTGAATATGCAGAAGCGTACCTGAATCCATAACGATGAATTTCTTTTTAGAGTCGTATAGTTTGCCTTCCAAATCAACATGTTATCTTATATAATTATTTAGCTTTCTCTCTGTACTCTCTCTGATAATGAGATATCAGAAAAGAATAGAATTTTACGTGTGACTTGGTGACCATTACCATTTATGTAGATAACTTCCCTATTAGGGATGGTAATGGGGCAGATATGGGTTGGATTTACTCTACTCCAGATCTAGATCTACAATCAAAATTGAGATCTGTATCTGCTTCATATCCGTCATAGATCCATGTTTTTCGCTCCATATTCAGTTCAAAAAAATAAATAAATAAAGATCTATATATGCTATAAATCTGAAAAAAAAAAATTAAAATCCAAATATGCTCTAGATCCATCATGAATTCTAAAACTCAATAATAAAATAGCAATAATTTTTTAGAATAAAAAATTAAAAACTAATATGTATTGATAACAATTAAATTATATAATTTGTCACAAAACTCTAATAAATATTATAGCTTATGCTTTTACGCCAAAACAAACAAATAAGAAAGATAATAAAATATCCATCAAAAGTAATTGCAGAAGTAAGAACAATGTAATATTCTTATGTCTCCTTCATCATTCTGATATCCACGGCATACCCATCATTATTCCTACAATATTAAATAATGACATATGAATTAAGTATGATTTATATTCAGTGCTTTATTATTTTTATTATGACCATATTTAACTAAACATATGAATAACATCATTGTTATTTTATGGTAGATAGCTACTATTGATTAGTGATGACACAACATGAATAAGATTATGAGAAAATTAAAAAAAAAAAACTCAAGTCTAGAGATTTACCTAGCAATTAAAAGACTGATTCAAGCATTCAAACGGAGTGGAGATGCAAGAGTAACTGAAGAGAAAGAAACAGGCTAAATTGAAGAGTGAAAGACTAAAAAAAAAATTATGATTGGTTGCCGTAATTTTAATTTACACTTAATTATTTTGTCTTTTTATCATTTAGATTTACAAAACTAACCTTTAAGTTTTGAGATTCTTAAATGCATGGTAAATACCACTAATATGCTATGAATAAACTTTATTATCATTTATAATTACACAATTGTTAAGAATTTTTTAAAACAAAATTAAATTAAAAAATAAGTGGATATGGATCTAAATCTAGATATTAAGATATATCCGGACCTACTCCAAATCTGTCTTAGATTGGCACATCGATATCTAAATCCAATTTAAATTCATTTTAAACCACCCAAATTCGATCCAATTGGATTTGGATCATATGGATCTTAGGTCAGGTCCGATCCATTGCCATCCCTATGACTCTGTTATCATTAAGTATTCCTATTTTAGCCTATCATAAAAATAGAAATTACTCTTAAGTCTCTACACATTAAATGCCCACACCCTATCAGATACATTAAAGTCCGAATTACTGGAAAAACTTAATATATCACTTTTAATTGGGCTTAACCTTATATGACAGTTCGTAACATATGATTATTCATATATAAGCTCAACGTTGGATTAAGGATCCAACAATCTCCCACTTAGGCTATGTGTAACCTTATAATCATACTTAGCAAAAATAACTGTATGAGTTCAACCTTGCTGTCATTACCGAAATATACCCATAACTAATTTGGTCCATCAAGTATATCAACATAGGATCAAAGTGGCTTTCATTATAAATATTGTAACTTGACCCATCAATGGTCACTGTGTTAATACAATGACATGAATTATAATATGGATGTGTAGCATATAAATTTCATGTAATGTGATCTTAATATGCCTATTTCCAACTGGTCCACCTTAAAACTTAGTGAGATCAAACCATACCAAAATCAAAGTGTGAATAAACCAAAACTTTATTTCTACATAAAATAACCTTAAATATCCATAAACTAAAATAACTGAAAAATGTCTATCATAAAAACACCTAAAATTACAAACTCTTACTAAAACTGAATATCCTTTAATGATATGGCATCCATACAAGCAGCGTGCTCATGAAACATTTTAGGTGTCAATTTCTTAGTACCTGGATTTGCAATCATGGAGTTTGTGCCGATATGCTCTATAGACAATTGTCCACTCTGAACTCTTTCTTTAACAATTAGGAACTTGATGTCTATATACTGACTTATTGTCACAAAATAAAATGAGTGGTCTAATAGTACCATCTAATATACACAACCCTATGACAAAATTCTGTAGCCATATTTCATGATTGATGCCTCATAACATGTTATGAACTTTGTTGCTATTGTAAAAGAGCTAAAAGAAACTATTTAACACTCTTTCAGGAGATAGCACCCCAACTTGTAGATAGATGTAGCCCGTCGTGGACTTCATACTATCTTAGCATCTAGCAAAATCGGAGTCAGTATACCTAACGATCTCAAGCTGATCCGAACTCCGATACGTGAGCATATAATCTTTTATTCTCTGTAAGCACTTTAAGACTTGTTTGACTGCTTTCCAATGGTCTACTCTTGGATTACTTAAATGTCTTCCCAACATTCTAGTAACTTACGCAATATCTGGTCATATACAAAGCTAAGCATACATTAGACTTTCTATTATTGATGCATAAGGAATCTTCTGCATTAATTTTTCCTTAAAATCATTTTTAGAACATTAATTATCACCTGGTTTGCAATCTTGCATGCCATATCTCTTGAGAACCTTTTCGATATAGCTCTTTTGTGATAATGAGAAGCGATGTCTTTACATCCGTCATCTATAACTCATGATTGAAATGTACCACCAATGCCATTATAATCCTAAAAGAGTCTTTCAAAGATACCATAGAAAAAAATCTCTTTATAATTGATGCCTTCTTTCTATGTAAAGCCCTTTGCAATAAGACGCGCTTTGTACCTCTCCATGTCGTCTTTTGAATCTCTTTTAGCTTAAATATCTATTTGCAACCAATAGGTTTCACACTTTCTAGCAATGAGACAAGATCTCGTATGTCATTGTCCATGAAGGACTTTATTCCCTCATTCATGGCATCAATCCAATTCTGAGAGTTAGAACTTTTTATGGCTTGACAGAGATTGATTAAATTATCTTCCATCACTCCAATGTCCACCTTATATTTTTGGAGAAATACAATATAATTATCTAGCACTGCACTTTTCCTTTCTATAGTGGATCTCCATAATGGCAAAAGTTCTTGAGGTGGTAGAGTTTGTTCTTTTAGAACAATTTCTTATATGGGAGATTCTACAACATTGGCTTGATTTGTTTGTCTTGATCAAAACCAGGAATGAGACCCTGATTAATGCTAATAACACTTATGGGAATATCAACATATTTCTCTTCAAAGACAAAGTCCCTAATTGTATCTCCCCCTCAAACTTGACATCTTTAAAGAATTGTACATTTTCGAAATAAAAAATCGACTTAGTCATAGGATCATAAAACTTGTACCCCCTAGATCTTTCTGAGCATCTAATAAAATAGCAAATTACCGTCCTTAAGTCTAGTTTCTTTTCATTAGAATAAGTGTTATGATATAAATGACAAAATTATAATAAGTGTCTGTTTGGTATGACTTATTTAGCAACTGCAAATGCTTATTTAATCACATAAGTTTTTTTTTTAATTTTTCATGTTATTATTTGGTTATTTTTTAGTGGAACTTCTAAAGATTAAATAAAATATTTTGCTTCTAGTAGCAAAAGTTTAAAATTTTGGTTTTTAAGAGTAGGAGTTAAATTTTTTTTTTAAATATTAAAATGTCTAAAATATGTTTTACATATTTGACAATCATATTTCATTCTTTTCATAACATAATTTTAAAAAATTTGTTTATTAAAGTAATTTTATAGGTTTTTTATAAAAGCTCTCATTGTTAACCAAATAATTAAATTTTTTTGTAAAAACTCCACTTATAAAAGTTTTACTAACAAAAACTCTACTTAAATAGGGTCTGGCTATCTTAGAGTTGCTCAAAGGTAGAATACTTCTTCATAGCCACACAATCAAAATTGTAACGTGTTTTTTTTTAATTATTCATCACTTTATTTGTGTGAGTATGATACATGCTCTTCCTTGGAATAACTCTAAGGTAGCCATGGCCTCTTAAATAACCTCTATTTGAAAAGATATACCAAATGTAGTCTAATTTGAGATTATAACATCTTATAAAATTATTAAAAGAAACTAAGTTATACATTTTTTTCCTATTTTGATAATAAATACTATTTTGAATATGCTTCGCCAATTTTTTTTCTAACATATTTGCTAATGTTGACTTAGGTAGGGTGGGTTTGTTTGTTTTGTTTTTTTTTTTATTTTTTGGTCTGAAATCTGAATTAATCTAAATTTAGCTTAAGTCTAAATAAGTCTGAATATATATATTTGAATGACATATTTTTTCTTTTTTTAATATTTAAATATAAATGTTAAGTTGTTTGTGTTTGAAAAAGAAAACAACTTAAATATGATATTTTGACATATATAACCTCATAAATATTAACAATACTTATCTTTATTGGTTAAATATATGACAAATTATAAATAAATTATTTTATTAGTAAAAAAAATTGATACTATTTACTTAACAAAGCATGAAAAATAAAATATATATCTAACACATGTATTTTTTCATATTAATATATGATACTTATAATGTTATTTTTAGTATATTATATTAATATTTTTTCTTGTTAATTGCAGAAGTCAATCAAGAATTGTTTAATCATTTGAATTAAAATTAGTGTATTAAATAAAATTCAAAATCTATTATAAAAATAGTAAATTTAAATAGAAGAGATTGACCTATTATAAAACACATTCACTTAAAATTCTATTATGTCAACACCCACTTTCCTATAAGACACCACACAGCTATGGTGGTATCGAAAACATGGCAAAATAGGCAAAGTTGTCTGCACCATCGATACTCATGCGTGCCAATTTAGCCTCCGTTAGTAGCAAAATTGAGTGGCCTGTGACATTAATAAAAGGATAAATAAAAAAATTAATAAAAGGATAATTTATGTAATAGGAAATAAATTTATTTGATAGGGGTATTAATGAGATAGAATACTAAAGTCGTATTCAAATATTTTGTCATTCAGATAAAAGTTAGAATATTTTTTTTTTCAAACCTAAACATCTTATAATCATACATAAATAATAGAAAACAAACAAATTATAAATGGTAAATGTCTGAAAATAATTAAAATTCAGACAAAAAACAAACAACTCCATAAGTAGATTTTTTTTTTTGTGAAATTTGAATGGTCGAAATTTTTCTGAAATTTGAATGAATTTAAATACAAATACCTGAATGATATATATATATTTTTTTTAATATATAAATACAATGACATCTTATTTGTTTTTTATAAATAAAAAAATCTTAAAAATTATTATTTGATATTTATGTCTTTGCAAATAAAATAAAATAAAATTTTAACTTTAGGAAATAAATATATTTCATAGAGATATTTTTGAAATATAATAGTTATTCTCATTCAGACATTTTCTCAATCTAGTAAAAGTCACAAAGATTTATTTTTTTTATTCAGATATAAATATCTAAAAATCAGATAAAAGTTAAAAAAAAATACACAAATAAATTTTAGAAAAGATCTTAAATTGATAACAAACAAGTCCTTTTATTTTTTTTTTATGGGATCATATATAAGTTTTCCTTTTCTTAATTTATTGACATTAAAAATATATCTTTCATTGAGTACCCGTCTTTATTTTTGGCCTCAAATAATAAATTAATTTATAGGCTTCTATTTTCTCTGAAAAAAGAGGAAAAATAATAATAAAAAAGAGAGGTGAATATTGAATATTATTATTACACTTCAAGACAAAAAGCATTCCATTGATAGGAATCTGTGGCTCTGTGCAATGTCATCTTCATCAATGGCTACCCCCCACTTACAAACCTCTGGAATGCTTTCTAAAGAACAGTTACTTCATCTCTTCAACCGCTTTTCTTTCCTCACCTCTGAGCCTGGTACGTTTTCCCCTCCATTTTCCTTTTATTTATTTATTTATTTTGCCATTTCTTTTCTTGTCAGAAAAATCTTTTCCTTTTGTTTTTGTTAGATGTAAAGAAAAGGATTGCTGATGCTGTGGAAGACAAAAAGGCAAATTCTTTCCCTTTCACTATTCCATTCATCGTTCATTGTTTTATGTTGTTTATATTCATTCTTATTTGAAATGTGTTACATTGTGAAATGTCATTCTGTCTTCATGTTGGTAACTGGGTTCTGGTTAATTCAAACGTGTTACTTAACTGGTAGAAAATTCGATAATGTTTCATTTCTATGTTGTGAGGGCTTATGTAATGGGTTTTTGAGGAATTGATTCAATTGATAGTGCAGCAGACTCTTTATTGTAGTCCATTTTCGTGTAGCTTATTTTAAAATATGTGGTACTCACTGCCTCCATTTTGTAGTTTCCTTTCTCTAGCTTTAGACCTGAAGGAACAGGGAAAAGATTGAGTCTCTGGACTTGAGACACGAGAAAATAGGACCCTTTATCTCAATTTTGCTTAAAGCAAGTATTCGGTAGTCTTAGTGAGATTTCTATCATTAAGAAACAGAAGTGATGTAATCTAAAATTTATTCTTCTTCTGCTTTCTCCTTGACGTGTATTTATCCAAATGGAAAGCATACTTTTATTCCATTTTGCTGATGCTGGAATGGTAGTTTTGTTTGGATATTAGAAGTGCTTGCTTTCAGTGCATCAAAAACTAGTGTCTGTGTGTAAAGATCTCATTTTTAGCTGTCATTGCATATATTAGACCTCATACCACATATCCCCTTCAATTTGGCTTATCGATGTAAAAGTTAGAGTTAATGTTTCATAACATTTTTTGGTGGCTTGTAAGATTGCTGTTGATGTGAGTTGCTTGTTGATGTAAGTGTTGACATTTAATAAAGCGGTGTTTCTGCAGTAGGAGTCTGTAAATAGTCCATCTACTTGTTGAATTTTTTTTTCCCCCCGAAAATGAAGTTAAATTTTATGCAGGAAGCTATTGCTGTTACCACTGAAATCCAGGAAGAGATATTTCAGGAAATGGGTGTTGGTAAGTTTGTCATAGGTGACATTGTAGATTTCTACTTGCGTTAAATTCTGTTTAAATTTCATTGTTGCTTCAGAAGTGATCAAGTTTGTGCAGTGATTGACTAGATCATTTCTTGTTCAATACTAGAAGAACATTTATCATTATGTACATGCAAGAGTATGCACTCTAAACCTTAGTCTAGGTGGCAGTATTTTTTCAGGGTCGGTTTGATTGTAATATTAGTTGTGAAAATTTTTATCTACCCAAGGTACATCTTCGTTAGAGCCTTGTAAATCAAATGCAATATGTACTACTTCACCCTGCCTCAGTGAGTGACATAATTTATTATGAATTTATTTACATTTTGTTACATATATTCCTGCTTCATCTTTTATTTTGATCATAGCTGAACTGGAATTAGGATTGCAGAAGACGTTTCATCACTGATTTGGCTTGCAGTAGGGTTTGAAAATGTTGACAAGGTTATGCATTTATGGATAAGACTGTATGTGCCCCACTTTCATATTAGATATAATAATCATCCCCAAAACTGCATAACACAGCAATAAACCCCATACATTGATACTTCCAGGTAATAGAAGGCCAGTTAAAAATCATGAGGATTCTGGTTCAAAGCTGTAATATTGGACTGCTAGAGCCTGTTTTATTCTTTACCAATTATAATTTTTCACCTGGAAATCAAATAGATTGTAATAGTTTGAAAGATTCTTCATGTAGATGACATTGTACTAAGATGCATACATGGTGTAGCATTATTCAAAGTATGCCAATTTTTCCATTGTAGATCCAAATTTCGGTCTCACTTGCATGGGAAAGGTGAATATGACTTATGAGAGCGATCAGGATTTGATGATACAATTCTATAAATTTGTGGCAACGTAAGCTCTCTTTATCTCTTGCTTATATCTGTACTATTTTGACCTTTAGAACCATCATCATTCTTCTTTGATCTGTGAAGGGGTAAAGTATCCTTTTCCACTATGTGAACATATTCTTTGTGTACTGAACTGAGACCTTTCACTCACTCACTTCAAGATGCAAAGCACGTCATCCGGTTTTTCTGCTTTTGGTTGCATAATTCTCTTAAGCTCTGTCTGGAACTGTCGTCTTTCAAATGCTGAAGCATCTGTTTTCCATTCCAACATTTTAAAATTTGGCATAAGAATTAGAAATAGACCACTTGTTGTCCTATGGAAGACAACGGGCTTGTTGACAGTTTAAATTCTTTGCATAAGCAAACGGAACATGGACATATCCTTGGCTGGTTTGGTGGACTTTGCTATAGCTCTTTGACATCATCAGAATAAAATTTCTGTAGTTCATTTGGCCTTCTATTTTGATGCAGACAAGTTGTCTTGGTAACAAGGTAGAATTCTTTTCATGCAAGCAGTCTGCATTTTTGAGATGTGCCGTTGCTTATTGTAGCATCTGTTCTACTTACTTAGAGAGATGCATTCATCCTTATTTTTAGCCTCTTTATCTCTTAGCTTCTGTTGATACATGAAGTTCTTGCCTATGATTAATGGCAGGTTCGATTTTTGAAAGGAGCTATATCTAACTTTTCTCTTTAACTAGGGATTTATATCTAATTTTTCTAACTTTTCTCTTTAACTAAGGATCTATACCTAATTTTTCTCTTTCAATAATATTACTCACTCTATCTTTTGCTAGGGAAGAGATGGCCTGTGATGAAGCTGAGCATGGATCAGATGAATTTGCTGAAAGAATGCACAGTCAACAAAAACTACATGAACAGGTACTTTGAGACCAAAATTTTGGAAAAGGCAATTAGTTGTAATGTAGTATCACTGAATCTAAAGGTAACTTCTTTTGCAGCAACTGGAGATGCTAAATTACATGCGTGGGTTTCACCTGGATGACCAGTCTGCAATTCTCGAGAAGGTACGTGCCACTTTATTTACGTATGTTTGACTTACAGGGGCCATGATAGAAGGAAATTCAGAACGGCATTCAAATAGAAAATTGATTTATCTTGAAAGCAACTCAAGTTCTCTTTGTTCTGTTGGACTTTGAAATTCAAATTATTATGTGATCTATATAAATGTTGTTAGAAATGACACTCTTTCCCTTTCTGAAGTTGCTCTTCTGTTCTTACAGTTGCACAACCAGATGGAAGATGCCAACTTTGAAAGTGCAGCATCAGTTTTGTCTTCAGAGCAAATTCAGGAGATTGTTCGAAGGAGGGTGTCACCAGTATTTAGGCCAAGGTAGTTGGGGACTGGTTGTCCCTGCAATCTAGTTTCATTTTTGGCCGATGTTTATTCTGTATGTTCCACATGTACAGTGGTGTTACATTAATGTAGCTAATGTGTTGCTCAAGTTACGCTAGGAATTGCACAATTGTGTTTCAATTATATCTAACCAAGTAAATGAATGCTTCTTCATCATCTTCATCTTGATATTCCTACATAGATATAAGACCAACTTGATAGTGAATAGAGCAATGAACTGGTACAAGTTATGCATAAGCATAACAATTTGACAAGTTCCATCCCATGATCCCAATTCATTCCATAGATACCTGTGAAGAAGCTTGTCTCAATTTTGACACTGACAATGTCCCTGCATTTTTTCATGCAATTACTTTCTATTTACATTTCTTTCAATAATTGGAACAAAATTGTAGATGGGATTTGTGAGTATCATTTGAACCAAAAAAAAATTACTACTAATTTTAATCAAGTCTAAGAAAGCACACGAAGTGGAGATGGCCGAGTTGGTCTAAGGCGCCAGATTAAGGTTCTGGTCCGAAAGGGCGTGGGTTCAAATCCCACTCTCCACATGGATGCTGTTGTTGTTTTTTTTTTTTTTAATTAATTTTTGCTTTAGCAATTAGCAGAAAACCGAAATGGCCCTCTGCCCCTTCCCCGGGTTCGCGTAAGCACCAGGCGGTATCCGAAAATGCCAAAGCTTCCCCACGACCTTAACGAAATATTTCCTGCACAGAAACTCCTCTGCATATGCCCTCTCCACTTTCCTGTCCACGTCATGCAAGAACACGTGCGTCACACCCCTGCCCCTCCTCGCACGTGCCATCACAGCTGCCGTAAATATCGTCGCCATCCTACCTGGCGCATCCGCGTAATACCCACGTGGCCCGTCTATAAATATCACATCCCACTCTCTGTTGTACACGTCATCAGCCAACTCGTTCAGCACTAACTTGCACCTGGTGTTACCTTTGAGGTGCACGTGTGGGGGCAAGCAATATTTCTCGTACCTATAAGTGCTCATGAGGTGGTCAGCCTCGTAGAGGTGCGTGCGGTACGACACCGTGTGGACGCGCAGAGCGGGGGCACGTGCGAGGATCGTGTGGACCAGCTTGGAATCTTCTTCGAGGAAGATTGTGGTGCCACGTGGATTCAGTGAGGCCCACATGAGGGAATCGTGGCCCAAGCCGAAGACGAGGAGGTTGCATGGCGCGAGGCCGAGGAGCACGTCGAAAGGGACGCGTATTTCCGGGAGGGTCAGCTGGGGGATGTCTCGCGACGTGGCGTAGTGAATGATGGCGAGGAGTTGTGTTTGCATCGCCGCTGGGGTTGAATCAAGCGTGTAAATGCGTGGAATCGAAGCCTTCATGGTTCGGCTCAAGCCGGTTATGAGAAATGCGGCTGTCACTGCGAAGGTTAGAAGCGCGCCGAGGATTAGCGGACGCTCCACAACAAATCGCCGATTAGGAGGCTTCATGTTTTTATTTTATATTTTTTTGTGTTCAATCAATTCTACGTCTGTTTTCGAATGTGAAAATGTGGTTTATTTGTTCCCTTTTTTTCCCCCCTCTTGTGACAAAATTTTGAAATAAAAGATTGGGAGGATGAATAGAAATTCGAGGGTTTCTTTTGGTTGTGAATTGAAGAGAAGTTAATTTTTGGGCTATTTTTGAGCTATTTTTGTGCGTGTTTAAGAGGAGTTTGAGGTTGAAAAGTAGAGAGAGAATTAATAGTTAAAAGGAAAGGAATTAGAAAGTTGACAAAAAAGTGTTGTGGTGAACTGAAACTGAATTTGTAATTTGCTTTAGGTTGACATTACACACTTCATTTTCATTTCGGGTTAAGAAAATATTCATTTTTATTTCGGGTTAAGAAAATGTGAAAGCACATTTCTCTCGTCTATGTAAATCATGTTAAGGGTAAATTTCGTTTGAATCCATTTAAATGGATAAAATTTCGTTCCATCACATTATTGACATAATTTTAATAATTAATTACAGAACCTCATGTCATGTATGTGTTAGAATATTCCGATAAGTGGTTTGAAACTTGAAAGAAAAATTTTCGAAGGAATTTTGATGGAACCATTTTGATTTTTATTGTCATCCCCAACAATGATTGATTCTTCTTGCTGATTTGCTGATTATATGGAAAAGAGGAAGAAATATATAAGGACTAAATAATGACAAAACACTGATTAAAATACATTTCAAATAATTTAATGAATTTAAAAAACAAAAAAGAAAAGCCAAATCCCAAAATGGTAAGAAACCAATTACTCCAGAAGAAATCAATAACTTCAACTATCCAAATCGCGATTGAGCCCTGTTACTAAAGTATTGTTACAATATTGTAAAATATTTTACAATATTATAAAAGTACGCAAAAATCTCTTTCCAGCAATTTTAAGGGCTCCGTCTATGGTGTCCTTGGGCATTGTATCCCCTTGTTTTGTCATCTAGTGAAGTGGCCGTTAAATGAAAAGTAGCAAAATCGTGCAATTGTGAAGTGGCCACGTGACAAATGAAGGAAACCGGGAGTGCTGGTTATTAGACATTAACTATTAACGGTGACATAATATTGTTAAAGGAAATAAGAAAATGTTGGTGTGTATAACAATAAAATTGTTGGATGGAACAATTATATGTAGAAGCAAGTAGTTTGTGAGGGACAAAAAAATGTATGTTTTTAACATGTTACTTGTTGTAAGAGGCATATAATGTGTCGTATTGTAGCAAAAAATGGACAATGAGATTAACTGATGTTGATTGAAGTAATAATGAACAAAGAATGAAAAGCTTATTTATTTATTTTTGGTTATGTAGTTCATTAGTAGTGTTCGGAATGCTATCGGAGCAGCTAAATTCCACAAGGTCGAAGAAAATGGAGGCAAAAAAAAATCCTACAGTGATGAAGTGGATGGATTGTTGAATGGCTTGAACGCCACCAACACATTGAAGTTACAGAGCAAAATCGCAAGTTTCTCATCAATCCCACCGCTTTAAATGAGCCGTATTCAACTGCCAGTAAATAATCTCCAAATCATTTCGATAATTATTGCCCCCTACTCCACATTTTTGTCAATCTCTGTACGAAATCTAACTTATCAACACGTATATGGACAAACTGCAGCGCTGCTCCTGCCACAGTTACACCTTGCCCACTTCAATTTTCTTGCTTCTGAAAAACCGCGGACATCGGTCAATATGCAAGCAAGGGTTTACAGCCCCCAAAAACTAATTTGGTTCATGAAATGGGTTTGGACAGTTGGCCACTTCAATTGATTTTTATCTTTTTAAAATCACATCCATTGGTTTAAAATTCATTATAATCTAACGATTGGACTGGATAATGACAAAACATGGGAGTATGGTGCCCAAGGGACACGGTAGTTGGACCCAATTTTAAGATGTGAGTTAGCAATTTGTAAAAAGATAAAAAATAAGAAGTAATTTTATTTATAATAAAATTTATCATCTAATGGGTTAGTACCAATTAATAATTGAGATGAAAAGTATTGGTTGAATAATTGAAAAAAATATATTAAATACTAATAGACATTCGAAAATATTATTTAAAATTTCACCTTAAATACTATATTATTTAGTTAATAATTTTTTAAAAATTTAACATAAATTAATTATACACTTATGAAATTTTGGAAAGATATAATTCTACTTCCACATAGACGGGGCCCACGATTTCGAATGACTTGACTTGATAGTTGACGTAGCACTGTGGCAGTAGTGAAACTGAAACGAGCGGCCTTTAGGATAAGGGCCTGGCTCCTTCATCCATCTTCTCCGAAATATATTCATTTCAACCATTAAACCGCGAGAAGGAAAAATGGCAACAGGTTCAATGAGTGTAAACCTAATCGGCTCGTTTAAGGGTCTCTCTTTATCTTCCGGCTCTTCCTCCTCATTCCTCAAAGGCGATTTCACCGTGTGTCCCAAATCCGTCACCGTTCCCGTCCCACCAACGTCGCCGTTACCGTTAACTATCGAATCTGCCCACAAGAAGGGAGCCGGTAGCACAAAGAACGGCCGTGATTCGCGGGGCCAGCGGCTCGGCGTCAAGATTTTCGGTGACCAGGCCGCCAAGCCCGGCGCAATTATCATTCGCCAGCGTGGCACCAAGGTTTCACCCTAACTTCCTTTTTTTTCAATTTCAATTTTTTAATTAAAAAAAGTTGAATTTGTGCGATTTAGTAACAAAGTGATTTTAATTTGAAGTGAAATTTTCAGTTCCATCCAGGGAAAAATGTGGGGCTTGGCAAGGACCATACGATATTCTCTTTGATTGATGGACTCGTCAAATTTGAGAAGTTTGGGCCTGACAGGAAGCAGGTGAAACATTTTGCAATAACAAACTGTTTGTGAAAATGCTCAAGTGAATGCCATCTTGAATTGTATTATTAGTAGAATTGAATATGGATTTGTGTGATTTGTAGGTAAGTGTTTACCCAAGAGAAGTGCAGCCTGAGAATCCCAACAGTTACAGAGCAAGGAAGAGAGAGTACTTCAGGTTGCAGCGGGAGAAAAAGAAGGCTCGAAAGGAAGCTTATTTAGCTGAACCTCAGCTGGTGCTTGCTTCTGCTCTCGAGGATGCTGCTGATGGCGTTACCAATTGCTAAGTCTGAAAGGCTGCCCATTATTTTTCGACTTGTTAGTTCTTGTATCTTTTGAGTATTTTTTCACTATCACTACACCATGGAAATAGAATTTCTTTAATTAATGTCTTCTCTTATTCAAAAGTTGCTGGTGATTTTGAATTTTTTAATAAACATTGCAGAATCTAATTAATGCACAACGTTTCAATCCCATGACCACTTCTGGCATGTATCATAGAATTAGAATGTGGTGCTGTGCATTCTATATTAACAAAGTTGATTGTGGCGATGTATTTCCTTCCTTTCCCCATTTTCGAAAACAAGGCTCCTCTTGTTTTAATTTGACTTGGTGAGATCGAGTAATCAGACTTTTGAGCCGCTTTAAATTGACCACCTTATATCCTAACCGAGTTGATCGTTGGTTGGAACAAAAGTTGCAGGAATTTTAAATGGAGCATTTGCAAGTGCTAAAGTAAAGGGGATCTAAAGTGCACAAAATGATTTAACAAGTTCCACTCCGTAAGAACAAACTAATGTCCGACAAAAGAAAAATATTTCTGGCATAAGCCAACTTAAAGCAAATACAGAGACTAATTCAAAGAGTTTCAAGAATCCTAATCGGGTTAACTCATTCCTTGCTTGAAGGTGTGTATCAATAAAATCCTAATCGGGTTAACTCATTCCTTGCTTGAAGGTGTGTATCAATCCGCTGATAACTTCCATCTTCAAAGCCAGAAACTCTGCAGCCTGCAATTTCACAAGGAATTTGTTATTCTTTGGTGGGTGTATGACAACAGTTAGTATCGCAATCCAAAAGCACATTAATCCATAGTCAATATCCAGCAAAATTAGAACTTGATTATGGTCCTCAATCTCTTAATGAGTTTTCTTCAGTAGTGTGTACATATATGAAGAAAAAATCTATTCATATAATTTCTCAAAGTGCACGTAAGCTTCAAAACTCTATTCATTTAACATCCTACGATAAGTAATCTCACAAGGGCCACAGCAATTGCAAAAGCAGTGAGGGTACTCAGAAATTTCAACATCAATGCACGAGAATTGCTAAATTTTGTAGGCAACTTAAGAACATAGAAAAGCATAAAAGAAAATTTTAAAATATACACCAAATATGCCAAAATTCAGCAATAGGACAAATAAATTTGAAAGAAAGAACCCATGCATCTTCGTGAGACATCAAACCTGCCTGTTGTATACAGTTTGCCCACATTTTATTGGTTGTCGTTCAACATGTTTGACATTGAATGTACCACATTTACACATTTCTTTATTTCTATTTGCAAATAAGTGGATGCTCATTAAAGGACTACAACATAAGTTGTTTGCATTTTCAATCAGAGAACAGTAACCTCCTAATTTCAACAGTATCTCAAATGATAAAAACAAGAAGCTCAAAAAACCAGAATAGTAATGCAACCTCTTTAAAGTACCAGAATAATCTATACATATTGAGCCATTTAAATATCTAATCAAAGATTTCACAATTCTGACTGATTTTGTCATCCAAGATTGTATCCTTAAAGAAAATTGGAGTCCACAGTCAATGGCTCCTATTAATAAGATTTGACTACATATATAAGACTGGCGAATTATACACTAATGATAAAGATTTAACACCTTAATAACTAATTCAATATGAATTTCATATCCAAATTAAACCTAAAGCTTAACTTGCTATCAAATTACAAACATGCGCACGAGGCAAGAGAATATTTCAATCATAAATTAAAACAATGGCCTCGCACCTTAACCAGATCCGACAATAATATTGTTGATAGGGATGAAGATCAACTTCACGAAGAAACCTACGAATCCCATCACAACGAATCCGATCGCCGTACGGAACGCTACCTTCGTGAATTCTGTGAAATTTCAAAATAAATCACAAATCAATATACCGGCAGATTAAATCAGAAAAATAAAATTAAAACAATAAATCGAAATTATTACGACATGAACCTTTGCGATCGGGCTTGTGACACCTCTTGACGAGACGTACGCTGTCTTTTGCGAAATCTCTGAGCGGATCGAAGACGTTGTCGATGGCATCCATTTTTCGATTTCTCCTTTGATGAAGCAATTTTTCGATCTATGAATTTAGCGAAAACAGGGCGAAGCCTATCTTACATTAGCTGTAAGTGACAGCTATAAACTTGTTAATCCTTTGAAAAGATAATAATTAAAATAAAAGTCAATAAGTTTTAAAGTTTTATTTTAAACTTTAGGCTGCAACCAGCAACACTGTTACACTTCAATTTTCTTAAAGTTTTTTATTTTATATTTGTAACAACTTTAATATTAAGTTGTTCAATAATTTTTTTTATTTTATTTAACTGAATTTTTAACTTGTCTAAATTTATATCTACTGAGTTTTTATTCGTTATATTAATGATCTCTTGCTTTAATATATCGTAACTTTCAATGTTGAAGTTTTTTATTAATTGTTTAACTTTATTAATTAATAAAAAAATAATCAATCATATACCCTTAAGTAACACTTGTATCAAACGTACTACAATAATTTCTACATCTATTACTCGTATACCCTAAGTTGTCAAAAAATTTCTGCTGTCCACCAATCGGTTAGAATATACTGACGTCATAGGGTTAGTGTGGTCTTTTACTATAGGCGAAGCTTTGATAAAAAACGACATGTCGTCTTATTTAAGTGAAATGACAATATTTTACCAAACGGCACGTCGTTTTATGGTAATATTATCGGATGACATGTTGTTTTCTAGATGACATGTCATTTCATAACTAAAAAAAATAGTTAAATAAGAGAAAACATGCACAAAACACACAATCGAATTTCTTCTTCTCTTTACACACACAACACAAAAGCAAAGGGGAAGCTGGTAGCACACCACCACAGCGGCAGCACTCACGATCGGAGATGGCACGACTGACGCAGAGGCAGTCCCTTAACTTGTATGACTAAGAATCTCTTTAAGAGAAATTACCGTGCGTGTGTGAGTGTCATACAAGTTAATGTCCCTTAAAGAGATTCTTAGTCATACTAGTTAAAGAGCTACCTCTGTGTCTACCATGCCGTCTCCGATCGTGAGTGCTGTCACTATGGTGGTGTGCTACCAGCTTCTCCTTTGCTTTCGTGTTGTGTGTGTAAAGAGAATAAGAGAAGAAGAGATCTGATTGTGTGTGTTGTGCGTGTTTCCTCTTGTTTAACCGTTTTTTTTTTTTAAGTTATGAAATGATTTGGTAATATTACCGTGAAACGACATGTCATCCAATAATATTACCGTGAAACGACATGTCGTCTGGTAAAATATTGTCATTTCACTTAAATAAGACGACATGTCGTTTTTTATCACAGCTTCGCCTATAGTAAAAGACCGCACTACCTCTATGACGTCAGCATATTCTAACGGACTGGTGGACGGCAGAAACTTTTTAACAACTTAGGGTATACGAGTGATAGATGTGGAAATTGTTGTAGCACGTTTGATACAAGTGTCACTTAAGGGTATATGACTGATAATTTCCTTTAATTAATTCCTTACGCATTAGATCTCCTAACTTTTTATTTTATTTTATATTTTCTTCAATGAAATTATTAATTTCTAATATTTTATTTGCACTTTCTAAATAGAGATGGCCAATGGGTTGGGTGGCACATGGCACTGCACGTATCCATACAGCACAGCACAACACGGCACGGCACGGCACGGCACGAGCACGTTTTAGTCAGGCACGCGACACGGCACGGCACGGCACGCACGTGGGCTGAACCGGGCTTAGAGCACGGCACGATTAGAGATGAACCAAAGTACGGCACGTGAAAAAGCACGTTATAAACACGCTTTATTGGTGGGCTAGCAAGCGGCCCGTGGGCCATCAATAGCACGTGAGCCAAAGTATATTTGAAAAAAATTTTAATAAAAAGTAAACATAAAATGTTATGATTATTTTATTACCATAGATTTTTTAAAATTAATTTAGTCTTAGTTTAAAAAAATTCTAGTTATTTTATATTTATAATTTATTAAATGAATAAATGATTTCATGATTGTAATAAGTAAAATTATAAATATAATGATTTTATAAATAATAAATGTAAACTTAAATAACTTTAATATTTCATTTATGAAATCATAAATTAGTCAGAGAAGATATGTTTCATTTGTGAATGAAATATTTTTCACATTTACACAAAATATAAAATAAAATTATGAACGAAATATGTTTTATGATAAATTAAAAGTTGCATTTTCATTCAATAGAATATTAATTGTTCCTTTAATAAAAATTATTTTATTATTACTACTATTATTAAGTATATGGGTGATGGACTTGAAGAAGGGTCTGTGGGCCTTCTGAAGCACACCCACTTAAAAAAAAAAAGGCTCGCAGGCTTTTTTTGGACGCGGCACGCGTGGGCTCGTGCCGCAGGCCGTGCCAGACTTGAGGTTTTGAAATTTGGGCACGGCACGGTACTACTCGTTCACATGGTGGGCCGTGCCGTGCCAGTCCGTTGGTCCTCACGGGCCGAGGTTGCTGGCACAGTCCGTTGGCTATCGTTATTTCTAAATAATTTATAGATAAATTTGGGTTTCTTAATTTATTTAATAAATATAGTAAAATCCAATTAATTGATTATTTTTCCACATGTCTGAATTATTTATCAGATCAAAGGGTTGAAATCTTCTATAGGAAAAATCTTTTTTGCCTATAGCTAGAAGGTGGTAACTTATTAGTTTTTAAATTTTTGTGAAACTATTAGAAGCTCTGGTAATTTATTCATTGTACTATCTATTTAATAATTCATTAGATTCGTAAGATATTTATGATATATATTATCTCTTATAATTCAAGATGCTGAATTTAGATTATAAAATCTATATGAACGCATTGATGATATGTATTTAGGAGTTGGTTGATTAATCGGTCACATTTTATTTATGAAATGGGTTGTATTGATATTAGTTTGGATGTAGCAAAACAATTCTATTAGGTCTAATATAATTATTTGATACACACACACACACACACACATATACATACATATTTACATATTTACATATACATACATAAATGTTAGAAGAAAAATTTGGGCTATGTCTCACGAGAGACAAGAAATTATAAATATAAGTGTAAATTTATATTCAAAATTTCTATACCTTTATGAATATGATAATCCTTTAGATTTTGATAAGAATATAGTAAAAACTTTACAAAGTTTTAAATATAGATATAAAAGGATGTACGACAAAATTATCTTGTTAATAGTTATATAAAATTGATGAGGACTTGTTTGAAAATATAAGTAAATATGTGCTTAAAAATAAAATTTTTGTAAATTGTTATTACACCCTACCTTGTATTTAGGAAATGTCAAAATCAACCAATTTAAAACATTTCTTGTTCTTAGTATACAGACTCACAACCACTCGACGTTTGGCCGAGTGCCTCCCAATCCCTCACAATTGCTAGAGTAATAGTTCAAACCCCCCACAATACTTTTGTGGGAGTTTATTTCCTTTCTCAATTCTAAATAAAGACAGTCGGACATCTGAATTATAACAATCCACATATTGCAATGATGTAGAGCATTTTATCCCAAATCATCATTTTATTCCAAATCATGTGGCGTACGAGTAAAATTTATTTGGTGAATCAAAAAATTCAAGCAATATCATTTGAAATTAGTTACGTTATTCTTTGTAGGATCGAAAGGAAGAATTAACATCAAGGGAAAAACAACATTTCTTTCTCAGAATAAAATAGAAATAAATTAATAAAATTGATCACGCTACATTAACATTTTCAAATTATACATAATAAATATATGATCAACGAAATGAGAAGAGTGGGCTTAAAAACAAATAAGTTGTCAGCTAGTCGGAAGTGATTCAACTTCAGGCGTAGATGGGAAATTTCAACAGGATGCACCGTCTTTTGGCAACTCATAATCTGTTCAAAGCTCATTGCAGTCTGCACAAGACATGAAATTTGGTAATGCAGGGTAATACCGAAGCATGTATAGTGGTCCAGATTCAATCAACTTATGTATGCTGGCTATCTTTTTGTTTCCATTGAAGTGGAGTCCGGTTTTCTTTCGCGATGAACGGCTCGAGGGACAAAGGTCAAGCCTCGAGTGTGACGACGACCAAAGCTGACAGAGGAAGGAGTGCAGTCTGAAGTGCTTAATTTAGAGACAGCAGAAACAAGACCATCAATGGCTTCCATGGTACTTGAAGCTTCCTTGTTTTGTAAAGCTTGTTTGTGTTGGTTTTTCTGTCTCTGTTTCTTGGATGGGTGGGCTTTTTTGAAGAACTCAAATGAAGTGGGGAACTTGTGCTTGTCCACCAGATGCTGTTGCCGACTTTTGTAGTTCTTGAACTTCAACCCACAGCCTTCAACCAAGCATTCATACTGTTACACACAAACATGCAGCAATAGGTTGTGTACCTCAAATAAAATCAATATGACAAAACTCAAGCAAATACCAACAGACTCAAAACTACAAAATGTGTATTATTCATAGATCTTCCCAATTAAGATCACTTATTCCGGTTCTCAGAATCAGCAAGCATGTTATTAAGTGAAAGGCTATCTATATCTAGCAAAAGCTCAGTAAAATAGATGGTCATATCCGGGGAATTTCTCAAGCAATGCACAAAGAACCTCAAGTCAGAAATGCCAAATGAAGTAGGATAAAAAGGAAATGTGATTTATTATAGAAACTTGAAACTGCACAAAGCAGCATATCTTATCAACCAAAAAGATTACACCATGTTAAAATCCACAACAAAGAAGAACCATACACGATTTAGCCATTGCTTCACGACACAAACTTAAGCGGACCAAAAAAAAAAAAAGTTACCATGGGATAGCCACGTGCAACCTTTGCCTGAAAGAAAGAATCATGAGCTTCGGATACATGTATGCTTAGCAAACGCGATGTTGGGTAAACTCTGGAACACACAGAACAGGATGCAGTATGCCGAGCAGTGTAATGATCTTCAAACTCCTCTAAAGATCTCAATCGTGCATTACAACCGACAATAGGACAGCAGACTCCCCTGCCCAAACATCAATTAAGCACAATTTGAATAATCTCATAAGGACACTTATTTAGAAACCTTAATTCTTAATCAAACATCCAATTTCTGGATAATAATGAATAATAAGATCAGTGACATAACCTAACACAATAAACCAAAAAAAAAGAGTTAAACTATTAACATGTAAGTAATCGTACCTGCCATCCTCAGTTGCCATATTCTCAAGTTGGTACTTTTCATCTTCACTGAAATCCAATGCAACCTGTAAATTGAAAATACAAAAATTAATATCAAATGATTATTACTCAGAAAAAGAAAGACTAGAAAAAATGCCTCAAAGAAAAAAACAGTGGGGTAAAAAAGGACCTGTTTGGCGAGAAGTTCCCGTTCGATGTTGCCGGAAGCAAAGAAGGGAGAATCGGGGCGAAAACGACGACGGACCGAAGCCCAGTAAGGGAACTCTGATTCGAAGTTTGAGTCTAGAACCATCGCCATGAAATATCGATCTTGATTTGAGTGTTCTACTTTCGGTTCGGTTCGTTTCGTTTTTTCTGGTGAATTCAATTTTGAACTTGTCTAGCGGCTGTAGAGGAGTGTGGAGCTTGGAAAAGAATTGTGTCGCTTCGGTGAGCAGTTTGGACTTGAATCTAAAATGAAGCCTGGGTTTGGCAATTGCGTCCTATACCGGCCCAACACTATTAGTATAAGGCCCAAAGTTTGGGCCCCAAACCATGCCATGACTCACGAGTTCGTTTTGGGTCTTTCAAGTAAAGTTTAGGTTGTCTTTGGTATTTTTGTTTCCAGTATAATATTTTTCTTTTGATTTTTTTGATAAAAATTAAAATCACCACCGGTCACAGTCAGCTGCAAGTAATTTATTATTTTCATTTTTAAGTAATGTTTGTTGTTTGACACCATTAAAATTCTTATTTTGGAATGCTTGGGCCAATATAAATAAAATATCACCCCCAATCGCAAAGAACCTGTGGGTGCGAGTTAGTGGAGTACAAGCGTGCAGAATGGTTATTGCCGAATATGGCTTGTGCAACATCGATCGCTTTTGCTGCGCACTGTGCAGTGGCCTTTCCGTCTTTGTGCAGCCAACCAAACACGCCCGTAGGATATGTGAAGCACGTGGTATTGAAGACTGAATTGGGTTTTTTTAATGTCTTTAATATTAGACGTGGCGAGGTGAGGTTTGTTCTTGCAAATTCAATCTCTAGTATACAATTATCACAAAGATTATGTTAATGTCATTAAATATCCAAATTTAAAAGTGAATGATTCAACTTCTGTTCAGAGTGAAATGAAGGATAATTTTCTTAATGGGTAGTTTAAAATTATTGAAGGCCGTATCATATGGTTATTCAATATCACGATTGTTCAATATATTTAACTTTTTCCAATATATATATATATATATATATATGTATAATCCAGCTTTGCTTCTTAATTATTTAAACATGATCATTTTTAACATCAAAGGATACCATTTAAAACTTGTAAACTAAAGCTTAACAATCACAATCAAAAGGTTGAACATTTCGATTGAATAGTTAATTATATGTGATTTTAAGTGACCTTTATAAATGTCAAATAGCACAAGCCAATTGATTTGGCCTTTTGCAATAGAAAAAAAAAAAAAAAAAAAAGGGGGTCATAGATCACTTAAAATCAACTTCCCCCATCAACTTTTGGAAGAGAATAAATTTAATTTGTGATGGATTGAGAATTGAGATTGGGCGTGCATGTTAATTGAAAAGAAAGAATTAACAAATAGAAGATTTGGGTACGGATTACAAACCTCAACTTCCCCCATTTTATTAAGAAAACAAAAAAAAATCATCAAAAAAGAATTTATCAACTGCCCTGCCCTGCCCTTCTTTTTTTCTTATCTTTTGAATAAAAATAGAGATAAATTGATATTTACAATAAATTACGGGTATTTTAAAGATTATCATTTTTTGATAAGATTATCATTTAATGCGGAGAAAATCTAAAATTTATCCTAAATAAAACAAAGCAAGACGCCAAGTATATGTATTTATCTGGGTACGCACATATATCTGGCCACGTAATGGTGATCTTACTTCACTCTTCTAACTAATCACTATAAATAAGTGTAAAAAAATATTAAGACAGAGAGATTTGAAACGTCTATAAAATGTTCAACACCTAAAAGAAACAATTTTTTGAACATAATTGTGATTGGCAAGAGTTGTTGGCCAAGGTGATTGGCTCCGTGTCAATAAGAAAATCAAACAAAATTGCATCACGTTTCATACGTGTAGTGAAAGATGAAAGCTTCATTCTAACGGCTATGAATATAATTATAATAATCAAGATTAACAAAGTCTAATCAGGGGATACTGACATCGTATTTTTAATTAATTTTTACGAGACATGGCAATTTTGGCTCAGTCTATCGAAGTACACAAGTGGGTTTTGCTTATTTCCAAGAATTGCAATTATTACCATATAGAAAAAACATTACCTTTGCATGCCTATTGCATTTTTGGCCATAAAAAAGATTAAATTAGCAATGGCTGCTAATTAAGCATATTCTAATGTGAAATGTGAAATACTAGATTCAAATTTGTTTTATTGTCATTTTCATTTGTCATATGCAAGCAATCAGGTGAATTTCGATGCCTAATCCATATATAGAAAATGCCCTTACTAATATACAACCACCGTTTCAACAGACTAATCACGTTGATTTTCCTTGCACTTGCTACTTGCTAATGCAAATCAAGAAATGGTCTTTAAATTTGACTTGCAAGATTCAATCAGATAGAACTTGTAAGGTTATTAATTATGGCTACTTGCATGCCGTAGAATAGAGGAAATTAATTGATGATCACCTCCTCCAACTTGTTTTCACAGAACATAAACAGAAAAATATACGTATAAAGCATAATCACAAGTTAATTACAATCTGAGATATATTATCAATAGCATGTGGCTGTATCTTAGTAGATGGTCGGTTTGGAAAGACAATGACTACTAATGCATAACAAGAAGATAAAATGTAAAAGCTGTGATGAGTCATTCTCAAGTGCGGACGTTCAATTTTTCGTAAAAAAAATTATTAAGAACTGCTTAACGGATATAAAAGTGTGGACGTGTGCATTAGAGAAGTATTCAAGGTTCAATTGGTTTAAGTTAATACCAAGAGCATTGCGTTGATATAGACCAAGCAAAAAAAGCAGCCCGTTTAGCATATTATAAATATTATCTTTGTCAAGCTTGTCACGTTTCTGTTGTTTTCCACCTTTATTTTCTTCTCTATATAAGTAAGACTGATTAATAGCCTAACCAAAGATACACAAAGGAGAAAATAATTAAGTTGCATGCCAATAGCAAGAGAAGGAAATGGGAGTAAAGAGAGAGATGCTGCTGCTTTTGTTTACAATTCTTTTCGTTATGCAGAGAGGTGATGGGCAATTGGTAGAAAATTTCTACTCGTCAACTTGTCCTAATGTTGAATCCATTGTGAATAGAGTGGTTTCAACAAAGTTTAGCCAAACGTTCGTCACCATTCCGGCAACTCTCCGTCTCTTTTTCCATGACTGCTTCATCGAGGTAACTCATTATAACAAGCATTTATCAAACATTATACGATCATAAGGTTATGTTTTCTGGATTTTAGCAGAAGCAATGTTGTTGCTGTTGTTGTTGTTTTTTTTTTTTGGTTTTTTCCCCGTCAATTAATTTTTAGTAGACGGGTCATTATTGGAGGCTATCACACGTTATAGCTTAGACAAGAACAATTACCAAACCATTTGACTTGGGAACACCATAGCGAATGAGTTACATGCGGTTAACAGATTCAAGTACCACAAGGTTGGTCAGTATCATTTGACAACTCATAATACACTATGAAATGGTGGCATGGAAAGAAGAATTAAAAGATGCGGGCACGTGTTTGACTACGGTGGCATCTCATATGGCTAAGGCTACTGTGATAATTAGCGGGGACTATAATAATTTGCAACTGATGAGTTGTTTCTTTGACAGGGATGTGATGCCTCGGTCCTGATTCAATCGCCCAATGGAGACGCGGAGAAGGATGCTCCAGACAATCTTTCCCTTGCAGGAGATGGGTTTGACACTGTTGTTAAGGCTAAGCAAGCTGTGGAAGCACAGTGCCCCGGCGTAGTCTCCTGTGCAGACATCTTGGCTATTGCTGCAAGAGATGTTGTAGTCCTGGTAAATATAAGCATCATCATTAACTAGCAACCGCAATGTTTCCCACTTCGTGAGAGTTAAATTTGATTTGATCAATATGCAGGCTGGAGGTGCTTCATTCAACGTGGAATTGGGAAGACGCGATGGCCTTGTATCTAGAGCCTCAAGCGTGAAGGGAAATTTGCCAGAACCAACATTCAATCTTGATGAACTCAAGAAAATGTTCGCCAAGCACAACCTTAACCAAGTCGACATGATAGCACTCTCAGGAGCTCACACTTTAGGCTTCTCCCATTGCGACCGCTTTGCAGACCGCATCTACTCATTCTCTTCATCGTCTCCTATTGATCCTTCATTGGATTCAGATTATGCCCAGCAGTTAATGCAATCCTGTCCGCGAAATGTTGACCCCCAAATTGCCATCAACATGGATCCTGAAACCCCACAAACATTTGACAATATGTACTACCAGAATCTAGTGGCAGGGAAGGGCTTGTTTACTTCGGATCAAGTGCTGTTCACTGATGAAGCATCTCAGCCTACCGTGAATGACTTTGCTAGAAACCCTCTTGACTTTAATGCAGCATTCGCCACAGCTATGAGAAAGCTTGGTAGAGTTGGGGTTAAAACTGGTAAACAAGGAGAAATAAGGAGAGACTGCACAGCATTTAATTAGTTAATCTGCATATGTTAAAAGGTGTAATAAATAATAAGCATTTGGTTGTGGAATAATCTTCTTTAAAGGAGAATAATTCATTCCCTTTACTCATTCAAGATCTTTGTAATCTTTGTAATTTTGGAAAAAAAATGTAATATTCCAATCTTCCTTAAAAGATACTACGCTTTTTTTTTTTTTCAGACAGTAATAACTTGAATGGACAAAATTTATGTAATGGCATGGTTTTGTGATTCTTTCTTACTGTGTGGTGGCTTCATTGTCTCACCATTGAAAAGAAAACTTCTTGTGGCTTTCTGTTGCCAACCTGTATAGGATTTAGCTGTTTCAGAAACCACGTTTGCTAATTATAGTAACTCATCTTATGAAACGACACAACAATTGGATTCCAAGGTTTGTCTTCTTGTCATTTTCATCTTTAAAATGAATAATAGGCCAATCAACTCTAGATACATTTATCTAGATCAGTGCAGAGGGTCTTTGAATTTCAACGCTTTGTAGTGAATGATCATGAATATCATCTTCTTCTATTCAATTTATACACCAACAACTTAGTGAATGGTAATTGCTCTCGCAGGAGCACACACTATAGGCGTTTCTAGTTGCATCCATTTTTACCAATCGCCTCTACCCTAATGTAGATCCTTCTCTAAATAGCATATTAAATAATACTCTCCAATCATTTGGCTCATCTACTGTGAAACAAGTCAACAACAACAAATGTTCTATTGCATTTGTGAATGATCATGATCTTCAGCATTGGTAAAAGAACCCAGTACACCAGTAAATTAACTAGTAACCACTTGTGGCTAAAAAGAGACTGAAAGTCCGAGACCAGCAAAAATCATGTTATTATCAAGATTCAAATCATAAAAATTAACGTAAGACACTAAGAAAGAAAATATTACATCATTTGAAGAATTGAATCCTGTTTAAAAGGTGGAAAATAAAGCCTTTCCAGGTTGTGAAATGCAAAAAAATTGTCAAACTTTTCACCACCAAAAGTCCTTGAATTTTCAGAAATTTATCAGAATATGTAAAGTCAAACAATTTTCCATCTGTTCAGCAGATTGAAATATCATTGATTGAACAACATGACAAAGAAATAGAAATTAAACAAACTAACAATAATCATATCAAAACAAACAACTTTGAAAGGAATAGAAATTTAAATTTGTTTCTGTGGCATTTTCATTTTTATTTTGTGAGCAAGTGGGTGAATTTTGATGCCTAATTTGTTTATTTTTTATATCTGTTGCCAATCAATTTAGGATTTAGCTGTTTCAGAAACCACGATTGCTAATTTATAGTAACTCATTTTGGGAAGTGGTTAAGAGTTATTTATTTCTTGTCATCCAAGGTAATTACTAATTTGTTTCTTGAAGAAAATGTTATTGAACCACAGCTGGAATCAATTCAATTTTTTTTCCTATGTTCACATTGAGGCATGTTAATATTGCTTAGCTTGATGATGCAGCAGCACTGCTCGAGATCTTTACCATATACAAGGCACAATCAGGCTCTATAGTCTCTACACAAGACACAAAAGAGAATTGAATAAAGGTCTTGGGAGGTTTGATCTTGTTAATGATTCAGAACCCTTTTTTCCTTTTCTTTTTTTATGATCATAACATAAGCACTGGTAAAAGACTAGAACCCTCTACAGTTGTAAACAAGTAACCCAGCAAAAATCATTTATTATTTATCAAGCCTTAAATCATAACAAATGTGTGGCTAATAAATCTTCAACAGAAAATAATGAGCAAATATAACACAATGAATTGTCCTGATAAGAACTAAGAAGGGTGGGGAGTGTACAACAGCAATCAAATTAGAATCTTTTAAAACTACATGGCAGCTTCCAATCACAGGACAAAAGGAACAAATACAAAATTTCAAATCTTATACAGTATGTTAGCCATGTTCCCCGCCACCATAAGCAGCTATGGCAAACTCGAGAATTCCACACAACCTCATTCATAGTACACAAGTACCGCCATAAAATCATTGGAATATTCTATAATTGCTAAAGCTCACTTTTTAGATACCCAAATTTGAAGAGCGAGATTTTCCATAAAGGTGGAAGTAGACATTCGTAGTCCGATGAACAAGAATCATGCTTAAGATGACTGCAACAATGCAAAGTCCTGACATTATCATGGAAGTAAGAAAGTAGCATATGGAACCTTCACATTTCAGGGGTTCATCAACACCAGTCATGCTTGCAAAAATTGACCCTGCATTTAGCAGATGGTGATGGGGCTGATGTTGCTTCTCTGCTTCACGATCATAGATATAGCTGGCAATTAGACCAGAGAAAACAAGTGAACCTGCAGGATTAGCCAGTGTAAGAAAGTTGTACAAAGCCCCGAACTTTTTTAAGCCAAACAACTCAGAGGCAGCTGCTGGAACAATTGCCCAGTGAGCCCCATAGCCAAGCCCAATCAACAGAGTGCCAACATACATGGCCCCAGGCCAACCCATCCCCAAGAAGATATGACCAATTGCCATCACGAATTGTGCAACAGCCATTGCCACCGGTCTTGGATAAGCATAGTCCCTATTCAAATATATCATTAGGATGAGCAGAAAGACTAAATCTGAAGCATTATTTATAAGTAAATTTAATAAACATGTAGATAAGATTACCTGACAATTATCTCAGAGAAGTAACCCCCACCAATACGACCAAGGAAGTTCCAAATGCTGATCATGGATACAAAGATGTGAGTGTTATCATATCCTAAAGATTGGCTCATCTGACCCAGATTATCAATGACTGTCAGCCCGGATCCAGACCCCAATAGAAGTGAGAAAAAAATAAGCCAAAAGTCTGCCTTGATTAAAGCTTGCATTAAGGTGAAGTCCTCCCCTCTATGCGGACCCCTCCTCCTCTTGATCCTCACTGCTCCTTCTGCTGCTGCTTGGAATAGTCTTGCTTGCAATTGAGCAATTCTTTTTTGCCTTTCTGATGCCGGAAGCAAGTCTACTTCCTTAGGTTTCTCATCTTCCACCTCACTGAGAATTACCTCATGAGTGTCGTGATCAGATTTGCCAGGTTCCATGTTTTCTGGTTTTGATAGAAGGGCCTCTTCGGCTGGGTCTGTTGGCTCTAGAAAGAAACTTAATATTATGGGAATCACAATGGGAATAAAAAGGAGAACAAACAAAATCACCGTGAAAATTATTATCACAGTGTGGTTCAAATCAACTAAATCTTCAACAAGCATCACTCCCATTAGATAAGCTGCCAACAGAAGACACACACTATAAATAAAGGTGAAACTCGAGCTGTCTGAAGGCCGGACTTGTCTGTGACCTCCAACAGGTCTGATAATGAACATTAGAGCAATAACCACCATTGCCGGTCCAACAGCAACCATGAATATCAGATTTGCATGATCAGGGGCATGGATCATAGTATATACTTGAGTCAAGATTGCACCACCTAACCCAGCAAAGCCCTTCAGTATTCCCACCACAGGACCCCTGCTTTTAGGAAAGTTTTGCACACAAGAAACCAAAGCGGCTGTATTGAAGTAGGTTTCGCCGTTGTTTCCCACGAAAATAAGAATGCACATCTGCATACTGATGTGTGTCAGCAATTCGATCAAGGGAAGATGATAAATAAGTTCAGAAATATTTCTTTATTCTATTGGACTTAGTTGATGAAGTAGAATAATTTATTCAAGGAATAACTTTATAGTCCAACAGGAACAGTAGAAAATGATTCTAGCAACGAAATCGTATCTAGTAACTTTAGAAAATACTCCCAACTCAAGCCTACATGCAACAAGTAAAAAGCTTATTAGAACATAAAAATTCACCTAACCAAACTAAATCAAAGGTTCCCTTTCTCAAGATTATGTGATTATTGACTGATGTCTGATATAAGCTAGAAAATGTATAACACTTGGAATATAAGTTAATATGAGTTACTTGCCATGACACATTGACGTTAATTTCATTTACCTATATTTTTAATATATAAAATATAGGCCCAAACTAACAACTAAATTTACTAAACTGTCTGCATCAAGTTTCTTAAAACAGCACATATACCAAAAAGCACCATGATATCACAAGTTTGGTTGGTGCCTTCCACTGGAGGAATGACAAATGAGAACTGGACACTTCAGTTCCTTTTTTGGAAAACTTTCAACTAAAATCTTAAATAAATTTAGTAGATGCAACTAAGATGCACAATGTTCTTCTCCTAAATCCCAAGGCCTTTTGATTGGTCCACAATTTTATCTTGTCAACCAAAACTTGTAAGTGGTAAATGATAAGGACCACATTAATGTGATTCTCCCAAATCAATCATAACCACATCAAAAGTTCCAGTAAAAACAGTAAGAAAAATGGAATTAACCACCAGAATTGTAAGATCTCCGATCAGAATTACACATTTAAGAATTTAAAAGAAAGTCAGAATCACCACCAAACTAAAAGGTACAATCGATTTTGCCCATAGAATGGGAACAGCAAAATTGACTAAAAAAGAAAGAGTATCATTTGAAGAATTTGAATACCTTTCATAAAGTAAAAATGTTTTGCCTCAGCCTTTCCAGGTCCTAGAAACACAAAATCATCCAAATTCCTTAAATTTTAAGAAATTGACAGAACAAAACATACAAATCAAACAATTTGCCATCAATTATAGAAAATCTAAAGATGAAAAGCAAATTGCAATCCTTGCTTTAACATCATGAGTCATGACCAAAGAACATAAATCAAACAAACAATACAAGATTACTAATTTTTCAGATCAAACAAAACCAAGATCATCAACTGATAACTAAAATCAAATGATAAAAAAAAAACAAAAAAAGGAAGAAAAGGAATTTTTTAGATTGATACTCACAGCCCACAAAGGCAAAACAGCAGCTCTACCGGTGACAATCAACCAAACCCAACCATAACCAATAAAATTCTGCAAAGCACCAACAAGAAGAGCACCCCACAAAGGCAAGAGCTCACACAAGCTACCAGCCAAAAAGCCAACACTGTCACCAAGATCCTTAGCCACACCAAGCCTCGCTACCTGCTTCTGATTATAGTTCAAAGAACTCTTGATCACAGGCGATATGCTGCCAAACAAGTACCCTATCCCAGCACAGGATTGAATCCACATTGCTGCCACAAACACCAGCCATCTGTTGTTGATAAAAGATACAAATCTCTCTTGAAACTTACCCATCATTCATTCAACTCACTCACTCAATGCTCAATATCACAAAATTAAAAATGTTGAAGCTTTGTAGTTCTTTTGAATGAAAACTGATTTGGGTACGTGTAAAAATCCCAATATAGAGAGATTGATGCTTTTGCAAGTCCTTCCTTATATAGGCGTGCTCAGCTTAAGCTCTTGAGTTTTGATGGGTTTTTATTTACAAAACAACAAAAGAAAACACAATTGATGATGACGTTGATGATGTGTTCTGTGACTTCTCTCTGTCAAATAGCCTTGTGGTGTTTTGGGTATTCACAAAGGTGCCACTACACTTGTTTATTCTGTGCATTAAAATAATATTGGGAAATGATGGCTATGGCTGACCTGTCTTCTCCTTCTGTACCGTAGCAGAAAGAGATTTGACATACAACTTGGACGCCAGGGTAATAAAACTAATTATTATTATCTTTTAAAAATATAATTGCTAATTATTTTGATGCAGATAGAGGTATTTCGATATTGTGTTTTTTTTTAATTTTGGTAAATTAGTTAAGAATACAAAACAGAAATAGAGATATTAAAAATATTTTTGAAAGACTTGTTTAATTAGTCCCCCTTTTGTGGAATTATAGTTGGCATAGCCATTAACATAACATTTACAGCTTACAGGCTTACACTTACAGCAGCAAATATAACTAAATTCACCTAATTTTGTAAATGGAAAATTAATTACTACATTATATTTTTTTGTCATTATAATTATAAAAAAAAAATTAATAGTATATCGTAAATATAATTTTGATAAAATTAATAAAGATATAATAATTTTTTATCATACAAATATAAAATCAAATCAACTTAGTTTTCAAATTATAATAATTTGTATTTATTAAATATTTTATACTGTAATTTTTAAACTACAATTGTCTAACCTCAATTTTAAATAAAATTTGTTAAGATGAATTCTGATGTTTAATGTAAAATTATTTATTTGTATCTGTCGGTATAGCATTACTCATGGTCAAAATCATTGAAGCTGTGTAGTTTTAGCCTATAAGCATGTGGAAAATTTCAAGGCCTTCAAGTTTTCTAAACATCTTTTTCATTTTTGTTTCATTTTCTCAATAAAAACAAAAAAGAAAAAGAAAAAGAAAAAACATCTTTTTCATCTCCTTCAACGAACGCACTAGTTTTGTGAACACGATATTATTATTATCTAATCTTTTTCCTCTTTGATTATTCTCGTGGGAGTCATTTTCAAAGATGTCTTTATCAAGTTTCTTTATTATATTGACACATGATTTTAATCTGTAAAGACAAAAGGATGATAGCGAAGAAGAAATTAAAGATAAAACCATTAGGCAAAATCATACCTAAACTGCCACGGTTCACTTAAATATATACATAGACTAATTAAAATTTAAAAAAGAGTCGTACAGATCATTTTTATGATTAAAAAATTAACCTTAAATAAATGCATCAACAACAACATCAACAACGATAATATGAATTAATTAATAATGATAATAATAAATTTGTTTATCAAATTAAAAAAAATTAAATTAAATTTTTATTATTCAAAATAGATTTCAGAATGTAAATTACTTTATACGTTATACTTTTTTAATATTATAATTTTATTTGTCAAAAGAATTAAGTAATCCTTGGGTTAATAGATATTAATAAAATTTGTATGACATATCAATATCTGGTATATATGAGAGATAAATAATATTAAATCTTTTCAAATGTTCAAAATTGTTTGAAAATGTATATTATTTTATTTATGAAATATTAAATTTGTGTTTAGAGGTAACTTTTTTTCTTGTTAATATAATCAAAGGATATAATTCTCAAAATGAATACGTGTGACCATTTTTAAAAAATTAGGAATTTGTATGTACATTTAACCAAATCATGTGAGTCTAGGTATCCCTTTCGCAAATCGTTAATCTTAAAGCTATGAAGTGGCCAAGTCCGATTATTTTATTATTACTTCTATTAGTAAGAAAAGTATATTTTGAGAAAATTGTGCAATCTAATTATTATATTTTAGGTCTTACTAATTTATATTTAATATAACTTACATACCTTATAAAAATATATATGAACCTCACATATGTTATAATTTTTATATTAATTTTATAAGGGGTGCATGTAACTTAACAATTGCATTATATTTTTCTTAAGCTACGCACGTGAAAACTTTTATATGTTTCACTTTTGAATCATTGGACCTAACTAATTTGACTATTTAGCTACAAATTCAACAATCACATTTATTATTGTGATAGAAAAGTGCACTATATATACTTTTGTTTGTTCTTTTGAAATCCTGCTAATATTCAAAGGCAATTGCTAAGTTACTTCAAAAATAACTACACTCCTCACACAAAGTAATAGGTCCATTGTTTTGCTATTAGTTTTTACACTTCAAAAAGATTACTTCAATTTTAGCTACAAATATACAACAATTGTGTGTATTCTTCTAATATTTATTTATTTATTTATTTTGGAAAAATAACATTATAATTTTTTTTCTTTTCGAATAAGAAGTACTATTAAAAATAAAAATATTACTTCAAAAAATTTTTTTCAAAAGTTTCTAATGGTAGATTGGCCAAAGACATCTAACTAATCAACTCAAAAATTTAGTTTACTAATGAGATATTTATCCCACCCATCAACACAGATATCTGGACTGTTTTTAGTTAACAGGGACATAACTCAAATATAACACTATAATCTTTTAAGTAATATTCTAAATTTGTCATCTCAAATCAAATGATATTTTACTAGATGACTTGATGTAAAAATGTTATGTGCATATAACAAAATGATACAGATAATACTTTGATTGTAGTCACAATAAATTTGTCCAAAAACAGAGAATGTGAATTTAACCTCCCCTTTGTTGCTTTGTGAGAATAATTGGTTAAAGAAAACAGAGGAATATGTTGAAATGAACATGAAACTCTTCACCCTTTCACTCGCCACGTGGCAGCAACACTAATGCATAACGTGGCTCTCAATCGATGGCACTTATAAAATAAACTACTATTTTTGTCTGCATACACTGACAATTTCCGAATTTTGGGCCGAAAAAACAACAAATTGAGCTTGTAGAAAAGAAAAGACCGACAAATAAATGAACTATTTTTGTAAAAACTGGTTTCAACTTTGAATCATCAGGGGAAGATTTTCTTTTCTTCCCAATATTTTAGAGCACATAGATCCAACTGTTTCCCAGTTTAAATATTCTAATTATGCTGCGATAGAGCTGATAAGTTTTGACAAATTTCTAATATAAATTAAATATTAATAGATTTTTGTAATATTAAAAAAAAGAAACAAACTAGGGTTTTAGTGGACATAAAGCCGACGTCTTTATAACTAATTATTATAAGAAAATGACTACAGTAAATTTATTTTATTAAATTATAACTATATACATAAAATAATAAATAATTAAAATATATTATAATTTTAATCATATAATTATAAAAAAATACTCTACTGTTAAGTAATTCCAATAAAATCGGACTTTTATTATAAACAAATGTGCCCTGGTAATGATTAAAAAAGTACCCAAGAATCGAACCATAAAAAAAATTAAAAAAAAATTCCCATGAATTCTGCAATTCCCACTTTCTTTTCAATCTATAAAACTATATAAAAATTCAATTCAAAGATATTTTGTTATACGACTGATTGACCCCTTCTTATTATACCTATTTACTGTTTTACCAATCAAATTGTTCCCTACAGTATATAGGGACAGACAAATTATTTTAATATCAAATAAAATAAAATAAAAAGGTTAGAGCTCCGTCGAAATGTTTTGTCAGTTCATAATTAAAAAAACAATTGGTGCAGCTGGGGCTAACATGTTGTTTGATCTTATCAGTTATCATTAACAATAAAATAGATTTGCACGATGAGGGCAGATAAGGGCCACATTTATACACTTTCTGAAAAAAAAAAAAAAAGAAAGAAAGAAAGGGGCCACTGATATATTTGATTATAAAATATCACATGGGGCAATTCAAGTGGGTATCCGACCCTACCCGGCTGGCATGGTGGACCTTAAAACTTAAAAGTTGATTTTGAATTGTTTCTGCTGCAGCCCCATTTTCCTGCACTACTGGGAAATGACAAAACACAAATGCCCTTTCTGGCAACAAACGGTTGCGTGCCCCCAACTCAAATGCCCCAAGTCACGTTTGATTTCTTTGTTGTGAAGCCTTCAATATTAGGGTCTCACTAACCTACAACTTATGTAATTTACAATCTATCTATTATGGTAGTGAGTCTCACTATCATGTTATTGATTTTTGCATGTTTTACATTAAGTTATAAGTTATATAAATTATACCTTAACAGAACCCTAAATATTATTATATATTTCAAGCATATGAAACTCACAACTTGAAATTAAGAGCACTGCATATCATAGGTTAAATATTTCATTATTATCTTTTTTTATATGTTAAGCTTTCACTCCTAATCTAGCAAAATGTATACTATCACATATATTACTTCGATTATTAAAATATTAGTGAATATGCCCAATAATCTAGCAAAATGTATACTATCATATATTCTCATCTTCTCGATATTTATGAGCAAATTTTTTTTGTGTACTTGTAGATACCATAATTAGCACGCTGTTGAGCGAATGACACATGGTAATCGCTCCTGAGTTAACCCGAAGTTGATTAACTCTCTTCGGAACTATACAAACTCTTCAGAGTTGACCAAACTCTCTGGAATTTAACTGGCTTGAATTAAGCATACCGCATTAGAATATCAACACGAATAGAAACTCAAGAGTAATTGAATACAATTGTTATAAATAGTATACCAAGTGCCGATGTTGAAGATAAACACGTGGCATCACATTTTAGAGTAACGGATCTTCCTCGAGACATGCGCCTATAAATAGAGGCGTAATATCACGTTTTCGGATACTTACGAACACAAGAATCACCATTCCATTTAATCCTTTTTTCTTCCTTCTCACCTCACCAAAAATCCTTTCTTGAGCATTAGAGTGTCTTTGCAGGTATACTCACTACGCTCTGGCATTGAAGCTTGCAGAAGAAAGAAGAAACCCAAGTTGTGAAGGTGAAAAAAAACGACTTTTCATACTACAAATAATATATGTATCTAGACTCTTAATGGAATTCTGGAGGCAAGTCTTTTGGTATATATCAGCAACGCAATCTTTATATTCCTAGTTTGATCAAGTGGCACGTCCTCGCCATTGCCCAGCTCATAAAGAAAAAGACATGATGAGAGGAATAGATGCTTTTCTTAATGTAGTGGATTGAATAAAGACATTAGCTAATGTTGCCCAACAATTCTTCATTACCAATAATCAAGTGTGTGGTAAGGCAATCAATTGAATATTAATCTTATTTCATAGAATAAAATAGTATGAAAGTGTCATTTTGAAAGCAACAATTAGCAAAATCTAATTCTAATCTTCAATTTGGGTTGATTTGTTGGATTATTAAATGTATGGCCAAACCTTAGATTTTAGCTTATCTAAATCCACACCAAAGCTTATCCACTTGGTCCAAAATTGAATTATTGATTGACTGGTGTCGGCTCTTTGGAAGCTAATAGCTTATACAACACATGGACAGCACATATCACAATCTTTTTTCGCTAATACTATATTTCTCACCCAAAATGCTTTCCTTCATAAGTTTCTTTATATATTAAAAGGGTAAACTTCAATTTATCCCGTACTATAATTTTTTAATTTACTCCTTAAAAATATAAAAACATTAATTTACTCCTATTTAGTATTAAGAAGATCTAAAAAAAGTCATCAACACGTCCCGTATTAGTCACTATTTTGTAACAAAAATGATGGATAAATTAAAATTTTCGTACTTTTAAATGATAAATTGAAAATTATCATTCTTAAGTCTATTTAACGGGTGAATTTAAATTTACCCTTACTAAAAAGAAAAAGAAAAAATTTCAGTATTTTGACAAATCTCAAATGCCTTCCCACATGAGTTGTGAATAATTTGGACAGATCCAACAACATTTACAGAACAACTAGGCCCATATATATGTTGGGCTTCACTGGCGCATGTCTAGTCCACGAGATGCCACTGGTGGGGCTGAAAGATGAAAGCCACACAATGAAACTTTCCACCTCTATTTTGACTTTGTATTCCATATTTTGACAAATCGAGCAGCTTTTAAGCTATATTTTTGGGTTATGTCGGCCACTTGAATTCAAATCTTAAAAGAAGTAGAGGCTTAAAAAAAATGATTTGAGCTTGCCAATCCCACACCAACTCTATCATTTGAATAATAAAAAATGAAAACTAAAATAACGTGTCTATGTTTATATTTTTATGACATAATTACATGTTTTGGTTTGTATTTATGTTTTTTTTATTTTGTATATATTTTTTTTTATTTTGTATATAAGAGTCTATTATCATTATTTTTTTAAAAAAATTTGGAGCCTAATTTAGTGTTTTTAATTAAATAACTATAATGTCAAAATATAGTAGTTATGTCCCTGAGACTATTATCACAATAATTGTTAACTTATTGTGAATGTAGTGTACATCCACAATTATCTAAGTTCAAATAATAATAAAAAGTAATAATTAACGATCATCACTTTAATGTTATGAGCCTCGCTCAATCGAAAAATAAAAAAATAAAATAAAAATATGAAACTCATTATAAGACCGTCTTTTATTAAATATATAATTTTTATTTGATCGATCGTATATCGTATTTATACTTCAATCAATTATAATAATATAATAAGTCTAGTCTAGTGGGAAATCTTCCTAAGGTCACACCTGTCACCATTTTGATGGTGTCCACATGGTTCAAAATCGGCAGTAATTATTTTCTTAAAGAATTTGGACGAAAAATCAATGAAACAATGCTAAATGAATGAATTCATGACAAAGTAATAATAAATTTTTTTTTATCTTTTAGTTAATTTTGAGTATATTTTGAAAATAGAAAAAAATAAAATAAATTAAAAAATGCACAAAAACAAATATTTTTATCATAAACTTGTCGTACTTTTATTTGTTCATCATTTTTCTAAATCTTTAACAGCTGGAACATACGATAACAAATTTAATTATTACCAGGTTTGACTTTGTAATGATCGAGTAATTTCGGCGAGACCAGCTGACAGGAACACAGCAATCCAAAATCCAGCTGAAAATCATAATAACCACCCACAAGTCAGTCCACAACCGTCGTAAAAAGCAAGTTACCGATCAATTTTATTATTGCTTTAATTTAGCTGTGGACGGCAGAGTCTGGCAAAATTATGGAATCAAAGCTGCTTTAGAATTTGTTATAGCGTGTGATTAGAGAGGTATCCATTATTATTATTATTTTTCTGCGAAGGAAAAAACAAGCCCAGAATGCTGAAGTCATAAGCAATCAGATTCTCATAAATAGGGATGGCAATGGGCACCGCCCGCAGTGGATTTGCTTTATCAAATTCGCACCCGCACAAAATTTAAATTACCAAACCCGCACCCGCATCAGCTGCGGGTTTTAATTTTTTTAAAAAAACCCGTCCGCTGCGGGTTTCGCCAATTACCAAACCCGCAATGGTACCCGGTGGATTTTGTGCGGTTCTCATATTAAGCACAATTACTTTTATCACTTGTCTTAAATTTCCAATTCACTTGAACTAATTAATGAAATTAAACTATGAAAGAAAGGATTTAAAATTGAACCATTACAAAAATGAATCATACAACCCAAATTGATTCTCTAAGAACTAGCATAATCAATCTTAAAACAACTAATGAAATCCCAAATCAATATTTAGGAACTAGAATTTTAATATATCCATACTAGTACACATAATATAGTAAATCCATAAAAAAAAAACCATAGCGTCTCAAATTTAATTATGAAATACATAAATCCATTAAAAAAAACCACAAATAATCCATGCATTAACTTAAACAACAATTATCATTTCATGCTCCAAGAGTGAATATCTTCATTTTATTCACCACCATTTGCACCCATCCAACAAGATTCCTACAATAACGATTAAGATTATAAATATTAATTCAAAGAACAAATTATAATAATAATTAATGAAATAATATATGCACTAAGTTAAAAAATAATAGTCCATACAAAATTATATAAAAGTAAAATATTATAAAAATTATTTTTAAGTTATAAATATTATTTTAATTAAAATTAAAAAAGTAATTAAACAAAAAAAAAGGACATGCGGGTTTTGGTGGATACCATGCGGGTATCTGCCGGATATTTATTAAATACCAAACCCGCCCGCAACCCGCTGCGGGTTTGAATTAACAATATCAAACCCGCCCGCAACCCGCAAAATTACCCGCTGCGGGCGGGTTTTGGCGGACGGATTTGGACGGATTTACGGATTTGCGGGCGAAATTGCCATCCCTACTCATAAAGTGCTTTTAAGCCCTAAATACTCTGCACACTCGATGTTGATTACTTGATCAACATGCCATTTATAATTATTTCATGGGTCCGATTTGTTGTAATAATAGCCTTACCATTTATTGAGACAAATGCCCCACGTAGAAAAGTTTAGCACTTATTCTTCCCCCTTATTTAGTTTATATATATATATATTTTATGTCTTAAAATAATGGTAAAAAAAAATTAATAAACCTTAGTACTTTGGGTAAAAGCTATTTACAAGGTATAAATATAATACCTGGAAAATGACTTTTATCTAAAGCTTTAAGATTTAGTGATTTTTTTTTATAATCGTCATCTTAAGACATAATATACTTATGTATAGGCTAAACAAGGGAGAGGAAGTGCTAAACTTTCTTATGTGAGACTTTTGTCTCAATAAATGGTGAAGCCATTATTTATGGATCATGATTCTCTCCTGATCTGATCACTTTCTGAATAAATTTTATTAACATGATTGGTGGTTAATTAATTAAAAAGTAAAAATAGTTAAATTCTAATCATATACTAATACTAAAATACAGATGACACAAAATCTGTAAAAGATCAGGAGAGCTCATATCAGGAAAGGATCTTAATCCATTATTTATAACACTCCTTAAATTCACCATTTAGTTACATTTTAACTTTGAAAATAAGAAGTGATATTGAACGTACTACTTATGTTGTAAATAATGGCTTCACTATTTGCCGAGTAAAAAATCTCACATAGAAAAGTTTAGCACTTTCTCCCCCTTGTTTAGCCTATAAACCTATGTATTATGTTTTAAGATGATGATCATAAAAAAATAATAAATGATTAAGATTTTAGATAAATAATAATGTTACATATCCCAATATTTGAGTCCTAATTTAGATCTCAATGTTATGTATCACTCATATATTAGATGACGAATTTTATAGTTTGTAAAATTATTTAACCACCATTACGAATACCATATTAATTAAAATTTAAATTAAGATTTAAATATTGAGTTGCCTAACATTACCCTTGTATAAAAGTCATTCAACATGTCACACTAAAATCATCACTAAATAATATTGTACTGGAATTTTGTTGCTTGCAATGAAGTTTCCTTAGGACCGTAGTGCATGTGATGTGATGATGTTAGAAAGAAAATGTGAATCCCAATTTAGCTTGATTCTCTAACCTTCACTTTCCTAGTCATCAATCTTTGTCTCATCTTTCAAAAGCAAAAGCAAAGTACATCTCTCCTTTATAATTAATGCCCTCTTTCTCCTTTCGTCTCCAAACACTTGCACGAGATTTACCAGAGAAGTAATTAATTTTGCCATTTGAGAGATTAATAGCTTATAAGCTAGCTACATAGCATTGGCATTAGAAAGATGTCGGACTGGGGCCCTGTTTTCGTGGGTGTGGTGCTGTTCATATTGCTAACACCAGGCTTGCTCATCCAGGTGCCGGGCCGTAACAGGTTTGTTGAGTTTGGCAATTTTCAGACCAGTGGTGCTTCTATTCTTGTTCATTCTATCTTGTATTTTTCTCTCATGTGTATCTTCTTGTTAGCTATTGGTGTCCACATGTACTTGGGCTAGCTAGCTAATATATATAATAGCCCGTATAAGAGTTAGGTATTAGTGAAATTGGCATTGGTATGTGAGATTACTTCATTGCTCGTTTTGATCTTTTCTGTATCTTTAATTTTTTGGATCAGATTTGTGATTATGAATCAAATGTTCCTTATATAGTAAATGACAATTGTACACTTTCCATTAATTAATTTTATTACCTGTTCCGTGGACTATGATTTTGTAATTTGATTAATTATTATATTATTATTGGTTTGTAAATCTGGATTCGAGTTACTTTGGCACCCTTTTGTTTGACGCTGCAGATTTGATGTTCATTTCTGGGTTTACGTACTTTTGGGTTGATGCATCAGGTTTTACTGACTAGGAAGCTTGTTGCAATCTAAAAGATAGAATCATAGAGTTTTATGTCTTATTAGCAAGTGAAGTTGATTTCTCTACCATTTGTAGTACCATCACGTTGATCAGAATCTCCGCAACTCCTGCCAATAAGTATGAACTCAATATTTTATGGCGGATATTGCAATTATATGAGCATTTATGGTGTTCATTAAATTGAGAGTTTTTGCATGTTTGGTACAACGCTTCCACCAGGTCACTTGTTGAGAAGATCTCTTAAGTTTTTGAAGTATTTTATTGCTTGACTCTCCTAAGTTTTTGTTGCTACTACTTACTATGTATTATTATGTACATTATTGTAAAATTTTGATATGACTAAGGAGTGAAACGGAGAAGTGGAAGCTTCAGCGAATTACAGAATGTCTTAAGAGCCAATCTATTGCAATCTTGTTATCCAGGATATGAGCATTGGGGGTTTTTAGCCTCTTGAGATTTTTGGTTATTTTGAAGTTGTTCAGGTTGATTACAGAGGTTTTCTTTCATTATAGGGAGATTAAATTTAACTGAGAGTAAAGCAGGATATGTTTTGACATGAATGTGCATGCATTCTTGTCATAGGTTTAGTCCCGATTCAATGCAAATGCTTGTTTAGTACAAGTAGTTTTTCACCATCATTGAACATTTATATCAGTGCCTTCAGTCTCCTGGCATATTCTTATCTTGTGAACCTCTTGTGAAATTTTCCAGTGAGTTAATTTTTCAGCTTCCGATGGGTGAGCATGGCCTTTAACATTACAGAGTCTGTAATAGCTGATGTTTATGATCTTTGTGCTACATTTGAATCTTCTTGTTGGAACTGTCTCGGTACAATAACTGGTACCTTTAAGATTTAGTTCTGATACAATAAAAAAGATTCTTGAGAGCCTTGCTTGTTCTGTGTACTTCGTTCAACAATAGCATAAAAAACATGTGTACATGAAACAAATCAGTAGGAATTGTTGCTTGACATCTATTTACTTGATCATTCATCTTGAAGAAAAACTACAGCGACATCTTACACTTTTTTTTTTTTTTATACAATGGGCTTTTTGATTCATTTTTGGTGATCCCTTTTTGTCTTTCAATTGCTTTATCTTTTAAAAAGGAGTGATTGTCTTTATTATTAAATATAGATTTGCTAATTGGTGAATTGCAATTACATCACTAGTGGGTATCATTTCATACTGCCAACCACATAGCCAAACGTCATAATTTATTCCCACCAATATGAATTTTTCAAGGATAAAACGAAAAAAAAGGGGTAAATAATAAAATTGAATCAATAGTGATGCATAGTATTTATGTATTTAAACAAATAATATGAATAAAGCAACCCTGGGACACATGAAAAAATAAACAGCAAATTTCACAGAAAAAGCACCAGTGAGTGCCATTGTTAGCGTTGGGTCGTTAGCAAATTAACATAACTCACCAATAAATTATTTGAAAAAAAAATTCATTTTTTTAGTATTATAAAATAAAAAAATAAATAAACGTAGCAATCTATATATTATATAAATGTTAAAATTTTTTTGCAGGTAACATCTCTTAAAAAGAAATTACACACACAAATGTTTGAACAAGAAGAGAAGGGTGCTTGTTCTTCCTCTTGAGTATTAATTGTCTGTGTGACTCAAATGTATGGTTAATTAAATTAATACACTGTTCACTCTTCAGGATGATATCTGAACATCAAGTTGATGGATTGATAGCAAATTAACATATTTTCACGAGTCGAAATCGATCAGCATCAAGCTAGGGAGACTAAAAATCATCATATAAGAAGATTACCCTGGAACTGTATAGTAAATTACACAACCCTTTGATAGACAAGAACTTCATTTCATTTCATTTGAACGCTAGCTAGTGATAGCAGTAAAATGAAAGATACAACAAAACTAAAATTTTTTTCGCTTCATTGAGATTATGAGATTCCATTTATTTGCTTCCTAGACAAAGAGATGAACATGTAGAATAACAAGAAACAAAATAAGAAACAAACCATAGAGAACAGTATGCACAAATATGGCAGCAATACTAGTCTTCATGTTCAGAAAATCAATCGGTCGATTCTTTGCAGGCATCTGCAACACCAACCCCGGCGACAGAAACGCGAACAGCGCCGCAGCTATGAGCGGAGCAGCCCAATCATTCATCGTAAGCTTGAAAATTAAAATTGTCCCAGAGTTGTTCAGCACTTCAAATGAAGAATAATGAAAGCAGGGGAGGGGATATAATTTAAGTATAACAAAAGGCCTAACTTATTGGTCGAGTGCTCAAGTCCACACAAGGAAAAATATAGGAATCCCATAAAGCTATAAATTGAGCTATCAGTTGTCAACTTTATGCTTCTTTTAAAAATCTTGTTGCTCTGTTGGGATAAGGCAGGGCATCATTTTCTATGGATTATCTGTCGGGCATAAATTTATAAAATGATCATTTTTTATGAATTTGTTATCAGAATATCATATGCAGTACCATTCAGCAGCTATTGGTTGGTGGCTTAGTGCTTCGTTATCACCGTTTTCCAACTAGTGTTTGATTACTACTAGATTAATGCTTTTCTTAAAGAGGATCATTGTTTATAGGAATTAACAACTATTAGTCAAACGAAAAGCCCTAGAAAAAAGAGCACGGGTCCATTTTATCTTATTCTCTCTATATCTTATTTTTTATTTCTTTGTGATAAAGCAAAAAATGATCAAGTATTCCTATTATAAATTTTTTTTTTATGTGTAACCAAAAATTTCATGATGGTAATAACAAGAATATTGAGGCAAGATACTGAAATTCCTTTTCAAAAAGTTACTATATTTATTGAGAGAGTTATGGTCTAGATCTGGAGTATTCACAATCATGTATGCAAATTCCTAGGTTCCTTAATTAACTTTTTGGTAAGGTTCAAGAACGATCAATCTTAGCTTATCGCCATCCTTGGTTACAGAAATAACTAGAAATTCTGAACAAGCCTATTCTATTCTGATTTGACTGAAATGAGACTTTCCACTTTCCTTGACTTATCTTTCAATAAGGCTAAGCTTGGGATAATAACTCTCAGTTCCACGTGTCATCAACCTTAGTAAATACACAGCGTGATAAAAGAATGCATATCAAAGGATGTATACGTACGTATCTATTAAGAGTGTTCTGGACCGAATAGTAATTAAAAGTTAATTAGTTGTGTTGTGTAATAGGCAAAGTAGTAATTTGAATCTGAAAATATGTCCCACGTAAGCCGGGTGGCGGCAAATATCAATGTGACACTTGCTACTGTACTGTAACTGTTCGCATGTACCAAAAGCAGACAACCGACGCCCCGCAAGCGACTCAAAATGTCTTCTCTTGTGCTTACCATATTTTATAACTCCACAACAACAACCATCGGTCTAAAAGGTAAAGGGCAGAGCCACCATTTTTATCTGCTCATTTGATCACTCAATTTGTTGACTGTTTCAAAATCAAAAGCTTTTCAAGAAAGAATGGCTGACTGGGGGCCAGTGGTAATCGGGGTGGTGCTGTTTGTGTTGCTGCAACCGGGGCTTCTGTTTCAGCTACCGGGACACAGCCGGCTGTTGGAGTTTGGTAGCTTGAAGACCAACGGCAAGGCTATTTCTGTTCACACTCTTATCTTCTTTGTTCTCTATGCAATCCTCATCTTGGCCGTCCACGTTCACATCTACACCGGCTGATCCTGTTACTTACTGGGTATGAGTCTTTCTATTGTCGTAAGTTGTAACTGTTCTGTTTTGGATCAACTTTTAAGCACAGATCTGAACATATGGGATATTTGTTTTTGGTTCTTAATTATTTGCATAAAAGCCTGTAAATTTTGGCACTGCTCTTTTAAGCTTTAGTTAAAATCTTTGAAACTTCAATTTCTATCTTGTTTTTGCACATTCACTTTATATCATTGAAGCATATGTCCATATTAGTGAAATGCATTTATTCTGAAATAGGCTCTTTTAGTTTTCTACATTCACTTGCTAAAAGGCTTTGAACTTGGAATTGTTTTAATTTTTCTGGGATGCACTGGCACTGGAGCCTTTACTACCCTTGATGTATGCAAATTCAAGTATATTGGTTCTGCTATTGGTATTCTCGGTTACCTGTCATCAAATAGCTTAGTGGGTTTTGGTTCTGAATTTAAGTCACACAAATTAATTCAAAGCAAAAGAAATGATCCGTGCTCTTCTGGTTTAGCTTAAGCCTGAGAGACTGCCAGAGTCAGGCAGACTGATGCCTGCTTTTGGCCAGGGCAAGAATGCTGGCTGGCAGTGCCTGCGTTCAGTGGTATGTGGAACTTTCCCTCCTATGACGGGTTTTGCCAAGTTACTCTTACAGCCTATGTAAAAAGTGATGGGTCCTACCACTATGTTACTAGTTTTTGCACCCTTAATGCGTGGGCTGTAAGTTAGTCTTAAAGTAACTTAGCATGACCCATGACCCTTCCAGTAATTATACAAGAGTAATGACATTATTAAAAAATAATAATAATAAGCAGCAACAAGAACTAGAACAACAACAACAACAACAGAAGTGATATTGTAAATCCATTCCCTTTTTGGGCAATGCAAACTTGCTTGGGATTAAGGTTGTGCAAGTAGCTTTTAGTTTAATTATTATCCTTTGCCCGAATGACTACTGAAGAGAGTAAATTTTTTTTTTATAACTATTTTCTGTAAAAGCGGCATGATTCTTATTATCTAAACATTTGACATTGGAATATGGTTTTGATTGTAATTGCGTAAATACTATGGGTGCGTTTGAGATTGAGGTTGAGCAGCTATAGTTTAAAAGTTACAGTACTAAAGTATTTAGTAAACACTAACTGATGGAGTTTGAAAACTATATTTCAATATAATTTTTTATTTGAATGATGAAAAATTTATTATACCTTTAATATTTTTATCAAAATTATTATTTAAAGATTATATTTATTATATACTATTAATTTTTATTATATAGTTACAAATTTTTTACACTTAAATCCCAAACGGGCATATGATTAATAAGAATTATTTAGTCTCAATGGTCGTATTTTACAGAATGTGAAAATAAAATAATATTATATTGCCTTAGTTTGTTGCATTGATATATGATTCTAATACTTTAAATAAATCTTCACCTACACCATTGATCAGTTTTTTTTTTTTGGTATATACATTTATATGTATTAGAATAATATATCATTGTAACAAAGTAAGGCAATATAATATATATATAATTTTAGAATAACTAATCATACATACATATATGTATATATTAATTATTCATACATATATGTATATATTAATTATTCTAAAATTGTAGATCTATGATAGACGAAAGCTCTTTTATCGATAATATACAATGGATGATGATGGTGTCTGATTGCCAATGATAAATTAAATATTGACTATTAAATAAAAAAATTAAATATCTGGCTATTAAATAAAATAATTTAAATAATTAATCTACATTAAATAAATGAATTAAAAATTTGGGGGAAAAAAAATAATAAAACATTACAGACCTGCCCAAACTCGTGAGGAGGGCAGATCTCATTTTGGTGCACAAAGTGGTCAATTGGAGAGCATGGTCTCTTAGAACTCATCAAATTCATGTCGCTATGAAAAATATAAACTAATTAAAATCTAAACTCACTAAAAGTCTCACTTTTTTTTTATTTGTATGATGAAAAGTCTACTATATTTTTAATAATTTTGTCAAAATTATTATTTAAAAATTATATTTACTATATATTATTAATTTTTTTTGCATAGTTACAGTTTTTTTTTCACAGCGGTTGCAACTTAAAAATTACAACATTTCAATCCCAATCGGACCCTTAATCTTCTTTGACTTTTTAAAAGTTCAACTGTACCCTTCGTACTTAAAGCTAGAGCTGGCAAAATGAGTTATCGGGTTGTGTTCGTGTCGTGTCAAATTTAGGTCGACCCAAACATGACACATTTAATAATCGTGTCAAAATATTAAGATCCAAACCCGACACAAAAAATAAACGGGTTACTCAATAACCTGCTTAATATCTAAATATTTAATAAAATTTACATTAGACATTTATGTATGTATGTATGCATATAAAAATGTTATAATCTGAAATTTTAAAGTGCGGGAAAGTCTTGAAAAGTTTTAAAATCATGCGGTATAAACGCTTTAAGTATTAAGCCTTTAAAACCCCACAGTTTTAAAGTTTTCTCCGATTTTACCGTACTTTAAAATTTCGGACCAAATTAGGACTATATACACACCCCAAAATATTACACATTTACACTATTGAAGTTCTAAATCTATATAAAATTTTATAAATGAAATACTATGTATATGTCCATCCTTCAAACAAAAAAAAAAAAAAAGAACTATGTCTAATATTTGAGTTTTAATGATAAGAACCTAAAAATTAATTTAAAATAAAAAATATAATCGTATCATTGGTCGAGTAAATGGGTTAAAGTTCTTGACCCTAACCCGACACGAAAAAAAATCATGTCGATCCGGACCGAACTTATTTAATAATCATGTCAAATTTAATGACCCATACCGATTTATTCGTGTCGAGTAGTCAGATCGTGTCAAATTTTACCACCTCTGCTTAAAACTTCTCTAAACTTAGAAATTTATTATCTTTGTTAGGATTTTTAAGGAACATAGTAATGTTCCAAGCAGCAATGATTTGAGAGGGAGATTCGTCTGAAATTCTGCAAGTTTAGTGTGTCATCAAGATTCAAGAAGACAAATCACAAGAGAAAAAAAGGGGCAGCCCACATACTAAAGACGGCAGCAATCTGCAAGTTTAAGCTGGCCCAATTATCTTAACTGCTTTTGTTTCATTTTCACTCAAACTAGTTGACCATCTTTGTTAGGACTTCTGAGGGACAAAGTAATATTCCAATTATTCAATGTAAATATGTAATGTGTGAAGCTACTACTGATAGAGTGCTATATATTATTATAAACTAGGACTTCACAAAATCCTGCAGGTAAATAGTATCTTAAAATTCATACACTTTAATTTTTGTTAGTTTCTGTGAATTCTCTTTTGGTGCTTTTACTAAACGAGAATTGAAATGGACTATAATTAGAATGGGTTGGAATCGGAATGAGGAATTGGAATCGGAATGAGGAATTTACTTAAGCTGTAAGAATCATAATCGAAATGAATTAAATTGTTTCAAATTACTAAAAGGACCTTAATTAATTATTGTCATAATTATGATTCTAATTTCTATAATAATAATAATAATAATAATAATAATAATAAAAGTAATAATAAAAATAATTAATAAAAATTAAAATAATGAAGTTAATATATTTTAATAATAATAATAATAATGACATTAATAATAATAAATTAATAATTTTAATAATAATAATATTACTAAAAAAATAATAATAACAATAATTAAATAATAAGGTTAAATAAATAGTAAAAAAATTAAATTTTTATTATGATTAATAGTAAGAAAAAATCAAATAAATAGAAAATAAAAGAAAGATTATAATCTTATTACAATCAAGAGGAAAAAATAAAAATTTTTATTTTATAAAAGACAAATATTTGTTTCATATTTTATACGTGATGTCTCAAATTTAACATCAAAATTTTCATGAATATTGTTATTTGTCTCAACTTTATTATTTTAAATACCCCAAAAATTTCTTTTCCAACCCATTTCATGTTTAACGTCAATGTTGCATGTTTGACATGAGTTCATTTTATGTTTGACGTGAAATATTGCATGTTTACGTGGTTCCATGTTTAACCTCAGCTGTTGCATGTTTGACTTCAATTGTTATATCTTTCACTTGACTTTTTTACATGTAAATTTCATGTTGCATGTTTGACCTTAATTGTTGCATGTTTGACCTCGGTTGCTGCATGTTTCACGTGAAATGTTGCATCTATTGAATAAAGCCAAAAAAATGAAATTTTTTCCGCACGTTTTATGTTTGACGTCCGTGTTGTAGAGATGTTGCATGTTCTTATATGAAATGTTGTATGTTTATGTGGTTCTCATGTTAGGCTCCTTTTATATAATAATAATAATAATTTTTATATTTAAATCTTTCTATTTGATTTCTTAGCAACCAAACATTAAAACAAAGATTAGAAGAATATGAAAAATAGGAATCATTTCAGCTCTTTTATGTGAACAGAGAAGGGCAGCCAGAAAATAGAAAACAAGAAGTATAAGAAAAATTATGCTCTAATACTCCACTTCCCACCTCAATTACAAAGTTAACAAGGCAAGGCACTAGATGTTAGAGCATTCAATATTCATCTTCATTTGTCAAAATTTAAATATTCATCAATAGCTACAAGAAGCACCACATACTCCACCATTAGGAATAATACATAATTTTCATTTAATTAGAGAATATACCTTCCAAAGTGGTCCTGGTGTGGCATTCCTGTATGCAAACTCGCACATTCATTAGCAGACCTGCAAAATGAGAAGCAATCCAATGTTGTATACTGATCCCAATTACTTGTAACAAATACATGCAGTTTTAGCTTGTGACGAGAGAGGAGCCAGGAGCCAGCAACACTTCAATTTCAAAGACCCAAAGACACAAGAAACTAAAAGGTTCTCTGCATAAGCTACGTATGTAGCAGTGATCTTACAACTTTACCCTAACATTTGATACATCTGGTGTATTAGAAGTTTTTAACAGGAAATTACTTGTAAAATTCCATACTCTTAAAAGCCGATTAGTCTCCTCACTCATTTCCTCAATGGCCTTTCTCCAGGCCTCCCTTGCCTACATGCTACATAACATGAAATTTATAAGACTATTGGATAAATTAAGAAAATGTTTCTGACACAAGAATATGAATAAGCAATGAAATACTCTCGATTGGCTTTTTTTGCTCCCAAACTTTTTCTTTTGCGAAATCCTAAGAACGAAAAAGGAATAGAAAAACCATCAGTCGCTCCAGAGTATAAAAAACATCTATGTTACGTCACAAACCATCAGTATAGTAAACTTTAAATCATCTTTTTGCCTCTTCCTCAATCATCTTATAAATGAACTCCTACAGTTCATAGGTGCATTTATCAATCTGTATTATTTTTTCATTTTCCAAGGGAGGCGGAGGGTAAAAACACAAAAATAATTCAGCAATATCATTATGCCTCCATCCTCCACAAGTAGGAAAATCAACCAAATAGTGAAAATAACTGTTGGTTATACTAAACACACAACCATAATGGATAATTCCATACATCAACTTAGTCAAATTCCCAGTCAAACTTGCACACAACCTGCGGGAATAAAAAGAGATAAAGAAACAAGTCAGTTTTGCAAAAGTTTTGGAGTAAGTTAGCTTCATTCATTCCAATAAAGGTAAGCATGACAGTTTCTTCAAATATAACCTTATGATTCTTTCAAATCCAAAAGTTGATGTCTATCCATAATAAATCATCTGCTATCCTAGAAACATAGTTGAGATTTAAAATTACTTTGTGAAACCATTATAAGCCAAGAAAAAGCGGAGCCATTAAGGGACAAGCGGGGGCAGCTGCCCCGGCTTCGACCAAAAATCTCAGAATTTTTTTTTTTTTTTTTAACTCCGTTAAATTATAAATTTTCCCCTGATGGATTTATTAAATACATTAAATTAAATTTAGGTTGAAGATGTTTTAAAAAATTTTAATTTTAAAATTTATTTAAAAAATCACACAAATATTTGCGCACATTCTTATTTTTAAGACGAGATTTTGTCATCTCAATGTATATAATTTTAATATTTTCTTCATTGTTTGTATTCTGTGTCAGTCAAAATTTTTGCCCCCACTGACTTGATTTTCTAGCTGGTATGCAGTTTATTGCAAGTGCAATTGAGAATAACAATGAAATAAAAAACATCACAGGGCATAAGTATACAGGGCAAGCAGAACACCTCTTATTTTTTGTCCTCAAACAGTCTCTTCTGTGTTATTCTGAATTCTTGCATTACCCAATCAGTTTGACGTTCAACTCTCCGATCAATGATGAAAGAGTTTGAGAATATTTCAGAGGCCTCTTCATCGGCCATGCTGTGCACTTGTGTTCTACTTGATGCAAACCAGGTACCAAACTCCATTCTTTTATAAAATAAACTATAAAAAAGGTTTGGTATTATCAAGTCAAGCTGACCCCCCATGTTATAAGTCAAGTTGGATATTGTGTAAATCACATATTAAAAGGGAATTAGACAAGCAGAGAATCTAAGAGCTCTTGAAATTTTAGAGCAAATGAGAATACTCTTTGATCTAGCAAACACCAGCTATTATTACTAGTATAAACTTATTATCCAATCAAATATAAGACTTCTAAAATTGTAAGAGTGATGTCAACTGACTTAAACAAACAAGGTTTTATAATAATCAAATAAATTTGAGAAACAAAATAGCAGACTTATCAGGTAAGTTTGGATTAACATCATTTAATTACATTGTATATGAAAGCTGCCAGAGGGCACATGACAAGCCAATTCAAGTGGGGAATTGATGCTACAACCAAATCCAGTTTCCATTCAGTGGTACAGAGATGTGAATCAAGCTGTTAACTGATCAGATATAACTTAAATAATGGATAAAAGATGCTCCAAAACTAGATTTACTGATCAGATATAAGTTAAATAATGGGTAAGAGTTGCTACAAAATATCAATTATAAAGTTCTTAATTAATCATTTAATTTACCCAAAAGAAAGATGGTAAAAAGCTACCAAAACCACATCTTAAAATATAATAGTTCCAGCTATTACATAGTACTTATGTTATTAAGGCTGTCTTTACTTTCTGTATAAGGAATCGGAATCGGAATCATGGGGTCCACCTTAATTTGGGAATCCTATTTTTAAGATTGGCAATTTTGCGTCCCCCCCCCCCCCCCCCCCTCACACAAAAATCTAAAATTCTTATTTTGTCCTCAGTTCAAAAAAATTATAATTAATTAATTAATATATTATTAATATTATATTAATATATTATTATTATAATTAATTAGTTAGTATATGATTAAAATTAATTAATATATGATTATAATAATTATTAATATAATTATTCTAATTAATTAATATATAATTGTTATAATTAACATATTGTTAATATTATATTAATTAGCTAATATATTATTATAATTATTCTAATATGTTAATATTATAATTAATTAATATATTATTATAATAATTATTAATATCATTATTTTAATTAATTAATAGATTAATGAATTTATTATTATTATTATTATTATTATTATTGTTGTTGTTGTTGTTGTTTATAATTGATATCTTATTAATATTATATTAATATATTATTATAATTATTCTAATATGTTAATATTATAATTAATTATATATTATTATAATAATTATTAATATCATTATAATATTAACAAATTAGAATAATTATAATAATATATTAATATAATATAATAATTATTAATATAATTATTTTAATTAATTAATATACTTTGAATTTATTATCATAATTATTAATATATTATTGTTATAATTAATATATTGATATATTAATATATTATTATTACTTAATTAATATTATAATAATTATTATTAATACAATTATTCTAATTAATTAATATATTAATTAATATTATTATACCTAATTAATTAATTAATTTATTATTATTATTATTACCATTATTATTGATAAATTTTTTGCAATTAATAATAATAAATAATAATAATAATTTTTTTAATAAATAATCACAATAATTAAAATACAAAATAATAATTATGACAATAGTTCATTAAGTACTTTTTAGTAATTCGTTATTATTTAACTCATTCTGATTCCAATTCTACGACAAAGTAAATACATCAATGGGATTTCAGTCCATTCCGATTCCGATTCCCGCAGCTCAAGTACACAATTTATTCTGATTCCCATTTTCCATTCTCATTCTAGCTCATTTCGATTTCAGCCCATTCCGATTACTGACAAGTAAACGCAGCATAACTTACATAAGATCTAAACATCGTGAGTCCAAATTACAATTCAGCATACGAATAAATTTTTTTTTATTCACAATCGAGTTTAAAGAAAACAAGTTATAGACAAACACAACATTAGGGAATTATTTCTTTAAGTTTTCAAGAAAACGCTGGAAAAGAAAAGAAATTAAAAGAAAATTTCAAAATAAATAATCAAGAACATAATCGGAAAATTCCTTTCTTTTTCCTCCAATTTTGGCTATGATTTTGCCACGTGGTAATGAGAATGTTAGGATATTAACTCTTCCATCCTTTTAAAAGAAAGAGTTTGACTAATTTTGACTTACGTTTTTTTTTTGCTGATGTGGCAATTTTTGATATTCAATTTCTTTGACCAATTAGTTATTAATTAATTAGTAAACTTTATTAGTTAATCAAAATTGGCAATATAAATAGTGATTTTACTCATTTTCTCTCAAGTTTCCATATTACCCTTGTTTACATAAACGAATAGCATGGGGTTCTTTTTCTTTTATGTCGCAATTTTTCAACAATGCTAGGTTTTTACAACGATGCAACAAGGTTTAATTAAATCCTGTGGCCACTCTTTATGGGTCATGATATTTTCGTAAGAGAAGTGAGTTTAGTCGTTCGACGAATTAACATATAAATATATTAGAGTTTCAGCCATGATCTCCCAAATTGTGTCACAGATCTCACCTCTAATAAGGGTGAGCTTGTCGAGTCTTCTAACAATTTTTTATAGTGTTGGTGGATTGCTGCTTTTATCTGATTCAAGTCCGTACCATCATCGAGAATTGGTTAGTATTGCCAACAATACTGATTACAGTGTCAGTTATGTTAATGCTAATATGATTTCTCTACTTGTCGTGAGCTATGCACTTTCTTGTTTTTCACTTAGGATATGAACATTAATCATCAATTAATTCCCCGAGAATATTAAATTAGTGTTCTTGATAGCTACATTGTGTAGTAAGTTTTTCAATATTGGTGTGGATATAGAAAGTTATAGGGACACCCAATAATGTAAAAGATCCTGTATGATGGATAGAAATAATTTGTTGGACATAACATATGATAGTTAATCAAAACCAGTAGAATAAATTATGATTTTACTCATTCTCTCCCAAGTTTCCATATTACCTTTTTTTTTCAACTTAAACAAACAGCATGAGGTTCTTTTTCCTTTACGTTGCAATTTTTTTGATAATGCTAAATTTTTGCAACGATGCAACAAGGTTTAATGAAACCCCATCACCACTCTTTATGGGTCATTGGTTTTTCATAAGAAGAGTCGGTTTAGCTGTTTGACCAATTAACGTGTATGTGGATCATAGTTTCAGTCATGAAGTTCAAATTTTATGTCACAGATCGCACCCCCAATGATGGTGAGCTTTTGGATTCTTCTAATGATTTTTTTATAGTGTTGGTGGATTACTACTTTTATTTGATTCATTTCCGTACCATCATCGAGAATTAGTTATTACTGCCAACAATACTAATTACACTGCTAATTATGTTCATGCTACTGTGATTTCTCTATTTGGTTGAAGTTATATACTTTCTTGGTTTTTCACTTGGGATATGAATCGCAATCATTAATTAATTCCTTGAGAATATAAAATTAAAGTTCTTAATATGTACTATGGTGCAGAAAGTTTTTCAATATTGGTGTGGATGCAAAAAATTGTAGGGACACCCAATAATGTAAATGATCTTGTATAGTGGATAAAATAATTTATTAGGCAGAATATACAATAGTTAAACGAAACCAGTAGTATAAATTGTGATTTTACTCATTTTCTCTCGAGTTTCAATATTACATTTTTTCTTAAAGTAAACAAACAGCATGAGATTCTTTTTCCTTGATCTATTTCAATGCCATGTCTACTTTGAATAAATAAATTAGTGTACATTCTTTATGTGCACTTTAAATGAAATAAATTAGTATACATTATTCATGTCTACTTTGAATTATAAGGCCAATCCTTCTAAAGTCACCTTCAAGAGAATGCCTTCCAGTTATAATATTCATCTATTGTTGATGTGGAAGGACATAGCAATCGCCTTCCACCATTAAGTCCTTTAAGACAGGCCTTTCAGAGTCTGCTGTTGATAATAGCCGCCTTACACCATGGGCTAATTAGCAAGAAAGTAACAATCTCCTTCCACCATTGATTAATCAGCAAGAAAATAACATCAACCTTCCAGCGATTAATAGGAATGGGCTAGAGATTGATGAACATGTTCAAGAAAGTAACAACCACTTTCCAGCGATTAATGGGAATAGGATAGAGATTGATCAGCATGTTGAAGAAAGTAACGACAACTTTCCAGCTTAATGGGCAAGTGATTGATGTGTCACGGCCAGAGATTATTGAGCAAGAGATTGATGAGCTAATGATTCATTCGCCAGTGATTAATCCACAGAATGGTTATCAAGGGATTGATGGGCAAGAGAATGATGGGTTACAGAATGATGATCAAGACGTGATTCGTCCGCAGAATGGTGATCAAGGGATTGATGGACAACAGAATGATAGGCCACATAATGATGATTAAGATGTGATTTATCTGCAGAATGGTGATCAAGGGATTGATGAGCAAGAGATTGATGAGCCAGAGATTGCAAGAGCTTGATGAGCTAGTGATTCATCCATAAGTGATTAATCCGCCATCACTGGGAAGTAGGTCAAATGGATGCAAGTTGCTGAGATGGAGAATGCAAACAAATTGCAGAGATGAAGATTGAATATGGAGATAGTATGAGGTTACTGTTTGCAATGGAATTTACGGAGATGGACATTGAATATGGAGATAGTACGAGGTTACTGTTCACAGACATGAAGAATCCTTAAGAAAGACTCTTTAACACATGAGGCTCGAATTTTATTTATTTATTTATTTTTTTCAAATAGCCTATGCTCTTTAGAAAAGAAAGTCTTTTTTTTTTTGTGTTTGACATAGATATACTAAGAAGCATACGTCTCATTAATTAGCTCTCATTACTGGGAATGGGCTAGAGATTGATGAGCATGTTCAAGAAAGTAACGACCACTTTCCAGTAATTAATGGGAATGGACCAGAGCAGTGGCGGCGCTACTTGAGAGCTAGTAGGGGCTTGCTTGATTTTAAAAAACAAAATTAAATTCATTTTATTTTTTAATGGATTTATAATAAATCCCTTGTCAAATTTTGAAAATAACTAAAATACCAACTTTTTTATACAGCATTTTGAAATAAAAAAATCCACCGAAATATCCCTAACCCGTTATCGATCCTTTCACCAAAGAAAACTTTTGTCAGCTACTATCGGCTTATCCTCTATCTCTATCCGACTCCCACACCATCACACCTCTTTGTTTTCATGCCATAAACGCTATAGTCTATTACTCGCATTCGCAGCCTCGCACCATCGCATCTTTGCTGTTTTTCTAGTATCACCATCGCACCTTTGCAACTTTTTTTTATATTAATTATTAAGAATTGATTAAATTATTCTGATTATTAAGCACCTTTGCCATTTTATGATTTAATATTTTGATTTTTGAATTGATTTATGCTTTTTTTAATTGAATAATATTCTTAACTTTAACTTATTATGGTAATGCTTCGTTGAGTTGATAAAGTGGCAAAGTTGCTTAACTAATTGTTAGCAAATGCCATTGTGGCTTCTTAATTTTAATTTTACGGATTATTATAAATAATAAAATAGCAATGCTCTGTGTGATGTTGTGATGGGTTAGTGGTTAAGTATTTAGTGGGATAGTCGATTTATTAAAGTAATATTTTATAATTTTTTTAAAATTTTAATGTGGAGAATGTCTTCGGTTTCTCTTTAAAGTCTCATAATTAATTGTGCTTATTTGTAATAGTTATGGAGAAATATTACCATCACAACCTTGTCCAAAGAAAGCAAAATCCAGCTCAAGTCAAGATGTAGAATTCAATTTCCAAGATTTTAGTATACTGGTTTACAAACTCCAATCTCTTGTTATATTACTAATATTCAAGATCAAGTTCGAAGAGTATACTTACAGAGAGGTCCTGTTCAACGTAAAAATCAAAACTTCAAACTTTCAGATTTTGGAAACCAAAAAAGGCGGTTTGGTTGTAACTAGTTTGGGAAATTTTGACCTTGGTTGGAATATAACACAGAAAACGATGCGGTATTTTGTCTATTTTGTTATCTTTTTAAAGAAGAGATTGGTAATAAAGGGGTGATGATTTGTTTATTGGTAAGGGTTTTAGAAATTGGAGGAAGCCTGCAAAATTTGTTGAACATATAGGAGATGTTGATAATGTCTATAACAAAGCTAGAAAGAAATGTGAAATGTTGATGAATCAAAATCAACGTATTTGAACGGCTTCTACAAGACATTTTGACAAGTATCGAAGTGATTATCGAGCTCACATGATAGCTATTATTGATTGCATTCAGTTTTTATTAAAACGCTTTCATTTCGTGGGCATGAGGAGTCTAAAGATTCAAGCAACCGAGGGAATTTTCTTGAGCTTTTACGCTTTCTTGCTAATCATAATGAAGACATTAATGCTGTTACTTTTGTAACAGCATCTTCAAATGACATCAAATGAGATTAAAAAAGACATTGTCAGTTGTGCTACAATTGAAACTACCAATATTACTGTTAAAGAGATGGGTGATGTTTTGTTTTCTATCTTTATTGATGAATCTTGTGACATTTCAGCAAAAGAGCAAATGGCTGTTGTTTTGCGTTATATGGATAAAATGGCTATGTGGTTGAGCATTTTATTGGGATTGAACATGTTCTACTATTACATCTATTTCACTTAAAAGGAACTTGATAAGCTATTTTCCAGACATGGATTGAGTATATCTAGGTTGCATGGACAAGGATATGATGGAGCTAGTAATATACAAGGTGAGTTCAATGGTCTTAAATCACTAATTTTAGAGGACAACAAATGTGATTATTTTTTTCATTGTTTTGCACATTAATTTCGATTGGCTTTTATTTATTGGCAAAGAAGCATGAAGAAGTCAATCCTCTTTTCAATTTAGTTACAATGTTGTTGGTGCTTCAGCAAAACATTGTGATATTCTTTAAGAGAAACGTGCTTAAGCTGTTATTAAAGCGCTTGATGATGGTGAACTTTCAAGTGGACGAGCTTTAAATCAAGAGGTTACTTTAAAGCGCCCTGCTGATTCATGTTGGGGCTCACATTACAGTACGTTATTAAGCATAATCACCATGTTTCTATCTATTATTGATGTGCTTGAGATAATTTCAAATGAGGGAAATTCTGAACAAATATTTCAAGCTACAATGTTATTGAAGTGCATGCAATCATTTGATTTTGCGTTTAGCTTGTTGTTAATAAAAAAAATACTTAGATTTGCACATGAGTTATCACAAGCATTATCCAAAAAAAAAAAAAAGACCAAGACACTGTGAATGCTATGAAATTAATTGAAGTGTATAAGAGAAACTTGCAAAAAATGAGAGAGAATGGATGGGACTCTTTACTTGGTGAAACTTCTTCTTATTGTGTGAAGCATGATATTAATGTTCCTAATATGGATGATTTGTTTCGAACTCAAGGGCGATCACAACGCAAAGCTCAAAAGATCATAAATATGCATCTTTTTCATGTTGAATTATTTTATGCAATTTTGGATATGCAACTTCAAGAATTAAGCAATCATTTCAATGAGACAAAATTCAACTTTTGATAAATAGAAACTACGTCGCCTTGCTGAGTTTTATCCAAATGATTTTTCTCTAGTGGATCTTGTGGCACTTTAAATTCAACTTGATGTTTACATAATGGATGAGGGTTTTGACAACAAATTTTCAGGATTGAAAGGGGTTGGAGACCTAGCAAGAAAATTGGTTGAGACTAAAAAGGATAAATTATATTCATTAGTTTATTTATTGGTGACATTAGCATTGATTTTATCAGTTGCCACATCTACAGTAGAAATAGCATTTTTAGCTATAAATTTTGTGAAAAATCGTCTGCGAAATCAGATGAGAGATCAATGATTGAATGATAGTCTTGTTGTATACATAGAAAAAGATATATTTTATAGTATTGATAATGGGGTTATTCTTTAACATTTTCAACATATGAAACCACGTCGAAGACAGTTATAAATGTACTGAATTAAATATTTTAATGACTTTTTATTTTGATAAATGTTATTTATTGATCATTTTCTTAAAGTAAATTATTGTTTGAACTTATCCCCTGCTAAAATAATTCCTGACACTGCCATAGGGCTAGAGAATGAGCAAGAAAATAACAACCGTAATTAGATTCCAGCACTGTTTAATCAGTAGAAAAATCAGAAAGAAAACAACCACCACCTTCTGGAGCCACAGAATGGTGATCAAGCGATGAATAATACATTAATGGGCCTTAGAACGATGATCAAGTGATTGATGAACAACACATTAATGGTTTGAAATTCATTTTTTTTTGTCAGACAATTGTTTTGTTCGAACTAATATTTAAACAACAAAACATTAATGGGCCTCAGAATGGTGATCAAGTGATTGATGAACAACCTATTAATGGACCATAGAATGGTGATCAAGTGATTGATGAACACCACATGAATCAAAACAACCACCTTCCAGAGATTAATGGGCAAGTGATTGATGAACAAGTGATTGATGTGCCACAGCCAAAGATTATTGAGCAAGAGATTGCTGAGCTAGTGATTCATCCGCTAGTGATTACTCCGCAGAATGGTGATCAAGGGATTGATGGGCAAGAGATTGATGAGCCAGAGATTGCAAGAGTTTGATGAGCCAGTGATTCATCCACAATTGGTTAATCCGCCATCATTGGAGAGCACGTCAAATGGATGCAAACAAGTTGCTGAGATGGAGAATGCAAACAAATTGCAGAGATGGATATTGAATATGGAGATAGTATGAGGTTACTGTTTGCAGAGGAATTTGTAGAGATGGACATTGAATATGGAGATAGTACGAGTTTATTGTTCACAGACATAAAGAATCCATAAGAAAGACTTTTCAACACATGAGGCTCGAATTTTATTTATTTATTTATTTTTTTCAATTAGCCTATGCTATTTAGAAAAGAAAGTATTTTCTTTGTGTTTGACATAGATATAGTGAGAAACATACGTCTCAATTTTAGTGTTTTTTCCCTTTCAAGAGCTACATTTTTTGTAGGCCATGTTGTTGAGAAGAGATTTTCAAAATAGTTTACAAAAGTGGTCATAATTTCCTCTTCATCCTCTGTCCACTCGTTATTCTCATCTATTATTCACCTAGTAGATGCCTTTGTATTGAAGAACTTTTTGTTTTTGTCCCCTCTTTTTAGTCATGAAACTAAGTAGATGATGTTATTATTTAATGATTTTTTTAAAAAAATTCATTTGATATTTGTTTTTTATATTGTATAGAATACGATACATCTCATATAAAAGATTTGTCAAATTTGAGATGAGATAGGATTCGAATTACTAGTTCTGGAATTAATTCTGTGAAGTTCTAAAATAACTAGAATTTCGGTTGGTACCATATATATCATATGTTGTGTTTCAATTAAAAATTTTGTGATTAGTTTCTGTAACTTGTTTGTTTCTTCCAATGGACGATCAAGAGAATGAATATTGCCAAGCTGAATATTATACATGATTACTTCTTAAAATTACCTACAATCAGTTGAAAATGAGGAGGTTTTAGAGACGTGAAAATAAAAAAAATTACAATCCCCCATTTTTTAATTGCTCAACATCATCCATAACGTAATGGCTAGGAAAAAAAAAAAGTCTTGGACAACCTTTTTAGTTCGAAGCGCACCAAAGCATTGTAAGCTAAATTTTATCATGATTAGTGTTGAGTACCCTACCATACATGCATATTAAAAGCTTAGCACAATTGTGTTCATCACTGAATCCAAATTATTTAAGATGATCCTAATTCACTCAACCTAACACTCACCCCAAATACTATAAATCTATTTATTCATCTTTATTATTATTATTATAACCAAAATATCCTTCGTGATATTTGCATAAGATTTTATTAATAGTGTATTATAGCCAGAAAATATGTGGTATCAAATATTTTTCAAATTTGAGAGCAGATGCAATTACAATTATTGATGAATCCGATGAAGAGTGAAGTTTCATTTCAATTAACAAAATAAATCTTGTGATTTATCTTTATTTCATTCAGGAAAAACTAGATAGCAAGTGCAAAACTCAGTGAGAGCTAGAACAGAGCAGCTAGTCTCTGAACCTCAAGGAGCAGGTTACCAGTGTTCTTTTTAATCTTGACTGTGGTGACTGGGGTTGACATGAACCTTGGCACTTGGCAGCTACCAAAGTCCAAAGTCCAAAGTCCCAGTTAAAGAGCTAAGATATATGCAGGAACATGTCAAGGATATGCCTTTCCATGACTTCTACAACTTCTGCAACTTGTAAGTAGGAGCAGCAAACTGGATTAGTAATTGTCAAAGAAGCAAATGCCTAAATTGTATTTACATGGTTATTCCTCTATAAATCAATAGGCTCCAGTGGATAAGTCATGTCATTCTTAAAAACCTTGACATAGAAAAGCTCTCCACTAGCTTCATCAACAAAAGTAATCCCTTTCCTCTCCTAGTGTACTTCATTTCCAGGAGCAGTAGAATTTGCCTTTGTTAGTTTCTGTAATTGATCAACTAAATTAGACGAATGATGTAAATTAACACCCCAAGTACTGAATTACAGACACACACACACACACTAGTACACATGCGTACACACTGTTTTTGAGAGTATTAGAAAAGATCAAGGAAAACATACCATGATTTTACAAAAGCGGTTGCAGTCCCTAGCTATAATGGAAAGCTAGTGACTGCATGTGTGTACGCATGTGTGTCACATTCTTAATGGTCATTGTCACTTAGTAAAGTCATATTTTGAAAATATTATATTTAAAATATGCACACAACTATAAATAACATGTAGGAACATATATAAAATGCAAGCACAAGCCAAATAGAAAGGCAATTGTTTGATACGCGCGGTTAGCTTGTTAAGAAAGGAACCCACACAAGTAACTGCAAATTAAGCAGAAACAAATTGTGTGATTAAAAATGGGATGTGTACCATAAATAAATAAGTAGAAAAATAAACCAATAAAATCCAAAGCAATGAACCAACCACAAGAAACACAGATTTTACGTAAAAAACTCAAAACGAGAAAAACCACGGAACCGTAGTCCGATATAACCTTCCACTTTATTAATAATAGGATTACAGCACAAATTCTTCTCTAGATAATACTAGAGGCTACCAACATCAAGAATATCAAAATCTTGGCTTACAGTAAACAGCCTAAAATCTATCTTTCTAACAAGAGGGTATCTCAAATAGCAGCTAACGAGAGGATAAAATAAAAATCAAGACCAGTAGAATTATAGAGGGCGATGCTAGGAACTTACCCTCCAAATTAGGGAGAAAAGGGAGTTAAAATCACATTCCGATTGTTTAGTCAAAGATTAAAAATCCTTGCTCCCAACTTCACGCCACTGGTTCTCTACCTTTCTCGTCTTTTGCGATTGGTAATTGTTGCTACCACCTCCACTTACTCTTCTTCATATATTGCAATTTCCAAAACCTATTTTAATGTGAAAATTCATCTAGCCCCTTCATGTTTCCTTTTATTACTTAATTACCTAAATTTATAGAACTTTGGGCTTGGGCCACCCAATGAGATAGACCCAACAAATCTCTCCTTCAGATCATGTGGGGGGCACCATTAAGCCCACTATCTTCTTACAACTTTGCAATTTCTCTTTGGGCAATGACTTTGTCATCATATATGACCCATTCTCCGTTGTGTAAATCTTCTCAAGCTTAAACTGTTTCTCCTCAAGCACGTCTCGTATCCAATGATACCTCACATCAATGTGCTTAGATTTCGAATGGTATGTCGAATTCTTTGCCAAGTGAATGGCACTCTGATTATCGCAGTACACAACATAGCTGTCTTGTTTCACATCCAACTCTTGTAGGAAATTCTTTATCCACAAGGTTTCTTTTCAACCTTCAATGATTGCAATATACTCTGCTTCTGTGGTAGACAGAGCAACACACTGCTGAAGTCTGAACTGCCATGAAACTTCTCCCCCTGCAAAAGTGAGCAAATATCCTGAAAAAAATTTCCTGGAATCAACATCTCTTGCCATATCTGCATCTGTGTACACTTGTAACACAAGTTTGTCACCACCAAAACATAAACATGCCCTATAAGTGCCTTTGAGATATCCGTGAATCCACTTCACTGTTGTCCAGTGTTCTTTGCCAGGATTAAAAAGAAACCGACTGACTACATCAACTGTATGGGCAAATATCTGGCCTTGTACAAACCATAGCATACATCAAACTGCCAACTGCATAAGCATAAGGAACTCCTCTCATCTCTTGTTTCTCTTTCTCATTTGTAGGACAATGCTCAGAATTAAGCTAAATGACTTGTAAGTGGAGAACAAACAAGTTTTGCCTTGTTCATGTTCAATCTTTCAAGAATACTTTCAATATATGCTTATTGAAATAACCATAATTTTCTAGCTTTTCTGTCACGAGAAATCTTCATGCCAAGAATCTGTTTTGCCGATCTTAAGTCCTTCATTGCAAAAGACTTGCTAAGCTCTTTCTTCAAATTATCAATCTTACTAGCATCCTGGCCAACAATCAACATGTCATCCATATAAAGCAAAAGAATGATAAAATTATTATCACCAAACTTCTTCACAAAAACACAATGGTCAGACATAGTTTTGCTGAAACCATAATTCTCTATAAAAAAATCAAACTTCTTGTACCACTCCCTTGGTGTCTGTTTTAGCCTATATAGACTTTTCTTCAACTTGCACACAAGTTCTTCTTTGCCTTTGTCACTGAACCCTTCAGATTGCTCCATGTATATTTCCTCCTCTAAGCCATCGTGCAAGAAAGTTGTCTTTACATCAAGTTGTTCAATCTCTAAATTCAAGCCAGCTGCTAATCCCATAACAATTCGGATAGAAGACATCTTCACCATAGGAGAAAATATTTCTTCAAAATCAACACCTTTCTTCTGACCAAAATCTTTCACAACCAATCTAGCATTGTACTGCTGTTGTGAGTTATTTTCAGTCTTCAACCTGCAAACCCATTTGGTCTTCAGTGCCCTCTTCCCTAAGAAGCTTTATTAAGTCATAAGTGTGGTTTTTATTTAAGGATTTCATCTCCTCTTGCATGGTTTTAACCCACTCATTTTTCTGCGAATGACACATAGATTCTTCAAAATATTCTGGCTCCCCACCATCTGTAAGCATCACATACTCATGTTGAGGATATCTAGTGGAAGGTCGCCGTTCTCTACTGGATCTCCTCAATTCTGGTTCAACTGGTGGTGCAGGTGCTTCCTCAACTGGTTCTGCTGGATTATCATTGTTATCCTCTCCAGCTCTCCCATGATCATCATGAACAACAGGTGGAGAAACTGAAGTAGGAATAATAGGAATCTCTAGAGATTTCTAAGACTCATCACTCTTCTCTTCATCACTAACTATCTGATCTTCAATAAACACAATATCTCTACTTCTGATGAGTTTCCTTACAACTGGATCTCATAATCTGTACCCAAATTCTTCATGTCCATAGCCTAAGAAAATGCATTCCTTAGCCTTATCATCAAGCTTCGATATCTTATCTTTAGGGATATGAATATATGCTCTGCAACCAAACACTCAAGTTTTTATAAGAAACATCTTTTCCAGTCCAAACTCTCTCAGGTACATCACCATCTAATGGAGATGAAGGAGAAAGGTTAATCAAATCAACTGCCGTACGCATAGCCTCTGCCTAGAAAGACTTAAGAAGCTTGGCATTAAAAAGCATACACCTGATCTTTTCTTCAATAGTTCTTTTCATCTTTTCTGCAACACCATTCTGCTGGGGAGTTTTTGGTACAGTCTTTCAAGTCTGATTTCATGAGATCTACAATACTGCTCAATTGGTCTTCTGTATTCACCACCATTATCTACCCTGACACATTTTAAGTTCCTTTCCGTCCCTCTCTCAACATATGCATAGAAGAACTTAAATGTATTAAGTACATGGTCTTTAGATTTTAAAGCAAAAGCCCATACCTTTCTAAAACAATCATCAATTAAAGTTACAAAATAAAGTGCACCTCCTATTGATCTACTTTACATTATACAAACATAAGTGTGAATCAAATCAAGGATATGCGGCTTTCTAGATGGAGAAAAACTTTTAAAAGCTACTCTATGTGTCTTTCCAACTAAGCAATGAACACAAGTCTTGAGGGATATACCTGCCAAGCTGGGTAGAAATCTTTTTCTAGCAAGAGTTTCCAATCCTTTCTCACTAATGTGACCAAGCCTTTTATGCCATGTCTTAATGTCAGAATCTTTTACAGACACATTCACATCTTCTTTCTTGATCTTGGCTTCTATCACATAAAGAGTGTTCACTTTCTTTCCTTTTGCTAGCACTAGGGAGCCTTTGGTGAGCTTTCATTTTCCTTCACCAAATTGGTTAGAATAACCATCATCATCAAATTTGTCTGTAGAGATCAAATTAAAGCGAATATCTGGTACATATATGACATCTTTAAGCAATAACTTACTGCCAACACTGGTTTCCAAGCAAATATCTCCCATGCCCTTAATCTTGGATGCCCCCTCATTTCCCATCCGAACATGGCCATAATCACCATTAGTATAGGATGTGAAGTAATCACGATATGCAGTAACATGAAACGAAGCACCCGAATCAATCACCCAATCACTGGCATGTCAAGTGAGATTTACAGAGGTCTCATCATAAACAATACCTATATCACCATCAACTGCAGTATTCACTTTGTCAATCTTTTAGCCATCAGCCTTTTCCTTCACCTGTTCTTTTTTCTATAATCTGCACTCCCTTTTTATATGACCTATTTGCTGACAGTGAAAGCACTTGATATTTCTCTTATGGGACATAGATCTTCCTATGAGGTTGTCATTATTCTGCTGACGGGAATTTCTACTTTGGCTTCTCCCCCGCCTTTCTTGATTTTTTGAAACAAGTGCATCTGACTTAAAGGGAACCACTTCAACACTATTTCTTCTAGATTGTTCATTCCGCAGCTTATCTGTAACCATATCCAAGGTTAATTTCCCATTCGGCGTAGAATTATTTACTGACACCACTAATGTCTCCCAACTGTCAGGCAAAGAACTAAGCAACAACAATGCTTGCAACTCATCATCTAGAATAATTTTCATAGTAGTCAATTGATCAACCAAGCCTTGAAACTCACTAGTATGTTTAGTTATACTACGCCCCTACTTGTATTTCAAGTTAACAGGCCTTTTCATCAAATTGGCTTTGTTCTGCGCTGTAGGCTGCTCATAAATTGTTTCCAATTTTCTTCAAAGAACATCAGCCTTGGATTCCTTCACGACATGGTGGTACACACTTTGATAAATCCATGACCTTATAGTACCCACAGCCTTTTGGTTCAATTGAACCCATTTTTTATTATCTAAATCGGCGGGTCTAGCTTCTTCGCCTTCAATGGATTCATGTAAGTCTTTCATGTAGAGCAAATTCTCCATTCTAGACTTCCAAATACCATAATTCCATGACTTCAATTTAATCATGCACATCGAAGACTCCTCCATCTCAACCACACGAGTAATAAAAAAATACCTCGCTCTAATACCACTCTGTTGGGAAAGAAACCCACACAAACAGCTACAAATTAAGCGGAAACAAACTCTTTCACTCTTTGTGTGATTAAAAATTAGATGTGTATCACAAATAATTAAGTAGAAAAATAAACCAATAAAATCCAAAACCAACCACAAGAGACACAGATTTTACGTGGAAAACCCAAAACGGAAAAAATCACGGGACCGTAGTCCGATATAACCTTCCAATATATTAATAATGGAATTACAGCACAAATTCTTCTCTAGATAATACTAAAGGCTACCAACATAAAAAATATCAAAATCTTAGCTTATAGTAACAGCCTAAAATATGTCTCTCTAACAAGAAGGTATTTTAAATAACAGCCAACGAGAAGATAAAATAAAACTCAGGTCCAGTAGAATTATAGAGCGCGATGCTTGTTTAATCAAAGATTAAAAATCTTTGCTCCCAATTTCACGCCACTAGTTCTCTCCTTCTCTCGTTTTTTGCAATTGGGGAATTGTTGCTGCCGCCTCCACTTAATCTTCTTTATATATTTTCATTTCCAAAACCTATTTTAATGTAAAAATTCATCTATCTCCTTTTTATTTTTTTTAATTATTTAATTACCCAAACTTATAGAACTTTGAGTTTGGGCCACCCAATGAGAATTATGAGATGGACCCAACATGGCCAATAAAGGTAAGTTAACAAAATTTGAAAAAAAGGTGACAAAAACCACATATACCAAATATTCATAAGCCCCATTGGTTATATTAAGTTGAATGTGATACATAAATGAAATACAATAAGTGAGGAGATGACTAATAGTAGTGTTTTGACTTGCCAACTTAAAATGAATACTGCTCTAACGCACTGTTGCTTGAGCTGTCTAATTAGCACTCCAAGCAAGAAGTGTTTGATCAATAACATGACTTATTATGTACTCATGCCGACTGAGCTACAGTTAGACCAAAATGAAGAATTTTACCCTATGGCTAGAGGAATTAAGATTAATAATTTACGGCCCCTGTAGAATTTATAAATTTGAAACTCCAAACTAAGAGAAAGATCCTCTTAAAGAAAGACTGAAACTCCAAAAAGATCAAGGGAGAAATTCTCAATTAAGCTTGAGGAAAAACCCCATTCTTTGTAACGTACGAATTGGCAGCAAAACAAATTAGACAAAATGCATGCAAGAGCACACATGTTAATGGTATTACCAACAAAGCAATCTACTAAAGATAGTGAGAACCGAGAAGTGCCAAGTGTCAATATAAAACATATATAGCCAAACTGAGGTGATTTGCTGCAAAAAAGACTTCAGAGCGCAGTGGAAGATTTCAAATAACAACAAAGATTATTTCATTCTACAAAATTAGGTCATAGTATTAAACTCGGACTACAGTGCGGTTAAAACCCAAGATAAAGGTATCTTCACTAAAGTTCAAAATCATAGACCCAAATTAGATTCTTTACTTTTACCAAAAAGAGAGAGAGAGAACATAGACGTATAAGATATGAACATGCAGGAGTAGAACTTTGAAGGGATCAAAAGTTTTGATTTCTTTTATTTATTTTATAAACATACATTTTGTTCAAAATTGTCGCAAAAGTTAAAAATATTCCAGTATTTATTTGGAATTTATTTACCAATAAATTCCAAAGTACTTGGTTTGGCCCCCATAATTTCATATCCTGGTTTCACCGCTGAGAATGTGAATATATGCACTTCTACAAAGAAAAGAAGGCCACTAGTATGCCAGCAGGTCAATATAATCATATACCTTAGCAATATTATGTTTCAATGATGTAGTCGAGCAGACATCAGAGTGCACCATTTCCTTGATAAGATCTTTCATGGTGCTCAACTCAGCCGTCAATTTAGTTGCAAGAGATTCAATATCATGCATCTGCCTCTGCGAAAATGAAATGGCACTATGTGATAAATTCTGGGTGGAGATATACCCAGTTCCTATACTTGGTACTGCCCTAGAAAGATGAGGACCCTTAAGATTGGCCTTAATATTGGACACATTCTTATCATATTTAGATTTCCTATGGACTTGCTTTGCACTGCTAGCAATTTCAGCTCTCCCTATCTCATTGCCCCCGTCAGCTCTGCTGACCTTATTCCCAATTTGATTTCCAAATGTCGGCTTCCCTCGACATTCTGAAAATATTGCCATCCAGTATCGATGAGTTAGAGAGTACGAAAAAATAAATTCATTGAAACTAAAAGGACTGAAACAGCTAATTTTGACTTCATGACATCTGAATACACAATATATAAAAGTAACTTGACAGACTGAAAACGTCAAAAGCCACTAAGGTCATTCCTTTGCATCCTAGAATGATCTCAATTGGAATAATCTAAAGGAAAATGAATTTATTTCACAAGCTATAGAAATATAAAACAATAATAGCAATCACTTTAACACATGGAAATAATTTATCTTTTATAACTTCAATTCAACCCCAAAATGTCCAGTTGGGCCGCAGGAACCATCTGTAGTTTTATTCCAGAAAAGTGGACTCTAAATCTGTCCTTAGTCCAAAATGGTGAAGAACAAGAAACTCCAATCATTTGATACGCTCTTAATCATCCATTGTGTGTTACCAAATTAACAGTGCCATTTGTTCTCTCAAATTTCTGATCTAGCTCTCCAGTCTAAATATTTTTGTGCTCTTACCTGAATGTCTGTGATCGTCTAACTCAATGGAGTTCATAGCCTTGCACAACCTTTCCTGGGAAGGTGGAGAAATGGCCTGAAAGCGAAAGCAGTACATGAGAAGCAATTTCCACAGAACATAAATCTAACCATATCTTCGTCAGGGACATGTACAAACCTTTCTGGTTGACAAGAGCCTTTCAGAAGGCCGCTGTGGTTCAGAATATCGACAATCCTCAGTCTCTGCTGTTGCAGTTGGCGCGTCAGTGGCATCAGATGGATGCGTTGCTGCAGAGCAGTTCCTCAGAGAATTTGGACAAGAAAACAAAAAGGTTGCTTCTCCTCTGCTAAAGGTGAATCATAGCTGAAGAAACCAAATAGGTATTGGGCTTCAAGCATGTATCTGAACCCCAAGATCGGCTGCAGTCAATGACAGGGCCATTTGCTTTGATATCAGAAGTCAAATCATCTTTTTGCCATCCTCAAATATATGCACACCATCTTCATTAAGGATTTTCATGCACTGAAGTCTATTGTCAATGACCATATCAAACGCTTGAACCTGAATATCCCTGCTACTTGGCCATGAGAGACCATGGATGGTCGAAAGACTTTGAGAGTAATATTATATATCAGTTTCATGATCCTTGAATATAGAGAATGTTTCCAGAGAGACATCACCAAGAAGTGGACGTATGTACACTTCATTCTGAAAATTTGCTACTGGTAAATCTGGATACTAATAACTCAGTATTTCCGGACTATCCACATTCATAATCTCCCAACCAGAGACCCCTGCATCAGAAAGTCACAAACAGACTTAGGATCAGCATGCTCCATATATTCACAAGATGCTTCGTTAACAATACAAGTCTGTTCTTTATCAAAAAAAACGTTGATGCATCAGCCTCCATAAGAAATTCACTGGTTGTCACACGTGAATCATCCAATACTACTCCACAAGAATCCACTTGCTCATTACGGTGAAAAAAGGAATCAGCAGCAGCAGCATAAAATATTGGTTTGGTAATTCGAGTAATCAAGCTCATTAACCTCGAGTTTGATGTCAGTAGGTTGAAGCAAATAGCCACTAGGTTGCAAGAAGTTTTGATCAACTGGATCCTGCTCAGCCATAACTATTACTATGGCACTTTGAGATGAAGTAGAGAAACAATACAAAAGCTATCTGTAATAATGCAGACCAACATTGGACAAAATAGCGACTCATGATTTTCCGGATGTAAACAAAAATTCTGACAATTCCCAACACAACATATGCATCAATCAAAAAGCTCTCTTTAATGTGTGAAGTTCTTAAACGAATGGACATTTCTGATCCAGCCAATAAATCTGTGGAAAGCGTGAGGTGTGCCACAATAGAAGAGAAAACAAATAACTAAATTAGAACAAATTACATCACAGTACAAAGAAATCACAAAATTGAACAATAGCCGTAGCTCCATAAATTTACCAATTGACATATGCAGTCACGGCTATTGCAAATAATAATAATAATAATACAAAATTACCAAGAGCCTTGTTTTAAATAATCTCCCTTCACTCTCATTTCTCAACAAAATCTAGTAAGAGGTCTTTATTTTCTCTTTCTAAAAGGAACTTAACTTTCACTCTCTATGCAAACTATTTCAAATCCAATGAATTTTATCATTTAATTTTTTTTTTCAATCCCAACGTTTTTTTATTTTTAAATATCCCATCATGTTTTTCTTTGAATCAAGTGATTTAGGAAGTTATTTTATGTTCATTTGATTTTATCACAGTTTTTTGTATTGTAATTGTATTTTTCCTATTTTTTTGTGGGATTGGAAACTTCGATTTTCCCCGAAAACAATGTTCCTTTAAAAATAAATTAAAATGGTTTGAAGTAATAGTTATGTGCAAGTGCAAAATTAGAATGTCAAAATAAAAAGTTAAAAAAAAATCATATAATGTACTCTTAATATTTTTTAAATCAAATTAAAAAAAACTTAAGATTCATGAGGCGCATAATGTATGCCTTTTTATGCTAACCCTATTTATATATAACATTGTTGAATTTTGAACATCTGATACAAATAACAAGTAGATATTCAATAGTAGTTTAGTTTCTTATTTTATTATGAGATTGGAGAAATTTGAGCTTTGAATTCATAATATCTATTAAATATAAATACTCTATCTTGTACATCCATAAACTTAAATGTTTTCCGTCAAAGTTTGACACTTGTTCTCTTTCATATACATTCATTTCACACGTTTTCAAATCTCACTTCAAATTATGTATACATTTCTCTCTCTTTTTTATGTGTAACCAAAAATTTCATGACATTAATAACAAGAATAGTGAGGCAAGAATATTGAGATTCTTTTTCAGAAAATCTTATTTTCTGCACTCAAGTTTGATCTTCACATTAGTCTATTTATCGAGAGAGTTAGATCGAGATCTAGAACACTCACAATCACAATGTATCTTATTAGACTCTTATGATGTATATAATGATAAAATTCTCCATAAAAAAGTCTTCCACTCGGATCTATTTTTCATATCCTTGAAAATCAATCAGGCTGGTATCAAACCTTCTACGTTTCTTAACTTTTTGATAGGGGTTCAAGAATAATAAATCCTAGCTTGTTGCCCTCCTTAGCTGCAGAGATGATCAGGAGGAATTCTCTACAAGCCTATTCCAGTTTGACCGAAATGAGACTTTCCACTTTGCCTGACTTATCTTTCGAACGAGCTAAAGCTTGGGATAGTAATTCTCAGTTCCACATGTCGTCAACGTACCCTAGTCAACCTTAGTACATATCATATGTATATAACAAAGAGTATTCTGGACCGAATGGTAATTGAAAGTGATGTTGTGTAATGGGCAAAGTAGTAATTTGAATCTGAAAACATGTCCCACGTCATCAAAAAATAAAGAAGCTGGGTGGTAGCACACGATACCATCTCAATCGACGCTTGCTACTGTTCACATGCACCAAAAGCAGACAAGACAACCGACGCCCCGCAAGTGACTCAAAATGTCTTTCTTGTGCTTACCATATTTTATAATTCCCAGAAGGCCAGAACAACAACTCTCACTCTCACTCTTAAAAGGTAAGAGGCAAAGCTACCATTTTCATCTGCTCATTTGATCACTCACTTTGCTAACTGTTTCAAAATCAAAAGCCTTTCAAGAAAGAATGGCTGACTGGGGGCCAGTGGTAATTGGGGTATTGTTGTTTGTGTTGCTGCAACCGGGGCTTCTGTTTGAGCTACCGGGACACAACCGGCAGTTGGAGTTTGGCAGCATGAAGACCAACGGCAAGGCTATTGCTGTTCACACTCTTTTCTTCTTCGTTCTCTATGCCATCCTCATCTTGGTCGTCCACGTTCACATCTACACCGGCTGATCCGGTTACTTACTGGGTATGAGTCTTTCTATTCAATGTCCTGTGGTTATAAGTCGTAAGTTGTAACTGTTCTGTTTTGGGTTAACTTTGAAGCACAGATCTGAACATATGGAATATTTGTTTTTGGTTCTTAATTATTTGCATAAAAGCCTGTAAATTTTGGCACTGCTTTTTTAAGCTTTGGTTACAAAGGAGTTCAAGATTAACTTTACCATCTTTAATCTTTGAAACTTCAATTTTTATCTTGTTTTTGTACATTCACTTTATATCATTGAAGCATATGTCCATATTAGTGAAATCTATTTATTCTGAAATAGGCTCTTTTAGTTTTCTACATTCACTTGCTAAAGGCTTTGAACTTGGAATTGTTTTAATTTTTCTGGGATGCACTGGCACTGGAGCCTTTACTACCCTTGATGTATGCAAATTCAAGCATATTGGTTCTGCTATTGGTATTCTCTGTTACCTGTCATCAAATGGCTTAGTGGGTTTTGGTTCTGAATTTAAGTAAACACTAATTAATTCAAAGTAAAAGAAATGATCTATGCTCTGCTGGTCCAGCTTAAGCCTGAGAAACTGCTAGATTGATGCCTGCTTTTGGCCAGGGCAAGAATGCTGCCAGGCAGTGCCTGGGTTCAGTATAATATGGAGCTTTCCTATAATTATGCAAAGAATAATGACATTAAAAAAAAAAAAAATCAACAACTACAGGCAGTGATATTGTAAATCCATTTCCTTTTGGTGCAATGCAACCTTGCTTGGGATTAAAGTAGTGAAAAGTAGCTTTTAATTTAATTCTTATTCTTCACCAAATGAAAGGGGATAATTATTCATTCCAATCTTGGGGAATAGGCAAGCAACAATAAAGTTCTTAATGTTGTGCAACATCCAGGATTTGGAGGGATAAAATACCTTTAAGCTATAATCCAATTAAATCCTAGGTCAAGGCATCAAGCATCAATTCTGAAAATGGCACTACAGATTAGCTAACTCACTTATATAAAAATTATAGAAATCTTAAAATTATAGAAATCTTAGTCAGGTCAAACTTCATATAGAGCTGATCACATACACTTTTAGAGAGGATTCATTATAAATTTCTTTTCATGTTTAACCAAATACACCAGGAAACTCATTCATACAACAGTTAACAAGGATTCCTCAGAATGAAAATGAAAAGAAAAATAAAATTAAAAAGAGAGATGAAATTAGAAACCCCATTTTGTCTGAAAAAGAAAACATATGGGAAAAATAAGAAGGAAAAAGAAAAAAAAAAAGAGCAACCCTAAGTATGGGATAGTGCATCAATTAACATGTATGTGAATACCAATTGCTATAATCAAGATAGTGACTATGCAAAAGTAGATGATTGCATGAACCAGTATAGCAATTCCACTGGTGCACATGTTGCCAAACTCCACCACCCTGGTTCTTGCTGGTAGCTGGAAAAGAAGCCCTGGAGACAAGAGAATGAACAAGGCCACGGCGACGACGACTGGTCCCCAATCTGCACTCATCTCTTTCTCTTTTCCTCTCTTTCTCCCGCTCTTTCAAAATAGATGTTTGAAAAATAGGGAATTTCTTTTTGACTTAGCGCTGGAGAAGATGTGGAAGGTTAAATAAACATTATTTTCTTGGTTGTTAAGGCGATGGGGATGCAAAACTTAATGAGGAAGAAGATGGTAGGTTTAATGGGAGGAAAGGTATGTAAACACTAGTGGGTTTTTTGCTTTATGTGAGATGGAAGAAAACACGTTCTTTTAATAAATTTCCAATAATTGTTCACTTGAAGGCTTCTTTTCGCGTATGCTTTTTACAGATTAACCAAGGTGGGAGCCTTTAGTAAAGGTGGCATTAGAGATAAAATACGAAAAAGCAAGTGCTTGTGTAATTGAGGGGTTAGTGCTAGGCTGCTAGCTGTTTTGGGAATGCTTCCCCCTTTTGCTTACCTTCTTTAAGAAACAACTAATTTTATGTATTAGTAGGGAAGAAATACAAAGTAGAAATAAAGACTATAAATTACTTAACAGCTTCACCTTATTACTACAAATGAAAAAGTGAAAACTGATCAAAGAGGCCAATATTTTGACTTAACCTGAAAGTAGGCTTGATGTGAGATACTTGACTGAAGAAGATGAAAATGTACAGAGAAGAATACAAAATTTCAGAATATATTTCAAACGTGAACCCATTCCTCATGAAGTTGATACATCATATTTATAGACCTCAGAGGCTCCCTGCTGGCTGCCACATTATTGGAGTCTTTCAGGCAAGTTTTCTTCAAACTTTGCAGATAAAACAACATAATCTCTTTTTTGAGTCCTGACCCATCTCAAAAATCCAATATACTGATCTTCAACTTATCCAAGAATCTAAACAGAGCTGTAGCTTTTTAAATTTAAGAAGTCAGCCGCATTCTGCAAGCCAAAAACTATTTATTGAAGAAGGGACAAAGTGTAGGAAACCATGTAAAGGACTGGAAATGTCTGCTTGTCTTAGAGATAAAGCAGCAATGCAATTATGCGGAAACCCATCAAATTGCTAACCATTTGAGTCTATTTGGAACATATCACAGCATGTGTAGGAGACTATTTCCTACATCAGGCAGTGGGCCTAGCTCAGAAAATGCATCAGTAGGCTGAAAGATGGTATCAGCTTTATCTTTTGGGCCAAATTTGGGCTTAGATGAGCTTGAGTCCAAATTATAATCAACAAGAAGCAAATTAAAACAGCCGTCCAAAAAGAGAACTAGAGATCCAAAATATGCCACAGGGAATGTAACTATCAAAGTAACATAAAATCCAATGCCATCGTCCGGTCATGGACTTTTTCTTCGCCCTATAGTTCTCTCTCTGTCCTCATTCCCCTTTTTGTCTTTGTCAAGCCAACTCTTTATCTTTCCAATAATTGGGGCTCAGCGAATCCTCACATCTAGCAATTTCCCTTGTAACTTTTTGCTAACCCTCTCATTTACTCTTCACACTCTCATTTAGCCACTTGATCTGAACATGGCGGATTGGGGGCCGGTAGTGATAGCCACAGTGCTGTTTGTGCTGTTGACGCCAGGGCTGTTGTTCCAGCTGCCTGCCAAAGGCAGAGTTGTGGAGTTTGCAAACATGCAAACCAGTGGTGCTTCCATCTTTGTCCACAGCATCATTTTCTTTGGCCTCCTCACCATTTTCGTTATTGCTATCGGTGTTCATATCTACACAGATTAGTACAACCCATCGACCAAAATTATCATCCTTCCACTTCCCTACCCTGTTTCTTGTGTTTTAATCTCTGATGATCAAAATCTGCAGTTTTTGCCACTTGGTTTGATGAGTTTACATTATCCGGTCAGAACAAAACTAGATCATTTAAAGTATACCAATCTGCAAAAGTAGTCATGTCCCCATTTTTCAGTATTGTTATTGGAATTATATATATGCTGTGTTTGTAATTTTGTCTTAAACTTATGATGTGTTTAGAGGTGATGCCAATCTTAGTGTTTATTGCTTGAAGTAGTTCATATTTAGTACATGAACTAAATGATGATTGTATTACATGAGATGATATTTCAGCGTTGCATAATGAAATAATGGTTCAAAAGATCATTTTGTTATCAAAATCTTTTAAGAATACATAATAAGTGATACACAAATTAAATCTTATTTCATAGTTTCTCTCTAACACTTAGTACAAGTGATCACCTTTGTTTCAGTACCAAAGATCAATTGCAGTACCTCATCTAGGAAATTCTATGTTTCTGTAATTGATTAAAGCAGAGTTGTTTATGCATAATTCTGATCTGTAGATTGACATTTCTAAAGCAATGATGGAGATACATATATATATATATATATATATATATATATATATATAATTATTTTGGCCGTTCAACACATATATAACACAGAATCAGGTACATGGAAACAGCTATGAAGAGAGGAAATATTCTTGCAACTGAACTGGCTGGAAAATACATGTTGACGTTCATAACAGAAATAGAATAGCAGAAGCCCTGATCGATCAATCAGTCATTGTCAGGGGTACGAGAGAAACGGTATTTACCGATATTGCGCATCTGAAAACCCTGTGTCCATGATCTAGCGAACCTCTAATTGTTTCCTTCTTTCTAGCTTTATACACTTCAACCATTTATGAATGAGCCTTGCTTACCTTCACGAAAATCCCACGCTGCCAAAAAAAAAAAATGAAAAAGGAAAACATGAAGGTATTATTTAGCTTGAAATTTTTCAATCACAATCAATATCGTATGAAAAATCAATGCCTGTAACTCATCCAATCAAGGAACATATACTTTCAAAAGAAAATCAGGGGGAATTGGTGTGATCTTAGAGGGCTCAATATGTGCAGGTAGTTTCACAAGCAAGCATTGCTAAAGAGCCAGCAACGCAATCTGGTGATGTCTGAATGGGTACAAGTATTTGCATACAAAAGGCTTGAAATCTAGGAGCTTCAGGCATTCTACAATTTTCCATTCCATTATGCTTATAAATAAATACACAAAGTAAATCTAAAATCACAAAACCGCAAAGTGCACAAAGTCTTAAACCTTGATTGATTCACAAATACAATTAACCCAGAAATAATAACTCATGAAGTGGACCAACCAAATAAACCATATAAAAAAATGGAAAATTTTAATTATGTTACAGTCAAAAGTAAAAGAAGAACTTTAAATCCAGATGATCTCAAAGGAGAATAGAAAGCAAGCCCAGAAAGAATTCTAATTCAAATTGATTCAAACAAATATTGAGCAAAAATCAACAATCTTATCACTTGATCAGTCAGTCGTATCAACAACAAATCAGAACATAAAGAGAGAGGCTTTACTTACATTACTTACAAGGAAAATCCCCGGAGCAAAAGAAGGACTGAGCCAAATCTGATAACTTGGAAAAAAACCCAGCAAGATAAAACAAGAAAACAAAGGCAACAACCCAAGGAATCAAAATGAAGCCAATGACAAACGTGATGGAACCAAATAGCATCAAAGCAAGAGAGACACCAAGAAAAAGAGAAGCAAAGGCAGCTGGAGAGACTTGTGGGAGGACCAGAGGAGACCGCTGTCTCGAAGAAGAAGAGGGTCCAGAAAGTAAGTAAGAGCTTTGGATTGGCTTGAGAAGGTAGATGATCATGTAGCTGAGCTCGTAGAATATGCTTGATCTTGACAGCTGCTGCTCTTCTTCTTGTTCTTGTTCTTGTTCTCTTCTCATCATGGCTTTGGTTTAGGACAAGAACTGAGAAGCAGGTGCTAAAAGAGATCAACAGTCGGTGATATTCTTCAAGAGGATAAGTATTTGGACTTTGGAGCGAAGAGTCCAAGAATTCGGCTGGTTAAACGGAGAAGATGATCAATGATGCAGAGACGTTTGTTGGGGTACGTGCAGCTATAATATTGAGAATTTTATGCGCTATCCAAAATTTTGGGCCATCATTAGTAAGCAGATTTTTAGTAGGTAAATCTAATTAACAAAGTCCTGTTATTTACTGCTCTTGGTTTAAAATTAATCCTACAAAATTAGGAATGATATATAATTATATATATAATTTTTTTTTTAAGTCTGAAATTGAAATGTGTATGAATTAGATTTTTTTTAAAAAAATATGAGTAAATTTGGATGCATATTGTAAAGAATAAAATTACAATTATAAATTTTTGTTCAAATTAAAATGATATGATTATTTGAATGAAAGTATAAAATCATAAAAATAAATCACGTGGTTCCGAAGTATTTTTAGATTGATTATTTCAAAACTATTTCATCTTTCATAAGATAGTCTTTACTGAAATCAAAATAGTTGTTTACCTACCACCATCCTCCTTTTTTTTTTTTTTAATTTTTGGGAGGCCGCCACAATTCACCTTGATTGGGATCATGGTGCAGCAGTAGTGGTAACAACAGTTGAACACAATAATAGAAATAGCTTGAGCAAATCCCTTTCGCATTATGAACATGTGATATTTTCGTTCAATCTATTATATTATCATTTACTTTTGAATAACACGTTTGTATTTTATTTTATTATTATGTATGAACGTATAAGCATTAATTTTTTTTTTTTAAAAAAAATTAAAACGTATTGGTTTAGTAAAATTTTGGTTGATCTCAACTAAAACAATAAATAATAAAAGGAAGAGGACACTGGAGGGAGGACGATTGCTTTGATATGCCTGGAGGTGTTCTAGCAAAGATGGGGAGGTTAACTGCGAGTGCTGTGAAACTGAAGTTGAGAGGAAAATGGAAGTATGTAAATGATATTGAAGGACACCAAACTCGAGCTGGAAGAACCCTGCAAATAAGTGCACACAAGGAGTTAGAGGTGGAGCCGGTGACCACACTTTGACGCTCAAGTTAGATTTTGGACAATAAGGAGTTGCTCCAAGGCTCAAAATGAACCTTGAAGTTGATAAAAATGGTGGAAAAGTTCAGTGTATGCTCTGAGGAAGAAGATGAGAGCAAGATTTTCAGTGAGTGAGAAATTGTTACCATTGGAGAGTGTCGCTTGAGCCTTTTAGGAGTGTGCTTGAGGGTCTTTTTGAAAATCCGGCCACGTGGTGATTAATTATTCGTTTTTCCTCTCTCAGGTGAGGGTATTTTGGAGATTGTATCAGTGGTCCCAAGATAGTGATGCATATGAGCAAGGGAGACAAAGGAATCGTTAGCCACCTTTTTGCTCCCTGCTGTACACGCGTGGCCAGCCCCTTAACCAGTGGTCCTACTAATTTTTTGACCCACTACAGGGGGTATTTGAGGTGGCAATCTCTTATTGCTCACTTTTAGCTCCTTTTATTCCATTGGCTCTTTTTATTCAGCAAAAGATACTTTTAACTCCTTTTATCCCATTGGCTCCTTTTATTCAGCAAAAGGAAAATCTTTTCAATTTAGTTTAGGAGAGCACAAATATTTCTCTAGTGACATAAACTGCTGAAAGTATAATCTCAATTTTGCCCTTCTGGCGACATGTGTTTCTATCGGAGTTATTCTCCTCAATGAGGAGTTTTCCTCACGGTGCATCTCAAGCCTTCAAGCATTCCGTAGCTTACTCTTGTCTAGTCCAGTTTTCTGCCACATGTCAGCTTCCTATTGACTCATGCTGGTACCCATGAATCCCCCCAAACACGTATGAAAAATAGTATTGTTTTATTGATGCCATTTAAAATATTTTAAACATTATAAGTTCTACAATATAAATAGTTTCATAAAGTCTAAACATATTTTTTTAACATATTTATAAGGTATGATATCATATTATTTATAGTTAAAAACTTCAAAAAGATTAATTAAAATAGATGTATTTGAGAACTTAAACTTAAACGACATTTTAAGACTTCAAATTTAAGATAAAAGTCAGAAATTTCTTTTTTTTTTAATTAAGATAAAAAAATATCTTGATGAAATAAGCGATATTTTTAAAATAACAAACAACCTACAAATATAAATGTCATGAAATAAATTATTTTTAGACTTGATGGAAAAATTAACCCCAACTTCTAGTTGGAAATAATTTAGTTTCCCTTCATATAAATCAAAAGATCGGTAAGTAGTATAAATGGGGCAAAGCCCGATGAGGCCCAAAATTAAGCAAGACGTTACAGACATATCGTGTCCAACTCAATCGAAGTTTTTGCGCTGGTGAGAGCAATATGATACTAAAATTAAAATTTCCAATTATTTTGAATGAAAAAATAGTAACTGTGTGTTTGTTGGGGTAACTATGTAATTGCAATAAAATATTAAAAAATTTATACACAAATTGAAGGGAAAATAAAAGACAACCTACTAATAGGATGGCAAAAAAGCTCGGGTTGGCCCGGTCCATTCTCACGGTCTTTTGGCCTAGTCCTCAACATGTAAACTTGGAAAAGAGCTTAAAAGAAAATTCGGGCCAAGTTCAAGCGCTCAGCCCTCTATATTTTTTAAAAAATAAGTTTATAAATTAGATAATAAATTAAAATTTAAAAAAATAAAAAAAGAAAGCTTAAATTCCTAATTTATATATCAATAATGATTTTAAAAACTTAAAATTATAATAATAAACTCTCTCTTAAGTGTTAATTAATTAAGAAAGTGCTTGAATTAAAAAATTAAATGTCTAAATATTTATTTGCTTTATTTTCTTTATTTATTATTTTATTTTAAAATATTTATTTTCTTTAATTCATTATTGATTTTAATAACTTATTGATTATTAACTCATTTCAAGTTTACAATAATTAAAAAATTAAAAAAAAAAGTAAAAACCTAGGCTCGGCCTAAGCTCAGCCCTTATGGTTCCCCTCTAATTCCAAGCTAGGCTTGGGCTCGTATTTTGCCGTCCCTACTTGCTAACTGTCCTCAAAAGTCAAAAATCAAAAGTCTTTATAATTCTCTTTGTCTAAATATACCCCATTAGAAGAAATTGAAAATGAAAATAATTCTACCAATAATTCCAAAACGAGCATTCGAGTACATCCTTTCCTTTCCTTCTTTTTTAAAACGACCATTCGAATACATCCTTTCCTTTCCCATTTTTTTTTTCTCATACAAAGGGTGATAAAATTTACAACAAATGAACGTCTTTTATATATGATATTGACAACTAAACATATAGCATACGTTGGATATTACAAATTAAACATTACTATCAAATTGCTTTTACCGTAAAACTTGATGGGAACCATTTTGAGTACTTTATCAGATTCTTTATGTATTTTTCTTAAATTTGTTTTTCCCTTTATTTTATTTTATTTATTTCCTTTAATGGGTGAACGTGCACGCACTAAGTGGTTCTTTTCCTTAAACTAAATAATTATTTTGGGGCCAGTAGTGTGAGAAGATAATAATCAAAAGGGATAAAGAAAAAATGGGAGTGGTTTGGCGGAATTTTTTTTAGTTTTCTTGATAAAAATGAGGGATATATTGAGGTTTCAAAAGTAAGGGATGATTTGAAACACACAAGGAAATAATCTAAAATTAACTGTAACAAAAAAACACACATTATTTCGGGACTAGCCATTTGAGAAACCAAACGGATTATTTCGGGACTAGCCATGTGAGAAATCAAAACGGTAAATTTCAGATTATCCTCTCATGAACTGAGTATCTTCAAATCACCCTTTGAATTACCTCACTTATTTTTGAAAATCTCAAATTACTCTATTTTTGTTCAAAAGATAAAGGAAAAATGGGAATGAGTTGATGAGTTTTTTTTAATCTTCTTAATAAAAATGAGGGTTAAATTGAGGTTTCAAAAGTAAGAGGTGATTTGACAATATTCAAGAGGGAGTAATCCTAAATCACCAACCAAAAAACACACAACACGTTTTCTCTCTGTTGATGAAAAGGGAACCCAGCTGCCATTGATATTATCTTGAAGAAATTCCAGCTCAAGGAAGGGACTATTCTATTATCCGAATAGATGTGTGTGTATATATATATATATATATATATAGTTACTTTACATATATATGTTTTAGCTTTGCAAATAAATTTATAATTAAGCACTAACCTGCTTTTTCCTATAACTTTACAAGAGGATTTATTCGAAGAGAAGAGCATTAATTTATATAATAAATATATAGATGGATCTAGTATATATTCATTGAAATTAGAAAGGTAGTTAAGTATTAATTCATTGAAGAGGAAACACATGGGAATTATTGAACCTAATTAAAACATGTTGTTAATCTCAATAATTACATGCAATTTATACTGATTAATTAATTGTTTACATTAACTCAGTATACAAAAGATTGGGGGTATGTTTTCGTGGGAGAAAAAAATGGTGTTGCGGTTTGAAATAGCAGCTACGAAGATGTCAATTATATTACTAGTGGGGGGAAGAAGGACAACAGTTCTAAACATATTTGAGTTACTTATAATTATGGTTAAATTTTTAATTCAATGTTATATGTTTAAACACTTAACTAAACAAGAATTAACTGATCAAGTTCTCTGTTGATATTTATAACTAAGCATTACAATCTTTGAATGTTTGGCTAGCCAATGTAGGCTTTGGTTAGATATCGAAAAATTAATTTGATTATAATTACAATTAGTAAGCTTTAGTTTCAGAATATTGATCTCTAATTGTTACTTTAAGAACATAATTTTATGCTCTTTTTTTTGGGGGGAGGGGGGTTATGACCTAGAATCGTAGGTCTTGATAATATCCATACTTCTGAAGCATAGCAAAATCTGGGATTCATGATTCTTGCATTCTATTTGATATAAACCATTCTCATTTTATATATGTGGTAATTAATAAGAATGATATTTGACTATTGTTTTGAAATAGCTAGGTAACGATCAAATCAAATTGCGAATAATTGAGAGCGATCATTTAATTTACATGAGCGATCGACAACTTACGTGCATGAGGTAATTACTCAAGCTTTGACCTAGTAGTGACCTAATTAGATAGGCTTGTTAAGCTTAGAGATACATCAAAATATGTAAAAACAAAACAAATGTAAATTAAACACAATTTACGTAATTACCACCTTATAAATCCTAGCTAGCTAGCTATCTTTCTAGATCATCATAAGGAATTTAATATTATTAAGAAACTAAATAAGCATAATTAGGCAAATCCCCTATTAATTCTAGCAAGACAGTGGATTTATGATTGCTTCTACTGCATGCTGTCTTGATGCTTCAGAATTCGTTCAGAATTAACACGTTCAAGCTTAAAACGTTCTTGAACAGAAGAGATGTAGCTTGCAGCTTTGATATCAACACTTTCATCACCAAACAACGTTTCAAAATGGCTCAGATTTTGATGATGATCATGATTAACATTGTTATCATGAGCAGGAGATGGTACAATAAGCGAAACCTTTTGCTTCGGCTGAGCAATCAGATAGTCCTGGTGGACGAAGTAGCCCACGGAAGCTGCCGCCGGCGAAGTCTGGCTTGGGTTGATGACCTTGCTGCTGTATTGCACTGTTGAGGAGGATGATGGCTTTGCTCCTCGATGCAGTGGCATCAATTTGCCCTTGATGAACCCTCTGCGCTTGCGATTCGTCTCCATATGTGCTTTAATTTATTATGGTAATTTGATGTTGGTATCGAGTTGTGAGTGTTTCAGTTCAAGAGAAAGGACCTATTTATAGATTTTTTTTTTTGGGTGATATTTTGTTGTAGAATTTAGAGAGTTTAAAGATAGGTATGAATCTTGGATAGCTTTGTGGGCCCTGTACATGCTAGATATCAGGAAGCATAATGATTTTTAAATCTAGCAGCTATATTCCAATTATGTGTTAAAAAGCTATAAATGCTACAACAACAGCCAATGAGTTGAGTTTGTGTAAATTCTGTATAAATTAACTCTATACGTTTTTAATATATATATAGTTTCTGTAAGACCGAAGGCCAGCCATTATCAGTTAGGCTGCTCAGTGTTGAAACCTAACCAAGCAGAATAAAATCATATTATTAATTTTTTTTTTTTCATTCGAGATTATCCAGGAATGTATACAAAACATCCTTTCTCTCTTTAGCTCTCTGTCTCTTATCCCTGGGAGATCTTCCTCCACTTGTAGGTTTTTTCGGGAAAACCCAGCAGCTTTATTAAGAAATGTTAAATAGTTAAGAATTTGAATGAATTCCATGAACCATCTTACTCTTCCAGTAAAAATAAAACATAACCGGAACCGAATGGTTTCTTTCTTTAAAAATCCCATGATGTAGTTGAATTGAAAAACTTCAGAAAAAAATCAACAAAATTTACTCTAAAGAAATTAAGAGTTACCATGCGTGGATTAATTTAGGAAAATACTTGGGAGTACGAAAATGCTGAGAAAAGGGCGAGAGAAACGATGCTCCTGAGTGTTATTTCTCTCTCTCTTCTCTCGGCATTTAAGACTCGACTTTTGAGCTTCCCATTTCCCAAGCCATTTATTTAATTTAAAATTTAAAAAAGTAATAAAAAACAGCAATCTTTCAGCTTCCCTCTCACCTTATGTCCTTATCCATGCTCCCTCATCAATTCCTCCCATCCACCCACTCTCTCCTCCGTCACGGGCTCACGACACTCTCCTCTGTCACCACAACAAAACAGCACTCTTTCCGTCTCTTTCTCGGCTCTCTCGGTAAACATTAAGTAAGCTAAATTATGTTGGTTTTGAACTTACTCTGTTTCGTTTACTTTCCTTGCATTTTCTCGGCTACCAAACATAAGATTAGTTTTCTGTCAAGGCCCTCATGGATTCTAAAAATGAAAAAGTTATCTTGATTAGTCAATTTTTTTAATTTTGCTTTCTGGCTTCTTTAGTTTATTTTCTTTCATTTTCTCGAGAATCAAACAGGATAAGCTTGTATAATAAGCTTCTGGAATTTATATTAATTTTTTGACATTTTTTTTTGCAGGGCGGAAACTAATTGAAAAACAATTTATTGATGTCTGAATCCATGTTTTCAGCAAATCTTAACAATTAAATCTGTGAAAGATCTGGTTTTTACATTCAATATTTGTTGGAAAATATAGCTTTTAGTAAGCTACATTTCAGCCACATTTTGAGTGGGATCCACCTAACGTAAGTGAAAGGTCGTAGAGATTTCGGAAAGTACTCCATGAACACTTCGATTCGGCATATCATATGCTCAAAATGATGGTCATGTGAATGAGAAATTGTCTTACAAATATGCACATTTGATGTTGAAAAATTAAAAGAAATGGACTTATCCCATATGGGAAAAACAAGTCATTGAATTTACGTTTATATATGTTTACACACATATAGGTATTCAAGAATACCAACGATAAAGGCTCTCTCCACACCCGCCTGCGCAGGAGGGGTGCAAATCATAGACCCAAAATCGGCCCGATTTAGCTAAACTTGTGTGCACCGGCACGTCCTGCGTACACGAATGTCGGCCCAAATCACCTGGGCCCAGATTTTACTCCTTTTAATTGCACATTTATTTTTGCAAACTAAGGTTACAATTTCTTCACTATATAAAGGGCAGCTTTCCATTCATTTTAAAAAGACAGGAAAATACACACAGCCACACACACACATAATTTTCTCTTCTGGTTTTGTCGTTCGTTTGAGAGAGTTTGGATACTGTTGTGGTTCGCCGAAATTTTACGTATTGCTAACGAGGAAATTCGTTCTCGTTGTATCTTGGGAAACAGAGATCGGTTCATCTTAAAGCATTGAGTAGGCGGTCGAACACTGCAGTCGCAGGCCTCGGGTTTCACCAGTCCTATCATCTGCGATTGTTTGGTGTTCGCTGTTCGAGTTTCTGGTGGCGGTATTGTTTGCTTTTCCCGAACAGCTCACTGTTTTCGGTTTATTCACTGTTTCCTGAATTGTTTAAGTTTAAATTATTTATTCAATTTCAATTATTATTATATTAATCTATTTACGGTATTAATCTGTCTCGTACATATTTGTTATATACCAACTATTCTATAGTATTGTGTTTACTGTATTGAACTTATTTGATCTATATTTGCTATCTCACGATTAGTTTTAACTAACAATATTTTTGGTGGGTTTGTTGGATTTAGGATTTGTTTGTTGAATTAGGTGGTTTTTGTGTAGAACTGCTGTAAATTTGGGAAAGTTAGTTTTTTCTGCGGTTTGCATGGTCATTTGCTGCATTCTGTTTTTTGGTTTCTTGTAATTTTGAGATTTAGTATGTGTGATTCTGGAATTATTGTTGTTTGTTGCGATTATCTTTGCAATATTAATGCGGAAAGTGTTTGGTCGGAATTGTTGTTGCTTGGCAAAAAATAAAGTGGAAAATGTGTTTTGTTTAAGTTGTTGCAGATGAGAGGATGTATAGCTAAAATGGATTTCAGCGCTGTGTTTTTTTTTTCTTTTTTATGATTAAAAAACTCTAGAAGCAATGGAGGGAGAGAGAGAGAGAGAGAGAGAGAGAGAATGATGCACGTGAACTGCTCTGCTTTTTATATTTTAAATGCTTTTTTATTTTATTTTTAATAAAAAAAATGTTTAGAATGCTGAGAGTGGGAGAGAAGTGAACCGATAGCACAAGCAGCTGTTTCTCTCATTCTTCTCTCAGTAAATTCATGATGAATAGCAGCACTCATTATTTTATGTACAAGTTATCAAAAGGTCACTAACCAATCTTGTTCAAATGGGCTAGCCACATCATATCCTCAAATGTGCTCCATTTTGGAGGAGCAGGAATATTTATGCCCTACCGTAGGGCATCATCAACTCTTTAGAATAAATAGATGTAAGGGCTTCATGAATTTTCAGTTTAATAATCTGCAATATGGACTAAAAAAAATAAGTACTTTTAGGACCACCAAATATCAGAATTGTCCTGAAATAACATATATATATAGTTTCGATCTCGTATAGAATTTTAAAGTACAGGAAAGTCCAAAATATTTTTAAAACTATGAAATTTTAAAGAATTAAAACTTAAATCGCTTAAACCGCACGATTTTAAAATTTTCTTAAATTTTTTATACTTTAAAATTTTGAATTAGAACATTTACACACACACACACACGTAACGAGAGAGAGAGAGAGAGAAAGAGAGAGAGAGAGTGGAGATACTGACCGTAGAATCCTGCATGCTGTACTTTTAATAGTTCATAGATACTCTTTTATCTACTCTTAATTGCCTCATTGGTCATCGATGATATTATGTAAGATTACAAATTCGTAAAAAAGATCAATAACTTGTAAATTAAGCATCAAGTAGATATTTTGTTCAGTCAATCAAATAATTAATGCTTGGCATCGTTTCCTCTTTTTTTTTTGTATGGTCGGATAGAATTAATGCTTTGTACCTAGTCTAAGCAAGAAGCGCATATTCCGATTTAGCACCACTTGAACGCTTTTCTTTTTTCGTTTTTTCACTTTTTTCTTGTATCTTGCCAGGTGAAATTGAAGTCTCTGATCAAATTGTTGGATCAGAAGACTTGTAAATACGTGGAGGATAAAAACAGTATCTTTTTCAATTCAATCGAATTCTGAGTACTACTTTCATGTTACAAGTTCTCAAGTATGCATAGCAAATTTAGCAAACAGATAAAAAGCATGCAAATATCTGATGATAATCAATCGTACACTCATTGCTCTATGCCCATATAGCTTTACCACTTGTAGGTTTTTTTCTCTCTTTTTTCTTTTAAAGATTATCTACACATAACGTTATTACAAAGATATATGATTGAGCACATCAGAGATTGTGAAATGTAGTTCACTCATTTGATCAATTCTTTTCAATTTTCTGATTCATTATAGGCATGGAGTATTCATATGATTCAATTTAAACCTGGATTGTACATACTATATACTTTAATTTTGTGTATGTTGGAGACAGATGCGTACGTAATGTATAAGCATATGAATACTATGATTTGCTATGATCATACGTACTATGCGTACGTATAAGCATATACCATATGAATACTATGATTTGCTATGATAAGCATATGCGTACGTGTATAAGCATATGATCATACTATTTGTTGTGCGTTGATGATGCAAGTGGGCATGAATCATGATTTGCTTTAATGGGACATGGACTAGCCAGACACCCAAAAAGTTTCATGATATTGAAAAGTCCTGGAGATAAGATATTCCACCTGATTGACACAGCTCGTTCACCGCACGATCACAAGTGGCTGTGTTTGCTTAGATGCTAGCTCCGTTCACTTCTTAATTCAATCTTTTTTGTTATTAGGGTTTAATTAATTTTCATTGAATTAATCCAAACCCCCACGGATTAGTGCTAGTGATCATTCTAAAATTATCATTTAAGATCAAATTTCTTCTCACTCTATACATTTTACTATTGTTGATTCATATCCAGCTAAGTTACAATAATAATTTTTTTAATCTCTAGAGTGATATCGATTTATTAGGATCAAATTAATGAACTAATAAAAATATATACTAGCTAGTAACTTGTGTACACAAGTGATCCATTTGGAATATGGAATTTTTTGACCCAGTACGAACTATTATTACTTTCATTCTTTGATTTTGCTTTTGAGTGTAAAGCCATGCCAGAATATATTTATAATGGTCCAAAAGTGCATTTGCTTTATATCCAAAATATCTTGATTTTGTGGTTAAATAACGAATGTAGAATTTGGTTCCAAATTATGATGAGGGTTTATCTCCTTGAATAAGCTCGTAATTTCCCTCCACACTTGCTGGATTTGGATTTGACCTCGTTCTTGACTATTAAAGCCTTCAGAACCGGTGCTGCACCTGCAAAAGTTATTTCGACGCTCTAGTTAACTGTTAATCATCAAAAAATTGGTAAAAATAGTAAGAGAGAGCTAATAAGAGTAATGATTGATATGCTAAACTTTTTATCTTAAATTTTATTTTAAATAATGTATCATTTATTAAGTGGTTGGTAATTCTTTACAAAATTTAAGAAAATTAATTATATTATCTCACTAATCATTTAATGAATACCACATCATTTGAATTTTTTTAAAATAAAAAGTTTAAGATGAGTAACATTATTCATACTAATAAATAGCTCGGAAGAGCATTGTTGCTCCTCTGGGGATCTCTCTTTTTTTCTCTTGAGAGAGTAAAGAAATGGGCTCGCCTTCATTTTTCACAGTGGAGTGCATGGAAGATGGAAATACATTTTATTCTTTTTTATTTATTTCTTTTGTATCCTTTTAAGTATTAAAAGATATTGGATACATGGTAGAATAAGATTTTATTAATAGCAAATGACGCGTGTTATTTGCTTATTGGGTGTCAATTATGATATCTACACTCCCAAACTAAGATAAGTTTAAACTTTAAAACAAATTGACAAATGGTATTTGTTCTCACAGTAACTTAATCTCTTTGGCTAATTAAGTCATGCAGCTTGCTGCCGTCTGGTCTCTATCTTTTGGTTCCATTGACCCTACCAATATTAATTGTTGCCATAATCACCTTATCCTTTGCTTTTAAATCGATATCAATCTTGCAAAAGAAGAGATTATAACCGTAAGTTATAACATTCTCATAACGTGAGAATTGAATGAATTAATTAATGTGGTTCGCACGTCCGTTGGTGGGTTAACTAAAATCAGGCATCTCAGCCTCTAAATATCAAAGTTTAAAAGACTTGCACATCACTAATTTCTTGATGCTGGATGCATCAGTAGACTGCATTTCATTCTCATGGAAGAGTGAGTACTCGAAGAAGTTAGAGAAATTTTCGACATATCACCTAATTTGATCACTTGTTATGCGGAATTTTACCAATAGCATTTTTGTAATACCCTTCATATATAATGGTTTGAGTTAATCCAAAGTTTCAAATTTTGGTCTGCCTGTTGCCAAGGCCCGTTTTGTTTCCGGATTCGGCCTTTGGGGCTGAAATAGTCTGCAACCCAAAAGAAAAAGATTGTTCTGTTATGACATGAGATTTATTTCTGTCTACCATTTTGAGACAGGTCCATCAGTTACAAAAGAAACCACCACGACTAGTGAATTTTTTTTTTTTTCTTGAAACATACAACAGAGTTATGTTTCCGTCACACAAATCAACTTACAAGATGTAATTTACATAACCCCAGTAATTTTTTAACAACCTTCATTATACAAAGCTACTCGACCAAATTGATAAGTTTTTATTACTTTTTTTTTACGGTTATTTGATATTTTGATGAGCTTCTTGAATTTTTATTAGTTTTTTATAGAAGTTTTTGGGGCAAAAAAAAACAAAACAAAAGGAGCAGAAAAGCTATAAATTGGCCTGAAGAATACTTAGATTGTGACTTCATGGATTTTAAATGCGTCCTTTGGACTCTATTTACTTTTTGGGTTATTTTATATTACTATATATACACTAAGGTTGAGGATTCAATATGGGCCATAAAGATTGATTCTTTAAAGGCTGGTTGGATTTCCTAATTGGGTTTACAATAAAAACGGATTTTGAAGATATTTTGACACATGGGCCTATTTTTTTGGGTCAAAATCAAGTTACACTAGCCCTACAAGGATTGGGACAATAACTTTATATAAAGTCAACAAATTAGAAGCCCTAGAGAGGAGAAAAACATGATGAATAATCACTTTCAAAGGAGAGAAAATTGCAAAGAAGAGAGGAGTAGGGGAATTGGAGAGAAGACTTGTCTGCCATAACTATAATTTAATCAATAAGCCTTTCTCTTGTCTTCTGTTAGTTTTTTTTTAATGGATTTGATATTGAATAATTCAGATATGTGTGAGTAATCTTTTTATTGGTTAGAGTTGATTTCAAAACTTTAGACATGGATTTTAATTAATAAAGTTTCAGAATAAGAATTTCTTCATATTTTTCTAAAAAAATTTTATATTTCACTGATTTTAATGTTGAAGAATTGCTTTCTTCTTTGTTTAGTGTGAAACTAAATAAATTTGATAGTGATTTCTAATCCGTAATTGTCAAAAAACTAAACTTAAATGGCATATTGTGGTCAAGATTATGGGATATTTTTATTTGATTGCATGTGGAATATAATTAAAGATAAATAAACCGAGTTTGTGTGTTTGTTTCTTGATTTAGCCTTTACCTTTCTTAATTCTAATGCTTTCATTAAATCAAATTTGGAGAGCTTATTTTGGATTGTTTAACGGAAAAAGATTAAATAAAGAGCTTGTCTTACTTGATAGTTAAGTAAGAAAAGATCAAGATAATTGAGTTTGTAATTATCTTACGGTTGTTGTAGTCAAAAGAAAATGAATGATGATTTCGATAATTGATCTAAAATCCATTGTTTAGTTGTAGAGAATGATTCCTTAACCATATTTTGCATCATATATAAACTTTCTTTAAAATTGTTTTCTACAATTTTAGATTTTTTGCTTTAAATTCTTTAGTTTAGTACACAAAGAAAATCAATTCCAACCCACAAATTTTGTGCGTAAGTTCATCAGTGTTTCCTTAGTAGATCTGGGACGTTTGAGTTAACTTCATTAAGTTTAGATATAGTTTTTAATTAAATCTTTGTTGTTGATCAGTTTGTGTATTTTGTGTGTTTAGTGTTAATGATTTATTAATTGTGAACAAACTTCTGCGGAAATGACTCTTACTTACAACTATACTCAATAACAATAACAACTTAAGGCAAGATTTTAAGTGATACGCTTTTTAGCGACATCACAAATGCCATAAATAGCAGCCAGTTGCGTGTAATTCATTCATTCATAATTCGGTTTAATCAAATGAATTGTGAACACAAAGAAAGTTCTGCAAATTGTCTTTTGAATTAACAATTTTCAGAGTGTTGAGCTTCATCTTCAAGCTTGCGGTGTCATATCGTTCATGTCGTTCTGTTAAGAGCGACATCTAATTTTCATTGCATCAAGAATTATTAAGACTCTTTTTACAACTTTATAATATCCTTTTACAGTTTTTATAATATTCAAAGATCCTCGTGGCACTAAAAATTTAAAGAAAAATAAGGATAAATGAGTCACTTGCTAGATAATTTTCTCAGGAATATAAAATATATATTTACTACAAGAAAAATGTTTAAAAATAACAAAAAGTAAAAAAAAAAATCTTATTTTTAATTTTTTATTTACACTTAAACATATATTTTTTTACTTTTAGTATTTAAGTTTTTTATTGATATGATTTATTTAATTTATAATAAATATATTTAAAAATAAAAAAAGTACTATAAAATAATAATATTATAAAAATTATTAACTATTATAAAAATGACGAGAAGATGAATATTATATATTATTTCAAACTTTCAACAAACGAAAAACTGACGATCTCCCTATTTTATCGTGGCGTTCAATATATAGTCTCGCGAAAACCGGATCATGTCATGATGATGCTCTGATGACAACAATACTGATAACAACAATTATAATGTTAAAATAAACTATAAGAAGATGTGTTAAAATCGTTATTTATTGGATAATGTCAGGTGCAACATAAAGACATAAAACGACTGAAACTTCCAGTTGTTATTATACACACGTACAGCGTACAAGGTTGTTTTTTTTTTCCTATATAAAGCAAAGATTTTGGGCATGGCAAGCATTCTTTTTCTGCTCATTCAACTTATATATTAATATATCATCATCGATCCTTTCTTCTTTTTTTCCTTGCTTATGAAACCCCCTTAATTTCTTTTCTAATTTTTCTTTTATCTTTTAGTGTGTTTATCTAATTCTAATTATCAAATATCATTGCCATGAATGAACTGATGTTTGATGAATAGGCTTTTTTAACTTCATTTTTTAATTGATGTTTTAGGGTTTCAAGTGATATAAGGTGGTGGGAATAAAGTTTGATGTTGGCATGGTTCAATCGGATCAAAATTCTCAGTGCGGCTGAGTCCTTTATTCTGATTGAGCCGTGCCAATATCACATTCATTCTCTATATCATCAAGAAACTCAATTGCTTATTGTCATATCTTTTTTTTTTTTTTAATTTTAATTCACACTTGATCAATTTTTTTTTTTTGGAGTCTTTAGAGTCCTTTATTTTTTTTCTTCTTGAACTTCTTTTCTCCGGACTATCTATGTTAATGTGAATATGTATAACAATTTTAAAGTTGATCAGTAGCTTTGACTTAATATTAATGTTCTTTTTTTTTTTTTGATAGATGAGGTGCTCATACAATGATTCATGGGTAAGACGCCTACTCAAGTAAAACAAATTTATTCTCATATATAATATATAGTGATAATCAACTCTCATGATAGGGAAGATTCAAACTCTCTTAGAAAGAAAAAAAAAGTTTCAATCTTATATAATAAAAATAAAATATCAACTCTTACTATTAAAAAATTCAAATTCTATATCTATTTCACATTTGTTCACTCAAGTTAAACATTCACGTTTCACATTTAACTGTTTTAGGTCTAATTTGATTTTAATTTTATTTTTAAGTTTCGTGTTTTGAACCTTTACGTTTCTATCTGAATTAATCAATTTTAATTTGTAGTATGACTTTCAGTAAACATAACAAAATTAGCCGAAATATGAAGTGATAAAAACAGTAAAGGACTGCATAAACACTTTCGCCTTGCTACATATATTTTTTTCGAATCCGGTTTGTTGGAGATGAATGCGCTCCTTTTCGCTTTTTATTTTTCTTGAGAAATATCAACTACCAAACAAAATGATGATTTGACTAATTGCCTTATTCAGTGAATCAAAGATCAAGAAAATTATTGAAGATTACTTAGAGGATGGGCTAATAGATGGATAATAATTTGCAGGTAACACTTTTGCTAGTACCAATGGGCAAATGGCATGTGTCATTTGCCAACAAAACGAATCCGAACTTCGGACCCATTCCAAAACATGGATAAAAATGGGAAAAGATACACATGGCTCGCATTGTTGCACATGTGAACTGCCCAAATTCGGAAATTGGTAATTTGGCTTGGGTATTTTGAAAATTCTACCTGGTTTGCGGAGAAAAGCGTGCGAGGATAAGAGTAACTTAAAAAATACAACTAATTCGGAAAAAAAAAAAGAAGTAATAAGTTAATAACTCAGAAAAATAGGGATTAAGGAAAAAATAAAAAATGACGCGACATATATCCGAATTAATAGAACACATGAAAAATTCTTTAAGATAAAAAAAATCTGTCTCTAGAGTCGTGCCCATGAGTAGGGTATTAGCACATCAATATCTTGTGACTTTTCATTCAAATTCGAATGAGAACTCAATTTATGAAGGTAAAAATCAGCCTTCCATATTCCCCCTCAATTCACAAAATATCAATTTCACAGAATTTTGAGAAATTAATGTAAAAGGACGTGCCACTAAGGGCGATTTGAGCAATCTAATCAAATAATTTCTCCTTTCGCTATCAATCAAATATCAGTTAAACGTTTATCATGTATCATAGCATTAGCAAATTACCTTATGTCCTTATCGCTAAACAAAATTAAACTAAATTATTTTGCTAACCGCTGAATAAACAATCGTGGGTTGCATCTAGTTTCTAATTAATTGGTACTGCCGTCCCAAATTGTAAAGATGGTAATTTAGTTTGGCGTGTAGTTTTTTCAGTTGGTGCCAAATTTAGATCAACAAAAATTCAACTTATTTATTAATTTTATTAGGAATTCTAAACAATAATCCAATGTGTTTATTAAAATTGTTATTACAATGTCACATGTTTAGTATAATTTCAAAAATATGTTATACTATCTACTCAAATTCTAATAATTTATATGGGTATCAATTAATTCAGATAGTAAAATCTCTTAAGTGAAAACAAGAATTTTGGGATTTGTACATTGTTGCCCACAGGGGGTGGAGAAAGAATTGGTTTGCCATCATATTACAACTTTCTTTTCAAAAAATTCTAATAACTTTTGGTTCGAAAATAAGTGAACGTTGAATATTAAAAAAAAAAAGCAAATACGTATGACATGACTTTTTTTAATAATAAATTGAGTGTAATTAATCAAATAATTAATTATGTTACAATCAAGTTTAAAAACTCTAAACACAAGCATAGTACTTGAATTTAATTCGGTTAATGATCATATCGTCTTAAATCAATCTGAACATACTAACTGTAACGTATTAACAACTTATGTCGCAAGATGTCACCTCTAAAGCATAAGCAGCAGATGAACCAACATAGTGAAAAGCTAGCACTATCGACCTTCAAACTAGTTTCCAAAAAAAAAAAAAAGAAAAGGGAGTGAATTAATGCGACAAAATTTGGATGATTATCATCACTTTATTCCTTCATCATCATATTTCCTATCTTTAGAAGGGCAACTTTGCAATCCTCAATGAGTCGATGGAATATTATTCTCGCAAATAGTGGAATTATACTCATAAATTTGTATGAGTGGAACAATAATGATACATTTACATCCAATTTTTCTTATATAATTATAGGTGACAGTTTACGTGATGAGAAGAAATTATTAAAATGAAATTATAAGAAGACTCACATAATTATTTTTGTTTACTAATTTTTTTATTTCGACCAATCTTTTCGCATTATGTAAGACTTCATTTTAGATTATACAAGAAAGCATGTATTATAAAAAAAAAAAATAGTGGGCCTGATAATTTAAGGCCCAAGTGATCCAAAAGACGGCCCAATAATTTTGTTCGAATGGAAAAACTCCGAAAAGGCAAAACCCTCGCATCGCAATTCGCATTATTTGTTTGAAGATAGAAGAAGCAGAAGATAGAAGAGATGGCTTTGACCAATTTCATACTAACTGTGGCTGGCGTCAGCGCTGTGGTTCTTCTACTGAGAAGTGACGTCAAACAATCGGCCTCTATTTTCAGACGCAACGTTAAACATATTCGCAATTGGCTTGAAGAAGAATCCACCGCTGCCTCCAAGTAATTTCTTTTTTCCTTTTTTTTTTGACTTTATATAATATGATTTCTGGCTAATTCTTCAATAATTTTTTATTATTCTTAAATTTTATAGAATAGGGAAAATTAATCAGTAACTAACTGTCGTTACGGAAAGATAATAGTAAATTAGTAATATTGCTTTTTAATTTTATATAAACGAATTTAGGGTTCAGTTGTTATCTGGGTAAGCAGCACCATGCCATTGTAGTTGAAATAATTTGAGGCTCTTCTCTAGTTAGAAAGGGGAATGATGTACTTTTCAACATATGCCCTAAATGATTAATTTGACATCTTTGTCCCATTATTTAAGGTATTTGGGTGCTGTAATTTTTTTTTGTAGCAGAGTAATGATATGATCAGTATTGCAGAATGCTAATGGTTTTAGAGGAATCTAATTACGAACCCTAAGTAGGTGAATTGCAGAATGCTTTAAATGTTATAGATGTTTGTTGCATCTAGCACTGCAACATTTTCTAAGGTTGTGAATATATGTGTAAACAGCAGGAAATGCATTTTTTTTTCCAATAATTTGTTGCTAGGGCCTCAGAAGTTAATCATTACTTCAGGTTCTTATTGCATTAGTTTCTATTCTAATGATGATGAGTTGTTCAGAACGAGGGTATAATTTCTTTAGTTTCCTCATATTGTTAGAGCATAGTGTAGTTAATTAGTTAGCAATCCTGGTTTGAAGAAGGTTCAATGTTGAGTCCAACACGTCTGTCTGCTAGCTTCAATCCTGTGCTGGATGTTTATATAGAAGCATCCTTGATGCTGATTTGATGGCTTTTAGCAATGCTTTATTTCTTTTTATTTTTTACCTTTTTCAAGCTTTCTTGACAAATTTAGCTGTGAAATCATTTAGTATGGAATTCATAGATTTCTTCATGAATTGGTTTAGTGAGCTGTGATAATTTGAAGATGCACTGAGTGGCATGTTCGAGTGGTAATCAGCTACTCTTTTAAGGCCCTAAACTGTATTTTTTTTTTCCTGATTAAGCTAGATGATTTGCATTAGCCGATTATGAAAGACTTCTGTCAAAACTGGGCCTTGACAATACTGCTTCTCAATTTCTTGTGATTTTGACCGTCTTGTGGTGAAGAAAATCTAAATTTATCTTCTCCATGGCCTTCCTAGATCATGCATAATGGTTGCGGTACTTTACTTCTTGGCTTACTGTTTTCATGAATGTCTTTATTTATTATTTATTATTTATTTCTGTAAATGCCGTTCAAGTTGTTTTTGTATGTGAGATTAATGTGACTTTGATGAATGCTGTTTCAGAGCTGGGGAGAACATAAAGCCCAAGGAGCTGGAAACAAAGATTCCTGAGAAGGACATCCCAAAGGAGAAACACTAAAATATTTTGGAAGGGGAAACTGAGTGTTGTTTTATAAGAAGAGTTTATAGTTTGATCTTTAACTTTTTGTCTTTTTTTTTTTTTCTTTTTTTTTTTTGGGTTTACTTGGAATAAATCTTGATTATGCTGTGTAGGACCTATTCTGTTTCCTAATTATACTGATGTGTATAAATTACCAAAAAGAACCATTTATTTAAGTTCTATTTTATTCTAGCTTTAGCATTAAATCTTTTTGAGACTTTTAAGTGAGGTTGTTCATTGCTGAAGCCCCCTCTGCCCTTTTTGTCAATTTTTACATTCTTTAGGCTGAAATGAGAAATGTATTCAAACCAAGCCACTTATGTACAGGCTATTGTATCTCCCCATGCAAACTCAAATCTGTGTTTTGTTCAACCATTACCATTATGAACTCGTTTGCAGGCTACAATCATCACCGGTCCTTGCATCGGCTTTGAAGAATGTTGGAACAAATGAGGCACATGTTTCTTTGTATTTCTTTCACAAATCGTGTCTTTAATTAATAATTAGCTTGCGAAAGTCATCCTTACATCATCTTCATGTCATAGAATCGTCAGAAGGAACAGCTTTTGGTGTTTTAAGTTGATTCAGACAAGTTATGAAATGATGGCTTATGGTCTTTTGCTAAAATTACAAAAGTCTATGGGCAGCGTCATTATCAACAGAGGACAACTGTTTTCTGATGTCAAAATGTTTGACTTCATTGCCCAATCATGGTACTAATCTATCCACAGGTATAGGCATAAAGGATACAAAAGCGAAAGGGATCCTATGTTGACAAATTTTAGGCCAAGATTTTAGTCATTGTATTTCGTCTGTTGGCCAAGCAGAAGGAGAGTTATTGCTACTAAGGTCTCGGTGCCCAATCCGACCCGAAAAAATCGGGTTTGGATCGAATTCGTATGATGCATATAACTCGATTGGATTGGTTTTGCTTCAACCCGATAACCCGAACCGATCCAATTCGTACATTTTTGGATCGGATCGGATCGGATCGGATATATATTCGGGTTTAATTCGGATTGGTTTTGCTTCAACCAGAATAACCCGAACCCGAATTAACTCGATCCGAACCCGCTTTCGCCCACCCCTAGCAGCAACATAACAGCAGGCTTGATGTATAATCACAAGCAATAGCAAAAACCATTATACTAAGGCAAGGTAGAAGGTGAGCATGGGAAATGAATTATTGAACAAAGCATTGGATTGACTAATGATATAAGGAGTGCAACTCTCCTGTAGTTTGGCAAGATGGTTATAGAGACCTCCTTAGTTTTAGAAATGGTTACACAAAATCTTCCATGAGACACAAGAACCTTTTTCTTTTCTTTCTTTTTTTTTTTTTTATAAAAAAATGGTCACATGAACCCTTGAGGTTTGTCTAAAGGGATCCGTGTGACCATTTTTGAAAACCAATGGGAGATTTGTAACCGTTTGACTGAACTAAAGTGCGTCGATGTTCGATTCTCTTGAATGAATTGTACCTGTTTGGGACAAGAATTTCATCAGGCCACATGTCAGAAGGAGAGGCTCTTTCTCGATTGAAATAAATTTGGTCTTGATTGGAAATTCGAGCTTAGTGGTCTGCAATCCGCTTGATTCTGTTGTGTAGTCTAGAGAGTAAGGTCCAAGCGTATATTCAAGTGTTGATATGGCCTAAATAAGCTCATGTTGAAACTTTGACTATGGCTATTATTTTGTTGAGTAGCATATTTGAACTTAAACAATAATAGCACCCGGTGTGAATAGTGACGTGGGAGCGGAGTACACCAGTGAATAATGGTGAACCATTAGTTTAATATTAATTTTCTAGGATTGTTGTAGCCTAGCAATCGTAATTAGGACAAATGTGAGAAAACAGAACATTTGTGGAAAATGAATATGGAAGTGTGTTTGGAAATTGGAAAATGCTTTTAACTTTCTTTTGAACTTTCTCTTGGATTTCTTAACTAAAATGATGGATGCCTTGAATGAATGGTAAATCTTGCTATTTATAGGCTTCATTTCTTCATTTTCATTAATTATAATGCATGTTTTGCGTTAGATATCAATGTATGCTTAACATTAATTCTAATGCATGCTTTTATATTATATATCAATGCATGCTTAACATTAATTCTAATACATGTTTTACATTAAATATCAATGTGTTGCGTTTCTTTATAATATGCAATACGTGTCAGTGTGCAAGCGGACACAACAAGTAGTAAAGTGATAAGTAATTAGATCATCTCCACAGGAATTAATCTATTGCAACTTGCTACAACAATCTTATAGTGCAACTTTAGCTAAGTAATTAAACAAGATTAAATTATAAAATTAAAGACCTAATGAAATTGAAAGTGCAATAAACTAAATGTTGTAAAAGAAAGCTACGTCACACACAAATGCATACTCAATGATAGAGGGGTAGTTTGATTCTAAACTCACTTACTGGTTTTGACTTGTTTTCACTTAAGGCTCTATTGCTACAGCATCTACTTCAGCATTGGGCAGAATCACTTATGCATCCTCAGTTGTCCCTTGTTAGATATCTTATATTTAAAAGCAACCTAATAGTGACTAGTTGTTAAGCCAACATCTAGATATAACATTACACGTTCTAAGTTCTATTAACCCTACAAGGTGAATCCCTATGTTTAGTTTATCACGAATTCTACATTAAGCATAGTCCTATTCAAATCGAGTTAAACTCAAATTTGAAAACCCAATCTAAAACCATGTATTGTCTTGGCTAGATCCACTTAGGGATGGCAAATTAACTTGGATAATCCGGGCTGGGTTTAACTCGTATCGGAGTCTTAAAAATTTGGTATCCGGATTAATTTTTACTGACCCGGATGAATCCTGGTCCGGGTGCGGGTTTGGGCGAACTCGTAATCCAGAACCCGGACCCAGATATATTATTTAAATAATAATTTTTTAATATAAAAAGAAACTTTAAGGCAAGTGCCCTAACTCTAATTCACTCTCACATTTGTAGCCTTTGCAGCAGGCGCTGCCAAAAACCAAGCCAAACGTTTCTCTGCTGATCCACTTCATCATCATCTTCTTCATCTTCTTCATCCTCTTCATCTTGTCTGCTGATCCACTTCAAATCAAATCGTGCTTCTCCACTTCTGCAGCTCTATTCATCATCATCATCAACTGCGGCCTATTCATCATCATCATCATCAGCCGCGGCCTATTCATCATCATCAGCCGCTGTTCTATTTATCATCATCATCATCATCAGCTGTGGCTCTATTCATCATCATCATCAACCGTGGCTCTATTCATCATCATCATCATCAGGCGTGGCTCTATTCATCATCATCATCAACCGTGGCTCTATTAATCATCATCATCATCATCATCGAGCTTGTGGAGAAAACAGCACTTCGGCGGCTCTATTCATCACCATCAATGGGCAACGGCTTTTAGAGAAAACCGCACTTATACGGCGAATTTGATCACGGCTGAGTCATGTCGTGAGTTTGGGCTTTGTTGTTCTTTGTTATGCTTTGCGATTTGTCCTTTGTTATGTGATTTATGCTTTGAAATATTTATAATTGTTACTGTTAATATATTAGAAATTGTAATCTTCAAAATAAAAGGAAGAAGTTGCTGTCTTGCTGGTTTTTTTTTTACGGTTTAGTTGTTTATTATAAACATTGAAATTTATGGATTTGTGGATGTGTTATTGCTGATTTGTTTATGAATGTTTTAGAATTTGGAATCGTGGATATGATCTTGTATTTTGATTTTTTTAAAATTTTTAAACCTGATTCATTAATCCAGGTTTAAAACCTTTAATCTTGACCTGAATTTTTTCGGGTTGAACCCAGACCGGACCCGGATGCAAAAAACCAGGTTTATATCCTGGTCCAGTATAGAGAAAATGGCATTCGGGTCCAAAATCGGGAAGACCGAACTCGGATCCTGACCCGAATTTTGCCATCCTTAGATCCACTAGGTCAGACCTTTTTTAGGCTCTTTCCTAGCTTGTATCTAATAAATGGGTGGTCAGCCAAAATACAGATTTGCAACACATACAACCAAGGCAAAATGGTATAGTATATACTCAGCAACACAATATATGAGTCAAATAACCATCAAGTTCAATTAAAATCCAACTATTTGAAAGTTTAACTCATGATGAGCTTTAAAATAGTAGAAACACAAAAGTATGTCATTGAATATATCATTAAAGAGAGATTTTAAACAAATAAATACAAAGATAAAGTTGAGATACAACAAAGAAGGAATTGTCACGCTTCAATCTTGGAGTATCCCTTCTTTTTCTTCTCGAATGCTACTCTGTTATAGCTTTAAAAATCTCCTTGATTTTTGTGAGTGACGGCTGTGAGTGATGATGGAAGATGGTGGATTAGAGCGGCTGCTCGTGGATGGTTGGATGGATGATGTACTTCTTTAAAATGAGCCTTTATATCTTGGAATTAGGGCAACTCTGAGAGGAAATGAAGACACTTGTCACCCTTTGATATCTTAAGACCATATGATATTTTGTGTGCTACCAGCCACTGTTTTGTCTGCTGCTGACAGTGGCAGTGACAGTGCAGAAACAGCTACAGCAAGCTTTGTTTGCTGAAGTGTGACAGGCTGTACTGGTTTTTTCTGTTTGTTTTGCTCTCAGATTGCTGCAGCAATTCTCCAGCACTCTCCTTGATTTATGCTTGATATTATTCACGTGCAAATTGATCTTTTGTTGCTTTATGCAAGTCTGTTACCGTTTTGTTTGCGCATGAATAATGACAGCAGAATAATCGACAGCAGCAAATTCTGTCGACTAGCATATGAGCTGTCTTGTCAGTCTTGTCTGTACTTGCTCCTAGATTGCTGCAGCAGTTGCTACAACATCTTCTCTGATTCAGACTTATTTTTGTTCATTTGCAGACAAGTCTTTTGTCGTTTTTTGCAAACATGTTGCTGCAGTATGCGATCCTTCTTCTACAGCATCCCTCATTAAACCATAAGCTTTTGGGGTCACCTACAATTATGCACAAAATCAGGGCATAAAATATACTTCCACACATCATTTAATTACAACTAAAATTAAATACATGCACATGCAAAATGCAATTAAAAATATAATAAAACTTCACCATTTACTCTCTAAGTAATGTAAGTTTAGGTCTAAATATAGCATGATAACTCTCATTTCATAGAATTATCACAATGCATGCTTTACATTAAATCTAATGCATGCTTTTAGATTAGTTATCCATGCATGATTTAGGATTTAGTATTTTAAATTAAATTTATTATTATTATTATTATTTTACAATGATCGGTTCTCTACTAGTTTGTTTCACAAGGCATTCTCTTATAGGCTAAGATCCTCAAGGTGGGCTTAGCTAAGGGTTCAGTGTCAATTGAACTTCACTTTGGCATGTCCGTTTCAAACCACAATCCATAATGGTTATCTCAATATAATGACTTGAGTCCACCATAAAATACGTACCTTATAGGCTAAACTGCCCTAACATCGATTTTTAGGTAGTAACAATACCAAGAGGCTCACATTGATCCCTCAGTTTCTTTTAGCTGGATGCGGTATATTGAAGAATGCCCGGCAAATGGAAACGGCTGGTGCTATTGGAATTTTGGAAACACTTAACGCGACAAATGCAAGAGTAAACGACTGAACAAAAAGTTTCCTGAACTCAGGGGTGGAACTATGTAACGGCCTGGGGGACTTGAGTTGAGAGAAAACTTTATAATTTGCCTCTCAGCTTCGTTGCTTCTGTATTATAGCCCATTCTGAACTAAAATCCTGATTCTAGCTAATTAAGGATTTCTTCATGCCTCTTCTGTCCATCAAAAGTTCGGTTACAGCTGCATCAGTTGATACTATTTCAGCAGAATTTCAAGGTGTCTCCTTCAAGTCCTTGCCCAACAGAAATTTTTCAAAATGTTTCCATTCAAACATTTGTTTATTCTCGCTTTTTCCACAACTTCTATATCTGAAGCACAACTCATCTCTAAATCGACAACAAAAGAAAAAAGAGGCGACCACGGGGTGGGGGGGCCATCCGACAAATTTCTGGTGGAATGTTTGACTCAATTAAGCTTAATTTATTAAGCTGATGTAGAGCATAGAGATGGCAGTTGAAAAATAACTCAAATCAAAATCTTTTTTTTTTTCAAATTTAATTTGTCCCTTTTGTGAAATAGTTTCTTATTTGAAACTTCAAGTCATAATAATTTGTACGTCCATCAAAATTAATAAAAACAAAAAAGAAAAAGTGATCGAAAGAAAGAGACAAGATATCGATTCTTAGCCATAAATTTCTTCTGAACATGACGTATATCTATACACATATGCATATATAAACAAACACAGGGGGGAAGAACAAGCAGCCAGCCACTTCCATACGTCTTAAATTATTTGTTCTGGAATCCATAAAAAGTTTGTTATTGCAGAGGTAAAATGCAACTTGAATTCTTTTTTTCAAATCAACTTCATTTCATGCATTAGAGACACCATACCTTTCAATTTTATGCACTCATCATTTCTTGGTTATTATGAATCATGAAATTTAACATCAACTGGTCTACATGCACAATTTCCTCTCCTTTAAGAGAAGCGGTAACACAGGAAGCCATTTAAGTCATGGAAAATGAATTTTCGAGCAGCTTCAGGGACCGGATCCCACCAAGTTAATTGTAGTATTAACTCTCATAATATTTGGCAAGGCCTCCAGCTTCTCCCCGCGAGAATTAGCTGCCTTATGTTGGGCTTGTAATCTTCATGGGTGTGACTATTTTTGCACCTGAAAATGAGAAAGTCTATGGTAATTCAAAGTAATTCAATCAATTATTGCATGTGTGACACGTATAGTTGAATTTAATATAACTACCACTTACATATTGGTTTTCTAAACAAATGAACACATGCCATAATATCATTTACTTATTGTATGACTGATATGGTACTTTCAAATCTTCGATGTATTCTAGAATTTCTCCTAAAAACTACTATAAACACTCTTATTTAAATAAAATAATACATTACAAAAATGCCTATAATGTTAATTACTATTAAGGATAATATATTATAAATTAAAATAACATAATTACTCTAAACACTCACTCATTATTCAATATATATTCCTCTTACTTATAAAACCCTAAAAATTTCATTTTCAACATCTTAAAATATATTTAATTGAACAATGAGCATATCAATATTTCAACTACAAGATATGTGTGACACTTTTGATATTTCAAAAAATAGATTAAAAGAATACGATAAGAATGGCCATATTCTTTGCTTTTTGATTTTCAAAAGAAGAATTAAAAGTAACTCTGCACGTGGTCTTCCTCTTCTTCTTTTATTTTTTAACTGAAATGGTCTTTTTTTTTTCTTTTTTTTATATGGTTATGATTAAAAAATTGGATGCAAAAAATTAATATTGAACAAAATCTTTAATAAAAATTTGGAAAGGTATTATGTTGGAAGCCTTTAAAACAATCAGTAAAGAAAATCTATGTGAATTTGAAAATGATATTTTAAAATTTTTTTTTAATTTCTTGAAAAATACTTTTATTTATACTTCAAATTTTAAAATGCCTAAGGCACCAAAACAACTTGAGCCACCCCTGTTTGTCCCCAGTGCTAGAACAATAACAAAAGAAAACATGAGGAAATGAAGTATTAAAAATTTATTAAGAATTTAAATAGCAAAGTAATTTCTAAAAGACTAAAGTATCATTCTCCCAATTTATTTAATTGAATTTACTGCTATTTTTTGTCTCTCTTAATAATTAAAATTGATCGACTGCCATTTAGCATTGGTGACAAGTCAAATAAACTGTTAATTTCCATAGTTCTTTTGAAGCATATATATCTTCACGAGTAAGATGATTCAGAAAGTAAAGCAATCGACGATGATGTTTTAACATAATATATAATAAATATGAAAAGAAGAGTCAAAGAAAGGTTGCTACCTGCCAGATTATTCAGCTTTGCATTTATTCAAGATCACGAGTGATGCCCAAAAAACTTCGTAAAACTCATTCACATTGGGACCACCAGTGTCATAATTTTTTATATATTGTTAGGATTGCATTTTATGAATCTTCGATGAAATTCATCACAGATGGGCAATGGCAGTGGCATGCCGCATGCTCATAATTGAGATTTTTTTATGCTTTTAATGAATTGTTGATCCCCGATTTCTATCGTTTTCCGCCTGAAGTAGGGAACAATAAAATGGAGGTGTAACTTGTACGCACAATAAAATAATTTAGGACGGGCTTCAAAAGAGATTCCGACGATCCCATTCTGATGCTTCCGTAATTCAAATTGGTGTTATAATGTACTTACCTCTCACTAGAGTAGTTTGGCATTTATAGTCAGGGGAGTGTGGGGAGAGCCGTTGGCTCTTGGTCAACTTCCTGGATATGTGGTTGTGAAGTGGAGGTGCGTGCTGGTTGTAACTTCATCTCCTTTATTTTATGTGGTTGTGAAGTGGAGGTGCGTGCTGGTTGTAACTTCATCTCCTTTATTTTATGTGGTTGTGCATTTCACTTAACTGAAGGAATTGGCCTTGTTCGACTCCCCTCTAGTACTGGTAGTCCATATTTCCCGAGATAATTCAGCTCCTTGAGCTGGTCTGTTTTATTTCCTCGTTGAAAGAAGATCCTTTTCAAATTTGTTTGCAGAAATTTCCCATCAGCATGCATGTACGTATTCATAATCAATAAACGTTCTTCATGATTTTACATGAAAGTAGGAATTTTCGTTGTTCAAACTATGCAAAAAATACATGCCCCAGATGTAAGCTTTAGCAATGAAATAATTGCAAGTTGTTTTCAATTTATAATCGTATTTACATCGATTGCATAAAAGGTAAAAAAATGCCTAAAAAATCTAGAATGATAGTGGCATCAATAGATTAATATTAGTTAGTGTTAGGGAATTTTGAATGACTCCTAAGATCTTACAAGTAAAAATATCAAACAAATAATAAATAGAAAATAGATGAAGAACAAAATCAATCACACAACACAAGAATTTACATGGAAAACTCCTATAATGGAGAAAAACCATGGCCGCCAAGGACGACGAGAGAAAAATCTACTATATGAAAAATTGTTAGAATCACTCTAATAATTTTTTCACACCCAATAACACGCAATCTCTCAATAGACCTACCGTTTCTCTCACACTAGAAACTGTTTACTTGCAGAGAACTTGATTGTTGTGTTATTCTTCTGTGTACAAATAAGAGAACCCAACCTCCCTATATTTAGTGTTTATTACTTGTAGAAGAAGTATTCATTTTCCTATACTAATAGTATTCCTCCTTGAATAAATCAAATCCTAAAGAGAAAATTATTTATTCCTTAAATAGGAATCCTACCAAATTAGAAAATATCCTAGGAAATCGTTATTGAAAAATGAGACATATTTCCTAACAATTAGATTGATGATTTTTACAAAAGTCCCATTTTTTTTAGTTACATAGAATTTTTTGTTTTAATTAATATTTTCGCGGTATTACTCATAAATTAACGAGAAAGGTCCCCTCCCATAAATATTAATTAATTAATTTTAATTGGCTGCTTAAATTTGAATTTAGCGTCGTCATATAGATATTCCAAAATTAAGTGTTTTCAATCTTCAAAGAGTTAAGTCGTGACAATTAAGGTCATGTTTGGTATTGTGATTGTGCAATTGTACTTTAAAAGCCACATCACTTAATTTTATCTTATACTTGTATGATAAAAACCTATAATATTTTTATTATTTTTGTAAAAGTTATAATTTAAAAACCATATTTATCATAAACTACCAATTTTTTTTTCATAAGTACAACTTTCTTTTTTACAGTAGCTGTTGTTTTCAAATCACCTCACCTTAATATCAAACAAGCCTTCTAAATCAGAAATGATATGGAAAATTGAAGTAGAATGAAACCTCTAAATATATGTTAATAAAATGCTTTCTTTTTTTTTTTTTTATATTTGTGGTGAGTATGTTATTTTAAAGCTTCCCGAACTTGCAAATTACAGAAGTATACCATAAAATTTAAAGATGATTGTGATGATCACACACTTTGAGCATTTAGGGTGTGTTTGGCACCCCTCATAACATGAATGCAACCTCATGTTTGGCTGCAGCAATTGCTGCATTAGTTTTTTTTAATTATAATAATAAATAAAAATTTTAATTGAATATAATATTAATTTTTAATTTCTTTTATTTTTACATCATAATTATTAATATAAATTAATAAATTAATAATCTATTGTTAAATAATATTATATTATACTTTGTTTTAAATACATTAAAAAATAACTAAATAATGTATTATTTAATTATATTGCAATAATTAATATATAAAAATTGGTTATTATTTAATAAGTTAATATAACTAATAATAAATACTTAAATAATATGTAAAAATATAAAATATAACATAATATTAAATTATTTAATTATATTACAATAATTAATGTATAAAAATTGATTATTATTTAACAATTTAATATAACTAATACTAAATACTTAAATAATATATTAAAATAAAAATATTATATAATATTACATTATTTAATAATTATATTACAATAATTAATATATATAAAATTATAAATGGACTATTATTTAACTATTTAATATAAATCTTAATAAATACTTAAATAATATAAAAATAAAAATATTATATTATATTTTATTAAAAATATAATATAATATTATATTATTTAGTTATATAACAATATTAATATATAAAAATTAATTATTTTTAAATAATTTCATATAACTAATAATAAAAACTTAAATATTAATAAATTTGAATAATATTAATTTAAAATTAATAGTAATATAAATAATGATACAAACTATTATTATATATACTACAGTCCATGTTGCACCAAACATGATATTACAGTTTAATCCACTTTAATGTAAAACATCATAAAACCATAAAACTAATGCATTACAATACAATGCACAAACGCACCTTTCAAACATTCATTAGGAACTAGGAGATCTTGAACCAAGTAGAACTTTAACGAACATTATTTATATATCTCACAAAATTAAATAAACTATTGCATGCTGTAAAATTTATTCATACATCTCACTTTCTTTTGTTAGCACTTAGTAGCACCCATTTCTACAACATGATGCTTATAGTTAAGTGCGAAGTCTCTGAAGATCCCTTATATATATCATATCACAACTAGCCATTCTTATATAGCTTGTTGGGTGAGCGAACCTGCTACACTCTTACGGCTTAAAGTAGCGTAAAGCTTAAATACTCATATCCGCTAGCGAGATTATCTCACATTGGGTTCGAGAAGAAATTATAAGCTAAATTTAAAAGTTTGAGGCAACATTGAACTTATGAATTAGCTAACTTTTGAATATGAATTAGACTCATGGACTTTTAATGATGGTATCAAGGTCAACTTATGCATAAATAGGCCTACGTTATCTTTTCACTTAATAATAAGTACGCAAGAAAGATTGGTTAACTCGTGCACTAGATTTTCCATAACTTCATAAACAAATTTACACTAATAATCTAAACACATACCAAACCAAAAATAGCATTCAATGATGTTTAATAATGTAATGTAAACATAAGTCTTTGAGTTATGTAGGATCCTCTTCCAATATCAATTTTACAATGAGTACACAACTTTATTTCCACATCCATCTAAGAGTAAATGCTAAGTGTGCTGCATCTTTTGTAGAGGCATACCTATGTAGTTTCACATTGAGCATAATGCTTCAAAATGGCGTGTAAATTTGCAATTGATTCAAGATATGCTCAAAGTTGTCAGTAGGCTTCTCAATTCGATGATTATGCATCCCTTCGTAAGTAGTCACTACAATGCCTTCATCCTTTGTTAGACGTTGAACTTGCTTCTTTACATTGCACCCTTCATGTGTACAACGGTAGTAGCTTCTGCATACCAAATTTATCATTCGTATCATGAATTTCATTACTCTCACTGAAAACTACCACTAATTGATCATGATATAATTAAATGATCTGTATTGCATGTACGTAGCAAAGAATTTATAATTATAACAGCTATATATGCTTAATATAATTCTCGGCGTGGCCTAATTACTCACCTCAATTTCTAGATGCATCAAAATGCGAATGGAAAGTGGAGGAATTTATTACTGGAAAGAGAGTCGTATATTTCATTCTAAACCTACCTATCTGATTGTGGATACCAAAGTAGATTAGGTTACATGGAAATAATTGTGAGATCTGTATTGAAAAATTCAGTTGATTCAGTTTTTATTTTTGGATATATAAATCAAATACCTGTGGCTTCTCTATATGTATATGTGTTTGTGTCATAGAAACCCAAGATCTAATTAGCAGATTTTCGTTTCTGGACATCTAAGAAAGTTAATTGATTAATTCGAATACATCTTTTACATTAGTCTTTAAGAGTACATTTTGAGAAAACCTAATATGCCCTAATTTGTGGTAAGCTGCTTCGCGCTCAAAGCGAAAGTTGAAGCTAGGATGCGTGAGAACTAGAGCTTATAGCCGAGACGCAAGGAGCTCTCACAAATCGAATTTTAGTACCACGGAGAAAGGAAAGGCTAGCTGGATAAACAAGACGGGGAGCTCCCGCTCGGCAATGCTACCTTTGGAGGAGACAAAACACTATAAAAATTGACACTCCTATCCATCGTCGTAGAAGCTGTTCCTAGGAAAGAATATGGTTCTCCGGTATCCAATCAATTAATTGCCTGAACCGGGGAAGCTTCAGCGAAAATGAAAGAGTAGGCTGAGGGAAAAGGGGGGAAACTGCTAAATTGAAGGCTTCACTCTCTTGTAAACAATGAGTTGAAACTGTGATCTAGAACTCTTGCCTATCTAAGTTCTTCTCTTCCAAAACGATTCATACAGAAAGGAAATTCGGGGGAGAGTGAGAAACCCTAGAACTAAATTAAAACTGATTAAAACCTAATTCCTATATTTATGTGGCAACCATGCAAGGGCTCCTGCATATATCTTACATAGATCCAGAGCTAACCCTAATCTGAAAAGAACAATTGTACTAAGCTCTTATCCCCACAACCAAGATAAATTGATTTCTTTATCAAGTGAGATCTCACTTTTTCGAGAAGCCTTAAAGCAATAATAAGGCTAAGATGTACTTGAATATATTATGCCATGCATGAAGGTAACAATATCAAAAACCAACTGAAAATCTACGAAATCAAGAAGTTGTTAATTAATTTAACTAATTGTATACCTGGGGAATTTATTGTTCTTAACAGCTTTCTGACCATATTTCCTCCATCGATAGCCGTCATCGAGTATATCAACTTGGCTTCTTGTTTGGAAAGCAAATCTTTGCTTCTTAATCTTCTTTTCTCCCTTCGTTTTACTTGATTTTCCCTTATTTTCAGACCCATGAAAAGCTCCATTATGAGAATCGTTTTTAACAATATCTATTTTTTGTCCAAAATTTTGTTTCATCAGCCCTAAGAACCCACCTGATGATGAGCTATGATCCCCATGACTAAAAACATAGTCATTAGAATTTGCGATATAATTTGTTGTTGTCACAGGATAAACCGATTTCCCCGTAGATGAACAAGGGAAAAACATTTGGTAATTTTCCATGTAATCAATCAAGCAAGCACTTAAATTTAAAAAAAAAAAGAAGAAGAAGAAGAAAAAATGGGAAGAAGAATTTTTGTTTCTAAAAAGGTTGAAAATTAGCTAAAGGAGAGGTTGCTGCTTGGGGAGAAGAAACCTCATTCATCTATATATAGAAGAAAGTAACCATTAAATTAAAGGTGTCGTAGACGGCAAGAACATTTTCCACGAGGAAGAAAATAGATTGATTGGAATTTTTAATTGAAAAAAAAGAATTAAAATTGGAAAATGGAAAAATGGAGGCGGCTTCATCATTAATAACAAGACATTTATTATGTTAATTAAATTAACCGAATATATCAAAATAGATACAACTGTAGCATTTTAAAAGTAATCTGGAATTATTTACTGTAGGAGAAAGTTGTGGCACTAAATTCGCTTAGTTAATTTGCAAAAAGTTGGCGATTATCATCATAGAATTACTGTCAGCTTTGACTAACACCAGTTGTCTATATCGCACGTGTATACTTTTTATGTGGAAGTTGAATCATAAGGTTTGAAAAATCCTGGGTACTCTAGCTATAATGTAGTGCTTCTGTTAAATTTTTATGAAATGTATATGGCTCAATCAATTAAGTAATAGTAAAATAAAATAAATAAATATATGGCATAACTGATCACATGGGCGACTTCGTTATCCTTATTAAGACCGACGGCCCATGTAGCAAGCTTTCATTGGATAAATTATTAAATCATAGTCGAGCTCTTTAAATGAAAGCGTGAGCCGTCGCTCACCATAATCGCCAATGTGATTAAAACCCAATATATGACAATAATCTAATAAAGATAGACGAAACATTCTGTTGTTGATATATTATTTATTTAAATAAATCCATCCATAGATTATTGATTTGAAGAATTATAAATTTTGGATTACTCCTCTTGTGAACTGACTATCTTCAAATTTTTCTTGTACTTTTACAGACCTCAAGTTATCCCAATTTTGTTCAAAAGATAAGGGATATATATGAGTTGATGAATTTTTTTTCATCTTCTTAATAGGAATGGGGATAAATTGAGATTTTTCAATAATAAGAGAATAATTTGAAGATAGTCAATTTATGAGTAGTAATCTGAAATTAACTGTAGAATCATCAAGAAAATATACATTTCTCTTGGTTTTTCATTATTATTTTTTTTACATTTTCTGCAATTTAATTGACTATATATTGATTAAACAAATTTGAATTTGCATTGAATTTTCAAAAATCCGTTGTGTGTGAACATAGTAGCATAGCGATATTACATAAGTTTTGTTTATAATAAATAATTAATTGATTATTTAGATATTATGGATATGACTGCGAGTGCATATTTCTCAGTTTCCTTCCAGGAAGTAGCATCGATCAATATTTATGCTCATGGTGCATGAATTTGGCCACTTCCTTTTTCGCTTAGCGGTTCTAAAAGCAAGTGGAATCATCTCATTGACACTCACACATACAATGACTTTACTTAACAAGGCCCCTGAATCCTGATTGTCAATTACACCTCTCACTTTCTTCTTTCATTGGCCAGATACCGACGGCTAGCTAACACCCAAAGGGTAGAGCTAGAATACGTCCGCTGTCAGTTACAATCCATTAAATCTTAAATTAATACACTATCAAAATTTTCGTTACAAATCTCTGTTGGATAAAAATCGTATTTTTATCATTGATCTCATGTAATATATAAGAATTAAGTAATCTAGAAACTTGTACCTTGTTTATATGAGAAGATGGATAATAGAAAGCTGTAGATCCACCACCAAACGATCTTCCAGGCTATGACTCAAGATTGATCAACACTGGACGTGTGGGCGTCTGTTTCACCACTCCCAATTGCAACTGGCGTTCCCTTTTTTTTTTATTTAAAGATCTCTCTCTTTTTTTTGTTTTTGAGAAAAATCCTTATTTATAATAGCTTATGAAAAAACCCTAGCATGTATTATATAACATTAATTTAAAATATTAAAATATTTTAAATTAAACATTTATCTCTCCACTTACGTAAAAGTGGAGAGAATGTGTAACCAACTAGGGGACTACCTTGTAAAATATCACAAGACCCCATTCACACTTATATATAACACATTAGGCCTTAACAAATATTATAATTAAATTTTTACCTAATATGCCAGTTTTCTTGCTTTTGGGTCCAGTAATGGTGTTGTCAATTAAATGAGCTAACCCGGGGATCATTTGGGAACATACAATAGTGGCTACAATAATTAAGCTTGTAATTAAACAAATATAATTATTTAATTCCAATTCTACTCCACTATAAGATTGGAACTGACCTCCATAATTGTATGCTCGAATAATAATTCGCCCAAGCCACATTGATTTCTTTATTGCACAATCCTTTGTACCACATCGTTAATTAAATTGATATCTTAACTGTCCAATCAATTTAATTACATCTTGTTCCTTGATACTTACTGGTTTTCTCTAATGATCATTTTCAACATACTTATATATATATGTTGATACACTCTGGCCAGAGAATTCTATGATCAAATACTGAAACCCATCAAGAGATGTGTCGTACAAATTCTATATTGTCAATCTATAAATTCAATACTTGTAATCGCTCCCACCAAGATACCGGGTAATCTTGACTACAAGTGTATGTCGTGCCCATTGGTAACTCAAATGAAATAACAATTACAATCAAGAAATTATAATTGACTCAAGATTAAGATCACATTAAATCAATGCCTATGAGATTTAATAAGTCTGACAGTTATTACAAAGTTAATTAAATCTCATATGTGATCCAGTTCAATGCAGTCACACTACATCAATAAATTCATATATGATTAAGACAAATCACTCAATGAACTTATTACGATTATACCTAAATAAAGCGTCCAACTTTATTTATCAATCAAGCGAACTAAATTTATTTAATCATAAAATAACTTGTATTTATGTCTTCTGTGAATCCACATGGTGATCACATAAATACATATAATATGATTAAATGGACTTTACTCAAAATATTAATGCAATAGAGATACTTGAATAAAATACCTCATTCATTTTATTAATCAGAAAAATATTTATAACAATAAATAAACAAATATGCTTTAAAGAGCATATTTTTCCAATCATCTCTAAATTTCAATTGCCATCCAAATCATATATCATATTACACACACGAGTATGTGGCTTGAAACGAAAAAAATTGAAAGTGTAACCCATATTAAAAGGTTTGCAACATTAAGTCAGAACAGTAATTGACAACAGTTTTACCATAATATTTGTTATTTTATATGTTACACGGTAATATTTCTCATATATATTTTTTTGATGCGTAATATTTCTCATATTATAAAGCGGATTTACAGCTTTACACCGCTATACAGTCCCTTTACAGCGCTGTAAGAGCAGCACATATACTTTCCAAGGTTATGTGTGTCACATCCACGGTCAATTACACTCCTGATTGTGAGGTTTTTGTTTATTTTGGTTAGTTAATTTGTGTATTTCTAACATAAACTAATTCAATCATGAATTAAAATTCTATTGGAGTACATATGTATATAGATATAAAATGTTGATCATATTTAGCACTGATAAAACATGGATAAAAACATGTATACTAAAATCTCTCTATAGTCATAATTTTAGGACTAGCTAATTTTATTACTATGAGGAGGTTATTATTTAATAGTGTCGTAATTACAAAAATTATTGTTTTGACTTTGTTATCCTTAGTGCAAGTAATATAGAGGTAAAACATGGGCTGCATTAATAATTAATTAATAGAGCATGTCAAAAACTAGTACATAAAACTATGTAGTGTTGAGAATTTGTAAAGTAATCTTTAAAGTTTGAAAGAATAAATCATTGCCCCAAATAAATTATAATTATAATTTTTTTCCAAATAAATTTAGAAAAAATATTATTTCATCTTAATCCTTTAATGTAAAATTATAATTATTACTATGTGAAGGCTAGTTAATTAAGGTAGGATCTACAAAATTTATAATTTTATTACATTATGAAGTTTATTCTTATTTTTAACTGGCTTAAATTGGGACTGGAATTTTTTATTTTTGTATGGAGGTTAATCCTATATAGACTATCACTAAAAAGAGGTTTTACTGTATTATCTCATATAAATATAACGTGTCAAGTAGGCAGAATTAGACTCCATGGCAATATATTTAACAATAAAACGATTGACGCTTTACATTTCAAACATTTTATCGACGCTTGAGATTTTAAAATGATTTAGAAAAAAAAAATGGACAGATTTTTACCGAAGACAATATGCTACCAAATCGAGCAGTTGAATTTTCAATATACAAACCATATCAATTTCCCAGAACTTTAAAACAAATGAAAGTCAATTTGGTTTGAATACATGGCGTTACATATTAAATAATTCTAGTCGACAAAAAATATACGACACTAATATTTGGCCCAGAATCCGTCTATCAAAATCATTGAAATTAACATTTTCGTTAAAATCAAATTAAAATAGGGAGATAGTCCATTGCCTGTCAATTATCTTCGAGTGATGGTCCGTTGCTCGGATTAGGAGATGGCCATCGCTCAGGCATACAAAAAGATTTGGTATAGATAGGGATGGCAATGGAATGGGGTGGGGTTGAGGGTGGGGGTGGGGAGGCCTACTACATTTCTCACTCCATTAAAAATTTTGGTTCAATTTCCCACCTCATTCTCCAATAAATTTTATGGGATGGGGATGGGGAATCCTCATGTGGGGAATGATTTTCCCATTCCCACTCCATTCCCCATTTATTATTTTATTTTAGGCATACATACATAGTTTCAGTAAATTAAAAACTAAAAACTTAAATAAAAATCATTACTATAATCTAAAGTATTTAAATTATTAAAAAATCTATAAAAATTTGAAACAATATCTTGAAATGATATCAAAACTGTAAAATATTTGGATAAATAATAACTAAAATCATAAAAATGTATAACAATATTTCAAATTCTTCTTTTCGTTAATCTGCTTCATCTTCTCTTTATCATATTTATATAACATATGATTGTAAGGTTTATCATTATTTTATAAATAATCCAAAGTTTTAAGGTTGACTAAGAATTATATTGTAGGGTTTTCTTTTAGTTATAGTCTATTTGTATTAGGTAAAAATAAAAAAAAATTATTAACCAATATTATAATTGATAAATAAAATTATTAAATAAAAATTAAATATTTATATATATAATGGGGATGGGGATTAAGGTGGGGGTGGGGTGGGGAGTACAATACCAAACCCCACCTCATTAAGAATTTGGGGATTATTTTTTTCCTATTCCCCACCCCATTCTCCAAAAATTGTTCAAAATTCATCCCATTTGGGGTGGAGCTCCATGGGGTCCCAAATCCGTGGAGGATTTTGCCATCCCTAGGTATAGAGCGGTGAAATTTGATTCCCTCAAATAATCTCACCAATCCCCATTTATCAATTAACCCTATCCAAAATTAAAAAAAAAAAAAATTTCTCTTTCAATATACCCCATGGAATCCCCAATTTATCCATCTTATTATTTTTCACACACTTCATTGGTTTAACTCCTAAAGTCTGCTCATTAACTCTAATCTAATTCAAGCATAATTTAGTATTTCTTTAAGCGTTTGGTGCTCCTCATTAGCAAAGAATAGGTTCAAAGTTGATCAATTTGGTATTCCCCATGTCGATGGATGGCGGTAATCATGGCAATGGCAAGGCTTGTTAATAGCCGTACGTTGTCAGATTGGTGTAAGATTTGCCTATTTTAGTTGCAAGCAACCAAAATGACACTTGTTTTTATGGTTGCAACAATGGCTGACCCGTTAACCTTTACAAATGTGATTACACAATTGCTACCAGTTGCTAAAGATCTACTGACTAAGGGATTGGAAGTTTACAAGAAGGAGAGATTAAAAAAAGACATATATCCATTTTAATAGTAATTTTTTCTAAGGACAATATAGGAACTAAAATAAAATTAATTATTGGGACTGTGGATATATATTGAGGGGGTTAAATATTACTACTCCTCCGGATATTCGACTTAATAAAATTTCGGGCCAAATATCGTTTTACAAAAACATGAATAAAAAGCTTCAGATTGCTGCCATTTTGAAACCAAATTTGTAAATAAAAAAAGTTTAAAAATAGCAAAATTACGAAATTGTAGGTCTAACTAATAAAATTTGACAGCATATATACGGTAAGTCTGTAATTTTTTAAGTTTTCCGTAATATTGGTACGCAGATTTTATTGGAGGCTTCGTGCAAAACTACCTTCATATTAAATGTAGTACTTAACAATGTGAATCCGATTGCGTATTTACATTTAACATGGCGTTCAAAAACGAAAAACAAGAACCAAAAATAAAATATAAAACAATTAACATGCTACTTGTGACAACAAATTTATAAGTAGTATAAAATATAGAACTTATAATTTTTTTTTATAGAATTATAATAAAATCTACTAATACAATTAGAATTTTATCCAAAACTCTTGGCTCTTAGATCTCCTAGTCTCTTAGATTAGTTTTATAATAGCAAAATCCGGATATTTAAGTCCACAAACCCTTATCATGTACATGAGAAGACTTGAATTTCTATCGCATTATGGAAATTAATAATGGAAGTAACCTCTAGACCATTGACTAATCTCATAAATTTAGAATAAAAACCTTATAAGAAGTCTAATAATTTATATTATATTATGTTACAAATCATATCTAGATTGTTATTAGCTATATATGAGTAGACCTGTAGAATTTAATTGTTTTAACATTGATCTCTATGACCTAGAAAAAGTACATTTGACTACCGTAGCTAGCCAGCCAATTTTTTAACGAAAATAAATTGCATAAATAATCTTGAGAGAGATAGCTAGAAGTGGAGGAGTTCACCCGTTATGTCCAAGCTGTGGTTTTACAAAAATTTTTATTATAAATATCTACAGATAGATTGTAATGTTAGATTATTTAATCCAATAATGTTAGATTTTTAATCCAACGTTGGGTTTATATGTGAATAATTATGTGTTGTGGACTGTCATATAAGGTTAAGTCTAATTAAAAGTGATCTAATAAGGTTTTCAGTAATATCGACTTTAATGTATCTAATAAGGTGTGAGCCTTTAATGTGCAGAGACCTAATGATATTCTAATTCTATGATGGGCAGAATTAGGAATACCTAGTGACAACAGAATAAGTTGTTTATATAAGTAGTTATGGTCCCCAGATCACACGTATCGTTCTATTCTTTCTGACATCCCATTATCAGAGAGTGCACACAGAGAAAGTTTAAAGGGTTTTCTAAGATATACGTGCTGATCTGAAAGGCTAACCACACAGATCTAGATTATATTCAGCATTATTGATTCAAGTACGCTTCTGCATGTTTATCTATTGATTCTTGGTGATTTAACATGAATGTTCTTGGGTTTATATGTGATGGTTTTCACAAAAAAGATTTATTCTAACAAGTGGTATCAGAGCCTCTTCATGTTGAATTATTGAGAACAAATTTATGGATTTTTTTTTAGAATTCGAAATTCGAAAATTATTCAATTTGGTACATTGGATTTCGGTTTTTCAAGATCTGGAAATTTAAGTTTTATAGAAATCAATTTTCACTTTGGAATCGACGACTGAATTAAGCCACCATTGGCTGAGATTCCAGCGTCGGAGTTCTTGGCTGTGGATTCAGCCAACGTGCGGCAGCGAAACATGACCATTGATGGGTTGAGTTACGACAGTTGTAACAAAGGCCACTTTGATCCTATGTTAGTATGATTGATGGACAGGATTGATTATAGATACATTTCGGTAATGACAGTAAGGTTGAGCTCATACGGTTATTTTTGCAAAACATAATTATAAGGTTACACATATAGCCCAAGTGGGAGATTGTTGGATTATTTAATCTAATAATATTAGATCTTTAATCCAACGTTGGGCTTATATGTGAATAATTATGTGTTGTGGACTGTCATATAAGGTTAAACCCAATTAAAAGTGATCTAATAAGGTTTTCAGTAATATAGGCTTTAATGTATCTAATAGGGTGTATGCTTTTAATGTGTAGACACCTAATGATATTCTAATTCTATGATAGGCAGAATTAGGAATACCTAGTGACAGCAGGATAAATTATATATATAAATGGTTATGGTCCCCAGGTCACACGTATCGTTCTATTCTTTCTGACATTCCATTATCAGAGAGAGTGCACAGAGAAAGTTTAAAGGGTTCTCTAGGATATACGTGCTGATCTGGAAGGCTAACCACACAGATTTAGAGGATATTCAGCATTATGGATTCAGGTACGCTTCTACATATTTATCTATTGATTTTTGGTGATTTAACATGAATGTTCCTGAGTTTATATGTGATGGTTTTCACAAAAAGATTTATTCTAACATGCAATTATAAGAATTTTTAGAAGAATAATTGGAGAGAGCGAGATACATATGATCAAAATGAGGATTTGAATATCAGCAATATTAGACATACAAAGTTGGGATACGAAATTTTTGGGATACGAAATTGATGTATAAGATGTGATAAAGAAAAAAATTATGTGGAACGTGCTGTGACATTATTTTACAAGATTATATTTGATAATTAATTTTTGAATTATTTACTTTCTCATCTAAACGATGAGTTTATATCATTGTTACTAAGTTGGATTCAAATTTATAAGTATAGTGGTACTCTTTGAATATATTAGAGAAATCGGTTCAGGCCCAGCCTTTGTCTTCTTTAATTTGAAAAGCAGAGGCTTTGTTGGATGCTCCCAGAGGACAAACGCTAAGGCTTGCTTGGAACTTTCAACGTATTTTGAAAAGTACGTAAAAGACTCAAATGGCTATGAAAGAAACAAATATTAATAAATAAATTTTCTGAGCAAGACAAATTCTAAAACACCGTTTGATAATGTAAAAAATGTCATAACTGTTACATTAGATCAGAGCAAAGAAAAATTCCGACTATGCTTCAAGTATCAATTTCAAATTTTTAACAAACAAAAAGGCTGTTGCTTCAGTGGATGCGCTCCACCGTGGAGCCAATAAATCTGAAGGCATGAACTTGCGTTTAAGATTAGAAATAATAGAAGGGACGGTCAAGAATAAATAGACAAAAAGAAGAAATCATTTAAGTTTTGACACGTGGCTGTATAATTACTGGATCTAAATGTTTTGTATACGATTTTTGTAATTATGTATAACAGCATAAAGGTGAACTTATTTCAAAGTAACAAAACATTGCTAATGAGCTGTCAACAATATAATTCACAAATTCACATTCGCACAACATAATTTCTTTTTTATCCTTCTACATCAAGCAGACGACGAGCTTCGGCAGCAGCTGCAGTATATGCCATAAACTGTCTATTCGAATGGCGGGTCGAAGGAATTTGAGAAATAACGAAACAGTTCCATTTATCAAGGCGGGTCGATGGAGTTATAACATGAGCTGAAGCGGAGCAAATATGACCCATTTTATAAGTCGTGAACTCCACCAGCTGTCTAACGAAGGTGTCGGGACGAAACAGAGTGTAAGGTGGGAATGAACAGTCGTTTCCCAAACGCAGAGTCAGCACTAAATTTTTGCTCCGTCTATATATAATCCGAAGAGGTGAAACACTTTATACCCAAAATTAAGTGGTTGAGCAAGGTGGGTACGTAAAACCAGACCCTAGTAAGTGCTGCCTGCTATTTAAAGTAAAATTTGCTGAAGTGTTCTATCAATTTTCAATGAAAATGTTAGGCATGAAATATGTGAAACGGTAAAAGATATTATTTGCACTTAAGATTTTATTGTCTGTTTATTGTTTGATAGTTTTGTCTAACCAATTTGCCTATTAATGATGTTGATGGTGTAGGCTGCATTGTAATGACTACTAACGGTTGGAAAATATTACACGAAAGTATTAAACGAAATATTTTTTCTTCTTTTTCACTTGACAATACCCGGACAAATATTAGCGTATACAAGGAGTTATTCTAGGAAGCTAATGCAGGCTATACACTAATTTAGGCTATGATTGAACACTAATTTAGGCTGTGATTGAAGTTGACCCATAATATTTGGAGTCGGAAGTACTATAATTAATCCCGAGAATCACTACATTCTATACTTAAATGACTGCTCACGCCAATACTCCACCTTAAGCTAGCTGGTGCGTAGATGTCTCTAACGCCTAACTTGTCGAGTGAGTTGTGGAATATTTCATTGGAAACAGCCTTTGTAAGTGTATCAATTTGCAAGTTGATCATCTTCAGATTTAACAAAAGGAAACCGAACTATCTTGGCCTCGAATTTTTCTCTAATGAAATGTTGGTCCACCTCAACATGTTTTGTTCGGTCATGCTGAACTGGATTTTGAGCAATGTCAATTGTTGCCTTTTTGTCATAAAATAAATTCATCATAGAAGTACATGTAATCTCTGTTAGTAACCTTTCAACCTAAGAAGTTCACATAGCACTTCGGTCATTCCTCTGAACTCAGCTTCTGCACTAGACAGTGCTATTACCTTCTGCTTCTTGCTCCTCCAAGTGACCAAGCTACCTGCCATAAATGTGAAGTAATTAACTAGATGTGGATCACCTATTATTGACACTTCCTGCCTAATCTGCATATTCATAACTATCAATATTAAGATGGTTATTCTTAGAGAAAACCAAACCTTTCTAGGAGCAGACTTTAGACAGCAAAGAATTCGAATTACTGCACCCATGTGAACTGTACTAGAATAATGCATGAACTGACTTACTAAGCTTATAGCATAAGCTATATCTAGCCTTGTATGGGACAAATAGATTAGTTTCTGAACTAATCTTTGATATCTTTCTTTATTAGTAGGTACTTGATCAGGATACTCTCCCAAACCGTGATTTTGAACAGCTGGAGTGTCAGCAGCCTTACAATCAAGCATTCGTATCTCTGAAAGTAAGTTTAAGACATATTTCCTTTGGGATAGAAATATGCTTTGCTTCGACCGAGCCACTTTAATGACTAAAAACTACTTTTTAAGTCTCCAAGATCTTTGATTTCGAACTCGGTTGCCAAATACTTCTGGAGTTAAGAAATCTTCTCCATGTAATCTCCTGTGATTATCATATTGTCAACATAAATTATTAGGGCTGTTATTGTTAGGGGCACTAATATGTTTTTGGTTAATTATTATTTTTAATTCTTATAATTTCCTACAAAAGTTAGCGGTTAACTAGTAGTCCTAGTCTAATGCAGATTGCTTCTGTATTATCGTAGGAAGTGGTTGTAGTAGGGAGTAGTTGCAACTCTTTAGCTATTTTTAAGGGATTTTACTACAAGAAAACATGGATACAACAACGTTTAAAATAAGTTGTCAATTACATACAACAACGAGCAAGCGAACGTTGTTGATATTGATGTTGTTGAATCTTTCTGACTTTTGACAACGTACAGAAAATGTTGCAAAACGTGACGCTGAATGTGGTCATCTATCGTATAACCACGCGCCTATTACGTGGTTGATGTCCCACTTTTCTATTCTTTTTAACTACGGATTACTTTTTGTTGTTAGTTCACTTTCGACAACAATCTGTGCACATTGTCTATACTTTTTAACCACATATTAACTATTGTTGTTAATTCACTTTGAGACAGCAATCCATACATGTTGTATGTTGGTAATTTGCAACATTTTTATTACGTTGTAAATGTACATTTTAAAAAAAAAATTAATAATATTAAATTTTTAAAACATGCTCCATAAACATATACACTATTAATAAAGTTAATTCATAAAAGTACTAATATTACAATGAGTTCTATAATTTTTGATACATAATAACTTTTAGTCGTCGTAACAACAAAATGAGTTACCAAAAACACTTGTTAGAACATCTTCTTCAACAAAAGAAGCTACAAAATTCTTTAAAGCTCAACACTCACATGGAGACTTCCATCAAAACAAAAATTAAATCTTGCACAAACAAAGTTCAAGGATATAAGAAAATAAGTAGTTGCATTTTATGAAAATACAAATTAAGCCTATCAAGTAAACCATTCTAAGAAAAAGTAATTAACTTTATATATAATGATCAACAAAATATCATTGTAAGATGAATCATGACGATTACCTTGTCTATGTCAATTTAATACAACTCTTAGGCTAAGCGACAGTACTCCCCACAGCTTCATCTGTCATCTTGTACAATTCCACATCTTCCTTACCAAGTGTTATTGACCCTACCCAAACTTTCCAACAATCTCTTCCAAGAGGAATGTGATGGACTCTTGCCTTAGGGTCTGTTGATGCAATCTTCCTGATAAGTGCATATTTTTTATATATTTTATTATTAATTTCTCCGTCTTTTTCTTGTTTTGATATTAAATATAATAATTATTTTAGTTAATTTTTAATTTAGTTATTTTGTTAAATTATATTTTATTATATTAATTTTTATCTTAATTTTTATATTTTGTTATTTTAGGTATATTCTGAAATTAAAGAGGAATTAAATCGGAATATTCGGAAAGAAATCTACTCGAAATAATCAGAAGGGGAAAGAAATAAAGAAATTTAATTGAATCAAATCAAGGAAGATTTAATTTAATTAATTATCATGCATGGATAAAGAGTATAATGTGATTAATTAAGGAATCAAATATTTTGGCATGGCATTAAAAAGGCATGAAGATTAAAAAGAAAGCCATTAAGCATGCAAGCAGGTGGAATTCAAGCCAAGAAATGCCAAGGAAACCGAAGCCAATAAATTGCTTGTGCATAGCATTTACGTGGAAACAAGACTTTGGGAATCAGCAAATACATAAAATGGAAACCTATTTAATATGCATGGCTTTAAGTTGCATGCAATATTTACATTGCCAATTTAAAGGATTCCATGCACGTGAATGGAAACAAATTCTTTTGGCTTTAGAATTGGAAAAGGTCGGTGGCTTAAGCATTATAAAAACCAAACGTTTGGCTTTTGGATTTTTTTCCAAGCGGCAATTGAAGAAGAATTCGGCAGCCACATACAATAGAAGGGAGGCAGCACGCACAATTGAAGAAAAAAAAGGCTGCTGAGGAAGAGAAAAAAAAAGAGAAGACGCAAGGAATTAAATTAGAGCAGAGCCAGCCGATTGAATTATTCTCCATGATTGGTTTATCAACTCTTTTATTCCGAATTCAATTATGTTAGGCTAAATTTTCTATTTGGTTGAGGGTGAATTCAAAACCCTAGACATGTTCTATAATTAATATTTAAATTCTATCATTCAATTTCTTTAATTAAGATTGTTTATGTTCTTCTGTTATTAATGTTTATAACTTTATTCTTGACTAATTTAAGTGGTCAATTAGATAGGATTTGAATAAATTCTATTACTATGTTAAAATTCTTGATCCGGAATTATCATGATATTTTAATCATTAGTAGCAGATTGAAATCCGTGATTTCAATTGGAAAACATAGCCTAAGTTAAATAATTCGAGCTTGTGTGTTTATTGCCTAGATCAACCTAATATATTTCTCTGCTTAATGCTTCCATTATCTTAAATTTAAGGAGCTTGTTCTGAATTATTTAATGGTTAGAGATTAGGTGAAGAGTTTATTTTGTCTAACGACTCAGTAAGAAAAGATAGGAATTAACAGAGCTTATTGTTATCTACGGTTAATAGTTTCAATGAAAATTGATATAGAATTGGCATAATAAACATGTTTGGTGGTAGCGAATGATCTTTTGACTAAAGTTTTCATTATTATTACTTCTTTCTCATTTAATTAGAGTTTTTATTAAATTATTAATTTCATATTTTAGTTTCTTTATTTTGTTATATTTATTTAAAAAATTCACAAAACCCCCTTTATTTATAGTTGGTATTTATTATTATTATTATTAGTAGTATTATTAGTATTATTATCATTATTATTATTTTATTTTAAGTCTTTGTTTTAGAGTTGATAATAAATAAAACTAACTAGTTTTTGTGGGATCGATCCTTACTTGCTCTATATTAGTTATTTATATTATTAGTAAGGTTTTAAATTTGGTGTATCATAACAACACTACCACTTCCCTTCTACAACAACCTCATCTGGATCATCTGAATACCAATGCAACAATTGATAGCTTGCATTTTCTAGTGGAAGATTTTCATGTATTGTGCCACTTCGTTGTTGTGACTACAAATACAAAAATAAATTAAAATAACAAAACTCATCACAAGCAATGTAAACGAGATATCTTAAGATATAAAGAAACTACTCGAGGAGTGCATTCATGAGTGCTCATCATGTCATCAGGTCTACCAAGATGCTGTAAAAGTGAAAGCGAGATATATTTAAGTCAAAATAAAATATTAATAAATTTATATTACCTTATATTATTGATGCATATATTGATAATATATGATATTTTCTAATTTAAATAAATAACACTAAATCATTTCCCTGTTTTAATAGAAGAGCACTCATTTGTTCAAACTTGCTTTTAAGTATCTCCATTCTGAGAGATTGGATGTGCAATTAGCTTTCAAGTTCTCTCACTTTCCTAGTACATTGATTATGCAAATTCTTTGTAGTTGGAGTAACTCCAAATCCACGTGCTCGAACTTGTCCACATTTTTCGAAACCATAAGCTTTTGCAATAGTATCATTTTGTATGTCATTATTTTCCTTTGGATTATCATCTGCTTTTTTATACTCTTCAATCCTTTCCTAAATCATTAGTTATTTATATATCAGTAATACAAAATAATAGAATTCATAGAAGTAACAAATATAATTTGGTCTAAAGAGTTATGCACCATTCTCTTGCCAACTGCTTCATTGGTGGGTTTACGATGTCCTTCAATCCAAACATCCACTCTAGTTATTTTTGTCGGATCTGAACTCTTCTTTTTCTACAATAAAAAATATGAACAATTGTAAAATACAAGTTTACCAATAAAAATAAAGCAAAATTTATTCTATAAATCTTACCATATTATGCTCTGTACGAGCATAGCCCCCTCGACCCATTGTGTGCACTTCTTCTTGTTCATTTCGCATATCTTGAAACTTCTTTCTTATTTCCTATTAAACAAAAAAAGGAAAAAAAGTAGTGTGTTGTTTTAAATTTATTTTTACTCCTATAATATTAGTAATAGTTATGATCACTTACATCAAACTCGGGCGACAATCTATATTTCACAAAGGCTTCCTAATCTTCATCAAATATAACATTTTTTGGCCTAATAAGAGCAAGGGCACGTAACTTGTTTGGCTTTTTGGCAACTTCCTTAATCTTTGTTGTTATCTCTGATTTGAATTATCTCCATCGATCTCCTAGATTTCGAAGTGCCAAGTGCTTATGGGACTCATCTACAATAAATTTTTGCTGCACAATTCTCATAAATTAGAAAGAATAACAAATTAATTGTAACATAATATATAAAACACATTTATACCTTAATTAATGACTAAAGATCATCTTTAGTTTTTGAAGGAACTAGACGCCAACCTTTGATCACAATAGGCACATGCTCCCTTGCTACAACACCAGCAAAACTGGCATATTTGTCTGAATTCACACCCACTGGTTGACCTCTATCGTTGAACTCAACAGGTAATGGAGCAGGATCTCGAATCACTCGCAATGTAGTTGGGCCTCTTTTTCTTTTGGCATTGTTACTATTAGGTTGAGATGTTTCAAAATTTTCATGATTGTTAATCGTTATCCCTCCATTTCCTTCTCGAGTGGCAGCAACAAAAAGTGCTTTTTGTTGTTTCTTGCCTCTTTTTTCAGCTTTTTTAAATGATTACATAATGAGAAATTAACACTCAACTTGAGTTAGCATTGGAACATTCATATCAGCAAGTCATTGAGGGAAGCAAACTTCAAAACTAACACTCAACTTGTCCGAATAAACTGTACTGATGCAGAACTAATTAAATTATGTACTATATATGGATAGAAAGATGAATGTGCCTAGTTTCTAAGGAATTTTACAGAAGATACTCAAGATTAAGTCTGCAAAGGTCCAGCTGTCAGGAATTCTGCACAAGGCTAGAAGTTTTGAATTTACTGTCATTTATTAATCAATATTTGATAATCACGCTGCATATCATTGGAAAGACCCATGAATCAGGAGTCTAACAAACTGTACGGATTTCAATTTGGAGTTCTCTACATCAAAGGTCTAAATGAATGCTGATTGGTCAGAAGTGGTGCTCAAACCGACTATAGTCATATATAGTACTAAATAAATAAAAAAAAAGTTAATGAAATCAAGTAAAATATTGAATTCACTTACCTCTGCACCTGTCATCTTCTCCTCTTATTAATGCTTACTACAAAATGCAAGAACATAATTATAAATCTTATGACAATAGTACGCAAAGATTAAACCAAAAAAGAGTCACCATCACATATATTAGTTATAACTTATAAGAAAGAAAAAGAATAACATTATACTTAGAATAAATGGCTACACATCACAAATTATGTCATCAACATCAGTCCTCTTATTTGGTGCATCCTCACTGTCATCTTGTGTTTCCATTCCTTCCACTTCAATTGACATGGATGGTTCATTACCACTTTCATCATATATTTGCAAATCTTTAAAACCCCTTGATGGTGCTTTCAAAACAACATACCAATTTGAAGTATTTGTGTGTCTAGAATAAAAGACTTGATTAGCTTGTGATGCTAAAATAAATGGGTCTTTCTCAAATTGGCTTTGCCCCTCATGAAGGTTAACCAAAGTAAAACCATCATCGTCTTTGACACCATTTACGATCTTTGCCCAATCACACCTAAAAATAGGGAGTTGAAAGGTATGATAATTAAGAACTATAATCTCTCGCAAAACCCTATAGTGAGTGACTTTTGCAGTCACTTGTGTATTATCTCTTGCACTAGTTCTACAAATTGTGATTGATTCAAGTGAAACACCACTATCTTGTCTTGACTTCTCTGCGTCTTTTGTGTGAAATCGAAGGCCATTTATAATAAATCCAGAATATGACATCAACTGTACTCTTGGTCCACGTGAAAGCCATTTCAATATATTTGACACATTCTTATGATCCTCCATAACCTTAACCTGTAAAAAATAATAAGAATTATTAGAATGAATTAAATAGTTGAACATATAATGTTTTGAAACAATTAAAAAAGAAATATTTGATAACTTTTTCATGTAGCCACACAGCAAATGTTTCCATATGTTTCTTTCGTAGTAAATTTGCATTCTTTTCAAGTTCTCTATCCGAAACTTTTAGTTCTTTCAAGTGCTCTTTGGAAAGAAGATAAAATATTAAATTAACTATTAAATATTAATTCAAAATATTTGTAATGGATATAACTAGAATGCTTACTCTATATAAGGTTTTACTTCTGAATTATTGATTAAGATGTAATGATGTGCAATCTTTAACATCTCCTCTGAAAGAGTTATTAATTTGCCCCCTGATATTGGATGGCCTTCAACTAAGAAGTTGTCCTTAATTTCCTCATTGCGTCCATTTTGGGAGCCAATTTCAGTAGCTTTTTTCACATACTTGCTACAAAACATTGCATACTCTTCAGCAAGATACCGTTCAACTATGCACCCTTCGGGCCGTGCACGATTTCTAACATATCCTTTTAGGATCTTCATGTACCTAAGTAAAAAAAAAAAAAAAAGTGAGCGAGAGAAATGATTTATTATCAATTTTTCTTTAATGATTAATAAACTTAAAATTAAATACTTACCTCTCAATGGGATAAATGTAACGATATTGTACAGGTCCACATAAACGAGCTTCACCCCCTAGATGGATTGTTAGATGAACCATGACATCAAAGAATGAAGGCGGAAAGTATCTCTCCAACATACACAAGGTCTCAGCCACATCTTCCTCTAACTTTTCCAATCTATTTCTATCTAAAGCTCTACTACACAACAATGCACACAAATAAAAAATTGCTTTCCGTGGATCATCGGGTAAAATTCCTATCAAAGCTACAGGTAAAAGTTGTTGCATTAAAATGTGGCAATCCTGAGACTTTAAGCCAATTATCTTGCACTCTTTCATTGAAACACATTTGGCAATGTTTGAACCATAACCATCAGGTAACTTTATATCAGCAAGCCACTTGCAAAAAAGTGATTTCTCTTCCTTAATTTGAGAGTGTGCGTGAAGCGGCTGGCAAGCAAAAACAATTCTCCTCCTTTTCAGGATGTAAATCCTATCTAATTTCTAAGTGTTTTAGGTCTAGGCGAGAATTCAAGCCATCTTTAGATTTACCCTTCTGATAAACTTAGAGAATTTTGAGCAAAAAGTTGTCTTTTCTCTTGGAGGAGAATTCCCCTTATATATTATGAATACAAGCTTATGTTTAGTCCTAATCATAGCTAACCTACCATATATAGATCTGTCTAAAATAATCTACAGCCAGTATATCCTAAATAAGGAAAACATAAAAGATTTACAAACATTGAGATAGTTGTTACAGCTGTATAGACATAGAATCTACCATAAAATATGCTAATTCCTTTGACATCCCCCCTCAAATTGATGCTTGTAAATCTACAAGCATCAATTTGCAAACAAGAAAGTTATGTCGCTGACGTGTCATGGATTTGGTGAAGATATCCGCAATCTGTAAAGTGGTGGAGATATGTGGGAGGGTGATAACTTGGCGGTCATAGGCCTCTCGAATAGAGTGGCAGTCAACCTCTATGTGTTTTGTGCGCTCGTGGTAGACAAGATTGGCAACAATTTGGATGGCACTAGTGTTGTCGACATGTAGGGAGTAGGTTGATTTTGTGAGAAACCAAGCTCTGTTAAAAGACCACGCAGCCAAATGATCTCAGAACATGCTGCAGACATGGCGCAGTATTCTGCCTCAGTGGATGATTTGGAGACTGAGTCTTGCTTTTTGCATTTCCAAGAGATAAGAGCATCACTAAGAAACATACACCATCCCATAGTAGATTTTCTTGTGTCACGGCAGCCAGCCCAATCTGCGTCACTGTAAGCTTGTAGTTGAAGTGAAGAACCAATAGAGAAGAATAAACCACGACTAGGAGTGCCAAGAATATATCTAATGATACGGCGGACTGTTGATAGGTGGAGATGTCGAGGGGCTTATATGAACTTGTTGACGGTGTGGATAGCATAAGAGATGTCTGGGCGGGTGATAGTTAGATAGATAAGACTACCAACCAACTTCCGATATAGAGTAGGATCTTGAAGTAGTTCCCCTTCGTCTCGTCTATATTTCACACTAAGTTCCATTGGGGTTCTACAGAATTTGTGTCCATAAGTCCAGCTAATTGAATCAAATCCTAAATATACTTGTGCTGATTCAAGAATATACCTTGAGGCTAATGATTCATCTCTAACCCTAAAAAATAGGTTAGTTGACTTAGGTCTTTCATGTGAAAAGTGGAGTGCAATAAATTCTGAAGTTGAGAAATTGCCTCCATATCAGAACCAGTGACAACAATGCCGTCCATATAAACAAGGAGAACAACAATGCCCTTAGATGTCTGCTGGAGAAAAAGGGAGGAGTCATACTGAGTTTGAGTGAATGAACAGTCGAGGAGAGTTGATCGAAACTTCTCAAACTATACTCGTGGTGCCTGCTTTAACCCATACAAAGAACGTTTCAGTTTGCAAACATCATTAGGTGAGGAAGTAGTCATACCATAGGGAAGTTTCATGTAAACTTCCTCCTTGAGAACACCATGTAAGAAAGCGTTTTTTACATCCATTTGATGTAAAGACCATGATTGGGATGCAGCAAGGACTAGAATTGTTTGAACAGTAGTCATTTTGGCTACCGGTGCGAAGGTCTCGTCGTATTCTAGGCCATATTCTTGCTTATTGCCAAGAACCACCAACCGAGCCTTGTAATGATCTATAGACCCATCAGAACGCAGCTTGATAGAAAACATTAACTTACTACTGAGGGGTTTCATAGATGGGGGACTTGGAACAACATCCCAGGTCTGGTTTTCTTCTAGTGCAAGAAGTTCCGTTTCAATAGCTTTTCGCCAACATTCATGCTCCATTGCTTGTTTATATGATGAAGGAATAGGAATAGGAGACAAAGTGGCTGTTAAAGATAAAGGAGAGGTGAAACCATACCTATCTAGTGGTCTACGAACCCGAGTACTGAGTCTTAGAGGTTCAGGAACAGTTGCTGGAACTGAATCAGCATTTAGGGAATGAGTTGGAGGGGGCCAGATAGGTACCTAATTCTTGCGTAGTTGATAGACTATGAGAGGTTTAGAAGGTACAGAATCTGCAGAAGAGTTAGCAAACTTTGGCAAAACAGAAAATGAAGGAGAAAGATCATCGTGTTGTGTGGAAAAGAAATACTGATTTTCAAAGAATATCACATTTCGAGAAACCCTTATTCGACGTAGATTGGGATCATAGCAAAGAAAACCTTTTTGGTGCATAGAGTATCCTAGAAATGCACGTTTCACAGCTTGAGCTGTGAGTTTTGTGCGTTCGTGTGGAGGAAGATGAACATAGTACACACAACCCGAAGGTACGGAGATGAGAATAAGTTGGTTTATGGCCAACTAACCGAAAGAAAGGAGAGACATGGTTCAAAGAGGATGAGGGCAATCTATTGATGAGCTATACAGCAGTAGAGAGAGCTTCACACAAAAAACGGGAGGGTACAAATGACTCTAATAGAAGAATGCGGACAACATCGAAAAGATGACGGTTCTTTCTTTCGGCCACCCCATTTTGTTGGAGAATTGAAGGACAAGACCTTTGAGAAATTATGCCAGTGATGTGGAAAAATTCTTGAAATAAATGAGACATATATTCACCCCCATTATCAGAGCGAAGAATTTTGATATTAGCAGAAAATTGGGTCTAAATATGCGCATGAAAAAGCTTAAAAATAGAAAACACTTCATTTTTAGAATGCAGAAAATAAATCCATGTGAAGCGACTATAGTCATCATAAAAGTGACAAAGTACTTGTAATTAGCATGAGATGTAACAGGCGCTATACCCCACACATCAGTATTTATCAAATCAAACGGTTGGAAAACATTTGGTGCGTGAGTGGGAAATGGCAGAATTTTACTTTTTCCAAGCTTACAAGAATTTAGCAAGTAAACCAGAATTTAGTAAAGCATGAAGTACATTTGGCACTAAGAGATGGTGATCCTTTATTTCCAAGTAAACCAGAATTTAGCAAAGCATGAAGTACATTAGAGTTTGGGTGTCCTAGACATTTATGCCATGCTCGATAATCAACATTAGTAAAATTACAAGTAGTGACGGGCAACGAGAAGCACGGAGACTCAGGAAATTGGAGAGGGAAAAGACATCCTAATTTAGGCCCCCTGGCGATCATCTTCCCTGACTGCTGATCCTGTACAACACAACCAGATTTAGAGAATTCCACTTTACAATTATTGTCAACCAACTGACCAACTGAAACAAGATTAGTGGTAAGACCAGGAGAGACAAAGACATTGGTTATAGAAGAAGAAACATCACCTGTAATAGGCAAAGAGTTGCCATCAGCTGTATGAATTTTTAGATTTCAAGGGTATTTACTTACATTGGTGAGGAATTTAGCGTTGTTTGTCATGTGATGGGAAGCCCCAGAATCAAAGTACCAAGGAGATGATGTAGAGAGTGATTTACCTGAGAATCCTAATGCAGAAAATGCAGTAATGATCATTTGTTGAATCATTTCTGGGGTCACAGATTGAACAGGAGCAGGAGCACTTTGTGTCAGATGTACTGTATCCACAGAACTACTAGCACTAGAAGAACTAACTGAGACAGCATATGTTGTTTCAGATTTCTTGGGGGGTCGAGTAGGGCATTCCTTAATGATATGGCCATCCTTTTTGCAGTAGTTGCAGAATTTTTTTGAACAGTTTGAAGCATAAAGTCCAAATCCTTTGCAACAAAAACATTGAACGGTACTTATGTCCCTGCCTTTTGGCTTGCCTTGAGTTGCATAAGCTATAGGAACAGAAGTGGATTTATGTTGTTTCATTGTGTTTTGAGTGAGAAGTCGTTGCTCCTCACGAAATATGTCATTGAGGCATGTATCCAAGCAAGGGCCAGATTGTCGGTTCATAAGATTGGACCTGGTGTTTTCAAATTCAAATCTAGTTTCATCATAAATTAATCCCTTTTAGTAGTTTCATGTACAGATTGAACAGAACTAAGACCTTCGAGGGTTAAGGTAGCATAAACTATATCAGTATATTCAACCCAAAGATTCATGAAGCTAGAATAAAAATCAGGAATAGAGAGACTGCCCTGTTGGAGAATAGCTAGCTCATGTTCAAGCTGAAATCGACGAGCAGTGTTGTGGTGACTATAGAGTTTCTTCAGATGATTCCACATTTCTGCTGCGGTCTTAAAGGGTCGAAGATTCAAGATGAAGTTGGATTCTACAGATCCTAGAATCCATGCCATGATTTGAGCATCCTTGACTTCCCACTTGGCGTGCTCATCCTCATCTTTGTCTTTGTCAGGGGCAGGTTTCCTGCCATCAACATGTCCCCATAGATCTTTGCCTTTGACAAATATCTCGAAATGAAATGCCTAGGCTGAGTAGCTTGTGCCATTAAAACGAATCAAGAAGGCATCATACTTGTCGGAAGACATGAGGCTGAGATAACTTGATGTAAAAAATAACTAAGAACAAGGGACTAAACTAGAAAGAAGAGAATTCAGAACCTGATTTCTGATACCGTGATAAACTTAGAGAATTTTGGGCAAAAAGTTGTCTTTTCTCTTGGAGGAGAATTCCCCTTATATATTATGAATACAAGCTTATGTTTAGTCCTAATCATAGCTAACCTACCATATACAGATCTGTCTAAAATAATCTACAGCTAGTATATCCTAAATAAGGAAAACATAAAAGATTTACAATCATAGAGACAGTTGTTACAGCTGTACAGGCATAGAATCTGCCATAAAATCTGCTAATTCCTTTGACATCTTCATGTTCAAAAGTGTACTAAGCTATCGCAAATATTCTTTGTAATATGCATTACATCCTAGTTGTGACGCAAAACCAAATCCTGCAAAAATTAAGTAGCAAAATTTGTTAAGATTTTGAATTCTAATCAAGAAAGTAAAGAACAAAAAATTGAACAAGAAAATTTTAATGACAACTCACCTTCTAGTATGGCAATTCAAATGATATAGACTTCTTTTTCCATAATTGAGATTCATTTTCGCCCTTCCTTCTTTTTTTCATCCCCTTTCCCCGATCATTTGCAATATCTAACTTCTTTGTATATTTCATCACCAGTGAACAATTTAGGCTTACCTTCATCTTCAATATGCCCATTGAACCATTGCAACTTGTTTCAAAATCTATGTTTACCAGGAAGAAACCGTCTATGACCCATATACGCATGTTTCTTGCTATATGGTAACCACTCTGAATATAGATTTCGAGCTCCAAATCTATAGTCCTCTGTATGTCTACAAGATAAATTTGTTTCAAACTCAAAAGTTATTTGATATCTACTAATTTAATACAATCAAATGATTATTTTTTAAAGAGGCAAAAGGAAAAATAATATTATAAGTAAAGGAAAAAGAATACCGCGACAAGTGAACCCATCCTTTGTCCATTTTTGAGCAATTGGTGTTATTAAAACCTGGTTACATAATAAGATATTCAAGACACAAAAAAAGTTCATTATAAAATAAGAAAATCCAAAACCTCATTACCAATAAGTAGCAAAAGAGACAGTTCATGTTATTTTACTTGCAAACAAACACTAAAGAACATAAAATAAATATAAACCTTTTCAATTTCAAGGCTTTTGTTTTGTCTTCTTTGTTCAGGGACTACAATCAAAAGCTTCTCTTTGGGATCACTTGTAAACCAGCACTTTTACAACAATAAACAAAGAATAACTTTTTTTTTTCAAAAAGATACTTAAAGCTAAAATAGAAAATAGAGGACAATCTCAACTAAAGTCTCAATCATTATTTCTTTAAGAGGAAAATCTCGACATTATTAAGTTGCCGCTTAAATTAAAATCTTCAGTCAATAACAATATAATAATGAATCAAAGTGCTGAAAACAACTTCAGTTAACAATAAACAAAGAATAAAAAGAAGACCCAAACCTGTTGCTTCTTACAACTCACAAAGAGGAAGAAATTGGGTGCTGTAGTTCACGAAGAGCAAGAAAGCAAGTCACTAGAGTCTAGAGAAAGGCGGTGCTGGAAAAGTAAAAAGGTAAAGTGTATTAGAAACTTTACCAAAAAGGTAAAGTGGAATCACGTATTATCTTGATTCTTCCGATTTCTCTTAAACAAAAAATTAGAAATCATAATATTATTAACTAATTTTAGGAGGCATCACCTATTTTTAATTAAATAATATAGAGTTTTTCATTTCTCAATTAGAATTATGTGAAAGTTAAAAATAATTTATCGATTTCATTAAATTTATTTTATTTATTATTTAATATAAATTTAATTATATATAAAAATAACTTAATTACAAAATATTAAGTTATTATATAAATAATCATTTATTAATAAAATCAGTTTATTTTATTACTTTTTTTTGGTTAATTGAGATGGCCTTAATTTTTTAAAAAATTATTATAGACTAACAATGATAACTATAAATATTACAAGTTGTATTAAAATATTTTACAGTTCAATTTGATAACAAGCTAAAAAATGTTGTAGTATAACCCTATACACAACATACCATTTAAAATGTTACTGAAGATAAAATTTTTAATAACATGCTTAAAACGCACGTTGTCATTTGGCATATAAAAATAGCCACAATACAAAACTGTTGTCATAAGGTCTTCCACAATGCGCACACGGGCATGTTGTGGAAGCTAAATTTTTAGCAACTTTAAACAACACGCGGTAGACAAACGTTGTTAAAACTTTATTTTACAACACGCATTACACGAACGTTGCTATACTCCTTTTGTCATATCTCATTTTTCTTGTAATGTTTGAACGTTGTAATTTTGGCTATTTATTCTAAGCCGTTATTGAATAAAGACATGGAAGTTTCATTCAAGTAATCAAAGATTACCTCAGGTCATGGGCTTCTGTATCAACCTAACAAATTTCAGTTGTTTCTTCCTTTTCCACAATAGGTTCTAGTAAACAAAAGAGAAGTAAACTACATTATGTACCAAACTAGTATCATAGCTTGGCTACGGATAAGCGAGTGGAACAATTAGAAAGGGCTATGGAAAATTTCGCTGGGCAAGGAGATCTCTTACGATAGTTAACAGACTATCAACAAGCTTAGTATAAAAGTTGAGTAGATTGCTAGCCATGTGAATGAGTCGACAAGGAACTCCAATGCTCAGATGCAAAATCAAGATAAGGGAGAAATTCTGCTACCCCAAAAGGCACACAAGGTGTTCAACAGAATACTAATGAGAATCGTCAAAGTCCCTCGTTATGAAGGAAAAAAGGATCCAAACATATGGCTAGGCAAGGCAAAGCAATTTTTTTGAACTCCACGAAATTTCAAACATTGAACATGTTCCTTTGGTTTCCTTTTATTTAGAAGGAGAAGCTCATCTGTAGTACCATTACTACGACAAGAGATGTCAATTGTCTCTTGGGAAGATTTTAAAAAGGAATAAATTCAAGGTATGGACCAAATCAATACTTGGATTTATTTGCTGAACTAACTTGATTGCAGGAAACAGGTTTAGTACAAGATTACCAAGAACTGTTTGAGAAAATTTTGGCTAAGACAAGACCAATGGATCAAGCTAGACTAGCACGATATTTTATGGGAGGTCTTTGGGACCATCTGAACTAATATTAGAGTTAACAAGCCAAACAATCTGGTGGTGTCGTTAGGGTATACCAAATTTAAAACCTTACTAATAATATAAATAACTAGTATAAAGCAAGTAAGGATCGATCCCACAAAGACTACGCTAGTTTTTATTATCAACTCTAAAACAAAGACTAAAAAAAAAAATAATAATAATAATAATAAAAATACCAACTATAAATAAAAGGGGGTTTTATGAATTTTTAAATAAATGGCAAGAAATTAAGAAACTAAAACACGAAAATAATAATTTAAAAGAAACTCTAATCAAATAATAATAATGAAAAATTTGGTCAAATGAACATTCGCCACCACCAAACATGTTCATTATGTCAATTATATCATCAATTTTCATTGAAACTATTAACCATAGACAACAATAAGCTTTGTTAATCTCTATCTTTTCTTACTGAGTCGTTAGGCAAAATAAGCTCTTCACCTAATCTCTAACCATTAAATAATTTAGAACAAGCTCTCTAAATTTAAGATAATTGAAGTATTAAGCAGAGAAAGATATTAGGTTGATATAGGCAATAAACACACAAGTTCAAATTATTTAACCTAAGTTACGTTCTTCAATTGATATCACTGATTCTAATCTGCTACTAATGATTAAAATATCAAGATAATTACGGATCAAAAATATTAATCTAACAATAAAATTTATTCAAACCCTATCTGATTGGCCACTCAAATAAAACAAGAATAAAATTATAAACATTAATTACAGAAGAACATAAATAATCTCAATTACATAAAATGGATGATAGAAATTAAATGTTAAGCATAAAACATGTGTGGGGTTTTGAATTCACCATCAACCAAATAGAAAATTTAACCTAACATAATTGCGTTGGGAATAAAAAAGTAGATAAAACTAGTCATGGAGAATAATTCAAGCGCTGGCTCTTCTCTAAGTTAATTATTCTCAGCTTCTCTTTATTTTTCTCTTCTCTTCAAGTGGCTGCCTCTCGGATTTGTGTCTCTTTGGTTGTGTACCGCTTCTTGAATTGTACGGTTGCCTCCTTCTTTCGCTTATTCGGCTCTTTCATATTAACAATGCTAGCCGACCTCCCTTTTTATTCCTAAGCCAACAAGAATTCTTTTAAAGCAAAAGTCCATCACGTGGTTGCAATCCTTCAAATTTGGCAATGTAAATATTGCATGCAACTTATAAAGCCATGCATATTAATTGAATTTCCATTTTATGCAGGCTTGTTCCAAAAGTCTTGTCTCCACGTGAATGCTATGCACATGCAATTTGTTGGCTTCGGTTTTGTAAGCCATGCATGCATATTGGCCGATTCCTTATATTTTAATTCCAATTCTTGGCTAATTAATTTCTTTTCTATCTTGATTACTTTCTCTATTTCTTTCCCCTACTGATTCTTTTGAGTAAATTTTTTTCCGAATGTTCCTATTGAATTCCTCCTTAGTCCCATAATATACTTAAAATAACAAAATATAAAAATTAAGACAAAAATTTACATAATAAAATATAAATTAACAAAATAACTAAATTAAAATTTAACTAAAATAATTAGAATATTTAATACCAAAACAAGAAAAAGATGGAAAAATTAATAATAAAAATCTAAAGAAAATATGCACTTATCACAATCTGTCATCATCCATTGGACTAGCTCGATTATATGAAGTTTCTGATCTTACTAAAAAGCCACTAAAAGTTTTGTCCACACATTCTGAACCTCCAAATGGTTCAGCGTTAATACCAACCAAAAGATTAACCACATAAAAGATAGATGAAAGAAGAAAGAAAGGAGTGTGCTTCAAATGTAATGAACAATTTAGTCCTGGACATTGTTTTAGAAAATTATTTATAATTCAAGCTTATTTTAATGAGAGCAAAGCTGATGAAGAAATGGAAATTATTAACAGAACTCCTGAAATTTCATTGCTACTGTAATTGAGTTCCTGAAAATTAACTTCAAGCGTTTGGCCTTGAAGATAAGCCTATTTTTTTAGGGGAAAGGATTTGTTAGGGGCACTAATATATTTGGGTTATTTCCGCCCTACCCTAGTTGTTTCAACAATTTTTGCCGTGCACCCACTTGTTTCGGCATTTTCCATCTCGCGCCTAAAACCGTCAATTTACCTATCAAATGTAATGGTGCCAGGGCAAAGTAGAAATTTTATCGTAAAATAAAAAAAAAGATTTCGAGATGCGTGCCAATGACAGTTACGATAGGATGCATCATTTCACTTAGATTTCTTGGGAGACCAGCAGCGTCTACTCTAGTTTGGAGCTAAAATTGAGCTTTTGGAATTGGTTTTGGCGGCTTTTCTTCCCTTCATCACGTGCTACCACGCAAATATGAACTAGGTAAGGATGCTTGATTGTTTTTTTTTTTTTTTTTTATACATTACTGATACATTACAATCAAAAAAATACTGGTATGACAACCAAAAATAGATTAGTATTACAATTAGACATAGACCAAAACTCTTTGCTCTTCGTAATATTCTCTAGTATGGCACTGTCTGGAGATAAACTTCACGTGATATTTATAAAGAAATTGCCCCTACTATGAAGGGAAGTGGAGTCCCAACTTCGAATCCTTGCCCTCAAGGATGTTGAAAGCAAGGGTGTGTCAATGGGCTCAGGATGCTAGATCGTTAATGCTTTTTTTATTGTAAGGAGAAGGTGTGTCCGTGCTTTGCTGTTCAAGAGCCAAAGGTTAGTAACACTTCAAATACTTTGAATTAATATGCCGTGTGTTCGATCTTATTTATTTCAAGAAAAGAAATTGTTATTTTCATTTTATTTGATTAGTTTGCTCTGGGTGTATTTTAATATTTTTTTTAGGGATTGTCAATATTGTTATTTTAATAAAGCTTGTGTTTTAGGGATTCATGATCTTGTGAGTAAAATTTTTTGTTTTCTAGATGATTATTACTATTCACAACTAATTTCTTGTGCAAAATTATGGCTGGATGCATCAATTAATCATATAGCTGGCATGCATGCGGATATTTTTTGCTGAAATTTGGGCTTTTCAAAGAAACTTATGTTTTGAAGCATGTAATCTAGGAAACATGGACTTTGGTAGAACAGTATTATTTCACGTTATCTTAAGTGCTGTATTATGATCAATATTTTAATATAAAATGGCATGCATGTGGATATTATATCCTACGATTTGGGCTTTTTTTTTTAAAAAAAGCTTATGTTTTTTAAGCATATAATCTCGGAAACATAGACTTTGCCAGAAAAGTATTATTTCACTTCGTGTTAAGTGTTGTATTATGATCAATATTTAAATATGAAGTGCATTATCTTGCTTTGACTACCATAGTAGAAAATTTGAAAATAAATATGTTTGCAGGTGAAAATGGATGATGAAGAGGATACAACTGTGTGTGTCACTTTCAAAGACACTACAAATAATCTTGGTGTTATAGATTTGGATAAATTCAGCAGGTTCTCCCTAATCAACAAGTACTTGTGAGAGTGTATGGAAGAAAGATGAAGTTTGATGAACTATTCCGGCTCACTGTTTGAGTGCCTTGGTGTTGTTAATTTTATGCAATGGGTGTTAGTGTGCAAGCATATACAACAAGTAATAAAGTGATGAGTATTGAGATCGTCTCCATAAGGATTGATGCCATCAATCTTGCTACAGTAATATATTTAGTGTAATTCTTGATGCTTCAATAAAATCAAATTAAAATTCATTAAATTAATTTAATATTCTAATAGAACTAATTGAATAACAAACTAGGAAATGCTAAAATAAAATAGATGTCAAATGCAAGGAAATATCCTCAGCTGTCACTGTTAGATATCTTATATCTATATGCAATGTAACAGTGATCAATTGTTAAGCCAATATCTAAATATAGCATTTCTATCCAAGTTGATAATTAATCAACTAAGGAAACCTGATCTAAAACCATGTATTGCTTTGATTGGTTCTACTAAGTAGTTCTTGTTGAGGATCTAACCTAGTTTGTATCCACTAAATGGGTGATCAGCCGAAATAGGGAATTGAATTAGCCATAATCAAAACAAAATACTACAGCAGACATAAAGCAACGATAATATAAGTCAATTCATCATTAAGTTTGTTTAAAACCCAACTATATTAAAATTTAGTTCATGATTAATGTTATAACAAAAATAAAATAAATGTTTTCCATAGAATACATCACCAAAGAGAGAATAAAATAAGCAAAATAATAATAAAAGTAGAGATCTTGAAGAGTAACACTCTTCAAGGCTCATGATCCCTCCTCTTTCTTCCCTACAAATTTCGCTTTTGTTAAGCCCGTCAGTCTCTCTCTTTTTCTGTGTATTCTTTTATGTGTCAGCCGTCTCTCTTCAATCAGCCCTACTTCCTTCTAAAAACGTGCTCATTTTATATCTTAAATTAGGTTTTTCCAAAAGACAAGTAGATCTCCATGTATCCTTAGGATTCTAAGAAAGGATCTTTGACTATTATTAGGATTTTAGGAATATATACCTTATCTTTTTCTAATCACGAAAGATCTTTTCCTTTAGATTAATGTATGCCACGTCTACCCTATTTTGTAAACCAAATAATAATTAGCTGTAGAAAATTTAGTTGTTTAACCTGCACACATTCGCATCTGTCCTGTTTTTGCATGCTACAAGAGTTGCTGTAGCAATCGTTGCTATAGCAATGTCTACAACATATTCTCTACTTCAGCCTTGATTTATTTCTTCTACAATTAAGTTCATTGTTATTCTCTGCAGCTCTGTTGTCGTAGCAACCATATCCATAACCTAAACCTTTTTTGGTTACCCACAATAATGCACAAAATTAGAGCATAAAATGACCTTAAACATATTAAATTATTATAACTAAAATTAAATAAATACTTATGTAAAATATAACTAAAAATAAGATAAAAGTACATCATTAACTCTCTAAGTAATACTAATTAAAGCCCAAAAATGCCATGATAACTCTCATTTTAGAGTTATCATTTGGAAATCAAAAGATTCTGAAATCTTTGATGATAAAGATCTCTTGTTCTAGTTGAAAGAGCACTACATGGTGTTACTCTACAATATGTACTTCTATCTTGACCAACTATCATCATCACATGAATCATTCAAAAATAGCGTTATTCCAGCCTTCAGACACTTTAGAACCAAACACATTTTCTGACCCACAACTCACCATCCCTAGCACCTTAAATCACAATAACCCTACTTCATCACCATTAGCTGCCATTACAAATAAATCAAACCCTGCTATAATACCTTTTCACAAATTGATAACTCATTTAATGCCAACTCTACAATCATGATGAAATTGACAACACCAGATAATAGTCAATCGCAGTCAAGAGCTGAAGCTTCTACCTATACTTATAACTCCAACATTAAGAACTATAATGAAGCCAATTGTGATTTATTTGAGGATATCCTTGGCACTTACTTTAGATCCCCAGCTTGTTAGTAGAAGACTTATCCAACCATACCACTATAACAGACTCACTTGAGCTAAAAGTTACCGATAATGGAGATTTGTGTAACGAAAACCATACTCCAATTGATCAAAAAATGGAAAACTTAGTTCTGTTCTTGACATTTCTCCACTATTGACTTAGCATGTGGCAGTCCATCAAGAGCAGCCTCATTCAGCTCCTATCGCACTTATGATGCATTTGGGAATGAGGTTGGGCAAAGTGTTTGGTAAACACTAGCCACTGTAGCTTGGAAGCTATATTGATATGATTTTTCACTTGTATGATGAAAAATTTATTATATTTTTAATAATTTTATCAATATTATTATTTAAAAATTACATTTACTACATCAATTAACTTTTATTTTATAATTGCAGCTTTTTTTCTACAACAGTTATATCTTAAAAGCTACAGCACCTCAATCCCAAACAGGACCTTAGAATGCCATCACAAACAACAACACAGAACGCAAAATCACAACTGTATCAGGCTTCTAATCTTTTGCCCAATTCCTCATATACCAACCATAATCTTAACACCAATAAGCAACAACCCAATTTTGTGACTCGGATGGCTATGTTTTCAACCTAAATGATAGTATGAAGACGACGGTGGATTAAAGGATGTTGATCCCAAACCTAATGTCACAACTAATCCAGGGTATTTGCCTTCTGATGACAGTGATGGTGTTATATCCTTTTTTATTGTAAAGTGATGACAATGAGCTTTGTGTCTATTTTGATAATGAGCTTGATGATATATTAAGTAGAATGGATGCTGATATAAGAGCAAATATGTATATTCCTAGTTATACACCTGTGATATTTAGAGTTGGGCAATATTTCAAGAAGTTTACAAAATTGACATAGGCAGTAAAGCAACATGCTATAGAGAATAAGTTTAAGACTTATAGGCATAAGTTTGAAAAGACAAAAATCACTATTGGGTGTAAGACTGTAAGTACTACATGTGCCCGTGGTTTTTACATATTACAAAAACTAGATTTAGAGCAAGATTCATAGTGAAAAAGCACAATGATGTGCATACTTGTGTTGGATTGTTGAAGAATCCTAAATGTACTACAGAGTTCATTGCATGGAGATTTAGAAATGCTATTATTGAGCATCCAGAGATCAGATTTAACTTCATACAATTTGAGCTGAGGAGAATGTATGAGATTAAGGTTGGCATAACTAAGATTTATAGGGCAAAGAAGAAAGGTTTGAAAGAAACAAAGCAAATCATGAATCTATTTACAGCCTTATCAGATCTTATGTGTAACAGATTCTAAACAACATGCCACAGTCATTGGCCTTGGTTAGTGTAGCCAATCAGTTATTTTGACAAATTTGTGCTATCATTTCTAGTAGTAAGAGATGGCTTCAATAGTGAATATAGACCCTTTATTGGCATAGATGGATAACATATGAAGGGTCTCTATAAGGATATCCTTCTCTCAGATGTAGCACTTGATGCCAACAATAGTATATTCCCACTCGCAGTTTGTGTTTATGGTGTTAAGAGCATAGCTACTTGAACTTGGTTTCTAGGTCACTTGAAGACATTTTTAGGGGATACAAGGCAATTAACCTTCATGTGTGATAGGTAAAAAGGGATTCATATTGCATTGGCACTTGAGTTTCCTAATGCTCATGTGAAATATTGTGCTAGACCTATATTATCGACTCTAAAGTCTTAAAACCCATTGTCTAATTTCAAGGGTCAATTTTGGTGATGTAGGAAGCATAGGGGATATAATAAAATAAGAATTCTAGATTTTGAGTCAATTTAGTATTTAAAATTTTATTAGGATTTATCTTGTTTTAGTGAGCTTTTTTTAGTCATAATTGTAATTCTAGTCTAATTAGGATTTTAGATTATTTCTCTTATTTGAGAAAGATTAGGATATAATAGCTACTAGTATAAATAGGCTAGTTATCCTAGTTTATTGTAACACCTAAAAGCTTACATCAATAATATTCAAGCAATTTTTCAATTGAGATATTTTCCTCCTTTGTGAGGTCTCTTTTCTTGAATTTTCAAGAACGTACGCTAGAACGACATTTAATTTCGCTTTCGCACTGCGTCAAGTGGTATCAGAGCCTTTTTTTGTGCTAAACAGAGCTTTCCTAACTATCATTAACCACCCTCTATACACAAATCCTTCCTCCACCATCTATTGATTCCATCAATAAAAAAAAATCCAGCCAAAAAAATAGAAAACACTCAAACCACCTTGACAACTGCCACGTACAGCAGCCGCCGCCACCATTCTTCCTCTTTTCCATGATAATCACCCCTAGTTGATCGCCTAGAGACAGCAATCCTACCTTTGCCATCAAACACCATAAATCCAACACAAATCAACACAAACACAGCCCAAACAGTCGCTAAACCACCTCAATTTTCGTCACTTGATTTGCCAAAATCTATTGCGATTTGACAGCCACCACCACTACCTATCGGTCCATCATTATCAGACCTTTCTTTCCAACCCACTCCCACTATCATCTGCCAGCCCCTTCACCGAAAACGAGCAAAACCTCCACACCACCACTTTAATTCAATTTTTCGGTCAATCCACAATGATTTGAGTCCAACTACCACCACCACCATCACACTCACCATCATCAAAGCTTCCAGATCTACCCTTTCTTTCCCTTTTTTCTGACCACCATCTTCGGAAACACACACTTTTACTTATTTATAATTTTTACCCAATATTTTATTTTAATTATATTATTGCCCTTTAGATTTACTATTCTTATAAAAAAAACCCAAAACAAAAAAAATTAAAAAAAAAGTGGTACAATGAGTTATAGAGATGATGATAATGATTTTTCTATTATGATGGGTTTACTAATCCTGAAGATTTTTTTGGTTGGATCTTCAAAGTTGAAGATGCTCTTGAAGATATTCCAGAAGATAAACATGACGAGTATGTGCCCTCTAAATTAATGCGACATGCATCATAATGGTGGATAAACTTGCAAGCAACACAAATTCGACATGAGAGAGACAAGATTCGAACTTGGCATAGTATGAAAAGGAAGATAAAAGCTTATTTTATTCCTCTTGAATATTTTCAAATGATTCGTTGTAAATTTGATAAGTTTCAACAAGGTATGAATTCTATTCTACTCTATAAATATTAACTTTAAAATTATCATTGTCGTGTGAATCATTCTACAAATGATGAAGATGCAATTTCAAGATTTGAGAAAGGATTACGTGCTGATATTAAAGAACGAGTTTTGTTACAAATTGTTGCTACTCATCAATACTGGGATGTCGTTAAAATATATTTAGAAGTTGATATGCAAATTAAGAAAGAGAGAAAGGAAGCATTGAAGAAATTTGAACGAATGCAAGAGTATTGTGAGAGCTAAAGAAGACAAGGTCAAGAGTTCGATAGATTCATTCTGCCAAATCTACAGAGTGAGAGTTCGTTATCGAATCAAGATCTTACAAGGACTTCTCATCACTAAAGGATTCTAATGTTGAAAAGCAACCTTCTTATGCCAACAATGATCATAACTCACTAATGGAAGAAGATATTGTGCTTGATTCTAAAGTTACTAAAGATATGTTGATTATTCATGATTCATCTAGTACACTCGTTAGTGACAAAGAGTTTATCTAAGATTTTGAAGTTGAAGATGATAAAGTTGATATGGTTTTACCAATTATTCGTGAAGTTACACAAATTATTCTTGAAGACCTTGAGATAATTGATATGGTTATGCCTATTCCTATAGAAGACAAGAAAGTTGTTCTTGAAGAATATCTAGTTGAAAAAATAAAATTTAATGTAGAGTACATCAATCAAGGCAAGGAGAAAGTTAAAAAAGGAATTCTAATGGTTTGTTACTATAAGACTGCATCTTTTAGAAGAGCCATACTAAAAAACAAGAAGAAATTAAAGTTTTAGTACTTCGAGTTTCAAGAAAAGTTGATGGAAAGTACTACATGTTTGCATTACAAGACCAATTACTCCTTCACTACAAGTTTCATCCTCCAGATAGTCTTTTATTTTCAGCAAAACTCGAGGATGAGTTTTTTTCAAAGAGGAGGTGACTGATGTAGGAAGCATAATGGATAGAATAAATTAGGAATTCTAGATTTTGAGTCAATTAAGTATTTAAAATTTTATTAGGAATTATCTTGTTTTATTAAGCTTATTTGAGTCATATTTGTAATTCTAGTCTAATTATGATTTTAGATTATTTCTCTTATTTGAGAAGGATTAGGATTTAATAGCTAATAGTATAAATAGGCTAGTTATCTTAATTTATTGTAACACCTACAAGATTACATCAATAATATTCAAATAATTTCTTAATTGAGATATTTTCCTCCTCTGTGAGATCCCCTTTCTTGAATTTTCAAGAACGTACACTAAAACGACATCTAGTATCACTTCCGCACTGCGTAATTTGGGCAGCTGCAAGAGCATCAAGTAGAAGGGCATTTGAAAAGGCTATGAAAGATGTAAGAAAGCTGATGTTGGTGTTTATGCATTGTTCAAGACATGCATTTGATAACCAGTACAAGATAGATCATGTCACCAATAACATGACTGAGTCTTTTAATGTATGGCTTGGAGTACAAAGAAAGCTGACTATGTTAACTATGCTTGAATGGATGAGGAAAAAAAATAATGAAAAGGATGGTGAATAGAAGACAAAAAGCTCAGACTTGGGGAATAACGATACATGGCAGATTTTATACAAAGATGATGAAGAATTTACAAATAATAAGTGAAAATCCTTTTTATCGAGCAAATGAATGGTTGTACGAAGTGGGTGACAAGGGTAAGACTTGCATTATTGACCTTAAACATCATATTTGTGACTGTGGTTATTGGCAATTGAGTGCCATTCTATGTATCCACGCCATGCCTTGCATTCTACATTCAAGAAAGGATAATTCATAATTTATACATGGTTGGTTAGAGTAAGATCATTACTTGGCCACATATTCTAGATTGATTCACCCTATTTCAGGTAAGACATCATGGCTAAGAGCTTATAGGGATGAAAAATTACCACCACTGGTGATGAGGCTTCTTGGAAGACAAAAGAAAAATAGGATGAGAGAAAGTGATGAAGTACCTCTAGAGAAAAGTAGATATAGAATGTAATGCAAACACTGCAAAGAGTTTGGACACAACCAGAGAGGATGTGCTGTTAATCCTCAAAATATGAACAAAAGGACTAGACATTATAAGGTAAAAGTAACTGCTTTTAAAAGAAGCTTAATTGTTTTAACTTTATGTGAAAGCGATCACATGTGCTCCATATTATAACTATACTTATTTGTTGTGTATTTTTTGTTTTATCTCATAATAATTTGAAATCTATTTCTAGAATAGGATTAGAAGTGGTAGGTAAGACAGTTTACCTCAGGTCCATGAGATAATGGTTTTGAATTTGACTTTCACAGTAAAAGCACATGTATGTTCAGCATTAATATTGTTTTTTAATTTTTTAACAACATAAAGTAAGATAAATACTTTATCCTAGGTCTAGAAAGTAGTGTTGTTAGTGTGATTTCCATAGTGAAAGCACATGTATCTTAAGCTATTTTAGGAGATTTGATATTATAATATGACATAAATATTTTATTTTAGGTCTACAAGGTAATGATAGTGGTGTAAATGCACCAGTCAATATCTCAAATGGTAGTCATAGCCCGGCAGATGAAAATATCCAAACTACTAGCGACAAGTTTCAAATAAACAAAAAATGGTCAATCAGGCTGGCATATCTAGTGCCAGAGAAGTAGTGAATATGTAGATTACAGATTCAGGGTCTGATGCTATTTGGTTGCGGGTGCAAAGGAAGAAGATACTAACAGGTAGTAGAATGATGCATCAAAGGGAATAATGGTGTAAAAATAGGTATTAAAAAAAAGATTGTGGACAAAAGAAAGGCTCCAGCCTTCCAATTATAGAAGGTAAGTGCTTATATCCATATCTAACACATTAACTTAACTTATTTGAGGTATATGTGACTATAACCATTGTAATAAAATTGTGTTATTTTGATATGTAGTGATTATTGAAGACTGCTTGCTACATTGGTGGCAATTTTTTAGATTAGCTAGCAGTGAAGGTACATATCTAATTTTTTGACACCTTTCACAATGCCACTTTAAACCAGGTCCGGACAACTTGATTTTGACCAAAGCAAAGTTTATTCTATAGATAAGTGATTGTCATCTTCTATGTTACAGTTACAGCTTCAGTTAGTTAGTGCTTTGTTTTACAGTTATTTGCCAAACAATAGGATTGGTTTGTGATATTTTGCAAATTGTTGGGCATGGTATATGTAGTAATGATATGATACACCAACAATAAAATTTTTTTTTTTACTATAGCTTCAGACTCTATATATTGCTACCAATGTGAATGTATGGATCAAAGACAAACTAATGTATTGATTCAACATATAAGCTATTACATAACTATTACATTTCATGTATTACTTTATTTAGCTTTCACTACAATATATGATAAATATAACAACAAGCAGCATGAAGATTGATGTAAGACGTTATTTTAGTTATTTTAGGATTCTAGAATTTTTTTTCTATTTTAATTAGAGTTAATTAAGGTATGTGTCTTAGCCTTTTATTTCTATTATAATTGTAATTTAGTTTCTCTTTTTAAAGTAGGTTTACTCTATTATAAATAGAGAGGTAATGTTATTGTTTTCATAACTTTAATTCTTCAATAAAATCTTTATTTTATAATTCCCTTGAGGATTATCTATCAAAATCTCTCTTGTAGAGTCATTTGGATTAGAGTGTCATCTAATCTCGCTTTATGTATTATTAAAATCTCATTGAGTTGTTTGGATTAGAACGGATCTATTCACCCTTTGATTAGAGCGTAAGTTAATCGCGTTGGCTTGGTCCGTACTAGAACGATATCTAATTTTTCTTAACCTATCAATTTCACTTCCGCTACGCCGACCCGTTAGTTGGTATCAGAGCAGTTCTGTATGAATCGCACAGTTTTCCTAGATACCCATATCCATCCCCACCAAATTCACAATTGAAAAAAAAATGAAAAATCTAAAATTTGAAACCCTAGCCGCCGCCTACCACCATTACTTCCTCCACAATCCGGCCACCTTCACCACCAGCCGCTGCAACCATCAAACTCACCGTCAGCCGCCACCCAAGCCCAACCGTCCACAGCCTTTATCGTAGCCTGCAGCCATTGCACGAAACAACCCAAACCCGCAAGCTCTTCTCTCTCTCGATCCGCCGCCGTTAGCCACTCTCACCATCAGCCAATGCCACCAACAAACTCACCGGCCTGCACTGATCAAAACCCGACTAGCCACCACGTAAACCGACCTCAAACCCGCTACAAACCACCATAAACTGCCACCAATTTAAGTTGGATTTTAAGCCAAACCGCCGCGAATCCGACCAATCCACGGCCACCATCATGTTCCTCATCACCAAATCTTCCAGATCCAACTCTCTCCGGTCCCATCCATGTTCACCAACCGCCGACCACCACAAGCCTTGAAAGTCAGGTTATTTACAATTTTGCCATTGGTTGTAATTTAATTTGAGGAAAAAAAATGATACAAATAGAATATCGAGGTTCATATTGTCTCATTGAGTTTGAAGATATCCCATATTTCACTTCTAGAAAAAAGGGCTTTACTGACACCAATTTAGCGTCAATAATTACTTTTCCTGTCACTTGTTATTTGTGTCAATATTGCTCTCGCCAGAACACACTGACACTAAATTTTGGTGTCAGTAATTCATGTCACTATAGTATCACCAAAATAGTGACACAATACTGTTAGTATCTTATGATACTATTTACATGTTAGTGATTTATGTGACTACAGTATCAGAATCACACTGACTCAATAGCATTAAAAATTATTAATGTCATTTTAAATATTTAGTGTCAGTATTTATTAATATTATGTTGCTTTTGATTGTTAATATATTTTTATTTTAATTATCTTTTTCTCGTTTTTTTACAATTAAAAGAAAGCTCAAAATATATTAAATACATCAAATTTCACAAAAAATTCAAATAATAAACATCCCAAATATATTACTTAAAGTAACATAATTCAACAACATTGCTTGAAAAAGAAAAATATAAGTACCAAATTAAGTTTTGGAGAAGTTGTAAACAACAAAATATTAAATAAAATTTGAACAAGTAAAAAATAACCAACAAGAAGCACAATAACGTCACTAATCATCCACACGTCCCTTCATTTATTTTTACCTACAAGTACATAAAATCAATTAGTATACCACAAAAAATAAATCTTGTATATTTGGAAGGAAAAATATATCATAAATTACTCTTACACTACCACTTAGATCAAAGACCTAAAGTATATGAAATCCACTCAGATCAAAGGCCTTGACAAGAAATAACCTACTATAAGAAAAAAAAGTCATAGTACTTGAAAAAAAGTCTTGAAATAAGTAATGTTTTACTATTTTACTATTAAAAGAGATGCTTGGAGAAACTCACAGCATTTCCATTGGTGACCAGATATGTTGTGTCCTATTTTGAACTATTAATCATATTATCCTCTTCATCCGATCCTTCTACACTCTCAAAGGCACTAGCACTAGCAACTGGAGGTTTTAGGAAGGTTGGCCTAATAAGGTTTCCAGCCCGTTTGGTTGAACTTGCATGCCCAGCAGATTTCCCTAAAACATAACAATGATGTGCTTAAACAAAAAAGAATACAGTGAAGGGCAAGAAGAACTGAACATTTTAAAGTCACTTCCGTTATAAGAGCGGAATCAGTGCCCTTCTTGCCTTCTTGTTGGCCTTTTTTTTTTTTTTTTTTTTTTGGGGGGGGGGGGGTAGGGGGGTGGTGGGGGTTGTTGTGAGAACCTTCATGTTGGTTATGAGCAACAAGCAGCATGTTTCCAGTCAGTAGAGATATGTTTAAGAAGCAGACAATGTAATCCAAGTACATGTGTTGAAAAATAATAAGCTAATTAAGAGGATTAAGAAAGGTGCAATATCAAAAAAGAAGAAGAAGAAAAGAAAAGAAATCTTTCCAGATCTTTCCAGTTTATTAATCAACCGCATGACCTTAAATACGTCTTAATTTGTTTATTGTTTATTGATCAAATGGATGATCAAATGAATCTTTTGATTAGTAGGAATTTAGACACATTCACTATCTAAGTATCTTGAAGAAGTGGAGAATACATATGAGTATATATGACAAAGGTTGAAGTAACTAATTTTATGAGCAAGAACTGAAATGATTTTGGTGTGAAATTACAACAGGTGAATAACATATATGCTTTGTCTAAGGTAGCCTCATTAGAAGTGTTCTTTCACCGAGTCAACAATCTTTAGGAGAAAAATGAAGCAAGGGTAATAAAATTAAAGTCGAACGTGTGGGATCTCGAGAGCATCCAAATGAAGAATATCACATATGTATTAGTTAATTGTATTGCCTCTGATGTGATGTATTATAGATTTTATTGCCCTTGTTGTGAAATTATTTAAAGCAATCAAATCAAAATTCTCGCTAGATCAATGACAAACAACACACATGTGAGCATTACATTTAGGGGGTCCATTTATTTTTCAATTGAAAAATTATAATGACACTGCGTTAAAAAAATCTAAACTCCGTTTGAAAATGCATAAAATTAAATTTTTTTTCAAAATATACCTTTTGACTTTGTTCAATAAGTTAAATGATAAAAGAATATATAAATTAAATTTAAATAAATTTTTCATACAATAGATGAAATATAGATAATTATTAAATAGATTTTAAAGGCAAAAAACATACAACAAGAATATTTTGACTAATTTTTTAAAAGTACAGAGATTAACTTGATAATTAATTTGCTGTAAAACTAAAAGAGCCTTTATTCCAAATTAACCTATTAATGGAGTGTGATTAAACAAAAAAGACAAAAAAGACAAAAAGCCCAACTTCAAATCAACAACTTTTGGATCTTCCTACCAAAGCCTTTAGTTGTTCAATTTCATTGCTACATTACCAAAACAAACAATCTTATTAGTGTCGGTCAAGATTATTCCCTCCCAAACTATATGTTTTGTTCAACACTTCATAACCCAGATAAGCAAAAAGATGGATAATTACCCGAAGTCTTTGGCGCCTATACAGCAATATACCACCATAAACCAACGCCAAAGAAAAGTAAGTGAAAGCCGACTGAGCAACAGGGGCATCAACACCTAGGAAGCACAAACACCGCAAAGAAAAACCTTTTAACATTGAAGGAAATTAGTGAACAAGAACATGATTTTATGAAAATATTAAAGAGGGTCGAAGAATAATAATAATACCAAGATCTGCAATTAAAGAAGATCTGAAGCTTATGAGAGCAAGTGTCAAAGAAGCAAGCTAACCCAGAAACAGGAGACAAATGGTTCTCAAAGTTACATGGCTTCTCCACCAGCTGTTAATAGTGGCATTACAGTTCATCTGTTCAGACTTTGAGAAAAAGCCGATTAATAATTTTGAAGTTTGTACTCAACTATTAGTTCGTTAAAAATGAAGCAATAAAAAACATTACAATTACAGTAGCTAAACTAAAAGTGAGCGAGCATATATATTATCTCATGTTTCTCTCTAATAAATTTCTCATGTTTCTCTCTAATAAATTAGAAATTTATTATCTCATGTAATAAATTAATAAATTAGTAAAAAGGAGTGGGTAATCTAAACTCCGTTTGATTTTTTTTCTTATTCTTCTTCAAATTCACCTTCTCTCTTCTTATCTTATTTTCAACCCCTAATGGAAAAAACATTAGTAACTAGGATTTAAAGTGATAAAACTCAATTAGGGCATGCATGAAAAAAAAATGACAATATTACAAGATGTTTTGGACATTCTTAAGATAACAAAATCAAAATACTCAACATTATGTTATTGGCTAAAGAGTAAAGAAACCATAAGAATCCAATGACAACCAAACCATAAAGATCATTTTTAATACAAAAGGGAATTCCTCTGCTGCAAACAAGTGCTTTGGTGTGATTGTAAGGAATTGAGAGTGAGCAGCACTTTCTTTATATCATAACTCACAAAGTCAAATAAGTACAGGAGACACAATATGTAAATAAATTCTACATTTCAAATAACAGAAACATATTGTACTGATATTTTAGGAATGATCAAATAAGATTTTTTTTGTGGGGGGGTGGGGAGAGAAACAAAGAAAGATGTATTTAAAACAGGATTTCAAAACAAGCAACAGAACAATAAACTCAAAGATTTCTTTTCAGTTTAAGCAACAGAACAATAAACAATAAACACATCAAACCTATACCTTCAGGCAACGTATGAAGCCTGGGAAGCCCGGCGGGAATTCCATCAACGTGAAGCGGACCGTTACACTCTCCTCACCATCAACCGCATGACCAGAAATGGCGATCACGTCTGGCAACGAAGCCGAGCCGTGCCGGTAGTATCGGTTGCCCTTCCTCCTGGAAGAGCAGCACCGCCGTGCCTCTTAATATGCTGCGGCGATGCGGAGGTGTCGGAGTTGTCGTCTCGCTTTCTTTCCACTGATTTCGCAAACTCCAGCAGCTGAGTTAGGGTTTTCCTGTGCATGTAATACCCCGAAACGACCACGAACGACGCTTCTACCAGCGTCGCCATCACTAGATGTAGTGTATACGCGTCCATTTTCTAGAAGTTTCGGCAACAAAAATTAAAATAATAAAAAAGAAAATAAGAAGCCCTAGGAGCGAGTGAATATTATCGTTGTTATTTGTTATTTTTTAGCACAAGGGAGGAGCACTGAGGAGAGAAACAGAGAGGGGTGGAGCTCTGTTTGTAACAATCAATTAGGGTTTTGATTCATTTTTCAATTTGGGAAAAAATGGAAAAAGGAAACAGAGCGTAAGATTTTTATTATCTATTTGAATTAATTGATTTCAAATTGGACAACAGAACAGAAGAGATTGAGACAAGAAAAACGAAAGAGAAAGAGGGAGGGAAAGGCAAGATATGGCTACGATAGAGACTAGAGAGTTAGGGTTTAGTGTGATAGCTACATGGGTGTGATAGAGAGAGTTTAGGTTATGTTTTGCTTTACTTATTATACTTTTGTTTTGTAAATATTTAAAAGTTATTTGTAACTTAATTCAACAGGTTTCATTGTGTGTGCTTCAAACTTTAAAGTTTCAAATTTATGAATACTTAGGTTCGAGTTGGAATTAAAATAAGTTTTAATGAATTTTTTTTAATCTCTAATACTTGCGTGTTAGTAATTGTTGATATTTAATTTACTGACACGCTAGTATCAATAATCTCTAATACCTACTTATTAAAAACGCGAAATGGTGCATCTGTACACAATTACTGACATTTTTTGCAAAGTATCAGTAAATTAGGTGTCAGTAAATGTCATTTTTCTAGTAGTACTTTGATAGTAATCCAGTTGATATTTTCGACTGGATATGCATGATGGATGATTTTCTTCAAACTATCTCATCGAAAGCGGTTGTTTCTCATGTGTTATTTAAGTTGACAAGTGATGCTTTAGACTGGTGGGAATAACTACAAGGATCAATAATTCAACAAGGGCAAGAAGAAATTAAAGAATGGTTTGATATAAGACAATTAATGGAAGACCATTTTGTTCATTGTGACGATGTCGATCCATCTCTTTTTGCGCCGTTGAAAGTAGAAGACGAAGAGATCATTGATCTATCTGAGATTTTTAAAGAAGAGGTACAATCAACTCTTGATTTGAATATTGAACCTAATAGTGTGGTCGAGTTTGTACAGTAAAATCAAGTTAAAGAGACCCTAGTAATGATTGACATGACATGATTATGCCTATTCATGTTGAAGAAAAGAAGATTATTCTTGAAGAAGATCTGGCAGAGAAGATAAAATTAATTGGTGAGCACATTGAATGAGATTTGGCCAAAGGCTTGAGAAGCTTGGATGTCGTTTGCTCCTACAAAACTTCACCAAAGTGACTAGCAAGCTCAAAAAGAAAATGAAACATGGAGAATTTCGAGTTTCAAGCATGATTAATGACCAAGGCTACAAGTTCGAGCTCCAAGATGCTTTGTTGCTTCACTTCAAGTTCTATCCTCCAAATAAACTCGAGGACGAGTTTCTTTTAAGAGGGGGAGTATGATGTAGAACATTATTTTAGTTATTTTAGAATTCTAGATTTTTATTTCTATTTTAATTAGAGTCAATTAAGGTATGTGTCTTAGTCTTTTATTTCTATTATAATTGTGATTTAATTTCCCTTTTTTAAGTAGGTTTACTCTATTATAAATAGAAAGGTAATGTTATTGTTTTCATAACTTCAATTCTTCAATAAAATCTCTATTTTATAATTCCCTCTGGGATTATCTATCAAAATCTCTCTTATAGAGTCGTTTGGATTAGAGCGTCATCTAATCTCGCTTTATGCGTTATTAAAATTTCATTGAGTCGTTTGGATTAGAACAGATCTAATCACGCTTCGATTAGAGCGTAAGCTAATCGCGTTGATTTGGTCCGTACTAAAACGATACTAGTTTTTCTTAACCTATCAATTCCGCTTCCGCTACGCCACCTCGTCAAATATTATGATTTGATACTTCTTCAATTTTATTAGTAGTGCTTTAATGTTGCTAAACTTGTTAACAAGAACATTATGGCCATAAATATTAGTATCACTGATATTGTGATGCATTACTTGAAGTAGGGACGGCAAAAAAAAAAGGGTCCGGCCTGCATCTGCAATGATCTGGAAGATCCAGATCTGAAAAAATTCGAACCTGCATATTAAGAAATGCAAATCCGAAGTATAAGAATTAAGATCCATGCAGATCTGGAGAAAGCTAGATATCCAAATTCACATTCTTTTTAATTAAATTATTAAACTAATCAAATTTCAATTGAAAATATATATATTAAAATTAAAAAAAACTAACCCAGTAACCTTAAAACTAAAAATTCAAAACCCTAACCGCTGAAGGCCATCTACTTCGCAGTTACTGTCATTAAACGCCAGCTGCCTTGCCTGAGCTAAGCACGCATTGCCATCATCAAATGTCGGCTGCCCTGTCTCGCCTCATTGAGCGCACTATGCATTCATCAAACGCCGACATGCCGCTGCATCACTAGCTCAGTAAGCACACCGCACATGGCCGCCCTGTCCGTTTGCTGTGAAGAGTAAACCGCACATGGCCACATCACTAGCTCAGTAAGCTCAGTAGTCGTTGCATCACTTGCTGACCGTTGGCCGCTTCCTTACTGCTCAATCATCGTCGATAATAAAAGGTAAGCCACGCGAATTACTTTCTAGTGAATCAATTTCATATTTTTAGTGAATTAATAGTATAAGCATAAATGCATAATTAACGCTATTCTGTAATCTTCCTTGACTTTACGAATAAGTTTAATTACTTTAATTAGGCTTTTGTTTAATTATTTTCATTAATTGCATTAACTTTCAATATAACTAAATGCTTAAACAGTTTGCAGAGCAAATTATGAATGCTGAAGGAGTGGATGATCCTAATTATGGATGATATAGTGGCATGACGTGTTGGATTGAAAGCTTGGAATTTACTTGGATTTGTAGTGTTTCTATTTGTGGATTTTAACGGTGGTGTTAAACTTGAATTTATGTTATTTTTTATGTTTGATTTATGTTGTGGTGCTTTTAATTGTGGATTTATGATTTTGTTTTATGTATTTATGTTGAATTGTTAATTGTCAAATTATGAATTTATGATTGGATTTTATTTGATATTATTAGGTAATAGATAAATTATTGAATTTATGTTATTTTTTATGTTTGATTTATATTGTACTATTTTTAATTATGGATATGATGTTTTTATATGTTATTCATGTTGAATTATTAATTGCTGAATTATGAATTTATAATTGGATTTTATTTAATATTATTAGGTAAATTATTGAATTTTTAAATTATATTTTAAATTGTTGAATTTTTATTTTTGCGAATCCGAATATCCGGGATATCCACCCACAATTCGTGTGGACATTACCCGCATCCGGATTCACATATTTTTTTTTTTTTTGTGGATCCGAATGAGGATCCATATATAAAAATGTTAATGCACCTGCATCTAGATTCGGATCCGAATTCTGTCATCCCTAATTTGAAATATGTGTGCTAATGCTCGAATTTCTTCTATCTCTTCTATGGATGGTGTCCACTATTTAAAGAATCCACACTTTGGAGTTTTAGGACAGCTCTAGTATAATCGGTTTGGATTTGCTTTAGATTAAAAAATTTTTAATTTTGCTCTCACTCGATAGTAACATATTTCATTATGAAACTTTAAAAGACCACCATTGATGAAATTCTTCTTTGAAGTGGAATTTGATGAACTAGAAGCACTCCTCGATCCTGACATTTTCTGCGATTTGAAATATTGTAATTTAGTTTATTATGGCTGAATTGTGTGCATTGAATATGATGATGGAGATGAAGTTTTATAGTTAGTTGTGTGTGTATCTTCGTATGGGTGATGATGAGCTGCTGAAGCTGAAAATGGTGTTGCAGTGTTTGTTTGATGATGGAGTAGAGAATGTGAGAATTAGGGTTGGGCAAATATCCTGACCCGAAAGAAATTGGGTTAGGGTCGGATCGGATCGGGGTTATAATCCGATTGGATTATGTTTTCCCAACCCGATCGGGTTGGCTGAAAAAAAAGAAAGATAAAACGTTAACACACACACACACAGCGCCACGCATACAACGCCACACATATAGCGCCACACACACACGCGAGCGCGATCAACAATCACATAACACACTCACACACAGCGCCCCACACACACACGCACGATCAACAATCACATATTCAGATTCACTCTCAGTCTCTCATCTCTCACACTCACAGACTACACAGTACACACACAAAGTCTCAAACTCTCGCAAGTAGAAAGCTTAGCTTAACTCTCAACTCAACAGTCAACATCAACAACACTGCCATAGCCTACAGCGCCGACCACCACAAGACACGATCGGAGTTTGACACACACAACGCCCATCGCCACCACGACCGGATCCAAGAGCAGCAAGCAAGCAACCCTATTTTGAGTAACACACACACTGGATCTGCTGCTCCGCCACTCAGTACGATCAGATCAGCTGCCACCGGCTGCGGATCTACTGCCTCCACGGCTCAACATCGCCAATTCCTCCAACCCAAAACCGACAACCCAAACCCGATAAGAACCGAATGAAATTTAAAGCTCCATTCCAATTTTCATGGTATATATTATATAACTATATAAGTATATATATTGTTAATACTTAATAGTTTTGTAATGTATAATTGTGTACTGAATTAAAAGATACTGGATAGTTTGTAATATATTTTATATTATATGTTAAATTATTAATTAGTTTAGTAATGTGTAATATGTATTGTTAAATTTTAATAATAAAATCGAGAAAATTAGTATATTGGTTTTTTTTTGTTAATTGTTAATAGTTATTAATTAAATTTTTTTGTATGAATAAATTAAGGTATATACGATATGTGGACTGCGGTATGTGCTAGAGTAGCTTCAACTTCAAATATTTAACTAATTCAGTTAATTAATTCTATATTAAGTATATATTAAGTGGTTTAGTAGTAAATAGATGGAATATTGTCATGAAATTTAAGGTTTTATTTTTATAATAAGAATTAAGATATAGATATGCAAATCATATTCTATTATTTTGGAAAATGAATGATCGGATATTATAAATTAAGTAATCATTAATTTATTTCTTTTCTATTATGGAGTATGAACAATTTTAAGTTGTTACATATACAGTTAAACACCTAATCAATTAATCATATAGAAATATTATGATGAAAATGTCAAATTAAACAAGTTTCATAAAATAAAATTAATAAATATTTGAATTAATTTGTAATACTAATTAGATTATCTTAATAATATTTTTATGTTTTAATTTTGTGAATTAATGTTTATTAATTGTTGTTTTGTATGTTCAGATGTCTGGACACTCTAGATCGAATCCGATAAGTGATGAAAAAGAAGAAAGTATACAAATGGAAGGAACTCAAAAGGGAAAGGAAAAGCAGAAAAGACCACCAATAAAGAAAAGATTTGAGACGTGGAATCATTTCACTTTACTTGAGGAAAATCCAAACAAATGCAAGTGCAACTATTGTGGCAGACAATATCAATATGATTCAAAGCGTGATGGAATTAAAAATATGAAAACTCATATAGAAGTCTGTGGTGCATACAAGACATTTAGGGAACAACAAGGTGGAAGTCAACAGAATTTGACATCTGAGTGTGTTGAAGGAAGTAACATAGTTTTGGCTAAAGGATAGAGTCAAGATGCTTGTAGAAGGGCAGTCACTAAAATGATTATTATGGGTGAGTTGCCGCTTAGTTTTGTGGATAACAAGAGGTTTAGGCATTTCTGCAGTGTAGCTATCCCGCAGTTCGTTATGCCAACTCGTAGAACTATTGGTAGGGATGTTATGGACTTATTTTTGGAGGAAAAGACAATGTTGAAGAGTTTGATTTGTTACAACAAGCAGTGAGTGTCTCTTACAACTGATTTATGGACTTCTGTTCAAAACATGAGTTACATGGTGATCACAGCTCATTTTATTGATAATGATTGGGGTTTGAATAGGAGGATTATCAGTTTTAACTTGATTGAAGATCATAGAGGGAAAACGGTCGGCAAAAAAATTGTAGCTTGTTTGCAGGACTAGGGGATAGAGAGGTTGTTTGCGATAACCATTGATAATGCCACTGTAAATGACGTTGTTGTTAATTATGTTACTGCACAATTGCTTGGTTGGAGGAATGATGATGCAATTGTGTTGGCAGGAGAGTATATGCATGTGCGCTGTCGTGCACATATTTTGAACTTGATTGTTGTTTCAAGTTTGAATGAGTTGCATGCTAGTGTTGCTGCTATTCAAAATGCTGTGAAGTATGTGAGATCCTTCACCACTAGGCTGCAGACATTTAAACAATGTATTGCACAAGTGAAAGGACCGAAATGAACTGTAGTTTTAGACTGTCCTACTAGGTGGAATTCCACCTATTTAATGTTAATGACTGCATTGAAGTTTCAAGCGGCATTTGATGGAATGGTAGAAGTGGATAAACCTTATAAGGCATACTTTTACGAGAAAGTTGATGGTGTTAAAAGGGTGGGCCCCGCCTGGACCCGAGGATTGGGAGAATGCTGACCGAATTATGAGGCTTTTTAAGGTATTTTATGATCCACATTATTGCTTTCTTCCTCTTTGAGTGTGACTTCTAATCTTTGTTATGATACCATTGGCTTGATTGAGAGTTCATTGGCTGCATTACAAGCATGTGGTGATCTTTGGTTGATGACAATTGCTTATAATATGAGGGAAAAATTTGATAAATATTGGGAGTCCTCGAGGAAGATAAACAAAATGTTGATTGTTGCCTCTATTCTTGATCCTCGAGCTAAAATGGACTTTGCAAAACATATTTTTGAGCTCATTTTTTGCACTGATGGTTCAAAGATTGAAGAAATGACCAAAGCAATGAAAGACTTGTTGAATGACCTTTACGATATATATAGTGCATGGTGCTCCATAGGATCGATGTGTACTAAGAGTGCTTCTAGTGGCAGTTATGGTGGCACAAGTTCTTCTCCACATGTCACAACTGAGTTTAGTTTAATGGAAGCTATTGGTGGTGAAGGTTATGGTGTCTTCTGAGTAGCTCGCCCTTTCATTAGATATGCTAAGAAGTTTTCTGATCAGAATGAGGGCAAGAAATTAGCATCTGAGGTGGAAAGATACTTAGCTGACCTAGTAGAAGATCCTAGCAATCTTAAACTCAATATTTTGCTTTGGTGGAAAGTGAATGGATTGAAGTATCCAATATTAGAGAAAATTGCAAGGGATGTTCTCGTTGTTCCTGTTTCCACAGTAGCATCTTGTTTGCCTTTAGCACTGGGCGTCGTGTTATTGATGATTATAGGAGTTCTTTTACCCCTGCTATGGTTAAAGCATTGATATGCACTGAAAATTGGTTGCAATCTAAACTTTTTGCCAATCCCGTCTACAACATTCACGTGAGATTAAGGAGCAAATGTTTCATATGGAGCTACAAGAAGGTAACATTTTTCTCGAACATTAAATATATAATATATTTAAAATATATTATAAGTTTTACAAATTACATCTACATGTACCTAAGTTACAAACTTCAATTTTTTTTTTCTATTTTGGATTTTAAAGAGTTTGAAAGAGCACAAGCTACAACGGTGGAAACGGTGAGCATTGACATTGATGATATTGACATTTGAAAGGTAACTCTTAATTGATATTATTATTCATAATTTCATATTATACTTTTGGAATGTAATTTAAAACGATAATAACCATTAAAATTAGAATTCAAATGGTAGTTATGATTTGTTCAGTTAAAGATATAATTTATATCACATAAATTGGATTTATTTATTTCTTTTTATGTTTGATGTGCCTTTATTTGCAATGCGGCTTAAAGAAAGTACTTCCTGTTATATAATTTATTCAATTCTTCTCTAGGAGATCGATGCTCCAATTTGTCAAAGTGCTTATGACGAGGAGCAAAGGAAGGAATTCATAAGTGTTTATGTTTAAACTTTAAACTTTTAAACTTTGGTGTGTTTTTGACTTTGTGTCTTTGTGATTTATGTTTCCGAAACTAGTTAATTATGTTTGTGTTCAAGGACTAGTATTTAGATATTGTGCTTTCATGCTTTGGATGAAAATTTTAAGTTTGGACTTTATTTTAATTTTAATTTTTATTCATTTAATTTCATGGTACTTTCATTTATATTTTTTATGCTTGAAAATTAAGAAAAACAGCTCAAAATCAATCTAAAAAGCTCAAATTTAGGGAAAAAAACTCAAAATACAGCTCAAAAATAAAAAATGCAAGACTTTGACCAGACAGCGACCCAAACCCGAACCAACCCATCCGACCAGATCTGAAATAACCCGAACCAACCAGAACCATCCCTATTTACCCGAACCGAACCCGATCCGAACCCAACGATGCACAACCCTAGTGAGAATGAATTCGGATGAGTTTTTGGGCAACCCAATCGACCCGAAATCCGAACCCCAACAATGCACAGCCCTAGTGAGAATGAAGATGAGATAAGTGCTGTTTAAGACAACTTCACCAGTCTTACAAAATGACCATTGGGATTTCTAGCTGTTATGTTTAAAATTGGCTAACAATCTCAAATTAGTTAAATAATGCCCCATGTACACAGCAGTTCTCTTTATTTAAAAAGATAATAATGTAATTAAACTATTTCATAACAGACAACATGACATTATTGCAATTATTAATGGATGGTCTGGGTTTCTTGACAATTCACTCATTTAAATTCAAATACTGGGAAATATTGTCCAATTTCTCGATTTTAGACAGAACCGTTACATTTGATAGGTAAATTGATGGTTTTGGGTGTGAGGTGGAAAATGTCGAAACGAATGGGTACGCCCGGAAATGACCCAATATGTTTTGGTTTAATTATTATTTTTAATTCTTATAATTGGCTACAAATGTTAGTGGGTAACTTGTAGTCCTACTCTAATGCAGTTTGCTTTTATATTATCCTTTTATATTATCGTAAGAAGTGGTTGTAGTAGGGAGTAGTTGCAACTCTTTAACTATGTTTAAGGGATTTGAACATTGTAATATTGGTTGTTTATTCCATGCCGTTAATGAATAAAGAAATGAAAGTTTCATTTAAATAATCAAAGATTACCTGAGGTCACGGGTTCCTCTATCAACCTAACAAAATTCAGTAGTTTAATCCTTTTCCATAATAGGTTCCAGTGAACAAAAGAGGAGTAAACCATAGTACGTACCAGTTATTTTTCCTAGTATGTTTTAAAAATAGAGTGTGATCTAAAATGCTCTGCTTGAAATCAAACTTTCTCATGGCCAAACTAAATCTACAAACAAGCACAAGGCGATTGTTTCAAGCCATATAATACTGTCTGCAACTTACACACAACATTAGTCATTAAAGATACTTTGTACCATGGTGGAATGTCTATGTATACTTCCTCTTTGATATCGCCATGGAGAATGACATTTTTTACATCAAACTAATGTGATGGCCAATCTAAGTTTGTTGTAAAAGATAATAATACCTTGACAATATTAAGTTTTGCCACTAGAGAAAACTATTGATAGTCTATAACGTATATTTGTGTATACCCCTTTACTATAAGTCAAGCTTTGTATCTCTCAATGGATCCATCTGCTTTATGTTTTTAATGGAAAATACCCATTTACATCCCACTGTCTTCTTTCCTTTTGGCAAAGGAACAAGCATCCATGTCTTATTTTTCTATAATGATTCTATTTCTTATTTTATTACTTAAGTCCACTTTGGATCTCTTAAAGCTTCTTGTACTCTATTAGAGATATGACTAGAGGACAACTTGTGCACAAAAGCCTTGAGAGTGGTTCTGACAATCTTTGAGATGATACATGATTGGCAATCAGGTATTTTGAATTTCTTCCTTTATAACTTGGTTAATAACGTTTCAGAGGTTTTCCATGATTATGCTTGAAGTGTAATTTATAACCAGCAGTAATATCCAACACATTAGCATGAGAGGGAGTAGTAAGAGAGTTTATTGTAGGAGTATTATAGGACATTGGTCTCCTGATACAACAAAGGGAAAATGCGGTCTTTCAGTTTTAGTTTTAATTTTAGCTTTTTTTTTACACTCTCATCTTCTTTTACATCTTTACTATTTACGAGATACTGTTCACACTTCTACAGTCACTGTTCACAATTACTATTTATAATCACTATTCATAGTACTATTTACATTACTGTTTATTCTTTTTAAATATATTAAATATGCAAGAAACAATAAATTGCATAAAGTAAAGCACATAGAGGATTTTTACGTGGTTCAAATCATAAACCTACATCCACGAGGCCATGACTAGACATTAAGCAATTCAGAAAGTAATGAAAAAGATTACAACCTATTGGAATCTTACACAATTTCAGACTCTCTCTTACTCTTGCCGTCACCTATTTAAATCTAACTTAGTCAACCTTGCTTAGTGAGCACCAGTCGTCTTCAATTACGTTTGTTGCTTCCTTAAGATCCCTTCAACACAAAAAATGACCATTCATTTTGAAGATCCAAAATAGTCATCAGAGAACAACTAATGAAAGACTTCATATGAAAAAGACTTGAAGACTAAAACTTCATAGAGATTTGAAACTTTATATACGGCCAAATAGGCTTTCTTCTTGTTCTCTACATTGGTTGTTTCTCTGATATAAAATACGATATGTTTTCTTGTCTTCAATGTGTGAAATACTTCTCTTTATCTAGGATATACTTCCTTAAGAATTTAATATTTCATAAATACTTTATATACTTTCAAATGTAATAATCACCTTTATTTGGAACTCTTTGCTGTGAAATCACATATACATGCCAATTCGTTTCTTATATGCCTCCAAAATTATTATCTAATATTCCACATAATCTAATCTAATAAATGCCCAAGACTAGATAAATCTAATCTAATAAATATCAAAGACTAGACAAATCCCCAATACAAGGAATAAATGAATTACAATATTATTGACACAATGATCTAATAATAAAAGCCCTAACAATCTTCCCCTTTGGTATCCTTGTTGTCAAAACATAAACTAACCAATTTTCTATTCTTTAACTGGCATGTGTAGAAGCGAGATGGACCACGAGCAATAACCTACACATAGGCAACAAAACAAACAAAGAACTATCCAAAAAAAAATCAATAGTTACTATTAGTTCAAGAAAAAAATCTCCTCTAATAAATAAATGCATATATCTAAGATTCAATTGATAAAATTAACTCTCCCCCTAAAATAGATAATATCATACCAATGTATAAAGAGAGCAATAATGCATATAAAAGAAGATAAAATATCATATGTAAATCAATAAAAATCATATGCAAATCAAGCAAGCTTCTCCTAAATAAATACAATATACATATAAATAAGCCCCCTAAATCATTGAAATCAAATTCAGATTGAGTTCAAACAAAGTACTACTCTCCCAAATGAAAGAAACTACTCTCCCCCTATCACGAAGTAATAAATACTCTAATCTTCCAACAAAGGGAACTGAAAATATGTTACTCTTCCCATTTTTCACAAAAGGTGCCAAAAGACAAAATTAAGGCAAAGAAACTATTGATTTTTTTTTAAAAAAAAGAGTGAGATTATCTTCAAGTTTCTTCAAACAATGATCTATAATATCAAAAGAAGTTTGATATATGTGAACTTTTCATGCAAGAAATGAATATAAGCCAAAAGGACCATGAAGAACATGCAAGCCATCAGGAAAAGACACAAATTCTAGAAGAATTGAGTGAGTAACAAGTTAGGTTTCATCTTTAGAAGTAGATTTACTCTCTTGACTAATGCCTTTAATCGAAGTAAGACACCAAGTACAAAGAATAGATGTAGATCTAGGCTTTTTTGCAATAGAATCATTGACTTCGATGAGATTCTCACTATGAATGATCAACTTTTAGCTTACCATTCATCATGATGAGAAATTGAAATACTACAGAAAAGATATTCTAGAAAGCCCACTACTTCCAGGTAAAAAACCTCATTACTTCCCACTGGGCGAGAGGTGCACCTAACCCACCTTCCCACTCATCAATCACGGTGTTCAGTTGACTTGCACTGATGTTTAACCCCTATGGTATTGGAATGAATAACTAAAGTGTGTTTGAGAAAGAGTGAGAAAAAGAGAAAGTTGAAAGCCTTTAAAAAGTGTTACAAATCCTAATGCATGTAGGAATAAGACTGCATAATTAAGATAGATATAGATCTCCTTAACTCCCAAGAATAATAATATAACTCAAATAAAGTCATAGAATCCTCATATAACAATAATAACTCACATGCACCTGAAATAAAAAGATAAATATTCAAAATATCTAAGAAAAACCACACAAATTGCAAAAACAAATCAAAAACACGTCCAGAGGACTAGATTGTAAATCGTGTCGGAATCAAACAAGTATGTAATTGTAAAAATGTTACAGACTCAATAGCAATTACCCTGGAAGCTTATAGGAAAATCACATAATCATCCTTAGAGACTACAGAATGTATATATTGCTCTAAATTACTAATTTTAATTTAACCTTTAACTCAAGAAAACCCCTAAAAATAAAAATGCATGCATACATATTTCATTCAATCATTTGTGTAAAACTAACCAAAATGCCTTTTTGATAAATAAAACACTTAAAAACACAATCTTTATACAATAAGATAAAAAAAATTTTATTTAGAACAAAACAAACTAACATGCAATTTTGTGAAATAAATCAAGATTTATTTTTTTTGAAAAATTAAAATGACATGTTCATCAACACTAATCACAATACAAACAAAATCAAGATAATTAAACTTTAATCACTTAAACCAATAGAATGAACAAGATAGAATCTAGACTTCAAAAATGTAAGTGCATAAAGATAAGTTTAAAATTAAACCAATGGAAAATTGTTTCAAGCTTTCACTTCAAATCAAGACTTTTATGCACATTTATTCAACTAAACAATATATTATGCAAAAAAAAATGCAAATAATGTAATAAATATGTCATGAGATGCAAACTAATATGACATATACAATATGTAGTAAAACTCGCCTACATAGAACTATTACCTAATGCTTTTCTTAAGTAATCAAATCTAAATGCATCTAAAACTTTGGTAAAAATATTTGCAAGCTGATTTTCGATTTTAGTGTACTCCAAAAATACAATCTTACTATCAACTAAGTCATGAATGAAATGATATATAATATCAGTAGGCTTAGTTCTAGAATCTTGAATAGGATTCTTTGAAATATTAATAGCACTAGTGTTATCACAATATATTGTAAGAGTATCCTAAACAATAACATAATCTTCAAGCATTTACTTTAACTAAAGTAATTAAATACAACAACTACCAACAATAATGTATTCGGCCTCAGCAGTAAATAAAGAAATTGAGTTTTGTTTCTTACTCTGCCAAGATACAATATTGTTACCAAGATAAAAATAACTTCCAGTATACTCTTTCGACCATCAACATTGCCTGCCCAATCAGCATCGCTATATCTTGCAAGACTTGGATTAATGTCTTTAGTATACCAAATACCATCATTAATAGTCCCAGTTACAAAACGAATTGTATGTTTAACGGTAGATAAATGAGATTCATTTGGGCTCGCTCAGTACCTAGTATAAACACCAACACTAAAGCAAATGTCATGTCTACTTCATTTAAATAAAGTAAGCTACCAATTATACTTTTTTATAGACTTGGATCAGCACCAAAAACCACTATCATCTTTTGTTAACATCAGATTAGTGCTCATATGTGTTCTCATGTATTTGGCCAAATCTAGTTCAAATTTTTTCACCAAACTTTTTTGTATACTTACATAAAGAAATGAAGATACCTTTCAAGTTGTCTTTCAAGCTGTTTCACTTGTAAACTTGAGAAATAGGTTAACTTACCAACCACACTCATTTCAAATTCATCCTCCATTTCATCAACAAAATTCTAAACACGCATTAGAAAAGTAAAGCCAAAAACAATATCATCCACATAAATGTCAGTGATGATGCATTTTTATAACTATTCTCACTTTCACCTCTTTTTTCAAGAATTTGGATTATCATATGGCTCTCAATAAGTATGTATTTTCCCCATTTGTTTCATGGTGAGTGTATTTTCAATAGGTCGGCAACTAGTCATTTCTACCCAATTTGCCACTATGAAGTGCCTACCGATCAGATATATATTCAAAATTTTGGTTTGGTTAAATTTTATATTATCCTCCTCATAAATTGACTATCTTTAAATCACCCTTTGCTTTTAAAAACCTCAATTTAACTATTTTTATTCGGAAAACCCAAAAAACAAGATATCAACCCATCCTCATTTTTCCCATATCTTTTGAACAAAATGGTGGTAACTTAAGGTTTTCAAAAATAAGAGGGTGATTTGAAGATAGCCAATTCACAATAGGGTAATCCGAAATATAGTGGTCTAGACCTTTAGGTGAATGTATCTAATTAAAAGATAATTATTCTATTATAATTGTTCATTTTCATATATGTCATTGTAGTATTCAATTATATCTAACCAATATAACTTTCATTATTAATAGAGCTTTGGGTAAATATAAGAAATATTTCAAGAATAAAGCTCTTCTGGAGGGATCAATTGCAAAAGGTTACATTGTTAATGAGGCATTGACATTTTGTTCAATGTATCTCAATGAAATTGAAATAAAATTTACTCGACTTGAGTGAAATCTTGATGGTGGGATCGAGGGGATGGATTTTCAGTTTTCTCACAAAATGCCCAACCATTTGGACCAGTTGGATTTAAAAAATTGTTACAATATGATAATGATAAAGCTCACTAGTTTGTACCAAAAAATTGTGATGTAGTACAACCATACTTAAAGTGAGTTACTCTGTTTAGCTTGTGTGCTTACTAATAGAAATCTTATTAAGTATATTAACAATTATTAGTTATTGTAGTGAACATTTGAGATTGGTAGAAATGGAGGGGAAAACAAATTTGCTTGAAAGTCAACAAAAAACTATTTTCAAATTGGTTTATGTCACGTTTAAGTGTTTTCCTTATTATAAAATATTATTTCTTTACTAAAAATTGTTGGCTCTTTACTATAAAATATTAATTAATAGTTGCGTGATCAAGATTTGATGCATGTCTTTGTTACTTAGGTAAGAGAAATGTGTCATCAACGATCCTTGGATGATGAACACCCATTATGTTCATTCGCATTTGGGATAGATCTCAGAGTATATAACTATTTGGGTTGTAATGTCAACAATGTATGTTTTTTTATGAATGAAAGGGATGACCATCATACAATCCAAAATAGTAGAGTACTTGTATATGTTTCGCACAATAATGACACCATTGATTTCTTTAGAGTTTTAATTGATTCATTGAGTTAGTATATTTGTCATAGTGTTGGGTTCTTTTATTTAAATATAAATGGTTTGATGTTGATATGAAGAAGAAAAGAGTACTCAAAGATTACTATCTTACATCAATCAATGTTGCTCAAACATGGTATGATGAAGATGCTTTTGTACTAGCAACGCAAACATGATTGGTAATGTCTATTGATGATCCTACACTTGGTAAAGGGTGGAAAGTAGTGGGAAAAAAATAAATCAAAGAGGTGTGTAGGATATCCAAGAGAAAAATGAAGGGAATGATGACAATATTGATCATGATGCATATAAAGCAAACGAGAACCAATGTCATAACTCAAATGGTTATGTTGTCTTGATGTAACAACAAGAGAGTTTTGGTGAACAATCATTCAGTAGGGATGATGTTGCTTCAGATTTAATTGATGCTTAACTTGGGTAAAAATCTATATGTGATGATGAATTTATTGAAGTCATTTAGGATGAAGATGATTAAATTATTGTGAATTGTGAGCTTGTACAAGATTTAGATGACTCTGATTTGGACTGAAACAAACCCAAAGTATATAGGGTATATAATTTCATACTGTGGTTAATTAATAATTTTCTTATAGTATTTTTTATTTTACTCTTCCCTTTTAATTTATTACAATCTAATTTATTTTTAATGGACATATTTTATCTTCAAATGGCTCCAGGTTTATGTAAACATTCCGCTACGTCTACTTCTTTTGCACAAAGTACTCCAACTTTGCGTGATGACACAATTCCTCACACTATAGAGGATTTGCAAGATGTTCAAAGTAGTGTAGGTAACAAATTATAGACTTCAACTATAGGCTATCTAACTTATTCTATTGATTAATTGATGAACTCTAAATCAATGGTTTGATAAAGCAGTTTTATATTATTGATGTTCAAATCTGTGTGATGTAGGACGTTATTTTAGTTATTTTAGAATTTTAGAATTTTAGAATTTTATTTTCCATTTTAATTAGAGTCAATTAAGGAATGTATCTTAGTATTTTATTTCTATTATAATTATAATTTAGTTTCCCTTTTTCAGCTAACTTAGGAAATGGGTTTACTTTATTATAAATAGAGAGAACTTAGGAAATGGGTTTACTTTATTATAAATAAAGAGATCTTATTATTATTTTTAGAATTTTAATTATTCAATAAAATTCTTCTTTTATAATTTCCTTTGGGATTATCTATCAAAATCTCTCTTGTAGAGTCATTTAGATTAGAGCGTCATCTAATCTCGCTTTACACGTTATTAAAAATCTCATTGAGTCGTTTGGATTAGAACAGATCTAATCTCGCTTCGATTATAGCGTAAGCTAATCGTGTTGGTTTGGTCCATACTAGAACGATATCTAGTGTTTTCTATTCTATCAATTCTGCTTCCACTACGCTGCTCCATCAGTTGGTATTAAAGAAGTTCAGTGTGAATTGCACAGCTTTCCTGGCTACCATATCCATCCCCACCAATTCCACCACTAAAAAATAAATAAATTTGAAAAATCCCCAAAATTTGAAACCCTAGCCGCCGCCAACCACTACCACTTTCTCCACAATCCGGCGACCCTCACCACCAGTCGCTGCAACCACCAGACTTACCATCATCTGACAACCAAACCTCAGCCATCGCTGCCCTCAGCTGCAGCCTAAACAGCCGCGAAACACCCAAAACCCACAAGCTCTCCTCCCTCTCGAACCTCTACCGGCAGCCAACACCACCATCAGATTCCCCAGCCTCCACCGATCATAACCCGACCAAGCTCACCGACGATCGCCGCCATAAACAGCTAAGACCCACTGCAAGATGCCTCGATTTCAATTCCATTTTTTGGCCAAACCGTCGCGATTCTGAGCAATCCTAGGCCACCATCATGTTCCTCTAGATCCAACTCTCTTTGGTCCCAACCATGGCCACCAGCCATAGGGCACCGCAAGCCTTGAAATTCAAGTTATTTATAGTTTTGCCATTGGTTGTATTTTAACTTGAAAAAATATGATACAAATAGAATACCGCAGTTCATATTGTCTCATTGAGTTTGAAGATATTCTAGATTTTGATGGTAATCTAAATGATATTTTCGATTGGATATGCATAATGGATGATTTTCTTCAAACTGTGTCATCAAAAGGTGCTATTTCTCATGCATCATTTAAGTTGACAGGTGATGCTTTAGATTGGTGGAAACAATTACAAGAATCACGGATTCGACAAGGGCAAGAAGAAATTAAAGAATGGTTTGATATGAGACAATTGATGGAAGACCATTTTGTTCATTGTGATGATGTCGAACCATCTCTTTTTACACTAATAATAGTATAAGATAATGAGATTTTTTATCTATCTGAGATTTTTAAAGAAGAGGTACAACCAACTCTTAATTTACCTATTGCGTGTAATAGTATGATCGCATTTGTACAGCAAAATCAAGTTGAAGAGACTCCAGCAATGCTTGACATGATTATGCCTATCCATGTTGAAGACAAGAAGATTATTCTTGAAGAAGATTTGGCAGAGAAGATAAAATTGATTTGAGAGGTCTGGAAGTAATTCATTTGTGTAAGACTTCACCTTTTCACAGAGTCCAGCATGAGAGTTTCAAGCATGATTGACGAGCACGGCTGCAAGTTCAAGCTCCAAGATGCATTAATGCTCCACTTCAAGTTTTATCCTCCAGATAAACTCGAGGACAAGTTTCTTTTAAGAGGGGGAGCTGATGAAGGACGTTATTTTAGTTATTTTAGGATTCTAGAATTTTATTTTCTATTTTAATTAGAGTCAATTAAGAAATGTGTCTTAGTATTTTATTTCTATTATAATTATAATTTAGTTTCATTTTTTAAGTTAACTTAGGGAATGGGTTTACTTTATTATAAATAGAGAGATCTTATTATTGTTTTTAGCACTTTAATTATTCAATAAAATTCATCTTTTATAATTTCCTTTGAGATTATCTATCAAAATCTCTCTTGTACAGTTGTTTGGATTAGAGCGTCATCTAATCTTGCTTTATGCGTTATTAAAAATCTCATTAAGTTGTTTGGATTAGAACAGATCTAATCTTACTTCGATTAGAGCATAAGCTAATCGCGTTAGCTTGGTCCGTACTAGAACGATATCTAGTGTTTTCTTATGCTATCAATTCCACTTCCACTATGCCGCTCCGCCACTGTGTTAATTAATTAATTTTCTACTGGCTTTTTAAGTTCAACTCACATTCCTGTTAATATTTCCTTAACTATTATCTTTGTGTGATTATAGTTGTGTTATATTATGTGATTTTTTCTTTTATATAGGTTCACCCCTAGAGGTGTGAATTTCTCGAGGCCCTACACGAGGTCTTAATACAATGGCTATAGTGAGGTCAAAGGGTCGAATAGTTATCACGATCTCACTACGAATTAACAAGAAGGAACATATTGTAAAGGATTGATTAGCAGTTGTGATACAATTGTTCGAACCCGCCGTTCACTTGGCGTAGTGTCATGGTCGAAGATTCCTTGGGATGAGAAGGTGGATTTATTCAAATATTTACTAGTATGCAAACCTTTTTAACAACAATATTACAGTTGACATGTTTGTTACAATCACATATCAATAATCTTTGGCTTGCTTTTATTTATTAATGCAGGAGTGGTTTGATTTAGACCTAGATCAATCGCATGTTTGCGCTATTTGAACAAGATAATGGGTGAACGATATGCTAATTGTCAATGTAAGACATTAAGGGAGGCCTATAAATAATATCCACCAAGTAAGTCACATAGACATCCACCAAAAGATGTCAAACAAGAGGATTGGGACAAATTATGCAATTTTTGGGAGATTGAGACTTATGAGGTATGCAATTTAGTGCCAAATTAAGCAAACGAACACCCATAAGTTTTGTGACATTACTCATTATTTTGGAGTATCTTATGAAAAAGAAAAAAAAAAGACATACCTATAATTTTTAGGCTACTCACCGTAAGCACCCCTAGCAATAGCATTGTGTATATAACATAAGGCAAACCAAATTTAGCCATGGAAATGAAAGCTTGTGTTACAAGTTTAGCCATAGTAAGCAGCCCTACACATGATCAACTTAATTATAACAATGAGTCATGATCAACTTAATTATAACAATGAGTCATGATTCCATAGCAAACAAATCTATAAAATTAATATTATTTAATTACAGTTACTTAAAGAACTTATTTTATCCATTAGTGGAAGAAAAATCTTGCAGTTTTCATGATATTTCAAAAGTATAAATTTGTATGTATATCAGTAGCTGCTTATTATATAGAATAAAAATAGTGGACAAAACTTATGTTACAAGTTGTTGGTAAGTTAATTAAGTGATTTTTTTATACTAATTAAGTGATACTTAATTGAATAGTGAAAGGGTGAAAGGGTGCTTGAGGCCTCAAATATGATTTTGTGAAATTAAGGCGAAGTAGGTATTCGGAATTTTTTTTCTGAATTACAGAAAGCATATGCTGTTTTTGGTTAGGTTTTTATAAATTAAAGTTTCTCATATTTCAAGGGAGGTCATGCCAAAATTTTTCCAGAAATTTATGACATCTCGCATATCAGCCTTATTAATTCATTTACTTGTGAATTTTGATCTAGCATATTTTCTGTGGTTGTGTGTGATGCACTTGTTGATATATAGAGGTTGAATGCATCTAGCAAAATAGGGGATATTCTGTTAAAATTTAATAAAGATACTTCTTAGATTTTAATTTTCACTTATTTAACAAGAAAAATGTTATTTTGTGCTGTTATTTTCAGAAAAAGTGCAAAAAAAAAGCAGAAAATAGGAGTAAACTTCCTTTCAATCATCGTAGGGAATCAAAACCATTTAAGGTTCATTGTGAAAAGGTATAATGCCTTTTCATTTATGTTACTACATAATTTTTAAGTGTTAACATTTTAATATTATAAATATTTTTGTTCACAGTCTTCTGATCACAGTCTTTTGAGTCAAGTGAAGTGTAAAATTTTCAGGATTTTTTCTGTCTACCCATTAAAATGAAAAAAATGGGTGGATCAGTTCTAAGGTACAATCTACACATGTAATATTTTTATTCTCATTGAATTCAAGATTGTTTACATAATTTAATTTATTTTAAAGTGATTATTTTTCTTTATATGAAAAAATGATCGAGTTACATCAATTGTCTCAAACTGAAGGTTCTCAACTAATTAGTGATGAAGAGATGTATTAGCAAGTATTTGGAGACAAGTCAAACTATTACAGGGGACTTGCAAAATGAAGGTGGGCTCGTTATAATTCTCAAGTTCCATCATCCAATGAGGAGGCATTGTGCAAAGAGTTAGAAACGACTCGATCTGAGTTACAGAAAACTCAAGCTCAGCTGCAAACAACTGAGCATGAGTTGTAGAAGACAAAAGATCAGTTACAATCACAGCAATTGAAGATCGATGACTCGTATAAGAAGCTGAAAAATGTTACATCACTTTTAACAACATTGGCACCAAACCGATTTGGCTCCTTATCATAGTTTGTTTGTTGTGATGTACATTTGTAACTTTAACCTACAATTAGTACTTGGGTTTATGAAATTTAATAAAATTAACATTTTTTTATTTTATTTGATTAATAATCTTGTATTTTAAAATTTTAATAGATTTGATTAATAGTAAATTATGAAAAAAAATATATAAATATATAATAATAATAACGCGGATAATAATATGAATAAAAGTTATTTCCAGCACATAGCGACGAAATTAATTTAGTGACCAAAAACATTTCTACGACAAACTATTGTATATTTTGCAACCAAAAAAAAAATTTCGTCACAAATTAGTTTTTTGCGATGAAATATGGTTTGTCGCCAAATATGCTTTTTGCGACGAAATGTGGTTCGTCGCCAAATATGTATTTTGCGATAAAAATACTTTTGTTGTCAAAAGCAGATTTGGCGATGAATGGTGATCATCGCAAAAAATTTTGTCGCTGAAAATATATTTTGCGATGAAATAGCTTCGTCACCAAAAACATATTTTGTGACGAAACAATTTTATTGCAAAAAAATGTCTTTAGTAACAAATGAGTTCAATACTAAAAGTGTACCTTTAGCGACAAAGTATTCTTTTTTAGGTGAAGTGAGTGACAAATTTTGTCATCTCCTTTGACCGTTTTAGCGATGAATTTTGCTTCATCGCTAAAAGTTTTTGCGACGAATTTGGTTATTCGTCGCTCAATATATAGCACGACGCTCCTACTGCCATGATATGGCGATGAAAATTGGTTCTTTTTGCAATGAAATATTTTGTCGCTAACCGTTTTTTCTTGTAGTGAATTTACTTGGCTTGAGTTAATTTCGTACTTGAAAATTTTGTGTTGCATTTTTTTTAATTTTACTTCCACAATTATGAAGAGACTCGAACTTCTTATATTATGTATAAAAAAAAGAAGGTGCTAATTTGGTCATCCTATAATGTCGTGATTAAAATCATGGCATCAATATCGTAATTAAACATAAATTGCGTAAATGAAACATAAGACATATAAATTTAACATCAAACTTGTAAATCAACATTAAGTAGAAAACAAAACATAAATTATGTAAATGGAATATAAGACTTGTAAATGAAAGGTAAAATAAGTAAATTAATGTAAGAGTAATAAATTGGTGTATCACTAGTAAACAAAACAAAAACTTATAGATATAACATAAAACTTATAAATCAATATTAAGTGTAAAATAAAACATAAATTGTGCAAAGGGAACATAAGACTTGTAAATAGAAGGTAAAACAAGTAATTCAACATAAGAGTAGTAAATTAATGTATTATTAGTAAATAAAAGAAAAGCTTATAAAAATAACATAAAACTTGTAAATTAACATTAAGTGTAAAATAAAACATAAATTATGTAAATAGAACATAAGACTTGTAAATGAAAGGTAAAATAAATAAATAAACATAGGAGTGATAAATTGATATATCATTGGTAAATAAAACAAAAACTAATCAATGTAACATAAAACTTGTAAATCAACATTAAAGGTGTGTTTACTTGCTGGAGTGGGAGTGGAGAATGTAGAGTCCTCCCACTCCAGCGTTTACTTAGCTTTTTAAGCTACAGAGTGGGAGTCCCACTTCGTGGCCCCACCCAATTTTAGAGTGGGGAGTGGGAGTGGGACTCTCATCCTTTTTTTATAATTAATTTAATAAAATTAATATTTAATAAAATAAAATAAATAATATTATATTTATTTAAATAATATAATTATATTATTTTATTATTTTATAAATTTACATTTATAAAAAATAATAATATTATTATTAATATTATATTATTATATTATTTTATAAATTTAATAGTAATAATAAATAAATAAATAAATTTAATAATAATAATAATACTATCTTTATTTAAAAATATAAATTATTATAGATATTTAAAAATAATAGTATTATATTTATTTAATAATTAATAATAATACTATCTTTATTTTTAATTTACATAATTAAAATTAAAATTAATAAAATTGTATTTACATAATTAAGAATATTAAAAATTATTATTAATTTACAAATATAATAAAATAAATATTTTATTATATTCAAATATATTTTTTATTAATTTTATAATTAAAAGTTACAATGTTTTAAATAAGGGTAAAACTGTAATTTAAAACTATTTACTCCCAATCCAAGACAAAGTAAACATATAATTGGATTCTGATTCCGACTCCACACTCCCATTCCAGTATAAGTAAACAACCCACTCCCACTCCCACTCCACACTCTCAATCCCAGGATTTCCCCTCCTCAATATTCTCACTCCAATCCAAAAAGTAAATGCTGCCTAAGTGTAAAATAAAACATGAATTAAGTAAATAAAACATAAGACCTGTAAATAGAATGTAAAACATGTAAATTAAGATAGAGTGGTAAAATAATGTATTATTGGTAATAAAACATAAACTTATAAATGTAAAATAAAATTTGTAAATCAATTTTAAGTGTAAAATAAAACTTAAATTAAGTAAATAAAGCATAAGACCTGAAAATAAAAGTAAAATAAGTAAATTAACATAGGATTGGTAAAATGATGTGTTATTGGTAAGCAAAACATAAACTTACAAATGTTAAATAAAAACTCATTACAATAATGATTACCTTATATATTTACTGTTTTTATTTCTAAATTGAATAAAGATAATTTTTTGTTTATGTAATACATGTGGTAATATATGTGAAATTTTATTAAAGATAAAACTTATTCTCAAAATGAAATTTTGAAAAATATTTTTTTTATATTTTTTAAAATTATTTGTAAGATAAGTGATTTTGCATCCTTCTAAACCTTCTCAACAGCAACCCTAAATGATTTTTTATTATAAATAAGAAGAAAAGTTTGAAACTACATGAAATATGTATAAAACTAAAAATTAGATCCAATTTTATTTATATTTCATATATGTCTAGTAATATAAGAAAATCTTTTTATTTTGTCTTGACTTAATCCACATCAAGAAATATAATTTTGCTTAACTAACTTGTATAGTAAACAAATACTATAATAGAAAATAAAAATGTTCTAGCATGAATATAGCATTTATGGTTAAACTAATTTAATAAAACTTATTCCAATAATTTTCAATAAAAAATTTTTGTTTTCAATTGATGAATATTTTTTTCTTTGCTTAAATAAATTAAATAAATAAACTATTTTAAAATTAAAGTTTTATGTTGACTACAAGTATTTGTTTTGTTTGCAATTTTAAAACACTATTTTACTACTCTTATATTAATTTACTTATTTTACATACAGAGGACTGAAAATCCTCGTGTCATCAGTTCAAATCTAGTTCCTGGCATATGATTAATATCATTTCATTTACTAGTCTTATGTGTAATTTATAAAATTTTTATTATTATCACGACATTGATGCAGTAATTTTAATCATGATATTATAGAATTTTCGTCCAATTAATTCCACTAGAAAAAAAAATTTTCCTTGTGTGTCTGATTCTTGAAACACAGTTTCCGATAAATTATGAAATAACTTTTATTTTGATAATTAATCGTAAAGCATTTCGTGCATTAAAACTTACCATTATTTATTGTCATCCGAAATTTCAAATCCTCTTCTTTCTACGAACAAACGTTCTTTTAAAAATCCCACATCGAAATGTTGTATCAAACGGTTAGATTTGCGCATCTGGGCCATAATTGGACTGGAATCTCGTGGGGCCTGACAGTTTTTTCCGCTCTCACCAATGGTGGGCTTGACGGTTTTCAGTTCAAAGTTGTTTTGAAATTTCAACAATTATTCTCAAAAAAAAAAAATGAAATTTCAACAATTAATGGCATCAAGATTCCACCAATTACCATTTATAATATAGACAAATATGATTGAACTTAAAACTAACACAGATCTGGCAAAGGCTAAGTTTATTTTTCCTAGAGAAATAAATTATAAATTGCTATTCTACTAACAAGCCTTGTTGCATTAACATAAATGAAATAAAGTTATTGAGAATCACATATAAGATCGCATCCGAGGCCTGGTTATTGACTGTGCGCCGTCAACGTATATGGTTGTACCAGTCATATAGCGTGAACCATCACTGATTAAGTAGATGACAGTCGAAGCCAGATCATTTTTAACGTCCAGCCATCTGTGCATTGGTGCCGCCTCCTTGACCAACTTCATTGCCCTCTCCTGGCCCACTGTAATTGGATATTCGTCTTGTAGATACAAGCCACGGGCAATACCATTAACCCTGATCTTGTGTTTCCCAATCTCCATTGCCGCTGTCTGAAAATAGTATGGAACAAATTAGAACAGTGTAATACAAAAGATTAAATAGAAATGTGTCAGATTTTTTAATGTTTATATGATGGAGAAGCAATCAAATATAGAAAATAAAAGAGCTCTTAATACTAAAGTTCAAATTCAATAGAAACATCGAGACACATACAGCAGATTTTCTGACAGTGCTACGAAAAAATGTGAGAGACCTATATTTCTAAGCACATAAGGCCAAATTCAGAAAACGCAGAAAAGTCTACACTTCAAAGCCAAACTAACCCCATGACATTGTACTTTCCAAAGGGCATGAGGCATAGAAATGAGATGCAGTTAACATTCTCCAACTTCACCCAACAAAGTTGAGTCCGCCAACTAAAAGAATTCATTTTTGCCATTGAAAGAAGTTGCCAATTTTCCAGAATAATAATGATACTAAAATATCACATTTCCCTCATTATGACCATACACTGCTCAATTGTGCATTAACTTTTCAAGTTAAACAGCCCAAATATGATCATATTAAAAAAAAAGAGATCACAAGCTTCATACAAAACTTCTCAGAAAAATGGAATTACATGCTTCACACAAAACTTATCAACTAAAAAACTACTCCAAATGAGATGTTGAGTAATGCCAAGGCCAACCCTGACTCAAGGGTTTATCACAGGGTTCATGATGATGACTATCCTTAATATAATGCGCTTCAATTCAGAGCAAAACGTGTTGGTAAAAAGAATATATGCAAAAATGAAATGTGGTCCTTTTGGATTGTACTTACCCTAACTAACTGATGGATACCTGCTGCACATGCACCATATGCAGCAGCTCCAGGATAAAGTCCTCTCTCAGCACCAATTATAGAGGTTAAGAATACGATGGAACCTCCTGCCTTGGACTCTTTCATTCTTCTGCCAACAGCCTTTAACAGGAACCATGAAGCCATAAAATTAATATTCACTAATTTTTTGAACTCATCCTCAGCTAATTGTAGAGGGTCTTGCATTTTTCCTGTTTCACAAGATCAGAAGTCAGAAGTTTGCCTACTCAAAAGCACATTGGATCAGCCTCAATATAATAAAATAAAAGATAAAAAGAAAAATCAAGTGGAAATAAAAATTTAAGAAAAGCAACTCATATTGTTAGTCCAAGAGTCATCTCGCATTGTTAGTTGCTTATTGATAATCTTGTTACTTTCTTACCACATCATTTTGTTCTCTTCAATGCAAGCAAATCCTGAGTTCTGTAAATTTCACTGTCTCAAATCAGGAAGTTAGAAGTTATCATTCTTGTTTAAGTGGTGATGCAGCATATTGCCAAATTCCTAATTCTATGAATTTTATCAACATGAATCAGGAAGGTTGAATCCTTTATATTTCGATTTAATAATAATAGAATCAGCACAGTTGAAAAATCACAATCAGTTATGATCCTAGATAGCACGTTTTTAGACATCTGACTCGAAATCTGAATTATAAACATCTTTTTCTAACCTATCATTTCCGTTGATAAGTACTTGGGGATCCATCTTTACAAAGTGTGCCAAAAACCATCACTTTAGAGGTCCAAACACAAAAACCAATGCTTCCTTAAAACAGTAGGGTGGTACGTTAAAAGCACCACCAAAATTTTAAAGCTCAATCACTACATGTTGAGAAAGGTAAAGTTATTTGATGATATCACCAATATGTTCGATAAAAGTCCCAAGCAAGTCTAAGTCATAGGAACAACAAGGCAAACATGTGTCAAATGAAAAATGTATCACAACAGAAAATGGGAATTGCAGCTAATCATTTTATATAGAAGAGGAAATATTTGACTGGGGACTTGAACTTGTATCATCAACAAAGCTGAGGGCACAAGCCCACCACTAAAAACCCAGCTAATCATTTTATATAATACAAATTTTTTACACTAACCAATCATTTGAGTCTCATCATAGTCTCAAAATTTCCACCAAATATTAAAATAAGAATAAACATTCCCGATGGCACAGGTGACATTAACACTTTAGTCTAGATAAAAGTAAATTCAGTGTTAAAAAAAATAAAAAAGTAAATTCAGTCAACAAAATCACAAAGAACACACACACCTTCGTAAGTGTAACAATGCACAAAAGCATCCAAATTCCCCAAAATCTGACATGCCTTATCGACTGCCTCATCAAAAGCTCCTTCTCTGTCCTCTTCCATGTCCAATCCCACTACTACAACTGGCTGGCCACCCTTCAACGAACCCATCATCTTCTCAGCAACACTACTAAGACGCCTCTCATTTCCCATCAAGACCAATCTGGCACAACCCAGAAACTTAATTTAAAAAAAAAAAAATTAATCGTTTTAATCCCACGCACACAAATGAACAAACACAGGAAAAAAACCCAGAAACAAAATAAGATTTTTCATTGATTCGTGAGTTTTAAATAGAACCTGCAACCCCGTTTGGCTAAATGGAAAGCAATGTTTTTGGAAATCTCATCACCATCAGAAGTCAACAATACTCTCTTTGCTTGATTCTCCATTCTCAGAAACAGGCTGCAAATATGAAATCAAAATCCCATCAGATGCAATAATAATAAATTAAAAAAAAAGAAATTGGAAACGGTTGAAAGAGAGTGAGAAATCAGACATAACAGGAACAAACCTTATAAGAAGCTAAACAAAAAATCTGGCACTAGATTGAAAGACAAAAGTCGTACAATTTTGTAACTCACACAAAATTGCATGTTATCTATTCTTCGCTTTAAATAGGAAACAAATCATACGAATGCGTGAAACAACACGACAGCAACTATAAGCACCGCTGTTTCCAAGCTTTACCCGGGTAACTGTATGTCTCTATCCACGTTTTGTGCGCCCACCCCTTCAACGAGAGACCAAGGTCACCACCACATGATTTTACTCCAATACAGACAGGATCATGTTTGGTTTAACTAACCGAACTTGAGAGTTGGGATTTGTTTTTGGCGTCTACGTGTCGTGTTTTTATTGGTTGAAAAAAGTTTTTGCCTGAGGTAAGCCGAGGGTCCGATGCCGCGAAAGCGACAAATTAAAAGATTGTTGTAATTTTGTCGTGAAATTTAAAGGTTGGAATGGAAACTTGGAAAGTGACGTGCAATTGCAAAAGTGCAATGAGAGCGATGCTGCGATGGCTTCAAAAACAGATGAATGAGGTTTTTTTTTTTTAATATATATTGATATTACAGTGAGAAATATATTGATATTTATAATAAAAAATTTATTAAAATTTTTATCATTAATGAGATTATTGAATATAGTCTATATATTTTATCTTCACTATTAAGGAAGAAATTTCAATCAAACAGAAGAATATTAATTTTATTTTGAAAAAGAATCGAGTTCCAACAAAACTGAGAGTCGAACTTAAGCACTCAAAGTTAAAGACCTGTCATGTCACCAATGGAGTAAGAGTCCATTATGAATTAGTCGAATATTGAAGAGAAACTTCCCAAATGGTTTTGTTGGTTCACATTTTGTGGTTTGAGCTCCTACAATTAATTGGTTGTTGCTATTGTTGGCACTTGAATTAATTCAAGTCAAAAGTTAACGCTTGGTATTGAGTTCTCCATATGAATTTTCTTGGTGAATCTGAATCACATTTTTAGTCGTCAAACAGTTGATCCACACAAATATTAGACTGGAAAAGAGAGGGTCATGACATTGTTTAATCCATAGCTTGGCTGTTTGCACCGGTCAAAAAATAAAATTTTTATTATTGTTAAAAAAAATTTTATAATAATTTTTTCCTTACATATAATTACATTACATATATAAAATATAATTATGATGAAATTATAACCAATAAAAAGGAAAAATTGTTACCAATAATTAAAAAATATATATTTTACATCGCTAGCACGTCCACTAATCTTTTGTTTTTAATACTGATTACACATTAGATTACTGATCATACATCAGACATTTATAAATATTATTTCTACAGGCAAATATACTGAGACTATAATATTATATTAAATGTCATAGCTGTAACTCGAACCAAAACGTTCAAAAAATACATTCAATAATCTATGTTAGGTAAGGAGAGTCAATCTAATAACGATATACATTTGAACGAAAGTTATTTTGTTGTTTTTCATTAGCACATGTTGTAGGGACGAGGCTATATGTTGGTCCAAAATTTGTGAAAATTTTTCAGTTTTATTTATAGAAATGTCATTATATACTTATTGTTATTGTTGTATTTACCGAAAATTTGTCACTCCAGTAATTTAATAATTCATAAGTTTACCATTCCATTTAAATTTAAAAACGGACCATGTAAATTTAATTTAAAATCCAACCATACCCTTTAAAGCTACTTTTGTTTTCTACCTTCTGTTTTTTCTTTTTAATTTAATAATATGCCCCTGCCTCATTTTAAACTAAATAATTTTAATCTTAAAATCCAAAACCCAATAATTATTTATTATAAAAAATAAAAAAATGAAACCAAAGTCCAACAATAATTAAAATAGATTGAAAATAAATTAACCGCAAAATAAAATACACGTTTTATTTATTAATTATTTACATAAGTACAACAACAAAGAAAACTAAAATTGTAATCCATTCCTAGTCTATTTAAATTCCTAACAACTTCATGTAGTAATTTAAAATATCAATTAAAAAGAAAGAAAAATTTTGCCTACTCTAAAATAAAATTCCTAACTTCGTCCCTATCTTGTTGATGGTGAAATGTTGATGTCATCATCTTGTATGTGATTGAAATCAGTTTCCAAAAAATAAAAATAGTTATATATAAAGCTACTTTTAAGTTTAAGATGCGATGTTTTTTATATTGTGTAAGTGAAATGAAAATAATGAAAATATTATTATTGACTTTTTTATTTAATTATTTTGAAGATTTCATTATTCAATTCATGACAATCTCCAACCAACATATAATTTCAGGACATTAAAAAAATTGCATGATATTTGAATTAGGCCCTTTTATAATTAATCATATTATGTACCGTCACAAGTTAGACATAATTATAAGTTATCTTATGATTAAATTAATTATTAGAGTTCACAATTGATGATAAATAGAATTGGGTAATATTTATTTTTATAATCAAGTACTGATAAAATTTATTTAATCTTATAGGCACTGCTTTTACTGTAATATCAATAATTAATCCTAAGTTAGTTATAATTTGTACACCACATATTTGATAGGTTTTTAATACTTAATCATAGAATTCGATCTGCTGACTAAAGTGTGCCAACATAATGATTGTGTTGAAACTAGAAGACTGAGAAAAATTCATTATGGGTGCATTTGACATTCTATGTTGTATTGCATTATGATATATTGCAGTAGAGTGTATTAAGTTGTAATGCATTATCATGTTTAGTGCAATATGGACTATAGAATATATAACAATATTTTATATTATTATTTATATTACTATTAATTTTAAATTAATATTATTTAAATTTATCAATATTGAAGTATTTATTCTTAATTATATTAATTTATTTAAAAATAATTAATTTTTATATATTAATTATTGTAATATAATCAAATAATGTAATATTTTATCATATTTTTATATATCATTTAGGTACTTATTATTAGTTGTATTAAATTGTTAAATATTAATCAATTTTTATATATTAATTGTATAATATAATTAAATAATGTAATTTATATATTATTTAAGTATTAGTATAAGTTATATTAGATTGTTAAATAATAATTAATTATTATAATATAATTATTATAATATAATTATATAATATAATATTATTATAATAAAGCAATACAATCTAATGTTACGAGGGGTGCCAATCACACTCCATATGACAAAAAAAATTCCACCACAAGAAAAAATTACGCTTTTTGTGTTATTTATTTATTTATTTATTTTTTGTACTCATTTCAGTTATCATTATTTGTGTTGAGAAGATTATTACAAAAAACTAATAACAATAAAAAAAGATGTTATTAAATTAATTTGATAGTTGATATATCAATTTTATTAACAATGTGGTATAAAAACTTGTTCCGAATTTGAAAAAAAAAATATATGTATTGAATTTATTCAAGAATATTATCTTAGAAAGTATATGATCACTGCAAGAAAAGTACTCATTTTCGACTAAACTTTTTCAATAATAGTTAAATATGGTTGGTAATAGGGCAATTTTCAGCTGTAAAAATCAAGACATCGAAAAAAAACTAAAAGCTATATAGTTTTTTTAATGACAAGAACACTGCTGAAAATAACTTTAAAATTGGTCGATAATAAATTTATTTTAACGAGAAATTTTAGCGTCATCTATATTTTTAACCACTGTAATTAACCTTTGGAAATGTATAATTATTTTCTACCATTTCAAAAACATAGTCGAAAATAAAATAATATTTTCAAATATTGTAATTTTTTGTCAAAAATAGAAAAATATTTGTAACCTTAACTAAGAGTTGGTTGAATAAACCATTCAAAGGATATAAAATTTTAACAGAAAAATATTTTTCACTATTATAACTTGTAAGGTTGGTCAAAGCAAAGCTACGGGGCGAGAAAATATAATATAAAATTAGATGTCATCTAAAAGAAAAGTAATTGTAAGTTTTTTTTTTCATAGTTTACTATTTTTTTAATCAACCATGAACTAGATAATTAAATAACTAATTAAATAACTAATTAATTTATGTACTTAATTTAAAATAAAATTAACTTCTGCAATGCACATAGAATTTGAACCCTCAACCAAAAAAAAATGTATGAAAGTGCCTAGCACTTGACTAAGAAGTAATTTGCAATAAATTATATATTAAATAATTATTAAAGTATTAATTTTTTTTTTCTGAAGGTTTTTCTAGGTGCAACAATAGAATTGAATTACCTTATATAACTTATAAGATACCATTGATTGATTACAACATAGAAATAATGTACAATGTCTTACAATTAAACATCAATCAACTTCGAAATAGCATTGTAGCTCAAGAAAACTCTATAATATTTGTGATCGCATTCAATCTTATAAACAAACTTGAAATTTACGTTATTGTTTAAGTCTCGGTTGTATTAATCATTATCATTGAATCAATTTAGAGATTGATTATCGAACTAATTGGTATTTTATAGTTAAGCATTTAAAGAAATAATGTCTATGATTGATCACGATTATTGTTGAATCAATTTGGGGACTATCTAATTTTGAAATTAATGTAATTATCTAGTGACAATTTTAATAAATAGAGTTTAATAATTTTTATAATTGTATTATACTCTTAATTGTGTATCGTGGAGCATATACTTCATACTTAACATTTATTGCATATATTAAAAAACATTAGATAATTAGCAATTAACATTTAATTGTAGTTGAAATATTGTTTATTAAATTAATCTAATTGTCTACGAACGGTCATACAATTAATTTCAACATATAATAAGAACTATTGGTATAATTTATTTATATTTTGAAACATAGCTTAACTATTAATTATTAAAACTAATATAGCTTCATAGTTTTTGTGTCAATATCTATTTTCATTTTTGTTTATCTTATTAATTTGTCATTTAAATTTAAAATATATGTTATAGATGTTCTATCAATCAATTTAGGCTAGAGAGTAATTAAACAATCTAATTAATCACATAATAGGCATTATATAATTGTTCAATTATAACAAACTTTAAATTTGCATTAATATGATACGAAGTTTTGTTTTGCAATTAATCGAATCATATGCTAATAATTTTCAATGTTTATCAGTATGAAATAACTAATTTAGGATAAATAAAATAATTGATCGATTTTTTTTAATTTGAATATTTTGTATTGTCTCTAGTAACCGTTTGGTCCACTTAATTACTATAATGCCACCTAACTAAAGTTTTTAGTGTAAATGATCTGTTTACTCTAACCTGCCTTCTCCGTTCTCTCTAAAAATCTCTCAATCAGCCACCAAATTCTATCCACTAATAGAACAAATAAATAAAAAAAAAGCCACGGATATTAAGTGCAATGAATGAATTCATCTCCTTTTCTTTTGTATTATCCATATGTCCAAAGCTTTCAACTCTATTTTAGGGTCATTTTCTTAATTCTTTTGAATTAAGCTTTATAGAATTTGGGAAGATGTTTTTAGATATTTATTAATTTTTTTCCATCACCTTTATTTTCTTAAGTTTGACATCAATTATTGTTGGCCTGACTCACAAGATTGGTTTGAAGCATTTTTTGTCAGGTTGTTTGGTGAGAATTATTTGATTAATTGTGGTTTGTAGGTATGAATTATTATTATTATTTTTTTATGTTTTTAATTTATTGGATTTTAATTCATGATTTATTTTATAACAAGTGAAAGAGACATTAATTAGGATAGATTCATTTTCTTGTTTAGTATATAGGATTTTCTACTTTATTTAATTGTATTTTAATTTTTATGCATGGAATCAAGAGCCTAAGAAGAAAAAATTATGATATTCAACTTTCCCAAGAATTAAGCTGCTCAATCCACGTTGATTCTATCTTTTATCAATACCAAAATATCATTGTAGTGGTGCCGTGTAGCTTTTAGTGTATTATATTTTATTTAAGTATTTGTCAAGGATTCAATGATTAATCTACATTGATTTTATCTTTAAACAACACTAAGTCATTATAGTAGCGTTGTGTATTTTTAAGTCATTGTAGTAGAGTCATGTAGCTTTTGATGTATTATTTGTATTTTGTTTAAGCCACACATGTATTTGTTGAAATTATTTATAAAAGAATATATGCACATGTATTTGTTGAAATTATTTATAAAAGAATATCTGTCCATTGATTCATTGATTTTTTTTTCTAGAGGCAATTAATAAAATCAATTTCAACCATATATTTGTCTATCAATTAATTCATTGATTTTTTCCCTAGAGGCAATTAATAAAATGATCATTTTAGCTATGAAGTAGAATAAAATGAATTTCGACAATCATCTTCTTGAAAATACTAAAATTCAATTAGAAACATAATTTATTCCAACTAACATAACATATTTTCAATTTCATAATCAATTAAAACTAATATTTTTCGACTGTAATTTGTTTATTTTTTTTCAATTGTGTTTGTCCCTGAAAAATATTATATTTTTAACAGTAATTGGTTAGTTGAAATTGATTTGCCAATACAACCGCTAGAGAAAATAAAAAATACTCTTTTTTAGGGGTTAAAGTGGTCATAAATGTTAGTCATTAGTCGTATGTCCATATTAATTTTCAATCTATATTTATGTATTTATGATGCTTAATTTCGCTCGAAATAAGTATATTTATGGTGGCTGATTGGAAAAAAATGTATTTCTAACCTGGGTACTAGCAACTATCAGTGACTGTCTATGGCCAGTGGAAAAATACTTTTTCAACATCATAACACTTGTTTCGCCATTGGAAAAATACGTTTTCAACAACATAACATTTGTTTCAACTGTATTCAGCAGTCAGAAAAAATTGTTTTTCTTGTAGTGATTACAAAGTTCAGTTCTAATAATTTTTTAAGAAAGTAGTTTTGGGACTAAATAATTGTATTTTTTTGTCAGTAAATTATCACTATTGCATGTATCCATTCATATGATTCCAAATTAACCGATTTAATTGGATGTGTTTACCACGACTAGACTGATAAACAAAATTATTAGAACGATGAGGCAAAAGGCCAAGAAAACATCCGCTGAGTTCATTTAATTGAATTAAATTCAAAATAAAACTAAAACGTTTGCCACGAAGTCCATGGTGAATTTTTCATTTGAATTTTCTCTGTATATGAATCACATCTTGGTCGTCAAACTGTTGAGTGTTGCCCCACAAAGATTCGATTAATTCAAAGAGAAAAGTCTCTTGCGTCCAAACTAAACTAATCTACAAGTTGATGGAAAGTTCGTTTCTTTTAGTGAAATTTGAAGGTTTCTTGGAAATTAAATTTCTATGTTAGGTACTTAAGTTAAATATGTGACCCTTTTTTATATGTTCTTTTGGTCACTTTGTATTTTAGGGATAAATGAAATTACTGGAAAAAAAATTTTGGAAAAAAAAAAAGAGTTTGAATGCCCTACATTCAATTCATAACAATGTCTAACCAAATATATTTTCTAGGTCAAATCTTAGTATAGGGTTTACAATCTATAACACGATTTGTTAACTCCGAAGTCAACGCTTAGTCGGCCTAGATTTGAAAACTTTTGTTTAAGCTTTTAAGGTTATTAGTTATTATAAATATTACCATTCATATATCTTTACATAATTGCTTTTGTAAGTAAATTAATTTACAAACTTGAAGCATAAGTTTGAGTTATTTTCAAGATCATTCACCTCCTCTTTTTTTTTTTTTTTTCAGGTTATTGCTTAAACAATTACCTTTGATTTTCAATTATTACAAAACTATCCCATAATTTAATTATTAGAGGTTTGCCTATCTAGTTTTAGAACCCCATTTTCGTCCCTTTCCTAATTTCTTAATCTTTATTTCTCTCTTTCTTTCTCTTATGTACACAAATAGGTGAAGGCAAAGAATTGAGCACATATCATAAATTTATTGTTTTTAATTTTATTATTTTTTAATTTAATTCACAAGATTAAGGTGAAGTTTCTTCAGACGACTCTGCAAAAAATTACTAGCTTTTGCCTCTCGTCAAATCGAATACCATAAGAAACGTAGAATTAGGATAATCTCTTGAATTGAGCTCAAATTTTATGTCATGTGTTTTTTTAGTAATAATGTATAATCAAGATTTAACTATTTTTATTAGTTATTTATTTATATATTAAAAATGTTAAATGGATGACAGAATTATGAATTTATATTAAAATTTTGAATTTATTGAAAGAATATCAGATTTTCAGTTATAATTAATAATAAAACCATGGCTCTATTAAAAATTAATTTTCAGTTATAATTTCATGTTTAGAAATATTTTATTTATATTAAAAGTATATTATTATTAATAATAAGAAAGCGATGGCTTCAAAGAGGATGAAAAGAGAAACTTCCCACGAGGCTTTGTTGTTCACATGTGGAGTTTGCGTTCTAGACGGTTGTTGTTGACGGTTGAATTGAAGTCAAAATAAAAACTTCGGCCATCGAAGCCCATGAAGTAGGTAGTGTATGACTATGTTCACAACTTGGCGAATTTCTTGCTGAATTTGACTCACAACATTTTCGTCATCAAAATAGTTGTTGGAGGAAGCCCTCAACGTTCAAAATACTCCCACTATTCAAATTTAATTTGATTGAAGATTTCTTGGTAAATTCCAATGGGATTTTTTTTAAACACTAATATTTTTATTATTATTATTATTATATATCTATATTGTTTGTGTGTGCACGCGCAGGTGTTTCAATCATGAATTCTTGATTATATTAATATCATGATAAATTAAAAAATTAAAAATAAATTACAAACTCCAATATATTATATTATATTCTGTAGTGTATTAAAATCATTTTTTATCTTATAATTTATTCCTGACTTTATATATATATAACACACACACACACACACGGACACTCTCATAGTCTTATTGGCATTTTCTTTTTTATTGGTTACTAGCTTACTGCCTACTAGTGGTTAAAAAAAAACGGCAAAAATAATCTAATTTTGAAAAATTATAATATATATGGTGAGTGGTACATTTGCAGAGAAAGTCATAGATGGAACGGTCCCTCTAATCAAATTGCATCACTTGTTTTAATTTTTTTTTTAATGTCTTTTACTTTGTGATTTGGTCATTTCAAAAATTCTTGTATGGATTTATGTCAAAATTTTATGGAACAGTCGCATAGATGATGTGGTGTCCCTGTCTTGTTTATATAAGAATTTTTTAACGTATTGTACACACAATCAATCAACAGAATGAAAATTTTTTATGATGTTGACATTAATAAATTATTAGCCACTAGGGGTGGTGGCGGTTTTAAAATTAAAAAAAAAATATCGGGAATCGAACCGACTGAGTTATATTTAATAAAAAAATCGATCAGTTCAATTTAATTTGAAATTAAACCGAATCAAACCAAACTATTTCCACTCTGAGTGGCCACCACACCTATACACTTATTATTAAATATAAATTTACAAAAATACTTTGCCTCTCTTTCAGTTTCATGTCCAAACAAGATACTGGGGTTTAATCACCGGCTTCTGGGGCAGCTGATTCATGACGGCAGTGAAGCACAGCATGCGAAAATTTAGCGATGGATTGAAAATGAGCTCTGAATCGCGCGAGATATGGGTTTAGTGATTTAGCCGATGAAGCAAAAAATTAGGGATTTTGAAAGGTAAAGTGATAAGGTGTAACCTCTTCATTCGGTAACCTTTTATTTTTTATATTTAATTATTTTTTATTTAATTTTGTTAAATTTAAAATCACAACCGTTGGATTCAAATTAGCTGAATCCAATGGTTTAGACCCACCTCCTGTATCATAAAGGAGATTTCACCTTCTGTATTGTAGCTAAGGCCATGGATTTATGTCAAAATTTTATGGAACAGTCGCATAGATGATGTGGTGTCGCTGTCTTGTTTATATAAGTATTTTTTTGGGTATTGTACACACAATCAATCAACAGAATCGAATATTTTTTTATGATGTTGACATTAATAAATTATTAGCCACTAGGGGTGGCGGTTTTAAAAATTCAAAAAAGAAAATTGGGAATGGGAGCATCTGAATTATATTTAATAAAAAAATTGATCGGTTTAATTTAATTTAAAATTAAACCGAACCGAACCAAATTATTTCCACTCCCAATGGCTACCACACCTCTGCACTTATTATTAAATATAAATTTAACAAAAATGAATGATTTGATAAAATCTCAACACTTTCTCACTTCTCAGAGAAGTCATAAGGGAAATTTTTCACTACGATGGCTTTTGGCTAGAAGATGCACCAAGAGATCTCGCACGGCTCATTTTCTTGTAATAGTAACTCGTACATATTTAAATCACACCCTTGTTCAAGTATTATTAGGATTTGATTTAGATTTTAGATTCGTTGACAACACCATCGCAACAAGGGATCATCACCAAAGTAAAGGTTAAAGACGAAATCTAAGTTTATATCTCTTAAAAGTTAAAACCAAATTCACTTTTTTACACAATAATGACGTGCTATAATTAATAATAACATGAAATAATTGGACTCTAGTTGGGCTTGCAAAATACTGCGTGGTGATCGTACCATCATTGTCGTGTGCTCATTATTCTCATGACTTCTTATCTAATCACACCCTACTCGAAATAGTAATTTAATTAACAACATTATCGTAAAATTGTAATGAATAAGTGCTAAAATTATGCGTAGTTACATTATCATTAATATTTAATTTGTTTATAGGAGATGGAGAATGACACTTTGATCCCTCTTATAAATTATTTTCATCATTTAGGTCTCTGATAAATTTTTAATATTCATAAGGATGGCAATGGGCCGGATCTGATTCATGATCCACGTTATCTGAATCCGAAATTCAAAATTGATAGGTCTAAAACAGATTTCGAACATATATGGATCTAAATGTACAAATCTAAGACGAATTTAGAGTAGATAAGCACCTAATTTAAAATATGTGTCCACGTCCATATTAAATTAGAAGACTTTTAATTTAATTTTATTGTTAAAAGTATTTAATTGTTAGTGGTTTACTACTTATATAATCAAATTAAATTTATATCTAGCTTACTAAAATCAATATCACACTTATAAGATACGATATTTTTTAGTTTTATATGAAATTCAAAATTTTCTTCATAATTTTAATTGCATGAATTATGTGTTTAAGTTGATATTCGTCTTTTTTTTCCCTTTCAATTTTTGTTGCTCCCTTATTTTTCTTATCAGGTTTTAGAGTAAAATAACAATAAATTTGTTAATATTCTCTTATAATCTATAAAATTTTGAAATTAGTTCGTTAAAAATTTAAAATTGATAAATTCTTGACGCATTTGGAATAGGTCTGAATCTTTTTTTTTGAATCTAAATATGAAACAAAAATCATAAATTCATGATAGATATGAAGCATATATGAATATCAATTTTTATTACAGATCTAAATTTAAAACAAAGTAGATCCAACTCATATTTGCCTCCATTGTCACCCCTAAACATTCAATTCCATCCTTAATAATTATTGCTACATAAAAATTGTCACGAGGCCTAAAGGCCCAAGCCCAAAACATAAGGTCTGTATATATTTATGGTGGACCCAAGCCACTACACTGGGGTATCCACTATGGGTTGTGATTTGAAAGGCGCGCATACACACATATGTGTTTGAGGCTCAATGTGCATTGAACCCTTGACCCACAAAGAAATACCTTGTATAACGGGCTGGTGGAGAACTCAAGATCATAAAAAACTCATGGCAGGATTACTGACTTAAATCTGGCGCAAAACTGATACCTAAGCCCATTAAGCCTCTTGAAATCGTAATTTCTAGACTCAACCTATGCTTAACACAATTAGATAAATTAATAGGGTAACTCAATCTGTAAAGGAGCTACAGTTCTTTCTAAGAAAGAAATATAAACTTTTTTATCACTAAAACAGAATAAGATCACGATATTATCCCTTTTCTATGAGGATTTCGTTTATTTTATAGGACTAGGGTTATACCATCGATGAAGTATATAAATATAGACTTTATTCACAAATTGACACAAGAAGATTCACCCTAGCAATCTAAGCTTTAGTTATTCCATGTAACCTTAAGCCATTAACAATAATCTTTTAACCTACAATCTCCATTAATCAAAATCACCATAAAAAAAAACCCAACCTTAAGCCATAAGTAACTCCAAAACATCATCCTTGCTATTCGTTTATTACCATAAGACCTTATCTGATTAAGAATAGGCCTATATTTTTTATTAAAGCCATCAAAACCCTCAAATCATATCTTCTTTGTAAGTCATAGTTATAGCCATATTAGGTTAGGTCAGCCACTAAAACTTTCCAAAAATATTGTCCAATACCATAAACACATTCGAAGTCCTACAATCACATCTTTTCAGTCACTAAAACCCTTAAACACTACTTCTAAAGTCAAGGTCATAATTAGAATTTTTATTAGTTTACAGTTGTTTTTTACAGTCATATTAGTCCCAAGATACCGATACAAGATTCTCTCTTATTCATTTTAATCTGCTCCCATACTACCACTCTTAGCAGGCTCTTTTCTATTCCAAAAGGGGCCAATCTCTTCAAGTCAGCAAACCAAAAGTCAAAGTTGTAATAAGGGTATATTTTGGGCACACTAACGTTTAGATACACCTTCGGACTTGAAGCTTCGAACCATACAACAGAATTAGGTGGATCATAGACCAAGCCTGAATTTCAATCTGGCGCAATCCTATCCTACCGAAGGGGACCTTTTAGCCAATCTAGAAGTGACTAATGATCTATCAAAAAAAAAAAAGAAGAAGAGGTGACTAATGAAATCCCTACCCAAACAACAGTAAAACTATGAATATAAAAAATTCACTATTGAATAGTAAATATGAAGTTTTTAACAAATAAATTAAATAGTTTTTATTTGTAGAAATATCAAATAATCAATTTATAAATGAAAAAGCCACATTTACCATTTAACAATATATTTTTTTGTTAATATTTTAACATCAAAGATGAAACATGTAATAAAAATTTTATTAGAAAACCTAATTGATAAAAGCAATATCTAAGAGGGATCAAAGTATCATTTTTCCTTTATTTATAACTCTAAGTGTATCCTTTTTAGTTTTTAGTTTTGTTTTGGTGAATAGTTTTACAAGTCAAAATCAGTCAAATGTTAAGTTTAACTGTATTACTAATTGCATGAACAACAAGTTGACATTTTTGAATTTGCAAAAATCAAAATATATTTACTTCAATTTTTAAGGTGTTATTTTCTCCTAAAAAATTACAATAATAAATTTAGGAACACAAATCTCCTTAAGATCCTTAAGCACCTTTTTCCTCTATCAAGAGGAGGTTCAATGAATCAGATTCATAAACACTTTTCCTTGAGGAAAATCTGGTGACAACAACAATTATAATAATAATATTGCTATAAACAGTTGTGGGTATAAGCACATTTATATAAACCAAAAACCAATTATGAAAATATTACGTGGGCCTTATGATGCTTTTGTTGGATTATTTAATCCAATAATGTTGGATCTTTAATCTAACGTTGGGTTTTTATGTGAATAATTATGTGTTGTGGACTGTCATATAAGGTTAAGCCCAATTAAAAGTGATCTAATAAGGTTTTCAGTAATATGGGCTTTAATGTATCTAATAGGGTATGGGCCATTAATGTGTAAAGACCTAATGATATTCTAATTCTATGATGGGCAGAATTAGGAATACCTAGTGACAACAGGATAAGTTGTCTATATAAGTGGTTATGGTCCCCAGGTCACACGTATCTTTCTATTCTTTCTGACATCCCATTATCAGATAGAGTGCACAGAGAGAATTAAAGGGCTCTCTAGGATATACGTGCTGATCTGGAAGGCTAACCACACAGATCTAGAGGATATTCAGCGTTATGGATTCAGGTACGCTTCCGCATATTCTGTTATTGATTCTTGGTGATTTAACATGAATGTTCCTGGGTTTATATGTGATGGTTTTCACAAAAAGGATTTATTCTAACAAGTGGTATCAGAGACTCTTCATGTTGAATTATTGAGAATCCATGTTCTTGAATTTAATAATTTTGGTATTATTAAGTTTGAGAATAAATTTGTATTGTTTAGATTAAAATTGAGTATTAAGGAAATCAAAATTCAGAATTTTAGAAAATTTTGTTCTTGGAAATTTGGCATCCGGTTTCTTAGTTTTAATTTATGGCCATAGATACAGATCTCAAATTCGGAATTAAAGGATATGTAAAATTCATGAATTTGAAAACATGGCTTTCTGTTTGTTTAAGATCTGGAAATTTGAATTTGTTGGAAAATCAGATCTTGGCCGGATTCAGCAAGATACATATTTACATATATATGAGAAGAATTTAGACCGGCAAATCTTAACAATTCATAGCCATCGCGCGGCTGTTTGGTTACATGCAGCAAATCGCAGCACCATGCGCAGCTGTTTCGCAGCAGCAAAGACGCAACACCTTACGTGGCTACTGGTGCGCGATCTGCCCGATTGGTGGTACGCGATCTGTGCTGCTAGCTCGCGTGATTCACAATGCTGGCTCGTGCACCACGTTGCTGAAAATCGATTGCTGCTGCTGCTGTTGCTCGGGCTGTGGTGCGCGATCTCGCTGCTGGCGCTCATAGGCCGCGCTGAACAGGTAGAGCCGGGGCTGAAAGCCACGGCAGAAAGAGAAAGCCGCTGCTCGAAGAAGAATAAAAAAAAAAGGTTTCGGGCAGGGTTTCTTTGACCCAAACCGCTTTTGAGGATTAAAGTTTTTTTGTTGTTTGGATACGGGTCGAACAGTAACGACCCGATAAGCCGTTGAACTGTCAATAGTCAGCCATTGACAGTTGACTTTGACCCAAAAAAAAAAATTTTTAAAGGGTAATTTTTGGTACAATTTTAAATTCAAATATAGGTGTTTGGTTATATGTATTTTGAGATAAATTAATTGAAGCAACATGTCGCCAAAGTGACCTCTCTTGTGAAAATTAATTTATTTTGGAATATAAACGGTTTTGTACATGTAATTTTTGTGAATATCGAACGGCCCAAAGGAAGGTCCGTATTTAACAAAGTTGCATGTGCACTTGTGGTAATAAACATGTGATGATTATTCGATTTTACGTGTGAATAATAAATCGGCCCAAAGGAAGGTTTATTGTTTAACATGTTCTTATTATCAGTGTTTGATTGCTACACCAAGATATCACTTGCAAGTTAATATTTTGTCCAAAGATAAGATATTAATGGAGTGCCCGGTATCTTGAGATGGGGTTTACCTTTATTTGAATTTATTATTGTTTTGAGACTTATAGGAGCATGTTTTGATTGTTTAATTGTTCTCTGTTCAGTTATGTCTACTACAAATATTACCGCCAACATCAATTCAATTCCGATGCTAAATGGCTCTAATTTCAAGTCATGGCGAGGGAACCTCTTAATAGTTCTCGGAGTCATGGATTTTGACCTTACGTTAAGGAATGATTCTCCCTCACCTCTTACGGATGAAAATACCCCTGATTATAAAAGGAAAATAGAAAGGTTAAAGAGATCAAATCGCATGTGTATCACGATCATGAGTAGGACCATTCTGGAAGCATTTAGGGGCTCAATGTTTGAAAAGGCAACTACAGCTAAGGAATTCCTTGCAGAAATTGAAAAGAGGTTTGTCAATAACGAAAAGATAGATTCAAATACGCTATTGAAAAATCTAATTTCAATGAGGAATAAAGGCAAGAATAAGGGCAAAATGAGGTACAAGGATAAGGAAGCTGCAGTTACAGCACCTCAAAAGAAACAACAAAAGAAATCATGTGTTTAAGAAGGTACTGGTATTTTCTTTTATGGAGCTGAAGGACATAAGAAGAAGCATTGCACCAATTATCACGCATGGCGTGCTAAGAAAGGGTTGCCTGAATTGCCGAAAATCAAGTGATGGTGAAAGATACATTTATGTGGGTGATGGCAAGACAGTTGAAGTTGATACAATAGGCAAATTTAGATTATTATTAAGAACTGGATTTTATTTGGATCTTGATGAAACATTTGTTGTTCCATCTTTTAGACGGAATTTGATTTCTATTTCTATTTTGGACAAATCTGGTTTCTCTTGTTCATTTGGGAATAGAAAATTCAGTTTGTTTCATGATTCAAAATTGGTTGGTTCTGGTTCCTTGTCAGATTATGATAATCTTTATTTGCTCGATACAATTGCTTCATTTGGAGAATCCCTGCAATTATGTACACAAGGTGTTAAGAGAAAATTAACCAATGAAAATTCAGCTGCGTTATGGCATAAGAGATTAGGTCACATCTCCAGACGGAGAATAGAGAGACTTGTGTCAGATGAAATTCTCGACCCCTTAGATTTTACAAATTTTGATATTTGTGTTAATTATAATAAGGGGAAACAAACCAACAAAAGGAGATTTGAAGCCAACAGGACTTTGGACGTCTTAGAACTCATACATACGGATATTTGGGCCATTCCCTACGGCTTCTTGGAATGGTCAACAATATTTTATGACGTTCATAGACGATTTTTCTAGATATGGCTACATATATCTCCTTCATAAAAAGTCACAATCCTTAGATATGTTCAAAAATTTTAAGGCTGAAGTTGAAAATCAACTCAGCAAAATAATCAAAAGCGTCAGATCTGACCGTGGTGGTGAGTACTATGGTAGATATGATGGTTTAGGTGAACAACGTCCAGGACCGTTTGCTAAGTTCCTAGAGGAATGCGGTATCTTCCCACAGCACACTATGCCGGGTTCGCCTACTATGAATGGTGTTGCTGAAAGATGAAATAGAACGCTTAAAGATATGGTAAGGAGTATAATTTGTCATTCTACTTTACCAGAATCACTCTGGGGCAAAGCGCTTAAGACTGCAGCATATATCCTTAACAGAGTTCCAACTAAAGCGACTGTCAAAACCCCTTACGAACTTTGGACGGGCAAGAAGCTGAGTCTAAAGCACTTACATGTTTGGGGATGTTCAGCTGAGGCAAGGCCTTATAAGCCTAATGAAAAGAAACTGGACTCAAGGACGGTGAATTGTTACTTCATTGGATACTCTGAAAGATCAATGGGGTACAAGTTTTATGATCCCACGACTAAGTCTATTTTCGAGTCGGGAAATGCGCGGTTCTTTGAGGATGTCGAGTTTGCGGGGGGAGATACAGTTAGAGACATCGTCTTTGAAGAGGAACATGCTGATATTCCCACAGGTGTTATTGGCATTAATCAGGGTCTTATTCCTAGCTTTGTTCAAGACACAACAGATCAAGACAATGATGAAGAACCACCTATACCAGAAATTATTCCAGAAGAACAAACTCTTCCACCTCAAGAACATATGCCATTAAGGAGATCCACTAGAGAAAGAAGAAGTGCAGTGCCAGACGACTACATTGTATTTCTCCAAGAACATGAAGTTGACATTGGAGTGATGGAAGATGATCCAATCAATTTCCGTCAAGCCATGGAAAGTTCTAACTCTCAGAAGTGGATTGATCCCATGAATGAGGAGATAAAGTCAATGAAAGACAATGACGAATGGGAACTTGTCCCATTGCCAGAAGGTACGAAACCCATTGGTTGCAAATGGATATTTAAGACCAAGAGGGATTCGAAATGCGATGTGGAGAGGTACAAGGCACGTCTTGTCTCAAAGGGCTTTACATAGAAAGAAGGCATTGATTATAAAGAGACTTTCTCTTCGGTTTCTTCGAAAGACTCTTTCATAATTATAATGACATTGGTGGCGCATTTCAATCTTGAGTTACATCAGATGGATGTGAAGACAGCGTTTCTCAATGGTGAAATTGATGAGACGATCTATATGGTGCAACCAGAAAACTTTGTGTCCGGAGACCCAAAGAATATGGTTTGCAAACTTAAGAAATCCATCTATGGGCTCAAGCAAGCATCTCGACAATGGTATGTCAAGTTTCATCAAGTAATCATCTCGTTCGGTTTTGAGATGAATTTGGTTGATGATTGCATATACTATAAGTTCTGTAGGAGCAGGTACGTCTTTCTAGTTTTATATGTCGATGACATTTTGCTTGCTAGTAACGATATAGGCTTATTGCACGAAACCAATAGACTTCTAGCTAAGAATTTTGAGATGAAAGATCTTGGTGACGCTTCTTTTGTATTAGGCATACAGATACATTAGGATCGCTCCTGAGGTATTCTTGGATTATCACAAAAGAGCTATATCGAAAAGGTTCTCAAAAGATATGGCATGCAAGATTGTAAACCATGTGATACCCCAGTGGCTAAGGGAGACAAGTTTAGTCTAGATCAGTGCCCTAAGAATGATTTTGAGGAAAAGGAAATGCAAAAGATTCCTTATGCGTCAGCAGTAGGAAGTCTAATATATACTCAGGTTTGTACGTGACCAGATATTACTTACGTTACTGGGATGTTGAGCAGATATTTGAGTAATCCAGGAGTAGACCATTGGAAAGCAGCCAAAAGAGTCTTACGGTATTTACAGAGAACAAAAGACTACATGCTCACATATCAGAGGTCAGATCAGTTTGAGATTGTTGGGTATACTGACTCTGATTTTGCTGGATGCCAAGATAGTATGAAGTCCACGATGGGCTATATTTATCTACTAGCTGGGGGTGTTATTTTCTGGAAGAGTACTAAACAGTCTCTTATAGCCTCTTCTACGATGGCAGTAGAGTTTATAGCATGTTATGAGGCATCCAATCATAGAACATGGCTGCGGAATTTTGTCACGGGACTGTGCATTGTAGATGGCATTGATAGGTCACTCAGATTATTTTGTGATAATAAGTCAGCAGTGATGTATTCCAATAACAATAGGAGCTCGACGAAGTCGAAGCATATAGAGATCAAGTTCCTAGTTGTTAAAGAAAGAGTTCAGAGTGGACAGTTGTCTATAGAGCACGTTGGCACAAACTCCATGATTGCGGATCCGCTTACTAAGGGATTGTCACCCAAAATGTTTCTTGAGCACACTGCTCGGATGGGTGTCATGTTGTTAAAGGATATTCAGTTTTAGTGGGAGTTTGTAATTTTAGATGCTCTTGTAATATAGACATTTTTCGGTTATTTCGGTTTTTGGTTATTTAAGGTTATTTTTTTGCAGAAATAAAGTTTTGGTTGTTCACACACTCTGATTTTGGTAAAGTTTGATCTCACTAAGGTAAAAGGTGGACCAATTGGAAATAGGCATGTTAGGATCACATGGCATGAAATTTTCCATGCTACACATCCACATCATGATCCATGTCATTCAGTTGTATTGGCATTGTGACCATTGATGGGTCGAGTTACGAGATTTGTAATGAAGGCCGCTTTGATCCTATGTTGGTATGATTGATGGACGGGATTGGTTATAGATACATTTCGGTAATGACAGTAAGGTTGAGCTCATACGGTTATATTTGCAAAACATAATTATAAGGTTACACATATAGCCCAAGTGGGAGATTGTTGGATTATTTAATCCAATAATGTTGGATTTTTAATCCAACGTTGGGCTTATATGTGAATAATTATGTGTTGTGGACTGTCATATAAGGTTAAGCCCAATTAAAAGTGATCTAATAAGGTTTTCAGTAATATGGGCTTTAATGTATCTAATAGGGTATGGGCCTTTAATGTGTAAAGACCTAATGATATTCTAATTCTATGATGGGCAGAATTAGGAATACCTAGTGACAACAGGATAAGTTGTCTATATAAGTGGTTATGGTCCCCAGGTCACACGTATCTTTCTATTCTTTCTGACATCCCATTATCAGATAGAGTGCACAGAGAGAATTAAAGGGCTCTCTAGGATATACGTGCTGATCTGGAAGGCCAACCACACAGATCTAGAGGATATTTACGCTTCCGCATATTCTATTATTGATTCTTGGTGATTTAACATAAATGTTCCTGGGTTTATATGTGATGGTTTTCACAAAAAGGATTTATTCTAACAGCTTTCATAAGTAGTTTCCAACTCAATTTATATAAGAGAGTCTTTGTGCAACTACTTATGGCCCTTTTATTATTATTAATTTGAAATTAGTAAATTTCTTTAAAAGGACATAAAAATGACTAATAATATATTGCCATATATGGCATAAATGCAAAATTACATCGAGTTCAAATACAAAAATTTGGATCACCTAAGACTATTTGTACAACTTCATGTGAGTTGTGATTGTATTAACGGTGTATCTACTAATTAATAATCAAAATGGGCTGGAATAGAAATGGGAATGAGTTAAAATGAGAATGAGCTGAAATGAGAACGAGAATAATTTATTTACTTAAGCTATATGAATCGGAATCAGAATAGACTATATTTTCATTGATGTGTTTACTTTGTCTTAAAATCAGAGTAAACTATTGCAAATTACTAAAATACTCTTAGTTATTTATTGTCCTTAGTATTATTATTATTATCTATTATAATAATTACAAGAATAATAATAAAATAAGTTGTATGTAATTTATTAGTAAAAAATTATAAAAATATACATTTTTTAGGTAAAAAATTTTATGGGAAGATAGTTAATTTTAATATATGTGTTTGTATTTTGTTAATTAAACTAAGGGTATCTTTGTAAATAAATTCCAACAGGGGTGTTATAAGAATTTTAGAGGGGTGTTAAAAGCTCTCAGTGGAAATATCTCACTATGAGGATCCATAACATAGATCTTTTAAAGAAGAAAAACTAGAATACATCAGAGGTAATACAACCAATTAATGCATGTATGACATGTGTAATTGAATTTAATATAACCACAATTTATATGGTATTTTTTTAAAAAACAAATGCACACATATTATAGCATTATTTACTTATTGTATGGCTGACATGGTACCTTTATGATGTATTTATTTTTTGGATTGGGGAATCGAAATCATTGATAATGTTTACTTCACAAGTTGCATTCGGGAATAGGAATCAAATTCGTGTAAGGCCCACAAATTTAGGGAATCATTCACATAAATCTTCCAAGGGGGGTTGGGAATCAAACTCCGATTCCCCAAACTACCCATTTAAACCCCATTAGATTTTCATAATCCCCAAATTAACCTCACTTAAGTGCTGTCATTTTTGCACTTTGGCCTTACAAAATTTATGAAAATACCCAAAAATTTTGTATTATTTGAAAATGGGTCCTCTATTATTTAACAACAACAACAACAATAATGTCATTATTATTATTATTATTATTAATGTCATCATTATTATTTTAATAATATTTTATTAAAATTTATTAATTATTATTATTATTATTGTTGTTGTTGTTATTAAAATTTATTAGTTTTGTTATTATTTTTATTCTTATTCTTGTTATTATTATGATATATGCAAATAATACTAGGGATAACAATTAACAAAGAGCATTTGAGTACCTCACAATAGTCCATACCAATTCCAAAACAAAGTAAACACATCAATGAGAATACAGTTCATTCCTATTCCAATTTCTTCAGTTCAAGTAAACAACTTATTCTGATTCCAATTCTTTATTCCGATTCCAGCTTATTCCGATTTCAGCCTATTCAAATTCTAGCTCATTTTTATTCTTGTTTAGTAGACGCACCACTAATGTATTCTATAATTTTTCCTTTTAAAGATCCAGCATCAACTCCATTACCGAATTCTCTGTCGGCCCAAAATCAATTATAGAAGGATCCGTTACATAGATCGTTTAGCTTGAATGTGTATTTAGACTTTAGAGGGGTGACAATTTATGCAGTTTCAAATTTGTGCTAATTTACAACAGGTCGAGTGGCTAGGGCTCTTGCCCTTGTGAGGGCAAGAGTTCAAACCCCCACAAAAGTATTGTGAGGGTTAAGTCATTTCTCAATTATATTGTATAATTGAGTGAAGGTAGTCTGCTCCCTTTTGAAATGTAAGTGGAATAGACGTCCCTCGAGTTTTAGAAATGATAAAAAATCTGAGTAGTGCTTCATACGATTAATGTAAACTAATCCCAGTAATAGTCTGATAGTAATAAACTGATTTGTAAATATTAGTAGTAGTCTACTCCCTTTTGAAATGTGAGTAGAGTGGACGTCCCTCGAGTTTTAGAGAGGGTAAAAATATGGGCAGTTACACTTAATGTAAACTAGTCCCAGTAATAATCTGATTTGTAAATATCAGTAGTAATCTCATGCAATATAAGTTATAGTATTATTATAATATCAGTGTCAAAAAAAATTTTGTGCTAATTTACTTTTCAAAAGAAAAAAAATTGTGCTAATTGAATTTAACCCAATTATAAATTGTATCATAATTAAATCCACCTTTAACATATTTTTAACTTATAAATGTATTTATTTATTAAAAAAATTTTAATTGAAATTCACGTGTTTAACATATATTTTAAATATATTTCCTAAAATATTTGTAGCACTAGCTACTCAAATTCTAATAAAATGATATATCAAAAATTCAATCCAACACAATTATTAAATATATCATTGAACAAGTGACTCGAACATGACATGTTTAGTCATCATATCAATTTCTATAACATAAAACTATTATTTTCATGTCAAATTACTGGGGTCTTATAAAAACTTGTCACAACTAATTCTTATTTCTAACTACGTTATCTCTTGTTGACAAACTTATGGGGCTCTTTTCTCTTTTTACAAAGATATAAATTAGGACAAAACTATGTTTTTCCAGTGTGCTTTACTGGCATTTTATGATTTAATTACAAACAGTTCTTACTATTGACTAGAGATGGCGAACAGGTCGTGCCAGCCCATCGGGCCTTGGGCACGGTACGGCACGACCCACGTCCGTACGGGCACATGATGGGCCGTGCTTGGGCATGGCATGGTAGTGGACACGGCACGAGCACGGGCCCTTAAGGGCCCATTGTGCCAGCCCACTAGGCACGCCAAAATTCAAATTTTATATTGTATTCTAAAATATAAATTTCTAATTTCACATTTATTTCTTTAAAATTAATACATTCTCACATTTATAAATGTATTAAATGAGTTAAGTTAAATTTAATTGAATGAATTTACATTTTAAATGATGAATGATTTAATCATTATTAATAATTTAAACTTTAAAGCACAAATAGAAATATTACTCAATTAAATAAAAAATAATATTATTGAGAGATAAATAAAACTTATTTTTATGAAATAAAAGCTTTAAATTACAAGTAAAATAAAATATGGTGTAATTGCATCACTATAGTTTACAGCACATCCCAACTAGGTTGGCACCTACTGAACTATCTATCATTTGCATTTTACAACCATTTCAAACATTAAAATTATTCATAAATTTTAATCTTCATCTTCATTGTCGTCAACTTCAACACGAGTGTCGTCGTCATCATCATTAGCATTTGTATCACAATCAGTTGTAACTTGTTCCATATTCAAAGATGACATCTCCTTAACTAATTCGTTATGCCAACGCTATTATTTACGACGATCTGCAGCCTCCCAATCTTGAAGACACATCAAACGGTTTAATGTCTTTCAGGCTAAAGTTGACCGACGATCATCTAACACTCTGCCACCTATACTAAAAGTAGACTCCAAAGCTACAATTGAGACTAGAGAGGTTAGTAAATCATGGGCCATTATGGATAACACAAGAAATATGGTGACCTTTTCTTTCCAAAATGCCAAAACATCTATATTTAGAAATCGTGTATTTACTATCTCTTGAAACTTAAACCATTTTTGTAGTTTATTTTTAACATTGTAACTATCACTTGTACCACTACCAACTGGGGCCTTACCTTTTCGAATCAAACGCATTGCTGCATTTTCAAATCGAACAGGAGCTGCTTCAGATGGTGTTGATTGTGATCTATTCGAGCTCGATCCATATTTTAGTTCATAACCATGAAAAAAATCTTTTATTAATGTTAAATATTCACTCATACTAGTATCAATTGTTGTGTCCAAGTTTTCAGCTATCCCTTCAACTAAAGCTTGTGTTCCATGTAGACTAAACTCAGGATCCATAAGAGATGCATAAACAAACAAATGTGAAATATTTTTCTGATATTTCAAATATTTCTCTTTCATTTTTTCACATGCATTTGCAAGATATACATCATTTTTGTGTTGGGCAAAAACATCACTGATATTATATAAATGACTCAACACTTTATATGAATATGGTTCATAACCTATTGAACAAGCAAGAGTGGCATCATAAAACACTTTCAAAAAATTCAAAAATTTAAATGCAATATTCCAATCATAAGCAGTAATACTACCCTCACCTAACTTATAATTAGCACAAGTAGTAAGGGCATCACTGTGCAGAATCTGCACAAGAAGCTAACATCAAATATGTGGAGTTTTAACGAGTCTTAATATCAAGTTTGAATTTTCTTTTTTTTTTCAATCCATAAACAGGTAATGTGTTCTTACAAAATTCTTGAGATCAGCGATCTCAACATGTATATTACTTCTCTAATTTTAGAGAGACCAGCACTCATAAATTCCAAACCATCTTGGGCAATCAAAGTAATAATATTGAAATACAAGTTATGCAACCCAAGAGGGGGGTGAATTGGGTTTTTAAAACTTAAGCTAAACAAACCACACAACAATTTATTCTAATGCCTTAATGGAATCAAAAGCAATAAATTTAACAATGCTAAAAAATAAAAGAGTCAGGGAAGAGAGAGCAAACACAATGATTTTTACGTGGTTCGGCAATCCTCGCCTACGTCCACGCCTCCAAGCAAACCAAGCTTGAGGATTTCACTATCCAAGCCTTCCAAGGCTTCAAGTTCTTACAATTGACTTCCAAGGTGTCAATAAACCTTTACAACAAGAGATTATCTCCCAATCTCTTCACCCAAGTGTTTCTCACACTTATACACTCACAAATTTGACAATGAATTCAAAGATTACAACAAATACTCTCTTTTAGAGTGGATATACAAATGATAGCACAATGGAGATTTATTATATGATGATTTTCAAAATGGAAGCTCAAAATATGTTGTATTGTCTTGTTCCTGCTTGCAAAAATCTCTAAATTTGAATTGGATTTGAGTTGATATAGTTTGGACACAAAACCTAGCCGTTATTTACAAAAACAGCAAGTAGCCAGCTAGTCGCTTAATTTAGTCAGATCACCTCTTAGTACAGTGCAAGTTACCATTGCAATTTGAATTGTGCTACAGTAATACTGTTTACTAAAATTATATTTTGGCCTAAAAATTTATGTAATTAACTATGGCCCAAAAAACTTAACTATTTGCAAATAGATCCAATTTTAGAATTTAAAATAATACTTATTGAAATCAAAGTTTGCGAATTAGTCAAAAACTTAAAAACATCCAATTTCATAAAACACTTAACTTAAAATTATAAAACATTTTGGGTGATAGAAAATAATGATTTATTAAACAAAATCTTGAGCTTCTCAAATGCTAAACCATGCATATATCAAATCATACCGACTTTACAAGAATTTGTCGCAATAATAACTCCGTTGAACTAAACTTTGTTCTTGATCGACCAGTTGTCCGTTGAGTGTCTTGAGCTTGATTTCACTTTATTCACTTATATAAATATTATCCTTTAAGAACTAGTGAAAATGTGAAATTCAATATTAACCAAATCAATTAAGACACATGTTTGTTATCATCAAAATTACAATACGTGTAGCCCTTTAGGCTAACAAATATGACAAACACATCTAATATGAAAAAATTGTGAACCACATGCGGGTGTGATATTGCACAAAAAGTAGTCCACAGAAACATCATTTACAGAAACATTATCAAGTGTTATGCTAAAAATTTTGTCAATAACATTATATTCTTGAAAAATACCCAAAATAGCATTAAAAATCTGAGCTCCAGTATGAGGGTAATCTAATTCACGAAATGTGGGTAATTTTTTTCTCCAAATTCCAATTTTCATTAATGAAATGTGATGTCATACAAATATAACCCATATTATTACTACCGGTCCAGCAATCAGAAGTAACAGAAATAATACCTTTAAAATCAGAAAATTTTGAAACTAAATTCATTTTCTTTTTTGCATAAACATTCTCCATATCACGTTTAATTGTATTTCTAGGAACACTTCTAAATTGAGGTTGAGCGTACCTTGTCATATAATGTTCAAAGTGCACGTCCTCTGAAAATAGCAACGGTTGTTCAGCAGCTGCCATGTATAGTGCCAAACCAGTTCAATTCTCCTTGATTATATAAAAATGGCCTATCTCCCCCTCATATCCATGTTGTGAAAGCTCACTTTACTGTAGGTCTTTTGCACTGTATTTTGCACGACACTTATCGGAATACACAAAACACCATTTTTTCTCTTTTGCCCTTGGAATTTACTCCTTTCTGAATGATTAACAATAGAAAATATTTATTTTATGAAGGTTTAAATTATTATTTTTCTCGTAATAAAAAATTATTATTTTTATCACTTATAGTGTTAATTAATGTGCTTATATTTTATATTTTATCCTAATGCTTCCCAAATATAATTTTATATAAATTATATTTTATTATGTTAATTTTTATCTTAATTATTATATTTTGTTATCGTAGATATGTTTTGGAAATTGAAGAGAAATTGGATCTAAGCCAGGAAACAACGAAGATAAATGGATAGCATTAATATAAAAAGGAGTGGGGGCCATTTGAAATTAAATAATAGGGGTGGGCATTTTAACCAAACCGATCCTATCTGACTCGATTCGATCCAAAAAAATCAGGTTATGATCGGATCGGATGAAAGAAAATATCCGATCGGATATTTTTTGGTCAATCCGATCGGGTTGACTTAAAAAAAAAAAAAGGAAAATATAAAACACTTGCACTGCACTTGCACATGATCAGTCTCACTCACATCACACATCACACGCACATGTTACACACACCACACTCCACACTCCACAGCAGCTCCAGCAGCCCTCATTCCTCATCCTCAACGGTCAACAGTCAACAGTCATTCTTCTTCTTCATTCACTCAACAGCAAACACCCAAACACACACACACAACCAGTCAGCCACAGCCAACCCCGATAGTCTCAAGTTTCTCAAATCTCTCAACCTCAACTTCTCAACTCATCTGTCATCTCCCTCTCAAGAGTCAAGAAGACATGAAAAGGAAAAGCAACTCAGCAAGTGGTTTGACACCCACACATCGGAAACGGAAAAGAAAGTCTCAACCTCAACTTCTTGCGCTACTTAGTTTCAGGATTTTGGTTCCTGTACGGCGTCGTCTTTCGGGGATGATTCCGGTTCCTTCGCGACGTTGTCTTTCATGGATTCAAGCTCTTTCGCATCGTCATTTGGGGGTTGGGATTTTGCTTTGGATTATGAAATTGTTGGGATTTTGTTTTGGTTCCTAATGCTTCTGCTACTGCTAATAATTATGGAATTGTTGGGATTTTAATGTTTTTCAATTACAGAACCAGAAGTTCAGAACGCACGAAGATATTGCTTCCGATTCAACCGATCCGAATTTTAAATCCAATCCGATCCGATTACTGTTTAATCCGATTTGATTTAAAATTCGGATTAATTTTCCTACCATCCGATTAACCCGAAATTTGATCAGATTAATTCGAATCCAATCCGAACCCAATTTTACCCATCCTTATTAAATATGTTCATATATATATATAAAGAAGCAATTATCAAAACTGTATTTGTTTTATTCTTCCTTGTTTTTATATATTAATAATAATAAAATAAAAAGAAGAAACGAAAGTGCATGATTGCATTCAATTATGTCTTTGGAAATTAACGGAACGTGGGGGCAACAATTTGACAATTAATGGAAAAGTAAGAGACATGATGATTGCTTGAGCAATTTGCTTCGTCTATAAAAAGGGAGAAGGCAATAAAAAGGAGAAGAATTGGGAAATGGGTGTGCAAATTCAGGGGAAAGAAATTGTAAAGGGGGGCAGAGCATTGGGCAGAGAGCCGAAGCAGAAGCTCTCTCTCATTTTCTTTCTCTTTATATTTTTATTTCTTTTGTTCTCAAATTTTTTTTGTAATATATTTTATAAGCTTGTCAAATAAAATATGTGATTTTCTTTTTAAAATAAGTGGTTAATTTTTTAAACTAAGGTAAGGGGTGAAGTTCTAAAAATTTAATTATGGAATTGATATTCTCTTAAATAAGTATTTTTATTTTTAATTAAATGTTTATAATTTATATATATATCCACTTTAAGATTTATATGGTATTTTGAAATATTTTCGACACACCAACACAGCTCTGGCACATTATGTACTTTATCTCCATATTAATCTATAAGTGGTTAATTAGAATATGTTATAAAATAAATAAATTAGTTTAATTAATATTATAATAAGAGAGAATATTTTGACCATAATTTAAATTCAAAGAGTGGATCCTATAATCTTAGCACATTTTTAAATTATTAATTTCATTTTTTGAATTTATTTTATTAAGTATTTGACTACTGAATTTAAAATTTCCTGTGGTTCGACCATGAATTCACCGGATTATATTATAACAAGACACTCTTATACTTGGGAGTTAATCAAACACTTTTAAATCGTGTCACTTAATAGTAAAATATTTCCAAACATTTGAAGTTTTTGCTCTTTTGCTAAACTTTGAAGAAGTACCGACAGTAGTAGAAATATATGCACATGCACTTTGGGCACTTTGGACTTGAGATTCATTCAAATACTGATTATATTGATCCCTTATCATTTCTACATCTTGCCCCACTTGAATAAAATTAAAATTTGGATCAAGTTCATAATTTCCACAATGAGCCATATGTTTTGTAATAGCAAAAGATGAATTCAAGAATAAAAGAAAATGAGTTGAGAATGTGTGTTGGAAAATCGGTTCAATCGGATTTTAAAATACTGAAATTTGGCAATGGCTATAATTTGTTGCAACGGCTAAAAGCTACAAGAGATTTAAAACAAAAAGAGAGTGGGAGACGAAATGATGATTGCTGAAACGTGAAAGAAAAAAATGATGATTTCACAGGTTCACTTCACTTTTTCACTTTTTCTTTTAAAATAAAAAATAAAAAAAGAGCATGTGTAAATGTGTAATGTCAATATAATACTGTTTTTTACTAAATTTACTTGGCTAACATTTATTCAAACTTGCTTTTAGAAAAAAAAAATGCAAGCTGAATTCGAATTTTCATTGTCACAATGTCACGTGTAGGGGTGGGCAAATAACCCAACCCGACCAGACCCGACCCGAAAAATATCGGGTTAGGATCGGATCGGATTGCTTGCCAAACTCGATCGGATGAAATTTAACCAATCCGATCGGATCAGATTAAACCCGATCCGATCCGAACATCTGATCGGATTGGTCATTTAAAAAAAAAAAGAAAACGAAGTTACAACTCTCAGCTCACTCTCTGTATACCAAACAAACATCACAGCTCCATTTAAAAAAAAATTACTCTATTTCACAGTTCACTCTCTTTTCTCTCCTTTCTCTTCTTCATCACAGCTCATACAAACAAGAAACAACTACCAAGCAACAACAATCAACAGCACAGCAGTGGGCCAAAGGCAGCACACAACTTCGACCAGATCTACTGCATTGACGACCAAATCTGTTGGTTGCTGCATCGACGGCTGCTCCACTTCACTTCGACTGGATCTGCTCTTCCCACAATCACTGACGAAACCCGCTGCCGCTCACTGACGAAACCCGTTGCCGCTTGATCCACCTGTCACCGCTTGGTTCGCGCAAAGTCGTTCATGGTTGTTCCACCGAGACCAAGACCAACAACCACCATCACCATCCCAACACATCAAGACTAAAGATTAAGATTATCACCAACAATGTACAATAAGGGAAAAAATTTGAAAAAAGAAAAACTATTTGCTATATGTAAAAAATTATATTTATCTATGGTGATAGATAAATAGAAGCAGGAAAAAATGAAGAAAAAGAGAAAAAAAAAATCTAATAGGATATGTCATAATTTCAGAGAATACATACTCTCCCAAAGCCGAAATTTTCAATTCATATTTCAATTTATTTTTTTAATTAAAAATAGTGGAAACTGACTAAAATAGAAAAAATTACATAAAAGTAATCTTGTAATAATTAAATAATTACAAAAAACCCCAAAGTTAACAAAAAAGCTCAAAATGGTCCCTGATCTGATTTAACCCGAATTGACCCGAACCCTAAATCCGATCCGATCCAATCCGATCTAAAATTCGGATTAAATTCGAATGAATTTTTCCTCAACCTGAAATCTGATCGGTTAATTCGAACCCGACCCGAACTCGATTTTGCCCACCTATAGTCACATGGCCAATTACTATTAGCCATGTGATAAAGTGACAATGACATGTTAAAATAATAAAAAGTGACTTTCACTTTTTTTTTATCATCTTTCACTTTTTTTTTAACATTTAAAATTAAGACACGAGTAATGTGATACTAATACATTATACACATAAATTATAACTATAGCACACATTTTCAAAATGTTCGCGTAGACTCCTTCTATTACTCATTCGTTTACCTAAAGTTCTAAACTCTTCCTATCACTCATTCACTTTGAATTTTCAATAGAAGATAATAACAATAAAAATGAGTATCCTCATCCTAAACCTGAAGGCAATGAGAGGCAATGAGCACCATCCTCCTCAAGGCAATAAATTCTGAAGTCCTTGTCCTCACCCAAAAGTTTTTATCATTTTACATTAATTGAATCGGGGGATGAGGTGCAAAAGCTTCAGTGTAACTATTGCAAAAACATATTTCGCTGTAGGGTCTGTAATGGCACGGGATCCTTAAAGTGTCATATTAATCGTTGTAAACCCATATTTGAAGGTATTAATGAGTTTAATCGAAGGATGGGAGGTGGTGCTAATGCACCTTATTAAAAATATTTTGTTATCGTGTACTATTTATATTTTGAATTTAAGTTGTTAAGTGTTTTTAATTTCTAAGATGTTATTATTCTATCGTTTATCAAATATCAGTATTTATTCTTATTATTATATCTTAATTATAATTGAACTTAGTAACTTTAAATATAATTAATTTGCAAATTACAATCAAAATTGAATTTGTTAAACAAATTAAAGTTTTTATATTTTTAAAGCTAAAAATTAATGCCATTAAACAAATTATAATTAAATACAAATAAAAAAATTATTGAGCTCACGGGCCGGCCCAGCCCATGAGGCACGACGCGGCCTATGGCCCATGCGTGCCGTGTCAAGCCTAAATTTTTTTTTTTGCGTGCTCGTGCCTGACCACAGTACGGATTGGCCACCTCTGTAGTTGGCCATAAATAATAAAAAATCGTGTTTCAAAACTTTAACATCAAAGTCCTAAAAATAAATAATAATTATTAAAATTTAAATTTTTACCCTTTCTTTCTTTCTTTCTTCTCCTTAATCCCTCCCAGCTCTCTTGATTCACCCTTATTTTCTTCTTCTTTTTAATTCTGTTTCTTCTGCTCCTTTATAATTAGATTTTTCAAGATTTTCATAGATAATTTTAGTCTTTAAATTTTCAAAGATAATAAGAGGGGTTTGCAACAAATCGATTTATTGAATCTTTTGAACCGTAAAACATACTTTTTTGAGCTGTCATAATGTATGAAAACATCATCATGTAGTTATTTATTTGTTTCAAGAAGAAAGAGATGTTAGTGAAGCAGATCAATTGCACATACATACATACAACACATAAAGATGGTCACAGTCAATTTAATTTATCCAATATAGAGATGGCCACAGAGTTTAATTTATCCAATACCCATAAACAAAAAAAATTCCAATTATCATTGTGGATGGAGGCTCAAGATTTAAGAGATGTAGAGTGTGTGTATACGATGAGGTGAAATCACTATCTTTGTTTAGGGTGTATTTACTTATTGGAGTGGGAGTGAATCCCATACCAGCATTTATTTACACTTTTTATGGGGGGAGTGAATCCCACTCCGTGGATCCCACACATTTTTAGAGTGTGGAGTGGAATTCCCACTCTCATGGGAGGAGGTAGGAGTGGGAATCCACTCCCCCCACTCCCTTTTTTCAATTTTTTTTAATTTAAATTTAATATAATTTAATTTAATAAAATAAATAATATCATATTTATTTAAATAATAGTATTATATTATTTTATAAAATTATATTTATTAACAATAATAATATTAAACTTATTTAAATATAATATTATTATACTTAGTTAAAAATAATAATTTACATTGATTCTAAGTTAATAATAATAATAATAATAATAAGATATTCATAGAAATATATTTATTTAAAAATAATAGTATTATATTTATGTAATATTAATAATTAATAATAATAAATAGTTTATTCTAAGAAAATATTAATTTTGTACTATATTATTAATAATAATGTTTTATTTGTGTTGCTCTTATCAATAATTTTTAATTTACATAAATAAAATTAAAATTAATAAAAAAATTGTGATTTGGATAATTAAGAATATTAATAATAATTATTATTATTAATTTACAAATATAATAAAATAAATATTTTATTTCAAATATACTTTTTTATTAATATTATAATTAAAAACTATAATTCTTTAAATAAGGGTAAAACTGTAATTTAAAATTATTTACTCACAATCCAAGACAAAGTAAACATATTAATTGGATTCTAATTTCAATTCCATACTCCCAATTCAATATAAATAAACAATATACTCCCAATCTCACTCATCTCACTCCTAATCTCAAGATTCCTGCTGTTCATTACGGAAGTGGGAGTTCGGATCAGGTTAATATATATATATATATATATATAAGACAAAACACATCAAGCCATCAACATTGCTTCCTTTCGTTTCAAATCCCTACTTCCTCTTATTTGTGACTTCATGTTCGCGCTTCACAATGGCAAAACCCTAGGCCTAGCACATAGCAGTGAGCACAGACACTAACTCACACACACCCACATGCCACTGCCGCTGTCCATTCCGTTCAGGTGCACCGGCGTTGCAGCTTCTAGCCGTTCCTCCTTCCTTGAGTCGATCTGGTTCCTCGTTCCAGACTTCAAGCGACTGTCGTCTTGAGCCAATCTTGAGTCGTCCGCTTCTGATTGAAATGCCATCACTACGTCCTTCTCGTTCGCCATCGTCAATCGCACAAAGTAAGGACGTAAGGTTATATTTGCAATTCCTAATGGTGATGAATGGGGCATGGCAAGAGAGATATTGTTGATTGAATTCAGTAACTTTTCTAGAATCATATGCAATACATATGTAGAATGGCTGTTTTTATGTTGTAATTCAATTGGGCATGGCCGTTGTTATCTAACTCTTGTGCTTCTATTTCGTGGATAATTATTAAAGTGTAGATGGCTTTCATGAATAATCAATCCGAAAAGTTATCTTAGGAGCTTTTCCTGTAAAATTATTTGAAATGTTATCTTTGTTTTCATTTTTGCATTAATCTGGGTTGCGGGGCTGGGATCTAAACTGTTGTAATCCGAAATTGAACCCAAACCTAAATTTAGATCCGAATTTTCAAACCAAACCGATCCGAAAAGCAAACCAAAACCGAATTAAATTTGGTTCGGGTTCGCTCTTTGAACTCGGTTGAGTTGAATTCTCCAATCCGATCGGGTTGTAACCCAAACCGAAACCGATTTGATCGGGTTGTAACCCAAACCGAAACCGATTTGCCCACTCTAACCTCAGGATTCCCACTCCAATCCAAAAAGTAAATGCTACTTTAATGTTCAAAAGAAATCAATCCTTAAATTGAAGAAAGAATGAATTATATAAGAGTGAGTAAAAGAAGAAAAAGGAAAAAAAGAAAATAAAAATAAAAAAAGTCAAAAAGTGCTTAAGAAAAGAGCATTGAGAAAAAATATGTACCAAAATTTTGAAATCATCTTTGACTATTCTAAATTTTTAACAAACAACAAGGATTGCAACGTCAATAATAAAATAAAGATATCAACACCATTGAACTATTTTTTCATTAAATCTAACGGCGAAAGGAAGAAAGACAAAATAAGGAGCACGGTGCTCCTAGGAGCAACATAACTGAATTCACTAAATTAAGATGAATTGTTACACTAATGTTATTATTATTTTTTTTAATAAAGATTACACATCATATTACGGATCATACATCAGATATTTATAATTGTTATTTCAGCAGATAAATATACTGGGACTATAATATTACATTAAATTCTATGAAACACATACCGAGACAAATAACTTCTATACTAAAGAGATGTATTGACTGCACTTATAATTTTTACAAAGGAGAGGGGCTATATATAAATTAATTTCACTCAATAATTCTTAATTGAGAAAATTTTAAGTCCCAACCGAATTAAAGTGCTCAAAAAACTTAAACACCTTAATTATCAATGAGCTCAAGAAACTTGAACACCTTAATTACTAATAGGCTTGGACCAATGTTATTAATGTACGACTATCCATTGATGTGTATTTTGACTATTGAGTCCCAGGAGGCAGTAGTAAAGTAAAGTCAGGAATGCTGACATGGCTAACATTTGGACTCCCTCACGTGACCTGGGGAGGGGTCCTGATCCTGAAGAACGCTCGCGGGGCCGGCAAACAAACGAATTCTCCAGCGTTTATATAGTAATGGCGAGCTCTTTGGCTCTTTCGTCTTCGCTTTACTGGACGAAATTTGAATCATCAAGCTTAATTTCACGCAATTCACGCTCCAGGTAAGCAAATTAATACGACAATAACAATTACTTTTTTAATTGAGAGTGTTAATTTTAATTCAATTTCCATTTATTTACTTACAGGGTGAACCTTAGAAAAACGCACGCTGGCGGAATCTCCTGTGATTATTCTTGCCTTGAAGTGAGTTTTTTTTCTTTTTTTTTTCTCTAATATTGTTCAAAATATTTTGTTGTTAGTTTAAATTGTAGTCAAGCTGCTGTATATATATACTTTTTAGCTCATTGCTTTCTACGAAATTACGAGCGAGACACTCGATTTTATTTGTATTGAACGTAATGAGCTTGACATTTTGGGAGCTAATTAACTGTCAAGTAAAAAGTATAATTCATCTGATTGAGACCTCCCAAAAGTGTAACTCTGTTTTGAAATAGTTATTATAATAATTTGCTGATGATAGTATGTGAAATCTCATTGTTATTTGCTTGTAATGGTTGTGATTTGTGACTTAATTGTGATTAATTATTATTTTTTCTTTTTTTTTTTCCCTGCGTGTAGTTGGCGTTGCTAATTGGTTTCTGTTTCTAGCATTTTAGTGGTAGGATAATTTTTACGCGGAGGCCATATCTTTTCAACCATTCATGATAGTGGCATTTGAGTTCTTCAAAATGGAAATGTTTGGATTTCAGTGTTGCTGGGAGTGTATATTAGCTAATTGTTGGGAATTTGCTTGGTTTATTGTCCTTCGTGTATTAGTATTAACAGCTTCTTTGCTATAATTGGATATAATATAAAGCTGACGGTTATGGAAGTTACTGAGGGAATATAATCTGTTACTTTAAGGTTAGGGATGTTTCCTATCGACCCCCAGGGACCCAGGTTGACATTTTAAATGGAGTTAGCTTTTCCCTTCCTGAGAAAAGGTACGTGTTTGTGGTCTCATTTCATGGTGTGAGTTTGTTTCCGTCGAATTGGTCCTGTGTGGGGATTACCATAGGGTTCTGTATTCGTGGACTAAAATGTTTGTGGTCAATTGCTGCAGTTTTGGTTTAATATTTGGACAGAGTGGAAGTGGGAAAACCACTCTCTTACAGGTAATTTACTGGTGTGTGCGCTATTGTTTTACTCATGGAAGTTTTTACCATGCATTTTGTACATCCCCCTTGACTTTTATAATGTGTGTGTTTACCTTCTCCTTCCCGTCTCAGCTTCTTGCAGGGCTGAGCAAACCAACATCTGGTTCCATTAACATTCATCGATATAACAATGATGGCAAACCAAATAACTCTCCTGAATCGTTACCACCAGAAAATGTGGGAATTGTCTTTCAGTTTCCAGAAAGGTATCAGAAGTCAACTGTACATTTTCCCCTTCATTGTTTGTCATGATAAAGAATTTTAGGGATCTCAGATGCTGTGGACTTTTATTTTTGCTAATCTGTTGTATATCGAGTTTGATTTTGTTCCTAGTTGGAGTATACTCTGCAAAGCCAAAGTAAATTTATTTTCTGAATCTTTTTTCTATGGTTCATCTGTGTTCACGTTACTTTGTTTTCATTATACTTCAGTTCTAGGAGACTCTTGCTTATAATGTATTCCAGACTATCATTTCCCACTTTCAACTGTGCGCCTCTATTACAGTTATTCATTTCATTAATGTGCCTAACATTTGTTCTGCTAAATTTCTAACAAATTATGCTGTTGCAAGCCAGGTATTTTGTGGCAGATAATGTACTTGATGAAGTTATGTTTGGGTGGCCAAGGCAAAGTGCTAGCATTCAATTGCGGGAGTACTTTGCTTTGAATCTCCAAAGAGCTATTAACTGGGTATTTATGTGGCTTTCATTATTTACAATAATTCTCTTTGTATTTCGTATCTAATGTGCATATATCCATTTGCTAACCTCAGGTTGGATTAAATGGAATTTCTTTGGATAAAGATCCTCATTCTCTAAGCGGTGGCTATAAACGCAGGCTTGCATTAGCAATTCAATTGGTATGAACTTATAGATCATTTTACAGTTAAATTCGAACGCGTTCAAAAATGCATGTAAATATTCATTTGCTAAAATGCTTCAATAGTTTGAATTTTTTTAATATTAATTTTATTTGTTTATTTATTTTTTGGCCGTGGGTTAAAAAATTGCTACTAATGATTGTGCATAGCTGCAGAATATTTTGACTGCTAATTGTTGGTTAGATTTATCCTTCAGGTACAAATCCCAGATTTATTGATATTGGATGAGCCTCTTGCTGGTCTTGGTATGAGATCTCATCCGGTGCTGTTTTACTGCGTTACTGTTTGTCTTCCACTTAGTGGCGCTTAACAAATCTAGACTTGATCCAACAACCTATTGCAGGATTCTTTGTTAATACTTGCAAAAAACCTTTCAACCGTTCTAATTGGATATATCATCTTCTTTCAATTCTGGTTGGGATAGCTGAATTTTAGGAATTTTTGTAGAATTTGTGCTGTAGTAATTCTTGTTTCATGAACTGATAATTCCTAGTGGATACTTGGTAGCTACATGATAAAGCAAGTGTACTGTTGTTTATTTATTTTATCTTTTTGGAATGTTTTTATTTGCCAGATGCATAGTTGTTTACAGGATAATTTGTTCTCTTCTTTGAAAATTTCCTATTTAATATAAATTTTTTTACCATTTTAACTCTTTAGGGAGATGTGAGCCTGAAATCAGGAAAATGAAAAAAAAAATGTTGTATTCATATACTAGTTGCTTGCTTATAAAGAATATTTTCTTCCAATTAGTAATTTATAGTTTATCCAAAGCTAGGAATTAATGCGGGGTAGTTGAATATATTGACGCTTGTATGTGAGTTGAAATTTCAGTATATAAATCAGAACCTCATCTGGCATTATCTTTTCCTAAGTGCTATACACAATTTTGCTTCAATTATTGATAATGCAATTTTGGAAATCAGATTGGAAAGCACGTGCAGACGTTGTGAAGCTTTTGAAGCATTTGAAGAAAGAATTAACTATACTTGTTGTTAGTCATGACCTCAAGTAAGTTTTATCTTTTTCAATTTCCTCTTCTAACTTATTGTTGTTAGAAAATTATTTTATTTTTTATCAATATGCTGTCTTAGTAGGGTTTTGAGATCAGAGACACATCAGAATGTCCCATGGACATGTTAAATCCAATTTGACATATCCCGTGCATGCATTAAATCCAATTTGACATCGTAAAAGTTTTCTGACTCAGAAACTCCATAAATATTAGACATGTGAACATCTTTTTGTAAGCACATGTTTGTCTATGTTCTAGGAAAGAAAGGACAAGTGCATCATTTTTTGATTTCTGTATTTGAACAGAAAAAATTTAGCCAGTATATGGTGAAAGAAGTGATAGTTATGGACAGGTTTCATTGCTGATGTATACGTTCATTTTTTCTTCTCCACCTTTTTGGGGAAAATAAGGAATTATCTCTAATAAGCATTTGATTATCTCTGACCATGGGAGTTTGTTGGCATAACACAGAAGAAGAAATTATGATGAGTGGTAAAAATTTAAATTTGAAAAAAATGTGCTCCACAAATCAATTTTCCTCTTACCAAAGATTAAAGTTTTTGTGCATTACAAGTTGCTTCTATCTGGGTTTGGAGACAACCACTGAGAGGGAGAAGTACTGAGATCCCGCAATCTTTTTTCTTCCTTTAATATATCGTCTAGTTCTAGTGCTCTTGCTACATACAGAAACATTCTTACAGTTTTTTAATGCAGTTACATCTCGTCTGCTGAAGAAATGCAGAAGTGATGTTCTCTAATTGTATATTTGAATGCCCTAATTTCTTATAAGTATAACTAAACCAATACTAATGTCATCAAAACCCATAATAGATACTCATGTCATCCATTGCATAACAATCTGTTTTATTTAGGTATAAAGTGGAATTTGTTTCCATGATCTTCCATTCTAAGAAATTTAACCTTTCCCCATTATGCAACAGTCATTGATTTGTTTACTTCACTGGTGTTTTGTTGATCATATGCATTTGTCTGTACTTCTTTCACATGGAGCTCTGGTGTTTTCATCTCAGAGAGATGGCAGCTCTGGTTGATCATTCCTGGAGGATGGATATGGGTGGATTTCTGATTGAACAGAACCTACCAGTGTAATTTGGGAGTCAGGTACTTCCTACCTTTCCAATACATGATACTATGAGGCGGGGCCTAGATCCTCCTCGTTGTTTTGTCGACAATTGAAATTGTTTGTAAATATAAATCCAACTTCATATATTGAGACCTTTTTATTGATTCTCCTATTTGGTTACTCCAAAAAAGTTGGGATAAATGAATTTGTGGGTGGACAGTCAAATGCTACCTTTTCATGTTATCAGGCAACACAATGGGGACCAACATCTGCAAATTTATTTGTTTGGCAGGGAGATTAAGGCGTACAAAGTTCAATCTCCAAAAGCTGTAATCTTAAAAAAACCATATTGAACAATTCCAGATTTTGATTCTTGTTTGCAGTTGATTTTGACTGACTGAACTGTGCATAACAAAGGTGTCAAAGTCAAGCATCTAGGAAGTATTTGGGTGTTTAAGAATTCAAGTGACACAATCAACCTCATGCTTTACTAATTGAGAACCTTACAGGTCACAAGTCTCAAACAACATCATGTAATTAAGAACCTTACAAGGAACTTAGTGCCACGGCCTTTTTAATACATGGAGGAAGATAAGATGGAATCCTCCTTATTCTTCTCTCTTTCTTCAGAGTTCATTACCATTTTACCCACAATCTACAAGAACACAGATAATATTACAAACCATCACATTGATGCATCTTACTCAGAAAGAACCACTGCTGCTAAGCATTTCCCTCAGCTTCTCTGCTACAGCTCCAACACCAGGTCTACATTTCAATCAATAGAAGAGGGTCAGGCTACAAAAGATTATAATCAATACAAAATATGGTTTATAATCTGGTGTCTTTGGCAGAAACATGTTAACAATTTATTTCAATTACGTTACTGCTTTGACAGTTGTTAACAGTCAATTTTCAATCAAGTTTGAATGCATATTGGTATTTTGGTTAGCATATTGAGTTCAAATGGATTTTCATATATTGTACGAGGTGGAGTCTTTTTTAAGTGAAAAAATATTAGTTGATATGGTTTAGTTAACTGATAGAAGGAAAAAATTAGTTGATATGTCAGCATCTTTATAGATTAGCGCTTTTAAATCTGTATGTTGTGATGAATACTAGCTAAAAGGAAAAGTTGTGTACAAACGGATGAGACATGATACTGATTTCCTTATGGTTGGAGATGAGATGGTGAGGGGAATACCATATGGTTTATACTAATTGAGCTGAGCATATGTGTTTTTCATTTGTTTTCATCTTTTATTGAACTATAGTGTCAAAGTTGGAATATGGAAGGAATAGATGATTGCTATTTTATAGGAAAAGTATTTCTGCATGCTAATCAGTACACCTTCTACTGGAGTATTTGACCACTCTTTTTGTCTAGTTTTTCTATACAGTGCTTGAATCTAGTTTCCTATTATCTTTCAAAATTTCCCTTATATATCCTTAGTTATTTATTCTACTCGTTGTTTTGCTTTTTTCCAAATTTCATACATTTCTATCAGCATATTTATGTTTTTGAATGCTTGAATTACTGAAAACATTTATCAGATTTTTCATTTTTTGCATCTTATTTGCAGAAAGATTAGTTGTGCTGTCATTTGCTGGCAGTGATAAGTGAAATAATCAAAACTAGATGTTGCAGTTATTAGAAGTTGAGTAAAACTGTCATTCTAGTCTCCTCTGGACAACTAGTTCCAGCATGCTAAAAGCCTGTTGGCATCATGGCATTTTTTCTTCCTAAGAATTTGTCTATGGTGAGGTCAGAGGTTCTCTCCTGCTTATTTTGTATGCATGTTATTGGCCAAGTGAAGGACAAAAAAAATTGCTTTCAATTTATAATATCTTATTCTTTTATTTAAAAAAAAAAAGCAACTAAAAAATTTAAGAAAGAAGAAGATACTTACAGTCTGCATCTGTTTTGATCCAGTGCTCCCTATTTCCACTTGAAGTACTGCCCCTAAGCCTATATTGGGACAACATTTTGATGGTCTTGTGATATTCTGTCTGGTCCTTTGACTCACATCCCGGGGGAGAACTTCTGTTGTCGTTGTCCAGGCCTCCATCAGTATGGACACCCTCATAAGGACTGCTCTTGATCTTATTGGTGCGGGATTTTAACTCCTTTTCAGCTATAGAATATTCAGGGTAAATTTTCCTGTGGAACATTTGTATCACCTGCATAGCAGTTATATGTAGTTAGAACAGAAAAATTGTTATCCAGTATATACGCCTGAAGTTATCATCTTTTTCTGACAGAGCTTCCCTACCAAAAAATTTATTGTGTAACATGTAACATTCTTGTATGTTAAGGATTGATGATACTCCTGCAATCATGTTACAGGATTGATAAAATAAAAATGGGAAAATATGTCATCCAGTATATACTCCTGAAGTTAATTTTGCACTATGTAAGAATCTTGTTTGTTACTTTGTTACAGGATTTATAATCCTGCAATCATGGTTACCTAAGTTCGTGTTATTGTGTGCTGGAATCGTCAGATGATGAGCTCGCTATCAGATCCTTTTTGAAATGGATGGTTTGAAATATAAGATCTGAACATTTTAAGCACAGATGACTTTTACACCATGCAGTGTGCACTTAATGAATGACCTTGATCAGACCCTTACACTTGTAGAAAATGTTAAACCACCTCTGTATTACTCACTCCCAATATTTCTTTGTTAAAATGGAAAAAGATTACAGACAATCTACACCCTGTGATTCTAGTAGTTCACTTCCATCTATCCTGGATGTCTTGCTTTGTTGTTTGCAGAATTGATGCATTAAGTTTTTTAGACTACATCATCGTGATCCACTGATTATTGATATGAGGTTTATATCAAAAAACAATTAGTAAATAGTAGCTCTTAGCAAATCTAGTGCTAGAAGGCACACCTTTTTTAGCTTCTTCTTCGTTGAAACAGAAGCAGTATCACTGTCTGAAGGGGTAGGGCTTTTTGTGGATGCACGAAACTTTTTAAACATCTTCTTAATGAGATTTTTGACAGATTTATGCTTTTGCTTGGCTGGCATCTCCACTTTGCCATACTTTTCTGTGGAACTTTTGTCTATTGTCTCTCTTCTATGAAACAGCTCCATAAGTGATGCCTTTTCCTTCTTCACCTCTATAATTGTTTCTGGAAATTCAATTGAAGACCCAAATAGATATCCTTGGAGTGGACATACCATCATCTTTCCATGATCTTCAGAATTGGTTCCTTCCATTGGGTTGTCACAGAGTGTAATAATGCTAACATAACTGTTTCTTCCTGATGTTTCAATAATCTCTTCTTCTTCTGCTTCAGCCCCAAGGAACTTCTCTAGTTGATCGTTAATGAGCTTTAAGTCATATTCTGTGACCTCTGTTTTTTCATCGATTATGTTCTCCCCAGACATGGCAAATGTTGGTGTTGCTGGGTCGCTGGTGATGGGTTCTATACCAAGAGTTCCAATGGTAAGAAAGCCATGGAAGGGCTCGGACATAACTGCAGATGTTTCTTCATTGAAGCTTTCTTCCGCTCCCTCGGCCTCAAGTTCAGAAGTGGAGTTTTCATACTCCCTTCTGGGATGCTTTGAGGATTTTAATCCATATCTTGAGCCAAAGTTTGGCTTTGAATCATAGTTTTGGTCATCAAGGGTTGACTGAGCTGAAAGGCAAATGCAGTAGTTGCCTGAAATTGAATCCCAAAAGGAATTAGGACATTATCAACAACTGCGAAGAAAGATCCTATCGGTTAGTTTGAGAAAGGTGCACTGATTTTCAATTTCTATTTTTCTACTAGAAAGGACAATATGGACCTATTCTAGTCACTGCAACACTTTCAGACTTGTAATCATGGTTGCTGGGAGAGCGATTGATTGCAATAACCCTGCAGTTATCAAGGACATGTACAAAAAAAAAAAATGGCCACAATTCTTGTGCTGATTGATCTATTTAATAGTATTCCTTGTAGAGAAAACTGGTGGTCCTATGCCCAAGGGAGATGGGTGGTCTCCGCCAGTTTATGTGGAGATAATTTGGGGACAATCTGAACGTATGATATGATTCTGGCAGGAAATAATGCCGCTGAGGCACTTTTTTTTGGCAGTCTGAGAACCACCTGTTTTTTAATCCTTGAGTTCAGGTGCAGAAGTTTATTAGTTTCAAAATATAAGTAATTCCAGAGGAAGTTAACTTAATAATAGAATCTTGAACTAAACTGCTGTGCAAGATTACAAGTTGAGCAGGCTAAGTCATCTTAGTAATTTTTTATGTGATTCTTTTGTAAGTGATAGCAAGCCATAGGGATTGCTAAGGTGAAATACAGTTTATGAGGTAGTTGGAATACCAAGAGTGAAATCCTTGAATGGCTCAAAGCTATTTTGCCGTTTTCTCTGGTGCTTCCAGCCTAGTATCTGCTACAATTTCAGGCAAAGATGGAGTTAAAAGATTTGCAACATTTATGATGTTTTGAAAATTTGTAGAGTAGGGACTTACCTTCATTCTGATCTCACTTTCGAAGGCTTGATGTTAAGACTGCTTGATTGTTAAAGGATCACATACTAAGACAGATATAGATATGCAAGGGGAAAGAGACCTTAAAAATGATGATTAGATTGCTCAAGATCGAAATAGTGAGTATCTTTTACCATGATTACTTAGGGAAAGTCATTGCTAGAAGAGTCTTGAGATAGACTTGAGTTTGAGTGGAGAGACAAATAGAAAGATACAAGATTTTGGGTGGCTGTTCTTTATCAAGATCAAATCATGTAAAATTGGAGAGTGGTTTGGAGACCCACAAGCTGGTAATGCTACGGTTTCCTTGCGTGTATGGACATTTGGAGTAGGTTTCAAAGATACAAGAATGGATGGCAATTAGCCACTTCTCAATACATGAGAATACGAGTATTTCTGTTAAGTCAGTAATCTGAAATTATCATGTATCTGAATGCATGTAAAACATTCATTTGCAATTGAACACACATAATTGAGTGAGATATTACATGCCAGCATAATGAAATCTGTTATTAAGTTTATGCTCTGTGAAAATAACTTTACGTCTTGTCATCCTTTATTTACAACTATTTTACTAGGTACCTGCTGCGAATGAAATGCCCACCATGTCTGGCAGGACAAAAATATTTTGGTTGAATGTTGTTAGGCACACAGATGATAATTAAATAATGGTATATTTTACTCATGAGGGATCCCAAAGCGACTGAATTCAATTCTATAAACTTATTTGTGGGTCATGTTTCAGGTAAGATATTTTGTACGTAAAAGATTCTGCTGTAACTCATTGGTTGCACTTTGTTGCCTCTTCCAAGCATCTGTTATCTGTACAAGTTAGTGAGGGAGCCATTGCAAGTGCTGGCCTTGGCAGCTGAGTTAAGCATTTATGATGTTCGCTATTTCTTATTTTTCTCTGTTGTTGCTTCTTTCTTGAATTAATCATGTTTGTTTGTGTTCTTATCTTTGCGACCATACTTTAGAAACTCCATAACATATTAAAAAGTACGTAAATCTCAGGTGTTCTTAACTGACAGTTTTGGTGCAATTTTTTTGCTATTTTTTTTCTGGATTGCATTGTAGGTAGTTATGTTTGAGTGTCTTTTTTAAATAAATAAAATTGATGTCTTTATAGGTAATCCAATTCTGAAATATCTTCAAGGTCATATTTCCTTAAGTCAGTCTTTTCTGTCATGCTGCGGTAGGTGAGGTCATCAGAAGTAGCTGAGAATTTTTTTGTTGTTCTAATTGTTGCCTGTCCTCTCTTCTGAAAGAACTGCAATGCAATCTGTTCTTGTACCTCACAGTATTAAGCAGTAAATACAGAAGTCGAATGCATAAGTATTTGTGCATGTTAATTTGAAATATTCTCGACATGCAGGTCCTGGGATAAATGCAATTAATTTCTTTTTGGTTTGTTTTCTTTCTTTTTCCCCAATCATCACAATAAACGTCACTATTTTTACTTCGAGAAATTGCTTTTGCTTTCCATGTTGTGATGCTATGAAAGCCATTAGGCCGTGATTTGTCCTGTTACTCATCATGCAATTGTACACTTGTCGCAGGCATGACTAGGACATCTTTCAGCAATAGAAGCTTGTCTTTTCAAGTACCGACATTGCCATGTATAGAATTCTTCTAATGAGGAGCCCACCTAGAGCTGGGTTGCTTGCCCTGATTTATAAACATGTCCCACAAGCATCTATGGAAGTTGCATTAAGCTAAGGAGGAAGCTGTTGTAAGCATAGGGACAAAATCCACGCATGCATTTTCAACTTGAGAAACCTTTCTTCCAGTTGGTCATAGGCAATCAAACTGCCACAGCAAAAGTGAGTAGTTTTGGACTTTTGTCAAACGTGAGTGTACTTTTATGCTCCATGTTTCGATATTCTAATGAGTTGTGCTTATCAATACTTATCATGCAACTTTAATCTCATTAACCCACCATTTCTAATCTGGAATCTTGGTGAATAAAATTACCTGGACTTTCATTTGCTATTAATAAAGGCAATTAACGTCATTTGATGTTGTCTAATGATGTACACGTGGATGATGACTCGTGACAAATCATCTACTCTGCTTTTTTGAGTCCCGGCAGATCGAGCATCAAGGTAGTTTTAACAGTTATATTTGCAACTTGTATGGTCACTGTTTGCAGGCAATAGTTCTTTCTTCCACCTCTCAAATCTCAACCAACATCAGCATAATGTTCATGCATGCTGGGTATTAATTATATTTAAGCAAAGCATAATTATGATACCAATACCATAGGAGTTAGATACAGTTAGCATGACCTCTTAAGTAGTTTATTCAATTGCATTGTTGCTGCTCTCTGAAACAGTAACTTGCATTCATTTATTGTCTGTGCCTGTAGTTTTTCACCTTACTGACAATCTAGTTCCATTTTAATCTGATAGAACTTTTTACTTGAGTAAAATTTGTTTGGAATTTTATCTTGAGCGTGTTCTGTACTCCATATGTTGCAATTTGGAATAAGGTGATACACAAGCTTTTTTTCCAAATCCATCTAGACCAACTCTCTTTAGAATGTAGATGGTGAAGTAGGTGTTATAGGGATCCTCATTTTTAGCTAGCCAACAAGCAGATATCAAACGCAGGACATTATATTACCCTCTTTTGTGCTTTGAAGGACTAGAGACAATAGAATCACTCACCCCTTGCTAAAATCTACAATAAGACAAACGCATGGCCTGCTAAATTTTGAGTCGTTGAGTGGGGTCCCTTGCTAAAATCGACATTAAGACAGACGCATGGCCTGCTGAATTTTGAGTCATTGAGTGTGGTCTTTTGTGATTCAATTGGATGGTAGACCGTGAACACGTGAATTTCACGTGGAAACCGAGAAATTTGAGACTCTGAGGGTGAGGGGGATTTTCCCATACGGTTTTGACACGACACACGCATAAAAAACTCTAGACATTGTACTGCAGCAAGACTAGTAATGTCAGCTGTGATTAATCAGGAGTTGGAGGGCCATGTCGGCAATCATAGTTGAATGTTTGAGTTTGATACTATGGGTTTTTTTTTTTTTGGGGGGGGTAATATAATTTAGTGGACCCAAATCAGGATGTAATTGAAAATGTTTTCAATATTCGCCAGGAACACTGGAAATGCAAAAAATTTTGGCTGGTTAATTCAATTGCATTTATGATTCTAAATGGAAAGATTGAGATGCTCTAGAGTATTACTGCCTAAAGAATTTATGTTTTTGGTATATGTGATTCAATCGAAATAATTTAGATAGTTTTCTCGGCCTCGAAAAGTTGTCTCGGAGGCAGGCCCATTGTTGGATCCTAATTTTGAGCCCAACATCCTAGAAACCCAATTGATTAAAGTGCCCTTTCGAATGAGTATCTTTCGCAGAAAAATGTTTTCAATTACCTGTCTATAAATGTAGATACTGTTATAAAATTTATTATTTAGGAGTACAATAATATAACAAGAGAAAGAGAGAAAGCAAATAAGAAACACAATTATCTAGAGAGAAATTTTATTCAATCCCTTGTGTATACAAATAAGGACTAAAAGACCTCCTTTTATAGTGATACAACCATAAAGTGGTAAGTAATACATCATAATTATAAGAAATAACAACTCTTAAATTAGGAAGATAATGAGAGTTATAAGAGATAAAAAATTACTTGTGAGGAGATCAATGGTTACCTTGATGAATATCCACATAAATTATAATTATTTCATAACACTCCCCCTTGGATGTTCGTCATACAAAGAATATGTCTCATTAAAACCTTTGCTAGTAAAAACCTTATGGGAAAAAAAAACTAGCGAAGAAAAAAGAGTACACTATTTATTTGTATCTTAAAGAAGTGTAAGCTGTCTCGTTAAAACCTTACTAGGAAAAATCCAATAGGACAAAAGACTAGTGAAAGAAAAAAAGTACAATGCATATAATCCTCTATATCTATAACTCCTCTTGTTAAATATGCTCCCCCTCAAGATGACATGGGTGCTTCAAAGATCAATCATAATTTGTTGTAACTAACAATACTTTGGTGAAATAATCTGCAGGATCAACACCATCCTTTGAGAGCTTGAAAACATATAATAAATTGGAGATGTCATCATCTTGAATTAGAAGAATATTGTCATGTATGTAGCTTCATAATTTTGTTGACTTACTTGAATAAGATCAAGCTTTAGCATCCATATTAAAGAAAGACTGTGATATACTTTTCACACTATTTTGATATTTTCAAGTTTATGCTGAACATATTTCAATTTTCAATTATGCAATTTTCTAATGCCTTTCTAGGCACAAATCAGAATAAAAATATGGTACTTCAGGACCAAGACATATATAATATATTTTAAAATAATACAACTTTGAAAGAAATTCTTTCATTTCAAGATCTTCATCAAAAATTTTATTCTTAAAAGAAATAAATTCATTAGCTCTTCAGAAGTCTTTTTATGATGAAATCATCAACACATTTTGCAAAAATTACAAATTTAATATTTAGCTTCAATAAAATCACATAGCAAAGTGGATAATAACATTTGCACCTATAATAAATTTTCAGTCAAGTGATTACACTTTGATAAGTCTAGATTACAATAATATATACAAGTATGATTATACCTTTATCAAGAATATATAAAGCGCAAGCCTTTTGATTTAGTACTTCAAGTACTTGTGTCAAGCATTTATCCTTCAAGGATAAGTATATAAATTCTTCAATTTAATTTTGACACATTATAGTTCAAATTCACATTTTATTCATAAATTTTATGAATTCGGCGTATGGACTACAAGTCCAAAATTCTTCAAATTTTTTGCTAATTAATTTCACGTTCTATAATATGTGGACTCCAGGTCTGATTATTTAAGAAATTTTGGCCAATCATATAATTTGATGATCTTCACATTTTGTGATTTAGAATCCTAAAATTTTATCATAACAACTAAATACAATTTCAATTTTTCTCTTGCACCAAGTACCAACATTAATTAAGTATTTCTCATTTTCATTATCTATGCCCAACTGAGATTTTTTGAAGCTTCTAATACATATGTCTCTCCAAGGGCTAAAGATCTTTTTTTTCTATATGCACTCATATCTTTTATAGGGCAATTTGAATCTCTTTATATCTCACCATTTACCTCTTCAAGGGTATTTGAGATTCATTTTCTAGTTGGTACATTATACCTCTCAAAGGGCAATATATTCAATAATTTAATTATAGATCAAATATTTTGCTATACATGCAAATGTGCTCTCTTCAAAAGCACCGAATTATTTCATTTCAACTTCCTGGGAATTAAATTTTTGCACCAATTAATCTATCACATGCTTCAGGTCTATTGTCCTTCGGGGATTTTCATATAAATATTTGTATCAATAGAACCATACAGATAAGCTTTTACAATGTCTATAAGGCGCATGTCAAGCCCTTATGAGGCTGCGAGACTAACCAGAAATCGAAATGTAATCGCATCTATAACAGGAGAATACGTCTCCTCATAGTCAATGCCAGGTCTTTGAGAAAAACGTTGTGCTACTAATCTTGCTTTATATCTCACAATTTCATTTTTCTCATTTCGTTTTCCAATAAATACCCACTTATATCTAATAGGTTTGACATCTTCAGGCGTCAGGACTACTAGTCCAAATACTTTACATTTCGCAAGTGAATTTAGCTCTGCTTCAATAACATCTTTCCACTTTGGCCAATCATTTCTATGTCGACATTCTTCCACAGTTTTTGGATCATGATCCTTATCATCATTTGTAATATTAAGAGTAACTGTGAATGAGAAAATATCATCAATAATTATTTCATTTTGATCCCAACATTTTTCAGTACCAACAAAAGCAATCATAATTTCATTATTTTGTTTCTCTTCAGGAGAAATTGATACTTCTTCAGTAGTTGGCAATTTTTCTTCTTCTAAATCAACAGAACGAATACTATTTGATTGATCAATCTCTGTTATTTGATTAGTAGGCAATGACTTTTCAGTAGTGTTTATTTCATTTTGTAACTTTTCTTGTGTTTTCCTCTTTCGGGGAATTTTGTCTTTTAAGCCAATTGGCCTTCCATGTTTCAGACGTACCTTACTTTCATTAGTTTTGTCGTGTTGTCCTTCAGGGATCTCAACACGTGCAGGGGCATTTTCAACTGGAATATGTGATTCTATTATTTTTCGTAAATCAGTAAATGCATCAGGAATTTGATTTGCAATATTTTGCAAATGAATGATCCTTTGAACTTCAAGCTCACATTGATTTGAACCAGGATCAAGATGAGATAATGATGATGCATGCCATGTAATCTCACGTCGTTCATTTATTTTTGTCTTTTCTTCCCCTAATGACTGGAAAACTTGTTCATCAAAATAGCAATCCGCAAATCTTGCGGTAAAAAGATCTCCAATTAAAGGCTCCAGATACGTAATTATTGATAGAGAATCAAAACCAATATAAATTCCAAGTCTTTGTTGCAAGCCCATTTTATTTCTTTGTAAGGGAGCAACTAAGACATAAACGGCACATCCAAAAATTTTCAAATGATAAATATCTGGCTGTTGACCAAAAACAAATTGTAAAAGTGAATACGTATGATAAGAACTTGGTCGAATGCGAATTAATGGTGCAGCATGTAGTATTGCATGTCCCCAACATGAAAAAGACAAATTTGATCTAAGAATTAATGGTCTTGCAATTAATTGTAAACGCTTAATCAAAAATTCAGTTAAATCATTTTGTGTATGAGTGCGTGCAATAGAATGCTCAATATCAATTCCAATAGACATGCAATAATTAGTAAAAGATTTAGATATAAATTCACCGGCATTATCAAGTCTAATTCTTTTAATAGGAAAATCAGGAAATTGTGCTCTTAATTTAATAATTTGAGCAAGAAATCTAGTACATATAACACTTTGACTAGAAAGTAAAAAGACATGTGACCATCTAGTTGATGCATCTATTAAGACTAAGAAATAACGAAATGGTCCACAACTTGGATGTATAGGGCCACATATATCTCCTTGAATTCTTTCTAAAAATTTAGGAGATTCAAGACTTACTTTCATTGGAGATGGCTGAATTATTAATTTTCCTTGAGAACAAGGAGCACTTGGACTTTCAGTTGGCAAAAGAATCTTCTGGTTCTTTAATTGATGTCCATGTGAATTTTGTATAATACGACGCATCATAATTGATCTAGGATGCCCAAGTCGATCATGCCAAAGTTTAAAAATCTTTGGATCAGAGAATTTCTGGTTCATTGTAAAGTTTATTTCTATTGTTCTTATAATTGTATGATACAACCCAGAAGAAAGAGAAGGTAGTTTTTCCAGTACATGCTTTTGGCATGAAATAGTTGAAATAATACAAAGGTATTTAGAATTACCTTCACTAGATGTTTCAAAGTGATATCCATTTTGACGAATATCCTTGAAACTAAGTAAATTTCTGCTAGATCTGCTAGAGTATAAAGCATCATTTATTTGTAATTTTGTACCATTTGGTCACATAATATGTTGTATCATGGATGCATGTCATACAATCAAATCATCCATCACGTATAGCTTTCCTCCCCCTCATGATGGGATGACTTCTTCATAAAATATGTCATAAAATATTTAAGCATAAATAATAGTGAATCATAACAAATAATAAATTATTTCTATAAATTCTTCTTCACTTGATTTAAACAAAAATCAATAATCAAGAGAATCTTTTGACTCTTTTGATTAAAATTATTGTGAATTTTTCATAATTCGATACATAATCATTAGCCTCATTTGTAAATTTATCATTGCAAATTCATCATTTCAAACTATGTAAGAAACTGTAGACTTATTGAATTTCTAGTTCATCACAAATTATTTCGATTTTTAAATTTGTTCCACTTCAGGTGGTGCAATATATGTATTGCAATTATTAATGCTCAAATAGTGATCATTGTAATGTCGATAACTTTAGTCATGGCATGTCTAGCACTAATCCCACGATTATCAAATAAACATTCGCTTCAATGAATGAAAATATATCATTAGTAAGGTGAGACCAATTATTTACATCAAAAACTTAACATTTTATTCATATATAAAGAGAAACAATGGCTTCAATATACATATTGACAATCTCAATTTGCTACTGCATGAGCATAAATGAGCTATAAAATACTTACACATATCATATTTTCTCTTTATATTTATTCTTGATGATTTTTTTCTCATACACATATAAAAACAAGAAAATCATATGCGAGCTTTTGTTTGATCTTTTAATAGTCTATTTCCTTTAAATTGTTTCAAAGAAACAAATTATCCATTTGGATATTCAATTTTCATTCCTTCGAGGAGATAAAATAAATCACTAAGATAATTCAATCCATGAACTTTTCCATATCTTACGTTATTTTTCCTTCAAATTGTTTCAAAGAAACAATTATGCCTTATTTATATCTTCATTTTGTAACTCATTCTGGGAAATATAAAGAAGAAAATTTGTATAGTCTTTCATGACATATACATGAACTCATAATAATTGTATAATCCTTCAGGGACATGTAAAATATACACTTATAGTGCGAATCCTTCATGAACAAGATGTTAGTGAATAACATCGTAATTTTAGAATAGTTCTTCAAGAACATATTGTTGGAAAATATAGCTTTTAGTAAGCTATATTTGGACCACATTTTAAGTGGGATCCACTTAGCGTAAGTGAAAGGTCATGGTGGCTTCGGAAAGTATTCCGTGAGCACTTCGATTCAGTATATCATATGTTCAAAACGATGGTCATGTGAATGAGAAATTGTCTCACAAATATGCACCCTTGATGTTAGAAATTAAAAGGAAATGGACTTATTCCACATAGGAAAAATAAGTCTTTGGATTTGGGTTTATATATGTTTACACATATATGGGTATTCAAGAATACCAAGGATAGAGGCTCTCTCCATGCGCGCCTGCGCAGGGGATGCAAATCATGGACCCAAAATCAGCCCGATTTGGCTGAACTCGTGTGCGCCCGCACATCCTGCTACACGAATGTCAGCCCAAATCACTCGGGCTCGCATGGGCCGATTTTTACTCTTTTTAATTTTTAATAGCAAAATTATTTTTGCAAACTAGGGTTACGAATCCTTCACTATATAAAGGGCAGCTTTCCATTCGCTTTTAATTACGAAAAATTAACACAGCCGCACGCGCACCATCTTTTCTCTCCTCTGGTCTTGTCATTCGTTTGAGAGAGTTCAGGCACTGTTGTAGTTCACAGAAATTTCGTGTTCGTGCTAACAACGAAATTCGTTCCCATTGTATCTTGGGAAACAGAGACCGATTCACCCTAAAGCACTGAGTAGGCGATCAATCTGTTTTAAAGACACTGCCGTCGCAAGCCTCGGGTTTCTCTTACTGTACGCGATTCATTGTTTACTATTGCTATTTTCCCGGTTCGTTGCTTGATGTTTTGCTATTTCCTGTTCGCGCTTTCAGCCGCACACCACACCAATTATTTCGCTGTTCATGGGGTTCATTTGTTTTTTCTCCAATTGTTGTTGTTTTGCTGTTTTGCAAGATCGTTCACTGTTTGCAGGCCTTTGGTTACCGACACTATTTTGGTTTGTTAACTTTCTTGTTTTGCTCCGTATTTACTAATTGTTTACATCTATTAAAGTCTGATAATTTTTGAAATTGTTCTGCTTGCTGTAATTGCGATTTGCTTGCAATTTATTTTATTTTATTGTTTATCTTATTACTTGTTGGTTACATTATTAATCTGTTTCGTACAGATTCGTGATCTACAGTGTTGTGTTTACTTTATCGGGTTTATTTAATTAAAATTCATCATCTCACGATTAAATTTATTCTACATTCTTAAAACATATTGATTAATTGTTGAGATGGCATCTAATGGACTTCTAACTGTACCTAGCACAGTCGTTGGCACCTCTATGGTGGCTCCGACTTCTGCTATTGTCACCTCTGTGGCGAATGCGCCAATCCCTTTGAGTCATGCGGAAAGGCTAGAGAAATTCAATGGCCAAAATTTCAAGCATTCGCAGCAGAAGATGTTCTTCTACCTCACTACGCTTAACCTTGCGAGGTTCTTGAAGAGAACGCTCCATAACCCAAAGAGGGTGAGTTTGATTTTCAGATAGCTAGTGCTATTGATGCATGGACCCATTCAGATTTCTTGTGTAGAAATTACGTGTTGAATGGGTTAAGTGATACACTTTATAGTGTATACCAAGAGAAGAAAACAGCCAAGGAGTTGTGGGAGTCTTTGGAGCATAAATATAAAATTGAGGATGCTGGCACAAAGAAATTCATTGTTGGTCGCTTCTTAGACTATAAAATGGTGGACTCTAAGACTGTCATGAGCCAAGTTCAAGAGTTTCAACTCATATTGTCTGAACTCCATGCTGAATGCTACTTCCTGAAACTTTCCAAGTGGCTGTTATTATTGAAAAACTGCCTCCTAGTTAGAAAGATTTCAAGAGTTATCTGAATCATAAGTACAAGGAAATAAACATGGAATGGCTGCTTGTTAAGCTTCACGTTGAGGAAGGTAACAGAATAGCAAAGAAAAAGGGTTTAGTTGCTGAGGCCAAAGCACATGTTGTAGAGCACGGCTAGAGCAATAAAAACAAAAAGACCAAAGGTTCCAATCTGGGTCCTAAAGGAGAAGTCTTTAAGAAGTAAACTAAGCTCTAAGAAAAGTGCTACAACTGTGGCAAATCGGACCACAAAGCTTCAGACCACAGATTGCCAAAGAAGAAGAGAAAGGTTAATATGGTGGAAAACATCACTCAAGATGTTTTTGATATGAACCTTTCAACTATGGTATCGGAGGTGAATCTGGTGGGCTCAAATCTGAGGGAATGGTGGATTGACACAAGAGCTACCAGACACGTGTGCTCAAACAAAGGAATGTTCTCTTCATTTAAAGCTGCTAGCAATATAGAGAAACCATTTATGGGGAATTCAGCAACGTCTGAGATTGAGGGTCAAGGGAAGGTGATTCTAAAGATAACTTCTGGCAATGAGCTGACTCTGAACAACATGCTGTACATACCTGAGATTCGGAAGAACCTAGTATCTAGATCTATCTTGAACAAGCATGGCTTCAAGATGGTGTTTGAGTCAGACAGGGTAGTTTTGTCTAAGAATGAAATGTATGCGGGAAAGGGTTATGTCAGTGATGGGCTTTTTAAGCTTAATGTAATGACTGTGAAACCAAAGATTAATAAAGCTGGTTCTTCTTCTACTTATTTGCTTGAGTCTCCTAATATGTGGCATGGTAGATTAGGACATGTTAATCATAATTCTATGCGTAAATTAATTAACATGAAGCATATCCCTAAATTCCAAATTGATTCAAAACATAAGTGTGAAACTTGTGTTGAGGCAAAATTAACAAGGACACCATTTCAGTCAATTAAAAGAGTCACTGAACCACTTGATTTAATCCATACAGATATATATGATTTTAAATCCATTCAAATAAGAAGTGGTAATAAATATTTTATTACCTTCATCGATGATTGCACAAAATATTGTTATATTGAAAAGTAAGGACGAAGCTATAGAGAAGTTTGTTCTCTACAAAAATGAAGTTGAGAATCAACTCAACAAGAAGATCAAAGAACTAAGGAGTGACCGTGGTGGTGAGTATATTGTTCCATTTGAAGCACTATGTGAACAAAATGGAATCATACATCAAATAACGGCTCCTTATTCTCCTCAATCTAATGGGATTGCAGAGAGAAAGAATCGTACCTTAAAAGAAATGATGAATGCAATGCTAATAAGTTATGGATTACCTCAGAATATGTGGGGAGAGGCTGTATTGTCAGCCAATTATCTTTTAAATAAGATATCCCGAAAGAAAAAAAGCAAAATCCCTTATGAATTGTAGAGTACTTTTCTATAAATACTTACAAGTGTGGGGGAGTCTTGCAAAAGTTGCGGTCCCTCCACCTAAGAAGGTGAAAGTAGGACCTAAAACTGTAGATTGTATTTTCATTGAATATGCATATAACAGTAGTGCTTATTGATTTCTTGTGCATGAGTCTAAAATACCAGACATTCATAAGAATATGGTAATAGAATCAAGGAATGCTTCATTCTTTGAGAATGTATTCATGAGGCTATCAATGATGATAGTCTAGATGAAGAACAAGAAAACGCACAAGAAAAAGAAATAGAAGGGCGAGAAGAAGAACAAGACGTTGAGATCAGATGTAATAAAAGAGCAAGAGTCAAAAAATCTTTTGGTTTAGATTTTATGACTTACTTACTAGAAAGTAAACCTCAAAGCTTCAAGGAAGTAATAACTTCACTAGAATGAGCTTTATGGAAAGAAGTCATTAACAATGAAGTTGAATCTATTTTTCAAAATCATACCTGGGAGTTAGTAGACCTTCCTCCAAGATGTAAACCTTTAGGGTATAAATGAATTTTCAAAAGGAAAATGAAAGCGGATGGTACAATTGATAAGTACAAGGCTAGACTCGTAATTAAAGGTTACAAACAATGAGAAGGCCTTGATTACTTTGATACTTATTCTCCCGTCACGAGAATAAATTCCATTCGCATGATAATAGCGATTGCTGCTTTGCGCAATCTTGAGATACATCAAATGGATGTAAAAACAGTCTGTCTTAATAGAGATTTAAATGAAGAAATCTATATGGAACAACCAGAGGGCTTTATAGTTCCAGGACAAGAAAAGAAAGTCTGTAAGTTGGTGAAGTCATTATATGGCTTGAAACAAGCACCAAAGCAATGACATAAAAAATTTGATCACACAATGATCTCATGTGGCTTTAAGATCAACGAATGTGACAAATGTATTTATGTTAAAGAGACAGAAATTGGCTATGTTATTTTATGTCTATATGTGGATGACATGCTTATTGTTGGAAGCAATGATAACATGATTAAATCTACTAAGAATTTATTGAAGTCTACATTTGACATGAAAGACATGGGTCTTGCTGATGTCATTTTGGGAATTAAAATCTCAAAGACTTCAAAAAGACTTATTTTAAGTCAAGCTCATTACGTAGATAAAATTCTTGGGAAATTTAATAAAGAATATACTACTGAGTCAAAGACTCCTTTCGATATGAATTTACATCTGTCGTAAAATAAAAGAGATGGCATTTCTCAGGTAGAATATGCTAGAATTATAGGTAGTCTAATGTACTTAACGAGCTGTACAAGACCAGGCTTAGCCTATGCAGTTAGTAAACTCAGCAGATATTCGAGTAATCCAAAAACTTATCACTAGAAAGTTATCGTAAGAGTACTTAGGTATCTTCAATACACTCGTAATTACGGACTGCACTACACAAGATATCCAGCAGTGTTAAAAGGATACACTGATGCAAACTAGATATCAGACATGAAAGATTCTAAATCTACGAGTGGCTACATGTTTACACTAACACGTGCAGCAGTGTCATGGAAATCTTCTAAACAAACAGTAATCGCTAGATCTACAATGGAAATTGAATTCATTGCTTTAGATAAATGCGATAAAGAAGCAGAATGGCTTCGGAATTTCTTGGAGGGTATTCCAAAGTGGCCAAGGCCAGTGCCTACAATATGCATACATTGCTATAGTCAATCTGCTATTGGAAGAGCACAGAGAAACATGTACAATACCATTAGACAACTAATCTCTACTAGAGTTATATCCATTGACTATATAAGGTTAAAAGATAACATTGCGGATCCATTAACCAAAGGGTTAAATCGAGAATTAGTTAAGAAGTCATCGAAAGGAATGGGACTAATGCCCATAAATTAAAGATTAGTACAAAGAAAAACTCAACCTAGTTGACTGAAGATCCCAAGATCTAGGTTCAAAGGGATAACCTAATTGTATAATACCTAGTTTGGATCACTGTGGGGGTTTACCCTCAAGTCCATTCCTATAATAAAACAGTGATATTATAAAAGGTAAGATTAAGCTACGCTCTTAATGATTCTTATGTGTCGAAAATCCGAGCGAAGTAATGTGGTTTACTCTTAATTAAGATATCACCTATGTGAGAGAGAAGGGGCCGCTTCAAAGAGAACTGTTAAGGACACAATTCTTAGAAACTCTCGCAGAACCAGGCAGATATTCAAGGCCGAAATGAACATACCAATGAGAACTCAATAGTGTTAGGAAAGATTCCTGTGTGTAATATATCATCGCTTACATCAACGGCAGAACAGTTCAAAGACATCGCGTCTACTGATCAGCCAGTAAGGTAAATATATTTTCACAAGGGAATGTTCAAAGGGTAACACCTACCTATCTTATGCAGGTTTTGATCCGATGAACTCGATTAAGGTCAAAAATGGTTTTAATGTCAAAACTTAGCGGTTTTCTATTTTGCTGCCAATTTCATTCATGTGGGGGATTGTTGGAAAATATAGCTTTTAGTAAGCTATATTTGGGCCACATTTTGAGTGGGACCCACTTAGCGTAAGTGAAAGGTCATGGTGGCTTTGGAAAGTATTCCGTGAGCACTTCGATTCGGTATATCATATGCTCAAAATGATGATCATGTGAATGAGAAATTGTCTCACAAATATGCACCCTTGATGTTAGAAAATTAAAAGGAAATAGACTTATCCCATATGGGAAAAATAAGTCTTCAGATTTGGGTTTATATATGTTTACACATATATGGGTATTCAAGAATACCAAAGATAGAGGCTCTCTCCACTCCCGCCTACGTAAAGGGGGTGCAAATTATGGACCCAAAATCGGCCCGATTTGGCTGAACTCGTGTGCGCCCGCACGTCCTACGTACACGAATGTCGGCCCAAATCACTCAGGCTCGCGTGGGCCGATTTTTATTCCTTTTAATTTTTAATTGCAAAATTATTTTTGCAAACTAAGATTACGAATCCTTCACTATATAAAGGGCGGCTTTCCATTTGTTTTTAACACGAAAAATTAACATAGCCGCACGCGCACCATATTTTCTCTCCTCTGGTCTTGTCGTTCTTTTGAGAGAGTTCGGGCACTGTTGTAGTTCGCCGAAATTTCGCATTCGTGCTAAAGACGAAATTCGTTCCCGTTTTATCTTGGGAAACAAAGACCGATTCACCCTAAAGCACCGAGTAGACGGTCAATCTGTTTAAGGACACTACAGTCGAAGGCCTCTGGTTTCTCTTATTGTACGCGATTCGCTGTTTGCTCTTGCTATTTTCTCGGTTCGTTGCTTGTTGTTTTACTATTTCTTGTTCGCGTTTCCAGTTGCACACCGTACCAATTGTTCACTGTTCGTGGGGCTCGTTTGCTGTTTCTCCAATTGTTGCTGTTTTGCTGTTTCATGAGATCGTTCGCTGTTTGCAGGCCTTTGGTTATCGAAACTATACTGGTTTGCTAACTTTCTTGTTTTGCTCCTTCTTTACTAATTGTTTATATCTATTAAATTCCAATAATTGTTGAAATTGTTCTGCTTGCTGTAATTATGGTTTGCCTGCAATTTATTTATTTTATTGTTTATCTTATTACTTGCTGGTTACGTTATTAATCTGTTTCGTACAGATTCGTGATCTACAGTATTGTGTTTACTGTATCAGGTTTATTTAATTAAAATTTGTCATCTCACAATTAAATTTATTCTACACATATTTTGAAAGAAAATTTTCATTATGTGTAGTGCAATCCTTCAATGATGCATTATAAATTTTCTTTCATTCCATATTACAATATTTACACTTCATGGTGAATTTTTTTAATTCCAATAATACAAAATATATAATAGCAATTGAATGCTAGAATAAGAAATATCAAATAATAACAATATAAATAATGATAATAAAAGTATGAATACCTTGATGCATTATTCTAAATTATCAAAATGCATATACAAACATAAAAATGATTTTAGACAAAATCAAGATAGTTCAACTCATACTTTTAAGACTAAGATCAAAGGAGAGATATTACCCTATTTTAAAGAGGACAAATATTGATCTCTTGTGGCTAGAGACTCGTGCTGATAACGTGTTATAAAATTTATCATTTAGAAGTACAACAATATAGCAAGAGAAAGAGAGAAAGCAAATAAGAGACACAATTGTCTAGAGAGAAAGCTTATTCAATCTCTTGTGTATACAAATAAGGAGTAAAAAGTCTCCTTTTATAGTGATACAACCATAAAGTGGTAAGTAATATATCATAATTATAAGAAATAACAGCTCTTAAATTAGGGAGATAATAGGAGTTATAAGAAATGAAAAGTTGCTTATGAGGAGATCAATGGTTACTTTAATGAACATCCACATAAATTATAATTATTTCATAACATATACATATAATTTTTAAATTTTTACAATTGACAGATTTGTATAATCTAAAATCTACACAGATTTTGGATACAAATCCTGAGCATTAGCCATTAATTTCAAAAACTAGTCCCACTAATATACGAAAAGAAATTTACCCTTATCAAAGGGAGAAAGCGAACTATGTATAAATTCAAATTTATGCCCTCAACATAAATACCAGTGAGCAAATATCAAATGATCGTCTACATTAAATTGATAAAAAAAATGTAATTACACTCACCAAAATTCTATAAATAAATGTTGACATTTTATGGTTCTCGAAATATTCATTTGGATGAATTGATAGGACCATTTGAATTGAAAATTCTCTTGATTTTGCGAAATGCTCCTCATTATGAAGGGTGGTATCATCTAGAATGCCAATATTTTTTTATTTTTTGCTCTATTGAACATAAAAAAAAATCATTGCGATAATATTTTAATATATAATATTATTTTTTTTACAATAATTGATAACATTATTTTTTTTTTTTTTACTGAAGTAGATAACATTATGACTCAAGATAAAAATATCAGAATTATTTATAATTTAAATTAAAAAAAAAAACAAAAAATACTTTACTTCTACTTGGCGGCGTCCCATTCCCGTAAAGGCATAAACTTGATAACTGTAAAAACGAAGAAAACTAATAACTGAATTTAGCGGGAGTAAAACGTGTCAAACTCTCACTCGACCACCTAACTAAAAAAGTCGGCATTTTACGTCGACGTGCTCTCTGTCTCATCCACACACCACACCTTGCACCCCAATCCAAACGGGAGTGATAACGTTTTAATCCTTAAGTGTAAGTATTTTCACGTGTTTTTATACAGTGAAGAAGTTGGTCTGCCTGAAACTGAACGGATCAAATTATTTAGGAGTCGGGGACCCGTTTGTTAAAAATAGACAAATATGTCCTTATTTGCAAAAACGCAAATGCCATCGCATTTCTGAAAACATTCGTATATCCGCCCGTCGTATATCCTCGAGCAGTTCTAAAATTGAGGAGGAGAAAACAAAAACGGAATCTTCAAATCATGGGAACCGAAGTAGAAGCATCAGAGCCGTTGATTGAGAAAATCACGACCGTTAATGAGGAGGAGGAGGCGGATCAGCCGATCCCGGAATGGCAGGATCAGATAACGATCAGAGGGCTGGTGGTGAGCGCGATTATGGGGGCGCTTTTCTGCATCATCACGCACAAGCTCAATCTGACGGTCGGAATCATTCCGTCGCTCAATGTTGCCGCGGGACTGTTAGGCTTCTTCTTCGTGAAGTCGTGGACGAGCTTCTTATCGAAGCTAGGGTTTTCGATTAAGCCTTTTACAAGACAAGAGAACACTGTCATTCAAACTTGTGTGGTTGCTTGTTATGGCCTCGCTTTCAGCGGTAATGATTAATCAATTAACCTGTGTTCATTAATCAATTAATCATTTAGAGGTGTTTGTACTTGCGTTTGATTCTCAAATAAGTCATAGAAGGGAAAAAAGAAAAAGGGGGTCTTTGATTGGTGCTTCTTGAGATGGAGCTTTAAGATGGTATAGTGGAAAACGACTTTAGATGCTCTTGTAGAATTGTGCCTCTTCAAACATTTTGGACAAAAAGTATTCCTTAATGCACCCGGCAGTTTCTCAATGTGTTTACTCGTTGACCAATTCGAGGAATTGATTCTGTGGCTTATAAGCCACAACTGCTGCGAAATAGAAGCTGAAGTTGTGAAATAAAAGTTGATAGTATTCGGTAAATATGACTTTTAATTAATAGTTTTAATAAAAATAGTAAAAATAATTTGAGTTTTTCATCAAACAACTGAAGGGTAAAATCATTCTTAACATCCTAGTTGCAGCTTCAAGTGTTAAAACACCTTAGAGCTATGGCTCAATGGACCCTATGTCTTTTTGTTTGCATTTTTTTATTTGTGGTTATTGAACTTTTTGAGTTTGATGTGACTATGAATATGTAACATCCGTCAGGGGGATTCGGTTCATCTTTGCTTGCAATGGATGAGAGAACATATCAATTAATTGGTGATGATTACCCTGGTAACCGGGCAGAAGATGTCAAGAACCCAGGGTTGGGTTGGATGATCGGTTTTCTATTTGTTGTCAGTTTCCTTGGACTTTTCAGTCTTGTTCCACTGCGTAAGGTAGCTTCCACTGTCATTTTCATTATCAACACCATTAGTGTTGCTAGTAGTGCTTACCATCGTAAAATGCTTTTATAAATGCTAAAGATAAGTTTGGATTGAAGTGGAAGTCCAGTTTGTCAACTGATTTGTATTCTGGAAGTCATACACTCAGTCATGCTTACTTTTTCTATCATTTAATTTTAATTATTACCTGCTATGTTTGACTTAATATAGTTTATTTTCTTCTTTTCTTTGTTTATACTCATGATATTAGACTTGTTGCCTGAAAAGGATTTTTACCCTGAGAAATGTTGTAACTATTTTAACAATTATATGAAAGGGAAATTTGAGAAAGTTTGTTGTATTAGAACTATTTAAACATGTTGGTACACAGTCTCAGCGTGTTGATTCACCACCCTGATTGGCCTTTTTATCCTATTGGGTATTAACTTCTCATTCTTTTCGTCGGTGTTGTACCAGGTTATGATTTTGGATTATAAACTTACATATCCTAGTGGAACAGCCACGGCAATGTTAATTAATAGCTTTCACACCAATGCTGGAGCAGAGCTTGCAGGGTATTTGTTACTGACATGACACACTTCATTATGTTTTAGGTCTTGATATACTTCCAGTTTATGTAAAATTATGGGAACAGTTACTAAAATAGTTATGTCCTGCAAGGATCAATGACTGATTTTGTAGGGTACAGTTAAGAAGAATATTTAATATGTGTCATAATCCTTGCTTACAGGTAGTCCATGATATTTATCAATTTTCAAAAAGTAGTGCCCTGTTAATTATTGATGGGCTTTCACATTCCCTCAATTGTGTTTGTCATAGTCTTCGGTATGTTGTATGTTTATTGGAAAGTTGAAGCCTTCTGTCACCACCAGCCACCTTCCACCTTGAAAGAAAGAGGAAGAGGAAAAAAAAAAAAACATAGTGTTTACTTCTCGAATTGGAGTGGGAATCCTGAGAAGCGGGAATTTTGGGATTGGGAGTGCGGAGTGGAAGGTGGGAGTAAGTTGTTTACTTACACTAGAATGAGAGTGTGGAATAGGAATTGAAATCTCATTTATATGTTTACTTTGTCTTAGATTGGGAGTGAATTGTTTTAAATTACAGTTTTACCCTTATTTAAATAATTATAGTTTTTAATTACAAAGTGAATAAAAAAATATATTTGTAAAATAAACTATTTATTTTATTATTAATTTTAATTATATAAATTAGTAATAATTATAAATATTCTTAATTATAATAATTTTAATTTTAGTTATGTAAATTAAAATTTATTGATAAGAGCAACACAAATGAAATATTATTATTAATAATATAGTGCAAATTAATATTTTCTTATAACAAACTATATATTATTATTAATTATTAATATTAAATAAATATAATCCTATTACAATTAAATAAATATAATATTATTATATTTTCAAATAAAGAAAGTATATGGTAATATTATTAGTTCTTTATGAATATAATTATATTATTTGTAAGTTATTTTAACTTAAAATCAATATAAATTATTATTTCTAATAAAATATAATAATATTATATAAATAAATATGATATTATTATTTTTAAATAAATATAATATTATTTTATTTCAATAAATATAATTATATTATATTTAATAAGAGAAGGATAAAAAAAGAAGAGGTCATTCCCACTCCCACCTCCCCCCATGGGAGTGGGAATCCCACTCCTCATTCCAAAAATAGGTAGGACTCACGGAGTGGGACTTCCACTCTCCTCATTAAATGAGTAGGTAAACACCGGAGTGGGAGGAATCCATACTCCCACTCCAGCAAGTAAACACAACATAAAATGATTGCTTTCTTCCTAATTACTATTCTTTTGTTATTTCAGGAAGCAAGTCAGGTGCCTTGGAAAATATTTGAGCATAAGTTTTTTGTGGGGCTGCTTTAAGTGGTTCTTCAGTGGTGTTGGGAATTCATGTGGATTTGATAATTTTCCCAGCTTTGGTTTGACTCTATTTAAAAACACGTAAGGATCCTTTTGGTTTACTTTCCTTCGACCTCTCTCTTTCTCTCTCTCTATTTTATTTGTGCCATTATTGCATATTCATGTTATCTTTGTTTGTTTCTTCTTTGTCCTTTTTTGCTCAATTTTTGCCCCATTAGGTGATATGGGAGCAATGTGATCTAGACTAAATTTCCATTTGTTTTTGTAGGGAATATCTGTACTTAGATATGGGTATCATAATAAAGAAAAGCTCTTCTTTCAAAAAATAAATAAGAGGGGTGGGGGGGAAGAGAGAATATACACTTTACCTTCAAGTGTTGTTTGTATTATCTGTCAAGCATTCATTATTTGGTGAATTAGTCAAAATTGGTGCATATCTTATCTATTTACATTGGTGATGTCCTGGGATTCTAAACTTTTTTTTTTTTTAAAACAGGTTTTATTTTGACTTCAGTCCAACTTATGTTGGATGTGGTCTTATTTGTCCTCACATTGTCAACTGTTCAGTTCTTCTTGGGGCAATCATATCATGGGGTTTTCTCTGGCCCTTCATCTCCCAACATGCTGGTGACTGGTATCCAGCTGACCTTGGTAGCAGTGATTTTAAAGGTCTTTATGGGTATAAGGTATGGTGACTTTTTCATTGCCTTGAAGCCAATTCTGTTACTGTTTATGTGTATTTTACTTTTTCCTTGGTTGCTTTTTCATTGCCTCTAAGCTACAGATTTACTCTGTTTTGGATCTCTCTAATTCTTGCACTTCTGCATTGGTGAAGCAGTATCCTCTTGTTTGGCTACTCTAAAGCTATTTTTCCTGCAATTGCTTTTTGCAGGTATTCATAGCTATTTCCCTTATCCTTGGGGATGGTCTTTACAATCTGATAAAGATAATCGCTATAACTGTTAAGGAAATGTGGAACAAAAGCACCAAAGATAGCAAACTTCCAATTGTCAGTGAGATTCAAGGTGAGGATACATGTTCCTTCATTATCTGTGAAATCTTGATGAAATAATCTTGTCTCTGAATTTTGGTAGATAGATCTGCTTGCCATTTGCACCCACTATTTCAGCTTCTGACAGCCAGTTATATTTTTTTCTTTTTCAACAAAACTTCTACTTGATTCAACCAATTTGATTGTTTAATTGTATGAGATTTCCGTTGTTGCTATTTCTTAAGAAGTTAATACAGATAATAATCATGCTTACAGGTGCTTTAGCAGATACTGAGACTTCCAAATTGCTACTGGAGCAGAAAAAAAGAGAGACTGTGTTTCTAAAAGACGGGATACCTACCTGGTTTGCTGCTTCTGGATATGTGGGCCTGGCAGCTATATCAACGGCAACAATTCCCACCATCTTTCCACCTCTCAAGTGGTACTTAGTTCTCTGCTCATACCTTATTGCCCCAGCTCTAGCTTTCTGCAACTCTTATGGCACTGGACTTACAGACTGGAGCTTGGCTTCAACTTATGGGAAGATTGGCCTTTTCATCATTGCATCTCTGGTTGGCACCAATGGTGGGGTCATTGCTGGATTAGCAGCTTGTGGGGTTATGATGTCCATTGTCTCCACTGCAGCTGATCTCATGCAGGATTTTAAGACAGGTTACCTCACCCTATCATCAGCCAAGTCTATGTTTGTTAGCCAGTTGCTAGGAACAGGCATGGGTTGTGTCATAGCCCCACTCACATTCTGGATGTACTGGACTGCTTTTGACATTGGGTCACCTGATGGTCCATACAAAGCACCATATGCCGTCATATTCAGAGAAATGGCCATTCTTGGCATTGAAGGATTCTCTGAGCTTCCCAAGCACTGCCTGGCCTTATGTTGTGGGTTTTTCGTGGCTGCTTTGGTTATAAACCTTCTGAGGGATGTGACTCCAACAAAAATCTCACAGTTCATACCTGTTCCCATGGCAATGGCAGTCCCATTTTACATTGGAGCATACTTTGCAATTGACATGTTTGTTGGGACAGTGATATTATTCATTTGGGAGCGAGTCAATCGAAAGGATTCTGAGGATTATGCAGGGGCAGTTGCATCGGGCCTAATATGCGGGGACGGCATTTGGACTATACCATCTGCAATCCTGTCAATTTTCAGGGTCAATCCACCCATTTGCATGTACTTTGGGCCTGCTGTCAGTAGCTGAGCAGGGAAACTGGGAAACCCTTTCGGCCATGTTGTTGTACTTGTTCTATCAGTTGTGTGAACTGGATTATTTATGTAAATATGTAGTATATCTTGATGATGGATTTTTAGAACATCTTTTATTCTTTATCATACACGCGCAAGGCGTGTGCGCGATGGCAAGAATGAATAACAGTCGTCAAGCCACATCAAGAGTAGATGAACTTGGCTCAGATGAATAGAATCAGTATCTGTATATTTCCATCGTGGCTACACAATCAATTGATTGTTGCTGCAGATTGTGAAGAAGCATTGAAGGTTTGTTTAATTGTTTAAACGGACCCAAACAAAATTTCTAGTGTCCTAATGTCAAGCTTGTTCTTTTACACGTGCCTATTCGGCTGGTGTCCTTTCCTTTCTTCTTGTTGAAGCCCCTTGGCTTTGTTCCGGAAATGTAGGACAACCGTTCCAAGCCAGCCAAACATTATTTATGCCTAAAGTTGCAAATGAAAAGCATTCAAGCTAGGCATTGAAAGACATGCATGCTTACTGCTTTTGTAAAGCTTACCTTAAAATATTGGAACAGCTGTCTTGCTGCTGCTTCATCGTGGAGCATCTTATAGCGCCAAGAAATGTTTTCATGGTATCTATTGTTTTTTTTTTTTTTTTTTTTGTGAATTAAATACTTTATCAGGGTTAATAAATAGATGTTTTGGAATAATTAAGTTTTATAAGATATAATCTAAGATTTCCAAGTTAATTAATCATACACTCATATTAATTTCATCATTCACTATTAGAAAAATGTTAAAAGTGTCTAGCAATTTTATATTTTGGAAAAGATTTGGTCCAACAAATTTAATCATTAGTTTATGCATCACACACTACTAGTTGGGTGGTAAAATTACTTATCTTCACATAGCTAAGAAGAGGTTGATAAATTTTTTTGATAAATTTTTTTTTAAGAATTTAATAGTAAATTCAACCTGTTTTATTCAACTTATATCAATAGAATTGATGTATGAGGATAGATTTTTAATTACTGAAATGGGACAAGCCGCCACCAACAAATTTAAGAAAACATGTGGAGTTCTCATGATATGCTGGAGGAGAATTTGGAGTGTAAGGATAATTGCAAAACAGAAAATTCTGAACGCTTGGTGGCAATGGAATGACAAAGCAAAGAGACAGTAAATGAAGATTACAGCATTTTTGAATTTTCAAATGATTGAGAAGTAGGTGGTTTCAAACGACCACAAATTTATAGATTCTCTAATCCCTATATGCGAAAAGGACAAGCCTAACTCTCTCAAAGTTGCCCCTATCACACGTCACAAATATTTAGCACTCAAGGCACATGGCATAGATTATGTATGATGACCCATTGTTTTTTGTGGGCCTCACGCCACCGTTTCGAATCTATCCAATTGAAATTTTGATAAATTGATCAATTCAAACCACTCAATTTGTTTGCTTATCTCCTCTTAACTATTATGCCACATTTGCTGATTGATATTAGTTCTGTAGTACAGTCTTTTCAGTTTAATGTAAAGAAATCAATCAATGATCATTTGAATATTATATGTGTAACTTATAATCTTAATGGTATCTTTCTATTGTTTATGATGACTCTTTATCATCGAAAATTGTTTCAATACGTTTGATGCAAATATTTTCAATCAATTTAATTATAGGATAATTATCTTACGGTCACCACTTATTAAATAAAATTTCTGTAAACCACTAAATTTTAAGATTGTATCTGTAAACCACTTATTTTTCAAAAAAATATCCTTCAACCACTTTTCCGTTAAAAAAATTAACTGCCGTCAGTGGTTTTCTGCATAAAGACTATTTTACCCCTGTAATACAATAATTTTATATTTTACAAAGACTTATTTTGTATTGTTTATTTTTTTTATTTATAAACAAAAATGATGTTGTTTATATAATTAAATATTTATTTTTAAAAAATAGAATATAATTAATTAAATATTTATTTTTTAACTAAATGACAATATTACCCTTATGATGGTATGCTGACATTATGTTTCCGTTAATTCCGTTAACGGAAAGGTGAGTGGGAGATGTTTTTTTTTTAAAAGTAGGTGGTTTGCAAATACAATATTAAAATTTAGTAGTTTACAGAAGTTTCACTTAATAAGTGGTGGTCACCAGATAATTACCCTTAATTATATTTTTATAAGATGGTCGATATTAAAACTCTTTCTTAATTTATGTACTCTTCTTTATTAACAAGATCAAAGTAAAATTTAAAATCAAGAAAAAAAGAAGAAAAGGGTAGCTCATACTTGTATCATTGTATTAGATGTGACTTATAAGGATAATGGTGAGGTCCATATCTTATCAAAAGAAACCATTCGGTTATAGATTCTGGCTTTATTGGAGCTAAGCCATTGGTAGATTTGGCTCCCATGTAATGTGGTGGAACTGGCCATCTTCTTCTTCTTCTTTGCCTTTTTCTTTTTTTCAAGATTGCAAGTCATTTCATGGAGAAGTATCATCACAATGTAGAAAGAAAATGACATGATAGTTTTTGTGTGTACAAATAAGCTTTATGATTCATTGTTCACTCAATAACCTTTTCAAATTATTATGCATTGTTATTGATGGTGATGCAAAATTGGAGTGGAATAAAGACTCTATTTTAAGTGGATTTTGGAAACCAAATAATGTGTTGCCAACTCTTGAAAGTGAAACAAATTATTCAAAAGATTTAAGAGTGATGTGATCCAGCACTCAAAAGACATATATAGATGCTTTGGTAATATTAAGAAGATCTTGATTTACTATCTCTAATAATTTTTAAATTGTGTTAAGTTGGAGTTTTCAAATATAATTTAGAGAACTAACTATCCAATTGTCCGATACTAAATCATTTTTTCCCATCATCGGTGAGTAGGAATTTGAGTTTTTCTTGTCTGCATTATTAATGTTGATTTTCTTTTATATATTAAAAATAGATTCGACCAATTTTGAATTTAGATATCCATACAGCACTATCATAGAACACAAAGTTGATTAATATATTACAAATGAATGATAGAAATTATTTTAATGTAGGACGTTATTAAGATGTTCTAGGATTTTATTATTCTAGGTCTTTTGATATTTGTTATTTTAATTAGAGTTAATTATGGTATTTGTTTAAGTCTTTTATTTTCAGAACAATTGTGATTTAGTTTCTCTGTTTAAGTTAACTTGGAGAAATTGGTTTCCTATTATAAAATAAGGAGGTCTTGTCATTATTTTTATAAGCTATTTTTTATAATAAAATCCCTTTTATTTTGTTCCCTCGTGATTCTTTATGAGTGACACATGATATGTTGAATGACACATCAGTTGAGACTCAAAGTAGGACTTAAATGTTGGAATCCTAATCATTACTCGATTATTTATTATTATCCTTAACGTCATATGTTGAGTGTTGCTGTAAAAATCTCACATTGTTGAGTCATTTGGATTAGAATTATATATAGTCCATCTAGGGATGGCAAAATCCTCCACGGGTTTGCGATCCCACCCCAAATGGGGTGAATTTTGATTAATTTTTTGGGAATAGGAGAAAAATAATTCCTAAATTCTTAATAGGGTGGGGTTTGATTTTTTACTCCCTACCCCACCCCCACCCCCACCCCAATTCCCATGACATATAATTTTTTTAATTTTAATTTAATAATTTTTTTATCATTTAACAAATATTGGTTAATAAATTTTCTTTTTATTTTAACCTAATATAAATAGACTATAACTAAAAGAAAACCCTATACTATAATTCTTATTCAACTTTAAAACATTGGATTATTTATAAAAGAATGATAAACCTTACGATCATAAGTTATATGAATATGATAAAGAGAAGATAAAGTCGTTAAAAAAGAAGAATTTGAAACATTATTATACATTTTTATAATTTTAGTTATTATTTATCCAAATATTTTACAATTTTGATATCATTTCGAGATAATGTTTCAAATTTTTGGAGATTTTTTTAATAATTTAAATACTTTAGATTATGGTGATGAATTTTATTTAAGTTTTTAATTTTTTATTTTCTAAAATTACTTATTCATGCCTAATATAAAATAATAAGTGGGGAATAGGGTGGGGATGGGGAAGTCATTCCCCACATGGGGATTCCCCATCCCCACCCCACTAAATTTATTAGGGAATGGGATGGGAAATGTGGTTAAAATATTTATTGGGGTGGGGAATGGGGTTGGCCTCCTCACCCCCACCCCATTGCCATCCCTACCTTAAGTCCATCACAAAGTATTTGTTCAATGGAGTGATTCAGTACCACCACATCAAACTTAGATCCATGTATTCGCATCTTTGTGTTAAGTGATTGGTTTTATTTTACAATTAATCCACTTCTACTATCTCGCTGCATCATATTTTCTAGCAACTTTAAGATGTTATTTAAAAAATATCCAATTAATTGTATACATACTATAAATAAAGCAATTCAATAATTTTATTAATGTTTGAAAAAATATAAATACTCTAGTAACTATAAAAAGATTTTGTTGCAAGCTTAGTGGGTTTTGACTCATTCATATTCAATCAATGTTCATGCAATAGAACATAAGAAATCGTTTTATTTGGCGATCAACAAAAAGTTTGAACCTCAAATCCTTGCTTCCCTAACAAATCTAATAATCTTTCGAAATTGCTAAACTAAAAAGATCCAAGAACTGTGTTCTTTCATGCCCAAATAGGATCGAAAATGGTCAAATAATTCTTAACACTTCAATAAGTGTGATTACGTTTACTTATAAGGATCAAATTATTAATGATTATGTATTGAGTTATCGTCTTAAACCCAAGTGATGAAAGAGTTTCACGAAAATGAATCTAGTTATGAAATATTTTCAATCCAAGATTTTAAAGTGTGAGAAAGTTCAAGATAGCTCTTAAACCATGCAGTTTTAAAATTTTTTCGAATTTTAAAATTTCAGACTAAAAAACTACATATATATAATCATTCTCTAGTACGGGCGCCCTCATTTTTTTTTTTTATGCGGTCAGACTTTTAAGTCGTACAGTTTAAGAGAGTTAGTTTTCAATACTATTAAACCGCACGGCTTTATAGTTCATATAAAACATAAGCCTATTAAACCTTACGGCCGGCTTAAAAATGTGTCCGCGTTAAAAATAATAATAATAAAGGCGCCTGCACCTGAGAATGATTTTATATATATATATATATATATATAGCTAAAGTTTTGATTTCATTTTGCTTTTTGGATATACAGTTTGGCTAATTTTGAATGCGTTTGCAATCCACGATTATTTGAATTCGAATAATAATTTTGTGAATAGAATTTCTCATTCCATTTGAACCGATTTTATATTTAGATATCTTCATATGATGTATTGATTAAATCTATGTAAATTGGATCATTGATCAATTTAAATGTGTTGCATTAGATTTTCAATTATTTTGAGAAAGAAAGAAAGAAAGAAAGAAAGAATGGCAAATGGGATCCCCCCTTGCCTTTTTTGTCGTTGTAATTAAGATATTAAATTCTCATAACCAGACAGTTGCCCAATCACTATTTAGGGGCCCAACTTTCATTATTAAAAAGAAAATGATAAGTGATAACTAATAAATAAAATAAATTTGAGCACTCAAAACTACATAAAGGAAATCGAATATTGGCGGGAATTACTAGAACTTTATGTTGATTGAGGCTTACCATGCCATTCAAAATGGGCTAAACAAAACTTTTGAAAAAGATGGGAGTTGGAGGCTAAAATGATTAAAAAGAAAGATAGATCCAAGCTTATCTCTTGTGGGAAATAATAAGTCTTTAAATAAAATAAAACATATAAAGAAGCATGATCTTTTTCCCATTCAAGCTTTGAATTCATGTGATTTTGGGTATGATATTTCAACAGCTAGCTTTCATAGAGGGGCCTCCTTTGTCTCCATGATGGGAAGCAATATGTGACTAGCAATGCAATCACCAACATGCACATAGCAATTCCCACCATTATTATCACCACACAACAAAAAGAAATTAATTGGTCTTCTACCCATCAAAGCAAAGCTATAATTTTTCTTTCAAAAAAAAAAGGGGGAAAAATATGCCACAATATCATTCCCTTGGGTGATTCATGCCAAAACCCTAAAGTTGTTTGGCAATCAGTAAAGTTGATAAAATGATAAAGGAAAAGGGAGATGTTTACACAAATACGCATATAAGAATGAATTCTCAACATGCTAAGATTCAAATAATTAAAGAAGGGTTTATTTGGGATTGAAACATGTGAATTGAAATCATTTGTTGTAAATTTAGAATTTATTTTTAAGATATTTAATTTTTGTCAACAACTTTATTTATTCTACAATGGTAAGTACAAACAAATAAGAAATTAATGTTTTTAGTTTTTTTAATATTTATTTCTTTTAAAAATAGAGTAATCGATGAAGTATAAATTAATTTTTTAACCCTCTAACTTTCTCAAAATTCGAATTGGAGTGTCAAGCAAATAAAGTTATTTTAAAAATCATTTAACTAACTTATGTGGACAATTTTTTTTCTTTATTAGATGTGTCTATTTTTTGTATTGATTGCAAGAGTGTCTTGATCATGGGAGTGATTTTCGCCGGAATGTCGACTTAAAATTAGTTGAAAGTAATCAATTCTTCTCGGTCCAACCCTTTAGTCGTCTTTAGATTCAATTAATTGTAGTTTAAATAGTAAAAAGAAAACATAATAATCACAACCAACCTGCCAACTTTTGAATTTATTGAAAAATTAAAGTTGCTTTGTACAATTATGCTAACTTAATTCATTGTTATAGATTGGTTGTTTTACATCAGCACGATAGAATTCATATATATATTTCAAATTCACAAATATATACTCCAAGAAATCACTATTAATCTAATCTAAAGGTAGCTCACTTGGGTTCAACTCTTAATGGGCAAATTTTCTAAATCCAAAAGTAGATCCCACATATCTTAAACTTAATTAAATCCTCAGGTTGTAATATAACCGACTTGATTCAATATGTCCCTAGTAAAGTACACGAAAATGTAAAAATGAAGTAGCAATATCAAAAGCGAAAAATGCCACTGGGCCTAGGCTGCTACCCTCACAAATGTGAGGACAGCGGTTCAAGCCCCCACAAAAGTATTATGAGGATTAATAGTCATTTCTCAATTATTGTAATAATTGAGTGGAGGTAGTCTATTCCGTTATTGACGTTTCTCAAATATTAGAGAGGGTTAAAATTTAAACAGTACTTAATAATAATTAATGTAATTAGTCCCAATTATTTATAATCTGATTGTATAATCAGTTAAAAAAAAAAGCGAAAAACTTAAGTAATAAAGGGAGTGAATCTTGTTGGATTAATATGCTTAATTACTTGCTCCATTGGGATTTCAATTTCGGTGACCAAACGTTTGCGAATTTAAAGCCCCTCAATTATGCATGGTGGAAGTACACGAAATTGAAAATACACATCACACACACTCATGCACCTACCCCGCTCAGCAATTATTATTCCATCTTGTTTGAGTTAACTACATTTAATATATATTATCATGCAATAAAATGGAGAACGGGACATAAGAAATCATTTTCAATGCTTAATTTTAAAATGTGTTACTGTGTATAAAATTAAGATCTTTGTCATAGAAGAAATTAAGAGCACTTGCTGTCGTTTTCCTGAGCTGTTTACTTTTATCCAATTAAAACAAAAGGGGTTTCATTTCTTTTGACAAGTGTACACTTCTGATCATTTCTTCAGCATTACCATGTTTTTTTCTCTCTATAGAAATGATTATTTTTTTTTAATGTGTATTTATGTTTCCACTTCCATCAGACCCTGTTTGAGGTTTTTATGTATATACATCCGCAATTTAATGTTAATCTAAAATTAATTTTTTTTCATATGATTCAAGTTGTTCTTTGTCAAGCAATTAAGAGATTGTTAAAAAAAAAAAACAAACAATTAAGAGATGAAAATCAAAAATTTGTATTTGAGTTTGATGTGACCTATAATTTATGATTGATCAATTTAACCCTATTAATGAAATTTACTAACATTTTATATTTGCAAATCCTCTGCGAACGATTAATTGAAAGAGTGGAATATGATGATAAAGTGTGTTATGCAGAATTCAAAAAGAGGTATTTTCGGTTTATCTCTAATCGAAATTTACATATGCAGAAATTTACAATCATCTATCATCTATTAATCCAAGTATTTTCTACGAAGGCATCTCATGTGCAACATTTTTTAAGGATGTTAGTAGGATTGAATGGTGTGACCGATTGTTTAACCTAACATATTGTCTAAACTCCATAGCGAATTAGCAAATTTAGCAACATATATATGAAATATGGCAAAACTACGGCATATCAAATTTATCAACACATTGCACTAAGTTTCTCATATAATTTAGGAAAAAAGTCACCCACACCCCCAAGGTTTGCTTAAATACTCACCCAAATCCCCTCAGTTTCATAAATAGTCACACAAACCTCCTTAATTTCATAAATGACTATTATACCCTTTGATTGTAACAACCCAAATAAATATAAATATAATAATAAGATAAAAATAAAGAATAAATATCATATGATACAAATAAAATATTATAATAAGTTTAATTAATAAAATAACATATATAATGAAAATTAAATTATTTTTAATATTAAGTGATTATTAGTCTATCCTGACGGATTTTATTAATACTAAAACTTATTAATCCAAAAATTGACTTTAAGATTTATACTAATATAGACATAATTAAAAAAAGATATTGTAATTAAAATAATATAAATTTTATAAATTATGTGAATTTTATGTATAATTATTTTAATATAATTAATATTCAAATATAGTAAAACCTCGATAATTGAATATTCGATAAATTAATAATCTCGATTAAATAATAAATTCTTCCAATCCCGACTTAGGCTAGTATACTAAAATAATAATTTCACTAAATACATAAGATAATAATTTTTTTCTTGAATCTTGTGGGGCCCAACGAAAATATAAATTAATAATTAATCAAATATAAAAAAATATTAATAATAAGCAACATATAAAATTCATATTATTAAGAATTTTTTTTCTTGATAACTTACATTTCTCAATTCAACTCTTTTCCAAAATATGCATCTAAAGTTGTTTGTTTTTTCTTTGTTCATAAATTGAACTCAACCTCATCCTTAATTTTTTGTAAAGCATGCTCTACATATTCTCTTGTTGTAGAAAATAGGTATTTAAGGTTACTATTGCTTGAAAAACCTCTTTTGTGAAAATATTTGGTAAACTATAACTATCTTTTGGATCATATATTTATAGAGTTTGTGTTCTATATACTATGTACAATGTACTTACATTAATCTTTGGGCTTCTATGTACAAAGTACTTATATTAATTTATTAATATTATTTGTAAATACATGATAATTAAAATATATTTACATTAACTTCTTCGCTTCTATGTACATGTACTTATATTTAGAACTCATACATGAATCTTAGTTAAAAGAATAATACATGTACCAAGGAAACTCTTCAGAAATTAATAAATATTCATTTATCGATAAATTAATAAATTATTCATTTATCAATAAATAAATAACCTCGCTAAAATAATATTTTTTTCCAGTCCCAACAATCTTATTTTATAGAGGTTTTACTGTATATTTTGTTATTATTAAAAGAATATACATATTAATAATGTTAAAAATAACTTTTCTAATATTCAAAATAATTTATAAATTTTATATTATTTTATATATAATATGATTTTAATTTATATTTAAATTTATTATAGAAGTTTATTTAAAGTCAATTATATTGGATTGTGGTAATAAAGGGTATAATTGTCAAAAAGGGGTCTGTGTGACCATTTATGAAACTAAGGAGGTCTGTGTGATAATTTAAGCAAATCTTGGGGGTGTGGGTGACTTTTTTCCTATAATTTAAGATATGTAATGAAAATAGTTGAGAATGAAACCAATAACTTAAAATATATAATGAAAAACTTGGTGCCATATATTAATAAAACCAAAGCATTGAAGTACATAACTCACATGGATATATTCAGAAGAATTGATTGTTGATGATGCGGAAACATTAAAAGTTGATTGATAGAAGAAACTATATTTTTAAATAATAAAAATTTTATTAAAAAAGTCTGAACAAATAAAATTAGGATTTTGGATCCCTTTTATAACAACCCTAAATATTATGAATTTATTAAAATAGATAAATATGAAATATTATTTTATATTAAAATTCACATAATCTAAATAAGAAAACCAAAACAAACGAAGCCGAAATCCGATATCTGAAAAAAAAAGATAAAAATCTTAAAGAAATAGAAAAAATAAAAAAAAATCTTAAAATTATCAAGAAAGAAACGAAATTTTCAACTCGGCGATAGAGTTGAACGGTGCAAGCTGCTCTAGTGTGGTTCAGCTCACTGCAAACTTTAAAATAGCATATTATACAATTAAAATGGATACTTATATCTCAAATCATGACCTCCAAAAAAATACCCTTTCTCATTCCATACAATCATTCTACCTCAATTGTCAAATTAAAAATGGGATATTTTAGATAGAATGGCCCGTAAAGTGTCAGAACTAAGAAAGTATTGACTTCAATTCAAGTCCTGAGGGGTCTACTTAGATACTAGTATTAGCAACTCTGCGTAAATGTAACGTAATTGAAGCCCCACCACTCTTCAACATGCAAATCCTATGTAACTGTATATACGCTCGGACTCGTCTGGTCCATTTCTCTAGCTGCTGAAAAACACCCCTTTCATTTTTAATAATACCTGCTATGAGTGGGTTAGAAGCAACTCCCACTAGCCATTCTTTAGTACGCCAAGTGGCTAAACGTCAAGCACCCACGTGTACTATTGAGTCTCTTCCAAGATATTGCATCATAGATTGGTGTTGCTATAATAGCATGCAGCTACTGATGATTTGTTATAATAGCATTCCAACTTGCAAGATCAGAAAAGGTAATTCTTGTAAGAGAGCACTACAGAGAAAGATAAACGGGTACAATATGAATTTGACATCAAAATTTGGTTTGGACTTTTAAGAAAGCTTTAACCTTGATTGAGATTGGTTTCATTTAAGAGATAATCTTAAGTGTTCTTCGTATATACGGGAAATTGACACCTATATTACTAAGATTTGATGAAAAAATTATATAGATTTTAAGTTTTTAATAAATGACACTAGACACCTTTTTTATTATAATACCTTTTAGTTCTATTACCTCAAAAAAATTTGACTCTAATATTTTATAATAAATAGAAATATGATATTAAAATAAATGTAACAATATATATTTTAAAATAATTTTAATATTTAAAAAATATTTTAATACTTTACAATCTTATAGTATATTAAACTAAATTTTATAATAAATAAAAACTTAATATTAAAATTTAAATTATTTTCAATATTATATAAAATAATTTAATATTATTAATACATGAATTATATTTTATTAAATGTAAAATCTATTTAACCCAAAGTTTTATTTAAAATTTGTATAATAATACAAATATATTTTTAAAAAAATATAATAATTTTCATATTAAAAATTATTTTATAGATTAAAAATTTCTAATATTATTAGTCTAATAGACAAATTAATCTATTTAAATTATATTTGTATTTATTAAAAAATGTTAGAGTCAATTTTTTTAGTTACTGTATATAAAGGGTATTACGATCAAAATAGAGTCTTGAATTCTTTTAGTTAAAACATAGGGGTCTCTCTCTCTCTCTATATATATATATATAGATACACAGCCTTTCCATTGGATCATTATAAAATGAATCTATCAATTAAATCATGTAAAAGTAAATAAGTGTGGCAAAAATCTAACGGATGATAGAGTTTATACTAGAAAAGCTAGATTTTCGTCAATTTAATACACTAAATCAATTAATGTCAATTATTTTGATGGATATTTAGCTAATATGATCAATAATTTAAACAATCTATTTTGAAAGATGAAAGTGAAGTACTTGCAACTTTGAGAAAAATGTTGAGGAATCAAGATGCAAAGAGTTTATATAGCGTGCGCCTGTTGGGGTGAAAATATGCAGTTAAAGTACTTAAAATGCTAGTCACAACACAAGTCAAAACCAATCTATATTCTACAGTGATAAAGGTAAAATGGAAAGTACAATAAATATGTTCACTGAACAGAGAGAATTACACAGAAGAATTGTGTGTGTACAATTGTAATGAGATGAGAGCAAGTAAACACCGGAGTTAAAAAAATAAATAAAATAAAGACATATGGGTACAATTGGGAAATCAACAATATTAATATAATGGTGTGTGTTTGTGTCTCATTCCTTGCCAAAAACAGTGAAAAAACTCATGAAAGTCTAGGACTTTTCAGCCCACCCTTCCTCCTTCAATCAGAGCAGAATAGTACCTACCTACCTTTATCTGAAATTTTTATTTTCTTATTTTTGCTCACTCCCAAAAACCTACCTGTTCATGGATCCCAAGGCCTCAAAGCAACCCTCACAACAAGAAGTGGCCAACTTCTTGAACATACCACAACAACAACAGCAACAGCAACAGCAGCTACAACAAGTGAATATGGGTGAGAACAAGCCAGCAGAGATCAAAGATTTTCAGATTGTGATAGCTGATAAAGAGGAACAAACCAAGAAACAGTTGGCACCCAAAAGAAGCTCAAACAAAGATAGGCACACAAAAGTTGAAGGCAGGGGGAGGAGAATTAGGATGCCTGCTTTATGTGCCGCAAGAATCTTTCAGTTAACAAGGGAATTGGGTCACAAATCTGATGGTGAGACGATTCAATGGTTGCTGCAACAAGCTGAGCCATCTATAATTGCAGCTACTGGGACTGGGACAATACCAGCATCAGCTTTGGCAGCTGCTGGTGGCTCAGTTTCTCAACAAGGTGCCTCTTTGACTGCTGGTTTGCATCAAAAGATTGATGATTTAGGGTCCAGTAGGACCAGCTGGGGGGGTTTGGCTGGTGGCAATTTAGTAGGAAGGTCTCATCAAATGCCAACAGCAGGGTTATGGCCCCAACCTGTAAGTGGGTTTGGGTTTCAGTCATCATCATCTTCTGGTCCATCAACAGGGAATTTAGGGACTGAAAATTCTAATTATTTGCAAAAGATGGGGTTCCCTGGGTTTGACTTGCCAGGTACAGGAACTGCTACTACTAATATGGGTCCTATGAGTTTTACTTCTATTTTGGGTAGTGCTAGTAATCAGCAGTTACCTGGTTTGGAGCTTGGGTTGTCACAAGATGGTCATATTGGGGTTTTGAATCCACAAACTTTGACTCAAATTTATCAGCAGATGGGTCACGCTAGGGTGCATCAGCAACAGCAGCAGCAGCAACATCCGCAACAGCAGCAGCAAGCAGCTCCTGTAAATAAGGATGATTCACAAGGGTCAGGGCAGTAGAGTGAAGGGTAGCATTGTTTGAGAGCCTGAGGTGTTTTCTTTTTTTTTCATGGTTTAAACTATTGTATTATTGGGATAAAAAGGGAAAAAAATGATACTTGAGAGAGAGAATTCAATAGGGACTGGATTTGGTTTGCCCCTTCTTTTGATCTTCTCCACTGCATGATTGATCAGCCTAAGTCTCCTTATAATACAGGTGCTGCTTTGGATTTTCTTTTTCTTTTTCTTTTTTTCAGTTGTTGGTTGTATAAATTGTAGAGGTTTAAATTGTTATGATGTGGAATGTGCAGGTGGAACTATGCACAACCTAATATAGTTTGGTTTGGGCTTACCATCTTGTATAATCAGAATTCAGAGGTGTGTTGATTATAGTGTAAGTCATCTTTTGATTATTTTTCTTCTTCTGTAAGTATGAATGCAGTGGCAATCGGTTTGTTTGCTAATTTAAACATAGAATTTTACACTTACTCCTAAGTCCTATCAAGTTTCTTCTGGGATCTAGTGGGAGTTACAATTATGTGAGATAAAAGAATGTCTAATTGGTGCATATTTTTCGCTATGTATCTCTATAGAAAATGAGTTTCCTGGTCATCACTTGTGCAAGACACAGAAAACACTTTGGCTCAATTCCTTCAAGGTAGTTCTCTAGAAAATCATACCTCTTTGTTTTGCTTGTCTTTGTATTTTTGAAGCAGTAAATTACTTTATATCAGGAATGAATAGCCACCATTGACTTCGTATTGAGAGAAGCACAAAAGTTTTATCATTTTTTCTTTCAGTTAAAAATCAGTCCAGATTACGGAACCAAAGAAGTCTCATAGTTTTTTGTCTGATTTCTTATTTATGTGCCAGTTAAAGCCAGGATGATAAAGAAGATTCCCCCTCAAAAAGAATTCTCAGTCCCACAACATTGCTATTGTAGAAATTCTTTATTTCTTGGATAATCGTAATTTGGTTTTCTCTATCTCTAGAAAAACTTAAAACTTTGATGAACGGCCTTGTTCTAAGCTTAGTAGCATTAACTGATAGTCAGTTCAACTGAGAAGAACTAGTAAATGCGGTGCAAGGTCTTCCAAGTGCATGCTTCTCATTCAGCACCACTTACTTCCTGTCAACCATCTAATCTGCCAAAGTAAACTATCTCTGTGGCCTGCCTGATATGCCAGCGGGGTCTGCTTTCACAGTAGGGCACATAGTTTGCATTCTAAACTAGATACTGATCTGGCATTTAATAGGTCTGTTACTCTAAGATGCCATCGTCTCATATAATTTGACTTGGGAGTTCTGAATTCTGATTCTTAAAAGCTTTGTTACCGACTATGAATTCAATAGATACTGTCCCAACTAAAATTCCCCAGATCATTGCCCAGGGGCCAGTGCTCCAATATACCATACATCAACTGATGGTGCAGCTTATGTGTGACTCCATGGATGGGAAGTTATCAAGTGATCACCATTGTTTGGACGGTCTCTGCACAGTACCAGTAGTGTCACAGCATTTGTCATTCAGATGTCATCAATTGAGATGGAAAATGTGTTATATTTGATGTGCCCTTATGTATGAGGAACTCTGTATATGAATTGGTTGGCCTTGCTACTCCCACCTATGGTGTCTCTTTACTAGCTTTGTTGGGAGTCAATCTTTAGTGTAATGATTGACAGGTCCATTTGTCAAATCAAACACTTTCCTGGCTCATAGGTCATCCTTAGTTGACATAGCTAATGAATTGTTCACTAAGAGTTTTGAATGTGTCAAATATGTTAAATGATAATCAGGTATTAGAGCTTGAAGGGAAGGCTATAGGGAAATAAGACAATGACCACATTTTCAACCCCATCTCAAAAGCAATAAAAAGCTTTCTGTGAAAAATTCCATCCGAATTGGTATTATTATGGTGCTTAATTGTTTGAGTACTTAAGGTCTGCTTGGTTGTTTACAAATTGACATTTAAGGCATGCGGTTGGCCATGAAGTCACTGTTACCACAGTTCTTCTCAGTGTAGTCTCTTTTTGTTGTGTTTAATCTTCCTCTCTGATTGTCACTCACTTGTAGTCGGCAACCTTTGTAATTGGAGGTTTTAAATGTGGACATGCTTAATTTCCATGACACATCGCCCTGGCTGTCTCCATGTATTTAATTGAAACATTTGTTGGTATCACATTTTACTCACTCTCGGGTGTTTCTCCTTCCCGTAGAATGTGGTCAGTTTGAACTACCATATCGTAAAAGCTTTATTCGACAGCTTGATTTGTTGAATTACACATCAATTCAATTCCATCAAGTTTATAATTTGGTATTTGCATTGTGAATATGTTGTTTCTCTGATCACAAGTCGCACCAGACTTTGATGAATCCATCAACTGATTTAAACTTAGTAGGCAAGTTTAAATTGTTTGTGAATTATCTCTGTTATGACCTCATGCCTTTGATTTATGAAACCACAAAAAATACATAAGGTGAATTGTTATGTTTGTATTCATATTATCTCTTTTTGTTGGTTTTGTATTCATTTGTGTTTGTTCCTAGCCAGACTGGCTACTTCTACCAAGGTTATATGGAAGCATCATGTGATCACTGTACTTACCATTCTGCAGTTCGTGTGTATATATATATTATTACAGATTGATCTGGATTTTTTCGATCTTGATTGTTTTCCTTGGTTGGTTGTATGGGATGCCACATTTTGTTTTGAATGTTGATCTGTTCAATCTTAGAAAGCTATATTGAAACAAATCCTAGTAAGTCTTGGCTCAACAAAAGAAATTTCTTGAGGACACAGCTGAAGATTGCACTTTGCAGGTTCATGAAAGATGAAAATTCTTTGCTATAATCAACAAGGCTGTTAATTCAATTACCTTCACGGGAAATTTGGAATATGATTCACAGAATAAATAAGTGTTAAATTGCATGCTTGATTGTCTTGTTTGCTGATCTTTGTGGTACAGAAGAAAACATGCGGTAAAACAAAACATTCCTGGGAATCAAAGAAGGAGCCAATTCTTGTTTGTAATATAATCCCTTTGATGTATTCGATGAAAAGAAGCACCGTGTGGAGTTATAAATTGATGAATGAGCACAAAACTAGAGTATATCCATTTAAGTGAAGCTTTCAATTTTGTTAATAAGGATAATAAACTTCATTAACTTTGATTTACTTTTCATTGAAGAGGAAATATTGTGAAGGACATCAAATGAATGCAAACATGCTGCAAGTTATGAACAAACTCGAGTACTATATTCGTATGTCAGTCGATGTATAAATTATAATTCATTCAAGCACATTATTATAATTGTTGTTGTACAACATTAATAATCATAAAAAGAAGACATGAAATAGGACATGGAAGTATTTATTCATGAATCACGATACACGCCAAAAAAATGTTCAAGTAATAATATCATGAAACATTTTATGGAACGCAAATAAATGTACGTGCATTTAATTCTCATGAACATGATACTCACTCAATTTTATATTAAAAATAAATAAATAAAAAACAAAAAATGAGTTACTTGATCATAGCGTGGGGATGAATTTTTAATGAGGGCATGTTTGAGATTACATTAGATTGTCTAATAATTACTTATTTGATAATCTAACATCCCAAAAATGTTTGGTTAATATCTTAAGAATCAGATTATATAGAAATATGCTTTCTTAAAAGTCTAGTAACAACTATCAGGTGAAAAGTAGCTATAATCAGCTTTCAAAAATCTAATTATTTAGGATAAAACATCTAAAATATCCTCTTAAATTATTTTAATTCTAAAATTACCCCCATCATATATTTTATCTAGAATCTACTACAAATCTTTCCTTAACACAAAAAACCAAAAAAGAAAAACCTAAAATTTCTCTCATTACAATCAATTGACACTAAAAAACTAACTCCAACGACTATTCTATCTCTAATTAAATCGAAATTTCTTTCATCACAATCGATCGCCGCTGCAAACCAACTCCGATTACCATGCTGCTTCCAACTAAATCGATTCGACACTGATTAGTCGAACATAAAAGAAATTTTTAAGTTCTTTACCAAATATGTATAGTAGATTATTTAAAAAATAATTGTAATTATTTAAAAAATAATTGTCAAATAATCCTCATTTACCAAACACCCTGCTAAATTATTTGTGAAGCTAATTTTTTTGAGAATCAAGGTAGGAATTAATTCCTTAGAAGGCAAATGCAATCCTAAACATGCCCTTAGTCACTATAGCTTTTATTCCTTTACTTTTTATTGGACCAAAATGATTCTGTTTGCAAAGACCAACCATAATAATACGGAAAACGGGGGGAAAAAATTGTGGGTTTTGGTATCTACTCAGGTTATGATTTGCGGGTGCATAGACTCAACCGGTAAACTTTTTGGATTGTTTAGGAAATATGAGATTTGAACTTCATATGCATAGGTGGGACAAAAGTTTGCTTTCTGCTATTGTATGCAATGTTTAAGATTAAAAAAAGAAAAGGTGTTACTTTCTAAACCAAGGTTATAAAGAATTAGGAAAAAAAAAAGAAAAAGAAAAGAGGTACACATTTCATTGAATGTTTTAAAATTTGATTTCTGATAGTAGAGACAATCCTAAAGCAATTTGAAATTTTGAAAATTTTTCCATTGTTAAAAAGTATTAAAAAAATTATTTTTTCTTAAAAATGAATAATTTTAGACCACATGATGTGATCTAGTTAATTTACAGTTTCAATACCATTAGTTACTTGTTGATCATACTTTCAAAAGAATAAATGAGTCATAAAATTGTGACACGTGAATTACTACTCACAACGAAATTGCTCGCTAAATAATTTTTTATTACTACATAATACATATAAGCCCATCTTCAAATATTATATTATTAAGAATATTATTTAAGGTTATGTCTTCTAATTTTTTAAACCATTTCTATATTCCATCATAATGCAGTTCTATAATCTTGTTTTTAAATCCACAAGCAAATTTGCGGCTTGCAAGTTTCGGGGGGTAAAGACTCAATAAAACTATAATTTGTTAAACAGATTTTGTTTATAAATTCAAGTCGAAGGGCCTTTTCATTTTAAATTTTTAAAGCCCAGATAGCGTTATTAGAACAAAGCCTAAAATTAGCCCAGCCAGCTTGAAATTTCTTTCTAAACTTAACAGTCAAGGGAGGTGTGATTACACAAATTGTGGGAGAAATATTCCCATCCAATAATTAAAATAGATCTAGCAATGAGTCTTGTTTTAATTGTTTGTATCATTACATATATAAGATAAGTTAGTGAATTTAAAGTCAGTTTCTTTTTATTAAAAACATAAAAATTACTAAAGTGTTTAATGGGTTTAAATGAGTGAAACGATTTTTGAAGATCACCAAACACAAATCTCACTCATTATAAAAATGGTTGTTAATACTTTTATCAAGCCTAATCTAGTTATTAGGCTAGTTTGGTAATGTTGTAAGCCGGTAACTTTTAAAATAATAGTTGTTAGCTGTGCTATTGAAATAATCAGCTATGAGGAGAATTAATTAAATGTTCGGTAAATTTAATTTTTAAAAGTGCTGTGAATTTTAAAAGTAGTTGTTTTGTATTTGGTAAATATTACTGTTAAATAGTTGTAACAATGCAAATGACTGAAATGAACATAATATTGAATATATGTATGTGTGTGTGTGTGTGTGTGTGTGTGTGTGTGTGTGTGTGTGTGTGTGTGTGTATGTATAAATATATATATATATATATAATACTTTTTTATTGTGTACATATAATAATTGATAACTAAAAAAATATATTTTTATTTTATTAATTTTATTTTTTATCTTGTTATCTCAATATAATTAATAATAATAATAGTCTCTTTAAATTTAATGATTTTATTTTCTAATTGAATAATGATAATTTTGGAATTTTATAATATATTTGAAGATATATATGAAATTATAATAAGTATAAAACTTATTTTCAAAATCATATTTTGAAAAGCTACGCCTTTCTTACTTTTCAAAATCTACTGTAGGATGAGATGATTTTGCCAAAAGTAATTTTTAAAAAAATTTATTAAATACCAAAATTAATTTTTAACTTTTCAAAATTACTTTTGAACTTCTAAAAAACAATCCCAAATATGCTCATAGTCTAGTTTTAACTGGTACAAAATCTTATAACGGTGAAATCTCTTATTTGGCCCTGGCCTCTCTCAAAATGTTAGGGTTTAATATAGGATAAGTTTAATTGGTTCCCTTTGTGGGTAATAAAGGTGGATTTTATTCTAATACGTGTGAAAAGATGCACCTATATGTTTATTAAATTATACTATTGGTTTTTCTTAAAGATTTTATCCCCTCCTATTTTCAAAAGCAAAAATGATGAGACTATTTGAACCCACCAAACTACTCACTAAACCCACTTTTAAAAATAATTTTTGCTGATTAAAATACCCTTAAGTTAAATTACACTTATGGATACTAAAATATAGTTAAAAAAAAACTTAATTTTTACTTTTTAAATTTATCTTTATATTTAATATGTTTTCGTTAAACCTAATCGACTAGAGGCATGACTCTTCTTTCGGGTCATGTATTTTTGTTATTTGGGCACATGTGATTGATTCAACAAGTGAGTAACAAAGTTGGTGGTTACATCTTTGGTAGCACTTCGCAGTGGACCGCGACCAGGAACAAGGTGTTGCGGCCATCATGTGGGCTTGTTGTGGCAGACTTATTGTACACTTTGTTTCTGAAAGTAAACTAGGCCACTGTTGTAGTTCAACAACCGTTCTTTTAAGGTGAAGAAAAGTAAAAATTGAGGGAGTTTGAGCTAAATCATTTAGACAATGATTCTTTGCAATTTCGTTTTGTGTCAGTTACAGTACAATCTATGACCAGAAATTTGTGACAATGGTTTTGGCAGCCAGTGTCATCAGAAAAAATATCAGCTGATCCATTGTTCAATCAACCGTCATCTTCAACTTCCCTCCAAAATAAAAAAAAAAAGGGTTTAACAACTAAAAAAATTATTATCATATAAATTAGGTTTAAACAGGATATATTAAGTATTTAGGTGAGTTTATCGAATAAAATTTAAAATTTTACAAATTAAAAATGAGTGTATTAAATGAATTTAGTGAGTAATTTAGTAGGTTCAAATAATTCTCTTAGTAAAAATTATGTATTTATTAAATTTTATTATTACAGTTATATCATTGTGTAATGACAATAATGGACATGACATTAAATTATCCATTTTTTTTTTTTGGTTGGGAGAGAAATATGATATAGCTACCTTTTAAAAATAATAATAATTAGTTTATGATATGAACTTTGAAAGTTAATTTAATTATCCTATTGGATTATTTTATAAAAGCCACCCTTCCTTGCTTATTAGGATTGCTATCAAATTAAATAGAGAAAATTACAAAATAAACGTTTAAAAAACTTATACCAAACACAATAGATTTTTTTTCTTCAAAAAATGTCAAATATATTTATCTGTTAAACGGCTGCAACAAACCTTATTTTCATTTTTTTCTGGAATTAAGTGAGTTTTCTACTTTTCTTGCCATGAGTGTAAGAGATATTTCCATTTTGTTGTACGCAAAAAATATGTTTAAATTTGAGGAAACGTTATGACTAATAGTCTGATGATATATTATAATCAATCAAGGCCCAGTGTGAAACGTTAGACTGCAAAGTACAAAATCCAATAATTCAATTTAAAATTCGAATAAAAAAATTCAATAAAAATGAGATAGCCATCGTTCGATGTAGCGGCAAAATGTAGCACCCAATTTATTAATTGCCGACACCGACAGACAATTAATGGCATTTAAAGCACATTTGCGCCGTCTTGACGTGTCTCATATTATTTTAATTATTTATTTACGTTAATATCAAAATTTGAATCGATACAAAAAATAAAAAAATAATTATTTTATTTGGAGAACGAATAATGAGAAAGTTTGATATCATCGAAATTACTATTATTGAGAGCAAAGAGCTCAGTAGTCGGAATCTTGTAATATAATAACTCATCAGGGATCGTCGAGGGTGTTACTGGCGTAGACCCTCTTATGCTTAAGTAAAAAATCGGGGATGGCGCGATAACAAATAAATATGAGAGAGAAAATAGAATAGGAGAAAAAGGTTTGGAGGATATTGTACCCCCTTCTCCAATATGCCTATTTCTCGTGCATACCTCTGATTATGATTAATGATGATGATCTCTGTATTATTAAGTGATGACCTCTTTATATAAGAGAAAATAGTTAGAAGTATAATAGAATTAGGATAATGACGAAACGGAAACGTAAAGGTTGTTGATAAAAAAAAAAGAGTTTCTGAATAACGCAAATTTTTATTTGAAAGTCTGAATGAATAAAACTAGGGAATTAACTCCATTTTATAACAACCCTAAAAAAATGAATTTTCCAAGGTAAGCAAATTTGAATTATTATTCTATAATTAAACTCTCCTATCCGAAATAAGAAAGGCAAAAAAAAATGAAATCCAAATCCAAGTTGTAATTAAAAAGATAAAAATTCTAGAAGAATTAGGAAAAATAGGAAAAAATCTTAAAACCTAAAAATGACTAAGAAAAAAACCGAATTTTTGGCTCGACCATGGACCAAAACGGGTTTGGTTCGTCTCGTCTCAAGCTTCGAAACGGTATATTATACGTCAAAAACAGACACCTATAGCCAAAGTTATGTCCTCTGAAAGGTATCATGCTTGCGACACGCACACCCTACATCAGATAACTAATCCCTTATCTTGTAGGATTCAAATTAATGAGGATTAGGACTTGCATTTATTTTATCCTATTCGGATGAGGACAAGTTATTAGATGTGAGTCCTTAAGCTCGGATTTGGCAAAAATATAAGCATAACAATTTGCTTTTTTGTGAATATTGTTCTTTGGAATACAATTAATTTAAATTAGGCATCAACTTAATATAATATTGCAGCAACTGATACGATAAAGTCCACAGCTAGCATATCTCTCCGCTGAAATAAAAACAGCAACACCAAAGAAACTCCACCGACTAGGAAATTTAGACATTTAGGTAGTGTTTATTTTTTTGTCTGAAATTTAAATGGGTCTAAATTTTTTTTAAGTCTGAATGGGCCTGAATACGAAAATCTGAATGACATGTTTATTTTTTTTTAATATCTGAATATAAGTGAAATCTTGTTTGTTTTTATAATAAAAAAATCTTAAACTTGATTATTTGATATTTATGTCCTTGTATATTAAAATAAAAAAAAGAATTAAATTTTGTAGTTTAGGAAATAAGTTATTTTATAGAGATATTTTTAGAATATAATATTTACTTATCATTCAGATATTTTTCCATTCAGATAAAAGTCACAAAAGTTTACTTTTTCTATTCAGATGTAAATGTCTGAAAATCAAACATAATTTATAAAAAACAAACAAACATATCTTAAAAGAGGTCTGAAAGTAATAAAATTTCAAACTTGAGACATTTAACAAATAACATCTTAGTTGTTCACAAATATGAACTACTTGTAGTGTGTTTTGTTAAGCATTCATAGCTTTTTGGGACATGGTAAAATGTTGTGGAATGACGAGATTACTATGTACGTGTAACTTATATCGTATATTCGTTATGTCGACATTGCAACTTAGTATTCTGAATCCAACTTCTACGAACTGCAGTTGCAGCATCTTTTGAATATTACATATATGCTTATAGATTTGTTGCACCATTTACTTCATTTATGGTCAGTTGCAATTCAAAGAGGGTTCAACTCAACTGTTAAATTGGTCACTTGTCCATATTGACTTCAATCCAAATGAGGTTATTATTGATTAATCAAGGAAGCAAATCACAAATCTCGGGCATATGGTCTTTCATGCGTTATTCAAGCACCCAATTTTGGAGATATGTATTCATTCAAGCCATGCCTATGGTGATAGGCATAGAACAAAGCATGAACGAGTTTTTTAGCTATCGTGAATTCCAATAAGGGTCTTCGTGATCGAATTTTGCGGATTAGACATTAATTCATGTTTGATCCAGGTTTTTGTGAATTATTAATTTTTAATCTAATCCAAACCAGGGATCAGTGAAATTCAATCTAAATCTGATCCATACATCTATAAGTTGGACGTAGATTTGTCACAATCCACATCCAATCCACCATTTTGTAGATTAAAAAATTTTCATTCTATCCACCCCACAATTTGTTGATTTTTATTTTAACTTATTGTTTAAGTAGTCATATTTATTTATTTTTAATTATTCAATTATTTAATTATTTTTTATTTCCTATTTGTTTTGATAATATAAATGTGGTGTTAGTTTTTACTATATTTTAACTTATTTATTTACTAATAATGCCACATTTACAAGTTTTAATATTCTTAAATTAATTAAATATTAATATTTTCCCTTGAATTGTCGATTTATGGAAATAATTCCACATCCAATCCACCGACTGTAAATTTTAAAATTTTCAATTCAATCCAATCCAATCTAATCCATCAATCTACATATTGAATTTTTTAAGATAGAATTTTGAGGGATCAGACGAATTGAGCGAATTGTACTATATTCTAAACACCCTTAAATTCCTACAGGTACCGCCTATCCTTTCATTCTTAGTTAATTTTTTCTCTCATTAACGTTACAGTATTAGTAAGCCGATTACTTTTTATTTACTATTACAGTCAACTACATTTTACGCCAATTGCAACAACAAATAATTGTAAATAATGTCAAATATATTGTTCCTCACAAATAATTGCTTCTACAAATACTTTTTCAGCTAACAGATTTATGGTTATATAGAGCAACATTTTCTTCTTCCCTTAAACAAAATTATTACAAAATTAACAATTCCTATCCTATGACCTGCATTCGTGGTTTGCTTCATCCACCACATGGCCACTTCTCACCTGCATGATATTGCTCCTTTTCATTGAACGGTGACTTATTTATTACAAGACAATTAAAGGGGTACGGTGCCCAAGGGGTACAGTGCTCAAGGGGCACGGTAGACGTAGCCAAATTTATGGCCTAAACAAATTAAATAAATTAAAGATTATTTTAAATGACATTATCTCAATCATATGTACCAACAAAGGAAACGATACCCAATTCAACCAAAAAAGAAATTTCCAAATAAAAAAAATTATGATACTAAAGGCTTGTTTGTTAAATGTCTAAAGATATTTTTAAAATTTATTTGTTTATTTTTTGTAACTTATGTTTAAATTTTATACATTTACATCTTAATAGAAAAAATATACTTTTGTGATTTTTATAATGAAAAAATGTCTGAATGAGAAGTAAATATTATATTCTAAAAATATCTCTATAAAATATACTATTTCGTAAACTATAAAACATAATCCTTTTTTTGTTTTGATTTACAAGGACATAAATATCAAATAACTATTTTAAGATGTTTTTTATTTATGAAAACAATCAAGATACTACTTATATTAAGATATTAAAAAAAATGTCATTTCAATATTCGTATTCAGATCGATTTAGACTTCAAAAAAAATTAGACCCTAATACTTTTGGTCAATTAGCATCCATTAACAAAACATTAATGCTGCGTTTACTTATCAGTAATCAGAATGGGCTGGAATGGGAATGGGCTGGAATGAGAATGGGCTGGAATGGGAATGGGCTGGAATGAGAATGGGCTGGAATAGGAATGAGAATCAGAATAAGTTGTTTACTTGAGCTGTAGGAATCGGCATCGAAATGGGCTGCAATTCCATTGATGTATTTACTTTATCTTAAAATCGGAATCGAAATAAGTTGAGTTGTTTCAAGTTACTAAATGCCCTTAGTTCATAATAATAATAAATAAAATAATAAAAATTAATAGTTTTTAATAAAATAATATTAAAATAATAATAATGACATTATTATTATTTTAATATTATTTGTGATTATAATTATTATAAAAATGATATTAATTAAAAAATAAAATTAATAAATTTTAATAATAATAATAAATGTTAATAATGATAATATTAATAAAAATAACAATAATTAAAATAATAAAGTTAATATTATCATTATTATATATATTATAATAATAGTAAATAAATTAATAAAAGTAATAATAATAAATGTTAAAATTAATAATAATAATTAATAATAACTAAAATAATAAAATTAATAAAATTTAAAAATAATAATAATAAATAGAATATTAAAATTAATAATAATAATAAATGTAAAAATATCATAATTTTAATGAGGACATTTTGGAAATCTTGAAATATGAATGGGAGTAGAATTGATAGTTAAGGGAATGAGAGACTTATTCCCAACTCTCCTCGTGGAAATGAGATTCCCATCCCTCATGGAAATGAGATAGGTTTCATGATTCCAATTCTAATTCCTGCATTCATTTTATGAAGTAAACGATGTCAATAATTTTGATTCTGAATTCTGATATCCAAATCCAATAAATAAACATAACATAAATGAGATTATTTTGTCTCCCTCGAGGATTTGTGCTGATCCAAACGATGAATTATAGAAAATGAAGTTGAGGGACCCGTATATGATTAAACAATCTCAGCATTAATCTATTGGCTCTTGTACCCATCAAACTTTTGAACATACAGCTGGTAGCCAGCAGCTGATCAACTTGATTCATCAAGTTATGGATATGGAAATCTTTTATATTGTTGCTTTGATATTCTACCAATTGGTTTTATTGGAAAGAAAATCATATTATGCCAACCTAAATGCACTATACATGCATATTGCTTTGACCTTTTTTTATTATTTTTTATTATTTTTTTAAAGAATAGATTCTTATATTGACACAATATACATATTACACACAAATAGAATGAGAACAAAATAAACAAGGATGACAAAAAAAATTCTCGAACTGACTTGTCTGAATCGAAGGTACAGTTTGAGAATTATTTCAGGATCAATTCAGAATATTTTATTAATTGATATTGATTTTTTTGTTCAAGTCTTTAGAAAATGAATCAACATCGAAATAAAAAGAATCAAAATTGGTTGGATTTCTCTATACTGGTTCGGTCATGATATATATATATATATATATGTTAACGAAAATTTATATAACATTTTTAAGAATTTCGAGAAAATTTAACAGGAAAACATTATTATTTTTTTTTTCAAAATTTTCTCCTTCTTTCAAATTAGAATACCCTTCAAGGGCCTCAAATAATTCCATCTGTAAGGTTATATCTATTTAGGCAAATACAGTATTTAAATATGGTAGCCCATCGAAGCATAAGAAGAGTGGTCGTTTTTAAAGAAGACTTGTGAATTTTTTAGTCAATGCCCATTTAGTCCGGCAATCAAATTTTATATGGTTTTCAATTTTTAAGGTCTCATCTCAACCATTTAGATTTGATGAGGGTTGATTCTATTTCTTTCTGACCTAAACTCAAAAGAAGTAATGATATATATAATACTATTAGAGGATTTCGTCATCATCCTCCTCTTGTTCATTATTTTAGAAGATTCTTGATAATAAACATAGATTTAGCCCTTAAAATTTAATAATACAGGATTCATTTATTAGATGAATAATGTAAAATTAGTTGTTATTTTATTTTATTAGACAATAAATGAATATCATATATAACATAGTAGTATTGAGAAATTTATCAAAATTTATGTTAACTATCATGTAATTCCCAGCCAAGGCGGAGCTTGGAGTAAATCTCATGGGCGGGGGGAGGAGGATGCCAAGTTCAAACTTCAAGTATTAATAGGGGATTGATTTTTGATGGTTTTTTCATCTATAACAGTAATGTAGTCTCTAGAAACTTGGGAATTTTTGTAATTGCAGCAATTTTGATTTGGGGATTTTGATTGATAATTGAGGCTGCTGTTGCAAATAAAAAAACTAAAATGAAAAAGTAATTAACAAAATAAAAATCAGAGAGTTAGGTCCAAACTTGATCAAACTTTTAAAAGGCTATTTGCTATTTTGTCATAATGAAAAAATAATTAACAAAATAAAGATCAAATAATTGGACCACTTTGACTTTATTTCACAAAATATAAAATTACATTTTCATCTTATATATAAAGTTTATAAATTAATTGTGCCGGAGCTAAATTAGTATTTTTATACTTTATTTTTAATATTTTCTTTAAAAATTTCAAAAAATTTTTAAAGCAGAGTCATATGCAGCCACCTAAGTTTAAGCGTTCAATCATAATATGAAACATGTGAATTCATCTTAGTCCTCGATACCAAAAATATTGATGAATAATAGAATCTATTGAGGGCAGTTTGATAATATTGTAATTTTTAAAATAATTGTTGTTAGCTGTGCTGTAAAAATAATCAGTGTGAAGAGAATCAGTTAAGTATTTGGTAAATTTTATTTTCAAAAGTACTGCGAGTTTTGAAAGTAGTTGTTAGTGTTTGGTAAATCTTACTGTTAAACTATTGTAAAAAAATAAATGACTAAAATGAAAATGTAGAATAAAATTTACTTGCACCTATAAAAATATGTACATACAATATTTTTTAATTGTGTATTATAATAATTTAATTAAAAATAAAATGTATACTATATTAATTTTATTTTTTTATTTATTTTATTTATTTATAATAAAAAATTATTGAAATATTGATTTTATTTCAATTTGAATAAGAATAATTTTGGGTTTATATAATAATTGTAAAGATATTTATGAAATTGTATTAAATGATAAAATTGATTCTCAAAATCAGAATTAAAAGCTACTCTTTCCCTACTTTTTAAAATCAGCTGTAGGAAGGGCTGATTTTGACAAAAATAATTTTAAATTTTTTTTAACTAAACACTAAAATTAATTTTTAAATTCTCAAAATTACTTTTAAATTTTTTCAAAAATAATTCCAAACAAGTCCTAAATGCTCTGTTAATTTGCCGGGGGCTGAGCAGGTCGCAAGGCCTACCACTTACCATTACCAACTACAAAGTTGTGTTCGATTCTTTAACTAATTCGCAAAACCACAACAATCAACATCGGTATCCAAAATTCTTTTTCTATACTTCTCAAGTCAAACAATCATACACACCCACCAAGCCAATTAGCCAAGTGTGCGATCCAAGTAAGTTCTCTCATCCTAATTATAGTAAAAACGATTATTATTTTTTTATTTTAAGAAAAGTCCATTGATATATTTTATTTTTATACAACCTTCTACGCTCAAAAACATTTCTATTATGTGGTTTTGAGACACACGTTAAAATAATATTCAAATGAGGTATTATAGGACTAATTTTTTGATCTCACGATTTATGTGTGATTATAATTAAGTTAGAAAGTTTGAGAAATATGGAGAGAAATGAATCGTAGAGAATTGAAATAAACTTGTTTATGTTTTTAGCATACGAGAATAACTACATATGACTTTTCTACTATCTATTGATTGTATCAAATTTTCAATTATATCTTTCAAACTTTTTCGTTGATGATAATCTAAATTTTCATCAATTGTGTACATCATATATAAAATTTGAGAATGATCAATAACGGAAATTGGGTGATTAGTAACAAAAAAAAAAAAAAAAACCTTAAGAGTAGTTGTATTGTGTACATGTGTCCTTAACATTAATGTTAATAGAATCTTTAGAAGTATATACCCCCAAAAAAAAATTCTTAAAAAAATGCATATAGTTCTTGTCTTCCACATTGCAAATCATTCACACTTAGCTGCCCTTGTAAAAGTGGACCTCTATCTAAATTATTCTCCTACATTAAATTTTTTGGGACCCAAAATTTGATCCTTCTCTCTGGTTCGGCTAACAAGTGGATGACATCCATTAATTTTCTTTTTGAGAGAGGCGGCTCCGCTTTTGTTGGCTTTCATTAATTCTTCATCTTTCCAAGCATCCCAAAAGGCAAAAGCTCCTGCTTTTATATTCCCACCAGACCACACCATTATCAAACACTTTGTCGAATGTGGATTCAGTCATTCAGATATTTTTCATGCAATTGACAGCATTACACGTCACAGAGCACAAATGGGTGATCCGATGCTGTTTCTTTTCTTGATAATTATGGATACTTTTGTCCATTTAACTTGCTTCTTCACTTTACAAAGCCACACGTTTTGGCCCTTTTGTCTTTCCCATAAATAACCAGGCATGTGTTATCATTACTGTTAAGAAAAAAGTCATCCACATTATTAAGATTTACTTAAATAATTATATAAATATCTTTAATTTCATAAATAATCATACAAATTCTTTTTTTTATTATTATATTCTTCGATTATAATAACTTAATAAGTGATTTTAAATAAACTTTTATAATAAATATAATATAATATAATATAATATATAAAATAAGATAAAATTTATAAATTATTTTGAATATTAGAAAAATTATTTTAACATTATTAATCTATTGTATTCTTCTAATAATAATAATAATATAATCTATTTGGTAAATTAATAATATTAAAATATTCATACTTAAAATTCACAGTAATTTATAAAATTTATATGATTTTATTTACAATATTTTTTTAATTATGTTTATATTAGTATAAATCTTAAATTCAATTTTTTAATTAATAGATTTTTAATAATAATAAAATCCGTCAGGATAGACTAATAATATCTTAATATCAAAAAATAATTTTCATTATATAAAATATTTATTAATTATACTTATTATAATATTTTATTTCTATCATGTGATATTTATTATTATTTTTATCTGATTATTATATTTATATTTATCTGGGTAGTTATAATTAAAGAGTAGTGCTACACATTCTAAATTTTTTATCCTAAATAATTATCTCAAATGATGTGGCATTTATCAATTAGTTGGTAAAATAATACAATTAATTCACTTAAATTTTATAAAGAATTATCAACCAATTAATGAATACCACATTATTTCGGATAATTATTTAGGATAAAAAATTTAAGATGTCTATCATTACTCACAATTAAAGAGTATAATAGTAAAAAAAAAGGGTCTGTGTGATTATTTACGAAATTAAAAAAATCTGTATAATTATTTAATCAAATCACAAGGAGTGTGGGTGATTTTTTTCCTTATTATTATTATTATTTTTTTTTCGAAGGAAACTAAAACTTGTCTCCTTGCTGTCACTTAGTAAGGTCCGGGTTTGATGGGAAATTTTATCGACTTAAAAACTTTGATGCCCCCCGTCCGTGTGGCTGTGTGCTGTCGTTTTTGAGCTTTGGTCATCTTTCAAAAACTCCCATACTAGCTGCGCCTCCACTTGGCCTTAGATTTTCATACGGATTTGCTATTGCTAATTAATTGAATAAAAATACTATAATCTCATATTGTATAATTGTGAATCTGCACTAAATCATATTTAGGCATTTGCATATATATACATATATATATAGAGTGTTAAATAGTGTAGGATCCTAAACTTTATTGAAGCTTGAAAAAGTTATTTAATTTTGTGATTTAATAGTTTTTACGGTCATTACACTATTAAACCGTATGATTTAATTATTTTTTCAAATTTTAACAAAATCTTAAATCATGAATTAGAACGTGTGTGTGTATATATATATATATATAGAGAGAGAGAGAGAGAGAGAGGTTAGATCATAAAAAACTGATTTTGTGGGCTGATTCTGTTACTACATTATATATAAAATATATTTTTTACTCTTGTAGTCCTTTATGCAGACACTAATTTTTTTATTTATTTAGCCGGCATTTCATGCCCTCCTCACCCATACGAGCACCGTGAAACTCTAGATATATTTTAACACAAAATTTTTTACCAACTCAATTAGTTGGCACCCACAAGCCCAACTCCAGCTGCAAGTTTGATTGTAGTTTGTTAAAGAAATAACCTCGTTAAATACAATTCTCAATGAGCCTCAGCCAAGTGATTCAAGTTCAAATCTTTGAAGAGGTAACAAATATTAAAATCACTACTTTACTTACTCATACCCTTTTCCATATAAATATAAATCTCGCGCTATCATTTTTCAATCCTGAACCGCTATTTAAAAATAAAAAATAAAAAAAACAATATGAGGCCTTGCAGGCTTTTAGAGATAGACCTCAACTTCAATGTTATACTCCTCAAAATTAATTTTGATTGTAAATATCTTATTTTTTTTTTTTTGTCTAAACTATTTGTTATCCAGTGATTATATTGGGTCCTGACTAATTCAAATTCGAGTCGGGTATGACCACTAGGGCAGCAAAGTTCTGTCAACAAGTATTTAATCGCAGCTGCATTCTCAAGTCTCGAATCGAGGACTTTTGTTAAGTTAGAACAATCCCTTGACTAACTGATCTACGTGCTTGTTGGTTTGATTATAAATAACTTTTAGGGCAACTGTCTATTAAGGACTGGTTTGGTAATGCTATAGCTTTTAAAATAATTACTGTTAGCTGTGCTGTATAAATAATCAGCTTTGAAGAGAATCAGTTAAGTGTTTGGTAAATTTTATTTTCAAAAGTACTGTGAGTTTTGAAAATAGTTGTGGGTGTTTGGTAAATCTTACTATTAAACTGCTGTAAAAAAGCTAATGACTAAAATGGACATAATGTAGGATGAAATTTACTTACACATACAAAGACATGTACATAAAATATTTTTAATTGTGTATTATAATAATTTAATTAAAAATAAAATTTATACTATATTGATTTTATTTCTTTTATTTTTTTAAAATAAAAATTTATTGAAATATTGATTTTGTTTCCAATTTGAATAAGGACAGTTTTAGGTTTAGCTAATAATTATAAGGATATATATAGAATTGTATTAAAAGATAAAATTGATTCTCAAAATCAGAATCTAAAAGTTACTCATTTCCTGTTTTTCAAAATCAGCTGTAAGAAAGATTGATTTTAACAAAAGTGATTTTAAATTTCTTTTACCTAACACTAAAATTAACTTTTAAATTCTCAAAATTACTTTTAATCCTCTCAAAAGCAATCCCAAACGGGGTGAGGCCCCAAATTTAACGGATGTTCAAGTAGATATAATTATGCAATGTAAAGGGGTCAACTCGATCAATGACTGAGACTAGTGCTATTGGCATCCATACACTACTTTGAATACGCCCATTTTAATTCCACAAATAACCCTACCTCTTTTTAATTTTTCAACAAACCCCATAATCCCTTATTGGAGTTTGCAGAATTTTCACCAGCTTAATTTTCTCAAGATAATGATTAGCTAGAAAAGATAAAGTGCTTACGGTAATTCTCTTTCCAACTAGAAAAGATAAAGTGCTTATGGTGTTCACGATTAGTCGTATTTAAATATCTTACTCCTTTCTATATAAAATCCCATTCTCTTTATTATTTGTTTTTAGCCCCAACTATTTAGTTTTGAATAAAGAATAATAATTAAAGATGACAAGAAAAATCTGAAGAAGAATCATGCAAAAGTTCCTTAAAAAAATTAAAATTAAACGAATTGTCAAAAGATGAGGCATTATCACTAGTGATTTGCTTCTCAAATTCATCAAAAAAATTGGATTGAAGCTTAAAAAAATATATAAATATTATTATTCTCTCACTCTTTTGAGAATTTTTTAAATTAGACGCACCTTACAATTTAATAATCCTATTTTAATAGATAAAAAATACATGGGTTTAATTATTTTTTTTCCCAACCTTAAACCTTTTCAATCGAGGTAAAGTTATAAATTTATAGAAGATTAATTAACTACTCTAAAAAAATAATTAAATCCACTATATATATAATAATAATAATAATAATAATTCTCTAGTGATTTATTTTAATAAAGTGATTATGCTATATATATATATTTAGCCAAATTTTTTTGTTTGCGAGGCATGCACTTGGGTCTTACCTATGCTTTTGAACTTTACCTAATCGCTGCTGCTACTAATCTTTTAACATTTCTGCTGGCTGATAACCAACCAACTAAATAATTAGTTGGGCCTAACTCAATATTAATTAACCACTAACTGACTAAAGTCATTGAAACTATTTAAGAGAACATGAGCAGCTGCTTTCAAATTTCAAATTGTTAACAACACGACCAATTCAAATTTCAAACCCATTTCCTGCAGTGCACTTTCAAAATAATTGATCTATATATACATATAGCCAATGTAAGCAAATAAAGTGACACTAATGAAAATGAAATTTGAGTTTGTGTGTCACTCCACGTTTATGGACTCTGTATCACTCTTACGTTTTATCTTTGAATATTTTGGATAAGCTGTAGAAGTTAATCTTGCGTTGCAAAATATATTGATGTGATTAGAAACTAATTAATCATTTTACGTGCATGATTGGACTAAATAGTCTTTAAATTGACTTAAAAATTTTGGTACATTATTATTAATATTTTAATGATTGGAATCCCAATATTTGAATCTCAATACTATGTGTCATTCACTTATTGGATGATAAATTTTATAGCTTATAAAATTACTTAAGTACCCTCCAATGGATGAATGACACATCAGTTGGGACTTTGAAACTCATAGCAGCCAATTTTTGCCAAAAATAGCTCATCCCGAATTTCGTGCTAGATATGATTTTAGACCCCCCCCCTAAACTTTCATGTTCACTTTTAATTACATTAGAGTCTTTCAGAATATCTTATATCAGTTTTATAATGACGTACTCAAAATATTTGGGACTTGAAAACATTGGATCCGTTTCAACACAAGATGACTCGAATCCTCAAATCAATAAAGGGTAAGGAGTTGCTGCAACCTGACCAATGAGTGCCTTGCCTAATTGTTCAAGATTTTGAATCAAGTGATTAGTAAATCTAATATTTAGAATTTTATATTCAATTTACCTCAATGATTAAATTCATATCCTATAAGTATTGGATTTTGTGAAACCATTGAAGAATTGAAGTAATTGGTACCCCACTTTCGCATAGGTCCGGGTTTGGTCATTGTGTATTTGTAGGATTGATTTTTTTAGATATGTATGTATATATTTTTTATTTAATTTATTGACAATCTATTTTTTTTTTCCACCCATATGAGTGAATTTGAATCTCAAACCTTTTTTTTTTTTTTTTGCATATTTTACCTACTCCGCTCGTCGGCAACTAACTACATAATATTTTATTAGTGTTGTTCTAAGACAAAATATTAACCACCATTTTCTAATGATTTAATAATTTTTCATATTAGGGTGTTAAAAAAATATATAATGTTTTCTTTCAACCATGCCCCTCATTTCCCTTTTTCCTTCCCGTCAAAGACAAATATTAATTCTTCTTTGTTTGAATATTAGAATTTTAATCGTGGTGGGCTATTTTAATTTAAAATTTTGACATAAACCTTGAGCTATTGATTTCAAACAATTAATTGATAGATAATAAAAGTCAAAATAACATTTAATGATAGTTATTCATTTTCAGTTGGATTTCTTAAAATTAATATATTAATATTTGTGTTAAAATTTTAAGTTAAAAAAATGTAAATTAGATTTGCCTAATAATCAATTAAGTTATGTTTCAGGATTTTCTAATCAAAATTAATAATATTTACTAAACTTTATTGGCCAATATATAATCACCGAAATAACGTGGGCATAGAACCAGTTTCGGTCACGCTGGAATTGCCGCCAAAAATACCGGCAATCCAATAACCCCGACCATTCTGGAAACGCCACGTGCATTCTCACCCTTTCACGTGCCTACCAGCCAACTCCGCAGACCCAAAATCGTCAAATCACCCCAAGCTTTAGATTAACCGTCCCCGTCCACCCAATAACAGCTCGCCATGTCACCCCCCCAAAACGCAAAACTCAAAACTAAAACAAAGTCTTGCTCCGATAATCGCGTTAAGAATTGTGCAAGTGTCCCCCTTGACATTTCTCTGAACCCCATTTTATTTTAAAAAAAAAACATTTGCGGTAATTCCCTGAATATTGGAAAGACGCATCATTGTGAAATTTGTACAGTAAATTCACGACCCGGAATAAAGTTTCTTTTTGTACTTTTTGTTTTTCGTTTTCGTTCTTGGGTTCATTTTGATTCTGGGTTTGTATCTAAAAGTAGTAACTTATCAAAGTTTTCAGAATTTGGGTTTGTTTCATTCCATATTGAACAACTAATTCCGAGAAAATGGATGATGAGTATGCTAAGCTGATCAGGAGAATGAATCCACCCAGGTTCGTATTTCTATTTTTTCGCTGTATGTTGTGAAGTTCATGAATTTGGAAATTTTTCTGAAAGCAGATGAGATTATAAAAAGAAAAAAAAAAGGAAGCTTTTCTTCGTACTTTCACTAACTTTTGCTTCATCTTCAATTTTCTAAGCAAAGAAATGGAAACCCCTACTGAAAATTAAATGAGCAAAATTTTAAAAAATTTTCAAATTTTGGAATTTATGTGGGATGTTTTCTTTCCTTTTTTTTTATCCCTTTTTTTCCCCTTGCTTTATTGCTGTATTTGGTGATTTTATTAGTGGCCTGTTTATTGCAGAGTGGTAATTGATAACAATACATGTGAGGATGCCACTGTTATACAGGTAAGTTTGTGGTGTGATTTGGTCCTGGATTTAGCAAAATTAGGTTAAAAATATCATCTGTGTCTATGATTTCCTTAAGATATGTTGATTGTAAGAATTGGATTTGTTGTTCAGGTAGACAGTGTCAACAAGCATGGAATTCTCCTGCAAGTTATTCAAGTGCTTAACGATATGAACTTTTCAATAAAAAAAGCTTACATATCATCTGATGGGGGATGGTTTATGGATGGTAAAATTTATTCTTCTTCTACCGCTTCAGTTATCAGGAGTTGAGAGTGTCTTTCTTTGTTCCTCATCTTAATCTCTTTTCGCATTATTTGGTTTCAGTGTTTAATGTGATTGATCGTGATGGGAAAAAAATCAGAGATAAGGAAGTCATCGATTATATTCAACGGGTAAGAAATTGTCCTTGATTGCTGTCTTTCTGTTTGATCATTCATTTGATTGCTGACAAAAATCAGAGAAAACCAAGAGAGAAATTTTGCCCTACTTTAATTGTTTCCATTCTCAGGAAATGATAACCTGAAACCATCTCAGATGTATAAGTTTATTTTGCTTTATATGATAATTTATTAATGCCTTGGAGGAATTTGGTTATCCTTTTCTTTTGTCATTCATTGTTAATAATTGACTCACTAAAATGTTGACTAGCTCATGGGGTGACTTATTTCTTTGCAGAGGCTTGAAACTGATGCCAGCTTTGCACCCTCTTTAAGAAGCTCTGTTGGGGTGATGCCTACTGAAGAGCATACCTCAATTGAATTCACCGGCACTGACAGACCTGGTTTGTTTTCAGAAGTATGTGCAGTTCTTGCAGATCTTCACTGTAATGTGGTAAATGCTGAGATATGGACACACAATGATAGAGCTGCAGCTGTAGTTCATGTCACAGACCATTCCACAGGGTGTGCAATCAAAGATCCCAAACGTCTCTCAAAAATAAAGGAATTGCTGTGTAATGTTCTCAGAGGAGATGATGACTTCAGAAAAGCAAAGACGTCACTTTCACCTCCTGGTATTTTGAATAGGGAGAGAAGGCTGCATCAGATTATGTTCGATGATAGGGACTATGAAAGGGTTGCGAAAGCAGTTGGGAGAGTTGAGGATAAGAGTTCAAGACCCCAAGTTACTGTCTTAAATATTGAGAAAGATTACACTGTCATTACTATGAGATCAAAAGATAGGCCAAAACTGTTGTTTGACATTGTTTGCACTCTAACAGACATGCAGTATGTAGTGTTTCATGGAATGGTCAACACAGGAAGGATGGAAGCTTATCAGGTAAGATAGTGAAAACACTTTTGTTAATTATAGAAGGAATTTTTTTAATTATCTAGCAGTCATAACCCGGAGATTGCTTTTGATCTCTACTAGGTTGACTTTGACAACATTTAGTTCTTTAATCCGTGTCCTGACTTTGTTTTCCATCTTGGGATGGAATCTCAATTTGGATAGAGTTCGGTTATTTAAATTTGTGTGACCCTTTTCTGTGCAGGGTCAGCGACAATAATAACTTTCTCTTTTCTTAACAGATGCTCTTCTGTTTGTTTGTAGGAATTTTATATTCGACATGTTGATGGGCTCCCCATAAGTTCAGAAGCAGAGCGAGAACGTGTTATACAGTGTCTTGAAGCAGCCATTGAGAGGCGAGCTTCTGAGGTATAGGAATATTTATGTGAAAATTTTATCTTGAAGGGCATTCTCAAGAGTTGTATACTAAAGAATGTTGCATGGACATGCAGGGATTAGAGCTAGAATTGTGCACTGAAGACCGCGTTGGACTCCTTTCAGACATTACCAGGATATTTCGCGAAAACAGCTTGTGTATTAGAAGAGCTGAAATTTCGACAATTGGTGGGAAGGTCAAAGACACTTTCTATGTCACAGATGTGACGGGAAGCCCCGTTGATCCCAAGATTATTGATTCCATACGCCAGCAAATTGGATATACTGAACTGCAGGTAAAACGCAACACAATTGTTGCACCAAAGCCGCCTGAGGAGACAACAGGAGGATTTTTCTTGGGGAACTTCTTTAAGGCTCGAACTTTCCAAACTTTCAAGTTGATTAGATCCTATTCGTGAGTTCTTGTATATTCACAGAAAGTAAATGCTGTACATAAAAATCATCAGAACACACAAAAACAGATATATTGGGGAGTTAGATACTGTAGATGGATATCTCCCTTGATGCTGCTCTCTAGTATACATATCTCCCTTGCTGCTGCTCTCTAGTATACGGGGTTTAAGTTCTGCTGTACAAAGAAATCACTTGGTGGTGCTTGTATATATTGGTGTATACTGTGCACAGTGTATAGTTATATGGGTTGTACAAAAACTTAGAAGTTTGTATATAGATTTAGCTTTATAGGAAAGAAAATATATATGTGAATGTTATTATTATATTTATGGATCTGTTGGTTAGTTTTTTTTATGGTTCTGCTTTTCGTTCCCTTTTATTGGGAGATTTAACATCATTGGTATCCATTGATGAAGCGTGCGAATAAATTGAACATAAATTGAAATTCGATACCTTAAATTTATAAACAGAAGTTTTTATAAATTTTTTTTTTTTGAATATTGTGAAACCATTAAGATTCACTAACTATTGGAAGATAGATTTGCCTGTTTTGGCCCAAATCGAGCTAGGAGTAGCCATGGGGCTAACGTCAGTCAACTTAGAAATTCTTTGGATTGGTGTCGAGACAAATTTGAATTGTCTTCGTTTCAAATACTAATCCAACTCGTTAAGTCATAGGGCTAAACTATATATAACCCCTTCTTTTGTCTTTATCTGTTTGATTACATTGTAAATTTGTAATTCCTATTCTTCATTTCTTTGTAATAAAATAAAAAAAAACCAATTTTTTTTTTTAAATTTTGACACACAAGTCCTATTTGTTTTAATTTTACCAATTAACTTTTTTATAGTAAGTGGAGCTATTCAAACCCCACATATTATCTCTTCAAATCCCTTTTAATTGTTTTTTTCAATTATTATTTTACACTGGAATGAAATTACTAATTGGACTTGAAAATAAATGAGAGCGTTAATTCTTATTATGCATTCCTTGTATTAGCACTTACATATAAATATATTATTTCGAAGTACTTGCTGAGAATTATCCGAATTATTGACGATATTTCATTTACATAAAATAGGGCACAGATTCTTTTAATTTGAAATAAACGAGATTGTTCATTAACAACTTTCATAAAGAAAGAATACATGAGATAAATTAAGTTGATTTGTGGATGTAAATTTAAAAGGGTTTCATGAAACTCAGCACATGCAAAATAATAGAAACATGAAGTTAAGCTCATAAGGTGTTTGATAAAATGTTGAAGAAGAGTTTTTATTACAATAACACTATGGGTCTGTTTAGAATTGAGGTGCTGTAGCTTAAAAGCTACAGCTACTGTAGAAAAAAAATTGTAACTATACAGCAAAAGTTAATTGTATATAGTAAATATAATTTATAAATAATAATTTTGATAAAAATGTTAAAGATATGATAGATTTTTTATCATACAAGTAAAAAATTATATCAATATAGCTTTCAAGCTACAGCAGTTAGTATTTACCAAACACTTTAGTGCTGTAGCTTTGCCCAACCTCATTCCCAAACACACCCTATGTTTGGTCACCCACGACGTGTATTATTTGGAGAAACGATGGAACTTGTGGTGATACTGTGAACCAAAACGTTGGCATCTCAACAACGTTCATGTCCTTCAAGAACTGCATGCGGCTAACGTTCTCATCATCATTTATTCTTCGCAAAGACCACCATATCAGCCATTTGCCTTGACAATTTAATCATCCTTGGATACCCCTTCACACAAACCAGTGGCGGATTTAGAAAATTGAGTTACCAAGGGCTAAACTAAATAATAGCAAGATGTAAAACTGAAACTTGAATATATAAAATTTTTGGTAATACATTTACAGTTATTCTCTACGCAGTTTCATATTCTGAAAACGTTGTGCAATAGACTCATTATCAATACTATTAAATGCATCTTTTTCTACATAAACAATCAAATTATCTTTTATCTATTCATCTCCCATCCGATTCCAAGGTTCATTCTTCACGAACTTCGTTGTTGAAAATGTTCTCTCTACTATGGTTCTAGAAATTGGAAGAATTAATGCTAATATCACCAACAAATATATTAACGGATACACCTGATCTTTTTTTATCTTAACCATTCTTTTAGCAAGGTCACCAATTCCCTTCAATCCTATAAACTCAGTATTAGAGCGCATATCCATTACGTAAGTTTGAAGCTGAGTTTTAAGTACCATAAGCTCTATTGGAGAAAAATCATTTGGGTAAAATTGAGCGAGGAGTACTAACTCATCCTTATAAAAAGTAGCAAATGAGTCATTTGGACTTAGACATGCCAAACGAAAAAGCAATTCCATATTCACCTCATTGAAACGATTATTTAGCTCTTGAAGTTGCAAATCTAAAACAACAGAATATAGTTTAACTTGAAAATAATGCATGTTTGAGATCTCTCGAGCCTCACGTCATGATCGACCCCATAGTAAAAACACATCATTCATGTTAGGGACATAAATATCATGCTTCAAATAAAAAGAAGAAACCTTCAAAGCAAAGAATCCCACCCTTCATCTCTCATCATTTGCATGTTTTTCTTACATATTTCAACTAGTTTTATGGCATTAGAATATCTTGATCCTTTCTTTGAAGTGCTTGTAACATCTTATTTGAAAGTGCAAGTATATCTCTCATCAAATATAGACTAAGCACAAAATCAAAATATTGCATAAACTCTACCAAATAATTTGCTTGAAATCTCTCCTTACTAAAGTTTGACTTATCTTTTGCAAGCACACTAATTATATGTGGAAGCAAAGAGATTATGTAAAGTAACGTACCATAATGTGAGCCTCAATGTGTATTACCAAAATATTTCAATGTAGTCTCTTGATTTTAGCCTTGCCCACTCAGTAGGTCATTATTTTCAAGTACTTCAACAACTGAAAGTGATTGCTTCTCTCGAAGAATATCTCGACGTTTACATGAAGCCCCAACAACATTGACAACATTAGCAACTACATTGAAGTAAGAATTAACTTGATTGTGTTTCTTTGCCACAGTCGCAATAGCTAACTATAGTTGATAAGCAAAATAATGTATATAATAAACACACTCATTCTCATTTATAATAAGTGTTTTAAGACCATTGAACTCGCTTTGCATGTTGCTAGCCCCATCATAACCTTGCTTGCGACACCTAGATATACTCAATCCATGCTTAGAAAATAATTGATCAAGAGCTTCCTTGAACGAGATAGCCATATGCTCCATGGTCTATTGATTTTTCATTTTGACAAAAAAAATGTAACTTTTTTTTTCTAGTGGGTCTCTTACAATGAATTTGCCTCTGACACAAACCAAGCTTGAATCCCAAATTAAGGGTGCGTTTGGAATTGAGGTTGGGCAGTTGTACCTTAAAAGCTATAGCACTAAAGTGTTTGGTAAACACTAGCTGTTGTAGCTTGGAAGTTATATTGATATGATTTTTTTATTTGTATGATGAAAAATATATTATATCTTCAATAATTTTATCAAAATTATTATTTTAAAATTATATTTACTATATAATATTAACTTTTGTTGCATGGTTACAGTTTTTTTTCCACAGCAGCTGTAGCTTTTAAGCTACAACATCTCAATCCCAAACGCACCCTAAGAAACAATCAGCATATGGTTAACCTTATGATCATCAATCAACATTTCAATATCCCCTCTGCAGTGAAACCGTACCACAACGGAATTATAGTCATCATAATATAACTCATCCCGCATGAGCTAATGCTGACGAGGGCCTATGCCTTCTTCTCCTCTTGTTTTTTCAGCCTCATCACTCACCATAAGAATGAACTTGAAGAAATCAAATTAACACAAGGATAACTATTTAATTAAAAAAGATACGGTATTTATTTTTTAGATTGGAAGAATCGGAATCCGGAATTGGAATCATTAACAGTATTATGAGTGAGAATTGAAATCGAAATCGTATATTTCATTTCCGGGGGGTGGGGTTGGGAATCAAATTCTGATTCCTAGAACTACCCAATTTACCCCCATTTAATTTTCATAATCTCCAAATTACCCTCAATCAAGTTCTATTATTTTGGCATTTTGGGCTCTACAGAATTTATGAAAATACTCAAAAGTTTTGTATTATTTGCAAATAGGTTTTTTATTATTTATTACTAATAATAATAATAATATTATTATTTATTAATGTCATTATTATTATATTAATATTATTGTTATTAAAATTTATTACTTTTTATTATTATTATTATAAATTTTTTTATTAATTTTATTATTATTCTCATCATTAATTTTATTATTTTAATTATTTATTATTATTATTTTTGTTAATATTATCATTATTAAAACCTACAAATTTTTTATTATTTTAATTATTATTATTGTTGCCGTTAATTTCATTTTTTATTATTATTTATTAATTTTATTATATTAATTAATATAATTGTCATAATTATTATTTTCAGATTTATTATTATTTTTATTCTTCTTATTATTATTATTATAATATATACAAATAATACTAGGGACAACAATTAACAAATGGTATTTTAGTAACTTGCAATAGTCCATTCCGATTCCAAGAAAAATAAATATATGATGGTGTGTTTACTTCCCGGATTGGGGAATCGAAATCTGGAATCGAAACTATTAGTGACATTTACTTCATAAAATAGAGGCAGGAATCAGAATCAGAATAGTAGGGCCCACCCGAATTTAGGAATGGGGAATGGGAGACTAATTCCCAAGCCCCCCCATTGGGAATCAATCTCCAATTCTCAGGAGTGACCATTTTGTCCTCCCGCAAAATAAAAAATGTCCATTTTTCTTAGTTAAAAAAATTATTATAATTAATTAATATATTATTATAATAATGATTAATATAATTATTCTAATTCATTAATATATTTTGAATTTATTATTATTATTATTGATAAAAAAAGTTTTACAATTAATTAATATATTATTAAAAATAATTAATAATAATAATAATTTTTGAATAAATAAGACAACAATTAAAATGCAAAATAATAACTATGACAATCTAACTATTCCGATTCCGATTCCAAAACAAAGTAAACATATTAATGGCAATCAAGCTCATTTCGATTCTGATTCTTACAGTTTAAGTAAACAACTTATTCTGATTCTGATTCTCCATTCTATTCTGATTCCTACCCATTTCGATTCTAACCCATTCCGATTCCCATTTAATAAACGCACCATAATGAGAATGCAATTCATTCCGATTACGATTCCTTCAGCTCAAGAAAACCACTTATTTTTATTCCAATTTATCATTCTGATTCCAGCACATTCCGATTTCAGTTTAGTAAATGCACCATAAGATGAATCCTTAGAACGAAATTTTTTTTTTCTTAAATTTGTTGATAACAAGATAAATATAAAAAATTTGAAATAAATTCCAGCGTTTCAAAATTTTTACATCCTTAACTTTTCTGATTTTTCAAGAACTATCAAGGACTGCAATGTTAATAAACAAGTAAATATATCTCTATCATTATAAAATTTTTTACAACTCTTATGGTTAGATCATAAAAAACAAAAACATATAGATACCTTACCGCAAAGTAGCTGAACCCTTAAGTCATATTTGTTGTTCGACTTGCCAAAAAAGCCCGGCCCGACTTAGGCCCGCAGGGTAAAATCTTGGATAAGGGCTAAGAGAATGTAAAGCCAATATATATTGGGTCTGGATAAGGGCATTTGAAAAAAAAACCCGAGCCAATAATATATAAATAAAAAAAATCATTCAAATAAAAAAAAGTAAGAAAACTCAAAAATTAAAATTGAGAGTCAATTTCAAAATTCTATATTGTAGAATTTTATGAGATTAAAGTTTAAAAAATATTATGTATTTTTTTTTAATACTGATTACACATTAGAATACTAATCATATATCAGACATTTACAACTGCTATTTCAACAGACAAATGTACTGGGACTACAATATTACATTAAATTATATTAAACACTTGCCCAGACAAATAACCCACACAAAAAGAGGGATGTATTGGATCCACTCGCATTTCACAAGGGAGAAATATTATATACAAATTAATTTCACTCAATTATGCTTAATTGAGGAAATTTTAAGCCACAGCCATAGCTGGGACTCGAACCAAGACGCTCAAGTAATGTTTTATATTGTTAGAAATTATGTATTATAGAATTTTTTTATATGATATTAAAATTTAGAACAAGATGATAGGTTTGGTGGCATAATTATATTAATCTACCATCTTATATGCTTTAGTTTTGTGTAGTATCAAAGTATTCTTTATAAAATCAATTATTAATTATTTTTGCTTTATTATTTATGTTAACACATCTTTTTTTTTTGTTGGCTGGAGTTCCTGAAGAAGAACTTTTTACTCTAAAATAATTAAATGATGAGAAAAAAATGGCTTGCAAGTATTAGATTAATTTATTTTTTATATTAATATTTATGATTTATTATGTTGTATTGCTAGTATTTTGTGCATTGGGCCATTATTTTTAGGTTTATTAAAAATTAAATTAAAAATTCATGAAGGCCCAAATAAGCTTGGACAGACTTTTAGAGGGCTTGAACCTAATGACAATAACATGGGCTTGGGCTTGGGCTTGGGTTTGAAAAAGAGCTGCCCAACCCAATTTTTGTCAACCCTATTTGTTATATAATCCATTTTGCATATTTTATTTTTATTTTTATTTTTGTAAATTTCACAAATAAACATATTTTAATTATATTTTTGAAATTCTTGAAGCACTAATATTCAAACGTTAATCAGTTTTAGTCTAAATATAATCAAATAGTTCTTAAAATATAAAAAATATAACTTAGTTCTATTTGATAAAAACAAAAAAACACAAACATAATTAATCAAATACTTAATCGTGTCATGAAAAAATTTTGCATGTTAGAAATTTTAAATTCGAACCCACCAAAATTAATAAATGGGCGACATATATTAGACACCGACGAAGCCTTCTAGGCGTTTGACTAAATGTTATAGTTTATAAAGAATGAATTAGTAATTGTGTCATTAATTTTTGGTCAATTTTAATCCACTAATTTGTTTAGGATTAGTGTCACAAGTAACACCCATAGACAGACGGCATTAGTCAATTGTAATATAATATTTCAAAACAAATCTTTTTTATTTTTTGGACTAATTTATGATACAAATGGAATATAAATAAACCTCATGAATTACAAACTTTCTACCACACTCATATTTGAACAGCAACAATACACTAGGGGTGCATTTGGCGCGCCTCATTAGACAACATTAGAGTCCTGTATTGTATTAAAGTATTATAATCCCGTGTTTGGTTCTTACACCGCATTGCATAAACCAAAATTTTAATGCAGCAACATTCCGCATTAACAAACCCGTAGGCGGTTTCGGGTTTACATGGGTTTGCATTACCTCTCAAAAACAAAAAAATTGAAAAAAATTTCTCTTGTATTTTCAAAACACACATTCAAGCAAATTCGTTTGCTCTTCTCTCTTCTCCACCGTGCCATCTTCTCTCTTCTCCACCACCATGCCATCTTGCTTTGTCACACAGCACCGTAGCTCCGCCACGATCTCTTCGGGCCACCACAGCTCGACCAAAACCTTACCGCGCGACATTACGGCTCCATCATCGCTGCGCTTGTCCTTCACCACTCAATTCATCAAGCTGCAAAATAGATTTCTGAATTTAGATTTGATTTTTGGATTTTAGGGTTTGATTGTTGAATGTTCTGTAGAATTAGTGATCGAACTGATTGAATTGGTTGCTGGGTGAGTTTTTGATCAAAGAATTTTTGTAGAATTGGTGTTGGATTTGCTGCAAATTGATTATCAAGTTGTGTCTTTGCAAAATTAGATTTGTTGGGTGAGGGCCTTTGCTAATGCGCAGTTGGCATTAGCTAGGCTACTTTTTTTTTTTAACTTTATAATAATATTAATAAATAAATAAATAAAACTTTTTAAATATAATATTAATATTAATATTTTATTTTTACATTATAATTATTAATATAAATTAAAAAATTTATCACTCAATAATATTATATTTTATATTTTATATTATAATTTATTAATAAATGTATAATTTAATATAACTAAGAATAAATACTTAAATAGTATATAAAAATATAACATAATATTATATTATTTAATTATATTATAATAATCAATATATAAAAATTAATCATTTTTAAATAATTTGATATAAGTAATAAATATTATTTTTTAAATATATAATATAAACTAATCACAAAAAAATTAATATAGTATATTTAAAAATTAATACAGTACAGTGTAACACCAAACATAGTATAACATAAAATTAATACAGTACAGTGTAGCACCAAACACTGTATAGCATTATTATAATACAGTGCTAATGCAATACAACATAATATAATACATCTGCATTAAAATAATGCAATATAACATAATACAATTAAGTCTACCAAACGTACCCTAGGAAAACAAAAATTGTTTTACTAATAAAATGACAGCACTATTCATGTACAATACAATCATTTCTGTCTAGGTGGTGTCTTCTTGCTATAGATTAAGATCATCTCCAGATATGAGCTCTCTTAAGTTTTTAAAAATTTTATACCATGTGCGTCATGTAGTAATAGAGTATGGATAAGTTTAGCTTTTTATTTTTATTTTTTATCAACCACCAAGAGAAGTTTAGATCGGGAGGGGAGAGGATATTAAATCGTTCTAATATCATTTTTCAAGTTTATAAGAATATGCCATATAATAATATTATTAAGCCATGGTTAAGTTGGAATTGTTCTAACTTAGAGCACACTTTAGTATCATTTTCCTATTTATTATTTTGATTGTATAGTTATTAAATTATATTTTAAGGAGGAACAACTCCAATATAATTGAACTCATATTATTAAAATTGTTGAAAGCTTAAATTTGTTATACCAAGACCGGCCACTCGAACGAGTTCATTAAGAACCAAAAAATTAATTTAAACTTTACTCACTATTAACTTTATAAAAAGAAATTAATAACAATAATTTATCGTACCAAATTCAATTCTGCTACAAGATAAAAGGGCTTGGTGGTTAAAAATCAGAAGGTGGGGGTTAGTTTTTTATTTTCATTATTTTTTCCAGAAAGTGGAACGCAGCGTTTAATTTGTCGTCTCCCATTTTGTCTCTGCAACGGCAACTGGGTTATTAAGCTCCGATGACTATGAGACCAGCAACTGATGTGGCGACTCGGATCAGCCGAGCAATAATATCCGCTTCGAACCACACAAGACCAACAGGGAAATGGACCCCATCCCTCGAAAAAACTCTCCACCAGCTCGGTCTCCGTGACTCACTGAGTCCATCACTCGTGGCGCGTGTCATCGACCCGTATCTCTTAACACACCACTCGCTCGCTCTTGGCTTCTTCAACTGGGCCTCCCAACAACCCAACTTCACTCACTCCCCACTCTCTTATCACTCAATCCTCAAATCCCTTTCACTTTCCCGCCAAATCAACGCAATTGACTCCGTTTTAAAGCAAGTCAAAGTCAATAAAATCATTCTAGATTCTTCAGTTTATCGGTTTATAATTCGTTCATTGATCCAAGGAAAAAATACTCAGAAAGCTTTTTCAGTTTTTAATGAAGTTAAGTTCAAATGTAAAGAAATTGGGCCTGAGATATGCAACTCTCTGTTGGCTGCATTAGCTTCTGATGGATACATTGATAATGCTTTGAAGATGTTCGATGAAATGTCCCATAGAGGTGTCGAGTTTAGTACCATTGGTTTTGGTGTGTTTGTTTGGAAGTTCTGTAAAAATGCTCAACTGGGTCAAGTTTTAAGCATGTTAGACGAGGTTAAAAAGAGAGAGAATTCAATGATTAATGGGTCGGTAATTGCAGTTTTGATAATTCATGGGTTTTGTGAGGGTAAAAGAGTAGAAGAGGCTTTTAAAGGATTAGATGAGTTGAGGATAAGAGAGTGTAAACCCGACTTCATTGCTTATAGAATTGTAGCTGAAGAGCTTAAACTAATGGGATCTGTGTTTGAAAGAGAAGTAGTCTTGAAGAAGAAAAGAAAGCTAGGGGTTGCTCCAAGAACTAATGACTATAGAGAGTTTATTTTAGGTTTGATTTTGGAGAGACGGATATGTGAAGCAAAAGAATTGGGCGAAGTGATTGTTAGTGGGAATTTTACCATTGATGATGATGTTTTAAATGCCTTAATAGGTTCGGTGTCGAGCATTGATCCTAGTTCTGCTATTGTGTTTTTTAATTATATGATTGAGAAAGGGAGAGTTCCGACTTTATTGACATTGAGTAACCTGAGTAAGAATTTGTGTAAGCATAACAAAAGTGATGAATTGGTAGAGGTTTTTAAGATTTTGTCTGCTAATGATTATTTCACAGATATGGAGAGTTACAATGTGATGGTTTCATTCTTGTGCACCTCAGGGAGACTAAGAGAAGCATATGGGGTTATTCAGGAGATGAAGAGGAAAGGATTAGGCCCAGATGTTTCTTTTTATAATTCCCTCATGGAAGCATGCTGTAGAGAAGATTTGCTGCGGCCTGCTAAAAAGTTGTGGGATCAGATGTTTGCTAGTGGCTGCGGTGGAAATCTGAAGACATACAATATACTTATTAGCAAGTTTTCGGAAGTTGGTGAAGTTGAAGGTGCTTTGAGGCTCTTCCACAATATGTTGGAGAAAGGAGTGGCACCTGATGCTACAACTTACACGTCCCTCCTTGAAGGGCTTTGTCAAGAAACAAATCTTCAAGATGCTTTTGAAGTCTTTAACAAGTCTGTTAATCAGGATTTCATGCTCGCACGTAGCATTTTGAGCACATTCATGATTTCTCTCTGTAGAAGAGGTATAAATTCAACTTGCTCTTGTGTTTTGTTTCCTTATGAGAAGTTATTTACATGCTTCAATTAAGCTTCACGCAGGTCATTTTCTTGTTGCTGCTAAGATGCTCCGTGGTCTCAGTTCTGATTTAGGACATTCAGACTCGCATGTTATCTTGCTGAAATCTTTAGCTGATGCCAGAGAGGTTGAAATGGCCATGGAACATATAAAATGGATTCGAGAGAACTCACCTACAATGCTGCAAGAAATTTCTACGGAACTATTTGAATCACTTTCGTTTTCTTCATACCCAGAGCCTATTTTCCTGCTGCTTCATGCATTGCCTAGATTCTAAAATTGGTGCTGGTAAGGGATGCAGCAGATCATACCCTGGGTGTTAGTCGCGTATTCTAGCGGCATGATTAGTAATGCTCCTAAGTCGGTGACTATGTCTTATGTTTTAGTATCAGGCTCATTGGCGTGACTAAAAACAGTAACCAAAATGCAGATTTTTCTGCAGTTATGGTGTACAGTATGTGGAAATTATGTCTATTAATTGTCTTCTCACTTCTTAAGGGACTCCTTCCTACACAAGGCTATTAATTGTCCTTCCTACACAAGGCTATTAATTGTCTTCCTCCTTTACATGACTGTGACTTCCTACTCCTACATTCTGTCTGTTGTCGCACCACCAATATTGTGGTGTTGCCCATAAAATCTGCTGAAGCCAACACATCACATATCACTCCCAACTCTCTGTACTCATTCCAAAATGCCAGCCCTGACCTGATTGGTGATAGATTATCATTATCATGATTCCTTCCCACCATTACAAGTTCATAATTGTTCTCCATGGATTTGATCACAAAACGGTCCCTACACAATCCACGGCCACCCTCCTCGCTGTACATCACTCGATAATTTCCTTCTTTGAGATATGGTATTAAATGAGACAACTGAGACCAGGCTGTAGTCGCTTTGCTCAAAGAATCTGAAGACATTGCTCAATGAAGTGGAAGATATAGATGGTAATAGGGCTTTGGTAGGTGGGATTTAAAGTATCGAGGACATTGATGGCAATAGGAATATCCTCTTGGTCATGTATGCAAAAGTAGTACCTGAAGTGACGTAGTCAGGCTTTGGATTGCATTACAGGTCTTCTTGTGTAAACTACATACCTCCTTGAAGGATCATGAAGATGTCATATGAAGGGTGTTACAAGCAGCAGCGTGAAAGCGCACATGATCACAGAAGCGTCCTTGTCTCCTGCCTGTAATAATAACTGGAAACCAAGTTTTTAGACTTTTGGATAATTGTCATTCTTCAATATCGGTAGCTGTCAGTCTACATTACATTATTACGGTAGCAAGACATGGACAATTATTCAAAAGTACAAAGATGAAAATAAGAGTCCCCGAGTTCGCGTGTAAGTCCATGGCATGACCGCATAAGCCTTCAACCAAGAATGCTAAACCTGTTAGAAATAATTATTTCTTTTATTAGTATATGCAACTCTACAAAAGAATTTTCAATTTTCTCTATCCCGACTACACAAACTGTACCTCATTTACATGGCAAGGCTGTCGGTGTTGAAAACAAAATTAGCTACCGCATCTCCTCCAAACAAAAAAATGCAAAAACAAAGAAAATCGAGTGACTTGAAAAGAAAAACTTTTCAACTGTACAAAATCCTCCTATATAAAGAATGCAAAAAATTACAAAGCAATATATGTACATCTTGTAGCTGGTCAATCTTCAAGGCGCTGAATTTCACCCATCATGATCCGGTTGCTAGAAACTTTAAATCCAAGGAGAGCAGGATCTATCTGCCTTCCTTTCTTTCCTTTCTTTTTGCCACCCCGCCCTGTTTGTACACCATCAGATGACTCAAAAGCAGCCCCATTTGATGGATCTGCTTCTGGATGAACTGGTTTCTTAAGCATGTCCATGAATGATGTCTCCGAGACAGCTGCATCACTGCAAGATGAGGTCCTCCTAAATCGCAGATCTTTCTTGCCAGTTTCAGCGACTCTAGCTGCTACTGGATTATTAACAGATTCCCGCTTTCCTTCTGAAAGTTACCACAACCATAAATGAACTAATAGTCCATAATCAACAAATTAAAAGCAAAGGACATGCCTGTTATACCATCAGATGCAAGGGAAGCTGAACTTTTCTGCCTGACAATTAGAGCAGCACTTGGCTCATCCTGTGAAGATGAAACTCTTGTTACAGGTGGGCGTTTGTTCCAATCATTGTCAAGCCCTTTGGGTAACACAGAGGGTAGCCTGTCAACAGAAGATGACTCCTTTAACAACATGGCTAAGGGAATAAACAGTTCTGTTTTTTTTTTGTAATAAAAAACGGTGATTTACACAGTACACATATCTGGGAAAAAAGCCATACCTGTCATCAGAAACTTCTCCAACTGACTTATCTGATCCAAGATCATAGCCTCCATTTCCACCTGCATCGTTTTAAGTGCTTTCAACATTCATTTACACAAAAACAGGATCCACCAAGAAGAATATGTGATTAATTACCGGCAGTACTCAGTGAGCTCTGCCTACTATGGGCGGTACTAGGTCGCTCCCCACAATCCAGGGAATTTTCTGTTTCCTCCACCAAGTTATCCTTGATCTCTGAAACTGACCAGCTCATGCCTTTTGACCCATGTCTCTTCCCCTTCAGCCCTTGCAGTTCAGACTCCACAGCTAATTTACTGATAGAGTTAGGATGTTCTACAATGCCTGACAAGAATGACTGTTCCATTGGTGCTCCAGAGGTAGATCTTAGGATCAATCTCTCACTGTTTCCCGCATGCTTAAATTTTGCACCGGTGTTGGAATTTTGGGGGCCTTCCATAAAGGAGCTGCTCTCACTGACTTGATCTGTTAGATGACTAAAAGGAAGATTTAAAGAGTGTGCCTCAGAAACTGGCCAAACAGTTTCCTGAGTTTTAGAAGAAGACATAAGATGTTGATAATCAACTTCTGATGACTGAATAGATTTATGACCAAAGTTTTGGTGGAAATGGTCCATCAGAGCTTGCTTTGAGTTCTCCTCATCACTTCTGGCGGATGCCCATATACTTGAATCCACAGCATTCATATTGATCTCTGACTCCTTTCTTTGCTGTTCAGCTTTAAGATTTAACTGTTGAATATGTTTTTCAATCCAGTTACATTCTAGCAGCCCACTGTTCCCTGGGGAGTGGTGCTCTATCGTGTCTGGATAAGAAGCATAAAACTCATTAGAAACTTGACGGGAGTGAGAAGAGACACCCGAAGACAAAGAACCAAGCTGCCCAGTGGAATGCATATACAGATGTTGATCTGGGAAATCTAAACCTAGGCCACAAGCATTCACATTATCTAAATTCATTGACCTATCCAATGCCGTAGAGCTAGGTTCAAAAAACCCTAGCTGATGCGGTTCTTGTATAGCAGGATTCCAATGACGAGGGTCAAACTGCTCCTCAGGTGAGGAAAGCCTCCGCTGTTGCTGGAAAAAATCTGAAGAATTAAGGCCTGCAGACTGAACATGGTGATGACCAGCAGGATTCCTAAAAAATTGACCAGCCTCATCAACTGACCATGGCCCATTGATGTGCCTTTCCCCCTCCAACCCCAAGTGCTGCCTCAATGACAATGATAATTGCCGACCCTGCAAAGGGTCTTGCTGAAAATGAAGCTGCTGCTCTGAAGAAAGCATATTTCCATGCTTTGCCTGTGATATGAGGTCTAGTAAAGCAGCTGGCTGTCCTCGGTGTGCATTCTGACCAATCTTTGCTTGGATAATCTGCTCCATTGATGGATCAAGCTGCCTTGTTTGAAGGTTCTGTTGAAGTTCATGCAGAAGATGCATCCTTAACTGAACCTGATCGAGCTGGTTGTCTCTCATAGGATCTGCCTTCGACTGTCCATAAACAGGATCTGACATCTGATGCTGAAATAATTGTTCCAAAAGAAAATGCTGCTGCTGTTGCTGTTGCTGTTGCTGTTGCTGCTGAAGCAATTTCATTTGGTTGAGACGCTGCTGCTGCTGATGCTGCAACAACCGTTGCTGTTGCTGAAGCTCAAGATGCCTCTGTTGCTGAAGTTCAAAATGTCGCAGTTGCTGAAGTTCTTCAAGATGCCTCTGTTGTTGGAATTCTTCAAGATGCCTCTGTTGAAGTTCTTCAAGATGCCTCCGTTGTTGGAGTTCTTCTAGTTGCCTCCGTTGGAGTTCTTCAAGTTTCCTCCGCTGTTTGAGTTCTTCAAGTTGCCTTTGTTGCTGGAGTTCTTGGAGGTGCCGTTGTTGCTGAAGCTCGAGGTGCCGCTGTTGTTGAAGCTCGAGATGTCGCTGCTGTGGAAACTGACGTTCCAATAGTTGTTCTATTTCTAATCGTGGATGGACTGAACGTTGCAGACTTAGGTTCTTGCTCTGAGAGAGAGCATAACCAGGAATTTCCTCTATTCCCAATCCAGTGGCATCTGAAGAATGATGAGACAAAAGATTGTGATGTTGTGGTTCATTTTGCAAGTTTTGTGATATTATATGCTCTCCCAGATCAAAACCATTCAATGTTTGCTCCCTACATAACAAGCGGTGAGCTTCTACAGAACCATGATGAATGTTTTGTTTAGAATGCGTGTTTCTTCTATAATCATCAGACAAGGTCTCCCCAAAAGAGGGTTGATCAGCCGTCGTACGAAAACCACTCTGTTTGATAAATGTGGCTTCTCTCTCAAGTAAAGAATCCATGACATGATCCTGGTCACCTATGCCTGAGGCCATATTTGATGACTGAGTACGCCTCAAGTGAGAGCTATCTTTAAGCTCAGACATCAAAAGGCCAAAAGGATGCAATTTATCATCGTCCTGATGTCTAGGCATGCTAGTTTCAGAAAATTCATTAGCAAGGGAATGGTGGCTAGCAGGACTCGAAATTGAGCTGTGAATATCAGTAGCAGATTTCCTAAATTGGTTTCCACTGCTACTTGAAGGCCTCCCAGGGAAGACAATTTCTGTAGCAAATAAACATAAGCACTTGAAGTGGCACAACAATCAGATACAATTATAAATATTATTAGAAAATTTAAGCCATGTAACAAACCTTCATCTTGAGCAACAAAATTTTGGAAGCTCTTATCGTCAGCACAATGCAGCTCGGACTTATTTTCATTATTAGGCACTCTTGAATGATAATCAACGCTTGAAGTCGCCTCAAAACCAGTTGAAACCCACTGTTGATCATTTACAACAGCAGACCCCTTAAAGTCAGAACCAGAAACACAAGGGGCTAGACTGTCTTCCAAGCTACCTCCAACAGCATCAGAGAGCTGTGATGTGGCAGACAGATTAGAACCAGGGACAGACGCAGCTTTAAATTTTAGATGTGGCATAATTTCACCAAGTTCTTGAAAGGGCGATCCAGCAGGGGCATCTGACAACCGAACAGGTAAATCAGTTCCAAAATAGCCTTGCTTAAACCACATAATGATGTCAATTCCCATATATGGTCCCTGAATTTCTCCTTGAGGATCAAGATAAAACAAGCTTAAATCCTCTGGCTCTGGGGGTAAAACATCCACTGAATGTGCCTTGTCATCGCTTTGTAGATGAAGCTGATCACTACTTGAATTTTTCTGGAGGGATGTAAAATCAAATAGAAAACTTGAATCATCAGGAAGCTGGCCACCAACATCTGAAGTAACTGGCTCAATAACGCCCAACTTAGAGTGCTTTGACAGAGTCAAATCTTCTTGTTGTTGGCTTTCGGAATATTTCAGATCATTCACACTATTACTCAGACCACGAGTCTCCCCTGCACCGCAGATATTTTGTCTGTTAAAATTTGAAGTTATTGAGCCATCATGTACAACTGCATCAGTTGTTCCTGTCATAAACTTCCCTTCGCCTTCTATCAAAGCATCCCTTTCTGAAATGGAGAATAAGTTCAAATATAAATACACTCAAATAATCATTTATCATCAATCACCAATATACTCAAATTAAAGTAACAGCCATAGGTTTAAAATGATATTTTCTTACCCTTGGAAACAGCTGCCCACGAATCAGATGCATCTAGTCCCTCAGCCCCATTACCTTGAGAAGAATTATGTACAGCAGCCTTTTCAACAGTTTCAATAGTTTCTTCAGATAGCATCGAAGCACCCAGTTGTCCTCCACTCGTGTCATCAAAACCTGGATAGACAATAATCCTCTATCAGAGAAATAAAATACTTTATCCTACAACAGCCATGAAATGCAACTCTACTAACCTCTAATATCATCACTAGATGGCACATTTTTGTCCCTAAATGAGTTCTGCAACACATCACTGCTTCTAATTTTTCCTTTCCATGTGTCCCAAAGAACAGCCTGCCGACAACAAAGATCCAATTTGAAGCAGCCATTACTACAATGATATATACTTATTGAAAGAAACTATATACCTCTTCCTCTGCATCAGGAGCAACAAAAGCCAATGGCTCAGTGGCTGCTACTTGTGTGATCGGTGATACAAGTTCCATCTCATCAGGTATGGCCTCAAAATTCGGAACAGTCTTATGCTTACGATAAATGTCAAGAAGCTTTCCTCTAGGGTAGCAATACATACTAGCAGCAGAGGAGCTGCATAATTTATCTACAGAAACAGAACCAATAACAGGTACAGAAGGGGACCTGCCTACTTGTGCGAATCCATTATTAGCAGACCTTCCACGTCCTGCAGCAAATCGCACATTTGAGCCTTCCATCCGTCCCCTCTCTGGCCCAAATCCTGGTGCAGAGCGGTATGCAGCCGAACTGCCAGCATGAGCTTCCATACGATGGCGTGGCCTCCATTTATCACGAGAGTCATTGTCACGCTCAGAGGCTGGGCGATTCCCACTGACAAAAGATTGTCTGTCGATCTGAATATCTTCTTTCTCAGCATCTGTCCTTTTTTCATTTCGAGAATCCTTGTCTTTATCTTCAGGACCCCACCTTGAAGTCCACTTGCTATCTCTCCGGGAATCATGCCAACGATCTGTAGAAGGCGGGGGTCTGTTGTCAGACATATCCCTAGATAAGGCATCAGAACGGCGATCTTCTTTTCTGCGATCTCTTCTCCCAAGTAAGCCCGTTTCTCTCTCCTCTTCACGCCAACGGCGGTTGCCTTCAACATCAGGCACAATCTTCCTCCAGTCTTTCTTATCCTGAGATCCATCTAAACGCCAACTGTCTTTTAGATTAGGATCAGTGACGTTTCCATGAGGCAAAGAATTTGGTGCACGCACTTCCTGCCATTTTTTGGGTACAGATAGAGATAAGGGTGAGTAACAAACATGCTACCAAGAAAATTTTAGAGCAGTAGTGAAAACTTCAATAGTGATGACTGATGATCCTGACATAGACAATATATATATATATTTCATAAACCAAAACAAAATCCAACTTAGTTTCGGAATTTTGACTTGAGCAAAAAGACCAAACTAATTTAAATAGAAGAAAAAATGCAAGAAAACTATAGTGAGTTAGAGCTCTCTTGGACACGGAACTTTTTGCAGCAATATGCAAACAAACTTGGTCCAAAAACATGGTCGAAAGTATCTGTAAAGACACACATTTAAAATTTCTGCCACCAATCTCCATAACTCAAAATTTTTCCAGAGGCTCTAAATGAGCATGGATCAATATACCACTGCAATTGGAAGGAACAAACATAAATGGAGGCCAGCAATTTTAGAAGTGAAAAATTCTACAGCATTTAAAAAGATATCTACAAACATGAAATCAAGCATCTCAACTCATAAGATATTTGAAGCTGTAAGTCTGAAACAACCTTGACAGATATCATAACATATTCCGCAGTGATGTGAATGCCTAACAATATAGACATTTCACAGTTAAGAGAAAAGCTGATATTGAGTCATTTAATAGCTGAACATAAAAATAAATTCAGAAGCATTATCATGTAAGGTTAAGGAAGAAAAAGATCTTTCCTTCAACAAATCAAGGTCCGTTTTCTTCAGTAGCAACCAATGCATAATTAAGGTAAGAGTCAAAATAAACCGATTTTGGATCAACAGACAGCAAATGGCAGAAATATTAAACAATCAAGATTATCCACATGCAATCTTGGAAACATAGCATGCCAGTAGCAATATATAATGAAAATTTATTTTCTTCTGAAAATAAAAGCAAGCATCACTCCAGCAAGCAAAAAAATTGAAAAGCTTAAAAACCCATTGACCACAATGCACCAGTGAATAAAACTAGAAACATACCTGCCCACCTCTCACATATGTAATAAAAAGCTCTACCTTGCTAGACACAAATAATTAACTAAAATAGTTTTATTATTCAAGATTTTCATACCCCTGATGCTCCCGTACTTGATGTCTTGGCATCAATTGGTTTAGCATAAAGCCACTGTGGAGACAAAGGCATGCTGCTGTCTGAAGTTGCGTGATCTGCAACTGCAACCAGAGTAAAATTGCAACCATACAAAACCAGCTTAAAAACCAGACAAGCATACGCAAACAGAATAACAAAAAGAAAGACAGAATAAAGAAATTGAATAAACAGCGAAAGCATTCACACTTGTTCTTGTCAAACCAAGTTACAACACTAACAGAACTCCAACAAAAATAATTAGTCCACCTTTTGACTCATCAAGTAACCCCATAGCTGACTTCTCGTCACCAGCGCCGCCCCAAGCTTCATCTAGCACGACACAAAATTAAAATTATTGATACACACACACACACACACACCAATCTGAATCATTCATTTAAAATCAAATAAGAAAACTATAAAGCAACCAGAGACAATTTAATATACAATAATCAGTTCACAGAATGTCAAATCCATCAACCACGTCCAGGAGTAACAATATAATTGGGAAGACTACAAGCCAAAAACAATTAAAATTCATGTTCATAGTTGCTCTTAATAGCCAAAGTAAAGAAATAAACAATTCAAAAATTGACCTGCAAACGATTAGAATTAGATGAGCGCCCGAAACAGAAAATAACAGATTTATGATAAGACAAAATGAACTTAAAAGCCTAAATTTAAAGCAACCTTTGAGACATATCCGCAGCTCACAATTGGTAATAAGCAAACACACACACACACACACACACATATATATATGTTTATGCGGTGCAGATCGATCAGATATGGCTATAAAGGTTAATTTCCGTAACAATGAGATTAAATAAATATAAGTTAAGATTGAAAAAAATAAAAAGAACCTTTGACAGAGCGGTGTTGATCGAGTATTTTGGAGGAGAGGAGGTCGTCCGGCAGATCAAACTTTCCGTCAGCCATCACAGGAATTCGCAGGAAAATTAGAAGCCTGAGAATTGGCGAGAGAGTTGGAGAGAGAAAGAGACACAGAGAGATAGCTAGGGTTTGTTGAATTGCAGAGATTGAGAGAGAAACAGAGAGAGAGAGTGTGTAATTTCCTTTTAAGAGATGTTACCTGCAAAAAATTATAACATTTATATAATATATATATATATGCTGTTGCGTTTATTTTCTTTTTTATAATACAGATAAAAAATGAATTGTTTTTTTTTTTTCAAATAATTTATTGGTGAGTTCTTTAATTTGCTAACGACCTAACGCTAACAATAGCACTCAGTCGTGCTTTATCTGTGAAATTTGCTTTTTATTTTTTCATATGTACCAGGGTTGCTTTATTCATATTATTTGTTTAAATACATAAAAACTATTGATTCAATATATTATTTACCCCTCTTTTTGGCTTTATCCTTGAAAAATTCATATTTGTGGGAATAAATTACGACGTTTGGCTGTGTGATTGGCAGGCTGAAATGATACCCACTAGTGATGTAATGGCAATTTTCCAATTAGCAACTGTATATTGAACAATAAGATAATCTCTGTGTTTTAAAGATAAAAGCAGTTGAAAGACAAAAAAGGATCACCAAAAATGAATCAAAAAGCCCATTGTAGAAAAAAACGAATGTACGATGTCACCGAAGAGTTTTTCTTCTAGATGAATGAATGATCAAGTAATTAGATGTCAAGCAATAGTTCCTGCTAATTTGTTTCCATGTACACATGTTTTTTATGCTATTGTTGAAAGAAGTACACAAAACAAGCAAGGATCTCAAGAATCTTTTTTATTGTATCAGAATTAAATCTTAAAGGTACCAGTTATTGTACCGACAAAGTACCAACAAGAAGATTCAAATGCAGCACAAAGATCATAAACATCGGCAATTACAAGTACCAACAAGAAGATTCAAATGCAGCACAAAGATCATAAACATCGGCAATTACAGAAGTTCCGCTGACTGTGTAATGTTAAAGGCCATGCTCACCCATCGGAAGCTAAAAAAATTGCATGTTCTAAACAAAATTAACTCACTGGAAAATTTGACAAGAGGTTCACAAGATAAGAATATACTAGGAGACTGAAGGCACTGATATAAATGTTCAATGATGGTGAAAAACTACTTAATACTGAACAAGCATTTGCATTGAATCGGGACTAAAACTATGACAAGAATGCATATTCACGTCAAAACATATCCTGCTTTACCTCTCAATTAAATTTAATCTCCCTATAATAAACGAAAACATCTGTAATCAACCTGAACAACTTCAAAGTAACCAAAAATCTCGGAGGCTAAAAAGTCCCAATGCTCATATCATGGATAACAAAATTGCAATAGATTGGCTCTTAAGACATTCTCTGGGCAGCTTCCTTAGCAAGGAGCTTTTCTTTAGCCTTGGTCTTGGCTTGTGATTTTGAGCCCATAATTCCACCACCCCACTTTTTCCTATGCTCGTCATATTTATCATTAAAATTGGCCTGAGACAACAAAAAGGACATACAAAAAAATGAATCAACTATCAAAAGACTAATAATCGTATGCCTAATAAAAGATTTTAACTATATATCACCTTGATAGCCTCCAAAATTCTGCTGAACTCCATCTTATCTTCATTCTTGACTGTGGTCAAGCACAAAACAGATGCAGTTTTCTTGTGGACAATCTATCGGAATTCACAATAATTTAGCTCTTGAATAATTTATGCTATAACAAATTTTAAAGGTAATAAAAAAAAAGTGCATAATTACAGCTCCCAAGCGCGCTTTCCCCTTCACAATGCAGTATGGAATCTCCATCTTCCTGCACAAGGCTGGTAGCCAGACAACCAACTCTACTGGGTCCACATCATGAGCAATAACCACCAATTGTGCCTTGTTCTGCAAGGAAGATTTAATTGGACAACTGAGAGGGAAGAGAAATCCAACACAAGAGTGAAACTGAAGTGCAATTGAGGAAAAACCTGCTCAATAAGGTAAGTCACATGGTTAAGCCCATATTTCACAACAATGGGTTTCTTACTCTCGACCGTTTTTCCTTCAGCCTCTGCCTGAGCCTTTTTCAAGAGTCTCTCCTTCTTTGCTGCTCTATCCTCAGGCCTGTACTTGAGAAGCATCTTGAACAAGTTTGACGCTGCAGATAAGTTTCACAAAATATTATCGAACATCTTTTTTTTTTTTTTTTGCCATCAAAAACACATAAATATTGTGCCAGAAGACAGAAAACTAAATCATATTACAAAGACAAGTGTTTAGTCACTTGGCACGTACAAAATCACAGGACCAAGCACACAATTTAGACATGCTACATGCTTCGGAAGTGTTATATACACACATCACACAACAGTAAAAGAACAATTAACAAAACATTGCCAACTAATAATAAAATGTACTAAAATCAAGAATATAACTAAGAAAGCAATTAGAGTTAATACCAAGATTCTTGTCAAGGGTCTTGGTGAATTGGTTCAAAGCAGGTGGGACCTTGAGCCTGAGTTTAAGAATCCTCTTCTTCCTCTGAATATTGACTTGTTTCGGCCATCTAACGAATCGGGTCAGGTCCTTCTTTGGTGGCAATGCACCTCCGATTCCAAACTGCTTCGGCCGCTTCTCGAACAATGGATTTACCACCTTCTCCTTCAAAATAACAAAAGCACCAAAACGACACCGTCAAAAACTCATAAAGAAAACCTGAACACTAAGAAGAGACTAGACTAGTAGTAAAATTAAGTACCGTGTTCTTCCTCGATGCAGCGACTAGTGCTTTTACGCCTCGTTTTGGGGCCTGCAGGTTAACAAAAACAAGAGATGTACAATAATGTATTGTCTCGCCGTCATCGTTTAACAAAATAAAGGGATTAGAAGGGGCTTGTTGGTTAGAAAGAGAGAGAGATGTAACTCTTACTCACCATTTTGAGCAGCTGGGTTTGCGAACCGGTTCTACTGCTGCTTCTCTCCTTTGTGTATTATTAAAGTGAAGGAAGAGAAAAAATAAACCCTAAAAATCTATCATTAAATAGCCACGTTTTAGGCGCAAGTTAAACGGTTGCGTTTCAGTTTCAGACTAGGCCCTAGCTCAAACTAATTTCCTAATTCATACTTGAAAAAAGAAATGCATGTACTGTTTATAATTGTTGCAGCCAGTATTTAATAACATAAATAGATTATATGGAGATAAAGAATTAAAGGGTGCAAATTATGAAAATAAATAAATAAATTAAAACAGAGGCGAGTTTAGAAATAAGCCAAGTAAAGCTTTGCCTCATATAGCTTTGCCTCTTATATGACAAATGGAGGCTAATCCATGGATTACATTGCCATTGGGTTAGCCAAAGCTTTAATGTTGCCTCCATATTAGTCACATATGCATGAATCATGGCCAACTATTGGCTAGTTGGCTCTTCTTTTATGCTTCTAACCGGTATGGATGGCAAAACGAATAAATAGAATGTTTAAATCAATCTTTCTATCAATTATTGGTTCGTCCAAATAAAGCTCCAATTCATATTTTCTAGCATTAGCATTACAATCCATGCTATCAAAATCATCAAATTCCTACAAAATAATTAAGAAAAAAGAATAGTCAAAATCCAAAACAAGTGCGGAAATAATAAGTTTTACAATGAACAAATAAGAAAATTGTAAATATAACTTGAACATATCCATGGTTCTGTAGTTAAGTGTATTCTAACTATTGTCATTACGACCCACACTTGAACCAACATCACTCATTTGAGTGAATACGAATGTGGTAGAAGAAGATGGTGTGATAAAATTATATTCACTAAAAACTGTAAATAACTTATCCTGAACACGTTTTAACTCCTTTGAACTTTAACCATAAGCCTTGTTATAGGCAAACTCAATGAATGTCACCTTGTGTCGAGGATCCAAGATGACCGCTATTGCCAAAATGGTACAAAAATCAGACCAATACTTCTCAAACTTTTCGATCATTTTTTGTGCCATAGTTTTTATGTACACATCCTCACTACACAATAATTGATCCAAAGCAACCTTAGCTGCAAACACCTTAGGAAAATACAAATTTGAAGTGGAGTATTTTGACCCAAAAAAAAGGCATGTGATCTCATAAAACGTCGATAAGAATTTGCTAATTTTCTTTATTTTTCCCCATTCTTCTTCATAAGGACAACTCTTGTAATTAGAATCACTTAATTGTAAATGATGGAAAGCTTTTTTGTAATACACAACACTATCAAGCATGAGAAAAGTTGAATTCCATCTTGTAGGAACATCTTGTCTTAATCTTTTCTTTTCATCTCGAGATACTTGCTTAACACACTCCAAAGTTTTTCTTTTTCTCATTTGTGCCCCTTTGACATATTTCACACTCTCTAGGGCTTTTCTATTTCTTGCTTAATTTTTTTCAATCCTTTTTGAACAATCAAATTAATAATATGAGCACAACATCAAATATTAAAGAAATCCCCATCGCACATCAAATTTGAAGTGGAGTAATTGACTTTTTAACAATACAACACAAACATCATTACTTGAAGCATTGTCTACAGTCAACGAAAAGATCTTTTGCTCAATACCCTATTCACACAACAATGACAATATTTTTTTCAGCCAAGGCAACCCCAATGTGTGGAGTTGGCATTTTAATAGAATTCAACACTCTTTTGTGTAAATTCCATACCTTATCAATGAAATGTGTAGTGAGGCACAAATAATCATATGTAGTTATAGAAGTCCATAAATCAGTAGTAAAACATATTCAACTAGGAGCTTCTTCTAACATGCTTCTAATTTTTACCTTTTCCCTATTATGCATTTTTAACACGTCTGCTTTCGTAATGTTCTTACAGATGTTGGGTACTTCATCACAAAAATAATTCCAAATTCTTCTAATGCCCTCATGTTCAACAAATTGAAAAGGCAAACCATGCATGATAATGGTATAAGACAATAATTTATGAAACATATGAGCTTCAAACTTTGGAACACGAGTTGACAGTCTATCACTATGATCTAGCATCATTTGAGTGGGATTACACTTTTTAAATTTTGTACAACTATCATAATGTCTTTCCAAATTACCTGTATCAAAATTGCGCACAACAACATACTTAATGCCACATTTTTTACACACCGCTCTTGGTTTGTTGTTTAGATATTTATCCCTTAAAACTTACGGAACAATGACCACCCTTTTGTTCCGCAAGTCTTAAGCTTTTCTCAATCTCTTCTTCCATTTCGAATATGTCATTTACATCATCATCTCCAACACTAGAATCATTAATTATGTAGACTGAATTACCTATAACAAAAATTCAAAATTTTTTAGCAAGATAAATTAATAATTTAACTTAAATAATAAAAGATCTTATGCATAAATCGGTAAATGCATCTACTCTTAAATAAGATCATATGTCGTATGCATGTAAACCAATATTATAATTAAAGATCATAAGGAAAATCCAAAATAGAATCTATTCTACTAAAGAAAGGGTCGGCATATTTGGGTAAATAAAGCAATGCATGACAAACATGATAATTATTAAACAAACAACCCCATTAAAATATAATTAAAATATATACCAAAAAAACAAAAAAAAAAGGAATATGCAAAATTACTAAAGAAAGGGTAAACAAGCCTTTCCAAGAGTAACAGTTAGCCCAAACCTATAGCTCAAAAATTAAAAAAAGTAAAAGAGTCGGAGCTTACAGTGAAATTGTGGGTTTGGTGAGAAGGTGCTGGCTGAGAAATTGTGGAGAAAATAAAAAGAAATTGCTGAGGGTGGACATTAGAGATTTAAGGAGCTTCACAGTCGGAGACGGAGTGCTCTTGAAATTCAAATTGAAGTTTTTGTTTGCAAACAATTAACCTTTCCACTTCCAGAATAAATATGTAGCACCTTTATTTTGTCAAATCCATTTAATTTGTATGGCTTCTTGGTGGAAGATCATAAATTCAATTAAGAGTGGATGCTCCTTTTCATAAGAGAGCGTTGTTAGCTGAGAGATAAAGGAAAGAAAGAGGAAAAATGATGAAATAAAAAAAATAAGGCCAGATGCCCTATTTCTTGTTTCACTTGTATGGTTTGTCTTATTATTGCTGAAAATTACTATATTAATCTCCAAATTACCACCCCTAAGCTTGACGCTGTCAAGTGCTCTGCTTGGACACCACCTTTGTGCCATTATTGCTCTACCACCTCACTGCACGCACATCACATCTACTAGTACAACTTTGGCACGCCTACCCTGCAATACTAGAATCATCAAGCAAGAGGTTAGGCAAATCCATTATATTAAAATAGGAGATAAAATATTAGGGTTTTTTTAATTGATTGATGATTTAAGGTTTGACTTGAATTATTGATTTTGGTTTGATGATGGTGACAGTGATTAATGATTTGGATAATGAACTTGTGCCAAGGACAATGAGTGGGAAGCTTGGGAGGCAGAGGATGAGGAAATTGGGGAAAAGGGCATCTGCAAAGGTGAATTCTTTAAAGAAAGCTCATTTGTCATATGTGAAGCCTGGTGCTACTCATAGCAAGTATGGATTGGGAATGAAGCATAGTTATTAAAACAATAAGGTAAATTTTGGAGATTTATGAAGAATTTGGCACGTAATTAATGTAGTTGGGATTAGGGCATTTAAATTTAATGAATTGTTATGCTATGTTAATTGGATTTGGTTCATATGGTATACTTATATGGATTTTTAACTCATTGTCTCTAATATTAGTACTTATTTATGTGATTTTTCTGGTTTCTTTTCTTTTAGTTTAGTTCTTCACAATTGGCATTAGTTGAATTATTTTGGTTGTATAATATCTTGCGAACGGATGGCTGGCACATTGTATGCCAAATTATGAATTGATGAGTCAAATGATGAAATTTTTGTCATTTTAGTTATTGCCAATGGGTGACCTTATACTTCTCGTTTAATCTTTTGACATGTTATAGTTAAATTGATTTATAATTTTGATTTATGCCTTTCCCTTCTTCAATCCATGTCAATAGATGCTTTTTATTTTGTATTTTGTTTGATAGATGATTTGAATTGTCATTCTTGTATTTCAATTTTCAAGTTATAACAAACATGACTAGTTACTGATGATCATGTTAGCATTGATCAGTTACCAAGTCAAGGACTTGTCCATTTCTTTGGTGTTTATAATGGACATGGAGGCTGTTGTTGTGCAAATTTTATTGAACTCACAAGCGCACAAATCTATTATAGTATAGATTAATGTTGATGAGTGTCGATCCAACGAGGAGGTAGATTTAATTGTGTAAGGTGAATTTTTCAATTTAGCGTTTGAACTTGTGGTGATGGTGATTTAGTTTATCTTAAAATTTAAAATAAAATGGAAGAAATAAATTTAAAGATAAAATAATGCAAATGAAATTCTTGAGCCTCTATATTCACACTCAATATGCACTGTGGGCTTAATGTTCCTTTTTAGTGCCAATTAAATCATGAGATAGGATTTCCATTCCTCATAAGCCTCACTCTAATAAATGTGGTGTCAAGTGCTCGTTGTGCCAGAGGGTAACGATCCTCCGTTAAGTATGGTGTCAAGTACATGTTGTGCCAGACGATAATAATCTTTCTACAATGTGGCAAGACCGTCCACTTAATAACTTGGACTCACTCTCTATTAGCACTAAGACAAGATGACCCTTAAATACTAGAGGGGAGTTTTTTTCTAATAAATATGGTGTAAGGTGCTAATCATGTGAAATAGTAATTATATTTCACTAAGAGCCAGTATAACTAGTGCATACTTAGACAAAATACATTATCTGTCGACGATGAGTCAAAACAACCACATAAATCAGAGAGATAGAAAAGGTAAACTTATCAAATTAAGCCCATGGAACATGTTGAGGCTTCACCTTCAACCTAAGCTTAAAATTAAATTAGCAACTCTTATTGAACTAGGGGTAAAATGGTAATTTTATTAAAATATGTAGAAAATACAAAATAAAGAAAAAATTAGACAAAATGTAGGTGAAATTTGGATTCAAGGCTGTCAAATTAAGGAGGGTAGTCCCATATTTATAGATACAATGGGTAAATCATCGCAACCAGATAAAAACAATTCGGACGCACAAGATTGCATCACATGGCAAGCTTTAATTGGGTGAATCACGTCATCAGGGCTGTGATTCAGTGTTTTGCATGTAAGGTGCATTTTTCGGTCCAATAGTATGCTGCCACATCATTGGTTAATGCCCGTCAGCATGTTCGGTCTGTCAAATCAAGCTGGGTAGCCCTCTATTTATAGATGCAATGGGTAAATCCTCACTATCAAATAAAAACAATTCAGACGCACAGGATTACATCACGTGGCAAGCTCTGATTGGGTGGATCACGTCATCAAGGCTGTGATTCGGTGTTTTGCATGTAACATACGAGCATTTTTTGGTCCAATAATATACTGCCACATCATTGGTTAATGCGCATCAGCATGTTTGGTCCAATAGATACGCCATTGGTCAATGCCACATCAGTATTTTCGGTCCAATAAGACGCTGCCACGTCATCTGGGCCCCACTAAATTAGCATACATCATACCACACTTGATTCGGACCCCTGTAAATGTCATCGGAGTGCGTTTTGACCCCGTTTTTGTTATTCCTTAAGTTTTCAGGGCCTCTAAATCTATTCATGACGTCAGTGTTGCCATCCGAGACCCCGAACATGACAAAAATTATGATTTTACCCTTTATAGCCTTTCTAAGGTTTTTAACCATTCTGAGTCTAGAAATGCCGTCTATTTTACTATTCGATTTCTCATTAATTGTGAAATAATCATAATACCCCCAAAATACATAAAATACTCAAATTATAACAAAACATACACAATCAAAGTTTAAGAGACTTAAATACATAAAAATAGAAATGTTAATGAGACTTGGAGTGTTAAATAATGATTTTACTATTTATAAATACAGACTCTCCAACACCCAACAGCTATCAAGAATTGTTCATCTTATCCCAATTAATTAATGTGCTGTTTTGTTTTCTCCCATACAATCACAAAGATTTTTAATTCTTTTTATTATCATTTGTTTTTTTTTTTAAATTTGGTCATTGATGACATACTAATTCTATGTAATTGGTAATTGCTTTTGTTAGATAATAATGTTGGATGATCTTATGAGTTTGCTTAGAGGGATTTTGCTTGTCTATATTTAGTTTAGGACAACTTTAAGCACTTTCACTTGTTTTTGCTTACATTTTTTTATGGTTTATTTCTAATTTATTGGTAAAGAGCGTAATGGCTTAACAGATGGCATATTTGGTTCTCATTTTATTGTATTGACGACATAATGACATTCTTTTAAAAACAAAATGCGGTAGAATTTTTAATCTCAGCTCATGATAAATTGCAAATACTTTTGAAAACTTTTCAATGCTTGAGTAAACTGTTATTTTTTTTTTATCTTGTGATATGTATAAACTTTTATTCTATTATCCCAAGATGAATTTTGAACTAATATTATATGTTTTAACTATTTATTTATGTTGTAATATTATTTAAAGTTTATTTGATTGAACTACTTGCTTGGATCTCTATTTCACATGTTATATATTTGGAAAATACTGAAAAAATAAATGTTATGTTGCCAAAAATTTAAGGCTATAAGCTTCGATCTTTATGAAGAATTATGATATATTTTTTTAAAAATTTATATTATAGAAAATAATTTTAAAAATTTCTAAAATTTAACACTTCTATATTTAGTATTTTTTTAAGTACTAATAAATATTATTTTCTAAATATATAATTTAAATTAATCAAAAAAATTAATACAATACAGTACAGTGCAGCACAAGTATAGCACCAAACGTTGTACAATATTATTTTAATACAGTGTTAATGCAATATAGTATAATATAATACACCTGCATTAAAATAATGCAATATAGCATAATACAATACAACATGCCAAATGCACCCCATAATGTGTTTTATTTAGGTGCATTGCATTAAGTTGTTACGCAATACTATATTTGATGTAGAATAAACTACATTTTATAAAATAACATTATTTTAAATTTATTAATATTTTAGGTTTTTATTTTAATTTGAAATTAAGTATTATATAATTATTTTTGTATATTAATTTTTATAATATAAAAATGATTTAATAATATACTATAATTAAATAATAAAATATTACGATATTATGTTGTATTATTAATAATATTATATTATAATATAATTTCTTTCTATATATTAGTTATTATAATATAGTATAATCATACTATAATATAGTATATTTAATATTATATTGTAAAATTATATTATTATATAATTATATAATATAATAAAATATAATACAATTTATATTATAAAATATAATATTAAATTATAAATTTATTTTTATTCATTAATTTTGAATTTAATTGTTTAATTTAAATATAGCATTTTAGTAAATAAGAAATTATTAAATAAAATTAAAATACACTCTATGTATTTTAAGTAAAATAATTAAAATGATTTGATGTAATAAAAGAAAAATAATGCATTATCATTTATTTATTAAATATTTAGGTTTATTTCTAACTTATATTATTATTTAAACTAATTTTTTATTTAAATATAAATTAATATTCAATAAATTTATGATTTGTTATAATTTATTAGATAATAAAAATTAAATGATTATATTTAAAATATGAATAGCATACTCTAAAGGCGTATATTAAATCATTTATACAAGAGTTTGTAGCACCATTACAAACAATCTGGTCAGGCTTGCAAGATAATTATGAACAAAACAAAAACAAAAATAAAAGCTACAAAGTTGTTAAAGGAAACATGTGGGCTCGCAAGCTTGCTTAAAGCCAGCTGATTTGAGATTTTTATTACTATAATTTAAAACTTACTATAATTATAGTTTAAAATTATAATTTAAACTATAATTTAAAACACGTGAACATTTATGATTTATCAAAGTGGTTATTTATACTTTGAAAATTACTTTGAGAACTCTATTATTTTGTAAACTAATGTACTCTTTAAAGTGAAAAACCTTACTTAAATTAGTTAAATTAATATATTCAAAACACTAATTAAACTATTTAGTACATTTAAAATAAATTAATAATAATTTAGGATATACAACAATGGAATCAAATTATATTTTAAATAAATTCTTTAATATCAGTTTTAGTTATTAGTTTTTGTCTATTAAAAAAATGTTCAATATTAGTTTTTATACTCTAATTTTTTAACCTAACAATTGTAAAAAAACAATGGCCATTTGGCCCAAAAAACAAAAATAAAAACAGAAGAAGAAGAAGAAGAAGAAGAAGTAGAAGACTACAAAAAATAAGTTTTTTTAAATAAAAAAGCAAAAGTATGTTAAAAAATATTAAAAGTATTGATTTACTTCTTGTTTAACTAAAAATTGTGTAAGAGTTTGGAAATAAAATTTGTAGGGTTTATGGTATGAGAGTTATATATTGAATTGAATAATGAGTGTGCTATTTGAGTGTTCAGAGTATTATAATATATTAATTTATAAGAGAGTCCTTGTTAGTAATTTATATGATTGATATTTTTGAAATAAAATAATTTATTAAAATAAAAATATTCAGAATAATTTTTAAAATACAAATAGCCTCACCCCTTTATCAAATTCTTAATTATCCCACTCCAAACAGAATAAATTAAACAAATGCAAAGCAAAAGGACGTAATTTCTTAAAGCGGCAACGTTTAAGACTAAGACTTCATTTGATATAATTTTTTTAATTACAGTTTAATGCTCTATAAAAAAAAATTAATTGTTTGGTTGTCAATAATAGGAAAATATTTAAAGTTGTCATAAAAGAGATGAATTAAAAATATAAAATAAATAATATGCATTTTAAACAATTTAACCTTTTAAAAAAGCTATCCATCCTTTATATTCATTTTAAAAAAGCTATCCATCCTTTATTTTCAAAAATCCAAAATTTAAACTTTTACTATTAGAGGCAAAATAAGTAAAGATTGAGTTACAAATGTTTGTACAAATTTATTTTATACAAACTAATATGATATAATTCAATTGATTGGATTTAATAGCTCTTGACTCATATTATTTATTTTATTATTTTATATTTTTATCATATTAATTGTACAAAATAATTTTATATAAAAATTTATAGTTCTATCATCACTCGAGATAAAATAAGTATTTATGGCCATTTATACTTAATACTCAAAGGCTTTACGTAAAATAAAATCATTAAATCAAATAAGAAAATTTTTTTTAAAAAATTTGGAATTAAATCAATACTTATGGCCATTAGACATCAGGTAAGGCACACCAACTACGGCCCCGACGACGTCGCATCGTACTCAAGCAACATACGGGCGCATCGTATTTCGTATGATTCGCGTAGCGTAACGAATACTTTGCAGCATTTAGAAGCTCCTCCTGATGAAGAAAAGCGGTTAGATGAAGAAAGCAGCTACTAATCAGCAAAACTCCCACTTACTCCTCTGCTTTGGCAACAGCACCACAGTGTAATGGACAACAGAAACGTCGTCGTTTGCGACAATGGCACTGGGGTACCTCTCTTTTATCATTTCTCTCCGATCGCGTATGCTTTGTCATCTAAATCGATCAATGATCAGAAAATTTCGATAAAAATATTTATTTTTTTAACACAAGCACGTTCTTTAATTTTCTAATTTGATTCTTCTTGGTTGCTACTTTGTAGATCTGCTTAAATGTTAGAATCTGCTAATTTGACTTATGAAGTTGCTTATTTAAATTGAATGTTAAATCGAAACTGCTCTACATGTTTACATTGATTTGTTAATTGCTGTTGTTTCATTAAGTTATGAAGAAGTATAATTTGATTACTTACTGCAGTATGTCAAGTGCGGATTCGCAGGGGAAAATTTTCCTACCTCTGTGTTCCCATGTGTTGTGGGAAGGCCAATGTTACGCTACGAAGAATCACTCATGGAACAAGAGCTCAAGGTCAGACACCATATACTTTTCTATCATGAAACTACATTAGTCTTTTGAAGATAGGCTCGCAAGTCCATGCTCAAATTTAATAATGTGTATTTTTGTTACATGTAGTAGGTCATGCCACGCATGCTACAATGCTTAATGCTTGCAGTTTAGAACATATTCAGAAATGTCTTCTTTCTCATTCTTTGATTCAAATTTGTTTAGGATACTATTGTTGGAGCTGCAGCTTTAGATTTGCGGCATCAACTGGACGTATCTTATCCCGTTAATAATGGTATAGTGCAAAACTGGGAGGATATGGGTCAAGTGTGGGATCATGCATTTTTCAGTGAATTAAAAGTAAGCTTTATGCTGCTTCTGTTGATAATATATGGCTTAAATCTTTTTCTTTTTTCCTTCTTTTCTTCTGTAATATAGTTTCAGTAGATAGTCTCTAACTCCTCTACGTTCTCTATAAACAGATTGACCCACCAGAATGTAAGATATTACTCACAGACCCACCTCTTAATCCAGCTAAAAATCGTGAAAAAATGGTGTGTAATGCAATTCATTTTACTTAATACTGTGATAAATAATACATTCAATCATCAAAATTAGCATCTCTTGAATTTGGCTGGACTTGGCACTACAGGTTGAGACAATGTTTGAGAAATACAACTTTGCCGGCGTCTTCATTCAAATTCAAGCTGTTTTAACTTTGTATGCTCAAGGTGCTTATGAAGATGCCTGAAGGTTTAAATTCCATTAATTGATTCAGGCACATTTACGAGCAGACACATGAACACATGTGTGCACAAACGTATATCTAAATAGTTTCTGCTACTGACACTTTTGAAGACCCTGGAAACTATAGGCATGAAAACTGATATTACCTGGTGAAGACTTTCTAGATTTTTTTCCCTTTTTTGGAAAAATAATCACTATTTTTACAATTATTCTATCTTTTTGTTCAGTCTCATTGCTTGTTTGCTTCAGCATTATCTTGAATTGTCACAGGTTTGCTGACTGGACTAGTTATTGACTCTGGTGATGGCGTCACTCATGTGGTAAACTACTCAATAACCAATTTAACTTCATTTTCAGATTCTTGCAATGATTATTGCTGTCTTTTTTTCAGTTCTTCATTTCCCTGATTGGACTGATAACTCCCATGTTTGTTGCTTGCATATGATATGATTCCATTGTATCATGGAGCACTTTGGAGTGAAGCCATTCTGTTAATTTAGCATTATAACTTTTATGCGGGAATTCTATAACTAGTCAGTTTCAATTATTTTCCCCTTTGCAAAAATAATAAATATCCCAGTTATTTTAAATGATAAATTTGTCTCTTTTTCCTTCCTCTTTTTTTTTTTTTTTAAAAAAGAGTTTTCCACTTCTATTATGTAAATTTTTTGGAGTATTCTTCTCATTGGAACCTGTTATTTTTTCTTCTCCTGAAGGATTTGAGGAAGACTCTGTTGAAATGAATCAAGAAATATCATAACCCTTATAACTGAACTTTTTTCTAATGGAGAATTCGAATTTGAATATTACATAGCTTTTTATCCTGCTGTTTAAATCATGCGTTCATCCACAGAAGGGTGGGCATATCACTTAAGATATAGGACATTGTCTTAATGGAACACGAATCTGTCAACCTGATGCAAAAGTAAAATTTTTCAATCTGATACAAAAGTAAAAGTAATAATGAGAATTTTTTATCAATATGAAAATTTACAGTGTTCTATCGGTACTCTAAATGGTAATTCTGAACCATAATTATTTCAACATTTCTTCCCAGGTTCCTGTTGTTGATGGCTACTCATTCCCTCATCTTACCAAGCGAATGAATGTAGCTGGTCGGCACATAACATCTTATCTTGTTGATTTACTTTCACGGAGAGGGTGAGGATCTATTCATTGTCAATAAGTTAGCAAGATGAGTATGACTTAGAATACTTATGTCTTTTAAATGTAAAATTTTATTTCCTGTAGGTATTCAATGAATAGAACCGCAGACTTTGAGACGGTTCGGCAAATCAAAGAGAAGCTGTGCTACATAAGGTTGAGGATCGAGTAGATTCATGTGTGATTTTGTAGAATTTATTTCATTATGATGTAACATCAAATTATTTCCTGCAGTTATGACTATAAAAGGGAATATCAGTTGGGACTAGAGACCACCATCCTGGTTAAGAATTATACTGTAAGTTGATTCTCTTTGTATTTTTTGAATCTTGTGGTTTTTCTATATAAATGCTCAATTTGTAATATTCTGAGATGGCTTTATTTTAGGATCTCAGTTTAGGGGTATGTATAGAAGCCTCGTTCATTCTTTACCCGCCATTTTTTTTTCAAAAACCACTCATGTAATTTTATGTGATGGTCATTTCATACAGAAAATAAGAAATCTATAGTGGTATTTTTGGCTTGAGTTTCTCTATTTCCTTAAATCCTGTGACCTCAGTAGTTTTTTTCCTGCTCTCTTTTTAACATTGTATTAACCTTATATATTTTTTATCAGCTGCCGGATGGAAGAGTCATTAAAGTAGGAACTGAGAGATTTCAGGCCCCTGAGGCTCTTTTCACACCAGTAAGCGTGTACCTTCTTTTCTGTTGTGTTCTACTCATCTAAACTTACCCATGCTATTCAACTGAACATGCTATTATTAGCATGCTGCCAGATCGTTTTGCATTATATTGGTAGTTTACTGAGGTTGTTTGCTGCTCAGATGTAACATATATGATATGCTATTAATTTATGTTAGTATAAACTCATCCGTCATTTTAGGGAGGTGATTGATGATTTAAAAGAGCAGTATTTGTGGGGGCCCAGCTATAAAAGCATATATTAGTGGGCTGATTGTATAAAGAAATTCTCCATTTCTTTTACCTTGAAATTTTTGTGGGACTTGTGGGGCCATGTGGCTCTAACACTTTATTCATATGCTTTCTGATAAAATGGAAAACTGTTGCACTACTGCTTTATGTAGTAAATGAAGAAGCTGATTGATGCATTTTGCTGTTAATTATTGGCAGAGTAATAGTAGCAGGTCAATTTTTATTTTTGAATTTTTATATACTTGCATCAGAGAATTAAAAAGTCGAGAAATTTCAAGATTACATGTATCAGTGGAAGTTTCTAAATTTAATGATACTTCCTCTTTCCAGGAACTGATAGATGTTGAAGGTGATGGGATGGCTGATATGGTTTTCCGCTGTATCCAGGAAATGGATATTGACAATCGTATGATGGTATTATGATTGGATCCAAAATACATTACTTTCCTTGAATATTTTGCTTTAATTTCTGCTTTAGATCAATATATGTTGATAAGGATAACTGATCCTCAGTATTTGAAAATAAAGTAAAATAAAGTTAAGGATTTGCTACAAGATATTATCTTTATGTAATTTCTTTCTTTTTTAAATGATCAAAATATGCAGATACCAGCAGTTATTTTGCCGCCTTTATTTATTTGAAGTTTTAGTGGATTTTAGTTTATAATTCCCATGTATATAAGTTGGATGTTTTGGCCATGCGATAGGTGGTGATTAGATGAATACATGTGTTGAGATGGTTTATCATTACATTTTTTTATAGTCATGTATGAAGTAATTTTTCTGTTTTAGTTTCCACAGGAGGCTACATTCTGCATTTCAATTTACCATGCCATATTTAGTACCTTTAGTTTTGTTTGTTTTCTTTGTATTTTTTGGTAACTCCATTTAAGTTCTTCCTTGGGTACGGATATGATTGAAGGAAACAGATATGATTTACTAATGTGATTGATTAAATGGTTTGTATTGTGTTTTATGCTCTTATTAAAATGACCAGCATATAGATGTTCATTGTTGCAATAGTATGAGATCGATAAGTTAACCCATGTAGCTTTGTTGAGGCCCAGATAATTAGATAAATGTGGTGCCATCCCTTATTTTATTTCCTTCTTTTTCTCCTTTGATGTGTGAGTGCATATGAACTGACTGCTCCGTAATTCTCAGTTGTTATTTGATTTATCTTTGCAGCTATACCAGCATATAGTCTTAAGTGGGGGGAGCACCATGTATCCAGGACTACCTAGTCGGTACTATGTCAAACTTTTCTTTGCATCACTTGACATTCCACCATGCTTTCTTCTCAGTAATTTGGGTCTTCATTTATATTTACTATTCTTATCTGTTTCTGTTATATGATTTCAGAACCTAGCATCACATGGCAATGATATATCACTTTTCTTCTTCTTAATTTTTGTCATGGTTGTGCAAGCCAGTCTATTCTTAGTTCTATGATTAATTGACATTTGCTGTCAGCAAATAATATGTTAGAAAATAATTTGACATCTCTCAAGGGCGCATCATTTAACATGGTTGTGCTTTCATATGGTAAGACTTTGATGGAGTGACTATTTTTTTCCTTTTAGCTTGGAAAAGGAAATCCTTGATCGATATCTCGAAGTGGTTCTAAAGGGTAATAAAGACGGGTTGAAGGTAAGATCTGAGTCCCTTGTGTAATAAGCTACAGAGAATTATGTTTAGGTGCTTGATGAAACCCCTAACCATAGTTTTAAAGGATATCATTGTTTAGGGTGCTAAAGTTAACATTTTCTTGCTTCAAAGATTCATTACTACTGTGATCAATTGTTAGAATATCATAGTTGGTTTTGAAATTAATAGCTTTTCTAATTTTCTTAAGTTGATTTGTTCAATCCTGGAGTAAAATGATATTAAAGATTTTCGTTCTGCTGCTGAAAATGAGGCAATGATTAGAAGCTGAATTTGTAAAAGGACTTGATCTTTAAACTCATTTTCTATACCTTGTGACAGAAGTTGAGATTGCGAATTGAGGATCCACCAAGAAGGAAGCATATGGTGTATCTTGGAGGAGCAGTTCTTGCTGGGATTATGAAGGTACATCTCTCTCCATCACACATTCACACACATGAAGGCAGACAAGTTGTAGGGCATTGTTGCGACTAGAGATTTTTTTAGCATTCTCTTCCTACTATTTATAATCTAAGAAGTAAATATGGTGGATGACCCATGCAGGATGCACCTGAGTTTTGGATTAGCAGAGAAGATTACTTGGAAGAAGGAATTGCTTGTCTAAGCAAGTGTGGACCGTCTTGACTTTCTGAGGCAGTTTGTCACCCTATTAACTATTTAGATTACCTCTGATAGCATCATGAGCAAGAACATGGTAGAAAAATCAATAGATCAAAAAGGTGTTTCAAGAGCTGTATCGAGTTGTGTTGAAACTCTAGATTGGTGCACCCCTGTAAGCCTGTTGGAAAGATATCGGAACATGATAGCATTAGCAATTGCTTCATTGTTGTTATCTTGTGGCCAGAAAACTGAAAATAAAGAACGGTTTTCATTTTGTATATTCCCAAAGCTTGCTGTAAATACTCAACTGAGGTTAGAACAGGCCTCTCAGCTGGATTATGACTGTTTCTGCCCGATTGTTTTACTTCCTGCAGTTATTTTCTTCCAAATAAAGTAAATTCCAAGTCTGAGATTGCATAATTAACGATGAATGTTCAGCTTCAGCCGTGCATTTGATTTTTTCCAGCTTATTCGATTTTTTTTTTAAATTGCCGTGTGGTTAAATGGCTGAGGAATATTTTCTCAATTAGGGATTAGTAAAGTTAGACAAACAAGAGAACGAAAGGATACACATCATATTACAGAGTATTTTATTTTGTAATGTTTGAAATTTTTATATTTTTGTCTTTTAACTTGGTCGTGATTTCGATTAAAGGTGGATTGATGGTTGAAGTATGGCATTGCTATGCTTTTCAGAAATATTTTGATGCAGTGCTTTTAACACCCGTTTATTATCCTTATGACACCCAGTTCCTTGTAAAATTACATTTAAGGGCAACCATTTAATTCTAATTAAACGGATTCTCTCTTTGAATCATTTGACACACACGAGTTTCTACTTTTTGTTCTCTCTCAAAATCTTTCCTTTGATCGATCTTCAACGTGGCGATCGAAGAGAGCGTGGCCTGAGGGGGCTCAAGCTCGTGCTGGCCACAAATCCAAGCAACCCAAACACGACGGCTTGACTACCGAACAGCGCTGTGAGAGAGACGTGAAGGCGGCACAAAACAGTGGGAGGGAACAATCCTATTCCTAGTGACGGTGTTGGAGGGAAGAATCCAAAGAAGTAGCTTTTGTGATGGTAGATGTAGGTAGTTAGGACGGATGCAAAGCAAAGCAAATTGCTTCTGCTCTAAGAACAGAGGACTGTGTTGGTTGCAAGCGATGTGAATCCGCCTGTCCAACCGTTTCTTGAGTGTTCCAGTTTGTACAGTTGTACTGGATTATATGTAGGCTTGTTGATTTGGGTTTCTGATTGGGATGACAAAATGTATTTTTATTTTAATTAAAATACATATTTTAATATTTATTTAACCCACTTATATAACTTATATTTAAAGTCTAAAATGCTTTAAGCCCAAATTTTTAAAACTTAATCTCATAAAAACAAAAATTTATGAACTATAAATTTGTAAATATAATGAAATATATTTTTTTTAAAATGTACAATATAAAAGTCGGACTCTGAGGCCCGGCCAACAAAAGACATGCTCGGACTAGCCTCAGGCTTTGCCAAGCCCGATCCGAGCCCATAATTTTACAACCCTCGAGTCAAATTTACTTCTACTATTAAAGATATACTAATAGTTTATTAAAAAAAAATTATTTTCATCTCTAGAACTTGATACAATAACTCATTTAATTCTTATTATTTAAATAATAACTTATTTTATCCCTATTTTTTAAATAATAGTTCAAAATATTCTTCTGTAAATTTACCTTTAATTTACTGAATAATTCTTTGAGGGCAAAATAACATTATTTAATTAACATACATGCATATATATATATTTATATACCATAATCTTTATTGTTATTTTTGTTTTATTAAGAAATTATCCTTAAATTTTAAATTTATTCAAAAAGTCAGATATTATTTAATTATTTTTTAGATTTATATTTTTAAATAGTTTGTACTTATTTAATTAAAAATTCTATTTTGCCCTTAAAAAATTATTCAGTAAATTAAAGGTAAATTTATATAAGAGTGTTTTGAGCTATTGTTTAAAATGTAAGGATGAAATGGACTATTATTTAAACAACAAAGATAAAATGGACTATTGCATCAAATCTTAGAGATGAAAAGGGCTTTTTTCCTAACATTTTATTCATTTAGAAAACTAAACTCACTTCCTCAAGTGAATTTTTATCCAGTGGTGAGCTAAATTGTGCAACTTAGGTTTATAATCTTCTGTCACACAAGACATCTATAACAATGTACTTGTATGTTTTAAATTTCATTATATTATTTTTAATCAAAAAACTATCAATCTCAATATTTATTTAAAAAAAAGGGATATTATCAGTTCCCACTTAAGTTATTCTGATATATCATGTCAGTACCATGGTTTGGCGAAAAGTGTATTTTACTACTAAACGTTTAATTTTATCACTTTAGCACCATTTCATTAAGAAAACGTTAACATTTAACAGAAAATGAGTTGAAAGTTATTTTGTCTTGGAGCATAAAAGACGATTTTATCATTGGAAAAGAAATAAATAATAAAAGACAATTTTACAATAGCAGCCTCATTTCAACACTAACAACCCCATTTCAACACCAAAAGTCTCATAAACAAACTAGTAGTCTCATTTCAACACCAGCAACTTATTTCAAACACTGACAACCCCATTCGTAAAAGGAAAAAAAAAGGCGAACCAAATACTCAAATTTTAACAGTTTATCATTCCAAAACAACAACTATAATTCATTCAAACACAAAATATCCACCTCTTTCAGTCTTCATTCAAAACCAAACATACTTTTAGCCTTCACACATATAAATTCAAATAAAAAAAGGCCTCTAGTAGCCACTCAAGTATTAATTCTAGGGGTCGAGCTAAGAAACCTCCAGTAGCCACTCAAGTGTTAACTATAAAAAAACAAACAATGAACAAAAATTATGGCACACAAAAAAAATTTGGAATTAATGAAAAATAATAAACAAACAATAAAATTATTAAACAACAAAAAATTGGAATTAATAAGAAATAATGAACAATATGCCAAGTTACGGCAAACAGCAAAAAAATTGAATTAATAAGAAATAATGAACAATAAGTCAAATTACGGCAATTAGTCAAATTACGACAATCAGCAAAAAAAAAATTATGGCAAACAGAAAATCAATTAAATTCAAATATTAATCACAGCTCAAATCAATTTAATTAAGGAAAAATGTAATGAACAATAAGCCAAAGTCAACAACTCACATTGGAGAGAGCAGACAGCAACGAGTCAGAGAATGCACCACAGTGACAGAGAGAGAGAACAGAGATGGAGCTTTGACAGAGAGAGAGATATTGGAGATGGAGCTTTGATAGTGAGAGAGATATCGGAGATGGAGCTTTGACAGTGAGAGAGAGAGAGAGAGAGAGAGAGAGAGATGGAGATGGGCCGATTTCCAGGGTTCCCAATTTCTTAAATTTTTTTTCCAGGGTTCCCAATTTCTTAAATTTTTAAGGGACATTATATTATTATTTGATAGTTTATTTCTTATTTATTTTACAATCGCAAATACAGAGTTTTGGGTTCAATGGCAAATGTCTACTATGCTCTTATGATATCAGCAAATCTTTAATTGAGCTAACGAAATGGTGGTAAAGTGATAAAATTATAAACGTTTGGTAGTAAAATATACTTTTCACTAAAATATGGTACTGACATAATATATCAGAATAACTTAGGTGGGAAATTGATAATATTAAAAAAAAAAAAGGAAGAAGAAGAAGCTAACATTGGGTGGTTCTTTTACAACTTTTGAGTGTGGAAGTTTACAAACTGAAGTATAAAACTTGTGGAGGATTGTAAATTTGTGAAATGCAAGGTCTCAACTCTTACAAATAAAAAATCGTTCTAGTTGTATGCATTATATTGATGCATCAATAGGGTTGCTTAAAATCTGTTTTGAAATTTCTTGGATCAAAAGAAAGTCAACTTTGCTAAAGATATTTTTTTTAATGCATTTGGTTTACGGAACTCAATTTTTTTATTTATTTATTTTTACTTTTGTTTTTCAATTGTACACCAAATTCGTTGAGACGCTGCAATCAGGTTTATGGGCACAGGCTGCTTTTCGTTAGCAAATCATGGTTAGATGAACAACAAATAATAAACTTGAATAGCTGACGTTTCTTCCTTTTTTTCAGACACTGAAATCTGCAGCACTGGCCACTGGGTTGGTGTTCACCATATTAAAGAATTTGCCCCTTGTGTTGAACAAGAATATTCAACAAAATTTTGAAGAATATTTAACCTTTCTCTTGCCAAAATTTTGTCTTTGAACCAGGATAATAAGAGTAATCAGTAATCAAGTAAGCAAATTGGGATGCCAACCTCACCAAACAGGGCTGCACAAACACAGACTCTCTTTCCTTGTTAGGTCCTATTAAGTGGCCTAATCCCACCCATATGACCAAAACTAAAACTAAAAGAATGGACCATGTCCAAAAGTATTTTAAAAAAGCAAATCTCTCCCTCTTTTTACAATTTAATTTCAACTACCAAAACCAGAGTGGATGTACTATTCCAATTAGACACTAACATTTGTCCCTTTCATACAAATTTTATTTACCTAAATAAGCAAAAGAAAATATGAAGAAAGGGTCCACAAACTTTCCATATATATCTCCTGCGGCCCTGCCTCCTTTGGCCAGTTATAAGACCATTACAAATTTTCTGATAAATCTAAACATCAGGTTTCAATGCGAGCCTTGTGTGTTCGATTATCAATTTGGAAATTTCTCTCTTGAAGTTCTTGAGTATTATCTTCAGTTACTTCCAAAACTCTCGTCTTTCTTCAGCTTGTTCACATGGTTTGCTTCAATCATTTAATAAATTCTTGTACATTCAAGGTGCATTTTATAATATATCATATTTGATATTGTTTTCTTGAACTTGTGCTTTCAGGTTTCGGAGCTTGAAGAGTCGGTAGTGATGAAGAACTCTAATGGGCATGCAATTGAGATCAATGTGAAGCAAGGTGCGCCAACTTTGGTTAAGCCTGCAGAGGAAACAGAGAAGGGTCTCTACTTCCTGTCAAACCTTGATCAAAACATTGCTGTGATCGTCCGAACAATTTATTGCTTCAAGTCGGATGAGAAAGGCAATGAAAAAGCTGGAGAGGTGATCAAGAATGCCCTTGGAAAGGTTCTTGTTAATTACTACCCTCTTGCCGGGAGGCTAACCATAAGCTCGGAGGGAAAGCTTATAATAGATTGTACCGGGGAAGGGGCTGTTTTTGTTGAAGCTGAAGCAAGTTGTGCACTTGAAGAGATTGGAGACATAACAAAGCCTGATCCTGAGACTCTTGGGAAGCTGGTTTTTGACATTCCCGGTGCAAAGAACATACTTGAAATGCCTCCTCTTGCTGCTCAGGTTTTTACTCTTGATTTAACACATTCCTCTTCATGTTATGTTAGCACCATAGTCATTTTTTCTTGCAATAGAAGTATGATTTTAGTTAAACTTTTTCAGGTGACCAGGTTTAAATGTGGGGGATTTGTTCTTGGGCTGTGCATGAACCATTGTATGTTTGATGGCATTGGTGCTATGGAATTTGTGAACTCATGGGGTGAAACAGCCAGAGGTTTGCCCCTGAATGTTCCTCCATTCCTAGACAGAAGCATACTCAAAGTGCGGAATCCTCCAAAGATTGAGGACCTGCACCAAGAATTTGCTGAAATAGAAGACAAGTCTGGCACTAATGAACTCTACAAAGATGAAATGCTTTACAGGTCCTTCTGTTTTGACTCCCAGAAGCTTGAAAAGATCAAAAAGATTGCCATGGAAGATGAAGTTCTTGACAAGTGCACTACTTTTGAAGCACTCTCAGCGTTTGTGTGGAAAGCTCGAACCAAGGCACTAAAGTTTCTGCCTGACCAACAAACAAAGCTCCTTTTTGCTGTTGATGGAAGGTCTAAATTCAAACCACCACTGCCAAAAGGCTACTTTGGCAATGGAATTGTGTTGACAAACTCGATATGCAAAGCTGGTGAGCTGACGGAAAAACCATTATCATTTGCTGTGGGGCAAGTCCAGGATGCAATTAAGATGGTCAATGACAGTTACATGAGATCTGCCATTGATTATTTTGAAGTAACAAGAGCTAGGCCTTCTCTATCTTCAACACTTTTGATAACAACTTGGTCAAGGCTATCTTTTCACACTACTGACTTTGGATGGGGAGAGCCTGTTCTATCAGGGCCAGTGGCACTGCCCGAGAAGGAAGTGAGTCTGTTCCTATCTCATGGCAAAGAGAGGAAAAGCATCAATGTGCTTCTGGGGCTGCCTGCTTCTGCAATGAAGATCTTCCAGGAACTTATGGCTCTCTAGAGATACAAGATCATTTTTTTATCAAGCTGCATGCTACTTTCGTTATGTTGCATTGTTGTGGTTCAATTTCATTTTCTGTGAATTATGTTTATTTATGTGCTGTGGGAAAAGAAAAGCACTATGCAAGGCCTAGTACCATCTAGAGGTTAACCAGTAAAAGAAGAAAGCTTCATAAAAGGTCTTCATGGGGATTGAAGTTTCATCTGGACTCTGTATTGCCGGCAAATATTTTCTGTTTCTTCCTTGTGATTTAAATTATGTTGTGCATTATTTATTAATTTATTTACTGTGAATGGGTTATATTGTTGTTGTGTGCCAATTTATGATTTATAGATTATTTGCATCAGTTGTTCATTTAACAACTGAAAATGTGAAAGCATAAAAAATGAAATTCACTAATCCTTCACATTAATGACTACGATTTGCCCAACTGAAATTAAATTTCTGGTTATGTCCTTATCGGAATGACACTTATTATTATTGTTTTTTTTTAACATTGATATTTTTACAATCAAAATTCTTCTAATATATACAATCAGAAATAAACTCTGGGACTGATCTAATATAATTGAGTAGAGGAAAGAAAAGACTAACATAACGGTGCTACAAGGAATCCATGTTAAATTTTATGAAGTGAAAATTAATAACATGCTTGATACATGGAATTTCTGTGAAATATGGATGGCATATTTGCGGGTTAATGAATTCATAAGCTACCCTAATTAAATTTTTAAAAGCTTAAAAGCTAGTTAAAAATCATCCCCAAGGTTTGTGTCAAAACATCCTGAAAAGATTTTTGCACTTTACAGAACTGAACAGAACTCCCTAAACATCAGACAGGATATTGATGTATAGTTTCTGAAAATTAATTCAATTCTGAAAATGCTAAAAAGATTCATTTAAATTTCTTAATAAATTCTTCAAGTACTACATAAATTTCATATATCATTGTAAGAACAGTCTAATCTGAATGATAAAATGAATTCAAGTTTGTCCCCGAGTGTGGCTAAGTTGCATAATATTCTAATTTACATTAACCCAAGAGTTATTATCCAAAATAATAAGATCCCTAAACCCCAGCATGCAAATATTTACTTCAACATCAATTCTTGTACTTTGTGTAAACAGGCATAGACATTAGATGTATTGACAACAAAATGAAAAAGCTGACAAGTGTTCTTTCAAATTAATTAATTCCCACAGAGGGTGATATCTCTCTTTGATGGTCTGAAAGTCAATGCATTTAAGCTGTAGACACAGAGATTTGGTTTCTTGGATTTGATAGCTATCTGATTTGTTGTGGTTCTGTAACCAGGAACATTACATGAAGTACTTGAACTCCACATTAAACTTGCCTGGCATGAAGATGCAATGGCTGCTTCTGCACATGCCATCCCCTCAACTGATGGTATCTCCAGCTTGTATATTCCATATCTGTTTGTTGTCCTGTTCACTGTGAATGATATTTGCTCTCTTATTCTTGGTGAAATTGCTCTAAATTTGCAATCAACTTTGACTTCAGCACCTGGTTTAACGACAATGTAGCGCCATATTAAAACAATCAACTCAATTGAAACTTTTAATGGGTTGTTGAGATTTTTTTCTTTCGTTATTTACCTGGTAAGAAGTAGCTGTGGCTGGAGAAGCTGTTGTTGGAGCAAATGTCACAATACACAAAACCCATTACAGTGATTTGAGCATTATTATTATTGGGTTTTGGACGGTGAACTTTCAGAGAGTGTGTGTTATTAATAAACAAAAACGAAATAACAAAGAAACTGAAAATGGGATTCATGGTGTCAAGTTTTTGTAGAGATAAAAAGAGATGAACTTCACATAGAGTGTTCAGTTCACTGCAAATTGTTTGGCTTATTAATAAAGAATTATCATGTACTATTGGTATTGTGGTTGTCTGGATAAAGAGTTGTAGTAGTTGGTGGAGATCCAACTGGAGGCAACAAGTTGATGAGATTTATCTTTTCCCACAATGAAACAAAGACATGTGAATGTACTTTGGCAGATGTGGAGTGATTCTTTATCTCAGTACTTTTTCCTCCTAATCTCTTGTGGTTTTTTAAATATAATGAAAAAAATTAATTTAATTATAAATAAAATAAAATAAAAATTAGTTTAATTATTAATATCAAAATTTAAAATTCAATTTTAATCATTAGGAGTTGTTTGTTTTTACGTCTTAAGTCTTGATTTGGCTTAATTTAAAATGTTTTGATATTTTGACTTGTTTGTTTTTATATCTGAAGTCTTATTGTAAGACATTTTCATCTGAATGGAAAAAATAAAATTTCCTGACTTTTATCTTAATGATAAAATATTTTAATGGAAAATTAATTTTTTCTCATAAATAACTTCATTAAATGTATTTATTTTCTACAAAACTATTAGACGTCATATTAGAATTTTCATTGATCTTAAATTTTATTTGGTATTAAATATTTAACATACATTTAATTTGAATTTTAAACAAATTCTTTTATTATTAGATAACAACTTTTTTATGTATAAATATTAATTTAAATTGTAAAAAAATAATGTTATCAAAATTATTTTTCATAAATTATATATCAAATGCTCACCTTATAAATATTTATAACATATAAAAACTATTGTACTAGAAAATATTGTAAATATATACTTATTTAAACTTAAAGTATATATAACACTTTCAAGGTCATAAATGTAAAAATATTAGAATTAATATGTTTTAAGCTTATAAAAATAAACAACTTACTACTTATATTCAGACATCAAAAAATAAAAAACAAACATATTATTCATACATATGTATTCAGACCCATTCAGATTTAAGTAACATTCAAACTCATTCAGATTTCAAATTAAAAAAACAAACACTACCTTAATCTACTAAAAAAGACTAAGAAAAAAAATCTTTATCCTTCTTGTCGATTCTTTATTAGGGTGAAATTGAAATTACTCTTTTTTTTTTCCTTTGCTCTTTGGGAATCAGATTCACTGTTGTGGGGCTTTTGATTTGATAAGCGGAAAAAAAACTCTTTTATCTCCTCTGGTTGTTGCACTGCACAAGAGCAATGTGAATGAGTTAAAAGGAGACGAGTAAGTTTATGTATAATGAAGTTGATTGAGTCGGTGAGTTTAATGCTTGTGTTGTGTTGGTTGCATGATGGATTGATGAGGCATTGATGAAGCAGAAGATATGTCATGCAGAATTGAGAGGGCATGGGGATATGGTATTGATGTTACTCACAAGCACTCCATTGTTCATCTGTTATTTATATCAACTTATTGAATGGACCATTTCCCTTGCGAGATGATTTTTAAGATTTTTTCCAAAAGCACTCTAGTCAAAAGGGTAGGCCTGTTTCAGCCCGGAAATACCTGATGTGGCCCTAAAATGAAATGAATTAAAGAATAAGATCACAAGAAGACTTTAAATTAAAGTGTGAATCTCGTTCATACCGAATCAAGCGGGCAATAAAGCCAGTTTTGTAGGTTGAGGACTGTGGGACCAATTTAATTTGACCACATGCTCTAATTTTTTTAAATAATTGGACCACTGCAAATCTTCTTGGTCTTTTAGCAAACCAGACCAATTCAAGCATAAAATCCATTTTCTCTATTGGGCTTTTCAATAGGCTTTTTAATAAGGCCCAGAAGGCAATTATGGACTGCCCAACTACCCAAAGGCAAACACTTCTAATGGGACTGTAAGTCCTGTCTTTACCTAAGGTTTGACAAAAATTCATAGAAACTAGGCCAAACCGAGAGCCTGAGTTCAGTTCATTCCTATAATTGGAAACCAATTGTTTATCGGTTTAGTGCATCGTTTGTTAATAATTGTTACGGTTTATTTAATGGATGGAAGTCTAGTTCGAGCATAAGCAATGTGACACATTTGGTGATGGAACAAGCCAAAGCAGACGCGAATTTTTATTACTGCCGTAGGAACAACTTATTATTACGCACATTAAATTTTTTGAATGTTGGAGTGTCATTCTTTCGTGCGGGTGTACACATCTTGTAAAACCTCCAACAATATTGCAAAAGTTTGTTAAAAAAGAATGCTCAACTCTATGCTTGCATATGCATTAAAGATAGATTATTTCAAAGTCTAGGTTTCTACTTAATACAAACAATGACAATGTTGCTCACTTTATAATAAGCTAAATTGTCACGTGGTGTTGACTAATTATTCCATAACTTCAACACTAGGTACAAAATTGTGCTACATGGTAAGTTGCTCATCATATAGAGATTGAAGCAGCTCACCTTATAGTTGACTAGTTGCCTAGCTAGCTATGTCAATGAGAAATATTTGAAGTGAGAGAAAGAGAAATAAAGAGAGATAATTATGATAATGGCAGCTCACCTTATAATTGATGACATCACAAGGATAATTCATACATTTAATATGATAAATAAAAAAAATTAAGAGTTTAATATAAAATAAAACAACTATTTTTTTATAACCAATATTCAATTAAATACACTTAACAGTCTAATTTCTTCCTTAATTAAAAAATAATAATTTATTTTTTCAATTTGTCTTCACAAATTTACATAATCAAACTCAATCTACAAATTACCCTAAACCATAATTCATAAACACCCAATCAATTCATTCCTTAAATTCAATTTCATAAACATCCAATCAAACCAAATTTACAATATTATGGCCAATATTGCCGTCGATCGTCGTTGCCAATCAAACCCAACTTACACTATTGCCGCCAATCGACGTGGCCGGTCTTTATAGCCTAATGCATGTTTTTGTCAATTACTGCATATGGTTGAAGGATTTAGTGATGAAAGATTTGATACAAATTACGTGTTGATTTTGTGAACTCTAGAAATTTAGAGAGAAAAAAATAAGGAAGAAGATAGTGTGATTTATTTTATTTTGTTTTTAGTTTTATGTGATTAATGAGTATTTGATACAATTGTGGTTAGGGATCAAAATCGTTGGTGGATTTTGTTTTGAAATAAAGAGTTTGCTGGTTTTTAATTTTTTGTTTTTTAATTCTAATTTTTATTTAATGTGCAAAGTCAAAAAAATGCCCTTGAATTCAAGGGAAAAATGGTCATTTTACCTAGATTCTTTTAAATATTCTAACAGTGTTAATGTTTTGGTGAAAGGTTGATACTAATTACAAACTTAGGGTGAAAAATTGAATAAATTCAAATTTTTTTTAATAAAAGGGTAAACTTAAGGTGGATGATTGATAATTTCACTTGAAAATTCAAGGATAAAATGGTCATTTTTCTTCGATTCTATTATATATTCTAGGGCAATTATCCACCGACCACTCGTTTTTTTGTGTTTTTTCAAAAATACACAATTCCTTTTTTTTTTTTGCTGAATTCCACCTTAAGTTACATTTTCTTGCATCTGTCCACTTCCATTTGCACACGGTTAAGAGAACTAATAGAATATTAAACAAATGACTTTTTTGCCCCCCATTCATTCATTAAAACACAACACTTGCTCAATCTCCAGGAGACAATCTCTCCTCACAAAGCTTTTCCCACTTTCTGTTGCCATATCGTGAAACAGAGAAAAACTGCATCAAAGAACATGCTCAAGAGCAGATAAGCAATCTTTTCTTTTTGCACAAATTTTAACACCATCATATCAACTCAATTACATAGGCTGAGATTGCATCTAAAAACACTAATGCAAATTTAAAATAACACGTCAAATGAAATCACATTCATTTTTCATTAAAAAAAAATAGTATGTTTATATTGAATATAGAATAATGTATACTGAGAGTGATGGAACCAATAGTCAATGATAAATCATGCACAAATAATGTAGTGAGAAAACAAAACCCATAAACTACGAATTTTACTCAAAAGAAAATTAAGTAGAAAAAAAATAAATAAATCCACAAATAACAAAAAACCCTAAACCATAATTCATTCAATTAAGGGAACAAAATATTAATTATAAAAGAACCCAACTTTCTGTTTGTAAGCCGATTTCAATACTATCTAAAAACCGAATCTCAACTAGAAAAAGAAAGTGAAAAAAAAATGAAATTATGTTGAAACCTGTGATTCAAGGCCGAAAAACGAAGAGCACGGCGGTGCAAAAATGGCGCATTTTGTCTCTATAGAGATAAAGCCAATGAGAGAGAGCTTTTATCCTTTGCTTTGAGATTTTTGTGATGCTATTCTTTGTTTTTGTTTGCGGCTTCCAAAAGTGAAGAAGAGAAAGCTTTTTTTTGCCTTTTTTTTTCTAATCACATATTCTAAACGACGTCGTTTTTTAAGCCCAAGTGAAATGACTATTTTGCCTTATGACATTAGCAAAGTTATAATAGTTTGTAAACGGAAGTGGACAGGTGAAAAAAAATTTATCTTTAGGTGGAGTTCAGCAAAAAAATTTAAGATTTGTGTATTTTTGAAAAAGTGAAAAAAATCAGGTGGACGGTGGATAATTACTAACTTATCCAAGTTATTACTAACTTACCCTTGCTGTAACTAATTTTCTCTATTCCTTTTGGTCTCCACAACCACAAACATGCTTTCCAAGCTCTAAAAGAAAGTCTAGCACATAAGAGAAATACAATGGAAGCAACATGATCAATTTATCATGAAAAAATATATCACTGACAGCAAAATACTGGCTCACTAATATGCAACTAACTCTATAAAAAAACATACTAAAACATTGGCTCATAGATAAACCTAATTATTCAATTTTACTTGGTACTGTATTTTGTAATTTAATTAGCTGCCATAATACTCATTTTTAAGGTTTTCATTACTAAATACTAGATGCTTTAATTTTTTTCACTTTTGTAACTTATTTTTTATTGTGTGGTTGCATTTTTTTTTACACCCATTTTCTTGTGTTGTTGATTAGAAAAATGAAGGGTTTGGAAAAAGGAAAAAAAAAATGAAAAAAGACATGAAGGAAAGAAAGTATGCCTAATGGAGGATTGAAGATTTTGAGAGTTAGGCGACAATGGCAAGCAATATTGGGCAAGGATATAGGACTTGTTTAAAGACTAAGAATAAGATGTTAGAACAAAATCTTTTGGTGAAAACCATCACCTATAAACTAGGAATATTCATGTTGTATCACCAAGAATCAATAGATAAATATGCGAAAGCATACCTGAATCCATAACGCTGATTATCCTCTAGATCATTGTGGTTAGCCTTCCAGATCAACACATATATCCTAAAGAACGTTTTAATTTTCTCTGTGCACTCTTTCTGGTGATGGGATGTCAGAAAAAATAGAACATTACGTGTGACCTGGAGACCATGACCATTTATATAGACAACTTTTCTTATTGCCTTTAGGTATTCCTATTTCAACCTATCATAGAAAAAGTAATTATCCCTTTAGTCTCTATAAAATCTAAATTACCGAAAACCTTATAGATCACTTTTAATTGGGCTTAACCTTATATGACAGTCTGCAACACATAATTATTCACATATAAGCCCAATGTTGGATTAAGAATCCAACAATACTGGATTAAAAAATCCAACACAAAAATCATGTTATTTGAAAGGTATAATTATAGCTACAAAAAATCTAAAATAAAATATGGGTGTCATTATGAAAAGTGGGGGTGAAAATATCATTATCCCTTAAATTATATGTTAAGTCATCTGTCATATAGTTATGATGCAAATTATTTTTTTTTTATCCCAAATAACAAATCCTTCCATTTTTGGGTTAGTTGTCATCAATGCTTACTACATGGTTTCACTTGAAATATCCTCACATAGCTTTAGGAGCAAAGGCCTCTCCAGCCGTAGTTCTTTACTTTGTGATAATATTACACCATCAAATGCATATTATTCTCGAGTCACTAAAGATTCTAGGGTAAGAAAACATATTAAATAATTAATTAATTACAATTCTTTTCATAATTATGTTTTTTTGTAGAAATTTAATTATTGAAGTTTGATTAATAACGCAGAAAGCTAGTGAAATTTGCTATGTGACCACATAAAAGTCATGTGGTGAAACTCAATAAAGCTACTACTAAACAAACTAAAACAAATGGACTTGATTGTATTACTATAATTGTATTACTATAAAAGTATAAATAGTGTGCTATACACATATTCTTTACTTATTCAATTTTAACAATGTTTTTAGGAATTTTATGTGCTTCTTTAATTATCTATTTTGTTTCCCATTATTTTCTTTCATTTTTAATTTTTTTCCTTCATTTTTTTCTATCAAACAACAAACTCCAATCTTAGTAAGAATCAAAAGTAAAGATGATGAATAGACAATTAGCAACCAAATTCAAAGCTATTTGTACTTCGTCAAGCTCGGATTTCATCTCAATTCACATGTTGTATTGATAAAACTATTAACATATTGTATTGATAAAACATTTAAATGACGATATTATGATAAGAATCAAAAGTAAAGATGATAAAGCAATTAACAACTAAATTTAATGCTATTTGTTCCAAGCTCAAATGATTTACAAACTCTAGCATGAATTAAAAATTAAATCATGTACTTCAATTTTTTTGAAATGTAGAAAAGTCTTATCAAAATATTTGTACACTTTGATTTAAAAGCAAAAACACTCTAAAATGATGAATTATGAATTCATACACTTTCGATTTAGAAGTCAAAAAAATAGGAAATATGCACCTAAAATGGTATACTTTGAATTTGTATACTTTGATTTAGAAGCCAAAAAAAACTAGGAAATGATGAGTCAAAGTGGTTTAGTATGTTATGTATAAAACGTAAATGACCATAGATGTGCAACGAATGTCTCTAGCAAAAATATGATTGTGTCAATCCAATGCTTTTTAGCAAAATTTTGCTCAATTTATCTTGCACTAGTATACTGCTGATGTCTGTGACAAAGTCTATGGCTTTCTTGGACAACTAGAAAAAATAGGCCTTAGACTAACTTTTGCTGTTGCCTTAGGGGCTAGAAATATACACAGAGAGTTTATCAAAAATCACCAAGAAAATTATAAACTAAACTGAATAATATTGGATTTGGGCTTACCTTATCCTTGGACTAATAGGCATCAAAAAAATTATAACTACGCCTGCTCCTAGAATGTGATCCAACAAATGATATCTAATAACTCGATTTTGCTCATGTTGTTGGTCAGTCATGCCCTTAAATGGATGTTCTCAATAAAACAAAACCATCCAAAACTAAAACAGTCAGGTTATTTTGTTACTACTTAGGGGTGGGCAGAATCGAACCGAAACCGAAAAAAAATTCGGTTCGGTTCGAATTTTTTTAAGTGAAAAAACCAAAAGTATGAAAACCTAACCGAAAAATTCGATTTGGTTCGGTTTTCGAATCAAAAATTAAAAAATCGAACCGAACCGATATAATGGCATTTTTGTAATTTCACAATAACATATATATATGCACCCACTTTGCCCTGCACCCTTCACCTCGCTTCCAAACCAACTTGCTGCTACCGCTGAACCCTTCACCCCTGCAACCGAATCCAACTTGCTGCTGCCCTCGCTGCTTCCATCTCGGATCTCGCTTCGATCAGGCCCATCACTTCCTTCTCACTTTCATGATAACTCACGCTTCATGGACTTGCTCTGTTTTCTTTCTTTATTTTTTTTTTCTGAAATAGGTTTTATTTTTTTTTTTTGGGAAATGGCTCTTTTTCAATTTATTATTAGGGAGGTGTGTAGGTAATCTTTCAGTTTTATTTTCTATCTTGGGTGTCACATAGATAGTTGTTTTTTGAATGTGAGTAAATGAATTTTGTGCGCTGATGGCTGAAGGTTTATCATTGTGACGAAGGTTGAAGATGAGTGGAGAGATATATCATTTGGATCCCTAACCTTTATAAAAATTTTATTATGGCCCAGTGTTTAAGAAATGCTTGCATATAGAAATTTTGTTATGGCCTAAATTTTTTTACGAATTTTCAAAATGGTCCTTGACCGAAAGTCAACAAGGTATAATACCATTTTGATCCCTTAAATCTAAACCAAAATCTGATACTGATTTGTTAATCCGAACCGTTAAGCAAACCAAAACCAAAAAACCGAAATCGATCCAAACCGAAACAGATTCGAACCAAACTATCTGTTTCAATTCGGTTTTTATTTTTTAAAAATGACTGTCGGTTTTTTAATCCTCAACCCGAACTGAACCGATAAAGAAAAAAAACCAAAACTGAACCGAATCAAACCGATGCCCACCCCTATTACTACTAGCTGCTCACGAGTTCAGTTGATCAATAACCCATTGTACCTACAATAAAAAATAAACAATAAGATTTATAACTAAAAAATCTCAATAGTCAGATTACTTACCATGTGGTGATATTAAATTCACATCAATTTTGGTATGTTACCTACTCCTTACATGTTTAAGTAGCATGTTATCGGGTTTCAGGTCACCATATACAAATTCATCAACATGGAGATAAATAAGCTTGTTGATTATATCTTTGCACAGCCATGCCAATTCACAATCAATAAACTAAACAATGACTAACTATACTTTACTGTATATATAAATTAATAAACTAAATATTCAGTAAGTATAATTTACTTCATTATTCCAAAAAATGCAAGTGAATCAAGTTCAAAATCATGGATCTCTTCTTTTTTCTTATTCGAAATTTAGATTTTCCTTTAACAAGAAAAAATCCTCAAGACTACAGCTGCAACATTCTTAATTGTAATTTATACGTTGTCATTTATGCTATTATTTATATGTTTCATTCTAAAACTAGGCCATTACTACTTTACCATTTACAATTAAGACCAATCCATATATTATATAAATGACAACATATAAATAACAACATTGTTATAATATGAAGATATGGGCTAGTTCATAGATCTTTGGAAACATTACAAATAAAGCTCGAGGATGATAAGAAATTAATAACTACTCGTACTTTGCTAAGTTCGGATGGTTCTTCAAAAAATTTTGGGAAGGTGATGAGTTAAAGGGTGATTTGATGTGATGACTTAAAAATGATTTATTGTGTTATGTACGTAACACAACAACTGAGCACCAGATAAGTAGCCATTATCTCCCTTTAAACTATACTCGTTCGAAAACCCTAATACCATAACCAAATAATTGTGCATTTTCCACCAAATTTAAGTCGATCCAATACTTGTTAAAAAAGATTTGCTTATCTTAGTTTCCACTGATATATCTCTGACTTGCATAATAAAGTCTATAGCTTGCTTGAACTACCAAAAAATAGATTTATCAATATGGCTTCGGCTTAATCAAGCACAAAATAAGATAAAAAATTATTAAATAACATGTGAAACTATAGTAGTTAGTCAAATTAGACCTTTAACACATGTCAAATTTAGTTTATGTGTCTATTAATAAACATGCCACTCTCTGGCATTTGTCACATCACATTTGATCTAAGCATTTAAAAATGGAGACAACAAATAAATAACAAGCAAAAGCAAACACACAGAGGGTAAGAAAATGGCAACATTAACATTTCTAAAACCTCAAGCACAAAAGGGTTACCATTAACATCTCTAAAATCTTACCAAGAGACTTCTCTAATCACACTACTTCCAATAATCACCAACAATATTATAAATTAAAACAAAATAAGAAAATGGCGAAGCATTTTGGGCTAAAGGGTTTCCATTAACATATTAAAAACCTAACCAAAAGACTTACTTAATCACTACTCCTAATAATCACCAATAATATTATAAATTAAAACTGAATAATATTGGTTTGAGCTTTACCATTTCCTTGCATTATGATCCATCAAAGAGATTAAAACTGCTCTTGCATTATGGTAAACTATGAACTCGTACACTTTTGATTTAAAAGTTAAAAAAAAAAAAGAAGAAAATGAAAATGAGCACCCAAAATGGTGTAGGATGAATTCGTACACTTTTGCTCCTACAGTGGCATCTAACAAATGAAATCACTTAGTTTGGTACTGCTCATGCTCTTGGTCAGCCATGCCCTCAACTAGATGTTCACCATAAGTGAGATAATAAAATAACACCATCCCAAGACAGTAACAATCAGATTTGTTTGTCAATGGCGGCTATCTTTGGAGGTCAGGGATCGCCAATCCACCGTGCATACAGTAAAAAATAAACAATAAGCTTATAACATCTTCATAAGTAAATTACGCTAATAAACTTATGGTACTACTAAGCAACATATTAATTTCACAAAGTTGTGACACCAATAATGGTCTCTTATGCCAAGTAAATCACTCTCAAAATTCTAATTTTTTTCTTCAACCATTGAATGTATGAAAATGCTTGTACTATACCTATTTATGTAGGCAATTCCTAAATCCTAACATAAAATCCTAAGTGATTGATAGTTATGAAATGCTAATAGTATGATTGCTTACCTTGAAATGATGTTATATTCATATCAATTTTGGCTTACCATATATTATGTCTGCTTTTGAGCAGAGTATTTTAGGTTTCAAATCACCATGTGTAATCCCCTCTTCGTGGAGATAAATAAGTCTCTTAATTATATCATTACATAGTCATGCCAATTCTAATTAATAAACTAAACATAAACATTCAATAAGTAAAATTTACTACATAAATAACTAAACATTCAGTTTACATACTCCACTATTTCTTATATATTAAGAACGAGACCATAATCTCTTCATTTGTGCTATTAAGAAGCCTCAATAAATATGAATTTTTCTTGAATAAAAACTAATCTTAAAGACAGAAGTTGCATCGTTACATATATAACTTTAAACGGTCTTCATCTTTTTTTGTCCCCAAAAAGAGACAATCTTCCTCTCAAAATTATTCTTCGGTTTATCAAGATTCTAGTTCAAATATCTATCAGAATCTTTTGGCAATGTTTTGAAAGCTGCTCGACGTTATTCATGTGTGCCACTGTACATAATTAAGTCTATACTTGAACTACCAATTTCTTCTTGCCAATTAACCTCCATTGAATGAACTGCGAAGAGAAATCTGAAAGAAATTTAGCATAGTCATTTTAATTCTAAACTAGTATAAGAATTGAAATGAGATAGCGAACTCTCATATGTATATATATATAACGACAAAATATTCGTATACTTTTGATTTAGAAGTAAAAAGGCCAAGAGGCAAAAATAAGTAAATTATACACTACAAGAATATTGGTTTTTTGCGACGAAACTTTTAGCAACGAAAATATTTCATCCCTATAAGTACTTTTTAGCGAGGAAAAACAATTGTTGCCAAATTCATAGTAGAAAAAATAATATTAATTATCATTTTTAGCGACGAATCTAAAGAGGACATACTGTGACCAAAATTTATTCATCACCAAAAAATTAAACAGTGAAAAAAATGTTAGCACCCAAAACTTTAGCAACCAAAATTTAATATATTGCAACAAATAATTTCATCACGGAAAGTATACATTCAGCGATGACAACACTCTATAGCAAGTACATTTTTCATTGTTAAATCCATCTATAGCAACCAAAATACATTTGTAGCAACAGGTCATTTTAGCGATGAATAGATTTCGTCGCTAAAACTGTTTGACATGACAAAAAATATGTTTTAACAACGAAAATAGTTTTGTCGCTAAAACTATTTGACATATAAAAATATATAAAAAATAGTTTTAGCGACAAAAACATTTTGTCACTAAAACTTTAACCAAACAATTTGAAAATCCTAGTGCCCACTCTCGAACTTTATTCTATCAACATCTAATTAAGTTTCACACAAAAGCACTAACTCAGGCTTATCCCTATGGAGAATTTGTTCAAAGCCTGGAATGTCAACGGACTCCCTAACCCATAGACATTCCATATAGTAAGATTCATGATGACTAGCGAGGCTGGAAACCAGCCGCCGTCAATAAATGAGATGAAAGCAATTGATCATTTGTACTTCCTACCGGAGCCTCCCTAATAAAACCCTCAGCAACCTTAAGGCACTTAGACTCCACATCAAATGCATTCTCATCCAGCAAGTTTTGGAAACCATAGACAAAGCAATAGTAGGATGTCTATGAGCACCTTAACGAGCATGATATTTCCACTTGGATGTAGAATGCTTATCATTCTTATCAAAATTATATGAACAAATTAGTAATAGAGATTTTCCACTACCCAAGTGGGCAACCTTGCCTAACACCCTTGTCATGCTTGAACAGACCTAGAATCATGTCTGATTTCAAATAAATTTTTATCAGAAATTTCATAATTAATACCCACATTAGTCTCAATTTCAAACATTTCCTGAAAGTCAACAGTGGTAGCTTTTTCACGTGAGCTAGCCTTATTAATTGGGAAATGGATCCGGTGCTCAGCTGAGCTTGTGCTGAGCACCTGATCCAACGGTCAACAATTGCTTACTTGAAACACGCGAGATTCCTTGACAAAATTTAGAAAGACAAGTGTAATGTCAAGATTAAAACTGCCCACATTGTCATGAACGATAGGATTAATAGTTGTAACTCTTATATCTATTTCTACCCGCACCAAAACACAGCCTTCTACATCATTGCCAATTTTTTTTCGATATATTAAATCATCTGGCATCCGAAGACTATATTAGGCCTCAACTAATCTAGATTCGAGCCGGGTATGATCACTAGGGCGGCAAAGCTCTCCCAACAAGTATTTAATGCAGCTGCATTCCCAAGCCTCGAACCGAAGACTTTGGTTAAGTTAGAACAGCCCCATGTCAGCTGATCTACACGCTTGTTGGTATCACCCATATTAGTGTTACCATGACTAACATTAATTAAAAATTTTCCTTATTTTCTAAGGAGCTCTCCTGAAACAATTGGCCTATGCTTATCAATATGAAATCCCACGTCATCTTTGGCAGGCTCCGTTCCCCAACAACTACATTCACCAGAACTCCCACGACCCGCCACCTTACTTCAATCATTATTGCCAATCACACGCCATCAGTCCCCATATTCTAATTTGGTATTCACCTCTTACTTAACTGTAGCAAGTTCATACCCAAAAAAATCCTAATACAATGATCCAAATGACCACAATTTTAAAAAAAGTCGATTATCATTCATAAACCACTAGAATCATATCATTAATATCTTTTATATGAAAACGTACTAACAATCCTAGTTTAAGGGGTTCAAATACATCTATAACAACTCGTACTCAAAGATACTTCCCAACATAATCCCCAAAAGGTCCAGCATCAAGCATCTCAACTATCCCCAACATACCGCCAATGAATTCACTCATTTCCTTCGACATATACCCTTTAGGCAAATTTAAAAATCGTTCCCAAAATGAAACCTTGTTAAAACTTTGCTCCACCACTACACCAGAGCCACAATAGGAGAAAGAACCAATGAAGATCGATAAAAATGCCAAGGTCCCATTTTCAAGATTTTACAACGATCCTGTTCAGAAGAGAGTCAAAACAAAAATATATTCTACTCCAAGTGCTCCACACGAACACCCTTAATGAATTCCAAACCATATGAATACTACGGAGCAGACTGTCTTTTTTCACTAGTATTGACAATAGCACCTTACCTATTAAACTAATAGCCGTCATTGCCTCAGCCCAACATTGCACATCATCAGAACAACAATCATAGTCACCTTATCCTTCAATGAAAGCATTCCACAGAGCCAAACTAGTTTCGAAGTATCCATGACAAGATAAACGTACAAAACACCCATACTAGTAGCTACTGGCATCACCAGAGAGTTCATAGGGAGACCCAATATTCAAATTGGTCATTTACATGATTGATTATCACTCAATTCTTTAATTTTTTTACATCTGTACATTTCCTCATACCAAAATGAAAATAATCTTACATATAGAATTTCTCCTTCAATTATAATAAAACAACTCAAAAATTTTAAGATACATACCAAAATGAAAATAATCTTACATATAGAATTTCTCCTTCAATTATAATAAAACAACTCAAAAATTTTAAGATAAGCTTTTGCATAACAATTGCTCTTTAAACTATTCCAAAAGACCATCTTAAAACTATGACTAATTAGTAATGCTCAATTGCTCATGATAAAAAAAAAAAAAGTGTTCTTATATTATATAAGAAGAGATATATTAGGTAGGCTAGCATTTTGAATTGGTATGTAAACAGTTAAACCTAAAGAAATTTACCAAATTATCAGTTTATTTTATCATACACATTCGTGCCCTATCCTATAATTTGCCTTTCTAACAAAAGATAACCACAATCTTATAAAAATATCAACATTGAATCCAAATCCTAATCTCAACCTACTTCATTTTGTAATCTCTATAACTAAGCTGACAATGATGCCTTAATTTGCACTGCTTAGTCTTAACATAATTTGGAACTGTAATTTACACAATTTTTTTCCCTTTCAGATTTTTTCTTTTGTCAGCCATCATTGAAGCATTTGAGGGCGCACATTCTATTCCCTTCTCATAATTGGGTAGGAGCGGACATTTCTCTCACGAATGTAGATAGAGTTAATATATCTTCTCGAAAGATATATCTTAAAATGAGAATAGAAATATGAGATGTGTCATAATTGAATTGATCTGGTTTATAATCCCAGCAAATTTCTAATAGTAGACACCTGTATACCTCTGATAGTAAAAACATCTTGATATTCTAAAGAAGAAACCATCATTGAAGTTCATGGCATCAAAGGCTGGCCAATATATAAGTTGAAAGAAGGCATTTTTGGTTTATCCTACTGAAGAAATTGCGAATACATAATCAAAGTTGAGAACAAACAGAAACTGTCAGGTTTATTACTCTTTCTGGCGTGACTAAGAGATTCATAACTTGGTCAAACAAAATTTCCCACTTAATATTACAATTTATAATCAAATCTTTGAACCGGCCACGATTCGGCTACAAATAGTACAAGCAAATATCATAAAAATGAAGCATTGAACTTTGAAGGCCGCATACTTGCTCCCATTTGAATGGAGCTTTTTACTATTTCGTGGTGGTCATTAATCTTGTATAAGAGAAATAGTTGGATTTAGTAATGAAGCCAATAGTATTAATTCATATTTTCAATTGAAAACAAGCAACAAAAACAAATTTTAATAATCACAAAGTGTCGTTTTCATGTAAAATTTTTCTTCAATTAATGTGATTGCATTCAGAAAGTTGTTACAAGTACTTACAAAATTAATCAGCTCCAATTAATATTTCTTGAATTGATCATTCACTTGGTTGCCATGAGAAAAGTTAATAAAGATTTGGTCTTTAAGCTGCACATACTGGATAAGATCTCTCGGGAAAGCATGTTTTACAGCGCCAATTAATTATACAAATGATTGATAACTACTGATCGACGAGTCTCAACTTTTAGTTACTCTAATGATAATTAATGATCCTGTATACCCACTACATAATGATTAAGCAATTCCCTAGAAAATAAATCATAGTTTTAAATGATATACATTTTGTCTCTCGACTTTGTAAATATAACATGATTATAATGTTTACATATGACAGTTGTATATGCAAACACAAAAGCAAGCGTATAAAGTATAGTGTTGTGACGCTCTTAAGGATAATTAACACGTACAAGAATACACAATTAATATCAATATTACGATGAAATGCTGGAAGCATGGAGTGTCCATGCAGGATCATTCAAGCACTGACAAAGAGAAGAAGAGAAATTAAGCGAAATTAGATATGGTTGTGAGTGGACTCATGTAGAAGATTAATTATTCTTGTGAAGATTAATTAATTAAAGTAGTTTCATTTCGTCCTTGTGAAGAAATGTGAAATATGTTTCTATGTAACGGGGCAAGATTAATTGATTTGATCATGAGAAATGATTTGAAGGAAGGTACACGGCACGTGTGCATGGCTTTGTTTAATAATTAATTTGTAACTAAATGATAATTCATCGTATGAAAGAGAGAGAGAGAGAGATGAATGCCGACTAATTAAGAGAGACAAGAGCTTCATTCCTTTGGCAAATCCAAGGCGTAGGGCGGCGCCACCGACGCCAAATCCGACGATCTCGCCCATGTCTTCTTTCTTGTCTTCTTCTTCTTCTTCTTTTATGACTTCCTCGTCTCTTTCCTCTCAATTACCTCACTCTCTTCGGAGAAACAAAGTTTAAACATTTGAAGTGATATTATTTATTGTTGCATAATTTCATTGGGACTACCATTTTGATACATGATGAGAAAACTTAGATAAGAATATTAGGTATATAACAAGAAGGGATGATTTAATCACAAGAGAAATTATGAGAAGATCACTATTGTGTTTTGAATTTAGCTCTTATATATTATTGCGTTGTAGATGATTGAACATATACAAAATTTAATTTATCATGATTTTATTTAAGGGAGAATAGCCAAAAGGGCTATAGTTGGCAGTTGGGGACAGTATTTGCATGGCAGCATAGGGTCCCTAATCGATACGTGTTGTAGGCAAGCCTGAGGGGACGGGCTGGACTATCAAGCACCGATGTCACAAGCCACCCCATATCCTTAAGGGAGGTTGTTGACACACAAATGCCAACTATTTTTTTTTTTTTTGGGGGCTAAAAATAATGATAATCATTAAGCTTATGTTAGGATTTCATGCATGAGCATTTCATTTATTTTGAAGACGATAAGGTTTTAGGGAATCTGAGAGCATTTCTTTTTATTCATTCACTATTTATCACGTATATATATATATATATATTATTATGATTGGTTGAAGCATACACATGATAATAAGTTAATGAAAAAATAATAATAATAATACTCTAGAAACAATCAAGAATTTTTCTTCAAAGACACATTTTGTAGTTAACCGATTTACATTCTTCAATTTGTAGTCTCACCAAAAGTAATTAATCTAAAAAGGAATAATTCAGAATGAACAAAAATGCTAAAGCAATTGACCTCATAATATGGTAACAACCCAATGATAAAAGCAATTAGTAACGGCTGTCCTCTTGTTAATGCAAAATTAATTATTTCTCTAATGTCAATGTGCATTGTTGAACTCCTTTTCTCAATTGACATTTTAGATGGGTCCCTTTTCTCTCCTTTCTCATTTAAAACAATTTTCTTCATAATATTCTCCTCTGTATTATTCTTTATTAACCAATCCCCAATCTTGGATACGAAGGCAACGATAATCACTAATATTATAAACCAAGGAAAGGTCCAAATATTCCGACTAAATTATTTTCAGCATGGGCCGGCTCTAGAAAAGTGGACCCATTCAATAAACTGTCATTTAGTGCAATCACAGGCCTTCCAAAGCTGAGTAACAAAGAGTTTAAAATAGGCAGCTAAAGATGACAAATTTACACCTCTAGAATACAACTTTCATTGTAGAGGTGAATAAAATCACTAACCTCCAATCATATGCCTATTAGATTTCAAACTTGTCAATTCATCTCTTTCAATTTCTAAAGCCCTTCTGGACAATGAGACAAAGTCCTTTGCTGAAGTACTCAAATAAAAAGAGAGAGATCGATGCACATTCTCTAGCTTTTTTAGTAAAAGCTGGCTAGCAAATATTGAAACACGCATATTATTTTTTATCAAAATCAAACACTTCTTAATTTATAAAACCATATACCTTGATTCGGGTTTGTGGGTTTTGAATAATTAGATTAGGCTTAGAATACCAATAGCAGAAGATGATTAATTCACTGTGTGGAAGTGTGGGTACTCTTAAAAGTGAGAACTCATCATCAAGCATTAAACTCCATCCAACTTCTCCAAATGAGTCATCAATTTCAGAGACAAAAAAAACTCCTCAATCTTCTGACTTGGAGCAGCCAAATAGCCTAACACCACCAAGCCTCAACTTCCCACCACTCAAGTTTGAAATAGATGGCGACGTCGAAGTGCAGTCACCGGATAGTTCAATATGGGAGACCTTCTTCTCCGATCACTTAGACGCTGACTTCATGATCTCATCACCGGTCAGAAACTTGCCTTCTCCACAAACTTCAGCTTACTATAATAATTACAACTACAACTATGCACAATCAATGCAAGGACAGAGCCTTTCAGGATGTTCCCCTCCTCGCTTTTCGGCTCAGGTTGGAGCATTCAGCAGCAGCCTCAGAGCAAAAGGGCAGAGCCCGCTTCATAAAGTGTTTAACTCTCCAGGCAGCCAGTATATGCAGCCGGAGAATCTTGCTTTGACGACCGCTATTGAAGATTTCTTGGATGATTATCAAAAGGATGGATACGGGATGTTTTCGCCGATGAAGATATGTGGTGGTGGTGGTGGTAGTGGAAGCTCACCTCAGTTACTTGACATCCCTACGACGGTTCCAGCAATGCTTGAATGCTTAGCAATGCCAAATAATAATCCGTCGAGGTTTAGTGGATCAGTGAGTGAATCCTCATCAACGGCTGGAGCTTCTCAGCTGACTGATGACAAGGATATTTATCAAATGGGATCAGTTGCAACTGCACCATTATCACAACAACTGCAACAAGAGCAGCTGCAGGAGACGCAACATACACGACAGCAGCAGCTGCAACCACAGCAACAACAGCAGCAGAATCTTAACCATAGCTTGATGGCCCCTCTCCCTATCAGTTCTGAGCAGGTTAATTAAAAGCCTTTCTCACCTTAACTATATCAGTACCTTTTTGTATACACGTCATAATTCTATTAGCTGGTTGTACATATTTTAATGTGCAAAAGTATTTCTCCATATATATAACACAAGTCATGTTCAGGTGCAAGACATGCGTATTTTATAAAATTATAAAATGAAGATGATGTAAAAACACTAACTCATTTATATCGATGTAAAAGTATTTTTCAATACAGTAAAGGCTCTTTACACAAATATAAAAGAATGAATCCAAACTTTATAAAGTGTGAATGTCCACACCTAACCACTTTCATATGTAACACTTTATTTTTAATTTAATTCTTTTTTTTTAATTGATAACTTCATTTGTTTCTTCAGGAACAAGATAGCGGGCTTCAGTTGGTACATCTCCTTCTTGCCTGTGCTGAAGCGGTGGCTAAAGAGGACTTCATGTTAGCAAGAAGATACTTGCATCACCTCAATCGAGTAGTCTCGCCTCTCGGTGACTCCATGCAACGAGTTGCTTCTTGCTTCACTGAAGCCCTAAGTGCAAGGCTAGCAGCAACCCTAACCACAAAACCAAGCACCTCTACACCAAAAACCTTCTCTCCTTTCCCACCAAACTCTTTAGAAGTCCTAAAGATTTACCAAATCGTGTACCAAGCTTGCCCGTACGTTAAGTTCGCTCATTTCACCGCTAATCAAGCAATCTTTGAGGCTTTTGAAGCCGAAGAACGTGTCCATGTCATCGACCTAGACATCCTCCAGGGGTACCAATGGCCAGCCTTCATGCAAGCCCTAGCTGCTCGACCCGGAGGCGCTCCGTTTCTCCGAATAACCGGAGTGGGGACTACGATAGAATCCGCGAAGGAAACCGGACGTTGCTTAACAGAACTTGCCCACTCACTCCATGTACCGTTTGAGTTCCACCCAGTAGGTGAACAACTCGAAGACCTTAAGCCACACATGTTCAACAGACGTGTAGGCGAGGCTCTTGCGGTTAACGCCGTTAACCGCCTCTACCGTGTCCCCGGTAACTGCCTAGGAAACTTACTAGCAATGATCCGTGACCAAGCACCAAATATCGTAACCCTAGTTGAACAAGAAGCAAGCCATAACGGACCATACTTCTTAGGCCGGTTCCTAGAGGCATTGCACTATTACTCTGCAATTTTCGACTCATTAGACGCAACGTTTCCTCCGGATTCAGCACAGAGAGCAAAAGTGGAGCAGTACATATTTGCACCGGAGATAAAAAACATAGTAGCATGTGAAGGGGCGGAGAGAATGGCTAGGCATGATAGGCTTGAGAAATGGAGCAAGATAATGGAAGGGAAAGGATTCAAAGGGGTGCCGTTGAGTGCAAATGCTGTGACTCAATCGAAGATATTGCTTGGATTATATTCATGTGATGGCTATCGCTTGACTGAAGATAATGGTTGCTTGCTTTTGGGGTGGCAAGATAGAGTACTTCTTGCTGCTTCTGCATGGCGATGCTGATGATGATGATGAGCAATTCTCCACTTTTCACGTACGTGTACTTTTGCTTAATTATTAATTAGGCTCGTGTTTACTAGAAATTTTTATATTAATTTGTTTTTGTGTACGTAATAATGCCATGAAAAAACGACCAAATGAATGCCAAAAATGGATGAGGGGAAAGGCCTGAAGGATAATATTGCTTGATTTTGTAGAGAGTGACCTTAGGATATATATATATATATATATATATATATATATATATATATATCAAAAAGGTCAATTGATTAATTGATTGATTATATCGCGTTTAGATTCTATTACACTCAGACCTGATTCCTGTTCCCGTCCTTATGTCGTAACCACTGGCTTCAGGCTTCCTAAAAAAAAATAGATAAATAAATTGGTGGAAAGATAAGAAGTTTCACAAGAGATTTTTTTTTTTAAATTAAAATAATTAATTTTTTATCATGACCGTTTCATCGATGATGAAAATCCACTTATGACTCAATGCCATAGGCCTTTTTGATAAGACAAGCCTAGGTCATATATCAATGAATTGATAGGTAAAAATTAGTATAGGATCCTGATGGGGATTATTTATTTTAAATGGCATATTTAGATACTGTTTTTGGAAATGAAGGTAGTAGTTTCTATTGCTGTTTAGGGCCATACACATTTGATGGTGTCTAGCTTGAAACGGTTTTCAAAAATCTAACTCAAGGAGAAAACATCTATACTCATCTATGCAAGTAAGTATAATACCAAAATTAATATGAATTGTAATAAACAGTTCAAGATTCTTTACAAATAGATGTTTTGGAAAAGGAACATAAAAACTCCTATCGTTTTAAAAAAGACATATAAGTTTATTTTTTATTAATAATTTCGTTTATTTTAATAGAAAAAAGATAATTTTGTATATTTACAACAAAATACACAGAAGGAGACTGTTAGCCCCCAATGTTTGAGGAATAAAATACACAGAAGGAGACTGTTAGCCCCCAACGTTTGAGGAAAGGGATATAAAATTCCCTAATGTTTTTAAAAAATTAAAATGTAATAATAATAATGATGATGACGACGACAACAATAATAAAAAATAATTAAAATAATAAAATTAATAAATTTTAATAATATTATTATTAATATATTAATAATGACATTAATATTAACAATAATGATGATGATGATGATAATATTACCCTTTTCTCGGTTAAAATAAACAGAATTTATTAATAAAAAGAGAGTTATATGTCTTTTTTTTTAAATATTAGGGCTTTTATATCTCTTTCCCCAAACGTTAGAGGACTAACAGTCATTTTCCTTATATTTTGTTGTAAATATATAATATTACCCTTTTTTCCGTTAAAATAAAGAGAATTATTAACGAAATAAAGACTTATATGTCTTTTTTAAAACGTTAGGATTTTTATATTTCTTTCTCCAAACGTTGAAAACCCAACAGTTCTTTTCCCTTTTTTATTTAAAAAAAAAAAAAAGAACAAACGTCCTTAGATTTACTACTAGCCACCTAGGTCATTGGCAGGCTGTGATTGGTGAAGACTCCCCGCAATCAGGGGAAGGAGGAAACGTATTCTCTTTTGTAAATATTTTTTGATGTGTGGATGGCTCTTATCTCTATTGGATATAAATTTACAAGCTACATTAAGTAAACCACTTATTGTAAATTTTAATGACATATATATTGGGGTGTGCTTAAGTTACATAATAATGTAACTTAGATCAACCTTAATAGTCATACTAATAACTATACTTAATGACTCAAGAATATTTGACAATTAAACTAATAACTCAAAAGTATTTGAGTTTTGACAACTAAACTAAGTATAGCTTGTTTGTAACAAATAATAATATATAAAATTAATGCATTTTCATAAATGTATACCAAACAATAGTAATACTATTATTTTGAAAGCGACGAATAGAACTCAAATAGTCTTTTATCTGAGAACCCTTCAAGTTATTATGACTAATAGAGATACAAACCCTCTAAAAACTGAGGTACTGTAAGTTATAAAATTAAGCTCAAAACACCGAAATAACAAGACCTTATAGCCAAGTTATCGCATCAATGGTGTGCCTCCATTAAGGCACCAAAAACAAGTAATTTGCACTTTGCAAACACACGTGTAACCCCATAACCATACAAACCTCAACTTCAGTCCAACAAACATTATTACCGACGCCATGTTTATTTCCAAAACCTTGTACAACTTCGAGAATGACAATGTCAAATAATAATATCAGCAGAAAAATAAACGGATCCTTCAATATCAAACTCAAACATGTATAAAATTGACAAAAAAATAATAATAATAATAATTACTAATTGCAGCTAAAAATACATCAAAAAGCCATTTTATAGACACAAACACATCATGGCCGTCATGCACAGAGTTACATAGGAATGCCCACCAAGAAGCACCTACCTACCCAGCTAGGATGACACTGTTTTACAAATTATTTCTCTTTCCAGCTATCCATTTCCGTGGCCAACGAGAGCCTAGCAAATCCCCAAGGAATCTCAAAAGCTTGACCTTCTTATATCAACACCAACTCTATTACAATATGGAACATGTGCAAAAATTTTTCTTTGGGGGTTCGTCCACCTTCTTCTCTGTGAAGGTAAACAAACAAAAATTGCAACTTCCAGCAAACACACAATAAAAAGTAACAGTGAATTTGGTGTGTCTCATGTCACGAATTCACGATTGAAATATGAATTGGCTCTTTTTCTATGTTTGCGCAAAGCACATGAATGTTACCTGTTTTTGCTTTTGTTAATGGTGGCTGCACAACAACATGCATTGTGATAGTCCCTTTTGGAAGCTCACCAAATGGTACTTTACATTGGCCAACAGTCTTGTTGTTTTCCAAAATTTTCCCGGCACTAATCAGTTTGATGTCGTTGGCCGTCTTGGGTACAATTTTTTTATCTAGTACAAATATAAAATTTAGAACAGTTATTAGTAAATAAATATCAACCAATCAGGAATGAGGATGAGTAGAAGTCAATCCGACTATAACTCCAAATACCATTATCTCACTCTTGCTTGACAGAGTAGGGTAATTCAAAGCTAGAATATAATCCCACACCCAGTGTGGCACAGAAATCAGAAATGTGATCATATTTTTCCTTGGGAATACACCTATGTATATGTATGTATGTGTGTGTGTGTCTGTCTGTCTATATATATATATATATAAACACACACACACATATACATACAATGTAGTAAAGATCAAGAATTACCCAGATAATAGGGGCATGTTCGGTGCTGTTTTATAACACCTGTTTTCATTTCTGTTTTCAAAATTCTAATGTGATACATGTTCAGTGGCCAGTTTCCAAAATATGAATTATAAAACACATAAAACAGAGTCCACTTGATAGTTATAATTGAGAAAACAAGTTTTGGGTATTCTACGAAATAAACCATAAAATAAATTTATACACATTTTCCAATAAATAATTGCACTTTTTACTTTCTTCCTTTTATTTGTTTCATCTAACATTTTCTCTCATCTCTCAATACAGGAAATACTCCATTCGAACACCTTCCAAATAATTTTTTTATTTTTCCTATTTTTTATGTATTTTTTTCTTATCCACCATTTGTGTTTTCTTTTAATCTTAAAAAAATATTATGAAATCATTGTTTACGTAGATTTGAACTATTATTTATAGATCTACATAAAGATTTTGATTTTTGTATTTTTTATTCCCGTGAAATTTCTTCTAAGTGGGAAATCTGTATCTCAAGTCCAGCATATTATTTGAATATTTGTATTTTATTTTCTTAAGAGCATGTGGGTGAGTGTTGTGGGGTATTTGTGTTTGAAAGTATGTCTAGCCATATTGTGTTACATTAAAAATGGTGAATTACAAACATTTATTTAGACAATTACAAGTGATGAGCTATTTGAATGAATCCGAAAAATATTTAATATAGGGCAATGTAAAACTTTTTTTATTAATAAATATCTTAATTATAGTGTAAAAATATCTTAATTATAGTGTAAAAATAATGACAATGTAATATTTTTTTTATTAATGCTAATATTAAAATTTTATTATCATGTAATTTTTTTATAAATATTTTTGTTTAAATTATTTATGGTATGTTTGTGTATGCATTAGTTAAACAATTATTTTTTAACTATAAGTGTGACTTAAATATTTAGTAAAAATTGTTTTTGAAAATGATATTAACGAACATATATTCACTATTTTTATCCTTCTCAATTGTGTCTACCGAACACATATTACTGTTTTCTGTTTTAAAATACATAATACAAAAAATAATACCAAACACATACTTAAATTCAAAATACAGTAACTGCAAAACACCATTTTCATTCTCATTTTTGTTTTCAGAAAATACTAATTCAGAAACAATACCGAACAAGCCCTAGGTTTCCTATAGACCTCTAACGGATCCTACTGTTAGGAGCACGTTCCTGAAACACTTGGCAATATCAAGTGTAAGGTAACAGTAATTCGAAGAAAAATTCATTGCATATGATATAAACTGAGAACTTTCAATCAGCATTGTCGAGTAACACAATCCAAGATCTAATATTATCTTATATAAGTGTTTCAAAACCCACATGTTTTCCTGTTGACAACACTGCATGACCAAACAGCACATAAGAGAGTTTAGGCCATGATCACCCCAAGGCATTCATAAAAAATCCAAAAATAGCTTTGTGACAATTACTGGCCCCACAACCAACAAATACATAATTAACTAGGAACATGGCCTACTCATAAAATTGTGATTCACCTAGATCAGATGCTAGATGAGTCAAGTCAACTGACCCATCTTGATGTGAACTACAACAACAATAAAGGAAATTTCAGCACAATCAAAACAGAGTCCTATGATTGGAAAGGAGATATATACAACTAGCGAGCGTACTTTTCAATTACATCTGTTTCCTAGAGATCTAAAAATATTAAGAAACTTGGCAGGATTTCAGAGGAACCTTTGGTTTGTGAGGTGGTGGTTCGTTCAAGAGGACTAGAGTTCGAATCCCACTCACATCAAGGTTGTGGAGGGTTTACTTTACATTTATGTGATATCTTTTTCACAGTACACAAGTATCTATTCTAACGAAAAAGAACAATAATCCCTATGCAGGCAATCAAACTCTTCCTAGACAACCGACCCCCCTCCTACCCGTCTCATTATCTTCCTATCAACCAGACCAATAATTTGGATGTCCCATGAATCAGGATACTCTACATCTACAAAGCACATGAGAATACCGTCAAAAAGAGACAGAGAAAGAGATAGAGAAAAACAGCAAGAACTACCTAAAACTCCGCAAAAACAGAAGCAAGGACTTCTCAGAATGAAGAATCTATGTCATCATAACAAACAAGAAGATGACACAAAAAGGCATCCTTATTGCAATAAGACACCTGACAAGAAGCTTATTTTTCAGTTTTCACAAAACCTATAGCACTTCACATGATAATAAATCTTAGACTGATTGGACAATTTATTGCTAGATTTTAATATAGAAGAAATATCATTAGATTTTGATAAAGAAGAAGAAGCTAAAAACTTATTTTCAATAAATTTCAAACTGATTCTCGCTGAAAAATGGATGTTCTTACAAAAGAGTAGCCAAAACAAAAGAACAATATCCAGATGCAATTGCATTCATGAGAAGCACAGATGGCTCAAACAGAGGATAGATAAAAGGAAACAGCAAGACCAAAAAAGATTGATAGTTGAAAGAATGGACATGTTGATGTGTTTTCTTTTTTAAGAATACCACACTAGATACAGCAAAATTGCGACAAAAATTTCTTATATTCCATCTAAATTAGAATTTTTAGGGTATTTATCGCTTCAATGGGATTGTATATACTTGCAAACAGGGCATATAGCAAATTTGGCACAAGGTCTAGAGGAATTGATGAACATTAAATGAGAAATTGTCGTGAAAAAAGCCAAAAAAAAAAAATTGAATTATCCCATCAACCGTCACATCAGAACTTCTTCCAACTCATATAATCAACGTTGAGGCAGCACATACATACATACAAACAAAAAGTTGATCACTAATTTTCCCTCCCTCCATGCACTGGGAAAAATCGAAAAGCATGGATGCACACGTTCTTTTTAAGGCATGTTGATTGATAGCATAACAAGAATTTCCAGATGTTTCATCATTGTACGATACTCTACCTAAATGGAACCAAGTCATGAAGATCAGAAATTACTTAAATGGACTTCCGGTTCTGGTAATCTGCTCTTTTGGACCACATGTTTTGTCTAAGTCTAATGGAACAAGCTTAAGAAACAAAGCCACAAATCAGATTAAAAAATCAAATCACTACTGAAGTTCTTGAGTTGCATCTTTCTTCCAAAATATGCAGTCATAAACGCTGAAAGGAGGATATACATTAATTGATGACCATCATGTGAAATTTTCATCGAGCAGAGTGAAAAATTTTTCATCAAACAGTTTAACAAACTATCAAGAAGTTGAAGTCCTAACCTTTTGGCCAATCGGAAAAGATTCTCTCTTTCAGCATGGCCACAGTTGAGGTTGGTGAGTACCAGAATGGACCAATATCCGATCCATCATACAATCGAAACTTCAGCTCCACCAGTTCCTCCTCCGGCATTTCACTTCTTTTCTTTTACTACCAACACAAAGGCCCTCAAAAAGAACTGTATCCACAAATCTTTCCCTTCCAGGAAAAAAAAAAAAAAATGAGCACTGAAGCCACAGCAAAAATATCCCTAGTCAATTTACAAATTTTGATGACAACACCTGTTAAGAAAAAAAACAGTGCCTAAAGCCCTACACTCTTAATGTACACAAATTAAAATGAAATAAATAGAAACCACAATCTCCAAATTAACGTGGGGAAAAGCTATATAATGGGAGCCAATTTAACTCTTACAATTCACTTTGAAGCCCAGCAGTTTAACACTTCAATAAAATGACAAGTAAAGCCAATAAGCACGAAAATATAACGCAAACTAATATATAAAACAATAAGAATGCTGCAAAAGAAAAGAAAAGAAAAGAAAAGAAAAGAGAAATTACCTCAACAAGAAAAGATTGAATAAGAAACTGAATCTCGAGCTGCTTGTGTGTCGAATCTAGCAGAAACCCTAGACTATGTACCGATCTTGCCGCTTAATTTATTTATTTATTTTCAATTCGACTTTCGTGTGCGTGTTTGTTAGTAGAAGAAGCAGATTAAGTTTGCTTTGTTTCTTTTTGTATTTTTCTTTTATAATTTTTGCTTCTCTGTTTTTCTGTTTTCTTTATCATTAAAATTCTTTTTGACGAGAGAGAGAGAAAAAGAGAAACAGATTTTAAGAGCGAATCTTGTCAGTGAAAATACTCGGGCCAAAGCTTAGAATAGAGTTTTGTTTCTCTGTAGTCGAGCACACTGCTTTAACATTGCGTGGGGAAATAAATTGTTGCTGAATTCCACGTGGTGATTGATTATTGGTTAGTTTGAAATTGAGGGAACAGTGGATGCCAGAAGAGTTATGTAAGTTTGACCAAAAATTGGAGCGAGGGAAAACTGAAGTGGTCGGTGACGCGGATTCTGAGTGGAGTTTAATTGCGTCGCCGACGCGTGTAAAATGACATCTTAAAAGTCCTTAGTTAAATGACACGCCTTTAACCTCCTAATTAGCACTGACAATAGTGTTTTTGTAATTATCATTTTAGGTAATACGTCGTGTATTAAATGATTGATGATTTTTTATAAATTTAAAGTGAATAAAGTATATTATCTCACTAATTTAGTGAATAAATGCCGTATTATTTGAGATTGAATTTTAGGATTAAATTTTAAAATATGTAGTATTTTTTATTATTAAATTGGGGCCGTTCATTTTTTAACTTAATAATATAATTGACTTAATTTTTAATTAGTTAAGTTATTAAGTTTGTTTATTTTTTCAACTTAATAAAAATTTTCGATCATTAAGTTGTTAAGTCAATTTTTTTTAAGCCATTTGCTTAATCTAAAAAGAATAAATGATACCTTCAAAAAAAAAAAGAGTAAATGATATCATTAAAATAGATTCTCCAGAATATATCTTTATCTAATTAATTTATTTTCATCCTTAGTTAAATGAAACTTACTAATTAACATAATTATTCATCTTTATAACTTGTAATAATATAGAAATATAATATTATTATTTTTATCTTTTTATTTTCGTCAAATCAGCATCATTTAGTTTATGATTTTTTATGAATATTTTTCATATAAAATATTATAAACTACAATAAAATTGATTAACATGTTCTAATTCAGAATATTAAAAGGTTATATTCACTTGAACATGATTTATATTATGATAGAATACCGTCTCAGTAATGTTCCTTGAGATATTTGTTATTTATTTAACATTTAAGTTTGCAAGGGCACAAATGTAAAAGTGCTGATTTTCATATTTTTGAAGTTGGAGAAAAAAATAACTCAACACATATTTTTAGAGATTCGGACAAGGAAACAAGTATATTATTTAGATTCAGACAATCAATTATGTTTAGAATTTATTAATCTAGGTTTATTTAAATTTCGTACAATAAAAGAAACATCACTAATGTGTAACTCAGGGATTGCCTCAAATAAAAAGTATGGTGACAAAATTATTTGATTATGCTTGCCAATAAGATTTTATCGGCTGATCTCATTTCAACTCACTATTTTCTCCGTTATAAAAGTGAGATTATACGTGAAAAAGTTTGCATCATAGATTTAAGATTTTAAGTGAGAATTTTTTTATTCATTAATACTGTCACATTCACATTGATGATAGATAGATTAATGTGATAAATGATAAAAGATATAGGACGATATTTTTTATAAAATAAAACAAAACTTTTTTTAAGACTCGTCTCTCTCTTTCCAATCTTCTATGGCCATCTTCAAGATAAAAACAAGTAATTTCTGTTAAACTTCCCGTCAAGGGAGCTCTCTTGAAGGCAGAATTGTTTTCCTATTTTATTTTTGTTCATTTTTATTTTCCCAAAAATTAAAGTGCGGAGGTAGTTTTTTAGGTTTCTTCATCATTCAGGTATATAGATATATATAGAGAGAGGGGTTAATTATTATGTGTCTTTATCATTTTTTGGTGGATTTTTACTACATATAAAGTCTTTATTGGAAAATTTCATGTCATCTAATCTCATTTATGCTAAAATTCCATTCCATATCGATTGGTATAGAGCATTGTAAAGAAAAATCCATTCCATATCATTTATGGACTTTTTTTCTCCCCATATTTTAGACAAATTGTGATGATTTGATCAAATGTAATGGTGCCATTGTAAATATATCACACAGAAGCAATCATGTGCCCACTGTTTGCCTATCTCGCACCTTATTGTGCGCAATACCACACGTATTAAGTTCCAAACTAGGGGGCTGTGGATTCTACAGTACAATCCCCTATCTCAAATCATGACACGCGCGTTGTCGTGTACCTGATCACTTCCCAGTTCAAATGTTAATTATAAATATGTTAATGTACTATTGTTGTCCATGTGTCTTGATTTAAAATATAATCACTATTGTTTAAAAATAACATAATTTTTTTTAAACTATAATATTTTTTAGAGTAAATATAATAAAAAAATTGACTTAAAAAATGATTTAATTTTCTATCAATTGGATTCACTTAATTCAATGGTAGATGATAGAGACATAAATATTATTTTTTTATTTTTTTAACTTCTTACCATTGAATTAAGTGAATCAAAATGAATGAAAAATGAAATCACTTCTTTAAGTCAAATTTTTTAGTCAAGAAACCCCACCCACCAAATTAGTATAACCCAAAAAAAAAAAAAGGGATTAATGTGATAAATGACAAAAAGATGATTCATTATGATCAATGAAAGAACTCCCAGGCAAGCCTCATGGGTCGTCTTTCAATTAAAATGGGCCTAGTAACCCATTGGCCCTTCTCGTTTTGGGTCCTATTTTTACAGAATCCCCCATTGCTTCTGATGGGTTTAATTTATTGATATATCTCTCCTCTAATTTTATATTTGTTAGTTTCTTTTATTTATTATTTTAACTAAATAAATTATTTTGTTGAGCAGGTAATAAATTGAAGGTTAGGGAGTAAACACGCTTAAAGGGATTGAAATTGTAGAGAACTAAAGATTATTGACTTTGTTGTCATTGGGCTTAAGGCTGAATTGGAATTAAATCTATTGCCAATTTGCAAGGAAAGGACTTGCCGAGCAATAGCAAAATAAATGTATTTTGATAATTTAATTTAGAATCAAAGTGGAGAGCAAGTGCAAGGCTTTTTAATTTCCTTAAAGAGCATGGTTTTGTAATTTGGCAGTGGCCAACTTCTTCACTATGTATATAAAGACGAGCCTTCGGCGAGATAGGATGGAATTGAAGGCCGCGGCTTGACAATGGATTCCATCAGTTTTATTGTTTTCACTCTCTTTGTATCTTTCTAATTTTTCATACTAGGGTTAAAGATAATGTTATGTTTAATGAAATAAATTACTTTTTATTCAATTAATTTCCTACATATGTGTTTTAATGTGTATGGTTCTTATTTTACATGTTTGGTTAAATATTATTAATTTTTTTCACTAATTTTATTATGCATTATTGATTGTTAGGATTAATATTTGACCAAATCTGTGCGTGGGTTTATAAAGTTTATACATGATTATCTTTAATTCTGTGACTTTTATTAAATTACTTACATACAGTGCTTAGAAAAAATTTGACTCTTTGTGTTAATTATTCAATATTGTTTACATGGGATACTTAGATATCGCATTATTAAGCAAAAAAAGAATATGCATAAGATTAATTTTACTTAGGCTTAATTGTTACATTTATGAGTAAACATGGATTGATTTCGAGTTGCCATTCTAAAATGAAAAATTATTTGGTAATTAAATAATTGTTAAGTTGAACTGTGGTAGATTCTGAAGCCTCCGTATTCTCAATCTCTTGAATTCTTATGTTAATCTACTTGCATCTTTAGTTTTAATTTTTTCAAATAAAATATTTTATTTTCAACTAAGTTAGAGTTATAATTAGTTTATATTAAATTTCACTTTCTTAAAATTAATAGTCCCTACGAGTTCGACCTCGTTATTCTTAATATATATTTCAATAGAGTTGTACATCTACGAGTATATTAAAATTTACAAAATAGCTTCCAAGATCATTTTAGTCTCTCTGTTTTTTTTTTAGATCATTCTGATTCTTAAAGAGGGTCATCTTATCCACCACAGTTTCAAGTTTAGATTCTGTAGACAGAATATATAATAGATGCCCATGTACCGACCTATTTGATTAAGGTAATCTAATAGATAGGGTATTAATTCAATTTACATTATCTTAAACGAATGTATCAAAATGACGATTGCCCGACTCAAAAACTGATCATGTTCCATCAAACTTTTCAATTTTCAACTAAATTCCTTGTTTTAAACAAAAATTTTACTATTTTTTTATCAATATTAATTTTTTAATTGTTAAAGATGCAAATACTTTTTGGTCTAATTAATAATATTATGAGCATGAGAATGTTCCATTCCTTACCCCACCTGCTTTGTCTTTTGGAACCTCCAACTCAATGAGGAGCTGCCTATGGACCGGAGCGGATCTATTTGCAGTGAGGGTAAAGGTGGCCAACGAGCCGTGCTGGCAATGAAGGCCTATGCGTGTTCGCGTTCATATCATGCCGTGCCCATCATATTCTTCATGTTGTGTTTTGTCGTGCCTAATTTTTTTTTTAGGCCGTACCTAAGAAAAAAAGCATTACAAGCTTTTTTTTTATTTATTTTTATTTTTTTAAGAAGGCATGCTAAGTTATTGACGCATTTTTTTTTAATTCTATGTACATTTTTTTGAGTCCATGTGTCTTTAGTCAAGTTCAATAAAATCAAAAGTTCGAAATTCAAGCCCATATTTAATAATGATAAACTAATAATAGTAAGAGAATATAATACTAACTATTAAGTTAGATCCTATGGTATTAGAATTCTTTTTATACTTAACAACAACAATAAATTTATCTCAATGATTAACTTAATTGTTAACTTAGACTTACATATAGTCATAGATCATAGTTCATAATACCATTATTACATTCATTATAAAATCATGATATTTATAATTTTATTTATTAAAATCACGATATCAGCTATTCATTTAATAAATTATAAACACAAAACGATTAGAGTATTTTTTTTTAAACTAAGAGTTAAATGAATTTAAAAAACTTATGCTAACAAAAAAATATTAAAATATTCAATTTTAAGTTATTTGTAAAACATAAAATTTAAATTTACTTTCATTAAAAAGTTAAACGTGCTTATTGTGTATTTTTTCACATGTCGTGCTTTAGCCCATCTCTAATCGTGCCGTACTTTTAAGGCCCACGTACTTAAATTTCTAAGCCCAGCTCAGTCCACCTACGTGCCGTTCCAAGTGCCGCCCGGCCCGTTGGCCATCTTTAAGTGAGGGCAATTGACGCCAGTGAAAAAAAAAAGTTAAAACTTGATGTTAAAAAAAAGTTAAAACTTGATGTTAATTTTTGGATAATTATTTTCCAGTGGCACAACTTTATTGAAAAAAATAATAATTAATCAATTTTATAAATTGTCTTTTGGAGTGGGGGCAAATTAATATTTCCAACTGAAAATATTAACAAAACAATTTTCTTATCTCTCAAATCTCGCACATGACTCACCATTGTGAATTAACCAAAAAAGAAGAAGAAGAAGATTGCTCTCCTTTCTCACTCTTAATCAACACAGCCCTCTTTTACTCAATCAAAATTCATCCTCTTTCTTTGTATCATTTTATCAACTTGAAGGCACAATTACAAATTTAAAAATTATGGATAAAATTATTTGCTATATTAACGTAATTTATCCCTTCCCTAAGTTAAGTATCAACGGATTATAAGCTTGAAATATAGTAATTAAGATGTGATGGATGGCATCACATGTGATAAATTAGTTTTGAATATGGAGAAATTCAAGTCCACTTTATAGAGTAGTGGAGACTGGTTCAACGAATTAGATAATATTTAGCCTGCAGTATATTTATATTTTTAAAACAAAAAGAAAAAAAAAAAGAGGAGGAATAAAGAAAAGCAAACGATGGGGATATCAATCGAGTGAAAAAGCACAAACCGTCGTCCACCGACCACGGAGTTGAGAGAACGAACATATGCCCGTCTCACGTGGCAAGAAAGAGTTGACCACGTCATTGTGTCATCATGCGAGACCGGAACTGATTGCAAATTAATGAAATGAGAATTCATCAAAAACGCAAAATAAAGAAGAAAAAAAATATTAATCTTAACTTTTAAATAATTTCTTATAATCACTTAATTATTTGACGAAAAATAATTAAATTATTATACATGAAATACAAATTACTTATAAATTAATGTAAGTTAAGTTATAATAATAAAAAATAAAAATAAAAATAAAAAGAAAATGTAAGTTAAAAGTTAATTCATGTAGTAGTAACTATTACTATTACTAACTCAGCAGTCAGCATGACCAAAGGCGTAGCCGCATAGCTGCTCAATGAGGTCTTTAGAGTGGAGCCCAGATGTACGGACTAGACTAGAGAAGTGAAAAGACTGAAGACCCCACTCGACACATGCACTCTTTAACCCCTACATTTAACATTTTCCTTGAAAACAAAATGATACAACCCCCACCCCCATAGGAACAGGGAACAGGGAACAGGTAGATGTCCATGTCCAGGTCCAGTTCCCACTCAAATCACGTACAGTGGACCAGAATGAAAAGATGGCCCAAGCTGAAAATATGCACGGTTTATCAGATTAAATTAATCAATAAAATGTACGATAACAATTAACATTATTATGGTCCTGCGCAGCATCTTATCACCCGACCCGGCCCAACAAAACCAAACCAACCCAACACACAACACATCCACCACCGAAAGAACGTTCATCTTCTGTGTGGGCGGGGGTTTGCACCCGGCGAGTTTTCCGGCACAAAACCAGAAACTTTTTTTTTTTTAAATTGTTTTGAATTTTTTTCCCCCACCCCAACGAAATCAGTAAAAAGAATAAAAACACAGTAAAAAAAAAACCTGAAGATAAAATAAACCGGCTTTTAATTTGCTTTCTATCTATAATAATATTACAGAGGAGGGAGCTTAGATTACATTACATCAGTGAAAGAAAAATACAAAGCAAACAAAACATAAGTAAAGAGCCGGCCACACTTAAAAGACAAACAAGAAGAAGCAGAAGCTGGCTAACACAATACTAGTGGTAGTAACTCCTCATTGTAACCCAAAATGGAGGAGGCACAACACAACACAACACAACACAACACAAACTCCTCTTCCTCTGCCATTTAGTTTCTCTTAATGTAATAGTAATAAAGTCAATTTTTGTTTTTTTGGTTTTTTTTGGGGGTGGGGGGTTATAAGAAGAGAAAATTAATGGATGGAGAGGATCATGAAATTCAAAGCCAAAGGGCGCCGGCTTCTTTGAGGAGCGGGACGAGGGTGCCATTGATATGCGAAGCCATGACTCTTTCCATGGAGCCGACGAGCTTTCCGCCAATGAAGACGACGGGGACGGCGGGTGAGCTGCCGAGGAGGCGCATGAGAGCTTTCTCCAAATCCTTTCCGCTGGGGTCCTCGTCCAGCTCGTACACGGTGGGGTTGACGCCCATGCCGCAGAAGAGGCGCTTCACGGCGTGGCACATGCAGCAACTGCTCATGCTGAAGATGACCACGGCGTTCTCCGAGGCCAGCCTCTCTATGTGCTCCAGCGGGTCCCCTCCGAGACTGCCCCTAGACGCCGGCATGTATGAACAGCCCCACGACTCTGTTTGGTATTGCATTGTATGATAGTGTTAGTGTAGTAACAAATTCAGAAAGCGGAAGCAACTGAAAATGTGAAAACTCTTCTTTCGGGAGCTAAGCTATTCAGTTTCAGCTAGTGAGTGTGTTGAGTGATGAGTAAAAGGATTGGAAGATTTGCTTGGTATTTATAGATACGAGAACGGGCCAAATATAATTTAGGGTTATTCTTGTAATAACTGTGTGCTCTTAAGAATATATTTTTATTAAAAAAAAAAAAAAAAAAAGTTAGAACAAGTTAATCATAGACATTCAGATGTAACAGTTATAAATATTTTTCCGACAAAAAAGTATGGATGTATTCTGTTATTAATGGGGCTATAAATTAAAGTTCAAATAATTATGATATTATATATGTGCACTCTTATTAGTTATGCATTAATGAATGCAAATCTAGGAGGCAAAATAATTGATTCATTATTATGTAACTCTTACTAAACATTTAAGTGTGTGGAATTAAATTTAATTTGTAAAGATCCTTAAAATTTTAATAAATTCACAATAATAATAATAATAACAATAATAATAATAATGGATTTTGGGGAGACACGAAGCACAGGCTTTAACAGAAGAGAGTTGTTGGGCGATTACTTAATAGACGGCTGTCTTCGTCCTTGTTGCCGGGCCCTATTGGAGATCGTACTTAATTCTTGCAAATAAGTTTATAAAGCAATAAGAACGTGGCCATCACAATACTTTGTTTCCTTTTTTTTTTTTTTTTGACGTGACATTCATGCGCATTTTAGCCCCCCTTTTTACCCTTTAAAATAAAATTAAAAAAAAAAAAGCACCTTTTAGACCTACAGTTAGCTCTTATACTAGCCACCCCTTCGCATCTTGTGTAATCAAGTGGTGAATCCATCATCCATGGCTGTGATAAGATTTACACACACACAGTTAAACTCTCCGTTTCAAACATAAATGGTTAAATAGCTACAATTTCAGAAATTAATAACGTGGAAAATCAATCGATATTAAGTAATTTTTTTTAAATCTATTTTAAAAGAAATAAGGATACATCATAGTATGCTAGTGTTCTTATCTTCATAATGTTCATGAAATAATAGTGTCTAATTTGTGAGATTTGGGTATCTTTTTTTTTTTTTTTCTTTTTTTAAGAAGTTGGGCAAGAAGGAAATTGATGAATATTCTCATCATCTCTGATTCTCAATGTGTGACCAAATTTATCTTTAGATTTGGACGGTTTCTTTTCCATTGAATATATTACCATTAACAGTTATAGCAGTTATTAGATTATTCAACATTATCCCATAGGCATCCTATAATGAAGATAAAAGATAGCTTAATATAAACTTGAGAAGAATTTATTTCTATATATATATATATATATATATATAATCTGAAAATTCGTAGCTTTATTTCATGAGAGCCAGTTTTCATATTGTCATTAATTGACACTGTTCTGGATTTATACTATGCCTGTGTTTGGTTAAAATGTTCAATGCCCTAAATACAATTTCAGATATCTATCTTCATTTTGAATATTAACTTTTTACCATATATGAGAATTCTAGCTACTAAGTGGGGCCTTTGCAGAGCAGCCGGGTTTGGCTTCGTTGGCTCAAGGCAGGATTGCCTCGGCACTCATGACTGCAAGAAGAAAATAAACAATAAATTTTGAAGAGTAAAAGAAAATTTCTTCTTTAAGTATTTAGAGGGCTTTTGCCTTTTCAGATTAGTGGAGAAAGGAGCAGCGGCAGCTGCTGCATGTTTTGAATGAGATTGATAGAGGCCAAAGAAGAGGAAAACGATTTTCTTGTCGGGGCCCCTTTTAAAAATTTTTTCGTTTTTGTCATGGTCTATAGCCTGAGCCCTGACTTAGTGATTTGACTGGGATTAACCCTATGACGTACACTTGTCATATATTGGACCCGTTCGTTGTATGATTAATTTTGAGATTGGACCAGTTTTTTGTACAACCCAACTCAGCATACCATACGTCTCTTTTGATTATGTCCTTGAGTGTGTGAAGGGTAATTAAATGGGGGATAAAAGTTCAACATACCCCTAATCACGTAATGCGATTGCCCAATTCTTTAATTAACTAACTTTAAATTATTGTAAAATTATTTAGGTTCATTTCCAATAGGAATTATAAATATATTCATATTATAAATGGAAGAAAATTGTAATTAAAAAAAAAAAGGGGGGGTATAATGATCGAGATCGATCATTACATGCAAACTAAAAAAAAAAAAAAAAAACCATTCATATACTTCTTTTTCATAGATATATGTTGCGAGCTCGTATTTTACTTGGGGAAGATTTTATTTCAAATTTAATTTTAAGAGATAAATATATATTTAGACAGAATCTAGACAAATTTCTAATGCTAATGAATAAAAAAAAAATATCTAGCCAAAGGTCTTAATTCTTAGCAGAATTTTATTGTAACGTACAATTGAAAAAGTTTACAGTAGTGTTTTCTTTTGAGTATACATATTTTTTACATGGAGATAATGAGCAGAAGATTGGACTTGTCATGGCACTTGAAAGCAACAGCACAGACTTGCTAACATAAGCGTGATGGCATCGTCAACTTTTAAGGGCTCAATTTTCTTGAACGGTGCCTAGACTCGCCATCTCTTTTGCTTTTTACCTTTTTTGTTGAAACAAGGCCCAGGATTGAGTTGCAGAGTTGGAGTAAGCTAGATGAGGAAAACGACCATTTATTTATAAGATTCTGCCTAAAACGAAGAGGCCAAAAATATGAGATGTTGCCAGTTTCTTTAAGGATCATTATGAGTTTGAATGCCCCAGATTGTCAATTCCTTTTTTTTTTTTCCCCACGTAATCTAGATTTTCTTGTTGAGCAAGGTTTCATTTCTAAATGATTACAATCTATATAGATATATTATATATACAATTGGGCTTTATTATTATTATTTTAATAGATACAATTATAATACAGTTTAAAAATCTACTGAGATTAGCTCAAAAATTTATTTCCACTACTCCTGCTAGCAATAAAGGAGAACAATTTATTTTTATTTTGTAGTTTTACCGAAATGAGAAAGACCACCGGCAGGTCAAGCTGGACAAATAACCCACCATTAGGCATATAAACATAAAACTTGGAAAGTAATTTTGAGATAGGGAAATTATGTCTTGTATACCTTTAATTTACTCTCTTATCAAACATACTACAATACTTTCAAGGTATATCAGTCATCCATCCTAAGTTGACAAAATATGTCTACCGTCCACTAAACCGTTATTTGCCGTTTAAATGTGATGATGTCAGATAGAGTAATCTGGTCTTTTTATATGAAAATAAGGGATACAAATGATAATTTAAGGGTATATAAGTGATAAAATGACAATTTAAGGATATACATGCAAGTGATAATTTTTCTTTACCTTAATTTGAGTTTCAAAGGCAAAATCGTTAATTTACTACAATTCCGTTATCTTTCAAACTGTAGCTAACAATTTAATGAACAGCAGACACGCTTTGTCAACTTAAAGTGAACGACTCATACACATTATAAGTATTGTAGTACGTTTGATAAAAATATATCTTAAGAATATACGAGTGATAATTTTCCTTTTGAGATATTCAATATTATTAAAAATAAAAAACTCGAAGAATCAAAATTATCAAGAAAAATATATAACTAACTGCATTTATTGTAACCAAATTGTAGGTAAGATCATATACATATACTCAATTTAATTAAGTCGAATGTATTTAAATTTCTATTCTATCTTACTAGACTTGTGTGCCGCAATGATAATTGTGGAGGCACACAGTTTTTAGTTTTTGATGTTGACTATCACACAGTTATCGATTTACTGGGATTTGCCTAGATCAAGATCATCCTGGCCTTTAGGCGGAATCATGTACATTTATAAGGCGGAGATATTTTTACCCTGCAATTTGTGTAAATTCATCTTATTTTTAAAAGTTATTTGTAAAAATTCACTTTACTCTTTACAATTTTAAATAGATAAAAAGTTTAACCAATTAATCAATTAGATTGCTTTTTTTCTTTTTTATCAAACCGCTAATGTTCCTTTAACATCACTGTAATTTAACTATTTTAACCTTAATAATCATATTAATAAAATAGTATGGATAAATCATTTTGAAAATATAAATTTTTGTATAAAAAATGGTGAAGTTAAAATAATTTGTAGGTATTTTGGCACTTCTATCATATAAGAGTAAAATAGTCAAGTTCAAATTGATCAGCACATGTTTTATTCATAAGATACCTTAATGGTTAAAGGTAATCAAGAATCAAATTAAATCACAAAAAGAATAATGAAGATTTCATTGGTTCATTGTAATTTAATGAGGATTTAATTGATTGCTCGTTAAAATTTCTTCTTTATTTGAAATTGTTAAAAATATTGTGAATTTTTATAATTATATTTTTTAAATGGGGGATAATTATACATAAAAAAAAAATTCCTTTCAAACCCATTTTATGTTAAGCCTCCTTATTTTTTACACAAATTTTCGACAGTCTACTAAATTTGATGGTTTGTTCATTATATAACCCGTGTTGTTGGCCTTCTTCAATTTTATAAATTGTGTATTAATTAGAGTCGAGTGGAGTCAAGTTTATAAACCTACTTTAATTTCACAATGCTAAGCCAAAGGATATATGTTATTGTACTTCAATGGCATTTTTATTATTATGAAAGTACAACGTATTCTTAAATACATAATTATAGTGCATTAAAAATGATCTGAGCACGTGGTAAAGTATGGACAAGAGAAACTTTGATAGATTTATAATAATATAAGGTTTGAGATGTATAAAATATAATGGTGTTGGTGGTATAAAGATAAAAGGGAACCGAGGAAGATGTCGCGGCGAAAAGCCGGTGACCATGTTGTGGTGTGCTCACGATAACCGTTAAAATCATCGCCCCATGCATTGCATGTTTGTCGGCCGTTCATTTTTCTTTTTCATTAATCTAACTTGTTAATTATTTTTAAATTTCAATCATTATTCCATAACCACGTTTTACAGATAAACTTTCATCATGCATGTCACCCATTTTGCTTCATTGTGGCCGACCAATTTGTATTAGAGTGGACAAATTTAATTTTATTGAAAATGTTCATTAATTTTTTCTAATTTTTGTGGATGTAATTTGACAAATTTAGTCGATTGCGACCAACTATCGTCTTAGTATCAAAATGATGAATAATATGAATATTTTTTAAGGCCGGTGAATACTTTCACCCCTCAAATCGTGTGCAAACACACCCTACACTTTAAAAAATTAATAATAAAAAGGTCATATTTCATTAGAATCTCGATAAATTGATAACATCAATTAAATAATAATTTTTATCGGTCCCAATTTAGGACCAGCATGATAAATTAATAATTCAATTAATTTATAAGATAATAGTTTTTGTAAATCTTATTTTCCTATAGGAACCATTAAAATATAAATTAATAATTACACTCTTTAATAAAATATGTTTTCTATCTTTGTTGCTTCTTGAAATTGATTTGGAATTGGATCTCATCTCTAACTCTTTTTGTAATGCGAAATTCTAGTTTGCATTGTTATTTCGCAACAAGCGCGCGATGGGTTCCATATGTCACCTTTAATATAGAATTTTTTTTAATAATAATCTAATTACTACCAATATAAGACAACACACTATTATTCAAATAAAATATAATAAAAGCTAAATAAAGGTAAATAAATACTATAAACGTGGTCCTATTTTAAAAAAAATAAGGAATTTGTTCATAAATTAATAATTTGTTAATTTATCAATATATTAATATTCGCTAAATTAATAGATTTTTCATGGTCCTAATGCAATTAGTTTATCGATGTTTTATTGTATTTTTAACTATTTCAAATTAAAATTAAATTTGAACAATTAACCAACTAAATCCGCATTAAAATGATTATTGAACTTCAATTAAACTAACAAAATATATTTGTAACCTGATATATCACGAAATTTACTCGCTAGAAAATTTATGTTATTTATTTCATGAAATTTATTGACCTTGAGAAGGATCATATTGATTAATTATTTATATTTTTTCTATTGTAATAAAAAAATAATGTAAATTTTTATAAATAAATTTTTAAAATGTAATGGATTTGCCCAATTTTTAGGGTAGAAATATCCCCAAATTCCCCCCATATTTAATTATCATATTAGTTGAGATTAAAAAAATTATATTAAGGAGATATTATTTTAGTCACAACCTTGAGAAAGTGGTGGACAGTGGCACGTGCATCAACTCTTAAAAGGATGATTAGGCGACAAGAAATTTAACTAATTAAAAATAAAACATGTGAGCTTAAACTCCGTGTGAGTTTGGATAAAATTAACTAATTAAGAACTCGTGCCATTGACCAATCGAAGCCAAGGAACGGCAGTGGCAATTGCTGTAATTTTTTATTCCGACAAAGATTCTGACCACAACATGATGTAATGGGCGGTTGGGACTCGGGCGTCCGGATAATTTTTTTTTTTTTTAAGAAGAAAAAAGAGAAATTCATCTTTTGTTAAAATTGACCTTTCGAATTTGGTATTCAACATGTTAAAAGTTCTTATTCTATAAGTTAATTGGGAAGCCTTGGAGTTCTTTGAAAATCTGGTAATATTTTACAATGCATAAATGTTAGGATCATTTATAAATTTATCATGTGAATTATTTATATAAAATTGAATTTGAATTTGAATTAATATAGCTCATGCATACATAGTAATGATCTTCTCACATTTTTTTTTACAAATTTTATTTTTTTACTATAAACCAAATTTATTTATTACACATCTTAGATATTGCGTTGCATAATCTATGAGTTCGAATAAAAACTAAAAAATTTAAAAACTTTAATGAAATGTGAGACTGAATGGTAGACCCAGAGAAATCAATTCACTTCTCATCATATATAACAAATCACTTGCCATTAAAAATCTTGGTTTAATGGTGAACTTACAGCCTCAACTTTGTAAATGACATAAGTTCGAATCTATACCGATACCCAAACATCTCCTCTCGTAAATGTGATTTAAAAGAATAATATTAGGGATCTCAATATTTACGTCTTAATTTGAACCTCAATGCTGTGTGTCACTCATTTACTGGATAATGAATTTTATAATTACTAAAACTACTTAACCACCATTAAATAACTGAATGCCACATTAATTAAGACTCAAATTAAAACTCATACGTTGAATATCTAACATTGCTCGTTAAAAATTCTCCTAAATTTATAAAGTAGAGTTCCGATTGTTAAAAGGGAAATTATCCTCACTCACCAATAACTACATCCTTTAAAATTTTTTTAAGAGATGGTCGCGTGATCGATCCGATCGACCAATCCCCACCCCATCTCATGTTTGAGGAACAAAATTAACTGCATGTACGTACTCGAGCAAAAACAGAGACATTAATTAAAAATTGAGTCAGAGTTGAGCAAAAACAGAGACATTAATTAAAAATTGAGTCAGAGTTAAGGAGGCGTTGGCAAATTAGGGGGAGAGAAGTGTCGCAGCATGTGTGGATTTTGCTGTTGCTTGGTCTCCTCACTTCGACCCATTTTATCCTGTTCGGCACGCAGCAAAATCTGCTTTTTCACTTTTTCTTTTATTTCTCTTTGCACCAAAAGGGCAAAAAGCAAAATCTGAGTCTGAGGCAAGCACGACTTTTTGAAATCAGAACCCCCAAAACTCCACACACTCTCTCCTCTTTCATGAGCCGTTAAAAGCATATACGACGTGACGGCTTTTCTCAGCTTTTGTTTCCACTTACATGCTTACACCTGCCGCTTGCTGACGTCATCCAAACGCTGACGGCCCATTTTTTTTTTATTTTCTTTCTTTATAATTTTAATCTTGGGCTTTAGGTACGATTTGTCGTTTTCAAAAAACAAAAAACACAACAACGACAGCCAGCACCACTTCTCCTATTTCTGCCTTGCGTCTGCCTCAGCTGCTTCGGCTGCTGCATTATTTAAAGTAAAGGTTGGATTCTTATAAAATCTTCAAAGGGGGCGGGGGGCTTCAATATTAATGCCAAATATTGCTGTTGCTTTTAAGAATTTGGAAGAAATTAATTTATTACAATTTATTTTTTAGTTGCTATCAGTTCATCAAAGCCCTGGTTGGCGTATCGGTATTGGGATCTGACGGTGCTTTTGTCTCTCCTTGTGTTTCCAATATTATTATTATTATTATTATTATTATTATTATTGTGTGTGTACAGGTTTTGTTTTGGTGCTTTGCATTGCACGTATTAGCTAATATTGTAATTTCAATTAATGAAGTGAGAATTGTCTGACAAACAAATGTATTGTCTCAGAAACTATGTCGAAAAAATCTATAAAAAAAAAAAATTAAAGATTATATTATATATCTGAACAATTATACCCAACATCAAGGTCAATGCCAAATCTATCTAATGTATCAATCTTTGAGGAAAAAAAAAAGGAAAAAAGAGTTGTTTCATTTTTAAAGAATATTATCCTATACGATGCGTCATTAGAACAAGCATTCGAATAGGGGTGGGCATTTTATCCGATCCGATTAAAAAATAATTAGTTTAAGATCGGATCGAATTGAGAAAAATATCCGATCGGATTAATTTTTACCAATCTGATCGGATTGTAATCGGATCTGGTCAAACCCGATCTGATCCGAACATCCGATCGGATTGGCTTAAAAAAATTAAATATTTAAAAACAAAATGAAACACACACACACACGACACAATCACACATCTGACACTCCACTCTCTTATTCTCACGCTTTCACTCTCTTTTTCTCTAGTTTTCAATTCTCAACAGCCTCACGATTTCTCCTCACACACACACATCACAAAAGCGAAACGGCTGGTAGCACACGACCAGTCCAATGACGCAGACCGCAGTCACTACCGATCGGATCTGTTGCTCTGCGATCGGATCTGCTGCTCCGTGCCTCCACCAAGCTCTTTCAAGCTCCACTCCAACCCGACAACCCGAATTTTATCTTCCAACCAGGCAATCCAAATTTTTGTCTTTTGAAGTTTTGATGGTATATATTAATTTTAATGTAAATTTTCTGTTATGCAGCTGTTTTAGTTGGGCTTTTTCAATCTTTGCTTTTTTGCTTTTTTTTTTCTTATACAATAAAAATATGTGGAGTAATTGTGATATTAATAATATATTATATGCATTGATGCCAGCATGGTGCTTCTTTTTTCAATCTTTGCTTTTTTACTTTTATTCTTTCTTCATAAAATAAAGGGAAATGATCACTGAACCACCTTTTTTTTTTTGTTATATGTATATCTAACCACCACAAAATTTTGACATGTTATTTGGACCACATTTGTTTTTAAACTTATATCAATTAACCATTTTAACACTAAAAATAACCATTTTACCCCTAAATGAATTAAAATACTATTTTATGCTACAAAATTTTAAAAAATAAAAAAATATAATTACAAAAATACCCATAAATTTAATAAAATAAATAAATCACAAAATCTAAGATGTTAATTTTTTATAATTATAATTTATTTAAAAATTATAATGTTAAATTTTTTAATTTTTTTGTAATAATAATTTCATTTAATCCTTGTAATTAAACTAAGTATTTACAAAAATTAACATGAAGAGAAATGCTCCCTATAATTATTATAAACTTTCCTATAATTAAAATTAAGAAACTTCCCTATACAAATTAAATGAAATTATAACTACAAAAAATTAAAATGATAATTTTAAAATGAAATTATAATTATAAAAAATTAACATCTTTGGATTTTGAGATTTATTTGTTTTATCAAATTTAGAAGTAATCTTGTATCATAATTTTTTATTTTTTAAAATTTTGTAGAATAAAATAGTCTTATAATTTATTTGGGGGTAAAATAGTTATTTTTTGTTGATTGATACAAATTTAAAAACAAAGGTAGTCCAAAAAATATATCAAAATTTTGTGGTGGTTAGATGTACATATGACAAAAGAAATGTAGTGCAATGATGATTTCCCTAAAATAAAAATACGTGGAGGAATTGTGTTAGTAATAATATATGCATTGATGCTAGCATTTTGCTTCTTCTGTATCGATTATCAAATGCTTGGGCATGGTTTTGTTGTCAAGTCTCATTTTTTAAAATGGGAATGTTTCTTCAATCGAACCCGATCCGATCCGAGCATACTCGGATCAGATCGGGTTACAAGTTCGGATTAAGTTTGAATGAATTTTTTCTCAATCCAATCAACCCAAAATTCGATCAGGTTGATCCGAATCCGATTTTGCCTAACCCTACATTCGAGCTGTTTCATGATACATAAACATTACATATAATTTTAGAGTAACATTACTGTAACAAACTTTTATATAAATTATTTTTAGATAGATGTGGCATAATGTGATTAGTTGAATGAAAAACACCACATCAGTTTGTTCAAGAATTCGTAACTATAGCATTACTCGTAATCTTGACATATAGTCATGGACAAAGGAATGTAGCAACCATTTGCATCCTCAATAAATCAAGAGCAACCAACAGTCATATTTATGAAACAGTAATGTTAGTCTTCCCAAAAGTTTATCCATAAAATACATTTCAAATGATGTAGTTTTTGTCATGTTCATGCAATGAATAATTGTTTGGGGTAGGAATTTTGTTAGGCCACGTGTCACAAGGATAGACTCTTTCTTGACTGAAATAAAGTTGGGCTTGATTGAAAATTCGGGCTTAATGGTCTACAATCCACCCTACTTTGCTGTGTGGTTTGGAGAGTAAATTCCAAAAGCACATTTAGGCATTTGTATGGCATAAATAACTCATGTTGTAATTTTGACTATGGCTGTTGTTTCGTTGAGTAGTGAATTTAAGTTCAAATAATAATGGCACATGTTGTGAATAATTATGTGGGAGTAGAGTACACCAATGAATAATGGAGAACTAGTAACTTCATATTAATCTTCTAAGATTGTTATAGCTTAGAAAGTGTAATTAGAGAAAGTGTGAGAAAATGAAATATTTTTGGAAAATGAATATGGAAATATGTTTGGAAATTGTTTTACGAAATGTTTTTGGAAGAATTTTAAAAATGTTTTCTCATAAATTATTTTTGGGAAACGTTTTCAGACTGATTTAAAAATGCTTTTTTTTTTCTAGAAAAATTAGTTTTGGAAACGCTCTGAATTTACTTTTAATTCTCCCTTAGATTACTTAACTAAAAAGATGGGTGCTTGAAATGCTATTTATACACTTTATTTATTCTTTTATATTTATTTGTATGTATGTTTGCATTAAAATTTCATACATACTTAGCCTTTTTTGTTGATAATTTCATATATTAATTGTTAACCATGCCTATTGACTTTCACCTTTACATTGATTTGCATGCATTAAATTTCATACAAGCTTAACCATTTTTGTTAAAAAATTTAATAAGCATTATATTAATAGTTAACCATGTCTATTGACTTTCACCTTTGCACTGCTTTGCATGCATGCTTGCATTATAGTTCATGCATGCTTAGACATTTTTATTAATAATTTTATAAGTATTGTATTAATTATTAACCATGTTCATTGAGTTTTAACAAGATTTACTGTTTTAGACTAAACTTATTTTTTTAGAACGATTGATTCTCCACTAGCTCGTTTTATCAGGCATTCTGTTATGGCTAAGGTCCTCCAAGTACACTTAGCTGTTCTTTGGTGTATCTATACCTTCTAAACAATATCCCACAATTGTTGCCCCAACACAGTGATTTGCATCCACCATAAATTACGTAGCTTATGGATTGGACTGGGCCTTTGGACCTAGGATCTATTTTTTTGTAGTAGGAATAATACATCACATGAAACTTTTTTTGAAATATATATGTATAGAATATCTACCACTCTTATTTTTCTAAATGTAACTATAGGTAAACCTATTATGGGCTTACAAGGGCGGAAGCCCTTCTATACTCTGAAAGCTTTCAAGTACCCCTCCAAATCATAATTTTGGTTTATCTATTTAGAGCAATAGTCTAGGTCTAGCCTTCTTTTAATTTTTTTTTTCTTACTCTTCATCAGTTTCTCGAATAATGTGAATTCAAGAAACAGAATTCTAAAATAACTAAGCTACTTGGTAGAAAGAGAAAAGGCATGAGAGTGTCGTTCATTGTAATTATATTGAAACAATAACAATAAATTTAATATTGTTAGCAACTCGTTATATTAGTTGAGTTTGTGAGGATCTCCTCGCTTCAACCTTGAAGTCAAAGGTTCCATAATTGAGTTGATGGGCACATCCCGACCTCAATCTCTTATTTTATTTTTTTTAACAGTGATTACACACCAATTACTGACTATATATCAGACGTTTACAAACTGTTATTTCAGCAGACAAATGTACTGGGATTACAATATTACATTAAATCTATGAAACACTTTGCCCAGATAAACAAATACAAACAAATAACCCTCACTAATTGAGGGATGCATATCTCCACTAGGGGTGGTAAACGAATAAACGAATCAAATTCGAATCGAATCGTAAATGAATTGGGTCAAAATTCTACAATTTGGATTTGATTCGTTTATTAAACGAATTGAAATCTCAGGATTCGGATTCGATTCATTTATTAAACGAATATTCGGTTCGATTCATTTAATTCGTTTACTATTCATTTATTCGAATCCATAACGAATCGAATTTAATCTAGATTCGTTTACAATTCGTTTAGAAAAATATAATTAATAAACAAAATTAAGCAAAATAAAATATAAAAGGGCAATAAATTTAACATCATACAAAATACAAATAATCCAAACCATATTCTAAGATTAAATATACAGTCATCCAAATACCAAATACCAAATTCTTATCAATTAACAATAATTAAAATTCAAATTATAAACCAAGGTGATTTCTTTAATTCTCTTCATTTTGTCTTTGACACCTTGAAAACAAGAATCCTACACTAAAAAATAAATAAAATGATATTAATTTGCCGCAACACTAAAAATAGTCACTGTAATATTCCAAAATATCAAATATATAGCAAACTTATAAAATTGTTAAAGAAATAATAATTAAATCTACAAAGTCAAGAAAAATAAGTAAGATAAAACTTTACCAAACACACTCCCACATTAAATCATTTAGAGGCACTTTTTTTTTTTGTTTACAAGAGTAATGTTTAGCCCAAAACCCATAGCTCAAAAAAAAAAAAAAAAACAAAAAGAATTGGAGCATACCCCAGTGTTTGTAAACAATCAGCCTTTCCATTTTCGGAATAAATAAGTAGCACCTTTATTTTGTCAAATCTATTGTAATTTGTATGGCTTCTTGATGAAAGAATAAAGATGAGACTTGAGATAACAACCTGAGAGATGAAGAGAAGAAAGAAAGAAAGAGTGAAATGATGAAATGAAAAAATTAGGGCATGCTGCCCTAATTCTTGCTTCACCTATGGCTTAACTTATTATCGTAAAAAATTACTATATTAACCTTCAAGTTTTAAAAAATTTTCAAACAAATTTAAGGACAAATGAGTAATTTAATTAAACGAATAAACCGTATTCGATTCGTTTATAACCCATTTATTAAACGAATCCTAAACGAATAAACAAATCAATGTCCTCAAACCCGGATTCGATTCGTTTAATTAGCGAATCGAATCGAATTCACCCATTTATTAAAATAATCAATTTTTTCAAACCCAAACCCATTTAATTCGTATTGAATCGAATAGAATAAACGAATCCTAACCCAAATTGCCACCCATCTCCACTCATATTCGCTAGAGAGAAGGATAATTTACAGATTAATTTCATTCAATCATACTTAATTGTGGAAATTTTTTAAATTCTAACATAGCTGGACTCGAACCGCCTTGGTTCACCAATGAGCTTGCTACAAGCCCATTGTCGACCTCAATCTCTAGATTGAGGGTTAGAGTATTCCCGTATGTGTGGATTGTGGAGTATATTTATTTATTATTTTTCTTTAGATTTCTCAGCTTGACTTCAAGTTTGATGCAATATTGAGGCAGGCCCCTATAGGTATTTTGGCTATATTTTATCACCATTCGTATGGCGCTATCTAATATAATATTAAAAAAATTAAAAAAAATTAAAAAATAATGAAAATAATGAATTTATTATTTAAACGTTTTCACAATGTGAAAATCAATATATGTAAGACAATTGTAAATGTGTTTTCTAAGAAAAAAAAATTACTTTGGGCAGCTGCTAAGTTATATACTATGTAATTTATAATTCACCCCATCTAATTATATGATAACCAACAACTCAGTCGTATAAAAAAATTAATTTTGAATTGATGCAAGTTACATATGATGATGATAAAGTTTCTTTACAAACATTCCTGGAACCTACATTTGGTTTCTTAATCAGTTTTTTAAATTCTTCTGAATTTTGATGCAACTATATATATATATATATATATATATATATATATATATATATATATATATATATATTTGACCTATAATAATACAGTTAAACACAATTAGTTTAGTTTAGAATTAAATTTTTTTTTAATAATATCCTCCTAAACCTAGTTAAAATCCCAAAACCCTGGGAACCCACTACTCAATTTTGAGTCTTTTGTGAAATGAATGGGTTCAGGCTTTCCATGGCCGAAAGGGCATGCTTTATATATATATATATATATATATATATATATATATATATATATCTATCATGGGTCTTGGTGCTGGCCCTGGATCCTGATAGAATGAAGGTGAAGATTAGACAATGTGCTGTCTGTATCCATTTCCACTTTTAACTTTAAATTTATTTTGCCTTTTCGATTCTCTCATATCAACGTTCTAGCCAAAAGCCAAACACAACTACATGCGATGATAAAGAGCTCGCAGCCACGTCATACTCACGTGACTGTTTCATCACCACCGACCTTTGTCTATTTCCCGGGAGCACCAACTTAATTTAATCATACGCAATGTACGGGTGTTCAGAATTCGATCCGATCCACTTAATTCATCTGATTTATAAAAATTCGATCCGTAAATTTCAATCCGTGGATTAATGGATTAGATTGGATTAAAATTTTATAAATTCGTAGTCGGTGGATTGGATATAGATTTATTTCTGTAAATCGGTAAAAATCCGCGAATTCACAAAAAAATAAAAATATTTATTTAATTAAAAAATAATACTTATAAATGTGACATTACTGCTTATTAATAAATAAATAAGTTCAAATATAGTTACATTAACATCATATTATATTTTATCTGATAATAATATAAAATAAAAAATAATTAAATAAACAAATATAGTTTCCTAAACAGTAATAAAAAATCATAATCCAAAACATTTAGCATTAGTAGTCATATTCTTGATCTACATTGGTGCTCACTATGTACAAGAATAATGGAGGCACGATTTATGTTCAACTCCGATAATCCTTGATGAAGCAATAGATGAGATTGAGCATATTGAGACATGTAAATGCAACAGCTTAACTTTAATTGTATTTATTGAATATTGTTTAACTTTATATTGTTATTCTATTTTTAAAATATTGACATTTTCTTTTGTCTTACACATACATAGTTCATACCTCAATTTTTGGATTAGTAGATTTTAGTATTAATAAAATCCATCAGGATAGACTAATAATCACTAAATATTAAAAAATAATTTTCATTATATATGTTGTTTTATTAATTATACTTATTGTAATATTTTATTTATATCATATGATATTTATTTATTATTTTTATCTTATTATTATATTTATATTTATATATATATTTGGGTTGTTATAATTAAATGGTATAATAGTCATTTATCAAATTAAGGGGGTTTGTGTAATCATTTATGAAACTGAGGAGGTTTAGGTAACCATTTAAGTAAACCTTGAAGGTGTAGGTGGCTATTTCCCTTTTTATTAAATAAAATATTTTTATTTGTTATTTATTTCAAGGGTCCAGCTAAGTTACAACAATTGTAACTTATATCTCACACAAAAGCATGCGGGGTCCACTGTTATGTTACAAGTTTTTGCATGCTTTTGTGTAGGTTGTAAGTTACAATTGTTGTAACTTAGCAAAACCCTTATTTCAATTATGTTTATTTTTGTTCAAGCTAAAATACGAGATACAAATTGGAGGTGGATATTTTAATAGATCATCCAAGCTCTCAAGTTTCAACTTTTGTATATATTTAAATTCATAATTTTAGATAATTTTCATATATTGATCTAAATAAATGAGAATTTTCTTTTCGGTGTGTTATATTTTAAACCATTGAATTATTATTCTAACTTTATGTAAATAATTAATTTATTTAAATCTCATTCAATTTTGAATTTGATCGGTAGTAAAATTATTTTTATATTAGGTTTTTTTATTTAATTAATTCGTAAATTTGACAGAATTAAAAATTTTTAATCCGCTAAATGGTGGATTGGATATAGATTGAGTCAAATTCGCATCTGATTCGCAGTCGTATGGATTGGATTTGGATTGAATTCACCAATCCGTGAATTGAAAATTTATTATCAGTAAAATCGTAGATCGGATATGAATTGATGTCTAATTCGCAAAATCCAATCCGCGTACACCCCTAGCAACCAATAAACCTTGTACTGTTAATTAACTTTTTAATCCTCGTGCACTACCATTTTTTAAGGGTTTTAAGTTGGGACCAGTATTCTTGATTTAATTTTCTCGATAAATATACACAAATGATTAGTAGTTAAGAGTGATTCACGATTTTTTTTTTAAATTTAAATCAAGAAAGAATCTTAATTCTTTAAGTCAAGCTTTAGTTTTATAAAGTAATAAAAAAAAAGGGAGCTGCTAAGTTACACTTTGGTGTAAGTTACTCCTCTCACATGAACAGTACCTCAGGTACTGTTTATGCACTGTTCATATGAGGGGAGTAAGTTACTTTTGATGTAACTTAGGAAAATCCATAAAAAAAAAATGAAAACGCAACCAAAAAAAAAAAAAATTAGAATCCGAATTGCCACGCTCATCGGTATTATTTGGCATCATCTATATCAAGATATTTGTACATCAATCTCTGGTCTCTCCCTCTTAATTTATGACTTATGACCACATAAATTTATTTATACAAGGGTAATGATTGAGATCATATCATTTAAGTCCCACTTTGAGTCCCAACTGATGTGTGTCACTCATTTATTGGATGATAAATTTTATAGTTTATAAAATTAATTAAGCACCCTTCAATGGATGAATGACACATCAGTTACGATTCAAAGTGAGACTTAAATATTAGGATACCTATCGTTACTCTTTATACAATAGCATATTATGAATTATGTTGTTTTAGCGTCTGTTTAAATCAAATGAGTATTGCCATATTACTACTACTACTACCACCACCTAGGCGAATGAAACCATTCAAGGTAAAAGAGTCTTTAGGCCATTGGATGCTCACCTATAAGTTGATGATATGTAAGTTATTAATGAGTAATGATATTTGACCCCCCTCAAATTATCTCACCGATCTCTATTTTTTAAATTTTCTTATTATTTTCTAAAATTGCCCTTATTAAAAAAAATCATTATTCTTATTTCATTTTTATTCTCTCTCTCCCTCTCTCACCCCCTTCCCACCCCTTTCCCCTCTCTAGCCTGACTATCACCCTCCACCACCTATTTTCATCAATAAGAAGTTCATCATTATCACCATCACCGCCAACCATTCATTTCTTCATTATTTTTTTCATCGCCTCCACCAAGATATGATGAGTTTGAATAGTGGGTTTTGTTAAATTTTATGAACAATTAGTGATTTTATTGTTATTTATTATATTAGTTTTGATTTTGTGTGATAGTTTATATTTTATTTAATTTTATTTTGGGATTTGATTAGGAGTTAATATTTTATTCAATTTTCAATCAATTAAAAAAATGATAGAGATGTGAGAGATGAGAAATTAATCTATCGAGAGCTTGGGAGAAAAGAAAACATATTTATTTTTTAATATTTTTTTCAATATTTTTTTTCAATAAAGACAATTCTAGAATAAATATTATTAATTGAAAAGTGAGGGTTAATGAGATAAATTGAGTGTGGTCAAATATCAACACCACTATCAATAAGGGCTAAATGGCCTACCCAACCCCGGGCCAGGCCAGGCTCAGCCCAGCCCAACTAAAAAGTTCAAAGCTGCTTATGGGCCGAAAGTAAAGTGGACATGATGAGTTTTGCCCAAGAAAATATCTTTGGACTCCAATTTTGGAACATCCAAAAATTAATATCTTTAGTTGGCACGTCTGAATTGCCTTTTACGAATAAAATTAGAACCCAATGTCACGAAAATCACAATCACATTCACTTTCGGAGCCCACAACAGTGTGACATCAAGGTAGCGTTTATTTTTTGGATTGAAATGAGAATTTTGAGAAGTGAAAATTTGGGATTAGGAGTGTGGAGTGGGAGCAGGTTGTTTACTTACACTAGAATGAGAGTATGAAATCGAAATCAGAATCCAATAATATGTTTACTTTGTCTTGAATTTGGAGTAAATGATTTCAAATTACAGTTTTACCCTTATTTAAAGAATTGTAGTTTTTAATTATAAAATTAATAAAAATTATATTTGAAAAATAAAATATTTATTTTATTATATTTATAAATTAATAATAATTATTAATATTCTTAATTATGTAAATTATAATTTTTTTTATTAATTTTAATTTTATTTATGTAAATTAAAAATTATTGATAAGAACACACAAATGAAACATTATTATTAATAATATAGTACTAAATTAATATTTTCTTAGAAGAAACTATTTATTATTATTAATTATTAATATTAAATAAATATAATACTATTATTTTTAATAAATATATTTCTATTATTATTATTATTATTATTATTATTATTTAACTTAGAATCAATGTAAATTATTATTTTTAACTAAGTATAATAATATTATATTCAAATAAGTTTAATATTATTATTAATTTATGTAATTTTATAAAATAATATAATAATATTATTTAAATAAATATGATATTATTTATTTTATTTTATTAAATTTAATTATATTAAATTTAAATTAAAAAAAATGTAAAAAAGAAAGGGAATCCACTCCCACTCCCCATGGGAGTGAGACCACTCTAAAAATGGGTGGAATTCCCACTCCCCCCTTAAAAAGTGTAAGTAAACGCTAAAATGGGAAGAATTCACGCTCCCCAATCTAACTCCAACAAATAAACACACCTCAAGTGTAGCCCGTAGGATCCTTATGAGCCTCTTAGCAGGAAATGGACCACAGCCTAGTCAAATCCGACAAGAATATATAGTTGGCTCCACGCATGAAGCTAAGCCGATTATTACAACTAAATAACAAATGATTGCCTAAACCAGTGAAAAAAAAATCCACTTTTTCCCCTAAATTCAACAATGTAACATCACAGTCTAAAAACAATCATAAGTTACAAACATTCACTATGTGCAACTCTAAATCTGGTGTATAACTAACACAAACAGGAAAGTTTCTAGCGCCAGATTATGCCTGATTGCTATAAGTTATCATGATTATGCCTTGTGTTACCCGGAAAAACCTTCGACTGAAGCAGACCTGATGAGTATCCTATTGCCGAGAAATTGGCGGTGCCACTGGCATTGAGGATGGCTGACTATAGAAATTACCATCAGAACCCTGAAAGCTCTGGTAAAGATTTGTTGGAGGTGTCCCAAAGGGAGACATGCCTGTCACTGGGGCCCCAACAGCCAGATAACCAGGTACACTAGGGGGTTGTTGGGTCAGGTTATAGCTAAATTGCGAGCTAGTCATTGGTCCGGCATTCTGGATATATGGGGGCATCTGATATGGTGGCATAGGCGGTAGTGGTGGCATTGGTGGAGGAGATGATGGTGGTGGAGGAGGCGGGTCATTTGGAGTTAATTGTGGATTAGTAGTTGTTATATTTTGCTGAAGAGAGTTAGGGTGCGGGAAAGGAGGAGCTGGTGATTGTTGGGTATTCTGAGGAGGTGCATAAGACTGGTCATTCTCAAGCTTAGGCCTCTTTTCCGGAGGGAAATCACTGGTAGCTTCTTTACCTGAATTACCAATGACACCCTCAGATGCCAAAGAGGAGAGGACATAAGAGAGCATCTGGGCTGATGACGTTGAAGCAGTCAGCTTTGCTGCCACTGCAGCAGCTGCAGATTTCCTGGGGTCTTCCTCATTGTGGCCGGACTTCTCTGGAAAAGACGCCTGTCGAGCATACATCACAGGAGCTGACTGCTCCCTATCCCCTGGTATAAATCCTGGAGGTGCCATTGAGGTATGAACTTCTTTTGAGTTCTGCTCAGCTACCAACTGTGCATGGTTACCACTTAGTAACTGCCGGCAAATGTTATCTGCCTGCTCTGACCGGGACTGTGCCACCTGGTAAACAAAAAACAGTGATGAAGATTTCCATGTGCTTAATATTGTACAATGAACAAATCCATGCTCTAAAAATCTTAAAGGTCTACAAAATTCTGCACATTCATAAAAGACTTTAGAGGCAGGAAAGACTCAAGTGTGTGGAAAATGCAATGTTCAAACATAGTCAGCATTAGGCTCAGTGGTCAGAACTCATGCTCTCACACAGTCCCCATATTGCAATATGGGAACTTAATTCCTCCCTCAATTAAGTGGAGGCAGTCTTCTCCCTCACGAAAAGAGAGTGGAGTAGACGTCCCTAGAATATTGTGAGGGCAAAAATCTGGGCAATTCTTTGATTGTAAATATCAGTAACATCTAATGTAATACCCGTTGTGTCAACATTCAACATTCAAGGCAAGACACAAATCTTCTCACTCTCCCACCATACCATAAACCTCAACCTTACATACTAGTCCCAGAAGTTGTTTGATTGTAAATATCAGTAATATCTTATGTAATATCAGTTATAGTCTAATTGTAATATCCGTGCCCCAAAAAAAAAAAAAGTCAGCATTCAAGGCAAGACACAAATCTTCTCTCTCTCCCACCAGATCATAAACCTCAATCTTACACTGAAAACTTCAAAAACTTGTTACTCGTACAGGCTAAACCAAAATGAGGGTGATATAAAAAGTAAGAAAAAAAAAGTGGGACACAAATGCAAGAGATGCCATGAAACTAATCAAATTTGGCCATACGACTCTTTCTTGGGCTATATGTTTCAAGCAAGCACCCAGTTTAAAGCTTTTTCTTGGTATATTTAAAAAGGAAACATTAATGAAAGCATTTACATTTATAGATTTATTTGGAATAAAAGCCATATTTCAATTAATTTCTTTACAGGTGTAAATGCACATCTGCTTGAGCATGTGAGTGTAGGAAAAACAAATATTTCCATGGTATTAGTTAGAATGGGAAACAATGACAAACCTGAAGCTCATTACGAATTTGAGCCAGCTTAGATTCCTGAAAAGATAAAAAAAAACTGTCAGCTTTACATTCAATCACAATTGCAAGCGATATTTGCAACCACTGAATAGTGTGGCCAACAGACCTGCTCCTGGAGAGCCTCCCTCAAATTAGACACAAGACTTGCTCTCCATGATTCCACAGATGTTAATTGCTCAATGCAACCCCTTAATATAGCATGCTGTCCCTGCAGCTCCTCCACAAATGCAGAATCATGCAGTTTTCCTGTGCAGAACAATGTTTTGTGAAGGAATGACATGATCAGATATGATAATATGAACAATTTGAGAAATCAATTAATGACACTACACTGACACATCCCAATCCTTGACTGTTATGTCCAGGCCCAGCTCACCAGAACACTAATTAAAAATTATAATCCTGAGGTTGATCAATGAAATCTTAAACAGTTGAAATCTCAGCTTAAGGAGGTCCATTCACAATGGACAGAGGGAAAGGTCTATTAGCTAAACAAATTTGCACTTCTCATCACATGTAGACTAAGGTGAATTCAAGACTATCCTTCAATGGGAAAAGATCAGAAGAAAGTAGTCTGAAGATACTAATGTGAATTTAAGAAAGTGTAGAGTTACACTTCTATACCTAGAAACACTAATTCAGACAATAATGCTAGTTCATGTAACATTACGAAAGCCTAACCTAAACAACAAAATATGTAAAATGTGTGCAAGCAAAGAAAATACAGATAAATCACAATGCACTATTATGAGAGACTTATTATGAGGTGAAAACATTTACATATATATTGTGGTTGTCGAAAGAAACCAAATGCAGGTACTACCTGAATGGATGTCACTACCAATTTCCTTCTCTACCTTCTCCATAGAGCTAATAGCATCCCTACATTTATTCAATATAACATCTTCATCCACCTGGCCACCGTAAACAACCTGATAACCTGAAACTATTTTCTCCACTGTATTTCCAATAGGCTGCTTCTGCTTGAAGGAAAGAAGATGAGAGATGGCATTAGTCCTCAAATTTTCAACAAGATCAAAAACCACTCAGTCAGAAAAGGGAAAAAAAAATTGAATTACCAATTTAAATCCTAGATGCTTCCCATTTCTATTGTGATTGTCTGGGTGCCTCCCAACAATCTCTTCTTTCAGTATTTGCCCCCGAGAACCAAAAACTTTCCTCTCTTCCCATATACCAATCTATGCGTACACAAGGTAAAAATGTAACCTTAAGCAATCAGTATTGATTCTATATAAAAGTAAGTATAAGATGAAACAACTGTGTGGCATCCTGAACGGGTCAAACATGTAACAGAGGATTGCAATTTGCGTAGAATAAGATTGAATGATAAACAATTTACTCTTCAATTAATGTCAACTATAACTACCATGATCTAGTTTGAACATCCTGATTCATTGTGACAACTCAGTGAGACATCAGTGATTATATACTTGCACATTCATCAATGATTCATCCTGACACCTCAATGAGGAAGGACGGACTTGAGAAAATACAGTTAACGTTTGTTGTGTAACATTTGGTGTGAAAGGATTGTAAAGAAATTAATTGGACTGAACAATTAGCTAGAAATATAAGGCAATAAATCTGAGGAATTTATTTCATGGAGATGAGGCTAATTTTATGTGCTTCTCATTGGAATTTCTTGTTATTTTGAATTTTATATTTGAGGATCCATTTTCATTCCCTGTTTTCTTTATGCCCCTCTCTTGCAACACATTAAGGTACTTGGGAGTCTTATGGACCAGAACATAAAAGCCATCAAAATGCGTACGGTGTTCTTTTACCTACTGCATTATATGCTTTTTACTTTATCTGCCCAATGTAAAACATTTTTAGAAAACCTCTAAAACAAGCCAAATAGTGCTGTCTAATAGAACATTCAGAACATTCATAATGATGCAATAATTAACTATCATTCAAGCATCCACCCTAAAAAATCGTCTTTTTGGCTCCAGATTTTTCCTTACACACAAAAATCCATATTTTAAAACTTCAAGTTAGATAGTTTCCGATATAATGTAAGATGATAACGGGTTATAAGATGATAACGGGTTATAAGATTCATCGTAGATTATACATTCCAATTTGAAAAATTAAGTAGATATAGAAAAAAGTATGCAATGTTAAGGTGAATATACCAGTCTTAGAGCAGCGTTTCTTCCGAACTCATCTCCATTTCGTATTACATCACGAAGAGCATCAGGAAGAACCTTCCAAAATTCACCAACAAACTCCGAACCTTTTCTCCTACTGTTCTGCAAAATATCATTTGCAAGATATAGAAAAGCCAATCTCTGGTCACGCGGAGAGCAATGAAATTGTCTGTCCCATGTTTCAACAACTTGCTTGGCTTTATTCATATGGAAAATACACCAATGTGACAAAGCTAACTCACATTAAGGATTGACCGTAAAAAGTGCAGAAGGAATCTCAATTTATGACAAACTTAAGCATGAATGAATATTTTGATGAAAGTAAAAATTATTGACAGTTAAAGCAAAATATTAGCATTTTCTGCCCAAAGTATGGAAGTACTAAAATTTTCCTAAACATTAAAAACACTAACACCACCAAGATAAAATCAAAACTACTCATAATTGCAATAAAAAAGGATACTTTCTATGCTAGCCTGTGAGTTGTTGAGCTTGGCTAGCTTTTCCACTAAAATCTGAGGATTAAATGTACTGCCCATGATTCTTAGAGTTGGCCCAATTACGGAAGCACAAGGCAGAACTTCGAAAGTGCTGGATCCTACGAAAGTAAGAAAACGCAGAGTAAATATGAGTACAATTCCGATTCCAATCAAGTATCCTCAATTAAGGTGTAGTTTAAATGTTATAAGGCATATTTTAGCACTATTAACACTAGGGTTTTTAATGTTCCTGAATTTCAACCATTACCATGCCAACAACATTATGCTTGCTATAGTTGCTCGCATAAATATGGATTTCAGCTGAGAGATATATAACACATATACGACATGGAAACAGTGTGAGAAACACTTCAGTAGTCACAGACTATGCCATCATAACGCCATATAAATGTTATAAGCTAGCATACATTTTCTAAATATCGAAATGTAACAACGCATTCCATCATCACTGAAAACTAAATTATTTGAGACTTAATAACCCACTAATGGGAAGTAAATGGTGACTGAGTGTAATAATAGATGACTATGATTAAAGAGAAGGGTCGTACTACAGTTTTTACTAGAAAAGGTTTCCTTTGATCAAACGCCACGTCAGTAAAATTCTTTAATGACAAAACACTAGTTAACATAAAGTGCATTCTATAAGCAGTAATTCACAGGATTTTGTGAATGTAAAACATTGCAGATGAGATATACACCATAAAAAGAAATGTAATAATTAAACGATCAAACAATAATGAAAAGAACAAAAACAGTACGTCAATGTTAGGGGACTCAGGTCAATCCCGAGACATTAATGCTTGAATTTCCCTTTTTTTCTTTTTTGAAATCCCAAATTGATTCCTCTAATTACTCAAAGCTTCTAGAGTACATGCTCCTCTCTCTCTCTCTCTCTGTCTCAAAACACACACACACACAGAGGCATTCTATCCAGAACTGCCAATATTTCTGCACATATTTGATTATGTTATAATTTCATATAATTAATTACGACTCTTAACTAAACCAAAGCATAAACCTAAAAATAATTTGGTTATAAGTGTCAACAAACACAACATTCTCAGAGCACAAGCGGTCGCAGCAGCAAAGGGCTACTCAAGAAATAGTCTTCAACAAAGAAAACAGATAATTACCAATGCAAAACCTTCAAAAAATAAATATATATTAAAAAAAAAATTAACAAGCTTCAGCCAGCAAGTAGATTGAGATCAACAAAGTTAAATTAAAAAAATGGAAATTTGTTATTAAAGAGAAATTCTTCAAATTGAGATTAGTCGGAGAAACAACCTGAGGCGAAAAAATAATGCGAGTGAGGCACGGAGAGAATCACCGGCCGGTGAGAATAGTAGGTAGCTCAAATAGTGTGTCCATGGCGGTGAGGACTTGGAGGGAATTAGGGATTTTCCGGGATGGTTTTTAAGGGGATGAAAGAGTCTTTGAGTTTAACTGTACGAACCGTAATTGTAAGAATCGGACTCTGCAACTGAAGTCTTTCTCTGTTCTGTTTTTATGTGAGATAAGAGAGAGAGAGAGAGAGACAGAGGTACAGAGTTGTTTTTATACAGGCACTTTTTTTTTTTCCTCTCCCCTTCCGAGTTTGGGTTGGCTTCTGGTTCTTGTCTTGGAGATTACACAGTACGGTGTCGTGACTTGCGAGTTGCGAATGTGGGGAAATTTTGGTCGAGTTACGAAATTGCCCTTCATGTAACGGATTTCGTCATGAGTGACACGTTCTGGTCAGGGCTCTGGCGCAGACAGAATCTATCTAATAGCGTAAAACTGTAATGATCCGTTTGCTTAACTCGAATCGGAATTAACTGAAAACATAACGAGTGGAATCAGAATAAATTAAATTATTATTAATGTGTTTAATTTATCTTAAAATTTATCTTGAAATCAAAATCGATCGAAATGAATTAAATTATTATAAATTATTAAAAAAAAATTTTAAGTAACTATTGTCATAATTATTATTTTATATTTTAATTATTGTGATTATTATTATTAATAATTATTGTATTATTATTATCATTAATATATTAATAATAATAATTAATTTTAATGTGTTTACTTTGTCTTGAAATCGGCATGGATTATCATATGTTATTAAAATGACTTTAGTTGATTATTGTCATTATTTATTATAATAATTGTGATTATGATTATTATTGTTTAAAATAATTGTTGTTAATAATAAAATTAATAACAACAACAATAATAATTAAAATAATAAAATTAATAAAAATTAATAATATTATATTAATATAATAATAATGACATTAATAAATAACAATAATGATGATGATGATGATTATTATTATTATTATTATTATTATTATATTAATAATAATAAATTAATAATAATAATAATAATATTATTATTATTAAATAATAAATTACCTATTTGTAAATATTACATAACTTTTATAGGGACAAACAACAATTGAGGGCAATTTGAGAATTATGAAAATTTAGTGAGGTAAAATAGAGAGTTTAATGAACGAGAACTTGATTCCCTACCCCATTAAATGCATATTCCTTAATCTCTAAAATATGTGGACCTTGTGTATTTTATTCTTATTTCTCATTCTATTTTAACAAGTAAACTGTAAACACTGTCAATCATTCTCATCTTGGATTTCAATAATAAATACAATCGAGTCCAAACGCGGTCGTTTCTACCCTGGAAGGATTTTTTATTTTTAATTATTAGGTTTGAATTTATTTATTGGGCTCATTAATTTTAATGCATGCAAAAATGCTGTTAATTTGTGGGCAGCGTGGTCTTAAAAGGGAAGTAGAATTAAATTGAATATCAAGCAAATGATTAGCCGGATTTGGAGTTTGATTTTATGCCAAATTAATCAGCCTAATTATTGGTACATGGTTTTCTCGTCATGTCTAGCATTTTAGAAATGATTGCTTCTTTCTAAACGAATTAATTGCATCAATTTACATCTTCTAAACTTTCTATACACAGAGAAAATGAATTAATTTTTAGCACTGCTCTTTAGACACACACATATATAATTCATTTTTTTCCCATTCCCATTGTTATAATTAAAATTAACTTACAATATTTATATGACATAGGTTGGAGCTCTCAACAATATTGAGGAGCACCAATTCGAGTAATCTTTCTACGAAAATATAGAATTGAGGTAGATAAAAAAGCACTTGACGTTAATTAATCAGTATATAACATCAAGTGCTTTTATAAACCAAAGATTATGGATATATACTCTTTAATATTATGTATAGTACAAGGAGTTGGATAATAAGCTCAACATATGATATATTCACAATTAAAGCAAAAAGAAAAAAAAATAGAAAAATAAACTCATGTTTGCAAGCTAATTAGCATAAATTCACAATTAATTAGATCCCAATACAAAAATCATATACAAATAAACTCCAAAGAATAAACTAAGGAGGTACCGACCAATTCAACTAAATAAATTTATTCAAATCTTTACATATCACATTTGTGTGTTTAAGCATAAATAATGTGATAGTCAACAATGTTGCTTTGTTATGAACTGTTACTTTTTGGGTTTTTAACATTATATTTTAAAATTGACATAAATTTTTATATCTATCTATACATATAGTGGCAATAATAATTCAAATAAATTACTTATAAAATATAATTCTTTGCCTGCTTTTAAAAGTTACTGTTAAAATAGAAAAAATTATGAGATAAACAATTTTTAAAAAATTTACTAAACATCATTTTTGCAAAACTTATTAAATGAACTACTTGTAGCGTCTCATTCACTTTCTCTCAAAGAAAAGGTTAATCATCATTCGGACTTTAAAAGAAGGGAGTCTCTCTCCTTTAGTTTTCCCTTTAGTTTTCAGAAAACTAAAGGCTTAAGAGTGAGTAGTGGAGTCTCTATGACTCACTAAGTCACCCCTGGTGGGTGGTTTTAGTTATTCTGTTAATTAATATTTCCTTTAATTCCAATTCCTTCTTAGTTTAAAGCTTTTAAAACATCAACAACTTTCCCAACCACCCTTTTAACTGCTACTATAAAAATGTAAAACAATGACGCATGGGTTATGACGGTTATTTTTAAAAACCGTCATTAAAATTTAATGACGGTTATTATGTGAACGGTCATAATATGTAACACTTATAATGACGGTTCTGTAACATAACGGTCATTAAATGTCATGTAAAATGTACGGTTTTTAAAAAAAAACCGTCATTAAAAGTAACTATTTTTAATGACGGTTTTTAAGTAAAACCGTCATTATATGTATAGTTAAAAAAAATATTATTTTTAATGACGGTTCTAAAAAATTGTCATTAAAAGTAATCATTTTTAATGACGGTTTTTAAATAAAACAGTCATTATATGTATAGTTAAAAAAATTATTTTTAATGATGGTTACAAAAAAACCGTCATTAAAATGAAAAATTTTTAATGACGGTTCTAAAAAAACCGTTATTAAAAGTCACCATTTTTAATGACGGTTTTTAAATAAAACCATCATTAGATATATAGTTCGAAAAATATTATTTTTAATGACGGTTACTAAAAAACTGTCATTAAAAGTCATTATTTTTAATGACGGTTTACAAAATAACGGTTATTATAGAGTGAAAAATATTTTGATTTTTAATGACGGTTCCTAAAACCGTCATGAAAAGGTTACATTTTTAACAACGGTTCCTAAAACTGTTTGATATTTTTTTTAAAAAAAAATAAACACAAAACCGGCCAATATATACTACGCAAAATCCCTAAAGCTATCATCCATTCAATTGTAAACACTAAAACCACACACGCTTGCAATCCCTCTCAAGCCGGCCTCAGCAGCACCGCACGTTGCCTGCACACGCAGCCTGTAGAGCGGCAGTCGAGCAAGGCAACACAGGGCCACCAGCAGCCCTTCTCTGTCACGCTCACACGCAGCCACAGGCCAGCCCCGGCAGCCCTCTCTGTCACGCTCACTGTCACTCTCTCTAGTCACCATCTCACCTCCAATCTCAGCTATTGCCGTCCATCTGGCCGTTCCATTGTGCCGGCCGCCGGAGATAGTAAGTTGATTAAAAGCCCTTTTGTGATTTTTTTTAATTACATGTGGTTTTGTTGATTTTTTATTGTTATTATTATTTTTGTTGGCCTTACATTCATGAGTTGTCTTTGGAGAAAAGAGGCATATGTCAATATTTTATGTAAGCTAATTCTTCTGTTTGATTCTTGGGCAGTTAGTGAGAAATTCAGATTTTTAGGCATGGACATGTATTTTTGTTTTTAAATTTCCATTTTTGCTCTGTCCTTTCATATTTGTTCATAATTCTTTTTTCCATGTAGTTTATAAATAGTAGAGGGAAATTATAATTAGGTTTCAACTTAATTTCATCTAAGAAATCGATCCCATGAAAATTAAGATAATTTGAATTCTTTATCCTTACTTTTTAACACTTTCACAAGGCTTTTTTATTGCTGGTTGTGCAGAAACACAACACCTGGAAGTGTCCAGATGCTATTTAGCTTTTGTTATGCAGTAAAAACAGCACCTGAAAGTTTCCAGGCACTGTTTTTACTGTTGTTTATGCAGAAACACAGCACTTGAAAGCTGTTTAGCTGCTGTTATGCAGTAAAAACAGCAGCTGAAAGTTTCTAGTTTCTGTTTTTACTGCTATTCATGCAAAAACACAGCACCTGGAAGTGTCCAGCTGCTGTTATTCAACAACAACAGCACCTGGAATCTTCCAAGTGCTGTTTTTTCTGTTGTTTATGTAGAAACAAAGCAGCATGAAGCGTCTAAGGGGTGTATTACTCATGTTTTGTAATTAAAATTGCGTTTAAAAATTTTGGGTGCTATTTGGCTAAAATTTTGCTACTATGAGTGTAGCTGAAAATTTTCATGTGTTGTTTAGATGTTGTTTTGAACCTTCTTTAGTTCTTTTCTCTTATATCTATACTAAATCTTTTCCCCCCCTTGGTAATAAGTAGGTACAATTTTTGCAAGGTAATATCCAAGCACGCTGTTAAACGGTAGTATTCTAAACTTTAGGCCTCATTTGAGTACTTTGTATGTAAATGATAATTGTTATATCAATGTGTAATATAAATTGAAATTTGCAAATGTGGCTTCAATTGTGGATAATGGATGATAAAAGATTTATAATTTTAATTGTAGTGAAAATTTACAGAATTTGGGAATTTTAAATTGCAATTTTTTTTTCTTTTTAGTCATGCAAAAGATGATGGTCATCAAAGATAGATATAAGATGACAGTTTTATTAGAAAACCGTCATTAAAAGTTGACATTTAATGATGGTTATTAGAAAAAACCGTCATTAAAAGTGCAAGATTCCTTAGTGATAAGGATGAGCTGTGACGAGACATAAAGTATAATGATTAGATTCCCTAAGTGACATAAAGTAAGTGATGAGTTGTAAAAGTAGATTCTCTAGAGATAAGGACGAATGGCGTGTCCTTGGCTTTATTGTAAAAGGAGATTCCCTTGGTGCCTATAAAAGGGAGCCCTCTATGTTGTAGAGGGTCATCTCTGAATCCAATAAGCAATCTAGTTTTGTAACATATTCAGAGAGCAATAAAATTTCTCTTGTTCTTATTTCCCTCTGTTATAGTCGTGTTAAACTGAAATTTGATAGCTTAGTTAATCCTTCTGCTTTGAATTTTGCTTCAATCATTTCTGCTACAGGTCCTGGCATATTGAAGATAAATGCTCTCTTTATAGGCACCAAGGGAATCTCCTTTTACAATAAAGCCAAGGACACGTCATTCGTTCTTATCTCTAGAGAATCTATTTTTACAACTCATCACTTACTTTATGTCACTTAGGGAATCTAATCATTATACTTTATGTCTCGTCACAGCTCATCTTTATCACTAAGGAATCAGGGAAAATAAGAACAAGAGAAATTTTATTGCTCTCTGAATATGTTACAAGACTAGATTGCTTATTGGATTCAGAGATGACCCTCTACAACACAGAGGGCTCCCTTTTATAGGCACCAAGGGAATTTTCTTTTACAATAAAGCTAAGGACAGATCATTCGTCCTTAACTCTAGAGAATCTACTTTACAACTCATCACTTACTTTATGTCACTTAGGGAATCTAATCATTATACTTTATGTCTCGTCAAAGCTCATCCTTATCACTAAGGAATCTTGCTTTATAACTCACTAGACAACACATGTGACTCCACACACTTGTCACTTATTTATTGACTACTATTCACCATTGCTTCCGCTGGTAGGGTCCACGATCGTCTTCCGCTAATCCGTGCTGCTTTCCTCAGTATCCCAGGCAGGGTTTGCTCTGTGAATCTTCTCTTCTTCCCACTGCATTATCTATTGTTCAAGAAGATCATCTTCGTCCATTATTTCTGGTTGCGACAGGTTCATGTCTGGCAAAGGTTCATTAATAACATCCATATACCATGCCGGATCTTCTTCTAGAGGAGGTGGGAGAACCCATATAAGTGATGCTTCGTTTCTGCCTCCGTGACTTCAAAGCCAATCATCATAGTATTCTCTCATCTCCATCTCATAGTGATCATTACTCCAGAGTACACCATTTCTAATTTCTTCTTTATAGAAGAGGTCAGGTGTTGTTTGAGTGTTGGGTGACACCGGACTATGAGTATTGTACAGGGGTTCTGTATTGTAGACTTCTGCTAGAGCTTTTCGAGCATGTAGGCATCCTCCCCACATGGAATGATCTTCGTCTCTTATATGGTTGTGATCTACAACTCGAACCAATGGTGGTTTGTCACGTCCCCAGATATCTCTTAACTTTAATATGACAATAGTGGTTTGAGATATCTGATATCCATTGATCAGCTTAAGAGTAAATGGGTCTTCGAAGATTGATGCAAACAGTCTGTCAAACCACCGACCGTGGTTGTATCTCCTGCTCTTGTGGATCATGTGAGGCTGAAACAGAATAGCCATTGGATACAGGTTGACTAGAAGCCAATAAGCATAATATGCTTTTGGTGCAGCATCGCAAATCACAAAGTGTCCCCAGTTGGTTTCTTCATCAATAACATGATGAAAATATGCATGAGTCTGGAAAACTAATTCATGTATCTGGTCCTAGTTTGGGAAAGGATTAAACAGATTGTAGTGCAGTAGTTTCCCATCCTCATTGTCTGCAGGTCTGTGTTGAATATCTTGTACCCAAACTCTCCATTCTGTATCTTCAGAGCTTGCTGGATAGGTGAGATGATCTGTAACTTTATCAAAGATCTGGTCCTTGATTTCCATGGAGAGCGCTTCAAGAAGTTTAGATGGGCTGTAGGAAAATTTCGTATTGGACCACTCGGATGGTAATCTCCTACTCGTACTTGGATGTGGAGAAGATATAGTCACTGGCACTTGATTCCATTCTAATGGTTCCTTCTTCTTGCTCCAAGTTGCTGATAATAAGAATGTCATGGTTGGTCTGGAGAGATAATCTGCAACTGTATTAGACTCTCTTTTGATGTGTCTCACTTCGAACTTAAATCTTGACAAGCTCTCTACCCACCTTGCAAATGGAGGATCTAGAATTTCTCCTTCTTTTCTTTTAAGTAACCTTTAGAGATATTTGTAATCTGTTTCAATCACAAAAGGGGTTAGAGAAAGAAATAACTAGAATTTTTTGATTCCTTTGATCACTGCTAGAACTTCCGTTTTTGAAGAAGGGTAGTGGTGCTGAGCTTCATTGAATTGCCTTTATTTATAGCCACATATTCTCCTGTTTCCATCAGATTCTTCAATTAATAATGCACCCCAGTAATGATCACTTGCATCTGTTTGTAGGATGAGGTGTCCACCGTCAGGAATCTTTAAAGGAGGAAGTGATTGACATTTTATCTTCAACTCCTTTACTGTTTTTGTTGCTTCTACCGACCACAGTGTTGCTCCTTTCTTTAAATGCTTGGAGATCTGACTCATCATCTTTGCAAGATTCTGGATGTGATCTGCTGCATAATTGATAATTCCCAAGAACTGTTGAATCTGTTTCCTGCTTGACAGCTAGTCTGAGAATTTAGATATTTTTTCAGCAATATGTGGCTGAGGAATGATGTGTCCATCTTTGATGTGCAGTCCCAAAAAATCAATTTCTTCGAGACTTATCTTTATCTTAGATTCGGATAATGCCAAACCATGCTTGAATGTGAGTTCTTTGAACAATAAAAGGTGTCTGGCATGTTCTTCTTCATTTTTACTGAAGATAAGAGCATCATTAATGTATATCAGACAGAAATCTGATATAGATCTGTAGACATCATCTATTCTATGTTGAAACTCTGATGGAGTATTCTTCAATCCAAATGGCATAACATTCCATTCATAGTGACCATGAGGAACTACGAATGCTGTCTTGTGCCTGTCTTCATCTCTTATGCCAATTTGCCAAAATCCTGACTTCATATCAAACTTAGATCAGATCTTTGCAAACGCTATTCTTTTCAAGAGATGAGTTCGTCTAGGTATAGGATACCTAATGTCTTGTAGGCATTCATTCAGCTTCCTGTAGTCAATCACTAGTCTCTTCTTTCCTCGAATCTATTATGAATGTTTGTTCACATAGAATACTGGGCTGGCCCAATAAGACTTGGAGGGCCGATGAGCTTGAGGTTCAATAGGGATTGGATCTCTTCTTTGCACAGTTCTTCATCATGAGGCATTCCTGGATGAGAAGCAGTTTGATGTGGCATGACCCACCTTCATTAGATGGCAACCAAACAAAGTACTTTTCTCTGGACTAGAACTTGTTTGGAACATCAGCACAGCATTATAACAGTTCTTTGTACTGAAGTTCAAACTTTTGAACCGGATTGCGCCGAATTTGATTCTTTTCACCCCTCCCAAAGATGAATTGTTGTTCAACCCAAGGAATCATGAACCAATGAGCCTGGTTATCAATGGGCTTGACAACAGTATAACTAAAACCTTCAGGGTGGAAGGTAAATGAGGCAACAAGGCTGAGAAAATCAGTCCCAAGTAGGAGATCTTCGCCAGTCTGGTCATAAGCAAAGAAACAGTACCTTTTGCCAAATGGTAACAGCTCAATGGGCTTGGTATACTTATGACTGTAAAAGCTACTTCCACTTGCTGCAGAGAAACTGACTTGAATGGGAATATGGAACTTTCTTGGCAAACTGTCTCCATGGATTATGGAAGATACTGCACCTGTGTCAATTAAAGCAGTAAAAGCAATCTGATTTTCTTCTGTGACTTTTAGTACAACCTTCACATAAGGTCGAAATGTCGGGTCAGGCTGCATAGTCAAGTCTCCAATGAAAGCATGATCTTCCTGTGGGTTATCAGCTTCTTCAATCATATGGATTGGTTCTTCAGGAAAATTTGAATCATTAGATTCAATAGATGCATCGAACTCCTGATCTTGAAGTTCTACTGCAAATATAGAACATTCAGCATTGTTAGTCCATTTGTAGAGCTCATCGTGGAAGTTTGGGTCTTCAATCATTTGCAAGAGCTTGGTTGGGATGCTTTTCTTAGACTTGCACTGCTTGGCATAATGCCCTTTCTTACTACAAATAAAACATCTGCCGGAATTCTTTTGGAATTTTCTCCTTTTGACGAATCTGTGTTTCTAGCCTTTAAATGGTTTCCAAGAGTTTTTCTTCTTATGAAACTTAGGCTTATATTGGCATGTTTTACTGGATTCTTGGCACCCAAACTTGTTGGGTTCAGCATTGTAGTACTTTGTCAGAGAGGTCTTCTCTATCTGTTTCATGTGCTTTTTCAGCTCTTGGTTTCTGCAATGGTTCTGAATTAATTCTCTGGCTATCTGGTATAGTAGTGCTAAACTGAAATTTGATAGCTTAGTTAATCCTTCTGCTTTGAATTTTGCGTCAATCATTTATGCTACAGGTCCTGGCATATTGAAGATACATGCTCTCTTTACTGTGTCTGTTTGTCTATTAAAGACATAGTAAAGACGTTCCTGCTCCATGTCGTATTCTTCAAGCTTTCTCACATCGCAACACTTGTTTTGCAGGAATTATTTTTCTGCCATTTCAACTTCATTATTTTCTCTGCCAATGAAGTCCAAAATCAAGTTGTTTATAAGGGCAGTGCATGGTTCTGATCTGCTTAAGATGTACTCCATTTGCATGTCATTATGAGAGTACCACCATTTTTGTAAAGATCCAATAAATCTAGCGATTATTCTCAATGTAAGAGCTCTTTTGGTGTGATGAGGAGCTCTTTGGCTTTCACTTTTATACCATGCAATCATCTTTTCAAAGTATGCTGCTCTGTCCTTAAGCTTGACATCATCAATGTTCCAGAATGTTTTTGTTGATGGAGCATGTGGAATATAGACCAGCGTGTCCCATTCAGTTTCTGGTGCTTGTGGTTCAGGCTGTTGTTGTGGAGGAGGGTCCTATTGTGGTGGTGCCTTTTGCTGTGATTCACCTGTTGATGATACTCCTGAAGCTTGTCTAGTCTCATAAGTAAACTGTCGGAATCTTCCCATTGTTGCATCCACATATGTTGGATTGACTGGAAAAGATGGTCTTTCCATCATTATTGGTATCGGTGGAGAAAAAGTAGATTCCTGAGAGGACATGGTTCCAGAAGTACTATCATCTGAATCATTATCATCATTCCAACCAATTGTTTTTATAGGCCACAGCTCTTGTGGAGGCATCTCATAACTTCTCCAAAATCCTTTGGTGTTGTTACCAGAAGACTTTCTTCCCAAATGTGAGCTGGTTTGGAAGGCTTGTCTTTCTTCCAAGATATTTTCTTTTTCGAAAGTAATCCTGGTAGCATTGCAGGGTTCTTGCCTTTTCTTTATCACTGTCTAATCCCATGAATCTGAGCAAAGTAATTCTTCTAGGAGGTTCTTGTGATTCAGACAATTGCTGTGTAGTCAGCCTCTTTCTTTTCTTATTCTTCTTTATCTAGTTCTGGAGTTCTTGGATCTGTTCTGCAGGCTGCTGCTGTTGTGCTAAAATCTCCTCTAATGCTTTGTTTTGTTCCAAAGCATTTATATTGCTCCAGTTAACAGCTTTCTCGATTGGTCCGAATTCTGTTGGGTCTGTCTTTCAAACTAACCACCTGACTACTGTAAATTCTCCAGATATCTGCCTAAGTGTTTCCTCGCTTACTCTTGGAGCATTAATTACTCCAATCGATCCCATGTGTCTAACTGATCTGGATCTTCTAGGCATGTGAGTACATGACTCTGGATGCTTGCCTAGCAATTGACATTTCTCACATGGATACAAGGGTTTTGTTTCTCTGGGAAAAGAAACTGATACTCTTCCTTCAGCCATTCTTTGTACTTGTGGAGTTTCATGGATCTGTAGGGGCCTGTTGTTCTGCTCATACTCACTAATCCATTGACCAGGGAAGATCAACTAATTTTGCTTGAATGTTTTGGGTTGGATGATTCTTCCTTCACCACCAATCATTCTGGTGATAGGAAGGTTGGTGTGGCTAATTGAGAACATATGGGATTAGACTTTATAGGTCATGGTGTGATGTACTGTAAGGGCTGATTAATCAGGATTTATTGCTAACCCATTTAATTGGATCAACAATTTAATAGTCTCTGGGAGAGTGGGTTTGTGTAGATCCAGAGTAAAATTTAGTTCTACCTGGATAACAACATGCCTTTGGTTGAGGCCTACTTCTATTGCTGAGATCAAGGCCTTCTTAAAGGTTTTCCATCTTGTATCAAGGATTACTAGAAAACAGGTGACATTTTTGCCAGTAAGGAATAGAGGTTGGAGACCAATTCTGATGGCTCCAAGATGTAATCCATTGTAGCCTTCAGATCTGTATCTCTTGATGTCTTTAGGAGATAGAACAGCGACGTAGGTTTCTTTAGAGTTAGAAGAAATAGATTGTACAAGGATTTCAGAAGACTTACATACCGATTTACGCTTAGGTTGCATGAAAGGGACAATAGATTTGATAGAAGAAGCAAGGGTATTTATATTATAGAACTTGTAGGGGTTTAAGGGATCTAGGTGGAAAGGTTGGATGGACTTTTGGGTTTCTTCTTGAGTTTTAAGGTCGAAGTTTATGGTTGGAAATGAGGATGAAGGAATTTCCATCATAGAAATGCTTGCTCCAGACTTGGCTACTTCCGGGTTGTCCATAGTCCTCGACTGCCCTAACCCGGGTCTTAATATCCAGGAGGATGTTCAGCAAAATTTTCTCCTTACCCGTGATAAGCCCAACACACACGGCTCTATCCTGGCCTTCTCAACAGGGCGCTCCACTTACTCAGAGGTTTTACTGAAGATCACTTGGCCAAAGTATCCTTGTATGAAGCAAAGACTTCTATAAGGTTTCTAGTGTGGAGGATCCGTCCAGGCAGCAACCAAAGAGCATACTTTGTTATAGAAACTTTTCAGAAACTCCTTTTGGGAGTGGTGGCTCTGATACCAAAAAGAGGGAAAATAAGAACAAGAGAAATTTTATTGCTCTCTGAATATGTTACAAGACTAGATTGCTTACTGGATTCAGAGATGACCCTCTACAACACAGAGGGCTCCCTTTTATAGGCACCAAGGGAATCTCCTTTTACAATAAAGCCAAGGACACGTCATTCGTCCTTATCTCTAGAGAATCTATTTTACAACTCATCACTTACTTTATGTCACTTAGGGAATCTAATCATTATATTTTATGTCTCGTCATAGCTCATCCTTATCACTAAAGAATCTTGCTTTACAACTCACTAGATAACACATGTGACTCTACACACTTGTCATTTATTTATTGACTACTATTCACCATTGCTTCCGCTGGTAGGGTCCACTATCGTTTTTCGCTAATCCGCGCTGCTTTCCTCAGTATCCCAGGCAGGGTTTGCTCTGTGAATCTTCTCTTCTTCCCACTGTATTATCTGTTGTTCAAGAAGATCATCTTCGTCCATTATTTCTGGTTGCGGCAGGTTTATGTTTGGCAAAGGTTCATCAATAACATCTATATACCATACCGGATCTTCTTCTAGAGGAGGTGAGAGAACCCATCTAAGTGATGCTTCGTTTCTGTGTTCGTGACGTCGAAGCCAATCATCATAGTATTCTCTCATCTCCATCTCATAATGATCATCACTCCAGAGTACACCATTTCTAATTTCTTCTTTATAGAAGAGGCCAGGTGTTGTCTGAGTGTTGGGTGACACCGGACTATGAGTATTGTAGAGGGGTTCTGTATTGTAGACTTCTGCTAGAGCTTTTCGAGCATGTAGGCATCCTCCCCACATGGAATGATCTTCGTCTCTCATATGGTTGTGACCTACAACTCGAACCAGTGGTGGTTTGTCACGTCCCCAGATATCTCTTAACTTTACTATGACAATAGTGGTCTGAGATATCTGATATCCATTGATCAGCTTCAGAGTAAGTGGGTCTTCGAAGAATGGTGTGAACAGTCTGTCAAACCACCGACCGTGGTTGTATCTCCTGCTCCTGTGGATCATGTGAGGCTGAAACAGAATAGCCATTGGATACAGGTTGACTAGAAGCCAATAAGCATAATATGCTTTTGGTGCAGCATCGCAAATCACAAAGTGTCCCCAGTTGGTTTCTTCATCAATGACATGATAAAAATATGCATGAGTCTGGAAAACTAATTCATGTATCTGGTCTGAGTTTGGGAAAGGATTAAACAGATTGTAGTGCAGTAGTTTCCCATCCTCATTGTCTGCAGGTCTGTATTGAATATCTTATAGTAGTGCCCAAACTCTCCATTCTGTATCTTCAGAGCTTGCTGGATAGGTGAGATGATCTGTAACTTTATCAAAGATCTAGTCCTTGATTTCCACGGAGAGCGCTTCAAGAAGTTCAGATGGGCTGTAGGAAAATTTCGTGTTGGGCCACTCGAATGGTAATCTCCTGCTCGTACTTAGATGTGGAGAAGATATAGTCACTGGCACTCGATTCCATTCTAATATTTCCTTCTTCTTGCTCCAAGTTGCTGATAATAAGAATGCCATGATTGGTCTGGGGAGATAATCTGCAACTGTATTAGACTCTCATTTGATGTGTTTCACTTCGAACTTAATATGTGTTGTAATCTTGCCATCTGTAATAAATGCCCAAACTCTTGGTCATCTCTGAATCCAATAAGCAATCTAGTCTTGTAACATATTCAGATAGCAATAAAATTTCTCTTGTTCTTATTTTTACTCTTTTTGGTATCAGAGCCACCACTCCCAAAAGGAGTTCCTGAAGTTTTAATGACGGTTTTTTCGAATAACCGTCATTAAAATTTAATGACGGTTATTGAACCGTCATAAAAAGTCTACCCGCTTTAATGTCACGGCCTAATACGACGGTTTTAGAACCGTCATCTCATGTACTGAGTGAGGAAGCCGAAGGGAAAGTACTATTCAAAAGGAAGATGAAAAAGAAAAGAGAACAGATTGTAGCGGGATGTTTGATTGGCAAAGTATTCCTCAACAGGGGAGTAAACATAGAAGAACTAAAGGCAACTATGCAACAAGTATGGAGAACGAGGCGGGAGGTGAAGATAGAATGTCTTGGGGAGAACATTTTCATGTTTAATTTCAGCTCTGAATAAGACCAAAGAAGAATAATGGCTTGAGGACCGTGACATTTCAACAGAGCGCTCATAGTACTTAAGGAACCATATGGAATAGGAGATGTCACACAACAAGCTTTCACACATGCATCATTTTGGGTACAAATCCTTAATGTACCTATAATGTGTATGGATAAAGAGACCATTATCGAGCTCCGGGAAGCAATAGGCACAGTGGAGGAAGTAACAAATGATGCAGCGAGAGAATGTATGGGGAACACTGCTTAATTGAGGATAAATGTGAATATCACAAAGCCTCTGAAGAAGATAATAGTACTGAAAGAAGAAGATGATGGGGAAAAGTGTAACAAAAGTGAAGATGAGATGAAAGGGGAAGAAGAGATTGAAGCAAAACAGTAGTTGAGGTCCATATGCCGGTTGTGTATGAAAGGCTACTGGATTTTTGTTTTTGTCGTGGAATTATTGGCCATCAATACAAAGAGTGTATCAAGTACAAAAACCAGCCTCAAGACAAATCAGAGTATGGTCCCCATCTCAAAGCCATAACAACAGCAGAGAAAGTGAAATAAGATAGAGAAAGGAGTCGATGGAAACCAGAAAATAGCAAGAATAATGGAAAAGCTCCAATTCAAACAGCAATGGAGAATAACCAAACAACAGCAATAACACTACTTAACTCCCCCAAATCCAGAAAATGTAATAACCCGAATCTAGTTGGGTATGGAGGCGAATCGGGTTGAATGATTCGATTATGAAGAGATGGTAGTTGATACTTATTTAATGAGAAGGGCTCCTGGTCCAAAAGGGCTAGAGAATAGCTGTACAATACAGCAGGAACAAGCTAATGATGTCACATCTCCTAGGAAGATGAACAGTAAAGAAGAAAAACAGAGAAGGGAAGAAAAAAGCAGGAAACTGAAGTTTTAAGTGCAAAGGTGGAAATGCCAAAAATAATTGAAGCTGAAGAAATGGGAAGACGTGGAAGTGAAAACGAAAAGAAGCTGGATTTAGATGTTGCCAATGATCAGGCCTAAAAGCAAACAGTCCAAAAGGTGTCTAAATTAGAAGATGCGGAAAGTGGGCTAGATGTAAGCTTAAAGCCCAAGAATCGTAAATGGAAACTACAAGCTCGAAAGGTGGACAGTAAAAAAGATTTGGAAGAGAAGCTTATCAAGGCTTAAAGACCCGCTAGTGAACTAAACTTGGAGAGCCCAAAATTAAAAAAGAGTAAGGGATACATCGTCGTACAAGAGGGAGCTTGCACAACGAAGCCATTACTCACCAAAGGTTGTTGGAAAAGTGAGAAATCATATGAAAGAAATTGCTACGGTAGAGGAAGATGAACCAGTGCATGGGGACGAATTGACGGTGGCTAGAATCCAGCACTGTCGATAGCTATGAAGATCATAAGCTGGAACGTTCAGGGTTTAAGGAAGGGTCTAACGTTTTAGGCAGCTCATAAACTTCTCCAAGAGCTTAGACCTCAGATTTTGTTCCTTTATCAAACAAAAATGACGTCTAGACAAATGGAAGTTAAGGGGAAAAAATTAAAGTTTGACAATTGTTTTGTAGTTGGTAAAAGTGGAATGAGAGGCGGGTTGGCATTGTTATGTTCGTCGAAAGTCAGTTTAGGAATTCAATCATATAGTAAGCACTATATTGATGCTGTAATTCATAATGAGAATGCAAGTTTTTGGAGATGCACAGGCATATACGGCCACCCAAAATCAGAGCAAAAATAACATACTTAGACGTTACTTCGAAGGCTTGCAGGTATGTCCTCCTGCCGTGGCTTTGTTTCGGGGATTTCAATGAAATCCTTAATTTGAATGAAATAGTTGAGGGAAATGAGAGAAATTCAAATAGGGTGCATGAATTTAGACAAGCTGTCAGGGATTGTGGGTTGACTGATTTGGGTTTAAATGGCTATCCATTCATTTGGCCAAATCTTCTATTTGGCCCTATTTGATTGAGGAACGACTAGACAGATTCTTTTGTAATCAAAATTGGTGTAGCTTGTATCAAAAGAAAGCGGCTCAGAATATAATCACATGGAGTTCAGACCACAACCCCATTTTGATGGAGATAATTGGAAAAGACAAGGGACAAAGATACAGAAGAAGAACTTTCCAAAGAGTACACTATGAAGACATGTGGAGTGCATATGATAAATGCAGAGAGATAGTCCAGTAAGAGTAGCAAGAAAAGAGTCGATGGAATAAAGAGAATCCAGTTGATTTGTTCAAAAAGAAAGCAAAGGAGTCACTGGGAGAGCTTTAGTTATGGAGCAAAGATGAGTTTGGAGGTAGATAAAAGCAACTAGAGCAGTTTAAGAATAAGCTGAAAACAATCAGATAAGAGTTTAGTCATTATAAATGTGGAGATGAACTAAAGAAAACAGAACAGTAGATTGATAACATTCTTATGGAAGAGGAAATCTTCTGGAAACAAAGATCAATAATAGATTGGCTGAAAGAAGGGGATAAAAACATAAAATTCTTCCATTCCAAAGCATCAGCGAGGAAAAAGAAGAACATAATTTGGGGAATACTGGATGAAAATGGGAGTAGACAGAGGACAGTAGGGATGTGGAGAGGATTTTTTGTGAACACTTTATGAACATTTTCACAACAATAGACCCTACTGCAAATCAAATAGATGCAGCCCTGAAAGATATGCCAGTTAAGATGAACAGAGGGATGAACAATCAGCTTGATACACCCTTTATTGAAGAAGAAGTCACAGAAGTATTAGCTCAGATGTGCCCCACAAAAGCTCTTGGACCTGATGGATTACCTGTTGTTTTCTTCTAAAAATACTAAAGTTCGGTGAAAGAAGGAGTGATAACCACCTGTCTACACATCCTTAATGAGAAAGGTAACGTAGCACCTCTCAACTACACCTATATTGCTTTAATACCAAACGTCACAAAGCCTAGATCAGTGAATGAATTTCGACTAATAAGCATTTGTAATGTTATTTATAGAATTATTGCAAAATCAATGGCTAATAGGTTGAAGCTCATCCTAGATAAAATTATATCCCCAAACCAAAGTGCTTTTATCCTAAATAGACTTATTACAGACAACATAATCATTGGTTATGAATGTCTTAATAAGATAAAACAGGGTAGGGGAAAGAAACAAGGCTTAGTAGCTCTAAAACTAAACATTAGTAAAGCATACGACCGGGTGGAATGGAATTTTTTAAGGTGCACCATGCAAAAGCAAGGTTTCTCTCCTAATTGCATTGATTAAAGAATGAAATCTATCACTACTACTTCTTTTTCAATGCTGATTAATAGAGTGCCAAAATGTCAAATTCAACCTCAAAGGGGGTTGAGACAGGGCTGTCCTTTTTCACCATATTTATTCCTTTTATGTGCAGAAGTCTTCTCTAACATGCTTGTGCAGGCAGAAAGAAATTAAATGATACATGGTATGAATTTTAACAGCAATCTATCAATTACACACTTACTGTTTGCAGATGACAGTTTGGTGTTCACAAGAGTAACAAATAAAGTCTGTAAAAACTTGAAAAGCATTTTTGATCATTATGCCTTAGCATCAGGCCAGATTTTTAACTATGAGAAGTCCTCTATGTTTTTCCGTAGCAACATTCATGTTGGTCAGATGGATACAATCAAAGGTATTTTTCAACTCAATGTAGTTTCTAAGCATAGAAAATACCTTGACTTACCATCTATAGTGGGAAGGAAAAAAGTAAGCATTTTCAACGAGATAAAATTAAGAGTTTTGAACAAGCTCTCAAGTTGGCAAAGCAAGCTATTCTCAAGTAGGGGTAAGGAGTTGCTCATAAAGGCAGTGGCACAAGCAGTTCCGGAATATGCAATGAGTCTGTTCAAGCTTCCTCTAAACATTTGTGAAGACATTCAAAAAGCAATAGCTAGATTTTGGTGGGGATAAAAAACAGATCATAGAGGCATTCATTAGGCCAAATGGGAGAAAGTTTGTCACGCAAAGATGAGATGAGGGCTGGGATTCTGAGATTTCTCAAGTTTCAACCAAGCCTTGGTTGCGAAACAATGATGGAGAATTATCTAGCATCCAGAATCTCTAATGTCAAGAGTTTTGAAGGAAAAGTATTTTAAACAATCTAATTTCATGGAGACAAAATTGGGATCAAATCCATCTTTTGTTTGGAGAAGCATTCTATGGCGGAGACAGATTTTACAGAGAGGATTAAGGTGGAGAATGGCTCGGGAAACCAGGTGTACATTTACAAAAGTAATTGGTTACCAAGACTAGAAACTTTTAAACCTTTCTCACCACTAACAATGGACCCTCAAGCAGTGGTTACTGAATTAATGGATGAAAACTAGCAGTGAAAGGAAGAAAAGATCATTCAGCATTTTATGAAGGATGATGCAGCAATGATTGTTCGGATTCAGCTTCTAAAAACTCCACAACCAGACTAGTATTTATGGCACTATGATAAATATGGGTAGTACTCAGTTAAAAGTGGATATTGACTTGCACTAAAGCTGAAGTTCTCAGACTCCCCCTATAGTTCAAACAGCTCTCGAAGCCAATGGCATGTTATATGGGCTAGTGAACTACCAGAAAAAATTAAGATTTTCATGTGGAAAGCAGTCAGAAATCTCTTGCCAACAGCTTTTAATCTTTGGAGAAGAAAGATTGTGGAGAACCCCATTTGCTAGAGGTTTCGATTGAAAGTGAAGATGTTTTTCATGCTCTTCTAGAATGTAAAGCAGCTAAAAAAGTGTGGAAGAATACTGTCTTTACAGAGGAGGTTAAGAAGCTGGAACACCTAGATATGATATCTGTGTTGTTAGAAATGTAGAGGAAAAAAAGGCAAAAAGGAGTTGGAATTGATAGTTGTGTTATGTTGGGCCATTTGGTACTCAAGGAATCTTTTCATTTTGATAATAAGAGAGATGATTCACAATTATCAATTGCGAGAGCTGAAGCAAGCCTAAAGAATCAAAGTGCCATATGCCAAATCTACGCAAAAACAGCAAATGAATCGGCACCAGACCTGGAATCCCCCACCTTGTGGCTGGTTCAAAATTAATGTGGATGCAGCAGTGAAGATTGAGAATCAAACGGCAGGGTTGGGAGTGGTTGTAAGAGACTCAAATGGAGAGGTAGTGGCAGCTGCAGTTCAAAGATCTATGTTCCAAGTCAATAGCACTCATATGAAAGCTGAAGCTGTTAACTTAGGTATCAAGATTGCTCAAAATGCAAGGTATTCTCCAATGATCATAGAATCGAACTCACAAGAAGTGGTAGACTTAATTTTGAACAGGAAAGGCAACATAACAAAAACCTCTTGGATAATTGCAGACATTCAAGACAACATTCATAGATTGAACCAGTTTTCGATTCATCATATACCAAGAGAATGTAATGCTATAGCCCATTCTTTAGCGAAGAAAGCTTTAGAATTTGAAAATCCTGTAATCTATAAGGGATCTTTCCGACCTCAAATCATGTTGTTACTTTGAAATTCCAATCAATGAAAGCTATATTTTCATCTAAAAAAAAAAAACTACTTATAGCATTTTAACCTTAATTATAAACAGTGCTCTAATCTTATATGATTCTCTATCATTGCTAATAAAAGACATCTTCTCAAGTATCGGTGACATAATTTTAAACTTATTAGTAATTTGTGACTAAATTAACAATTAACGACCATATGAATTTAAGCGTCAAGCCATCAACTATTATGTGATAATGTTATAAAATCACTATTAGTAAGTGATATAAAACAGCCCATGTTATATGCAAAAATACATCAGCTAGGTTCCCAAAAAGACTAGAGGGATCACTAATGGTTCCACTTAAAACTTAGAGTCCTTAGGCAATGTATAGCCTTTGTGGCAGAACCTTTCAAGTATACTTAAGCACATTCATCACACAAGCTTATAATAACATAATTGAAATAGCAATAATATATTGTAAAATTACTACAATGTGTAATAAAAAATAAACCATAAGACAAAAGAATAAAACACAAGTCGAGGCCCGTGTATAGTTTTCTTAAAACAGATTCACCACCTTTCTACAATGCTTAGGTTGTATCGGCATTTATCTCACAAGATACAATATATTCGAATAGTCTCAATAGCGCAACCTCATTATTATTGTGAACTTCAAACTAGTGTTTGAACTCTATCACACTAAGCTTAAAACTAGAGAGTTTAGTTAGGAGAGAAGATCAATAAATCAATTGGATTTTGATGCGTCTAGCAAATGAAATTGAAAGCCAATTTGTAGGCTTCGTAGAAGGCATTTTGGTCCAGGAAATTTAAGCTCTAACTAAGATCTGTAACTTTAATTTACTTGTAATTACCTTCTAAGCTGAATTTTTCTTTTAAAATACAGCCATATATTTTTCTTTTCAAATACAGCCACATTCATCCCGTAACAGCTCTTTAATCTTTTGCTGTTAATTATGATCAATATCAATATTGATATTTTTGTTAGAAACTCTTCCACCTTTTAAACTCGTTCAAGCGGCATTCATCTTAGCAAGATTATTCTTATCTTCAGTCTTCAGACTCCCTTCTGTCACTCGACATAACTACACTACATTACATATTTAATTTCAATTAGATTCTAGCGCAATAAAAAGAACATGGCAAGATCACCTTTAATCTATTCATTTTTTCAAAAATAATGGGTGCTTTTTGAGATTCAATTTCTCATTCATATAAGCACAAATTTGAGCTATCCATGATTCGTTACAAAGACGGAAGAGATTTTAAATCACCCATGCAAGTATATTTTCTCAACATACATCTTGCTCAAAATTGACCTTAAAATAGACATTTTATGCTATTTTTTCTAAGAATAATATCATACAAAAATTAATATTATAAATCTCACGTTTGAATCTTATAAATTAAATTATTATAAATCAAGTAGAAATAGGTTGGTCCAGCGGAATCTTGGATTAAAAACTAATGGCTAAGTAAATCAATATATGCTTCCGAATTTAGAGGGTAAGAAAATCGATCGTGCTAAGCATAAATAAAATATGCTTGTGAAAATGGTCAACGGTCAACCGTTCCAAACGGATACACACAACAAACTCCCTCGTAACCAAAAACTTGACTCTAATTTCTGTCCACTTCTCTTCTGTCTCGCCATTTCCCCCAACGACCATTTCAATCCTCTAAAATATTAACACGAAATTTACACGGAAATTAGCATTAAAAATGAAAAGAAAAAGAAAAAGAAAAACCTGAATTAATTAAAATCAAATAAACGATTAAATAAAAATTAATTACACGGATAATTCTCCTCCCCAAACGCATCTAATTAATTTCTCCATTTCTCATTCTCTAGCTTCATCATAATTCATACCCTATTCCTTCCTCAAAACAAAAGTAATATTTACAACAATGGAGGAAGAAAAAAAGAACCCCGAAAAATCAGACAATGCTGACGCTTCTGAGGCGCCGGTGACGGAGAGTACTCCGAAGGCTGGTAAAGAGACGCCGAAGGCTGAAGAGGCGAAAGAAAATGAGATCAAAGAAGAGATTCAAGAACAGACAGATCAAGAGAAGGTGGAAGAAGCTCCTCCTCCTGAGATTCATTACACCCTTGAAACTGCTTCCGATGAAATCGACAAGTATCTGTCAACTTTGACAGATAATGATGGTCATCAAACTGCATCCCCGTTGGAGATCCCTGAGGTTGTCTGGAGATTCTTGGATCTTTTCGAAGAGAAGATTCCGAAGCACGACCCCGGGGCTGACGGGAAAGCCAAAACGAGCACTCCCGTCCCGGCGGAAGAAGATACATTACTGTTTTTAGATTCAGTGGATCGAGTTACAAGGCTGGCAAAAATGATGAATGAACTGAAGTTACCGGAAAATACTTCGGATCAAACGTACGGTGTTTTGAACAACCGCATTGGCGGCGTTCAGCAGCGTGCCATGTCTTTCTTGGAGGATGAATTCAAATTACTTCTTGATCAAGATATACTTAATCTCGACCACAAGAAGGACACAACAAAAGAAAATAATCAAGAAACTGATCCGAAACCAGCTGCAGAATCCGATCAATCCACTGAGGATCCGATCGTCAACACTCCCAGAGTCTCTCCGGAAGTCTTGTCCTGGTTGAACAAAATGGCAAGGGGAATGATCTCCGGAGGCTACGAATCCGAATGCGTCGAGGTTTATTTAATCGCGAGAAGGAACGCCTTCGATGAGAGCTTGAACAATCTTGGTTTCGAAAAGATCAGCGTGGATGATGTGCAGAAGATGCACTGGGACACGTTGGAACGTGAGATCGCCTCCTGGATCACCACCTTCGGCCAATGCGCCAACGTGTACTTCGCCGGCGAACGGAAGCTTGCCGAGGTGGTGTTCGCGGATCACCCCATGATAGCGTCGAGCCTTTTCAGCAATCTCATTCGCGGGGTGATGATTCAGCTGCTGAATTTCTCGGAAGCTCTGGCGATGACGAAGCGCTCGGCTGAGAAGTTGTTTAAGGTTCTTGATATGTACGAATGCTTACGTGACAGCATCCCGGCTTTGAACGCTTTGTTTCCTGATCAATGTGCTAGCGAGCTCCAGAACGAAACGACGGCGGCTAAGATCCGGCTTGGCGAGGCTGCGATTTTCATGTTTTGTGATCTTGAGAATTCTATCAAATCTGACACGGGCAAGACTACAGTGCCAGGTGGGGCCGTCCATCCTTTGACTCGCTACACGATGAATTATCTGAAGTATGCTTGCGAGTATAAGAACACGTTGGAACAAGTTTTCAGAGAGCATTGGAAGATTGAAAGCACTGACTCATCATCATCAAGCAAGCAGGAATCAGAAGGCGACGATCAGAATTGTGACAATAACAATTACAGCAACAGTAATGCGAGTCAGCCGTCGCCTTTCGCTCAGCAATTGGTGAGCGTGATGGACTTGTTGGATCAAAATTTGGATGCGAAATCGAAGATGTATAAGGATGTATCATTGAGTAGCATTTTTATGATGAACAACGGTCGATACATCTTGCAGAAGATCAAAGGGTCGGTGGAGATCCATGAAGCGATGGGGGACACGTGGTGCCGCAAGAAGTCGTCTGATCTTAGGAACTACCACAAGACTTATCAGAGAGAGACGTGGGGGAGGCTCTTGGGTTGTTTAGGGCTTGATGGGTTGATGGCGAATGGGAAAGTTGCCAAGCCGGTGTTGAAAGAGAAGTTCAAGAGCTTCAATTCGATGTTTGATGAAATACACAGGACTCAGAGCACATGGGTTGTGAGTGATGACCAGCTTCAATCGGAGCTTAGGGTTTCGATATCGTCGGTGGTGATTCCGGCTTACAGATCGTTCATGGGAAGGTTCTCACAATATCTGGATCCCGGAAGGCAAACAGAAAAGTACATTAAATACCAGCCTGAAGATATAGAGACTTACATTGATGAATTATTTGATGGAAAGAGGAAACCATAAAAATAATTCATCACCACTATGCAATATCCAATGCATGTGCATGCACACACGTTGAAGAAGACAAAAGTAGAAGTGTAAGTCCTTGGCATGAATTAATGAATTTGCTTTTAGAGGAGTCCCTAGCCCCTGGTGATCATGCAAATTAATTAAAAGCTGCTTTTTGGTCATTGCATGTAGAAGCTGTTTTTGAATGGCTGAAGCAGTGCTAGCTTCTGAGTAGACATTATTTGTTGGTAGCTTGCAATTCGCTGGACTCTTGATTGAAGTTGACTCGGCGATGTAGCATTAACCCCTCTCTCTTTGGTTAATTTTGTTTAATGTATTTTTGCTTGTTCTTGCAAGTTATGGTATATTGTAGTGAACAACATCATTCTAATTGTAACCTGGTGATTTTGTTTAGCGTTTGGCTAACACAATGTACCATTTTGCTTAGCTCAAAATTATCAAACACCTTTCCGTTAAATATTTCACATCTAAAAAGTAATGCTACTTTTATGGTATATATTCATATATCTGTCATAGGGTATAATAGAAATTTAACTACTCATATTATATATATCTTAATTTTATCCACCAACCATCAATCGCCTTGTAATTTTGCCCATGGGAATTAATATCAGGTGAAAATTTAGGTCCAATATTTTCATCTCTATCACTAAAGAAAATATTGCCTACTCTCATAGAATAATTTTTTAAAAGAGAAATTAACAAGGAAAATGGAGAAATCAGCTACCACTCCATTATTACTGAAAAACACTTGTGTAGGACAATCCCCCATACATTTTTTTCTGGTTGTCGCCGCACCTAGTCACCTAATGTTCTTGTTGCTGACCAACTACAATATTTAGGGTCAGTTTGGGATTGTGGAGGTTGATGAAATAAGTTGTTTGTGCTGTGCAAATGAAATAAGTTGTTGATTAAAAAAACAGCTTGGTGTTTGGTAAATTGTGCTGTTGCGGTTGCTGTGAGTTTGAAGAGTAGTATACATGCGTTTGGGATAGAAATGGATATAGACTATTATGGGTTTGTTATTACCAAATCCGCATATGTAAAAAATTTAAATTATCAAACCTACTTGCAATCAACTACGGATTTTTATTTTTTTTAAAATCCACCTCCAACCAGTAGCGGATTATTGTGGGTCCCCACATTAAAAATCATAAATGTTAGAAAAATACTTTCAATAATACTTAAAATTTTAATTATATAATTCAAGCTATAAATTCATAACAATAGCCTTAAAAATCAGTATAAAATACTCAATTTTAGAATTTATCAATGTAAATTGAGAAATTAAAGTTTTGACATTAAAATAAATACACAAAATATATCAATCTATAAAATGTTTCTATTATAGGCAAATCATCATCAATGAGGTCAATGCCTTGCTCCATCTCTTAATTAATATATAAGTATTGTCAATAATATTAACAAGTAAATTTTAGACAACTATTGTTAACAATTAATTAAACAAATAAAAACTCAACTTTAGCAAGCAATCATTAGATTCAAGTCATTAAAGCAAAACGAACAAAATTAATCAAATTAAAATAAAATATCAATAATATTGAACTTGAAAAATACAAAATTTTCACTTATTAAAAGCTTATTTTGTGTGTGGAGCTGCAGTGAATTAGATTAGACTAGATTTAAGAATTAGGAAGATTATGTCACCAGTAATAACTTTAGTTTTTATATTTTTATGATTAAAATTTTTAATGTAATTTTTTATAATTAAAATTAAAAATATAAAAAATTAAAAAAAAAAAAACAGAACGACAGATTTTATTTTATTTTATTTTTACCAAATTCACCAGCAACTCGCTCGCAATGGCCAATGACTTCAAATTAACTTGAACAATAATAAATGATAATAAAAAATCCACCGACGAGGCCAAGAGCTCATAAAAGCGAGTATAAAGTGAGTGGCTGCTGCTCTGCTCACACAGATGCTAAGCAGAGCTGTATTTTCAGTTGAAATCAGTGGACAGGCGGCAGCTGACAATAAAAAAGATGAAACACGGTGGATCGAGACGGAGACGACTGTCCGTACAAACAATGGTCGTCGTTTTCGTAATATGTAGTGCTGGCGTAGGCTTGCTGATGACGATGACGATGCTCATCCTCAGACCCCTTGATTCTCCTCCTAATACAAGAAGCGCTGATGTTTTCCTTCCAATTGAAAACGACGTCGATTCTTCTCAATTACTGGAAGAGACAGAGACGGAGTCAGAGTCAGAGTCAAAGAATAGCACGGTATCGAATTCGAAACGGTGCGCTACGGTGGAAGAAATGGGCGAGGATTTCAAGGGCAGTGTTTGGGAAGAAAGCCTTAGAGTTAGGAAACTGATTCAGCGTCACTTTGATTTAAATGGTACTATTACTACGCTTCTAGCTACTATCAATTTGATTTTAGTTGAGTTTGACTTGAGCTCTTTCATAATTTCTGAGGGGTTCATTTCTTGATGGGAATATGAACTTGCTTTGTTATTGATGAAGTATTATCATGACAGCATTTTAATTTCTGTAGACATATATGCTATTATTTGAGAACAACAGCCACGAAACTGGAAGCTTACCTGTTGCAATCCTATTGCAGGGGCTTCGAGAGTCCGCGATCTTCCTCCGGAGCAGTTCTGCAAACATGGATTTGTGTTGGGGAAGGCTTCGGAAGCAGGTTTTGGGAATGAAATGTACAAGATCTTAACTGGTGCGGCGCTGAGTGTAATGTTGAATCGGTCCCTGATCATTGGGCAAACCAGGCATATTGGTCCTTTCTCAAGCCTTTCTATTATCTATTAAATCATTGCAATTTCAATATTTACTTCTACCAATAGAGTAAGTTACAGTTGCAGCTAATCTGCATATTAGTAAATTTGTTTCAAAGGCTATAGTATTGCATGTTACTGGTGAAATAAGAGGCAACAGAATTGGATTTTGACTTCTCAACTGCCTCTTTACTATCACTAAACTAAGATTGAATGTTTTGGCTGTAGGCAAAAAAATTCTGTCCTGGATTTTTTATGATATTAAATATAGTACATCAATTTCTTGTCCCCATGTGTGGTTGCAGGGTAGGGAACTGTAGACATATTATAATGTTTTTTCTTATCTCCTGATTATTTCTTTGTTTTATCTACTTCAGGGGAAAATATCCTTTTGGGGAGTATATTTCATATTCCAATGTTTCCTTTACCTTGGAAGAAGTCAAGCATCTTTGGAGACGCAATGGTTGTTTAAAGAAGGATGGAAGGCATCTTGTTATGAGGCTTGATGATTTTGAGAAGCCAACACAAACAAATGTCCTCTGTAGCAATTGGAGGAAATGGGAGCAACCCATTATATGGTAATGTGGGAACAATTTTGATGTCTGTATGTGTGTCTCTGGTATCATTGATTCACGTTTAATTGTGGGATGCAGGTTTCAAGGTACAACAGATGCTGTGGCAGCTCAATTTTTCTTGAAGAATGTACACCCTGAAATGAGGAATGCAGCTAATGATTTATTCGGACATCCGGAGTCTCTCCATGCTCGGCCTAATGTATTTGGTGAGCTCATGAGAGCGCTCATTTCTCCTTCAGAAGATGTTGAAGAAGCTGTCAAATGGGTTCTTGGTAACGGGGTGGATCCTGATATTTCATTGCATATGCGGATGCTTACAAACAGGTTTTGCATATTCTGATTTCTTGTTACAAAGGAAACAATTGTGCTTAATAAGTCTATGATTGAGGTTTGTTATATGAGGAATTTAATATTGTTTCATTTATTCTAGTAATCTATCACTTGCATCACAGTAATGTATATCATCCAGGGTAAAAGTTAAAAGAATTAAATACTTAATAGATGTGCCTTTTCTTGAAGAATTGTAGCGAAAGTTTGCTTGATATGCACACCTAGGGCTAATTTAAGAGTGCACTTGAAAGTCCTAACTTGTTAAATCTGTTTTCCTGTAGGATTTAACTGATTACATCCATTTGTTTTTTAAATTAATATCAAAGGAGATGCTGCTTCCACTATGTTACTGAAGAAAAGCTGGATTTTCAAATTTCTTATATGGATTTTATGAAGAAAGTTATCTCTTATGTTTTATGTGGAACACTGGGTACATTGAGATAGGTCATACTAAGATGGCTATGACTTGGCCCTTAATGGTGGAACTTTATCTGATTAATGATTCAAATTCTTGTTTATGATGTCTCAGGTCTGTCAGAGCTGTACAGGCTGCATTGAAGTGCATTAGAAAAGTGGTGAACAGCCTGAACCTGACATCTAGACCTAAGATAGTTATAGTGTCTGATACCCCCTCTTTTGCAAAAACCACTACACCAAATATAAGTGAATTTGCTGAGGTAATAAAACTGAGTGTACTATATCATGTTGTTTGTAAATGGCAAAATTTTCATCTTCAAAGATCCAAACATTTTCTCCATTTGATTCTAATTCAGTTTTATCATTTATGATTCCAGGTTCTTTACTTTGATTATAAAACTTTCCGAGGAAACATCTCTCATGATGTTAACAGGTTGCCTAGTTTAGAATTCAGGGCAAAGGATTGGGGCCCTGCACCCAGATGGGTTGCATTTGTAGACTTCTTTCTTGCATCATGTGCAAAACGTGCTGTTGTTTCTGGGGCTTTCAGGCGTGTTGGGACTACTTACGCTCAGTTGATTGCAGCACTTGCTGCAGCCAACAGTCTTGGTACTTATATGCCCTTCATTCCTTGATTTCCCCTCTTATTATTTTATCTATAATTACGAACAATTCCTTTTATGAAGTGATACTGAAGGCATCTAAATGCTTGTTTTCTTTCAGGAGATAATTCTATGGACTTAAGTTTCTCATTCTTAAGCAGCTTTCAAAGTAATTTGTTAACAGGCGGATTGAGGCTTCAGGTTGGCTGGGGGCATGTCTGGAACCGATTTGCAGGGCCATTGAGTTGCCATCACCAGTCTCATCAATGTGCATTCACACCGCTTCTGCCTCCAGCTTGGTGGGACGGCCTTTGGCAATCCCCAATTCCCCGAGATATCAATAGGCTGGCAGCATTCGGCATCCATCTATCAGGTTTTGGCACAGTAGATGAGAACCGGCTTCAGTCTTTCTGTAGCTCTAAGAAAAATAGTGTCAAAACGTCCTTAATCATATAGCTGTCGTTCACTTTTGCCTGAGAATTGTGGCCACAATTATGAGAACTGCTGAGAAGCATACAAAACAAAGTGTGCTTTTGGGTTTGATACCCTCCTAAACCAATATTCATTGCATCGCATCAATTTTGTGGGTGTTAAAAAAAAAAAAAGAGAAGAAAAAAAACGTCTGTTTATATTGTCCCAGATATGGTAACAACTATTTGTTACCTGAATTCTTATCATGATCCAATGAAATCATCTCTATTTAAAGTAACAGCAAATTTTAGGCAAGCAAAAGGTTTCATATGAGATGTATAACTTTAACTTAATTGGATAAGCATCAGTCATTAATTATCAAATCCACAAATAAAAACAGATTAAGCTCTCAACAAATAGAATGTTGACAGGTCATAAGCACATGTCACCACCCATCAATCAGAATCCATACATTCATAATAAGTAATACAAATAAAATCCTCCAAAAAAATCACCATACCCCATATAGTAAGCAAATAAAATATCCGATAAGCAGCAGATTACATAATTAACCAAAGAAAAAAAAAACACACTTCTATAATGGGGTATAATTTTTTTTTTTTTGCTGGTTTGAGAGAGATATAATTATGTACTTTTACTTTAAAAAGATGTTTTATAATATGAATGAATGAATGACGCAGTAATATGACGTTAACAAATAAGAAAGAGATATTAGAAGAATCTGTGGGAAAACGTGTTACGTGTTCCGTACTGGAATGACAATTATTTTCGTTTGATTGGAAGCGTGTGCCTTTCAGAAGAACAAAGAAGGAGAAGAGAAAAAATAACTTACACCTCTTGCAACCGTTTTTAAAACCTCCCATAAATCTACGTACGTACAAAACCAGAATCAACTGTCTCTTCTTTTTCGTTTCTTTAATGTCCCTTGAGCTTTATAATCATAGAGCTAAAAGTTTCAGCGTCATTGATTTCAGAGCATTTTAGCAAGAAAACAATATTTGCTTTTGCTTTTGGGAGAAAAAGGTATTTGATTTCTTTGTTAGAGGAAGAAAATGAGTCCAAATTGCGCCTGTTTTGGTTGGAGGAAGCAGAAAACCAAACCCAAGATCAATGAAGATAAAGATTCTCCAGGTCAGTTCTTGTTAATTTCTTTTCTTTCTTTTTTGTTTTGTTTTATTTTATTTTATAATTTTTGTTCATATTTCTGTTTCTTGAGCACATTGTGATATGAAATGGCCTCAACTGTTTCTTCTAATTATAATTCCTTTTCTGGGTTTGAGGAGTTTTGATTGGTGAATATCAAACCAATTAAAGATGACATCATACTGCGAATGAAAAATCAAAATTTGCCCTTTAACAAATGATGCTCATTATGTAACAAATCCAAGTGCAAAAGAGATGCTTATGTATTTTGAGATTCAATCCCCTTCAACCATTAACATAAAGATTAGTTAACAGGGTTATAAAGAATTGTCCAGTTGATATAACTACGTATTCTGAGATTCAATCCCCTTCAATGATTAACGTAAAGATTAGTTAACAGGGTTATAAAAGATTTGTCCGGTTATTTAATCTTTGAAAAGCCTGGCCATCTTTAATTGCTGACCTTAGCAATAGTTCATAAAGTCATGATTTTTCTTTCTTTTTTTTTTTTTAATTATATAATTTGATGCACTGTACTAAATTTGAGTCTGGAAACCTCTGAACTTTATCTGCTGTTACAAATTGGAATCTCATGGTTCATACCTGAAAATTTAATTAAGGTCATGTTTTGTTTAATGAATTAGGTCGTTCAAGAGTCGATACAGTTGAGAGAAGGGAAACACCAGCTCGAAGAAACACCCTCGATGACACCCTCAGTGCTCATGAAAATAAAAATAAGGAAAATACATTCACCTATAGGCAGCTTGCAGCTGCAACGGATAATTTCAAGGACACAAACTTTCTTGGTCAGGGTGGATTTGGAGCCGTTTACAAAGGGAAACTAGAAGAAAGTGGTCAGGTAAGTTTTCACGTGGTTACAAATTTCTGTACGTCATTATTTTAGCAATAACATGTTTAGACCTCTAATCTGTGTTTGCTGATCACACCTGTTTTGGTTCTTGCAGGTTGTAGCTGTTAAACAACTTGACGATACAGGCTTCCAAGGTGAGAAGGAATTTCTTGTGGAGGTTCTTATGCTTTCTCTAATGCGTCACCCCAATCTTGTCCAATTAATTGGTTACTGTGCTGAGGGAGACCAGCGTCTTCTTGTCTATGAATTCATGCCCCAGGGATCATTGGAAGATCACCTCCTAGGTAATATTTTCAATGTGCCTAGTTCTTATTTTATCTCTGAATGTTCAAAATCAAACCATTTCTGCTATTGGAAGAAATGAAATATTTAGACAAAGGAGTTGATGATGCTAATAATGACATGACCGGTTTTGATTTTTGATAAAGTCAAACTGTAACTTCTGATTGTCTAAGACAACTAAGTTTACATAGTGTATATCACATTAACATTATTGAATGTGCCATCCTGAAAATTACATTACATGGACTACGGTGAGCATGTTCCATCCATTTAATATTTTTAACTACAAAATTTTAACTGATATTTGTGCAGGTCTTACACCTGAGATGAAGCCTCTGGATTGGAATACAAGGATGAAGATAGCAGCTGGTGCAGCAAGAGGATTGGAATATCTGCATCATAAAGCAGATCCTCCTGTTATATATAGGGACTTAAAAGCAGCGAACATATTACTGGGCGAAGGGTTCCATCCAAAACTCTCTGATTTTGGACTCGCTAAATTCGGTCCCACTGGTGACAAATCGCATGTTTCAACGAGAGTTATGGGCACCCACGGTTATTGTGCCCCTGAATATGCCACAACTGGAAAGTTGACAGCAAGATCTGACATCTTCAGTTTTGGTGTAGTCTTGCTGGAGCTAATTACGGGACGTCCCGCAATGGATGATAGTCAGGGTCACGAAAGAATGCTTGTTGATTGGGTAACACTCTTCTTTTGTATGCAATAGATCTTCATGTTGAAGGTTCCTAATTCTGTCAATCAAACTGCTATAACAAAAGATCAATAGCAGTGTCAGTTCTGCAGTTATACTATGGGAATGGTTTTAGCTTCTACGCATAACTGAATGAAAACTGCTATGTTTACTGAAATTACTAAATTTTTCAATTAATAGATATTCTGATTGTCGCCAAATTGATTCATTTTTAGGTACGTCCCAGGATCAAAGACAGAAAGAATATTTCACAGTTTGCAGATCCACTGTTGAATGGTCAGTTCCCAGAATCAATGTTTAGGAGGGCTCTAAATGTGTCCTGCATGTGCGTCCAGGAAAATCCTAGTGTCCGTCCTTCCATCAGTGATGTGGTTCTTGCTCTTGAATACTTGGTGGCTCATCCGTATGACCCTCATAAAAAGAGGACTGAGGGGCGTAGCTCTCCAAATGAAAAACTGAGGATATTAGACAAGGATGTAGATAGGGAACGAGCTGTTGCAGAGGCCAAAATGTGGGGAGAATCTTTGAGAGATCAAAGAATGCAGAGTGAACAGAAGAATAATGATAAGCAAAAGACTGATAATGATGAGCAAAAGACATAAGTGTACGACACACATGCTCTATCTTCCTTCCATTGTGCTGAATTTATAGAGTAAAATTTCCATTGAAGAAAATTCAGAAAACTTAATTCTTTTAGTAAAAATATAATTGTCTGAGAATTCATGCAATCCATTTCTTTACTTTGAACAAAATAAGATTTTAAGATTTGAATAATTTTTTTGCAGATTTGAGTAGTATTGAAGACATTTCAGTATTTCACTGACACTAATACTGAAACATTGTGAGAGTTAATGAGTTTAGCATGGTGAAGAAAGTCATAATGTCATTGCTGAAGCGGTTAAGCCTGAAGCTGATGCTGCAACAAGAAGATGGAGTATATTTTCTTCACCAGATAAAATGGAAGCACTAACTCGGCTTTTGGTTAGGTGCTTTAGTTGCTGTTGGCCTCCATGCTCTTGTACATTATCCCAGTATTACTTTTGAGAAACTTTAGGGAAAAAGTTAAAAAATTTGCTGTTGACAGTATGTAGCCGTATCCTTCCGGTGCAGACATTGATTTGCTTAGAATGAATTTGTGAATGATACAGGAAAATAGAGAGAGGAAATTAAGTTCAAATTTTCTTGGTCTTGTTGATTTTTTCATTGGTTTAGATATTACAGCTATAATTTGTACTTTAGATACTCTAATCAAATTGAGTATGGCAAATACCAGTAGCAAGGAATTGTTAATGCCTTATGAGTTATGATCCCCTCAGGTGCACATTCTTCAGCTGTAACTTGTTGCACTCGTCAATTTAGAAAAAGCATATAATTCATATTAGGATCAATCTCATGGTACATGCTACCTGAGAAAATTCTCTAGTAGAGTAATGATGCTACCTAATTGTTAAGAAGCTTTGATTTGATTGTTTTAAGATTTGAAACTGGCTTGAATATGAAAGAGTTGCTCTAAGTTTTGTACTTTCCTAATCTATAAAATTAGCAATTTAGTTGCTATGGAAATGGTCGCAAGGTCATATATTCATTCACATTTGTAACAACATAAAGTCTGGGTACATTCATTCATTCGAGTCTTGAGTGCAATTCATATTCGCGTGGCTTTTGTCCTTTTTAAAAAAATGACTATTTATAATATCTGGTGAAGAAGTAATCACCCTCCGTTGTAGTCCAACGGTTAGGATACCTGGCTTTCACCCAGGAGATCCGGGTTCGATTCCCGGCAACGGAATTCTTTTTTTTTCTTTTTTTCCTCCTCCAAAACGTTTCGACATTTTTCGATCTTTTTTAAGTTTTTACGCACCCTGGAGATCCGTGTTCGATTCCCGTCAACGGATTTTTTTTTTTTTCCCCTCAAAACGTTTCGAGCTTTTAAAGTTCTTAATTTAATATTATTAAAAAAATTATTCTAAAAGGTCCCACCGGGAGTCGAACCCAGGTCGCTGGATTCAAAGTCCAGAGTGCTAACCACTACACCATGGAACCTTAGGTGACAAGTTTATTGTATATATTTATTTGGCTTTTGAGGTACGATTCCCATAATTTTTCCGCTTGTTTGTTTCTCGAAAAAATTATATGGGAAAAAAAAACAAATTTGAAGATAAAACAAGCCAACCCATGCGCTTCAAATTCCAGTCATGTTGGGACTGGACTCTCCTCTTTAGTAGGGGTATCTGTGTCTTCTTGCATTTACGGTAGAATAGATCTCTCTCTAGTAGTAAGTGATATTGATCTTCCGGCTATGCTATAATTAGATTATTAAGGAGAATATCAATATACTTCTAGTTATAATATCAATGCACTCATGATTGTAATATATCAATAAATAAATAAAAAGTAAAACAAATACTTGATTTAGTAATATAATCGCCAGTGCACACACATTATATTTCGATCTCATATTTTATATCATTTCTTTAATTGATGGCTTATTAATTATCATAATTGAGAAAATGTTTATGTGCATCTCGAGACATGCGGTAAAAACTATTATTATATCATATAATAATTATCGTAAAATTATCGTATCTCATAGTCTAAAAGAAATTAGGTATCCAATATTTCTTTAATATTTGTTGCATGTTATTATATAACTATCATTGAAGTTAAAATACCAACGACAAGATTAACAATGTGATTACATGGGACAATTATATGTAACTAAATATGTGATTTCATAAAAATATTAAAAAATATATATACAAAGTTCAAAGGGGGAAAAAAATCTAGTAGGTCAATTGCATACTAGAACATGATTAATTGTTCACCTAAATCCCTTTTACACTAAAGTTTGAGGCATGTGTTGTGTAAATTTTAATGTATTCACAAACGCATGAGTCTATTGAAGTATAGACTAGGAATAACGAGGTCGAACCCATAGGGATTATCAATTTTTAGGAAAGCTAAATTTAATCTAAGCTAATTATAACTCTACATAATAAAAAAAATATTTTGTTTGAAGAAATAAAAACTAAAGATGTAATTAAAATAAAAACGAGTAAATTAACACAAGAATTCAAGAGATTGATGCTATTAGGATTTCAAAATCCATCATAATTCAACTAAATAATTATCTAATTACCAATCAATTCATAATTTTAGAGTGACAACTCGAAATCATTCTATTTCTACTCATGAATATAATAATTAAGTCTAATTAAGATTAATCTTACATAGGTTCTTTTTCTGCTTAGTAGTATAATATCTAAGCATTCCATATAAATAATATTTATTAACAAATAGTCAAATTTTTCTTAAGCACTCTGCGGAAATAATTTAATGAAAGACATAAAATCAAAGATAATCATATATAAACTTTATAAATCCAAGCATAGACTTAATCAAATATTAATCTTAACAATCAATAATGCGTGACGAAATTGATAAAAAAATTTAACAAAATCCTATTAAACATGTGAAACAAGAACCATAAATATTAAAGTACACATATAGAAAATTAATTAAAAAAATATTTTATTTTATTAAACATGATTTCGCCCTTATCCCTAGTAGGGGTGGGCAAATCCGGGTTCGGGTCGGGTTCTGGTTATTCGGATTGAAGCAAATGTAATCCAAATATATATCCGATCCGATCCGAATATGTACGGATTAGATCGGATCGGATGGGTGAATTTATGTTTGTTTTAATCAAAATTTGGGATCGAATCGGATTAAATCAGGTTCATGTTGTTTGGGTTGAAATAAAACCAATCCGATTGGGTTATATACATTATCCAAATCCAATTTTTTTGGGCCGGGTTGGGTTAAATGTCCACCCCTAATCCCTAGTATAAAAAGTCACGGGGAAGCTGCGGCCTTCAATTCTTCTCTCTGTCTTGCTGACCGTCCGTCACCTCTTAAAAGCCGAAAGCTTGGCTTATATGTATAATGCTTGAGCCACCGATCCATTCCCAAGGCTAAAAGGCTTGGCTTTCTAATCCTTGATTTGGTCTTGCACGTGCTCTCCGCTTAGAATCATATTAGGATTTTCATTCTTTTTTAATGCCATGAACATGCTAACTATAATGACAATTGCTTCTCACGTGCATGCTTATTGTGGAATGAAATTGATTATGGCCCATTTAATTCGCTCATGTAATCGGCCCATGACGCACAAATCCAATAACTTGAATTATTTGCCATCTTGATTACTCTAAGCAATTTTATTCTCTAATCTTCAATTATTTTTCTGTTCAATAAAATAAATTTAATTAACTAAAAATAACTAATAAATGATAAAATATATAGATAAATTATGCCCATCAACATATATGTGGCAAAATACAGAAAAAAAAAAATACATTGGAACCAAAGAAATATGAAATAAAATTAATGAAAAAGAGGACGATATAATATTATTCTTCGACCCCTTGAAGCTTTACCTTAACGTATCATTTCCATGTTCGATAATTTAATTACATCGTGTACGGCTAATGTAGGCCAATTATTAGTTATTTGAGCTTGGTTAGTCTCTACACAGTAAAATTTAAATAGGCGAGCTACATATATAATATAAGAGGGCTAATATTATGGACAATGTCTTGCATGTTATAATGTACAATAAGACGTATGTTATCATTTGATTGACGGAGTTGTAAAGTATAAGGATGGTTTATCATTTGATTGACGGAGTTGTAAAGTATAAGGATGGTAAAATTCGGATCCGATATATTTTGGGATCCGCATCCGCATCCGAATCTGCAAAAAAATATACGGATCCGGATGCGGATCATATCTGTGCGGATTGCGGACAGATTTTTCGGATATTCGGATATCCGGATCCACATATGTTAAATTCAAAATTTTAAATATAATTTAAAATTTAACAAATTTACCTAATAAAATCAATTAAAATCCAACCATACTTAAATAATCAACAATTCAATGCCTAGAATAAATACAACAACAACATAAATCCACAAAATAAAAATACTATAATATAAATTAAACATAAAAAATAACATTAATCCAAGTCTACCACCACAAATTCACAAATAAAATTATAAAAACACTACAAATCCATAAAAAATAATGTGAATCCAAATTATAACATAATATTATTATTTTTTATTTAACATATATATTTTAATTTAATTTTAATTTAATAAATTATTTAAATAAAAAATAATGCGGATCCAGATATCCGATTTTCTGAATCCACACGGATCTTGATTTATTGCATCCGGATCCAGATATTTCGGATCCAGATCTTTCAGATCTGCACCGACCCGGATATATTTGCCGATCCCTAGTAAAATCATAATACAGTTGTATCAATAAAAAATTAACACGTATCCTGTCGCGAACGGTAACATACACGACAGCGTGGGTCTAATTAAAATTTTAATAATGTAATATAAAACGTCAAATAATTTATTAGTACCAGCTACTGTAATTACTAATTATGACATAAACAAGTTGGGGTTAGGTTAGGTTAGGTTTGGTTAGGGCGATAAGGTGATGGAGTTAGCTGTTAAAAAAGGTCGAATGCAGATTATTATATTAATCAGATTATTATATTGTTCACCCTAGGATCATATAAAAAATAAAATCATAAAAATATAGAACGAGTGAGATGTAAATACAATGTTGTTCTATATATTTATCTTGGATCTTCGTTGATACTTTATTTCATAAGATATATTTAATTAGAAAAATGATAGACTCAAATAATTTGTCCTCAAAAAATAGTCCATTTGACTTAATTCTTGCAAATGCAAGTTAGAGATCATGAGTTCAATTTAGGATTTGGGAGGAGTGAATTGCAATGTAATTAATTAATTAAAAAAAAAAAGCTTATACATCCCTCACATTAAAAATAAATTCACTTTTAAAGTCATATAAAATTACGAATTATGTAATTGACATAAAGTGAGAAAATGGAGTTTGAATATAAGAGTTCATTCTGATTTAAACAATTAAGTAAATGTCCAATAATAATAACAAAATTATTTATTCTTTTCTGAAAATAGACTTGACATTGGGATTGGGTCTCCATCACTATCATCATATGCAATAAAAAAGGAGAAGAGTAAAAAAAAAAAAAAAAAATTTGATTAATGGCAGCAAAATGAAGCATAGAGGGGCAGCATTGGAATTAAAAGTGAAATAGAAGGGGAAATGAAGAATTTAGCAAGCGTGCAGCCCCGGAGTAGAGGGAGCGAGCGAGCCGTCGCATTCATTTTTTTTAAAGTTTATAAAAAAGGCAAAGCAGTCCACCCACAACAACCGGTCTTCTCAGTGACCGACCAATCACATCCCGCCACGTCGCCTCAACACTTCTGTAAAGCTCCCCAAAACAAACAACAGAGAGAGAGGGTGACAATTCAACAAACGGAAAAAGGCAATCAGAATCTCTCTGTTAATTAACCAAACTCCCTCCGTCACCCTTAACTCTCTTTCTAATCTCTCTCTTATGTCTAGTCGTCGTTTTCATTCGACTCGCCGAGTCCTGACTCGCCCCTGACTCAGTCCCCATTTTCACCTCATAAGATCGATATTTTTATTTTCATTTTTCCCCAAAAAAAGAAAAAAAGAGGAACTAAGGATGTATGTAGTGCCGCCACCTCAGCGATCGGATCCGAGATCTGCGGGCGGGTCCGGTGATTTACGGGTTTATCAGACTTGGAAAGGAAGCAATGTAAGTGTTTTCTTTCTTTTTTATTTTTATTTTTTTGTTTTATTTTATTAATGTTTATAAATTTGGTTAAGTAGGTTAATTTTCCATTTTTTGTTTTATTGGTTTTGTTTTTTTTTTTGGGCATTATTAGTTGTAATTATCTAATTTTATTGGTCTAGGTTTTGTTGTTATTTTTAGACTTTTAAGTGAGTTTTGCGGGAAATTAAAGATAATGAAGAAGAATTTGAGCTGAACTTTGTCTTTCTGAGCTTAAAAATGGAAACTTTGATGTGCCCCTCCATTACTTGAGTGTGACAGTTGTTGAAATATTATAGGAGCTTCAGTAGGGCTGCATATTATTGTGTTTGTGTACGTGATTATAAATCAATTTATCTAAAAATTGGAAATTTAAGAAATTTGTGTATGACAGCTAAAATTCAGGAATTATTAGAATCCCAAAAACACTAATTGGTCCAAATTTGAGATTTTTTTCCCCCTTATTCTAATTAAATTCATGTTGTGGTTTGGTGTGATTGTCTAATTTTCTTTGCATCTGAAAATTGAATTTAATCTCTGAGGCGAGCTATTCTCCTTGAATCCTCTTTTTGATTCTTGAAAGTGCAGTATGTGAGAGTTCAATAGTAGAGTTCTGTGGGACAATCGTCCACTAATAATATATTTGAACTTGTTGACTTAAAGATGCTTAACTGTGGTTGTTTCAATTGATTCGAATATCAATGGCAAATAAATTAAGTGATCAATAGATAGAGTAACTCCATTCAAAGAACCAAAGTCCAGTGTTAAGCCTTCAGTCAAGCCTAGGCATTAATTTGGCGTAGTTATTTCCTCTCTTTTGTTTACGGGAGATTTGTGTGTTTGTGCATATTCCTTCAAATGCATTAATCAGTTCTATTTGCTGCTGCAGATATTTTTTCTTCAAGGGAGGTTTATATTTGGACCAGATGTAAGATCGCTGGGGCTGACTATATTTCTCATTGTTGCTCCCATGGCAGTTTTCTGCGTCTTTGTTGCTCGAAAATTGATGGATGTTTATTCTCATCATTTGGGAATATCAATAATGGTTGTTGCGGTGATTTTCACTGTTTATGTAAGTTTCTATTTTTGCAGTTTTCTGCTTGATTGGGATGCAGTGTTTTGTTGGTTTGGATTCTTGTTTCTGTGTCTCAGGTTTCAAGGGTTTCTTTTTTCAAAGTTTTGTATAGCTTCTGGTGTTCTACACTGCTGGAAAGATTTTAGTTTGTGGACCTCTGGCTCACTTTTGTAATATTTATTCCCTTCTAATACTCTTATAAAAGTTTCTGTGTTTCCTTTCATAAGTGAAAAAAATAAAAAAAATTTAAGTTTCTCTTTCTGTCAAGCTCGCTATGAAGTTATTTATATCTTGCATTTTTCCTTTGTCTTTTAAGAATTTTTTTGGCAGAAGAGAAGGATTTGGCTTTTTGTTATTTGTGAAATAGGTTCCAATTTGGACCTAAACGTACACCTTGCAAGTTGGGCAGTGATCTAGGTTGAGTGCGCTTGCAGACTTTGATGGTCTTTAAAAAACGCTGTTGTTTTTAATCATAGTGGAGAGGAAGGAGCATGTTTTGTTACTGAGGAGTATGGACAGTAATAGACATAGAGTAACAAGTGGGCACAATTGTATGAATGGTTGGAATATATTTTGCAATGTTAGGACTTTTTTGTTGTCTGCTGGTACATTGCATTTGTTATTGAAGTGAGAAGCTTCAAATAGAAATGAACTTACTGTGGCTGTTGTCTTAAGATGATAGTAAGCTGGTTTTCAATGTTTTGTCACCTTTCTAGGACTGTACTTAGTAATCAAAATTTGCAATCCCACCATATATAGGTCAATCTATCCATCATAAGCATTGACTTCATGGTGCGTGCGTGCTTGTTGAGATGTGGATACTGGTTACATGTCTATGCATTGTTTGTGATATTCTTCTCCATAAGATTTACTCTATTTGCCCGGACCAACAACTAAGAGTCCTATATTGGCACTATAAGAAAATCTGTAATGCTTTCTACCCCATGCCTTTAATTTATGAGGTGAAGTCAGTAAAAATTCTGTATGTTGAGTCCTAAATTCATGAACATTTTTTATTTCTCAGGATTTACTTCTGCTCCTGCTAACCTCAGGAAGAGATCCTGGTATAATTCCACGTAATGCACATCCTCCTGAGCCAGAAGGCTTTGACGGGAATGCAGATGTTGGTGCTGGCCAAACTCCACAGTTACGCTTGCCTCGCATAAAGGAAGTAGAGGTCAATGGAATCACTGTGAAGATTAAATATTGCGATACTTGCATGCTTTATAGACCTCCTCGCTGCTCCCACTGTTCAATCTGCAATAACTGTGTGGAACGTTTTGATCACCACTGCCCCTGGGTTGGGCAATGTATTGGACTGGTAAGTGATTGTTTGTTTGGAATTATGCCAATGATATCTGAAGGATTTACTTATATTATTCATTTTGTTCCCTGCCTTTTTTTGGTAGAACATGCACATATAGCGGCCTTTTTTTTTTTTTTTTTTTAAATTCATTTGTATCTGTTCCCAATGGGATAATTTGGCTGGTAAGACTTTGTGGACCAAGATGTTGAACGATCAAGCCCCCTTGCATCGGCTAAAAGAGGTGGGAGGAGGTGAGGATTTAGTTTGATTTGTTTGTTTGGCAGGAGAAGGGGGTTTGGGGTCGGGTGTGGGTATAAGAAAAAAGGTAGCATTTCTGAAGGACATTATAATTTTACTTGGTGGGGGAGAGAGTCGGCTTTTGAAAGAGTGATTGATGGATACGTCCTTCTGAACTTGAGCATGTTTCTTAATTGGTTATTAAAAGCAATAAAATTCAGGGTCAAAAGAACTGGTCCACTCTTGATATAGTTGAAATCCCGATGAGTTTGATTTCAATTGACTGCTATTTTATTGCCTTGTAAACTTGATTTAGCATCGCCATATTTAGTTCAAGAAAGTAGTTCTGATAGGCTAGCATCACAATTTGTCAATTGATATTTCTCAGAGTGCTGATCATGGAAGATTCTACAGTTTGGTTTTCCAGATATCATCTCCACCACAAAATTCCTGTGATGTGTGTATGGATAATGTATCTGAAAACTTGCTTTTTGTATGCAGCGTAATTATCGATTCTTCTTCATGTTTGTATTCTCAACGACCCTTCTTTGTATATACGTTTTCGCGTTTTGCTGGGTCTACATCAGAAGGATCATGGTTTCAGAGTACACAACAATTTGGAAAGCAATGATTAAAACCCCTGCATCAATTGTTCTAATAATTTACACTTTTATAGCAATGTGGTTTGTTGGTGGCCTTACAGCCTTCCATTTATATCTCATCAGTACAAATCAGGTAAAATATTTTGGCCTTTTTTTCTGTTCAAATCCTTGTCATCTGGCATTGTGTAAATTCTTGTGTTATTAATATAAAAACTTTCTGTTTATTGGCGTGCTTTTGCAGACTACTTATGAGAATTTTAGATACCGATATGATCGGCGAGCCAACCCCTATAACAAAGGGGTAGCGGACAACTTTAAGGAGATATTCTGCTCCAGCATTCCTTCATCAAAGAACAATTTCAGAGCAATGGTACCAAGGGAGCCTGCATTACCAACCCGGTCAGTAGGTGGGGGTTTTATGAGTCCAAATATGGGGAAAGCCGGGGATGACATAGAAATGGGTAGGAAAACGGTGTGGGGAGATGTTGGTCCTGGGGTTGATCTCACGGAAGGGCAACTGCCAAACAATGATCGGTTAAATGTTAAAGATGGTGAATTAGCTGAGTTGTCCCCGGATATTAGGACTACAGTAGAGGAAGGGGATCGTGTTGGAATTCATCCCAGGCGATCTAGTTGGGGAAGAAAAAGTGGAAGCTGGGACATGTCACCTGAACTTACTGCTTTGGCTGCTAGAATTGAATCAAATCGTGCAGGTGGGAGTGGTACTAGCAGCAGCAACTTGACAACTGAGAATAGACAAACGTAGCGGAAGCTGTGACAAATTACCGATGTAGATCCCTGAGATGATTTCATACGTAGTCATTCAACTTCCACTATCTCATGTGCAATATGGGGGGTTTTGTTTTGAAAAGGGTGTATGAAAGTGTTGGTTTGGTAATTGTGATTTCGAAAAGGAATGGTTTGTTGTGTTGTATGAGTGAGCTTCTTTTGGTTCTGATTTTGTATTTGTGGAATTAGTTAGCATCTAATTATATTGTATTTGCGGATTCAGTTAGTGTCTTAGATCCCCGTGTGTGGCTCTAGGGTCACCATAGTACCTAGGAATGGTGATTGATTACCCAAAAATTTTTGGTACATCTCCCTAATCTCGGCCTCCGCCTCGACTCAATTAGGGTTTGTCTACCTACCGTATACCAGCTGCATGCTACAATCACCGAGTTTTATTACCGGTCACAAGTGTTTCATTACATATTCTTAAATTATGTCACTCGTCTCAAGTCAAGGCGTAAGACATAAGTTTTGTAAATGTAATGAAAATTTGGTGGCGGTTGAAGTATAGAGAGCTGTTAGATTACAACAGCCACTAGTGCCTCTCGATTATGAAATTGAAGATCTAATTGAACAGAATTTGGTTGACTTTTGTAGCAATCAATTACGTCTGATTTGAAATGATGAGGCTTTCAGCTGAAGAACGGACCAGAGACAAAAACAAGTTGGAAGCTGCAATCCAATCCAAGTTCTACACTGTCCAGAAGCAGAAAGGCATCAGAACCAAATTGTAAACTGCAACTTCAAAAAGCGAGTTGTTTTGGTATCCAAATATGGTTCGTTGTTGATTGCAAAAAAAAATTTCCCAACCCCCCCCTGAAAAGCCAAACTTTGGATGGTTATTTTCTGGAGGTGGCGGTCACCAGTCAATCAGGCTGGTGCCTATCTACAACACAAGTCGCCATCAAGTCTCAGTGAACAATATTAAACCCCCCGTATGAATGTAACTACATTACAGAGAAATTGGACCAGAGACCAGAGAGGACCACTCTAGACTAGCTTAACTGCCCATTTTAAATGCCTACTTGGACCAACAATTTTACAATTTCGAAAAACAGATTTGTATTGAAACACCATTGTGATTTTGCAACATGTAATGCAAATGTAGTAATATAAAATATGTAAACAGAAAGTCAAAGGCATGGACAGTCAACAACATCAAAGGCCTGTGCCTGTGAGTAGCACGGTCAAGGTTGGGTCATGTGTGTGTTATTTTGGGGTTTTTTTTTTTTGTAATTGTTTTACCCAGAAAACACAGGGAGTTTTCTGTAATTTTAAAACTACCCGCAATAAATAGAAACTGAAATGTCACGATTACCCCCAGAATGAAGGCAACTTAATTAATTCTTCTTGGCTTTTCATTGCTGGAAGATTGCTCTCTATTTAGAAACTTATTCAATTTAAAAACCTTCACAGAGACGGAGTCCTATTTTAATATCTAACTAATTTTTATTTCTATTAAAAAAAAAAAAACAAGAGAAGGGTAATTGATCTCCTTTACAAGTAACAGCCCTTAGCAGTTCAGCTCAACAAGTTTCACTTCACTGTCTTCTTTTTGTTCTTCACATAAGACATTACTATGATTTTGTCTTGAGAGACAACTTTCATGCCAATGTAGGATTGAGAAATCAGGTGAAGTAGGTGAGTTTCAGTTGTCTTGAACATTATCCTACATTTCAGTAGCTGAGTTCCTTGACATCATTTCTTCTTTTGTTTGTCAGATATGTATAAGAATCAACTTCAGGAACTAGCACAAAGAAGCTGTTTCAATCTCCCTTCTTATACTTGTATCAGAGAAGGACCTGATCATGCTCCGAGATTCAAAGCTTCTGTGAATTTCAATGGTGAGATCTTTGAAAGTCCTAGTTATTGTACTACATTAAGACAGGCTGAGCATGCAGCTGCTGAAGTTGCTCTTATTGTTCTGTCTACGAGAGGCCCTTCAAGGTCCCTGACTGCAAGAGTTCTTGTACGTTTTGTCTTTTAATTTGCTTCATTTTCTTGATTGGTTTTTCTATTAAAAAAAAAATTGAAAAAAAAAAAAGAGGAAGAGTCTTGTCATGTCATCTTATTATATAATTTATGTGTTTTTATTTGTTGGGTATGTAAATGAAGGATGAGACGGGAATTTATAAGAATCTTCTTCAAGAAACTGCTCATAGGGCAGGGCTGAACCTCCCTGTATATACAACTGTAAGATCAGGTCCCGCTCATGTTCCAATTTTCACTTGTACTGTGGAGCTTGCTGGAATGAATTTTACTGGTGAACCAGCTAAGACAAAGAAGCAAGCTGAGAAAAATGCTGCTATCGCAGCTTGGTCTGCTTTGAAGAGAAGTATGGTTTCATTTCCAATTTATATTAGATTTGTTCTCATATTTGGCCTTCGATTTTTTTAGCATGCTCAATATAAATATGTAACCACATTTTGTGCAGTGCCAAACTTGGATTCATTGACAAGTAAAGAAACGGACAAGCCTGAAGAACAGGATCAGGCAATTGTGGCAAGGGTTCTTTCAAACTTTAGAGCCAAAGATGATAACAGAAGTAACAATGCTAGAAGAAGGGATCAAAACCAAGCAAGAAGGAGAGTGGTTTATAGGAGTCATAGAGACAGTTGCTCTGCATCTTCTTCAACTTCTGGTAACTCTTCACAGTATCAACAACAATGGAGGCTGCTTGATACGCTGATGGATTCTGCTTTAGATGTTCCAACACAGAAACAAAGCAGCTATGTACCTCTTGTTCCTCCACCCCTACCTAGATCAACTTCAAAGATCTTACCACCAATTACATCATTATGGCCATCAAATAGACTTATTCCAGTACAAGGTGGGGCCAACCCACAAGTGAAAATGCAAGAGACGCTAGCAAAACTTGAAGAGCATCATCATGAAAGGGATCATGAGGAAGATTGGCTTTTTGGTAAGCAAGGTGCCATCATCAAGAAACCCTTTGAAAAGGAGGATTCAAGTAGTATTATTGTCCATGGAACAAAAAGTTCAATATACAAGCCATTTCCTCAGCTTGATACCAGTAAGGTTAAGACTAGCTTGTTTGATAGCACAAGCCAGATTGGTAGTAGTAGGTTCTTAGGGTCTTTAAATCCAAATCCAATCACACCAACTCCCATAAGAGCAAAATCCATGTACACTGGAGGATTCAACCCACAAAGGATTGCCCCAGCAGTTCAAATTAGGTCAGTGATCCCAGTTTGTGCAGCACCACCACCACCACCAATAACAACCCCATCATCATCAGCATCATCATCAAATCCGCCATCAATGAAAGAAGCAGCAGAGGTCTCATCAGCCAGCAGCTGCTCAAAGTTATTCAACCATCCATCATCAACTCAACAACTCAATCCTGAGTTCAACAAGAAGCTACAGTTATGAAGTTACAAAAACAAAAACAAAAAAAAAAAAAACAATGATCATTAGGTAATCTAATATCATCATCATGATCATCAAATCCTCCTTAAGTAGCATTTCTAGCTATAGTTTTATCACTTCAGTAACTGTGTCCACTTAAATATGTTTTGTCTGATATATGATGGGCATGCGGTGAAAATGTGAAATGAAAATTTTGTAAAAGGATGACAAAGTGTTTTTTTTTTTTTCTGTTTTTTCTTTCTTTCTAATTTTATATAAAATTAAATCCTCTACGTTTTCATTTAATTTACTGCACAGACTGAGAGAGCGCATTAAATGTGATATGGGGAGGTGGGTTGCAGAGATAAGAAAGCAATGAAAGAGAAGGGCAGGGGGGAAAAAAAAAAAAAAGGAACAATTGCAGCGATAAACGGAAGCAATTAAGTAACCTTCTCACTACTCAGCAATATATTTAATGGCCTTGTCTTCCCCCATTAATGCTCTCTTTGCAATTTCTTCCTCGTCATTTATTGCTAGCCCTATACTCACCCCCCCCCCCCCCCCTCTTCTCTCCTCTTTTCAATCAATTTTTTATTCATCTTTTCATTTTCATCCAACTTGCTTTCTCCATTCATCAGTTCTGACTGTGGCCTTTCTGTGAGCTTCTTTTGCACACGGCCAATTTTCTGCCTTTAGAAAAAATTTTACTGTGACTTGAATATGAAGAAGCCGTTATGCTTAGGGGTATTTTAGGTAAATCTTAATTATGTGTCTTCGTTAATGCTGCTGAGTGCTGACATGTGACATCCGTGGAAGTTATGGCCCACTAGGGGACCTTTGACTTTTGACAAATCCATTGGTGGGGGGTGGGGGTAAATAACGTCTTAAAACGAGAATATATTTTAATTTCAATTTGTAATTGTAACGTAAATTCAATAATTGAAACTTTGAAAGCTAAGCATTTGTATAATAAACATCAAACATTATGTCACTAATTTAGCTGATGTACACCTAGTGCCAGTGCCACCACTACATCTAGTCAACAGAACTCTCTTGTACTAGCCAGTGCCCAGTACTAATATTTGCAATTGGACATTTTATCATTTTGAAACTGATTTTTTTTTTTTCCTGTTGCGGTGGTTAAAATAAAAGGTTTATGCGGGTTTATTGAAAATTAAAGGAAGAATCAAGGCATATTAATTGAAAATTAAAATGAGATGCCAGTTAGATCAGTGAGTAAAATTATAAAATAATGGCTTGAGTGAAAATAAAGGGTTTAGAATAACAACCTTCGACTAAGAGCATTAGCCCAAGCATATTAATTGGGCTTAAAAATTGAGCCCAATAATATCCACGTGTTCTGGCAGATAACCCAATTCAATTCAGGCACTCAAGAGTAATAACTGGTCCAAAATAATATTTTCTAAACTCATCAAATCCAGTAACCAACATACTAGGATCTTTTTCTAGTGTTTTTCAATCATAGTCTCTCTTAATGTGAAATAAATGGTTAAGATTGAATAATCAAGCTACTTATTTATAATTAAGTTATTTTTTTTACTAGATTTAAAAGATTATGAGAGACTATGATAGAAAAATATTATGAGAGGATCCTAATCTGTAACCAACTAACCAGAATCGTCAGGTCCTTGTAAGTTTTGGTATGTGAAGAAGCTGAGCCTAAGCTCAATTTTAATTATTTCCAAATTTAGTAAATTCTATTTATATACATAAATTCTGATGAAGCTGTCCACGTTATATCTGGAGGTGGCCTCACACAAGTGCATAAATGACTTCTCCTTTCGAGGGCCCTATTTTTAGTCCTTTCTCTTTATAATGCTTCAATTATAATTGGTTGAATCCATGTACAAGTTGTAAAATTTGGAATTTTTAATGGGAAATTTACGAATGTAGCTATTTTCCAAAATACAATATCAAAACTAGTCATAGAATAAATTTTCCTACAATAGTAGCCATATAGACTTGTTCTGGACCAAAATACCCTTGCCCATAGCCCGCAACACGCGCGGCCGATTGGCATCATCACCCGCTCGCACATGTTTCGGGCTATGGGCATCATCGCCCGCCATCGTCCCCACATGTTGCGGGCTACGGGCATCAATCGCCGCGCATGTTGCGAGCTACAGGCATTGCCGCCTGCAACATGCATGGGTGATGGGCATCATCGCCCACCATCACCTGCCATCGCCCGCGCATGTTGCGGGCTACGGGCATCATCGCCCGCACTTGTTGCATTTTAGTTTTGGGTGGTAGAGGGTATTTTGGTCCAATAAGTATATAATTGATTAACTTTGTAAGAAAATTTAGAGTATGGCTATTTTTGAAATTAAAAGATGAAAAGTGGCCAGATCCATAAATTTCCCATTTTTAATTGGTTTTTTCCTATACTTTTAACGTATTACAACACCATTGAACTTTTGGTCCGATCATGAATATTGAATAGCCTCCATGCATGTGGAGACTCAAATTTCCCTTCTCATTTAGTGCAAGTGCATGCATCAAAGATGTCTCAGGTTATTGTTTAAAAGGAGACAAAATAAATTTGGGAGAACACCAAAGAAACAACTGTGGATTTATATATGTATATATATATACATGCACACACACATATGTATGTGTGTATATATATCAGCGGTCCCTAAAAATATTCTTAGTTTTACATTTATTAATATTCATTAGATTTAAGATGAATTAATGGATGATGTTTACTTTTAAAAATTTTTAATATTTTATCTCTCCGTGTGGATCTCACCTTAAATCTTTCTCCCTGCTGTATTTTCTCTATCCTTTTGCATGCGATCTCTCTCTCCTTGTCTCTTCTCTTCTCTTGCTTTTCTAATCCCCAATTTTTTGTTTTCTTTTTTCCTCAGCCACAAAAATTTCTTTATTCTCTCCAAATTCATCTCGCAACTCTTTGTGAAAGATGTTAACAACACTGACAGACTAAAAAAATTCTAATGCAAAGTACAACAAATTGATTGATTCCGAATCATATTGAAGCAAATACACGATTTGGTAGTAATGTGGTTGTTAATAGACAAGCATACTCACAAGGTTTTCTTGTTAAAATTGTGTTTGCGGAGAGATAAAATAGATGAAACCAAGAGTTGTGAGATGAATTTGGAGAGAGTAAAGAAAAGAAGAGAAGAGAGAGGCAGAGAGAGATCACGCATAAAATGAGAGAGAAAATACAAGACGGAGAGAGATTTGGGGTGGGGTCCACATGAAAAGAGAAAATATAAAAAATTCTTGAATATTTAATTTCACTAAATCTTATTCATTGATTCAACTCAAATCCAACGGATATTAATGAGTGTAAAATTGAGATGCACCGTGGTCCTCGCTTTAAATAATGACGCTTTAACTACTTAAATGATTAATTAATGTTAATGACCATGTCTAGTTGTCTTAATCATCAGTTAGAGATTCTTTAGCTTTGAACTTCTCACCCTCAGCATAATCCTATCACTCTGCTTCTCTTCTGCTCCTTTTTTTTTTTTTTGTGAGAAGCTCAAAGCAAAATTTAAGAATTGATAAGATATTTTACTATAGAAATAGATGCTTTGCATATAAGTTGGAAGGGATTCGCAATGTTATAAAAGTGAACCATGTGTCTCTAAATGATAGTTTATTTTGATTGACTTCTTGCCATTGAAAAAGTTCAATAGTTCGATTTCCAAAAAGTGCGCTTAATTGGGGTGAGATAAGGATGAAATATCGAATGTATAAGGAACTAATGTTTTTTAATGGATTTGTGCAATGAATTGAATTCTATATAAGAATTCTCATTATGTGTGATATAAATACCATATATCTTCATTAAAACACATGTATATCTGGATAGTAGAAAATATAAACATTGAATTGCTTTCAGAGGTTGAAGAGAAATTATTTTCACTAATATGATAGTCTTGAATTGAAGATCTACATGAAAATAAAATTCATGTGATTTTAATTATCACTTATGTATTATTAAAGCTTGTTAAAAATATACTATACTGAAATTAAAACAAATATATCATTGAGTATTTGACAATTCTTTTATCATGTGATTGTAAGCAGCAATTGTGAAAAGATAATAACTGACCTTGAAGCCACGTTGGCATGCCACTTAAGCTATTCTTATTTGTAGCCAGCTGATATGGGAAATGAGCTGGACTTCATGAGCTAGTAAAATGGTTATGCTGAAGAATGTCAGCACATGAGCATAGAAGGATGGCTTTTCTAGAAGCTCTATAATGATTGGATAACGATTGCTATAGATGCGGATGAATTTTTATTTATTTCCAAGTGCTATGCTACCCCTCAAGCTAGTTGTCTTTTTCATCATTTGTGTGTAAATAAGCTAATACTTTGTAATTTTTAATTCAGTCCAGTTATCACCTACTGAAATGCCTTTGATTCTTGCTATGCTTGCCAATATAAGCAATTCTTTATGAATTTAAGTTCGTATCAGAGCCATCTTTAAGTTATGGCAAGCAGTAGTAACACGCAAACAAATATGAATCAAGCACATGTGAATCCAAGAGATCAAGTAGATAACTTGAATCAAAATCAAAATCAAAACCCATCTCAAAGTGTTAAACATCAAAACTTAGGCCTTAATACCAGAAATGTGGTAGTAATGAAATCATCCCCTACTCAACATAATACCAATAACACCTATGTCTGCACCACTCCTATCAAGCTGACCCAAGTCAAGGTCACGAAAGTATCACTAATGAAATACCACATCTAAAAGCCCGGTTACTATGCAATTTAAATAAAAATGGAATTATGATACTGCAAAGACTAGGAAATTAGATCTAGCCATAAGAAGAATGCTTGGTTGATAAATAACTGATTTCTTTGTTTTCGACCCCTCAGTCACTATGAATGCCCCTGAACGGTGTAATGGGATGTATCGGGAATTTCCAAATGAACAATTTCAACGAAACCTTTCAATTTCTTATTTTTTTATATTCAATTAAAAACAATTTTATGCCCTAAAGATCATAACTGATTTCTAGCATTAGATTTAATGAGCTTAGAGGATTTATAGATGGCAGCCATGTTTGTCCTCCTAGAGTTTTTATAAGCCATGGACTAAATCAAACCACTATAACCACACCTATTCCTGAATATCAGATCTAAAAGAAACAGGATCATATTTCTTAAGTTGGTTACTGTCATCATTTAGTGAAGGTGTTTTAGGCATTGTGGTGGATTGTTCTATCTCTTATGAGGTATGGAGAATGATAACTCTATGAAATGAGAGGTATCATAACACTTTTAGACCTAGAATTACTTAAAGAGTAAATGATTAGTTTTTAGGGGTTAATTACCCCTGGATGACACATTTTTTGATAAATTTAAAAACAGTGACACATTTTTTAAAAATACTCGAGCCGGTGACAAATCTATTAATTTTAACGAGAACAGCAATAGGAACAGTAACTTTAATAAGAAATGACGTTTTTGCCCCTAGAGATAATTGTAAAATGACGTTTCTACCCCCATAATAGTTACAAAATGGCGTTTCTATTCCTACAATTAGTTACAAAATATGTTTTTGCCCCTACTCAATTATTTTTAATTTTTTAAATAGAAAAAATTATAAAAAATTACATCTAAGTCTAATTAACTGGCTTTTTTTTGTTAAATCAAAAAAATTTTTAAAAAATTTTTCTTAATGAATCAAATTTTGTTGTTAACTTTAATAAGAAAATTTTGTTTGATTCAATAAGAATTTTTTTTAAAAAAAATTGTTTGATTTAACAAAAAAAGTCTGTTAATTGGACTTAGATGTAATTTTTTATAATTTTTTCTATTTAAAAAATTAAAAATAATTGAGTAGGGGTAGAAACATATTTTGTAACTAATTGTAGGGATAGAAATGTCATTTTGTAACTATTCTGATTGTAGAAATGTCATTTTATAATTAACTCTAGAGGTAAAAACGTTATTTCTTATTAAAGTTACTGTTCCTGTTTGAGTTAACGGATTTATCACATGCTCGAGTATTTTTAAAAAATGTGTCACCTTTTTAAAATTTGTCAAAACTGTGTCATCCAAGGGTAATTAACCCTAGTCTTTATCCTATTTTTAGTTATATTTTACATGAGCATTTATTTAAACTTAAGTATAATAATTTAATGTATTTAAATTAGTTTATGCTCTGATTAAATATATCATTGTAGGTGACCCAAAAGTCTATGCTTTATTGAAGGATGATGTAGAAGAAGGACCACATTATTGCAGCAACTGACTTACAGAAAACGACAAGACTTTTATGCAGATAAACAAAAAAAAGTCAGAGTTAGAGAAGATGCTGTAACAACTGCCACAACAATCTAGAATCAAGTACAGATATGTCAGCACATGTACTAACCAAAGAAGTTTACCACAGTCGATTATTTTGCTGACACTGACAGGTGCAGACAAAATAGGGCAGACGTGGCAAGCGGCATAAAATAACATGTGGTCCAAGAATTCTCAAGAGTGACAAGTGTCCGCATTCCTTTTTGGGTAACCCCAATTCCAAGGCTATAAAAGAGCAATTTTTAAGGGAAAAAAAAAGGAGAGCCATCGGCACAAAAAGAAAAAAAGAGGAAGATTTCATATCGGCAACAAGAAGGTATCTCAACAATAAGAAGGAGAGAAACTTGAAGGCTAAAACGTGATACTTTAGTTTTTTGTGTGATTCAACTTCATTCTTGTATTTGGCTAGTTGTATTTCCTTTTTTGATGATATATTCCATGGCAAATACTTATGTTTTTATTGATTTAAAGATCATCATCAACTAAATTCTAATGTAGTTGGGTTTTGAACAAGCTTAATGGTTGATTAACTTATATATGTATGTTGCTTAGAATTTGATGTAGCATTTTGTTTTGATTTTACTAATTAAAAATTTGATTTCAGTGGACCACCCATTTAGGAGATATTAGCTATAAAAGAGCCTAAAAAAGGTCTGACTTAGTGGAACGAGTCAAGACAATACATGATTTTGATTGGGTTTCCCAAGTTGAGTTAATATCAATTTGAATAGGACCATGCTTAATCTAAGATTAGTAAAGAACTAGACATAGGGATTCACCTTATAGGGCAATTAGAATCTAGAACATATAATGCTATGTCTAATGTTAACTTGGCAACTAGTCACTGTTAGGTTGCATATAAATATAAGATATTCAACATGCGATAGCTGAGGATGCATGAGAGATTCTACGCAATGCTGTAGTAAATACTGTAGCAACCCTGCTTTAATTGATAATCATTAAGTGAGTTTTAGAATCCAACTACCTCTTTGCCATTGATTATACTTTTGTGTTTGACTCTTGCTTTCCGTTTATTGAAATTTTAATTTCATTAGCTTGTTGATCTCATTAGTTATTTTACTTTATTTTATTTACTGAAATTGCACTGTTAAGATTGCTGTAGCAAATCCTATAACATCAATCCCTGTGGAGATGATCTTGATATTCATCATTATATTACTTGTTGTGTCCACTTGTACATTGACACTCTTTGCACAATTAACAATAGACAACTCTTGTCAATCAATTTGGTACAAGAATATGGGCTAGAATACTGCATCTTAGAACTCAAATCCAAACCACCAAAAGGGTTGACTCATTATTCATGAATATTACTTTAGGATGAAATATATTTTGAATGCACTTAGATCGCATGAAACAACATGAGTGATGAAGATTTCATTATGTGTGTGCTAGCTAGTGTAGGGCCTGAGTATGACTCAGTGTTTTTGATTATGCAAAGAGTGTCAATGTGTAAGTGGACAGAACAAGTAATATAATAATGAATATCCAGATCGTCTCCACAGGGATTGATGTTATCAGACTTGCCATAGTAATTTTATCAATGCAGTTTTAAGACTTTAATAAAATAAAACTAAAATTAATTAATGCAGTTAAAAATCTAGTGAAACTAATTATGCAATAAACAAAAAGGCAATAAAGAAAAACTAACGTCAAACACAAAGAAACACCCAATAGCAAATAGGTAGTTGGGTGCTTAAACTCACTTAATGATTATTAACCATTCTGTAATTTAAGTACAGTTGCTACAACATTTACTACAAAACTGGGCAGAATTCCTCATACATCCTCAGTTGTCGCATATTGGATATCTTACATCTAAATGCAACCTAACAGTGACCAGTTGTTAAGCTAACATAAGACATATCATTATACGTTCTAGATTCCATTAGCCCTACAAGGCAAATCCATATGTCTAGTTCTTTACTAATTTTAGATCAAACATGACCCTATTTAAATTGAGATTAACTCAACTTAGGAAACCCAATCTAAAACAATGTATTGTCTTGATTTGTTCAACTAAGTCAGACCTTTTTTAGGCTCTTTCTTAGCTAGTATCCATTGAATGGGTGATCAGCAGAAATAGGGAATTGAAATAAGCAAAATCAAAGCAAAATGCTATAGCAAATTCTGAGCAACAATAATATATAAGTCAATCAACCTTTTAGCTTGTTTAAAACCCAACTACATTAAATTTTAGTTTATAATTAATGTTGAAACAACAATAATACTCGTTTTAGCTAAGGGTGGGCATAATCGGGTTCGGGTAGGGTTGGAATCAACCCGATCGAATTTCGGGTTGGAGAAAAATTCATACAAACTCAACCCGAATTTTACATCGGATCGGATCGGATCTGATTATATTCAAATCATATCGGATTGGACTTGAAATTCGAGTTAATTCGGGTGAACTCGGGTTAAGGATAATTTTGTGCTGCTTTTGTTAATTTTGGGGTTTTTTTTGTAATTATTTAATTATTACATGATTACTTTTATGTAATTAGTTCATTTTAGTTCATTCCCACTAATTTTCGTTAAAAGGAAAAATTGAAATATTAATTGAAAAAATCGAGAGCTTTGTATACTTGTGCGAGAGAGAGACGGTGATGGTGGCTATGGGCCTCGACCTCGATGGAACAACAGTGAACGGCTTCGCGCAGATCAAGCGGCGGCGGGTTTCATCAATGGCTTCGACCGTTTCATCGATTACTGCAAGAGCCTGCAGATCCGGTCGTCGGTGCAGCAGATCTGGTCGAAGTGTGCTGCCACTGGCCTGCTGCTGTGCTGACTTGTTTTGCTGCTTGTTAGTTGTTTGTTTGTGAGAGTTATAAGAAAGAAAAGAAAGAAGAGAGTGAACTGTGAAGTATTTGTAACTTTTTTTTTTAAGTGGAGCTGTTGTGAAGGCATGACTTTGTTCCATAAATTCCATGCCTATAAACTAATGCATATATACTGGTGACTTGTTACTGTAACTTTTATTTGTGACTTGTTATTACTGGTGTTTGTTTGGAACCCAAAAAGTGCGCTGTGAACAATGGTGTTTTACTGTTTTTGTATCATCGTTTCCATTTTTTTTTAATTTCATGACTAATTCGATACGATTTTTTGATCGGATTGGGTTTAATCCGATAAGATCAGATTGGCTATATATCATCTGATCGGGTTGGGCAACCAATCCGATCCGATCCTAACTCGATTTTTTTTTATCGGATCGGGTTATTTGCCCACCCCTAGTTTTAGCCATCAAATACATTCCCAAAGATAAATAAAAGCAAACAAATAAAGATTAGAAAGTTGAGGGTAACAGATTCACAGTGTCACTCTTATATCTTTTGCGGTCTGTCATTCTTTTCTGTTGAAATCTTCTGCTACAGCCCTCAAGTCTCTCTTTCTTTTCGCTTTTTTTTTTCGGCTCTCACTTTCTTTTTCTCTCACATGTGTTCTTTTTATATCTTGGGTTTAGGGTAACCAAAAATATGTAGACCGTGTCGTTTCTTAATAACCTAGGACCACATAACTTTTTATGCCACCTGTTACTATTGTGTTCTAGCGTGACAGTGACAGTACATTAACAGCTGCAGTAGGCTTTGTCAGTTAACACGTGCAAACTGTGTCAGTCTTATATTTACATGCTCCAAGATTACTACAACAATTTCTACAACATCTTCTCTGCTTCAGACTTAGTTTATTTCTTCTACACTTAGTTCTTTGTCATTCTCTACAGCTTTGCTGTTGCAGCATCCATCAATAGTACTGAACTTTTTGGTCACCTACAATAGTGTATTTAATTATAGCACATAATGATATAAAACATATGAATTTATTAAACTAAACCTAAGTAAAATATTTATACATAATGTAACTAAAAATTAGATAAAAATTCATCATTCACTCTCTAAATAATACTAGTTTAAGCCTAGAAAAGCCATGATAATTCTTGTTTCATAGAGTTATCACTTAGTAGTCACAAATATTACCTCAATGCAAGATACCTCCTCACTCTTAGAAGTCTATGGTATTTTGCTTGGCTAGGAAAATAAGACTAAGCAAAACCTTAGCTCATGAGTTATTGAGGCTAATTATGCACAAATGAGGAGTGAGAGAAGAAATTAGGGTACCAATGATAGGGTTGCCGGCCGATACCAACTTGAAATAGTTTTTAGAAACCCTAAAAGTGGATTTGAAAATGGTCAGGGAAACTAACATCCCTAAGTTAAGGACAAGAACAAAGCTATGGCTGATGATGAGGGTCTAGATCATAAAAGACTATGTCAAATTTGCTTGAAAAATGGGCTACATAGCTGCTGAATATTGGCATAAGTTTAAGAAGAATTATGTTCCACAGACAAATAGAAGAAGAGAGCCAAGATGTGCATATATGGTTGTTATAGGTGGCCAGAGCAGTGGAGCTTGGTACCTTGACAATGGTGCTACTAATCATATGACTAGTGCTCTTGGAAACATAAGCTTTAACTCATAATATCAAGGTAATGATAAGGTCACTATTAGAAATGTGAGAAACTTCTAATCTCTCACATTGGTTGTTTTGTATTACTCATTTATAATCCATATGAACACATTACCCTGAATGATATATTGTGTGTGCCTAAAATTACCAAGAATCTTATCAGTGTTTCTAAATTTTTGCATAACAATGATATTAATTTTGAGTTTCAAAAATTTATTTGTTTTATTAAGGACAAGAGGCAACAGAAAATTCTGGTAAAAGGAATGGTTATCACAGAAAATTCTGGTAAAAGGAATGGTTATCCTGGCAACAAGATTACTAATGCTGCTGTGTTATGTTCATCTTCAAGGTCTAAGTCAATAAATTGCATTAGCAATCCAATGTCCATGGTGTCTTTCAATTCCAATAGTAATGAGTCTGTTGGTGTCAATGTTGTTGGGTCCAGTAGTGCTGATGAATCACATAATAATGGTTTAAGAGCTATAAAAGAAATCGATCTATTGGCATTCTAGACTAGGGCATGCTAATGTATCTGCTCTAAAAAATACTCTGGTGTCTTCTAATCAGTTCAAAATAAATAAAGATGTTATTCCTTTATTTTGTCGTACTTATAAGTATAGAAAACAATCAAAGTAAAATTTCAAAAGCACTGAGACCAAAACCAACATAGCTTTACAGTTAATCCACACTGACTTATAAGGACCAGCACTAATTTCCTCAACTCATGGATGTAATATTGCATATTATTTGCGGATGATAAAACCAGGTACACCTGGATGTTTTCTATAATAGCAAAATCACAAGCCCTTGACACATTTATTGCTTTTAAAAATTAAATAAAAAAAACCAACTAAACTTGAAAATCAAAGCTTTACAGACAGATATGGGTAGTGGATTGAAAGCTTTTGAGCCATTTATTAAGAAAGAAGGAATAGCCCTGAGACAATCATATCTTTATCTGCATGGACAAAATGGTAAGGTTGAGAGAAAACATAATGTTGTACAAATTGGTCCACATTGCTAGCTCAAGCCAAAAAACTATTAAAATACTAGCAAGAAGCTTTCAGTTATGCCATATTTATCATCAACAGACTAGCCTCACCTGTGCTTGAGAACAAAACCACATTTAAACTGCTATATTCTTTCAAACCAAATTACTCACAAATTAAAGTGTTTGGGTGTGATGTTTTCCCTTCTTGAGACCATATAACAAATATAAATTTGATTTTCACACCTCCAAGTGCATATTGTTAAAAGTCAGTGTTACTTATAGTGTTATTCATAAAGGTTATGTCTGTATGCATTATTCAGGTATAATCCATATTTTAGCAAGTGTTAAGTTCAATGAGAACTCATTTCCCTTCTCAAATGATCCTAATTTCAGTAAACAAGTGTCCAGAAATCATGACCACATTCAAGACACTACTGGAGACATGGAACACTTCCCAAATCTTGAACAAAATGAAATACAACAGAATTTGAGCACTAACACAATATCAAATAGTCCTCATCTTACCAATCTCATCCAAATACTTTAGAAGAAAACCATACTTCGTCTCCATCTATAGAACCGAACACTTAAAACCCTTCCATGCAAAAAGCCTTACCTTACATCCTATGATAACAAGGTCTAAAGCAAAAATTTTTAAACCAAAAATATACCAATTCTTTACCCAAATCTAGACTGTGATCTAGATGATAGAAGATCAATTAGTGGCTATTGTGTGTTTTTAAGAGATAACTTGGTTGCATGGAGTTCAAGAAAATGAGGCATGGTTGTAAGATCCATTATAGAATCTGAATAAAGAACTATGGCTCTATGTACTATTGAAATTACATGGATCAGTTCTTTGCTTAGTAAGTTGAAGATAGAAGTTGAAAGAGTTCCAATAATTCAAAGTAATAGCACCAATGCAACATCAATAGCTACTAATCCTGTGTATCAATCAAAAACCAAACACTTTGAAATAGATCTTCATTTCATCAGAGACAAGGTAGCTAGAGGAGAATTGGAGATAAGTTTTATTGCTAGCAGGGACCAAATTGTAGATGTTCTGACTAAGCTATTGTCCTTACTACAACTTCAGTCGTTTTAGGAGCAAACTCAAGGTTTTTTACAAGACCTTGAGTTTGAGAGAGGGTGTTGAAAGTAGGGGTGGCAATCTGTGTCAGAATTTATTTATTCGATTCGATTTGATTCGATTCGAATTAAATGGGTTTGGGTTTGAAAAAATTGATTCGTTTAATAAATGGATGAATTCGATTCAATTTGCTAATTAAAACGAATCGAATGCGAGTTGAAGGACATTGATTCATTTAGAATTCGTTTAATAAATGGGTCGTAAACGAATCGAATACGACCCATTCATTTAAAATTGGTTTATTATTCATTTAATTAAATTATTTATTTACCCTTAAGTATGGGAGTGTGATAGGTAAAATTTTATCTTGCTTATTTTACTTGATTTTGTAGATTTAATTATTATTTTCTTAACAATATTACAAATTTTCTACATATTTGATATTTTGAAATATTACAGTGATTATTATTAGTATTGCATCATGTTAATATCATTTTATTTACTTTTTGTTGTAGCATTCTTGTTTTCAAGGTGATAAAGACAAAATGAAGAGAATTAAAGAAATCACCTTGGTTTATAATTTGAATTTAAATTATTGTTATTTGTATTATTAAGAATTTGTGATTTGGTATTTGGATGACTGTATATTTAATCTTAGAATATGATTTAGATTATTTGTATTTTGTAGGATGTTAAATTTGTGGTTTCTTTATATTTTAATTTGCTTAATTTTGTTTATTAATTATATTTTTCTAAACGAATCCAGATTCGATTCGATTCGTTATGAATTCGTAATAGGATAAATGAATCTAGATTCGATTCGATTCGTTTATTAATTCTTAAACAAATTAAACGAATCGAACCGAATATTCGTTTAATAAACGAATCGAATCTGAATCCTGAGATTTCAATTCGTTTAATAAACGAATCGAATCTGAATCAATAGAATTTTGACCCAATTCGTTTACGATTCGATTCGATTCGTTTATTCGTTTTGCCACCCTTAAGTTGAAAGTAGTAGCTGTGAAAAGTCAACAGCTGACCTTGAAGCCACGTTAGCATGCCACCTCAGCTATTCTTATTTGCAGCCAGCTGATATGGGAAATGAGCTGGACTTAATGTGTTAGCAAAATAGTTATACTGAAGAATGTCACCACATGAGCATATAAGGATAGTGTTTCCAGAAGCTCTATAAAAATTGGCTAACAATTGCTATAGATGCGGATCAATTTTTATTTATTTCCAAGTGCTACCCCTTAGGCTAGCTGTCCTTTTCATCATCTGTGCATACATAAGCTAATACTTTGTAATTTTTAATTCATCGAAGTTATCAACTATTGAAATGCCTCTGATTATTGCTCTGCTTGCAAGTATAAGCAAGTTCTTTAAGAATTTAAGTCAACTTTTCGGCATCCATGACATTGGAGAAAATTTGGAAGGGCTGGGCTGGCCTGGCTTGAGCCGAGTTTGGGCTTTATTTTTTTATTTTTTTAATTATTGTAAATTTGAAATAAAATAATAATTAATAAGTTGTTATAATCAACAATGAATAAAAGAATATAAAAATTTTAAAATAAAATAATAAATAATGAAAATAAAGTAAATAAATATTTAAAAATTTAATCTTTTAATACTAAATTTTCTAATTCAAGCACCTTCTTATTTAATTAACACTTAAGAAAGAGTTTAGTACTATAATTTTAGGTTTTTTGAATCATTATTGATATATAAATTAGGGATTTAAGTTTTATTTTTATTTTTTTATTATTCTTTTAAATTTTAATTTATAAATTAATTTTTTTAAAATTGAACGGACTTGGGCTTGGGCTTGGCTCGGGTTTTTTTTTTTCCTTTGGTCCATGTCTAGACCCTCACGTGGAGGGCTGGGCCGGGCTTTTTTGCCCACCCTATGACAACGCCGTCCATTCACTTTACCTTTATTTTTAAGTCAACCTTGTCAATTACATTTGAAGCAAACTAAAATAATTCTGTCCAGTCTCATTAGAATTGATTGGTCAGAAAATTTCTAATTTCCAAACCATGATCATCAATTACGTACTCCACTAACTCTTGCTAGCAGCTTTGGTCTCATCACTTAAGAATGCAGAAGCAAAGAGGATCGTTTGACCATGACTATTAACCCCTATCAACGGTGCAAAAATCATGGAACACTTGTTGGTGTTGCAAGTAGTGTCAAATATATATAACAACATCACCATAAACCTGATAAGCCTTTCTCGATACTGCATCAGCCCAGAAAAAAATGAGTAATACGACCTTCATCATCTGCCTCTATGGTCAAAGTAAATGCATGGTTCTCTTCTTGTTCTGATCGAAAATGCTCATGTAACATATCTGCATCATGTCCTTTCACCTTTATTACAAAATATTTCTTCTATGATTTTGAAGATCCTTTGGCAAAATTCCAACATTCTCTATGCCCCCACCTTGCACCTCAAGAATGCTAATTCTGATACTGAATCCAGCTGCTCTTGCACAATTATTGTAAAACTCACGGGCTTCATCTAATGATGAAAATTCTTGTCCCATTTTTGGCTTGCTATCGTTCACTACTTCAGGCATGGAAAAATTGTTTACAGAATTTGAATATAAGCTGAATGGTTCCTCACCAGCCTTTCCACATCGATCCCCTGTTTTAGAACACTGCAATTATTTCTAATAAAAACTATTCAAACAAATAAATTTCCAAAAAGTATAAAATTAATAAGTAGAGAATTTTTCATGTGTGCATGAATTGAATATATAATATCAGTTTGTAATTTGTACTTTGGTGTTATGCAGGATTTCTGAAAAAAATAAATAAAATAAATTACCAGTTGCATCTGTGATAGACAATAATGTTATGCAGGAATTCTGAAAAATTATGTAAAAGAGAGTTTGTAATTCAGTTAGAGTGATGGAAGAATTATGTAAAAAAGTGCAAGCAGTAATAAAAGAATTGGAGAGAGACAGAAAATAAGGAAAAGATTTTATTTTATATAATATCGGGAAGCATAGATTAGTGGGGACTCTTGCTAAAAGAAAGTTGATTTCATGTGGAGATGGACAGAGCTGCGAGCAGCTTGAAATGTATTAACTACTTGATATGTTCAACGGTTAATACTTAATGATCTGCATGTTTCTTGATGTTTTTCAAGCCATTCTTTTAACAAACATGATAAATAGATAAGGTTTGTTCATAACTACAGAGAATGTTTCTACATCAACATTCAATCAATTTTTCGATACACCTCCAAAGTTTACTTAAATTATCACACAGATCTTTTTTTAACTATTATACTCTTGATTACAACAATCCAATAATTGACTTTAAATAAATTTTTTTAATAAATACAAATAAAACTTAAAATAATATAATATATAAACTAAGATCAAATTTATAAAATATTTTGAATATTAGAAAAATCATTTTAACATTATTGATCTATTAGATTCTTTTAATAATAATAAAATCTATTGACATATTAGTAATATTAAAATAGTTATACCTAACATTCACAGAAATTTATAAAATTTATATTATTTTATTTGCAATATCATTTTTAATTATGTCTGCATTAGTATAAATCTTAAATTTAATATATGGTTTAATATATTTTAATTAATAAAATCCGTTCAGATAGACTAATAATAATTTAATATTAAAAATAATTTTCATTATATATGTTATTTTATTAATTATATTTATTGTAATATTATTTAATTTGTATCATATGATATTTATTTATTATTTTTATCTTATTATTATATTTATATTTGTTTGGGTTGTTATAATCAAAGAGTATAATAGACATTTACTAAATTAAGGGAGTTTATGTGACCATTCAAGTAAATCTTGAAAGTGTGGGTGGCTTTTTCTCTTTTTCGTTATTGATATAGTTTATCGTAGATAAAATATAACGGTGGATAAAAATTTGTTAAATTAGATTTTATTAAATTCCTTAACACTAAATTAAATAAAGGTAATTTAGTAATTAAAAAATATTAAAATGCAAATGTCCAAAATAAAATTTACAATACAAATAACCTTATCTTATCACTGATCAGAGGATGGAGCCACCCATAGGTCAACATGGGTCCTGTGCATATATACTAATGATTTTTATTAACTGTGTGACTATTTGAATTCCCTAAAATACTAATGAAACCTAATTTCTAATCAAATTTTTATTACTAAAAAGTCCATAACGTAATTACTATTATAGCTTAAGGGTGATGATATCTCCACCCCATAATTTTTGTAAGCCCACTCCATTTTCAAAAAATAATTACAAAAAGTGCATATTATTTTTTAAAAAATTTTAAATAAAAAGATCTTTGGAGAATTAATTAATCAAATCTATCTTAATTTACTTTTTTGTGACATAGATTTTTTATTATATTTGATTACAAAGATTGTTTTGGCATAAGTTTAAATTGGCTATTTTACCCTTATAAGGTAAAACTATTAAGAATTTACTTTAACTTCAATAGTTTTCTAATTTTATACCAAACTCTTTGTCTCTGATACTACTTTATTAGTATGATTATTAAACTTTAATTAAACAAACATAGGGTCTTTATGGCACAATGGTCATGTAAATTATTAGGTTATCAAATTTATATCATTTACATGTAAGGATGGTGAAAATAATAATTAGATTTAATTTTAAAATATTAGATTACTAGTCACAAAATTAAATACTTAAATTATTAGATATAATAACTCATGTTTATTGGGGCAATTTGATCATTTTATATCATAATAATAAAATAGTAAAATAAAACTTATATTAAATTTTATGATCAAATATTGTCAAAGAAACCTAAGAAAAAAGTTATAGAAAGATTTAATTGATTAACTGTACAAAATTTTTATTGATTTGTATTCTTAAAAAATATTGTGAACTCATTGTAATTATTTTATAGAAATAGGGTGGGTTTACAAAAATAGTGGGATGGAAATATCATCAACCACAGCGTAAACAATATAAAACCAAAAAAGAAAAATTACTCTCTACTCCTCCATCTTTAACCCATATATTTTTTAACTAAATTAAGATTGTATGAAGTCATTATATATTTTGATTTGACCAAAAATTTCTTACCGGTGAAGGTTGAATTCAGCCAATAATTTTTTTCTTTTCAAATCTTTTTGGATGGGCTAAAATTCTACTTTCTAATCAAGCTTTCATTATGTATAATTTTATTCTATGCTTGTACTTGATATGATGAAGTACTGATTTTCACTTATGGTGAATGAAATGTTAGTTTATTTCCAAAAAAAAAATTTCGTTATTTATAAAAGAAATTAGCCATGAGCGAAAATAAATGCTAATTACAAATAGTGTTTAAGCTATTCTAATTGTTATTTCTCTAATAAATTTCATGGTTCTAACGATTTCACATAGTATGTCCACAATTTTAAGGAAAGAAATGCAAATGACACCGTGATTTAAAAAAAAAGGGCTAGAGGGAGACGAAGGAAGATGTAGAAATTGTATGAATTTCATATAAGGGTACAATGGATATTAAAATAGGTAGAAATTTTTCAATGAGAGTTTTCGCACTTTATTAAAATGCAGGAACGACTGCATTTCCCACACTTTAACCCTCATAAGATAAGCACTCTTAAAATGAGTTTATAAAGTAAAATACATATTTTTTAATTTTCTCAGTGAGTTTATTAAGTAAATAGCTTTAGCAAGTATTTTAATAAGTTCAAGTACATATATAATTATTTTCAAACACGAATACACATTTTTACGGTCTCGTAAAATATTATACCATATTGTAAAATAGATATTAATGAAGAACAAATTGGCATTTTGCATACAGCATCATGACTTTCTTTCTTCTATCAACTTTTTAATATATATATATATATATATATATATATATATATTTTAAATTATACTTCTGGACAAATTTTCAACGAATCTCCATTTCTAACAAGTTTCATGCATCTCACTTCCTAAGAGACTGGTATCCGGTATACCCGCAATACTATTATATGACAAGTTGAAATTTGTGGCCATTTCGCCCACCGAATTTGATGCCAATGGAAATTAAAGAAGCTTTTGACATTCTAGATCTATTCTTCATCCCAGCCCATGGCTTCTAAAATAATAAATTTTTTGAAATTGTATAATTTTTTTTAGGAGTAACACTGTTAGAGTTGTGTTATAATAAAAATAATGTCAATTAATGTTAATAATACTATAATAGCATGCAATTTAAAAAAAAAAAAAAAAAAGCCTCACCTGCCAGTTGCGTGCTGCCTTCCTCTTCACAACGTGGATCCACATTTAATTTCCCGTTTAATAATACATCTCTGACCGCAGCCTTACTCCCTCCACATGCCCTATATTCACAATTTAGGCTCCGGCTAAGTTGGATCATCTCCAACTTGAAGCCAACTAACCACAGCCATTGGATCCTTGCATTATTTTTCAACCGTTAAGATTATTAATACAAATAAAAAGTGACCCAGTAAACGGTTTAATTCAAAATTAAAATATCTTTACAAGCTTTTTATCTTCTTCCTCTTCGTCTCCTTCGTGTTTTCTTCATCAATTCTGAAATTATGTTATCAAACCTTCAATCTTAAATTCTCAACTTCTTTATTACGTCTCAAAATTTTCCATCAATCAAACACAACACAATAACGAAGAATGAAGCTTCAATCTGAAATTATCTAATTTCCAGGCCTGATGGAGATCAAATGGCCCATATGTATCGAGTTCTTGAAAATCATCGGCTGAAGAAGCAAAAGTTCAAACACAGATTCACTACTTACTATCTACTAAACAAAACCATTAAGCCACATTAATTAAACTAATAATCAATACAACAGAGATACAACACGGTATTATCTCATAAATATATGTAAATTAATCATCACACAAAAAGGCTAATTCTGTTTATGTAAATATCTTGCGTTTCGTTGTCTTCTTTAGAGAGAGTCAATGGTGGAGACGCGGGGTGCTTCTTTTCCTTTTCTTTTGAAGGAGAGAAAGAGATCGAACACCAAAACTTTTCCTTCCCATTTCCTCTCCCTTCGCTTTTGCTTCTGTACAAGAGGTCTTTTTAAAATATCCATTTCTTCAAGTTCCTTCCAGAAGATGAGGACCTCGAAGAAGAAGCAGAACAAGACGGCGTCGTTTCACTTTCAGTCAAAACAATTATGCTCTCCATACTCTCCACGTAATGTTTCAAGTCTAGAATCTTTCACTAACCTCACTCTCGGACCCGGTGTTGATATCCTCTTTGTGCCACTCAAACTCGCCGATTCTTAACGGAGACAGAGATCTGGCTTTCCTGTGAAGAGATCTACTCCGTAGCCTCAGATCTCTTCTCAAAATTTTCCGTCAATAAGAAGCTGAGAATTTAAGAATGAAGCATTGATAACATAATTTCAGAATTGATGAAGAAAATATGAAGAAGACGAGGAAGAAGAAGATAAAAAGTTTGTAAAGATATTTTAATTTTGAATTAAACCGTTTTATTCGGTCATCTCTTATTTGTATTAATAATCTTCACGGTTGAAAAATAATGCAGAGATCCAACGGCTCTGGTTAGTTGGCTCCAAGTTGGAGATGATCCAACTTAGCCGAAGCCCACAATTTATGGTAATTTACTATTTTATACAAAAAAAATTATTATCTACACAACACCAACCATCACGGAATTTATTTTATATATATATAGTCATTCTTTAATAAAGGTATCCTCACTTTATTAAAGTGAATATACACACTAAAATATAAAAAATTATATATTTTGATATAGTAGAGACTGTATTTTTTAATCTGTTAATTAGTGGTATCATCATTTTATTAAAATAAAAATATATTCATTAGAGATTTATTATATGGCAGTGACTATGGTACAGTTGCTTCACCTAGAGCACGCCTTAATAATTATACAATTAAAGTGATAAATAATAAAAAATAAATTATTGTTATAATCGTATGGTTGTTAAGACGTGCTCTATGTTAAAACAACTCCACCGTAGCCAGACCCTTATTATATATAAACACACACAATAATGAACCTAAAATTTAGTTATGGAGGGATTAATTCAAACAATAGTAAAATCCCATAAGTTAAAAAAAAAACAAAAAATGAGATAATACTCTTAATAATACTGTTAGATCTTAGTATTTGAGTCTGATAAATTATTATGTGTTATTCATTTCATAATCATTTTATTATGTAATTGATTCTTGATATTATCATTTTTTGAGAAGAAAATAATTTTTTTTTTTGGGTCAACTTTTGCAGGAACGCATTAGCAAATCGAACTTACGAGAAGTCAAATCTGAAAGGGGGGGAAAAAAAAATTCACCTTATTGATACGTTCCACTCCACGCAAGAAGGTTCCGAACACACAAACATATTAGGAAATCTGTAATAATACATGAGATGTACAATGATAAACCTAATCAATGATATTTGGTCACATGTGTAGCTCTAGTTTAAGATATCTTATTTTTTGGTCGGAATATTTTTAAATAGATAAAAAGGAGTGGGGCGATTTAAACATCTTTTTTTTTAGTTAAGAATTTTATAATCTAAATTTTTAAACAAAATTACTTAATTAATTATTTCTTTTTTCTTTCCTCTTCTCAATTTCATAAATTCTCATTAATTCATTCAGATATATTCTCTTAGTTCTAAATAATTAATATCACTAATTAAGAGAAATAATATTTACTATTTAAAAATTAACATCAATAAAATTTTAACAACTATGAAAGTTAATGAATATCCAAAAATTAATTTTTATCAATCACAAAAGTCAATGATTATCAGGAAAAAAATTATTATATATAAAAAGTATGAAATATAAATTATGATATACTAATAAAAGTCAAAAAAATAAATACAAAATAGAGTGAAATTGAGTGTTTTGTTTTTAAAATATGAGAGTAGAGAAAAAAATATATAATTATAAGATAGAGAGAGAAAGTGATTAATAACTGTGTAAAAAAGTTTAATAAATTCAAATAATCTTATTCATTAAAAAAATGAATAAAAACTAATATAATTTAATAATTTGACACAGTTTATACGTTTAATTTAATGCTTGAGGTGGGTCCAAGATCTCTCCTTCGTTTCCGGAAAGTAGCTTATGCGACACAGTTTAGGCAATACATCTATGTGGCCACACGTCATGCACAATCACAACTAACCAATTCCTCTTATCCACCTTGCCTGCCAGCACTTTCATTACAGACAAATGACTCAGACACAACGTGTTTTAAAAGTTCCAATCAGTTGTGCACACCTGTCATCCATCCACTTTTGATAAAAAATTCACCGTCACATGCGCATTAAGCACGGCTGCGCTATCAACTCCCACTCTCTTTTTCCTCACACCCGTCAAAAACGTGCCCTGATTGGCTGATTCTAACTCACATATTCCGTGGATATTCGCTTCTTGTTCGAGAAACATGCTATTCATCGAAACACTACCCACATGTCCGTGAGCGCGTGCGAGCACTCCCCAATCGCGTGACCAAATTTGCTTGAAAAGCATCCGATTTGAGCGTGTGTGGTTTAGTTCCAATCACTTAGCGCGTCCAATTGTCAAGAATTTAAAGCCACCCTTTTCTAACGATAATAGCATCTGCGTCAAACATCCGTTAGTTTTTATTTTTATTTTTTTGTATAGTTAAACCATAATTCAAAATTCGCGAACTAATAAAATTAACTTTACTTGTTACGAAGAGTTAAAAATAAGGAGCAAGTTTAAACGGAATAAATGCAAAATTATTTTAGGTTGGTATCAAAAGAAAGAAAAGATTAAACCGAGAATATGCGACAGCACATAACATCAAAAAGGAATATTCTAAGAGCAGATCCCGTCCCGTTTGCTTTCGTTCACCAAAATCCATAATAAATACCCACCACCTCCCAAACACAGCCTTCACAACAATCCTCCAAATTCCTGCTAAGCATTATACTCCTCGTCTGTTCAAAAAAAGTAAAAAAAAAGGGTTACGATGGCTCTTAAAGCTGTTCATGTCTCCGACGTGCCGTCTCTCGACCAAGTCCCCGAGAGTCCTTCCCTCAATCGCTTCTCCACGCGCTTTTCAGCCGGTCTGGAGCTGAACAAATCGGCGTCGTTTAGGATACCGAAGTTTCTGGTGGTGGGACATAGAGGGCACGGAATGAACGTGCTGCAATCGTCTGATAAGAGAATGCGAGCTATCAAGGAGAATTCAATCGTCTCGTTCAATGCTTCCGCTAAATATCCTCTTGATTTCATCGAATTTGACGTTCAGGTGAGGCCTCCTATCGTTTGATTTATTTTTGTTTTCCGATTGCGAAACGATTTCCGCTTTTTTTGGTTTATTGAGATATAAATTACGCAGTTTTTAAATATTGCAACTTCAGACCGCGATGTTTTTGTCCGTTCATTGTATATTCGCCGCATACGACAAATTTTGTCCTTATTTAAATTCGGCGCCATGTCTGATCTGATGTATATATTTTTTATCTCTTTTAATCTTTTTACTTCTACAGTTTCGGGTTTGATTGCTTGAATTGAACATCAAAAAGTTACCCGAAAGTTAAAAGAAACAGCTCTGATTTTTGTAGGTGACAAAAGATGGCTGCCCGGTCATTTTCCATGATGACGTCATCCTCTCCGAAGATAATGTAAATGTTACTCCACCACTCTTCTCAAAAATTTCTTTTTTTTTTTTGGGGGTTAATTTTATTAAATCCTGTGGGCTTGTGAATCAGTTTACTAATCTGGATTACTGGTTTTCTATTTTCAGGGTACAATTTTTGAAAAGAGAATTACAGAGCTCTCTTTATCAGAATTCCTCAGCTACGGGCCCCAAAGAGAACAAGGCAAAATTGGAAAATCCCTGTTAAGAAAAACAAAAGATGGCAAAATCCTGAACTGGAATGTCGAAACTGACGATTCACTCTGCACACTCCAGGAAGCATTGCAACAGGTGGATCCGAATCTGGGGTTCAACGTCGAGTTGAAATTCGATGACCACATTGTTTACGAGCAAGAATATCTCATCAGGGTCATTCAAGCCGTCTTAAAAATCGTCTTTGAGTTTGCCGAGAACAGACCCATTATTTTCTCAACGTTTCAGCCAGACGCCGCCTTGCTCGTCAGGAAATTGCAGAGCGCGTACCCTGTGTTCTTTTTAACAAATGGCGGGAGCGAAATCTTCTATTATGATGTGAGGAGAAATTCGTTGGAGGAGGCTATAAAAGTTTGTTTGGAAGGTGGGTTGCAAGGGATTGTTTCAGAAGTTAAAGGGGTTTTCAGAAACCCTGGAGCTGTGACCAAAATTAAGGAGTCCAAGCTTTCTCTTCTCACTTATGGGAAATTGAACAATGTGGCTGAGGCTGTGTACATGCAACATTTGATGGGTATTGATGGAGTGATTGTCGATTTGGTTCAAGAGATTACAGAGGCTGTTTATGATATGATTAAGCCTGCAAAGGTTGTGGAGGAGGAGGATAATAAGAGTTTAAATGGAGAGGGTGACAATGGGGAGGTTAAAGCAACGCCACAATTTTCACAGAGGGAGCTGAGCTTTCTCTTGAAGCTTATTCCTGAATTGATACAGCAATAATTATGTAATTAATTGCTGCAGCTTCTCTTTCTTTTTACAAACACTTTTGCAATTATTAGTTTATAACCCCCTTTTGTAGCCAGTATGGGAGTTTCTTTATTACTCATTACCTCCCATTTACATGTTGTACATAAATCTAGTGTGTTCTTAAGTATCAATTTACAAAGGAAAAATCAATACTTGCCTTTCTTTTTCTGATGGTTATCTTACTTGCGTGTTTTTGTCTCTGGATCTACGCTTGAAGAGCAGAATGTGAAACGCTGTAGATCTATAGATTAGGTTGGCAAAACGGGTTCGCAAATCGAATTCGTGCGGAATCCTAAATGAATTACGTTAAAATTTGATGGTTTCGAATTCGGATCATTTATTAAACTAATTCTAATTTCAAGATTCAGTTTTGATTTGTTGATCTGAATATTAAATGAATCATAAACAAATATTCTTTCAATTTGTTTAATTAATAAATAATCTAATCAAGTTTAGATTTGTCTAAATTTATTTATCTACAATTATAATATTATATATGAAATAATAATTAATAAACAATAAAAATCAAGCTAAACTATGGAGATAATAAGAATTAAAATTCTCAAAATAAATATGTTGAATCAAAGTGACTTCTACGCATAATTTTCACATTTTCATTGTATCATTAAATAAATATCTTTCAAATAAATGAATTGGTGAGTTTGATAAACGAATTGGATTTGATTCATTTATTAAATAAATATATTTTTTCGAATCCAAATCTATTTAATTTGAATCGAATAAACAAATCTTAACCCAAATTACGACCCTATTATAAATAGGATTTTAATTAATCGGGATCTAATATTTAGGTAGGGTGCTTTGTTTATGGCTAATTGACTATTGGCTATTCTAAAAAAAAAAAAAAAATTTGACTATTGGCTTGTAGCGTAATGGTGATCTGTCGTGTTCAATAATGTCACTTCAAGCTCTTAGAAGAATTCTTTTTCCCCTTTCCGAAAATAAAATAAGAAATGAGGATGAATTTCTTTTCAAACGTTGTTAAAGGGGAGTTGATTGTAGAAATTAGTCTTGAATTCAAAATTTACACAAATGAAATTTTGTTATGATTATCTTTCATTTAAATAAAGAAACTTCATACTAAATGAAAGATGAATATTACAATAGCAGGAGAACGAATTGACATCTTTAATCAAATAGTCTTGTTCAACCTTTGACTGAGTGGTAAGCAAACCGACTTACCGACCTCTACTAAAATAATCAGGTAGGCATCAGGGACAGAAATATAATTACCCAACTTTTGGACGTGTTATTAGTCATGGTAATTTTACCCATAAACCCACGAAAGCCCACTTATTGCGAGTAATTTTATGGGTAATTTGACGACTTTGGTAATATAAAATAAAATTTGTTGTGGATAGCGGGTGAATTTCCTAAAATAAAAAAAATTCAAATATCCGCTAATCTGCATTTTTTTTAAAAATATAATTTTGTAATTCTCATTTTTTTCTTTAATTTTTTGTTCAAAAAAATTGGCACCCCGAGAATTTCCAACTCAATATAAATAATTACTTTATAATTGTATTTAGAGAATATTAATTTTAATCAAAATTGCATAAATCATGTTGGATGGGTGCGGCTGCTGGTGGTGAATGAGAAAAAGATCTTAATTCTTGGAGCTTGGTGCTTGGAGTTGAATAAGATATATTATTGGTGCTACTCTTGGATGCAAGTTTGTGGTTCTTCGTTCTTTTCTCTCTTTTTTTTTTTTAAATAAAAGTACTTGTGATGAACTTGTGTATTTTGTACTTAAATTAGAGAATTTATATTAAATTGATGTACCTTATGTATTTTATTTTAATATTGAAAATTTTTCATTCTTACTTACACTGCTAAAAATTAAAATTGAACATGTCATGCATTTTTTAGGCTAATTTATAAATTTATAATTTGAATTATGTAATTTATAATTAAAGATTTAGAACATACAAAAAATCTGTTGAGTACTAGTGGACATGACGGGCAACTGCAGGTTTGATAATTTGCTTTTTTTTTTTTTGGGTGGGTGTGGGCATGGAGTTGGCAACCCCACACCCTACCCTACCCATTCTTACGTGTTAGCATTAGTCGAGCTAATTGTAAATATTATTATTAAGAGCCACTCCCTTTTGCTGAGCGGTGGACTATCCCACGCAGAACTCTCGTTTCCCTTTCCATTAAATATTATGTAGTAGTGTCTCCCTCCCTAGTTTCTGGGTGGAGTAAATATTCTTCTATTATTTGTAAGGGTAAAAATTTAGGCTATGCTATAATAGAATTGATTTAAGTAATTTCAGTATGATATAAATATTAGTAGATATTTGATTGTACGATATATTGTTAAAAAAATATCTTCATAAATGGCCAAAATTAAGGTTAATGATTTATTGGCATTACCGTAGATAAATGCATGCAGGGGTTACAATTATTACTTATGCAAATTTATGTCTTAAGTTGATATTTAAGTTTTGTATTAATTATCCTTTTTAAACGTTTGATTACACTTGCGCGATCGTGTAATTTTTGCAGTGCACTCTTAATTTTTTTAATTTTTTTTTATTACATTTACAAAGTTGTACTTTAACTCGATATATGTAACACAATTTAATAAGTATAATAAACAATTGAAGACAGTTAGAATCAAATATCTAAGCACAAATAATATTGGGGGCTTGGGGACGAGTGACAATTTTTTCCGTTAGAGCTAGGGATAGCAAAAAAATTTTGAGTCCAGCCTTGGTCCGCAAAGATCTGAATCTGAAAAAAATTTGGATCCACACATTAAAAAATGTGGATCTAGGTGTTAAAAATTAAAATCCGTGCGGATTCAGATCCGGATGCAAATACATCTAAAAAATCGGATATCTTGATCGCATTATTTTGTAATTAAATTAAAATATATATAAGTTAAATTAAAAAAAAAATCAAACATAACCCTCAGTTAAATTAAAAAAAAAATCAAACATAACCCTAAAACTAAAATCACATACGCACTGTGCATTAGTCTTGGATTTATTTGTGGATTTTTGGTGGTGTTAGACTTGGATTTATGTTATTCTTGATGTTTGATTTATGTTGTGGTATTTTCATTTATGGATTTACGGTGTTATTGTGTTATTCTAGATATTAAATTGCTGATTGTTAAATTATAATTGGATTTTATATAATTTTATTAGATAAATTTGTTGAATTTTAAATTATATTTGAAAATTTGAATTTATCATATGCAGATCTAGATATCCAGAAAATTCATTTGTAATCTGCACAGGTATTACTCACATCTAGATCCGTATACTTTTTTACAAATCTAGATCTCAAAATATTAATACAGATCTGGATCTATATACACTTGCATCCAGATCAGTGTCCAAATTTTAAGGATGGCAACATTTCCTGCAGAGGCTTGTACCCGTGGGCCCCCGATTAATTCGGGTCGGGTACGGGCCCTGAAAAATTTTAAAATTGGAAATGAGCCTATTTCGGTGATCCAAGCCCCAAATATATTTTAGGTTTGGGTTCGAGTATTTTATCCGGCCCCCGAACCCGAAACCAAACCCAAAATATATATTTTTTAAATCAAAATATATTTTAATCAAATAAAAAAAATAAAACGTCAAAACCGTAGAACTAAAACTCACGGCCTCTGTCCAAGTTTCCAACGGAGCTTCCCTTTCACGGCCGTCGTGTCCAACACCAAAATGAGTGGCTTTGCCGTCAACCATCCTTCAATCAACAGTCGCTAACCCGTTCTTCTTAGCGCCCTCATTTCTCACCAGACTCAACCACCCATCGCCACCTTCGCTGCCATTTTATCAATCAAGGTAATTTGATTCCTTTTTCTGTAGCATTTTTACATCCACAAGTCATGAATATGGTTCTTTAAATTCAGCGTGTTACTTTCCATTAGAGATTACAAAGAAATTTCTGATGAAATTTAAAAAAATATAAACTAAAATATATAACCACAATCATTCATGGAGTCCTTGTACTATTAATTATTTGTTTCACAGAGGGAAAAAAATTACCCAAGCATATTTGGTTCTTTTGCAGCAACAGCAGTAGTACCAGTTCTAATGAAGACTCCCGGCTAGCTTCTAATCGACTTAAAGGCATCAACATCGCAATTTATTGCAAGACTTTTTATAAAACTTGTTTGATAAAGTGAAGGAAGGAAGAAACAGAAGAAAATGAGTCTCATCAAAGTGAGTAGTTAACCCAATTACAAGCATTTTTGGTTCTTTAAGGGGTCTTTTTGACTTTAGATTAATTAAAATTTGTTATCCAATTCCCATATAACCCATCTGTTTCAATTCCCTTTTTTTTTTAGAAGCATTTGTTTCAATTCTACTTGTAAAACAGAAAATTTCTGCAGAAGGAAAATTTCTATATATGAAAAAAAAGTAAAATATAAATTGATAAGATTATTTGGTATGGTTTGGAATTCTGGGAGTATTATACAGCTGTTTCGTATTACATGTATGTTGTATATGGTTTTCATGTTTGTAATCAACATGCTTTTTCATCGTTTCTTTTAATTAGTCTCCTCATAAATTCACATTCTTGCAAATATTATGCAGCTGTATGCGTGATGTCCATACTCAAAGTGATTCATCATGTCGAGTTCTTTGCCCACACCACACTTAATGGACAATGATAGCAATCAAACTCAAGGTGATTCAACTACCACTAGTAGAAATAAATTCATTTGCGACGACAACACTGGTCGCAGAATCTAAAGTTTTAGTTGCTAAAGCTTATCTACAACCAAAAAATGGTTGTTGTAAAGTTGCCACATCATGTCTGTCGAGGAACCTTTTCCGCGACCAATCGTAAATTTCGTCGCAGATAATTTCTTTCTGTGACAAATATACATTGCCACAAATTAATTTTTCTTTTGGCGATTGTTGTTTTCTGCGACTACGTATATGGTCGCTGATAAGTTTTCTACGACCAATATTATTGGTTGTGGTTTTCAAATTTTCTACGACCAAAATGCAAAAGAAACCTAATGGCAATGATCATTGACCAATTACTTCCACTTCTGAACACAAAAAGGATATTTAAATAACTAGAATGAAAGTTATGGATAAAAAACATGGAGGTCAGTGCAATCAATTAAGGAGCAGTGAACAAGAATTTCTCAATACGATCCAAGCGCTCTTGTTGCTTATCAACTATTGCATATGTATCGGTTAATTCGGTTTGGCATTTTTTCAACTCATCACATGTCTTACTCAACTCAATGCGATACTTTCTAATTCATTACGCGTGCTCTCTAACTGTTTTGCTTGACTATCAATGATCCCTCGGAGTTCATTTACAACATGTGATGATGTTTTCGATGTAGGAGTGGGTAGTATAGGCCTAAATCCAAAACCTCTTAAGTTCTTGCCAACAACAAGTTTAACAATTTCTTTAGGTGACAAAGGTGCACCATCTTCAGCAACAGGTTCTTGTTCCATTTCTTTCATCTTTTCCTACGTAAGAAATTTCAATCAATCATATAGCAAAAGAAAATAAACATATGCAGTATAGATTTCTTAGGCTTCTTTTAATATTTGTAACCAAAAAGAAAAAATAAATGACAACTAATGTAAAAACATTTGAAACATATTACAACTTATTAAATAAAGAAACTATTCTATAAAATTTTGCCAACAAAAGTTTTCGAAGCTTTTATTCTAATTCAACCTTCCTGGCTCACTTATAATTTGCATTCTTTTTTATCAAATAAACCTATCATTAAAATATGATAACTAATTAGAATCTATTAAATATCTGATTACAATAATGTTATTTTTGTTTTATATCTTTCTTTAGATTTTAGAAGAAAAATGGTTCCAGCATATGTATTGCAGAGAGAATAATAATTACATAGTCATTTTGTGCTTCTGCATTGCTCCAACCTTTCTTGATGGTAAAATGTGTGATATAAAAGAGCTCAATCTCGTTAGGTTGCTCTCAAGTGGCTTTCCTTTAGCTCAGCATGCAACAAAATTCAATTAAAAAAAACAAGACAAATATCTATTCTTTAATAGAGGTAGAATAACAACATAAATCATTATTCAAGTAACGATCAAGATCAAACAACAAATACTAAACTATAGCTGATAATTTCAAAAAGTTAATTTCAGCCCACTATAGGCTATCGTCGATAATACCATCATAAAAAAAAATTGTCTAAAGATTCATCAATTGCTCTCAGCTATTAACATATGATAAATCTTTTTAGAATTTATAACAATAGCCTACTATTCTGTTAACATAAATCAGAAACTAGAAGTGTAAGGCCGTTCAAATTAGAGAGTAAATACAATCTTGAACTTACTTTTTTCTCACGATGGCCAAGAAATGATAATGATCCAGCTCGATGATTGTTCTTGAGTTTTTTGCGATTAGCAACATTTTTTCTTGCTCTTTCCTTCATGCAAGATTTTTCTCTTAAAAAAATCATTTATAACTTCTAAAAAATTAAAATTAATAATAAAAGAAAATTACCTTGAACTCTTCACTCTCAAAGCGTTTACATAACCATTCCCAATCTTGTTGAGAGATATTTCTATATGCATGTCGACGTGCTTCAGTTGGTGTAGCATATTTTTTGAAATGTTTGTGACAATTAAATCTATGATCTGAATATCTCTCAGCCATAGAACTATTCACATAGTTAAATATATGTGGCGCTGACATGTCGAATTCAAATTTTGTCTAAAAAGGATAATCAAACAAGTCTCTCAGCCATTGAACTATTCACTTATATAATCCTTAGATAAAAACAATTGGCTTACAAGTTTAATGCTTATTTATATCGAATAATATCTTTCAAACTCAATTTCACTTACCAGTAATCGCTCAAACACAACCTTTTTTTCTTCATCAGGAATCGCACCCCAACTCTCATATTGTATTGGAGAAAGCAATCTTACTGCAACACCAATCTCATTAGAAAACCTAGAAGCATGATTACATATGGGTCTCCCTTCTTCTTCTGTAAATGATATATGAATCCTTTCTCCAGCTTGTAATAGTCGATCCAACCCTACTCCTTGTGATGGGCCACGTTTTTTTCTTCTCGCTGTTAAACCAACTGCATTATAATATAAAAAAAAAGAATGTAATTAGATGAAACAATTTCATCACAACATTCCTACTCATTAAAATAACAATACCTTCTGGTAGGGCATTAGAAGATGAGTTAGAAGATGGAGGAATAATATCAATGACGGTGTGATGCCTCCCAGAAGCCATGTAATCTGCGTACACAACAAAATATTAAAATGATATTAATTTAAACATAAAAAAATGAAAGAATAAATTAATTTATTCATATAATTCAATAAAAGTAAAAATTACTTACCTTAACTTAGTATCATAACTAATCATCTAGATCAGTGTCATCATCATTATTTAAAATTGGTTCGTCATCATGATTGTCACTTAATCATCTTCATCATGAATTCAGAATCGTCATTCTATAAGATACATTCATGAGAAGGCACAAAATTTGCTTCTAAAACAGTTGGCTCTGCATCTTGCCTACTTAATTGTTGTGTCTCAAGATTAACATCCTCTACAAAAGTATGAATTGGTGTTTCAGTATTGTTTATATCAGCTTCTCCATTCCCTTCTACCTTTGGGACATCCCATATATGTCTATGTTGTGATTTTTCCACCACTTTCCAATTAGATCCAAATTTCGGATCGTTCACATAAAAAACTTGTTGTGCTTGAGTTGCCAAAATAAAAGGGTTATTCTTATACCATTTATGGGACACAGTTATGCAAGTTAAGCTGAGATCTTTCTGAATACTTTTCCTCTTTGCATTTGTGTCAAACCACTTACATTTAAACAATATCACTCGATTTTGAAACAAATATTGCAACTCAAGCACATCAACTAAAACACCATTAAATTCTACTTCTTTATTGTCATGTTCCCCAACTACAACAATGCCACTATTTTGAGTTGTCAACCGATTATCACGGTTAAAGGTGTGATACCGAACTCCATTAACGTCATAGCCTGAGTATGACCTAACACATATATAAAGTCCACATGCAAAGGTATACAACTCATCACTAGCTGCAACTGACCTTTCATGATGTAATGATATCATCTACATGACAAGAGAAGACATAATCATGAGTTGACAAAGCTAAGATAGTTGATTTCGCAGTGCTAGGCCATTCATAAACATCATGCTTGTTCTGACCCTTACGTAGATGTGCTCCCGTGCGTAAATCCTTCACAATAAAAGAATTAAGAAAGAATTCAACTAAAGTTTGGTTAGTTTTACAAAACTTTGATACTGAAATCAAATTTTTGTGTATATATGAAACACATAAGACATTGGAAAGTGAAAAAGTATTAGAGCAGGTAGGTAAGATAGTAGAACCAGTGTGGGAGATTAACAGACCTGAACCATCACCAAACATGATGTTATCAACGCCTTCATAGTTTTGGTGGAGAGACGGATTTGAGAGATCTGAAATTAAATGATGAGAAGCTGCTGAATCCATTAGCCAATTGCCATTATGGCTATTGTAAATGGTTATATGATTTGCCGTTGGAGCTCGGCGTAAGTAAGGGACAAGGGTGTAACATTTTTGTGCTCTATCGCCCAGTTTGAAACAATACTGACAAATAACTGGGGTTTGTTGCTATTATTTTGTGTTGGCTGTTGACGAGGATCAATTTGATTTAAATTTGGAGGGAATGGAAGTAGGCCATAGATTTGTTGATTTGGATTTGGTGGGAAAGGAAGAAGGCCATGATTTTGCTAGGTTGCTACTTTTTGCCACCTTTATAGTTGTTATTATGTGGTCTGGTTTGAGAATTATGAGAATTGGCACCATGTTATAATTTGCAGTGATAGGAAATGACTTTATTGGTACTTCTGCACGCTTTACAAAATCTTCATACTCCACTAACTTGTCATGAAATTCCTCAAATGTGACTTCACGAGCATGAAGAGCGGCAAAATGTCTTTGAAGTTAGGCCTAAGTCCACAAAGGCAATAAATCAATAAATCAACATCTTCTTGTGGGGCAACAATGATATCAAGTTCATTTGATAGAGCTTTAATGCCATGAAGAAATTCTGCAACAGATTTTGAACATTGCATCATAGAGGATAATTTATCTTTGAGATAGACGATAAGTGTGTGAGATCTATTGGCATAAAGTTTGGCTAATCTATCCCATGCTTCTTTGTTAGTTTTGGCTAATGACACTAGAGGGATCATTGTATGAGACAAGGATGCAAGAATAGCATGCAATATTAGTTGATCTTGTCGCATCCATAAATTATACTGAGGATTGGGATTAGGGATTCCATTAAAGGTAATGGTGGACGAAGGACATGACAGAGTGCCATCTATGAAACCAAGAAAGTCAAGACCAAAGAGTGGAGAGTTAAATTGTGCTCTCTAGGAAGGGTAAATTGAGGGAGTTAGTTTCAAAGGCAATTGAGTAGCTGTATTAACAGTGGTGAGGTTTGAAGAATTAGATGAAGATAAAGATGGAATTGAAGAATTGTGCTCTTGGTAATATTCATAGCCATGGAAAGAAAGAAAAGGAAAAAATGAATCAAAGGTATAGAGAAGGAATGATTTTGCTCTACGAAGCTATAAAAAGCTCTGATGCCATGTGAAGAAAACAATTGAGTGATGAAATGGTCATATTTTTATTCATTGAAATATGAATATTTATATGCAGTTACTGGAGCTACCTACAATAAGTATAAATTTATGCCTAAAGTCTTAGAGATATAATTACATTATTTGATACAATCACAATCCTAAATTGATGTCATTACATTTTACATAGCTTGAACTGTGGGATGAGAATATGGAAGATCATTTGACTTGCCTTGATTTGTGGGATGAGAATCTGGAAGAGAATGTGTTGATCCATTACATCGAACAAAGACATCCTCATTCCCTAAGGAAGTGGACACTTAGGAGAAAATTCAAAAACTTATTAAGATTAGCCCAAAGGAGAAAATCATCATCGTCGGTTCCAACAAAAAGGAAGCCCAGTCCTAAGGGAGTCATCCTTGGTTAGAATTACCACCTAATAAATTGGAATACAATTTACACCAACAATTATAATATTAACTATCAATATTATTAATATAATTACTATTACTATTATTAGAATTATTATAACTATTATTATAATTATAATAATTATTAATATTCATGTTATTAGTATTATTTAATTTTTAAATGGGATAAAAAAGAAATTTTTTATTTTCTTTATGGATGAATGATAACTCAATGAAATGAGAGTTATCATGGCATTTTTAGGCTTAAATTAATATTACTTAAAGAATTAATGATGAATTTTTCATTTTATTTTTAGTTATATTTTGCATAAGTATTTATTTAAGTTTAGTTTTAATAATTTTATATGTTTTAGATCATTATGTGTTATGATTTTATGCATTATTGTAGGTGACCAAATAGGTTATATTTTATTGATGAATGCTGCAACAACAAGCCTACAGAGAATGACAAAGAACTAAATCGCAGAAAAAAAATAAATCAAGTCTGATGCTGAGAAGATGCTACAGCAAGGCAGAAGTTGCTACAGCAGATCCTGCAGCACGCAAAAACTGGACAGATGCGAATATGTGCGGGTTAAGTAATAAAATTCTCTATGGCTGATAATTATTTGATGGATAAAATAGGACAGACGTGACATGCATTAATATAAAGGAAAAAATCTCCCAAGATTATGAAAATATAATGATATTTATTCCTAGAATCCTAATAATATTAAAAGAACTTTTCCTAGAGTCCTAAGGATACATGGAGATCTCCTTGCCTTTTTTGGAAAACCCTAACCCTAAAGATATAAAAAGAGCACGTTTTTACAAGCTAAAAGGGAGAGGAGCCGTCACACACACAACTGGTCATAATAAAGAAAAAGCAAGGAAGAAGAAGAATTCAAGGGGCTGCTGCAGCGGAGTTTAGTGGAGTAAAAGTGCAGATCGCAACATAATCAAGAGCAACTCCTTGGGATTCAAATTTTGCCCTAAATTCTGTTATTTCTTGTTTTAATCTTCTGGATGTTTAATTTAATGGCTGAACCGATTATAATTTTTATTTATTTATTAATTATGAACTAAATTTATATGTAGTTGGGAACTATATGAACTTAATGATGATTTGACTTCTATAATTGTTGCTTCAGTGTCTGCTGCAGCATTTTGTTTTGATTGTGCTTCATTTAATTTTATATTTCGGTGGACTACCCATTTAGAGGTACAAGCTAGGTTTGATCCTCAACAGGGACGGTTTAGTGGAAAGAATCAAAGCAATGCATGATTTTAGATTGGATTTTTTCCTTAATTGATTTATTGTCAATTTAGTGGAGTCATGTCTAATCTAAGATTTGTGATGAACTTGACATAGGGATTCACCTTGTAGGGTTAATAGATCCAAGAGCGTATAATACTATATTTAGATGTTGGCTTAACAATTAGTCACTGTTAGGTTGCATATAGATATAAGAATCCAACATGCAAAAGATGAGAATACATTAGGAATCTGCCCAGTGCTGTAGTCAATGATGTAGCAACTGAACATAAATTGTTAAATAGTCATTAATCATTAAATGAGTTTAGACACCCAATTACTTATTAGCCATTGGTTATTTCCTTGTGTTAGACGTCTGATTTCTTTTATTATCTTTTTGTTTAGTCTTTAATTAGTTTTATTGAATTTTTAAATAATTTATTTAATTTAAATTCTATTAAAGTCTTATAAATTGCATTGAATAAGATTGTTATAGCAGAACCAATAACATCAATATCTGTGGAGACGATCTCAATACTTACTACTATATTACTTGTTGTGTACACTTACGCACTGACATCCTATTGCATAAAATTAATAATAGTGAAAATGTCAATTCATTTTTTATTTCCATTCCTACCTTCCACCACCATAAGAATGAGATTCTCATTTCTTATTTCTAAATTTGTGCGCTCTAGCCAGAATCCATTCTCATTTCCTTACATATTTAGCAAGTAAACACTAATAATGATTCTCATTCGCCAAAGTCCATTCTCATTTCCTTACATATTTAGCAAGTAAACACTAACAATGATTTTCATTTTTTAATCTAAGAAGTAAAAACATCATAAAATGACACTTAGACCTCTAATATTTAGGGAAAGAGACCCAAAAAAAAAAGAAATTAACTTTTTGAAAAAGACATACATAGCCTTACCTATTAGTGAATTCCATTCGTTTGGATGAAATATTCTGTTTTTATAATTTAAATGACCACCCAAAAGTAATAAAAAAAATGACTACCCAAAAAAAGTTAATTTTATTCCATAGTGACTCCCAGACGTCGGGGTCCAAGCATCCTTTTTCCGAAATAACAAATAAAGCATGGAACACCATCAATACCCAATGAGGCCAAATCTGATAAGCAATAGTCTCTTACGCTCGTTAGATTGTTGACGAAATTTTCTTTTGGGCCTACAAGTAAGTATGATACGAAATCTCAGCCCATTTGTCCAGCTAATTAATCCATAAAGAAAATATCTCACCGAAACCAAGCTTTAACGTACGAATAGAATAAAGCTTCTATTGGAAGATTAATAGATTATCAATTTAGCTATTGGGGGTACTATCTGCCATTTTCTTAACTTTCAATAATCTTGTGTAGGTATGGTAAAATTATCTGTCAACCCGCCTAAATTCACTTGCAAAAGTCCGCCTGCTGTGGATGATTTTATGGGTTGCAGATAGATTTGGTATTTCAAACTTAAACCGCTACGGATTGCAGGTGGGTTTAGTATTGAGCTGGATACCAGCACAGATATCTGCCAACTGGCATTCTTAATTTAATAATAAATATATGTAAGTTAAAGTTCCTAGTTCCTAATTCCTAAACCTAACCTATCTTACTGTAGCATATATATATAGAAAGATAGACAATAAGCTTTTAATAAGTAGAAATTTTATAATTTTCAAGTTTAATATTACTGATATTTTATTTTAATTTGATTGATTTTGTTTGTTTTGCTTTAATGACTTAAACCTAATGATTGCTTAGTAAAGTTAAATTTTTATTTGTTTAATTAATTTGTATAAATTTTATTTGTTAATATTGTTGATAATACTTGTATTTTGATAAAAAGATGGAGCAAGACATTGATACTAGTAATGATGATTTGCCTATTACAGAAATATTTTGTGTATTTATTTTAATGTTGAAATTTTAATTTCTTATTTACATTGATAAAATCTAGAATTAAGTATTGTATGTGAAATTTTTTAGTCTATTGTTATAAATTTATAGTTTAAATTGTATAATTTAAGTTTTTATATATTATTAAAAGTAATTTTTTTAAAATTTTTTATTTTAAAAGAGAAAACCTACAAAAAATGGGCCACGAGTTGCGGGTGGGTTTGGTAATTGTTAAAACCCGCAGCGAGCGAAACTCCGGATTAAGGACATATTTAATAATTTAAATTTTTACAAGTACAAATTTAGTAATGACAAATTTACAGCAAGTGGTGCCCCATTACCATCCCTAAAATTTTGTTGATTATTCTTGCGCATTTTTCACAAATCTGTCTTTTAGCAAAGAAGTCTCCGCCCGCAAGGCCGCAACATGGGCCTAAGAGGTAAAAGGATATTTTGGGCAGAATGCAACTTCTACTTATTTTGTTTCCGCATTAACAATGGACACATATCTACGACTACAAAACTTTGAAATTAATTACAAGTATTTTAATAATTTATCTTCGAATTATGAATCTGATACTTTTCTTTCATGGGTTGTAAATAGCTGAAGTTTTTTTTTTTTGGGGGTACGAGTGTATCGAACTTATTAAGAGTAAATAAAGAAAGGATTGCAAAGATTTTCGAGAATTAAATTACATAGGAACCGCAAAAGAGGTGTCAGAATCGATACTTGGAGAGTCAACAAATATCCTCATACAAGCTTTTACTTGGGGTAGATGGGGGGTCGTCCCACCAAAATAAACAACTATAAGATAAGCTATGTCAAATTAAGCAATCAACTATAAGATAAGTTATGTCAATTAAACAATCAACTATAAGACAAATCATGTTATGTCTTATGCATAAAATTTGTTAAATAAGCTCAAATTGTAATTTTCTTACCCAAAAAAAAAGAAAAAAGAAAAAAACACGCAACCATTTTATTTAATTAGCCCACTTAGAGCTAAAAAAGGAAAAAGGAAAAATCCCTTCGCCATTTGTGATGGCCACCCCATTAAGACGTCCGTGAATCTTATCAAAGAACCGATTCTCTCCAAAATAAAAAGTGAACGTTAGCATCGATTCAATGAAGTTATAATACCAATAAGAATAGTAGGGAATTGATAGTGTAATGATTCCAATACGAAAACGTATAACAAATCAATTTTGCTGTAATTTTCTTTTAATTTTAACAACTTAATCACTGTGGTTCTTTTTTTATATTTTTAAGATTCTTAAACAATGACTGAGTCAGACACATGAAAGTAGAAAAAGCATCAGAATTTATGGGAGTCAGCCAACTTACACCATCTGTAACTTACAAATGCAGCTCTAATTACCTCTCTCCATAACTCGTGTGAGCTTTTCATATTCGCGATGTGTGTTGATTTATGACAAAAACATTCATAAATTGAGTTGTCCTCTCTTTATTTACGCTAAGCCTAGGTTGATCATAATTAATTTAGAATAGGATAACTATTTGGTGGCAATAATTTATTTAGTGAAATTTTTATAAATTATTAATTTTTAATATTGTATTTATAAATCATTTATTTTTTTAAAAAATATCTTCCATTCACTTTTTTATTAAAAAAATTACGGAAACATAACATCAATATGCCATTATAAGAGAATTATTATCATTTAGTTAAAAAATAAATATTTAATTCTATAAACAACATTATTTTTATTTATAAATAAAAAGATCAAACAATACAAAAATATTTTACTTTTGCATTGGTTACTAATTGTATTATAGGAATAAAATAGTTTTTGTACAGAAAATTACTAACGACAGTTAATTTTTTTAATGGAGAAGTGATTTTACTTAATAAGTGGTGACCACCAGATAATTACAATACAACCAGTGCACGTTGATCAAATAAATAATTATAAGATAGAGATTTGGCAGCAATTATAGAATGAGGGATTATTGAGGAGGCGACAGCTATAAGGCAGACTGCTAATATTAGTGAAACGGTCAGATTTTTTTTTTAATAAGGATAAAGTGGTAATGCAAAATTAAATAGAAAAATCTAAATAATGGCCATCCATTACAACGAATCTCGCAGCTCATTGTCAACTTCAAGGACCTAAAAAGAATCCCAACAACCTTGAGCTTATAAAAATGAAAAAAAAAAATGGCCCATCATAATCTTGTAGTTTATTCACATTCAAATCATAGAAATAAAAAAGATAAATGCGTTCGTTCCTTCAAACACGCATCTAGAGAAAGAAGATGTGTTGTGTTCAAAATTTTCAAACTTCGATATTAATTAAGATATGGATTTAATGTGTGTATGGTGCTTTAATTTTGTCCATTCACATGGATCGTTGTCATAGTTGACTAATGGCAATGGTGTAGGAAAATGGGAATTGTCAATTGTCATTGTGTGTGTATTTCACCAAGGTTTGCTTGTCGTTTTTTTTATGGGAAACTAAAATTGGCTTCTTGGAATTGGGTACATTTGGTAGCTTCTGAATGAGAGACAGAAAGTGAATTTATTAGTTGAAGACTTAAAAACTTTGCCCATTTGGGTTTTCTGCTTTTGTGCTTGACCGTACGATCGACTGGCTAGGTCAACATTTTACCTTATCAACATTTATGCCGTGCTTATCTTTTTTCAACTTATTTTTCTTTTGCTGTATTTTCTTTTGTTTTTTTTAGAAAATTAACGAAAATTCCATTTAAAATGGGCAAATTACATGATGTCGATGGACTCAAAATACAATATTTATGTACTATTTAAGACTCAAGTCACAATTAGGAAAACACCTAACAACATAAATATTAATTTCGTTCAATACGAATTCTTTATAACAGGAAGAAAAAAAAAATAACTTCATATTCTGAAATCCAATGAAGCACGTGAGGAATTTCATAGGTCTAACCTAGTCTACCCACTTCAACTAATGTAAGTGAAAACCAACTTTTAAATAGAAAAGAAAATCACTATAGTGCATGTTAATACAACATTAGATTGTTGCTAGAACTTAATATATAACATAAGGGCTGTGAGTTCCATGCTATTTTTACCAAATTCCGCTATTTGTTCCCCAAAACACCTTTAGAAATTATTTCATGGAGCCAGTCGAAAACTTATTTTATTTTATTTTTTAATTTTATTTTTCTATGGAAACTGGATTTTGTCTTCCGTTTCTTACAATTTCATTTCTTTTAATTTCTCCAAATCATAAAATAAGAATGCTTGTATGTGAGGAATTTGGGGTATTCTAAGAATTATGCTTTGTTAGAGTTTCTTATTTTTTTATAAAAGTGATGTAAAACTTGTGCTTCTTAACTTTTCATCAATAATAATTTATAGTTTCATAAATTTGTTTGTAAATTATTTTCACTCTATCATACCAATTAGTTCAATTTTTAAAATCTTTTGAAGTGCTATAAACAATTATGAGTTCAAATCCTACTTACATACACGAAGCGAGCATTTTGATTTTTAATGTTGCAAAACTTTTTAAAAGAAAAAAAAAAAGCAATATTGACGAAAGAGATTAAGTTTTTTGGGTGGTTATATATGTGACGGTAAATTGGGTAAATTTTTGTAAAATCTATTTTTAAGCAAATTCTTTTGATTAATTTAAGAGTCCATTTTCATGGTCCGCTCATTGTGACGGATAAGAGCGAGCTCTATAAAATGCTAATTCGGAGCTTGTAAAATTACAATATAACACATCGAAAAGATGAGAAGAATAGAATGATTTAGCGTACAATTTACTTGATGGATTTGAGATCTATCAAAATCCTTAGTACTAATTATGAAACGTGAGACACGTGCGGCAAACTGTACACGAGCGCGTGCTTCTTGACCAAAAGCAAAGCAGACGAAAGTTTCATGGTCTTTCTAATTTCCTACACGTTTGTGAAACGACCCGTCAAACAAAAGCAACATTCTAAAGTCAAGCACCAAAGAAGTGTTTTTCAGTCGGAGCAGAAAATTTTAACTTTGGCATTTAATTAATTAATTAATTAATTAATTAATTTCCTCACCCCAGCTCTCTCTCTCTCTCTCTAAATTTTAACTTTGACATTTAATTAATTAATTAATTTTCTCACTCCAGCTCTCTCTCTCTCTCTCTCTCTCTCTCTCTCTCTCTCTCTATATATATATATATATATATATATATATATATATACACACAAACCCTTATGCATCCTTTCTCCCTAGCTATAGCTTCCCCACACAACCCAACACAACACAAGTCCATTCCTTCTTTGTTTCCCTCCCTCCCTCTCTCTTTCTCTTATCTTCAAGCATGGATTATTAACATTTTCTTTGCTTTGATTTGCTTTTGAGCGAGGGATTGAATTAATTTGACAACATATACATATAAAATACATGGAGAAACAAAACAACTTTGTTGTGAATGGTGGGTTACAGATGCCTATTGGGTATAGGTTTCGCCCCACAGATGAAGAGCTTGTGGTTCATTACTTGAAGCGTAAGGTGTTTGGCTTGCCATTGCCTGCTTCCATTATTCCTGAGCTTGATGTGTTTCAGTCTCATCCTCTGGGCTTGCCAGGTTAATTAGCTAACTACTAGTGTTAATTAATTTAATATCATTTTATATGTGTGTGTGTATATATATATATATATATATATATTCTTTAGCTAGCTGCACTTGATCGATGATGATCGCATTATTCTAAATTGTTACGTTTTATTTGGGTTAATTTGTTTAGGTGATATGACGGAGAAGAAGAGATATTTTTTTAGCAATATTAAAAATGAGAAAGCTATTGCTAATGACAGTAAATGCAAAATAGCAGCTGGTTCCGGTTACTGGAAACCTGTTGGCAAAAATAGGCAAATTTTGGCTTCTGGGACTAAGCAAGTAGTTGGAATAAGAAAGACTTTGGTTTTCTGCGAAGGCAAACGCGTGCATGAGACCAAAACTCAATGGATGATGCATCAATATCACCTTGTGGCCATTGCAACAAATCCCAACTTACCCCAGCCGGTAAGAATTTTTCTTTTTCTCTTTCTTTCTTTTTTTTTTTTTTTTGAAATCTATATGATCTTATTATGACTGTAATTAAATTTTCTCTTTAGTCATGTGAGCGAGGTTTTGAACCCCATATTTCTTGCATCTACTCAAGAGATTTTGATAACTGAACTAGCTGGCAACCACAAGTTAGCAACCACAAATTAACGTTTCTTTTAGTTCAGTAAGAGTTTAATTTGTTTTGTGAATTCATATTTGGCAGGTTTTCAAGATGGTGATCATAGGAGATTGGGTTGTGTATCGCATATTTCAAAGGAAGAAAAAACCTAAAAAGCATGGTGTTGTTTCTTCTAATAATCTCAATGTCACTGAGAACAGCAACAAAAATCAGCTGCAGGCTATTGATTTTAGTACAATAGAAGCTGATCAGACTGATTTATTAGGTCCTCCTCCTCAGCCTGCTTCATCTTGTTCAAGTGAAATCACAGCAGATGAATTATCTCCTAGTGTGTTAGATCAGGAAGAGACTAGTGCTTATTGTAGTAGGAAGTACAGCAATTGATCATAGACTTGTCGTATCAGTTCTTTTGTTATTGTGTGACAAATTAATGGTGGAAAAAAAAAAGAAAAAAAGAGAAGAAATGGCAAATTAATTACTATTTCAAAGAGTTATGAAATTGTGTTTTGCAAGCAAATCCAAACACTTTAGTTAATTATTATGCTTTCAAAATTTACTAAGCTGAAAAACAATTATAGTGACATGGAAAGTGGGAACACTTGTTCATTAAGAAAAAGAAAGAAAGAAGTGGTCCTTATTATGGTTCAGCATCTAAAGCCTTTACTATCAGAAAGGCAAATAAATTTTGAGACAAAAAGTAAATCCAATGTAGATATGCGCAAAGAAATTCATATTAAAGAAAGGCATCCAATGAAAGGAGCAAAGAGGGTTCTGTATTTTCTAATCATTAGTCAGTACTATTTAAAAAGAAGATACCCTTATGTGCTGCTGCACTATAGCACACGAACATGAACACAAAAGGATCATGGGCTCATCAAAGGGCATATCTGCACATGGGGGGTTTCGATTCTTGTCCTTATTTCTATATAAGAAATCAATGCCCAGCTAAAATATGCTTCCATTAACGAATCTTTATGACTTTTTTTGATCATTAATTTATTTTTATCTTATTTAAATCAATTTAAAAAGCAAAGAGATTCTCTTCTCTCTTAGCTTGTTCTGTTTAAAATATGTTTTGTCCTAAAGAGTAGTGTTGGTAGCGTTTCTAAAATGTTATTCTAGGCTTGGTTAACGCAACCTCTCTTGGGGGTTATGAGGATTATATTCTTTTTGTCAGCCAACGAAGCCAAAGTTGTGAGACATTCATGCATAGTTTATGAATTCCATTCTTCTCCCACTTCAATTGCATCAATCGATCTCCGAATTAATAATCTTACCCAACGGGTTAAGCTGGACGAGCTTGGAAGAGACAGGTGAAAATGGGCATTATTGAATAATAAATATGAAATCTTCGTTGTGAGTATTAATTAGTTTCAACTAATAAAATTTCTTGCATAGAAAATAAAATTAAGGTATGAAGTTCAAACTTCACTCACATGATTGGAGAGAAAATTTAATTAGTTGTTATTAAGTTAAATAAATGAATAAAAGAATCTGAAATCTTGATGATATAATAATAAAGACAATTATATTAGACCCAAAAAACTTAGCTGATAATAGTATTGTACTTAGTAACAAGTCAGAAGAAGAGAGGGAAATGAATCCCTTTCAACTAAATCAATTAAGCATGATAAAAAGACGAAAATTAGTTTGATAGAGTCTAGAGATGACTACAATTATTGTATTGATAATGGATCAGTCATAGATATGAGAAAAGAAAATTTGCATTATCAGATTATCAAAAGGGTACATCAAGCTTCTTTGTGGGATCCATTGTAAGTTGAATCTATACATCTCACATGTGTAACACTACGTACACATGTACTGAGCAAAGAGAGGATTTATTAAGTTTGTGTTATGTGAAAACAAAATATGTTTATTTCTTCGTTAAAGGGAGATAACAAAACGTTTTCAGTAACTTACAATAAGATATGCTAAACCGTTTGTCTAAAAGATAACCAACCTTTAAAGCAATTACCCTTTTTGGAATTATTAATATAAATTGGAAAAAAAGGTTGATTCATTGACAAGTTAACAACCTTCTAAAATTAAGAACATAACTGTAAAGTTAGCAATAATTATTCGCTTGCCGCACTAAGCTATTTAATTTTCACACTAATGCTTTAGATGAAAATTACTAAAAGTGGTCGATTTGCTTTGTTGTGTCATGGTGAGGTTTACGTTTTTTATAGAATTCACACCACCAATTTGGGTTGAATTTTGTCTTTAATATTATTTTTAAGTTTTTACCGATCAGTTTAATTTTATTTTGGATGAGCAATATTATTAATCTAGCGTTAAAGAATAAGGTAAATTCAATTTTCAGACGTATAAATTCTAGTTTAATTTTATTTTTTGAGTCACTTTCAAGTTCTCTTATCTCTCATTTTATCACTAAGCTCTATTCCTTTTCTTGTTTCATTTGAGCTTATCTTTCATATTATTGTTAAGACTCTTATCTAGTAGATTAACCTTTTGGATCAAGTAGTCTCTACTAACAAATTCTTTTGAAGAAAAGTAACATGAAAATTAAAGATGTAGTTGCTTTCAATTTACTCATGTGGTGGGTACAAAAATCGCCGACCAGAAATGGTTTCTTGTACGAGTGGTTTTGGAATCATAATCGTGTTAAACTGTTAAGGCTACACTGACATTTTGGCTATCATAATCTCTTATACAAGACAAAAAGAAAAGAAGATAAAAATATATTGGGATTCCATTTTTGCAGTGCGTAAATTTCTGACTTTGTAGGTTCAAAAATTGACTATGAGACTATCTAAGTGTGGATAGAGCTAGCTAGTCAACGTGGTCGGCCACAAAATAAATATATTACTTTGACTTGATAGAAAAGCCTTTATAGGTTCTATTGCAGTTCTTTTAGGATCACATCACATTCTTGTGAAGAATACAAAAGCAAGAGGGGTCCGTTTTGTCTCTTAAAAGGATTTGCTAAATGCACTCCTAGTACTACATCATTTTAGGAAATCGGCCCGATACCATTTCAATCACTTGATTGTGGATGTTCTAGCATCGTTTTAATTGGCAATAAATCTTGGTGTTGGGTCACAATTGAGATGGAAAATGAATGGCCAATCTCCAATTGAAAATAATCTGAAAGAATTTCGAACATCTGATAGAACATTTACATGCAATTTTAAAAAATGAGCGTAAAAATACCAAATTAACTAAAAAAATCTTATTTGACATGCAAAATTATCTCAGTTTATGTTGAAAATTTAGGTTTCGAAAGGACACTCAAAGAACTTAAATAAAGACGGTTAAAAAAATGGATAAGTATGGATAATTTGAAAATACATGGAGTTAATTGAGAATTGGAGGCCGATGAGATAAATTGAGAGGGTCAAATATCACTATTTTTTTTTGTATTTTACAAAAGATTTTTTTACAATTACAGTAGTGATATTGTATAACCTTTATATATTCAGAAAAAAGGGTAAATATTCATTTAGTCCTTATATTTTAAGCTAAGCACTTGTTTAATCCTTATATTTTAAAAAAATGTCTTAAGACACCTCTAATATGCGAAATTCATGCCCTTTTTTCTTTATCAATAAAAAAAAGTTAATAAAAAATTTACTCCAAAAATAAAATTAAAATAAATATAAATTATTATTATTATTATTTTTCTTTTAGAATTAATTTGGTAAATTAATTTTTTATATAAATAATTATTAGCAAAGTTATTGTAAATTTATCAAACATTGCTATAAATTATAGTAAGGTTACTACTGTACAAGCGAAGAAAATATAAGGGCATAAGTGTCACATATTTAACAATAAAGGTGTTTTAAAGCATTTTTGAAAAATACATGGGCTAAATGAACAGTTAACCCAAAGCATTCAAGAGAATGCAATCTTTTAGAATTTTTAGATAACTTTACATATTTTCAATTGTATAAAATTAATGAGTGCATATTTTAACCTCTATATCATTTGGACTAAGGATAACTAATCAAACCAATAATTTTTGTAATCACATAGTAATAAAAATAAGGGAAATTATTCACCGACTACCTTATTTTTTGGACTTTTTAAAAAATACGCATATATTTATTTTTTTTGTTGATTTCAACCTGAAGTTGCATTGTCTTGTATCCGTCCACTTTTGTTTGTAGGTCGTTATAACTTGGCTGACATTACAAGGGTAAAATTATCATTTTACTTGATCAAACAGAAACAACTTCGTTTACGCACTGGTAGCTTAAATCCGGATCCAATCCGAAAACCTGATCAAATTGCACAGTTAAAAAATTAAAATTAAAATATAAATATAAATAAAAGGGAAGCTTTCATCATCCCCAAATCTCTCAACTCTATTCATCTCTCAATTCTCAAGCAGCAGCCTCTTCTCTCTCAGCTCTCAAGCCGATCAACTCACTGCCGACATTGATCAACCACCGCGCCAAGCCTTAGCCTCTCCAGCAGCCACCGCACTACCAAGTCTCCATCGCACCAACATTCACTCAATTTCTCATTGCTCAGTGCTCACTCCACTTCGCCACACAACCAACATTAGGTCTCATTGCCAGCCATCGGTGTTCTTAAGTTACGGCAAGCCGGCAATCTTTCATGATTTTGTTTTTGCCTCTTGGTAGTTATAACGATAGTTGAAATAGGGTTTGTGATATTTTCTTCTAATAATTAGATTGATATTTAATTCTGGAACTTCACAAACAATATAGAGGGCTTCTTACAGCATTATGAATTTCGTCACATGCTGATCCAATTTGGGTAAAAGGAAATAGTGTTGTTGTTTTCAAACCATAAAACCAAAGGGAACCAACCTAAACCCGCCGGCAGAGGAATGGGTACGATGTGGTGGCTGTGTTGAAGGTTGACGAGAGAGGAACAGCAGCGGCGGCTTCGGATGAGTAGAAACAGTGGCTACAGTCGGCAACAACAAGTGTTCTTCCTTCTTAGTCAATATCTCTGTTTTTCATTTTTGGCACTTGTATTTTGTTTGATTATTTTTCTATCAGAAAATTGATTAGGTTAGAATCATATTCAATATCTATATTATAGACAAATAAGTCATCTGATTTTTTTTGTCATTTAGTTGGGTAAAATAATCATTTTATGTATAGGGGTAAAACTATCATTTAATCAATATTCTGTTAATTTTACTAACAGAATTACGACGTGAGTGGATAATTGAAGCACTTTGTAACTTTAGGTGGAAATCAGCAAAAAAAATAAAAATATGTGTATTTTTGAAAAAGAACAAAAAATAAAGTGATCGGTGGATAATTTCTCTAAAAATAATTCGTTTCAATATTATGACTATGGAGAGATTTTACTATATTTAGAGTTGGATGAGACATTTGAGAGTTTTTTTTTTAAGATAAGAAACTAATACTTTCATTCATTTGTAATAGAAAAAAAAAAAAAAACACGTTAGGTTACCGTACCAAACCAACACAATTAGGTTATGTTCTAATCGAAGCGCGATTAGATCTCGTTCTAATACAAACAACCCAATGAGATCTTAATAATGCGACAAGCGAGATTAGTCGATGCTCTATTCCAAACGACTCTACAAGAGAGATTTTTTTATTGATAATCCCAAAGGGGATTATAAAAGAGAAGTTGTTATTAAATCATTGAAGCTGAAGTTATGAAAACAATAACAAGACCTCTCTATTTATAATAGAGTAAACCTAGCTACTTCCCTAAGTTAACTTAAAAAGAAAAACTAAAACACACTTGTAATAGAAATATATTACTAAAACACATATTATACTATATTCTAATTAAAATAGAAAATATAAAAAGACGTAAAATTATAAAATTTTAAAATCCTAAAATAACATGCTGCATCAATGTTATTGGCAAATAAAATTGAACAAGAAGAATAGAATGAGACATTTGTACATAAAGAGGAAATTAATAAAGTAACCGATTTTTTTTTTTTTTATGAAATGTTCATTGTCTTTAGTGGTCATATGTAATCTTGTGTATAATGTCATGCGCAGATAATAATTTAACTTATGCAAACGTACTTAAAGTATTGTTTATTTTTTTAATTTAAATAAAAATGATTGAAATTTTGTTTAGAAGTTTTTTCATGACAAATTTTAAAAATAATTACCAACTAATTAGGGGATAAAATTAACGTAATATATTTATATACATGGAGAAGAAACAAAATAAATGTATGGTTCTCAACGACTTTTAACTGAAACCTTCCTGATCCCGTAACCCTCGTTTTATCCATCATTTTGTTGCAAAAAAAAAAAAAAAAAACAACTGAAACTGGACGAAGATAATTAACAACACTGCCCCTAAAAAAAAAATTAAAAATAAATAATCTAGAATTTTTTGCTTAATTTATTTTCATGTCTCATCACCTCTTCCATGGGTTGTGGCATTTCCAAGATCGACCCGGAAGAGGCGACTGGTCGACTTAAACGTTCCCACCACAATAAACGTAACATTATTGATAATAAAAATACTGTCGTAGATGAAGCTGATTATGATTTTCTGAGCTCTGATGATCATCACAACGGCCCCCGCAAGAGCGTGTCTTGTAATTTGCCTGTAATTGCAGCTATTAACAATGGCGGCGTTGAGGTAACGGATAATGTTAAAAGAGATGATGATGATTACAATGAAGATGGACATGCCAAAGATTCTTCATTTTGTCATGGGGAAGATATCGCTGCATACCCCGCTTCCCCTAGTTTTAGGGAATATTGTAATGTCGATAGTGGCTCCAGCTACGGTAAGAATCTCGCTCGTATGGGTGGGAAGAGAATTTGTTTAAGTACATTACGTGTAATATTTTTAAAAATAAATAATAAAAATCTGTGTGAATTGAGGAGTACTCTTTTTTTTTCACAGATGAAAATGATGCAAAAGATGAGAACGCCTCACAGGGAGAGAGAGTTCATGTAGCAGCACAAAAGAACTCTTTGAATTCTGATGGAAAGGTACGTGCATCATAATTATTCTTACAATTTTTTTTAATATATGTTAATGTTACCTTTATATTACATTTAAAAAAAAATAGAAAGTAAAAAATTGCTGGCTACATTATGCATTTTTCTGTAGTAATTATTTTTTTTCTACGATGTACAAACATTCACAATTTTTACATTTTTTCCCCTTTGATTTTTTTTTTTTGGGTTCTTTTGAAAACAATTTCAACAAGAATTTGTTACAAATTTTCTTTCGGTTCTTAATTCCACCACCCCCCCCCCCCCCCCCCCCCCCACCAAAAAAAAAGCCAAAAAAGAAAGCTTCAATTTCATAATAATAGTGTTCAAACTAATTTTGATTAAATATGCTTTATGGATTTGTATATGTATAATCACTTTTTCATTTATCACCTCATTAGATCCTTAAACTCTTTCCTTGTTAAAGTTCTTGGTGATAATGTTTGAATTACATTTGTAATCCAATCTTATGAATAATAAATAAATAATCTTTGAATATTTATTTCTTGCTCTTCAAACTAAAACAATTTATTCACCATAAATTCTTGTGTTTGTGATTTTAAGGCGCATGAATCCAGATCTCCAGAAAGGCATACGAGGAGCACAAGAAAAGGGTTTAGGAGTGCAATCCACAAGCCAGCAGGATGGATCAGCCGAAGCAGAAAATAGTAAATATTTTTGCTTCAACATACAAAAATTATATCTCCTAAAATCAATTTATACATATATATAATTATCAGTTGGAAATTAGCACTGACAGAATCAAGGCGAACCTTTTTGTAAATGTTCCCTCTCCTCCTCTCTCATGTCAATGTTCAGTTGTTATTATCTTCGTTAAAATTTGTGATATTAGACGAAAAGAGGATGGCCATGTCCTCAGTAATTTATCTTTGACTTTGTGCTTAACTGCTTATTATTCATGCACTTGCCAGTAGAAATTAGGGTAAACTTTAATATACTCCCTACTTCGAATGACAAACTTTAATTTAGTTGCTAAAAATGTAAAAACTTTGATTTATGTTATTTTTGTTCAAAGGGTAAATACTCATTTAGTCTCTATATTTTGACTTAAGTGTCTGTTTAATCTTTATATTTTAAAAAATACATCAAAATATTGCTGGATGCAGTTAATTATATTACATACTTACTCTTACTTTTTCTTTCTTTTTACAATAATATCATTACAATAATATTCTTGACATTAATTAATTTATCTACAAAAAAGTTAATTAATAAATTGAAAAAACTAATATTTTTTGAGCTTGTGCAATAATCTTACTAATAATTATATATAAATAAGTTAATATCAGCCAACTTAAAGTAATATTTAATATCCTTACAAAAATCTTACTAATAATTATTTTATAGAAAAATTAGTTTACCAAATTAATAAAGTTTGTGTAAAATTTTATGTTACTTTTAAGGTTAAGTTGATAAATTATCATTTGTTCTTTTTATTAACATCACCAAAAATATTATTGCAAGGTAAAATGAAAGACAAAGTAAAGATTGGAGTGTAACATATTTAACAACAGGGGTGTATTGAGGTATTTTTTTTTAAAATATAAGGACCAAATAAATATTTAACTCAAAATATATAAACTAAACGAACATTTACCCTTGTTCAAAAGATGAGGGGGCGGGGGGGGGGGGGGGGCGGCTTGTTGAAATTTTTATTGTTTTCTTAATGATAAATGGATGTTTTCACACTTTTACAAGACAAATGGAAGATTGTCATTCTAATTGGAGGTAAAAGAAAGTTTACCATGTCATTAATAAAATAATACAATTTTGTTCTTTAAAAGTTACATGAGTATATATATGTACACTTCTAATAACCATTAACGAAACTAGAACAAGAAAGTAGAAAATAGAGGGGGGAAAAAATCCCCAAATGAAATCATCACACATTCTAATTCATAATCTAGCAGATTATCATGTCTGGTAAAAATAGTACATATAAAAACTTTAAGTTAATCTTTCTTGAATTTTTTTTTTTTGGGTTTTACATAGGAGTAATACAATGATAATCTTCTCACACAATCTCACTTATTGAGTTGCTGCACTTGTACTGTTGAAGTGCTACCATCCAGATTCAAGAAGGTTATTTTTATTTTTAAGCTAAACATCTCTTTTGGGCTCTCGAAAAGAAAAATATTTATGCCTTAATCCTACCGATTTGAAGGAATTAATTTGCTATGATATAGGTGGGGTTATTTGATTACAAGATTCTGATTGGTAATTATTGAATAAGAAAATACAAAATAATACCATCTTAATTATACATTATTATAAATACACATGTACTAATTAGAGACTTTTAAAATTTCAAGACATATTACAAGTCATAAGATGAAAATTTTACTTTACATAATTACAAAAAACTTATTCATACTAACATTTGCATTTCTTTGTCAATACGTCAATACTCAATTAACATGGGTTTACAAGTATGACATTTAAGACCGATAATTTTACTTTGATAACACTAGTAGACCAAAGTAATGTTCTAATATTTTCATTTTAAGAATTGATATGACTTTCATCCATTGGATTATCAATTTTATAACTAATAAATTTCTTTTTACTTCATTTCATCATCTAATCAATCAATATTTCATCATCTAATTGATTGATTGTCACCTCACTTGAGCTGGTAAAAGTTGAGATACTCATACTATATGAGAAGTGTAGCGATAATCTTTTACTTTTTCAAGCTATAAATTCTTATTGTTACCAAAAAAATTTTTAGGTAGCGTTTACTTTTTGGAATTGAGTGCGAATCCTGAGGAGTGAGAATCTTGGGATTGGGAGTGAGAGTAAGTTGTTTACTTACATTAGAATGGGAGTGTGGAATCAAAATCAAAATCCAATAATATATTTACTTTGTCTTGGATTGGGAGTAAATAGTTTTAAATTATAGTTTTACCCTTATTTAAATAATTGTAATTTTTAATTATAAAATTAATAAAAAATATATTTGAAAAATAAAATATTTATTTTATTATTTTTATAAATTAATAATAATTATTAATATTCTTAATTATGTGAATTATAATTTTTTATTAATTTTAATTTTATTATGTAAATTAAAAATTATTGATAAAAGCAACACAAATGAAACATTATTATTAATAATATAGTACAAAATTAATATTTTCTTATAATAAACTATTTATTATTATTAATTATTAATATTAAATTAAGATAATACTATTATTTTTAAATAAATATATTTCTATTATTATTATTATTATTTAACTTAGAATTAATGCAAATTATTATTTTTAAATAATAATATTATATTTAAATAAGTTTAATATTATTATTGTTAATAAATGTAATTTTATAAAATAATATAATAATATTATTTAAATAAATATGATATTATTTATTTTATTTTATTAAATTTAATTATATTAAAATTAAATAAAAATAGGTAAAAAAGAAAAAGAGATTCCCACTCCTGGCTCTCCACTCCAAAATTGGCTCTCCACTCCAAAATTGAGTAGGACCCACGGAATCCCACTCTCACTCTACCCTCCCTAAAATTAATAAGCAAACAGTGGAGTGAAAGGAATCCACACTCTTCACTCCCATTCCAACAAATAAATACAACCTTAATAACATTGATGTATTATTAATTTCTCTGTTAGGGTTTGATACATAGCTTTTCCTGAAGACTTTTCTTCCATAATCAGGAGGAGTACGGGACACCGACCCCTCTAATCACTCAATGTGTCTTGAATATGAACTATGAAGTCTGAACAGACTGTAAGTTCCTATTTCAAAAAGGCGGCTTTTGAAAATGTCACTCTCTTGTTCTAATGCCTAATCATCCTTCATATCCCTTAAGCTTCAAGAAACACTTCTTTTTGACCATTCAAATTTGAAAGTCTTTATTCAAATTAAACAACCATTTATATCGGCTACCTACACATTATTATTTCTCTAACTTTCTTTTTCTGTCTCCATCACACTGGTAATTATATTTCTCTTCCTAGACACTATCATCTATTATCTATATTATTGTTATCTTGAATAGAGTTGTATATATGTTCAGTGTTTATTTATTTATTTTAAAAAAAAAAACAACATATATCTTTGATTAAGATTTAAAGCAATCGGTTAAGTCATACAATTGTTAAACACACTTCTTAATTTTAAACGAAAATAGTGTGAACATATTAACTATATATTGTTGTGCAACTCTCACTAGCTAGCAAGGTTTGATTGATTACTAAAAAGTAAATTAATTCAAGTCTTGTTTTGCATGCGACAGAGATGAATTAATTAATAATTATAGCCTAGATTAAGGGATAAACTAAGTACATGTCAATCATTAATTAGGTTAGTGTAACCCATACAAAATCTCACCTACTTGTGACTGCAACCGAAATTGTGCCAGCGACTCATGCTTTAAGAAGTGAGCTTAATTAGTAGATTCAGAAACTGACTGCTAAGACTTTCACCTAACTCTTATATATATCCTTTCATTTATCTGTTATTATTAATCCTGATTAGTTAAGGTCCAAGGGTGTCTGTTATTATTCCTTAATTAATTTGTTTGGGCTCAATAAAAGTGGCTATCGATTTTGCAATACGAGAATTGATTGGTCCACTGCCCACAATTAGATATATAATAGGATTTGTTATAATTGAAAATCATAATGGTCTAAGATTAACTGGTCATTTCTAGAATTTCAAACAATTAAGTTTGACTTTGGAGTACGATTTAATCAAATGCAATCTAATTCATTGGATATTTTTGTTTTTATAAGAAAAGAAAATTAACAAATCTAAATTAAACTTCTTTTCCTTAAAAGGGTGGAGAAATGATGGTGCAGAACTCTTTATTATCTAGAATATGGAAAGTTGGAAACTTCAAATTTGTACTATACGTACGTATTATAATTTTTTTAATGAATTAGTAATTATCAATGAAACAAATCAGGTCGATTGTTTCGTATTTGATGTAAATAATTTATTGAGTTATAATCTAATGCGCGAGCCCTAATTTTAATTAAATGATGATTAAGATAAATAATTATCTAATGAGAAAGCCATGTAGAATAATACACCTAACAACCAATAAACTGTTTGCTTCATTGACAAAGGAGTCCCCTTAAGTGATTAGGACTGGGTGTGCTCTCCAGTTCGAGTCGCAAGGAAGTCGTCTTTGTTGGGAGAACCTGCGCCTCCCTGTTCGAGCGGAAATTTCTAATTTAAACTATGGTACGGATTTAAAGGTGCCTCCTACAACTGGGTACGATACTTCGTAGTAAAGACAAAAAAAAAAAAAAAAGAATAATACACCTAACAAGACGAAAGCCCAAGGCGAGTCTTGTAGATGGACATAACGAACCAAAGTAAGATCTCATATTGACATCTTAATTAAAGTCGTGACTAAGAAGAAAAATAAAAAATTTATTGTAGTTATTTTTTCCTTTTCTAATTCGGTCGGTATTTGGTTGAAGCTACATTGTACAAGTATTGATAGATGTATCAAAAGCCTTCCGTGATTTGAAGACTAGCCTAATGGTTGTTAGACATGGAAATTCATTCCAAAGAAAAAGAAAAAAAATGCTTTCATGCGCATATTCGGACCTTAGGTATTTTTTTATCTTTGTTAAGCCTTTCTAAATTTGAAGTAAGATAAAAGCATGCATTTAGTAAAGAGATTGAAAAAAGACAAAAAAAAGTTTTAAATCCACATCTTTTTTTACTTTCCCTGATTGCTTAAAGACTTTCAACATAATGTTAAAGTACGTCTAGGGATGGCAATGGACATCATCCGCTACGGGTTTATTATTACCAAAGCTACATATATATAAAAATTTAAATTACTAAACTCACCCCCAATCAGCCACGAGTTTTTATTTTTTAAAAAAACCTTGCTTGCTGTAAGTTTTAATAATTTTCAAATGTACATTCCCACGTTTAAAATCACAAATATTAAAAAAATCTTTTTATAATATATAAAATTTAAAATAATAACCTTAAAAATTCATAAAAAATACTCAGGTTTATCAATGTAAATGAGAAATTAAAGTTTTAACATTAAAATAAATACACCAAGTATAACAATTTAACAAAAAATATTTCTGTTGTAAGAAAACCACCATCATTAAGATCAATGCCTTGCTCCATCTTTTAATCAATATAAAGTATTGTCAATAATATTAATAAGTGAATTTTAGACAAGTATCATTAACAATTAATTAAACAAATATAAACCTAGCTTTAATAAGCAATCATTAGGTTCAAGTCATTAAAGCAAAACAAACAAAATTAATCAAATTAAAATAAAATATCAGTAATATTAAACTTGAAAATTATAAAATTTCTACTTATTAAGAGCTTATTGTATCTGTCTTCATATATATATATGTGTGTGTGTGTGTGTATTCATTCTTTAGTGTGGGAGCCTTTATTTTTTTTTTCCATGCAGACACGTTGTTAAGCTATGTAGTTTAATAGAATCAGTTTTTAATGCTATTAAATCATACGGCTTAACAGCGTGTTCGCATTGAAAAAAATGAGAGCGCTCGCACTTGAGAATGATTATATATGTATATAAATGTTATAATCTAGGATCCCTGACTATATTAAAGTCAGGGACAAGCTAACATAAAAAGAAAAAGAAAAACACATATTTCAATGTTGTGTATTTTGTCTTGTAATTTATTGAAACCTGTGATTTTTTTATCTTTTAGCTCATTTATGACTTTAATATGATCAGGATCCTTAGTTGATTATGTATGGTCATGCGGCTGCAGTGAGTTAAGTTAGGTTAGGTCTAAAAATTAGGAAGATTAGGTCATGAATAATAACTTTAGCTTATATATATTTATGATTAAGTTTTTTTAATGTAATTTTTATGATTAAAATTAATAACATAAATAATTTAAAAAAGAGAATGCGGGTAGGCAAATATCCGTGCAGGTATCTACTTGATTTTTTTTAATACCAAACCTACTTGCAACTAACATTAGATTTAAATTTGAAATATCAAATCTGCCCACAACCTGTAAAATTACAAGTTGTAAGTGAATTTTTGCAGGCGAGTTTAGGTAGATTTGCGGGTTCACAGATAATTTTATAATCCTTAAGTAAGTATTACAAATAAAGAGTTCATTTTTTGGGACCCTACTTATATGGATAGAGGAGATAATTGAGTTGCTATTAGATCAATAATAAAAATTTTACAAACAAACAAGGAGCTATTTATTTATTTTTTTTTTCAGAAAATAATAAAACCATATAAAAGATGGTCATTTGGAAAGAATAAGATAAAAACGAACAAATGAGAGAACAGAATGATAGAGCCGGAAAATAAAAATTAAAAAATAAAAAAAGATTGCACACCCGCATTGATAATGTTTACAAGGCTTTAAAGTCAATCGAGCCGTGAAGGTATGTAAAAATGTAGTACTTTGTGACGTTAAGTAAGAGATTATTTGGAAAAGATAACATATTTAGTAGATTGTTTTGAAAAGAATAACATACAATTAATCAATTAAATAAGGAAAAAATGTTTATATTTACAGTAAGTATAACTTTAATAAAAATAAAAATAAAAATAAAAATATATTTAAAATATAGATATAATTTTTGTAAGATTTTTTCAAAAAATAAAATTCTAAATTAATTATTGTCTAACTTAATTAAGAGAACAGCCAACTTAACACGAATCTTATATTTGAAGATTAAAAAAAAAAAAAAGAGCCTACTACTCGACCAAAGGTCGATTAATTAGCTAATTCTTATACTTCACAAAAAAATTAGATTGGGCAGTCAAAAGATGAAAATCACAATTTTGATTATAATAGGATATTCGGAGGATACAATGGAAGCACGATATGTAAAAATAAATGTAGGAGCAAACTTTGTGTTTTACCCGTAATCAATCGGATCAAAGTGGAGGGGCAGAAAGGGTATTTCCTTAGCGATGGAGATCTGAACCAGACCCACCACCAACGGTCAAAGTATGAGATGGTTTCCGTTTCTATAACTGCTTCTTTCCTTGTCATCAATCTTTGACTTTGACGACTTCCCTGTGCAATTACAACTGTAACCAACATTCCATAACTACATCACGCCTACATGTCCCTTCTTTTAACTTGCCACGTCATAACTTCTTTTTCCAAAATTCTACGGAAACATTTTTTTAATTGAAAGTTTTACTCTTCTGCTGGTGCCCCCCCCTAAAATTCAAAAAATACATTAGTCAAATAGTCAAAGTTACATCGCTATTAAGTAAATTACTCTATTATTAAATAATTTGATTGTAAAGTTTAAATTCTAGAATATATGATTTTCTTTTGTTTTTATTTTTTTTATCCATTCTATTTGCTTGTGCTTTTTTCATCACATTCGTCGTTTCAATCACTATTATTATTATTATTATTATTATTATTATTTCTCTTTCTTTGATCTGTTTAAAGAGGTTTTTCCACCCAAACAAACAAAGGGCAAGTGAGCTCTTTCTTTTATTCAAAGTTGGAGCATTCAGAATTCAAAATATCAAAAAGGAAAAATTGAAAAATAAGCAGAGAATTTTGCTGCATCTGTTTGGCGTACACATACAGTGTTAGGGTTTTGCGAGAAATGAAGTCTTCGCTCTCGAAATTGCGAAGATTTGCACTTCACAAAAGCGATCCCAAGGACAAAAACGACTTTCTGCCTTCTTCCTCTCAGGTTGATGACCTCGCTCAGGCTGCTCAGGTATAATTTTCTGTTAACGCAAAAAATTCATTTATTTTAAAATTTTATTATAGTATCTTACAATGATCTTTTTTTTTTTTAAAATTTTTTGAAATATTATATAAATAATATAATTAAGATTTTGTATTTTGATTTGTAGGATATGCAAGCTATGCGAAATTGCTATGATAGCTTACTCTCCGCAGCTGCTGCCACGGCCAACAGTGCATATGGTAAATATTTTCTGCTAAACTTTTGGGTTTTGTAGTGTTTTATTGCTTTACTTGTTTATTTATATATTTATTTTTTATTTCTTAGATTGTGTATCAATTTCATGTAATCTGTTTTCGGCAATAGTTAGTCTAAATTGTAGACTTTCCCAAATGTGGAACCATTTTCGCTAATTTTTCTTGCTAAAAAGTAACATAGCGAGTTTGTATTGATATGTGCTGAAATCCAAGATAGAAGTGATACTATTTAATGTCATTCCCTGATGATTTCATATTTACCTTGTTTAAATTCTGTTTGTTAGGGAAGTTATAGGTTTTGCTAAAAGTCATGTCTGTGTAAGCTATGGAGTTTGTTCAAGTTTATAATGTTGTGACATCTAAGTTCTCAATTGACACGATTTGTGGTTTCAGAATTCTCGGAGTCACTGCAAGAAATGGGTTCTTGTCTAATGGAGAAAACCTCGTTACATGATGATGAAGAAAGTCGTAAGTGAATCAAATATATATATATATATATATATATATATATATATTTGAAGTATGTTGATGTAACAATCATTTGTGTCAAATTTTGGTGTAGGCATTTTCTGTAAGATGTAGAATGGAGTATTATGCTGGCCAGCTTAGTTTATAAGAAGTGTAAATCTTTTACAAACCTGAGAAACTAAGCCATTGTATCGCTAATTGAGTTTATGATTTTTCATTTCACTTCGAGCCCAAGTTAATTTGGAAATTGTTAGCCTATTCTTAATTTTTGATTAACTTCATAATGCTTTTCATTTTGTAAAATAAAGTTACAGACTGGTAGCATAAAATGTACTATACCTTTAGATTTGTAATCTACTAGTAAATATTGTACTGTGTTTCCAATAAACAATGGCAGAATCTAGTCTAATGCTCATGTGTCCTTCTAGCTTTATCGAGTAAAATGCCATTTCGATAAAAACAATGTGTTTAGCATGATTATAACTGGATGATTGTAAGTCAAATTCAGATATAATGTAGGTCCCTAGCTTTATCAGTTTGAGCTTTTAGATGTTTTAAATTAATACGACTTTTGAGATATTCTAGATTACATATGTTTCTCTCTCTCTCTCTGATGTTATTTGCAGGTAAAGTTTTGTTAATGTTGGGTGAGGTGCAATTTGAACTTCAAAAGCTTGTCGATAGCTATGTGAGTGCTTATCGTCATGTTGTAGATTGTAGCATAGCTTTTCATATTCTTTTGCAAAAATGTGTCCATCCTGATATTACACTTTTGTTATTTGTACTTCAGCGCTCAAATATATTCCTGACAATCACTAACCCATCAGAATCTCTTCTCAATGAACTTCGGACAGTTGAGGTTTGTTCTCGTCAATTCTATATGTTTAGCTTATATCTCAGATCTTTCTACATTATTCCCATATGCAGGTGCTGGTCATGCTGTTACTCTTGAGGTGTTTTAGACTAATTCACAAATGCATAACAGCTCAGTAAAATATGCAGAGATTGGTGCTGCATTGTTTGCATCTTAGATCGACTTTGGAGCCATGTTTTTGTTTTCATCATCATGGTGAAATATTGTAATCCTTTTCATTTTTTAGGCCGATAGTTGTTCAAGAAACTGTATTAGTGCCCCCAGATTTTCCTTTGTTTATTAGAGTTGGGAAGGAATTTGCAATTTCTACTCTGTTTGTTGTTTGAGTTACTTTGTCCTTGGATGATTTTCCATGCATACATAAGGGACTAACGTACTCTGGACTGAGGATATATTATTGCTAAAATATTAGTTCTGCTCCACTTGTGTAATGATCTTGTCCTGATCCTTAAATCTTTTTTGCACAAAGTTGTTATTTAACTAAACTTTTTAGCTCCTTCAAGCCTTGATGAGCATCAATGATGATCCAATGGCATGAATCAGCCAAGTTTTGCATGAATATTAGATGTAGGATTTATTTCTTGGCTAAGCAGAATGTATGTCAAGTAGTCATTGAGCATCCTGCTCACTCCCCTCTTGTTTGGCAGCCTATTTGTTGCCTAGACTAAGAAACTTTCCATCACTTTGCACTACCCACTCACATTGACTGCGTAGTTATATTGTTATTGAAGTCATTCAGCTCAGTGGCATCTTTTGTGTTTGCTGCTGCAGGATATGAAGCGACAATGCGATGAAAAAAGGTCTGCCCTTGTATCTCTAAGACTTATTTCTGTTTGTCTGAAACGATTTTCGTCTTAATCTGATATGTGATCTTCAGAAATGTATGTGAATATGTGATGGCACAACAAAGAGAAAAAGGAAAGTCAAAAAGTGGGAAAGGTGAAAGTTTTACTTTGCAGCAGCAATTGCAGGCTGCCAATGATGAATATGAAGAAGAGGCAAGGCTATGTGTTTTTCGGTTGAAATCTCTCAAACAAGGGCAGTACCGAAGTCTTCTAACTCAGGCTGCTCGCCACCATGCAGCGCAGGTTATTTGTTTCTAGTGAAGTCAATTGCCTAGATCTCACACTCTGTATAAGTCAGATCTTAATATGCTTCCTTGATTTCTTTGCTTTCTGAACTGGATGCAGTTGAATTTCTTTAAGAAAGGACTTAAATCACTTGAGGCAGTTGACACTCATGTTAGATTGGTTGCGGAAAGGCAACGTATTGATTATCAATTCTCTGGACTTGAAGATAACGGCGGGGAAGATGGTGAGGATAGCTATGATGCCAATGAGGCGGGGGAATTGAGTTTTGACTACAGAGATAATAAGCAGGGTCTTGATGTTGTTTCTACGTCAAGGAATTCAATGGAGGTAAGGACCTAGTGTCACTGAGATTTTTGTTTCATTCATATGGAAAATGGTTGTGGTGTGCTTGTTTATCTTGTCTTATGACAACTCTCAAGCATATTGTCGTATGCCAATTCTGCTTATGATTTATGTTGTTTTGGGTTGATCTTTTTTTTTTTAAAAAAAGGGTTGTTTTGGGTTGTGAATGCTTAATTTTTCAGTTTGTACCAAGCTGTTTTCACAAAATTTCCTAGTATTAGGATTTTTTTTTTCCTTGGGAAATTTTGAAGGATAAATATATTCTCAGCTTGGGCCATGCTTTAGTGAATGAGCTGCATGATCATGGTTCCATTCTGTAGACCAGTTGCTAGAATGGATATACTCTTAACAACAGGACATATCTTTTAGTAGTAGGGGTTAGATTGTCTACCCTTATTAGAAAGTAAAATATGCTTTTCATATTATTGGTCACACAGAAAATTAGTGTATTAGAGCTAATTTATTCCAGTATTGTAGTCTAGTATAGTTCTGGTGTTTTACAATTGTGTTCACATTGGCTGCATGCAAGTGTGTGCTTTATGTTTGCTGTGAAGATAGACCAACAACTAATTGATGAATTATTGTTTTTCATGGTTGTCATAACTAAAAAAGTTTGTAGGCTTGGCTCACTACCGTCTTTGTTTATTAAATAGTGGAATTGTGATCTCTTTTAATCATAGTAAAGTAAGTTACTCTTCAGTTTGCATGAGAGATACATGCATAGAAAATTGAATCCGAGGATTGATGATTTATTAACCTAAAATTCATTGGATTTAATTGAATTATGGGGTAATGCTGAATTTATCCTCCAATATGCCTGTTAGATTGAGTGTGTGTGGAAACCTATATTGGGGGATGAGGTCATTAGCTTTCTGATCCTCCAGTTATGGGAGTGTCCAAATCTAAGGTGATTTTGGATAGGAGCTAAACCACCGATTACATCTGATGGCTGACTCAACCCTATATTTAAGTGGTTTTAAGATCACAAAATTTTTCATTCCACAGCTCTCGTTTGTTAGCTGTAATATATTTTACCTACTTTTGTTTCCTCTTCATTGTAGAAAATAAATGCAAACATTTTATTTTTAGAATTAAGGATCAGAATAATTGGAATTTCAGGCAGAAGCCTTTACTGGTATTTTGCTTGAGCTAGATTCCATAATTTTATGCTACTAATTTGGACCAGTAAGGCCAATCTGAACCCGCTGTAAAAGAAAAACAGATGATCCATTTGTCTGATTGGATCCTCCAACTTAAATCCCTTCAATATAGCATTTATCTTTTGGCTTATTGGCTGCCTGTTCAAGCATGTAACCTGTGGTGGTCTGAATTGGTGTTGTTGATGATCATATTGCAAGCTGTGTACTTTTGTTTTTTCAATTGTTACATTTTATATATGTATGGATGACATAGTTGTTTATTCTGCAGGTAGATGATGTTGATGTTTCATTTCCCCAAGCTTCGACGGTGGAAAACGCAGAGGTTTGGATCGTATAACCATTGCAGTGTAGATTTGACTCTGATGATATGGTTGTTTAGTTTAGATTGAAGCTTTCCGATGCCTTACTTTTTAACTTTTTGCTGCAGCTTTAGAATAATGGGCATTTTACTGATTTTGATGTTTGGTTATGCCAATTGAGGTCATTGTTTTAAACTTATGAGATTAATTTATGCATCTTTGAATTATAGGTAAACTTGGACAAAAACCCAGGAGAGTACCAGGCATCACGTAGGGAACGGAGAGGAAGTAGCTTTTCGGCCCCGATATTTTTAGAAAGGAAGATTGATCCAGCTGAAAGAATAAGACAAATGCAGCAATCATCTGCTCGGAAGCCAAGTACGTATGTGTTGCCCACGCCTATTGATGCAAAGGTCCCAGTCTCTTCGTCTTCTGTTCCCCGTGCAAGGCCATCTAATCCCAGTGGACGAACCTACAATTTGTCACATTCTTCTCCTTTGGAGCAGAAGAAAGAAGACAGAGATTATGGTGATGCTCACTTGTCTGAGCATTCTGTCTTAAAATCACACTCACTTCTCAAAGAGAGTGACAGTAATAATGCCTCCGCGAGCCTACCGCCGCCTCTGAGAGACGGTCTTGCACTTCCACAGCTCGATACTTTTAATAATTCTGATACCAAGAAAATCAAAACACAAGCATTCTCTGGTCCATTAACTAGTAAGTCTTCTTCATCGAAGCCTGCTTTATCTTCCAGTGGCCCCATTACCTATACCGAACTTCCCCAAATAGTATCTGGATTACTTTCTCACGCACCGGTTCCTCAGACGAAAACATCTCCAAGGGTATCCCCTACTGCTTCACCTCCCCTTGTTTCTTCTCCTAGAATAAGTGAGCTTCATGAGCTTCCTAGGCCCCCAAATGCTTTTGCTGCCAAGCCGGCAAAATCTTCTGGTTTGGTTGGTCACTCGGCTCCGTTGATGTTTAGAAATCAAGAGCATACTTCAACAAATAAGAATCCTTCAATGGCATCAAATACGGCATCCCCTCTTCCGATTCCCCCATTGATTGTTCCTCGGAGTTTCTCCATACCCTCAAGTAGCCAGAAAGCAATGGCATTACATGTATCTAAGTTGTTGGAGTCGCCAAAAGTTGTAGAAAAGTCCGAAGATGTTTCTTCTCCACCGCTGACGCCAATTTCCCTTGCCAATGTTAAACCAGTGGCAGTTGTATCTGAAGTGGGCTCTCAGTCTGCGCAAAATCAGAGGTGATTGAGATACCGCATTCATTGTTTGATGCATTAATTTGCTTGTGCATATATTTGATAGCTTATGGATATTGGAAGGGTTTTGTTATCTTGTATACTTCCATCCTGATTCTTTATATGCTTAAATTGGTGATTTAGAAAAGAAAAAGATGTCTAAGAAATTGTTATCAAATATCTTGCTGCCCTCAAATTCTTACTCACTGTTATAGTCGTGCACGTTGGACATGAGAAATTCATGTGATCGCTGCTCGAATTTAAAAGCCGTTTGTTAGGCGGGGTGATTCATTTTTTTTTTTATAAAATTTATAAATTTTTGAAGAATGTTTTTCTTGTTTATAAAAAATCACGAACTATTCGTCGATTAATAAAGAGTATTTTCATGATTTTATATATGAGAGACAAATTTCGTTGCCTTAAATCGTAATGACTTGTTAATAGACATGAAATTTTTAGATGCTGGGTGAAAATTTGTATGACAGATGACTCCAATCTGTAAATATACTTTGAATCATCTGAACATCTCATATTCAAAATATTCTAGCTAGAGAGAGAAAATGTCAGGGTTAAGAAGGTAATCAGATAACACAGCCATAATGCCATATAGTCAGCGCCATGAATTAAAAAAAATGTAAGATAATAGAGAAAACCAAAAGTATTGTTTTGATGGCCTACTTATAGTCATTTTGATCTTATGACAAACAAAATGAGTTATCATGATTGATGCTCCAGTAAAAAGTTGTATATTTCTAATAAAACGAAGAGGGTTCTACTAAGTTACAACTTAGTAACTTATATCTTTAGTAACATGATGTTACTAATTTTTGCATGCTTGCAAGTTACCTAAATTTTAACTTAGCAAAACCCAAATGAAGAACTTTATTAGAAAAAATTCTTTTATACACGTGTTTGTAGGATATAGGGATCATGCCCTTATTTTTATATGTTTAGAGATTTCCTCAAATCCTTAGTTTCGTGTTTTAAACTGATTCTATCTTAATAAGGGTTTTATTATTATATTTTGAGACACATCATAACGTCTCTAAATCCAATTTATTAATTATCCATTGAATAATCTGTATGCAGCACATGCTTGGTGGAAAACATATCACAAACAGTGTTAATTGTTGAGCTTATCAAACAATGTGGGAGTGCCTACGAACAATGATCACAGAATAACCACGAAGAAAAGTCTTACTGACGAATCTATCCTTGTTAACTGGCCAGACATTCTCAAGAACCATATTGCAGTGACGATCAAAAGCTCTCGGCCAAGAAGTTTTTTTTTTTTTTTTTAACTGGAAAAGAAAAATTAGTGGCCATGATAGATATGCTCTGATACTAGATATTAGGTTCTAGGGCCTTGATTAGAGAATTGAAGAATTTAAGAATTAAGAGGGAAGAATTAAATGAGTTGGAATTAACTTTATTATTGTTGCTTAAAAACATAATGAGAACCACTTATTTATAGTAGTTCAATACAATCTGAATTATAATATAATTAGAACCATCATCATACTTGCAATAAGAAAATTTAATCCAAATAGAAAAAAAAAAAAAATAAACTACTAGGTCCTAACAGTACCTTTTGATCTTTCAATGTGCAAGTACATCACAATTCACAAGGAGGTTATGTCATTGACTGATTAATTAGAGATTGAGAACAATCAGAGTATAATCATAAAAATGAAAATCCCCTCTCATCACATTGCACAAATAGAGAACATTAAGGCCATGTTCATTTGCGGGTAAACGAGGGGGGAGAGGAAAGGATTTCCATTTCCGCCTAGATTTCCTTCATTCGGCTGGCAAAAATTCATCAAAAAATCAAATTCCATTTTACCTCCCATTTCTATTATTTGAGGGATTCACTTTCCTCTATATCGAACAAGGAAATATGATTTCTACTCCATCAAAAAGCTTGATTTCTTTATTTTACCATTAATTAAATATTAATTTCTAATTTTACCTATAAAAAATTTAAATGAAACAACCCTAATTTTTACTTTCTTCTTCGATTTTTCAACTTAACAAAATCTCTCAAAATCGTTGTTGATCCATTTTGAACTTTAGGCAGGTTTTATCGGCGAAGGCTGAATGTTCAAGCAATAAAGCTGCTCATGATCATAAGGGGAGGGAGAAGAAGACTTAGGTAGTGTTTGTTTTTTATCTGCAATATGAATGAGTCTGAATGTTACTGAAGTTTGAATGGGTTTGAATGCATATGTCTGAATAATATGTTTGTTTTTTATTTTTTGACGTCTGAATATAAGTGATAAGTTGTTTGTTTTTATAAGCTTAAAATATCTTAATTCTAATATTTTTACACTTATGACCTTGAAAGTATTATATATACTTGAAGTTTAAATAAGTATATATTTACAATGTTTTCTAGTACAATAGTTTTTATACGTTATAAATGTTTATAAGGTAAGCATTTGATATATAATTTATGAAAAATAATTTTGATAACATTATTTTTTTACAGTTTAACATAATATTTATACATAAAAAAGTTGTTATCTAATAATAAAAGAATTTGTTTAAAATTCAAATTGAATGTATGTTAAGTATTTACAACCAAGTAAAATTTAAGATTAAGGAAAATTGTAATATGGCATCTAATAGCTACGTAGGAAATAAATCCATTTAACGAGTTTATTTATGAGAAAAAAATTAATTTCCATTCAGACATTTTATCATTAAGATAAAAGTAAGGAAATTTTACTTTTTCTATTTAGATGAAAATGTTTTACAATAAGACTTCAGATATAAAAACAAACAAACCAAAATATCAAAACATCTTAAATTAAGCCAAATTAAGACTTTAGACGTAAAAACAAACAATCCCTTAGTGAGTTCCCAAGAACGTGTATACATGAATAAGGCTGAGGCCATAGGGAAAATGGGCAGTTGAAATTAGAGACCCTTACAATGGCGACCGCAATTAGTTCGGCAGCTTCAACATAACCGAAGAAGCCACAAGAGCTTATGCTGAAGTCGCCAAGCATATCCGCGGCAATAAGGCCAAGTTCAACTTTGCACAGCCGCCGCCACCAATAACTCCAACTCCATCTAAGAAATGCTGCATGCTATCCCCTGAATTGACTCAGCCGAGTTTTGAATATTACTTTTTTATTGGTTTTTTTTTTTGTTTTCATTGGGTTATGCATTTGAGTTTACAAACAAACGGTATTTTTTTCCCTATGTTGTGCACATATTTGTAGTTTTTTAATTAATTTAACAGTAAATATTGAAAATCTAACACAGAGAGTAACCTAAGAGAATAATCATAAAAAGAAAATCCCTCCGAGCACAAGGTTTCTCTACATTTTCTAATACGTATCCACATATTTTTCATATATTTGATATATGTATTTCAAATATAATAAGCATGTTTATATAAAAGTTTATGAGAATGATAGAAATCAACCAAAAGATTTTACAATTAGACTTATAATAGTCTTATGAAATTTTAACTAAAGAAGTTTTTAAATTGTTCTTTATGTTGGGCCGGTCTAATGTACACATTCCAACACATCGGCCAACTCATGTTTGACAATTTGCTTCTTCAAGCCAAGAATGGATGAAAACTTAATTGTGGTAGATGACGAGATAAAGACTAAGATTGCTCAAACACTTTGTGGTTGATGTGATGATAACGATAATTGTTGTCATTCTAACCTAGTGTCTTAGTAGAATCAGACTCAATTAGGGATTATGTTACAAACACGAATTATCTACAACAGAAAATAAAAAAATAAAAAAAGAATAAGTAATAAATAAATTAATTTGAGGAAACCTAAACCTCCATAAACATATTTTTGGCACTTTGAGGGACCAAATACAACTATTCAGTTGCCAAATAAAATATTTTAACTTGTTTATTATTGATGGTAATGCTAGTTTAAATACTAGCTTATATAATTTGGACCTAAAGATTAGGAGCACAATAGTCCTTATGTTCCCTAGAATTATGTAAACACAATAACTACTTTACTTAGTCAAAACAGACTATGATAACAATTCAAAAGAGATAAAAATAATCAAGATAAAATTACTTAAAAAATTATTTTTTTACAAGAAAGTATCCTTCCTTTCCTTTTAGAAAATACCCTTATCTTCAAAGGTAAAATTTTCTAAGGAAAAGTATTCTTGCTTGCCTTTTGATCATTGTATTTTCCATCACCAACTTTAGCTCTCTCGAGCATAGCATGCATTCAGTAGAGTCAATCAAAAGAATGGAAGAACCTCCCTTTGTTCCCATTGATTCCCCACCGTGATATGTATGATTATGGTTATAAATTCTAGCTTCTACAAAGGTAGTTGAGGTGTACTGGCGGGGTAGCTAGGGTACATCAATGTCACATGAAGCTGATCTGGCATTGGAGTTTTAATATACGAAGCACATGATGGCTAAATGACTACTGTAGAATTTATTTAGGCTTTGTGACGTGATTGGAACTGCCCATAATAATTAGATAAGTACCCAAGCACTTAATGGTTAGATAACTAACCATGATGAAAGGTAATGCTATGGTAGTTATTTAGGTCTTATATCATTTAGAGAGTTACTCCAAGGGAAAGCCAAGTGAAGGCAGGCCAAGGTGCAACCGCAGATCAAAGTGGTTGGGGTTTGGGAAAGACTTAAGAGACCTAGGTGAATAGTTTTTGGGGAGAGGGAGAAATTGTAAGCTCGATAACCTTTGATAATTAGTGTTTTTCATTGTAAAATCCTTGGTGATTAATAAAATAAGCAAATGTGTGTTTGTCCTCGTGGATGTAGGCCCAATAAAGTCGAACCACGTAAATCTCCTGTGTTATTCTCTTTACTCTCTTTTTGTTCTTATTGTTTGTTGTTGTCTATGACTTTTCTTGGTATTTCTTTGTTTGCTCTACAACTGAGTTGATCTGGGATACCCGAATTGTGACAGAGAACGGCCAGGCTGCTCAAGGAGCTGTTCTAGCCAATTGGTTTGGCATCGATCCTAACATGATGCCATTACTTTTCTTCGCTCTCTGCCAACTACCATTAATGAACTTAGTTTCAAATGACTTCTTATTTTATTTGTTTTTCTAAAAACTAAAATTTAGGAAAAGAGATGTTAGGTGTTGTGTTTATGAATAATAACCGAGCTCTGATATCAAATGTTACATGCACGAATTGTTTGCAACAGGAAATCAAATAAAATAAAAAGAATAAGTGACAAATGGATTAATTTGAGGAAACCTTGATACCAAATGTTATAGCCACGAATTGTCTGCAATGGGAAATCAAATAAAATAGAAAGAATAAGTGATAAATGAGTTAATTCGAAGAAATCCAAACCTCCATGAACATGTTTTTGGTACTTCGAGGGATCAAATACCTCCCAATATAACTATTCAATTGCTAAATAAAATATTTCAGCTTGTTTATTATAAATGACAATGTTAGTTTAAATACTAGCTTACAGAATGTGAACTCAAATATTAGGAGCACAATAGACCCTATGTTCCCTAGAATTATGCAAATATAATAACTACTTTACTTAGTCAAAATAAACTATGATAACAACTCAAAAGAGATAAATATAATCTACGAACAAAATTACTTAAAAATTTTATTTTTTAGAAGACCGTATCAAATTGATCATTCTTAATCATTCAACTTGGTAGTTTTCGGCATTTTGGTCTCTTGTCTAAGGTTAGAAAACTTCCAATCTAGGCGAGTACCTCTAATTTATGAAATCGTTGCCAGGTTGATTAGGTTGTAGCTAGGGGTGGGCAAAATTAAGTTTGGGTCAACTCGATCGGATTTCGGGTTGAGAAAAAATTCATCTGAATTTAATCCGAATTTTAGATCAGATCGGATCGGATTGGGTTATATTCGGGTCAGTTCGGATCGGATTTAAGCTTCGAGTCCATTCGGGTTAAATCGGGTTAAGGACTATTTTGAGATGTTTTTGTTAACTTTGGGGTTTTTGTAATTATTTAGTTATTACAAGGTTATTTTTATGTAATTTTTTTCCATTTTAGTCCGTTCCACTATTTTTCATTAAAAAAAAATTGAAATATGCAATTATGAATTGAAAATTTCGGCAGAGCATTTATTCTATAAAAGTAAAAAGCAATAAAGCATTATGAAACTTTTTTTTTCTCTTTTTCTTCTTTTTCCCTGCTTCTATTCTCTAAAAGTAAAAGTGAGATGGTGATGGTGGCTTTTGGTCTTCGGTCTCTGAGAGGGATGGAACTTTTGTTATTGGTTCCTGATCTTTTGCAAATGTTACTTTCTTTCTAGACTTTGATTCAGAAGATCTGACCGGTGTCAAATGTTCTTTTTTCTTCTTAGAATTCACTCCTTGATGTTTGGAATCTATAAGTTGTTCTACAACAGATCCGGTTGAAGTGAAGTGGAGCAGTTGTCGATGCAGCAGCCAACAGATTCGGTCGTCGGTGCAGCAGATTTAGTAGAAGTTATGCGGTGCCGTTGGCCCGCTGCTGTGCTGTTGTTGCTTGGTAACTGTAGTTGTTTGTGTGAGTTGTGAGGAAGAAGAGGAAGAAGAGAAAGAAGAGATTGAACTGTTGTGAAGTTTTTGTAATTTTTTTTTTTGAAATGGAGCTATGAATCTGTGATGTTTGTTTGGTAATTGGTATACAGAAAGTGAGCTGATGGGCAAGAGAACATGTTTTATTTTTTTTAATGACCAATCCGATCGGATCGAGTTTAATCTGATCTGATCACAATTCGATTGGATTGGTTAAATTTCATCCGATCGGGTTTGGTAAGCAACCCGATCTGATCCTGACCCGATATTTTTCGGATCGAATCGGGTTATTTACCCACCTCTAGTTGTAGCATTGAGTTTATTCGTGATTATGGAAAAGTAAAGAAGAACTTAGAACCCAAGAATTTGACAAAAATTTATGTCCACCTCACAAAATTTTATCAAATGTTTTGGTTAATGGGTCTGGTCTAACCAATATTTAAAATTTTCTACCAAGTTTTTGCGTAAAGCTTTATATATACACAAAAATATAATAATGTTCCAATAAGGAATTCCTGATCATATTAAATTCAGGAATAAGCTAAAAGACAAAAAAATACAAACTCTAATTGTATTTTGTCCTGTAATGTATTGAAATATGTGTTTTTTTTTGTTTTTAACTCATTCCTGACTGTAATATGGTTACAGATCCCTGATTTGAATACATACACAAATAATTTATGTATGTATAGAAATGTATGTATAGAAATGTTCCAATTCAGGATCTTAGATTTGCTAAAATCCGTGAGAATCCGTGAGAGCTATTAAATCATGCGGTTTAATAGTGTAATGACTGTGAAAACTATTAAACCGTGCGGTTTAATAGCTTTCCTAGATTTTAATAAAGTTCAGGAACTTGGATCATTCAATCAGGGATCCCTGACCATATTAAAGTCAGGAATAAACTAAAAGATAAAAAAACATAAACTCTAATGCAATGTATTTTATCCTTTTGTGTATTAAAATATGTGCTTATTATATCTTTAGGCTCCGTTTGGTACAACTTATTAGAATAGAGTTTATTTGAGTAGAGCTTATACTAGTAGAGCTTATATCAATAGAGCTTTTGACAAAAAGCTATTGGGTGTTTGGTTGTCAATTAAAAAAGCTCTTTTAAATTATTTAGACTGTTTAGTTATACAAAACTAAAAGTACTTTTGTGTAATTAAATTACTAAAAAGAATATGTAAAAAAAATTTGTATCATAATTATATAACTTATAATAAAATGCCCAAGCTATCAATTAACAAGAAAAAATTAGCTCAACCATTTCTTCAATATTCAAAATTAAAAATAAATCAATAATATATTCTTCCAAAAAAATAATACTATCCAAATTAAAATGTCAAAAAGAATAACAACGTGGTTTGAGTTAAAGTATTAACCAATAATTGTTAGGAGTTCGTTGGAAACCAAGATCATATTTAAAATAAGGATGAAATAATACCAAGACAATAAACATATTGAATAATATAAAAAAAGAAATATAAAAAAGTAGCAGGAAATCACATTTATACCTGGTACGCTGTGGTAGCTATGAATTTTCTCTCAAGTGGTGGTTATGTATAGGGTTTGGTATTTAATTTGCCAGCAATTTCATAAATAATAATAAAAAAAAGTGGCGGTAATATGTTATTCGGAAATAATTTTTATTGTGTAGATTTTGCTAAGGAAATTATGTAATTAATAAAATATTTTTAAGGTATTTTTGATATTATATATATTTTTGGAAAAGTTCTCTAACCTCTACTTCCAAAAGCTCAAAATTTGAGCTTTTGGGAGTAGAGGTAAATTAGGTTATTTAAGCTAAAAAAATTCTACTAATAAAATAGCTAAACACAAAAAAATATTTTAAAAGTGCTTATGGAATTAATTAAGCACTTACAGCCACTAGATAAGCCATACTAAACAGGTACTTAGTTTATCCTTAACTTTAATATGGTCAGGAATCCCACATTGAAAACTCTCTCTCTCTCTCTCTCTCTCTCTCTCTCTATATATATATATATATATATATAAAATAAGGATTACGATTTGATTACGATTAATCTAAATTTTATTTTACTTATGGATTATTTGTTTTTTTTTTGTGAAGTATGAATTTTAATTATTATTAGACATTTAGAGTTTTTAATTTATTTGTTTTCTATAACTTATGTTTGATTATAAGATGTTTACATTTGAATGAAAAAAGTTAAATATTTGACTTTTATATGAATATAACTTCAATATTCTCTCTCATTAATACTCCTATTAAATACATTTATTTCCTATTATATAAATTATTTTTTATTTTTTTTATTTATTCCTTTTATATGTTATGTGTGTATTCAACTATCAATTTTTTATTTATTGTGAATGAGAATTTTAAACGTGAGTGTGCTTTATAATAGATCCATTTCTTTGTATTTATGATTACTATTTCTCTAATATATTTTAAATATTATTTAATTCATTAATTTTAATTCAAATGACTAAACAATTCTTGGTTAGTTTACGTAATTAACAAGAAAAAATATCATATAATGTATTAAAAATAAATTACAATTATCATATATTAATATAAAACAATAAATGTGTTAAATATACATTTTTTTATTTTTCATGCTTTGTTAAGGTGCACATTATCAAAATTTTTTAACTAATCAAATAATTTATTTATAAATTGTCATATGTTTAATAAATAAATATAAGTATTGTTAATATTTATAAGGTTGTATATGTTAGAATATCATATTTCAGATTTAAAAAAAATACAACTTAATACTTATATTCAGATATTAAAAAAAAATAAACATTTCATTTAGATATGTACGTTCAGACCTATTCAAGCTTTAACTAAATCCATATCCTGTTGTATTTAATTAATTATGAGATAGCAAATATAGATGAAATAAATTTAATACAGTAAACACAATACTGTATATCACAAATCTGTACGAAACAGATTAATAACGCAACTAGCAAACAATATATAAAAAATAAAATAAATTAAATTGCGGATAAACTACAATTACAGTAAAACAGATAATTTAATTTAATAAATATATTAAATTTAACCAATTAATGAAACAGCGAGTAAACCCGGAACAACGATTAAAAATCAAAACAGTGATCGATGAACAGTACCGCGACAATAAACAGTACCGTGCACAGTGATCGTTGAACAGTGATTGATGAACAGTGACCAGTGAAGAGTGAAGCGGACAGCGGACAGTGAGACAAATAGTAACTACGAACAGCAAACAACAAACAGCAAACTAGCAAACCAACAAATAACGACCAGTAAACCAGCAAACAGTGACCGACGACCAGTAAAACAGCCATCAGGAAAATAGCAAACAGCAATCAGTAAAAGAACCCTAGGCCTGCGACTGCAGTACTGGTCTCTGTTTCTCAGGATACAACGGGAATGAATTTCGTCGTTAGCATTAATGCGAAATTCCGGCGAACCACAACAGTGGCCGAACTCTCTCAAATGGACGACAAGACCAGAAGAGAGAAAAGATGATGCGTTTTTAGCTGTGTATTTTTCTCTGTGTTTTTAAAACGAATGAGAAAGCTGCCTTTTTATAGTGAGGATTCTGTAACCCTAGCTTGCCAAAAATAAATTTCACAATTAAAATTAAAAGAAGTAAAAACGGCCCACGCAAGCCCGAGTGAATTAGGCCGACATTCGTGTACGCATGACGTGCGGGCGCACACGAGTTCAGCCAAATAGGGCCGATTTTAGGTCCATGATTTCAACACCCCCCCTCCCGCCCGCCGCGCAAGCGCGCGTGGAGAGAGCCTTTATCCTTGGTATTCTTGAATGCCCATATATGTGTAAACATATATAAACCCAAATCCAATGACTTAATTTTCCCATGTGGGATAAGTCCACTTCCTCTTAATTTTTCGAACATGAAGGGTGCATATTTGTGAGACAAATTCTCATTCACATGACCATCATTTTGAGCATATGATATACCGAATCGAAGTGTTCACGGAGTACTTTCCGAAACCTCCACGACCTTTCACTTATGCTAAGTGGGTCCCATTAAAGTGGCCCAAATATAGCTAGCACAAAGCTATATTTTCTAACAATCCCCCACATGAATGAAATTGGGAGCAAAACATAAAACCGCTAAGTTTTGACATCAAAACCATTTTTACCGTAATCGAGTTCATCGGATCAAAACCTGCATAAGATAGGTAGGTGTTCCCTTTGAACCTTCCCTTGTGAAAATATATTTACCTTACTGGCTAATCAGTAGACGCGATGCCTTTGAACTGTTCTGCCATTAGTGTAAGCGATGATACATTACACACAGGAATCTTTCCTAACACTGTTGGGTTCTCATTGGTATGTTCATTTCGGCCTTGAACATCTGCCTGGTTCTGCGAGAGTTTCTAAGAATTGTGCCCTCAACAATTCTCTTTGAAGCGGCCCCTTCTCTCTGACATAGGTGATTTCTTAATTAAGAGTAAACCACATTACTCTGCTTGGATTTCCGACGCATAAGAATCATTAGAAGCGTAGCTCAATCTTACCCTTTTATAATATCACTGTTTCATTATAGGAATGGACTTCAGGGTAAACCCCGACAGAAGGGTGATCCCCACGGTGATCCAAACTAGGTATTATATAATTAGGTTGTCCCTTTGAACCTAGATCTTAGGATCTCCAGTCAACTAGGTTGGGTTTTTCTTTATACTAACCTTTAATTCATGGGCATTAGTCTCATTCCCTTCAATGACTTCTCTACTAATTCTCGATTTAACCCTTTGGTTAACGAATCCGCAATGTTATCTTTTGACCTTATATAGTCAATGGATATAACTCCAGTAGAGATTAGTTGGTTATGGTGTTGTGTCTACGACGAATGTGTCTAGACTTACCATTGTACATGTTGCTCTGTGCTCTTCTAATAGCAGATTGACTATCGCAATGTATGCATACTGTAGCCATTGGCCTTGACCACTTTGGAATGCCCTCCAAGAAATTCCGAAGCTATTCTGCTTCTTCACTGCATTTATCTAACACAATGAATTCAGATTCCATTGTAGATCTAGCGATTACTGTTTGTTTAGAGGATTTCCATGACACTGCTGCACCTGCTAGTGTAAACACGTAGCCACTCGTAGATTTAGAATCTTTCATGTCTGATATCTAGTTGCCATAAGTGTATCCTTCTAACACTGCTGGATATCCTGTGTAGTGCAGTCCGTAATTACGAGTGTATCGAAGATACCTAAGTACTCTTACGATAGCTTTCCAGTGATCAGTTCCTAGATTACTCGTATATCTGCTGAGTTTACTAACTGTATAAGCTAAGTCTGGTCTTGTACAACTCGTTAAGTACATTAGACTGCCTATAACTCTAGCATATTCTACTTGAGAAATGCCATCTCCTCTATTTTTCGACAGATGTAAATTTATATCAAGAGGAGTCTGACTCAGCAGTATCTTCTTTACTAAATTTCCCAAGAATTTTATCTACATAATGAGCTTGACTTAAAATAAGTCCTTTTGAAGTCTTTGAGATTTTAATTCCCAAAATGACATCAGCAAGACCCATGTGTTTCATGTCAAATTTAGATCACAATAAATTCTTGGTATATTTAATCATGTTATCGTTGCTTCCACCAATAAGCATGTCATCTACATATGGACATAAAATGACATAGCCATTTTCTGTCTCTTTAACATAAACACATTGGTCACACTTGTTGATCTTAAAACCACATGAGATCATTGTGTGATCAAATTTTTCATGCCATTACTTTGGTGCTTGTTTCAAGCCATATAGTGACTTCACCAACTTACAGACTTTCTTTTCTTGTCCTTGAGCTATAAAGCCCTTTGGCTGTTCCATGTAGATTTCTTCATTTAAATCTCCATTAAGAAAGGCTAGTTTTACATCCATTTGATGTATCTCAAGATTGCGCAAAGAAGCAATCGATATTATCATGTGAATGGAATTTATTCTCGAGACGGGAGAATAAGTATCAAAGTAATCAAGGCCTTCTCGTTGTCTGTAACCTTTAATTACAAGTCTAGCCTTATACTTATCTATTGTACCACCTGCTTTCATTTTCCTTTTGAAAATCCATTATACCCTAAAGGTTTACATCATGGAGGAAGGTCTACTAACTCCTGGGTATGATTTTGCAAAATGGATTCAACTTCACTGTTAATGGCTACTTTCCATAAAGCTACTTCTGGTGAAGTTATTGCTTCCTTGAAGCTTGGAGGTTCACCTTCTAGTAAATAAGTCATAAAATTTGAACCAAAAGATTTTTCGACTCTTGCTCTTTTACTACGTCTAACCTCAACGTCTTGTTCTTCTTCTTGCGCATCTATTTCTTTTTCCCATACGTTTCCTTGTTCTTCATCTAAACTATCTTCATTGATAGCCTCATGAGATTGTTTCAACGCACTTGAATTAGAATTGCATGGAAACACATTCTCAAAGAATGAAGCATTCCTTGATTCTATTACCACATTCTTATGAATATCTGGTATTTTAGACTCATGCACAAGAAATCGATAAGCACTACTGTTATGTGCATATCCAATGAAAATGCAATCTACAGTTTTAGGTCCTACTTTCACCTTTTTAGGTGGAGGGACCGCAACTTTTGCAAGACACCCCCACACTCGTAAGTATTTATAGGAAGGTATTCTTTCTTTCCACAATTCATAAGGGGTTTTGCCTTCTTTCTTTCGGGGTATCTTATTTAAAAGATAATTGGCTGACAATACAGCCTCTCCCCACATATTCTGAGGTAACCCAGAACTTATTAGCATTGCATTCATCATTTCTTTTTAGTTTTTCGTCTCTGCAATCCCATTGGATTGAGGAGAATAAGGAGCCGTTATTTAATGAATGATTCCATTTTGTTCACATAGTGCTTCAAATCGGACAGCATACTTACCACCACGGTCACTCCTTAGTTCTTTAATTTTTCTGTTGAGTTGATTCTCAACTTCATTTTTATAGAGAACAAACTTCTCTATAGATTCGTCCTTACTTTTCAATAAATACACATAACAATATTTTGTGCAATCATCGATAAAGGTAATAAAATATTTATTACCACTTATTGTTTGAATGGATTTAAAATCACATATATCTGTATGGATTAAATCAAGTGGTTCGGTGACTCTTTAATTTTGCATCAACACAAGTTTCACACTTATGTTTCGAATCAATTTGGAATTTAGGGATATGCTTCATGTTAATTAATTTACGCAAAGAATTATAATTAACATGTCCTAATCTACCATGACACAGATTAGGAGACTCAAGCAAATAAGCAGAAGAACTAGCTTTATTAATCCTTGGTTTAACAGTTATTACATTAAGCTTAAAAAGCCCATCACTGACATAATCTTTTCCCACATACATTCCATTCTTAGACAAAACTAACATGTCTGACTCAAACACCATCTTGAAGCCATGCTTGTTCAAGAGCGATCCAGATACCAAGTTCTTCCGAATCTCAAGTACATACAGCACATTGTTCAGAGTCAGCTCTTGCCAGAAGTCATTTTCAGAATCACCTTTCCTTGACCCTCAATCTCAGACGTTGCTAAATTCCCCATAAATAGTTTCTCACCATTACTAGCAGCTTCAAATGAAGAGAACATCTCTCTATCTGAGCACACATGTCTGGTAGCTCCTGTGTCAATCTACCATTCCCTCGAATTTGAGCCCACCAAATTCACCTTCGATACCACAGCTGAGAGGCTTATATCAGAAACATCTTGAGTGATGTTTTCCACCACATTGACCTCTCTCTTCTTCTTTGGCAATCTACAGTCTAAAGCTTTATAGCCAGATTTGCCACAATTGTAGCACTTCCCTTAAAACTTAGTCTGCTTCTTGGAGACTCCTCCTTTAGGACCCAGATTAGACCTTTGTTCCTTTTGTTTTTATTATTCTGGCCATGCTTTACAACATGTGCTTTAGCCTCATAGACTGCACCCTTTTTCTCAACTGTTCTGTTACCTTCCTTAACGCGAAGCTTAAGAATCAGCCCTTCCATGTCCATTTCCTTTCGCGTATGAGCTCTTGAAATCTTTCCAACCAGAAGATAGTTTTTCAATAGTACCAGCCACTTTGAAAGTTTCAGGAAGCAGCATTCCTTCAGCCTAGAGTTCAGACAATATAAGTTGAAACTCTTGAACTTGACTCATAACAGTCTTGGAGTCCACCATTTTACAGTCTAAGAAGCGGCCAACAATGAATTTCTTTGTGCCAGCATCCTCAATTCTATATTTGTGCTCCAAAAACTCCCACAACTCTTTAGCTGTTTTCTTCTCTGGGTATACACTATAAAGCGTATCACTTAATCCATTCAACACATAATTTCTACACAAGAAATCTGAATGGTTCAATGCATCAATTGCACTAGCTATCTGCAAAGTCAACTTCACCCTCATTGGGTTTTGGAGCGTTCACTTTCAATAATCTCGCAAGGTTAAGCGTAGTGAGGTAGAAGAACATCTTCTGCTGCCAACGCTTAAAATTTTGCCTATTGAATTTCTCTGGCCTTTCCGCATGACCCAAATGGATTGGCACACTCACCACAGAGGTGACAGCAGCAGGGGTCGTTATTGCCCTATTCACCACAGAGGTGATAGCAGTAAGGGTCGTTATTGTCCCATTCACCACATAGGTGACAACAGCAGAAGTCGGAGTCACCACAGAGGTGCCAACGATGGTGCTGGGTATAGCTGGAGGTCCATCAGATGCCATCTCAACAAAGCAATTAATATGTTTTAAGAATGTTGCTGTATTTAATTAATTATGAGATAGCAAATATAGATGAAATAAATTCAATACAGTAAACACAATACTATATATCACAAATCTGTATGAAACAGATTAATAACGCAACCAGCAAACAATATATAAATAATAAAATAAATTAAATTACAGACAAACCACAATTACAATAAAACAACGAATTCAATAATAAACATAATTTAATAAATATATTAAATTTAACCAATTAAGGAAACAGCGAGCAAACCCGGAACAACGATTGAAAATCAGAACAGTGATGGGTGAGCAGTACCGTGAACAGTGATTGGTGAATAGTGATTGATGAACAGTGAAGCAGACAGCGAACAATAACGGTGAATTGTGAACAGTGCGGCAAACAATAACTGCGAACAACAGACAGTAAACCAACGAACAACGACCAGTAAAATAGCGACCAGCAAAATAACAAACAGCAATCTGTAAAAGAACCCGAGGCTTACGACAGCAGTGTCCTTAAAACAGATTAACCACCTACTCGGTGGTTTAGGATTAATTGGTCTCTGTTTTCCAGGATACAATGGGAACGAATGCCTTTTTATAGTGAGGATTCTGTAACCCCAGGATTAATTGGTCTCAAATGGACGACAAGACCAAAGAAGAGAAAAGATGCTGCGTTTTTATAGTGAGGATTCTGTAAACCCAGCTTGCCACCGGCCCACACGAGCCTGAGTGATTTGGGCCGACATTCGTGTACGCAGGACGTGCGGGCGCACACAAGGTCAGCCAAATCGGGCCGGTTTTGGGTTCATGATTTGCATCCCCCCGCCGCGCAGGCGCGTGTGGAGAGAGCCTTTATCCTTGGTATTCTTGAATACTTATATACGTGTAAACATATATAAACCCAAATCCAATGACTTAATTTTCCCATGTGGGATAAGTCCACTTCCTCTTAATTTTTTCAACATCAAGGGTGCATATTTGTGAGATAATTTCTCATTCATATGACCATCATTTTGAGTATATGATATACTGAATCGAAGTGTTCACAAAGTACTTTTCGAAACCTCCACGACCTTTCACTTATGCTAAGTGGGTCCCACTCAAAATGTGGCCCAAATATAGCTAGCACAAAACTATATTTTCCAACATATCTTATACCTAAATTTTTCAGCATCTTTATTTAAACTTTACAAATTATGGGTATATACACTAGTAGTTATCATTAACCTACTTATTTACTGAGACAAGCTATCATTAACTTTTGTTTCTTCGCCTTGTTATTTATATTGTTTAGTATGTTGAACTAAATTCAAGTGGCGACAGTGTTCTGATTGTTATTGGGTCAGTTTTAGAAATTTTTATTAGATTGATAATTGAGTAATTAATTAGTATTTTTTTTTTCTCAGAGTAAAATTAATATTAGACCCCTTCCGTAAAACAGATCAAAGGTAGCAGGTAGCGTTTGTTGTAAAATTACTCACAGAGTTTTCGTTATAATTCTTCTTTTATGAAATGAGTTGTTGTTAACTTCAGTTTTTTCCCCGGTTATTCATACTGTTCAAATTCGGATAGCAACAGTGTCCTGAATGCTATCAAACCGGCTTCAGAAAATTTTTTGAATCTGTTAATTAAGAAATTAATCAGTATGATTATATTCTCGAAATAAAACTAATATTGGATCCCTGGTAATGTCCTTAGATTATATCAAAGATTTTAGTTGACATTTATAATCGGTTTAATTTTTCGTTATAAATGGCTATAGTCTTATTAATTATTGGCATGCACATTACATTTGAAACCAAAGTACTGGCCACATCCTATTTAGGCAATAAAATGCTGTATCATTTGCGCCATATGTAATCATTACTTTATAAATTCAAAGATAATTTCAATTCAACCCTTACTTTACTTGCATCGCATGGATGCAAAACTAATTTCCAACCACGACTTGCATCGTACCATATGTTTCATATATTATGGGCTTTGATTTCATAGAAACTTTTGAACATAAACGTTAAAAAATTATATCTAACACTAGTTTTGACCAGCCCATTACGTGTTTGCCACTTGCCCGGTTGCTCCATGTCTCAATCTTAGCTGTAAGATTTTATTCAATGGTAGCCTGGGAAAAAGAGAGAATTCAAGGAAGTGGGTTCAGTTACCTCTTGGGCAACATAAATGTGAGCTTATTCAAGAGGTTACTTGCTAAAAATTGCGTGAATGTGAAATGAAAAGGAGAGATAAATAATAATATAATTGATGGTGGTAAATTTGAATAGGTCGATAAAAGGATGATACGCGTATGAGAAATGAAAAATTGCGTGAATGTGAAATGAAAAGGAGAGATAAATAATAATATAATTGATGGTGGTAAATTTGAATAGGTCGATAAAAGGATGATACGCGTATGAGAAAGTGTTTTGTTTATAAGCCCTCGATAAGAATAAAATGAAAGTTCAAAGGCTGGGGGTATTATGAGAAAAATGAGATGTGAGAGTGTGAGCCACTCTAATATGAAAAAATCAGATGTTTTCTATTTGGTGCCTAAAATTTGCCACATGTTACATGAAAACTACAACAACAGTGAGAGGATCTCCACACATATTTGGGCACATTAGCATGGAGAGATCCCTCCGTTAGGCCGGGTCAGCTCCACTAAAAGAACCCCACAAATTGCCATTATAAAAGGATGTATGGGAGGACAATTCCCCTAACAAGCCCATGTGTGCCTGTTAGACAACCAAAAGGGATAGCTGCATGAGGAAATGGCACCTATCAAATTCGACCCAAGAAGAACAAGGATATTTGAATTTCATAACGAAACTACTAAAAAGCCCATACTTGAGGAGGGGAATAGCTAGCTACAGTTTGCCACATGCCTAAAACTTCCAAAGATGCCTTTAAGGGTAATCTGCTATGTAAAATCAAGTCTATCTCAACACAAGGGGACCTCTTTTCTACTCTTTCAACTCTTTTTTTGTGTATATTTTTTAGATTTCACAAAAATATTGCCTTCTCTACATTTACTAACTTCATTTTCTGAGACCCGTCACCAGAGACCACTGGCGACGCCTCTAACGGCCGTCTTCCTCTTTTGTGGGCTTTGAATAGTCATTCTCCTAAAATTATTCTTAAAAAACAAAGGAGATTATCCCCAATAACAAGTCTATATTTGTTTTGAATAAGATAATGGCTTGAATAGAAATAAAAACAACAACAACAACATCAACAATAATGTTCAAATTGACAATTTAACATCCATCTTTCAAAATCTTATAATAAGAATATATTTATCATTAAATTATGTAAAAATGATTTTTATTTTTTATAAAAGTAAAAAAAGACTCTCAAAATTGAGTGTTTCAGTCGCATCTACAACAATTTCAATTGTAAACCGTCTGATAATCAGATGGTAAGAAGGGACTTCAACATTCTGAGTTCTCTCATCTTTTTGGTTGGAGAAAGGACAATTAAGTATAAATTGAATTTAAAAAATATATATAGTTAAAATTATATGTAGTCTATTTTATATTTAAAAATTTACATTTTATCATCTAAAGAAGGTCATCTATCTGTAAATAGTTCTAATTGATTCATTTTGTACTAATGAATGTATCATGACAAGATTAGTTGAATACAAATATAAATATAAAATTATAAAATCAAATTATCTGGGTAATGTAATTTCTCCATTCCACCAATGATATTATCCTATAAGTTTTTATAAAATTAATTATTTGTACAAAAATATTTATGGCTATATCATTAGTCATTGTTGATTTTTTATTCTTAAATTTGTAATATATAATATATATTTAAAAAAGAATAAAGAAAAAGGGACGGTTTTTCACATCGATTTTTTGGACCAAGTGTTGGGCCCAACCTGCTAAAAAGCCCAAAATAACGAAAACTTTAGCGACCTAAAAAAGTGAGTGTGGATTTTGCAAGAACAAAACTACAAAGCGACATAGCTATAAGCTAAAAGCCATGGAGATAATAGCAGGAACAACTGCTACAACCATGGCTACCCAATCCAGTACTCCAAAAAACCTCAAATTTGACCGTTCTTTCTCTTTGCTTCACTCTCAATCTCATGCACCGATTCGAACTTCGCTTCGAATTCCCATTATTTCCCGCAAACCTCACATCACCACTCGCTCTCTCGTGGACGACACCAGTTCCAGTGAGTTCACTTTTTACTTTGATTATTTGCTTTGTCATTCTTTTTGTTGGTGCCCATGTCGTGTTTGATAAAATGTTATACTTATACAGAAGAAATTGGGATTTATAAGACGCGAAAATATAAGAGAAAGGTAGAGAATTTATAGTATGGTAGCAGTTTTATGTCATTCGAACTTTTAAGTTGATTGCGAGCTTTAATTCAATTGTTGGTTAATTTTTTTAAGTGTTAACTATCCATTTATTTATTAATGATTTGAGTTTCTTTTTAACTTTTCTCTTTCCTTGTAAGATACTGTGACAAAGGTTGCAGTGGGGAATGCATCTTTCGCGGTAAAGGTGAGATGCCAACGTTTGATTTTCTAAAACAAACTGACAGTGTGAGAGAGGCTCAAATTTATTTTATTTTATTTTTTTACTTTTCTTATTGGGGGTTTGAATTGCTTATTTTAACTGCTCAGTTTTGATTCAGAAGAAAGCAGCTGATATATCAACCGAATTGAAAGGAACTTCTATATTTCTTGTGGGTAAGCAATTGTTAATGGTCGGCATTGCATTTGAGCGCTCAAACCTTATGGTGATCTTGCTGTTTATACTTATACCAAAGCTGTGGTTGATTTGATGTAAAGGGATGAACAATGCAAAAAAAACCGACTTGGGGAAGTTTCTTGCGGATGCGTTGCGGTATTATTACTTTGACAGGTACCTATGAGTTTTAATCCTAATGTATTGGGAACATTTCATAGCTGTATGAATTGTGATAGCTTACTTTGCATTTTTGTTCATTCTGAATTCAGTGATAGTTTGGTATTTGAAGCTGCTGGCGGTGAATCTGCTGCTAAAGCTTTCAGGGAGAGTGATGAGAAGGGCTATCAGCAGGCTGAGGTGATTGTTTTAGACTTGCTTGGTATTGCTGTGCTGCTTTTTGTGTGCAAGTTCAGTTATCGATAGGTTGGGATTGGTAGAGTAGTTGAATGTAAAACCTTTATTTTTCCACTTTGATTAGTAATTTGGATAATAAGGTGGCCTATATTTTTGGTGATCTCTTGCTGCAGACTGAAGTATTGAAGCAGTTATCATCCATGGGTCGACTAGTAGTTTGTGCTGGAAATGGTGCAGTTCAGAGTTCAACTAATCTGTATGAGATTTCAATAATTGCCGAATTAGCTGCCAGAAATTTTCTTTGCTTATATTAACAATTACAAACAATGTGTATGCACTATTTTATCTGACTTGCTCTTAAACATAAACAGGGCACTTTTAAGACATGGAATATCGTTATGGATCGATGTTCCTCCAGGCATGGTAGCAAGAATGGACCACAGAGGACTTCCTGAATCAGAGGTATCACAGTCTTGATCTTATATGATGGCCCCATTTTTCCCCAAAACCTGTAATTATATACTATTTGTCTTTCACTTAAAACACTTGTCAAGGTCTTTGAAACATTTCTCTTGATTTAAGCTATGTTGAGCCTTGCAGTTATTGAGTGCCATTTCTAACTTTACTGCAATCAGGTGTTGCCGCAGCTATTTGCTTTATACAAAGAAATGAGAGATGGATATGCCACAGCTGATGCAACTGTTTCTCTCCAAAGTATATCTTTGTTAAATTTTCTTCCTTATTAGGTAACAAATTTTATTATCTTATTGGTAATGGCAGCTTCTTCTTCTTAACAGAGGTAGCTAGTCAATTGGGTTATGATGACTTGGATGCCGTAACCACAGAAGACATGACTTTGGAGGTGAAATGGCATTATGATGCAAGCATTTTTGACCCGACACCTAGATTATTGGGTTACTAACATCAGATTATTCCATTCTTTTTCTAATACTTTTAGGTTCTAAAGGAGATACAGAAACTCACAAGAGCAAAGAAGATGATGGAAGAGGCAGCCAGACCTTTTTAGCTTACAAGTATGCTTTTGCTCCCTTGCAACAACTTGGTTACATAATGAAAAATTTTGTGCAAAAAGTCATATTCATGAGCCTTGTGCCTGTCGTGGGATTAGATATCATTATTATAGATATGTATAAAAGCTAACCCGGTGCCCCATCTCCACTTGTTGAAAATGAAAAATTCTGCCATACTTTCGTTTCACTTTGAATTAGGCTTGCTAAATAATCATGTTAACACATTGTTGATCGGTGTAAACCTTAATCTCTTCTGCATTAAGCAATCGGCTTTTTAAATGCAGATGGCAATGGGGACGGTTTGGTTCGAGATAAGCCAATCCTGATATGATCTAAACTCTAAAGTCGTAAACCTGCCCCTTTAATACTGATGGGCGGTCATAGATGCTTTAATAAATTAAAATTAATCAGAATTGTAATCACATGGATAGGATTCCACAATCTCGAATTCTCGAGACGATCCACGTGGGACTTTAATATTACACAAAATCATTTAGGAAATTTGTACAAAGAAAAATGCATACGGCAACTTGGTGAGAGATTACTGTATTTTGTATGATTAAAAAAGTCTAGATTTTTTAACAAAGAGAGGCCAATTAATCTATTACGACGGATCGTTGTGATGTGAAAAGAATTTTGCTTCTACAATTATAAGCTTGTCTCCGGTATTCACTACCTCTTTCTCAGGATCTGCACGCGGCGAGTTTGCACGTGCCTCGATTTGCTTGCTTACTTTTCTTGCCTGTTCGGGTCATGTGACCTCCCTAGCTATCACGTGTCTTATCTTCTCTGCTTGTAGTCTTGCAATGAAGATAAACGAAATTTACCCTCAAGTTAACCAGTATTTGTATGGTTATAGTAACTAACTTTAACCGCTTCTAGAGGAGTTAACACAAACGTGGCGTGTGGTAATTATGGTATTGAATTTGGTGTGCATTGGAAGGGGTGGAGTTGAAATTTTACATAGTATATTTTAATATTTAAATTTTAATTTAAGTTTTAATTGGTATAATGTTTAAATAATTTTATAAATTATAAAATTTATTATCTAATAAATAAGTGATGTATAATATTATGAGTTAAATATTAAAATCTTAAATATTATTAAATTTTACGAGTGCACCGTAACAACAAGATCAGCTTTTTATTTATTTTAAAATTTTATTGGAATTTTGTAACTGAACGTGCGGAGCAGAAAGTACCAATCTGCAATGTGTAACCAATTGGTGAACAGAGGAAGTGGATAATGAGTCCCCATCGAGTATGATGTCTCTGCAGGCGCCCTCTCTGCTGTGATTTGGGCCTCGTATCATGGACCTCCAACGATGCCACATTATCTTGTTGACACGTATCGCTGATGAGTCACAACTTCCTTGCCACGTGTTGCCATCTAGAACTACCGCACTCGTACGGTATGATTGTGACTTTTACCGAAAGCATTTCTGCTGCTTGATAATACATTGAACGGTACCGATAAGTTGTCAAATAAAAGACTTTTATATTCGTTTGAAATTTACTACTAATTAATATGATGAGAAACCAAAAGCAATCTTTGGTTGGTTGGATGGGTCAAAACATTTATTAGACGCCCTTCAATTGCGTTTTCTCGCATAATTTTGTTTGCTGGGCTTTTTTTGGTCATGAATCATTTGTAGTTTGTGTTTGAATAGAGTAACTTAAATTACTTAAAGATATTTAATTTCACATAGGATTATTACTTCAATAAATTAAAAAACCTAAATCGAATCTCGATTTTATTTATTGTCATATTGTAATTGGAACCAATTTTCACATACCCCAATGAATGACATAAAAACTGTTATTTCATTTAAGAAAATGGTTTATGAAGGGATAATGACATATTGATCCTCGATCTTTCAAGTAAGGACATAATTTGTCTATTTATATCAAATAAGTCACTTTTATATTTGGCATGTATATTATGTAATGGAAAAAAATCTTTTTCATTTTTAGGGTTTCATGCAATAGCTCATTTCAACACTGCTTTTTAAACAATAGCTCAAAACATCCTTTCGTAAATTTATTTTTAATTTACTAAATAATTCTTTGAGGATAAAATAGAATTTTTAATTAAATAAATACAAACTATTTTAAAATAATATTCGTAAACATAATTAAATAATATCTAATTTTCTGTATAAATTTAAAATTTAAAGATAACTTAATGAATAAACAATAATAACACTAAATAATATTTGAAATATATATTTATGACAAATTTTAAAAAATAGAGATTTCACATAGAGTGAGTTTTTTTTCTTTTTGTGCTTTAACTTATCCCAGACTTTCACATAGTCATTATAAATAAAAAAATAAGTCAATCTATAATATTATTTTACCAAAAGTAAACACAGACTCCTTCATTTACTTAAAAAAAAACATACTAAAGACATAAAAACACATATTTAAAATACTACAGAATAAAATACATAGGGTTAGAGTATATGATTATTTATCTTTTAGCTAATCCTTTATTTTATTATGAATAATGATCCATGATTGGAAAATTTAGTTGACTTGATTAAAAAAATTTAATTAACATACACACGTATATATATATTGCATAATCTTTAGTGTTATTTTTGTCTTATTAAGAAGTTATCCTTAAATTTTAAATTTATTCAAAAAGTCAGATGTTATTTAATTGTTCTTGAGATTTATGTTTTTAAATAGTTTGTATTTATTTAATTGAAAATCTTATTTTGCCCTCAAAGCATTATTCAGTAAATTAAAGATAAATTTATATAAGGGTGTTTTGGGCTATTGTTTAAAAAGTAGGAATGAAATGTGAATTTAAATAATAAAGATAAAATGAGCTATTGCATGAAACCCTAGGGATGACAAAGATTTTTTTCCCTTATGTAATTTAACACAAGTAGTCAAGTACTCAATAAGTTATTTCAATCAGACAAAAAATTTGAAAAATGCTTACATAGGATTGGTCTATCTCCTCAATTTATTTAAGTGGTAGGATCGGTCATTAATATTCTATCAAATAATAGATTTATGGATCCTAGAATAAAACTCACTATGTTTATAATATTAATTTTAATGATCTTAAGATAGAATTCACTTATAACCCTATAATAGGATTTATTATTCTCCTAACTCGTAGAGTATTAGTGATCTGTACCACCACAGCAGGCTGAGGTGGTAGCTGGGTCCTATTAAAATTTTTCTCTTTGGTGAGTCATGTAAGTTATATGAAAGAAACAAGTTAAAACCGAGGACATATTTGATACATTTACAAAACTGTGTCCCTGTTATAAATTGTATAAAAATGAAGGGGAATTTGATGTTAGTATCCAGTATATATTAAAACCAAAATACATAATAATTGTTTAAATTCTTAATTTCTTAAAATACTTTCAATATTAATGCTCTTTTAAAAGCACTTCAATGCTAGAATGGTAATCAAACTCCTTTCTATTCACATTCAAACCACTTGTATCCTAAAAAATTTTACCGGTTGTGTAACTTGTATTAATATAAACACAATATATATCAATTGCCACCCGGAAAGAAAAATACGAAATGATTATTTGCGACATGAAAGATCCTACTTATATAATTTACTTTTTTTTTTCGAAAAGAGAATGTAATTTACTGTTAAACAAGCAACGATAATAGGTTTTACCAGAAATTTAGTTTAGCATATAATGTATCACAAAAAAAAATAATAATAATACGTATCTCAAATTTTTTGTACTAAATAATTATTCTAAATGATTTGGTATTCATTAATTAATTACAATTAATTCACTTAAATTTTATAAAGAACTATCAACTAATTAATGAATATTAAATTATTTTAAATAATTATTAAAAAAAATTAAAATACCTACCATTATTAAAAAAAAAATGAAAATTACATCATACAAATAAAGAAAGTAACACAGTAGTAACCAAACATTAGGTATAAAAAACAGAGCATAGCATTGCAGGCCTAACAAAACCTGCACAACTTCACCCACCTCTTCTTCTTTACCATTATCGCCCCTTTTTTATTTTTATTTTTTTCTATTGAAAATTCTCAAAAATAATTTATTTTCTGCTTATTTAGAGATATTTTGATTTTTGTGTGATCTGGGGGAATTTTGAATTTCCATGGAAAGATCATTAGAATGACTTATCTACTCCCACCACCACCACCACCACCACTTGATTATTGCATCCCAGCAAGCTCTCATTGGTGAGTGGCGCCCCGCCCCCCCCCCCCCCAAAAAAAAATGGAAACTGTATGCTTTTTAATAATTTGTTTAGTTTATGTTTTGTGTTAAAAGCAGATGAATGAACGAAATAAAAAATTTAAAACCATATGCTGTTGCTTGTATGAGATGATCATCAAAAAGTTGTGTTGTATGTGTAACGTACAAGCGAACACATCCTCATATTCTCCGTCTTCTTTATAATTGGTGTTCTGATGATTGTATCTCTCAAAAAAAAAAGAAAATCCTGGGTTTTCTCTGATTTATTATTTTTTAAAAATTTTTATGGGTTATATTTGTTTTTGAGATAATCTGCTTTAATATATGTAAGTTGAATGATAGATTTTGAACGGTTCCCTTAGTTTCCATCGCTAGTTGATTTTTTTTTTTAAATCTCGTCTTATACAGTAACCGGCTGCTTTTCATAATATTGTATTGATTAATGTTATTTAATATTTTTTAATTCAGTTTTATAAATGTGTTCAATTTTTAGTGCAATCAATTTCCTGAATTAGACAACTAATTATGTATTATTGTTTTTCTTCATTTTTTTTTATCAGGTGCATGCTTTGATATTGTGTGCAACAATGAATTCTATGAATCTCATTGCTTGCTGGTACGGAGGTCAAAAGATTTGTGCCACCCGTCATCGCTGGATGGTTAATAGGAGATTGGGTTTAAGCACGCAATCTTGTGAAGAAGTTGTATTTGAAATGTGGATGCCTTTTGTGGATACATAGTACTGGGTTTGATCGTTAAGTAGGGTTTCACATTTCACGGAATTACTTATATTAACAATTGTTCCAGTATTTACAGGACAGGCTGGATTTTTCATTTCTCTAGTAGTGCTATTAAGATTGGGAAGCTCATGTTAGATGTGTTCTTTAGGCAGGCAGAATAGATAGATAGGAGAATGAGATGAAAATAGTAAGTTAGATGAAAGTAGAAAATTAAAATATACATCAAAGAAGGGGGAAAAAGGGAGAAGGTAAAATAACTTAAAAGAGTTTAGAGATGGGTTTGCCGCAAGTTTCCTCTGGCAATAGTGCTGAGGAAGTTGCAGCAACATCGTTGGGCTCATTTTTGCAAAGCCCCCCACGACTTGCTGGTGTGAGCACCTGTGATTTGGATGGAATGCATGGAGGAAGTATGAGCCAAACAGCTGTGGATACCCCGTGCTCTTCTATTGGAGAATTCCAGAGGAAAGCCTCATTGGAAACTTCCAAGTCTTCTGATGGATCATTTAAATCTGGAGGGTCAAATGATGCTACATCCAGTGTACATGGTTTTAAGATTACATCTGCTGATAAAGTTGGTCTGTTTACTCCTAGAAGTGGATGGAATGCTCCGAATCCTGTTTCTAGGATAGTTGGTTTTGAATCTCGTGGAGCAAGTTCTCTAAGTAAGGAACTTGAGGGTGTTTCTGCTGATGATGTTCATTCATCTTCTGTCGATGGTGTCACAATTAATGGAACTGAGTGCGGTGGATCATTAGTCAGAAAGCGATTGTTATCACCTCTAAAGAGTATGCTTTTTCCAGACCAGTTTAATGGCGATCCTCTGGACATTGGCTTTAGTAATTCTCAAATGAGTTCCCCTGCCAGGACTAATAGTTCTAGTGTCCCAATGTCACAAGATTATAAGAAAGTAAATGTTGGAAGCAAAATCCAATTCACAACATCATCCTGGTCCGAATCCAGTTGCTTGGAACAGAAGATTGTCCCGTATGATAACAGTAGAACTTCATCCATTTTTTTTACCGATGGTCCTTTGCTGGAAAACAATGACACAGACTCACACAATAATTTTTTGTTTATGCCTGGACTTGATCAATTCAATGAATCAAGTAAGGTAATATCACGTTGTGGACTGACACCCATATCTCCTCAAAAGGCTATCTCACCTTGTCTTTCCTTGTCACCCCTTGGTCCAAAATTTTCTGAGAGAATAGAAACTGTGCCAGGATGCAGGAAGCTTAAGAAAGAGATAGGAGATCGTTGTTCCACCTTAAAGAATTTGGAAGAATCTATCAATGATTCTGACTCTCGCATTATCTTTGCAACTGAAGAAGCTGAGTTTACGGTTGGAAGAAGATCATTTGAATATGTTCACAAAGAGTTTCATTCATCTTCTCTAAAAAGCACAGCTGGCTTAAGTTGGCATTTGCGTCAAGAATCACCACCCACATCCCAATGCTTTAGATTTGTTAGAAGTTTGAGTGGACTTTCAGTTAGACGGTCCTTGGTTGGTTCATTTGAGGAGTCCCTATTGTCTGGACGGTTGATTTCTGGAAAGTCCAGTCAGGTTAGTACTTTTGTTCTGTTATAGGACATGAGAGAATTGGTAATTTTCTTCACTAATGTCTGATGCAATTATACTGCTTGTTTTTGGCATCTATGTGTGTAGAGAATTGATGGTTTCCTTGCTGTACTTAGCATTACTGGGGGAAACTTCTCACCACAATCACAGAAGCTGCCATTTTCTGTTACTAGTGTGGATGGGGATTGCTATTTACTCTATTATGCATCCATAGATCTTGCAAGAAATTCATCAAACAAGTGCAGAGCCCAAAAATTACAAAGAGGTCTTGGAAATGATGATTCACAAACTATTAAAAGCTGCTTCCGCATTCCTATGAAAGGACGAATACAACTGGTATGTAAATCTCTTTACCGAATTGCTGGTTCTTAGTGCCTAATACAAAATGCATAGAGTTTAATTTATTTACAAAACTGGATAGTGTTTCTTTTATTTCCAATATCAAATAAATAGATTCCATTAGTGGCAATTAGAATCTCTAGCTTATAGATTTTGCTTAATTTATACCATTTTGGCCTGGCAATGATAATGATCTTTGTTTATTGGTTGTTCACATCCATTATATGGGACCTTGATGAGCCCAAGTTCAAGTTGACAAGATTTTCCCTGCATTAAAATCATTTGCTTTGGGAGTTCTGGTTATGTTATTTGTCCGTATGTGTTTTTATATTGATTGCTTGGACTGATTTAGTTTATATATCAAACCAGCGTACCGTGTATGTACCCTGGGAAGGATCTTTAGTTTTTGCTATGTTATATCATCTGTTTGACTGGGAAGTCATTCATATGGAAACAATTCTAATCCTATAGTTTTCTCTCATACATTCATGCTTGGAAAGTAACATGCATGAACTCTTGGAAGGGAGTTCTATTTATAGATGTTGGTTTTAAGGATTCTGGAATCTAAGTGTTTATAGGTTTTTAATCGTTTCTTTTAAAGAATATGATATATTTATTTTACTTTCAAAATGATTTGCTTTGTGCAGGTTCTCAGCAACCCAGAAAAAACACCTGTTCACACATACCTGTGCAATTATGATTTGAGTGACATGCCAGCTGGTACTAAAGTAAGATTTAATAGAACCTGCTTTTTGTCTCCATTAAATTATAGTTTGGTCTCGGATTGAGCAAGTGCTCTGGCTATATTGAAAAGGAAATTTTCCTTTTAGCGAACTGTTGATGTGAAATAAGCAATTAGTAGAGAGCACTATCCTTGTCTTAGATTGCAATGTTGGTGACACCTTCCTCTGCTTCTGGATGTCGTTCGAAAGTTGATGAATTAAATTGTTTAGCATTGTTGAATTGGAATATTGCATAAAGTTGATTTTTTCCTGGAAGCAACACTTATTTAATGTCAAGAGGTAATAAACTTGACCGGAATTTGGTCATTTCAGGAAGCTCAAATTTATTGAATTTGTTCCTATTATGTCTGTTGTGTTAGTATTCGTTTTGATTGTGAACATTCAAGAATGTTATTATCGTAGTCACACCGAAAATAGTCATATCTTAAAGCATATCTCCCTCACTGATTTTTGTTTTTGTTTCATGTTTATTATTTCCTTTTTTTTGTGCTAATATTTCTCTCTCTAGTGTCTTTTCATTGTATGCAAGTTATGTATCTTCATATCGTGTGGACTTTTAATCTTATTGTATCTAATTATGTCTGTTCTTTCTTTCTCTCCCCCCCCCCCCCCCCTTGCTTCACTGCCATTCAAATCAAATTAGACATTCTTGCGACAGAAGGTTACTCTAGCCTCTTCTGGCCCGACATCTACAGAGTTGAAACAAGGACAGATAGGTTTGGAAACTAAAGTCAGAGAAAAGGCAACTCCAGTCCAACAGAAAAACCACCCTGTTAAGTTTAGTAGATTGTTAAATTCAGATGGAGTTGACATGGTGCATGATATGCATTCTACTGACCAGAATACGGAAGTTAAAGAAAGTGAAGGTTCTGATCTAGTGGATTCAGTAGATAGAAGTAAGTCATTCACTCAGTCCCAAAACGTGGCAAATATTCGTTCCTGTATGCTTGAGAATGGGTACGATAATGGAGATTGGCCATGGCCGAAGACTGATCATAAGGAGATCGATTGCGAGGACACATGTCATGAAACTTGCAAGAGGCTAGCTAATGGTTGTTCTAAAGTTAATGAGAGTAATTCTGGTGCTGGTGCTTTGCGCTATGCTCTTCATCTTCGTTTTCTATGCCCTTCTCCCAAGAAAAAGTTGCATTCGGTTCAGAGATGTAAATCTGATCCTTTGTCTGTACCACAAAATACAAGTCTAGACAAGGACGGGGAGCGAAGGTTCTATTTATACAATGATTTGAGGGTTGTGTTTCCTCAACGCCATTCAGATGCTGATGAGGGCAAGGTATGTGATCTTGATTTCATCTGTTTTTTGGTTTTAGTATGCTCTCTTCTTAAGTTATGTCATTTTCATTTTGCATATTTGTATGGTGTTTAAGCTGATGGGTTGTTTGGTCATGCAAAATCTTGGTAGAGTATCCTTAATCGCCTCCAGATATTAATAGAAAATGAGACTACGTAATTATTTGTTGGCTGAATGATCTGGTAATGCTTGTATTTGCACTCCTTATCCCTCAAGTAAAAATATTTCTTTATAGATTCTAGACTTCTAGTGAGCCTTACCCAATTGATGCTGCCTGCATATGTATAAGTTGATCACTTTTCGATGACTTTTATCATGATAATGTAGTCTAAGAATTTTTTTATTTGGTGTCCTCCTAGTACTTGAAGCTAATTGATGTTTTCTTGTCTGATGGCAGTTGAATGTAGAATACCATTTCCCAGAAGATCCGAGATACTTCAACATTGGCAACTGAAATGCCTAGATTTACCTTCACCAAGTCGTCGTTTTCTTGTATTGATTCTGTACATAATAAACACTACATGCTGTTTTTCCAGCCATCTCATCTCTTAATGGCGCTAACCCCGATCAACCTGTACAGATTTCTTTTTTTCTAATAATTTGATGGGTTAATGTATACATTTCACTTTGGTCTAATAATGTTCAATTTGTTGATCTCTGGAAAGTTTCATCACCGACACTTGCGTTTGCTTCTTGCGAGTGTTATCACGTAGGCGAAAACGATTCCTGCTGCCGGTTAGTTAAATTCGATTTAAAGGGTTGCACTTAACAGAAGACCGAATGCAAGCTGAAGTAGTCCGATTCTATTTGGTAGGCTGGCTAATGGTATTAAAAAATACAAGGGAATTTCGTGTGGACAGTGAACATTTCATTTTCTACTTTTTGTGATTCAATGTCATATACTACGCAAAATTACCATAAGAAACCTCATAAATCTAGAAAAAGAAAATAGAAAATTAAAATGGATTGCGGACGGAGTATTTTGGAATTGGGGTGCTATTGTAAAGAATGTGGAGAAGGTATTTGATGCTCCTGAAGCGGTGCTATTTATTCATTTAGTCTTATTAGGTGAGTATGTATATTATTATGATTGGTTGAAGTGTACATATGGTAAGAAATAAATAGAAAATTATCAGTGTTCAGGACTTAAGAGTATCGAAGACTTTTCTCATATTTCTGTTAAACATCCCAAATTTTTCATCTTAACAAACTATTTCACGTAAATAACGTGGTATTTATTAATTAGTTAATGTGGCATTTAATAATTGGTTGATGAGATGATATAATTAATTCATTTGTAAAAAAAAACTATAAATGAATGACACATCATTTAGAATAGAATTTGAGATTAAAAAAATTAGGATGTCTACCATTACTCCTCGAAAGTAGTGTTACACATCTCAAAAATTTTTGTCTTAAATTTATAATTAAAAAAAGTTCAAAAACACTAATAGTGGAGAACTCATTATACCAACATATGTAATAATAAGATGCAACTGCAAGGAAGTACTAAGCTTGTTTCGAAAGGATGAAAAATTAGAAATCAACCTCCGATGTAAAAAGAGTAAGCAGTAAAAATTTCATTGATACAAGGGGTTTATCTTTGTTTGGTGCAGGAATTTCACCAAGTCACGTGTTACAAAAATGGGCTTTTTCTCTATTGAATTAGAATTGGGCTTGAATAAAAATCCGCAGTCCTTTTGATTTTGTTTTGTGGTTCATGGAATAAGGTCTAAAAGCATATTTAGGTGTTGATATGACCAAAATAAGCTTTTGTTGCAACTTTAGCTTTGGCTTAAATAGCTGTGAATGCTACTATGTATGAAAATGCACACCAGGAAAGTTCCTAAGAAAGAATGAAGGGGTTATAATGGTTCCACTTAAAACCAAGACTCCTTAAGCTCATATCGCTTTGATGATAGAACTTTCCTAGACATGTACAAAATCATACAATTACTCCACTCTCACCTTCAAGGGCTTTTGCTACAAATAGTAGCGTGAATAGTACTGTATACGTAAATAGTACCGTATACGTGATTAATATCTCTACTCCAAGTGACCACAATCAATGGCTCTGATGTCACCATTGGCGAGTTGATGAGTGAAGTAGATACACCACTAAAACACAAAAATAAATATCGCACAGGAAAAATGAGAATTTACGTGGTTCGGTTTTTAGCTTACGTCTGGAGGAGAAGATGAGGAGAACTATTTAACTAATTATGTAATATTTCATCTCACAACCCAAAACCCAATACACCCAAATTCTTAAATCACTAAGAATTTTTAAAAGGGAAAAGGCCACCCACACCCTCAAGGTTTGCTCAAATGGTCACACACACCCCTTTAGTTTCATAAATGGTCATACATACCACTTTTTTACTATTATATCCTTGATTACAACAACCCAATTAATTGACTTTAAATAAACTTCTATAATAAATATAAATTAAAATTAAAATAATATAATACATAAAATAAGATAAAATTTATTAAATATTTTGAATATTAAAAAAGTTATTTTAACTTATTAATCTGTCATATTCTTTTAATAATAAAAAAATATATTTGACAAATTAATAATATTAAAATAATTATACCTAACATTCAAAGTATTTTATAAAATTTATATTATTTTATTTACAATATCTTTTTTAATTATGTCTATATCAGTATAAATCTTAAAGTTAATTTTTAGATTAATAGATTTTTTAGATTAATAGATGTTAATATTAATAAAATACGTCTAGATAGACTAATAATAACTTAATATTAAAAATAATTTTCATTATATACGTTATTTTATTAATTATACTTATTGTACTATTTTATTTGTGTAATATGATATTTATTTATTATTTTTATCTTATCACTATATCTATATTTATTTGGGTTGTTATAATCAAAGGGTATAATAGTCATTTATGAAATTAATGGGGTCTATGTGACCATTTACGAAATTAAGGGGGTGTATGTGACCATTTAAGCAAATTTCGGGGTGTGGATTGCTTTTTCCTTTTTTAAACTTTCAAAACTCTCTTAATTCTTGATTTCTTCACTCTCCAAGTGATTTTTCTCACACTTTCTTCATGATTTCTCCATGCTCACAACTCATCTGTTTATAGGCAAGCCAAACCTAAAATATAAAAAATGGTGGGCATTAAAATAATAATTTATTTGATTTTAAATAAATTATTTTGATTTATCAAAATTGGTAGACTTTAAAATAATAAATTATTTGTCAAAATTGATTTATTTTAATAAAATAATTGATTTTGCAATAATTTATTTGATTTAAAAATAAATTATTTTGATTTATCAAAATTAGTGGGTTTTAAAATAATAATTTACTTGTTGAAATTGATTTATTTTAATAAAATAATTGGTTTTTTTTTTTTAAAATCAGTTGGTAATATTTTATTGCCACTATTTTACTGTATTTAGTCTGTAAAAATAGATATTGCTATTGAATATCTTAAACAGCTAACTTGGCTAAACTCAACGTTTTTCTCGTATGTTTTCATCCGGCAATACCCTGCACAAATTTGAGGATCATATAACACATCCTCTGCCTGAGCTATATGGGCTGAATTGGGTCATTGGGCCTGATATCGATTTTTAGGTAGAAGCAATCTTTTAGCAATAAGAAAATCGAGAAAACGCTACCGGTTATACTAGAGTGCATGTACTTTATTCAATCGTTGAACAAATATGTACATGCTCACGGAAACATACATAAATTTTCACAAGTATGTAAATTTGCCATCTATAAATGACATTAATTTTGTCTATGGTAGTAGATCTCTGAACATTAGTATAGATTTTTAAGTCATATATAACAACTTATTGACGTCAATCACAACAACCTTATTATCGTTTTAATACAACAGAACTCAATAATTGCTGTGAGCTGGCAACAAAGTTATCTCATAATCGTACACATAGAAGAAGGATGTGCTCAGCAAAGAGTAACTGCAAATGCATGCAAAAACATAAAAGTTAGTCTAGAATCAAATTTAAATTCTAAAACTTTCTTGGATATGAATGATTAATAATAATCAAATTACACGTCAAAGTAGAACCACTTACCTTCCAAATGAACTTGTAAAAAGAAAGTGTTGCTGCTTGACTGGAGAGATCAACACTTCGAGCTCGCTGCAACAAAAGAAAAGCAAGTATGCTGTGGCCAATGATCTGCAAGGAAAAAAAAAATCACATTATTAGGGCACAGATATAGAAGGCTAATATATATATATAAAATTCTCAAACGAGGGCATCCTCACTCTATTAAAGTGAGAATGCTACTAATAAATAAAAAAATACAATTTTTAATATATTAAAATATGTGTTTTTTTGTATTTTAGAGACATCCTCACTTTAAACAAAGTATGAATGTCCTTACTAGAAATACACACACACACAAAATGTTCCAATCTAGGATATGAGCTTTGTTAAAGTCCGAGAAAACTATTAAGCCATATTTATTAGTATAATGATATTATATTATTAAACCATATAACTTAATAACTTTCTCGAATTTTAATAAAATCTAAGATTCCATAACAAATCAATATTCTCTCTCTCTCTATATATATATATATATAGAGAGAGAGAGAGAGAGAAGAGAAAGGGGGGGGGGGGGGAGAGAGAGAGAGAGAGAGAGATAAATATATATATTCTTACAGTGATAAGCTTGCTTTCTAAGAAAGGCGAAAAAGCTCCTACTATTACAAGAGATCCATAGGCAACTAATAACATATAAACACCTATCCAAAATACCTGTTAAAAAGAATTAATAATAATTAGAAAGGAAAATCTAAGACAAAAATTAAAGTTAAAAATGATGGGTGTAAAATTTGTTCTAATTAATTTATTCACTCTTTCTTTCCCTAGAGCGACACTGAGCGTTTGAATGCCATGTTCTTTATCGCCATCCACATCATGCATATCCTATTTAAAGTCCAAAACAAATACATTAGTATCCATCCATTATATATATGCCCTGTTCTTTTTTAAGGTTTCTTAGGTTAGTTACCTTGAGATGTACAAGCAAAACGTAAAACCAGCACTTGATAGCGACTATAAACATCAATGTACTTGAAAACTCCACAGGTCTTCCAAGAACGTATTTCTGTAAGTATACACAGCATAATTCAAACTCACTTCAGCGGAAAATACAAAAGAAAATAAAAGTATGAATGAGTGACCAAATGATGACACGGAGCTAGACAGAATTTGTACATGCCTTGATGTGCATGAAGTAACCCAGTGGCACTGCAAGTCCCCTCTCAAGCACCAGACACATTGTTGCTAGAAATGGATTTCTCTTCCATCTAAGAAAGGGAAGCTACAAGATTGATAAATAACCAATTAGATCACGAATATATTGTGATCAATCACCAATTTTGTGAATTAATTAACATAATAATGATAATAATAAAAAAACATGAGTTGAAAACTTAAACTTGAAACTTACTCCAACACAAATAATTTTGAAAAAGTTGTGTAACGTATAAATTAAACTTGAAAAGTGATAAATAGTAGTGAATCTCACTCAAGACCACACTTACATCAACGGAATAGGCACTTGTAAGTAAAAACCACATGATGACGGTAAAAATAAGAGGTGGAGATCGAAGCATAATTCCTATAGCCAGACTCTGAAAATTGAAATTAATGAATTAAAAACTACTTAAATTTAGATGGAATATAGCGTCCCTTACTAAATATAAATTCGATCGTAACAAAATTAGAGAGCTATTTTTCCTAATAATAAATAACAAATTAATCAATATTAAAAATAAAACAGAAATTCTTAAGCGGTAGTTGTTAGCATTTGCTTACCATCAATAAACATGTGCAACAGACTGTGATTCCAGCTCCAATAGACAAGTCACCGGAAGCAAGGGGGAGATCAGGCTTGTTAATCTTTAACAATGAATTAAACAATGTTAAACTAATTTATTAGCAAAATTATATAGGCCGTATAACCCTGAAGAATGAAATTATCTAATTTAGTAATGCACAGAATAGAAATAGTTGTCTCTTCTGAAACATATACCTTGTCTATTTCAACATCATACAACTGGTTTACTCCCGCCTCATAAATGCTCGCCAGTAGTCCGGGCACTATGGCCTGAAATATCATGAAGAATTAATATTATTTAAATAATTACCAAATAGTACATTACAAGTAATTGTTATATATTATTATGTCATTAATTAATTTATAATTTACCTTCAATAATCCAATGAAAAATGTGGGAGTCAAATCGGCAAATTGTTGCGGTGCAAGAAGAGATGCCGATGTTATATCCATCATCTGATAAAACATAATCCATAAAAAAAAATCATATTTATGTTAATCTATGTATAGAAACTTCATTTCATTATATATATATATATATGTATATGTATATGTATATGTATATGTACAGTCTTTCTCTAGCGTGAATATCTGCATATTTAAAATATGGATTGTTATATTCACCATACGATGAATTAATGTTTTTATTTTTTTTGTTTCATTAATTAATACATAATATGGTGAATACAACGAATCCGTAATTTAAAACAAATGTGGTCATCATCCCCCGAGAACAATTATATATCCGTATTTTAATTATATGTAAATTAATTAACAAGTAGCAACTCACACCGCCAAGAACAAAGAAGGGACGAGTGAATTGAAAAATTGCATTGATATTCTTGACGAAAGCATCCTGAAAGCTGATGGAATTATTATTATCATCGCCAAATCTTGATGCAGCACCATCTTGTAACGTGAAGGGAGCACGGTGCTTGTTGAATGGTTTACACTTTTTGACGGTTGTAAAACCCTCACCGTTTCTATTCTTGCAATTGGTCGAGTGAAATAATGGACTTTGGCTTTTGATGGAGTACTTCGTGCCTTCGTTACTTCTGTTCACAACGCCCTCATGCATCCGTGTTATTGGCGGTTCATGCTTTTTCACGCAACCTGTAATGACCATAAGAAATACATATATATATATAATTTGTCAGATAAAAAATATATATAACATATACCTTCAAAAAAAATAATATTTACATAGTAATATTCCAATTGAAGAATTTCATAATTTATTAAATAAGGATCCCTTAAAAGCTATAAAAAAAACTCACACTCCGCTACACTACATGGTAAAATACATTGTATTGGAGTGTGCGTTTTTTTCTCTTTTAATTTATCCTTTATTTTAATAACTCTGATCCCTCATTAGATAATAACACTTTATCTCTCTTTCTATATATATATTTACTCGATATCTGGATTAAAATTAAGGAGATTGCTAGTTTCTCCTAATGAAATCAATATATACTACTTACTGCCTTGTTGTTTTCATAATACACAATAACCTCTGGCACAAAAAATTTAAAGGAAATGAGAGGTAAATTAGTCATTTGCTTGATATTTGATCTAGTGGATATAAAATATATATTTATTATAAGAAAAAATATTTAAAAATAACGAAAAGTACAAAAAAAATCTTATTATTAATTTTTTATTTACACCAAAACCTATATTTCTTATTTTTAGAATTTAAATTTTGTATTTTATTTCCAATTTATATGATTTATTTAATTCATAATAAATATAATAAAAATGTGACGCAGTGCGGAAGCGATACTAGATATCGTTCTAGCGTACGTTCTTGAAACTCAAGAAATAATAGCTCTCAAAGAGAGAAAAAGTCGAATTAACAACAAAGATAAACCCAAAGGGAATAATCTGAAATATTATTGATGAAAAGCTTGTGTAAAGAAACAAGCATAACAAGCATATTTATATTAACTAAGATTAATCATAATCCTAAGCGACCTATGATCCTTATAAAATAAGGAATATTAATTAAACAAGAAAATATTAAGCAAATCCTAATTAATCTAGAATTAGAAATATGTTTAATAAAATAAGAGAAAGCCTAATATGATACTAAATACTAAATTGACTCAAAATCTAGAATTCCTAATTTATTTTACCCTTTATACTTCCTACATTAGTCTCCTCCTCTTCGAAAAAAACTCGTCACTCGAGTTTTACTGCCAATAAAAGACAATCTGGAGGATGAAACTTAAAGTAGAGTAGCAATGAATCTTGGAGCTCGAACTCATAGTCTTGAACATTAATCTTTCTTGAAACTTGAAATGCTTCATACTTCATCTTTTTCTTGATCTTGTTAGTCACTCTATGAAAAGGTAAAGTCTTGTAAGAGCAAATAACTTCTAAACCTCTCAAGTCTTTTGTCAAATCTCGCTCAATGTTCTTGCGAATTAACTTTATCTTGGATGTCATATCTTCTTCAAGAATAACTTTCTTATCTTCTATAGAAATAGGCATAATCATATCAATTATTTCAAGGTCTTCAAGAACAATTTACTTAGCTTCACGAATAATTGGTAGAACCATATCAACCTTATCATCTTCAAGAACAATTGGTGTCTCTTCAAAAGAAGTTTTTGTAACGTTCTTTTCTTCTAATGATGAGACCAATAAAACTTGATCTTCCACGTTTACATCTTCAACTTCAAAATCTTGGATAAACTCTTTGTCACTGACGAGTTCATTAGTTGAATCATGATTATCCAACACTTGACGCAGTGCGGAAGCGATACTAGATGTCGTTCTAGCGTACGTTCTTGAAACTCAAGAAATAATAGCTCTCAAAGAGGGAAAACGTCGAATTAACGACAAAGATAAACTCAAAGGGAATAATCTGAAATATTATTGATGAAAAGCTTGTGTAAAAAAACAAGCATAACAAGCCTATTTATATTAACTAAAATTAATCCTAATCCTAATAGACCTATGATTCCTTATAAAAAAAGGAATATTAATTAAACAAGAAAATATTAAGCAAATTCTAATTAAAATAGAATTATAAATATGACTCAAATAAGTTTAATAAAATAAGAGAAAACCTAATAAGATACTAAATATTAAATTGACTCAAAATCTAGAATTCCTAATTTATTTTACCTTTTATGCTTCCTACATCAAAATGTATTTAAAAATAAAGTTAATACTATAAAATTATGGTGTTGGGAAGTTATTGAATATTATAAAAACAAGGGAAAATGATTATTAAACCCGGAAAGAGACAAAAATCCGCTTAACGTTTTGGAAAAAACATTCAAACTCTTAATTCTTTACAGATTCTGTTTGTTTTAACTGAAAATATATTTTTAATTTATAACTACTATTACGCCCCTCTAGTATACAAGTCAATATATTGGTTTTTATTAACATTTCCATTGATGAAGTTGATGAGCCTGGAGAGTGAAAGTGGTGGCTTATTGACTTTACTCATAAACAACCTTGGCTTGGCTGCCCAAGCGGCAAGCCTCTGCCAGAGCCACAGTAGTACTTGGGCGAACAAGCAGAGTTTTCCTTTTTTCTTGAGGGAAAAAAAAGTGAGAATCAGGGAAACAAACATGGAAAGAGAAAAAGCTGCTTCGAATTTGAGCAAAGTTCTTTTTCATTTTTCTCTGTTTCAATTTTTTTTCTTTATTCGTTTGCTTTTTAACTTTTTTTTTTAATTATGAAATTTTATTGCTCTTCGTTCTGGGATTTTGAGAGATTTTGTTGAATAAGAGTTTGATCAATGGTATGTTAAAGCCAAAATAAAACCTACAAAAGCATTTGAGAGTTTGGCAAAGATCAATTAAAGAGGAGGAAAATGTGCAAAATCAATTAAAGAGGCTGCCAAGAGAAATGACACGTGCTCTACTAAGGAATTTTCGAAGGAAATTTTGATGTCAAGAAAAGTTGTGAATCATTTTTAAAGAATAAGGCTCAACTGAACTAATATATTGACTTATATGCTAGAGGGACATAATAATAATTATAAGTTAAAAATATATTTTCAGTTAAAATAAATGGAATCCATCAAGAAATAAGGGTTTGAAGGTTTTTGTCAAAATGTTAGAGATTTTTTTGTCTCCCTCTCTAAAAGTTTGGGGTCTAACAATTATTTTCCCTAAAAACAATAAAGGGTAAATGGTATATATTATTTTAGCAGGGAGAAAACTAGCAATCTTCCTTAAAATTAATAGTTCAAGATTTATGTCAAAATTTTTTACTTAAACAAAACTTATTATATAAAACATAATAATGATTTATGTCAAAATATTATTTCATTTAGAAACTTAATAATGAAAGCAATTGAGCAAATTGAGTTGATAGCTTACGAGGCATGAGCTCAGATGATAATTAGTTATGAAGTTTTATTATTTATCATCCAAATGGTGAAATTTTATTGATGATACATCAGTTGGGATGCAAACTAAGTATCCCAGCCAAGTAAGTATAATATTATTGATCTGAATAATGTTATACTTATTTAGCTAAGATATTTCATTTATGAAAAAAATTGTACAACTATTTGTGGTAGTATTATTATTTATATAATAAAGTAATTACTTATAAGTTTACAATATATAAAATACACTTAGAATACTCATATTTACCCTGAAAAATTTTTCGGAACGGCATCAGAATCAACGTTAAAATTATATGGTGCTATCATCAATTAAAAAAGAAATTAAAAAATACTTTAGCATTTACAATTACTTCTGTCGCTATTCTGGAAGCTTTATGGATAAATATCATTTTTCATAAACTTGTAAGAAGGAAGACTCATGGGGAAACGAGAGACTTACCAGAGAGTTGAAAAGGATGATACTTTGGAGAGAAGCCTAAACACGAATGCAGCATACTCATAATCTTTTCTCTTTAATTGATCTGCAAGTGAGTGGTTGGTTGGCTATTTGGCTTGGTGCTAAATTTATAAACGAACTTGAAGATTTAGCAAACTCTTATCTTAAAGAACAACCGGAAAACAAAAAAGCGACTGAATAGTTTTAAAAGTCATATATATATATATATATGAATCTCCCTGAGTTACTGCTTGCGTAAGCTACAGTCCATTAATTTAAACAATCCAATTGGTTACTATGGTTCTGCTTGGGATTAAGGTATTGTAGCTTAAAAACTACAGTTGTTGTAAAAAAAAAAAGTTATAACTATGAAATAAAAATTAATAGTATATTTTAAATATAATTTTTAAATAATAATTTTGACAAAATTATTAATAATATAATAGATTTTTCATCATACAAGTGAAAAATCATATTAACATAACTTTTAAGCGACAGCAGCTAGTGTTTATCAATCACTTTAGTGCGGTAACTTTTAAGCTACAGCTGCCCAATCTCAATCTCAAGCACACCCTACTTTTCAAAATTCAACATCATCCATTGGATTGGGAAGACTTAAGTTGCGTAATAGTGAAACTGTATGACTGAGACAAGTGACAACAATACGCTGGAAAAATTATTAAGTATATTATGGGTGTGGTAGTCATATTTCCCCTGCTCTTTTTGTGAGTTACATTTTTATCCTTAAATTTGATGATTGGATAATTATTCATAAGCTAGATAAATTTATCTAATTCTTAATACATAGAATATCATAATCTTTTAATATAAAATATTATACATTGCCTGAAAACATTAAATTAATCTTTTTACAAAATTATAAAAAAAATGTGGGACATGACATCACTATAATGTTTAAAATATTATCCTTTATTCTACATTATTTTTTTAAAAAAATCTATTATATATGATTATTATTATGAATGAGATAATAATAATTATATTATTAAGATATTTTGTATTTACAGTTTGATAGATAAATAATCAAAATTAGAAGAGACTTTTTATTTATATTCTAAATAGATAAGTATTAATAGAATAAAAATAAAATACTACATATGTTATCAACATAGAGGTATATTTGGTGTTAAATAGGATTTCATTTATCAAATAAAAAAAATCAAGATTTTAATGGGATGTATTTACAAATGGGCATCATTATACAAAAAGTAGGGGAAAATATCCTCACCCTTCCTTGTGTGAAGAAAGAAGTAGATGACATTTTCATTTCATGGGCAATTCACGATTAGCTCCCTAATGTTTAGTTTTAAAAAATCAGAATTTACCAAAATAATCAGAATTCCGAACCTGTAATAACCAAAAGAATATACACTTATCAAAAAATTAAATATGAATTATCTCGGGCATAAAAATTATATAATGGCAGGAAATATAATTATGTCATCTATAAATATGAAGTTGTAGTGAATTTTTTCCTATTGGCTAAAAAACAAAAATTGTGAATCCTCACATTTCGACTAGAAACTGTTGCTATAGGAGCAAATTAAATTATTGAAGTGTGTAGTGTGTACCACTCACTGTTGGCAAACACTGATAATTTGCAAGTAAAGCCACAAGGTCAAGAAACAAATTTGGTGGCCGACTCAATGCATAAAGGGCTTAGTGAAAGTGTACAATGAACTCTTTGAAATCGTAGAGTGGCTATGGTGAAATTTCACTGGCATATATCATCTCAATAGAAAAAATTAAACTTGCTTTTTTTATTGAAAAAAAATATATATATTTTCTTTCACACTTAGGTACCGTTTGTATTTTTTTTTTTATGAAATCTAAATAAGTATAAATTTAATTGAAGTCTGAATAAGTCTAAATATAAATGTCTAAAAGGGAAAAGACCACCCACACCCTAAAAATTTACTTAAATGATCACACATATCCTATTTAGTTTCATAAATGGTCACATAGACTTCTTTTTTACTATTATACTTTTGATTACAATAACCAAATAATTGAATTTAAATAAACTACTATAATAAATATAAGTTATTTTATTAATGTAATATTTTATTTGTATCATATGATATTTATTTATTATTATTTTTTATCTTATTACTATATTTATATTTATTTGAGTTGCAATAATCAAAGGGTATAATAGTCATTTATGAAATTGACTATTATACTCTTGATTACAATAACCAAATAATTAAATTTAAATAAACTACTATAATAAATATAAGTTATTTTATTAATGTAATATTTTATTTGTATCATATGATATTTATTAATTATTATTTTTTATCTTATTACTATATTTATATTTATTTGAGTTGCAATAATCAAAAGGTATAATAGTCATTTATGAAATTTAGGGGGTCTGTGTGACATTTATGAAACTAAGGGGATGCGTGTGACCATTTAAGCAAACTATGGGGGTGTAAATGGCTTTTTTCCTGTCTAAAATGACATGTTTATTTTTTTCTTTTTTAATATTGGATTATATGTGGCCTCTTGTTTATTTTTATTAAAAAAAAATTAAACTTGGATATTTGACATTTATGTCCTTAAAGTCAAAATGAATAAAGGAATTATGTTTTATATTTTTTAGAAAAAAAATATTTAATAGAGATACTTTTAGAATATAATATTTCCTTCCTATTCATCATTTTTTAAATTAAGATAAAAGTCACAAAAATTCATATTTTTAATTCAAATGTAAATATTTAAAAATTATATATAATTAAAAAAAATTAAACAAATATTTAAAAATTATATATAATTAAAAAAAATTAAACAAATATTTAAAAATTATATATAATTAAAAAAAATTAAACAAATAAATTTAAAAAAAAAAATTAAATTAATAAAATTTTAGACTTCAGAAATTTAACATACAAGTTCTTAGATAAAGAATTTACTAAGTTAAAAAAATTAGAAATTTATGATAGTGTAGAATGCGGCCATATATACGTCTAGTCCAATCGAGCTTCAGTGATGTAGTTTGAAATAATTGGGAGATTATTTGCAGTGACGAATTCACTTTTGGAGTCTAAAGATTAATCAGTTGTGAAAGATTAATTCACTCCCCAGAATCATGGTGTGATTTCCGAATTATAATAATATTATATATTATACATTATATGAGAAGTACTGTATATATGACTTTTTCTCACTGCATAATTTTTTTAAAGAATCGACAATTCTACCTAATATGTAAGAAAATTTGCATATATAATATTCATCATAGGGATTCGCGGGGATAATATGGTTATTTAATTTATTGAACAAATAGTAGCCTAATAAAGGACATATGGATAAAAATAAAAAATAAAATATTAGTGCTTATTTAGTATGATTTATTTAATGGTTTTGAGTATTTATTTAATTTCATTAATTTTTATCAAAATTTTTATTGCTGATTGATTATTTTTTAGTAGAGCTTTTGAAGATAATAAGCTATTTTCCTTTACTAATAAAAGCTCAAATTTTGAGCTTTTGAGAGTAGAAGTTGAAAATTTTTTTTTAAATATTAAAATATCTAAAATATTCTTTACTTATTTAACAAATTGATTTCATTCTTTTTATAACATAACTTTGAAAAACTTGTCAATTAAAATAATTTTATAATTTTTAGTAAAATCACTCATTGACAATAAAAAAAAACTAAATTTTTTTAGTAAAAACTCTATTAACAAAATTTCTATTTAAATAAGTTTTATTTAAAAAATTATAGCAAATGAAAATTATTTTAATATTAAGTTATTATTAATCTATTTCGATGAGTTTTATTAATGCTAAAATTTATTAATCCAAAAATTGACTTTAAAATTTATCCTAATATATATATAATTAAAAAAGATATTGTACATAAAATAATATAAATTTTATAAATTACTGTGAATGTTAAGTATAATTATTTTAATATTATTAATATGTCAAATAAATTTTATTATTATTAAAAGAATATAACAGATTAGTAATCTTAAAATAAATTTTTTAATATTCAAAATAATTTATAACTTATTTTAGTTTTAATTTATATTTATTATAAAAATTTATTTAAAGTCAATTATTAGGCCGTTGTAATTTAAGATATAATAATAAAAAAAAATCTGTACAATTATTTATAAAATTAAAAGGATCTGTGTGACTATTTAAATAAATTTTCGGAGTATGAATGACTTTTTTCCTTTATATAATTTGTTTCTTCAAATAATATTATTGATATCTTTTAAGTTAATAATTTAAAAAATAAAAAGAATTAGAAATATAACAGGGTGCCGATAGCTGTTCTACACCATCTAGTCACCGCATTGTCAGCATGTGGGACATCGCTGTCGGGACGGTTGGATTAGTCTTCTGCCAATCTGCGTCATGATCATGTTGCTGTTAGTGACCTCAAAATTAATACGGTCGATGGTGGTTCCAAATCTATTGAAAGATTTCAAAATCATCAATAGCGTGTGGTTTTAGTAATATATAATATATATTTTCAATGGAAATTTCATATTAAAGAAATAATAATGGTTACTGATAATTTATTTTGTGTTAAACAGTGATTTATTTAAAAACAAAGTAAAATAAATGTATTTAGTTAAATATTGAAAGTTTACAATTAAAGGTTAAAAGTGTGCGAATAAAAAATTTATAATTTCTTTTTGCTTTGAAATTTCATAAAAAATAGGAGAACGAACATTGAATTCTGCTATGATTTTTTCTCTTTTCTTTTCATTTCCTCCTCTCTCCTCTCCACTCATTTCCGCAAACCGAACACCACCTTAATTAACTTCTGTTCATTTGATTTTTATCATGTTTATATTTTGTGTGTGTCGTGTGTATCTACTCTTTCATATAATTGACTACGGTCATTTGGCATTGAAGTGTTGTATCTTATTGTAGGAAAAAAAATTATAATTATAAAATAAAAGTTAATAGTATGTAGTACATATAATTTTTAAATAATAATTTTGATAAAATTAGTAAAGATATAATAGATTTTTTTATTATACATGTGTAAAATCATATCAACTTAGCTTCTAAACTCTAGTAGCTAATGTTCACTAAATACTTTAATATTAGTAACTTTTAAGTTACAACTGTTCAATCTCAATCTTAAAGGAGACCTAATAGATACATATGGTAATAATTCAATAGAAAGAATGTATAACCGAAGAGTAATTTCTAAGCAGTAAGCAGCCTTCTATTGCTGTAAATGAACTTTTTTTTTTTGATAAGCTGTAAATGAACTTAACAGAAAGAAATGATGCCGAATATTTCAAGCACTCCTCTCAGAAATCGCTCTTCCCAGCAAAGTGAAGAAACTACTGGCATGGTTGAGCTCCGCATATGCACTCATTTTAAAATTCTGCCCATATTCTAAACTGTTGTATTACTCCCTTGTATTACTATATATGCCAAATTAAGAATGCATATTACTAGGTAGAGTTGAATGAAACGGTTCGTATTCCGGCTAGCAAGGTCAAGGTATTCCAAATTTTTGTCTCAATATGTATTATCTTTTTGTAATATGGTCCATCTTTAGTTGACATTTCCATGTTTGTGCCAATCAATTCATTTGAAAGCTAGAATTGCTATTTTTGTATACATTTGCCCCGAAACGAGAAGGTGATTGAAATTGATTTCTTATCGTCTTCGTTAATTAATGTATCAATCAAAATTTGATTTCAATTAGACATAATTTTTTGGTTCAATCAATACTTACCTATAGTCACCTAGATATAGCACTCTTAATATGTCCCTTTTCTAATTAATTTGTTTAATGTTTTGATCCGAAATTTATTTTTGTATATATATATATGTCTCTTTCCTAAATTTTGAAGACCAATCCCTTCAACAAAAAATTATATAAAATTCTCTCTCTCTCATTTTTTTTTTCCGTTCATAAGAATTCGACAAAGCTGTGGGATATACTTAATTATAGTCGGCTGCCTCAATAATTTGCTCAACTGTGAGCATAATATAAAAGCAATTAGTAAAGTTGAAGGGGCCATACCACAAAATAATAAATATATGTGTCAGGCTAAACAATAAAATATAGGATTATTATCATATGACTATTTCTAAAATTACAAAATATCAACGCAAGCAAAGAACAACCATGGCATGTCGGTAGCAGTGACGTCGAAGTCTATTAGGGATCAGGGACTTACAGTGATTTTGCATGAAACCAAAGGTTTTTTTTTTTATCCTAATCAAACTAGAATTATAGAAGAAAATTTTTTTCTTAGTGATAAAAAGGTAGTGATAAGGAAATGAGAGACATTAAATATAATTGGATACAAATAATTACGAACATAGAGGAATAAGAGATCAGAATGATTCATTTAAATAATATAAATTTATTGATTAGAGTCTGAAAATCATTAAAATGATAAATTTTTTTTAATAGTACGTACTTAAGAATAAGGCCTACTGATATATAAAATTGTGGTTAATAGCTCCACCCATCCAATAAGTCATAAAAAAATGGGCTAAATTTTAAAAAATCCAGGAGACTTCAATGTGGTTTAAATATGTCATACAGCTAAATTATTTTTTAAAAATTGAAAACGTAGAAAAGTTACAAATTAGAATTGGGTTAGGCTTAGAATTAGGGGTGGGCATTTAGCCCGGCCCGACCCGACCCGGAAAAATTAGGTTCGGATGATGCATATAATCCGATCGAATTAGTTTTGCTTTAATCCGAACAACCCGATCCCGATCCGATCCGAATTTTTTATGAAAACAAGCACAAATTCACCCAAACCGATCCGTACATATTCGGATCGAATCGAATATATATTCGGGTTTAATTCGGATTGGTTTTGCTTCAACCCGAATAACCTGAACCCGATTGAACCCGACCCGAATCCAGTTTTGCCCACCCCTACTTAGAATAATTTAAAAGCAGCCTCTTGTAGTGACTGCAAGTTTCAAACGAATCCAAAGAGAATGTGAGTTATTTTAGCAAAATTGAAATGTAAATATCAAAATTAACTTTAGCACTAGTTTGTTTATTGTTATTATTATTTTGGTAAGAGTAATGCTAGAGACATGTACAAACTCTCTTTGCAACAATTAATGTATCATTCAACATATTGGTTAGATACTTAGATGAAGATGTGAAATTTATTACAACGAATGAAAATATACCATGTGGTGCCGATGTGAAGGTGGTAAATGTATAAAATCTGCAACTGAATGACATCAGTTTTTACACAATAATTTTTATATAACAATTTCTATCCTTACCATTACTCTCAATGAGGCAAATGCAATAAAGCCTAGAATGCATAAACAATACGAAGTCATTCATTCGCTGACAAGTAACTTATGGGACTCCCTAGTGCCAATTCGATGTGAAGGTCCCACGTTAAAAGATACAGTAATAAGTAACGATATACTTACTATAGTTAGTACTACAATTAGTACACTACCACTAGTAGGACAAAAAAACTCCATTATAAGACAAGAAAATTTCAATGTACGGTGAGTTTTTTCTTTTTGTCTTTTATAGATTTTGTACTAATTATTGTACATACATCATTATTCTAAGACATAATATTGGTCTTTATTTTATATCTAAATTGAAAAATATTTTTTTATTTAATTGATAGCTTAGTTATAGTTTAATGCAATTAATAATAGTAATTTATCATTCTTAGGAACTTAATCGAGTGGTTTTTTAACACTGGCTTGCTAACACTAAAAATATTACTAAAAATATATTTTTAAGATGCTGTACTTTTAGAGATGGAAAATGAAAAAGAACAGTAATTTATTAAACACAATTTATTATTGTTTAATTTCCTACTTCTTTAGTTGTTATCCTTCTCTATGTAAACTACCATAATCCCACCAATAGTGTAACTTTAGAGGTTTTCTTCTTTGATAGTAAATGAAGAACTATTCATGGTCATCGTTGATAGGTATTGCTTAAAAAAATAATATTTGTGACCGAACTTGAAGACTCTGTTGTCATATCTCAATTATCAAGGTTACATATTTCTTCATCCAAAAGATAAAAATGTTTAAATATAGAGCTTTCAGATTTGAGTGAAGAAAGCCCAAGTGCCTTATTAAAACATTTCGTGGATCGGATTTTATGGATTATATATTAATTTATATTCGATTTACGATTTTGTGGATTATAAATTTTTAATCCAATCCAATCCAATGTACGGATTGATGAAATTCAATCCAAATCCAATCTATACATCTGCGGATCGAATGCGGATTTGACTCAATCCACATCCAATGCACCATTGAGCGGATTAAAATTTTTTAATTTTGTCCAATCTATGAATTAATAAAAAAATCTAATATAAAAATAATAAATTCAACGTTTTAAAATATAATACACAGAAAAGAAAAAAAATCTCATTTATTTAAATCAATATATGAAAATTAATTAAAATTATGAATTTAATTCTATACAAAAGTTGAAACTTGAGAGTTTGGATGATCTATCAAAATGTCCACCTCCAATTTGTATTTCATGTTTTAACTTGAAAAAAAAAAGATATAATTGAAATAAATAACAAATAAAAATATTCTATTTAATAAAAATAATTAATAAATATTTATCCTTGGTTATTATCCCATCAAATGCTATCAAGTTTCATCAAATATATTCTTGTCAGCCCCAAAATCTCTGTACGTGTAAGATAAAAGAAAAATGTCAATATTTTAAAAATAAAATAACAATATAAAGTTAAATAATAATCAATAAATACAATTAAAATTAAGTTGTTACATTTACCTATTTCAATATGTTCAATCTCATCTATTGCCTCATCAAGGATTATCATAGTTGAACATAATTAGTGCCTCAACTATCCTTGTACATAGTGAGTACCAATGTAGATCAAGAATCTGGCCGCTAATGCTAAATATTTGGCTTAGGGTTTTTTATTACTACTTAGGAAGGTGTATTTGTTTATTTAATTATTAAAAATTTTTAATTATTTTTTATTTTATATTATTATGGGATAAAATATAATATGATGTTAATGTAACTATATTTTAACTTATTTACTTATTAATAAGTAGTAATGCTACATTTACAAGTTTTATTTTTTAATTAAATAAATATTTTTATTTTTATTTTTATTTTTTTGCGGATTTGCGGATTTTTACGGATTTACTTATGTAAATCCATATTCAATCCACCGACTGTGGATTTTCAAAATTTCAATCCAATCCAATCCATCAATCCACTGATTGGATTTTTACGGATCAGACAGATTGAGGGGATTGGATCAGATTCTGAACACCCCTACTTGAGCTTGCTAGCCTCGTCAACAATCCAATAAATTTATGCCATGTATATGCAACGGCGGATCTACTATATAACCAGCGGGGGCTCATGCCCCCACTAGCCAAAAGAAAAAAAAATCTAAGAATAAAAAAATATATTTTTGGTTTGTAATTAGCCCCATGAATCTATTAAAATAGCTTCTATAAATTCATGAATCCATAAAATTTTAAATTTTGACTTTAAAAATTATAAAAGCCTGCACTTAATTAAAAATAATAAAAGCTCATCACCCAAAACGTTTTTTTATTCTCAAAAATAGGATTAATTCTTCCTGTTTTCATAGTAATAGTATGGCAAACATTTTCAATAACTAAAATTTGTGAAGAATATTTTTGGAATCGAATTAGATGAATGATAGTTTAATTGTTTATATAGAAAATGATACATTTAATAATAGTGATAATGATTCTATTGCATTATATTTCTAAAACATAAAAATACGTCGAAAATAATTATAAATATATCAATAAATTTTACATATTCAAAGTTTTAATTTTTTAATTTTTTTATTATCTAATTTAACTCCGCTAAATTATTTTTCTAGATCTGTTCCTGTGTACATGTTGACCGGTGAGGAAAGACAATAAATTATTAGTATGCAAGGATAGTTTTATTATTTTATTATTTGAAATGGTGAATCCAAATATTGGTTAAATCACGATATATAATTGATTCAGAGGGATGATTTTTAGTAGTCTCTCCATCAGCGTCTGGCAGTCCACTGGCACTAAGACTAAGATATTCACTTTTGGCGCCTAAGCCCCGGAAATGATTAGTGTATTAATTTATTAATAAGAGGTCAGAAAAAATGCAAACTAATACCATACCAACCGTGACTTTGCATGCAAATAAATTTATATAAGTACCTGTGCTGTGCAGGTCATAATCATTTGAGTTTATCTAGCTAGCTATTCAGCTATATATGTGTTCAACGTCGATCTTTTTTCAACTCCGTGCATATCTTAGCCTTTACAGTCTCAATTAATTAATTGTCTTGTTATTATCTAGCTAGCCACGTGGTGGTCCGCAGCTTACTGCTCATGATCTCTCATTGTCCAAGTTTGCACGCAGCTGTGTGAGTTTTCCTGGTAATGGAAGCTAGGCGTCGGTTTGACTAACAGATCAAATTAGGTGATAAAAAGGGTAGAATCGTAAATAAAAATATGTGATTTTTAATCAAACATCATTCGATTATTCTAACTTGTTAATTTGTATTAGTTACCTATTTAATTGGAGTTACAATTAGGGTTTAAGTGCAAAAATGAGTAATAAAATAGTAGGGAGCAGTGGGTCAGAGAATGAACTTTGTCTGGTTGTAAGTTACATTAAATGTAACTTGGGGAATTAAATCATCTAGTAGTCTTGTATGTATGTATTTTATTTTGTCATCACTAATTCATCTCGTAGTCTTATACGTGCGTGCTAATCTTCATGCGATGTTGAGCAAAGTTGATTTCCCACCAATACTTGAAGGCAAATGCTAAGTTACAATACTTGTAATTTAGGGGGATCCATATTTGAATTGCTGGCAATCTGGCATTTCATCAAACACCTTATTGGTCAATTTATCAAATGTAGTAATCAATTTATCAAACATATTACTACGTCCGTGACTCCATGCAATTTGATTGAATATTGCTTTTTAAACTCTCTCTGTAGAATTAATTTCCTACCTTAATTACGACATAAAAAGCGCCATCTTTACGATGTTCAAACATGCTTTAATGGTGTGTTTGGTTGCCTGCATAACATGGGATAAAATCACTGTTTTGTATTAAATTAATATAAATACATGTTTGGCACTAAAGTTGGTTGTATTAAGGGTGTGTGTGGTACACTTAGGGTGCATTTGGCACACTGTATTATATTATGATGTATTATATTATTTTAATACAAGTGTATTGTATTATACTGTATTGCATTAGCATTATATTATAATAATGTTGTACAAATTTAGTACTACACTGTACTATATTAATTTTTAATTATACTATGTTTGGTGCTGCATTGCACTGTATTAATTTTTAATTATACTATATTTGATGCTGTACTACACTGTATTAATTTTTTTGTAATATAACTAAAATCATATCTTATAAAAGCACATCTAATATTATGAAAATTTAGAAAGATACTTAATATAAAAACTAAATAATTATCCCAATTTTTTAGTGTAATATGTAACATATATCAATCTTTTTTCACATAACACTATAAAATTCTATAATCTTAGACATCATAACATCTATTTTTTCTACATTTCTCAAATATGTATCATTTAAAATAAAGCTCCAATCAAGTAAAATAAATAACCCCTAACAAATATTTCAACATAAATGAATAGTTAAATATGTGTTGTGTTCAAAAACAAAAATAACAATAATAGTAATAATTGAATAAAAAGAACTCCTAACTCATTCTTTACTTTTATAGAACACAATAGCAAGTAGTAACCATTTAAAACTTTTCTGAATAGAAAACTGAATTTGCTTTATTGATTATTTGTGCTCAACAATTTAGCCTCAATTTACTTATAGGACACATATTTACATACTTATTTACAAAGAAATGAATAATCTTTTCTTTATAAATATATTTACAATATAAAAATGATCTTTTTTTTCCCCCTTGATCTCTTGAGAACCTAAAAATTCATCTCATTCTACTAAAGTCTTATCCTTCTTTAAAAAAATAAAAAACATATTAGCTTGAGTGCAAGATAGTTCCATTTCTATACCTGCATGTATAATAGCAAAAAATTAGTCATAGTTAATGGCGACTAAATTGTAGTAAATAAATATTACATGTGCAAGCTTTATTAAATAGATAAAAGAGGCTTGATTCAGGTGCTAACATGCTTGGTTAAGGCTTTGTTAATAGGCAAGTGCCTAGAAAGAACAATATTGCACCAAGCTCCTTGTCCAACAATGAAAAAAATTTCACACAAGTTATTTTCCCCTGAAACTAATAATCTTTCATTAAAGAAATTTGCAAAGACTTCACAACTGCTACTAGCTGCATCCATATCCTTAGTTAACTTCTTTGGATTTCATAGCAATCAGAAAGAGAAGCTTTACTTAAACTGCTCTGTATGTAAGTAAGACTCTAAGAAAAGGCTTCAACACTCTCCATAATTCTTTCTTAGTCTACAAAACATAGATCATAGTAAAGATCATACATCTACAGATATTTTTAAAGATCACATGATCTTCAAGACTTTAACTAAAACATTATTAAACATCCATATTTAGACAAATTATCCAAGTTTTCCAAAAGCACAAAGCCCAACTGCCCAACGTGGCCTCCATATAATGGCAAAAATGAAAAAAAATCAAACACTCCCATTAAAGCTCAATAGAGCCAAACCTAATATGAAATTGGGAAATTATCTGGTAGCCACCACTTATTAAGTAAAACTTCTGTAAATCACCAAATTTTAAGATTGCATCTGTAAACCACCTACTTTTTAAAGAAATATCTCTCACCCACTTTTTCGTTAACTCCATTAACGGAAACATACGTTAGCATGCCATCATAAAGGTAATATTGTTATTTAGTTAACAAATAAATATTTAATTAATTATATTCTATTTTTTAAAAATAAATATTTATTTTTATAAATAACATCGTTTGTGTTTATAAATAAAAAAAATCAAACAATTAAAAAATCGTAATTATTGTATTACAGGGGTAAAATAGTCTTTACGCAGAAAACCACTAACGAAGTTAACTTTTTTAACAGAAAAGTGGTTGAGGGATATTTCTTTGAAAAGTAGGTGGTTTACAGTACAATTTTAAAATTTGTGGTTTACAGAAGTTTCACTTAATAAGTGGTGGTCACCAGATAATTACCCTATGAAATTAAACAATACATGCCACAACCCCTTAACTAAACAACATAATCGAAAATTGAAGAAGCATTAAGTTTAATTTTTATTCAAGTTTCAATGCAAAGACATCAATAAGATCTCTTTATTGGAGTCTAAGGTAGTGTTTGTTTTTTTGTCTGAAATCTGAATGGTCTGAATTTAACTGAAGTCTAAATAGGTCTGAATTGCATAAGTCTGAATGACATGTTTGTTTTTTTTTTCAATATCTGAATATAAGTAGCATGCTGTTTGTTTTTATAAATCATAAACATCTGAAATATAATCATTTGACATTTATATCCTTGTAAGAATTATGTGTACTTGTTATAAATTTTAAGAGTTAAAAACATGCACATTACAATTAAAATCAAACACATATAGAATTAGGTAGCATTTGATCTTTAAAACAAAGCACAAAAAGAAGCTCATCATTATAAATCTATAATCAGAAAGTTTCGCATTAATTCAATTTACATGTAAGTAAACAAGAGTTTATTAATCAAAGCACAAAAAAGGTCCGATCATTATATACATCTTTTAATATATATGCTTAAGGTCAATCTGAAACTCAAATGAAATTAAAAAATGATATTAAAATAACCATGAACCAGAATCTAAGCCAAAAAACTAACCTGCAAAATTAGCTAAATCTATAAAAGGGCGTTCGTGCAAGAAATTTTCTCTCCAGTTGAACTTTTCCACAGCGAGATTTCAAAATATGATAAGAGATATGTATGTCATGATTACTTCACAATCGAACTCACAGTATATATTTATATTTAATTAATTAATTAATTTAGTGTAATCACACATACCATACACACAAAACTGCCCCGTCTCACATCTGTTGTTGCAACGCCCACAATGCCTCTTATCAAATGCCAAATTCACACACTGCCCTGTGCAACAGGTCTCACAGTCACATGGTGATCATAAATGGAGTTTAAATTGGTTAATCATCAATGGAGGAACTATAAATTTAAATTGGTTAGACGTACCAATGGAGAAAAATACCTTAACAAGAAAGATTCAACGTCTGCTATGCTTGAAGAAAAAAGTGCTCTAATGCTAATAAAAAAGAGAACATAATGAAAAGATAGAGAACGTAAATTACAAAGAGCAAAAAAAGGGATTATGTATATTTAATAGGGGTATTTTTGGGATATAGTATTTAATTCATATTCAGACTTTTTTTTCATTCAGAAAAAGTCACTGAACTTGACTTTTTTTTATTCAGATGTAAATATTTAAAAATCAGATATAAGTTGCAAAAAACAAACAAGCAAATTTGTAAAAAACATATGAAATTAACAAATTTTCAGACTTTAAACGTTTAACAAACAAGCTCTAACTATGAATATAATCAACAATTCAAATCAATTTCCTAAACTAATTCAAGCTTGAGATTCAAATTTTAAGATTCAGAAATCAATATTAAATCAAAAGCACAATCAATCATTCAAATCAAACCCTAAATAATTTGACCTACTACGCTTATAAATTATTTATTTGTTTCAAAACTTTCTAGAATATCATCCAAGTTGTTATAGTGAATAACCCTTTTTTTTTTTTAATTTCAAACTAGTTACTGCCGACTGACTTTTTGGTTGCTATTCTACCTTTTCCTCTGCCGAAATGCTTCTGCTTAGCACTCGAATTTCCTATTCCACCATTACACTGAATATTTTGAGATGAACTTGCCCAAATTACCTTTTCTAAGTTCTTGTAAGGAATTTAAAATTCAGGAATTAAAACCCTAACACTAACCTATTGCTTGAGTGACGCGGTGGAAGGCAGGTACGGTGGAAGGCAGGTGCGGCGGTGGTGAAAAAGTTGGTGTGGTGTTGCATGACGCGGAGAAGGTGGATCAGTAGCTGTGGTGTCGCATGGCAAGATGAAGGCATAGTAGTGGTCGACTCGATAATGGCGTCAATCAGTTGTAATGGACTGCGTAATGGCATCGGTGATGACGGAAGGATTGGTTAGACTTAGGGATATGTTTTGGTCGGTGGATGACGAAAAGAAAAATGAGAAATTTTGTTTTTATTTTATTTGGTAATACAATAACGCCTAAACTCGCACCCCTCCTCGTGATTAGTTAATGCATCTGCTGGCGCATAACAATAGTAAGAGTAATACGAGTTAGTGGTGCAGCCAACGCGGTATTATATTATTCTAATGCAATACAGAGTCCTAATGCTGTATAATTCTGCGTACCAAACACACCATTATTGTATTATTTTAATGCAGGTATATTATATTATACTGTATTGTATTAGCACTGTATTATACTAATGTTGTATAATGTTTGGTGCTATACTGTAATGTATTAATTTTTTTGTGATTCATTTAAATTATATTTTAGAAAATAATATTTATTAGTACTTAAAAATTAAAATTATATATATTATTAATTTTAAATTAATATCATTCAAATTTATTAAATATTAAAATATTTATTATTAGTCATATTAAATTATTTAAAAATAATTAATTTAATTATTGTAATATAATTAAATAGTGTAATATTATATTATATTATATTATTTAAGTATTTATTATTAGTTATATTAAATTATTGAATAATATTTTTATATATTAATTACTATAATATAATTAAATAATAAATTATTTAGTTATATTTTTAATATAGTAAAAATCAAATATAATATAATATTATTGAATAATCAATTATAAATTTATTAATTTATATTAATAATTATAATGTAAAATAAAAAATATAATATAATATTATATAATATCATATTAAATTTAAAAAATTATATTTATTTATTATTATTACAAAGTTAAATAAAAAGAAAAAAAAAAAGAAAAAAGAGAAGCTAATGCGGTTTTAGTCGGGTTTAGCTAATGCGCTAACTTGCTACGCTAGGGTGCATTCTAATGCACCTTAGTGTAGCAAGTTGGTGCTTCAAACATTAGCAATGCAACCCCATGTAATGAGGGGTACCAAACACCCCCTAAAGGGTTGTGCTAATGCGACAACTGCCACACTTGCTTGCCTTTTTTTTTTCCCCATAATAATAATAATAACAACTTTTTAATATAATATAATATAATATAATATAATATAATATTAATTTTTATTTTTTATTTTTACATTATAATTTATTAATAAATTTATAATTTAATATAACTAATAATAAATACTTAAATAGTATATAAAAATATAATATAATATTACATTATTTAATTATATTATTAATTAATATATAAAAATTGATTATTTTAAAATAATTAAATATAACTAATAATAAATATGATATTTTTTTACATTTACACTTAAAAAATTGTTAAATTTCTAAAATTTCTCATAATCGTACAAATGGAATAAGGAGGTATTCAGCATATTGTAACAGCAAATGCAAAAGCATAACAAGTCAGTCTATATCTTAATAAAACTTGATTGAAGTTGACTAATTATTTTCATATCAAAATGTGAAATCACTTACCTTCCAAATGAGCATGTAAAAAGAAAGTGTTGACGCTTTACTAGAAAGATCAACAGTTCGAGCTTGACACCACAGAAGGGCAGCTAGCATGCTATGGCTAATTATCTGCAAGAGAAAAAAGAAATCTTAATATGGGATCGTGATCACATTCGGGCACAAATATACTTCTAGAATACATCAGAAGTAATACAACTAATCAATGCATGTATGACATGCGTAATTAAATTTACTATAACCACCACTTGTATGGTTAATATACATGTCAGAACATCATATCTTGTTGTATGGTTAATATGGTATCTCTGATGTATTTTAAAATTTCTCAAATACAAGAAGATAAATATACAATATTCTTACAAGCTTGCTTAGCAGGTAAGGTGTAGAGGCTAATCCGACTATAACAGCAGCTCCATAAGCACATAAACACAAAGACAATTCACTGCTAGAAAAATGGTCTTTACTGATACTAAAATAGTGTCAGTAATTACTTTTAGTGACACTTATTAATAGTGTCAATAATCTGGCAGTCAGAAAAATAAAAACACTTGTAAGTGGTGTCAGTAATTACTATCACTAATATTATGACTCCATACTGTTAGTAGTTGTTGATATTATATTAGTGTCTATGATTACTGTTACCATGGTATCACTATTTAATTTATTTAAAAAAAATTAAATTGGCCCATTGCCTATTGATTTATTGGTAAAGTTAAAAGGCATCATAAAATGACCAAAAAAAAAAAGCTCAATTTATATTACAAAATCTTTCATTTCATATTTAAATATTGTTAGTATATTATTACAATTGTACCAAATACAAATTTAAACAAGTATTAAAAGAAACATACAAATTCAGAATATCTCAAATATAGTTTGAAAGACACACAAGTAGATATTCAGTTTGAAAAAAATACAAGTATTTAGCTGGCAACAAAATTCTCCTCAATGCCTCTACACCTTGAACTTCATTGTTTTCCCACCTACAAGTGTAACATATAGAATTAATTAGTATGCTACACAAATTAAATCTTGGACATTTACAATAAAAAATTTACTCATGCATTACATGATTATTGTATGCTACAAATGTATTATGTAGAAGTTAGAACTACAAATGAAAATTACTTAAAATAATTTTCTGTGATTACTACAAACACAATGTCCTATTTAAAAGAAAATTACTACAAGCACTTTTCACACTTAAAAGCAATTTTCTCCTTAATTTAGTGAAAGATTATGAAAAACAATTTTTGTACTCTCCCAATAATTTAAAACAAATCTCAAAAACTAATTTTACATTAATCGATAGAGAAAAAAAAGAAAAATACAAGAGTTATGATTAATAAAAATTAATTCAACTAAGCTAGGATTAGTGAAACTACTTAAATGGAATTTGGACAAAGCAAGCAACTAATTTGGAACATAGATCAATTAGAAGAAAATCCATAAGAAAAGGCCAAATTGAAATCCATAAGATGCAAATAATTAAATTAAAAAATTATTCAAAATCACATTTATCTAAAAGCACTGCTCTGGTTAAACATACAAGTCTCTGGTCACTAGGAAGAACCCATATTCGATGATTGTTGGGCAATCATATATATGTAATTTATATGTTTTGCATGTGTAGATACCAAGACTTTAATATGTTTTGATTGATTTTTTTTTTAACTTTGTAAGAATTAGATCACAATGAGCTTGAGAGTTGAGGAGATTCATAAAGAGAAAAAAAAATAACTGAATTATTGCATATTCAACTAAATTTATAATAAAAGCCTCCAAAAAAAAAATCTGCAATATCATAATGAAGATTAAAGTATTAAGACTAAAATATTAATTAACAAAGGAAGCTCAAATAATGAACCTGCAACCAAGTACCAGCAACAGCCAAAAAGAAGAGAGAAAGCCGATAAAAAGCAAAGTGTCCTCCTGAAATACACTAGCAATAAGAATTCCCTCCTGCATTGTACTTGTCACATGGGTTCCCATCAATAATGCTCCCGTAAACTCTAGCACAGCTGCAATCAAAATGGCTATTTCCGATATAGGAATAAGATGTTGGCCAAACTATAATAAACCTCATCTATTTACCTTTAAATATAAAGGTAAAATTTTATAATAAACTAGCACAGGTTAAGAAAATATACAAGTACATATCTATAGATGAATAAGCTAACAGTATCATAGGAGAAAAAAAAAACCTAGAAATCTGTTAAAACATGTAGAGATGATTGACTTGAGCCAATAGGTAAAAGAAATGTACACTCAAATTAAAATAGAGGTTTTAAATAGCATTAAAGTTTTAAAATGCAATAACTCATTAAGCTAGAAGATCACCAATCAAAGCCAAAGAATAAGAATTACCATGAAAACTTCTACAAGAAATCGATCGGTCACTTAGTCATACTTGTATCCTCCATTACTATGAGCAAGAGTTGTCAAAATCCCTTGCACATAAAATAAACGAAATATGATTTATATGATATTCAATAGATTTTATAATATCAATCAAAATTAACTTCTATTAGAGCATGATCAATATTCTATAATTGCACCACTTAAACAATATTGAATGGACTGTACAAGAAAAGGCATATGCAAGCTTAATAAAACATAACCTACGTTATCTTATGTTTAATAAAATTGCATGATTAATTTCAAATGTTCAACAATAAATTTGTAGTAATTCTTAATAATAACATATTTTTTTTTGTGAAAATTACATATTAATAAAGGTTGTGGACCTATTGAGTATGCAAATCCAGAAAATAAAGGCTGATAATTTTTATTTTTTATAAATTGTTTGCAACTTAGTACAGATTCTTCCGAGTCCACCACTATCACTAGCAACAATCACACTCCCACAACCAACACACACAAACACACATAAAAACGCCATTTTTCTATTACTTCTAACAAGTTGAGGTGCCAAGAATATTCTATTCTAATTTCTAAAATGCAGTGAAAAAGTGAACCCCACAACACACAACCTCCTCCTCACATGACCACTGCCATACTTTTGAAAATATTGTTATTCATTTCTACAAATTACATCTAAGAAAATTAATTATTATATATTAATGTACAATATGGAAGTGATAGAATTCACCTGCACCAACAAAGGGTCACTGACAACATATTTGTGAGGATAGCTACCGTGTAAGTAAAATGAAAAACAAGAAGATTCGAAAAACACGAAAAGGAACAAAACCCAGATGCTGAAATTGCCCATTACGTGATGAATTTGTGTCGATCCGGGTGACCCAGTTGTGAAATTAATCTAAAAGCACGAGATTTAATAGTTTTGGAATATGGGTATTGAGTTTTAACAAAGATTAAGAGATGAAAATACAGTAATGAAACAAAGAATATGAAAGAACAGTAGCAATATTGAAGTAAAAAAAATGCAAAAAATAAAATAGTTGTATGAAGAGAAAAAAATACAATAAAAATTGAATCTTTACCTTCTAGTTTCTTCCAAGTAGCCAAAGGAACATAGAAACTCTTCTTCCAATCACTCATTTAAACTTAAAAGAACAATTAAAAAAAATCAAAATATGGTGAAAATAATATAAACCCAAAATCATAAAATAAGAAAAGAAAGAAGAAGTTAGGATTTTGAAGTCAAATGGCTGACTTGTGCCGCCGATTTGACAGGATCATGGCTGAGCAGTTTTCTACAATTTGGAAGTTAGGGATTTTTTAGATCTAGGGAGCTTAAGAAGGAACGAATATTTCGGTGGAGGGAGTTGAAAATTTTTTGTTATATTTTGGATAAAATTTTTCCATTTGTTTTGTTTTTATCAACTTAAAAAAACACTATTTTAACAAATTAAAAAATAATTCATAGCCTAGTGGTCTGTTGATTCAATGTAGAAGCTTTAGGTTTAGAGGTCTTGGGTTGGAATTCGGACTAAAACAAAATTAAAATGATCATTTTTTATTATTGTTACCTCAGTGTCATTGATCTCTATTACTAAAACTACTAATACCTTATTATTAGTAATTAGTGATATTTATTTGTTAAAAACGAAAAATGGTCCAAATGTATGTACTTATTGATACTTTTTAATAAAGTGTCATAAGACAAGTATTAGTAAAGACCATTTTTCTAGTAGTGCAAAATACCTTTTAAGAAGAATAACAATACTTTGATTTGTAAGAAATTAAGGAAAATCTGAAACATGTAAAGTGAAAAATTAAATGATGGGCGTAAAATTATATCTGTAATGACAAATTACTCACATTTTCTCTCCCTAAGATGACACTGACCGTTTGAATGCCGGATTCTCTATCTCCATCCTCATCAGGTATATCCTATTAAATATCCAAAACATGTAAATTAGTAACTATTAATTCGTTACATATATATGCTTTTGTTGAGATTTTAATTTTCACGTTTCTAGATTACCTTGACCAGTGAAATCACAATGCAAAAACAACACTTAATAGCGACTGCAAACATCAATGTTCTTGTAATTGCTATAGGTCTTCCAAGTACATATTTTTGTACAAATATCATTAGATCATAAAATATATCAAATCCACTTCAATAGAAAAATACAAAAGGAAATAATAAGTTTAGATAGGTGACTAAATTATGACATAAAAGATTTTCTCTGTCATACAAAATTTTACTTTGACAAATGACAAGATGAAAAATCATATGTATATATGTACCTGAATGTGGATGAAGTAAGCAAATTGGAGTAGAATTCCCCTCTCAAGCACCATGTACAATGTAATTAGAAATGAATTTCTCTTCCATCTAAGAAAGGGAAGCTACAGGATTGACAATAGCCAATTACCAATTAGATGAATTTTGACCAAATAACCAATCTTGTGAATGAGATGAATTTTAACCAATAACCAATTTTCTGAATAAGTTAAACTTGAAAATAAGAACAACCATATTTCCATGGGAAAATGAGGATTACCTTTATGGTGTATTTACTTGAGGGTTTAGGGAATGAGAATGGAGGAATGAGAATGAAATCCATGTTTACTTAGCAAAATGTAATTTGGGAATGAGAATAAAATGTGTGAGTTCCACATAATTTGGGAATAAGGAATGAGAATCCCATTCCCATGGGGGGAATCCCCATTCTCGGAACTGACATTTGCATCCCTTTAATTTTTCTACATTTCCCAAATTACCTTCAAATCACACGCTTGAATGAAAAGCCACTTACACTATTTAATACTATAGGTATTTTGGTAAATTAATTCTCATTTACATTCCACATTCCCATTTATTTTGCCAAGTAAACACATTAATGGCATTCCAGCACATTCCCATTTCCATTTATTTTTGTCAAGTAAACATTGGAATCTCATTCTCATTCTAGTTCATTCCCATTCCTAGCCCATTCCCATTCCACCCAATTCCCATTCCATGAAGTAAACGTACCATTAGAGAAACTAAGTGAAACCTCTCTAATTTTTTAAACAGGTTCAATCCCGCATGCAATTATAACAGTGTTAATTTTATATATCATTTTACTATTTTAACCCTAATCTTGATATTAGCCATAAAATTTAAATATTTTGAGAATATAAATAAAGTGAAATGACTTGTATACCCTTAATGATTAATTTAATTTAATAATGAATTATAAATTATGGAGAAAAAATAGCTGACATAACATATATATATAAATTCTCAAGTGCGGGCGCCCTCATTTTTTTTAATACGGACACATGGCCCCATTCCCTGAACTGATATTTGTATCCCTTTAATTTTTCTACATTTCCCGAATTACCCTCAAATCACACGCTTGAATGAAAAGCCATTTACACTATTTAATACTATAGGTATTTTGGTAAATAGATTCTCATTCCCATTTATTTTGCCAAGTAAATACATCAATGGCATTCAAGCACATTCCCATTTCCATTTATTTTTGTCAAGTAAACATTAGAATCTCATTTCCATTCTAGCTCATTCTTATTTCCAGCCCATTCCCATTCCACCCAATTCCCATTCCATGAAGTAAATACACCATTAGAGAAACTAAGTGAAACCTCTCTAATTTTTTAAAATAGGTTCAATACCCCATGCAATTATAACAGTGTTAATTTTATATATCATTTTACTATTCTAACCCTAATCTTGATATTAGCCATAAAATTTAAATATTTTGAGAATATAAATCAAGTGAAATGACTTATATACCCTTAATGATTAAATTAATTTAATAATGAATTATAAATTGTGGAGAAAAAATAGCTGACATAACATATATATATAAATTCTCAAGTGCGGGCGCCTTCATTTTGTTTTTAATACGGACACACTATTAAGCCATATGATTTAATAAAGTCAGTGTTCAATTCACTATAAAGCCATATGATATAATAGCATATGTACTGATTCTATTAAACCACATATCTTAATAACGTGTTCGCATGAGAAAAAATTGAGGGTACCTGCATAAGAGAAGAACTATATATATTTGTATATGTATATGTATGTACATACGTGTATATATTTATATTCCCATGAATTATTAGGGTACTAAGTCATTTGTACATGGTATTTATGTTTAGAAGAGGAAACTTTATTATGTAGGATGGAGTTTGTGGCAAAAGGTTAAACAATATGAATGCATCTTTTTTTTGCAATATTCAAACATATATATTGCAATTGACACATATGACCCAATGTTATTGTGATTTTATATATAAGCATATTATATTTGCCTCCCCTTTATGTAGTACTATAGCTACATGAGATGGTTATATATGGCCAAATGTTTTTGTAATTTAAATGGATACTTTATACAACTATTAGGGGTACTTTTGACATTTTCTCTACTTGTAATTTTCACCATAATTCACAGTTCGTAATTAAATTAATTTGATCATTAAGGGTATCTGAGTCATTTTGCTTGATTTAATTATCAAAATATTTAATTTTATGGCTAACATCAAGACTAGAAGTATGATAGTAAAATAATATATAAAATTGATAACGTTATCACTATAGGGAGGTTTGGACCTATTTTAAAACATGAAGAAAATTTTGCTTAATTTATTTAAACAATAAAAGATAATTCTCGTTCTTTCGTATTTGCACATAGGGATGGCAATTGGATCCATCCATATTGGATATTCAGGATATCCATCCAGATTGGATTGGATAATACCCATCTAAAATTATATGAATATGAATATGGATATTGTAAAATAATATCCAATTGGATATGGATGGATTTGGATAATTTTTTTTATCCAATGGATTTCCATATGCTCATATTTAAGTTTAAAAATATTTAATTTTATAAAATTAAAACTAGAAAGTTTAAATAAATAAATAAATATTTTATTAATTTATCGGAACATGAATACTTATTAATTTAAGAAGAGTTTTTATATTTTAATTACTTGTGTCATCTTCATATGTGTACTATTTCTTTGATTAAGATTCATGTATGAATTTCAAAAGTTATCATTTGTATATAGAAAATATTAACAAATATTATGAACATATACATAGAAGCCCATAAATTAATGTAAGTACATAGACATGAAATTAATGTACATATTTTTAAAAATAATTTCTTAGATGATAAAATATTTTAAATGCTTAAGCTACATTGAATATAAACTCTATAAATATATCGGTCATTAGTTTTATTTTTAGTCTCAAATCATTTTATGCATATTTTGAAAAAAAAAAGTTGAATTGAGAAAATTGGAATTGTCAAGATGAACGTTCCTAAGTATAATGAATTTCATGTGTTATCTGTTATTAATTTTTTTTTACATTTAATTAATTATTAATTTACATTTTCATTGAACTTTAAAGATTTAATTATTATCTTTTGTATTTAATAAGAAAATATAAGTAACAACAAAAATATTCTGGGTCAGTTTTTTTTTTTTGAGCTAGGTTTGTAAAAAAAAAAAACTAGTGACTTTAGAAAATTGACGCATTACGAACCTAGCTAAAAAAAAAAATTTCTCAAAAGTTATCTCTAAAATAAAATTCTTTGGCTTTTTTATACATCACAATCCCAATGCGAACCAGAAAATTTTAAAAAGCTATTTCTAGTGATTTTAGAAAATTAGAATGCTAACCAGAAAATAACGTAATTTGGCAAATTTGATGAAAAAAATAATAGTAAATGTGCGTCTCCATTTTAGAATTGAATAATTTTGATTAATTTGTAAAATTAACGATTTTAGAAAATATAAATAAAAATGAGAAGAATTTCTTAATGTAATATATTATTAATTAGCTTTTATTATATTTATGTGTTACACAATTCTTGAATTTAAAAATATAAATTTAATGTCCATGGATATCCATATCCATACGAATAAAATTCATATCCATATCCAATATCTAAAACTGGATATAGATATGGACAAATCCATTATGGATAATTATAAATTTGTTCATGGATGGATAATATCCATATCGGACTGGATATTTGCCTTCCCTATTTGCACAGCATGTGCACAGAACAATGTAAAATATCATTAGCATTTAAAAAAATATATTAGAATTGACGTTTGCATTATTTTGTGCACATTTTGTACGCTTTTCTATGAAAAAATCATTTTGTGAAAAATAACACGAGTTGAAAACTTACAGTAAAAATAACGCAATATTTTAAAAGTGTGGCAATGAATCTCAGGCATAGACGGCACTTACATCCACAGAATAAGCACTTCCAAGCAGAAACCATATGATGAGGGCAAAAAGAATTGGTGGAGATTGAAGCATAATTCCCATGGCCAGACTCTAAAAATTGGGACCAATGAATTAAAAATAACAAAACTTTAGATGGCAATAAATACAAATTTGTGAGAGCCATTTTTCCTAGCAATATATTAATGAACATAAAACACAAATTTGAAAGCAGTTGTTAGCATTTGCTTACCATCAATAAAGATGAGGAAGCAATTGCGATTCCAGTTCGCATGGACAGGTCACCAGAAGTGAGAGGGAGACTAGGCTTGTTAACCTTTGAAATATGGTAAAACTCATTTATTAGCAAAAGAACTATGGGCAATGAAATAATTAAGCGTAATTATGTGCTCCCGACTCAATATATTTACTTTGTGACTACCACTATGTGTATACAACCTGATTTAATAATTATTCCATCACAGATAATGTTTCGGGGCTGGCCTAGTATTTTAGGTGGTAAATGAACAAAATTATGACAATTGTTTGGTCGTTTTAGTGAATTTTGAGATTTTTTTATAAAAAAAAAAAAACATTGGAGAAAGATTCATAAATTCACTAGAAGACAAAAAAAAAAAATTTGTCATAGTTTTGTCCATTTACCTATTTTCACCCATCGTACATATAAGTGAGGAGTGGACATCCCTCAAATATTAGTGAGGGTTAAAATCTAGGCAGTACTTTAAAGAATTAATGTGAACTAGTTCCAATCATAGTCTGATTTATAAATATCAGTTGTAATCTCATGTAATATGAGTTGTAGTATGAGCAATAATCTCATGTTATTAAAAAAAAAAAAACCCATCGACATATAAGCCTATAAATCACCCCTTTTTTGTAGCCAACATAGGAAAGCGCCTTTGGTGGGGGAGTGAGCTAAAGATGTCTAGATATCTAATCTTAAAGATAAACATTTTAATTAAGTGGAGTGACTCATTGTTGTTAATTCATGCAATAGGTGTTAGTGCGCAAGTGTATATAACAAGTAATAAAGTTATGAGTATTGAGATCGTCTCCACAGGATTGATGTTATCAGGCTTGTTATAGCAAATTATTCAGTGCAATTTTTAAGACTTTAATAAAATTTAAATTAAATAAATGTTTTAATAATTCAATAAAATTAATTAAAGACAAAACAAAAAGATAATAAAAGAAAACAGACGTCTAACACAAGAAAATAATCAATGGGTAATAGGTAGTTGGGTGTCTAAACTCACTTAATGATTATTGACTATTTTGTAATTTACATACAGTTGCTACAGTATCTTCTACAGCATTGGGCACATTCCAAATATATCCTCATTAACTCTCTAAGTAATACTAATTTAAGCCTAAAAATGCCATGATAACTCTCATTTCATAGAGTTATCGTACATCTTATATATAAGTCCATGTATCACCAATTCTCTAGCCAATATAAGACAAACAAACCACTCAATATATAACAACAAAATTAGCTATTTTTTTTGTTCAATGTATAGACTATATTTAGCATAAAAAATAATTGCTGCCTCCAGTAAAATACCTTGTCTATTTTAACATCATACAACTGGTTTATAGCAATCTCATAAATGGTCATTAGCAATCCGGGCACCATGGCCTGAAATATATATAAAGAAGAATTAATGTCAATCAAGTGAATAACATTACAAGCAGTTGTTTTATCTGTCACTTAAATATTTACCTTCAATATTCCCATGAAATACGTGGGAGTCAAATCATCAAGTTTTTGTAGGGGAAGAAGAGAAACCGATGTTATAGCAACAACCTGATAAGCATAAACGGAAAAAAAAAAACCATATTAATGTCATTATATACATTTTTAAAGATGCATGATATGGTGTGCGATCGTGAGCATGTATAAATCATTCACAGGCACAGGCACCCATATTTTAAAAAATGTGGATTCGGGGTTTTACAATGTTGTAAAGAGTTAGAATTTATGTTTTCTTGTCTTTTAACTTATCCCTAATTTTAATATGGTTATTGGTTAGATATTCCTGATTGAAAAATATATATATATATATCCAATCCAGGATGACCATATATGTGTACTCTATATATATGTCTCTGTGAATTAGACTATTAAGTAATTAACAAGTAACTCACATTGCCCATAAGTGCGTGGGGACGAATAAAACGGTAGAGTGCATCTAAATTCCTGAAGAAAACTTCCTGAAAGGTCGTCCTTTGATTAGCATCCTCGGATTTTGATGAATAACAAACTCTTAACGTGACAGGACTGTTGAATATTAATTTACAGCTTTTATTGCTTATGGTTGAATAAAATGGACTTTGGGAACATTTCATAGATTGTCTCCTGCCTTCAACTACTGGCGATTCAAGCGTTTTATTGCAACCTGAAATGACCAAAATATATAACTTTGTCAGATAAAATACTGTAAATAAAATTATTGCTTCGTATAATCGTATGTACATGTGAAGTTTTTTCTATTTGCCATCTTCATAGTTGATTCTGATCAATTCTCCCTCTCATTGACGCTAGAAACTATCATTCCGGTAACATAAACATTCACGAAAATGACAATTGCAACAACAAGAACTTGGTTTAGATGAGACCGTAATATAATAATGATAGAGATTTCAACATTTTGATTCTAATTTATATTACAATTAATGTAATATTCATTTATTAAATAATATAATAATAATTTTATTAATTATAAAATTCATTGTTCGATAAATGAGAGACTCATGCAGTTGAGATAAAAATTGAGATCCCAATATTAGAATCGCGAAATTATTGCATAGAAGTTAGAGATGGTGCCTCGAGAGCACTGAATACCAGCCTGCCCACCATTAGCCTCCAAGCCCAATTATAGTAGCAAATATATGACTATATCAAACTGCAGATGCCTTTCACAAAACTAAAAGGGAAAAGACCACCCACATCCCTAAAATTTACTTAAATGATCACACACATCCTCTTAGTTTCATAAATGGTCACACAGACCCCCTTAATTTCATAAATGACTGTTATACCCTTTAATTATTACAACTCAAATAAATATAAATATTGTAATAAGATAAAAAATAATAAATAAATATCATATGATACAAATAAAATATTACATTAATAAAATAACTTATATTTATTATAGTAGCTTATTTAAATTCAATTATTTGGTTGTTGTAATCAAGGGTATAATAGTCAAAAAGGGGTCTGTCGGGTCTGTGTGACTATTTATGAAACTAAAGGGTGTGTGTGATCATTTAAGCAAACCATAGGGGTGTAGGTGGCTTTTTCCCAAACTAAAAAGCTAGTCTAATATTGTTATTGTTTGGGGAATAAATAAGAGAATGCCACATGTCAAGGGAAGGAGCAAGTAACAGAAGAATCGCCAAGGGGAAGCTAGCATACCCTGGGTACACCAGGGATTAAAGGGGAATTGGATTTGGCCATAGAGAGAGCATAAAAGGGCTTGAGAAACTATCCAAGAATGTTAGACACGTGAGGTGTCATTATCGCCTAAAAGAGTGATTGATTCTTTAGATGAGAATGAGAAAATCAAGAAATATCTTGCTAAAAAAAAAGACAGCAAGCTGCCACACTTGCAAAAAGCCAAAAGCAACTCACTAAAATAGTTGGAATCATTTGTCCTCACCTGACATGCCAGATATTACAGAGCAGCCTCTGCAGAGGCACACTGGATAACCTATGAGAGTCCAACATGTGCATGTACAGACAAATTGTAAAATAATGAAATAACTTGCTCTCCAAGTGTCAAAAAAGCATGAACGGTCATATGGACAAAAAGATAGAAATATCCTTGCCAAGGCAACAAAGAACGCTAATAAAAGTGCGCCCGTGGCATGGTAGCCAAGACCTAGGATACTTGATGAGGATGGTTGTGTGTCGCAAGCAGGGTAGCTTTTGGAGGGCATAACTTTGGCTACAGGCATCTGTTTTTGTGTACAATATACGTTTCGAAACTTGTGACGAGACAAACAAAAGAAAAACAAAGATATGCTGTTTTGGTCTGGGGTTAAGCTAGAAATTTCATTTCTTTCTGGGTCATTTTTAGGTTTTAAGATTTTTTCCTATTTTTCCTAATTCTTATAGGATTTTTATCTTCTCTTCTTAAATTCTTCAAGCTATTCTCCTCTATTTTGAGAGAAAATGCTTGAGTAAGAGTAGAGTAATCTTGTGTAATTAGTGAGTGAGAGATTAGGTGTATTGGGGTTCTGGGAAATGAGCCAAAATATTGCAATACTTGCAATCCTCATTTCACTAGTAAAATTATTTCTTTCTGTCTTCGCCTGCGAATGTAGACTAAAAGTCGAACCATGTAATTTCTGGTGTCTTCTTTGTGTGATTGTTCTCATTTTTTGTCCAATTTCATTTTAGTTGTGGCCTTACTTCATCCATAAATTTCATAACAGTGTATCAGAGCCTAGTTGCATTTTCTAGAGTTGGGGGGTACTGTTCACATATGCGGTTACTGTTTTTGTATACGATCACTATTCATATACATTACTATTTACATTTACAGTTAATGTTCACGTGAAAGGGTAGGAGCTGATCCTAGCAAAGGCAATTCGTGGTGAAAGCGATGGCGGCAAAATACGAAATTGAGAAGTTCAATGAAAATAATTTCTCATTGTGAAAAATGAACATAAAGGCTATTTTGAGGAAAAAAATTATTTGGCAGCAATTGAAGAAAGGCCGAAGGAGATGACTGATGACACTAAGTGGAATGAGAAGGACGGCAATGCAATTGCTGATCTACACTTGGCACTTGCAGATGAGGTGTTATCCAAAGGTGGCAAAAAGAAAAAGACAAAATGAAGGAAATATGGGATACTCTCACGAAACTATACGAGGCCAAGTCGCTGCACAACGAGATCTTCTTGAAGAGAAAACTCTATACTCTTCGAATGGCGGAAACTACATTGGTGACTGACCATATTAACACCTTAAAAACTCTATTTTCACAACTCACAACGTTACGTCACAAAATAGAGAAAAATGAACGTGCAGAGCTTCTACTACAAAGTCTACCAGACTCCTATGATCAGCTCATCATTAATTTGACGAACAATAACCTAACAGACAGTCTGGTCTTCGACGATGTTGCAGCTTCTTTCTTAAACAAAGAGAATAGGCGAAAAAACAAGGAAGACAAGCTGGCAAGTCGCAGCAAGCGGAAGAACTAACGATGATGAGATGGAGATCAATAGAACGTTGCCCCAGTGGGAGTCACAATCATGGTAGGTCAAAATCAAGAAGTAAGAAGAATGTCAAATGCTACAATTGTGGCAAGAAAGGGCACGTCAAGAAAGAGTGTTAGAATAATCAGAGGAGAAGAGATGGTAAAGATCCTGAGTCGTTAAATGCTCAAAGGTGTGTAGCAAGTACCTCAAATGATGGTGACATTTTATACAGTGAATCAGCAACTGTTGTAGAAGCCAGGAAACAGTTAAGTGACATCTGGCTTGTAGACTCAAGAGCAATATGGCATATGACCTCTCAGAGAAAATGGTTCCACACATATGAACCTATCTCAAGAGGATCTGTGTACATCGGTAATGACCATTCCTTGGAGATCGCTGGTATTGGTACTGTCAAAATAAAAATGTTTGATGGTACATTTCACACTATTCAAGAGGTACGACATGTCAAAGGCCTGAAGAAGAATCTATTGTCTTTAAGACAAATAGATAGTCTTGGGTGCAAAACCCATGTTGAGAATGGAATCATGAAGATTGTCAAAGGTGTGCTTGTATTGATGAAGGCGGAAAATAACACAGGGCTGTTTGAAATATTTGATATTCAAGTCATACCAAGTGCAGCTCAAGTTCTTACATTAATCAAGTGAGCATAAATTCTAAGTAGGAGGGGCATTTTTGGGAAATAAACTGTACTGCATGAGTTCGAATTAATTTTTGAGCCATACATCATTGGAAAGATATTTCTGTTAGCTTTCCAATGAATTTTACTAATCTAAATTTGGAGCTTTCTACAGTAAGTTATGATCAGTTAAGTCCAAGTTGTCCAGTTTTGAGTCAAGAAGAATATTTCTGGACTTGGACTGTTTTTAATGCTCTTTTGCTGTGTTTTGAGAATACCAACGTTTTATTAATGTCTAGCTTTAATGTTGGTCTTTGAAGTCAAGTCATTTGACAAGGTTTTTTTTTGTAGTAAACCTATGCTTGAAGGGTTATTCCAAGAAAGTTATTTCTGATTTAGTACTGAACTTTTGAGTTATTATCAAACTCTGTATCTCTTTGGTGGATTCTGGTGAGTATTTTAAGTCCTGTATCCTTAGTTTAACAACTTTAGGTGGTGAAGTTTTTTCTATATCCTTTTGTTGTTTGCTTTGGCGGTGAGCTTGTGATTTCTTGGGTGTGTGACTTTGTGTTTTCTCATCTATTATGTCTGGTGTCAAATTTGGTATCAGAGCTTTAGGTTCTGACATTTATGGTTCAGCGGCGTCGACGTAATGCAAGAGTTACAAAGCCTCCTATTCGTAAGAGGGAATTGGGTGATGTAGAAAGGGATGATCTTAGAAGACAAGTCGAACAGCTTCAGCAACATTTACAGCATCTTGAAGCAACTCGAGAAGCTGCTCCTAATGGTAGTTTGGAAGAAGAAGACTTAATCAATGGCAGGATAGTTTATAATCCCTTCCATCAAGAACAAAGCTCCAATCATTCGCAAAATCATAGGCGTCGCAATTCTTATCAGCCTTTTGACTTTAAGGTCAAAATACTTGAATTTGAAGGAAGAATGCAACCAGATGAGTTCGTTGATTGGCTTAATTTTGTTGAACGCATTTTTGAATACAAAGATGTGCCTGAAGATCGCAAAGTGAAACTCATTGCTATTAAAGTTAAAAAGTATACTTCTTTATGGTGGGAAAATCTTAAGAGACAAAGGGAATGAGAGGGATGGAGGAAAATTTTTACTTGGGAAAAAATGGAAAAAGAGCTTAAGAGAAAGTTTTTCCCCGATAACTATAGGTAAGATATCTACCTTAAGTTCTACAACTTCAAACAAAAGGAATTGTCAGTGGAAGATTATACAGCGGAGTTTGACAACCTAATGATGAAGTGCGATTTGGTAGCAGCAGAAGAGCAGACAATCGCACACTATCTGGTTGGTTTAAAACCTGAGATTGGTAATGTGGTCCAGCTCCAACCATATTGGACTTATACTGATGAATGCAGACTTGCTCTTAAAGTGGAAAAGCAACAAAAAGATGCTCGTGGAGGGGGCTTTCAGTTCACAGTTCTTGATGTCAATCGAAGGAGTGGCTCCGCCTCTAAGCATAATTCTAGTTCGACTTCTACTGCAAAGAAAATTACGAGGAATGATGTTGGGGAAGGATCTAAACAGCGAGCAAGTGGTTCGAATGCTAGTTCTCGTCAATATTTTAAATGCCATGGTTATAGGCACATTGCTTCTGAGTGTCTGTTGTGCAAATTTTAATGAACTCGCAAGCGCACGAATCTATTGTAGTATAGATTAATGGTGACGAGTGTCGATCCCACGAGGAGGTGGATTTTAATTTGGTGTAGGGTTAATTTTCTAATTGGGTAACTTGGATTTGTTGTGGAGATGATTTGAAATATTATAAAATTTAAATTAAAATGGCGGAATTAAATTGGAGATTAAACTATGTGAATAAAGTGCTTGGGTATTCGGATCTGCATCAACATGCACCATGGGCTTAATATTCCTTATTAGTGCCAATTAAATCATGAGGGGGATTTCCACTCCTCATGAGCCACACTCTAATAAATATGGTATCAAGCACTTATCGTGCCAGACAATAATAATCTTGCACTAGGAGAGACGGTAAGACCTGTGACAAAATCTAGACAAGATTATTACTATCTCGTCGACGAAAAGTCAAAACAGCCACATAAATTAGAGGGGCAAAGAAAGTAAATTTACCAAATTAGCCCATGGAACATGTTGAGACTTCACCTTCAACCCAAGCTTGAAAGAAAATTAGCTACTCATTATTTGAACTAGGGGTAAAGTGGGTATTATATTAAAATACGTAGAAATACAAGAAGGAGAGAGAATTTTACAAAACTAAGCTCAAAAATGGATTCAGGGGTGTCAAATTAGGTGGGGGAGCCCTCCTTTTATAGATACAATGAGTAAATCATGGCTATTGGATGAAATCAATTCGGACGCTCAGATCGCGCCACGTGGCAAGCTCGATTGCTTTGAACACATCACCAAAGGATCGTGATTCAGTGTGTCGCATGTAACTTAAGACAATTTTCGCATCCAATGACTTGCTGCCACATCATCAGTCAACGGTAAAGTCAACCAATCTTGATCAAGTGTATTGCTTCTATCGTAAGCTCATTTTTTCGGTCCAATGATACACTGCCACGTCATCGGTCAGCGCCACATCATCAGTCAATGCCACATCATTCGTCCAATCAAGTGCTGCCATGTCACCGGTCAATGACACGTCATCGGTCAATGCCACATCATCGTATGTATGTGTGAATAGTGCCGTACATGAACAGTGACGTATATGTGAACAGTACCGTATACGCGAACAGTATCGTATACATGAACAGTGACATTTTTCTTTTGATGCTCCTTCTAAGGTTGTCGACTGTCCTGAGTTCAAAAATACTGTTCGTTTTACTGTCCGATTTCTCGTTAATTGTGAAATGACCAGAATTTCCCTGAAATACATAAAATACTTAAATTATAATAACATACAAACAATTAAAGTGCAAGGGACTTAAATACATAAAAGTAGGGATGTTAGAGAGACTTGAAGTGTAACATGATGATTTTATCCTATATAAAAACACACTTTCTAGCACTCAACAGTGTCCTAATCATAGGGTGGTTGCACTTGTTAAAGAGGAAAGCGATGACAAGAATGTGGAAGACGGTCATGAGAGTCCTAGTGTCGAAAAGGATGTTGAAGATGGGAAAGTTACATATGCTGATAATGTAAACTCTCTAATTATTCAAAAGAGTTTGAGTATCGTTTGTGAAGATGGAAAAGATTTGCTGAGAAAGAATATCTTTCACAGCAGATGCACTTGTCATGGAAAGGTATGTAATGTCCGTATTGATAGTGGTAGCTTTGAGAATGTAGTAGCAACTGAAATGGTGAAGAAGTTGAAACTCAAAACGGAGTAGTATCCTCAGCCCTATAAACTTTCTTGGCTTAAAAAGGGAAATGAGATTGAGGTAAACACACTTTGCCTTATTTCATTTTCTATTGGGACTAAATATAAATATGAAGTTTGGTGTGATGTTATTCCTATGGATGCATGTCATTTGCTTTTGGGTCGTCCTTGGCAGTACGATAGAAGGGTTGTTCATGATGGTTATAAGAATACTTATACTTTCATTAAAGATGAAAGTAAAGTCATTTTGGGTACTTCAAAGGTAGAGAAAAGTTCTAAACCTATCATAGGAGTGGAAAACAATTTGCTGACTGTTTCAGATTTTAAAAAAAGAATTGGAAATGGGTAGTGATGTTTACGTTCTGGTGGTGTTTGAGGAAAATGAAGATAGTAATGAGATGCCTTTGATTATGAAGTATTTTCTTGAAGAATTATCGAATGTTGTTCCAGAAGAATTACCACATGGATTTCCTCCAATAAGGGACATTCAACATTGCATTGATCTTATTCCGAGTTCTGTACCACCAAATAAAGCGGCTTATCGAATGAATCCAAAGGAGCACGAAGAATTACAGAGGCAATTGATGAGCTTATAAAGAAAGGGTGGTTGGTGAAAGAGAGCAAAAGTCTTTATGTCGTTCCTGTCTTATTGGTACCAAAGAAAGATGGGTCTTGGCATATGTGTGTTGACAGCAGAGCAGTGAATAGGATAACGGTTGATTATCGTTTCCCTATTCCACGCCTTGAAGATCTTCTAGACCAGCTCTATGGTTCTAGAATTTTTTCTAAGATCGATCTTCGAAGTGGCTATCATCAAATCAGAATGAGACCTGGTGACGAATGGAAAACGGCCTTCAAAACGAAAGATGGACTTTATTAATGGATGGTTATGCCATTTAGTCTATTTAATGTCCTAAGCACTTTCATGCGGCTGATGAATCATGTTTTTAAGCCTCTGATTGGTAAATCTTTGTTTTGTATATTGATGACATCCTTATGCACAGCCAAGATGAAAAACAACACTTGGAGCATCTTCACTAAGTCTTCAAGATTTTGAGAAATCAAAAGCTTTATGTCAACTTAAAAAAGTGCAAGTTCTTTACTAATAGCCTTGTCTTTTTGGGCTATGTTGTATCAAAAGATGGAATTAAAATGGATCCAAGCAAGGTGGAGGCAATTTTGAGCTGGCCAATTCCTAAGTCACTATATGACATTTGAAGTTTTCATAGTCTTGCTTCTTTTTATCGACGATTTATCAGAGGGTTCAGTACAATTGTTACTCCGATAACTGAATGCTTGAAAGGAGAAGGTTTCAAATGGACCAAAGAGGCACAAGAGAGTTTTGAAATCATCAAAAGAAAAGTGACCAAAGCGCCTGTTCTTTCACTTCCAGATTTTAACAAGGTATTTGAAGTTGAGTGTAATGCCTCTAATACTAGAATTGGTGCTGTACTCAGCCAAGAAGGGAAACTAGTCGCTTTCTTTAGTGAAAATTTGAATGATTCCCGTAGAAAGTACTCAACTTATGACAAAGAATTGTATATTATTTGCCGAGCTTTGAACCATTGGAGTCAATATTTGCTTTCAAGGCCATTTATTCTTTTCTCTGACCATGAGGCACTAAAGTTAATCAATAGTTAGCAGATGCTTAGTATAAAACATGCCAGATGGGTGGAGTATCTTCAAGCTTACAATTTTACCATTAAGCATAAATCAGGTGCTCAAAATGTTGTGGCTGATGCTTTAAGTCGAAAACATTCATTGCTTTCCTCTATGCAAGTGAAAGTTGTAGGCTTTGAAATTTTAAAAGAGCTATACAAGGATGAATCTTTCTTTGGCAGAATTTGGAGAGAATGTGAGAATGGATCATATGATCAGTACCAATTACATGATGGCTTTCTTTTCAAGGGGAATCGTTTATGTGTTCCTCAGTGTTCTTTGCGGGAATCTATTATCATGGAGGCACATGGCAGTGCTGTTGGAGCTGACTTTAGAAGGGAATTTCTATTATTGCTTGCAAGGTAATTTCTATTGGCCAAAGATGGATAAAAATGTTGTGCATTATGTGCAGAGGTGTAAAATCTGTCATATTGCCAAAGCTCATGGTCAAAACACAAGCCTATACAATCCTTTACCAGTCCCTGAAGCTCTTTGGGAAGATGCTAGTCTAGACTTTGTTGTTGGGTTGCCAAGAACTCAATGAAACAAACACTCTGTCATGGTGGTGGTTGATCGATTCTTAAAATTATCTCATTTTGTTCCGTGTAACAAGACATTGGATGCCTTTCATGTAGCTGATTTGTACTTCAAGGAGATCGTGAAGCTACATGGAATTTCGAAAATCATTGTCTCTAATCGGGATTCAAAGTTTTTGAGTTACTTTTGGCGCATTCTTTGGAGGAAGTTGGGAACCACTCTTAAATTCAGCTCTTCTCATCATCCTCAAACTGATGGTCAGACTGAAGTTACGAATTGAAGCTTAGGAAATCTCTTGAGAAGTTATGTGGGCAAGAACATTCGTTAATGGGATCTTATTTTGCCTTAGATTGAATTTGCTTACAATCATTCCATACATCAAACTACTAGTTCAAGCCCCTTTGAAGTAGTTTATGGCAAGAATCCAATCAGTCCTTTGGATTTGGCTCTACTTTCGATTGATCATCAATTTAGTCGAGATGCTGAAGAACGCTCTAAAAGTATCAAGAAGATGCATGAACAGGTTCGAGACAGAATTTTGAAGCAAAATGAGAAGTATAAAAAATCTGCAGATAAGCATCGAAAACATGCTAAGCTTCAAGAAGGAGATTTGGTTTGGATTCATCTTAGAAAAGATCTTTTTCCACCTGGGAAGTATGCTAAGCTTAGACCAAGGGCTGATGGACCATTTAAAGTGTTGCAATGCATTGGTGATAATGCTTACAAGATTGAGCTACCATATGGCTATGGTGTTTTGTCAACATTCAACATATCAGACTTATCTCCTTATCATGAAGAAAATGATCAAAACTTGAGGTCAAATTTTTTTCAGCTAGGGATGTTTGAAATATTTGATATTTAAGTCATACCAAGTGCAGCTCAAGTTCTTACATTAATCAAGAGAGCATAAATTCTGTGCAGGAGAGGCATTTTTGGGAAATAAACTGTACTGCATGAGGTCGAATTAATTTTCGAGCCATACATCATTGGAAAGATATTTCTGTTAGTTTTCCAATGAATTTTACTAATCTAAATTTGGAGCTTTCTACAGTAAGTTATGATCAGTTAAGTGCAAACTGTCCAATTTTGACTCAAGAAGAATATTTTTGGACTTGGACTGTTTTTAATGCTCTTTTGCTATGTTTTGAGAATACCAATGTTTTATTAATGTCTAGCTTTAATGTTGGTCTTTGAAGTCAAGTCATTTGAAGGGTTTTTTTTTTTGTAGTAAACCTATGCTTGAAGGGTTGTTCCAAGAAAGTTATTTAAGCTTATGTAGTTGTAACCAAGAAGAATAAGACTAGGATTGGATGAACTGATTTAGTATTGAACTTTTGAGTTATTATCAAACTCTGTATATCTTTGGTGGATTCCATTGAGTGGTGAGTATTTTAAGTCCTGTATCTTTAGTTTAACAACTTAAGGTGGTGAAGTTTTTTCTGTATCTTTTTGTTGTTTACTTTGATGGTGAGCTTGTGATTTCTTCGATGTGCGACTTTGTGATTTCTCATCTATTGTGTCTGGTGTCAGAAAAGATTGGTGCTAATCTATTCATGCTCAAAGGGAAAACACTATAAGAAGCTAATGCGTGTGTCGCATCAAATAGAGAAGAGTCAGCGATGATGTGGCATCTCAAACTTGGCCACATGTCTCAACAAGGTTTGAAGATTCTCTCTGAGCGAAAATTGCTTCTAGGGCTCAAATCGGTGAACTTACCATTTTGTGAGCATTGTGTTATAAGTAAGCAACATAGATTGAAGTTTAGCAGATCTAACGCCAGAAGCAAAAACATCATAGACTTAGTTCATTATGATGTTTGGAAATCACCGGATTTATCTTAAGAAGGTGCAAAGTACTTTATCACTTTCATTGATGATTACTCAATGAGATGTTGGGTGTATCCAATCAAGAAAAAGTCAGATGCGTTTCCAGTGTTTAAGAAATTCAAAGTGCAGGTTTAACTTGAATTTGGGAAAAGGATCAAGTGCTTAATGACAGATAATGGTGGAGAGTATACAGACGGCGAGTTTCTTGCATTTTGTAAGCAAGAAGGTATTCAGAAGTAGTTCACGGTGGCATAAACTCTTCAACAAAATAAAGTGGCAGAGCGGATGAATAGAACTCTTACAGAAAGAATAAGAGCTATGTTGAGGACTGCTGGTCTACCTAACTCATTTTGGGTAGAAGCAGTCAAAATCGCCTGTTATGTGGTTAATAGGTCTCTATTAACAGCAATTGAGTTGAAGACACCGATGGAGATGTGGACTGGAAAACCAGTCGATTACTTCTATCTACATGCATTTGGATGTCCTGTATAAGTGATGTACAATGTCCAAAAAAGAACAAAGTTGGATTTGAAATCTATGAGATGTATCTTCTTGGGGTATGATGATAGAGTAAATGGGTATCTTCTGTGGGATCCCACTGCCCAAAAGATTATCATCAGTAGAGATGTTATCTTTGTAGAAGATCAATTACAAAAGAAAGATAAGGATGATAGCACTGTTAAAGACAAGTCAGAGACTGTACCAGTATATATGGAAAATAATCTGGAAAATGTATATTCTTCTAAAGCAGCACTAGAGCACGAGAAACAAGAACCAGTCGAGTCCGAGGCTCCAGAAGTTCGTCTGTCAACTAGTGAGAGACGACTGCTAAGGTGGCACTCGGAGCATGTGACGGAGATCAATGTTGCATATTGTCTTCTAACATAGGATGGAGAACCATCAACTTTCCATGAAACTTTAAAAAGCTCAGATGTTGCTTTGTGGATGACAGCAATGCAAGAAGAAATTGAAGCTCTACATAAGAACAAGACTTGGGAATTAGCACCACTACCACATGGAAGAAAAGCCATTAGAAACAAGTGGGTCTACAAAAACAAATATGATGGCAATGACCAGGTGGAGCGGTATCGTCCAAGATTGGTGGTAAAAGGTTATGCCCAAAAAGAAGGTATTGACTTCAACAATATATTTTCTCCGGTGGTTCGACTCACAATAGTCAGAGTAGTCTTGGCTATATGTGCTATGTTTGACCTACATCTAGAGTAGTTAGATGTGAAAAACGCATTTCTTCATGGAGAACTTGAAGAAGAAATTTATATACTCCAACCAGAAGGTTTTGCTGAAACAGGCAAGGAGAACTTAGTTTGCAGGTTGAACAAATCTCTATACGGTCTCAAACAGGCGTCGAGGTATTGGTATAATAGATTTGATTCCTTCATTATGAGCCTTGGATACAACAGACTTTGTTCAGACCATTGTGCTTATTACAAGAGATTTGAGGATAATGATTTCATCATTTTGCTGTTGTATGTGGATGATATGTTGGTAGCAGGCCTAAACAAAGATTGGGTCCAAGAGTTGAAGGCATAGTTGGCTAGGGAGTTTGAAATGAAGGACTTGGGACCGGCAAGCAAGATTTTAGGGATGCAAATTCACCGAGACAGAAATAACAGGAAGAGTTGGCTTTCTCAAAAATTACTTGAAGAAAATCCTGTGGCGCTTCAACATGCAAGATTGTAAGCCAATTTCTACCCCACTTCCTGTTAATTTCAAGATCCTGAAGTATGTGTCCTAGCAATGAAGCAGAGAGAAAGGAGATGTCTCGAGTACCGTATGCATCAGTAGTGGAAAGTTTGATGTTCGCTATGATTTGTATAAGATTAGAAATTGCACAAGCAATGGGAGCGATTAGTAGATATATGGCGAATCTTGGTGGAGAGCAATGGAAAACAATTAAGAGAATTCTAAGATATATCAGAGGAATCTCAGGTGTTGCATTATGTTATGGAGGATCAGAATTTACTGTCAAGGGCTATGTGGATTCAGATTTTACAGGAGACCTTGATAAAAGGAAATCCACTACGGGCTATGGGTTTACACTTGCGGGAGGAGCTGTAAGCTAGGTTTCGAAACTGCAGACTGTTGTGACTTTATCTACAACAGAAGCAGAATACATGGCAGCTACGCAAGCTTACAATGAAGCTATTTCGATACAAAGGTTAATGGAGGAGCTCGGGCACAAACAAGAGAAAATTCCAAAGAGCCAGACAGACAGGTCGAGCGCCTTGCACAATGTAAGGAATCCAGGCTTTCATTCCAGAACAAAGCACATAGGGGTACAATATCACATTGTTCGAGAAGTAGTGGAAGACCGAAGTGTATATTTGCAGAAAATCTATACCAAGGAGAACCTAACAGATGTTTTGACCAGGTCAATCAATGTTGACAAGTTTGTATGGAGCAGATCCTCATGTGGCCTAGCAGAGACGCAAGTAATATGATTGTTCTCATTTTTTGTTCAGTTTCATTTTAGTTGTGGCCCTGCTTCACCCATAAATTTCATAACACCCCTTTCTTGTTGATCATGCCCGGTTCGACCCGGTTCAGTATCCTTACCAGTACCAGGATCATCAATACCGCCAGTATAATCAGTACCACCCGTCAAGCTCAGCAACCTCTGATGTGGCTGCAGCTTCTCCTACTAATGGTCCTTATTATCATAGCTTTGCTGCTGGGTCTGCTGCCCCCGATGCCTCCCCCTTTACTCAGTCTGATGATGACTATGCTGAAAAAGTGAAAGTTGATCTCAATCTCCGTTTATAAATTAAACGCCTTTTTATCTTTATTTTTCATTCCTTTTCCGATTCTTTTAGGTTAATGTTTTTGTTTAGTTTTTGGGTCATTTAAGTTAGGTTAAAATGCTTTACTTTTAATGGGTCTTGAGTTTCTTGAACTGAGATATTGAAAGTGAAAATGGAGATTAAAGGTGTCCTTTTTTATGGTTACATACACTGCGGTGTACGGACGGTTCTATATACTTCTTGTTTGAGACTGAAAAGATAAATGGAGAAGTGGTACTTTTACATGATAGCTTAATCACCTACAATCAATGGGTTAGTTTATTTTAATGTTTTTTTTTTTGTGTTCTTTTTGGTATTGGTTTTGATTTGTTTAAGATGTTTATAACTTCATCGATCCTACATTGCATGTGTTGATGCTGATGTTGTGATGCATGTTTATCTTCTCTCTCTTTATTATCCTTAGCATGCAATTACTCTCAGATTCTTTAGTCATGAATATGTCCCTAAAACGATGAGATTTTTATTCATTCTGGACCATCTGATTCTTAGTTTTATGTATATATCATATGGCTTCAATGTCGTGTTGGAGAGATAAGAATCAGAAAAGGGAAGGACAGTTTAGGAAAAGCCTAGTTAACATACTTAGTACAGACCTACCTATGGCTAGCGTTGCTTTAGCTATTGTAGGTTAGGTGTTCGCTTCAGATATTCTCTGATTTGTTAGTCATACATATCATTGGCCAGTAGTTGTTTTGTATTTTTTTTTTCCCAGGGCATGAAATGGTAGCCATAAGATTAATCTGATCTGATGGCTGTACGTGCATGATCATTCTTTCCATTTTGCACTAGCTAGGTCTTCTGCGATATATATTTTGAACGGTTATGATCGATGCTGATAAAGCTCAATCATCAGTTGATTGATTATAAGTTGTTGTGAGAATTCACTGATGATGAGAATAATCGATTTCGTCAGACTAACCGGAACTGGAGAGTTGCCATATACACGCCAGCTGACTTAATAAAGCTAATGGCCTGATTGTTTTTGTTGTATTATCATCAGTTTAAAGCTTAGAGTGGCATTCAGCTGCGATTTTGGAATTTTTTTAAAGTTGGCAAAACTCACACACATCGTTAATATTTGAAACGAATAAGCATGTACGTTCCAAAAAATTTAGTACACGTGATTCTATATAGTATCTCAATTCTCATGATGAATCAATGTAACCATCAATATTGTATGTGTACTAGCTAGATAAATTATCCTTGTTTTATTAATGCATGTCAATATGTTTATATTGGAATCTTAATTGAAAAATTGAAATGAAAAAGTATCTCAATTCCTCCTCATCATGAATGGACAAAATTTTATGATTTCGTCCTCAAAAAATTATACTAATAAATCTCGGGAAAACTGTTGCTACAATGAAAATAATCGGAATGTGTTCTACTGTTCCCCAAAAAAAAAATAAACAATGAATCTAATATTACCTCAATCAAGTGTTGATAAGCGTAAAAAATTAAAATACAAAGTTTTTATCACAAATGAGCTGACACTTGACATGTCATTTATACATAGATGCTGTGAAATTATTTCGTTAATAACGTTATAAAACATCCACTATTACTAAATATGCAATTGATAATTTTATATTACACCTTTGTAAACATATCATAATTCTAATTTTTTCCCATACATGGGTCCTACTCTTTTTTTTTTTTAAATGTTAACATTTAGATCAGTGTATATATATATATATATATATATATATATATATTTTAAATTATCAATTGCATCTCTAAAACCCTTCATATTTTTTAACAAACACATCACACATTAAAGTGACAACTCTCCATCATTAGTGTACAATATCAAATTGAAGAGTAGTGAAGCTCCGATTCTTCCAATTTCATCACACAATATGAAGAGATCATTATTTGCAATCTTGCTTCTTATTCTTACAATTTCTTTTACACAAGCTTCAGCTAGAGTTTTAGCTAGGCGTGTTGAAAGTAATGGGGCAGCGGCTGCTGCAAAACAAAAATTCTTCGGATTATTTTGGCCTCGTTTTGGAGGACTGCGTCCACTACCATCTGCAGGCTGCGTGCCGCCTCCTCTTCCAGCTACACATCAATGGCAATGTCAATTCCCACGGATGATTCCCCATTGGCTACCTTCACTCCCACCACTGCCTTCCCATCATTGAATTCAATTCATGAAGCTTTAGCAGCAGCATCTCCTTTTGCCTTTTCTCTTTGATAATAAATGGCCTGATAGGTTTTGTTGTATTATTATTAGTTTAAAGCTTAGAGTGGCATTCAGCTGCGATTTTGGAATTTTTTAAAAGTTGGCAAAACTCATACACATTAGTATTTGAAACGAATAGGCATGTATGTTCCAAAAAATTTAGTACACGTGATTCTATATAGTATCTCAATTCTCATGATGAATCAATGTAACCATCAATATTGTACATGTACTAGCTGGATAAATTATCCTTGTAAGCATTAGTCACCGTGAAACAGTTAGAATTGTTTTATTTTCATTTTTATTTTATTAATGCATGTCATGAGTGCAATAATAAATTGGATTCTCAATATGTTTATATTGAGATGATCATCAAAAATTTGTGCTGTATGTGTAACGTACAATCGAACACTTCCTCATATTCTCCGTCTTCTTTATAATTGGTGTTCTGATGATTGTATCTGTCAAAAAAAAAAAAATCCTGGGTTTTCTCTGATTTATTATTTTCTTTAAATTTTCGTGGGTTATATTTGTTTTTTTTAAATTTCTTGTCTTGTACAGTAACCGGCTGCTTTTCAAAATATTGTATTGATTAATGTTATTTAATATTTTTTAATTCAGTTATAAATGTGTTCAATTTTTAGTGCAATCAATTTCCTAAATTAGACAACTAATTATGTATTATTGTTTTCCTTCTTTTTTTTAATCAGGTCCATGCTTTGATATTGTGGGCAACAATGAATTCTATGAATCTCATTGCTTGCTGGTACGGAGGTCAAATATTTGTGCCACACGTCATCGCTGGATGGTTAATAGGAGATTGGGTTTAAGCACGCAATCTTGTGAAGAAGTTGTATTCGAAATGTGGATGCCTTTTGTGGATACATAGTACTAGGTTTGATCGTTAAGTAGGGTTTCACATTTCACAGAATTACTTATATTAACAATTGTTCCAGCATTTACAGGACAGGCTGGATTTCTCATTTCTCTAGCAGTGCTATTAAGATTGGGAAGCTCATGTTAGATGTGTTCTATAGGCAGGCAGAATAGATAGATAAGAGGATGAGCTGAAAATAGTAAGTTAGATAAAAGTAGAAAATTAAAATATACATCAAAGGAGGATAAAGAGAGAAGGTAAAATAACTTAAAAGAGTTTAGAGATGGGTTTGCCGCAAGTTTCCTCTGGCGATAGTGCTGAGGAAGTTGCAGCAACATCGTTGGGCTCATTTTTGCAAAGTCCCCCACGACTTGCTGCTGTGAGCGCCTGTGATTTGGATGGAATGCATGGAGAAAGTATGAGCCAAACAGCTGTGGATACCCCGTAATTCCAGAGGAAAGCCTCATTGGAAACTTCCAAGTTTTCTGATGGATCATTTAAATCTGGAGGGTCAAATAATGCTACTTCCAGTGTACGTGGTTTTAAGATTACATCTGCTGATAAAGTTGGTCTGTTTACTCCTAGAAGTGGATGGAATACTCCGAATCCTGTTTCTAGGATAGTTGGTTTTCAATCTCGTGGAACAAGTTCTCTAGGTAAGGAACTTGAGGGTGTTTCGGCTGATGATGTTCATTCATCTTCTGTCGATGGTGTCACAGCTAATGGAAATGAGTGCGGCGGGTCATTAGTCAGAAAGCGATTGTTATCACCTCTAAAGAGAAAGCAAATGAATTCCCCTGGACATTGGCTTTAGTAATTCTCAAATGAATTCCCCTGCCAGGACTAATAGTTCTAGTGTCCCAATGTCACAAGATTATAAGAAAGCAAATGTTGGAAGCAAAATCCAATTCACAACATCATCCAGGTCCGAATCCAGTTGCTTGGAACAGAAGATTGTCCCGTATGATAACAGTAGAACTTCATCCATTTTTTTAACCGATGGCCCTTTGCTGGAAAACAATGACGAAGACTCTCACAATAATTTTTTGTTTATGCCTGGACTTGATCAATTCAATGAATAAAGTAAGGTAATATCACGTTGTGGACTGGCACCCATATCTCCTCAAAAGGCTATCTCACCTTGTCTTTCCTTGTCAGCCCTTGGTCCAAAATTTTCTGAGAGAATAGAAACTGTGCCAGGACGCAGGAAGCTTAAGAAAGAGAAAGGAGATCGTTATTCCACCTTAAAGAATTTGGAAGAATCTATAAATGATTCTGACTCTGGCATTATCTTTGCAACTGAAGAAGCTGAGTTCACGGTTGGAAGAAGATCATTTGAAGATGTTCACAAAGAGTTTCGTCCATCTTCTTTAAAAAGCACAGCTGGCTAAAGTTGGCGCATTTGCTTCAAGAATCACCACCCACATCCCAATGCTTTAGATTTGTTAGAAGTTTGAGTGGACTTTCAGCTAGACGGTCCTTGGTTGGTTCATTTGAGAAGTCCCTATTGTCTGGACAGTTGATTTCTGGAAAGTCCAGTCAGGTTAGTACTTTTGTTCTGTTATAGGACATGAGAGAATTGGTAATTATTCTTCACTAATGTCTGATGCAATTATACTGCTTGTTTTTGGCATCTATGTGTGTAGAGAATTGATGGTTTCCTTGCTGTACTTAGCATTACTGGGGGAAACTTCTCACCACAATCACAGAAGCTTCCATTTTCTGTTACTAGTGTGGATGGGGATTGCTATTTACTCTATTATGCATCCATAGATCTTGCAAGAAATTCATCAAACAAGTGCAGAACCCAAAAATTACAAAGAGGTCTTGGGAATGATGATTCACAAACTGTTAAAAGCTGCTTCCGCGTTCCTATGAAAGGACGAATACAACTGGTATGTAAATCTCTTTACCGAAAAATTGCTGGTTCTTAGTGCCTAAGACAAAATGTATAGAGTTTAATTTATTTACAAAACTGGATAGTGTTTCTTTTATTTCCAATATCAAATAAAAGAGATTCCATTAGTGGCAATTAGAATCTCCAGCTAGCTTATAGATTTTGCTTAATTTATACCATTTTGGCTATGGAATGATAATGATCTTTGTTTGTTGGTTGTTCACATCCATTATATGGGACCTTGATGAGCCCAAGTTCAAGTTGACAAGATTTTCCCTGCATTAAAATCATTTGCTTTGGGAGTTTTGGTTATCTTATTTGTCCATATGTGTTTTTATATTGATTGCTTGGACTGATTTAATTTATATATCAAACCAGCGTACCGTGTATGTACCATGGGAAGGATCTTTAGTTTTTGCTATGTTATATCATCCGTTTGACTGGGAAGTCATTCATATGGAAACAATTCTAATCCTATAGTTTTCTCTCATACATTCATGCTTGAAAAGTAACATGCATGAACTCTTGGAAGGGAGTTCTATTTATAGATGTTGGTTTTAAGGATTCGGGAATCTACGTGTTTATAGGTTTTTAATGGTTTCTTTTAAAGATTATGACATATTTATTTACTTTCAAAATGATTTGCTATGTGCAGGTTCTCAGCAACCCAGAAAAAACACCTGTTCACACATACCTGTGCAATTATGATTTGGGTAACATGCCAGCTGGTACTAAAGTAAGATTCAATAGAACCTGCTTTTTGTCTTCATTAAATTATAGTTTGGTCTCTGATAGAACAAGTGCTCTGGCTATATTGAAAAGGAAATTTTCCTTTTAGCGAACTGTTGATTTGAAATAAGCAATTAGTAGAGAGCACTATCCTTGTCTTAGATTGCAATGTCGGTGATGTTAACGTTAATGTAGAAATGGTCATGGTTAGTCCTAGTCTTTTGCAGTAAGTTGAGTCCAAGGCAATAACATTGTTGTAAGTGGTTCCTTGTGTTTAGCGAGTCCACGATTTGGTGTATTTTTGTTTTGTTAGTTGTGGGGCTGTTAGTTGCGTTAGTGACTCCTTACTACCAGGAGTTTGTTATGTTTGGCTCTATATAATTGTTTGTTCTCATTCAATAAATAATTAATTCAACTTATATAGCATTATCTATCTTCTGAGTTATCAGATTCTATCTTTAATTTCCTCTCATCCTAACAGGTGTAGAGAAGTTTGTTTCCTTAGTGTCTTTTACCTTCTTTATTTTCAACATCTGGTATCAGAGACAGGTTCCACCAATGGCCAACAATAACAGTCTTGTTCCGTCGCAGCCTACTCTTCCACTGTTTCAGGGCATTGCTTATGATGTCTGGAGTACAAAAATGCGGACGTTGTTTATCTCTCAAGATTTATGGGAGCTGGTGGACAGGGGTTACACAGAAAAAGGTGTTTGAGCAGAGATGCTTAAGGACACTCGGAAGAAAGATGCCAAAGCTTTGTTCTTCATTCAGCAAGCTATAGCTGAAGCTATTTTTTCCAGAATTTCTTCGGCGACAAAATCAAAGGAAGCCTGGGATGCACTGAAAAATGGGTATCAAGGTAATGCTAAGGTAGTTACTGTCAAACTTCAAACTCTTCGTCGAAAGTTTGAAACTTCTTTTATGAAAGATACTGAGACATTGCATGATTATTTCTGTAATTTGATGGAAGTTGTAAATCAAATTCGAAAATTTGGTGAGCCTTTAACTGATGAAAAAGTTGTTGAAAAGATCTGAAGAAGTTTGCCCAGGAAATTTGATCATGTGGTGGCAGCAATTGAAGAATCCAAAGATTTAAAAATGCTGACTGTTGATGAGTTGCTTGGCTCACTTTTGTCCCATGAAGAGCGGATGAAAAGGTACGATGATCAGCCTGTTGAGAATGCTTTTCTGTCCAAAGAAAAATCAAATGGCTCTCGGGAGTTTGGCAAGAAAGGGCGCGCAAGTCATTTTTCTCATGATAAAAAAAGTGAAAAAAATGGTAAAGATAGTGAGCGTAGCAGTCCAAAACAGAGTGAGGCTGGTGATAAAGGTGAAGGTCAAAAGCGTAAGCCTCAATGTTTTTACTGTAAGAAATTTGGCCATATTGAAAGATTTTGTAGGCTGAAAGAAAAACATGCAAAATTTGCTGAAGAGAAAGAAAAAGATAAAGAAGATGAAAAACTATTTTTTGCTTGTTATTTTGCTAAAGAATGTACTCACGATGTTTGGTACATTGATAGTGGGTGTAGTAATCACATGTCAGCTAACTTGGAGGCTTTTATCAGCTTGGATCAATCGGCAAGCATTCAAGTTAAAATGGGTGATGGAACAATTCGAGAAGCACATGGGAAAGGCACTGTTGTGGTAAAATCGTCTGGAATGGGCTGCATAATTAATGTTTTGTATGTGCCTGAACTAGAAACAAATTTATTGAGTGTGGGTCAATTTCTATTAGAAGGATATTCTGTTGTTTTTGAAGATAAGGCTTGTTTTGTGTTCCAAGATAGCACTAAAAGACACTTGCTGATGAAAGTTCCCATGGCCCAAAACAAAATTTTTCCACTTACCCTGGATTCTGACATGCATGCACTTCTTTACTTGAAGAAAATTGGGTGTGGCACCATAGATATGGGCATTTGAATTTTAGAAGCTTGGAGGCTTTGTCTAAACTCAATTTGGTGGATGGATTGCCGTCACTGAAGTATACAGGAGAAATGTGTGAAAGTTGTGTTTATGGGAAGCAACACCGAAATTCTTTTCCAAAGGGGATGGCAAGGAGAGCTACGAAGTCCATTGAGCTTGTGCATGCGGATGTTTGTGGACCCATGCGGGTTGCTTCTCTTAATAATAACTTATATTTTATTGTCTTTGTTGATGATTTTAGCAGGATGACATGGGTTTACTTTGCCAAAGAAAAATCAGATGCTTTTTCAATTTTCAAGAAGTTCAAGAATGAAGCTGAAAGACAGAGTGGAAACACTTTGAAGATCTTGCGGACAGATTGTGGTGGTGAGTTCGTGTCCAAGGAATTTGACAGATTCTGTGAGGAATTTGGCATTCGAAGGCAACTTACTACTAGCTATACGCCTCAGCAAAACGGCGTAGCAGAGAGGAAAAATCGGAGCCTGGTGGAAATAGCCAAAAGCATGCTCATAGCGAAAGGCTTGCCAAGATGTTTTTGGGCTGAAGCTATTCACACTGCAGCCTACATTCTGAATCGGAGTCCCACATCTGCTGTACACAACCAAACTCCTTTTGAAGCTTGGCATGGGTGGAAGCCAAAGGTAACTCATTTCAAGGTTTTTGGTTGTATTGCCTATGTTTATGTTCCTTCTCAAAAGAGACATAAACTTGAAGATAATAGTGTGAAATGCATATTTGTGGGCTATAGCATTGAGACTAAAGGTTAACGATTTTATAATCCTCTTACCAAGCAATTAATTGTTAGTCGTGATGTTGTTTGGAGTGAGTCAACTGCTTGGAATTGGAAAGAGTTGCAGCAATGTCCAGGTGTACTTATTGAAGATGAGCTACTGGAGGATGAAGATTCACATGATGATGATGCAAGGCAATTAACTCCAAGAGACAGCCCACTGACACCACCAAATTCTCCACCTTCCTCTCCCGAACTGCCACCTGGGAAAGTGAAGTCTTTGGTGGAGATTCATGAGCAAGCTGCAAGATGCAACTTTTCTCAAATCAGTGAGCCAATTGTGTTTCAAGATGCCGTAAAATGCAAAGAATGGTGCCAAGCCATGAATGATGAAATTAAAGCTCTGGAAAGAAATCACACATGGGAGCTTATTGATTTACCGGAGGGAAAAGAAGTTGTTGGGTTGAAATGGATCTATAAGGTTAAATATAGATCTGATGGTTCAATCCAAAAACATAAGGCGAGGTTGGTTGCCAAGGGATACATGCAGCGTGAAGGTATCGATTTCGACAAAACTTTTACTCCAGTTGTTAGATTTGATACAATTCGAACTGTGTTGGCTATTTTTGCTCATCACAAATGGAATGTATATCAATTTAATGTTAAATCAGCCTTTTTGAATGGTATTTTGGAGGAAGAAGTTTATGTGCAGCAGCCCCAAGGCTATGAAATTTTAGGTGAAGAAAATAAGGTGTACCGGTTAAAGAAAGCACTATATGGCTTGAAGCAAGCGCCGCGTGCATGGTACGATCGAATTAATGGGCATTTCAAGCAACGTGGTTTCCATAGGAGTGAAAATGAACCTACATTGTATGTCAAAACAAGAGGTATGGATGAGATTCTTATTGTATGCCTTTATGTTGATGATCTTATCTATACTGGTAATAGTGTTGGATTAATTGAAGAATTCAAATCAAGCATGGTTAATGAATTTGAGATGACTGATCTTGGCTTGATGAGTTATTTTCTTGGGCTGGAGGTGAAGCAGCATGATGGGATTTTTATTTCTCAAGAAAAATATGTAAATGATTTACTTGAGAAATTTAACATGAAAGATTGCAATCCAGTAAAAACTCCTATGAACACCAATAAAAAATTCAGCTTGGATGATGGGGAAGAAAAGATTGATGCTCGGGGTTATCGAAGTTTGATTGGGAGCTTATTGTATCTGACAAATAGCCGGCCCGATATTATGCATGCTACATGTCTTTTGTCAAGGTTCATGAAGAGTCCAAGTAAAGTTCATTATGGGGCTGCTAAAAGAGTGTTGCGTTACATGAAGGGGACTAGCAAATATGGAATTTGGTACACTAATGTTGAGGATTTTCGGTTAAGTGGTTTTTCAGATAGTGATTGGGCAGGTTCAATTGATGATCGTAGAAGCACTACAGGCTACACTTTCAACCTCGGCTCAGGTGCTATCTCTTGGTGCTCCAAAAAGCAACCATCTACTGCATTGTCCTCGTCGGAAGCTGAGTATATGGCGGCAACTTCAGCAGCGTGTCAAGCAATTTAGTTAAGGAGAATTTTAGAAGACATGAAGCAACATCAAAGAGAGGCAACAATTATTTATTGTGATAATCAGTCCACAATTGCCATGACTAAAAACTTTATGTTTCATAGCCGCACAAGACATATAGAGACAAGGCATCACTTCATCAGAGAGTTGGTGGAAAATGGAAGCATCAAGATGTCCTATTGCAGAACTAATGAGCAGCTAGCTGATATATTTACAAAGCCTTTGTCTTTTGAGAAGTTCCTTAATTTCAGGGATAATTTGGGAGTTGTTAGATTTCTACATTAAGGGGGAGTGTTAACGTTAATGTAGAAATGGTCATGGTTAGTCCTAGTCTTTTGCAGTAAGTTGAGTCCAAGGCAATAACATTGTTGTAAGTAGTTCCTTGTGTTTAGGGAGTCCACGATTTGGTGTATTTTTGTTTTGTTAGTTGTGGGGCTGTTAGTTGCGTTAGTGACTCCTTACTACCAGGAGTTTGTTATGTTTGGCTCTATATAATTGTTTGTTCTCATTCAATAAATAATTAATTCAACTTATATAGCATTATCTATCTTCTGAGTTGTCAGATTCTATCTTTAATTTCCTCTCATCCTAACAGGTGTAGAGAAGTTTGTTTCCTTAGTGTCTTTTACCTTCTTTATTTTCAACAGGTGACACCTTCCTCTGCTTCTGGATGTCGTTCGAAAGTTGATGAACTAAATTGTTTAGCATTGTTGAATTGGAATATTACATAAAATTGATTTTTTTCCGGCAAGCAACACTTATTTAATGTCAGAGGTAATAAACTTGACTGGAATTTGGTCATTTCAGGAAGCTCAAATTTATTGAATTTGTTCCTATTATGTCTGTTGTGCTAGTATTCGTTTTGATTGTGAACATTCAAGAATGTTATTATCGTAAGTCACACAGAAAATAGTCATATCTTAAAGCATATCTCCCTTACTGATTTTTGTTTTTGTTTCATGTGTATTATTTCCTATTTTTTGTGCTACTATTTCTCTCTCTAGTGTCTTTTCATTGTATGCAGTTATGTATCTTCATATCGTGTGGACTTTTAATCTTATTGTATCTAATTATGTCCGTTCTTTCTTTCTTCCCACCACAACCCCCCCCCCCCCCCCCCCCCCCCCCCCAAAACCCGTCATCATGCTTCACTGCAGTTCAAATCAAATTAGACATTCTTGCGACAGAAGGTTACTCTAGCCTCTTCTGGCCCGAGATCTACAGAGTTGAAACAAGGAAAGATAGGTTTGGAAACTAAAGTCAGAGAAAAGGCAACTCCAGTCCAACAGAAAAGCCACCCTGTTAAGTTCAGTAGATTGTTAAATTCAGATGGAGTTGACATGGTGCATGCTATGCATTCTACTGACCAGAATACTGACGTTAATTAAAGAAATTGAAGGTTCTGATCTTGTGGATTCAGTAGATAGAAGTAAGTCATTCACTCAGTCCCAAAATGTGGCAAATATTCGTTCCTGTATGCTTGAGAATGGGTACGATAATGGAGATTGGCCATGGCCAAAGACTGATCATAAGGAGACCGACTGCGTGGACACGTCATGAAACTTGCAAGAGGCTAGCTAATGGTTGTTCTAAGGTTAACGAGAGTAATTCTGGAGCTGGTGCTTTGCGCTATGCTCTTCATCTTCGTTTTCTATGCCCTTCTCCTAAGAAAAAGTCGCATTCGGTTCAGAGATGTAAATCTGATCCTTTGTCTGTACCACAAAATACAAGTCTAGACAAGGACGGGAGCGAAGGTTCTATTTATACAATGATTTGAGGGCTGTGTTTCCTCAACGCCATTCAGATGCTGATAAGGGCAAGGTATGTGATCTTGATTTCATCTGTTTTTTGGCTTTACTATGCGCTCTTCTTAAGTTCTGTTATTTTCATTTTGCACATTTGTATGGTGTTTAAGCTGATTGGTTGTTTGGTCATACGAAATCTTGGATAGAGTATCCTTAATCGCCTCCAGATATTAATAGAAAATGAGACTACCGAAGTAATTATTTGTTGGCTGAATGATCTGGTAATGCCTCGTCTTTGCACTCCTTATCCCTGAAGTAAAAATATTTCTTTATCGATTCTAGACTTCTTGTGAGCCTTACCCAGTTGATGCTGCCTGCATATGTATAAATCGATCACTTTTCGATGACTCTTTTATCATGATAATGTAGACCAAAGAATTTTTTTATTTGGTGTCCTCATAATACTTGAAGATAATTGATGTTTTCTTGTCTGATGGCAGTTGAATGTAGAATACCATTTCCCAGAAGATCCGAGATACTTCAACATTGGCAACTGAAATGCCTAGATTTACCTTTCACCATGTCATCGTTTTCCTGTATTGATTCTGTACATAATAAACACTACATGCTGTTTTTCCGGCCATCTCATCTCTTAATGGCGCTAACCCCGATCAACCTGTACAGATTTCTTTTTTTCTAATAATTTGATGGGTTAATGTATACATTTCACTTTGGTCTAATAATGTTCAATTTGTTGATCTCTGGAAAGTTTCATCACCGACACTTGCGTTTGCTTCTTGCGAGTGTTATCACGTAGGCGAAAACGATTCCTGCTGCCGGTTAGTTAAATTCGATTTAAAAGGTTGCACTTAACAGAAGACCGAATGCAAGCTGAAGTAGTCCGATTCTATTTGATAGGCTGGCTAATGGTATTAAAAAATAAACAAGGGAATTTCGTGTGCGGACGGTGAACGTTTCATTTCTACTTTTAGTGATTCAATTTCATACACTACGCAAAATTACCATAAGAAACTTCATAAATCTAGAAAAAGAAAATAGAAAATTAAAGTGGATTTCAGACAGTATTTTGGAATTGGGGAGCTATTATAAAGAATGTGGAGAAGGTAGTCGATGCTCTTGAAGCATTGCTATTTATTTATGGGAAATTATCATTCCACCATCTTTTTTTTGGTCATATGTACATCTAACTACCACAAAATTTTAACATATATTTTGCACCACCTTTGTTTTTAATATTATATCAAGCAACCACTTTGATACTAAAAATAATCGTTTTACCCTTAAATGAATTAAAAGACTATTTTACTTTACAAAATTTTGAAAGATAAAAATTTATAATTACAAGAATACCCCTAAATTTAATAAAACAAATAAATCACAAAATCTAAGATGTTAATTTTTTATAATTATAATTTATTTAAAAATTATCATATTAAATTTTTAATTTTTTTATAATTATAATTTCATTTAATTCTTGTAATTAAATTAAGCATAGGGAAGTTTACAAAAATTAACATGCAGAGAAAAGCTCCCTATAATTATTATAAACTTTTCTATAATTAAATGAAATTATAATTACAAAAAATTAACATCATATTTTTAAATGAAATTATAATTATAAAAAGTTAACATCTTTGGATTTTGAGATTTATTTGTTTTATTTAATTTAAGGGTAATCTTGTAATTATAATTGTTTTATTTTTTAAAATTTTGTAGAATAAATATCTTTTAATTTATTTAGGGATAAAATAGTCATTTTATAGTGTGAAAATGGTTGATTGATACAAGTTTAGAAACAAGGTGGTGCAAAGAACATTTCAAAATTTTGCGGTGGTTAGATGTACATATGAAGAAAGAAAGGTGGTGCAGTGATAATTTCCCTTTATTCATTTAGTCCTATTAGGTGAGTATGTATATTGTTATGATTGGTTGAAGGCACATATGGTAAGAAATAAATAGAAAATGATCAGAGTGCTCAGGACTCAACAATATTGAAGACTTTTCTCATGTATCTCATTAAACATCCCAAATTTTCGTCCTAAAAAATAATCCTAAATAACGTGGCATTTATTAATTAGTTAATGTGGCATTTAATAATTGGTTGATGAGATGATATAATTAATTCATTTGTAAAAAAATTATAAATGAATGACACATTATTTAGAATAGAATCATTACTCCTCGAAAGTAGTGTTACAAATCTCAAAATTTCTGTATTAAATTTATAATTAAAAAAAAGTTCAAAAACACTAATAGTGGAGAACTCATTATACCGACGTATGTAATAATAAGACGTAATTGCAAGGAAGTACTATGGCTTGTTTCGAAAGGATGAAAAATTAGAAATCAACCTCTGATGTAAAAAGAGTGAGCAGCAAAAATCTCATTGATACAAAGGGTTTATCTTTGTTTGGTGCGAGAATTTCACCAAGCCATGTGTCACAAAAATTGGCTCCTTCTCGATTGAATTAGAATTGGGCTTGAATAAAGATCCGCAGTCCTTCTGATTTTGTTTTTTGGTTCGGGGAATAAGGTCTAAAAGCTTATTCAAGCGTTGATATGACCCAAATAAGCTTTTGTTGCAACTTTGACTTTGGCTTGAATAGCTACCAATGCTAATATGTATGAAAATGCACACCATGAAAGTTCTTAGGAAAGAATGAAGGGGTCATAATAATCTCACTTAAAACCCAGACTCCTTAGACTTTTATCGCCTTGGTGACAGAACTTTGCTAGACATGTACAAAATCATACAATTACTCCACTCTCACCTTCAAGCGCTTTTGCTGCGAATAGTAGTGTGAATAGTGCCGTATACATGAATAATATCATATACGTGAACAACATCTCTACTCCAAGTAACCACAATCAATGGCTCTGATATCACCGTTGGCGAGTTGATGAGTGAAGTAGATACACCACTAAAACACACAAATAAATATCACACAGGAAACACAAAAAATTTTAGTAGTTCGACTTTTAGCCTATGTCCACGGGAGAATATGGAGAGAAATATTTTACTACATATGTAAAGCTACAAGTATTGTAATATTTCATCTCACAACCAAAAATCCAATACACTCAAATTCTTAAATCACTAAGAATTTTTAAACTTTCAAAACTCTCTTAATTCTTGATTTCTTCACTTTCCAAGTGATTTTTCTCACACTTTCTTCATGATTTCTCCATGCCATCAACTCATCTATTTATAGGTAAGCCATGCCTAAAATATCAAAAATGGTGGGCATTAAAATAATAATTTATTTGATTTAAAATAAATTATTTTGATTTATCAAAAATGGTGGGCATTAAAATAATAATTTATTTGATTTATCAAAATTGGTGGACTTTAAAATAATAATTTATTTGTTGAAACTGATTTATTTTAATAAAATAATTGATTTTGTAATAATTTATTTGATTTAAAAATAAATTATTTTGATTTATCAAAATTGGTGGGTTTTAAAATAATAATTTACTTGTTAATCAATATCAGTAAAATAATTGGTTTTGTAAAAAAAAATCAGTTGGTAATATTTTATTGCCACTATTTTACTGTTTTTAATCTGTAAAAAAAGATATTGCTGTTGAATATCTCAAACAGCTAGCTTGGATAAACTCTGCGTTTTCCTCACATATTTTCATCAGGCAATGCCCTGCACGAACTTTGAGGATCATATAACGTATCATGTGCCTGAGCTATATGGACTTAATTGGGTCATTGGGCCTAATATCGATTTTTAGGTAGTAACAATCTTTTAGTATTAAGAAAATCGAGAAAACACTACCAGTTATACTAGAGTGCATGTACTTTATTCAATCGTTGAACAAATATGTACATGCTCGCGGTAACATACATAAATTTGCCATATATAAATGACATTAATTTTGTCTATGGTAGTAGATCTCTGAACAATAGTATAGATTTGTAAGTCATATATAACAACCTATTTGACATCAATCACAACAACCTTATTATCGTTTTAATACAACAGAACTCAATAATTGCTGTAAGCTGGTAACAAAGTTATCTCATAATCGTACACATAGAAGAAGGATGTGCTCAGCAAAGAGTAACTGCAAATGCAAGCAAAAACATAAAAGTCAGTCCAGAATTAAATAAAATTCTAAAACTTTCTTGGATTTGAATAATTAATAATATTCAAACTACACATCAAAGTAGAACCACTTACCTTCCAAATGAACTTGTAAAAAGAAAGTGATGCTGCTTGACTGGAGAGATCAACATTTCGAGCTCGTTGCAACAACAGAAAAGCAAGTATGCTGTGGCCAATAATCTACAAGGAACAAAAAAATTCACATTATTAGGGCACAAATATAAAAGGCTAATATATATATAATTCTCTAATGAAGGCATCCTCGCTCTGTTAAAGTGAGAATACTACTAACAAACAAAAAAGCATAGATTTTAAAGTGAGAATGTTACTAAAAAACAAAAAAGCACAGATTTTAATGTATTAAAATCTGTAATTTTTTGTATTTTAGGGACATCCTCACTTTAAATAAAGTGCGGATGTTTTCACTAGAAATACACACGCACACAAAATGTTCCAATCTAGGATATGAGCTTTGCATGTTAAAGTCCGAGAAAACTATTAAGTCATATGATTTATTAGTATAATGATATTATGTTATTAAACTATATAACTTAATAACTTTCTCGAACTTTAATAAAGTCTAAGATTCCAGAACAAATCAATACTCTCTCTCTCTCCTCCTCTGAGAGAGAGAGAGAGAGATAAATATATATATTCTTACAGTGATAAGCTTGCTTTCTAGAAAAGGTGAAAAAGCTCCAGCTATTACAAGAGCTTCATAGGCAACTAATAACATATAAACACCTATCCAAAGTACCTGTTAAAAAGAATTAATAATAATTAGAAAGGAAAATCTAAGACAAAAATTAAAGTTAAAATTGATGGGTATAAAATTTGATGGAATTAATTTACTTACTCTTTCTTTCCCTAGAGCGATACTGAGAGTTTGAATGCCATGTTCTTTATCGCCTTCCACATCATATATGTCCTATTTAAAGTCCGAAACAAATACATTAGTATCCAACCAGTATATATATGCCCTGTTCTTTTTTAAGGTTTCTTACGTTAGTTACCTTGAGAAGTACAAGCAAAACGTAAAACCAGCACTTGATAGCGACTATGAACATCAATGTACTTGAAAACTCCATAGGTCTTCCAAGCACGTATTTCTGTAAGTATACACAGCATATTTCAAACTCACTTCAGCGGAAAATACAAAGAAAATAAAAGTATGAATGAGTGACCAAATGATGACACGGAACTAGACAGAATTTGTACGTGCCTGGATGTGCATGAAGTAACCCAGTGGCACTGCAATTCCCCTCTCAAGCACCAGACACATTGTTGTTAGAAATGGATTTCTCTTCCATCTAAGAAAGGGAAGCTACAAGATTGATAAATAACCAATTAGATCACGAATACATTGTGATCAAATCACTAATTTTGTGAATTAATTAACATAATAATGATAATAATAAAAAAAATGAGTTGAAAACTTAAACTTGAAACTTATTCCAACACAAATAATTTTGAAAAAGTTGTGTAACGTATAAATTAAACTTGAAAAGTGATAAATACAGCAGTGAATCTCACTCAAGACCACACTTACATCGACGGAATAGGCACTTGTAAGTAGAAACCACATGATGATGGTAAAAATAAGAGGTGGAGATCGAAGCATAGTTCCTATAGCCAGACTCTGAAAATTGAAATTAATGCATTAAAAATTACTTAAATTTAGATGGAATATAGCTTCACTTACTAAATATAAATTCGATCGTAGCAAAATAACCGATTTGTTTTTCCTAATAATAATTAACAAATTAATCAATATTAAAAATAAAACAGAAATTCTTAAGCAGTAGTTGTTAGCATTTGCTTACCGTCAATAAACATGTGCAAGAGACTGTGATTCCAGCTCCAATGGACAAGTCACCGGAAGCAAGGGGGAGATCATCACGCTTGTTAATCTTTAACAATGAATTAAACAATGTTAAACTAATTTATTAGCAAAATTATAGAAGCAGTATAACCCTGAAGAATGAAATTATCTAATTTAGTAATGCACATACCATAAATATTTATCATAGAAACTAATTTTAATAGAAATAGTTGTCTCTACTGAAACATATACCTTGTCTATTTCAACATCATTCAACTGGTTTATTCCCTCCTCATAAATGCTCACCAGTACTCCGGGCACCATGGCCTGAAATATCATGAAGAATTAATGTTATTTAAATAATTACCAAATAGTACATGACAAGTAATTGTTATTATTATGTCATTAATTAATTTATAATTTACCTTCAAGAATCCAATGAAAAATGTGGGAGTCAAATCAGCAAATTGTTGCGGTGCAAGAAGAGATGCCGATGTCATATCCATCATCTGATAAAAGATAATCGATAAAAAAAAATCATGTTTATGTTAATCTATGTATAGAAACTTCATTTCATTATACATATGTGGAGTCCTTCTCTAGTGTGAATATCTGCATATTTAGAATATGGATTGTTATATTCACCTTACAATGAATTAATATCTTTATCTTTTTTCGTTTCATTAACTAATACATAATATGGTGAATACAACGAATCCGTACTTTAAAACAAATGTGGTCATCATCCCCCGAGAACAATTATATATCCGTATTTTAATTATATGTAAATTAATTAACAAGTAGCTACTCACACTGCCAAGAACAAAGAAGGGACGAGTGAATTGAAAAATTGCAATGATATTCTTGACGAAAGCATCCTGAAAGCTGATGGAATTATTATTATCATCGCCGAATCTTGATGCAGCACCATCTTGTAACGTGAAGGGAGCACGGTGCTTGTTGAATGGTTTACACTTTTTGACGGTTGTAAAACCCTCACCGTTTCTATTCTTGCAATTGGTCGAGTGAAATAATAGACTTTGGCATTTGATGGAGTACTTCGTGCCTTCATTACTTCTGTTCACAACGCCCTCATGCATCCGTGTTATTGGCGATTCATGCTTTTTCACGCAACCTGTAATGACCATAGAAATATATATATATATAATTTATCAGATAAAAAATATATAAAACATATACCTTCAAAAAATATATATTTATATAGTAATATTCCAATTGAAGATTTTCATACTTTATTAAAGTAAGAATTCCCTAAAAGCTATGAAAAACTCACACTCCGCTATGCTACATGGCAAAATACATTATATTGGAGTGTGTGTTTTTTTTCTCTTTTAGTTTATCCTTTATTTTAATAACTCTGATCCAATTAGATAATAAAACTCTCTATCTCTCTTTCTATATATATATGTACTTAATAGCTCGATTAAAATTAAGGAGATTGCTAGTTCCTCCTAATGAAATCATTATAAACTATTTACTGCCTTGTTGTTTTCATAATACCCAATAATCTCTGGCACAAAAAATTTAAAGGAAATGAGAGGTAAATTAGTTATTTGCTTGATATTTGATCTTGTGGATATAAAATATATATTTATTATAAGAAAAAATATTTAAAAATAACGAAAAGTACAAAAAAATCTTATTATTAATTTTTTATTTACACCAAAACCTATATTTCTTATTTTTAGAATTTAAATTTTGTATTTTATTTCCAATTTATACAATTTATTTAATTCATAATAAATATAATGAAAATGTATTTAAAAACAAGGTTAATACTATAAATTAAATTATGGTGTTAGGGAGTAATTGAATATTATAAAAACAAGGGAAAAGGATTATTAAACTCCAAATGTTTAGGGAAAGAGACAAAACTCCCCTTAACATTTTCAAAAAGACATTCAAACCCTTAATTATTGACATATTCTGATTGTTTTAACTGAAAATATATTTTTAATTTATAATTACTATTATGCCCCTCTAATATACAAGTCAATATATTTGTTTTTATTAACATTTCCACTGATGAAGTTGATGAGCCTGGAGAGTGAAAGCGGTGGCTTAATTGGCTTGGCTGCCCAAGCGGCAAGCCTATGCCAGAGCCACTGTAGTACTTGGGCGAACAAGAAGAGTTTTCCTTTTTCCTTGAGGAAAAAAAAATGAGAATCAGGGAAACAAACATGGAAAGAGAAAAAGCTCCTTCGAATTTGAGCAAAATTCTTTTTGATTTTTCTCTCTTTCAATTTTTTTTCTTCATTCGTTTGCTTTTTAACTTTTTTTAATTCTGAAATTTTATTGCTCTTCGTTCTAGAATTTTCAGAGAATTTGTTGAATAAAAGTTTGATTAATGGTATGTTAAAACCAAAATCAAACCTGCAAAAGCATTCGAGAGTTCGGCAAAGATCAATTAAAGAGGAGAAAAATGTGCAAAATCAAATAAAGACGCTGCCAAGAGAAATGACACGTGCTCTACTAAGGAATTTTCAAAGGAAATTTTGATCTCAAGAAAAGTTTTGAATCATCTTTAAAGAATAAGGCTCAACTGAACTAACATAATTACTAATATGCTAGAGAGACATAATAATAATTATAAGTTAAAAATATATTTTCAGTTAAAATAAACGGAATCCGTCAAGAAATAAGGGTTTGAATGTCTTTGTCAAAATGTTAGAGATTTTTTTGTCTCTTTCTCTAAATATTAGGGGTCTAGCCGTTTTTTTTCCTAAAAACAATAAAGAGTAAGTGGTATATATTTATTTTAGCAGGGATAAAACTGACAATTTTCCTTAAAATTAATAGTTCAAGATTTATGTCAAAATTTTTTACTTAAACAAAACTTATTATATAAAACATAATAATGATTTATATCAAAATAATATTTCATTAAGAAACTTAATACTGAAAGCAATTGTGCAGATTGAGTTGATAGCTTACATGGCATGAGCTTAGATGATAATTAGTTATTAAATTTTATTATTTCTCATCTAAATGGTGAATTTTTATTGATGACACATCAGTTGTGATACAAACTAAATATCCCAACCAAGTAAGTATAATATTATTGATTTGAATAATGTTATGCTTATTTAACTAAGATATTTAATTTATAAAAAAAATTGTACAGCTATTTGTGGTAGTATTATTATTTATATAATAAAGTAATTACTTATAAGTTTACAATATATAAAATAAACTTAGAATACTCATATTTAACCTGAAATTTTTTCAGAACGGCATCAGAATCAACGTTAAAATTATATGGAGTTATCATCATTAAAAAAGAAATTAAAAAATACTTTAACATTTACAATTGCTTCTGTCGCTATTCTGGAAGCTTTATGGATAAAAATCATTTTTCATAAACTTGTAAGAAGGAAGACTCGTGGGGAAACGAGAGACTTACCAGAGAGATGTAAAGGATGATACTTTGGAGGGAAGCCTAAACACGAATGCAGCATACTCATAATCTTTTCTCTTTAATTGATTTGCAAGTGAGTGGTTGGTTAGCTATTTGGCTTGGTGCTAAATTTATAAACGAACTTGAAGATTTGACAAACTCTATCTTAAAGAACAACCGGAAAATAAAAAAGCGACTGAATACTTTCAAAAGTCATATATATATATAAATCACGTCACTTACAGTCTTCGTAATCCAGTGGATGATGTTGAATTTATGAAAAATAGTAACCGGTTGGATTGGTTAAATATAAATCTCTCTGAGTTGCTGTTTGCATAAGTTACAGTCCATTAATTTAACCAATCCAATCGGTTATACTTTTCATAAATTCAACATCATCCACTGGATTAGGAAGACTGGAAGTGACGTGATTTATATATATATGCCACACCCATAATATACTTAATAATTTTTCCAGCGGATTGTTGTCACTTGTCTCAGTCATACAGTTTCACTATTTCCTTCTGTGTTAGTGATATTTCCCCTGCTCTTTTTGTAAGTTACAATTTTATCCTTAAATTTGATGATTGGATAATTATTCAAAAGCTAGATAAATTTATCTAATTCTTAATACATAGAATATCATTACCTTTTAATATAAAATGTTATACATTGCCTGAAAAAAATTAAATTAATCTTTTTACAAAATTATAAAAAAAATGTGGGACATGACATCACTATAATGTTTAAAATATTATCCTTTATTTTTCATTATTTTTAAAAAAATTCTATTATATATGATTATTATTATGAATGAGATAACAATAATTTTATTTTTAAGATATTTTGTATTTACAGTTTGATAGATAAATAATCAAAATTAGAAGAGAATTTTTATTTATATTCTACATAGATAAGTATTAGTAGAATAAAAATAAAATACTACATATGTTATCAACATAGAGGTATATTTGGTGTTAAATAAATAAATAGGATTCATTTATCAAATAAAAAAAATCAAGATTTTAATGGGATGTATTTACAAATGGGTATCATTATACAAAAAGTAGGGGAAAATATCCCCACCCTTCCTTGTGTGAAAGAAAGAAGTAGATGACATTTTCATTTCATTGGCAATTTACGATTAGCTCCCTAATGTTTAGTTTAAAAAAAAATCAGAATTTTATCAAAATAATCATTTAAACCCCATTTTTCGTAATTGTCCAAACCTGAAATGACCAAAAGAATATACACTTATCAAAAAATTAAATATGAATTATCTCGGGCATAAAAATTATGTAATGGCAAGAAATATAATTATGTCATCTATAAATATGAAGTTGTAGTGAATTTTTTCCTATTGACTAACAAACAAAAATTGTGAATCCCTCACATTTCACATTTACCTCCCATTCATCATTTTTTTTAAATTCGACAATTCTACCTAATATGTAAGAAAATTTGCATATATAATATTCATCATAGGGATTAGTCGGGATAATATGGTTATTTATTTTATTGAACAAATAGTACCCTAATAAAGGAAAATATGGATAATAATAAAAAAATAAAATAATTAGTGTCTGTTTAGTATGAATTATTTAATAGTTATGAGTATTTATTTAATCCCATAAATTCTTTTTAAAATTTTTGTTATTATTTGGTTATTTTTTAGTAGAACTTTTGAAGATAACAAGCTATTTTGCCTCTATTAGCAAAAGCTCAAAAGTAGAGGTTGAATAGCTTCTTTTAAATACTAAAATGTCTAAAATATGCTTTATTTATTTAACAATTTTATTTCATTCTTTTCATAACATAACTTTAAAAAACTTGTCAATTAAATTAATTTTATACTTTTTAATAAAATCACTTATTGATAACCAAAAAACTAAAATTTTTTGGTAAAAATTCTACTAACAAAATTCTATTTAAATAAGCACTATTTAAAAAATTATAGCAAAAAAAAAATAATTTTAATATTAAGTTATTATTAATCTATCTCGATGAGTTTTATTAATACTAAAATTTATTAATCCAAAAATTGACTTTAAGATTTATCCTAATATAGATATAATTAAAAAAGATATTGCAGATAAAATAATATAAATTTTATAAATTACTATGAATGTTAAGTATAATTATTTTAATATTATTAATATGTCAAATAAATTTTATTATTATTAAAAGAATATAACAGATTAATAATCTTAAAATAAATTTTTTAATATTCAAAATAATTTATAACTTATTTTAGTTTTAATTTTAATTTATATTTATTATAAAAATTTATTTAAAGTCAATTATTAGGTCGTTGTAATTAAGAATATAATAATCAAAAAAAATTTATGCAACTATTTATAAAATTAAGAGGATCTGTGTGACTATTTAAGTAAATTTTCGGAATATGAATGACTTTTTTCCTTTATATAATTTGTTTCTTCAAATAATATTATTGATATCTTTTAAGTTAATAATTTAAAAAATAAAAAGAATTAGAAATATAACAGGGTGCCGATAGCGGTTCTACACCATCTAGTCACCGCATTGTCAGCATGTGGGACATCGCTGTCGGGACCGTTGGATTAGTCTTCTGCCAATCTGCGTCATGATCATGTTGCTGTTAGTGACCTCAAAATTAATACGGTAGATGGTAGTTCCAAATCTATTGAAAGATTTCAAAATCATCAATAGCGTGTGCTTTTAGTAATATGTAATATATATTTTAAATGGAAATTTCATATTAAAGAAATAATAATGGTCACTGATAATTTATTTTGTGTTAAACAGTGATTTATTTAAAAACAAAGTAAAATAAATTTATTTATTGAAAGCTTACAATTAAAGGTTAAAAGTGTTTGAATAAAAAATTTGTAATTTCTTTTTGCTTGAAATTTCATAAAAAAATAGGAGAATGTACATTGAATTATGCTATGATTTTTTCTCTTTTCTTCTCATTTCCTCCTCTCTCCTCTCCACTCATTTCCGCAAACCGAACACCACCTTAATTAACTTCTGTTCATTTGATTTTTATCATGTTTATATTTTGTGTGTGTCGGGTGTATCTACTCTTTCATATAATTGATTACGGCCATCTGGCATTGAAGTGCTGTATCTTGTTGTAGGAAAAAAAAATTATAATTATAAAATAAAAGTTAATCAGTATGTAGTACATATAATTTTTAAATAATAATTTTGACAAAATTAGTAAAGATATAATAAATTTTTTTATTATACATGTATAAAATCATATCAACTTAGCTTCTAAGATATAGCAGCTAATGTTCACTAAATACTTTAGTGTTAGTAATTTTTAAGTTACAACTGTCCAATCTCAATCCTAAAGGAGACCTAAGAGATACATATGGTAATAATGCAATAGAAAGAATGTATAACCGAAGAGTCATTTCTAAGCAGTAAGCAGCCTTCTATTGCTGTAAATGAACTTTTTTGATAAGCTGTAAATGAACTTAACAGAAAGAAATGATGCCGAATATTTCAAGCACTCCTCTCAGAAATCGCTCTTCCCAGCAAAGTGAAGAAACTCCGCATATGCACTCATTTTAAAATTCTGCCCATATTCTAAACTGTTGTATTACTCCCTTGTATTACTATATATGCCAAATTAAGAATGCATATTACTAGGAAGAGTTGAATGAAACGGTTCGTATTCCGGCTAGCAAGGTGATTTTTAGTAGTCTGTCCATCAAATTTATATCACTAGTAGGACAAAAAAACTTCATTATAAGACAAAAGAAAATTTTAATGTATGGTGAATTTTTTCTTTTTGTCTTTCATAGATATGTGGTAATTATTGTACATACATCATTATTCTAAAAGATAATATTAGTATTTATTTTAGGAAAATTATCTGGTGGCCACCACTTATTAAGTGAAATTTCTGTAAATCACCAAAATTTTAAGATTGTATCTGTAAACTACCTACTTTTCAAAGAAATATCTCCCATCCATCTTTCCGTTAAAAAAGTTAACAGAAACATGATGTCAGCATGAAATCATAAGAGTAATATTGTCATTTAGTTAAAAAATAAATATTTAATTAATTATATTCTATTTTAAAAAAATAAATTTTTAATTATATGAGCAACATCGTTTTGTTTATAAATAAAAAAATCAAACAATACAAAAGTACCATCATAAATATTTTCGTAATTATTGTATTATAGGGGTAAAATAGTCTTTAAGCAGAAAACCACTAACGGCAGTTAACTTGTTAAACGGAAGTGGTTGGGGGATATTTCTTTAAAAAGTAGGTGGTTTACAGATACAATCTTAAAATTTGATGGTTTACAGAAGTTTCACTTAATAAGTGGTGGCTACTAGATGATTACCCTTTATTTTATATCTAAATTGAAAATTTTTTTATTTAATTGATAGCTCAGTTATAGTTTAATGCAATTAATAATAGTAATTTATAATTCTTAGGAACTTAATGAAGTGGCTTTTTAACCAGTTTTAACTGGCTTGCCAGTACTAAAAATATATTTTTTAAGATGGTCTGCTTTTTGAGATGGAAAAAGAAAAAGAATAGTAATTTATTAAACACAATTTATTATTGTTTAATTTCCTACTTCTTTAGTTGTTATCCATCCTTCTCTACGTAAACTACCATAATCCCACCAATAGTGTAACGTTAGAGGTTTTCTTCTTTTATATTAAATGAAGAGCTATTCATGGTCATCGTTGATAAGTACTGCTTAAAAAAATAATATTTGTTACGGAACTTGAAGTCAGTTATCATATCTCAATTATCAAGGTTACATATTTCTTCATCCAAAAGATAAAAATGTTTAAATATAGAGCTTTCAGATTTGAGTGAAAGCTCAATTCCCTCACTAAAACATTTTGACCGAAGGCCTCAAGTATGCTTGAGCTTGGTAGCCTCGTCAACAGTTCAATAAATTTATGCCATGTATATGTTGACAGGTGAGGAAAACAGTAAATTACTAGTATACAAGGATAGTTTTATTAAAAAACCAAGGCCTAATTTCATTAGTGAGCAGACAGTTTTATTAAGATTGTGGTTTTGGATTCGAGTCTCAGTAGTGTGCGTGTGTTTAATAATATAATAAAAAGGATAGTTTTATTATTTTATTATTTGAAATGGTGAATCCAAATATTGGTTAAATCACGATATATAATTGATTCAGAGGGATGATTTTTAGTAGTCTCTCCATCAGCGTCTGGCAGTTGCTGGCACTAAGAATAAGATATTCACTTTTGGCGCCTAAGCCCCAGAAATGATTACTGTATTAATTTATTAATAACAGGTCAGAAAAAATGTAAACTAATACCATACCAACCGTGACTTTGCATGCAAATAAATTTATATAAGTACCTGTGCTGTGCAGGTCATAATCATTTGAGTTTATTTAGCTAGCTATTCAGCTATATATGTGTTCAACGTCGATCTTTTTTCAACTCCGTGCATATCTTAGCCTTTACAGTCTCAATTAATTAATTGTCTTGTTATTATCTAGCTAGCCACGTGGTGGTCCGCAGCTTACTGCTCATGATCTCTCATTGTCTTCCAAGTTTGCACGCAGCTGTGTGAGTTTTCCTGGTAATTGGGAGCTAGGCGTTGCTTTGACTAACGGATCAAATTAAGTGATAAAAGAGTAGAATCATAAATAAAAATATGTAATCTTTAATCAAACATCGATTCGATTATTCCATTATTCTAACTTGTTAATTTCTATTAGTTACATATATAGTTGGAGCTATATATAACCAGGTTTTTCAGTTTAAAAATGAATAATAAAATAGTGGGATCAGGTGGGCAGTGAATGAATTTTATCTAGCTGTAAGTTACATTTAATGTAATCTAAGGAGACTCATATAACAATATGTGATGATGAGCTGTTGCATATGTATTTTGTTTTGGAATCAATAATGTCATGATTAAAATCACAGTATTAATACGGTATTTAAATATGAATTATGTAAATGAAATATAAGACATGTAAATTTAACATAAAACTCTTGTAAATTAACAGTAACTGTAAAATAAAACATAAATTATATAAATGAATCATAAAACTTGTAAATAGAGTATAAAATAAGTAAATTAACATTGAAATAGTAAATTGGTGTATCAATGGTAAACAAAATAAAAACTTACAAATATAACATAAAACTTGTAAATCAACAATAAGTGTCAAATAAAACATAAATTAAGTAAATGAAACATAAGACTTATAAATATAAGGTAAAACGAGTAAATTAACATAGGAATGGTAAATTAATGTATTATTAATAAACAAACAAAAACTTACAAATGTAGCATAAACCTTGTAAATCAACATTAAGTGTAAAATAAAACATAAATTTATGTAAAGGAAGCATAATACTTGTAAATAGAGGGATAAAACAAGTAAATTAACATAGGATGGTAAATTAGTGTATTATTGGTAAACAAAATAAAAACTTACAAATGTAACATAAAACTTATAAATCAGTATTTTGGGAAAAATCTAGGTGCTGACATGAGTCAATAACTCGATGACATATGGCAAAGAAATTCAACTAAGGGAAGTTAATTTATTTGACTGGATGTGATGACAGCTCACAAAGGCTCAGGAAATAAGCTCTCCGAAGAAAATGACAGTTTCAGTAAAATACTCAACATTAAAGGGAATTATCAGAACCTAGATTTTTGTGGTTAGGGTCAGCATGTGAACAATGCATGCCATCATGAGAGAGAACAAAAATATCTCCTTTTTTTACTAAGAATAAGGAGCCAATGGAAATAAAGATTCTTTTGTTGAGCAATAGAAGAACGGCACATTAACTGTCCTCTGCAGCACCCTAAAAAGCAAGATCACAATGCCAAGAGCCTTCCATGTGTCTAGCTATAGAGGCTAAAAGTAGGCTAAAGGTTTTTGTGTCTTCCAAGTTCATGGATGTTATGATTATGATGAGATTGTAAATGAAACATAAGATTTGTAAATAGAAGGCAAAACAATTAAATTAAAATAAAAGTGGTAAATTGGAGTATTATTGTTAAACAAAACAAAAACTTACAAATATAACATAAAACTTGTAAATCAACATAAGTGTAAAATAAAAAATAAATTATGTAAATAAAACATAAGACTTATAAATTAATGAAAGGTAAAATAATAAATTAATATAAGAATTATTAAAAAAATAAAAACTTATAAATATAAAACAAGAACTCATTATAATAATAATTACCTTATATATTTGCTGATTTTTTTTCAAAATTGAATAATGATATATATGTTATAGCATTGATGATATATATGGTATTTAAGAATAATTACCTTATATATTTACTTAATGTTGATTTACAAATTTTATGTTATTTTTATAAGTTTTTGTTTATTTACCTATAATACATTAATTTACCATTCTTATGTTCATTTACTTGTCTTGCCTTCCATTTACAAGTTTTATAAATTTTATTTGCACAATTTATGTTTTATTTTATACTTAATATTGATTTACAAGTTTTTAATTACATTTATAAGTTTTTATTTTGTTTACTAGTGATACACCAATTTACCACTTTTATGTTAATTTACTTATTTTACCTTCCATTTACAAGTCTTATATTCTATTTATATAATTATGTTTTGTTTTACACTTAATGTTGATTTACAAGTTTTATGTTAAATTTACATATTTTATGCTTCATTTACACAATTTATATTTAATTACAGTATTGATGTCGTAATTTTAATCACAACATTATAGAGTGACCCTCTTAATCTTATTCTTAATTAAATCATCTAGTAGTCTTGTACGTGTGTGCTCCTCTTCACGCAATGTTGAGCAAAGTTGACTTCCACCAATATTTGAATTGCTGGCATTTCATCAAGCATCTAATTGTTTTTTAAATTTATCAAACATATTACTACATCCATGCCTTAAAGACTCGATGCAATTTGATTGAATATTGCGTTTTAAACTCTCTCCACAAAATTGATTTCCTACCTTAATTACTACATAAAAAGCGCTTCAAACATGCTTTAAAGGAATTCTTAAATTCAATTTTTCTTTGATAAAATATTTCCATCTTAATTATCAAACGTGGGTTTGTCATGTAAAATCATTGCAATCATCCTTTTCACCTACAAACTCTCTCCAAGCAAATTTAAAGGAGTATCCATTTTCTCTGATTAATTATATATATGTGTGTGTGTGTGTGGTAATTAAATTATCCTTAATAATGAATTACATTAACGAAATTTTAGTAACAAAAAAATTTATTAAAATCTGATGTTCAAAATAATTCTCTAAATGCAAATAATCTCATTTATATTCAAAAACTTTTATTTGTAAACAAGCGATATGTTAGGGAGAGAATAAAATAATTATATCAATTAAGTAGTTTACTCAGCTTAGGGAAAAAGTTGGAGAAAGAAGTTTAAGAAAATAAGCGAAAGAGAGAATAGGACAGAGTAATGATAACTAACAATTACTAATAAAAATGATATTTTGCCGCTGCTGCCGTTTTTGTGGCCCATGGCTTGTTAAAAATAAAAAAAATGGTTGTGCATAAAAACTGCAGCAGGAGGCTGCCATTTCTGTGGCCATGGAGTGCCCTTTCTGTGCTCATTAATTTTTTTTTTTAACATGTTACAATTTTCATTATATTTGTACGATCAAAATTCTATTATATGTAACTTCTTACCCATAAATTAGTGGCAGAAAAATTTACTCTATATCTTTCAGTAAAAACTGAGACTCAAACATGTGCATTCAAATTTAAATCCCACTTGCGTGCTCATTATTAAATATATAGCATTGAGTAATCATTGCAAAAAGTCAATAACATTAACTACTTCCAATGCTAGCATTAAGATTAAGATATTCTCTTTACCTAAACTCTTCGAATTATTAAGAATTTTGTATCTGGTGTATTTTAGTGATAGTATATAATTAAGATTTAGTTTTTCATATATTTTTATTTATTAACTATCAATCACTCGCGTAAATTTAGTTTGGAAAAAACTAAAGATCGTGAAAAAATTTTAATCTTTAAAAATGATATAAAAATCAGTGTAATTTTATCCTTTCCTTAAATATTTTCGTATTACTATTGAATTTCCCTAAGAAGGATTTTAATCGTTTTGGCTTTGGATTGTAATTAATCTATTCAAACATAGAACAAACAAGGGCCTGAAGGAAACAAACATGATTTTCACAAATAAATAACAATTTGTCTATGTAAAAACGGTAGAGCTTTGAACTTTCAGTCAAGATATTATTGACATCAATCACAAACAACCTTATTATCGTTTAAATATAACACAATTGATAACGCAACAATTACAGTAAGCAAGCAACAAAGTAATAGAAAGCTGTGCCATTGATATCTCATAATCGTACAAGTGGAATAAGGAGGTATTCAGCATAGTGTAACTGCAAATGCAGAAACATAACACGTCAGACTATAACTTAATAAAACTTGCTTGGAGTTGACTAAATATTTTCATATCAAAATGTGGGATCACTTACCTTCCAAATGAACATGTGAAAAGGAAGTGTTGACGCTTTGCTAGAGAGATCAACAGTTCGAGCTTGGCGCCATAGAAGGGCAGCTAGCATGCTCTGGCTAATTATCTGCAAGAGGGAAAATAAAAATCTTAATATGGGATCGTGATCACATTCGGGCACAAATATACTTCTAGAATACATTACTACAAGAACCAGTGGTTTGTGTGACTGCTAATTTACCGTCACACAAGCGCTTTTGTAACCGCTATATGACGGCAAACAGCAGTGACATACGCGAGCGTCCCAAAGCTCATATCACCGTGCCCCGAGCGTGACAAAAGGTCTGTTTTGTGACTGCAAAAACGCCGTCACAAAATCTCAAAAGGGGTGTAAAAAAAAATATGACGGCCATAAACGTCACAAAGCCATGAATTTCATTCACATTGCGTCTTTGCCTCTTTCTCGTCTACTGTGAGTACACTTCCAGACAAGCCAAATGCCACAAAATTCGAAAATATTATTATGAGTACAAATGCCACTATAATCACAATAAAATAGAAACATTGGCAAAAAATTAATCACTTTGAGACCAAGGACCGTTCACCATTCTATAATAACAGAACACGAAAGCATACTATTCTTGATATAGGAAAGAATTGGAATCTATCAAAAGTGAAGTGCTAGCTCCAACGAAAAAACACATTTTGCACAAAAACACTGGTTTCTCTGCAACAGTCAACAATACCCTATCAGTGTTTCTTCAACTCCAACAGCAACCCTTTCTGTAGAACTTGGTTTTCAAGCATATATTCAAGAAGTCCCTTACTTCGTACAATCACACAAAAGATGGAAATAAAATTAACGATAGACCCACAATTAGATACTTGGGCATGTGTACCAAACTACCGACTTCATGAAAATGATTGAACAACTCTATTAAGATCAGATACACTTTTTCCACTATCATTACTTGCATCAGTGACCGAATCATCTTTAAGAAGGCAAGCCCTGACATAAGGGGCCTGCCGAGTTTGGCTTTCTTTAAATATATATATATATATATATATATAACTTAGTTTACTAAGCATTATTTCTCAAAATTGTGGATCAATATGAACACTACATTTCAATACTAACAAAAGACAGTCAATCCTTTATGCAGTGAAAATAGGTTTCCATCCTTACCGGCTGAAGCTTCAAAGCCTGTTTGTATAAGCCTGCACATTACAAGTCAATCATTAGAAATGGAGAGGGCTGTAGAGAGAAGCAATTTTTTTCTTTGGAGATAATCTCCACCACAACAACTATAAAATTTATGATAAAAAATTACCAAAAATGAGAATAGATACAGAAGGAAGCTGGCACTCCCCTAACAAAAACTTGAAGGATTTCTGCGGAGTAACAATTAGACCACTATGAGCAATTAGCATAACCCATATAGCACTGTATAATCGCTCACCCACACTCGAAGCTTTTCCTAAACTATATAATAACTCGTTTCATTGTATAAGATACAGAATTTTTATAAACTTAATGAAGAGACAATAGAAGTCAGCCCACATAGCACCAAAATCAAGTACACTTCAATTAGAAAAGAAAGCCATCAAACCTAAAAGTATGCAGCAAAAACGTTCATGCCAAAATTATGATTATGAAAAGCTAATTCCAATTCTTCTTACTTGATCCTCTAGTTCTTGCTGATAGGCAACTTTTTTGTTTTTTTCTTCAATTCTATTTCTCAGTCCAAGATGCTCAGCCTGCATTAAATACAAACCTACACTGAATTATGAATTCAGATATCAGATCATAAAATAACTCAAAAGATTATATCCACAGAAGCAGCAACAAGGCTTCCTACTATAACAGCGGCTCCATAAGCAATGAACAGCAGATAAACACAAAGCCAAAGTACCTTTTAAGAAGAATAACAATACATTGATTTGTAAGAAATCAAGGATAATCTGACACATGTAAGGTAAAAAAGTAAGTAATGGGCGTAAAATCAAATTTGTACTACTAATTACTCACATTTTCTTTCCCTAAGATGACACTGTGCGTTTGAATTCCGAATTCTCTATCCCCCTCTTCATCAGGTATATCCTATTAAATATCCGAGACAAGTAAATTAATAACTATTAATTCGTTATATATATATATATATATATATATATATATATATACTTTTGTTGAGATTTTAAATTTTCACGTTTCTTAATTGAGAAGTGAAATCACAACGCAAAAACATTATTAAACTTAATAGCGACTGCAAACATCAATGTTCTCGTAATTGCTATGGGTCTTCGAAGTATGTATTTCTGTACAAATATCTTTAGATCATAAAATATATAAAACCCTGAACCACTTTGGCCTAGTGGTGAGGGCTGCTGCCCTCCAAATGTGAGGGCAGCAATTTAAACTCCCACAAATGCATTGTGGGGGTAATTCATTCCTTAATTATAATTGAGTAGAAGCAGTCTTCTCCCTCGCGAAATGCGAGGAGTGGACATCCCTCGAATATTAGTGAGGGTTAAAATCTGGGGCAGTGGTTCATAAGTTGTAATCTCATGTAATATGAGTTGTAGTATAAGCAATAGTCTCATATCAAACCCACTTCAATAGAAAAATACAAAAGGAAATAACAAATTTAAATAGGTGACCAAATTATGAGATAAAATATTAACTCCTGTGTCATAAAAAATTTTCTCGACAAATTACAAGATGAAAAATAATTTGTATATATGTACCTGAATGTGGATGAAGTACGCAAATTGGAGTAGAAGTCCCCTTTCAAGCACCATGTACAATGTACTTACAAATGAATTTCTCTTCCATCAATGAAAGGGAAGCTACAGGATTGAGAATAGCCAATTACCAATGAGATGAATTTTGACCAAGTAACCAGTTTTGTGAATGAGATGAATATTGGCCAAATAACCAATTTTGTGAAATAAGTTAAACCTGAAATAAGAGCATTCATATTTTCACGGGAAAATGAGGATAACCCTTGTTGTTTAGAGAAATTAAGTGAAACCTTCCTAATGTTTTAAAATAGGTTTAAACTCCCGTGCAATTATAACGGTGTTAATTTTATACATCATTTTACTATTCTTCCCCTAGTCTTGATATTAGCCTTAAAATTTAAATATTTTGAGAATAAATTCTTAGGTGCGGGCGCTTAGTTTTTTTAATGCAGACACGCTATTAAGCCATATGGTTTGATAGAGTTAGTGTTCAATTCACTGTAAAGCCATATAGTACAGTAGCATGTCTATACGAACTCTATTAAACCATATGGCTTAATAGCATGTTCGCATGAGAAAAAAATGAAAGCACTCGCATGAGATAATAATAATAATAATAATAATAATAATAATTCTCTAGTAAGGACAACCTTATTTTAATAAAGTGAGGATGTCACTAACAAACCAAAAAATACAGTTTTCAATTGAAATATGTGTTTTTTTGTATTTTAATATGCATCCTCACTTTATATGCTCTCACTAGAGAAGGACTCTCTCTCTCTCTCTCTCTCTCTCTCTCTCTCTATACACACACACACACATATACAATGGCAATGCCAGGAATTCAATCTAGGAGGAGCTAAGTTCAAACAATAATATAATTTAAAAATGGTCAACAAATAAAATAAAAAGTCATTAATATATTCAATTTAATACATTTATAACTATCCTCGACCTGTTTTCATATGTTGAAAATATTGAAGAATAACCTTATCATCAAGACTACAAAATATAATGCCATTTCTACTATAGTTGTGGCAACTAAAAAAATCAATACTAATGTCACCAATAAATAAAATTAATGAATACAACTTATCCTTCTTAGTATCAATTATTTTCCTTACTAGTTCACCAATCCCTTTTAATCCTAAAAATCAGAGCCCACGTCTATAATGTAAATATCAAGTTGAATTTAACGTGCCATAAGATTCATTAAAGAAAAATCAATTGGATAAAACTCAATAAGATGAGTAGTTTATGTTCTTTTGTGCGAGGAGAGTTAGGGCCCTGGGGATTTCAAAATAATAACATTTCTTTGGGAGTTGGGGTGTGAAAACAACTATCTAATATTTTAGTTATTTTTAAAATTTAACAAGGGCTCTTATGGTAAATCAAATTAAAAATGGGATAATTTTTAATTTTTAAAAATTCAAGCAAGCCCCTGCTAGCTCCAATGTAGCATTTAAGTACGTACGTACGTACGTACGTGTATATATTAATATTCCTATGAATTATTAGGGTACTAAATCATTTGTGCATGGTATTTGTGTTTAGAAGAGGAAACTTTATTACAGGATGGAGTTTGTTGGATTTTATGGCAAAAGGTTAATGAATGCATATAACCACCGTGGTATATTTTTGGGAATTATTTAATCATCTTTTTTGTAATATTCATTCAAACATATATATTACAGGACATATATGACTAAATGTTATTGTGATTTTATATATGAGCATATTATATCTGCCTCCCCTTCATGTAGTACTATAATGTGAGCGCTTTGGTGGTTACATATGGCCAATTTTTTTTTTAATTTAAATAGATACTTTATACAATTATTAGGGGTATTTATGACATTTTCTCTACTTGTAATTTTCTCCATAAGTTATAGATCATTATTAAATTAATTTGATCATTAAGGGTATATAAGTCATTTACTTGATTTAATTCTCAAAATATTTAATTTTATGACTAACATCAGGACTAGGGGTAAAATGATAAAATAATATATAAAATTAACACTGTTATCACTATAGGGGGTTTGGACCTATTTTAAAACATGAGGAAAATTTCGCTTAATTTATCTAAACAACAGAAGGTAATTCTCTTTTTCCGATATCTACACAGCAATATAAAATATTATTACCATTTATTAAAAAAAATTAGAATTGATGTTTGCATTATTCTGTGCACATTTTATAGCTTTTCTATGAAAACATCATTTTGTGAAAAATAACACGAGTCGAAAACTAACACTAAAAATAACAAAATATTTTAGAAGTGTGGCAATGAATCTCAGGCATAGGCGGCACTCACATCCACAGAATAAGCACTTCCAAGTAAAAACCATATGATGAGGGCAAAAAGAAATGGTGGAGATTGAAACATAATTCCCATGGCCAGACTGAAAATTGAGACAAATGAATTAAAAATAAGAAAACTTTAGTTGGCAATAAATACAAATTTGTGAGAGCCATTTTTCCTAGTAATATATTAATGAACATAAAGCACAAATTTGAAAGCTGTTGTTAGCATTTGCTTACCATCAACAAAGATGAGGAAGCAATTGCGATTCCAGTTCGCACGGACAGGCCACCAGAAGTAAGAGGGAGACCAGGCTTGTTAACCTTTGAAATATGGTAAACTCATTTATTAGCAAAAGAACTATGAACAATGAAATAATTAAGCACAATCAACATATTTACTTTGTGGCTACCATTCTGTGCATACAATCCGATTTGATAATTATTCCATCACATATAATGTTTCGGGGCTGGCCTAGTATTTTAGGTGGTAAATGAAAAATTTAAGAGAATTGTTTTGTAATTTTAGTGAAATTTGAGATTTTTTTTGTAAAAAAAATAAATAAAAAAAACATTGGAGAAAAATTCATAAATTCACTAGAAGATAAAAAAACTTGTCACAGTTCTGTTCATTTATCTTTTTTCACCCATCATATATAGATAAGCCTATAAATCACCCCTTTTTCATAGCTAATATGGGAAAGCGCCTTTGGTATTTTCTTCCAACATTTTGGCTACTAAAAATTTAACTCTAATATCACTTACGGGGACTGGGCTAAAGATGTCTGGATATTCAATCTAAAAGACAAACATTTTAATCAAGTGGATTGACTCATCTTATATTTAAGTCCATGTATCACCAATTCTTCAGACAATGTGAGACAACCAAACCATATAATAAAAAAATTAATTATTTTGTTGTTCAATTTATAAACTATATTTAGCATAAAAATAATTGTTGCCTCTAGTGAAATACCTTGTCTATTTTAACATCATACAACTGGTTTATAGCAATCTCATAAATGGTCATCAGCAATCCGGGCCCATGGCCCGAAATATATGTGTAAAGAAGAATTAATATCAGTCAAATAAATAACATTACAAGCAGTTGTTTTCTCTGTCACTTAAATCTTTACCTTCAATATTCGGCCCATGGAATATGTGGGAGTCAAATCATCAAGTTTTTGTAGGGGAAGAAGAGAAAACGATGTTATAGCAACAACCTGATAAGCATAAATGAAAAAAATAAATCATATTAATTTCATTATATACATTTCTAAAGATGCAAGATACGGTGCACGATTGTGAACATATATAAATCATTCTAGAAGCGGGGACCCATATTCTTTAAAATGTGGATTTAGAGTTTTATGATGTTTTAAAGAGTTTTTGCAATGTTCTAAATGTTGAAATATCAGTTTCTGACATTGTAAAATTTCAAATCCATATTATATATATATATAGTGAATTTTTAATTAGGGATATTTGATCATATTAAAGTCAGAAATAAGTTAAAATATATATATATATATAAAATACATTGTATTAGAATTCATGTTCTTTTGTTTTTTAGCTCGTCCTTTAATATGATCAAATATCTCTAATTAAAAAATTATATATATATATATATATATATATATATATATATATATATATATATATATATATATATATATATGTGTGTGTGTGTGTGTGTGTGTGTGTGTGTAAGGTGACGGGACTGTTGAATATTAATTTACAGCTTTTATTGCTTATAACCTCACTGTTTCTAATTTTACTGGTTAAATAAAAGGGACTTTGGGAGCATTTGATAGATTGTCTCCTGCCTTCAACTGGTGGCGATTCAAGCGTTTTATTGCAACCTGAAATGACCAAACTATATAACTTTATCAGATAAAATACTGTGAATAATATTATTGCTTCGTATAATCGTATATATGTATATATATGTGAAGTTTTTCCTATTTGCCATTTTGACAGCTGATTCCGATCAAGTCTCCCTCTCATTGCCGCTAGAAACTATCATTCCGGTAACATAAACATTCAAGTAAATGATCATTGCAAAAACAAGAACTTGGTTCTTATAAAAAAAAAAAAAATTGGTTTAGATGAGACCGTAATGTAATAATGGTAGAGATTTTAACATTTTGATTCTAATTTATACCCAATTAATGTAATATTCATTTATTAAATAATATAATAATAATTTTATGTTATAAAATTTATCAATTAGGAGCACAACAACAGATCAAGAGAAAGAGAGAAAGCTAATAAGAGATACAATGTGTGTAGAGAGGAATTTTATTCATTTTCATGTGTATACAAATAAGAAGCAAAGGCCTCCTTTTATAGTGATACAATGATTATGAAGTAATAAAATAGATCATAATACAAGAAATAATGATCCCTAATTTAGGGAGATTATGGAAGTTATGGAAAGCTAAAAGTTTGATAATGGGGAGATAAATAGTATGCTTGATAAGCATCCACATAATTATAATTATTTCATAACACTCCCCCTTGGATGTTCATCTTACAAAGAATATGCCTCATTAAAACCTCTGCTAGTAAAAATCTATGGAAAAAAGACAGTAAAAGAAAAAGAGTACACTATTCATTTGTTCTTAAGGAGGTGCAAACTGCTTCATTAAAACCTTACTAGGAAAAACCTAATGAGACAAAAACCTAGTGAAGGAAAAAGAGTACATTGCATGTAGTCCTCTATATCAATGAAAGTATGCTCTCCCTCAAAGTGACATGGGTGCTTCAAATATCATTCATAATTTATTGTAACTAAATTAATTTGGTGAAACAATTTGCAGGATCAACACCATTTTTTAAAAGCTTAAATATATAAAATAAATTCGAGATACCATCATTTTGATTGAAGAATATCGTCATGTATACATTTTCATAATTTTGATATTCTTTTTGAATAAAACTAAGCTTTAGCATCCATATCAAGGAAAAAGTATGATATGCTTTTCACTCTATTTTGATATTTTCAAGTTTATGCTGAACATAATTTAATTTATAATTATGCAATTTTTTCAATGCCTTTATAGTCATAAGTTGCAATAAAATATGGTTCTTCGGGACCAAGAAATATATTACAAATTTTAAAGTATATCAATTTTTGAATAAGAAATGCTTCTAGTATTTCAATAATATCAGCATTCCACTTGATAAATTTCAATTCATAAATTGAAAGGAATTCTTTCAATTTAAGATCTTTCATTTTGAATTTTATTCTAAAATAAATAAATTCATAAGCTCTTCAAAAGTCTTTTCGTGATGAAATCATTAATTTATTTTGCAAAGATTGCAAATTCAATTTCTAACTTTAATAAAATCACATAGCAAAGTGGATAATGACATTTGCCACTTATAACAAATTTTCACTCAAGTGATTACACTTTGATAAGTCTAGATTGCTATAATATATACGAGTATGATTATAGCTTTATTAAGAATAATAAGGTGCAAGCTTTTTGATTTAGTACTTTAAGTACTTGTTTCAAGCATTTTATCCTTCAAGGATAAATACATAGATTCTTCCATTTTGATATACTATAGTTCAAAATTAAATTTTACGACTTTAGGCTTATGGACTACAAGTCCAAAATTATTTAAATTTTGCTAGTTAATTTCACGTTCTATAACGTATGGATTGCAGGTTCGAATATTTAAGAAAATTTGGCCAATCATATAATTTAATGATCTTCACATTTTGTGATTCAGGATCCTAAAAATTTTATCATAACAATTAAATTTTATTGACAAAAATATTTTGTCAATTTCAATTTTGTCTCTTGCACCAAGAACCAACATTAATTAAATATTTCTCATTTTCAATATCTCTGCCCAATTGAGATTTTTTTGAAGCTTCTAATACATATGTCTCTCCAAGGGCTAAAGATCTCTTTTTTTTTTCAATGTGCACGCGTGTTTTTTATAGGGTAATTTGAATCTCTTTATTTCTCACCATTTACCTCTTCAAGTGTATTTGAGATTCATTTTCTATTTGATACATTATGTCTCTCCAAGAACAATATATTTAATAATTTAATATAGATCAAATAAGATATTGCTATACATGCCAATATGGTCTCTTTAGGAGCGCCAAATTATTTCATTTCAACTTCCGAGAAATTAAATTTTTGCACCAATTGATCTATCACATGCTTCAGGCATTCATATATTTATTTTTCTAGCACAATTCATTCTTCAAGAACATCATATATATCAAACCGCAATCATATTCTATTTGTGAAATTTCACTTTCACATATTAATAAATTCATCCAATAATTGATCAACAATGCACATAGTACAATAATTAGTTTGAACTTCAAGTTCAAACTAATTTACATCAATATTAAGATGACATAAAGTGATACATAATAAAATCAAATCATCCATCACATATAGCTTTCCTCCCCCTCTTGATGGGATGACTTCTTCATAAAATATGTCACAAAATATTTAAGCATAAATAATGGTGAATCATGACAAATAATAAATTATTTTTATAAATTCATCTACACTTGATTTAAACATAAATCAATAATCAAGAGAATCTTCTGGCTCTTTGATTAAAATTATTGTGAATTTTCTATAATTCGATACATAATATTAGCCTCATTTTCAAATTTATCATTACAAATTCATCATTTCAAACTATATAAGAAACTCTAGACTTGTTGAACTTCTAGTTTCTCACAAATTATTTTGATTTTTAAATTTGTTCCACTTCGGGTGGTGCAATATATATATTACAATCATTAATACTTAAATGGTGATCATTGCAATGTCGATAACTTTAGTCATGGCATGTCTAGCATTAATCCCACAATTATCAAATAAACATTTGCTTCAAGGAATGAAAATATATCATTAAAAAGATGAGACCAATTATTTATATCAAAAGCTTAATATTTTATTCATATATAAAGAGAAACAATGGCTTCAATATACGTATTGACAATGTCAATTTGCCACTGCAGGAGCATAAATGAACTATAAAATATTTACACATATCACATATTCTCTTTATATTTGTTCTTGATGATTTTCTCCTCATACACATATAAAAAAACAAGAAAATCATATATGAGCTTTTGTTTGATCTTTTGATGGTCTATTTTCTTTAAATTGTTTCAAAGAAACAAATTATCCATTTGGATATTCAATTTTCATTCCTTCAAGGAGATAAAATAAATCACCATGATAATTCAATCCTTGAACTTTTCCATATATTATGTTATTTGTCCTTCAAATTTTTTAAGGAAGCAATATGCCTTGTAATATTCATTTTGTAACTCCTTCTGGGAGATATGGAGAAGGAAATTTGTGTAGTCTTACATGATATATACATGAACTTATAATATTTGTATAGTCCTTCGGGGACATATAGTGAATTCTTCATGAATAAGATATTGGTGAATAACATAATAATTTTGATATTAGTTCTTTAGGAACAGATATCGAAAGAAAATTTTCATTATATATATAATGCAATCCTTCAGGGATACATTCTTAATTTACTTTCATTGTTTATAATATTCAACCTCCAAGGATTTTAATATTCACACTTCAAGGTGAAATTTTTAATTCCAAGAATACAAAATATATAATAGCAATTGAATATTAGAGTAAGAAATATCAAATAATAATAATATAAGTAATGATAATAAAAGTATGAATACCTTGATGCATTATTCTAAATCATCAAAATGCATATATAAATATAAATATGATTTTAGATAAAATCAAAATAGATCAACTCATACTTTTAAAAGTAAAATCAAAAGAGAGATATTACCTTATTTTACAGCGGACAAAAATCAATCTCTTGTGGCTAGAGACTCGTGCTGATAACGTGTTATAAAATTTATCAATTATGAGCACAACAATAGATCAAGAGAAAGAGAGAAAGCTAATAAGAGATACAATATGTGTATAGAGAAATTTTATTCATTTTCATGTGTATACAAATAAGAATCAAAGGCCTCTTTTTATAGTGATATAATGATTATGAAGTAATAAAATAGATCATAATACAAGAAATAATGATTCCTAATTTAGGGAGATCATGGGAGTTATGAAAAACTAAAAAATTGATAGTGGGAAAATAAATAATATACTTGATGAACATCCACATAATTATAATTATTTCATAACATTTTATTAATTATAATTGTCAGATATATGAGAGACATGTAATTGATATAAAAATTGAGATGATAATATTTGAATACCACATTTATTGCCTAGAAGTTAGAACGGGTGGTCAGGTGCCTCATACGCACCAGCCGGCCCCACCATTAGCCTCCAAGCCCTTGTAATAGCAAATACAAAGCAAACTTCAGATGCCTTTCACAAAACTAAAAAGCTAGTCTATTATTGTTATTATAGTAGTCCCAAATAAGAGTATATTCTGAAAAGCCAAAAAAAAAAAAAGGTAGTGCCAATGAGACCGGCCGCGTCATCCGTTCAAAAATTCTATAAATTCATGCCATGCACACATTTACATGTTTGCAAACAAATCAAAACATTACAAGGATAACCCTAACATTTACTAGTGCATTGTCCATTTCGACGATCAATTGAAGTCAAACAATTTAGTTAGCCATAAATAGTAATGAGAAAGGTTTCAATTCAAAAAGAATAAAAAAAACGTGAAAGGGTTTTATATTTATTATGAAGTCACTTACTTTATTTATGAGGGTTTAAGTGACAATTCTTTAAAATTTGGTGTTCTAAATCTTAGTTGCCCCCAATTTGGAGCCTAGTTGAAATGAAAAGTATATATTGGATAAGTTAAATTTTGAATATATATTATATAGACAAATGTTAATTTATAACAATTGTAACTTACTTCCCTCATAATAAACAGTGTATGAACAGTATCCGTACACTGTTCATGTGAGAGAGAGTAAGTTACATTTGTTGTAACTTAGGGGGATCCATATATATAATGTATTGAATTTGATGCAGTTAGATCCATTTTTTTTGTCTTATTATAAAACCATTTTCAAAAAATAGTGGAAACTGTTTGGCGTTGTTTTTATTCTTCATTTTTCATTTTACAAAAACATAAAATAAGAAACACGTTTGATTGCAGTAAATACTGTTGCACTTTTAATCTTGTTCAAAGACAAGTTGTAACTTGTTTTCTAAACATTATGAAGGAAAGCTGAAACATATCTCATCTAAGTTGGATCCACAACTATATATATATATTTATATCTATGTATGTACGTACGTATGTATGCATGTATGCATGTGTGTATATAATTAATCATTTATATTTGCAAAATCAAGAAAAAGTCAAGGGTATATGGTCCAACAAAAAATAATAATAATAATAATATACTCCACTGCGAGTGCATAAATTCTATTATAGTTACTTTTTAAACTTTTATTAATGTGACAATATTAATTTCAGATAAATTACTAAACACATTTTTATATTTTCCGTTTTCACATTTTAATTTTAAGACAACTTACCAAAAGCTTTTTTAAATTCAACAAAAACCAATCTTTCTTCTTATAGAAAACAAATTGAAACACTTCATTTAAAAAACAACACCAAATGCACCCTAAACAACACCAAACGATCTAATTTTCAAGTCGGCTCTTATTCCTCCAGATTAACAGCAGCATCTTATGGATGACGATATATGATATATTATCTATTTATATGCCCAATAATACGTTTCCAAAGACTCTTAAACATTGGTTGCCAAAAATAAAAATAAAGTACAAATTTATTTATCAAGGCTCTACCAGGGAATAAAAAATAAAATAGCACTATTACTGCCAAATAAATGACTAATTAAACTTCAGTAGAATCAAAAGACTGTTACGTGATAAATAAATTAAAAAAACAAAATAAAACTTAAGAAAAAAATTTTAATGGCAATTTTATTATTCTTGAATACAGTAAAGTAATTTTACGTATGTTTATAATATGCATATGTACAGTAAAATGATCAGAAATTTAGAAGGAATTAGACTTACCAGACTATTGTAAATTGGGATGATACTTCGGAGAGAAGCCTGAATATAAATGCACAAGACGACTCATGGTTTACTTTCTGATCTCTCCACACTCTGCTATCAGATTGATAAAAATTTACATCAAATAGTCGACAAACTGATTCTAGATCAAAAGCTGTGGTTTGGTTTAAATGTCTTATTAAGTGAAAGAGATGTTGAAGACTTGGGAATATTATATTAATTAAAATAGCCAGTCATGGTAGCATTGTGTTACAAAATAACAACTGGCTAATTATTAAATAAGAATATATATTAAAATATTGTCCGGTTTGAAAAACAAGAAAGTTGACTTGAAGATCTTAATCCTAAGTTTATTAAAAAAATTTCCCTAATTGCATGACTTGATACGACACCATCTTAGTTATAATTAATTATTACTGCTAGAAGAAAAATCTCAAATTAGTTGAGAATGAAACTTGGTTTATATATATGTATAAACTTTAGGTAATTCTCAATTTTTAAGAACATTTGTCAGTTTGAAAATATTTTAATTCAATCAATTTTCAATAGTAATGAAATCCAGTTTAATGCCAATTAGAATAAAGCAAAGATAACGACTAATATAATTAGCCAGAACGAGTGTTTGTCTCAATATTATTTGTCAATCAATTCAAAAATGAGTAATGATAGAGCCATAAACTATGTGTACAAACTTATGTGGCATGAATAGATTGGTTATAAAAAATTCTTACGGGTCCACATAATTTTAAAAAAATAACTGTTATCACTTTTCAACCAATTTATTCATGACACATCGGTTTGTACACACTAATTTATACAAAACAGTTTGTGGCTCTATTATTATTGTTCAAAAATTGATTGTCAATCAGCAATAACATTGAATGAGATAGAGATCGATTTCGATTCTTAATCAACATTAAGATTGATTGAATCTATCTTTATAAATCAATCAAATTTTTAATTATCAAAATTGTACGTAATTTTTTTAGTTCTTATTTTCAATCTTTATATAAATTGAGCTTTTATGATCAAGAATTAACAAGAGCGAAATTCTTCGTATTATTGTTTAAGAATTTTCAAGGGCAATTCAGTTATGTTTCATAGTTAGAAATTTTCTGAAAAATCTCAAATGACATGCGCATCTCTTGAATAGATTTTGAAATACAAAAATATTCGTCATCCTAAAATAATGCTTAAAAAAATAGTTAAGGGTAGTGTCTATTCGGAGATTAATTTCAAACGAAAAGGTTCGGTAAAGGATTTAGCACATACGTAGGAAGGAAACATGTCATGGTCGGGAAATTTATAAAAATTACCACAAAACTTTTGAGTTTTTAAAATTAACTCCTTAACTTTTTCCTATCATAATTAGCCAAACACCCAATTTTGGACCAAAATGTCCTCACCACTTTTAACAAATTTACCAATATATGCCACTTCTAAAAATTCCAGCAAAAATCAACGCTCTCAACACTAACAAATAATCAAACCTTCATTACTCTAAACAAATCAACAAATTCCATCAACAAGTTTTGCATTACTGAAGATACAATAATCAATTCGAGAGCTTGAAGAGGTTGGTGTGTGTTCTTACACAATATAAACTTTTAATGTATTAAGTTTAGGATTTAGGTTCAAAATTAATATAGGTTTTGTTGCAAATGTTGTTATTTTTTCATTTATAAAATAATGTAATTTGTTAAAGTATTTAGCTTGAGTTGAGAAATAAAAAAAATTATTGAAAACAATAAAAATTGGAGGTAAAAACAAAACCCAATTCAAGTGAGATAGGCAAGTTTAGTGCGACAGGCAGTGGGATAGGTGTCCGTCGCACATAAGTACTACTGTATTTATATGCGATAAGTACCTGTTCCACTACCTTTCTCACTTGAATAAAATATGTTAGGTAACTTCTGGAGGTCATAACTTAAGCTATATATATTGTTGAGAGTGATGAAGTTTAACGATTTGTTAAGAGTGATGAAGGTGTGGTGATTTGTTAGTATTGAGAGTGTTAAGCATGTTGATTTTTGCTGGAATTTTTAGGAGTGGCATATGTTTGTAAATTTGTAGAAAGTGACGAGGACACTTTAATAAAAAAAAAATTGGGTGTTTGACTAGTTATGAGAGGGAAAAAAAGTTGGAGGGGTTAAATTTAAAAAATCCAAAAATTTTATGGCTATTTTCGTAAATGTTCTGTCATGGTCCGCTCTTATATCTAGTGACATTGTTGTAAAATGCGGTTGGTCCAAAAAATGAGAGGCTTCATGCGTTCAAATCCAAGCGTGTCATTTAATTTTAGCACAAATTAGTTGTCACGTGATGGTGAGCTCATGATCATGATCATGATCAAGATCAAGATCAACTCTTTTTTATCTCTTTCTTTCCTTCACATATATCTTTTTCTGAAATGAGGTGATTATAAAGTAGATTAAACAGAAACTAAATGAATCAATCAAGTTATCAAAAGAGCAGCTGCTTGCATTGATCGATGATGCTTCAGTTTCACTATAACCGTAACCTAAAACAAGCCCATTAAAGGAAACTACTACTACACTGAGCCATTATTGATGATCTCTATTGATGAATTGAGGTTCGATCGATCGGTTCCAGTCACTTAGCTAATGACTCACACTTTGAATCAGATATGATCAGATCATCCAGGAGGGTTCGGGTTCAGGGGTCTCATCTCTTTTGGCCCTGCATAATATTTATTCCCCCTGTGCGACTGCTAGCTTTTAGTAACTGAAATATGTCGCTGATTGGCTGATTGGCTGATTTAATTTGTACGTGTACCCGCCTTTGCTTTTTTGGCAGTACTGACTGACAGACGTCTCTAGTGTACACAATTCCTGCTGAGCTGTTTCAGAATGAGAGAGAAAAAAATGGCTGACATTTTACAATTAAAACACACACACACACACACTCCACTCTCTGTGCGCTACTCAAGAAATAAAAGTATCACAGCTTTAGTGTTTTTTTTAACAAATCTTTCGTTTCCCATTCTGCCCTTTGCCCCATCTCTCTTACAATTTCGTATCATCCTTTCGGGTGCTAGTCAGTTAGTTTATATTCCAATGCCTAGTCTAGTAGTAACTCATGTTTTAATTTATTATGGCAGAGGTAGATATAGTACTCTGTTGGTGAATGGGGAATTTTCTTACGAGTTCTTGTTAAATTATTTAACTTGACGTAGAAGCATTAATTTCCTCTGTGTGTTAAAAATAAAAAAATCAAGCACTGTCTAGCTTCATATCAAGTGACTTGAGATGAGGTCACTGCCCTTTTTAGTTTTTATGCCTGGGGACCCATAATGACAATGGCGTGTCAAAAGTGATTGGGCATGGGGCAGTATAGTACCTTATTAACAAATAACAGGGGCACATACGTCCAAAGAATGAGAACCAATCATATTGCTGGAAGCCATAACGGAAACAAAGATAAAAACAAAACAATAAAAAGAGCCCCGTATAAAATCTCACGCACACAGAGTCAGTACTGTATATTGATTCTCTTCAGTGAGCGTGCTTTAATTTTGTTTCATGAAAATGGCGGACACTAACATGTACAACTTCCTCATGAACCAGCAGCAGCCACCCAGCCGCTCAAACCCTAGGCCCACCAAACGCCAAGCTCAAGCTCAGCAACACCCACACCCATCACCACCACCGCCAGCGCCGGTGGCCACCAACACCTCATCAGCGGCAAGACTGTTTAAGTGCCTTTACTGCCCCCGAAAGTTTTACTCTTCTCAAGCTTTGGGTGGCCACCAAAATGCCCACAAACGCGAGCGAGCTGCTGCTCGTAGAAACATCACCTTTCCTATCAACGTTGATCCTCCAAGCTGCTTTGCTGCTGCTTCTCATCACTTTCCCTCTTTTGACCACCAGCACGGTTCCCCTTCCCCCTTTCTTGTTGATCATGCCCGGTTCGACCCGGTTCAGTATCCTTACCAGTACCACCAGTATCATCAATACGGCCAGTATAATCAGTACCACCCGTCAAGCTCAGCAACCTCTGATGTGGCTGCAGCTTCTCCTACTAATGGTCCTAATTATCATAGCTTTGCTGCTGGGTCTGCTGCCCCCGATGCCTCCCCCTTTACTCAGTCTGATGATGACTATGCTGAACAAGTGAAAGTTGATCTCAATCTCCGTTTATAAATTAAAAGCCTTTTTATCTTTTTTTTTCCTAATCTTTTATGTTAATGTTTTTGTTTAGTTTTTGGGTCATTTAAGTTAGGTTAAAATGCTTTACTTTTAATGGGTCTTGAGTATCTTGAACTGAGATATTAAAAGTGAAAATTAATGGAGATTAAAGGTGTCCTTGTACGGACGGTTCTATATACTTCTTGTTTGAGACTGAAAAGATTAATGGAGAAGTGGTACTTTTACATGATAGCTTAATCACCTACAATCAATGGGTTAGTTTATTTTAATGGTTTTTTTTTTTTTGGGGTTCTTTTTGGTATTGGTTTTGATTTGTTCAAGATGTTTATAATTAACTTCATCGATCCTACATTGCATGTGTTGATGCTGATGTTGTGATGCATGTTTATCTTATCTCTCTTTATCATCCTTAGCATGCAATTAATCTCAGATTCTTTAGTCATGAATATGTCCCTAAAACGATGAGATTTTTATTCATTCTGGACCATCTGATTCTTAGTTTTATGTATATATCATATGGCTTCAATGTCGTGTTGGAGAGATAAGAATCAGAAAAGGGAAGGACAGTTTAGGAAAAGCCTAGTTAACATACTTGGTACAGACCTACCTATGGCTAGCGTTGCTTTAGCTATTGTAGGTTAGGTGTTCGCTTCAGATATTCTCTGATTTGTTAGTCATACATATCATTGGCCAGTAGTTTTGTTTTGTATTTTTTTTTTCCCAGGGCATGAAATGGTAGCCATAAGATTAATCTGATCTGATGGCTGTACGTGCATGATCATTCTTTCCATTTTGCACTAGCTAGGTCTTCTGCGATATATATTTTGAACGGTTATGATCGATGCTGATAAAGCTCAATCATCAGTTGATTGATTATAAGTTGTTGTGAGAATTCACTGATGATGAGAATAATCGATTTCGTCTGACTAACCGGAACTGGAGAGTTGCCATATACACGCCAGCTGACTTAATAAAGCTAATGGCCTGATTGTTTTTGTTGTATTATCATCAGTTTAAAGCTTAGAGTGGCATTCAGCTGCGATTTTGGAATTTTTTTAAAGTTGGCAAAACTCACACACATCGTTAATATTTGAAACGAATAAGCATGTACGTTCCAAAAAATTTAGTACACGTGATTCTATATAGTATCTCAATTCTCATGATGAATCAATGTAACCATCAATATTGTATGTGTACTAGCTAGATAAATTATCCTTGTTTTATTAATGCATGTCAATATGTTTATATTGGAATCTTAATTGAAAAATTGAAATGAAAAAGTATCTCAATTCCTCCTCATCATGAATGGACAAAATTTTATGATTTCGTCCTCAAAAAAATTTCAGTGAAAGTCCGAAACTAAAGGGCAGCAAGAAACGGCACCAAAATTTGCTCAAATTAGAAGTTGACACATGGTCATTGTCTATTAGCGAAAAATTATACTAATAAATCTCGTGAAATAGTATCGGCCCGATAAGTAACTGTTGCTACAATGAAAATAATCGGAATGTGTTCTACTGTTCCCCCCCAAAAAAAAAAAATCAAACAATGAATCTAATATTACCCCAATCAAGTGTTGATAAGCGTAAAAAATTAAAATACAAAGTTTTTATCACAAATGAGCTGACACTTGACATGTCATTTATACATAGATGCTGTGAAATTATTTCGTTAATAACGTTATAAAACATCCACTATTACTAAATATGCAATTGATAATTTTATATTACACCTTTGTAAACATATCATAATTCTAATTTTTTTCCCATACAGGGGTCCTACTCTTTTTTTTTTTTAAATGTTAACATTTAGATCAGTATATATATATATATATATTTAAATTATCAATTGCATCTCTAAAACCCTTCATATTTTTTAACAAACACATCACACATGAAAGTGACAACTCTCCATCATTAGTGTACAATATCAAAATTGAAGAGTAGTGAAGCTCCTATTCTTCCAATTTCATCACACAATATGAAGAGATCATTATTTGCAATCTTGCTTCTTATTCTTACAATTTCTTTTACACAAGCCTCAGCTAGAGTTTTAGCTAGGCGTGTTGAAACTAATGGGGCAGCAGCTGCAGCAAAACAAAAATTCTTCGGATTATTTTGGCCTCGTTTTGGAGGACTGCCTCCACAACCATCTGCGGGCTGCGTGCCGCCTCCTCTTCCAGCTACACATCAATGGCAATGTCCATTCCCACGGATGATTCCCCATTGGCTACCTTCACTCCCACCACTGCCTTCCCATCATTGAATTCAATTCATGAAGCTTTAGCAGCAGCATCTCCTTTTGCCTTTTCTCTTTGATAATAAATGTCCAACTACTAGTTGGTTAGTTATTTATAGGTATAGATGAATCTGAGTTGAATAAACCTCTTTTGTTTGTCACTTTGATTGAATAATAAAATATTTGAATTTTGTTTAAAAAAAAATGAAAAACATTAGAATTTTTTTTTTCCACCCCGGTTGGATAAGGGCGACTAGCAGCAATTCAAGAGATAAGCCCAACACATTTGTAACCTACCAAATAGGCCTGGTAAGGCAACTTGGAATTTCATTTTTCAATCATGGGAAGTTTCGTTGCGTCACAAATTTTATCAATAATGAATCATCTTTTGCAGCAAATAACATATGCAAATGCAACCAAACCCATCATGCTTGAACGATATTATAAGTAAAATGTAAAAATATAAACAATTTTTCCACTTTGCTCTTAGCTAGTGCTTATAATACAACAATCATCCTTCAAAATTTCAGACACTGAAATGACAACATTGCACTTCAGATAAATGTAATACAATGATGCCCTTCTTTTTCATCAAAAGGAATCGTCAGAACTTCTACAGGAAAACAGATAGAAATCAACTTTTAAATTTGTAGAAAAATCAAAGCTCAAATGTTGGAACTTGAGATGTGAAGCCATGAGTAGCCTGGTAAAGGAGGCGAGGCAATATGTTTCTGTAAGGATCATTATCTCTTTTCTCCTTCAAATAAGCAATGCAATTCTCTACCTCACCCTTTACTTGCAAATACAATTCCTGAGCCTTCCTCCTGTCTCTTAATTCTTGCTTCCTCCCTTGATCACACAAATTAGTTAACAATTTTATAACAAGCCAAATATGTAATAGGAATCAACAGTATAAAAGATGATAATTAATCCTTGAAGCTGTTAGTGATTAAGGCAGTCCCAGTGAACTTACCTTTTGTTTCGATTGGTTTCCCAAAATAATAATAAAATCTGCCTGGAATTTTTGGGATTGGAAGCGGCATGTGCACCATTTGGTTTGCCACCTCACCTGTTATATCAGTCCTACAATTCTCAACAGGAAAAGATTGAATTAGGAAAAATTAGAAATACTTGAATCAAGGTATACATAATTGTGGATAGATCAAATTTAGCATAAGTTATCAGAATACATACCTCAGCTTAACAACCTTTTTGTTCATTTCTTCTATTTGCAACTTTAAGAAAGGAATCTTCATTTGGTCATTGTAATCCAAAACTATCTGAAAAATTATGAAAATGCAATCAAATATTCTTTTATAAGGGGTAATGATGATTAAACAAAGCTTGGGAAAAAGCATCTCAAGCTTGACATATAAATGTCTGTACATCTATTGGAAAATGGTGAAGAGAAGTTTAACTAATTACTTGAGCGAGATCGTCTTCTCCAACAGCTCCAAAAGGTATAATTTTAGCTCCAAATGTAGATGACATCCTGACAAATTCGGAACTTTCTGGCCAGAATAACTTGTATTCTTCTCCCTTAAAGTATGGAAAGTTATTGCAAATCAGCTCTAATATTTCTGAAGTATTAGGACATCTATTATGTGTTGTCATGCACAAATAACATAAAAGCATATGCACTCAAGCTCTCTGATGCTAAGCTTCTACAAGGAGTAATTCGTAAGTCATACAACTAAGATCAAGTAGGGAGCAAGCACATATGAAATTTGTCAGCACTGCAAGTAGTTGAATAAATTTCCTTCGGAAAACAAAATTAGATACCTAAAATGGAGAAAGGTAGAGAGCTTTTATTAGCAGAGAAGAGAGTTTTGCAATTTAATAAATGGTTTATATGGACTTGTTTGAAGATTCTTTCTATCCTGTTTTGTGAAGAAAGTTGGAGATCCAAATGTCATCATCTTTTTAGTATCAGAGTATTATACTTCCGTTGGCAAGTTGATAATGTTAATTTTCATGCAACTTCAATTGGTGAATATAATTTTGACACAATGAACATTTTAGCCAATTTATCTGAATGCAATACTGGATAAAGTTTAGTATGTAACTGTCAAAAGGTACATACCTTCCGGTGTAGAGCTTCTCTCAGTCCTCCTGGGTGTAGCATGACATGAGACTTTGAAGACAGAAGTTTATACAAATTGACTGCTGAGGCAGGAACGCCACCTATAATTCTAAGTGCGTCATTTCCTTCAAAGTGGGGTAATCCTCCATCTTTCGACTTAAAGAACATTGGATGTGCAAGGCATCGAACAAGAACATTTCTCTGGATCATAAATTGCTGTACCATTGGAAATGCTTCAAGTCCTAATAAGTTGTGATATCCAACATACAACACTGGTCCCTCTGAAGGAATTCCAGAGAGATCAGCCACAATCTTCCCATCCTCTAAAGTTGATAGCATCACAGGGCTAGCAAGATCACTCCTGAATCTGGCAACAACATATTTGTGCATTTCCTGAGATATACACCAACTAATACCCTCAAGAATCAGAGATTTATCAGATTGAGCATATCTACTCTTTGTGTGCATTAGGTATCATATCTTCAACACATTTTACAGCTGTAAATTTTCATGCTAAATTACCTTTACCTGATTTCTTCACAAAATTTACTGAATTCAGTAGTAGTTAATGGTATGAAATCTGAAACGTAGTCGATACTTTTTCCACGGCGATAGTAACCAACACCCTTGATTATGGTTACTAAATCAACACCATCTTCCTGCCACACATGAACAGAACTACATTTGAAATCTAATATATTTTAATCGAGAATATTGAGCCTAATAAATGTTGCCGAGCAGGTTCTTAGAACTTAACTATAACAGAGGCATCAAACAAACATTTCAAAAATTTTTAGTTTCATACCAGAATAGCACGCGGTGGACTACAAACTACTTTTAGCTTTTTGGCTATTTCTTTTAAGTCCACACCACCCCCCCCCCCCCCCCCCCCCCCCCCCAAAAAAAAGCCTTGTGATGCTGGATTTATTTCAAATGATTAGTAAAATTTCAGAAAATAAAGGTGATGCTTAATTTTTCACTTTAACTTCTGAGACAAACACTTAGAAAACTTAACAGGCAGTAATTGGAACAGAAGGAAGTGAGTGAGAGATCTTCCTACCAACAATAGGAAATGACCATTGTCATCAAATCTACGGGTCTGACAATTGGGCAGTTCACGGCTAAGTCTTTGACCTTCTGCTTCACTCGGCAGCATCTGATCCTTTCCACTGTAAAAATAAAGAGTGAACTCAATACATTATTCAGAAAAGAATCACAAATAACTTTAAGCCAACAAAAAAGATTACAGTTTATGTAAGCCTCTGATTTGATCGGCGGCAACTCTCAGGCTTACATTTTGGTGGGATTTCTTGTTTGAGCTAATTAATTCTTTGTCCACCAATATGCTAGTTGAGCAGGAATAGAATTCTATTATGAAAACTCAACTTTACATACACCAAGTGATCCATATTTCTTAATCATCATTGGAAATAACTAAACTGTGCCAAAGAGTTTGGACCTGTAAAGTATTAGCGTTTGAGCTTTTACTGAATGGAGACGTGCATTGGCATATGCAGAAGCTGACTTAAGTAGTTCAAGCTTCCAGAGGAGTGTTTCCTTGGGCAAGATATCAGCAAGAACCTGTTAATGAATTCAATCACTAAATTATTTATAAAATTGATGGGGCAATCATTTCTGTAGAACTCCAAAACACTCTTCTCTCCTGACAAATATACAATGTTCTGTCAAAATGACTAAAAATCATGATACTGTTAATTACAACATACTAAGAGAAAAATGTCTGCGATAATCTACAGGGGTTTAATGTTATCCATGGTTCGGTTATGCCCATGTTACATGGTTGAATCTTACAGGAAGGTAGGTTGATAGATCTTGAATCGTTGGTGGTAGAGATAGTCCTTTCACCACATTATCTATTGCCATCTTCAAAGGATCACCTGAATGTATATAGTACAATTGTTTTCATCAAATGATAAAAATATTATTTTGAGCAATCTAATTTATGGCAGTAACAACTTCCTCAAGAATTCAACAAAACTATTACTTAAACCCCAAGCATTTTGGCATATAAAGACTCCCATCTAAAATCCAATTTATCCTATGTCCACTTAAATTATTTCTTAAAGAAATATATATCTTAAACAAACAGCTAAGCCAGAATATGAAAATATGAGGAACAGAGAATAGCAAATTACCCATCATTGAGCTCAATATATGACACAGGGTAAGAGTTATTTGGCCTGGCATGAACTCCAGTAAGGATATTGTGGATTGAAGCACCGACATACTAAAAGATGTAGCTACAAGAAAAGATATATCAATGTTGAGTTACTTGAGTAAGGCTCAGTTTATCGAGGCGTTGTGTCTTTTAAGCTACAACCATTCAAATTATGGTGGGTGTTCGGTGCTTGGTCAGGAAAGTACAAAGGGTTGTATTAATTAATATTCTGATGTATTGATTATGCAATTCTCTATACATCAAATTATTTGTACAAGTTAGCTGATGCGAAAATACTAAATTCTCACCTGGGTTGGACAGAACTAGCACAAGATCGATGTGAGGACTACGTGCTGCAACAGCTAGAGCAAGGCAAGCTCCAAGAGATTCTCCAACAAGATATATGGGTTTGTTTGGTGAATGGTTATGCTCAGACCTTATAGTTCTTTCAATCAACTGCACTAGACCTGAAACATGAAAACATTGATATATTTTAAGAAAAATAATGACAGAGAAAATTTTCCTTTCTAATTAATTAAAGTCAATAAAAAAAATAATAATAAAAATGAAAGACAAAACCTGTAAATGATGTCCGATCCTTGACTGGAATATGCAAGCTCCATACATCAAATATCCTACCTCAAATAGAAAAATCACTCCAAGATCAATGAATGATAATGAAAAAATGTGATTATTTACCATAACTGAAAGTGAATTTTGCAGTGTTGCATTAAAATAAGGATAGCTACTGACTTTCCAAGTCTTTGATGCTGCCTTATAAGTCCTACTCCAACACCGTCAATCCCTATAAAATTCATATCCCTTGTTAGGGAACACACCGAGGGTAAAATAAAATTAAAAAAAAAAAAAAAGAACCATAGTACCAGAAGGATTTGAACAATTTCTAAATTTCTTAAATATTATTACATATATAATAATGTTGGTTATGAAACTAGTTTATTTTTTTGACTTTATTTTATAATTAATGTAATAGTTTTGTGATACTAATCAATGAGTTCACGATATATACAATCAGTGGCGGTGCCAGAAATTTTTTTTAGGAGGGGCTAAATTTAAATAGCAATTTAATCTAAAAAATGATCAACAAAAAATATGTACTAAAATAAAAATTCATCAAAATATTTAATTTAATACATTTACAACTGTCTTCAACATGGTTTCATAAGTTGAAAATATTGAAGAATAACCTCATTATCAAGACTATAAAATATATCTTTTTCTATGTATACAACAAGACTATCATTCAACCATTGATCTTCCATCCGATTTCGTAGAAGATTTTTCACAAAATTTCATAACTTGAGCCTTGCGTTGTGATCTCCCTTGAGTTCGAAACAAATCATCATCTATATTAGGAACATTAATATCATGCTTCACACAATAAAAAGAAGTTTCACCAAGTAAAGAGTCTCATTCATTTGCTCTCATCTTTTGTAAGTTTCTCTTATACACTCCAATTAATTTCATAGCATTCACAATGTCTTGGTCTTTTTTTTTTTTTTTTGTAATGCACTTCAATAACATTGTAGCTTGAAATCTTTGTTCAGAATTTCCCTCATTTTAAATTATTTCACCATAGCATTTTTATTTTATTATTTATAATAATTAATAAAGTTAAAATTAAAGGGTCACAATAACATTGCTAATAATTAATTAAGCACTCAAGCACCTTTGTCAATTTATCAACCCAAGAAACATTGCCACAATTAAAGGTAAGAATATTATTCAAGTAAAAAAAGTTGATGGTGGCCGGCTGAGATTTTCTTTGGCAAAGGATATGAGATTGACGGGTAATTTTGGATTTTTTTTTTTTGAAAATGTTATATAAACATTGATATTTTAGTTATTTTAAAAATTTATTAGGAATTTTATTATAAATCCATTAAAAAATAAAATGAATTTAATTTTTTTCCCAAAACAAAAGAGCGCCCCCCCCCCCCCCCCCAACAGAGCCCTCAAGTGGCGCCGCCACTGTATACAATTGAGATATAAAATATGTACCATGAATAATATTACCGTTATTGCTTTTTCATAAGTTTTTTTATTTCATAACAGCGTTCCATTTCCTCCAGTCATGCGTGAGTCGCGACAATGTTTAAATAGCAGACAAAAAACTACCTGTCCTCTTATTTTATTCAACTGTAGTAAAATCCAAAGAGCAGTCAAAATACGACAAACAATTAGATGCGTACCAGGTAGAAAGAGAAGGAGAGGAGAATCTGGAGTGTGGGACCCGCACTCTAACGGAGAGAACCACCGAGGCGGACCTCCGTCCGATTTGATCATGTCTTTCGCTTCATCGAAGTAATCTCTCAAGCTCTTTATGTTACCTTCACTCTCCTCAGACATATGCGTCGTCCCCGTCGACGTCGTTTTGTTTTTCACCGCCGTCGCAGTTGAGAACGCGGCTGCTTCGCCACTCTCCTTCTCCACAAAATTTCCATCCGGCGTCGTTTTGGTTGCCGCTGTCGTTGCTGTTGATGCCTGCTGCTCTGTGGACACCGCCAGTCGCTTTAAAATCGGATTCCGTCTTTGGTTCCAGAATGATGATGTCATTTCCGGATGAAACGCCGTCGATATGTCGATCGAGAAGATGCAAGCTCCGACGGTCGTCATCGAGAATAACTTAACTCTCTTTCTCTCACTCGCTCTCTTAAACGATTAAGGGCTATAAAACAAACAAAATAGTTGATATTGTAACTGTGCCTGTCGGTCAAATGTTGATAAAATTACATCTTTATCCCTTGATGATGAGATGAAATTTGTTTTGTTATTGTGTTAAAACAGTATATTAACCTTCCTCATCTAAGTCAACAACATCCTTTTATTTATTTATGGGTTAATTTCGGTTACCCATCATCAACTTTTAAAATACATCTAAATTATTATAAATTTCAACTCACTCTTATTTTTGTTAAGAAAATAAAAAATTTCTCATCAACTCCACCCTGTTTTCCCTAAAGTAAAATGAGAAGAAATTGAGATTAACAATGATTTAAAATATTTTAAAAATTATCATTTCAAGAGAATCCAAAATTCAACCCTTTATTTATGAATCTAAATTGTTAAGAGAATTTTGTTAGTAAATTAATGAACAAAATGCCCTTAAACTAACTAATTAACCAGAACAAATAGGTAAGAAATTGAACTGATATTTTGCACAACAATTTTTTATATGTAATCTGTGACGCAACATTTAATATATATTATTATTATTATTAAATGTAACTACAGAGGGAACGACTTCAAAGGCGTGCTCAAATGGGCTTCACTTTTTTTTTTTTTTTAATTTAACCGACCACTCGAGTTCCACTTAAATAAAAATGGACATAACCCAAATATAATTCTCTTTACGGTGCAAATCAAAGCTCAAATGTTGGAATTTGGGATGTAAAGCCATGAATAGCCTGGTGAATGAGCCTGGACAAAATATTCCTGTATGGATCACTCTCTCTTTTCTCCTTTAAATAAGTAATGCATTTCTCAACTTCTGACTTTACTTGTAAATACAATTCCTGAGCCTTCTTCTTGTCTCTTAATTCTTGCTTCCTCCCTTCATATTAAAACATAATTAACAACTTTAGTTACTTAACTTGCATTAAGAATCAACAATATGAAAAAAATTTAACAAATATATATAAACGAAAATAAAATCTTCAGCACTACAAAATTAGTGGAGATAAAACTTATAAGACTGCAGGCTGTCCGATGATCTTACCTTCTGTTTCAATTGGTTTTCCAAAATAATAGTACGATCTGCCTGGAACTTTTGGTATATAAAATGGCAAGTGCATTGCTTGGTTTGCCACCTCGCCTCTGGTATCAGTCCTACAATTCACAGCAGGAAAAGTTGAATTGGGAATAAAACAAAAACAAAAATGAAGAATATTAATGAATTCATGGGTATGGAGAAACAAATTAAGGAAACACTTTCTGGGAAAAAAAAAAATATATATATATATATACCTCAGCTTAACAATCTTTTTCGACTGTTCTTCTATTTGAGACCTTAAGTAAGGGATCTTCATTTGGTCATTGTAATCAAAAACTATCTGAAAAATTATGAAAATGCAATCAAATGCGTGCTAAAATCACACTTATGACAAAACTATTGCTCTTAAATTTTGATTATGGTTGTCATACACTGCAAAAACTGAGGATGAAGGCATTGATCATTAGTGACAACAACTTCAAAAATATATTCATCTGGTGCTCCTGATAAAATGTATGTGTATAATGGAGATTACTGAAGAGAAAAAGGGAAGTATTCGAGCTTAATTACTTGAGCAAGATCGTCTTCTCCAACAACACCAAAAGGCACAATTTTAGCTCCAAATGTAGCTGCCACCCTGACAAACTCCGAACTTTCTGGCCAGAATAACTTATATTCTTCACCCTATAGATATATGTACGAAGAATTACTGCAAATCAGTTTTAATATTCATGAACTATAAACATGTGTATCATGTGTGGCCACTCAATTTATTCCATTAAAGTGCGCACGAAGTATTTTATGTCATTCTAAGCTTCCATGCAGTCATTTCAATTGGTGAACAAATTTAGGACAAAATGGACATTGAGATGATTTGTACCTTTCGATGAAAAGCTTCTCGTACTCCACCAGGATAAAGCAGGACATGAGCCTTTGAAGACACAAGTTTATAGAAATTTAATGCAGAGACTGGAACAGAGCCCATAATTCTAAATGTATCATATGGTACTAAGTCAGGTAATCCTCCATCTTTTGCATTAGAGAACACCATTGGATGTGCAATGGCTCGAACAAGAATATTTCTCTCGATCATGAATGTTGGTACCATTGGAAGTGCGTCAAGTCCCAACAACATATGATTACCAACTAACAAGACTGGTCCCTCAGATGGTACTCCAGAAAGACCCCTCACAATCTTCCCGTCCTGTAAAGTTGATAGCATCACAGTGCTAGTAAGATCAACCATCCATCTGCCATCAATATTTTTGTGAATTTTCATATGACACATATCTTTAAGCAGCAGGGTAATGATTATATACCATCTATGTTAATATACAGAACACATTCTGCATCCTGAAGTTTCATGCTAAATTATTTTTACCTGTACTCTTCATATACTTTATTCACTTCGATAGTAGTTGGTGGTACGAAATCTGAAACATAGTCAACTCTTCTTCCACAGCGATAGTAACCAGCACCCTTGATTGTGGTTACCAAATCAACACCATCTTCCTGCCACGTATGGACAAAACTACTCATGAAATCTACTGTTTGAAAAACAAGAAACGAGTATATACAAACTAAATGTTTCTGGCGCAGCAGCATGAGTTATGACATTTTAGAAAATTAAAGTATCTGGTTCGGGGGACCATCCTACCAACAAGAGAAAATGACCTTGGCCACCAAACCTACGGGTCTGACAGTTAGGCAGAGCATGGCAAAGTCTTTCACCTTCCTCTTCACTTGGCAGTAACTGATCCCTTCCACTACAAAGATAAAGACGAAACTCCACACATAATTCTTTCAGGAATCACAAACTTTAAGCCTAGCTATATGTATGGCAAAATGTTGTTTATATATTGATCATAATCCTCTAACTTGATTGATGGCCCTCAGGCTTAGCACTCAAAATAAGTATATATCTACTTGGAAGTAATCTTTTGTTATGATTGCCGAAAATAACTAGACTATTCCAAACCTGTAAAGTATCAGTGTTTGAGCTTTTACAGCATCAAGACGGGCATTGGCATATGCAGAAGCTGACTTAAGCAACTCTAGCTTCCAGAGGAGTGTTTCCTTGGGTAAGATATTGGCTAGAACCTGTCAACGAAATCGTCCATTAACTGTTTGCAAAATTGACAGACAAGTGCGATCATCTTTATAGAACTCTAACACATGGCACTGTCAATTGCTGCATGTAATATTCCAATTAAGTAATGTTGATTGCTGCATGCAATATTGCAATTCAGTAACGTTGATCCTCAACATATATTAACCAGTAAATATCTGTGTCTTTTATGGTTCAGTTATGTCCATGTAACAGAGTTGAATCCTACTGGGAGGTAAGATGACATTGCAACAAAGTCCTGCGATAGCTCTTGAATTGTTGATTGAAAAAAGAGTCCTTTCACCACACTATCCATTGCCATCTTCAAAGGATCACCTGAACAAATGTAGTGCAATTAGCAGAATCAACTGAGAAAAATACTGAGGTCACTAAATCTGAGTATGGTTAGTTATAGCATGCTTCTAATATTAGCCATAATCAAAATAATTGAATGAGATAGAGAAAAAAGACTCAAATTTCAGTTTCCTGAAGCATTTTCAGTCAGGATAAACTTGAAATAGTATTCCAATTTCAGGCTCTTCCATGTAGAAGCAGAAAAGTAGCAAACGGAACTTTTGAATGCGCCCCCACAATTTTCTAGAGAAAAAAGCTCTTAACTCTCCACATTGAACCCCCTATCTTATTGCATTAATATAGTAAAAGACTAAAAGCACCTAATCTTAACTACAGAAATCTGCCAACATACGTTATTTATCAATGGTTCTTGGATTGTATAAGGATAAATGAGGACTCTGCTTAAGAAAGAAGTTATTAACAGGCAGTTCCAACTTGTGGAAGAATTTCAATATAATTTTAACCTCAATCCCAGTCAGTGTATTATGATGAATCCAATTTACATCTAAAATCCAATTTATCCAGTGTCCTGCAATTCAATTGTTACGTCTTAAACATCAAAATTCTGAGCAGTTTCAAGTGCATGATAATAGTAATCCCATTTGAGGCCTGAGTGGAAAAAAAATATATTTCTAAAAAACAAGCTTGCCAGAATAGGAACAAAACAAGAGCGTACCTGTCATTAAGCTCAACAAATAAAACAGGGTAAGAGTTATTTGGCCTGACATGAGCTCCACCGGTATAGGCATTGTGGTTCGCAACAATGACTTGTCAAAAGATGTAGCTGCAGAAAAGACAAATTAATATCAAGAATCAGCCATGATAAATAAATAAATAAATAAGAAATTCCCCTACCTTAATAACCTTCACATGCAACCTCTCCTCTACTGTCAAGTTTTTACTATCCGTCCATGCTTTATAGCTTAAGAGAAAGTACTCAGTTCTCACCTGGGTTAGCCAGAATTAGCACAAGATCCATATCAGGATTACGGGCTGCAACAGCTAGTGCAAGGCATGCTCCTAAAGATTCTCCAACAAGATATATGGGTCTATTTGATGAATGGCATTTCTCAGACCTTATAGTTCTTTCAATAAGCTTCAGTAGACCTGAAAATTGAAAATATTGTAAAATTCCGAGAAACATTGAGAAGGGAAAGTTTCCCTTACAAATTTACATAAATGTAAGGGAACGAAAAATTATTAAAAAAAAAAACCTGTAAATGATGTACGGTCTGTAACTGGAATATGCAAGCACCATACATCAAATATCCTTCATCAAATGGAAAATTCATCACTCTACATGATCAATTAATAATGACATAATTTAAACCATCAGATGTTACACAATTTATTATAATCGAAAATGCATTCTGCAATATGCATTAAAATCCAGCCACGCACTCACTTTCCAAGTCTTTGATGCTGCCTTATTAGTCCAAGTCCAACACCATCAATCCCTTCAAAACCCATAACATGCATCAGTTACTAGCCTTTTTTTTTTAATAATTTTGTTTAATAAAAATCACAAGTATAAAAAAAATAAAATTTAAATCATTTTTGGAGAGAAACCAAAAAATTAAAAAAGGAGGGGAAAAAAAAAAGGCACCCTGTCCTGAATCAGGTGCATGGAAAATCTGATTCGTTTTTCTCCAACCAAAAATTAAAAAAAAATTAATAAAGAATGAAAAATGAAAACATATATCCTCAGAAAATATTGGGCATTGACAATCGATACAACTACCAAGTACGTGAAAAGTCTTAAGCAGCCAGCTAATGAAGTAATTAATTTAGCCAGAAAGACGAGAAAACGTACCAGGTAAAAAGAGGAGGAGAGGAGAAAGAGAATTACGGTTTTGGGACCCACACTCTAAGTCTAGTGGGGAGAACCACCGAGGCGGTCCACCGTCCGATTTGATCATATCTTTTGCTTCATCAAAATAATCTTTCAACCACTTCCTGCTGTTGCCTCCTTGTTCTTCACGCTCCGACGAATATTTTTCCAATTTAATTCTCTGTTTCGTGTCAGCTTCTAATTTGCTACTATTCTTCTCCACAAAGCTCCTCATCGTCGTCGAAGTCGTTCCGATTTTCCCTGTCGTTGCAGTTGCTGTGGACACCGTCGGTCGCTTTGATATCGGATTTCGTTTTGCTTTCCCGGACAAATGCGTCATGTCCCGCCGGAACGCCATAGATAAATCGGCCGAGAATATACAAGCTCCAGCGGTCGTCGTCATGGAGAACTAACTAGAACTACTCCCACTCTATTCGTTCTGCACTGCGGCGCTCTTGGGATATTATTCTAAAAGAACGTTTTTATTTATTTATTACAAATGACATCGAATGAGTTATTTTTATTTATTTAAAAAAAAAAGAAAAAAAAAAAAGCCTTTAGGCCATGTTCGGTTGCTGGAAATTAAGGCAGGATTCCATTTCCTCTGTATTTTCCTTTGTTCGGTTGGCAAAAGTCGGTTGGAAAACAAATTCCTTTCCAACCCCAATTTCCAATATTTGAGGAATTTGGTTTCCTTCCAAATGTGCAGGGAAATTTGAATTCCACGTAATTAAAAGGTATGATTTTCCTATTTTAACCTCACTTAAGTTTAATTTTTCAATTTTATCCTTAAACAAATCCACGCAATTAAAAGCCCTAATTCTCTCATAATACCACAGCCTCTCACTCAAAATCGAAAGATCCTCTCTCTCTCTCAACTTAAGCATGATCATGAGTGATAAAGAGCGCCGTGATGACTTTTTAGCATACAAAACCATTCCAAGTTTCAAACTTTCAATCTTTCGGTCTCGCTTCGATCTCACACTTTCAACTTCGATCTCTCGGTCTCGGCTTTCGATCTCTCGGCTTAGAACGGTAGAACGACTATTGATTAAATCGACTTCGATCTATCAGCTTTGATCTCTCGGTCTTCGATCTCAGGTTTTCAATTTTATTTTTTAAATTTAAGAATATCTTTTAATTTCTTCAGTTTTTATGCAAGTAAATTAGTGTTGATGTCTTTTTTTTTTTCAATGGTGATTCTGGATTTAATTTTTTTTTACTTTGGTGATGATGGATTTCATTTTTCATTCTTCAGAAAATTGTTGCTAGTCTCTGTAGATTTGATTGAAGTCATTTCGCTTTTTGTTTTTGGTGGAATGGTTGGTAAAATTTCGCTATCCACAGCTGTGATAGAGGAAGCCAACAGTGACCTCTAATTTAACATTCCTTTTTATCCTTAATAAGATTCTTTGATTACCTTATCTTGATCTTACTACACAATTTATTGTTCCCCTCTGCAGATTTGATTGAAGTCACTTCGAAGTTTGATTCTGATAGGCATAGGCTCGAATAAGTTCAGCGTTGGGGATTGAAATATAAAACAGGTCAAATATTAGGATGAAGGATAGAAAATTAGATGCCAATAAAACTAGAATCGCATGTAATCCTGACATTTTCTTGCTAACCGTATGAATGTAGGAAACTTGCTTGTTTTACTGTATATATGATGCATATGGATATAAATGATTATCAGTTTACTAAATCATTTTGTATGCAATATATATATATATATATTAAATTAAGAGGAAGAGTAGTATCAGTTATAGTTTTTCTATTTTTTGAAACTCAACTCTGTTTCTATTTCTTGTATTGCTTATTCCCACTTTTAGACACAAATTGAATTACAGTTTTGGGTGCTTGAAAATTCTTGTTCAGCTGTTTATTTATTTTTTTAACATTGGTGATGCTGGATTTTAATGGTGAAAATTGTTGCTAATCTCTGTAGATTTGATAGTCTGATAGGCATAGGCTGGAGAGGTTAGTTTAATGCCTTTTAGAAAAACCCCTTCAGCTACCGGACCAATTGTTTAAGCTTAGAAACAGAGACTGCATGTTGGTTGAAACAGAGCAATTGTTTAGAAACAGAGCAATTGCTTAGAAACAGAGCAATTGTTTAGAAACAGAGACTGAAATAAAGTTGCCCTGTAACACAAGCCAACATGCAGTTGTTTAAAAGATTTTGATAATTCAAAAGATGTTTTCACTGAAAATTGCAACTTTGTAGATTGAAGTAGCATTAGTAAGAATAGTGTGATTCTAGATTAGCTGAAGGCATGGTTCTGTGAAGTCTAATGAGGCCTCAATTCCTAAAGGAAATGAGAGTGATATTGGTTTGTTTAATTAGTTTTTATGATCTTTGTGGTTCTGGGTATGTTTGTTTGTTTAAAAATGCAGAAGCATTGTTGATTTTTCTTTTAGCATGACATTTTACTTTGCAGCTTTAATTGCCTGTTCTCTTCATCTCTAGGTGTATCCGTCAATTGAATTGCATAATTGGGGACTTGTGCTTTAATTGCATTGTTAATTTTGATCAAAATATTATGCTGCGAGTTGTGCTTTAACTTTACTAGACTTAGCTTAAATTTTGTTTTGTTCCTTTGGTAAAATTTTTGTGGATTTTTTTGGCTGATTTAGAGCATCTTTAGAGATTGAATATGTTTTGCAATTGTTTGAATTTTATTTTTTGGGTTTCGTTACCTGTTTGATTTGTTGGAAGGATTCAGGGTAACCTTAAAAGTGATATTGGTACAGCATTGGTTACAGATTTTTGTTGCTGTCTAGTTAAAAAAAAATTGTATAATTTGGGTGTTTGTTTTTTTGTTGCAGTAATGGATGACTTAAGCTTAACTGAGGCAAACAATTTGAGAAAGAAGAAATTAGCTACACTTATGGATTAGTTCCAAACTATGCAAGTAGTTATTTTTTTAGTGAAGTTTATAAAATATGTTTGGAGAAATAATCAGGAAAAATCATTAAGACGTGAAATGTATGTGCTTGATTTTTTCACAAATAGAAAAATTGTTCATCGATTAGCTTATGATAATGACGCAACTTGCATAGCCCAACTTAGAATGGATAGGCGTGCTTTTACAAATCTATGCATTAGGCTTGAAATGAATGGGGGGTTAAAACCAGCAAACATTTATTAGTCGATGAATGGGGGGTTAAAACATTTACTACTTTGGAAACCAAACTACCTGGATGTGCTATAAAAGCAAAACCACACATTGAATCTCGCATAAAGACTTTGAAGATGCAATTCCGAACTGTGCATGAGATGTTAACTGGACCAAATTGCAGTGGCTTTGGTTGGGATCCTTTCTGAGAGAAGGTCGTGTGTGGGATGCTTATATTCTCTATATTGCTGTCTTGACTGTTTTATTTGTTGTTCTTTACTACTTTTGAATTGACATATTGCATTTTTATATTTATTTGTAATGGTTTTCTTAAATTTAGTTGGGCTGCAACTTTGTATTGTGTATTAGCATGAATGGTGCTTCTGAGAAGCTGCTTGTTTGCATACGTTGCTAGTTAATTATGGATTTGAAAATTTTGCAGCATTTATTTGATAATGTGATAAGATAGTCATGGGGCCATGCTAACTTGATAAATTATAGCTTGAGTGTGTAATGGTAATTGGAAGTTTTGTGCAACACTAGTTATTTTACCCACACAGGCATACACTGCACTACATTCTGATGTTTATTATTGTTGGTTTTCACTATTTTATTTGCTGTTACAGAGTCATAAAGAGGCAACAAACCTTAGGAATAAAGCTTTTCCATTTTATGAGGACTTATGCATGATTTATGGTAAAGACCATGCAACGGGAAAAAATGCAGAAGCTCCTGCAGACGTTGTGGAGGAAATTGAGCGGACAGAAAAGAACAATGAAGCTCAAGGAGAGAACTTGAATGTTGAGGATGTGGGAGATGATGTTGGTGACAGTGTTTCTTTCTCACTTGCTTCATAGAAGCGTCCAAAAACTTCAAATAGCTCATCAAGGAGAAGGAGAAGAAATGAAGATTCGGAAGAGCTTGGAGAACTTAAAGAGTTGACAACTCTTATCGTTGCACAAATGAAAGACTCTTCTAATGTCGTAAGTCGAGGTATGGGACAAGAGATCAATGACAAACAAGTAGGATTGAGTGAAGAGTTGAAGAAAATTAGTGGTCTTACAACGGTAGAACGACTTAGAGCCACCACTCAAATTGCTCGTGATAGTACAGCGCTCAATGTTTTTTATAGTCTTTGTGATAAGGATAGAGAAACATGGGTTAGACTTTTCCTTAATGGTGAAATCTAACTCATGCTTAGATGTTATAGTTTATTAATATTTTTTCTGTTATGTTTGAGCACTTGAAATTTGGCTAAGTTTTTTGTTTTTGGTTATGTTTGAGCATCGAAAATTTGAACACTTGAAATGTATGGGCTAAGCTATGCTTTTGATATTAATTGATATTATGGGCTAAGTTATTTTTTTGTTTTTAGTAATATTATGGGCTATGATCTTTTAATAATATTATAAACTATGCTTTTATTAATTCATTTGAACATTTCAAATTTAATATTTTTGTAGTAATATTATGGGATATTTTTTTAAATAATATTAATTTTTTATTTTTAAAAAGAAAAAGAAAATTAGTATTTTTGATAAAAAGCACTTGAATAATAATTTGTCAAAGCACTTTTGTTAATGATAAGCAAAAGCACTTTTAATAAAAGCACTATAAATGTAGCTAAGACATTGATGATAAAATATTCTTCTTAAGGTTAGTTTTTAAATTGTTAAACATATTTGTAGTTTTTTTTATTAATTTAATGATAAATATTAAAATTTAAGAAAAAGGGTAAATTTGTCTAAATAACAATTATTAATTTCCTTTCCTCCATTAATTCTATGCCAAAGCGAACAACGGAAATTAAACTCCCTTTCCTTTTCCCCTCCTTTCCTTTCTCCTCCTCTCCTCTCCTCTCCTCTCCTCTCCTCCCTCCTCCTTTCTTGCAACCGAACATGGCCTTAGATTCTCCGTCTGAAAAGTAAACGCACCAGAGTATTTGAATAATAAAGTAATTTGCAACTTGAGTAACCTAGAAATGTTCAAAAAATAAAAAAATAAAAAATAGAGACAGATCATGATCATGAGTGATGATGCTAATTTTTTTGTCAATTTAGAGAATTAAATATGGAGAATCATATAATAAATGGAATACAAAAAATTTATGCACAGAGAATTTACGTGTTTAGGCACTTGGTCTATATTCACGGGAGCAAAAAGAATAATTTTTTCACTATTTAATATAGAATTACAATTGAGAGAACTTTTAGTAGCTATTTGCCTCCGTTTTTTTTTTCTCGTGTCCTTTGTACTTTTAAAGTTCTCTATTTATAGCATAATTTTTTGGATATTTAAGTCGATGTTAAATCCTTATTTTGGTAGACTTTCTCTATTTAATTAGAATTTTATTCGGTATCTGTATTTACTTCCTTCTCTAATTGGGTTTTTTGGAGCTTCTGGACTTTTCTTCTTGGATTCTCGATTATTTTTTACTTACTCTCTACCCATTGTTTCTTGGGCCATCTTTCTTTTATATCTTTTATCCTTTCTGACGCTTTCTTGAATCTTGGTTCCTAGATATGTGATTTTATTTTTGTGTCCCATGTGCTTATTTTTCTTTTTCTTCTTTTTATCATTTCTTTCACTTGCTCTCTTTTTCTTCTCTTTGTCACGTGCCCTCTTTTTCTTCTTTCATGCTCTTCGGTCAAGCTTCCAAATTCAATCAAGCTTCCAAATTCGGTCGAGCTTCCAATTTTTGTCAAGCTGCTTCCAAGCTAAACTTTTCCTCACATGCTCTTTTTCTTCTTTCATGCTCTTCGATCAAGCTTCCTTTATTTGGTTCATTATTCTTTACGTGGCTTCGCCTTTTGCTTCAAGTTATGCATACAAAGTCAAGCATCCCAATGCTTCCAAAGTCAAGCATCCGAAGTCAAGCATCCAAGTGCTTCCTTTTTCCCCATGTGTGATTTATTTCTTCATGCAGGCCATGCATGCTTTTGGCTTCCATTTTCCTTACGTGGGATTTATTTCTTCATGCAGGCCATGCACTTCGGTCAAGCTCTCATTTTTTGGTCAAGCTCTCATTTTTTAGTCAAGCTCTCATTTTCCTCGCAACATCTGCCCCCTAGGCCTCTGGAGCTTCTGGTTTTGAAAGCTGCAGAGGGCTATCTTTCTTCTATAAATATGTTGGTTGTGATTATGGAATTTCCTCATCCAAAGATCTCGTTTCTCTTTCTTCACTTCTCTTTTTCCTTTTCTTTGGGTGAGTTTTAGCTCTTTCTTTTTTTTTTTCAGTATTCTTCGTATATGAATTCATAATGTCTTCAAATTCTGAGGGCTTCTCCGATCACGTTCTTTGTGACTTCCCTATAGATGATGACGTTTGTGAGCTTGTGAATGATAATCCAATTATTGTAAATTTTGCTCCTGCTTCCTTTTTTCCTCCTTCTGTTCTCACTTTTACTAGGTGGAGTATTGATGAGGAGATTAACCATATGGGTGAAATGTCACTTGAGTCTCTTCGACGTTCTTATGTCATTTCTCGCTCTATCTCTCTTTAGCGGGCTAGGGAAAATGAAAAACCCAGTAGCCCGCCTCTAGGGGCTATCACCATATACCCAGACTGTTTTAATTATGGTGTCCGACTTCCTTTTCATCCTTTTCTTAGGTATATGCTTAGTAACCTCATATGTGGTCCTGTTCAGCTGAGCCCTCAAGTTTGGTGTGCTTTAATAGGCATGTACATTCTTTGGAAACAAAGGAATCTTTCTGGACCCACATTTCAGCAGTTCCAATTTTTTTATCAATTAATGAGCATTCTTGCCTCTAGTAGGGGCCCTCCTACTAAAGGTTGGTACTATGCGCGAACTTGGGCAAAACTTCCTCCTTTAATTATTCAAAAGAAATCCTTAAGCGGGTCTTGGAAAGATTCATGGATTTTCCCTATTGGGGATTGGGAATTGGGAATTTGGGGATTTTCATGATGTAAATCCCGAGTGTCGAATTAGAACTCGTTTTTGTACCCCAGGTAACTGGCTTAGAACTATTTTAATGCTCCATCATGTAGTTTCCTTAATTTGTATCTATTTTTACTTTACAGCTATGTGAAGCATTCCACCTCCTTCCTTCGTTATACCCGACGGCGAGAAAGGTTTACTATTAAGTGTCCTCGATATTCCACCGGAGTACAGATCTTGGGAATATTTGTCCCAGCCGAGCTTCTTATCATCATTTGGCTTTATCTCCCCTGCTCATATTTTAGATCCTCCCAGAAGTGAGCTTTCTGACTTTTTTTTTTTTTGACACTTTCATGGTAATGTAATAACATACATCTTCCTTTGGCAGTCATGTCCTCCAGGAATGATGTTACCCATAAGAAGAAAAAAAATCGAGAAGCAGCCAGTGGCTAAGGTTGGTAGGAAGTTGATGAGGAATAAGACCTATTTTCATATCGGAGGGTCATCTTCTCAGGCGACTACTATTGCTGCCCAATTTCAGCAGGAATCCTTTTTCCAAAACAATGTTGTTACGTGTCCGCCGGCAATAAGTTCCCGTTCTGCCTCTGCTACCACTAGTGTTGCGGCTTCTGCTCTTTTTTCATCACACTCTAGTCAAGGAACCTTGCATCGTTTTGAAGACTTACCAAACTTTGCCTAGGAGGATCCTTCTCAATCGTATCTTAATTCTTTTAACCAACTTTGGCCTCAATATATTTCTCCTAACGATGTGAGAAATATTGAGAATTCTGATCCCTCTGACTTTATGCTGACCAATATTTTATAGGTATACTCTGTGGCTCTATGTGTGATATTCTAACAAAGCTTATTCCCAGCTTCTATTCACTTTAGAATTTTTGTTTATTCAATTGCAGCTTACTTGTGCTATCCAAGCATCCCGAAAGAGAATAAAAAATTTAATGTTCGAGAATAATACTTTACTTGAATCTGGTTGAGCTTTTGCCAAGAGGACTGCTGAGCTAGAAAAGAATTTGGATGAAGAAAAGACCCATGTGGCTCAGTTTAAAGCAGATTATAACAGCTTGAAGGTAGATTATGATAACTTGAAGGCTCAATCTCAGTCTCAAATTCAAGATTTGTCTAATTTTATCGATCAACTAAATCTCCAAATATCTACTACCATAGTTTCAGCTGTGGGTGAGTACAAGTCTTCTACCGAGTTTACCACTCTTATTAATGAAGAATTTATAAGGGGTGCTTGCAAGGTGAGGTCATTGATAGAAGTTCACTATCCCCAACTTGACTTCTCTTTCCTGGAGGATAATGAAGATGAGGATCAATCCTGAAGTGTAGAACTTTCTTTGTTGCTTTTGCATCTTTTTTTTTTTGAATTTACCATGTAGTGGACTACTTGCTTCCCTTTTTATGCTAGTCTTGGAGTGTTTCTGTCATTGAATAAAACTAATGCATGCTTATTATATTTCTTGTTAATTCTTCATGGCTTTGCTGTCAGCTTCTCGTGTTGTTTTGCTTTCTCACTCTTCTTTTTATGAAAGCATAATTTCATTGCCTTGGCTGTTCCTGCTTCCAAGAATTACTCAAGCTTTCCTACACCATGAATTATTTAGCTTTTCTGCACTAGGAATTACTTAACCTTTCCTGTACCAGGAATTACTTAACTTTCCTGCTCTAGGAATTACTTAACCTTTCCTGCACCAGGAATTATTTAACTTTTCATGCTCTAGGGATTACTCAACCTTTCCTGCACTAGGATTACTTAACCTTTCCTGCACCAGGATTACTTAACTTTTCTTGCACCAGGAATTACTTAACTTTTCCTGCTCCAGGAATTACTTAATCTTTTCCTGCACTAGGAATTACTTTTTTTTTCCCTGTTTCTGAACGCAAGAAACTAAACTTACTAAGAATGATATGCTGAAATAACTGTAAAGAATATTTTTATTAATGAATATCTATGATGTTTATTGAGAACAACCTTTTGCTGATAACTAAACTTCCTACTGGCTTAAAGAAAGCCTTATTAAGACTGTTACTGAAATGGAAATTTTTTTACTTTTTTATTGATAGTAAATCCTTAAATGTTCTGCATTCCAAGGACGCGATAGTACGACTCCATTCATATCTTTAATCCTGTAGGTTCTTGGGCGAACAACCTCTGTTATCTTATATAGACCTTCCCAATTTAGGCCTAGTACTCCAGTATCCTGCACTCTAGTGCTCTGGAATACTCTTCTAAGAACCAAGTCTCCTACTCAAAAGCTTTTTGGACTTACTTTTGAATTAAAATATCGGGCTGCTCTTTGCTTATATGCTGCTGCTTTTAGTCAAGCTTGTTCCTTTCTTTCTTCTAATAAGTCTAAGTTGAGACTTAACTGTTCATCATTTTATTCTAGCTGGAAGTATTGCACTCTATATGATGGCATCCCAATTTCAATTGGAACCACTGCTTCTGTCCCGAATGCAAGGGAATATGGTGTTTCTCCAGTCGTTGTAGTATGTGTTGTTCTGTAGGACAACAAAACAAATAGTAGCTGGTCTGCCCAAGCCCTTTTATGCTTCTCTAGCTTGGTCTTCAAGTGATGCTTGATTATTTTATTAACAACTTCCATTTGTCCATTGGCTTGAGGATGGGCAGGTGAGGAAAAAAATTCTTGATTCCAAGGTTCTTACACAATCCTCGGAAGCATAGATTGTCAAATTGCTTTCCATTATCAGTGACAATGGCTTGAGGGATTCCAGATCTGCATATGATGGATTTCCATACAAACCCTGTCGTCTTCTGTTCTGTAATCTGCGCCAAAGGTTCTGCTTCTGCTTCTGCCCATTTGGTAAAATAATCCACAGCCACTATAGCAAACTTTGTCTGTCCCTTGCCTATTGGCATTGGACCAATAATATCCACTCCCTATTGAGCGAATGGCCATGGACTGGTGACTAAGGTGAGTTGCTCTGGGGGTTGGCAAGGTATGTTAGAATACCTCTAACATTTGTCGCATTGTTGGACAAACTTACGTGCATCCTCCTTCATTGTAGGCCATAAATATCCTTGTCGATTAGCTTTTAGGGCTAATGACCGTGCTCCTGAGTAATTGCCACAGATGCCTTCATGGATTTCTCTTATCACATAATTTGCTCCATCATGTGTTAGGCATCGAAGGTAGGGTAGTGAGTGCCCTCTTTTGTACAGTATATCCCCTAGAATCACATATCGTGCTGACCTTAGCCTTACTCTTCTTGCTTATCATTCGATAGCTTTCCATCCTTCAGATAGCTAATAATAGGGTCCATCCAACTTCCAGCTGCGTCCATACAATTAATTTTGTTGTTCTTGTCCTGCCCAATGCTGGGTCTTTTCAGGAATTCTATAGGAATGAGTTTGGTTAGACTGGTATCAGTGGCTGATGTTAGCCTGGCAAGTGCATTTGCTTTGCTATTTTCTTCCCTTGAAACTTGTGTTATGGTGTATTTTGCAAAATTTTCTAATAGTTCTTTCACTTTTTTAAGTTATTCTGTCATTCTATCTTATTTTGTCTGGTATTCGGATATGACCTGGTTTACGATTAATTGTGAATCACTGAATATCTCTAGTATTTTTGCCCCCATCTCCCTTGCCCATCTGAGTCCAACAAGCAATGCTTCATATTCTGGTTCATTATTGGAGGCTCGAAATCTAAATCTGAGGGTAGAGCTCAATTCTGTATTTTCTGGAGTTACTAAAATTAATCCTGCTCCACTTCCTTGTCGATTTGATGATCCATCCACATATAATTTCCAAGCGGGTGTGGAACTTGTATTAGTTCTTTCTTTTCTGAATCGGCCGATGGTAAATTCTACCACAAAGTCTACAGCAGCTTGACCTTTCATTGCTATTCTGGGTTGATATTGAATATCATGTTCTCCCAGTTCTACAGCCCACTAGACTAACCTCCTTGATGCTTTCGGTTTTTGCATGACTTGTCTGAGTGGCTGGTTTGTTAACACCACTATGGTATGTGCCTGGAAATAAGGCCTAAATTTTTTGGCGGAGATTACTAATGCTAAGGCCATTTTTTCTATCATTGAATATCTCATCTCTGCATCTAGTAGTGAATGGCTTACATAATAAATGGGTTTTTGGATCCCATCTTCCTCTTTTATCAGTACTGAGCTTATTGCTGAGTCTGATATTGCTAGATAGATGTACAACTTCTCTCCCGGCACTGGTTTAGAGAGAATTGGAGGACTCCCCATGTACTTTTTTAATTCCTGGAATGCTTTTTCACATTCATCTGTCCATTTTTGGTCTGTTGCTCGCGAAATGAAGTGGCTCAAAGCAGCTACTCTCCCTGTTAATCTTTAGACCTCTCTTTTTGTCTTTGGTGATTTCATATCTACCAAGGCCTGAATTTTTTCTGGATTAGCCTCTATGCCTCGTTGGCTAACCATAAACCCCAAGAATTTCCCCGAAGATACCCCGAAAGCACATTTACTTCAGTTTCATATTAAAACGCTTCAATATCCCGAATGCTTCCTCCAAGTCTGTAACGTGATCTTCCATCTTCTTGCTTTTAATAAGCATATCAACTACATAGACTTCCATATTTCTTCTAATTTGCCCATCAAATATTTTATTGACCAATCTCTGATAGGTTGCTCCAGCATTTTTTAAACCAAAAGGCATTACATTATATCAGTACAAGCCTTTGTTTGGAATAAATGCTATTTTCTCCCTGTCTGATGGATGCATTTGAATCTAGGCAAAGGAAAGCTATCTTTAAGACATGCTTTATTCAAGTTAGTGAAGTCTATGCAGATTGTCCACTTTCCACTTGGTTTTCTGACCATCACCACATTGGCTAGCCAGCTGGGATATTGAACTTCTCTGATAAATCCTGCCTTCAACAGTTTTTAACTTCTTCTGCGATTGCTTCATATCTCTCTAGATTAAAAGATCTCCTTTTTTATTCGTACTGGTTTATAATTAGGATTAACATTCAGTTGATGGACTATTACTCCAGGGTCTATACTAGGCATGTCTTCATGGGACCATGCGAATATGTCTGAGTTGGCTTTGAGAAAATCTTCTATTTGTGCACGTATTCCTAAAGTTAGTGATTGGCCAACTCTAGTAGTCTTGTTCTGGTTTCCTTCCTGCAACTGGACAGTGTCTAACTTTTCGACTGGTGAGCCCCTCTGCTCACTTCTTTCCTCCCTAAGATCGAGCATGACTTGTAGGTTTTCATGCTTGTCTATCTTGCCTTTCAAAGCTGTGGCATAACATCTGATGGACTTCTCTTGATCAGCTCTTACAACACCAACTCCAGTCTCAGTAGGAAACTTTACCATTAAATGGTAGGTCGAGATAATTACTCGAAACATGTTCAAAGCTGGTCTACCTAAGATGACGTTATATATTGAGGGGTGCTCAACGACTAAGAAATTCACTATTTTGGTAACTTGGCGGGGTGGTTCCCTAATGGTTACTGGTAGTTCGATGCTGCCCAGAGGAATTAAGCACTCCCTACTAAAACCAATTAAAGGTGTGCGCATTGGCTTCAATCTTTCTCTTCCGATCTTTATTTTATCGAACGCTGCCGCATATAGGCCTTTCTGTTTGCCAAAATTATGGAGATGACTAGTGCATCATCTTATGGCTGATGTATGCCTCTGGCCTCCTTATCTGTAAATGTGATGGTATTGTGCACGATTTTGGCTTTTTTTTGGGCCTGCTAATCAAATCCACCAAAACTATCTTAAATGTATTATTAGCCTCTCTGACATAAGATTTTCGAGCCTTATTAGAGTCTCCTCCACCCGCAGGCCCACCAAATATAGTTCTTATAGGTGTGCCACATGTGTTATTTTGGTTCTCGACTCATGCAGCTGTAGATGTTGTCGCTTTTTTGTGTGGCACTGGTGGGGCCTCATCAAGTGTCCTTCTGTTGTCCTTTCTTATGAACTCTCTAAGTTATCCTCTTTGGATCAAAGATTCTATCTCTTCTTTAAGATCAAAATAGTCCTCTGTGTTGTGACCATGATCTCGATGGTATATGCAGTATTTGCTTCTGTTCCTTCGATTTGGGGCTGTCTAGATTTCCTTGGGTTTCTACAACAACTCTAAATTTCTGATTTGCATCAGCAGCTGCTTCCTTGGCACATTGAGTGGTGTGTAACTAGGGAACCTACTTTGTGGAATTTTTGGACCCTTGTTATTTTTCGATCTATTTATTTTTTCTCGATTTTCAACTGGTTTCTCTTTCCTTTTTCTTTTTTCCCAGACCTTTGTGAGTCTGGATCAGCACTCTTCTTTGCACTAGTTAATTCGTTCGCATTAGAATATTTTTGTGCTCTCTCTAATAGCTCTGTAAAAGTTCTTTGTACATTTTTTGCGAGTGAATAATAAAACCTTTCTGGTTACAAACCTGCCATAATGACAGTCAAGGCCACTGCATCACTATAATTCTCCACCCTTACTGCTTCTCTATTAAAGAGGGGGATGTAGTCCTTTAATGACTCATCCTTCCCTTATTTGACCCACAAAAGATAAGTCGGGGGAAGCTGATGGTCTCGGGCTCTAACAAACTGACTAACGAACGTCTGACTCAATTGAGCGAATGATGATATTGATCCTGGTTTCAGCTTTCTATACCATTTGTGTGCTGCTCTAGTAAGCGTTAGAGAGAATGCTCTACACATGGCTGATCCTGATGCTCCTTGCAACTCTATCCAGGATCTATAAGTCTTTAAATGTTCAGCAGGATCTCCTTCTCCTCCATACAACTTTATCTTAATCTTTGGAGGGAGCGGTGCATCCAATATATCCCTGGTGAAAAGAGGTTCTACCTCTTCCATGATTGGGCCAACAGTAAGAACTTTCTCAATATCATCTACTCTCTTCTTAAGTTTTCTTAATTCTGCTTCAAGACCTGCTGAGTCAACATTGGACTCAACTTCCTCATGCCCTCTGGATTGGCGTCTTTCATTCAGCTTCTCACGAAGGTCTCGTTCTCTAGAGTTCAATACTTCTCGAAGATCGCTACTTCCATTATTTGCATGGCTTGCAAGACTCCTAATTCGTGAGTCAGCGCGAGATCTTTCTTCTTGATGACGCTGCTGCTAATTTTGGTGTTGGTGTTGGTGTTGTTGTTGATGCTCCTCAACATGTGGGGCAAGCCCAAGATTTCTCTAGTTCTCAATGTATTGGAGCACCAAGTTCATATTTTATGCCAAGTCAGCCACCTGTTGAGCAAGTGGTGGCGACAAGCCAATATTACTATGTTGCCTTCTTGGGGGGCTTGGGACCCGCGGCAACCCATGACTGCGATGGTTTCGTTGGCTCATGATTTTGTGGTGCTTGATTTCAATTGCAACTAGTTATATCTTCCCCACAGACGGTGCCAATCTGTTGACTTTAATTTTTGGTCAACTTAGATAATTAAATATGGAGAACCATATAATAAATGGAGTACAGAGAATTTACGTGGTTCGGCACTTGGCCTACGTCCACGGGAGTAAAAAGAATAATTTTTTCACTATTCAATAGAGAATTACAACTGAGAGAACTTTTTGTACATATTTGCCTCTATATTTTTTTTTTCTCGTGTCCTTTGTACTTCTAAAGTTCTCTATTTATAGTACAATTTTTTGGGTATCTAAGTCGGTGTTAAATCCTTATTTTGGTAGGCTTTCTCTGTTTAATTAGAATTTTATTTGGAGTCTGTAATTGCTTCATTCTCGAATTGGGTTTTTGGGAGCTTCTGGACTTTTCTTCTTGGATTCTCGATTATATTTTACTTACTCTCCACGCTCCATTGTTTCTTGGGCCATGTTTCTTTTATATTTTTTATGCTTTCTGATGCTTTCTTGAATCTTGGTTCTTGGATTCTGGTTCCTGGATCCAGCTTCCTGGATATGTGATTTTATTTTTGTGTCCCATGTGCTTATTTGTCTTTTTCTTATTTCTTTCACATGCTCTCTTTTTCTTATCTTTGTCACATGCCCTCTTTTTCTTCTTTCATGCTCTTGGGTCAAGCTTCCAAATTCAATCAAGCTTCCGAGCTAAACTTTTCCTCACATGTTCTTTTTCTTCTTTCATGCTCTTCGATCAAGCTTCCAAGATTGGTCAAGCTTCCTTTATTTGGTTCATTATTGTTTACGTGGCTTCGTCTTTTGCTTCAAGTTATGCATACAAAGTCAAGCATCCGAAGTCAAGTATCACAATGCTTCCGAAGTCAAGCATCCAAGTGCTTCCTTTTTCCTCATGTGTGATTTATTTCTTCATGCAGGCCATGCATGCTTTTGGCTTCCATTTTCCTCACGTGGGATTTATTTCTTCATGCAGGCCATGCACTTTGGTCAAGCTCTCATTTTCCTCACAACAATGAGTAGCATCCAAAATAATAAAACAAACAATGTTAGTTTTTACAAAATTTTTCTTTAAAACATGAGACAAATAACATGACTATTGAATTGGTTTCAAATTATCTAATACTTTCATTGACTGGGTTTTCTTTTTATTTGTATTTTTCTAAAATTATCAGAATTTTTATCTGAACTTTTTCTTTTTTTCTTTTATTACATATGGATGGGATTTAATTAAAAATTGTCTTCTTATATAAATTTTAATAAAAGTTAAAGTTGTAAAATAACTAATGGAATATTAAGAGGTATTTAGAGGGATGCTAATAATCTAATATAGTGATAAAAAGAGTTGGATTATTGGTACCCTTTTAAACACCACTTAAAACCCCTTTAGTCATTTTATGACTTTAACCTTGATGGAAATTACGTGAAAGGCTTAACGTATTCTCTTGATAATCGAAGCAAACATGTTTCATTTAGAAAATCCTCATAGATTCATTCAAGCGAAGATGCCTTTTTTGTCATGGAATTTTAAGGCAGTCAATTCCAACGCCGTTGGAAGAACAATTCAAGCCAAATTTAAAGCAAGGATGGGAAAATCCTAGCATTATTGGATATCTCATTATCTTTCAATTTTTTATATTTTTTAAGAGAACCTTTAATTACAGTTTCATAAATCATAACCAACTGTGAGGTCCAAGTGTGAGTAAAGAAAATTATATATTGAAAATTCAAATTATTAGAGTACTGATATTTTTAAAAAAAAGTTATCATAAATACTTTATTTTTCTACAACCGTGCTATAACTTTAAAGCTCTCTAGCAAGAAGCAAGTCACAAAATACCATTGCTTTCCCTTGGTCATTTTACTGATTCATCTTCCAAGTGCAATTTCTAAACATATCTCCTCGACAACACTTGGACATTCAAGGTGCCCTAAGCAATCTTGTGGCCAGCCATTTTACTTGTAGTTAAATGCAATAAGTAAGAGGAGACTAATAAACATAGGGTCTTACTAAGCTACAACCAATGTAACCTACTGTTCTTATCACATGGCAGTGGACCCCACTGTCATATTAAAAATTTTTGTATATTTTGCTTAGGTTGTAAGTTACATTGGTTGTAACTTAGCAAAACCCATAAACATATAATAGAAGGTATTATTGGTAAAATTTAGGTCATGCAATTAAAGCATGACCTGTACATCTGTCACTATGACTAATCAAAAGAAAAGAGCATGAACCACCCTATTGACCTAAAGAGTTTACAGAATATCTTTGAAAATGCCTTAAGGTTGCCACATGTTAATAGTGGACCACTATAACAATAAATGGGCCTCCACCAAAATTATTACATGTCAATATGATATGGTCCCTACAAGGATCATCCCAAAGTATCGCATCAACGATCACGTGCACCAAGAGTGAGAGAGAGAGCCAATTCAGTTTAAATCTGAGCCACCAATAGAGGGGTCAACTACTCCAAAAGCCCAATCAGCGATTAATATATGTTGTTATCAAGAATAGTCTCTTAGCTAACATGTGTCCATTCTTAAAGAGTTAAAAGGCTTAAGTTGAATAACCAAATTATCTAAGAGTTCCTACTTAAGGAGGAATGGCTTATTATAGCTTGCTAAGTGTTTAAAAAGACACCAATATGGTCTCAATGGCACTTTCCAAGAGCAAAAATTAGAATAATATAATGTCAGGTCAGTCTTAAAAAAATAAGTGTAGCTTCTTCCTCAACAACTCTCAATTTGACAGCGTGCAAGCACTTTAATACCATACATTGTGCCTTCTAATTCGAGTTAAGTATTTCATTGGCGACTTTTATGCCCACATTCCTCATCTCCTTTAAATGGACTCCAGCTTCTTGTAGGCCGAATCTTGCTCGAAGGAGATCCTACGTGACTTATTCTTCTTTTTCTCCAAGTCCAGATGAAGCTCCACACCTCCTTATGGAGTTTTTCCACCTCAAACACCAGCTAAGTATTTTACTTCGGAATATCATCCGTCACTTGAGCATGGAGGATAGCGGCCTAAAATCAATATAAAGATTAAACCCGAAACACCGTTAGTGAAAAAAAAAATAGAGTCAAAGCTCCAGATACTAAGAACATCACCTAAGGAATGGTCCCAATAGAAAATGCCCCAATGGGAAGATCTCCACATGGGCTATGGCTTTGCAAGCACAAGTTTAGTTTCCTTCACCTCATTCTTCACTAAAGAAGAGTAACAGAATGTTGTTGGTGGTAAAATTTGGGTCATGCAATTAAAGTGTGACACATGTACAATTGTCTATATGACTAATATGCCTTTATAAAATGTGAGGAGGAAAAATCAAAGGCCAAGAGAAAATTAGAAAGATCTTAAGAAAAGAGCATGAGCCACCCCATGGACCTAGAAAGTACAGAGAATGTCTCCTAAAATGTCTTAAGGTTGCCACATATCGATGGAGGACCACTGTAACAATGAAAGGGCCTCCACCAAAATTGTTATACATCATCATGATATAGTCTCCATAGAGATCCTCCAACATATCTTACCAACAGTTACATGCACCAAGAGTGAGAGAAGGAACTAAGTCAGCTAAAATCTCAGCTACTCTAAAATCCTAATTGACTTATTTGAAATGAGTAAATCAGAGATTAATACATGCTGTCATTAGGGACGATCTCTTAGCTAACGCATTTCCAGCCTTAAAAGAGGTTAAAGGGTTCAACTTGAATGTAAAATTACCTAAGAGTCCTTCTTGGAGGGGAACAGCTTATTACAACCTGCCACGTATCCAAAAAGAGAACAAGGTGCCCTTAAGGCTACTCCCAATATTACTGTAAGGTCAGTCTCAGAAGAACAGGTTCATTTTCTTCCCCATAACTCTCAAATTTTCACTGATTAATTTTAGGATTTCTTAGAAACCCATTACCCTTTCCAACACTTATCAAACTTGACAATCGGAATGCTATCGACGGCAACCACCAACATCGTCTCTAATGGTTGTTTTCTCTTGTTTTCAAGTCCATCCTAGTTTTATTCACCCAAAAAAAAGTTTTAAAACAAATCAGCGCACACTATTAACAAAATCACCCTACAAATGCAAGCTCTCATAATTTTTTTGGGCTGAACCAAAATCAAACCAAAACAGAAGGAAATTTTAAAAAGGGAGATTGTCAATTCCTCTCCTGCTGTAATCATTATATACCACTTACCCCTCTGCTGTTTTTATAATGACAGCATAAGTTTATAATATTATCCTTATTTTCAAGTACACTTTTATTCATATTTATTATAAATTAAATAAATCATTTGAATGGAATTTAAAATAAAAAATTAAGTATTAAAAAGAAGAAATATATGTTTTGATGTAAAAAAATTATTTATAAAATATTTTTCTTGGCCTTTTTTTATTTTATAAATATTTGCTTACAATAAATATGTAAGAAAATTATTATAAAAATGATAAAAAAATTATAATAAAAATTGAATGATAAATAAAAAATTATTATAAAACAAAATAACAAAATATTTTCCTTGTACTTTTTACATTTAATTTTAAAATATTTTAAAATATTTATTATAAGAAAATGTTTATAAAATAAAAAAAAGTACAAGAAAAATATTTTATTATTAATTTTTTGTTCACAACAAAACATATATTTCTTATTTTTATTACTTAATTTTTTTATTTTAATTTCTATTCATATGATTTATTGAATTTAAAATAAATATAAATAAAAGTGTATTTGAAAATAAGAGTACTATTATAAACTTATGCTGTCATGGGGGTTATTGGCTATTATAAAAATAGTAGGAAGGTAAATGGTATATATTGATTACAATATGAGGGAAATTGGCAATCTTCCTTTTAAAAAAGAGAAGCAAAGTAAGATAAAGAAAGGAGGGAAGGTTATACTAGAAGAAATCAGGGTTATTTTTGGAATTAAAGGGGCTTCATGAGAAATTTGATATATTTTATGTAATTTTAACGGAGTAAATAAATAAGTGGGGGTTTACCAACAACCACATAGATCAATTGGCTTGGGGCTGTTCTAACTTAACCAGGTCCTCGGTTCGAGGATTAAGAATGCAGCTGCGTTAAATACTTGTTGGGAGAGCTTTGCCGCCCTAGTGATCCTACCTGGCTTGAATCTGAATTAGTCGAGGCCCAATGTGATCATCAGATACTAGATGAATTAATGCACCGAAAAAAAAAAAGGGGGTTTAAGAGGTATTTAAAGGGGTACCTATAGTTCAACTCCGGTAAAAATCTTGATTCATCGTGTATAACAAATCGTATTTAACAACAATTCTTTATTTACATACTTCCTTTCTGTTTATGAAGGGAAAAAAAGCACCAAGAAATATTTAACAGCAACATCCATATTATCATAGATATACATTTTGCATAAAATGAATTACTCGTCTTATCCAAAATTCTGAATCACCGCGAAGAAATGAAAAATCAAAGCTCAAATGTTGGAACTTGGGATGTAAAACCATGCGCAGCCTGGTAAATGAGCCGTGGCAATATATTTCTGTAAGGATCATTCTCTCTTTTCTCCTTTAAATAAGCAAGGCAATTCTCTACCTCTGACTTGATTTCTAAATACAATTCATGAGCTTTCTTCTTGTCTCTTAATGCTTGCTTTCTCCCTTCATAACAAACATATATATAATTAGCGTCTTTAGTCTGTGAACTTGCATCAAGAATCAACAATACGAAAAGCTGAAAATATAAGGCCTATGACTTTTAATTCACTGAGAATTGTAAAGGTGGATGCAATAGAACTCTGAGTGTTACCGATTTGACCATTCAATTGATATTCAGAAATAAAAGTAGTTCAATGAAACATACCTTTTGTTTCAATTGGTTTCCCAAAATAATAATAAAATCTTCCTGGAACTTTTGGTACATAAAATAGAAAGTGTATTGGTTGGTTTCCTACCTCTCCGTCGGTACCAGTCCTACGCGGTTCAGTAGTTCACAACATAATAATATTAGAAATGCAAGCAGGAAAGGTGGATTAATGAAGAATCATAAATGTGGAATAATAAATACAATATATCCTAGGATTTTGGTAGAGTGACTTTCAAATAGTTTTATTTAACTGGTAGACCCTCGTCAGGGTTAAAAAACTAATATGAATTTTTTCCTGTCTTTTGAAAAAATTAAGATAAAAAGAAATAGCTATATTATAGGTATCCATATCGTAGATAAGAAATTTTGCTGGGGAAATATACCCCGAATATATACCTCACATTAATATACTGCTTAGTCCATTCTTCTATTTGAGACTTCATGAAAGGAATCTTCATTTGGTCGTCAACATCAAGAACTATCTGAAAATCAAAATGCAATAATTAATTAAAATCACATCTGAAATCTGTTAGGTCCAGTGTCAACATATACAGAAAAGTTGATGTATGTAGAAAATTTTGTTTATGGCTCTTGGAGGCAGCAAAAACTCCAAAATTCATTTACATCGATAACAATTAGTTGGAAGGATCAAGATATTGATCATTCGGTGACACCATGCCACCAAATATGAATGCTCATCAACAAAAACGAAAAAAAGGTTTTCCATTGCTCCCAAAAGACAAAATGTATGTATATCATAGGGGCTAATGAAGAAAAAGAATTCAGTATTTCAGCTTAATTAATTACTTGAGCAACGTCGTCTTCTCCAACGGTACCAAAAGGTATAATTGTAGCTCCAAATGTGGCTGCCATCCTGACAAATTCGGAAGTTTGTGGCCAGAATAACTTGTATTCTTCACCCTACGAATTAATTACGAAGAGTCATTGTCAATCAGCTTACTGTTTCTGAAGTACATCTTTAATTTATAATAGCGTGGACACGCAAAATACACACGAAGCACACGTACTCAAAACACAGTACTGTTTGTGATGCTTCTCCAAAAGCAGTTCATTAACAAATAATTATAAGTAAGGGCAAGCACGTATAAAAGAATCAGAGAAGCAGATCGACAAATGCTATTAGCAGGGCCAGGGAAGAGAGTGTTGCACAATATAAATGGAGTAAAGTTTAGTAAAAGATATATATACCTTGCGATGCAGGGCTTCTCGCATTCCTCCTGGATATAGCAAGGCATGAGATTTTGAAGACATTAGTTTATAGAAATTGACTGCTGAGACAGGAACAGCGCCCATAATTCTAAATTTGTCATAGGGTCCTAACTCGGGTAGTCCTCCATCTTTCAAGTCAACGAATAATATTGGATGTGTTAAGCCTCGAAGAAGAATTTTTCGTTCAATCAAGAACTGCGGTACCATTGTGTACACTTCAAATCCCATCAAGTTATGATATCCAACTAACAAGACTGGTCCTTCTGATGGAATTCCAGAAAGGCCCCTCACAATCTTCCCATCCTCTAAAGTTGATAGCATCACAGGGCTCGTAAGAACACTCCTCCATCTGGAAAAAGAAAAAAAAAAAAAAGACATATTTGAGAATGCATTCGAATTTCAATTAGTCATAAAATCTCAAACAATCATATAAAACAGAACACTGTGCATTTGTATGCATGATTTCCTGCTAAGTCAACTTTTAATTACCTGTTCTCTTCATTTAATTCATTGAATTCAGTAGTAGTCGGTGGCATGAAATCTGAAATGTAGTCGAGACTTCTTCCACGGCGATAGTAACTAGCACCCTTGATTATGGTTACCAAATCAACACCATCTTCCTGCCTCACATGATCGGAACTACGCATGAAATCTATTACTTTTAAAACAAGAAAGAAGAATATAGAAGTTTCCAACTGTTTAATTTTCACTTTAACTTCTGAGTCAAACACTTGGACACACACATGCATGGGAAATGTGAAGGAGATCATCTTACCAAGAAGAGAAATTGACCATAATCATCAAAACTACGGAGCTGACTCTTGGGCAGAGCACTGGTAAGTCTTTGACCTTCCTCCTGACTTGGCAGCAGCTGATCCTTCCCACTACAAACATTAATACTGAACTCAATACATTAATCTGAAAGCAAACAAAACTATAAGCCTACATCTAATGCAACACGATATATGGCAATAAATTATGTTTTATGTATTCATCATAAATTTCCCTCTGGCTTACATAATATTGGCATTGCTTGTTTTGGCTGATCAATTCTTCATCCGTAAGTATATTAGTCTAACAGAAACAGATATTTCTATTTTCAGCACTCAATACAATATAATGTACTAAGTGATCCAATATTTCAAAATCATTACAGAATATAACTGGTTTGAGCCAAGAAGTAAGGACCGCTGAGTATGAGTGTTTGAGCTTTAACAGCGTGGAGACGTGCATTGGAATATGCAGAAGCTGCCTTAAGCAACTCTACTTTCCAGAGGAGGGTTTCCTTGGGTAAGATATCAGCCAGAACCTGCTAATTAGTTTAATCAATTATTAACAAAATTGAAAAACTAGGTAATCATCACTATAGAACTCCAAAACACTAGCACTATTCTGTCAGCGGCAATCATAATAACCACCCAGAAAAAAAAATGGCACTGTTACATATTGCAAAACATTAATGGATAAAGTAATATTCTTCAAATTGATATTTAAATTTGTCTCAATATATAGTTGAATCTTACAGGGAGGTAAGAAGACATTGCAACAAGATCCTGGGATAGCTCGTCGATTGTTGGTTGCAGAGATAGTCCTTTCACAACATTATCCATTGCCATCTTCAAAGGATTACCTGACATATACATGTAGTGCATTTGCTGGTATTAAGTAATAACAAATATAGGTGGGCACTAATTCTTATAGTAGCTTGTTATAATTAAAACGCCTATAATTTTTGGCATCACTGAAAATATTCAAGAGCAATCTATCGCGATCAGTTTCCAGAGTGAATTTTAGTCTGACAAACTGGAAATAATATTACAATTCCAAGCTCTTCTTCCTTGAAGAAGCAGAAAAGATAACATAAACTTTTTGTGTATATATGTATATGTATCTTAAATCTGAACAAGAGAAATCAACCAACCTAGCTCGTTTGTTTTTTAAAGGTTTCTTGAACTGTATTAGGGTAAAAAAAAAAAAATAGACAATGCTGATTAAGAAGCAAAGGTTGAAAGATACACTTTTGAAGTGCCTGGAAATAATACTCCATTTGAATGATCTGAATATTTAAGTTTGTATGTATCTCAAAGTTCACGACGAAGGGAATAATAAGAACAGTGAAAAGCAAACCTGTCATCAAGCTTAAGATTGAAGACAGGGTAAGAGTAATTTGGCCTGGCATGAGCTCCAGTATCGGTATTGTGGATTGCAGCGCTGACTGGCTAAATGGTGTAGCTGCCAAAAAAGACACATTTATGCTGAGTTACTAAAGTACATCATCCATGCAATTTGATGCCATCAAATTTAATTAGAAAAATACTGCATGCACGAACTGTCAATTCTTACCCTCAATGAAAGACATCCGTAGTTAAGACGTCAATAAAAAAACTCGCCAAATTAGACAGTTTATTAAACAAAATGTTACTGAACTTAAAAGCGGCATGACTTGGCTAGTTTCTATTATTCTAGCTTTGGAAGGAACAAAACTTGCTGCAAAGAATATGTCACTTACATTAAATTGCAGCTTTTTTCAAATCATGTAATAAAATCTTAATTTCCAAAGAATTGAGGAATTCGGGTTAATATAAATTTTCGGGGTCTTATCAGGATTTCGTTATTTAGAAGATTGGTAACTCAACGGTTGTCATTCTTTTATTTTTCTTCAATAAAATACTCTTTTGAAGTACCTTTTTTTTTTTCCTTTTTCTTTTTCATATTTGGCTACCTAGGAAATTAATAATGGGATCCGTTCGCTTACACGGCATGACGGCAATCGTATTATTCGTAATGCTCAAAAAAAATTTTAATTTCTTCATAACAGGAATTTTTTTTTTTAATTTTATGGGCAACAGTGTAACATAAATACACATTTGCAAATGAGTTGTGTTAAGCATGTTGAGAGAAGGTTGAGAGAAACAACAGCTTGTACTGCCGTTTCACCTCTCTCCCTCTCTCAGCGTTCTAGACATTTTTTATTGTTAAAAAATAAAAATAATGAAAAATGACAAAAAGCTGAATCCGTTCACATGCATCACTCTCTTTCTCTCCACTTTACTCTTATCCTCACTCTCTCCGGATCATCGCTCCCATCACGCTTACTCTCTTCGGCCTCACTCTCCGGCTCCCCATCACACTTCCTCACTCTCTCCGGCTACCAAACACAGAAGCTCCGCCCATTTTAGATAGGAGAACCCAACCGCCGCCCACTTATGGTGAGAGATTAAAGAAAATGAAAAATTTTTGTTTTCTGTGCATTCTTGGATCAATTTTATAAATTTTGGAGGTAATTATTTGACGATAAAGATGAATTTTTGGTTTGGAAGAGTAATTTTGTGAAAATTGCTGGATTTTTCATTTGGAATATTAATTTTGTGAATATCACTATTACAATAGAAACTGACTTCCTTGCACAAGTCATTATAATCGGAAGCACTTCTTCTAATCTGCCTATTCAGCTTCTTAAGCATTTCCACAACACCAGTACAGTAACTTCTCAGGCACCTTCCTCATTGTCAAGAGAGAGAGTGATGCATGTGAGAGAGAGAGTGTGTGTGATGAATGTGATATTTTCTGTCATTTTCTACATTTTTTTATATTTTCAACAATATAAAATTGTTACAATGCCAAGAGAGAGTGATGCACTTTTTTTAACAATAAAAAATGTCTAGAACGCTGAAAGAGATAGAGAGGTGAAACAGCAGCACGAGTTGTCCTATTTCTCAGTCTTCTCGCAGTTTTCTAGACACGGAGCATTTTCCTTTACAAATGTATATATAGAGAGAGAGAGAGAAAAAGAATTTATTGCCACTAATAATGGAAATAAATTTATGCCCGGCGGACATAGATTGGGTTTAAGCAGATTCTAAACCTAATAAAATAATGCAAACTTATCCCAAATCCAATCCAACTTGCTCAGTTTAAGTAGTTTTGCTTATGTTCGCCATGGGATTCCAGTTTTTGAGTTTATACTAATTTTGCATAAAAGTCATAGTCGTTGCCAACTAGGACGACAAATTTTTACAATAAATGACAAGTCAAAATTATTAAATTATTACTGTGAGAACGACGGTTATATATTTTAGACTCTCTCTCAATATTATGTGAAACTTCATCGACTGTTCATGCTTCATCATATTTGAACCGATAGGGGAGAAATTGCATTCTAAAAATGTTCAAGTCCTACTGCCGAAAATTAAAATTAAAAAAAAAAAAATTTGTTACCTGGGTTGGACAAAACTAGCACAAGATCGATGCGAGGATTACGAAATGCAACAGCTAGTGCGAGGCATGTTCCAAGAGATTCTCCAAAAATATATATTGGCCTTTTCGGTGAACGGCAATTCTCTGACCTTACTGTTGTTTCAATCAGCTTCACTAAACCTGCGTCATTATGTATTTAATTACCTCATAAAGGAAATTAAGAATGAAAATAAAAAAGAGGCTTTTTTTTTCGCTTCATAGATTGATATAAATATAATTAAGAAAAAGAGAAACCTGTAAATGATGTCCGATCCTTTACTGGAATATGCAAGCTCCATACACCAAATATCCTTTAATCAAAGTAAATATTCGCTAAATCACACAATCAATCAACTGATTGCACAATTATAATAATAAGGTCAACTTGTCGGAAAGAAAAAGGCTGAAAAAAAAAAATCTACTCACTTTCCAAGTCTTTGATGATGCCTCATAAGTCCAAGTCCCACACCATCGATTCCTTCAAAGTTCACAGCACATAAATTTTTGTGAAGAGTATCAAACTATCAATTATCAAAATTAAGTTCTCATGCAATCGAATTCAAGTTCAGTGCTCAGTTGATTTTTGTGCTATCATAAAAATGAAAAATAAAATCTTGCTAGTCGATCGGTTCTATCAGTTGAGCACTAAATATTATCCATTCATCAATGTGTGTCTTTCAATGTTTCATGCATGCACATGTTAAGGTACCAAAAAAAAAAAAATGGTCGTGTTTATGAAAAAAAATCTTAAAACAGTTAGATAACTAAGTAATTAAGGCAATGACTGGTTTGGGATTTAACGTAATAACGAACGAACATAGCAGGTAAAAAGAGTAGGATTGGAGAATGAGGGCTGTGGGACCCGCACTCTAAGGGGGAGAACCAGCGAGGCGGACCGCCGTCTGATGATGATGATCTGATCATATGTTTCGCTTCATCAAAGTAGTCTTTCAAACTCTTTCTGTTACCTTCCGAAAAATACTCATCCACGTTAGCTCTCGGTTTCGTCTCAGCTTCTAATTCAGTATGCACAAAGCTCCTCGTCGCCGCCGTCGACCTTGATGCTGTTGATGCCTGAACCTGCTCATTGGACACCGCTAGTCGTCGCTTTAAAATCTGATTCCGTTTTGACTTCCCTGATGCTGACGCTCTGTCTCGACAGTATGCCGGCGATAAATCGACCGAGAAGATATGAGCTCCGACGGTCGCCATCCAGATAACTAATTAAGTAAAGTAAAAATCTCTCTTTCTCTGTTTGTTTGTCGCGTTCTTTTATATTATATTTGATGCAGTCGTCTAGGATTTAAATGATGGATGGTCGGTGAAAATAGGATTATATTAACAATTTTAAAATTGTTAGTAAACTGGGCACGTAGATAGTTTTCTCCGGACGCCATTGTTCCATAATTTCTATTAAAGCAATGTCAAATGAACAAAATCATGATAAAATAATGACCAAAAATTTGTCTTTTAGTCAATTTTAAGAGTTTTTAGGAAAAAAAAAATGAAATCAATAGCTGTTGCGGAGTGTGGGGTTTACCTGTTAGGAGACTCCAACACTCAAATTTATGGACGATCAGCTAAGATATAATTTTTCAGGATTTTTAGAGAGTATTCAATGTTCTTAACTTATGTAAGAATGTCAGTTTGAATGCCTTCAATAGTAGAATGGGTCACTATTTATAGGCACAGAATTCCAGTTAGATTTGGTACCCTAATCGTTATGCCACATCTTATTTTCATGAAGAAACATGATATTACTTTATTAATCAGGATCCAAATGCTTGGTGTAATTCTTATCTCTGGAGCTGTTAGTGGGTATCGCATGTCTCTTAATTAAGTGAACTGCATGACACTCTTTAAAAAATTCTCTGAAGTTCTTAGTTCGGAAAATTCTGCTCCGAATTTATTTTCGGGGGGCACGTAACGTCTACGGCTGTATGAACTACTTTCCGAACACGAAGATCTGGAAAAAAAAACAAATTCTATTATGTTCATTAATAGTAGCGGCATTAATTCTTCCTTCACTCTGTTAATTTGAATGAAAGCATGGAATTTTCTCCCACAATCCGTCCTATTTTGCTTCCAAACCTTTGCAGGAAATGTTGATCAAATTATATAATAGATAGTGCATGGATAGTGAGATAGTGGTTTGCAATCATCCATGGTACTTCACTCAAAACATAATCATAATCCTCTAGATTAGCAAACTTGGCTGAGTAAAGTCAGTGGTAAAATATAGCACCTACAAAAACAACAATGATATTATTTTTAGTATTTTTTTAAGAGTAATACTACACATTCCAAATTTTTTGTCCCAAATAACTATTCCAAATGATATGGCATTAATTAATTGGTTGATAGTTCTTTACAAAATCCAAGTGAATTAATTGTAACCAATTAATGAATGCCAAATCATTTGGGCTAGTCATTTGGAATAAAAAATTTGAGATATGTAGCATTATTGTTTTTTAATTAATTTCTATGTGTCTCTTATATATTTCCTTTCTTAAAAAGGTATCAATACGTCGTTGTTCTTTGAAATATTTTTTGCTACTTGAGACTTTTAAGCTTTTACTTCATTTTGCTTCTAGGGTTAAAACGTCAAGAAAAAAAGTAAAAAAGTACATTTTTTAATACAAATGTAACATTAATTTAATTTTAATATAATTAGTTTTAATTCATTGTAGATATTTTGGGATTTTTGTCTAATCCCAATTTGAAAATGTCACATTTTTTTTTATTTAATAGTGTGCTTTTTAGTTAACATTTTAATGGCAAAGATGAATTGGATTAATTATTCAAAATTATAAGCGACCCAAGTGGTAATACAAATTTTCTAAGAAACCAATCATTCTCCATTTCCTTCAAATATTTCCATTAAGCATTCTCTCATTTTCATTTAAAAAAAATTAGAATATGTTTTTAATGTATTTTGGGTGGGCAAATTGAAAGTGTCAAACCCACTAAAAACAATGAATTTTATTTTTTGAGCTAGAGGGATACCTTACTAAGTTGTAAAGTGTGGGATGTTTTGGACTCTTTAATGGAGAGAGGAAGATGAGAGATGGCTGACAATGGTAGGAGGCTAAGATTTTATAGGGTGAGCTTGGAGAGGTGCCTTAAACCTGCAAAATCAAGAGAATGAGGTTAGACGTGGAACCGGCGGTGGCCGGAGACCACACTCCGACGCTCAAGTCAGCAACTCAAGCTTTTTGTGGAGTGGAGAACTTGCAAGCTTTTTGAAAATATGGAGGAAAAAGGTTGAAGAAAGGGACCTCCGCCTTATGTGTAATATGTGTGTGTATATTGGTAAATGTGTGAAAGAATAAAAATGGCTGCCCTCATATAGTACTACTGAGGTACCCCGCCATGTAGCACATTTTTCAATGGCGATTTTACTGTCAATTCCAAGACATTCCATGTCCTTTTGTCTCCTTTTTACTTTTTGGGCCGTTAGAATCACACATGGGGAACAGTGAAGCCGTCATTAGCAGATTTTGTCATTTTGTACACGCGGGGTATGCTGCAGAGCTGTACCGAAGATTCCTATAGAGGCTGTCCGGATAGCTATAAGTGAGGCAGCCAAGGACAGCTGTTTGTCCCCTCTTTATTGAAGATATCTCCTATTTGATTTTGCCAAATCAAATATTATCTTTTGTCGATAGTGACAACTCGTGTGGAGGATATTTTAGAGATTGTTTGACCATATTGATTTTATATGGCGTACCTCTTAACTCCTTTGGTGTATTTGGGGTACCCTAGGTACCCTTAATAGCCAAAGTCACATGGGATAGATTGGGTACCTTATGGTATCATTGGGGTATCCCAAATACTCTTGATGGTCAAAATCACTTGGAATAGGTTGGGCACCCCAAGTACCCCGAATACCCCAGATTTTCATTTTAAGCAAAAATCTTTTAAGTGAACACGTGTTGCTCTATCATTACCTTTTTTATTTCTTCCCCAAACATAATACATTTAAGATAATAAAATTAGTTAATGTATGTAATTGAATTTATATATAACTATCCCTTGTATGCTGATTTTCAAAATAAATGTACACTTTTCATAATATCATTTATTTGCTGTATGAATAACATGGTACCTTTAAAATATTCTAAATTTTCTCCATTTTCAAACTATAATAAAATACTAGCATAAGCATTCCAAATTCCAATAAAATAACATAATTTTTTACTTTTTAAAATTATTATATAATAAATAATACCAGACATAGCTTGTTCTTTTTAAAAAAAAAAAACTACTAAAGTGGTGAAGGGTTAGGCAGAACCCTTACTTATAAATTATATCAAGAAATGAAGCGTAATACATAAGGAGGGCACATAATACATAGCTTGTTCTTTTTTATTATAATAATTTTTAAATTTTTTACTTTTTCATTTACAATTACCATGCATGTTTGTACTTTTTAAAGTTCTCTATCAAACGACAATCAGGATGGCAGTGACTGGCTCGTTTGACTCTCATAACATAATTGATAATGCGTAATCAAAATTTGTCATTTGAACTTTTCTAGCTATTGTCATGTTGTTATTTTTAAGGAGTTAGGAATTCTTTTTGCTTGTAAGTGAATTACAGATGTGTTTTTTTTAATATATATTTTTTTACATAAATAGGTAAAGAAAAATTCTATGATGTGTGTTTATTTATATTTTATATATTTTAAAATTATATATCAGGTTATAAATTGGCTATGAGTATTCGGGATGCATCTTGTGCTGGTTCATCATCTGGTTCTTATTGCTGTTGGCAAAAGATTTGGCAATTGGGGTTCCTGCGAAGGTAAAAAATTTTCTTTGCCGGACACTATCTAATGTTCTTCTTACAATGGCAAATCTAATGATGAAAGAAGTTATAGGGGATGCAAAATATAGTTTGTGTGTGTGATTAATGCTCTATTTGAAATTAAGGTGTTATAACTTTTTTTTAAGAATAAATATTTTATTAATAAGAAAATTCATACAAAGCAGTAGATAACCAAGGAGGTGGAACAGACCTCCACTCTCCAAGACCTGACAAAGAACCTCCTACCCTAGCAACAGTATGAGCAGCTAGGTTTGCAGATCTCCTAACAAACGAGAAATGCATATCTCCAATATAGAAAACTAAGGCTCGATAGTCTTAAATAATTAGACCAAATCCACTAGGACTCAAAAGCTTATCAACTAAAGCATTGTAAACAAGCAAGCAATCCATTTCAACAATAATGCGATTTAAATTCAAGGATTTGATCCAGTTGAGGATCTCACAGACACCAATGGCTTCAGCCTCTCGAGCAGCAAAAGTACCAGGGAAATGGATGCATTTAGCCGCAACAAACTTATCATTAGAATCACGGATAACACCACCTAAACCAATTTTACCCCATGAAGCAAAAATAGCAGCATTAACATTACATTTAGTCCAGCCATCAGGAGGTCTTCTCTAACAAGCCAAGCCATTCCTTACACTGTTAGAATCAACAGCAACATATTTGTGTTTCCTTGTTGCCTGCCATTGAAAAAAGAACTCGCCAGCAGAATTGAGAACACTCTGCACACCACCAGCCCTACCATGCCACACCTTCAAGTTTCTATTTCGCCATAAGCTCCAACAAATCATGACAGCAGGATTACAAACATCCTTAGTACAGCGAGAGAAACACTCTCTAACCCTATAGACCCAATATGACCCTATAGACCCAATAGAGGAAGAAATCCAGTAAGTCTTGGCAAACACACAATCAACCATAATATAGAGCACAGTTTCATGAATGTTAAGACATACAAGGCATAACGAAGGTACCTCAACTCTTCTCTGCAGCAAGTTATCATTGGTAGGCATAATGTTTAGCAAGGCAAGCCACATGAAATTTTTCACCTTACTCGGCACCTCAAGTGTCCACAATTTACCAAAGACTTGACATCTAGTAGAAGCAGGTAAAAAAACAAGCATCTTATAACAGCTGCGGACAGAGTAAATTCCATTCGTATCACTCAACCAATACCAAAAGTCATTATTCCTCCTAGAGCTAAGAGGAATCTGCCGTATGAGGGCTTTATCCCTTTCATCAAAAATGTCCTCCGCCACATCATAATCCCAACACCGATAATTAGGCACCATAAGACTACTCACTAAGGCAAGAGCAATACTGATATCTCTATGAAATTAGAGTTATCATGGTATTTCTAGACTTAATTTATGATTACTCAGAGAGTCATATTCATCTTTGGCATTAGGTCAAGTTATGCATATGCTTGTGTTTAAATTTAGTTTTGCTAATTTACTGCACTTTAGTTTATTATGCGTTCTCATTCATGGTATTTTGTGTACGGAATTAAAATATGCAAGTACTGCTGATAGCTGCTACAACAACCAATATTGAAAGAGTAATAAGAGCTTAAGGAACGGTTGGAATTATTTAAGTTACAGCAGTAAAAATGTTGCAGGACTGCTATAGCAAGGCTATAGCACGCATATATAAGGATAACTTGAAGCAATTAGGACTTAAGTAGGGCTGACGTGGCACAAGACTTGGCGTGTGAGGCAAGGATTAATGAAGATATGTGCGTGATTTCCTTCCCCAAAGAAGAGTAACCCTAGGAAGCACAATATAAAAAGGAGATTATGACTTCAAAAGGCTGTGAAAAGCACTACAAGCATTCCTTGCATTACAAGGAAACAAAGGAAGAAGAGAATTTAAGGGCTGAACTCATGCAATTCAGAAGAAAAGAAGTCAGATTGCAAAGTCATCAAGAGAGCTTCTAAGATTTAGTTCTTTTATTCTTCTATTTCTAGTTTTTAATTCTTATGAGGATGATTTCAATGGCTAAACCGATTTATGTTTATATTTATTTGTTGAGCATGAACTAAATTTATAAGTAGTTGGGTTCTAAACGATCTTAATGATTATTTGAATGCTATTGTTGTTGCTCCAAGCATAGTTAGGATTGCGCCCTAATGAAGCCTCAGTAAAAGAAGTTTTTTGAAAATACCGTGCCTTTAAGATTCAACCGACTAAAGAATTTGGATTGGATAAGAGCCACCACCCTTGTTTGCCGAACATAGCAATATTAAAAGCATGGAGCTACTTGAATCCAATGCCTCCCATTGACTTCGGCCTACACAACACCTCCCATCGTAACCAGTGAATACCACCATTCCCATTACGTCTACTGCCCTACCAAAAGAAATTCATCATAGTCTCTAATTCCTTACAAAGATAAGAGGAAGCAAATAAATATTCATGACATGATTCAGTACTGCCCGAGCCACGATTTTGAGCAAAATCTCTTTCCCTGCACGTGACAAGAATTTTTTATTCCACCCTTGCATCCTCTGCCAAACTGTCTTTAATATTTTCTTCCTGCCAAAATAAGATGGTAAGCCAAGATAAGGCTCATGATTATCAGTTGCCGGAACCTGAAGAATGTCATAAATCTGTCGGGTTGTACTCTCATCAACATTACCACTGAAGGAGATAGAAGATTTATTATGGTTGACCTGCTAACTTGAAGCAGCACGATAAACACTTAGCAACCATTTCATAATTCTAGCTTCCGCTTGATTGGCTTTGAAAAACAGAAAGCAGTCATCCGCAAAGAAAAGATGTGTCACCACGGTCCACGGGAGCCCCCCTTGCTCCTCGAACCCCACGAAACCAGCCCTTTCATTCTTTCTAATTAGCGAACTCAGACCTTCAGCACAAAGGATGAATAAATACGGTGATAAAGGATCACCTTGCCAAAGACCTCTACTAGAGATAATGGATAATGGGACCCACCTCCAAACCATCTTAGATCACTCCATAAGTCACTGTAGAAACACAAAGTATTATTAAGTCTACCCAACTATCAGCAAAACCCATCTTAAGCATTATAGTTTTAAGGAACGTCCACTCAATTAAATCATAAGCTTTCGATGTATCAATTTTGAGAGCTGTTACCCCATTCTTGCCTTGCCTTTTCCTTTTCAAGTAGTGCATAATCTTAGCTGAGATTAATATATTATCCGTAATCAATTGACTAGGAACAAAAGCACTTTGAGACTCGGAAATCACAAAGTCAAGAACTACCTGTAATCGATTGGGTTATTTTCAGATACCTCGCCTGAGGTTTGTTCTTGCTACACTTGGAGAGAAAGTTTGCATAGATTATCATATAGCACCCCTGGACGTGTATGAACGTTTGAGAGCCGTTTAGTGTGAATGTAAAAGTACAATAACGCCCTTCATTACAAAATACAAGAACTGACAATACTTCTACAGTCCTGAGTTGCAAATCATCTCTCTTTTTTTTTTTTTTGGCGCCAAGTATATTTATATATGAAATAATATATATTGAGTGATGCTTTTTGCACCCCTCTATTATCCTTGTAAAACCCCATTTTTATTTATTACTAAAGGAAACTACATAAAAAGACAAAATAAAAAGACAAAAATGAATCTAATTAAACTAAAATGTCTTTATAAGAACCCTAACTATCTTTAAATCCTAATTTATGTGATAATTACTTTTTTTAATAAAATAAAATAAAAAATTATTTTGAAACAATGATTTAATTATGAAAAAGTATATTTATAATTTAATTAATTATTTTAGATGAGAGTAACATGTAATTAAAATTTTATGTTAATTTTTTATCTTTTTATAATTTCATGTAAAAAAGAGATATAATTATAAAATATGGGTTTCATTCGAATTTCAAAAAGGTGTTAGAAACTCCACTCGATTATATTTATATGTGTGTGCATTTTTTAATAGATAGAGTGTTTTTTATCTTTTATGGGCCAATTTAATTTAATTGTATTGCATTTTGCAAATAAAAAATACAATTGGTTTCATTTTACATTTTAAAAAATATGGGACCTAGTATATAATTAAAGCCAACCAAGTACCAAAACAAGTTATTTGTATTTTTTTTTATTCTATACAATGGAAAACAGTTTGCTAAGTACCCTACCAAATTACTTTTGCAACATCTAAATCATGCTAAGTATGCTACCAAACTTGTTTGGCCACATCTAAACCAAAAGGTATTATTGTACTATTACATTTCCACCAAACGGTTCTCAAATGCTGATACATGTCCAGGGAGCTATACGACAATATATGCAAACTTTCTCTCCAAGTGTAGGAAGGACAAAACGGGAAGTATCTAAAAATAACCCGTAATCGATTAGCAATCATCTTCGCCACAATTTTATACATTACATTAGATAGGGCAATTGGCCGCATGTCAGAAGTATATTCAGGCTTAAGACTTCTTAGGAATTAGAACAATCGATGTTGAGTTTAAGCCCCCTGGAAATTCACGGCTATTAATAAAGGATAAGTACTCAGTGATAACATCCCTACCAACAGTATGCCAAAATTTCTGGTGAAATGCTGAATTCATACCGTCAGGACCCGGCGATTTATTAGGATGCTTATGAAACAGTGCTTCTTTAACATCTGCAGCAGCAAAAGGTTGCGTGAGAAACTAATTTTACTCGCTAGTGATCTTAGCCTCCACACAAGATAGTACCTCCCCACTTATACAACCATCAGAAGAAAATAAATTGTTGAAGTAAGACAATATTAAATCATCAATATCACTCGGATTGCTGTACCATTCTCCTTGAGCATTGTGAAGTTTTGTGATAGTGTTCCTTTGTTTCCTGACGGACGCTGTGGCATGAAAGTAACGAGAGTTCATATCTCCATCCTTTAGTCAAAGTGTTTTCGCCCTCTGCTTCTAGAACACCTCACGACTATAGAGCAACTCATTATATCAATTTCAAACCTCAATAAATTCATGCATACCCTCTTGGTCACACCTGCCCCTTAGCATACTCATTTTTTGCTTACAATTAGCAACGCGACTGTGAAATTCACGAGCTAAATGCCCTCCCCATTTCAATAATCCAAACCACACAGAGAGATTTTTTTGTTGAATTGAGCCAGCCAGCAGACTTATCCCAACTATTTTGAATAACCCTCTCACAATCCGCTTCACGAAGCCATATATTTTCGAAACGGAACCTCTTCGCTCAAGGAACATGAACTGCAGGAGTTGGGTCCATGAAGATGGGAAGATGGTCTGAACAATTCGATTCCAAACTCCACACTTGACCTTTGGGAAAAATATTACACCATGAATTGGAAGCGAAAACCCTGTCCAGCCTCTCTTCGACCCAAGCATCTGTACCTCGTGACCGTTCCCAAAGGAATTGGTATCCTTCCATCCCCAAATCAATTAGCCCAGCATCAGAAACCGCAGCTCGAAACCCTTGGATTTTTCAATTTGGATGAATTCTATGGCCAAGCTTCTCATTAGTTGCCAGAATATCATTAAAATCGCCCAAGAAAACCCACGGCAAAAGAGAAGACGAGGCAAGGAGCCTGAGTAAATTCCAAGACTCACGACGTCGACAGGACTCAGGATAACCATAAAATCCAGTTATACGCCAAATTCCCATATCATTAACCTCAACTTTGATGTGAATGAATTTCTACCATATTTTATCAACTGTACCTTATCTCTAGAATGCCAAAGAAATGCAAGCCCACCACTTCGGCCCACCCAATCCACCACAAATAACTTGTCAAAGCCCAGCTTATATTTAAGGCTCTCCAACTGATTTCTACAGCTTAAAGTCTCCATTAAAAACAGAGGAAGGTTTTTTACATCGGACCAAAGCCGTCAAAACTTGAACTGCTCGTGGATGGCCTAGTCCACGACAGTTCCAGCTTAAAATATTTATGATTCTCGGTGGGCCTGATTATCGGTCTCACCGCTATCCTTTTTTTTCCTTTAAATTAGTAATTATATTTTTTTAAAAGTGTTTAATTTACTCTCAAATATAAAAGTGTTTAGTTATAATATAATCAGGTGAGTCTGGGGTTAAACTACAGGAAATTTTAAATTTAGTAGTCAATTATTTAATAAAAATTAATTTTAGAAAGCGAAAATTAATGATTTAAAAAGAGCTAAAGTTACAGGATCCACTCTCAGTTATTAAATTATTATCCTAATACCCTCTAATATTTATATTTTGCATTCATTTTTTTCAGTTAAATATTATGTCATTTAATCTTTAACTAACCAATTATATGGACAAATATGGAATCGAATACCTAATGTGTCACAGCTATATTGGAGTGTCGACATTATGTCAAAATAATATGTAGATCCAAAGAGATTTAGATCTATAAATTAACATGACATAAAATAAACTAGTAGAAGAAAGAAAATACAAACGAATAAAATAAACTTTAGGACTCACTTGAGAGAGTAATTAATACAATAATTTGAAACTCTGAACTTCACCTTTCACCTCAGCTTAGAAAATTAGGCGCTCATGTTAAAAAGAAAAATACTCATTTTATTTAATAGACTTTTGAAATATATTACAAGAAAATGTTGAGAACAAAGGAAATGGAAGACAAAAGAAAAAAAAATGAAGAAATGAAAGAAAGTGTGAGCTAAGCTATGCACCCCAAAATTCTCCACCTCTTTTTGCTCCAGCACTTCTCCTTTTATAGAGGAGAACGGATAAGGGTGTGTGAGTTATTGGCCTTTGATGCGAATGCCAATAACTCATGTTGTCTTCTTCTTCATTTATTTTATCATTTTTTATTATTTTTTTCTTTTTTTTATTTTTTATATTAATACAATCTATCTTCTTCGTCTCCGGCTTTCAGCTCCGGTTCCTTCTTACTCTTGAAATTAACCCACAATAACAAAATATAATAATTAAAATAAAAATTTACATAAGTTATGAGCACATTAGGATAAAATATAAGTTATGAGCACATTAATTAACAATGAAAATGATAAAAATGATAATTTAAACTTTTATAGTGTTAATCAGCAGCCAACGGTCACCGGAAAGCACATTATTCTTCCTTGAGGGTGCCTTCATCCATTGTCCATACGGCTTGGCAATAGTATCAAAGGCATAATCATATAATGTCGGACACTGCTTCAATCGTTCATATTTGAAATCGATCTAGAGCCAGTCTCCTCCCGCTTTCTTAAGTTTCATTCGCTATTTAAGAGGTTTCCTTACATCAATGGAAACTCTTCTCATATAATTCCTCTAAACACCCGTGAGATTATTCACATCCGACCCTAAGAACTCCCAATACAATTGCCAATGTTTTGAAATACTTTCTCCAATAGAAATCCAACAGGCAGGTTATAGATTTGAATCCAAAATGAGGTATGAAAGAAAAGGATGTTTTGAGGTTGGTCATTCTCCCCCAGTCCCTTGGTGATTCATGTGTTGATCAAAAGTCCATGGCCTTGACTCAATAACCCTTTTGATGTCAATCTCATGAAAGAATTGACATAGAAACAATGTGGGCGATAAATCCTTGATGCATATCCCTTTTCCAAGTCTCCATAACGAAGCCATAGTATTTTTCATAGCCTGAAAATTGATGACCTTACGCGTTAAAAACCTTCCCACCAAACAGAATCAGAAATCAAGCTTCTCATGTCCCCCATCAACAACATCATCCCTGTCAACAATCAGGCCACCATCTTCCACCTCTTCAATGGATAAATTAGCGTAAGCAGTACTCATATCCAACTCCTGAGAAGCACTCGTGGTTGCCATAATTCTGAATAAACGAAATGAAGAAAACAAATGGTAAACACTTGAAAAGCTAAAAGAGTCTTCAGCAAAACGAACTTGTCATAAAAACAAGACATACCCAACTTGCCATAGAGACAAGACAATATAAAATCATGTTTAGATTACTTTAGGTGTTATAACTCAAAAACTACAGTTACTATGTAAAAAAAAATTACAACTATAAAATAAAAATTAATAGTATGTAGTAAATATAATTTTTCAATAATAATTTTGATAAATTTATTATAAATATAATAAATTTTCCATCATACTAGTAAAAAATTATATCAATATAATTTTTAAACTATAGCAAATTGTGTTTATCAAACACTTTATTGCTATAACTTTTTCAGCTACAACTATCCAACTTCAATCCAAAACAGTAATTCGGCCCATCAACTTTCGAACAAATCTTGATTCACCCGATACACGATTCTCTCTTTTTCTTTTGAAAGTAAAATTAATGGGATGGGCGCTTTGAATTTACAGGGATGATGGTGATCACAAAAATGCATGATCCCACAATTCATAATGATAATACCTCAGCCACATCATAAATAATACACAAGTTCGAATAAATTGAATCCGAATCATTTTGTTTAAAAATGAAAAATCAAGGCTCAAAAGTTGGAACTTGGGATGTAAAACCATGCGTAGCATGGTAAATGAGTCGTGGCAATATATTTCTGTAAGGATCATTATCTCTTTTCTCCTTCAAATATGCTAGGCATTTCTCTACCTCCGACTTGATTTCCAAATACAATTCGTGAGCCTTCTCCCTGTCTCTTAATTCTCGCTCTCTCCCTTCATAACATAATTAAACAACTTTATTAATCGGTCAAGAATCAATATTTGAAAAGCAGAATAGGGCATACGACTTTTAATTCTTGGAAACTTCTAAAGTGAATGCAGCAGACTGATTGTAGTTACATAAGGCACGTATTTGAATGAACATACCTTTTGTTTCAATTGGTTTCCCAAAATAATAATAAAATCTGCCTGGAACTTTTGGTACAGGGTATGGCATGTGCAAATCTTGATTTGCCACCTCGCCTTTTGTATCACTCCTATACAGAAATGTGAAGGGGAAATGAAGAAACATAAACCGTAAATATGAAAAAAAGAAAAAGAAAAAAAAAAGAGGAATATATTCATTTTGGGTGTTGCATATATTGTAGAGAAGTAACTTTAGCAGAAATTAACTAAGAAAATATGCTTTGTATTTACCTCAGCCTAGCAGCCGTTGCTGTGAGTTCTTCTATTTGAGATTTGAAGTAAGGGATCTTCATTTGGTCATTGTAATCAAGAACTATCTGGAAAGTAATGAAAATGTAATAGATGAGATATCTGAAATCAGTTTAGGCCAAGCAAAATGCCAAGAGGTAAAGGTACATACAGAGTATATACATGTTATTTTATATAGAGAACGAGAATAGTCTTTTTGCCAACACTGACAAAATTATGGCTTTCAAATTTTTGCATATGGCTATTGCACAACACAAAAACTCAGACATTCTTAATGACAAATGTATTGATCATTTAGAGACAACACCTTCAAAATATATTCACCAACAAAAGCATAAAAAAAGCAATCTGATGCTCCCAATAGACAAAATGTATTTATATAATAGAGGAGTGAGGAGAAAAAAGAAGTATTTAAGCTTGATTACTTGAGCTAGATCGTCTTCTCCAACGGCACCAAAAGGTACAATTTTAGCACCAAATGTAGCTGCCATCCTGACAAATTCGGAACTTTCTGGCCAGAATAACTTATATTCTTCACCCTGGAAAGTAGAAAGAGTTATATTGCAAATAAGCTTTGCTAGTTTTCAAGTATTAATACATTTATCATGTATGAATACATCTTCTACAAGAAACCATTTTGTAAATTAATCATAATAAAGATAAAGCAGGAGACAAGCACATATGATGTGTGATGTTTCAGCATCACATCACAGAAGATTTCCCTCAAGATATAGAATAAGATATAAAAAAAATGAGAAAATGAAGAAAAAAATAATAATAGCGGAGAAGATTAGAACGTGTTGCAACATGAATAACTCATTTGAAAATTCTTTTCCGTGTTTGGGTGAATAAAAATGGAAACCTGCAATTACATCACCTTCTTGTGTCCGAAACATATTTTATTTCGCATTTCAAATATAACTAGCAACCAATCATTTCAATTCAAATCGATGAGTAAATATTTTCAACAAACTGAACATTAAGCTGATTAAGATTTAGAACAGTGAATAAAGTTTAGTAACTATCAAAAGATATACCTTGCGATGCAGAGCTTCTCGCACTCCTCCAGGATATAGCAGGACATGAGACTTGGAAGACAAAAGTTTAAATAAATTGACTCCTGAGACAGGAACCGCACCTAGAATTCTCATAAAATCATAGGGACTTAAGTCACCTAATCCTCCTTCTTTAGACTTAAAGTACATCATTGGATGCGCTAAGCCTCGAAGAAGAATATTACACTCAATCATGAACTCTGGTACCAATGTATACACTTCAAGTCCCAACAAGTTATGATATCCCACAAACAAGACTGGTCCCTCTGAAGGAATTCCAGAAAGACCTCTCACAATCTTCCCGTCCACTAAAGTAGATAGCATCACAGGGCTAGTAAGAACACGCATCCATCTGAAATAAAAAATTAGTAAATTTACTAGTAATCAATTAATCACAATATCTCAAACAATCAGTGGCCTGTTCCATATGAATTAACAGAGATCCCCATAGAACCAATTGTTGTCATATGACTCATAAGTTTAATCAATGGACAGACCGATGCTTAAATATCATCCAAATTAAAACACAAAATACGTTTTGTTACTGTTAAGTTTTCATGCTAGATACCTTTACCTGAAATCTTCGTATATTTTGTTGAATTCGCTACTAGTTGGTGGCATGAAATCTGAAACGTAGTCATGACTTCTTCCACGGCGATAGTAACTAGCACCCTTGATTATTGTTACCAAATCAACACCATCTTCCTGCCATACATGGGCAGAAGTACACATGAAATCTAATAAACTTTCAAACAATTAGAAATAGAATTTTGGAGAATAAAATATCTAGTTGCTTTTTTTTTCTTTTTTCCATTTTAACTTCTGAGTCAAAATTTTTTTTTTTTTTCCATTTTAATTTCTGAGTCAAAAATTTGGACACAAAAGGAATGGGAGGGAAAAGAGGAGATCATCCTACCAATAAGAGAAAATGGCCATGGTTGTAAAAGTTACGGGGTTGACATTTGTGCAGAGCACTAGAAAGCCTTTCACCTTCCTCCTGACTAGGCATCAGCTGATCCTTTCCACTGCAAAGATAATTATTAAACTTGGTGCACATGTTTTGTTTCCACTACAAAACAATAACAAACATTAAGCCTACAACTAGTGCAAGATGATATAATGCAAGCGGTTCTGTCCATGTATTGATCTTAAAACAACTTATCTAATAATTGGTGTCGATTCTCAGGCTTACAAATTACTGGCATTGACAATAGTGAAGAAGGAGAAGAATTTCTATTATCACTTATCAGCACTCAATAATAAATTAACTAAGTGATCTAATATTTTCTTATAATAATCAAACATAGCTGGCCTGTGCCAAAGATTTAGAACCTGCAAAGAACGAGCAATTGAGCTTTTACAGCATGAAGGCGTGAATTGGCATATGCAGAAGCTGCCTTAAGCAACTCTATCTTCCAGAGGAGTGTTTCCTTGGGTAAAACATCTTCCAAAACCTGTTAAATAAGACTTCAAATGGTAAAGCCAATACATCAAAAACACGGCACAGATAATAACAATATATTAATAGACAATGCCTCTTTATTACAACTTATTTGCCACATTGTTATACAGTTGAACCTTACAGGAAGGTAAGATGAGATAGCAGCGAGATCCTGTGATAGATCTTGTATTGTTGGTTGCAGAGAGAGTCCCTTCACCACATTATCCATTGCCATCTTTAAAGAATCACCTGGACGTTTTCAATAAAATTTTAACCTCAACGAAACTCCATTCCAAATGTAATTTGTCTTGTTTCCAAATCAATTATGGTGTGTTTACTTGAGGGTTCAGGGAATAGAAATGAAGGAATGGGAATGAAACCCATGTTTACTTAGCAAAATATAATTTGGGAATGGAAATAAAATGTGTGGGTCCCACACATTTTGGGAATAAAATGGAAGAATAGGAATGAGGTATGAATTGACATTTTTACCCTTAAAGAAATCAAAAATTTTATTATTATTATTATTATTATTATCATCAAAATTTATTAATTTTATTATTTTAAATGTCATTATTACTATTATTATTATTATTATTATTATTATTATTATCATCAAAATTTATTAATTTTATTATTTTAAATGTCATTATTACTATCATCATCATCATCATTATTAACATTTTATTATTATTATTATTATTATTATTAACTTTATTATTTTACTTATTATTAATTATTGTTAATATTATCATTTTTAACATTTATTATAATTATTGTTAATATTATCATTTTTAACATTTATTATTATTATTATTATTATTATTATTATTATTAATTTTATTATTATTATTATTATTATTTTAAATGTCATTATTATTATTATTAACATTTATTTTTATTATTATTATTAATTTTATTATCATCATCATCATCATCATCATCATTTATTAATTTTTTTATTTTAAATGTAATTATTATTATTATTATTTTTATTAATATTATCATTATTAACATTTATTTTATTATTATTATTGTTATTATTATTATTTTTATTAATATTATCATTAACATTTATTATTATTATTTTTATTATTTTATTTATTATTATTAAATATTACTAATTTTATTTTTTTAATTAATATCATTTTTATAATAATATTTATACATGTATTTAGTTAATGAAAATTACATTATTTAATACTATGAGTATTTTAGTAAATTAATTCTCATTCTCATTCCTCATTCTCATATATTTTGCCAAGTAAACACATCAATGGCATTCCCATTTATTTTTGCCAAGTAAACATTAAAATCTCATTGCTATTCCTCATTCCCATTCTAGCCTATTTCCATTCCCAGCCCATTCCCATTCCACCTTATTCCCATTCCACCTCATTCCCATTCCATAAAGTAAACGCACCATTAATGGTTTTTAACAATCACAATTTTAAATACTTCTTAATGCAGGTTAATAATATCCCAGTTAAGCTCCGTATAAAAACAAATACAAAAAAAAAAAAAAAAGAGATGCGACTTCGAGGAAGTGGGAAAAGCAAACCTGTCATTAAGCTCAACATAGAGGACAGGATAACTGTTATTTGGCCAGGTACGAGCTCAAGTAAAGGTATTATGGATTGCAGCACTGACTTATTGAAAGATGTTGCTGCAAAAGGTTAAAAAAACATCAATGTCAAGTTAGTACTTGAACAATTAACAAATGTATATGCTACCTACTAGTAAGTGAAAAATGATCATTTAACCGATTGTTTGAATTGCTTTTCCAGTTTAAACATTAGATAATTGGTGAACAAGAAAGTTTTACATTTTCTAGAAAATAAGTATATAATTTAAATACATAATTTGTATCCCAAGTAATGCAGCTTTTGATGTGATATTTATTATAGCTAATACAACATTTTGTAACCTAAACTATACAAACATATCTATATATGTATGAATGTTAAGACATTGTATATAATATATATAAATAAATATATATATATATATATAGAGAGAGAGAGAGAGAGAGTCTCGATCCAGTCCAGGATCGTGGATTTTAATAAAGTCCGGAAAAGTTATTAAACCGTGCGGCTTAATAGCTTTCACGGTCATAACATTATAAAGCTGCACGGTTTAATAGTTTTCCCAAACTTTAACAAAATCTAGAATCATGGATTGAAACATTTCTATATATATGTGTGTAGGTAAAACGAGTTCAATTAACTTACATTTTTTACTTAAAACTTTGATACAAATTCAATTCGTATTAATTGATGTGATGCAATCCCACGGTATGTATATCAATGCACGGTTTAGATATATGATTTATCATCAGAAAGTGCTCACAACTCACCTGGATTGGCCAAAATTAGTACAAGATCGATGTCAGGATTACGTGCTGCAACAGCAAGTGCAATGCAAGCTCCAAGAGATTCTCCAACAAGATATATGGGCCTCTTTGGTGAACGGTAATTCTCTGACCTTACAGTTCTTTCAATCAGCTTTACTAAACCTGAATCATCAAATATTGAGAGATCAAATAAAAGTACAATGAAATCAAAATGAAATTAAAATAAAATATATAAATAAAAAAGACCTGTAAATGATGTCCGATCCTTAACTGGAATGTGCAAGCACCATATATCAAATATCCTTAAAATCGCCGCATCACATAATCAACAAGAAGTAATTTAAATATGTAGTAAGCAACATTAAGTAAAAGTGTAAAAGCCTAATAATATACTCACTTTCCAAGTCTTTGATGCTGTGTTATAAGTCCAAGTCCAACACCGTCGATCCCTACAGAGTTTACAGAGTTTACGACAAGTATTATAATTATAGGCTTTATAGCGACGGTTTATTTTCATTTCGTTTCTTATTCATACGTATGTATGTACGTACGTACATACATATATATATATATTTTCTTTTGTATGTAGTGTGTAAAACCTATATGTAGGAATAACTTCTATATAATCATAAAAAAGTTTGATTCTAATTTAGGATAGGAGTAAACTCCACTTTGTAGTAAGTTATAATTTTTTTAAATTTTATCTTAAGGAACTTGCCTCTACATAATAATAATTATGTATATGTTACAAAAAATTTATGAAATTACATTAAAAGTTTAAGATAGAATAAAATATTTTTCTAAAATTATTTAGGACAATGATTTATTTTTAAGACATTTAAGATTACTTTGCATATTCCCAACACTATATAGATTTAATATTTATATACAAATTTTTTGAAATTATGTCTATATTTTTTAACAATGTGTATATATTGAATTTGACAGTATTTTAACTCTATATTACTGAAAATTAAGACAAAATAATAATTTTTATAACTACATACATATTAAATTATAATCTTTTTATTGTAATAAAATTAATTTGGTCCCAACATATATTTTTATAATTATAATATTAATTTGGCCCTAACATTATAACTATAGAAAGATTTTACGGATAAGTTAATAAAGAAAATAAAAAATGGGAGGAAAAGAAAAAGGAACTTTTGCTCGTAAAATATTACAAAAAGTATCTAATAATTAGCAAATGATTTTTGAATAAAGCAGAGCATAAAAAAAAAAGTTACAAGGAAAAGACATAAACAATAGTAATGGACTGGCTAAAAAGAGAAACGAACCAGGCAAAAAGAGGAGGAGAGGAGAATCACGAGTGTGGGACCCGCATTCTAAAGGAGAGAACCAGCGGGGCGGACCACCGTCGGATGATGATTTGATCATATCTGCGGCTTCATCAAAGTAATCTTTCAAGCTCTTTCCGTTACCTTCACTCTCCTCCTCCGAACATTCTCTCACGTTAAGTCTCTGTTTCGTCTCAGCTTCACCTTCTACTAACTCACTACTCTTCTTCTCCACAGACCTCCTCGTCGGCGTCGTTTTGGTCATCACTGAAGTCGTTGCAGTTGATGTCCGCTCCGTTGACCACGCTACTCGCTTCAATATAGGATCCCGTTTCGGCTTCTCGGACGACGACGTAATTTCTCGACGAAACACCGGCGAGAAATCGGCCGAAGAGATACAAGCTCCGACCGTCGCCATCTAGAACCAAAGTAAGAATTGGTCTCTCCCTCTGTTTGATTTGCGGCGCTCTTGTGAGTTGTGATGTTATATAAAGCTTTTGAAATGTTTTCCTTTTTTAGCAAACAGATTTTAGTCAATTTATTGTGAATAAATGGAATATATGATTATGATTATAAAATAATATCAATGAAAAAGACGGAGAAAGTATAAACCGAGGAAGTGATAAGTGTGTGAGGGGCGCAACACGTGTTTTTTTCTTAATAAAGAAAATTTGGACATAAATGCAAAGTTCTCTCGGTGCCATTTGTTATTGGACATAAATGCAAAGTTGTTCTCTCGGTGCCATTTGTCATTGGACTTTAATGCAAAGTTGTTCTCTTGTGTCATTTGTTACAAAAAATTATTTTCAATATTTTTTAAATTTTAAAAAATTCTTACTTAAATTATTTAAATTAATTAATTTTATTTATTTAAAACTTTAAAAAAATTCAATATATAATTAAGTCAGTTGTACAAAAATTATTTAATACAATTTTAGTTATTAATTTTATTTATTTGTGTTCAATATTAAATTTTGTACCCAAAAAAATAATAATAAAAATATTCTATAAATCCTAAAAATATAAAAAAGAAAGAAGGAGAAGTAGAAAAGAAGAAGAAGGGTCAAAAGCTTTTAAAAAATGGCTGTTTTACAGTATTCGTATTTTTTTAATTTTAAAAAAATAAAACATATTATACATAATTTGTAGTCAAAATTTTTCGAAATATTGAATACCTCATTGTTCATCTAAGTATTGGTTAAGATGTTAAAAATAAAAATTTTAATATTTAAGATATGAGGAATATACATTAAATAATGAGTATATTATATGAGTATTAAAAGTAATTAGGGTTGGTAAAAAGCAAGTTTGGGTCAGGCTTTTCTAAGCTTGTATTATTTCTAACAAGCCCAGACCCTCTAAAATCCCGTCCAAACTAGCTTGGGCCGAGCCTGGGCTTGGTCTTTCCAATTTAATTTTAAATATATTTTTAATAAAATAAAAAAATTTAAATTAAAAAGAATTATCCAATACATAATAAAATAATAGTCCAATACACAAAACATGAGTAATACGGCATAATAAATCACAAATACTAATAAAAAATATTAATTTAATTTTTTAGATTTTTTTCTTTTTATTTTTAGTTTTATTTATTTTTTATTTGTAAATTAAAAAGTTCGGGCCAAGCCTGGGCTTTTTTCCTAGGCCCGCTCAATGCAGGTTTTTTATTTTTAAGTCCATATTCAGGCCCAATCCATGCGGACCGGCTTTAGACCCGTAGGCATAAAGTCCGGGCTTTTTTACCAACCCTAAAAATAATCATATAATATTAACTTATAATATATTATCTTTAGGGTCCCCAAAATTCATTTATTGGCCTACTTGATTCCATTATTTTGTTAGTCATTTCCATACTAAAAAGCTTGATAGTAAATTACATTAACTATAACTTATAAAAATCCTTATCTTTAATAGAAATTCATATAATAGATAATTATATAATAATTTTTTTATTAAAATTAAAATGTTCAAAATAATTTTTATAGTGCAAATTGATTCAACTTTGATTTATTAACATTACTTCGAAATATAGGATTTGGATAGCTGCTCAGCTATGAATATAATATAACTTATTGTTTCTTACCAATTATTGGATGTGGAGTCAACTATCACTTTTCTAAATTGTTTTTTTTTAATTTAAAAAATAAGTTAACAAAATAGTGGTCGAACTAATGTTATGTGATTAATACTAGAAAGTGTATATTTTATAAAGGTTGAAATTATCATTTTATCACTTATAGTGTTAATTAATGTGCTCATAACTTATATATTATCTTAATACTCCCCCAAATGTAATTTTATATAAATCATATTTTATTATGTTAATTTTCATTTTAATTGTTATATTTTGTTATTGTAAGTAAATTTTAGTTATATAATAAAAATATGTAATAAGAAGTGTTAGCCAAAATGAAGAGCTTCAGTACAATTATGCACAATTATTGAGCAAATTGATAAAGCATGCATGCATGTGAGGGCAAGAGCATAATTATTGTGTATGGGAAATTCAAATAATGATGGCCAATATGGAGCTAGTAGATAAAGAGCATGGGCGGCAAGAGCATGTGCAGTATGTGCGGCACAACATTAATGAGCCGAATGAAGAGCTTATGTTCTCCTATAAATAAAGAAGCTATTCTCTATTGTTGAGCATCCGAAAATTGAGAGACAATTTTCTCTATCAATCGATTAATTGACGAAGTGTAGAAGCTCTCTCTCATTTTCTTTCTTTTGTTTTCTATTCCTTTTGTTCTGAAAATTTTCTTGTAATATATTTCAGAAGTCTATCAAATAAATTGAATATTTTTCTTTTCAACATGAGTAGCTAATTTTCTAAGCTAATGTGAAAGGTGAAGCTCAAGGTTTCAAATTATTGTATTAATTACTCTCTCAAGTGAGTCTTAAAGTTAATTTTATCCGTTTGTATTTTTTTCTTCTACCAAATTCTTTTATGTCATGTTAATTTATAGATCTAAATCTTCTTGGATCTACATGGTATTTTGACATAATATCAACACTCTAATATAGTTGTGGCACATTAGGTACTTTATTCTATATTTGTCCATATAAATGGTTAGTTAAAGATTAAATGGCATAATATTTAACTGAAAAAATGAACGCAAAATATAAATATTAGAAGGTATTAGTATAATAATTTGATAACTAAGAGTGGATCTTGTAACCTTAGCACTTTTTAAATCATTAATTTCATTTTTTAAAATTAATTTTTATTAAACAATTGACTACTATATTTAAAATTCTATGTGGTTCGACCCCGGACTCACCGAATTATATTATAACTAGACACTCTTATACTTAGAAGTAAATCAAACACTTAAAAATCGTGTCATTATGTAGAGTCTAAAGTGTTGTAGCACCCTATTAATTTACCCTTTGAAAAACAAACCATATTAAAATATTAATAGTAAACTTATAATGCAAAAAAGATTTAAAAAGTGTATTTTATGTTTAACATAAAAGATGCAGCAATTAATTAAAAAATTAAAGATCTTTTTTTTATAAGAAAAAAATTACAGATTTAATTAAGTAGTAAAAGGGAAAAACACTAGGGAGGTTGTGCGTTAGGTATTTTTTTTTCAAATGATGTTTTTATTTTTGTTTTGTAAACTAGAAATAATAAGTTTTTAGTGAAAATAAAAATGCATTTGATTGATTCTTTTTAAAATAGTGTTTGAAAATGAAAAAGTAAAAATGTATTTGGTTATTTATCTGGAAAAGTAAAGACAATAAATAAGAGCGAGAAAAAATGTATTATAATGTTAAATTTTTTTCATCATCATATATTTTATTTATTTTTTAATTGTAAATTTTTTATTTTATAAAAATGAGATAAAATATGTTTTTTAGAGAATATTAAAGTTTTTTAAAAATTACTAAAACAATACATTACCATTATAGAAAATAGAAAAAATAATTAAAAAGATTAAACAATTAATAAAATTGTATTATAAAGTAATATTAGTCATAGGACCCACATGACAAATGATATGATTTTTGTATTTTTGTTGTACAAGTGGGACTTGTGGGACCTATTAGAAGAATGTAAATTAGAAAACATCAATTCCTTATTTTTCATTTTTCTTTTATAAAGTTGGAGAATGAGAACAAACCATTCTCAATTGGAATTAAACACTATTTTTTTAATACTGATTATATATCAAATTACTGATTATACACTAGATATTTATAATTATTATTTCAGCAGATAAATATTAGGCTACAATATTATATTAAATTCTATAAAATATTTGCTCAAAAAAATAACCCTCACATTTTTAATAGTATAATTTAGATTCAGTTAATTTTTTAATGCTTCTTCTTGATTCAACATTATTTTGTACGTGTCAAATATCGTGTTTTAATTGAAAATTAATTGTTATCCTTTTGTACAAGTTTTAATGCACAGCAGGATAAAATCCTAAATGAAATTGTGCTCACTTAATATTGGAATGATGTATTGGCTCCACTCGCATTTCGCAAAGGAGAGAGACTATATACAAATTAATTTTACTCAATCATGCTTAATTGAGGGAATTTTGAACCTTAGCTATAGTTAGAACTCAAACCAAGACGCTTAAGAAAATTTGAGTGCCTTGGTTACCAATGGACTATAAGCCCATTGGCTGAATTAAACACTATTTAAAAACAAGTGAATCAAACAAATTTTACACTTCTTCATTCTTGAAAAATGAAAAACGAAAAATAAACAAAATAAAAACAATACAAAATGCAATTATTATTCTTCTTTTTTAATATTAAATTCTCTAATCAATATTTTTCTTATTTAATTGAAAATTGAATTAATTGAATTGGTTGGTATCTTCTCTCCATTTTCTCCTCTTAATTTTTAGGTAAATGGTTCAAGTCACCCCATTTATATGATATATAAGAGTAAAAAATAATAATAATAATAATAGTGCAATTGGATAATATATTATAAATATTATAAAAGTTGTTTTTTTTTTCCTTTTTCTTTACGCGTCCTCTTGCAAGCCTTTATGATTAATATATTATCGCACCATTATTGATATTGGGGAATTAGCATTCAGAATGGGAATGATATATATATATTGACATTGATATTACAATCAGACTATAACTTATATTAAATGATATTATTACTGATATTTACAAATCAGATTATTATTGATATTTACAAATCAAACTATTACTGGGACTAATTTATATTAAACCTTATGAAACACTACCCAAATTTTTACTTTTTTTAATATTCGAGAGACATTTACTCTACTCATACTTGGTAAGGGAAAATACTACATTCACTCTATTATTTAATAATTGAGGATGAACTAAAACCACTCATAATATTTTTATGGGGGATCGAACAACTGCTCTCACACATGTGAGAGTAGCTGCTCTAACCACTCGGCCAAAGATCGAGTAGCAATGATCGATAATATTTACTTACTAAAATAAGAGGGAAATAAAATGACACATATGGAATTAAGGAATAGAAACTTAATTCCCATTCTCCATAAAAATCAAGTTCTCATTCCTTAAATTTACTATTTTATTCTATCTAAATTTCATAATTCTACTTTTGTCCTTAATTAAAATATTATTATATTATTGTTATTGTTATTGTTATTGTTATTGTTATTATTCTTATTCTTCCCATTATTTTTAATAATAATAATGAAAATAATATATCATCATCATCATTATTTTTGTTATTATTATTGTTAAAATTATAATTATCATCGTTATTATTATTAATATTAATATATTATTATTAATTTATTATTATAGTTAAAATTATTATTATCATCATCATCGTCGTCATTAATATGATTATTATTATTGTTGCTATTATTATTATTATTGTTATTTTCAATATTATTATTATTATTATTATTATTATTATTATTGTTAACATTATTTTTTTTAATAATTACACTTATTGTAATACAAATGATAATAATTAACTAAAGACATTTGAGTAACTTAAAACAATATATTGTTATTATTATTATTGTTATTTTCAATGTTATTATTATTATTGTTAACATTATTTTTTTTAATAATCGCACTTATTGTAATAAAAATGACAATAATTAACTAAAGACATTTGAATAACTTAAAATAATATATTCTGATTCTTAAATAAAGTAAACATATCAATGAGAATACATGCCATTATAATTCTGATTCCTATAATTTAAGTAAACAAATAATGTTGATTCTCATTCTTCATTTCTAATTCTATAGTATTTCAACCTATTCTAATTATTAATTAATAAACGAACAAATCTTATGAGTAGGATAATTGGTTAAAATATGTTAGCCAAACAATCAACAATGAACTTACTCATAGAAAATATTTTAAAATTTTCAGAATCCATTATCAATTAGCCCTTATTCCAAAAAAAAAAAGTAAGAAACCATCTATTTAAGAATTGAATATGACACATAATAATTAGACTAAAATTAAGACTTAATTATTAAGATATTTATTATTATTAAATTAAAAATATATGACTTTTTTTTATGGTACAAGTATATTGATATTATAATTAAAAATATATCGGTATTACAATAAAAAATAGACCAAAATTCTTAGTATTGACTCTAACACGACACAGCTCAAAAATAGACCCTCACTAAATATTTAAAGAGATATCAATTCTCTCTAAATATGAAAGATAATTAACCCTTCAATCAAGAGAAGTCGAATTCCAACAAAATTAGAACACGAACCATGACTCTCATGGGCTGCCAATGGGCTACGTGCCCATTGGCAAAATATGTGACCTTTTCAAATAATTTTCTGTAATGATTATCGTTTGTTCATGACAGTGAAGTCAGACCAAAGAACACGTCGGTGACTTCAATAAAAGATAAAATATTATGATGGGCCTGCCTATGTTACTGATTCTGTAACATACGCACCCAATAAAATTATGGTACTTCCAAACATGCAATAATGCTGAGCTTTCAAAACTGGCATACAATATTATATATTTTAACTTTAAAATTTGTATCTGGACAATACACATTTTTAATTAGTGGAATATCCAATATTATATATTTTAACTTTAAAATTTATATTCTGGACTAAATACATTTTTAGTTAGTGGAATATCTTGAGACGTAATTTTGGGTGGGTATGTACGTTTGTACATGACATTGCTCTATCTTGAGACGTAATTTATTTTTTATTTTTTGATTTTTTTCCTCTCTCTCACTCTAACGCCTTTTTTAAAATTTTGGGGTTATTTCCGTCCTATTCCCAAATGTTTTGATATTTTTTACCGTGCACCCGCTTGTTTGATATTTTCCGCCGCGCACCCATTTTCGTTAATTTGGCCGTTAGTTTTAACGGAATTGATTAAAATTTAGTTAAATATAAAAAAAACCCTTTGTCTTGAATTAAAAAAAATTAAATGATATAAAATCATAATCAAATAATTGATATTTAAGTTAAAAATCCTTAATTAAAATTAATTACACAATAATCCAATCAATTAAATTATCAAATAAATTTATTTTTTACAATCAAATAATAATTAAGATATGAAATTCTGAATTTATCCTTTGACCGTTAGAATTAACGGTCAAATTAATGAATTTGGATGCTTGGTGCCACAAATCAAAACAGTTGGGAGTGCGGCAGAAAATGTCGAAACATTTGGGAGCAGGGCGTAAATAACCCAAAATTTTGGGTCAATAAGTTGAATTTGTGAAGGACAAGGACACAAATCTATTTTACATAAATTCGAGTATTGGCCGGCCCCAGTATCAAGATCTTCTTAGATGAGCAGGCTTGGATATGATTTTGATGAAAAATCCTATCACCAAAAAGACAAAAGTTATAGATGATTTTATTATGGTATGAGGTCAGCTTAAAATCATTTTTGTTATCATGCAATCCGAAATTTTAAGTTCATTGTGGACAATTTCACCCCCAAATTTTTATTTGATTAGTCAAGAACTCCCTCTCCGAGTCCTAGATATTTTGTTCTTTGACACTATTGAGGGAATTATACTTGGTCGGCTCGTCCTACAGACTGTGACTCTGTGAGCCCACGTGCTCCCCGAATCGTGCAACTCACGTGAGGCATATGAAACGTCTACTTAGCAAAATTGCAACATTAGTCCACCTTATTTTGGAGATACACTTGTAATTTGTAAATTGAAAATCTGATGGGTCATGCCATTAATTTGTAAGTATATCGATAAAACATTAATATGTTTGCAAAATACATACTGTTATGACTCGTCCCTAAGCTGATCACCACATCTACAAAATACAATAATGCTTTGCTCCATTTCACTGAATAAATAGTGTTGTAATTAATCTGCAGAGAACAGATAATATTCTTTCAGCATGGCCTTTCTTCTTGAACAGCCATGGTTGTCTAGTACAAGATCTCTGAGTTTCATCATAACTCCTACATGCAGTTTTAACAAATGTGTGGTCTATCTACTTCTTTCTTATTCTTTTCTTCAAACAAATTCTACCATCTAATCAAGAATCAACAAATCTTGAACTATTTGTCTAACGCATCAACCAATTTTCTCCATGAACTGATGCTACCTTTATTTCCCGACGCTCTAGCAGATCTTCACGGAGATTACAAATGCAAGAATCAATACTCAGATTTCAAAAGTTGGGACTTCATCTGTAAAGCCATGTGTAGCCTGGTATGTAAGTCGAGGCAATAGATTCCTGTATGGGTCGGTTTCTCTCTTCTCCTTTAAATAAGCAATGCACTTTTCAACCTCAGACTTTACTTCTATATACAACTCATGACATTTCTCCCTGTCTCTTAATTCATGTTTCCTCCCTTCAGAAAATTTAAGTCAATCAACTTGCATTAAGTATCAAAGCTGTGGAAGATTTGGAAAAAAAAAAAAAACAATAACTACAACTCAGAGGCACTACTTTATTTAACCATTGAAATTTAAACTTGTTTAATCTATACGAGTACCCTAAACCCTGAAATAGAAAAACATTAGAAAGAAGATACGTATCTATTGGTGTAGACCTACGATATCTGAATGCTGAACACTCTCTAGCAGGGTAGTCTAGTGGTTTTTCTAGGTGGATGGATAGACTAATGATTTATAACTATGTATCAACTGTTTGTCTTTTAGTTGGGACAGATACTTTCAAGCCAAGGAACCCAGGCTGAAGAAGAATTGAACAAAAAGTAATTGTCACAGTCCAGTTGAATTCTTGGTTGATTCAGCCACTAAAGTAAATAGGATAATTCAAACACTACATGGTTACTGGTAGAATTGGTTTTCATCTCAAGAATATCTATAGTGGAAGCAAAATAATTGTTGTTATGTCCCTAGCAATGCATCCTATCACCATATTATATCATTAGTCTTTCAAAAAAGGAGATTAGTTTAGTTAACTGGACACAGTTGAACTACATAAACTTGTTTTCCCTTACTACATTCTTCATAAGTAGGTAACCTGATAGGTTTCATAATATGGGCAATTGAACAACAATACCTGCTGTTTCAATTGGTTTCCCAAAGTAATAATAAAAGCGGCCTGGAAGTTTGGGTAGGATGCCTGGAAGATGAATATCTTGGTTCTGTATCTCACCGCTTGCATCCGTCCTATCATCAGCAGATCATGTCAAATTCTAATGAGGCCATGCAGGAAGGAAGGCATATTGACTAAATGAAAAATGTAAATGAAAAACATACAAAATAACTCAAACTACCTCAACTTGATAGTCTCGCCTGTCAATGCCTCTATTTGAGACTTAAAGTAAGGAATCTTCATCAAGTCATCATAATCAAAAACTACCTGACATCAACAAATATGCAATCAACTGTTCATTAGATACCCGAGGTTGACTTAAAGCTAGTGACTGAATATGACTGAATAAATCAATCTGAAAAACAAGTAGAAATATAGAGGTAATGATTCAGGCTTACTTGACCAATGTCATCTTCTCCAACAGCACCAAAAGGTATGATTTTAGCCCCAAATCTAGCTGCCATCCTGACAAACTCAGAGTGATCTGGCCACAACAACTTGTACTCTTCACCCTAAAAGTATGAAGAGATGAGATAAAACATTCTGAATTTTAAGTACACCTAGTGTTTCATTTTTGTCAAACAGAAAGAAATAAATAAGGAGAATATCTAATATTTGTAGTCCCATAATATAGATGCATGCACACATGCTCAAACAAAATCAAAATACTCAAGTAAGACTGTGACATGGACATGTGAAGTTAGTCAGCATTACATCATGGAAAGAGAATTCAAATTTCAGGACAAATATAAATAAAGTAAATTGAATTTATTGTAATAGCAAGGTTACATGCATCATATAACAAGATATATCATTTAGCCCATTAGAAGATTTTTGCATTCATATTTTGGAGAAGTATATAGGCTATTCACCAACTTGTTATCTTCTCTTTCAAATTATTGCATTTGTAGAGGCATATAGTAATTTGGAAATTGAAGTTTTGGTATTGGAGTGAATTTGCATAATTCTGAATGAAGCGAACATCAAACTAGTTTATGAATTTAAAAGTTAGGATGAAGGTAACAACTTAACTGAGAGATGTTACCTTTCTATGAAGAGCCTCACGCATGCCTCCGGGATACAGTAGGACATGAGACTTTGAAGATAAAAGCTTGTAGAAGTTGGCTCCTGAGACAGGAACTGCACCCATTATTCTATGTGTGTCGAATGTTGCTAAATCAGGTAACAATCCGTCTCTCAATCTGACAAACATCAGTGGATGTGCAATTCCTCGTAGAAGAATATTTCTTTCAATCATAAATTGGCATACCAGAGGAGTCAATTCAAGTCCTAGTAACATGTGATATCCAACGAATAAGACAGGACCCTCGGAAGGAATTCCACCAAGGCCCCTAACAATCTTTCCATCCTCTAAAGTTGAAAGCATGACAGGGCCAGTAGCAACATAAATCCCCCTAGGAGAATCTTAGTTGTGAGCCAATAATAATATACAAAATTAATGTAATCACAACCCGGTTAGTCATAAGAATGCTGTAGTGAAAGTGGTTAAGGGAACTATTAGGTTATCAGATTAACACGACATACGCCAGGACACCAAATTATATTAAGCATATTCACATGTTCCATTAGACAATTTTCTTCACACTAGTAAACCTTATAGTCCCATTATAACCGTTAATGGAACAAATGGATTGTGCAATCAATTATTTTTGGCCAACTTTCAACTGGCATTATTTGGACAGATGATGTTGTCATTTCGTTAATAGCTAGAATACATACCTGGGAATTTTTTATTTTGTTATAGCAAATATATAACTTGTATTGATAGAACCTTAGCAAGTTATATTTTACCTGTTCGATTCATATAACTTTCTGAATTCATCAGGGGTTGGTGGGATGAAATCTGAAACATAGTCATGGTTTTTTCCACGGCGATAGAAACTTGTACCCTTTATGATAGTTACTAAATCGATATCATCTTCCTGCCGCACATAGGAAGGTGCACCATGAACATCAAAATGAAAACTAAGTAACACATTTTGATTGCAAATTATGCTATAAAACAAGCAGATGCACTCAACCCCATGTTCACATGAACTTACATCATATCATGGCACATAATGAAGCAAAAAATTATATGGGAACAAACAAGCAAATAAACTATGTGATTTTACTATTTGAATTCTAAACTCTGAACACACATTAACACGCACAATTGAACACACACACACACACACAAAAAGAAAGTAAGAAAAAAACCTACCAAGAAGAGAAAATGGCCATTGTCATTAAACCTGCGAATCTGACATTTTGACAGTGTATGGCGAAGTCTTTCACCTTCCTCTTGACTTGGGAAGAGCTGATCCTTTCCACTGTAAAGAAGACACAATGATTTTAATACATTTTAATGGAAGAATCACTTAAACCAAAAAAAATTGAAAAAACAGAAGTTGAAACTTTAAGCTTTATAGAAGGGACTAGTGTCTGATATAAGGAGAGGGAGGAGGTCATCCAATTCAAAATACTTAAAACTGTCCATTCCTTTAAAACCGAGGAAAGTGCTATTACAGTATGAGTTGCTGTAATAAGCTCTTAAGGCCAGCTGTTGGGGCAGCAGCAGAAGATTATGTCAATAAGCTAATCATGGAAACAGTTGTTTTTACCAGAAATTTATGAGATATTATTTTGCTAACAGAAATTGTTTGTTTGTTTCTCTTGTTTTATTTCGTGTTGTTTTGGTTGCGGTGTTTTACCACATTTGATTTTTTTTGTTGCAGACCACATGTGTTTTGAGTCTGCTGGATCAAAGATCCCCATGGCACCGACAAAAAGACTGATTATAACAAATATTCTATCCAGACGAGAGAAGAATTTGTACAATTACTGAACTCGATACTAGTCTACCAAAGTGAATAACCTCTCGTTTCTTGCCTTGGCGTGTGTTTAGGAACGGTGAGGGTGCTTCTCTGGCTATTGGGCAAAGGTTAACCTCACATGATGCCAATTTTTACCACAAGGCTCTGTTTTACCAATAACTACTGGAACCAAATAGACCATGCCAATGTGTGAGTACCTGGAAATTATCAACGTTTGAGCTTTAACAGCATGAAGGCGTGAATTGGCATATGCAGAAGCTGATTTAAGCATTTCTAGCTTCCACAGAAGAGTTTCTTTAGGTACGATATCAGCAACAACCTGCAACTTAAGTTATCAATTCTTCTCCATGAAACTGACAGCACGTGAAGAGAAATATATAATGGGAGCATCAACATGAAAAGATAAACAGTCAACATATGAAAATCATCACTATAAGAGGTCAAAAAGATTTATAGAGCACACTTACTTTTTGCTATCCAATAAGTTATATTGCTAAATAATAAAACATTACAACAGAGCTATGTTGTTTGCAATGAATCATACAGATCCAAGGCATAACAAAAAGCTGATTGCATTAGTTCTGAAAACACAAACTGAAAATTGTTTTTCAAAAGTACTAGAAATAAAATGCTACTAATATCTTGATTCCTATGGTACAATGTTATTCACTAGTTCATCCTCACCCTACAGTTAGGACTTACAGAGTGGTAAGATGACATTACAACAAGATCCTGTGACACCTCTCCAGCTTTCTGCTGCAAAGGAAGTCCCTTCACCAGAATATCCGCTGCCATCCTCAAAGGATCACCTAAGTCATACATTATAATGTCGGCTATCAAACAGAATATTATAAGAATAATAAATATGGAAGAAACTTATGTGCCATAAATTTTCATCATGTTTAGGAATAATGGACATTAACTAGAATCAATTCCTAGTACAATAAGAAGGGAAAATCATTTTCATTTCAAATTTAATTTTTTCTGTTCCCCCTTTAACAAGCTGACAAACAATTCTGAATGCAAGCTCTACATTGTTTGAAAGATAGAAGCTCCAGAACCTTTGTTTGTCTTCCCTCCCATCTGGCTATTACAAAGGTTACCATGAGGCACAGAACAAATGCATTTCACTTTCATGTCAATATTGAAGCACTGAAAATACCATGATAACCCCAAAGTTTAAAATGAAATCCTATATACTGGTTTGAAGAAAAATAACAAAAAGGATAAGAAAATATATGCCATTCAAAAACAGTCAGCCAGAAGCTCAAAGAAATTGTATGTGACCATCACATTGTGCAGCCAGCCTAAGAGCCTTTTTAATTTTGCAGTTGTATGGTTAAGCACCAAATATAAATTGTGTACTAATCTCTTTTGCTTTTCACCATCTTCAAATTTAACATCACATACAGATACCTGAATTCATCTAACTATTATCAACTACAACCTATATTTGCAACAAAATCTGGAAGAAACCAATAGTTAATTTATTCTCTTGTTCTGAATTTCAAAAAATACAATAAAATAAATCTCCTAAAAATGGGAACTTTAGAAATTACCTCCAACAAATATGTAACTACAAAACCAGAAGAGGAAGTTTGAGGAGCAGAAAGCAAAACCTTCCATTAATCTCAGCATATATGGAAAGGCGAGAAGGACTTGATCAGGCATGAGTTCCAATAAAGGTACTAGAGGTTGCAGCTGTGACTTACTGAAAGATGTAGCTGAAAAAAATATATCAATTAGACACCATATGAATAAGAAAGAGTATTCATCATTTAAAAATAATACCCAGTGTCCAAATTACACAATGCTATACCAATCGATTAATAAAAATAACAATACCTCAACTACTGCTAATACAATTGATGAGAAAGTCACCTGGGTTAGCCAAAATCAGTACAAGGTCAATATCAGGATTCTGAGCTGCAACGGCTAGTGCAAGGCATGCTCCAAGAGACTCTCCAACAAGATATATGGGTCTATTCGGCAAACGATAATTCTCTGATCTGACAGTTCTTTCAACCAGCTTCACTAGCCCTGAAAAAACAAGAGATTAAGAAGAGCAAAATTTGACTAAAAAACAAAACGCAAATTCATCTTATACATTGGTATGAATTGTATGATACATTAACAATTAAAGAGTGAATGGCAGCGAAAAGACCTGTAAATGATGTTCGATCCTTGACTGGAATATGCAAGCACCATACATCAAAAATCCTTCATTCATGGAAAATTCCAAATAAGACTATGAGACGGATCAAGTTGGGGAAGCAGATAATCAAATTATATACTGATCAAAAAATGGAAAACTTATAAACATTTCACACACAACACAGTGAAGTGATTGGCGGTGGCATTAGAAAGCATTATATAATCCTTACTGTCCAAGTCTTTGATGCTGCATTATAAGTCCAAGTCCAACTCCATCAATTCCTACGAAATTCATACAAATTATCAGTAAATGTGAGAATCTTAATACCAATGAAAAGGACCGTATTAAAAGTGAAAAAGTCATTTGCGAGAAACAGAAAAAAGAATTATGAAATAAATATCATACAATTGAACATGTTTAAGAGGTTGAATTATGGAGAAAGTCTGAGATGGTATCCAATTGTGACATGATGAAAACATGTTGAAAAGACGTTTGAGCGGGCAAAACCAGCTGATTAGAATTAGAATTAAAAAGAACATAGGCGCACACGCACACATGAATGAATGGTGTAGGTGATAGCAAGGAATTAGTATTTGTAGTTCATAATATACAAATATTTAAAACTTCAGGGGACGTAATACAATAGCAATAAATTTGAGGACTAAAAAATAAAAGTAATTCAAATTTTTGCATAAATTTGGCTAAAATTGCTGTGTGCAAGCGCAAGCATCAGCCTCAAGCCCTCAACGTAGATCCGCCAGGACCACCATATAAAATATAAAATATATGTATAGTTAAAAAAAAAAAAAATTTAATTAATAATATGATACTAATGGTACGACAAATAATATAATAACATTAAAATTTGCTTATATTATATTTAAGATTTGTTTATCGAATCTTGCTTGGCTGTAATAAGTTTTTAAAATAATTACAAAGACTATTTATATCGTGTTTCTACTCAAAAACAAAAAATGCTAAAAATATAATAAGTTTTGTCCGAAACTTGAAGAAGGAAAATAAAAAATAATTTTAATGTAAATAATTTTGCATATCAGTATGAACATGGAATGGATTACGACTGTAAAGAAAGAAAGTGATGTCACTAAACTTTTTACCCGTAATTGATCAATAATTTGACAATCTTCTTTAAAACACAAAAAGTTCAAAAGTCCACGATAATTACTTTCCCACTTTCCAGAAAGGACGTTTGCTCGCTGGCAGTGGAGATAAACTAAAATGTTTTTTTTTTTTATGAATAAATAATTGAATAATAAAGAAGAAGATAAAGAAACAAACCAGGTAAATATAGAAGGAGAGGAGAATCGGGAGAGTGGGCCCCGCACTCTAACGGAGAGAACCAGCGAGGCGGACCACCGTCTGATCTGATCATATCTCTGGCTTCGTCAAAGTAATCTTTCAAACTCTTTCTACTCTCTTGCGAATCTTCTTCGACGTTGACTCTCCGTAAAGACGTCTCGGCTTCTCCTTCACTACTCCGCTGAGCCTTCTCCCCCACAAAACTCCTCCCCGACGTCGTGACTGCCGTTACGTTGCTGTTTGACGTCTGCTCCGTCGACACAGCTAATCTCTTCAAAACCGGATTCCGCTCCGGTTTCCCGAACAACGGCGTCTTTTCTCGACGATATGTTGCCGGTAAGTCGGCCGAGAAAATACAGCTAGCTGGGATCGTCGCCATGGAGAGTTGAAGCGAGTAAGCAGCGGGAACAAGAACTCTCCCGTTGTTTTTATTGATCTATCTGGCGGCAGCGCACTAGCGTCAAATGTCAATAGAGAGATTTAAAAGGCTGTTTGATTTATTTTTTATGCAGTCAAAAATTAGTAGTAAAAAATTTAATTTGAAAAAATATCAAGAAATTAGAAATGAGAGAGAGAGAGATGGTGACCGGCGAGTGGGCGATATTTTCGTATTAATTTTAAGAGGGACATAAATTCTATACGTCAGTACACACTACAGAGAGGATAATGGTCGGATTTTGTAAAATGGTGTTTACAAATAGTTTCCATTTCTAACATATGGTAATTTCCTTTTTTTTTTTTTAATATATTCGGAAGGCTTGTTTGTTATAAACGTTAAAATGTTATGGACAATTTATTTAATAAGTTTGATAAATATTTTAAAAACTTTTAATTTCATAAAATTTTTTTATTTTAATAGTTTTTATAAGTAAAAGGAAGTTATTTTTTTATAAATAATTGATTAACTAAGTTACTATGCATTTTTTAATTTCATATTATAATCTTAATATTTTAATAAAAAAACAATTATTTCTTACTCTTTTTATCAATCCTATTACCCTAATATATAAATAAAAGGCAGTTTAACTTTTGTTTATTTTAATTATTAAATAACAAAACAGCACTATCATAATAAAATTTATCAAACGCATGTATTCTGTTTTTTAAACAATACAATTTATTAAATATCAAGCTATTATTTTTATCCACATAGTAGAAATAACTTATTTCATCAACCCCTAAAATCCCAAATTGGCCCTAACATTTACATATAATTTTTTTTAAAAAAAAACACATATACAATCGTAGTAGCGCACCATGTCATTCGTAACTTTACATAAAAACTTTAAGCTCGTACCACAACTCAAATTAATCTTTGTTCGAATCGGATCAGCCTATAAAGAGTAAAATACTGATCAAAGTGGTGACTCTATACGAGAACGGGGTCCACCAAAACCACCTCGTGGTTCAACATATATATATATATATAATTTTTATTTTTTTTTAAATAATTGCATAACTTTTATTAAAATTTATTAGTTATGAATTTATGATAGATGAGAAAAAAAAATGAGATTGATTTGATTGAATAGTCTCAATTGAACGGTTGTAAGAAAACTCTTTCTCGTTCAATAGTCTGCTTTTATAATATAGTTGGTCATTTGACATTTGCACATGATTTTCAGATAATGCACCGTGCCCTATGAGCCATGATCATATAAAATTGCAACATCGTTGTTTTTTATCGTGGCTTACTTTTAATTTTCCAGGATTACCCATTAAAATGTTAAACAACTCCATTTACTTAGTTAAATATGGATAATATTGCTGTAGTGAAAATATACTGATGATGTATATCAAGATATTAGCAATATGTCTTTTTTATTTAAATTAATGATTATTAATTTCTCTGTCATTCATGTGTGAACGGAGTCAAATTCTAAACCTTTTATTTTTAACCTAAAAAATTATATTAACTGAATTAACTGCCACGCAACACCTATATTTTTATAAAGTAACGTTTCATATAAACATAGATCAATTATCGACCGACCATCTTTTTTTTCTAACTTTTTTAAAAATACATAATTTTTTTTGTTTTTATTGAATTCTACCTGAAATTACAATTTATTGCACCCATCAACTACTGTCTATAAACTATTATAACGATGCTGACATCACATAGATAAAATAGTCATTTCAGACACGCACTTAAGGAACGACATCGTTTAAGCATTTTGATTTAAAAAAAAAAGTGTGCATGGAATCGAATAATAAAAGAAAAAATAATTTTCTCTCAAAAAAAATTATTTATATATATAGTTTATATATATTCAATTAAGATAATAAGAAATAATCAATCAACAAGCGAAATTTTTGATTTACCAGGTTCGAAAATTTGTACAAATACGGTCCCAAAGATCCATGACTTCTCTACCAATAATACAGAGGAGATGACCAAAGCCATTACATTGAATTAACGCATGTAAGAGATGGGTCTGCAGATCAAAAACACCATCCTCAAGGGGATAACAAAACGAATTATTTTTTTCTTTAATTTTTCGATTCGATGCACATTTTTTACAAGGGCCAAATGTTGTTTTTAGAACTGAATATTAAATCTAGTTTTTTTCTTTTTTTTTTTTTGGCTTTCATTTGGGGTAAAAGTGTAATTTTACAATAGGAGGGCAACACAATCATTTATTCTATATTTCATTAGATTTCTTAACGGAATAGAGACGGCAGTGGATGGGTGCAAAAAATTGTAATTTTAGGTGGATTTCAGCAAAAAAAAAAAAAAATTGTGTATTTTTGAAAAAGTGTGTAAAAACATGTGGTTGGTCGATAATTACCCATAAATTTATTATGTCATGTTAGATTAATAAGTGAGTGGAGATATTTTCACCCGATTATTTTTGTAAATCCACTCCATTTCTAAAAAATAATTACAATGAGTTCACAATATTTTTAATAAATACAAACCAGTAAAAATTTTGTTCAGTTAATCAATTAAATCATTCTCTTAATTTTTTTCTTAAGTTTCTTTGCTCATTTTTTATTATCAACTTTAATATAGGTTTTATTTTATTATTTTATTATTATGATATAAAACAACCATATTGCCCCAATAAACATGAATTATTATATCTAATAATTTAGGTATTTAATTTTGTGACTTAAAATCTAATATTTTTAAATGAAATCTAATTATTATTTTTACTACTCTTATATGTGAATAACATAAATTTGACAGTCTAATAATTTACATAAGTATTGTGCTATAAAGACACGATATAAGTTTAATTAAATATTAATAGTCATACTAAAATATTGAAGTTAAAGTAAATTCTTGGTAGTTTTACCTTATAAGGGTAAAATAATCAATTTAAACTTATGCCAAAGCAATCTTTGTAATTAAATATAATAAAAAATCTAAATCACAAAAAAATAAATTAAAATAGATTTAATTAATTAATTCTCTAAAACTCTTCTTTATTTATAAATTTTTAAAAATATTGTATATTTTTTATAATTATTTTTTAAAAATTGGGTGGGTTTACAAAAACTATGGGGTGGAAATATCATCACCCTTAATAAGTTAATAACTGACATTCAAAGTTATAAAAGAGTAGTACTACACATCCTAAATTTTTTGTTCTAAATAATTATTCTAAATGATTTTGTATTCATTAATTGGTTGATAGTTTTTTATAAAATCCAAGTGAATTAATTGTAATCAATTAATGAATCTCAAATCATTTGGGATAATTATTTGGGATAAAAAATTTGAGATATATAGCATTACTAGTTACAAAAATGATTATTGTAGTTACCAGGATAACATTAATTGATGTTAAAGTAAAACAAATGATTTGATGTTGGCAATGGCTATGTTAAAAGATGCTCTATCGGGGAGCACTTCATAACTACATGATTAAAGTGATAAATAATAAAAAATACGTTATGAAGGAGTGTTATACAATAGAGTACCTCTACCGTTATAAAATATTTTGATAAAAAATAAGCAAATAACTGTTTGTTGGGTGGGGAGGTCCCGGTCATAGAAAATGAACTCAACTCATGATGGACTTGTCTCGTCATTGAAAGTTCAAGGATGAAAAATGGTATCAATGATTATGACTTGAAAGTTGAAATCCAAACTAACCTTGCAGTAGATGATGGTTTGTTTATTGGACGGCCCGACATTTGGCCTGGCGTCATGGATACCCAAAGGTCCAAACAATCTCAGTGATCTCAGTGGTTATTTATTTTTTTGACCGAATGTTCAAAAGAATTTAATTTTGATATTTAATTATTTTATAGATATTTATTTTTTAATTAAACACTTAAAATTAAACAATTATCAATTAATTTAATTAAATAAAAAATTTTAATTTAACGCTGAATTAAAAAAAGCGTTGAAGAAGTTAATTTTTATTTTTCCAATAATACCCTAATAATATCCAATTATTTCCCACAAATAAAACCGTATATTCCAATACCGTTCTTTTTAGTTTGACGCCATCTTCTTCCTCTTTGCTTTTTTCTTTTAAGTTCTCATATTATCAAATACTTTGAGTCAATAATCAGATTGCTAAAAAAAATTAATTTCAGGTACTTGTTTCTTGTTCCTATTCTTTAATTAATTTTTAATTATATGCTTTCTTTTCTTTAATTGTTATCACTCCCAGGTACTATAGTCATTGAAATTTCTTTTCTTTCATGCATTGCAATACATAATTTTTTGCGGAAAAAATCAATTGATGACAGATTATTTTCAGAGCATAAGAATGAAGAAATGATGTTTGAAAACGATAATACACCAAATCAAGCACCAAATGTGAACAACTTTTTTAGAACTTTAGATTAAGTATTCATGCAACAACTGCGAGATCAAATTACAAATCAACTTTTTAATAGATTTAGTTTATTTTATTTATTTATTAATGTTTCAATTTATTTTTGTTATTAAATAATAACTTTAATTTCTATTTAATTAAATATAATAGCTTTTTATCTTTGATTTTTTTATTGAATTATTAATATATAAATGTAATAATATGCATAATATTTAATAAGAGTATATATGTAAAATAACAATTTTCAGACATTTTTATTATAAAAAAACAAACAACTTAATACATTTATTCGTACATTCAAAAATAAAAAATAAACATTTTATTCATCATTCAACATTCAGCTCTATTCAGACTTAATTAAATTCAACACTATTCAACATTCAGTTAAAAAAAATAAACACCACTTTAGATTCATTTTCTCTAAATTTTACGTTACGTTTTTTTTCAAAAAAGTACAAATAATTTTCACAGGTCAATCAAGGACCTTATTTAATGAATTTATTTATTTATTGTTATTAATGCAGTGAGAAATTATCCGAACTTCGTTCCACGCTTCCAGTAAAGGAAAGTTTAATTCTATTTCGTAATTTCTTGTTCTTACTAATAGTATCTTTCAGCCAATTAAAACAAAACCCAAATAAGTAAACAAATGATTGAGTCTCAAGGACGGCTAATCATTCGATTTAAAATACTTGCTAATTTGAGAGACCATAATGAACTTTTTACTAGGAGACGATCATGGCTTAATCAAATTTCAAAGGTGGGAATTTCAGATGTTACGCCGTGAGTAGCTTGGTAAACAAGTCGGGACAATACACTCCTGTAAGGATCTTTTTCTCTTTTATCCTTCAGAAAAGCAATGCATTTCTTGACCTCATCTTGGACTTGCAAGTACAATTCATGAGCTTTATCTTTGTCTTTTAATTCCTGCTTCCTCCCTTCCGAAATATAATAAAAGATTCAAGTTAGTGAACAAATGAACACAAGTTATATTAGCTACTGAACAAATATATTAGCATCTTCTAATTGTCAAAAGTAGCTCATGAACAAACGATACGCATGCATCAAAGGACAGGCCTGGTTCATATATATTGATTGATGCAGTGGACCAGTATGCTTTCTCATTCTGATTTGTGGCTACGTATAATCATGCATTTATACCTCCAAAAGAACAGCTTATGTTGCCCTAAGCTAATTTACACCATGGGCATTTCTGCACTGTTTACATGGAGGGATGCTGGGAGTGGGAAAGTCCTGTGTTCAACTTGCTTGAAACACAACTCAGAAATGCAACCTTTTTGATTGGTAGCCTAAGAGAAGGTATGGTAAAATGACGCTATTAACTTTATGTTGGTTTAGTCTAACTAGATAACCATCACAAACAATATTACATAATAGATAATCAGTGTATCAAACGGACATACCTTCTGTTTCAATTGGTTTCCCGAAATAATAATAGAACCGGCCAGGAACTTTTGGCAGAAACACGGGAAAATGTAAATTTTGGTTTGCCACCTCCCCATATGTGTCAGTCCTATCATCATAAGTTTATACTAAAATTCTAAGTTACCAGCATTGGAACATAACTAAGGGTAAATGCAAGGGAAAAATATATACAAAGGAAAGTTTATTATGCAAACATATACACCCAGTACCTTAGATTCCCAACTGAATTCGTAGTTTCTTCTATCATAGACTTTATAAAGGGAATCTTCATTTGGTCATCATAATCAAGTAGTACCTGACAACAATACACATGTATCAATTATTGATTAGAGAAAGTGATCAACTGAGGACCTATAATATAAAAATGTGGTGTTTGCAGATAAGTTAAAGATACATACGGTACAAATGACGTGACACTATGTAGGAGTGTACACTATTAACAGGCATGAAGGACACTTATTTTTAAAACATAATTTCTCTTAGAAGAAACAAGAAATTTTATCTCCCCCTGCCGCCCCAACCCAACCCAACCCACACCGCAAACACTCTCAAACAAAAATGTCTACCAGTGGCTTGACACTAGTAGGATAGCTTAGGATATCTACAAGTTGGCAGGAACTGCTATGTATGGTATTTAACAAGTTGAAAAACACCCTATCTAGAAGTTCTCCATTAAATTCACTGCACATATCTAGAGTCTCAAGCTTACAGTTCTAACAGTAGTTGATGAGATATTCAAACAAATCAATTAAAAATTCTGCAGACTTACGTCTCCAAAATCATCCTCTCCAACAACGCCAAAAGGTACAATTTTAGCTCCAAACCTAGCTGCCATCCTGACAAATTCTGACTGTTCTGGCCAAAATAACTTGTATTCCTCACCCTGAAATATGAGGATCACATAATTAAATTGTAATTCCTTTTTTTGATAGGCATGCCACGTACTCAAGCACCAGATATCCTCAAATGTGAATGTTAGGATTCTAAAGTAATAATGATCATGTTTTCTTCATAAATTATCATTCGAATTTCAGTTGTGGTCCAATTGAGTAGAATAGAAGCTCATCATCAAGTTGTTTAGCATGACAATCGTAGAAAGTGAAAAGGCTTCACTGTCTGAATCAGTACGGGGAAAAAAATATCATGATTATTGTCCTACAACAGATCACTTTTATAGTGGGTCAAAATTGTTTTAAATCCACCAGATTTTCCAACAACTCTTGGGAAAAAAATATACAGGCTTTCCTTCACTTCATTAACTTTCTTTAAAATGACTTCATTCTACAAGGAAATTGTGACTTTAATTTTTAAGTTTAAATTATAAACCACTAAAATTTTGGCTTTAATTCTGAAGAAAAAAAAAATTCCACTAGTCTCTAGTCATTTAAGCACTTTTAAAGGTAAAAATAACCATTAAAAATGTTACCTTTCGATGAAGCGCCTCACGTATGCCACCTGGGTACAGTAGGATATGAGACTTTAATGATAGAAGTTTGTAGAAGTTAATTGCTGAGACAGGGACCCCACCAAAAATTCCAATTTGGTCAAATGGAAATGTCTCAAGTAATCTTCCATCTTTTAGCTTAACGAACAGCATTGGGTGTGCCATTCCTCGCAAAATAATTTTTCTTTGGACAAAAAATTGAAAGACCAAGGGGATTAAGTCAATTCCCAATAACATGTGATAGCCAACAATCAGGACTGGTCCTTCCATGGGAATTCCTCCAAGACCGCGCACAATCATCCCATCCTCTAAAGTGGAGATTGTCACGGGGCTAAACATTTGCTCTATATATCTGGACATTTCACAACTATTAGATTTTCATATTCAAAATAAACTTCACTATATCGAACTGAATTTAACAGAAAATCTCCTCAATGAAGATAGTGAAACTTCAGGGTCTGCACAGAGCAGTGTCCACTAAAGGCATAGTAATCAATATGACATTAACTCATATAAAATCTATAATCAAATAAAATTACCCACCTTAATTCCTCAATAAAGAAAAAAAAAAAGTATGTGCCTTTCCATTAGGACAGTAAGGTGCTGTCCAAAAGAAAAAAAAAATTATGTCTAATTAATAGGGTCTTACATTTAGTCTGTCTATAAACCCCAAACCCGCAAATAATGATAATCAACTGATAGATTGGCTCATATCAAACCTTTTATTCATACTGTGACAACAACAAATTTCAAGAGTATTTCTCAGTTTTAAGCAGAACACTGCCTACCTTAATGCTAAATTTACTTTGTTAAATTCTGAAGGGGTTAATGGCACATAATCTGAAACCCAGTCAAGGTACTTTCCCCGACGATAGAAAAATGAACCCTTGATGGTACTCGCTAAATCGATGCCATCTTCCTGCCATTAAAGAAAGCATATAAAATATTGCAATACATAGGTTGATACCATGTCCAGTCAAATCCATTTGCTGTAAGATGATATAAACTTAACAGCAATTGACAATGTTACAAACATAAACAATAAAACTTACAAGAATGCATAAATTTACTTCAATTTAAAGAGTTTTGATCCCATCATTTACAATTTTGATTGTCACAAATGCTCTCAAAGAATTCTCCATTCAGTATGGTAGAAGAAATATTTTAATTGGTTGGTAGCATTGAAATTACATTGGTCTGCTACTGCCCTTTTGTTTTATGATAATTATCTATTCCAATTGTTTGGTATTATATGTAGCTGAATTCAAAATTGAAGTAATTGCTTCTCTCTTTGCTCGTTGCTGTCTAAAAATTCTCATCATAGTCCAAAAGAGTATCGCCCGTTGCATTTACCTAGGCTAAGAGAGTATTCATAAAAAGATTGCCTAAAACATTACAACTCTGACAGTGTTCATTTCACCCAGGCACACACACAGAGAGACATAGATCAATTACCAAAAATAAGAAATGGCCACTGTCCCCAGCACGACAAATCTCACCATTTGGCAATGCATGAAAAAGTCTTTCACCTTCCTTTAGACTAGGTAGCAACTGATCTCTTCCACTAACAAGACATATTGTCAATTTAACCAAATCAGCTGGTAAAGAATAGTGAACTTAAAAGAGAAATGTGTGACAATCATGGTATTTGTGTGTGTGTGTGTGTGTTATACAAGCTTAGATGACCAATTTAGACAAAAAACAGCTTTTTCTTGCATCAGGGACATAAATGTGGAAGCTTTATCTCTAGTGTATAAAGATAAGGGATGCTGTTTATAATTATTTAAGCAAATACTATATTTTGACTATGCTAAACTACTGCTCACTACTGTCTCTTGTTAACTAGGAAGGATCTTGCATCATATAGTCGAAACAGAAACCAGCCCATCATAACAGGGGAAACTCAATCTAAGTGCATATATTGATAATTTGTTTATTTTATTATCATGCAATCCCGATTTCTGAAATGATTAATTTCTCTTTGCCATTTCCACTGCACAAGTGAAAAACAAATGTAACTAAAATATATCAGCATTACTTTTTTCTAAATTGCAATAAACTTCTCAAGGAGATAGAATTTTTCCCAAGTGATACACAAGGTGTCCTTTCAACAATATGGATCTGATATAACTTCTTAATATCTATATACTAGAATAGACTCTCATTAAGGAAAATTCCCACCATTTGTGTCAAAGTTGGAGGTAAAAAGATTGAATGCTATAATAATGGTTTTAAATTGAGCGCTAATATTTCTAAAGTTGCATCAAGCAGTAGATGCTCAAATTTCTGCTTGTTGGTTGTTTTTATTGCAGTCATTCTTCTTTTCTTTTTTTACTCTCTTTTGGGATTTACAGTAAGAGAATTGTTACCATAAAATACATCTTTCTTTCCCCACAATAACTACTGGAACACAAGGGAATTATGTCAAAAGATAAATGGACCTGGAAAGTATCAGTGTTTGAGCTTCTACAGCATGGAGGCGTGCATTGACAAATGTGGAAGCTGTTTTAAGCATCTGAAGCTTCCAGATAAGTGTTTCTTGTGGTAAGATGTCAGTGAGAACCTGCAACTTAAATTGTAAATTAAATTGAGGACTATAAAGACAGTTACAGAGTGAGAATCAACTTCAAGATCAAAGAAAGAGCAATTTCCTTTAACAACAAAATACAAAAGAAGGTCAAACTACACTAGATGCAAGTTACCTTTTATATTTTCCCTTTTGTTCGCTTTCTTTTGGGTGAATTGAGCGTATGTATCAATTAGATGAATTGAAGTGCAGGTGATGGTATCTATCATATTGACAAAAGACAGATCCAAAGATGCATCTTTCTATGGTGTTTAAGATTTTTTTTTCCTATATGAGGCAAATGATTATCTTCTTAAGATATATCCTCTCTTTTCACATGCAAGTATAAGACAAGTGTATTACCATGGGTAGTTTACATGTTATAGAATTAAACTTACAGAGAGATACAAGGGCAGCGCAACAGAATCTTGGGAAAGATCTCCAACTGTTTGTTGCAGAGTTTGTCCCCTTACCAGGATACCTGACACCCTTTTCAAAAGATCACCTGGATATATGCCGCAAAATTGCTAATTCTATTTTCGATGAATTTCGTGTGGGGACTTATATTGAAACAAAATCAAAATATCTGACCATGTTGATGAATCCTTTATCAAAATAAAGAATCTTAGTGTTTTCAACAACTAAGTGCTAGAGGACCCCCTCCACTCAAACCTATGAAAGAGGTGCAAGTACAAATCTGACAAACAACCTTCTCACATGTAGATCATGATACAAGTGTGAGAGGCAGAAATGATCTTCTACTGGATGTTTTACAGCAAAAAGAAAAATCTATAATGGAAAAAAAATATTTAAAAGAAAAAAAAAAGGATAAGGGCATATGCTGCTGCAAATTTCCTAAAAGACTGTATTGGCATGAGCATTTTGATCTGGATTCATCAGAAAAGAAAAGGAAAAAATGATAATCTGGAGTTAGCTAAATGTCGTGCATCCTGCCTTTGTCATTAAATCCATATAGATAGACACCTAATTTACATTTCTTTTTAGTGATACATAACCAAGACTTATAACAACTTCTCTTCTTTTAGCATGTTTTAAGACCACTGGTTTAGACACCTAAGTTCAATCAATCGATTGTTGGTGACTAGTTGAAAGCACACTATGATTTGCAGTATTCCAGAAAAAAACTAAATGAATTGACACTAGACTTCTAACAGAGACCCGAAAAACATAATACGTGGTGGCAACATCCCATGCTTCCAGCCATTCAGGGACTTAAACTTCTCGTAGAAAGAAACTTCAACAACCTTTTAGAATGATTCCATAAGAAGAATGTTTTAAAATAATATTTGGTACATTTTTAATGTATTTCCATTTTAAGGGGTAAAATGCGGGGATGGCCATTCTGGACCCAAAAAACCAATATGTATCTTGCACAACTAGCAAAATAATAGACATTTGAGGAACATGGAAGTCGGAAGATAAACCTGCCATTGAGCTCAGTACATAACGGAGGCTAAGATGGAAATGGTCGGGGATGACTTCCAACAAAGGAAGTACTGATTGCAGCTGTGACTTGCTGAAAGATGTAGCTGAAGAAAGAACACGACTTAGGTACAGTGAAAGCAAATAATTATCTTCTATAAAGTTGATTCACTTGCAGGACTTTTATCGAAGCCGAGCATTTTTTATTTTATCATTCTGAAGTTCTGCTACCTATACGGCAATTTGATTCTCCAAATTTTCACTGTCTACATGTTGCAGCCTTCTAGTTTTATTCTCTTTTATGATTTTCCAAGGACTTAAGCACTCTATTAGTTAATCATAGTTCTCTTTATACAATAAAATCTATATAATGATGAAAAAACACTGTGCACTTAGTTTATGATATGATTAGAGGTAAAAAGTGAAACTAAATTCAACAGTCATATCAATACATGCTTACATAATGTTGAATTTTCCAGGATCTAAAACTTTCAAAAAGCAAGGAAACTGATTCCATAATATGATCCAGAAAGGAATATCCCACCTGGGTTAGCCAAAATTAGGACAAGATCAACATCAGGGTTACAAGATGCAACAGCTAGTGCAATGCATGCCCCAAGAGATTCCCCAACCAGATATATAGGTCTATTTGGTGAACGTTTAACTTCTGACCTGATTGTTTTCTCCACCAGCTTGATGAGACCTGTACATGAAGTACTTGATTACAACAAGGTCACATTTGGTAACACAAAATTTGGCTACAGAATCAGAACTGGATGAAATTGAAGGTTGTATTTTTCAAATATATATATATATATATATATATATAGAGAGAGAGAGAGAGAGAGAGAGAGAGAGATTGGCATCTCCTGTACCACTCAAATCCAATTTCAAAACTCTGATTTTATACACGAAACAAAATATTTGAAGTAAATCCTACACACCATCTCTATTGCTCATTATAGGAACCAACAAATACACCATCACAAAGAATAACAATACCTGCAAATGACATTCGATCCTTGACAGGAATATGCAAGCACCATATATCAAAAATCCTTCATTAATAAAAAATCCATAAATTAGTCAGACATATATGGTGAATTATTGGATGTCTACATCAAGTTGGCTTCAAATTTGAAAACTTCTCAACAGTTCTGATTATCAATGATTGATGGTATAAAGCAGTCAAATTTCGGTCATTACTTACTTTCCAAGCGCGTGATGGTGCCTAACTAGTCCAAGTCCTACTCCATCAATCCCTTCAAATTTTAAAATAAAAAAATGAATAATGCATACTATTTCGGTATTTAGTAGTATTTCCATACAGAATTTCAAAGCTATAGGTAAACCATTCGAAAAAGAAATAATCCTGCAACCAATAAATTCTAAATTGGCAAATCGACCCAAGTACAGGACATTGAGTATAATTGAGCTATAATGACACAACATATCTAACATACTATAGTATTATAATCCTATCTATTAATCTTTTACCATTTCGTATCTGCAATGTCTATTATGAATCAAACATTACATAATACAAATGTCTGAATACTGATAACTTATTGTACTGAAACTAACAGGATTGAGGTTGACAAAAGTTATACCAATAAATAATAAGAACTCGAAAACTTAAATTCTTTCTTTTCTTTTTTTAATTACTAACAGGATTGAGGTTGAAATCTCTGAATACTGATAACTTATTGTACTGAAACTAACAGGATTGAGGTTGACAAAAGTTATACCAATAAATAATAAGAACTCGAAAACTTAAATTCTATTTTTCTTTTTTTTTTTTTTTAATTATAATAGTTACTTGATAGCTAAGCTAGCAGCGTAATAAAACTAAACTCATTTTTAATACTAAACGAACGACTAAAAGTGTTAACCAATCAGTAACAGAGCGACAAGCGGTTAAGCGGGAACATATAGAAAGGTAACGGACAATTCAATACCAGTGAAACAAGCAACTAAAGAGAGACTGACCAGGCAAAAAGAGAAGGAGAGGTGAATCGTGGGAGCGGGCCCCAGACTCCAGTGGAGAGAACCAGCGAGGCGGTCCGCCGTCTGATTTGATCATAACCTTTGATTCTTCGAAGTAATCCTTCAATCCCTTTCTCGTACCCTCTACATTCATCTCCACAAAGCACGCCGTCGTTTTCGCCGCCACAAGCCTCCGACTCGGCCGAAAAGCCGGAAACGAGCCGGCGGCGAAGGAACAAGCTCCTGCGGTTTTCGCCATTGAGAGAGTGATAATACAATACTGTGGAAGAATTCAGGAGATTTAAATTTATATGTAATTTGTACAGAGAAATGGCGGAAGCAGTTGTGGAAGCAAGAAACTTGTGACGAAACCGCTTGTGATGTAACAGGCGTAAACGACAATACATTCTCCATTTGCGGCTGCACGTATGTGGCTTGATTATTCTGTGAAGGTTTTTTGTATTGGGGGAATTGGAGGAATGGAGGGAGTGAGTAGAAGTGCAGAGTGGTTAGAGAAGTTAGAGACTAGAAGCGCGGCGGCAGCTGCTTTTGATTTTGGCGAGATGTTTGGACGCGAGAGTAGACTAATCTTTGTTGGGAGTGAAAATTAGTCCTGAACTGTACTCCTGTCCCCGATGTTCTGTAAAGACCTGTATAAAGAAATTACAAACCATATTATTTATTGTGTTTTCAAACAAAAAAAATATTAAATACTAAACAGGGACCCAGATGCTATTGTGAGCCAACAAAATATCTGTTTGTAATTTTGTCAAAGGTTTAATAACAGTCGCGTTTTGCACTTTTTACGTGCATGGTTAGACTCTGAGTCAAGTAATAAATAAAAAGGAAAAAGGCACCGATCAAATGTGATTCCAGCAACTCTGAATGACTTCAAAATATTAAATAACTTAAGGCGCATGAATTTGAGTCTTAGTTATATTGAGATTCAAATTTTTGTAACAAGGATTAAGTATCTTTTTTCAGCATTAAATAAGAGTCAATTTTTAAATTGAATCATAATAAAATTATTTAAAAAAATCTTGATTAATTTTTAATTATAAATATTAATATGCTTCTTATTATAATATTAGTGTACTCATAATAATATATCAGTAAATAAAATATATATATATATATACACACACTGCACTTAAAATTTGGCAACATGACCCATCCACCAATAATTTAAAAAAAAAATGAACGTTAGGATATACCAATCAAGATTATGACACATTGACACCTATCCACCGATAATTGTTGAAGAAAAAGAAAATGGATTAATTGCAAAAACCCACAGAATAATTTATTAATAATTATAATCAAGTCAAAAATACAAATTAAATTACAAAGAGAAAATTGTGTCTTGCCATTATTGCTTTTCCTTATCTGGGTAAGAAAGATCTCCGATTTTTCAATCAAATCAGATTTTTCTCCTTTGATGCGGTTTGCCAGGTGCCGATAAACCCTTAGCTATTATTTATCAAGATTCTGGCGATTGGCCACCTCGTCCCTTTTGCCCCCAGTTTCAGCTCTCACGGTTGTTTCTGTTTTCTTTATTATTCGAATTAGTTAGGATAGTCTCTCCAATGGCAATAGAAACAGCAGCTGTTAAATATTCTTCTTCAAGTTGGCCCCGGTCCGATAAAAGATTCTTCATGACTCAGATTATGCTCAGAATTTTAGCCATTGCTTTCTCACTGGCTGCAATCTCTCTTATGATCGCCAACACTCAAACCGTCCTTGTTTTTTTTGTCCAGATGAAGGCTACTTACAGCTCCTCATCCGCATGGAGGTAGCAATCAATCAAAATTATGCTTTTATGCGGCTAAATCATTATTATTTTCATTGTTTTTTTTTTAAATTTTTTTTGCTGGTTTAATTTTGTCACAGGTTCTTGTTTGGTGCCAACATTGTGACGTGTATTTTATCAGTGCTTTCTCTGATTTTTGTTTGCCTTATTAGCCGTTCAGCATCATCCCACATGAAATATTTTCTCTTATTTTTACATGACATGGTAAGTAAGTTATTTTCCTTTTACTTGTAGCTTGTTGTTATTAAAAGAAAATTTCTACACAATCATAATCAATTAACGGAAAATTGAATCACAGGTGACAATGGTGTTGCTGATATCAGGATGCGCGGCGGGAACTGCAATTGGTTATGTAGGCAAGTATGGAGAGTCGAAGATGCGGTGGGGGCCTGTTTGCGGGTTAGCCCCCAAATTTTGTAATAGATCGACGATTTCTCTCGTGTTTTCTTACTTGGCTTTCCTCTGCTACATGGGACTCACAATTTTGTCTGCCCACAAGCTTATGTCTCGAGCTACTGAATGAGAGAGTCATCAGAAAATGGCAAGGAAACTAAGATAGGTTACATAATGTAGATGTAGATTGTAGAAGCATAATGATGCAGTTTTATTTTTTTCTATTTTAATTTGCACAGTTTCAGTTAGAAGTTTGTCATGCAAATTTGCAGCATATGAATATCATAATAATACCAGTTCTCAAGCCTCTTAATAGTCAATGTTGAGCCTTAAAGCCTTTGCCAATTAAGGCACTTAGGTGATGCAATTTGGAAAGTGTTATGAGTAGAATGATAGTGCCAGTTGATAACCTTTAACGTTTAATTATCAATTCACATTACTAAGGATCAAGAAACCCATAAATGGTGATAATAAAACATTAAATATTGTGCAGAAATTTCGAAAAAGATATAAGCTGGGTGGGTTCTTAGAATTCAAGGGATTTATGGCAGAATTATGCAGCAATAGTGATACATAAATGCATTAGAGTCTCAAATACATATTGCATTAGATATCGCCTTTGGTTCTCATTGTTGACAATGCCAAATGGCAATGATATATATGAACTAAACATTTTTAACATTAACCAAGATCCAGAAATTCAACATAGTGGCTTATTGCTATAACCGGTAGTGACGTATTAGCTTGAACAAGAAAGTGTGTACGCAAATTCAACTACAGATACAAAAAAGAAAAGTTGTACATGTATGTCATTCAGTTTCAGTATCAGATTCAGTGTTGTTTTCACAATCTTTTAGGTGCTCCTTCAGTGTCTGGCTCTCGATTTCCCACTTTTCTGTATTCCAAGCTTCATCTATCTCAGGCAACTCATAGTTGTCTGGTCTTAGTGACAGTTGGAAATTCGGTAATTCTGGCAATGCTTGCAGAGCCCTACATCAACAGCAATGAAGCAAAATTACATAAAAACTGCATTCTTGATTTTTGGGCCAGATTTTATTCAGTAGAAGGACTATTATGAGCTAAATTGCCGAGGAAAAAAATAAAAAAAAGGAAAAAAACAGAAGATTCCTTACTTCTCTTCTTCTAAGAGGAAACCATACATCTGAGACTTCCTTGATGCAACTTCAGGAATTTTCTGGTGTAAATGCTTCATAGCACCCCAAAGCGGAGGAGATCTTCCAAGAGTGAAAGATAAAAAACGATTGAGCCAATGTTGAGGAAACAGAAACTTCAAGAGTAATAAGATAACATTGTCAAAGACTTTTTATGCATCGGATATAACCAAAATAGGAACCAACCTAGTTGTGGGAGACGCTAGACTAAAGGTTAAGCAGGCCTTTTTGCTCTCTGCTAGAATCTCTTCAGCAGCAAGGAAACAACAAACAGCACTAACATGACAAGATGGTTCATTACCCTTGTCGAGGATAAGACCATGGTAATAGTAAGCTGCGGCCTGATGACAGTTTATAGAGTTGTTAGAATGTGACATATAAATTTAACTGATTGCAGCAAGAGAATGTGATAATAAGAGAAACATAGAGCCGAAAAACCTTTGCTTCGTGAAATTTCCACTTGATGAACCAGAGATGCTTCTTTCCATACCCATGATTCATGTCACATCCAGACAAGCACTGATAAGCCTGATCACAAGGGAACCATGCTGACAGTGAGAAACAAAAAGCAGTTTTCCAGGCTTCACTTACAAGTTTTAAACAAAGGTGATTCAAATTTATGGATTGCATCACCTTAGCCATCAAATTCTGTATCAAAAAAATTTAGAGCACACCTGGCTGTAATAGATCAGTAGCTCACATGCCAATCTCCTCTTGACTGATAAAGTGGCTTTTTGGCAATCAACGGCTAAGCCAAGCTGAATTTCAGTTCCCTGAAATTTTCATGAAGATTAATTTTCATAGATATTCATAAAATGCCAGATGCTAAACACCATAAAAGTTTCACTGACCATTAGTTGTGTACCACAAATGCAAGTATCCAACAGTGAAGCATAAGAATGACCAGTTATATGTATTGACCCGTGTGATTGTTTTTATCCATATGCGTTTGGTAATCTAGTAGGTTCCATGTTGACTCTACGAATACAGAACCCTGATTTTGCAACTGCATTTTTGTATTGATTTCTAGACACAGAACCCTGATGCTATGTAGGTGATAAAATATGTACAACTAACACGATACGTAATTCTAAATACAAGTAACATTGTAGAATTTGCAGTACTATTCTATTGTATCTTAGAATATCATTCATTTGGTAACATCAACGATGTGTGTTTGTAATAAAATTGAGATTTCAACTTATTCCAGAGACACCAGAAATAGATACCTGGCCTAATGCTTGAATGGAAATGGCCTCCAATACACCATCTTGCAAATCTTTTGGCAACCTAATCCTGAAATCACATATGATTTTAATGATGAAAGTTTTATAAGAACTTTGGCTTTATCTTTGTCAACATACTTTATATCAGGCGGTATGTGAACTAGTATATTCTTGATACAAAATTCCAAGTAGCCCGATGCCTTAAGCAGTAAATCAACAGCTTCTCGCTTACAATCTGATTACAAAGATTAGAAATGACAATTCATCAGTTAAGATTTGTATCAATGTTACAGTTCAAGGAGAGGCATAAAGTTTTGTGGATTAAATTGTAAACCTGAAGATAGAACCCGCACACCTGAGCCAGAGAAGTCCTTGGGGATCATCAGGGAGTTGGCCTCTGATAGTGTCAGCATAGCCATCATGTGAACAACAGAAAGTAATTCAAACCAGGAGTTTGCCACAAAAGTTTCCTGCGAATAGTTTAGGATAAATGATTCTAATATATGGAAAAATAATACAGAAAAACCAAAAAAATGCTTATGTACTATATCTTACTTGTTTCCCATAATCACCTAGATTTTTCCACTTGAACTCTACCAAATCCTCAAGGCCATTTTCTGGAATTATACGCAGATGATTTACTACAGAAAGATAGATAAAGTTCTACAGAGTAAGAGGAGACTTATTCTTGAATACCTTTGTTGGTGAGCCCAATTAAAAGAGTCAAATACTCCTCTAGTGCCCGCCGTAGTTCAGTAATAGCAGTTCCATCTGCAAGAATCAAAATTTCTAATTAATTGAAAACCATTGAATTTGGTTTCTGAACAACGTAAAATTTTTTTTTTCACATTGGCCTGTTTAATTTGCATTTTGGATTTTTTTTTTTGGGAAACAAGGGAACAGAACATCAGAAAGAATCCACTTGATTAGCTTGAAATCTGAAAATAAAATGATCTCAAAATTGTATCCTGATACTTGAAACTTGTTTTCCATCACAAACCAAAGTAGACCTCCTTATTACTTGGGCCCCAAACAACACAAATTCCAAGATATTTCAGAATTACAACAGCAAATGGTTCCCCTGCATTTTCTCAGCAACCTAACAAGACAATAAAAGAAACTACAAAATAATGAAAGCATACCAGTATCCTCAGCCACCAACACAATCTGATTCCTCAAACAAGTCAACCTATCAACAAGCTCCTTTGGAATTACACCTTTAAGTGCCCTCGGAAGATCAGATTGTAAAGGAATTCTAATAGTGGGAACATACACAACAACTTCTGGTATGGTCACCTTCTTCTTTCTCCCCAATGCGTATACTGAAGTAGTGCACCCCATTTCTTCTTCTTCTGGGGACTCTTATCAAGCATAGCATCCTACTCAAAAGTCAAATCATTGATCATCTCATATACTCTTCATTAAATATAAATGTCAAAGAAATCCAGAAAGAAGATTAAAAGAAACATATGGCCATGCATAGATGAGACCAATAGGCCAAAAATTAATTTAATTTTTTTAAAAAAGAAAAAAAGAAAAGGAAATTATCTCAAGTTGACAGGTGAAAATATGCAGGTGGGTTGTCGTTAATTAAATAAAGAAAATGATTAAGCTTAAGATATGTAAAGAAAATACAAAGAGCAGGAGGATCTTGATGAAGTGACTTACTGACAGAAAGAGAAGAGAGAGAGAGAGAGAGAGAGAGAGAGTTTTTAGTGAGAATTGAAGAAGCTTCGAGGGGATGCATATTTATATATCTTGCTGATATACATTTGCAGTTGAAGAGAAGAGAGCGAATCTTGCAATAGGAAGAAGCTCAGTAACCGAGACATGCCTCACATGGCGAAAACGTAAGAGTCTTTGCGTTGTTGGAGACTCTTTGGAATTTCCCATTAGACTTTGTTAATTTACTTAAACCCAACTGTCACGGTGCATGGATTAAGCTACTTTCACTAAGCATTTTGATGACGTGTCAAATTGGTAAGCACTTTTTTAAAATGTCCAAACGCGGCTTTGGAGTTTTTTTTAATTGATTATACATCATATTATTGACCATACATCAGATATTTACAACTACTATTTTAGTAGATAAATATATTGGACTATAATATTACATTAAATTTTATGAAACACTTGTCCAAATAAATAATTACATTAAATTTTATAAAACACTTGTCTAGACAAATAATTATCACAAATATTTTCGCAAGGGAAAAAAATTATATACAAATTAATTTTACTTAATTATAAAAATTTAAACCTCATTAATAACTGAAACTCAAAACTAAAACGCTAAAAAAAATTTGATTGCCTTAGTTACTAATGAATACAAACCAATTCGTGGAATTAGTGGCTTTAGAGTTAAGGTAGTAATATTCCTCGTCTTGAGAAGAGCAGGTGCATGGGACCATTTTCAGACTAGACCGAATTGCAGGTTTGGTTGACAACTCTGGTGACATCTGATTTGGACCATTTGGTGGCACTATTTACGATTAATTACTTACGATGAAATCTCAACCTTTCGACTCGCCAAAATTGATTTAACTCTTCGAGGGTACTGATATTTCCATTGAAATCGACCACATACTAAGTATGCATTTCATGTATGTTATCTTGGCCTTCAAAATAACTTTAAATTTTACAAAGAAAATTATCCTAAAGGGCCACGAGATTAATTAGTTTAGGATAATTTAATTAAATATAATAATTTATAAATATTAAAATTATAGTAATATGTGATAAATGTAATAAAAATATTGATTTTAATAATGTAAATAATAAATTATATTAATAATCATTATTAATTTCACATTAAATTATAATTTTATGTAATTTATTTAATTATTAAATATTTTTATAATTTAAATTTACATTATAAATTAATTATTAAATTAATATTCAAAAATATAAATTTTTTTTATAAACAATAGATTATTGAATTAAAATAATATAAATATCATAAATACATTTAAAAATAAAAAATATTTAAATTATGATTTATATTTCATTAATATCATTGAGGTTGATTCGCATAATTAATAATACAAAATTTTAGTTTATAATAATGTTAATAATAATAATAATAATAACTTGTAAATTATAATATTATAATATAAAACATTATTATTTATAGTCCAATCCAATATTACACTAAATACAACATAGTATTATATATAATCCAATGTTATCCAATCCGATCCTATCTAATCTGATCCGATCCAATCCAATTCGGCATACCAAACGAGCCTTAAGAGTTAGACTCACATCTTTATTTTTTTCCCTTATATTTTAAGAAATGACTTAATCAGTCTATTGTTAGTGCACTTTATTATATTTTTAGGGTTAAAAATCTACTTTTGATGGGATTAGTAATCATCCTTAGTGTTACTCATAATAATTTTTTTTAAAGTTCGAATGAGAATGAGAAACCCCATAATACTAATTCTTATCCTCTATTCTTACTCTTGAACTTGGATGACCCCAGGCACAAAGTGTGTTCGTAGCCTGCACTCATGAGATTAATTAATCAATAAGCGGACTTTTATTTTTTTTCATAAATAATAAATTGAAGTTATTCTTTATTAAAGCACAAGCACAATACACTGAAATTGAGAATTGCTCATAAGTAATAATAATAATAGTAGTAATTACATGACAAACTATAGTGAGATTGAGAGTCACTCATTAATTAGATAGTAAATTATTTCTCTTTTCGCATGTGTATGTACCATTATTCAATTTAACTAGTTTTGGATTTAAATATTAGATCTAAGCAATAACAGTATGAACTATCAACTCAAGCATAATTCTGATAAATCTCATTTTTACACCATTTTGTAAGCTACATGAATTGTAACTTAACAAAACCCTAATAATAATAACCAAGATTGCCATTTAATATATTTCCATTGCTAATATATGCAGTTCTTAATAGGCAGATCCCCAACCATAAGTGTATTTTAGTAGTAAAAAAGTACAATTAAATGAAAGTATCGACAAAAGTATGCACATATATTTTCCATTGGTAATCCTGCCGTTTTCCGACTTCCTATCATATCAACCGCACGTGAAAATACCTAAATAAACGGATGTTTGTTTGCCTTTACTAATGAAATCTAAAATATAAATTAATTAGTAGTAAGTTGACAGACAACCTTAATTATATATATAAACCAAAATAAAATAAAAAATTTCCAGAAGCTGTCTTTGGATCTGCCTTCAGCCCCACAAGGCTTCATCATAAATCTGATCCAAAATTTGTTAGCAGGAAAATCAATTAACCAGCTTCCCAGGTACCGTCATCATCATGTTACCACGTACAGAATACAGGCTGGTTCATTCATATCATGCATGATATTCATTTAAAATTTGTCTAATCTCCAACTTGCCAAAATCTTTTGCTAACTGTCAACCAGTAAATTAAATTTTTTTTTTGCAGCTAAGTCAACCGGTGACCATCTTGATCCTCTTTTCGGTTTAATTATTTTATTTTATGTTCATCCTTTTTTTGTTTACAAGATTGAGTTCAACTTTAATGCGCTCCGAAGTTCGAAGAAATGGGCCGTGTTTACACATAATTTTGAGAAAAATTTGACCCCTCATGACCATGAGGGAATTGAGCTCGGATGGTTCGTAAAATTGTTATATGAATATTTTGTTATTAACGTAAAATAATAATTTCTTTTTAAGAAAAAAGGTTTCGATGAGGATGAAAAATTTCAACTACTAAACACTAATTTTCATCCCTTATTATTATTCGAACTTTTTTTTTTTTTTGAACGTATTATTCGAACTTCTTAGCTGAGCACAAAGTGTCATTCACGACCAATCGAGCTACTCTTAAAAGTTCAAATAAAATAATTATATTTATTGAAAAAGCTTTTAAAACTTGGGTGAACTAGTTCTACACAAGAATTTCGAATTATAAGAAGTTGAAATTGTTTCTTTGGATTCGTGCGGTCAATACCGGAATTGTTGTTCGTCGGAACAAGCATCAAGCACTTGTATCCGAAAGGAGAAATTCGCCATGCATTCTTGACGATTTGGGAACCAAACTTTGGGTGTGCTTGGGTTTGAGGGGTGTCTTGGGTTTGAGATTGGACGTTTGTAACAGAAATTTAAAAGTTATAAAGACTAAAGTGATTATGAAACACTACCGTTGTTGTAAAAGCTTAGAAACTATGTTGATATGATTTTTCACTTGTACGATGAAAAATCTATTATATTATTAATAATTTTATCAAAATTATTATTTAAAAATTATATTTACTATATACTATTAATTTTTAATTTATAGTTACAACTTTTTTTTCACAGCAGCTGTAGCTTAAAAGCTATAGCATCTCAAACTCAATTCCAAGCAGGGCCTTTATAGGTTGAGCTCAGTATCTACCTATAAATTGATCTAGACAATAATCATGTATACATGATTGACACACACACACACACACACACACACATTTCAATCCAAGATCTTGAATTTGTTTATTCTAATCTACGATCTTGAATTTATTAAAGTCTAGAAAAACTATTAAGTATTATAGTTTAATAGTCTAATAGCCGAAATAGCTATTAAATTAATAAAATTCAGATCTTAGACCATGTTAGTACTATATATATATATTAGAAAATCCTTCAAAAACTTGAGTAAATATAGAGTTGGGGATAGAGATAATATAGGGCAAGTGGGTCTTGAAAATACAGAAGAAAGGAGTCTATGCACCAATATCTACCATAAAAAGGCCAAGTCATAATAGATGGGAAGCTAGACGACTCAACTCCAACATAGTTACTTAGATATAGCTAAGCCCTTTTAAGTACGCGAGATCCTCTAGTACTAATATGTTAGTACGCGGGGGGCTTTGAACTCAAATATATTACCCACAAAAGAAGTAAACATGTTAGTAATAGAACCTTCTTAAAAAAGGTCTAAAGGCGTATTTGGGATTTGGGATTTATTTATATACTCGAACAAATACAAAATCTACCCCCACTTAATTAAAAAAAATGCTAAGTTTTATTTTATGCTTTAAGTCTTGCCCCTGTTACTCTCAGTGATCTCTCCCTTTGTCTTTTAAAATCTAAAAGCCCAGATTGCACCTATTTAATTTTCTCGAATATATATTATAAATGAAGATATAACATTTGTGTTTACTAATTATCTTTAAAAATTATCCCGGTACGGTAGATTTCTGGCTCCGCCATCGAAATTCTTCTAGAACTTACTTCCACAGAGCTTAATTTACAATCAAGAAATACTGATAACCTTTCCCAATCGGTTTTAGTAGAGGAAGCTTTAGCAATCTTTAAGGTCAAGGCATTTAAAGCTAGCCATGTATCCTCTAATTTAGTCCAATTGGCAATTGCTTGATATTGTCTAATCGGCCACATAGTTTTTAGTAGAAGAAGCTTTAGCAGTCTTTAAGGTCAAGGTATTTAAAGCTAGCCACGCATCCTCTAATTGTCCAATTGGCAATTACTTGATTTAGACTATTAATCAAAACTTTCTATCTTAATAAAATTGTTATTTAGACCAACTTTACCTTGCAATTTTTTTTTTTTATTGCATTACTTTCAGAACAGTGTGCACTTTTAAGAGATTGCTAGCCGTCAAGGGTATGTTCCATGCATGTGTGTGTAGCTCCAAAAAATCTGGAGTACTGTATATGCGCATCACCAAAATCTTAACACTTTTTTATGATGTAGTGTGTGTTGGGGATATTTTCTTGTGGGGAATATCAAAGGTAGAGAATTGTAATAATAATGATGGAATTTTATAATATAAGTAATGTGTGTAAAAAGAAAATAGTAATACTACAAAAATTACAAAAAATAATGTGTACTTCAAGGCACATTACAAATGTCGCTTTCCTTAAGACGTTATTTGCCCCCACCAATTGAGTGATGCACGTAAGTTAAGCAAATACACATCTAGGATATAATAAAGCACTTGTTTGTTTGCTTGGGTTGTGCATTGACGAAAGCAAACCTGAATACTCTTGAATGTTGCAAGCCTGCCAAGAATCAATATATTGGATATTTAATCCACAAAAATTGATGCTTTTATGACAAAATTCGTTTTAAGAAAAAAGGGTGAGAAAAGAGTGGTGTGGGATCATTCATTTCATATCTAAATGACCTAAACATAGCCTCTATTTATAGATATACTTGAACCCTTTCATTTGTGTTGTCATCTTTCATGATACCCCTTCATTCATGACCATAAGATTAAGATTTGAATTTAAATCAATAGTCTAAATTGAACCATCACTATTTCAAATGAAAAGTCACTATGAAAGGATGCATTTTCAAATGAAATGTCATCATGAATAGATATGTTTTTAAGTGAAAAAGTATATATTCTATAAGGCACAAATAATTAAACATGTCTTTACATTAAGATACCATTTATTTTTATTGGACATGTCTCTACAATAAGACACCATTTATTTTAAAAATTTACAACAGTGTGACACTCAACTTACACTTCAAATTTACAGAAATATTATGGCGCGCCTCTAGGTTCTTTATATAATTAATGTTGATGCTATTCTTTAGAATGTTTTTCTTCTGGAAAATTTTGGAATTTGCATCTAGTTCAACAAGTTCATTGACAATTAAAAAAATGCACGTTTTCGATAGAACCCAGAGATAAGTTACATACACTCAATGATGGTCAAGATTTGATATTAGTGGGGTAATTTTGTTATCTAATTAAAGGTTAGCTGCCTTACAGATATAAATTCATTAATTATGTCCCTATTTGGGAATATTTGAAACCTCAGGGTCTCGGATGTTATCATCTGTTTTCTAGGTTGATTAAGGAGATTGTTTTGGGTAAATTTGAGACATTGATTGGACCAATGGGCATTGGTAGTAGAAAATAAAATCTAAGAAAAGTCAACATCATTAAATGAAGAGAGTATAGCTCACGACAAGACATGGGCACACTTTGAGAGGACAGCTCCAGTAAAATTACCCTTTTTCGAGGGGTAAAATTGAATTTAAATCGGAGCCTTCGCGTGCGTGGGCTTCATGCCGTCAAAAAAGGGATAAATTTTTTGGGTTATTTTCATATTGCCCCTAAAAGTTTTGACAAATTGCAAAGTATACCCATATATTTCAATAATTTCCACCTCACCCTCATTTCTTTTAATTTGGCTGTTAATTTTAATAGAATTTTTTGAAATTTAGTTAAATATCAGAAATGCCCTTTGTCTTGAATTAAAAAAAAATTAAATTTATTTAATAATTTAATTGATGAATTATTGTGTAATTAATTTTAATTAAGGATTTTTAACTTAAATATCAATTGATGGATTAGGATTTCACTATTAAATAATATTTAAGGCATGAAATTATGAAATTATCCTTTAACCATTAGAATAAACGATCAAATTAACGAATTTGGGTGTATAGTATAATAAGTTAAAATATTTAGGGGTGAGACAGAAATTATCGAAACAATTGGGGACAGAATAAAAAAAACCCAAATTTTTTGTCCTTCAAGCTAAAAGCAAAGAGTCAATAGAAGAATAGTATGAGCATAGCAACGAGGAAAGTATACATCAGCACTCCTCAATTGTCCCCTGAAAATTAAGCAGCAGGACCACAGCACAAGCTTCCGCCACGTGGCAAAGAGCAAGGACCATATGAGGCCTAGAGAAATTATTTATTCACCAACCTTATTTGGTCATTATCGGGTCATTATCAACTGATTAAAAGAAAAAGATGAAAATAGCCCTATTTGTGGAGGGCAACACTAATAGAAAATCTACATGCAGTAGAAAATACAAAAATGCTCTTAGGACACATATCCTATAAAATCAGCTCAAGACATAAGAAAAGGGAGCCTTTTTCAAACATGATTTCTTGAGAGACTGCTTCATCTTCTTCTACTCCATTTTTAGGTTTTCTTTCTCTATTTTTATGCCTCCATGAAAGATCTTGACGACCTCATCTCCCAAAGGAGCCTTTTCTCTTATTCTTCTCTTAGAAAACTCTCTAATCTCCATAAGACCCACATCTCCTTTATGTTATTATTCACCATAAACAATATTTAATAAAGCTTTGTTAATATTATAAAGCAAATCATATAATACTTTATTTATATAGTAGATTGAAGATGTGTTACTCCTATGAATATAGACCAAAGGGTCGAACCATGTAAAATCTTATGTGTTTTTTATTGTTTAAGTTTATTTTTTGCTTATTATGATGGTTTTTATGCTCATATCGCATTTCATATATGAGCTTACCTGAGTTATACTATGAGCTCTACTAGGTTCCTCAGATAACCTTTCTAGAGCTATCATCGAGTTTACCAAAGTTATTCCCTGAGCTCTCTTGAGCTGTCCATGTCAATTCTCTAAATTACTTCCTACGAGCTCTACTGAGCTGTCTATATTATTCTAAACTCATAATATTTGAGTTCACCTCCCAAATCGCATCAGCTATATCACCTGCCCGAAAAGTAGAAAAACACACTTAAACCGTTATTAGCCCAATATCCCCCTAAATATAAATTTATTTGTTTGAATTGGATTTGACTTGGATCTAGTGAAAACAACTACTAAATGGTTCAAATTGGATCCTAGTAAAAATTTAGTGAAAAAGAGATCTAGGAGTAATTAGTAATATAGTTTAAAAAAATATTGTAGTTTTTCTAATTATACTAAAAGAAGTTTTATTTACCTTTTTCTATATTGTTTCATTTGTTGGAGTCCCTACTTCGGGACTCAGGGTATTCCTCATAGAGGTAGATATATTCCTATGTATTCGGGTAGAGATTTTAGTAGGCATAGATTTTCCCTAGTTATGCTCTCTTATTTGGTGAAATTAATCATTTCTTCACATTTTAAACCCACTAAACTCATTAATAATATTTTGTTTAATAGCAGTATTTTACTTTAAAATCAATTTTTAAGTCTATTCATTTTTCAATTGTTAAATATTTGTCTGTTACAAAAAGATCGAATTATTTTCTGTAATGTATCGGGCTATTTAACATTGTAACATCAAATGGTTCTAATGATTTTTAAAATATGAGAGAAAAAACGTTTCTCAATCCATGGACTATTTAACGTTTTATCAGATATTTGTTATCTGCTGTGGCAATTATATAGTTGCTCAATCGATTTAGCTAGGGGGTGAACAGAGTTGACAATGAGTTCAGTTGTCTGCTGTAACAATGGAAGAGAGTCTTCCAAGCTGGCTGCTATAAATCTGTGATTAAAAATTTCAAGCATCACTTTTTTCATGTATTAGTGATCAAAGCTACTCAACTTCCCCTGCAGAAATTTAATGCTGCTTTTACACTGCTCTGTGTTGTTTTTCTGCTGGGGAATTCTTTGAAACTGAAATTTAAACAGTTGATAGCACAATTCACTAATTCATTGACAGTGGATCAGAAGCACAATCTGCAAAGAACCCACTTATAATTATATTTCTATTGTAACCGTAGGGTCGTAATACGGCAATAGTGTTTGATCTCAAGGCTATAGGGCTTCAGCACAACTCCTTGCAAGATTTGTTGAACTTTCTGCTCCCAAAATTGCTTGCCTTCGCATGGCTGAAAGACTACTGCAGTGCAACTCCTGTCTGCGTTGTTAATTTTTTCAGAAGTCTATAGTGAACATAAAGACTACTGCACTTGACGAAATAAGATCAATAAGATGGCCCAGGTACCGTTCAGATTTGATAATATTTGTAAAACTGAACCCTTCATATTACATACATACACACCTCCATGCAATAAATCTCAGTTTTTGAGATAACCACGAACTAATGTACCCTTAATCAAAATGAAACAGTTAATATTTTGTCACTACATGTTGTGATAGACAACATTAGGGAAGATAAATTTAGAGGTGATGGACATGGACAACAAACTATCCAGAACATTCAAATGTTACATTTCAACATCAGAAGTTTCACTTGCCTTAACAAACCGACCTTTCACCCACTTTCTAGTTTCAGCCCTGACCTTCCTTGACTCATAACGGATTTGCTTGGCATATCTGGAAACAGTTTACTATGCCCATCAGAAATACATATTTAAGTATTGAAGCCAAAAGCAATAAAAGTACATATTAACAAGACAATGATAGCAAAATGAATACATACCTTCTGTTTTTCTTCTTCTCCTTATAACGCAACATGGCATTGCCTCTGTTCTTGGTTAACAATTCCAGATCAAACTGGGCTTTAACCTTATTTGCAGTCTCACTCCCATTCAGAATAGAGTGATGCATGTCCCCGACAACCTTGGTGCTTTCCCATGTTTCAAATTCATGTGGTCTACAATCTGATGGGGGTCCTATTATTAGTGTGTTATTGCTCTCTTCTGTTGTTGGCGTGCGGCTAGAAAATGGCTGATTAGAGTGATTCTGAAACTGTTACAATGAAGCTCATTACTACTTACAATATCCCAATTAAGCAAAATAAGATACATTAACTATGATAATTGGTTCAAAAAATTGATCAAGAACAAATAACAGACAGAAACATTGGTAGTGAGAGCAATTAGATCTTTTAAATTAACATGGACATCAAGCAGCAGAATATAATCCTCAATCTTTGATTTATTTAGATCTAAGGTGCCTACATTACAGTGACTTAATTAATAGAAGCACACACATCTTGTCATCTGATATAAGTCCAAAACAAAGTTTTGATTGGAAATGGCACGAAGATCTTGGCTGAAATCACCATGTTCCATGTCAACAAACCAGGCGTAATATTTTGTGCTACTGTGAACAGACCGAATGAAGGAAGATAAAGAATCAAGAACTTAAATATTGACTTAATTAACAGAAGCACACACATTTTTCACTCAATTCATGTATCTAGGAAGTATGCTCTCCAGCCCTTGTCGTCGGACATAATTCCAAAACAAAGTTTTGATTGAAAATGGCATGAAGATCTTGGTTTAAATCACCATGTTCCATGTCACCAAACCAGGTGTAATATCTTGTGCTACTGTGAACAGATCAACAACTTAAATATTGACTAAGAATCACAGAGATGGAATTCTAACAAATTGAAGCTCTGAACACCGCTAAAAATTTTGCAATGAGTTTTCGGTCTTTAGTTTAATCCTCAAGCCAGAAGTATTCAACCTGCAGCTCTAATAGGAAAAAAAAGATGTCTTTTCATTGTAATAACTCCCTAGAAGAAATGAACCACAGCACATCGTACCAAAATTCAAATGCCTATAACTTTCATAAAAGACCAAATAGAAGTACAGTAAGCTGTCCTATATAGTTAAGTAACCAACACCGAAAGAAAATTGTTAGAAAAAAACCAACGCCAAAAGAAAATTGAACAAATATATGATCTAAACTTGTGCACGATACAAAGTGTTCGACTCCAAAATCTAGGTCTCGAGTATCCTGAACCATTTAACGCACCAAGGGTCTAAGTGGGTTTATTAAAAAGGTGCCGGTACGGTTGATTAGATACAAATTGGCCTGTGTAAGATTACTTAAGAGAACAAATCAAAAAATTAAATCATGTGTAAAAGATTCAACTCCAAACATCGACATGTTTGGTTTGAAAAAATGAGAGTAGAAGACAAAAAATATGGATAAGAGAAAGAAATAAGAAAAAAAGAGATGAATTTCGCATTAAACTAAACAATAAAATTAATATCCATTCTCTTTTTCTCTCATTCTTTCCCTCCTCCTCTTTCTTTCACTCCTCTCATTTATTTCAACCAAAGGCTAACAGCAGATGTCAGGAAAAAGAAAAAAAAAACAATTAGACAACAAAAGAATGTTGATACCAACCGGAGCTGCCGGGTATGAAGGATCCCAATCCCACATAAGTTCACCGTCAGCAACACAACGATCATGCTCTCTCAAATCTGTGTTATTAGGAAACGTTAACAAAGATGAAAATGGCGTTTGCGGGTTCAGCAACTTCTCTTCATCAATTTTTTCCACTTCAAGGCTCTGCGTATAGCCGTATTGATCACATATACTCGGCGGCGTCCCAGGCCCCAATTCAGCTCCATTTCCATTGAATCTAACCAAATCCCTCTTTCCCATCTCCACTATTTGCTCGTAAACCTCTTGCTTGTACTTGTTACCACTCATTAAAACAGAGCAACTCTGTGTCGGCACCGTAAGCTCTTCCAAATTCAACATTTTTGGCTCACAAACACCGAACCCAGAACCCAAATTCAATAAATCATCACCCATCAGGTCAAAAAACGTAGCCAGCTCAGTCACTGAAGGGCAACCAGACAACCCTTCAACTGAACTTCTCTCGTGCACAGAAGAAACCGAGGAATTGTAACGTGAGTCCCAGTCACAGTCTTGACAGAGCATAAGATTTTCAGTGCAGCAACGAACCGAAACCGGTTCAGCTCTGCAGTTGTCACAGATTTGTGAACGAAAATGCCTGAGAGACAGAGCATTAGCTGAGTGAACTTGCTGATCACAGAACAAGCAAAGCTTGGCAGAGTCAGCTCTACAGTACAAAACTGCCAGCTTTGAGTTGCAAAAATCACAAGGTGCCAACATAGAGCTTCCTGGACTCAATCTAAAACTGTCCTCCATTGATATTGCTGGCTTACTATAGATTGTTCAACAAGCTTGAAGTGAATTATTGAATGATGATGGTGTGAATGTGAAAGTAGCAAAAGCAGTGGCATGTGAGAATGAGTGAGCGGACAGGAGCACAGTACAAGGTACGGGTACCTCGAGATGATGAAACGTATATACATTGAAGCACATGATAAGCATGGAATGGCAGTATGCACACGTGTTCAAGATTTGGCGAAATATGGGGTCCACACGTGATACATATCCGCCCTTTTTTGCTGAGCTGACCAGATAAAGTGCACGTGTATTTTTTCTTGTTTGGGTAATTTTTAGTTTTCTTCCTTGGGCTTTGGGTTTTTTGCACCTAGACGGTGAAGATCAGTTTATTAGTGAAAAACCCCCTGCTATCAGTTACTTTTGTGATTGACTATTACTTGAAGTTAAAAAGACTGAAATGCCCCTGGTTGGATTTTCAAGAACTTCCACATCTCAGACATGTGGCGCCAAAATTATATCAACCATAATATTACCATTATGCCACTTAAAGTTGGGTTATTTATGATTGCATTTAACAAATAAAAGGATAATTGTAACCTTGACAATAAGTTGCATTAGCCAAAATAGTAATAATAATAATAAGAAGAAGAAGAAGAAGAAGGAGAAGGGTAATTTTAAAACTAAAAGGACAAAAATTAAGTCAAGCTAAAATAAATATTTACTGTCCCAATGGTCACATTGCAACATATTTGCCTATTTAAAGGCTCAAATATAGAGTTTTGTATACAAGCTTCACCACCTTTTGTTAACACTTTGCAAACTCAACAACATTTCTTTCAATCTTTCAATCCCAACAACATGGATTTAGAGGGGTCAAGTGTAGTGACCAACAAGAGGAAAACATACAATAGAGGTAGTATGAAATGAAGGAGTCAAGTTAATGGAAATATGATCAAGTTCAGAAACTTCAGATGTGATTGCAAAGTACGTGTTGTGATTTGAATTTCAGAGGCTGAAGATAATCCAAACAAGCTATTCTGCAACTGTCCTTATGATGTCTGTGAGTTTTTTTAGTGGTGGTGCCTAGAACCAAGTGATTTCGACAATGGTGCATTGTTTGAAGATCATATTGTTGTGTAGTAGCACAACAATAAGTGAATGTAGAACTTGAAGATGTACTAAGTGCCGTGAATGAAGTGAAGACTACTTTGAAAAAACCTTATCAAGCTCAAAATATTCCTGAACAAGAATTAAGAGATGTGCATAAAGTGAAGAATACTTTGAAGAAAACTGAACAAGATGGGGTGAAATGTGGACTGCTGAAGGCTATGCTCTGTTTTAATGCCTTATTTTTTTTTCCTATGTGTTCTTGTGGTTATTGCACTGAAGTGATGAACCTAAGTTACTAGCATGAATTCTATAATAAGTTGTGCTCTGACTGCTTTATAACTTTTGTAATTAGTTATAGTGACTTAAGACTTTTGTAATTAGTTATAGTGACTTAAGTCTTAATGAAGTTATGGTACTGTCTTTGTTAATTAAGTGCATATAATGCGAACTATCCTGTTTGATTTGAACATAAAACCTGAACTATAATCCACATTAACAGCATTAACAGCATTATAGTCTAATGCTGGAATGTGGTTGTTCTGAATGTGTATTAAGGTACTTGATATTGAAGTTAAGGTACTGTTACTTCAATACCACATTCTGAACATACACATAAATTAAAGTGAAATACAGTACCTTAGTTATAATAATATCAAGTAACAGTAGCAAAATTGAAGTTTAAGTTAAACTATAAAAACAAGCAAACCAACCCAGAACAAGTGAGAAGATTAATTGCATTCCAGCATTAAATAAAGCAGTATTATACATGGCTACATTCACACAACCGTCACAAAGCACGAAACAACTAAATATAAAAAGATTCCTACAAACTCAACTATAGATTCCTACAAACTCAACTATCATTTGTAGCTGTGAACCAAGCAAGCTGATCATATTACTTGTCTTTGGCAGCACAATAATATCATGTACAAAAACAAAATAACAATAGGCTCAAACCTATAGTTAGTCTGAGTAAAAGATGATACACCGGCTCTATCCTTCTGGCCATAACAGGATGTTGTTTCATCTGATCCCTTAAAAAAATGGTTAGTGGGAATAGTCTATGCTTCACTGCTTTTTTCCTTTATTTACATCTTTGCTTGATTTGCTTCACATGCAGGATGCTATCACTTTTAAGTGTTTCATTCTTGAGTAACATGTCCTGTTGTCCTGAATAAAACAAATAATCTTATATTAAATTTAAAAAAATGGATACTGATAACTTAAATTATCAAGAGAATAGTGGTCAAGAATCTCACTATTATCATGGACAAGAGGCTGGGACAGTGTAATGTAAGCAACCCTTTGAGTTGCAGGCTAATTGGAACTAGAACTGCCTTCACCATTCATAGCCTAGGCTACGCACTACATCATAAGCAATTCCACTAATTTAACTTAACTATTGAATTAAAGAGAAACGATAACTAACCTATTTGCCACAATCTTTTGTGATTTTGCATGTCCTTTTGTTATGATCCAAATGATCACACTTGGAGCATTTGACACTTGAACTCCTCTTAAATGTAGCTGGCTCATCAGTTTCTTTCCTTCTTGATCTGTGGCCTACCAACCGACTTGATCACAATAGGTGGCTGCAAATCATCATGTAAAACCAGTTGCTACTTATTCTCATCAGGCAAAGAGAAGTATTGATACTTGTAGGTGTTGACAAAAGCTTGACTCTTCAGATAAATGTGGATATAATCTTCAATGTTTAGCCTTTTTGCATCAATAGAGCACACAACATGCTTGTAAGGTAAGCCAAATATATGCCATTCCTCACAATCACAAGTCTTTCTACCTAAATCTACCACAAACACTTTGGAAAGATCTTCCATCACTTCAAAGGTGTTTTCATGACCAAATATAACTATCAAACCTCTTGCTTCAGTTCTTACTTCCACAATCTTCCTCCAATAAGAACTGGCAACTGTTCATCCCATCTTTTTGCTGCCTCATTCCTTTTATGAATAAGTTTCATGCTCTTTCTCCTTATCTCCTTATCTCACCACTTTTTCCAGAATTTTCAGAGCCAAGGTGGACTACCATGTCATCTTCAAGTATAGAACCACCACCAAGGCTGCCTTGGTTCAGCGTATTCTCATTGCTGTTAATCTCTTCAACATCGTCTAGTTCATTCCAATTAATCTTAGTATCAACATTGAGTTTGACAAGGAATTGATCTTCAGGAGTTGTCAAGTCTAATGGTTGTTATTTGCTTGTGTTTTGTCCATTTGAAGGTGTTACTATAGGTTCTTGCACAATATAAGATGTCACTTTGAATCTTGCCCATCTATACCCCTTCTCATTCATTTCTTTAAAAGCTTGCTGCATGTCACTATCACTCAACAAGTCCCTGCCATAAGATGCCCAAGGCAACAACAGCTGAGCTTTAATGCCAGTAGCATTTCTAATGGGCTCATCCCAACAAATGTCCCTAATGTCAGACCAAAGCTTGGCTAGTGAATAATGGTCATATATAATAGACCAATCTTAGTCACTTTGCCATCAATTACTGCTAAAACATCATAATACACGACACTGCAATGCAATAAAACAACATAAGTAAATGATATTAATGTTAAAGAAAAAATTGAAATGTATTAAATACTAAATGCAAACAGTAGGTGATTGGCAATAAAAAAAATGCCTCATATCATTTTTTGGATATATGTAAACAAATTTAATACATAATAGAACCAACAGATTCAACAATATCTAACTAACTTGAAGAGAATGATTATTCTACATGAGGACATTTTAAGTTGTTGAAATAGACATTTTATGACTTATCTATTTTAAGGCTGCTAAGGCATATCAAACACTATGTAATAAAAAAAACAATGATCATAGATCAACAACAAAGTTCATTAAAATTTCCACGATGTACCCGCTTCAGTAATGCTTTAAAATTAAAAGATTTCAAGAGCTATATGCTTCATTAAGTGCTTTAAACTTCAAATTTCCAGGATGTATAACCTCCATTTCTGCAACAAAATTTTGTTTTTACTTTCCTACACACCTTTTCAAATTCACTAAAGAAAGTACATCATGACCATTGGATGGCATAAATCAAATGCAAAATCTAACACAACATAAGCTGAAACCATTTGCTTGCAAAATACCTAAAATAAAACAAAATTTCCTCTCGATTTTATACTTTACAGTTCCACAAACCTTATCAAAGCTATGTCAATGAACTCAAATCAAGCACCCAGTCAACATAATTCCACTCACAGCAGTATTAATACACTCTAAATATGCCTCCCCCCTCCCAAAAAGACGTGTTCAAAACTAACTTGTTATTGGCTTCAACATAGCGATTCGAGTCTCTAGGGCGTCGGTGAATTCAAAACGATACATGATGCAGGTATGGTGTTTCTTCTTCACCTCACATCAGAAAGTAAATACTGATTTGCTAACAATGAAGATTTTCTCTAGCCTTTTAACTTAGAGCTCTCATCCGAGTTTTATGAAAGAGAAAAATTAAATTTAAGCAGAAAAAGAGAAAGATTTAAGGCTTGAATTCTTTTTACAATTTTTTTTTATATACTTGACAATATTTCTCAGAATGACTTAACATTTCACTGTGCTCATGTCAACCAAAATGTGCAACATTTTTGCTTGTCAAGTTAAATTACCAAATTGCCCATAATTCACTATTAGAGGTCTAACGTTTTAATTTCGTAAGGGAGTTTTCACTAATAAATAGATCTTTGTCATCTAAGTGCAAAAAGCCCAGACTTCAGGGGAGGAAACTAAAAATTACCCTTTCTTCCTTAATATTTGGGTTGTGAACTTAGAATGCAATCTAAGGAAATATTCTAAACGAACTCACGCAATTACTAAACATACCCACACAAAGGGTGTGTGTACCCAAGAAGTAAGTGATGTGGCATAGTAAGGCATTATTTTCTAATTGGTGTTTTCTAACTTTATTTTAGAGAAGAAAAATGATGTTTTTCACGTGATGTGTTTAAAATTAAAATGTGTTTGGTTGTTTATTTTAAAAATTATATAAGAAAAAAATAAAAAAATAAAAACACATTTGATTATTTTTATGAAAATAAAAAAAATAAAAACATGTTTAGTTGTTTGTTTGAAAAAATAATAAAAGTGAGTTTAGTGAATTTTTTTAATGAAAAAGTGTTTTTCAAATTGAATTTATGTGGTAAGTTTATTGAATGGTCTGTTGGTGGAAAAGTCTATTTCAAGATTTAATGTCTCTCAACCATTAGAAGCAACAATTCAAATTCTTAGTATCCACGGAGCCTCTTACCAATAAAATCACACCCTTATGGTGTTTCAGAAAAGCTCAAAGGATACAATCTTGTAATCGTTGGGTAACAAGGGGATGGGTTCTTTATTAGAATAAAACACATACAGAAAATCTCTTTATAATGGTATTCTATATATGAATAATTTTTATGTTAGTCATAAAAAATTTTGGTCCTAATTTGGGCTAGTTATTAATAAGAATAAACTCCATATTATAATAAGTTCAAAATTTTTTAGATATCATCTTAAGAAACTTGCTTCCATAATGTAATAATTATTTGTATATTACAAAATATAAATGTATTGTTACATTAAAAGTTTAAGATGAACTAAAATATTTTTCTAAAATTATTTGGTACAATGATTTATTCTTTAAATTTTTACCAAATCATTGTATAATATTCATATAATTTACATTGAGATAAAAATACGAAAGAAAATGCAAATGTTTAGACTTTTAAGATGACTTGCATATTAATTCCCAACACTATTTAAATAGTTGTACTAATTTTTTAAAAATATGTTAATCTCTTTTACCAATGTCTATACATTAAAGGGTCATTCTATGATGCCGTGATTAAAATTACGGCATCAATGCCGTAATGGACGTGAATCGTTTGATTTGAATGAAAAATCTGGACCATTAATTATAAATAAATAGATAACCAGTTACCTAAGTAACATGTAATTATCTTTTTTTGTTCAAGTTGCAGGTTAGATTTACTACTCTAATATGGGATTTACAAGTTTTGCATAACATTTACAAGTTTTTGTTTTGTTTATAATTTTGAAAACTAATTTACAACTCAAATGTTAATTTACCAAATTTTCCTTCAATTTACTAGTACAATGTGTGGTTTACAAGTGTTTTGTTTAATTTCACCATTTATGTGAATTTACAAGTTTTTTGTAATTTTTCTTGATTTTTGTTGTTTTTACTGTTCCGAAGTTTAATTTACCACTCTGGCGTTAATTTACTCTTTCTTCATTCAATTTACTAGTTCAATGTATGGTTTACAAGTTTTTTGTCATTTTTCTTGATTTTTGTTATTTTTACTATTCAGAAGTTCAATTTACCACTCCGGCGTTAATTTACTCTTTCTTCATTCAATTGACTAGTCCAATGTGTGGTTTATAAGTATTTTGTTTAATTTCACCTTTCATGTGAATTTACAAGTTTTTTGTTATTTTACCTGGGTTTTTGTTGTTTTTACTGTTCTGAAGTTATATTTACCACTCCGGCATTAATTTACTCTTTCTTCATTCAATTTACTAGTCCAATGTGTGGTTTACAAGTTTTTTGTTTAATTTCACCCTTCATGTCAATTTATAAGTTTTTTGTCATTTTTCCTGATTTTTGTTGTTTTTACAGTTCTGAAGTTCAATTTACCACTCCGGTGTTAATTTACACTTTCTTCATTCAATTTATTAGTCCAATGTGTGGTATACAAGTTTTTTGTTTAATTTCACCCTTCATGTCAATTTACAAGTTTTTTGTCATATTTCAATGTTTTTCGTTGTTTTTACTGTTCTGAAGTTCAATTTACTACTTCGACATTAATTTACTATTTCTTCATTCAATTTACTAGTCCAATGTGTGGTTTACAAGTTTTTTGTTTAATTTCACATTTAATGTCAATTTACAAGTTTTTTTTTGTCATATTTCTATGTTTTTTGTTGTTTTTACGATTTTGAAGTTCAATTTACTACTCGGACATTAATTTACTAGTCCTATGCGTGGTTTAAAAGTTTTTTGTTCAATTTCACCCTTCTTGCCAATTTACAAGTTTTTTGTCATATTTCTATGTTTTTGGTTGTTTTTATTGTTCTGAAGTTCAATTTATTACTCCAACATTAACTTACTATTTCTTCATTCAATTTACTGGTTCTTTGTGTGGTTTATAAGTATTTTGTTTTCTTTCACACTTCATGTCATGTTACAAGTTTTTTGTCATTTTTCCTGGTTTTTGTTGTTTTTACAGTTCTGGAGCTCAATTTACCACTCTAGTGTTAATTTACACTTTCTTCATTCAATTTACTAGTCCAATGTGTGAATTACAAGTTTATTTACAAGTTTTTTGTCATTTGTCCTGGTTTTTGGTGTTTTTACAGTTCTGATGTTCAATTTGCCACCCCCGGCGCTAATTTACTCTTTCTTCATTCAATTTACTAGTCCAATGTGTGGATTACAAGTTTTTTGTTTAATTTCACTGTTCATGTCAATTTACAAGTTTTTTATCATTTTTCCTGGGTTTTTATTGCTTTTACTGTTCTGAAGTTCAATTTACCACTCTGGCGTTAATTTACTCTTTCTTCATTCAATTTATTAATCTAATGTGTGATTTACAAGTTTTTTATTTAATTTCACCCATCATATCAATTTACAAGTTTTTTACCATTTTTCTTCGTTTTTGTTGTTTTTATTGTTCCGAAGTTCATTTTACCATTCCGACGTTAATTTGCTATTTCTTCATTCAATTTACTATTCCAATGTGTGGTTTACGAGTTTTTTGTTTAATTTTATCCTTCATGTCTATTTATAAGTTTTTTGTCATTTTTTCTGGTTTTTGTAGTTTTTTCAGTTCTGATGTTCAATTTATCACTCCGGCGTTAATTTACTTTTTCTTCATTCAATTTACTAGTCCAATAGGTGGTTTACAAGTTTTTTGTTTAATTTCACATTTCATGACAATTTACAAGTTTTTTGTAATTTTTCTTGATTTTTGTTGTTTTTACTGTTCCGAAGTTCAATTTACCACTCCGGCATTAATTTGCTCTTTCTTCATTCAATTTACTTGTCCAATGTGTGGTTTACAAGATTTTTTTTTAATTTCAACCTTCGTGTCAATTTATAAGTATTTCGTCATTTTTCTTGGTTTTTGTAATTTTTACTATTTTTTAAGTTCAATTTACTACTCCGGCGTTAATTTACTACTCCGGCGTTAATTTACTCTTTCTTCATTCAATTGACTAGTCCAATATGTGGTTTACAACTATTTTGTTTAATTTCGCCCTTCATGTCAATTTACAAGTTTTTTGTCATTTTTCTTGGGTTTTCGTTGTTTTAACTGTTTTGAAGTTCAATTTACCACTCCGGCGTTAATTTACTCTTTCTTCATTAAATTTACTAGTCCAATGTATGGTTTACAAGTTTTTTGTTTAATTTCACCTTTTAAGTCAATTTACAAGTTTTTTGTCATTTTTCTGGTTTTTGTTGTTTTTACAGTTCTGAAGTTCAATTTACTACTTCGACATTAATTTACTATTTCTTCATTCAATTTACTAGTCCAATGTGTGGTTTACAAGTTTTTTGTTTAATTTCACCATTCATATCAATTTACAATTTTTTTGCCATTTTTTTTTGGTTGTTTTTACTGTTCCAAAGTTCAATTTAGCACTCCGGCTTTAATTTACTCTTTCTTGATTCAATTTACTAGTCCAATGTGTGGTTTACAAGTTTTTTGTTTAATTTTCAACCTTCATGTCAGTTTACAAGTTTTTTGTCATATTTCTATGTTTTTCGTTGTTTTATTGTTTTGATGTTCAATTTACTACTCCGACATAAATTTACTCTTTCTTCATTCAATTTACTAGTCGAATGTGTGGTTTATAAGTTTTTTGTTTAATTTCACCCTTCATATCAATTTATAAGTTTTTTGTCATTTTTCTTGGTTTTTATTATTTTTACTGTTCTGAAGTTCAATTTACCTCTCCAGTGTTAATTTACTCTTTCTTCATTCAATTTACTAGTCCAATGTGTGGTTTACAAGTTTTTTGTTTAATTCACCCTTCATGTGTGGTTTACAAGATTTTTTGTCATTTTTCTGGGTTTTCATTGTTTTTACGGTTTTGAAGTTCAATTTACCACTCCGGCGTTAATTTACTCTTTCTTCATTCAATTTAGTAGTCCAATATGTGGTTTACAAGTTTTTTGTTTGATTTCACCTTTCATCTCAATTTACAAGTTTTTGTCATTTTTCCTTATTTTTGTTATTTTTACAGTTCTGTAGTTTAATTTGCCACTCCGACATTAATTTATTATTTCTTCATTCAATTTACTAGTCTTATGTGTGGTTTACAAGTATTTTGTTTCATTTCACACTTCATGTCAATTTACAAGTTTTTTGTTATAATTCTATGTTTTTTGTTGTTTTTACTGTTCTGAAGTTCAATTTACTACTCCGACATTAATTTTCTATTTCTTCATTCAAATTACTGGTCCCATGTGTGGTTTATAAGTATTTTGTTTCCTTTCACACTTCATGTCATTTTACATGTTTTTTGTTATTTTTCCTGGTTTTTGATGTTTTTACAGTTCTGAAGTTTAATTTACCACTCCGGTGTTAATTTACACTTTCTTCATTCAATTTACTAGTCCAATGTGTGGTTTATAAGTTTTTTGCTTAATTTCACCTTTCATGTCAATTTACAAGCTTTTTGTCATTTGTCCTGGTTTTTGTTGTTTTTACAGTTCTGATGTTCAATTTACCACTCCAACATTAATTTACTCTTTCTTCATTCAATTTACTGGTCCAATGTGTAGTTTATAAGTTTTTTGTTTAATTTCACCCTTCATGTCAATTTATAAGTTTTTTGTCATATTTCTATGTTTTTCGTTGTTTTATTGTTCTGATGTTCAATTTACTACTCCGACATTAATTTACTCTTTCTTTATTCAATTTACTATTCTTATGTGTGGTTTATAAGTATTTTGTTTCCTTTCACACTTCATGTCATTTTACGAGTTTTTTGTCATAATTCTATGTTTTTCATTATTTTTACTGTTCTGAAGTTCTATTTACCACTCTAGCATTAATTTTTATACAAATATTTTAGAGGTGTACATATATTTTTTAATCAAATCATAAATCTATTAATTTTTCTAATAAAATCATAAATCTATCAATTTTTTAAAATCAATAATGATAGATCCACAAATATTTATATACAAACTATTGTGACAATGTTCGATGCGTATAAACACATTAGCTAAAAAGTGATAAGCCTCTTTTTTTAATTATGTGTCCATGATAGTTTTATATAACCAATCTTTTCATGCCACATCATTTTATTCACATTTTTTTTTATACAAGATGGTTGTGTCTCTATATATATTTTAGATGTGTATATATATTTTATAATAAAATCATAAATCTATCAATTTTTTCTTCAAATTAATTTTAAAAAATAATGTTACAATAATTATGACATCATCAACAATAAAATATTCATAACAAAAAAAGCTCCGAGTCCCAAAAAAAAAAACCGAATATTTAAATTTCGGGTTGGAAAGCCTGACCATATTTTTCTAATGCTTTTTTAATTATTGATTGCTTTTATTTTTTATTTTTGATTTTTTAAAGATTTTTTGATTACTTTAAATTTATAGTTTGTGCTAAGGATGGTAGTCCCGATCCGATCACTGAAATAAAAAGTCCGACTCTGGAAAAACCCTTTTATTTAAATTTTGGGTCGGAAAGCTCGAGCCTTACCATATTTTTTTAAAAGATTTTTATAATTTTGATTACCTTAAATTTAAACAAAATGGACATAGCTTCTTGATATATATTAAAATTTACAAGCTATAAAACTTGTTTAAAGTGAAATAAACATGAAAATTACTCAAAGTCTCAACCTTGTAATTATATAAATAATAAGCATAAACATAATTTTTTTTAAAGTTTTAGGATAGGGTAGGGTTGGGTCGGGACATGTACGGCCCAAACCCTGACCCGTTTTTAAGCAGGCCCTAATATTAGGCTTGAGCCCCATTTTTGATCCTTGAATTCCGGGGAAAGCTTGAGAAATTTGGCTCAGGTAAATCAGTCCAAAATTTGGACTTAGACTTTTTGCAATGTAGATATGTTTGCATCTTAATTTTTATAGGAATTTTCCTAAAGTAGGCATGATTCATGCTCTTTTGTTTATTGGAATTTGGATATATATTAAAAAACTTTAATCTATGATGGATTTGGGTAAAAAAAATTATATCAAACAAACTCTTCTATAAATTCATGCTATTTTGCTTAATGGAATTTGGATATATATTAAAAGACTTTAATATATGATGGGTTTGGGTATAAATTTATTTTCTACAAATTGAAGTAACAAAATTAATTTGGTTGGATCAATAAGCTCTTGGGCCACATTATTTTTTTTATTTTTTTATAATTTCATTCAACTAATAAGTTTAAACTACGTCAGTTTATATAAAATATGTTCATTCAAGAGTTTATAACTCTATCTTCACTCATAAAATGAAATTAGATGAAATAATAAATGAATTAAATACAAAGTATCAGTAAATTCGAAAGAGTCCAATATGTCGAAAAATGTCCCATCATTTAAGATAAAAATAATAAAATTTTATTTTCGATATCAGTAATGATAGAGCCGCAAATAATTTTGTATAAATTAGTAGGGACAAACTAATATGGCTTAAAGACAATAGCTAAAAAGTGATAACTGTTTTTTTCTTAATTATGTGGGTTAATGAAAATTTTATACAATCAACCTTCTCATGCGACAACAGTTTGTATATATATATTTTTTATACAAAAAAATGTGGCTGTGTATATATATATATATATATATTTTAATAAAATATAAATCTATCAATTTTTTTAAAATTAATTTTAAAGAAATAATGTTATAACAATTATGATATCATCAACAAAAAAAAATCAGCACAAAAAAATTAAGTAAAACGACGCCACGATCGTATTTTTACTTTTTATATATTATTTTGTAAAAAAAAATTAGAGGTGGTAAATAAAACCATTTTCCTTAAATTTCAACGTCACCATAGCAAAAATGAAAAAAAAAAAAAAACAAACCGCGTTTCCTACCTTCAATTCCCAAATATGAGTTTCTCTCTCAAATCTCAAAAATGCAAAGCCAAGATCCGTCAAATCCAAACGCGAACCTGCTGGCACGAGGGCTGTACTCGATTGCAATCCAGATCGTTGGGAATATAGAGATGGCATGTAGATCATTTTTTAGCTTCGGGAGATTCAAAGTCTGTGGTTGAAGTCAAGAATAAATTTCAAGAGATTCAAAGTTTATGATTGTGATGATGATGATAAGGACAATAACGTGAGTTCCTTTTTTTTATATATAAATTTTGGGGTCATTTCATCTTGAATGAAATCTGATACTCTTTTTTCCTCATTCTTTTAGACATGATTCTCAGCAAGATGGGTGAAGGTTAGTATTTACCTTTTGATTTCAGTTTGTATTTAGTTGGAATTGAATTATTTGAATCCTGATGCAGCTTTTGTTTGCCCTTGTGTGAATCAATGGCTTCACGTGTATGGGTCTGTATAAATCAATCAAATTTGAAATGCATTGGGGCTGTTTTCAATTAAATTTAGTTCACTAGATTGAATTTTTGTACAGGCTTCAGGAAATTTTGCTCATATTAGGTACTGGGAACAAGTTGAATCCTTTTTTTTTTCTCATATCAATTAAATGAAACCCCAAGGTCTCCACTTTTAAAAACAACTTTCAAATTAATTGTCTCTATAAACTACCACCCTCTGTAGAGAGATTGAGAAGCCTGTACCTGTAACATTGTACAAGTCTTCACATATTTGGAGAAAGAGAAAGACAATGAAGCTGTGGTTGTTTAACAGGAAAAGGCCATCTGGGTTCTCAGCCTTTTCAACAGCTGTGGAAGTTACTGACGGAATTGATGGCACTGGTCTTGCCGCCATTGTTACAGGTTTATTTTTGTGGATGTTAAAAATTCTTTTTTAAGTTGGTTCTTTTCTTCTTCTTGAGTACTTGAGTGAACTGATAGCGGGCAACCGACTGAAGAATTCATCGCCATTCTTTTCTTGAGTACTTGAGTACTTCTTTTTTAAGTCTTCACCGCCATTCTTTTTTAAATTCTTTTCTGAAGAATTCATTCCAGATAGATAGTGGCCAGCCGACTGAACCAGAAATTTGAATAGGCGGTTAACCACTTGCTTTTAAGCGCATAATAACTGAGGCAGTAACATGCCGACTAGCCGGCTCACTCTAAGCAGCCAACCGCTATGTCACTGTTTTTGTTTTTGAAAAGTTAGAAAGGAAGCGGCTAACCCCTCAATTCCAGCGGCCAGTCGGCTTTGGATTTTTTAAAAGCTTTTCATCTTCCCTCCAGTTCTTTTCACGCGGCTACTCGACTCCCTCTCTAAAGCCTCTCACTCTCTTTCTCTAAAATCTAAGATTCTCGGCCGTTCTTCACACAAATATCACCGATTAAATTATTTTCAATCATCCCTAACACACGAAATCACTGTCCACAAGCATTTTTCACCATCAAAATCGAAAAGCCCCAAATCTAAACCTAGGTTGCCATCTTTTTCATTCTCTCAAATTTGCCCAAAAATGAGGACTAAGAACCCTTCAAGAAAGCGCAAGGAACAAGAAAACATGATTCCGACTTCCTCAACACCCATTTCTCCAATCAAGGGTCGCGGAAACGCTATCTCAAAAAATTCATGACAAGTTCTATTATTCCAACTTTCTATGTCACTTTAAACTTTCTTGATAGCCTATTAATTTGTGGCAAAAATCTTATGACCATCTTAGATACTTGTGGTTGGAAGAATGTATTGACCATTAAGGACCCTGTATATATAAATCTAGTAAAGGTTTTCTATTCTAACATGCGTGTTGATGCCACAAATCCAAATAGACTTATCACTAGTGTGGCTGGGGTTGAAATTGCTTTTGATGTTGGGTTGTTGAATAGGATCCTTAGGACTCCGAATGAAGGATACCTTGTGTTCACACCTAGGAATCCTATTGTCGATCCTTGGTACTCTGTTGCATATGCCGTTCGTAATATTTGTTGGCGATTTGATTTAACCGAGTTTTTCTGTAACGCTTCTTTTAAATCTCAAGTGTTACCCCTTCAGGTTAGAGTCCTCCATAGCATAATCCAGCACATCATTAGCCATAGAGGAGGGCATTGGGATGAGGTTACCCGTCTAGATGTCGCACTATTAGACAGCCTCCTTGTAGGCCGTAAACTCAATGTGGGGTACATTATTCTTCATCACATGCGTACTACACAGGGTATCTCCACTCGCAACCTTCCATATGGTAGCATCATTACAAAAATCCTTAGGCATTTCCATATTCTTATTTCTGAGGCGTCTCATGACGTGCCCAAAGAATTAGGCCAAGAAATTGTTTTCAGCCTAGGATTTACTTATGATGAGCATAACAAGTAGTGGGGGAAGGATAATTGCCTAAAAAACAAGCCAACATCAATGGCACCTAGGGATGAGTTGTTTATTGATGATGTGACTCCTGCGGATGAGCTTCTCGACCTTCACATCTATCTTCAGGGTGCATCTCGTACGTCACATGCTCCACCTCGTGATCACATTCATCTTACCGATGCTCTTTCATCTTCTTTTGCGGCGGATCTGATACAGCAGCTAGTGACTAGAGTTGATAGGCTTCAGTCTTAGGTTGCGATAATCCAAGACGACCTGCAGCGTGTTCTTGCACAGCAGCAGCGGCTTCTTGATGATCAGCAGCTCTTATTTCGCCATTTTGGTATCTTTCCAGGCTCCTCATCTTCATCGCAGCAACCTTGTCCACCTCTATTATTTGTCCTTTTATTTTCTCCCCTGTTTCTCATGCACAGACATTCTGCATTTTACTTTCGAACTCATATGTATTTGCCATTTTGGATTATGTTTATGATTATGGAATTGTTAGAATATGAGGTATTTTTTTTTTTTGTGTTTTGATTGGATATTGTGCTAGGTTGTTTATATACTTGACTTGTTTCGTGAACATGCATTTGGAAGTGTTTTGAATGCCCTGTTTGGCTTGATTATATTGTTGAGTTGCTTTGGTGGTGGCTAAACTTTATTGCGATATATTCTGGAAGTGTTTTGGATGATGTTGGTTTGAGTATATATATATATTGGCTTGAAGTTGTGTGGCTTTACATTTAGCTGAAGTGGAGAGTGTTTGAAATCATTTGGAAGTGTCTTTTTGTACTTTTCTAATTTTGGGATATGTTCATTTTTCAGGGGAGGTTATGCTGAAATTTTTGTAACTCTTTGACAACCTCTGATTTTTTTTATATGTTGTTCCTATTACTTTTCTTTTTGATGATAAAGGGGGAGAAGACTTCAAAATGTTCATATACCATTTTTTAAATGCAATAAATGTCTTGGAATATTTTTGGTATTTTCTAAGGGGAGTATTTTTGGTATTTTCTAAGGGGAGTTTTTAACTTTTGAAAAAGGAATTTCAAATGGTTTAAATTATATATGCCATATATTCAGTGGGAGTATAAATTTCAAAATACATGTGTTTGTCATAATAAAAAAGGGGGAGATTATTAACCTAAAAGGCTATATGATCTTTGATTTTGATGATAACAAACTACATGTAATAAGGGCAAAATAGTCATTGTGTATTATTTCGCTTCACAAGTTTTTAAATGGCAAAGTTTATTCAAAATGAGATTTTGATAAACGACTCAATTCTTAAATTTCATAATCAAGGTTTTGATTTTATAAAACAAATGATTTTATTTAGAATAAATAATCTCATAAGGATATTTACGATTTATAAATGCCAAAGATGGTCGTATTATTGGAATTACTCAATATGATGTTATATTTATAGAATAAAGTCACTTTCACGGCATAAACAATATAATTTATTCGGAGAAAAAAGTTCCAACTAAACATAGATATGTTACGAATTTTTACTAAAATATAAATATAAAATTATCATATAGAACAAAAAAAAACATTCATCATAATCATAACATAATCAAAATCAGTCTGTAAAATATGAATCTACTAACTGGCATGTGCACATGTCAAGTGGATTGATCATCGACCAATTAGATCCTTAATTGCTCAGCTTGTAATAGTCTGTTAATCTGAACAATAGAAATGAAAACACCCTCTTTACAAACAAACCAAAAAAAAAAAAACAATAAGACAAACACTGATCTTACTATTACATTATATGAGCAATTCATCTCACTAAATCTATGGCCAATTTGAAAGGCTTACTATACACGTCCAATTTATTGGAATAAAAGACCAACTTTAGAAAATATTTTAGTGCATCCTTGACTTTTCTCTTGCTCAACAATATACCAGAAAACTAAATTCCTATTGAACAAATAAGTGACTGAAACAAGGAAGAATTGAAAATTATGAAGATAGATAATCATTATATTGCATAACACAAAATGTTTCTTCCACCAACAGCCAATTAACTGACACATCAACAGGTAAGAACTACCTTTTTAATTTGCCAGGCAATTGGGGATTGGAAATTGCTTCTAATTATTTTTATGTAAAACTACAATTATAAGTGCAACAACTAATAGAAATCATGAAACAGAACAGTAAATAAAAAAAAGAGCAAGAAAGAGATGGTTAAAGATAACGTACTCTTAACGCACTTCAGGCTTTTGGGCACTACTTTTTCTTCTTTAAATTCTTTTGACCATCAACTTTCTTTGTCACTTTGTTCGGTGGCAGATTATTCTTGTGCGACTCATGAAATAATTCAGCCTTATCTCTGATACTATCTCTCATCTTATTTGCATCTCCGTTGACAAGGTGGAGTGCAACACGATATCTTTCTACTGTTGAGTTATACTAAATGCAATACAAGAAAAAAAGAAAGAAAAAGAAACAGTCATTATTCATTGTAAAAATTTGAATCACCATTATAAAAAAATGTCACATACATATTTTATAGATAACATATCCCACTGCGTCTCCATGAACTTCATCACAAAGAAACCGCAGTCAGTTCCATTTGGTTGTATTGGGACATTATCTGGATACGAAATTGTAAAACTACAAAAATCGCTAAGGGGATTAAATTTTCTAAAATAATCATCAAGGAAAACTTCGTCGAGTCCCTGTAACTATGATAATGATGATAATGGTTAGCGAGCATTGGTAATTATTGGTATAATACAAGTGAAATTCAAGCTTCACTTACAATTGCTCTAACAATTTCCTCTCGATGTGAGTTTGAACTACAACTAGGTAAAGAGTCCCGAATTTCGACAATTTGCGTTTTAGCAATCAACACCGTTAGATACCAATGTGCAGAGCAATCATTTATAGGAATATAGATCTACATGACAAATGCATAAATTTTAATAACTACCATTAAATGTATTAAGCAATGGCAATATAAATAGAATTTTGAATTTAATTTCTTACCTTTTCACATAAAGCAAGTTCTGACATGTATTTTTCTCGAATCTTATGATTTTTGACAAAGTCTTCGATGCTTGATTTCTTTTTGCAGGTCATATTTGACACTATTTTTTACTGCAAAACTCATAAAATAATTTAAAAAGTATTATATTATTAACATATATAGTCAACTGTTGGTAAAAAAAATTCACCTTATCACATGCACAACTTACCGAGAATATGGTGGGCAAATACCAATTACGCATTTGTAGGCTCATTTTTGCCTGTTCTTTGTTTGTCAAGTAGTTGACGAAACAATCTTTGACTTACGAAAAGAGTCATTAAACAAGAACACTGAAATACTTAAAAAGAGAATAAATCAATTGAACAATTAAACTAAATATGAGACAGTATGTTTACTGTATCAATGATCCAAGTATCAGGCGCCAAGATATGTTTTCTTGACGAGAGATGAAAAAACTAATTCCATCAACAATACACTCACTGTATTTGAATCCAAAAATACAATTAAAACTATTAGGGTGTTAAAAAGAAAAAATAATAACATATGGAAAATGGGTTATGAGAAAATCCAATTACTTTTAAGGCAATTCATCATGAAATATATATTGTAGCATCTTCATATCTTCCTCTGAAAATGAATTTAGCAGAGTGACTGAATCAACAAAAATTTTGTGTTTACTTCTTCTTTTAGGAAATTGATTATAAGGGGATTTTTGGTATGGACCAGGCTTTCTCTTTCGGGAGCGCACATCTTTAACCGCAGATACACTAAGTTGATTTGATGATTCCTCTTCCACTGAACAATCCTTGTTTCGACTATTATCCGACAAAGGGGAAAAATTGATGTTTTATGTTTAAATACTCATCTATGAACTGTTGTATTACTTGGGAAAAACAAGGAGATCATAGTTTATTGCTAAGTACCTGCACAACTGCATTGTTGAAATTTTGCTTACGCTTCTCCTCATTTAGGTATGACTCACTCAAAAGAGGTCTCTCATCATGTTTCTCTTCAACATCCTCCTCATCTAGTAATTTCTTCTAAAAAATGTAATCTCCCTCTGTCCTTTCTTCGGCTCTCTTCATTAGTTCATCAAAATTAAAATCTTCATGGCTTGATTCGTCACACTTTTGTTGCTTTCGAGAAGAAGTAATTTCAACATGAGTGCCATCATTCTCCTTGTCTTGCTCTACTTGCTTCTGGTCTAAGTTCTCTTTAATTGTTTCTATTACGTGTTGCATTTGCTGCATCCAAGCACCCATTGAATGCTTTAAACCATCAAGCTCCAATGCCATGCGACCAATATGTTTTTGAAGAAGTGATAATTCCTTCTGATGTTGACAATCATGCATGCATTCTTCATTCTTCTGACTCCTTTCATCAAATGTTTCTTGGGTCGAGTTTTGTTTAGGATGGATTTCTTGTAAATTAACCTGATAAACACCATATAGTGTTAGATACATGTCATTTCAATATAATATGTTAATATTTAATTAATTAAAAGATGATGCCATACCTTTGAGCTTCCATAACCACCGTTTTTCTTAAGAAAACTCAAGAAGTTAGGTACATCTCGATTTGTCCATGTTGTTATTGGACTCAAGGATTTATCAATAATTTTTCTTGCAAATGCTATAGTATCCATGTAAAAAAGCTACAATAGAATTGACGAAATGATAAAGACAAATGCAAAAATAATAACATTTAAAATGATGAAATTATTTTTAAAAAAAATTATTACCTCCAAAAATAGTACACAGTCATTAACAACTTTTTGTTGTCCTGCCTTAAACTTTTGTATGCTCTTAATGAGCCCTTTAAAAGCCCAAGTTGCCCAATTTTTTTTATTTATGACACTGGTGTCTTTAAAAAAAGCCAGGTTAAAAAGGGCTAAATTCAACCCCGATTTAGGAAAAATAAGTGTAGCTATAGCAAATAAAACAAAGCTTCTTTTAAAGTCATCATTCACCTCCCTTTCATTCACCAATTTTGTCTCTAAAGTTTTCAACTTAATGTATCCACCGTCATCACAATATTTATCCTTCAATATATCAATATCACCAATATCAACATCTACATCAATGTCGACTCCACCATATTTTATTCCCATAATGTACTCAAAATCTTGAGGTGAGCTATTGATGCTCCTCCCATGCAAAAAAAATACATGAAGTAAATGGATCAAAATTTTGAACTAACCATGAACATAAATCTCGTTTCAGTCTACCACATTTTATGTGCAGAAGACTTTCAAATCCCAACTCCACAACAGCGTTTTTTTTATTCTCTGACAATTTTGCAACCAGTTTTGCAAAACAATCTGGAGCGCATCTAGTTTCGATGGTTTTCTTAGCTCCATTTACAAAATCTTCTGTGTCGTTATTCTGTGCTTTTTCACTACCAACCATTCTATATTTAGCCTTCTCTTCTCACTCAAAGTTTTGAAATATTTCCCTAATTTAATTCTATCCTAAAAAAAGAAAAAAAATTAACAATAAGTTATTGCTTGAAACATGTCCCAAATTTAATGGAAATTAATTGATTTCATAGCTGCACTTACCACTTTTTTTCCTTGTTCTCGTAATATTTTCGCTTCTTGCTTGCTGCAATTAATTAAATATTTTGAAAAAAATATAATCAGTGCACTGTCACATTATTATGCTTCACTCTACTAAACATTCATAAAACTATTAACAATCAAACACATAATAAATAATGTAATAAGACTTACAAATACTCAATGAAAGGACGATTTTTTCTTAAAATTTCATTTTCCTGTTTCACGTTATAATTCTCCTTCAAATCATTCTTGTTGCACTTATCCACATTTTCAGCCATTTTCAAGTTTATCACAAGAACTTGTACATGAAAATATTAGACACAACAATGAAGGGGTAAAAAAAAAGCAAATAAGCAAAAGAGGTTTACATGAAACTACCATCATCAACTTATTCAAGACATTTAGCCATTTCAACAGACAAGCTTCTACAGTCATTAAAAAAAAAAAATTCTGAACCAATCTAAAGAAATAATGGACATCAGTTAAATATCTTGACTTTTACTGAGATTTTAAAGATATGATAATCTTAGTATTACTTGTTTTTCCATTAGTTTTCTCAGGATCCAAATAGAAAGTTTGGTAATTTACATATACTCTATAACAAAATTGAATTTCTAGCCAAATATAACCTGCTAACCAGTAATTGATATAATCAAATCAGCCAACTTCATTAACGCATCTAATAAATAAACATTTCAATCCAAAATTAAATTCCCCAAGCAAGAATTAGGAAAACCTTTCCTAAAAAATTAAGCTAGTATTTGCTTCCAGAACAGTTACTAACAATAACCATTTACAGCATTAGTTATAATGAGGCTCTGGTAGTTAGCTAACCTCACAGTATTACACATTTATGATATACTCATAGCAGTAACTAAAAAGCGGTAACAACTCACATTGTACGTAATGCGTTCTAGTAGAGCTGTATTTTGCATGGATAATTAATTTTGAGTCAAGAAAAAAAAATAAAATCAATATAGAGAAACAATTATAGGCTATACTTCAGAATGAAAATCAAACCTATAACATTTGTGCTAAAGTATTGGTCAAAGGTAGGCTTGGCGTGAACAAAAAAATTCAGCTTGCAAACTCTAAAAATATCACAACCTTTGCTGTAATCTTTACTACTCTTCTAAAATTTTTCTGCAATTTCAGCTAATTCACTGTCACTGCAATTAAATTTGAAATAACAACCCACTTCCAGTTTCAGAATTGTGGCCCCTTACACTTAATTTATTTGCTTGTGTCTGATTTATATTTTCATTTCTTCATCATCCCCATCCATACATCTATCCATGATCCACCACACATTTGTTTATCTGATCATTTGAGAGCAAACCATGTGCAAATTTATTGTAATTTTCTGGACCAAACACAACTATAATTCTGTGATCATATACTGGAAGTAAATTAACTTCTAGCCAAAAAAGAAATCAAATGTCTAACTCAAAATGTTTGAATCAGGTATATTTCTAGGGTGATTGTTGCTAAACCTAGTCCCCACTGTAATTAGATTATATGTTGAAATTATTTGTAGCTAACAAATAAATATACCAAAAATAGGCTTACTTGATGGTGGCTGTTTCGATGTGTTGCCGCTTATGTTGATTCTGTTCTGTGAATGGTCACAACGGATGGGTCAAAGAATATGGAGGTGTAGCTCTTAATCACAATCTGACAATATGATTAATTCGAAAATATAAGAAATTTATCCTAATAAATTTTGCAAAAAATATGAAAAGACAAATTGAGAAACTGAGGGAAAATTGTGCAAAGAAATTAAACCGGTTGAGAAGATGGATCAACTTAAATTTGATTGACGCAGCAAATTAAATGATCGGACCTAGACGCTTGATTCCCCAAAATTAAATTTGATTGATGCAGCAAATTAAATGATCAGACCCAGACGCTTGATTCCCCAAAATTCAATGTCTTTAAAGTGTTGAAACCTAAAAGCAAACCACAACCCTTTACTCGAAACCAAGAGCTAGATTGATTAAGATAGCCATTTCATACAAATGAAAGAGATTACGAGGGCTAATTTGCTTTTCCAATAATTTCTTTCTTAATGATGGCGTTTAGAGTTCTGAGGGAATGAATTGTAAGCAATGATGAATATTGAGAGAATAATGGTAAAAGCACATGATTATTGATGTTGGCTTAATTCTACTGGCGTTGAAAGTTGAAAGAAATGAGAGATGATGAAAAAAAGTTAAATTAACTTGCTCAGGCTGGAAGTCCAACAAATATATTATTTACAATACAAAATTAATCAGCAGGAAATAATGCAGATAACATGTGAAAACAGTAAATTTTGATGAAGAAAAACAAAGAATACAAAAGAATGAATGACAGAAAACCAAGCAGATATAAAACAATTCAAAAGATAATCAATATGAAAGAAGGAATCAATACCGAAAATTGACTAACTTGGTGAGAAAAAAAAAAGGCACAATGCGAAGCAGCCTTCGAGTTTGCAGGGATTACGTGCTTTGGGATTTAATGAATTTCAGCTTCTTCGAGTTGGCCACAGGGCAACGACCTCTGCCTCTTTCCCAATACGTGCTGCAACAGAACGGCGGAACGATTGATCTGGTGATGGAGAAAGACTCCTTTGCTCTTTCCCTCTCAATCGGAACGACTGATCTGGCTGATAACTCTAGTTTAAGTTGCTCCATCTTCTCAATTAACAACGAATACTTCAATTTTCAATCTGAACGGGATTAAATTTTTGAGAAGATGCAGCAAATATTTGTTAATGTTTGCAGGGATTATGTGCTTTGGGTTCTCTTGAAATCCCTAATTAACGTGAGCAAACTCATAGTTTTAAAATAAATCAATTATAATAACTTTTTGAAAAAATATAATAATTTATTTAATTTTAACCGGTTACATTTTAGTTGTAAAAATACTTAACTGGCTTGGAACCGGTTGAAAAATTAAAGTAAAATTTTTTTATAATTACACTTATATATTACTTGCACTAAGGATAATTAAGTCAACACAATAATTTTGTAAGTACAACTCTATTGACTTATATCCTCTTCATAATAATAAAATTAGTTTCGTCCAAACCAAGTTTTATCGTAACTTGTTTAGTGGCACAGGCGCCGACTTTATATATTCAATGGAAGGGGCATCTTAAGTGGTGGACACAGTAGGTGTTGCATTTGGAATTTGGAATCATGTACGTGCATTATGCCTCTGAAGACTGAAGAGTAAAATTGAAAATGTATCGGAGAGAATGATATGGACACTTGGTCAATGGTTCTGTGAGCAAACCCTCGACACCATATATATATAAATATCAATTAACTTTCTGAAATACATATCTTTTCTTGATTTTGTTCTTCTTTCCTTTCCTGTGAGGTCAAAATCATCTCATTTTCAAAGGATTTTGAAGGGTTAGAGAAGCGCATTCCATATGCATGCATCCATATGGTATTCTTTTTCTTTAAGAATAGCATTATTGGTAATTGAATTAATTCTTCTACACTCTGTACTCATGTATGTGATGAGTGGGATTCTAATCTTATATGTCACGTATTAACCTGAGATTTTATCAACCGAACTACCTGCATGAAAGATATATCTTCGATATATATATCATTGCATAACAATTTGCTTCTTGTTTTAGTTGGCTTCTGTCTGCTTGGAAACTGTGACTGTAGCTTGATTTAGGAAACTTGTCAAAATGTGCACATGAAGAACAGCCTTCTTTCTGATTGCGATCAGTTTGACAGTCTCAGCATAAAAGCTTGGTAATCGATCATTGATTGGAGTTATTGAAAAAATTAACTGAGTGTCATGATTATGCATGCAACTGTGCAACCTTTGGCTTTGACAGAATTTAGATCGATCCTTTGGATTGAAGGAGCATAAAATCAGAAAAAAATTGTGTTATTGGAATATTGAGACCTTCAAGGGATTTGGCTATTCCGTCTCCAAATAGAAATAAAGAAACAAAGTGATCAATTGCTTGCATGGGTCACTGCAGCTTAAGGGAAAATATTCCGTTATGCGTCCAGCTGAATTGTACACTTGATGAGTGGAAGAAAAATCTATATAAAAAATAAAATGACTTTTTTTAGTTAATAGTTTTACAATCAGAAATCTACGGGAAATAATCTAAATCAATCCACTTGTGGCGCAGCCCAAACTTCTTCCCTAGCTACTAATTAATAATTACTGAGGAGTGGGGAACATATCCACTCTACCCATATTTGTGAAAAAGGTAATTACTGAGATAATTATGTGGAGATCCAAATCTCATCTTTAATCTTTGATATAGGCTATAAATACACAGTGGAAAACATAGAAATGGCATTTCAGTGGTGCATGAATAATAGCAGAGGAAGAGAGGTCTAACATGAAGAAAAGAGTGCTAGTTTGGTAGCCAAGGATGACTTGCCTGATCTCTGGTAAGTGGTTTCAAAACGTTGAATATTAAAACCTTGCGTGGGTACCAGGCAGTCTCCTTGGCTAACTTGACAGCCTCTCTTCTTTCATGCTAGCCCTTCTTTTCTTAACAAGTAAATTAATTAAGCATCAAACTATCATAAGCAATCGCATAATTAAGCATCCTATCGCTGCCTAATTAGAAGGATATAATGTCGTGTGATCATCAAGAAGGGAGGTCTTACATGAAGATAAGAAAACTGTTTAGTAGCCAAGGATGACTTGCCTGCGGCTTGCAATATAGTTAGCTAGGTTTCAATGTCATTAATTAAAGCTGCTAGAAGCCTAGCTGTAGACTGCCAGGCAGTCTCCTTGGCTAAGCTGACAACCTCTTCTCTCTCATGCTAGGCCTTCTCTTCTTCTAGGAGCCCATATGTGCATGCCTATTAATTGTCTGTGATCTGGGCAGAGTTTAAGTATAAGGAGTCTGCAGGTTTACATTTACTTTCATGCCTTGGATGAAACTCTCCATGATATATATATATATTTTTTAAAGTTTATTGGTCCATGAAACTTTGAAAAAAAGCCCCCGAATTAAGCTTCTGATGAAGCAGTACATGCTTTATGCATCTCCAACTCCAAATTAACGTAGACTTTTTCATCAATTTTTCTCAGAACTTAATCAGAAACAATTAATCATACTTTCATCTTCATCTTCATCTTGAATTCTTTGGTGCGTGGCACTTCTCAAAGATAACATCTTGTAGCAACGAAACAATTTTCAAGCCTTTTGTGTCTTTCCTCAGATCTTGTTTCATGTGCTTAGCTAAATTATCTTCAAGAGTAACCTTTTTCTCTTTAACATATGAATACATATCAATCATGGTTGCTCTGCCTTTAACTTCTATAATTAGACTCAATGCTCAGTTCAAGAATGGGTGGTATCCTTCTTTTAAAACTTGGGACACGTCTTCAGTCATTTCTTTATGGACATCTAAAATTTCATGGATAAGCGTAGACAAATAATGCAAATAAAATATTTTCTCATTCATAATTAACTGGTTGACGTCGAATTTTGTATTTTTTAGATTTATTTCTATTTTATAAATGTAGATGGATTATTATTTAATTAATTAATTTATATGTAAGTAATAAAAAATTATAGAAAATAAAGCACACAGAGATTCCCTCTTATTATTAAATTAATTTAATCGAACTTACTTAGCGTGCACCACTTGTTTTCTTGTCTGCAATCTTGATGTAAAAACTTAAAGAGTGCACTACTTGTTCTCTTGTGTGCAATCTTGATGTAAAATCCCTTCACTGCTGCAAACGGTCCATTCTCCCGTAGAGACCAATCAACAAACGATGTCTAACTATAGATTGAGATCATTCTCCCGAAGAGACCAATCAACAAACGATGTCTAATTATAGATTGAGAATTGAGATGAATATAAAACATAAAGACTCCATGAATAGTTGTGGCAGATACTGTTAACTGTTCACAAGATATTATTCATGTACTGTTCATCCCACACTATTATTGGACTCTATAATGAACTATATCTTCAACACAATCTTATTTATAGGGAAGGATTATACTCCTATATCTATATTCATGCACTGTTCATCCCACAGTGTTATTCTTCTCTATAATTGAAGTAGTGGAACACATCTTATTTTTGTAGGGAAGGATTATACTCCTATAACTAGTCATAGTAAAATCTATATTTATTTTTAATTTTGATTTGCTTCCGCTCCTTGTGTTACAAGAATTTTTATTAAAAGAAAAGTCTTAAATCCTATTTTAGAAAAATAAGTAAATTAAGAAGTCTCCCAATTAATGTAGACTTCTAATTTAGGAGTTACAATTTATCTTCTAATTTAAGAATTATAATTTAATAAATCTCCTAATTATTGTGGACTTCTAATTTGAGAATTAGAATTTAATAAGGACACAAGTACTAAATCGTCAGTGTTATGAAATTGATGGGTGAAGCAGGCCCACAGCTAACATGAAAAATTGACAGAAAATGAGAATAAGCACACAAGAGGACACTAGAAATTACGTGGTTCAACTTTTAGCTTATATCCACGGGCGAAGATAGAATAAAAATATTTTACTAGTGAAATGAGGATTACAAATATTGTAATATTTTGACTCACTTCCCAAAACCCCAATACACCAAACCTCTCAAATCACTAATCACACAAGAGAATTAAAACTCTACTCTCACACAAACTCTTTCTCTCAAAACAGGGGAGAAACACTTGAAGATGGGATAACCAAATGAGGGTGAGCACCCCTCCTTACGAACGATTTGGTTACTATTCATATTTTTTTATTTTTATTTTTTTCAACATTCAAACTTTGAAATATTAATTTTAAAGTTTGAATTCAAGGAACCTGCATGTTGATCTTCTAGAGGTCGAAATATTTGACATTCTCCGACTTGGAGATTTGATTGAGAATTAATCAATCTCCACACCATCCTTTCTACTTCACCATTATCATGTTGCTTACATCTCTGCTAGGCCAAAAGAGGATATGCTCCCTACAAACTTATCAGTATTGATTCGCTTGGTCATAACATCTGCTAGGTTATCCTTCGTATGGATCCTTTGCAAATCCACATTTCCATCTTCCACTACTTCTCGAACAAAGTGGTACTGCATCCCTATATGCCTTGTCTTGGAATGAAAGGTTGGATTCCTTGCAATATGCAAGGCACTTTGACTGTCACAAAACACAGGAATTTTCTCTTGTTCGTGCCCGAGCTCCTCCGTTAAAATTTGTATCCAAATAACTTCCTTGAAAGCTTGTGTAGCTGGTAGGGGTGGGCAAATCAAGTTTCGGTTCGGGTTGTTCGGGTTTCGATTCGGGTTACAACCCGTTCGGATTAGAGAATTCAACCCAATCGAGTTCAAAACGCAAACCCAAATCGAACTGAACCGAATCATATTTGGTTCGGTTCGGTTTGGGTTCAAATTTCAGATCAGTTTAGATCCAAAATTCAGTTTCCAAAATTCAATTCAACTTCAAAACAAATCAAATCCCAGCCAGGTCAATGATGCAAAAATGCAAAAATGAACCAAAATTCAATCCAATTTCAAAACCAAATCAAATCCCAGCCAGGCAGCCACCTAAAATTTTGAAATCAAATAACAGCCCACCTCAATGATGCAAAAATGATTAAAATAACAAACACATATAATTGATTTTAATAACTCATCACCATTAACACTCAAGAGTCAAGACAACAATAATTACATTGTAAAGAAACTAAATCAGCAACAATTGCAAACAACCATTATACGAAAGACAATTGAACAGCTATTCATACAACAATTACCCCTCTTATCCATGCCCAAAAGAGATCGAATTACAAATAGCCGTTCATGCACCATTTTCACCTTCGTCAGCTGCATAAAAAGATTGAATTACAAATAGCCATTCATGCCCAATTGGAATTGCATTTATTACCTTACTTTGTGTGGGTGATGACGGCGAACAAAGCTGGAGGCACTGACAACAGAGACGACAGCAGTTGGAATGAGGAAGCAAATCGAGAACGGCTAGCTGCAGCGTAGTCGACACACTTGAATGAAAGTGACAGCAGCAGTAGCGTGGGCGTAGGCGTTTGTTAGTGGTGACTCTAGCTGCAGCGTGGGCATGGGTGTGTGTGAGTGAAGGTGTCGTTCGCTCTTTCTCACGATAGAGAAGAAGAAGTCAAGAAAGAATGAAAAAGATTAGGGATTGAAAGAAATAATTTTGGGGATTGCCTCTGGTTTTGGCTTGTATATGTATATATAAATTTTAGGCTAACCCGATCGGTTTTACAATTCAACCCGAACTGAAATAAAAATCGATCGGTTTTATAATTGAGTCCGATCAGGTTGCTTGGGTAAACCCAAACCGAACCGAACTCGAAATTTATTTCGGCCTCGGTTTGGTTCGGGTTAACCCGATCCGAACGTCCACCCTTAGTAGCTGCCATGTATTCTGCTTCTGTTGTAGATAAAGCCACAACAGTCTGCAGTTTCGAAACCCAGCTTACAGCTCCTCCTGCAAGTGTAAACACATAGCTAGTAGTGGATTTCCTTTTATATAGGTCTCCTGCAAAATCTAAATCTATATGGCCTCTGACAGTAAATTCTGATCCTCCGTAACATAATGTAACATCTAAGGTTCCTTTGATGTATCTCAAAATTCTCTTTATTGTTTTCCAATGCTCTCCACCAGGATTTGCCATGTATCGACTAACCGCTCCCACTACTTGTGCAATGTTTGGTCTTGTACAAATCATAGCAAATATTAAACTTCCCATTGCTGATGCATACCGTACTTGAGACATCTCTTTCCTCTCTGCTTCATTGCTAGGACACATACTTGAGGATAACTTGAAATTAACAGGAAATGGGGTAGAAATTGGCTTACCATCTTGTATGTTGAAATGCCGTAAGGTTTTCTTCAAGCAATTCTTCTGAGAAAGCCAAATCTTCTTGTTATTTCTGTCTTAGTGAATTTGAATCCCTAGAATCTTATTTGCCGACCCCAAGTCCTTCATTTCAAATTCCTTAGCCAATTGTGCCTTTAATTTTTTGACACGATCTTTGTTGGGGCCTGCTACTAACATGTCATCCACATAACAGTAAAATGATAAATTCATTATCCTCAAACATCTTGCAGTATGTACAATGGTCTGAACTGAGTTTGTTGTATCCAAGGCTCATGATGAAGGAATCAAATCGCTTATACCAACACCTCGTTGCCTGTTTGAGACTGTACAGAGATTTGTTCAACCTGCAAAACAAGTTCTCCTTGCTTGTTTCAACAAAACTTTCTGGTTGGAGCATATAAATTTGTTCTTTAAGTTCTCCATGAAAAAATGCAGTTTTCACATCTAACTTTTCTAAATGTATGTCAAATGTAGCACACATAGTCAAGACTACTTTGGCTGTTGTGAATCGAACCACCAGGAAAAATATCTCGTTGAAGTCAATACCTTCTTTCTGAGCATAACCTTTCACCACCAATCTTGCACAATACCACTCTACCAGGTTAGTACCATCACGTTTGATCTTGTAGACCCACTTGTTTCTAATTGTTTTTCTTCCATGTGGAAGTGAAACAAGTTCCTAAGTCTTGTTCTTGTGTAAAGCTTCAATTTCTTCCTGCATTGCTATCATCTATAAAGCAACATCTGAGCTATTTAAAGCTTCATGGAAATTTGATGGCTCTTTATCCTCTGTTAGAAGACAGTATGCAATGTTGATCTCCGTAACATACTCCGAGTACCATACCAGCGGTCGTCCTTCATAGTTGACCAATGAATTTCTAGAGTCTTGGGCTCTACTGAATCTTGCTTCTCGTGCTCTAGTGCTACTTTAGAAGAATCTGAATCTTCGAGATTATTTTTCACATATACTGGGACAGTCTCTAACTTTTCCTTTACAATGCTATCATCGTCATCTTTCTTCTATAATTGATCTTCTACAAAGATAACATCTCTGCTGGTGACAATCTTGTGGGAAGTGGGATCCCACAAACGATACCCCTTTACAACATCAGCATACCCCAAGAAGATACACCTCCTAGATTTTGGATCTAACTTTGTTCTTTCTTGGGCATTGTACATGATGTACACATGACATCCAAATGTATGTAGATGAGAGTAATTAGCTGGCTTTTCAGTCCACATCTCCATTGGTGTCTTCAACTCAATTGTTGTTGATGGAGATTGATTAACCACATAACAGGCGGTTTTGGCTGCTTCTACCCAAAATTAGTTAGGCAGACCAGCAGTCCTCAACATAGCTCTTATTCTTTCTGTAAGAGTCTTGTTCATCTACTTCACCACTTCATTTTGTTTAAGAGTGTATGCCACCGTAAACTATCTCTGAATACCTTCTTGTTTACAGAATGCAAGAAACTCACCATCTGTATACTCTCTACCATTGTCTGTCCTCAAACACTTGATCATTTTCCTGGATTCAAGTTCCACCCGCGCTTTGAATTCCTTAAACACTGGAAATTTATCTGACTTTTTTCTTGATTGGATACACCCAACATCTCCTGGAGTAATCATCAATGAAAGTCACGAAGTACTTTGCACCTCCTTGGGATAAATCTAGTAATTCCCAAACATTAGAATGAACCAGTTCTAAAATGTTTTTACTTCTGGCGTTAAATCTGCTGAACTTTAATCTATGCTACTTACTTGTAACATAATGCTCATAAAACGGTAAGTTCACTGATTTGAGCCCTAGAAGTAGCTTTCATTTAGAGAGAATCTTCAACCCTTGTTCTAACATGTGGCCAAGTTTGAGATGCCACATCATCGCAGCCTCTCCTTCATTTGACACGACACATGTATCAGCTTATTGTAGTGTTTCCCTCTTAAGCATGAATAGATTAGCATCGTTCTTTTTTGCCTTCATTAATACAAGCGCGCCTCTGACTACCTTCATGATTCCATTCTCAACATGGGTTTTGCACCCAAGACTATTTATTTGTCCCAAAGACAATAGATTTTTCTTCAGGCCTTTGACATGTCGTACCTCATAAATTGTGCAAATTGTACCATCAGACATTTTTATTTTGACAGTATCAATACCATCAATCTCCAAGGCATGGTCATCACCCATGTAGATAGATCCTTCTTAGATAGGTTCATATGTGTGAAACCATTCTCTCTGAGAGGTCATGTGCCATGTTGCTCCTGAGTCTATAAGCCAGACGTTAGCTAACCGCTTCCTGCCTTCTGTAATAGTTGTTACCTCGTTGTAGAGAATTTCGCCATTATTAGAGGTACTCGCTACACACCTCTGAGCATTTGACGACTCATGATCTTTACTCTCTCTTCTCTTCTGACTACTCCAACACTCTTTCTTGAAGTGCCCTTTCTTGCCATAGTTATAGCATTTGACATTCTTCTTACTTCTCGATTTTGATCTACCATGATTGTGACTCCCATTGGAGCCACGTTTCGTTGATCTTCCTCTCGTCACCGATAGCGCTTCCGCTTGCTGTGAAGTTGCTAGCCTGTCTTCCTTGCTTTTTTGCCTATTCTCCTCGATTAATACGGAGGCTGCAACATCGTCAAAGACTAGACTGTTCGTCAGATTATTTTTCGTTAGATTGATGATGAGCTGATCGTACGAGTCTAGTAGACTTTGTAGTAGAAGCTCCGTATGTTCATTTTCCTTTATTTTGTGACCCAACGTTGTGAGTTATGAAACAGAGTCTTCAAGGTGTTGATATGATCGGTCACCGATGTAGATTCTGCCATTTGAAGAGTATAAAGTCTCAATTTTTAGAAGATCTTGTTGTACAGCGACTTGGCCTCGTACAATTTTATAAGAGTATCCCACATGTTCTTAGCTATCTTTTTTTCCGCCACATTAGATAAAACCTCATCTGCAAGTGCCAAGTGCAGATCAGCAATTGTATTACCATCCATCTCATTCCACTTAGAGTCATCAGTCATCTCCTTGGGCCTTTCTTCAATTGCTGCCAAGCAGTTGTTTTTCCTTAGAATAGCCTTTAACTTCATTTCCACAATGAGAAATTATTCCAGTTGAACTTCTTAATTTCGTATTTTGCTGCCATTGTTTTTACCACGAACTGCCTTTGCTAGGATTCGACTCCTATCGTTTCATGTGAACAGTAACCATATATGTAAATAGTAACCATATACATGAACAGCAACCGTATACGTGAACAGTACCCTCGACCTTTAAAAAATACAACCAGGCTCTGATACCACTGTTATGAAATTGATGGGTGAAGCAGAGCCATTGCTAAAATGAAATTGGAAAGAAATGAGAACAAGTGCACAAGAGGACACTAGAAATTAAGTGGTTCGGCTTTTAGCTTACGTTCACGGACGAGGACAGAAGGAAAATATTTTTCTAGTGAAATAAGGATTACAAGTATTGTAATTTTTTGGCTCACTTCCTAGAATCCCAATACACCCAACCTCTCAAATCACTAATCACACAAGAGTATTAAAACTCTACTCTCACACACTTTTTCTCTCTCAAAACGGAAGGAGAAATACCTGAAGATGGGATAATCAAATGAAGGTGAGCACCCCTCCTTTTATAGCCAACGATTTGGCTACTATTCACCTTTTATTTATTTATTTATTTATTTTCAACATTCAAACTTTGAAATATTAATTTCAAAATTTGCATTCAAGGCACATGCATGTTGATCTTCTAGAGGCCGAAATATTTGACAGTTGTAGGTAGCAAATTAAATAAGACTCTAAGAATAGTAGTGAGGTAAGATATCAGTAGATAGGGGGGGAGGGCTTCCTTGCTCTGCAAGCATAGTAACCGACTACTTGGTGGTGATTCCAGTGAACTAAATTAGAATTTAGAAAATTTTGAGGTAATAAGTGGTTAAGGAGATGGAAAATCACCGTAGAGTTTTTTAAACGGTATTTGACGAAGAAACTTGTTACAAAGAGTTGTTTATTTACATAAGGGCAGAGGTCTTAGCTAATAATTGGGGAGTACTACACTGATATTTAAATTGAAGAATCGACGATAAAAAAAAAAGGCATTGTAAATTAATACTACAATACCACATAGTTTTTTTTTATTATTTTGTCACTATTATGTTACCGCAAAGACTCTTTATCATTTTTCATAATTGGATAATAAAGAATCCTCCTATAAAGGTAGTAAATAAACAATTATCACTCGTTGATTTTGGCAAGTCTTGATTTAAGCAAGCAATGGCTGCATATGGATAGATCTTGGTTATATGATTTTCATGAATCAAATATTTCATTTGTTCAGAGATAGTATATTTGTATTTGTATATAGGGATGACAAAATTCTCCGTAGCACTTCAAATATGGTGAATTTTGAATAATTTTTGGAGAATGAAAAAAAATAATCCTCAAATTCTTAATGGGGTGGGGTTTGGTTTTGTACTCCCCACCCCACCCATACCCTAATCCCCATTATATGTAAATATTTTTTTAATTTTTATTTTATCAATTACAATATTGGTTAATAACTTTTTTTTTTTAATCAAATATAAATAGGTTATAACTAAAAGAAAACCCTACAATATAATTCTTATTACAAGTGTTTACAAATGACATATGACAAAATATTTTCTTAAATAAATTTGTAGTGAAGTAACAATTATTAATTTTATTATTTGATATTGTAGGACTAAAGTGCCAATTATAAACTATATGAATATGATAAAGAGAAGATGAAGCTATTAAGAAAGAGGAATTTGAAACATTGCTATACATTTTTATTTTTTTAGTTATTATTTATCCACATATTTTATAGTTTTGATATCATTTCAAGATATTGTTTCAAACTTTTGGAGATTTTTTTAATAATTTAAATACTTTATAATATGGTGATTATTTTCTTTAAGTCTCTAAGTTTTATTTTCCTAAAATTATGTATCATACCTATTATAAAATAAGTAAATAAGGAATGGGGTGGAGATGGAGAAATCATTTCCCTTTATTTGGGAATGAGAGCCAAATTTTTAATGGGGTGGGGAATGGGGTAGGCCTCCCCACCCCCACGGCCACCCCATTGTCATCCCTATTTGTATATGCACCACTAATCTTGTGGATTGGGAGAATCTTGATAGTCTTCTTATTTATCAATCATACTTATTTCTTGCTCGAAGTGGTGCAATTGGAAGTTCTTTAAATTCTGTTTAATTTATTGGTCATGTGGCATGAGTGGTGAAGCCGACGTAACTTTGATATTTTTTTCCCTTTTTTTTAGGGGTTTATGAATAGATGGCAAATGCTTATTTTTGGATTCAACGTTGATATGAGCTCGTATGGAGTATTTTTTTTCTCATAAGATTTTTATATTAATAAGAATCTTATGTTAAAAAAAATACATTTATGGTAACATAATGCAGATCAAATTTATGACCATATATCTTCATTGGATCTCCAATTGGGCTTGCTTATTCTATTTAATATGGGCCTTGGTGTTATCGTTTAGAGTAGATCTTTTTACTCCACTTAAAATTCCTTATAAAACTCTTTTTGTTTTTTAATTGAAATTACCTAAATATTTACAGACAAATTAATTCATTTTTTGTTTCGAATAAAAATTTAATTAAACACTTAAATAAAATATTTTTTAACAAAATTTTTACACCCATCTCATTTCATAATTCATATTTTTAAATTTTTATTGAAAAGTATTTTTTGAAGAATAAGAAGAAAATTATTAAAGATTTTAGGATTTGTTTGTATTTTGTAATAAAAACTTAAAATACATATTTTTTGGGTGAAATTTTGTGGGAAGATGGTTAATTTTTTTCAATATAGGTTTGTATTTTATAAAATAAAATTGGGGTATTTTAAAAAATAAAATTCAAAAAAGGTGTTATAAGGATTTTATAGGGGAGTTTGAATGTGAAGTGATAAGGGTATTTTAAAAAATAAAATTAAAAAAGGGTGTTAAAATTATCACCAATTGCTCAAACAATGTTTTAAAGCATTGGTGCTGAAGTATATGCCTAATGGAAGTTCATAAAAGTGGTTGTATTCTTACAACTATTGCTTAGACATTTTATAGATATTTAACATAATGATCGATGTTGCATCGATTCAGGAATAGCTCCGCTTTGGTTATTCAACTTCTATATTTCACTTGGACATAAAGCCCAGCAATATATTGCTGCATGAGGACATGGTCGCACACTTGAGTGATTTTGTCATTTCAAAGCTCATAGGTGAAGATGTGTTTGCACGAACACAAACATTTTTGACATTTTGTTATATGGGGCCAGGTTAGTTCCACATTTAATATTTCACCTCATCTTAAATCTTCTTCACTATTATTATTTTTTATCTATAGAGTATCGGATAAAAGGAAAAGTTTCAAGGAAATGGGTGTTTATGGCTACGGTATTACATTAATGGAAACATTTACAAAGAGAAAGCCAACAAATGAAAATTTCACGGGAGAAATAAATTTGAAGCATTTGGTCATCGACTTAATGCAAAGTGGAAATATTGAAGTTGTAGATGCCAATTTGTTGAGGAAAGAGGATGTATAATTTTTTGCAATAGAGGAATGCACCACATCTATTTTAAGTTTGGCGATGGATTGTACTATTGGGAACTTTTCTACAATTCTCACAATGTAAGTAAACCCTAATTTGCATAAAATTCAATTCCTAAGATCATAGAATATCATGATTTTCACATCATAATTGAGAAAAGACATACATTAATCCATAGCAATTTTCTTGATCATGTTTCACCACAAGAATTTAAGGTTAGCAAAATTGATTTCTTTCTCTTGGCCCCTTTAGAGTGACTTACTTTCTGATGGAGAGAAAATTAATGTGATATCCATTTTTAAATGGGTGGAGAGAGGACCAATTTTAATAAAACCCTTATTCTCCACTTTCCATCAAAGTGGGTAGTTAGTTTTTCCAATTGACTAATAAGATTTGAGTCCATTATTTATTTTATTATTTAAACCTAATTATGACCCATTCAATAATGTGACACGTGAGCCACTAATAAAATACTCTAACATTCTCCCACTTGGCCGATGTGTCATAGTCAACTTAATGGTTTAATAATAATAAACGTTATGCACATAGTAAGAGCTAAATCCTTACTTGAATTAGTCAACCATAAAATCATCATTAAATAAAAACTAATATAGATTATAGCGGTTCCACATCATTATTTCAATATAGTTCTTTCCATGTATCACAATATCAATTTAATACTTAACATGACTTGTAATGGGAAATAAAACAATAACGGTCAAATAATAATGTCTTAGTCAAAGATAAAACCTATTCACATTCATATTAACATTTACATATTTACTATTAAATTAAATAGGATGTAAAAGAATCATAAACAATTTTTTTAAATGAGCTCAAAGTGTGAAATACATAAAAAGCCTAAAAAACTTAAACATAATTCAATAATGGATTCTAGTAATACCCATCCTTTCAACAAGTCATTAAAAGTTTTCGGGTTTAATCCTTTTATTAAAGGATCCGCAATCATAAAGTTGGTGTTAATGTGCTCAATTGACACTCTTTGTTTATGAATTTCTTCTTTAATGGTAAGGTATTTCAATTCTATATGTTTTGCCACCTTCGAATACTTGTTGTTTTTCGAAAAGAAGATTGCTGCAGCATTATCATAATAAATCTTTAGCAGCTTGGCAATACTGTTGGCGATTCCAAGCCCTAAAATAATGTTTCGGAGCCATAATCCACGAATAGTGGCCTCAAAGCACACCATAAACTCAGCTTCTATAGTGTAAGTAGTAATGACAGATTGTTTTGCACTTTTCCATGAGATGCCTCCTCCAGCCATTATGAACAAGTAGCTAAATGTAGATTTTATGGCATCCACGCAGCCAGCATGATCTGAATCTGATTATCCTATCACTTCGAGATGATCGGATCTCCTATAAGTGAGCATGTGATCCTTCGTTCCTTGTAAGTATCTCAATACTTTCTTTACAGCTTTCCAATGATCCAATCTAGGATTACTTTGATATCTACTCGGCATTCCGACAGTAAAACTGATATCTGGCTTGGTACACGTTTGGGCATACATCAAGCTTCCAACAGCAGATACATAAGGGATCTTTTCCATTTGTTTGTGCTCCAATTCGTTCTTTAGGCATTGTATAAGGTTGAACTTATCCCCTTTCCAAATTGGAACACCATTTGTAGAGCATTTTTCCATTCTGAATCTATTTAAAACTTTATTAATATATGCTTTCTAAGACGACCTTAATAATCCTTGTGCTCTATTACATAATATTTCAATTCTAATCATATAGGATGCCTCACCTATATTTTTCCTTTCGAAGTTCTTAGAGAAAAACTCCTTGGTCTCATGAAGTAGACCAAGATCATTAACAGAAAGCAAAATCAGCATACATAATCAAAAAGATAATCTTGCTTCCACTGGCCTTGAAATACATACATCGATCAATGGTGTTTTCCTTAAATCTAAAGGAAGTGATGGTATCATTGAACTTAAGATACCACTGTCGGGAGACTTGCTTAAGTCCATTTTCAGGTTGGATTGTATAAACATCCTCCAAATTCCCATTCAGAAAGGTAGTTTTCACATCCATTTGGTGTAACTCTAAATCATAATAAGCCATCAATGCCATAATAATTCTGAAGGTGTCCTTAGAGGCTGGTTAAAACATTTCTTTGTGGTCAATGCCACTCTTTTTAGTAAAACTTTTGGCAAGTCTGGCCTTGTATCGTTCGACATTGTCATTTGAATCGTACTTGGTCTTATAGACCCATTTACATTCGTTTCGTTTACAACCTTCAAGTAATATTATAAAGTACCAAACATCATTGTGATCCATTTAGTATAATTAGCACTTTCCATGGCTTGTGAAAACGAATCTAGATAATGAATTTAGTATAATTAATTTCCAAGTCAAATTCTGACTCTTGTAAGCAAACCACATAATCATTAGAAATAACAGATCTTCTTTGTCTTTGAGATTATCTTAATGATATTTCTTATAGTTCAGCTATCATAGGTTCATCATTAACGACTTCATTATGGGGTACTAGGTCATTTATTTGTTGTTCTTGAAAGTCATTAATGCGTTCAATAACCACATGAACAACAACTTTGGAAGAACTCACTGGTAAAGGAACTTGCACTCTAACTTCATAGATTTCCACTTTTCGTTGTTCCATACTCCCACTAATTTTGCCATTTTCAATTAACCTCGCATTTCTAGATTCAACAATTCTCACACTATAGTTAGGACAATAAAATCTGTACCTTTTAAACTTTTTTGAATAACCAATGAAATATCGACTGGTTGTTCTTGAATCCAATTTTTTTTTCATGTGGATTATAAATCTTTACTTCCATCTGACAGCTCAAACATGTAGCTATCTTAAACTAGGTTTCCTTCTGTTTATAGTTCAAAAGGAGTCTTTAGAACTTCCTTACTAGGAACCCTGTTTAATAAATATGCAGTGGTCTTTAGTGCTTCCATCCATAGCGATAAGGGCAAAGATGAGTGACTTAATATACTCCTAACCATATCCATTAAGGTACGGTTATGCCTTTCTGCTACACCATTGTATATAAAGCATATATGCCACGTCTTTCAAGGAACTTGGCAAATGGACTAGGGCATTGTCCATTCTTACTATATCTTCCATAATATTGACTACCTCTTTCAAACTTGACAATTTTCACCTTTCTATCCATTTGCCTTTCAACTTTCTTAATAAATACCTCTAGGACATCCACTGATTGATATTTTCATGCAACAAATAAATATAACTATAGCATGAAAAATCATCAATAAAGATAATGAAGTACTTTTCTCCACCAAAAAATGGAACGTCACAAGTACCAAATATATCAGAATGTATAATCTCAAGAAGCTATGTACTTTTTGTGGCTCTTTTCTTACTTATGTGTTTTGTTTTTTCCCTTAATACAATCTACACAAATATCAAGATTATTAAGATCCAAATTTGGAAGGATTTCATTATTTACTAATCTTTCTATTCTTGCTTTGATTATGTGACCCAAATACTATGCCACGAGTAAGTTGAACTTTCATTCACTAAACCACGTTTAGTGCCAACATTATGATGCAAGGTTAACAGAGACTCAACAAAATTATAATCAAGCTTTAATTTGTATAAACCATCAGAAAGGATTCTAGGACCAATAATATTATTATGTCTAAACAAATTGAAATATCCATTCCCAAATGTAAAAGAATATCTAACAGAATCTAGTTTGGATAAGAAATTAAATTGCGAGAAACAGAAGGAACATAAAGAGCTTGAAAAAGATCTAAACGATGTCCAGTGTCTAAAATCAAATGGTAAGTCCCAATGCCTTCAACTGGAGCCTTAAACTGGTTCTCCACGAAGATAAAATTCTCATTTGGGTTTATGGTTTGGATCGTAAGGAATCCTTACATCATATTTGAAACGTGAGTAGTGCAACCAGAATCAATCCACCACGTGTTATAAGGAACTTCAGCTAATTTTGATTCAAAACATCATAAAGCACTAGGCTTACCTTTTCGAAGTAAGCTTTACGCTTCAGGTAATCTTTACGAAATGTCCTCGTTTATTGCAGAAATGACACTTCTCATTCTTGATATCCTTCTTGTGGACTTGAGTCGGTTACCCTTTCAGTTTTAATGCTTCTTTCTTACCCTTGCGGTAATTTTTTCTTTCAAGGTTCTTTTTAGCTCCTTTATGACTTATAAGGTTAATTGAGTGAGTTCCTTGTTTCTTAAGTCTTAGCTCTTCCTGAATAAGCATGGTCTGGAGTTCATTCGTACTCCACTTATCTTTAATGGTGTTATAATTTATTTGAAATGGACTGTATGCAAAAGGCAATGGGTTGATGATGAAATGCACAATAAAGCTCTCACTCACTTCCATTCCCATAGACCTCAATTTTAATGTTGTATCTATCATTTCAGTCACATGCTGATGCATGGTACATGTACCATCAAACTTATAGGTGGTTAATGCATCCATTAATGCCTTGGTAAGGGACTTATTAGCCGATTTAGACTAAGAATGCTCTTTCATAAATTCCATATATTCTTTAGCACTTTCAGTTTTTGGAATTGTAGACTTGATGTTGTTGGCAATTATCATTCGCATAAACATGGGGCTCAATCTGTTTGATCTTTCTTAAGCCTTATGGAGAGATCTCTCTTCAACACTACTTTCGTCAATAATAGTAGCTAGCCTTTCAGTTAATAGTACTATGTCAAGATCTAAAACACCTAAGCGAAATTGGACTTACTTAAACCAATATAGGTAATTAAGGCCATTAAACATAACAACAGACGAAGTTTGCGAATAAAGAGCAACAGGCACAGATGTTGCAAATATACATGAATGCTCACATATTAATGCTTTGAACTTAAACACATAATACATATTTAGATAAATTCACATAAACTTTAAGTACATAGTGGAGTTCACCTTTGGACGACACAATAATACACTACAATGAATATAATTGATGCTTAATTTTAATTTCACATAATTAGTACTCAAATACACATTAATTAGACATGCCTGCTATCTTTGGATATATTAAACATATCTAATCAAGCATACTAATTACCTATAATAATAATCATAGATTATAAAATCAAATAGTCAACCTTTGGGCGATTCTTAAATATTTTATAATCTATGAATTTCAATATATCTGTACAAGAAAATCATCGTGTCATTCAATCATAGATATCACATTAATTATGAGTACTTGAAACTAAATTTAATTTGATGAAAAACTTTCTAATTTGGCCACTTTGATGACTAAAAAATTATATATGATATAGACATCAAAATTAAATAATAACGAATGTTGTAACAATAATAGGCATATAAATACTTACGGCAATATTATATTCAAGAGAAGAAACGTAAGTGCCTTCAGTTCATTAATATTGCATGTATATATAAGAATTCAAATATATATGTGCACATCACATAAATCACATTAAGTCAATCAATGCATCAAGCCGTTTCCGTGAGATTTATAAACCCATATACAGTATTTTTTCATAGTCTATAGACAATTATCAACAGTTTTTATTGAATTTATAATCCCGTGAATATAAATTTCATGATTTAAGACATAATACAATAGCATGCAAAGCACACAATTTCATGATTTATCATATATACAATCACGAGTATTGTTCATAGTTACTGTTCATGGTATTGTTCACAATTATCGTTCACGGATATTGTTTATAATTGCTATTCATGGGTACTATTTATATTATTCTTCATACCTAGAAATTAAGAGAGAGAAGTTAAAAATTCTTTAATGGAAAATCATGAATTATCAAACAAGGCTCTGATACCAATTGTCGGGAACTTTTCTAAAATTCTCATAAAGCAAGTAAACCCTAATTTGGATAAACTTCAATCCTTAAGATCATAGAATATCATGATTTTCACATCAATATAATTGGGAGAAGATATAACTTGATTCATAGTAATTTTTTTAATCAGGTTTCACTGCAAGAATTAAAGGTTAGCAAAATTAATTTCTCTCTCTTGACCCCTTTAGAGTGACTCACTTTTTGATGGAGAGAAAATTAATGTAATATCCTTTTTTATATGGGTGGAGAGAGGACCAATTTTAATAAAACCCTTATTCCCCACTTTCCATCAAAGTGAATAGTTAGTTTTCCCAATTGACCCATAAGATTTAAGCCAATTATTTATTTTATTATTTAAACCTAATTATGACCCTTTCAATAATGTGGCGTGAACATGTACAGGATGAACATAAATGAAGTCTTAACTAGACTTTTGAAAATTAGAGGCAAAATATGCACCAGAAAAATAGGAGGTAGAAGGCTACCAAATTATTATTAGATATTAGAATATTTTGTATGTGTTATGTATATGAAAATTTTTGAAGTTACGTGTTTCTTTTATTGACTCAAGAGACGGCTTGTGCATGATGATGGTATTACTTCAAAGGGATCACCATTAACCATTAACCTTGTTAAAAAATAAATAGCAGCATGTTACTTGCCATTTACTTTTTGTTCAGATAAATTTAAGAAATGATTAACTTTCTTTTTCTATTTAAGTTTTGTCAATTTTACTCTAATAACCGGCTTTTTCATAGTGATTAAGATAAGGAAGTGTCTGACCAACTAAGGATTATGACGGCGTTGAAATCTGGTTTAAAATCATTCAATAATAGCAGATAAATAATTCAGTGGCATCATAGCAAGTATATTGTGGTTATCTGCTTAATTTATTATTTTGCAGTTACTTATTCTCATTATCAATTGTCTTTCTTTACCTTAAGGCCCACATGGACTGATTTGTTATTTTATCATTATAAATTGGGATTATTATCATTTAACCACTACAACCATTAGAAAGTATCAAATGACTATAATAAATATTAGTGTCTATTAATGCAGAATCTAAATCTTTGTAAAATCTTTAATTTTACTACATTTTCATTAACACCATTAGTTAACTAGGAAAATAACCCTAATATCTCTTACTTTAAAAAAATAACAATAATACCCTTACTTTCACTAAATTGTTAGTTAACTAATAAAATAACAATAATACCCTTACTTTAAAAAATTAATTAAATTTCAAATAAATTAAAAAGTTTTAAAAAAATTCAATGTGCATGTTAACGGTCCAACCCCCATTCCTTCTTCTTATCCTTTTTTCTTCTTTGTCATGTTACCTTTTTCTTCTTCTTCTTTTCTTCTTCTTCATCTCATTTCTTCTTCTTCTTTTTCTTCACCCTCAATCCCAACTATCTTGGATTGGGTGTGCGGTTGTCGTTAGATTTAGGGGAGCGATGAGTTTGTTGGCAGCAAAGGAGTGCTGCTACCAGTTGGGATTGAAGGCGTCGTCGGCGTCGGCTTATGGCTGTCAATATTTTATCTTTGATGAATGTGGCTGTCAATATTTTATCCAACAATGACTATACTGCCCTTGTAATTTAAAATAAATATAATTTTATCTTGATTTTGATTGTAAAGCCATTTTTGCCCCTATAATGTTACCATGATATTATGTTGGACTAACAGTGTTAATGAAAATATAATAAAATGAAAGATTTTACAATGATTCAATATTAAAATGATAAATACTAATACTTTCTGTAGTGATTTGATATTATATAATTTCTCCAGTAATTATAAGATAATAATCCTATATACTGAGATTTGATAATAGCATTTATGTTTCTAGGGTTGGCAAAAGTCTGGGTCCTGGCCGGGTTTAGGCCTACCGGGACTGGCCCGGATGGATAAAAGAGCTGCCCGGACCTCGATTACTACCAGGATTTTTCACATGCGAGCCGGGTAAAGCCCGGTACCTCCCGGACACCGGGTTTTGATCCGAGCTTTCTCTGCCCGCATGCTTTACTTATATACTTTTTTTTTTGGCCCAATGCGTCAGTAATAATTGATTGTTCTTCCAAAATAAAAAATAAAAATTGATGATTGTTGTGTTTGTCGTGTGTGTGATGTTTCGGATTTGGATATGCACCAAGGCAACTTGCTTGGCTTCATTGAATTTGAATCACCGTCTTTTCTTGCCCAAAAAAAAAATAACAATACACAAAAGCAAATGAACAGTCAGATCTGAATTAAAAGCAAAAAAAAAAGCCTTGTCTTTTCTTCCCAAAAAAAAAAAAAATACAATACACACAAAAGCAAATCAACAATCAGATCTGAATTAAAAGAAAAAAAAAGCCTTGTAATATTTGTTTCAACATCTCAACTAAACTAATTCAATCCATTTTGCTGAGAAGGTGATGAAACGATGGAAATTGTGGCTGTGCTTTGTGAGAAGTGAGAGCTTCGTGGAGGTGCGACTGGGCTGTCCTTGGTGATGGCTGCTGCTTTGTGAGGAGTGAGAAGTGAAAAGAGCTGAGAGCTGAACTTGGGAGCTTCGTGGAGGACTGAAGGTGCAGCTCAGCGATTGTGCTTGGAGTGTTGGTGGAGAATAGAGAGTTGGAGGAACCGGCAGCAGCTGTGTGTGTTATGTTTAGTTTAGATTTAGGGATTGTGTGCGTTACGATTTGGGGAAAGGAAATGTTTATATTTAAATTTTTTTTTTTAGTTATAAAGAATTCGGGCACTGTCCGGGTTCCAAGTTTTTGGTTTAGTATCCGGACTCATGCCCGGAAACACCCGGGTATTGAAATTCAATACCCTGGACTAGTTCTTTAATGCATGCGGTCCGGGTTTTATCCAGATCGGATTGGCCGGGTCCAGTCCGGACGGGCTATTTTGACACCCCTATATGTTTCCTTCTCTTTTTCCTTGCCCTTTTTTTAATGAACAATACTAGACTTTTAATATCTCCGTATTGAATGTGGATCTTAACATGATCACTTAAAAGATCTTCATATCACTTAAAATTTAATAAAATATAAAATAAAATAATATTGTTGAGACTAAGAAAAAATATTATTTTAATGAAATTATTTATTGATAAATAAATAAATTATTAATTTATTAATAATTGAATATTTAATAATTTAGAAAGAGATTTTTTTTGTTTTAAGACGAATTTTGTTGGTACATGTTCATACTTATCTATAAAAGAGCACAAATCGTGCTTCCTTAAGTCAACAATGTCTCTTCTAATGGCTACTATCCATAATGTTGGCATAATTATACTCATAATATTGATTTTGATGATAACAAACTATGTGTGTCATATATTAAAAATGTTGGAGTGTCCAAAATTGGGTAAATCTTTTTAGCCGTACATTGTTTTTTAAGTTTTGAATTGTGTTTAAGATTCTAGAAAATAACGATGAACTGTTATTAAGATAACGATTAACCGACAGTGTACAGAGAACTGACAATTGCAAATAGAAGATAACGGCGAACCGACATTGGTATAACGACTAACCGACAAAGGTGTCCGTAAAGCTAACATTTGAAGAAGAAAGATAATGGTGAACCAACATCCATATAGCAAGAATCCAAAATTTTGAATTTCTTCATAACGGCTAGTTTCAAAGTCATAACAGTGAACAGACATCCTAGTAATGGTGAACCGTTAGTGTCTAGAAAGTCAATAATGGTTAGTTTTCTCTCCAACTATAAAAAGGCTCAATCAAATTCAAACAACAATAGAATTCACAATTATCATTGAGCTTATTATTGTCTATTCAGTCTCTTGGGCTTAAACTTGTCATTGTTTCATTAAAATCTAACTTTGGGCTTTCATTTGTAAACACATACATTGTGTGAGGGAAATTTCTTTGTAATCCTTATTGTAAAATAAAAGTAGAGTGATTGTAAGTGTGGGAAACAATTGGGTTAAGAGATTTGGGATAATCTCTCGTCATAAAGGTTGATTGACATCTTTCGAAGTCAATTATAAGCATCTTTGAAGCTTTGAAGGCTTGCTTAGTGGAATCCTCAAGCCCGGTGAGCTTGGTGGCGCAGACGTAGGCACAGTTGGCCTAACCACGTAAAAATCTTGTGTTTGCTCTCTCTTCTCTTATCTCTTTAATTTTATTTATTGTTAAAATTATTGTTATTAATTTTATTAAGGCATTGTTGTGTAAATTTATTTGTTTAAATTTTAAAAACCCAATTAACCCCCCCGGTGGGTTGCATAGTTAGTATTTCACATAATAGTATAGAGTGGTGATGGAATTGCCTACTGATCAAGAGCTTACTCAAGGGGTAATGGAGACATCTGTTGATGATAATCATGATCTGGATGACAATTGTGTTCTACTAAATGCAAAAAAGTTCTTTCAAGCAACACTTACCTTTCTACAACATGATAAAAAGTATACCAAATGTAGTGCATGCTCAAATAAATTTAGGTACATATTTTACAAACTATTGAATTTAGATAATTGAAATTGTAAGAAAACAAATCCTTAATGTTATGAATTTTATATTTTATTCATTATTAATTTTTGTATTTAACTAATTATTAATTCATATTTTCAATGGCCCTAAAGGATTAAAAAATTATTTTCTTTATGCACTTAGTGAAATTATTTATTTAATATATTTACCTAAGTTGGGACTGAAGAATTCTATTATTTAATTAAAATTATTAATTTACCAAACATTCATATACTAAGGTTTTACTATAATATGTATTCTGTCTTGTACAACATGGGAACGGCATAGTCACAAAGGCCTCTCACATTTAAATTAGAATGCAAATCGGCATATGGAAATTGAAGAGAAAACATTGGATCATTCAGAAAAAATTAAAAAAAAAACATTTTGATGATTGATTTTACACTCATGAATTCGCACTAAAAAACCATTTTGAACTGGTGTGGAAATTACACTTAAAAAATAAGAGAAATAATAAGAGAAATTTATAAAATTGGCCCAAAAATTTTGGTATTTTTCAAAATTAACCATCCTAACTTTTTCTATTATATCTAGCCAAATATCTAATTTTTACTATCAACAAAAAGCCAAACAAATCACACTCTCAACAAAATATCACCAAAACCCACCACCCACTATGCACCAAATTTATGAAAAAAATATAGATATATAGATAAAATCATCAATTGGAAAACAAGAATTCAAGGTTAGTATTTGTTTGTACACAATGTGTGTTTTTTTATTTTGATTGTTTGAAATTTATGTGGGTTTTTTAAGTAAAAATTAGTTAAGAGACGAACATAGAAAATGTGTGAAAGGCACTTATCACACATAAGCCTGACGAACATTTTGCACCTATCACACATTTTGACTTTTTTTTTAACTATGTAATAATTTTTTTATCTTTTCTTAATTATTCAGGCTTAATTGAGTCGGTTGTTCTTTAAATATGTTTTGATGGATCATAAGAGAAATTGGCAAATTGTCATTTTGAGTATATAAATTATAAAAATAGAGCTTTTTTTTTTATTCAAAAATGTTGTACATTTGATGAATTTCTTGCAACAGTGTATGTGGTTTTGTAAATAAATCCAAATGATTATAGCATCACATTGAAGACAAGGTCAATATGTTCCACCCAATCCGTATGTTCACTACATATGGATGTATTTGATGATGAAATGATAAGGATTGTGTTATATATGAGCTCTAATCCGGTGAACGATGGGTGCATCCTTATTTTTGTTACTAAATCCCCCAAAAGTACTGAGTCAAGAGCCTGTGATACGAAAAACTCAAACTTCGTACAGAGCGAACGTCTCCGTCCCTAATATTAGAAAAGAGATGTTACCAATAGTGAAATCATTATAGCAACATTACTCTCCAATCCACTTCAATAATGATCCCATTGATGAGAACAACATTTCATTGGCGGCTGTTAAAGAAAAGGTGTTACCACTGACGACATTGCTGCAGCAAGTTTACTCTCCTTTCCAATACAATGATAATCCCATTGATGACACGAATAATATACCAACAGATAGTATTAATATTGATAGCCCAATTGATGATGGGGATGTTTCGATGCTCTTATTGATAATGGTGATGATGGCCATTTCGTTAATACTTTCGATGATGGGGACGGTATGCATGATGAAGGTCTAATTAGTTATACGGAAGATTTGCCTCACTTTAAGAATGAGCATGAACCATGCTGAAGTCAGCTTGTTACTCCAAGACACCATTATAAGGGACTAGCACTTAACCCCCTTATAAGTATTGCTCCAGTTTTGCCTTCAGACTTGGTTAAGAATTTATCATGAAGAACTGTAGTGTGTTCTCGGTGCAAGAAATGCAAGTATAATTGAAAAATATGTAAAAATCCCATTGCGTCGAATCCAAATTCATGGTCTACTAATGTTTTGAACTCTTATGTTTATGTATTCCACAACTCATTCAATGAGATGCTTAATTTATATATTGTTATAACAAGTGTTTAAGAAATGTAAAATACTTATTTTTTTTCTTTTCATAGATTTTACAGTTAAACATGACATAAGATGAATTAACGGTATGAATGTATTGCAACACCCTAATATGACATAAATTGGATACATCAATATTCGAATAATTATAATACCCACAACTAATATCCCTATTAAATATGTCAACAACAATATTCTTTCTAAAGTATTGCTCATGGCTACTACTAAAATTAATTTTTAGCTTCAACATTAAATACATCGTAAACATCAACATAATCACTCCACAATCACCACTACTGGGCTCTTGTTATGGCACATCCTTAACTAGTACAACTTTCTAAGATTCCACACTCTACAAGTTCATCGGATATTGTAAAATCCAACATCTTATAGCCATTGAGGAAAGATAAATTTAAGTAGCTTGAATAGATGAGTATACATTTTGTTGTTGTGAACTTTCATCATTGAATCTTCTTGTGACGAAGGTATACTCAGGCTACTATCCAATGATTGTCTTATAAGTTAATTGGAATGAAAATCTACATATGGTAAAAAGTAAAATTATCATCTTTATTATGTTCAAAATCCTTAAATATAAAAGAATTACATTAAATCGCGTAGCAATACACACCATATTCACATCCGCGAACGGTTTTGATTTTGTTTCTTCCTACCCATCAATGTAGATATTAAGCTTGGTGTAGTCTAATGAATGAATATCACAGTTACTATTCTCAAGAATACCTAGCCAATTCCTTAAGAGAGCTGATGGGAGTGAAGAACTTGGTGGTTGAAATCTTGTAAAATAATAACTGAAGGGTAAATAATAAAAGAGATAAAAGGCTTGCAGGATATTTTTCCCCTCCACAACTACATTTTTTTTTCATGGTCCTACTTTTACGTGGTGCTTTATATAAAATAAGTAGTTAGAATTATATTGAAGTTTGGAAAACTTATCTAGGTTTTGAGTTTAGTAAAGATTAAGACTTATGTTATTTTATTATGTCTACATTAGATACATATCATTAAATGTGAGTCCTCGAGCTAGTACACCTTTTTTTTTTCCATTCGATTTATCATTCGGTCATATTTGGTAAAAACTGGACATAATATGTTCAAACTTTATTAACTTGTCATTATATTTTAGGAAATTTACAAAAATAACCCAATTTTTTTCGGTTTTTTCTACCCTATCTAGCAAATTACAACATTTTTGGACTGTATCTTTTTCTCTTTCCCAAATTTAGTGGTTTGGTCTTAATGGTGTGATTATTTTTTCAACAACAATTGACAGTGGTTCGAAAAGAATTTGATGGCAGCTTCATTTTCGGCAAGATGCGGCTCTATTTCCAGCAGTTTGATAGTGGTTTTCCTCTCTTTCATTTTCTTTGGCGATCTTGACATCAAAGTAAGTATTTCTTTTTTTTTTCCTAAGATTGATTAATGATAAATCAATGTATATTTGATGATAGATGAGCATTAGGATTATTATCTATTAAGATTGAAAAATGTATAACGAAATTGGGATTTGAAAAAAATGGCACATTAGGTGCTCAATGAAATGCCTTTTAGATTTTATTTATGTCATTTTTTATAGATTAAGCTGTTGTAGGTTGAGAGCGCCTTGGTACGAAGCCATGTTTAGTGCGAAGCTTACCATGTTGCACCAATTTGTTGAAACAAAGGGGTTTGTGTTTTGAGTTTCTGTGTTTTCGTGCAACAACTGCCCGTCGCACAAAAAAGGTTTATGTGTTTTAGTACGACAGAGCGGCAGGCACTTGTCGTACCAAAACACAGCAATGTATACATGTTTATTTCTATTTTTAATTTAATGAATGTGATTAACTAATAAAATTTAGATTTGACCGCAAATACAATGGCCAAGAAGCCACAGGCAAAGCGTAATCCACCCAGTCCAAGGAAGAAATTAGGCACGATAAAGATACCGACGTCCGAGCATTTCCCTGGGCGTATTACAAATACTTCAAAATTTGGAAATGTGATAGAAGCTATCAAAAGGAAGTTAACAAGAGGACAATTAACATTATTCACGAAAGATATATTCGGCCATTACACAAAGATGGATATCTATATGTTCAGTGGCGTGATCATGTACAACACGCTACTTAGGCAGTAGCGCATCATGAATGTGATAAAGATCAGCTGTGATTTGAATTTGGTGGACAATTAGCATGTTTATCAATCACTAAGTGGTGCTTAGTTACGAGACCTTGCTATGGTGCACACAGCGTACACAGAGAAGCAAACATTATGGCAAACCATAGGTTACATGATTTGTATTTTGATGGTAATCTAAGGGTGAATCTTGAAGATTAGATGAAAACTTTGAGGATCTGAACTTTAATAATATGGACGATATTGATGCACTAAAAATCCGCTATATTACTTTGCGGATAGAGAACTTAATAGAAGAAAAGATCAACGTACATCAAATTTATTATTGCTATATAATGTTGATGATCTTGTGTACTTTAGAAGCCTTCTATGGGGTCGTTCATCCTAGAAAATGGTATATGATAGTTGTGACACTATATTGAACCAAAAATTAAAGGCTTCTGTTCTTAAAGAGGTGAAGTACAACCTTTATGGCTTTTGTCTTGGGGTTTAGGTGCGTTGAGAAGACAAAAAATTATGGTTACTTAGTTTTGTACTTAAAAATTATCAACATCTTTTTTTTTTTTTAACTTTGTATCTTCGCTTGCTATAAGCATAGCTTTTCAAAGTGATTGATGGTTTTCTAATGGAAAAGTTGGCCATCAAAACAAATAAGTAGACTCCTTCCATATTGAAGTGGGAAGATGTTGGTTTTTTTAAAATAAGTTTACTGAGGTGTGCAAGTTTTATAACGATAAGACTCATCTTGTAAGTATTGAATATATATTTAGATTGGCCATGTATTTTTATTAAATAATAGATGATTAGCCTAACAACAAATTTGGGTTTTTTTATGCACAGGGGATTGTTAAACAAACACTCGACCTAAGCAAGTTGGAAAAGGACACGCCATATTGGGATGGTGTGAAGGATTACAGGGAATCAATCCCATATTGGGTCTGTAATGTGAGTACATTATTAACTTAGTTACAATGTTATTATTGAATCTTGAATGCTTGCAAGTTGTTTAATTTGTTTCCATTGTTACTTTGTGCAAATCGCCCCAGTATCAACATGCCACCTTAAAGAGAACAAAGCTTAGCTTCAGTAAAGTAAGATTCCAATACCCAAGCAGCATCGGAAGCTCGTTGATGATGAATATGAAGTAGATGATTAGCTACCAGTTCATGACGAATATGAAGCAGACGACTCACACGAAAGAGAGGTTACATGCTATTTTAACATTTTAATTGTTACAAAAAATGATGTTGGATTTAATCAATTATACATAAAGTTTTTATTTTTGTTTTCTGGTAATAGATGAAATCGAAGTTTTCACTATAAGAAAACAGGCAATAGATGAAAGATAGTTTGTGACAGATTCTAGGAAAAATGACTTATATCATGATAATATGATGGAAATGTGATAGAATTTTCAATCTATCATAGATTAATGACGGTTTTGGGCTAGTAATATTTTTTATTACAAATTTATGATGGTTTTATGATAGAATTATCGTGCATCACGAACTTATGATAGAATCATCATGGAAATTTGATTTATCAAAAATTTGTGATAGAAAAGTGATTTTGACTGTGCTTGAATCAAATTTGATGTATTATTTTATTTTAAAAAACAAAAGGTGCATTTTAATAATTAAAAAAAAAAGAAGACAATAGTAAAATGGTACCGTTTTTTATACTTTTAACATTCTTCTTGTTTTTTCTAAAGTGTTAAACAGTCACATATTTAGAGATCAAATCAAAATCCCTAAATGTTGCTTCTCTAGCTCGTTCTTGCTATTGACATGACTATGTCTGAAACCCTCATTCTTACTGTTCTTCTACCATTCACACACTATCGTTACCGTCATGTTTGATTCATTCTTTTAGTTCAGCTATCACTCTCCTTCCTGTTAAGCCTTCAACCTCCACAATTTTGTTTTATCCCTTAATATTGTCTGTCTCTTTCACTTCCTTTCAAATTTTCCCAATTAAACCCTAATTAACCGATGTCAAGCACATAATTAAGGATGATTGTGTCGATGATGGAATCTAGGGGTGGCAAAAATACCCACTCGGATTGGACCCGGGCAATGTTGCCCGGATAATACCCGAACCGAAGATGAGAGCGTGCCGGTCCTGGACATCACTTGAAAAGCCTAGGTCTAGGTCGAAACCCAGATTTTATAAAAGAAAATTATTATAAAATATATATTATTTTCAATAATTATATTTATTTAATCAATTTATTATATATATTTAAAATTTTAAACATTTAAAGTTCATATTTTCATGTCTAATTTCATTAAAGTAAATTAAAAATTATAAAATAAATTAAGAAATATACATATATAATATTATAAAATATAAAATATAAAATCCAGGCTTAAAAATTTGGATTAAAAAACCCAGCTCGGTGCCGGGCTTTTTAAACCCGGACCTAGATTTTGCCAACTCTAATGGAATCCCTTTGCCTAACTTCAGAAGTAAGATCCTCTTCAAGGCCATCAAGTACTGTAATAGGCATAACAAGGCATCTAAGTTCGACGACCTCACCACTATTGGCATCGATGATGATCTCAAGGCTTGGAATGCCGATTTTTGCCGCTCTCTTTAATCTCATCCTTGTTAGTTGGCCTCTTTTTCTTTTCTTAATTACAAATTGTTTCATTTTAATTTGTGTTCAAGGATCTTGGTTTTGAATCTCGGGTTTTCTTGATTAATTTTGGGATTTTTTTTAATTGACTATTGATTAGTTGATAAAATCAAATATATGATTGTTTTGCCTATATTCTTACCAAACCCGAGCTCATGGACTAACATCCAATAATTTATCCTAATCCGAGTAGGATAAACAAATGCAAGTCCTAATCCTCGTCAAACTCGAATCCTACAAGATAAGGGATTAGCTTTCCTAATTCAACTATACTTCTAACTATTTTCTCTTATATAAAGAGGTCATCACTCAACAATACAGATATAAAATCATAACTAAAGGTATCAAATCATAATCAAAGGTATGCACGAGGAAGCAGGCATATTGGAGGAGGGGGTACAATATCCTCCAAGCATTTTCTCTCTTTTATTTATTATTTTGCTACTTTCGATCTCTGACTTAAGCATCGGAGGGTCTACGCCGGTAACACCCCTGGAGACCCCTAATGAGTTATTGTTTTGCAGGATTCCAACCACCGAGCTCTTTGCTCTCAATAATAGCAATTTCGAGGACATCAAGCTCTCTCCTAGCTCGTTCCCCAAGTAAACGAGCTCTTTCTCTACTGTTTTTGTCGATCCAAATTTTGGTATCAACAGTTGGCGCCGTCTGTGGGGAACAGGCAAAAAGTATGAAAAAATCAACAACGAGAGGCACACAAATAGAATTTCATATTCCTCGGAAAAGCAATAACATCAAAACAACAAAAAAACAAATATCACGGATCAAAGAAGAGAGAGAAAATGGGTCGGGTACAAACCCCAAACACGAATGAAATCAAGCCACCGTTTACGACAGTCGTCACACCACCAGCTTTGATGGTCATCAAAAGAACCCTCAAGAACCGGCGAGCACACCCATACCTTTGCCACTGCCGGAAAGCACCCAGAAACGACCACACAAAGCCGCGAACAGCCGAGGAATCACGGCCTCGAATCGGTGAATCTCTTTGGATTACTGACCTGGCACCACTTGGGTTTTTCTTCTCATGGTATCCCCTTCAAATTCCGATCGTCAACACCTCCGTAAATCCACCGGAGTTGCCGCGAAACAATAACCGAAGCTCACGCAACATGAATCGCGATCTGCAGCAACCACCGCGCGTTGCTGCTCACCGCCACCACCGTTGCACTCCTCGCTGGCTGAAGCTTTGAAACCGACCACTGGCGGTTGATTTTTCAGCCACCAGTAGCCGGCGAGGTAAACCATAACGTTTGCATAATTACATCTTTACCCCTTCATTGCTTAAATTTATGGTTTTACCATGATTGCCTCATCTTTATGCTTAAAGATTTTGCTCCTCCTCGTGCTAATGAGCCTCAATCTCATTTTAATCATTTTTTGCCCTTCTTTAGCTTATTCTATTTAAGGTAACTGCAGCCTCTCCTTAGCCCGACCTTAATTTGGCCTCTCTTTGGCCTATCTTATTTAAGGTAGCTGCGGCCTTTCTTTGGCCCGACCTTAATTTGGCCATTTGATGGCCTATCTTATTTAAGGTAATTGCGGCCCTTCTTTGGCCCGACCTTAATTTGGCCTTTTTATGGCTGATCTTATTTAAGGTAACTATGTCCCTTCTTTGGCCCGACCTTAATGTGGCACTACTATGGCCCAATCTTATTTGAGATAATTGCGGCCCTCATTTGGCCCAACCTTAATGTGGCCCTACTATGGCCTGATCTTATTTAAGGTAACTGCAGCCCTTCTTTAGCCCGACCTTAATGTGGCCCTACTATGGCTCGATCTTATTTAAGGTAACTGTAGCCCTCTTTTGGCCCGACCTTAATGTGGCCCTTCTATGGCCCGACCTTAATTTGGCCCTTCTATGGCTTATCTTATGTAAGGTAACTACGACCCTTCTTTAGCCTGACCTTATTGTGGCTCATCTATGGCCCTGATCTCATTATATTGGCCTCATACTCTAGGCCCGACCTCATTCTATTGGCCCCATCTTCGCCCCGATCTCATTATATTGAGAACTCCTTATATCAGTTTACAGCATTCACTCGTCACCTCATGAATATTATAAACTGGGGGGCTCTTGTTATGCCTATATTATTACCAAACCTGAGCTCATGGACCAACATCAAATAATTTGTCCTAATCCGAGTAGGATAAACAAATGCAAGTCTTAATCCTCGTCAAACTCGAATCCTACAAGATAAGACATTAGTTTTCCTAATTTAACTATGCTTCTAACTATTTTCTCTTATATAAAGAAGTCATCACTCAACAATATAGATAGAAAATCATAATCAAAGGTATGCACGAGAAAGTAGTCATATCAGAGGAGGGGGTACAATATCCTCCAAGCCTTTTCTCCTACTCTCTCTTCTCTCTCTTATTTGTTATTGTGCTACTCTTAATCTCTGACTTAAATATCGGAGGGTCTACACCAGTAACACCCCCGGCGACCCCTGATGAGTTATTGTTTTGCAGGATTCCGACCACCAAGCTCTTTGCTCTCAACAATAGCAATTCCGAGGACATCAAGCTCTCTCCTAGCTCATTCCCCAAGTAAACGAACTCTTTCTCTACTCTTTTTTGTCGATCCAAATTTTGGTATCAACAATGATTTTTTTTTTAAAGATTATTAATGGGATGTCTGTATTCCATGTTAAAACCAAAAGTTGATTTTTTGGTCAAATGTGGAATGAGAATTTTTTTGTAATGATTTTGCACCTCGGTAATTACTTTATTTGAAAGCAAATTCACATGTTAACTTTTTTTTTTTTTAATAAATTTGTTCTGTGTGAGCAGTAGCTCCATAGCCAAAAAAGAATGGCCAATGTTCATGATTTTCAAGATATGGAAAGGCATAATAATAGAGATGATTTTTGTCTTGTAATTCAAGGGAAGGTAAGTTCATCTAACACAGTGGCTGTTTGATTTACTTGTTTTTTTATTCGATATCATGGATTTGTCTATTTGTTTTCTCTTTACTGCATAGCCTAAAGAATATCTTTTTTTTTAATCTAATATTTATTAGCTTTATCTAAGAATCATTTTGGTTCAATATTTAGAGATAAAGATCTAGAAGTAAATTTTTTAGGACCCAAATAAGGTGAGAATAGGAGATAGACATGCTATTGAAACAGTGTAAAGTTTATATGATTCATTTAATTTTTTTTCCCATTCCCGGGGTATTGTTAGTAGAAGTTTATTGTAGTATGTATAGTTTGGTGGGAGAATTAGAAAATGTTAACATGTCGTTGAAAGTATGTACAATTCTTAATATTTGTGAATTTTCATTTGCTAAATTAAAACTTATTCAAAGGCAAGATTTTCTCCTAGCAAGAATTCTTAATTACAAGTTCACTTATTAATCTTGTTCTTTATTGCTTAAACTTTTGTTTTAGAGAACTTGTTTGCTGTGAATTGCCTTGGTCTATTTGGCTTAAAGAATTTTAAGTCTACAAAGCTTGTGAGTCTTATATCTTTCATAGATTTTTTTTTCTCAAATTTGCTTGAACTGGAAAGAACTAGACTGTTTTGTGTATGTTTGAGTTTAGTTGATGCTAATTTTCCAGTAGGCAGCTCGTTAGTTCTGAAACTGAAATGCTGAAGGGGTATTAGTAAATATTGGTGAGAATTTAGAATCTGATGTTGTGTGGTTTTCTTATATATGATGTTTGATCAAAGTGGTGTAAATGATCTTGCTACACATTTGGTCCACCAATTATGAAGCGTTTCACTTTACATAAGGTAGTGCCATTAATGATTTTGTTCAAGGCGGCCGAATTTGATTACTTTAGAAATTCATAATTAGGTATTTGAATAAATGTTTAGATATCTGTCTTTTGCTTGAACTCTATGAGTTTTTATTTGATGTTTTATTATATTTTTCCTAATGTTTTTATGGGTTTCATTAAGTTATAATCTTTCTAATCCTTTATTTCCTTCTATTTTAGAACTAGTTTTGAGATGGATACCCTATTGCAATTGACAGAATTTGAGTGTTGTTATAGATACTTTATTTGTGAAAATAGTTTTCTAATTTTTATGCGTTGGCTTGCAGTAAAATTGCTAATGTTAAAATATAGCAGAGACAAAGTTCTCAAGAAAATGTGAATTGTTGATTACATTTATTGGCATTATAGTAAAGATGAGATGAACTTTTTTCTCCTCTAAAATTAGGCAGTCGAATTGTAAATTTTGCTTTCTTTAGCTTCTATGTTCTCTTTTCTTTGAAGGTACGATAGATTTTTTCATTTGGATATAGTTCAGCTTATAAAAAATTGGCTATATGCAATTATTAGACTGTAAACTATTATTAAGGTGTGCATGCTTGTTCATGGTTACACTGGTTATTGCTCTAGTCCTTTTCTTGCACAGGATTATGACGCAGAGTTACGGGACTAGTTTCTTTAGGCCAACAATTGAGAACATGGTGAAAGAATGGAGAGGCTATTTAATTAGGATATTTTGTGAAATTTTGGATTGTTGTAGTTTGAATACTTTAATGATATGGATTGTATGGTTAAATGGATATCTGGGTTTTATTAATTGGATTTTTTTAATTTTTATATCATATTTTTATTTATTTTATATTTATAAATTTATTCTAAAAACAAATTTGCAGAATTTGAGAATAATAATAATAATATCAATTCAATACAAATAATAATAACAATATAATTCAAAATAATAATGCTTTTAAATAATTTCAATATCAAAATAATACCAATCTCCCGCCAAAAAAATTTAAAAAAAAGCCAAAAATTTAAATAATTTTAATTTCCCACTAAAATGTTGTGACACACATATGACTATTAAATTCTATCATAAATTCATGACAGGAAATATTCTGTCATAAATTAATGACAGTGACATAGACGACGGATAGATTTCTATCATGCATCCCTTTTTATTACAGTTATTTTCTGTCATCTATTGTCTGTTTTCTTGTGTTGTAGGCTTACAGCCCTTTCCGAAAGTAAATCTTAATTTTTGTTGGGTCAAATTTTTTATATCAACAAAATACAATGTTTATCTTCCAAATAACATATCACTAGAGCTAGCAAAATTTGACACGATCTAATTACCCGATACATACACGACACAAATACATGAATATGGGTCATTAAATTTGACACAATTATTAAATGAGCTAAGTCCGAGTCGACACAATTTTTTTTTATATCGAGTTAGAGTTAAAATTCTTAACCCATTTGCCTGATTAAAATTTTATATATATATATGATAAAAGCATCACTCTGTCTGTTTGATGCCCTTCTTCCTAGCAAGATCAGATCAAAAATAGCCTTTGGATAGGAAAGCACAGTTAGACTAGTGTCACGCCCAAAGCACTAAAAGTACTGCTTATTCCTCCAAAACAGCAAAAGAGACAAGACCTCTTATGCCAAAAAAGTAAGAAAGTAAAGAAAATTGCTAAAAGTATAATGACATTACACTATTAAAGCATGCAGTGTAATAGTTTTCATGGTCATTATACTATTAAACTGCATAGTTCAGTAGCTTTCTCGGACTTTAACAAAATCCAGGATCCTGAATTTGAATATATATATATATCAGTGTGTAAATATTTGATGTAAATTCTGATAAATATATAGATATTAAGTGGGTTATTGATTAGTGTTAAAAATTGTATATTTACTAATGGATAAAAATGTTATTTTGTGCTTATATTATAATTTGAATTCTTAGTTATGTAATATATTGTGAAATTCTAATTATGTTTTTAAAAAATTTTATTTTGTGTATTTTTGTGTATTTATTAGGTAAAAATAATAATTTCACACAGCTCAAGGCTCCAAATAGATTAATGGTTGGATTCTGGAGGTCCGAAAAGTTAGATCATTGTCGAAAAGGATCTACGATTTTTGTTGAAAATATTATAAGTTTACCATGTTAAGTTTTTACCATGTTAAGTGTGGTAATTATAAAATTATAAGTTTTTACCATGTTAGGTGTCGTAATTGTGAGTAGATATACTTGAGAGGATTGGATTAGGATTGTGTTTGGATAATGGGACAATTATGTTTGGTTAGAAGAATAAATGTAAGGCCATGATTTAATTGACTTTGTTTAGTGTGTGATGTGAATTAATTATGAACTAGTATAAATTGAGAGGGGGGAAACACATCTCTCTACACCTTTCTTCTCTTCTTTTTCCCCAAATACTTTTTCATCTCATCTCTTTTTGTAATATTTAGTAAATTAATTTCAATTTTAGTTGTTTTTATTTTTAATTATGTTTAATTTAATTTCAAATATTGTTTTTATTTCAATTATGTCTAACTAAATAATAATAGTTAAGGTAAAACTCTTAATAGAAAAATATGATTTAATCAAATTCTATTTTTAATTATATAAATTAAATTATTTTTTAATTAATATTATCCATATTTTATTTTTTGAAATTTTGATTTTTTGTAGACAAACAAGTGTGTTTGGCACATTAAATTCTTAATATCCTAATATAAAGTAAGGTAAAATGGTATTTTGACTTATTATAGACAAGTTAAATTTTGGCACACAAAGTACTTAATTCACAATAAAATTAATGGGAAAATAATAATAATTTATACAATTAATATTTTGGGTAATAAAGAAATATGATAAAAAGAATTTATTAAATTATATTTACTACTAAGAGTGGATCTATAACCTTAATTAAATTAATTCCATAGTTTCACTTAAATTAAATTTCATATATATTTTTATTTTATTTTATTTTCTTAGATAAATTATAATAAACAAATTAAATCATTTCCCTGTGGATTTATCCCGAACTCACCGAGTTATATTATAACTAAACACTCTTATACTTACGAGTTATAAAATACTTTTGAGTCGTGTTAGTTATTGAGTAACTGTTTATTTTTTGTGTCAGGTTGGTCGGCCTAAATTTAACACGACACAAAGTTGACACAACACGAACACGATCCAGTGACCCATTTTACAAGCTCTACATGGCACCAATCAATGATTGTCATATATTAGTCAATAATTGACATTTTAGCTTATCATTAATGCAATAATTTTGTAGTGATAGGAATCAAATTATGATCATGTACAAATCTATAATGATCCTAGAGATCAGGATTAGCATTAGATGAAGATCTTCCAGATATGATCGAATCATGACTATCGTGGCTAGGGATGGCAATGGGAAGGGATGGAACGGGATTTGCCAATCTTAGTCTTGTCCTGTATATGCAAGTGGGATAAAAAAAAGGTCCCATTCCCATCTCTTTATTTTTTCTTTTTTGGGACAAAAATTTATCCCAGTCCCGTCCCGTTAAATATGTCATCCCTTCCCATTATCCCGAATTATCCCGAATGTAAATAAATAAATTTTGACATTTTTTTCTTTAAAGATTATCGTAATTCAATATAAAAAAAATCTTGAATAAATACAAAGTAGAATAATCAAACAATAGTTTTATTTTGATTATATATATGTTCAAATACAATTCTATTCTAACATTTTTTAATTGCCTGTTTGCTTCGATTGCACATTAATATTAAGAATTACGCTTCAGAAGCTATATATTTTGACACTAACCAATTTCAACTATGTTAAAATATGCAATAATTCAACAATAATAATAAACCAAACCAACAACAAATGAAAAATTAAAAGTTCAAAGTTTCAACACTAAATAAAATAATTAAGAATTTAGGGTACTTTTAAAATTATAATATTAACGGGATATAAAGAACTAGACGAGATTTTATAATTGGTCCTTCTCCCATCCCATAAATAAAGTAGGACTTATTTTTTGTCCCAATCCCATCCCACTTTAATTTGGGATGTAAAAATATGTCTCAATCCTATCCCAAACGGGACGAGATCCCGCAGAATCTCATCCCAGCAGGAAAAATTTTCATCTCTAATCCTAGCATTCATACATGGCAAGAATCATAGCCATTATAAAATGTAAAGCTGGTAAGAGTAATGAGTAGTGACCATTATGGAATGAAAAATATGAATAACCCAAATTATTGTATTTGAGTATTTTCCATTCCGATCATTCAATATCTTTGTATATATTTGGCATTTGATCACTATTGAATAATGAGAGTGAACGTTTATTTTATTTCTCTCTAAATTTGTCATGTGATATCAAAGTGGGGTTTGGGAGTCTAATAGAAGCCAGCAGTGTTGTTACATCTACTGCATAGATGATGGTTTTGCAAGAGAATGGTGGATTGAAATGTAATTAATGTAAGAGTGCGTCTCTTTAAAAGAAAAATGGTGAACTAGGTTTTCTCACCCTCTCCAAGTACTGAGTCTTAGATCTTAGAGAATGCTTTGGCCGGAGGTTTATGACTTTTTTTTTTTTTTTTTTTTGGTTTGTGATAAGGCCGGGTTTATGCTTTAAAAAGGGGAAAAAAGGAAAAAAAAAATTTGGGTTTCATTTGAAGCAAATTAGAAGGGAAAAAAATTAGCAATCACTTCCAACAAATAAAGATGGATTTGTTAATCAATTTTTTTTTTTTTGATATCGGTAACAAAAATTTATAAAAAAAATGAGTGACTCTCTTAATTGTTATAAATCAGTTCAAATTTAGTGATTGTCTTAATTATTATAAATCAATTCAACTATTGATTGTTGTATTATTTTTTTCAGTCTGCAAATTAAATTGTCCATAGGCTGCCCTCATTTTTAAGTAATTTTATTTGTTTGGCCAATGTGTTTTTGAAAAAGGTAAGAATTAAAAAAAATGATTTGAATTTTCTACCCCTCTACCTCAAATAAAAAAAAATATTGAATAAATTGAGTTTTTGCACGCTAATGAATCAATATGAGTGAAATTTATTTATCCATACTATTCTTTAAAATCTTTAGTAGGTTCTTCATTTCGAATAGACATATTATTGATTAGAAAGGGCATCTCTTAAATGGATAGGTGTTTGCTTTAGGAATTCTTTTTTTGAAAGGGTTTCTTTTGGAATTTGGAATGTGAAATTTTGTAAGCGCTTGTATGGGAAGAGGAAGATAGAAAAAGTGTCAGAGAGAGGGATTAGGTCGGTTAAGGGAGGAAAGCGACCGACAGGTCCGCCACCATATCATATCAATACTTTGTAATGCATCTCTCTAGATTTATTTTGATCTTTTTTTTTTTTCTGGTGAGGTCAAAATCATCTAATGTTAATGGGATTTGAAGGATCAGAAAAGCCCATACCATGCATGCATGAAGGAAAATGCGAGCATGCGACAATATAGAGAGAGTAAACATCATGACTTTAAGTCTTTGCTTGTCAGCTTGGCTATTTGATTATAATGAATAAACCTTCCTTTGATTTTATATATATATATAGTTTTTTTTAGTGAGAATATTTTTATTTTAATAAAATGAGGTTATCAGTAAAATATAAAAAATATAATTTTAATACATTGAATATTATATTTTGTTATTTATTAGTATATTAAAATTTTTTTATTTTATTTTAATGATATTCTCACTTTAACAAAGTAAAAATATCCTCAATAAAATATATATATATATATATCTTTCTAGAAATTATTGATTATGGTGGTTAGAGTCAAACTAAAACTGTTTAAAAGTCATTCAACCATATTAGATTTGCTTTAATTAATCAAAAAAATATTATTTTGATGTGTTAGAAATGTTCTAGCTGGCTTCGAATCCCGAATTGTAGCTTACGTCTGCGTTGGGTTCGTGCAGCTTTTGTACAGTGCTCTTGCAATCTTGCTGCATTTACTCTAGCTTTAAGGGATACAAAGATAAAAGAAAGAAAAATGATAACGAAACTGAAGGAAGACAGAAGTAAAAATAGAATGAACTACAACATCATATGTTAAATGATTATTTTATCTTTTTCTTCTTACACCTTATGATGTTCTAATTATTTCTATTTTCCTTCTGTTTAATTTTTCTATTTATATAGCAAAGCTCTAAAATAAAATAAAATAAAGACTTTATTAACATAGAAAGTTATAAAATTATATAAGTTAGAACTGAGACCCATTATTTTTGTTAAGAAAGAAAAATGAGACGTATGATTAATTCTCTCAACACAGGCGCCTAGATTAATATATAGTTTATATGAGCCATAAAGAATTCAACTTACATATTGATAAACTTATAAGAATAAGAAAGCTAGCTACTAATAACGTATTAAGGCATTGGAGGAGCTAAAAAGTAAGACAATTAAGTTATTGCCTGAGCTAAAAGTAAGGCAATGTGCTTGGTGTTGGAAGATTGAGACCTTCAAAGGGATAATGGAAATTCTTTCTCCAGAATTCAGATGGAAATTTTAGAAACAAAAGTGAATTGCTTGCATGGGTCAATGGCCAATGCAGCTTAAGGGAATATATTCCGTTATGTCCAACTAAATTATGCACTGGATAAGTGAAAGAAAATTCTCTGATTTCAAGTGAAAGAGAATTCTAGATAGAAAAAAAATGAAAAGTTAAGGATATTGAAACAATTATGTGGTGATCCGAACCTCATCTTTAATCTTTGATATAGGCTATAAATAGACAGTGGAAAACATAGAAATGGCATTGCAGTGGTGCATGAATACATGTTAACAGGTCTAACATGAAGAAAAGAGTGCTAGTTTGGTATCCAAGGATGACTTGCGTGCGTGATCTGTCCTAAGTGGTTTAAAAAAATGTTGAATATTTATAAAACCCTTGTGTGGGTGCCAGGCAGTCTCCTTTGGCTAATTTGATAGACTTTTTTCTTTCATGCTAGCCCTTCTTTCCTTCAACAAGTCATAAACAATTGGATAAGCAATGCTGCTTAATTAGAAGAGTATTATGTTGTAAGATTAATCAAGATGGGAGGTCTTACATGAAGATAAGAGTATTGTTTGGTAGCCAAGGATGACTTGCCTGCAGCTTGCAATATTATTACATGTTATGAATTAAAGCAGGTGCTAGAAGCCTTTTTGTTTGGTCGCCAGGCAGTCTCCTTTGCTAAGCTAACAGCCTCTTGTCTCTCATGCTAGGCCTTCACTTCTTCTTCAAGTATTAATTGTCCGGGCTCTTGGGAGTTTACATATAACAAGCCTGGTTTACAAATACCTTCACGCCTCCAATTTCTGGCCGCCCCACCGTTAAACATCACTTGAACCATTATAGGCTGTTTCTTTTTTTTTTAATTATTACATCAATTTTTTTAAAAATTCATTTTAGCCTAAGTAGGGTTCAAGTGATTGATTAATTACAAGCTAAGGGAGACATAATGAGCTTACATAATTAGTAACATAAAAGCAACGTTATCACATTATGATGCTAAAGATTTTTCATAGTGATAACCAAAATCTTTGTCATTATGTTATGGTATGTAAATATGGTGAGTATCACGGTCATTATAGTATTTAAATATGAAAGAAATCCCCAAATAGTTTATTGCTTATGTCTTTTATTTCTTGTATAAATTGGCCTTTTGAGCCACAGTAAATAATAACTAACAAAAGTGAATTTACGTTTTCTATATTGTTATAAAGTTTATCATATTGTCATAAAGTTCTTTCTTTGCCGAAATCATGACCACTATTCATACGGTTTCTCAAGCTATCAGCTGCGGTTGGAATTACATATGGTTGGAAATTGACTCTGCAGCTGCCATTTATTTTTTATTTTTTATTTTTTTGAGAAGCATTTCTTTTTTACTTAACTCTTCTTTTAAGCCTCCTTGTTGCACTAAGAATGAATGGTTAAATTGTCGATCTACAATCTACAAAATGTTCTTTCATATTCTCATATATATCTACCGCGAAGGCAATCAAGTATTACATTTATTGGCCAATTTGGATTTGCATTGTCCTAATTTCACTTTGAGAAGCCTCCCTATCAATTACAGAACCGTTTATTGAAGGATAAATGAGGTTTTCCAAATTATGATCCTCCTAATTGTCTTCTAGCATAATGAGGTTTTCCAAATTATGATTCTCCTAATTGTTTTCTAGCATTTATTTTTATTGTGCTCATTTTCTTTTATTAATAAATCTCGCTTAGCGAAGAACTTTAAGTTTTTAAATATATATATTATATATCATTAGAAGTTTATAAATTTAACTCATACTCAAAAGTTAGCTTTAAATTTGAGGATTGTCTTGAGTTCATATAACATAGCTGCCAAATTCACCCCAGGTCATATGCACCACAATCTATTGCATGCCTAGTCCATACCACGTGGAAAGGTAGTATGAGTGCTTTGGTGCATAACGTGGAAAGGCAGTATGAGTCCTTTGGTGCATAAGTATAGCTATGATTCCATATATAGAAGCCCACGGAGGACTCTAATTCAAAATCTATCTTAATAGTTGATGATTACCTTAAGATCTTTTTTTCTTTGAGTAACCTCGACAGGGCAAGTAATTTATTAAATCAAAACTAAGACAAATAATCAGGGGGCATATTGAGTCTTATCTTTTAAGATAGCTAAAAAATCGATACAACAAAGTTAAAGAAAATAATAAAATTAAAAACTATGAAGACAATTAACAAACGCGATGATAAGGGATCCATTAATATCATTAGACAACAAACGAAAAAGCTCTAGAGTGGGTTGATCCAGCCAAATGAACTCAGAAACTATATACGTATATAGCTTAAACATTCATTCTCAACTAATATAAGATTTTTCCCTTTTGACACTTATCAATTAATCATAAAAAAATAATAATAATAATAATTCAATGAATTATCTACAACGCACCAAGAGTAGCCAAAACTCTCTTATTCATTTGTAATGATGGAATTAATAACCTTATAAGGAAAAATCTTAGATGCTCCTAATATATGCTGTTTAAGTTCGTTCATCGAATCTTACCACACATGTATTTATAAGATTATTCTTATATGATTTAGTTGACAAAGACGCTTGATACACGAGAGTACTTAACACTTTCTTCATAATTGGACCAATGCTGTTGGATAAAAGAAGTCTCAAAGAACTGATGTTGTCATTGGAATCATGTGCCCAAGAATAAGAGGATATAAAAAAGGGGTAGGAGGGGAATTGGTCAATGATTATGTGAGCAAATTAAAGCTATATCTCATTTCGAAGACATCCATTTCTTGATGATCATGTTCTCGATTTTATGTGAGGTCAAAATCATCGAATGTCAAAGGGCTTAATTTGGAGGTTGAGAGAATTTAATAGAAATGAAAAAGAGGACAGAGAAGCCCATTCACGAAGTTAATTGAGAAAATCTCTCCTCTTGAAAGATTCGAGAGAAGAATTTAAGCACGTACTTTATGCATGACAATCATACATAGCCTAAAAAAATGATATGATATTCAATATTATTAGTCAATAATACGTAAAACCTTGACTATGATATTATGTTAGATAAATCATTTAACCTAAAAACTGAAGTTATTACCTAACATTACCGTCGAAGACAAGATTTGACAATATGCACCAAATTGAGGAAATCCAAAGTCCAAACTGCCTAAATGCATGCACATGCTGGCATCAAGGTGAAACCTGGCCAAGAAGGCAAGCAAGATATAGAGTGATATATCATCTTATTTCGTACAGATGTTGACATCATTTGGAAGAGCAGAGCTAACTATTATGGTCAAAACGCAAGTTGCATAGCATGTGTGCCTCGTAAGCATGCAGTTCCTTCTTAGCTAAAAAAACGAAACCTTTTAGGGCTTTTAAATTTTAATTTCCTTCTATCAGCCGAAATTTTGGAGAATTGCTTGGGGTGGGGCCACAGCAACTAATTCGGAGAATAAATCCCGTTATTTACGTCAAGCTAATAATGGAATAATTAACTTGGTAAATCATAAATGGGTAAAAGTCTGTCAAAGAATAAAAGCCAAGAAAGCTCATCACGCTGACCGTGAAGCCAATTTCATGATAAGATCACGATATCTAAATTATAATGTGGCAATCCGAATATAATCTTTATTCTTTTGATTGGTTATAATTAGAAACTTGAAACCTTAGTATTGGCATCCCAGAAGGGAGGCCTAACATGAAAATAAGAGTCTTGTTTAGCAGCCAAGGATGACTTGCCTATTCTCTTGCAAGTGGTTTCAAAATATTAAAACCCTTGCTGGGGGTGTTAGGCAGTCATCTTGGCTAACTTGACAGACTCTTTTCTCTCATGCTAGGCCTTCTCTTCTTCACTCCAACTAATTAAGATCTCGAAACTATATATATAAGCAATTAATTGCATTGTGTGCTTGGAGAGGATGCGTGTTTTGCATCGTATTGAAGCATGAATAATTAATCTAGTAAGGAAGAGGGGCCTTACATGAAGAGAGGAGTAATGTTTGTTAGCCAAGGATGACTTGCCTGCGCCTTGCAAGAGGGGTTTCGAGTAGCAAGAAAGCTTTGTTGTTTGGCTGACAGGCAGTCTCCTTGGCTAAGCTGACAGCCTCTTCTCTTTCATGCTAGGCCTTCTCTTCTTGCCCCAAACAGAGCTTAATGTCTTGTGAACCGCTACAAGCTCCAGGATTGATCAGGTATAGTTTTCAAGCTGGGGAAAATATACTCTAGGAAACTAATATACTGTAATTAGAATTTATTACGTTTAATTACTATATACATAGATGAAGAAATTATGATAATGAATGACAGAAAGGAAAGCAAAAATCAATCTACTGAATTATTGGTTATCATTAATAAACCTTAGGGTGGGGTTACTTGTATTTTGAAAATTATTTTGAACACTTTATTATTTGGTACATTTAATTATTAAATTTAAAAAAATTAAATTTTATTTTATACACTCTTTATGATGCCAAAAATACCGTAACTTAGATCATATAAATTAATTTAGTTAAGGGACCAACGAAACTACTAAGCCTGGCCTAAAATAAATTAAATAATTAGCAACACCTACAACAAATCAAAGTTGTAAACAAAATCTTTAATACAATAACAGTCAAAAAAAGTCAAAAAAAGTGGCCGTCTCACAAAAGAAGAAGAGGAAGACGCGAGAAGATGGTGCCACTGGATGCAGCTTCGGGCTTCAATTTTAGCTTCCTCTCTTTCTTCCGATTTTTTTTTTAATAAAAAAAATATATTTTGTAATCAAAATATTTTAAAATCTAGATTTGCTCATTGTTCAACTAAGTTTTGTTTAAGATGTTAGAAATAAAACTTTTTTAGGGTTTAAAGTAAAAGAATTATAAGAGCCAATTTAATAATGTTATAACTTTTAAAATAATTGTTATTAGATGTGCTGTATAAATAATCAGCTGTAAAAAAAATCAGTTAAATATTTAATAAAACTATTTTTAAAAGTGGTGTGAATTTTACAAGAAATCGTATGTATTTGATAAATCTTACTGTTAAGTTATTGTAAAAATATAAATGACTGAATTAGACATAATATTAGATAAAATTTATTTATACATATATAAGCATGTATAACAAAAATTCTTTTATTGTGTATCTATAATAATTGGTAATTAAACTAAATATTTTATATAATTAATTTTATTTTTTATTTTTTTATTTCAATATAATTGATAGTAATAATAATCTCGTTAAAGTTAATGATTTTATGCACTAATTAATAATGATAATTTTATATTTTTGTAATATATATGACGATATATATGAAATTGTATTAAATATAAAACTAATTCTCAAAATCATATTTTGAAAAGTTACTCCTTCCTTGCATTTCAAAATCTGCTGTATGATTAATTGATTTTGCCAAAAAGTGATTTCTAAAAAAAAATCAAGTAATAATAGATATCCTAAATTTTTTATCCCAAATGATGTGGCATTTATTAATTGATTGATAATTCTTTACAAAATCTAAGTAAATTAATTGTATTATTTCACCAACCAATTAATAATTGTCACATTATTTGGGATAATTATTTGAGATAAAAAAAATTTAAAATATATAGCACTATTCAAAAATATTACCAAACACTATTTAACTTTCAAAATCATTTTTAAACCTCCCAAAGTAATCCCAAAATGGACCCTAAGTAGAATAATGAATGTTCAGAATAATTATATTATATTAGCTCACAATATATAGTCCTAGATAGTAATTCACGTTATGAGTGTTTTTCTAATAAATTATTTTATTAAAATAAAAGTATTTAGAGTAGATTTTGGTGTGCAAATAATCACACCCTAAATCTTATCATCAAGATAACGATGTTGAGGAATTACTGAAAATCAAATGCATAACGTGTGCTTTTATATTAATTCTTAATTACATCTAAGTGGTGAAAGTGAGAAACATTCGCCCAAGAATTAAAAATGTTATTTTTTACAGGTCAAGGATGCAAATATGTTAAAAAGCATGATTCACGAACTTTTTGATATGGCAATTGTAGATATTAGCATGATCGTTGTAAGGGCAACAACAAAAGTCCTTTTTTGATAAGAGAAAACGAGCCTAGCACAACACTACTGCTTTACAACACGAGGGAAAACAGTCCCTAATCTGTCATTATGCAACCAAACATCGACTCCAGGAGGAGGGACTGAGAAAACATGGAGCCTAAGGGGTAAAGATAAAGCATAATTCGTCAGAAAATCAGCCACCAAATTCACTTCACCAAAGATATGATGCACATAAACCTGCCAGCTTCAAGATAGGAGATCCAAGATGCCAATAATAAGAGGAAGGGAAGCATTAGTAACATAATGTCGTCTCTGCAAGAGTTAACACACAAACTATCAACCTCAACATGCAAAAATCCTTTAATTGGCTAATTGCTAATTTTTTTCACTTTGAAGCAGCTACCATATACATTACACAATGGAAAAACACAAGAAGGGTTGAGATCTTGTGAGTATGTAATTATTTTTATCAATGGAAATTTTTGTCAATCTTATTTAAATTTTTGTCAATTATGAGGGACTATATTTACGGATGATAAAGAAATTTTGTTGGAAGATTATAAATGCACTAATTAAAATAATATTAAAAAACATCGATGAGAAGGGGGGGCAAAATAGTCTAACTCTAACCTCATCACAACAAATTAACTACAAATACCATCAAAACATCAACAAATAGCATTGTGAACATACAGGACGCTCAGATCGACGCTGCTCAGAGCTGATCAAAAAATCGAGATATCAAGAACATTCCCTTCAAAAACCCAAAGTTTGGAAATTGAACGGCAAAGCTCAACACAACAAACAAACTTCAAACTCAACCTTCGCTAAGGGTAGGTGCGGGCTTCCAGTTCAGTTCCTCCAAATTTAAACCAAATCTTAGAACCGAACCGAACCGAACTAAATTGAACCGAAGAACTGAACAGAATTGAATTATTTTCTTTGACAGTTTCATCCTGATCTTGTTAGCAGTTTATATTTCCAAAAAAAAAAAACACAACTCACATAATTTAAAAGTCCACCACAAATTATAAATCCACAATTAAAAAATAAATAAATACCACAATATCACAAAATAAAAGCAACTCCAAAGTTTCATTGCCAGCCTCATTTGCTAAAACTCCACAACAATGCACAAAGACCGAGTAAATCCATCACCCATTACCAACATCAAAGTAAGCCAAGCAGTCAAGCACCAATAATTAAACTAAATAAAATAAACTTAAATTTAAATAAATCAATTAATTATGGAAAAAAATCTAAAGAAATAGCTCAAGGAACAAGACTACATACAACTTCTAGTTCTACTTCCTGTTTCTTTGAAGAAGTAAGTCATTCAACTAATTTTTCTAAGGCTTCAAATTCAATCATCCATCACTGTTTGCAAACTTGTCTAGGCTCAGCGCCGGTCATCTAGACAACAATATGTCAACATATAAATCAACACTAATCAACTAGAATCTATGGATTTGCTGTCAATTTGACAAGAATCGAACCCATATTCTTTACCTGTCATTTTTGCCAGGCCATAGTTCAAATTGTTCAATCACATGCAAAGGAAACATGTGCCCTTCATACCAAATTTTCTGCCAAAAAAGTTTCATTTGCCCAATTTACTCTGCCATGTACATGATAAAATCATATCATTAAACTCATAAACTTCACTATGGAGGGCAATTCTAGTATTAAGTTTTGAACATTAAATCATAAACTTATTACCTTAAGGTAGCCAAAAACACTGGCACCTGCCATTGACTCTCACATAGCTGCAGTTTCTAGATCAGTTTCACCGTGTTCCTTGACACACTATTGGAAGACAACATAAAGTTATAATGTGATGATAATTCAATAAAACAAAAACAAAACACAACTTCAATCTACAGGAAAGAAATCAATCCCATTGCCTAAGGTAATAACAGCAGCATAAATTCACCAACAGCTGCAAAAATTAAAATATCGTTTTTACAATTTTTTTTTTCCAAATACATTAACAGCTCAGCTGATAATGGATAAAAAAATACAGTCAGCACAACTTAAAAGAATCTGCTACAAAAATTAAACCCCAATCTATTAATCCAAAATAAAAAAATTAATTAAGGAAATACATTTAAGGACCAATAAATAAATAAATAAAAACACAGTCAACACTACTAAAAAAAAAATTCTACAAAAATTAGATTTAAACCCTAATCTATTAATCCAAACTCAAACCCAAAAAAAAATATACAAAGAAAAACATAGTCAACACAACTCACCATCTCCGGAGCGACAATAAAGGCTGAGCGAGGCTGCGATGGCAACTGCTGGGGATGGGTTGAGGCGACGGTTTGAGGTGATGAGTTGACTGAATCTCCATCACTGCTGCGAACTAGATAAGTCAGACGATTGCCGGTGAGAGAGACGTGATGAATACTAAAATTTGTAGGGCTAGAAACTTACTTATTTATATTTTTTGAATTTCCAATTTTTTTTATTTTAAATGAAAGAACCGAAAGGTTTGTTCATTCGGCTCAGCTCAAAGTACCGAATCCAATGCCCCATCTTAGCCGAGCCGAGAGGGGGTGATAATTTATGTCAGGATTCATTTATTTCATTCGATTTGATGTGAATTAAATGAGTTTATATTTGAAAAAATTGATTCGTTTAATAAATAGGTAAATTTAATTCAATTTAATTCGTTAATTAAATTAATTGAATTCGGGTTTATTCGTTTAAGATTCGTTTATTCGTTTAAGATTCGTTTAATAAATTGGTCATAAACGAATCGAATACAATCAATTGGTTTAAATTCGTTTAATTAAATTACTCATTTATCCTTATATGTGTATAAAAAAATTTAAAGTTTGAAGGCTAATATAGTAATTACAAATGATAATAAGAAAAAATATATAAATTAAAAGTCGTTTATTATTCGTTATAGGAAATATGAATAGTAAACGAATCCAAATTTGATTCGATTATTTTATTAATTCTACTAAATAAATTAACTAAATTGAATCGAATATTCGTTTAATAACGAATCGAATCCTAATCCAAATCATCAGAATTTTGACCTAATTCATTTACGATTTGATTGGTTTATTCGTTTTGCAGTCCCTAGCCAAGAGTTACTACGAATGTTTTCAAAATCTGTTATTCTCTTAAATGGCAATCAAATGAGAAACATTAAGGCTACATAATGTAGCTAAGGGTTCTTTGAAATTGCTTTTGAGAGACTCAAAAATAATTTTGAATAATTTTGGTGTTTGACAAAGTCTTTTAAAAATTATAGTATTGAACAATAGATTTTGAAAAGTAGGGAAGAAGCAACCTTTCAAAATCTGATTCTTAGAATCAGTTTGATGCTTAGGGTCCGTTTGAGATTGCTTTTAAGAAGCTTAAAAGTGATTTTAAGAATTTCAAAGCTAATTTTAGTGTTTGGTAAAAAAAATTCAAAATCACTTTTGTCAAAATCAACCCCTCCTGCCGTTGATTTTGAAAAGCAAAGAATGAATAGTTTTTAGATTTTGATTTTGAAAATCAATTTTATCCTTTAATACAATTCCATAAATATCCTCATAATTATTACCTAAACCCAAAACTATCCTTATTCAAATTGGAAACAAAATCAATATTTCAATAAATTTTTATTATAAAAAAATAAAATCAATAAAATCAATATAGTGTAAATTTTATTTTTAATTAAAGTATTATAATACACAATTAAAAAAATTGTATGTACATGTTTTTATATGTGTAAGTAAATTTCATCGTACATTATGTCCATTTTAGTCATTTACTTTTTATAGCAATTTAACAGTAAGATTTACTAAACACCCACAACTATTTTCAAAACTTACAGTACTTCTGAAAATAAAATTTGCCAAACACTTAACTGATTCTCTTCACAGCTGATTATTTCTACAGCACAGCTAACATCAATTATTTTAAAAGCTACAGTATTGCCAAACTAACCCTTAATACAATTCAATAATATCCTTATATATATTATAAAAATCTAAAATTATCCTTATAAATTAGGAAATAAAAAATTAAATTTAAAGAGATTATTATTATTGCCAATTATATTGAGATGACAAAATAAAAAAATAATAATATAAAATATTTGTTTTAGTTATCAATCATTATATATACACAATAAAAAAAATTTATATACATATTTATAAATGTGTAAAAAAAAATTTATTTAACATCATGTCTATCTTGGTTATTTACATTCACTACAAAAAAAAAAACTATATTCCACAATGAAATCATTTCATCACAGAATAAAGAATATCAGTACAAAATGTATTTTGCCATGAAATAAAATTCATATCAAAGTCATGACTAGATGTCCATCTTTGAAAATATTTTGCAACGAAATTATTTAGCAAAAAATTCATTGTTAAATGGGTCATTTAGCAATGATTTATTTCGTCTCAGATAGTTTAAAAATCATTGCAAAAGAAGTTTGAAATTGTTCAAAAATTCGTTTGCTAAATGACACATTTTGCAACTATTTATTTCGTCTCTGATTGCTATATATATATATAAGAAAAAAGTTGCAAATAAGTTTGAAAACGACAAAGGAATTGAATTGGTTAAACATTATGCAACAAAAAATGTTTGTTGCTAAATAACATAATTTACAACAAAATTAGTTCAGTAGCAAGTTGTTACATTTGGAGACAAATATTTTCGTTACAAAATATGAGAGAAATGGAAGTAATTTCACAATTTGAATTACAATAAATCAAACAAATTCTTATAGAATTACAATAATAATTAAAATCATTATGAATATACAAGAATTATTATTATTTTTTGACAAATATATAAAAAAAAATTAAAAAACGTAAAATCTATTTTTTCGAATGAAAATTAACACAAATGAATATAAATTTCTTGATTTTTTTCATCTCATTGTATAATTGATCTTCAATATTTCCTACGAACAAACAAAAGATACAAAAATTAGTTAGCTTCTAAACATAATAAATAAGAGAGAGAGAGAGAGTAAATCATGTTGAAGAAAAAATAAAGACAAAAAAAAACGATAGAGGTTGGGTTAGAGATGAGAGAATCAAAGAATGTAAGTTAAAGAATTCAGAGATGACAGAATAGAAGTTAGATAATGAGAGAACGCAAAAAAAAAAAAATGATGTAGATGATTTATAATTAGAGAACCAATTTTCTAGTGATGAAATTTGAATTTCATCACTAGAAAATTTGGTTCTGTAGTATACATTTAGCTACAATTTCAAAATTTTGTACAAAAGATGATCACTTAGAGACAAAAGTTTAAAATTCGTTGCTTCAAGTTAAACCCGCCTTTTAGTTTTAAATGAATTTTTCAAATTTTATTTTTGGACGAAGTTCATAATTTCGTCTCAAAAAATGAAAAAATTTTGGAAAAAAATTCTGGTTTTTCTATTTTAATTAATTAATTTTTTGAGACAAAATTAAAATGTTGTCCTTAAACATATAAATTTAACAACGAATTTAAATAATTCATCGCAATTGATTGATATTTCACGGTTTAAAATATTAATTAGTTATTAATTTTTTCCTTATATATTTAGCAATTAAAAAAATTATTTCATCGCTAAAGTAAGGTAACATAGAAATTTTTGTTGCTAGAAATTTTGTTGCAAAAGGCCAAAAATTTTTTAATGATTCTTACAATAATTTAATAGTATGATTTACAAGCAAATAAGACTACTTTTAAAATCTACAAGACCTTTAAAAATAAATGATACTAAATGTTTAATTGATTCTCTTTCTAGTTGATTATTTCTACAGGACAACTAAGAACAATTATTTTAAAAGTTATAGCATTACAAAACTGGTCCTAACCCCCTTAGAAGCAAGATTCACCACTCCCCTTATATTCCCAATCTCCAATTAGTGAAGTATTTTTAACATGGATGAGCAGCAGACCTAAGCCATCAATCTTTGAGTGAGAGTTTTCTTCCGCAAACCGTTTTTATTGCCGCTTTTACGGATCTTATTTGGATGAGATTTTGATCAAGACCATCGGCGAAAATCCCCTTCATCACCACTTGTACGAATCCGATGTATTGTGAGAAATCACCTCTTTAGCAATAAGAGCAGGTTCATCATTTGAAGCTAGCCAATTATTATCATCTTCAAAAATTGAGTCTAACCATTAATGTTTTAACAATGTGGAAGTTATGGTAATTTTTAAAATAGTAGGAAGAAAAGATTAATTTTCTTAAAAATCAGGGAGATTTTGGTTGTTTTCCCTAAAATAATAGAAGAAGATAGGGACTTATTAATAGTGAGCAAATTACAGCCTTAGTGCCACCATATCCCATTTGCAACATTTTTTCTTTTTTTTTTTTATTAATATTGTTCTTCTTCCCTTCCATTCCATGCAAGGTCAAAATCATATAATGTCAAAAGAATCTAGAAAGGTCAAAGAATTTACTAAAATCGGAAAAGAAGTCTTGACATGAATAATGAACTCTTAACTTTATCATAATTGGTTTGAAAATAATAGTGAGAGCTCTCCGGCTTACGTGTTTCAAGCTGGAGATAATTAATAATCAAACCTTTATAGATGCATGCACCGGGCAATTGTGCCCGGTGCATGCATCAATGCAACCAGCTGCAAGGCATATACATAATGTATCATCTTACAGAAGCCTTATGTATAGAAAAGGTAATCACCGGGCAATTGTGCCACATTGCTAGCTAATTAATTGAACCATTCCCAGGCAATTGCTTGTTAGCGGGAACTTTCCAAAAATGGAAATGAATTAAATGATATAAAATGCATGGGGTCACTCAAGAGAATATATTCCAACTATATAATGTCCGGCAACGCAATATGGTAATGAACTTGATAATTGGAAGGAAAATATGAGGAAAATGAATGAGGAAAGAAAACTTTATCGATGTGGCAATTTGATAAGATGATATATCTCTAGCTAAATTAGGTACCAATGGACCGAACCTAACAAGCTTTCGTTGGCGCCTATAAATAGACCCTTGAAAACACAACAATGGCATTCTATAATTCCCATATTGGTGAATGAATACGATACTATATATAGAGGAAGAGAGGCCTAACATGAAAATAAGAGTCTAGTTAGGTAGCCAAGGATGACTTGCCTGATTCTTCCAATTAATCGGTTTCAGATTAATCTTGTTGATTAATTAGTTTTCTAAATGAAACCCTTTATTGTTGGGTTACCAGGCAGTCACCTTGGCTAAATTGACAGTCTCTTGTCTCTCATGCTAGGGCTTCTCTTCTTCTCCAATCTAAGTTAGATAGCTCAAAACTTACAAAAGCTATTGCATTGTGCTAAACGAAGCATGAATAATCCAATAAGGAAGAGGGGTCTTGCATGAAGATAAGAGTAATGTTTGTTAGCCAAGGATGACTTGCCTGCGGCTTGAAATATAATTAGGTTTTGAGCTTTGAAGCCTTTTGTTTGGTTGTCAGGCAGTCTCCTTGGCTAAGCTGACAGCCTCTTCTCTTTCATGCTAAACCTTCTCTTTCTCCTCGATGAAGACAGAGCTCGTTTAATTTATGTACCGTCGTGTGAAGGGCTCAGACAAGCCAGCAACTATATATCAATGCATAATCGTGAAACAATAAACAGCTGAAAATTTGAGGTATGCACATAGATCTATATGCAATGCAGGCTATAAGAGGCGAATCTAAAATGGTAGCACGAAGTACAAACATATATACCTCTTCTGAATTAGGATATATGACATGTAGTTTTCTCATTTTCAGTATACATACTTCCATGATCTTTTTGCTGCCGTGGCTAATGGATTCTCCATCAAGGAGACATTTTACTCTACAATTCTGCACATGAAAATGTCAAAGGAAATAAAGCAGTATCTTCCCAACCGCTACAAGCCATAATCATACTCAAATGGCTAGTAATGTCTTATTTAATTATTAGTACACAAGATCAATATTCAGGATGTAATTACAGCACTGGTAGCTTTCCTTATTACAATTAATTTACACACAAACTTGTTAATAGTACGTATTGTCCCTTGTATTGTCCGCAAGATGAATCAAGGAACGTTCGCAGTTTCAATCACAAAGAATTCAAGAATTCTTAAATGTATAATCTTCACTTTTGTAAATGAGCAATATTACTATACACTTCCCAATTAATAGGTAATTTTAAATTTTCAAAACTTTACTAGTAAATTAATGAAAATGTTGAGATATTAATAGAAAACTGTAGTTTTATTGTTTGAAAATAAGTTCGTTATTCGACATGTTATATAAAGCCATATATAGTTAATCCATATTGATCAGAACTCGACGGTGAACAGACTCTTCCAAAAACACAGTTTTTTATAGTATAATATAAAACATGACTGACAGCAGAAGGTAGCTAATGAACCAAAAGCCAAAAAATTCTTATAACCGCGCGCGTTCACCGTCGACCTTTCAATCTCCACAAGTTTTGTTATTTGCTTGGGAAGCTATCAAACTGGTTAATGGTAAATTGCTTCTCTTCTTTAATGAATGGTAAGAGGTTCAAGTTCTGTGTGCATCCATAGAGGTCAATTTTCTTCAAAATATTTGAAATATCTTCAGCTTGAAGAAAAAAATGATCTAGAAAATTGTAGTAGAACATATTGTCACAGCGTTGAAAACATTAATATTTGACGAATAAACTCTTGTAAGAAAGCATTTAGGTAGCGTTTATTTTTTGGATTGGAGTGGGAATCCTGGGATTGGGAGTGTAAAGTGGAAGTGGGAGTAGGTTATTTACTTACACTGGAATGGGAGTATGGAATTGGAATCAGAATCCATTAATATGTTTACTTTGTCTTGGATTGGGAGTAAATAGTTTCAAATTACAGTTTTACCCTTATTTAAAGAATTGTAGTTTTTAATTATAAAATTAATAAAAAAATATATTTGAAAAATAAAATATTTATTTTAATATATTTGTAAATTAATAATAATTAATAATATTCTTAATTACATAAATCACAATTTTTTTATTAATTTTAATTTCATTTATGTAAATTAAAAATTATTGATAAGAGCAACACAAATGAAATATTATTATTAATAATATAGTACAAAATTAATATTTTCTTAAAATAAACTATTTATTATTTTTAATATTAAATAAATATAAAACTGTTATTTTTAAATAACATATTTCTATGAATATCCTATTATTATTATTATTATTTTTTAACTTAGAATCAATGTAAATTATTATTTTTAACTAAGTCTAATAATATTATATTTAAATAAATTTAATATTATTATTGTTAATAAATGTAATTTTATAAAATAAAATAATATAATTATTTAAATAAATATTATTTATTTTATTTTATTAAATTTAATTATATTGAATTTAAATTAAAAAAAATGGTGAAAAAGGAAGAGGGGGAGTAGATTCCCACTTCTACCTCCTCCCATGGGAGTGGGAATCCCACTCCCCACTTCAAAGATGGGTGGGACCCATGGAGTGGGAGGAATCCACACTCCTCACTTCCACTCCAGCAAGTAAACACACCATTAATACTGACGTTGTATAGAGTAATGCTACAAACATATAGTCGAGTTTGGGATTTATAGCTTATATCTCAAATGATGTGGTATATATATGATTTGAAATTCATTAGCATGTGATGTAAAATTATAACAATCACGATGGAAAGTAAAATTAACAACACCTAAAATGTTATATTGCAATATAAAAAAAGCATGTGAATTGAAGATTAGTATTTGGCGAAAGCTTACTTATATTGTTGTGTAAATAATTTTATTAAAATAAGGGTGTTCAGAATTTTTTTTTTTTTTTTTGTCTAAACCATCTGATATTTAGTGACTACATTGAACCGTGACTAATCCGGATAGGACCACTAGGACGACAAAACTCTCCTAACAAGAATATTTTTAATTAGAGTGCACATACGCCTGCTCTTTTCTTATATTACATAACAAAAATTAAATCTTTTCCGACATAAGTATGAGCACAAAATTTGAATCTCAAGCCCCCTGTACCACTTTGAAAGAGATTTTACCGTCTATTCAACTAGTCACCACTAAGATATACAGTAAGAGTAGATATTAAATTCATCAATATAAATGGATAAAACTAATGAAGATGTTATTGACAAGTCAAGCAATGAAATTCGATTGGAAAAAAAAAACTTATAATGAGGTCATATAATAAGTTATTGCATTCAATTCCATAGATGCTGAAAATGATGGACGAATAACGTTAAATGTGATTTTTAAAACTTTTAAATTTTATGGAAATCTTAATGGATTGATGGTGCCACCTAAAGAAGAAGGAGAAAAGCGGAGAAGAATAATTTTGGGAAAAGGCAGAAGAGAGGGACGTGGTCAATAGTTCTCATCCGTGAGCAAATCAACCATACAAAACCCTTTCAAATAAATCTTTTCTTGATAATGCTATTCTATCCTTCTACATGTGAGGTTAAAATCATCAAATGTCAAATGGTTTCGAAATTAACGGTCAGAATTATTTTTCTAGAATAATTAAATTAAAGAGGTCAGAGAAGCCCCATACATAAAGATAATGTCCTTATAAAAGTATATATATGTGCATCATGGAATGAACCCTGGCTTAGCTTGCCTTAATTGGCTTGCATGTGAGCTTGGCTTATGTATGCTTTTAAGCCCATGAATTTAATTTGTATCAACTGGAGCCAGCCAGATCGATCGAATCCAAACTCCCAAAATGCATGTACATGTTAAGTGCCATGTCCATCGTCAATGTTCAATGTAACATGGCCAAGCAAGGCATATTATCAGTTGACAGCTTTAATTTATTACATTATCCTTTGAGGGAGGATGAAGATATATCTGAAGGTCAGAGATAAGAGCAGCAATTGTGCCTGGTAAGTTGTCGCACTTCTGCCACGTGGATACCTTCTAGGGCTTTCCTAATAGGTAGTGGAAATTCTGTCTCCACAAGAGTTGAAATAAATTGCATGGGATCACTGCAACTTAACAGAATATATTCCCTGATCTAAGATCAGGTCCAGCAGAATGCATGGGTTAATAAATATTAAAAGAAAAACAAAAACTCGATGACGAGGCAAAAGATGTGGTGATCCGAGTCTAACGTGTATTCTTTGATTGGCTATAAATAGAACACTTGCAAACTTGTAACTGGCATTCCATTGGTGCGTGAATTAATAAATACTAATTATAATATAGAGGAAGAGAGGTCTTACATGAAGCAAAGAGTCTAGTTCGGTAGCCAAAGATGACTTGCCTGATCTTAATTTCCAAGTGGTTTCCAAATGTTGGTTAAATTACTTATTTGATTAAAACCCTTTTGGGGTATTATTACGCAGTCATCTTTGGCTAACTTGACAGTTTCTTATCTTTCATGCTAGGCCTTTCTCTTCTTCACCAAACTCAAATATTTGGGGCTTAATTAATTAGCAGAATGTTTTTATACATAAATACAAGAAGAGGGGTCTTACATGAATATAAGAGCATTGTTTGTTAGCCAAGGATGGCTTGCCTGCGCCTTGATTGCAAGAGGGTTTCAAGTGGCTAGAAGCCTTTGTTGTTTGGTTGCCAGGCAGTCTCCTTGGCTAATCTGACAGGCTCTTATCTTTCATGCTAGGCCTTCTCTTCTTGGCGTTCTTGCACATATGTTATTCTTTTTCATTAAATATGAAGAAGCTCCAGAGTTAAAGGTGTGTGTGTGTGTGTGTATATATATATATATATGTATATATCTGTGTCTGTGTGTGTGTGTGTGTTTTTTGTGTGTGTGCGTGTGCGTGTGTGTGTGGGTGTCACCATCTCAATTATACAGTAGGTCCCTGAGTCTTTTCCAGAGTAGTTTTCCTTGTGATTTTGTCCAAGTAATTAAGAAGTTATTATAGAGTTGATTTTCTGCAGGCATCAAAGTTGTTATTAATTTTTTTCTTTAAACACAAACCCAATTCCTGATAAACCGCAAATATATTTTTAAACAGTTTCAATGATAGCAAAAAATTAAAAAAGAAAAAAAAAGGTCAGAACCATCAACCCAAAATTTAATTAAAGAACTAATATCGAAAAGGGATCATAAGAGAATAAGAAAAAAAAGAATGACAATTAGTATCTTGGTGTATGTTGTTAATGTTACATTACCTCTATGTTTTATATAGATCCTTCTAATTTGTGTAGAGTGTAGACCATTTCTTCTGATGATCGTCTTAGCTTTAATCTGAACAAAAACATAAATATTATCTTTCGTTAATGAATTAAAAAGAGTAAAAAAAAAACTAATTACATCATTAAAATTTCAGAACAACTGAGATAACTAACGAGAGGCTATCCAACTAAGATATAATTCCTTTCCCTCTTTTAATTATTTTTACAGCATGAAGATGTAAGCTGGAATTATATAAACAAGCAAAAGGTTATCTTTTGATTTCTGATGTAATCTAATGATACAGTTCTAGTAAATATTATTAAAAGGTTATTCTTTTGTTCTCAAATGTAATCTAATGATACAGTAGTTCTAGGAAAATATTATTAGAACTCACTAATCGACAATGCTTTATTGCTTTGATTCCTTTGTCGCTCCATGCAGAAAAGAAAGATAAAACAAAAGGAATAGTGATACTTTATATGAGAAGCAAATACATAAAACAACATGGGCTTAGTGCGACATTTGCCTGTGTTGTTTAGGACTCGAGGTCCATAAATAACAAAACTCATTTTTAATTAAAATTACTTAAATAACAAAATAAATTAATTCGTGAATTATTCTTTAACAAATTTTTTACACCCACCTTATCTCATAATTTATATTTATATTTTAAATTTTAATTGAGAAATTTTTTTAAAAAAATAATAAGAGCATAGAGTAATAAAGATAGAAATTATATAATAAGAAAAAATTTAAGATAAATTTAATATTTCAAGATTTGCATGTAATTTAAAAATAAATATTTTTTGGGTAAAATATTATGAAAAGATGGTTAATTTTAGTATATGAATTTTTATTTTATTAATTAAATGAAGGGCATTTTAGGAAATGAATTCAAAACTGGTGTTAAAACAATTTTAAAAGAAATGGAGCTATTTGAACCTACCAATTTTTTCACTGCACCCTCTTTTTAATTAAGAATTTTATTATGGGTAGAGTTATCTGAACCTACCAAAATACTCATTAAACCCATTTACTTAATCATTAAAATTTTAAAATTTATGTTTTACTCTGTAGACCTATCTTAATACTTATTATACTCTTATTAGCTAATTTATCATAATTTATGCAAATTTTTGTTGACAACTTCTTCAACCCTTTATCTCCTTATCCCCAATTATTTTTGGATTTATCTTCACCATAAGTGAGGATTTCACTCTCAAATTCTCTATTTTTCTTTTCTATTAAATTGCATGTATTTTCATAAATCTAAGATTAGGTAAACCACAGTGAGTAACAAAATCTCTATTACCCCACCAACTATTTTTCTTTCTGCATATAAAATACTTGACCAAGAATAGAGAATTCACTTCTGAAATCCCGCGAAAGTGGGCCAGGAAGTTCTTTCCAGCCAAGCTTTTTTGGTCAAATACAACTTCAAATTTTTTTTTTTTGAGACTGCCAAATTCTCCTACCGTAATCATTATATACTACTTACTTCCTGCTGTTTTTATAATAGCCAATAACTCCCTTAACAACATAAGTTTACAATATTACCTTTATTTTCAATATACTTTTATTTATATTTATTATAAATTAAATAAATCATACGAATGGAAATTAAAATAAAAAATTAAGTATTAAATACAAGAAATAAATGTTTTGATCTAAAAAATTAAAAATAAAATATTTTTCTTGGACTCTTTTTATTTTTAATTTTTTTGCTTATAACAAATATATAAGAAAATTATTATAAAATGATAAAAAAAAATTTATAAGAAAACTTGAATGATAAATAAATAAATAATTATAAAATAAATAATAAAATATTTTTCTTGTACTTTTTACATTTAATTTCAAAATATTGTAAAATATTTATTATAAGAAAATGTTTACAAAATAAAAAAGTACAAGAAAAATATTTCATTATTAATTTTTTGTTCACAACAAAACATGTATTTCTTGTTTTTCATACTTAATTTTTTATTTTAATTTCTAATCATATGATTTATTTAATTTATAATAAATATGAATAAATGTATATTTGAAAATAAGGATAAAATTATAAAATTATGCTGTCAAGGGGGTTATTAACTATTATAAAAACAGCAAGGGAAAAATATAGTATATATTGATTACAGTAGGGGGAAATTGGCAATCTCCTCTTTTTTTTTTCTATTAAGGGCCATTTAGGATTGCTTTTGAGAGGCTTAAAGTGATTTTAAAAAGCTAAAAGCTAACTTTGGTGTTCGGTAAATTCTTTAGAAATCTCTTTTGCCAAAATCATGTCATCTTATAGCAGATTTTGAAAAGTAGGGGAAGTTATCTATATATATCCAAAATTAATACAATTCCATATATATCCTCATATATATTAAAAAATCCAAAGTTATCCTTATTAATTAGGAAATAAAATCATTAACTTTAAAGAAATTATTATTATTTCCATTATATTGAGATAACAAAATAAAATTAAAAATATAAAATATTTATTTTAGTTATCAATTATTATATATACACAAATTAAAATATTTTGTATACATGTTTATAAATGTGTAAATAAATTTTAGTCAACATTATGTCTAATTCAGTCATTTACATTTTTACAGCAGTTTAATAGTAAGATTTACCAAATATACACGACTGTTTTTAAAATTCACAGCACTTTTAAAAATAAATTTTACTAATCGTTTAACTGATTCTCTTCACAACTGATTATTTTTACATCACAACTAATAGCAATTATTTTAAAAGTTACAACATTACCAAACTGGCCCTAACAGTGCAGATGAGAGAAAAATCAAGTTGTTTCTGGTTTAAACTAAGAATCAAGGCCAATCGAGCAAATAGTTTCTATTCCTCTTGCGTTTTTCTTTTTTTTTTTGGTAAAGGACATCCTTAAATTGATGAATTCATGCTTTTTAATCACAATTGTTTTGAGTCCCCCCAATGACCAAAGTGAGAGAACAGTGCATAGGAGATCAAAATGGGAAAGTATTTTTTTTTCATGTAATTGTATTATCTTGTTCATAATCGTAATTTACATTGGGGATAAATTAGTAATAAAAAAGTTCAATAAAAGATGGGTCTAGTGAGTATTCTAGTGGGTTCAAATAGCCTTATCATTTTATTATCTAAATAATTTTTTAAAAAATTACTTAATTGATCCCTTCTTCTATTTAATTGACCCTTTTTTCTATTTCTCTTCTCAATTTCACAAATTCTCATCAATTGATTTTTATATACTCTTTTAGCTACAAATAATTGGTATCATTAACTAAGAGGAACAAAACACCATTTAAAATGAATTTTAATAAATTTTTATCATCCATGAAAGTTAATAAATATCAATAAATTAATTTTTACCAAATATGAAAGCTAATGAATATAAAAAAAGATTATTATATATAAAAAGTATGAAATATAGATCATGATATACTAAGAAAAGTAAAAAAAAATGAATTCAAAAGAGGGCGAACTTGAGTATTTAGCTTGTAGAATTTGAGAGTGGAGAAATAATATGCAATTGTAAGATAAAGAGAAAAAGAGATTAGTGAAGATTAATTTTGAAATTTTGAAATTTTGAAATTTTAATAATGAATTTATTTTTTAATATAAGTGTAAAGAGAAATTGGGTGGGTTCAAATAGCCCGACCCTTTAGAGGATTGTTAAAGCTCCTCTCTAAGATTAACTTAATTATTTGTTAAAGAAAGTAATTAAATACTCTTACAAAAAAAACTTAAATAATTCATTTTTTGTCATTTTATAATAATTTCTTAATTTCATCAAACTATTTTCGAAAAACTAGTACATATTCATCGTTTTTTTTTTTAAAAATTACTATTTTTAGTTTATTTCTTAAAAGTAAAATTATAAAAAAATTACTTTTTTATTGTTCAAGCATGTTGTCTAAAAATCTAACTACGCAAGTGTACATATCGATCAAGTAATAAAGTGATGAGTGAGAGTTTCGAACCCACAGGGACTAATATTATCCTATCACTATCTATTAATTTATATCTCCCAAGTCTAATCCAAACAATTGAATAAAAAGTCTTAACTAAAATTATGATGGTAAATTAAATGCAAAATAAATCAAGAAGATAATCAATGGATGATGAAACCTAGGTTTGTAATTTCCCCTAGTAATCCCCTTATTAATCTTAGTCCAATTCTTCTAATTAACCTAATTCAATTATCACTAAGAACACTAAAATCTCTACAAGCCTCTTCCGATGGTCAAGTAAATATATTACTCAAAATCAACTCACTATATTTCTATGAGGATCAATTCGAAGCAATTTATTAAGTTCAAGTTCCTTAACAAGTGCATATGCAATCTAAGTATATTCCTATCTCAGATTAACACATGATATCATATCTGGGTCTATATATGCATGACTCTTCCGATATCTATGCAACTGCACATATGCTATTTAATTGGTAATCAAGCAATCAAATAGATTAAGCATAAAATATGATAAATAATCAATAGAAGGCAATTTTGAAGAACTAAAAACATCAATCAATTAAGGTTCGTACTAGGTTCCATTACAAACCTATATAAAAATATTTATTTCATAATAAAGAAGAAAATAACATCCATAATAAAATAAAGCATCCTCATAATCTAAAACAAGAGAAAAGAATATGGGTTTAATAAGAAAAACTCTTAAAAAAATCTTCAATCTCCTTGGGTGCTTGTTGCTCTCTTGTTATTTTCTTTTCTAAAGACTTCTCCTCCCTTAAAAACTAATGAAAGACCCTTTAAATAGAGTTTTGCCCTTTTAAAATTGAGAATCCTTAGGCTTTTAGGACTTAATTTCCGCACAAAAATAAAATTTATCGCACTGGAGCAGCTGCACCAAATTCGGGGCAGCTGCCACGAATTCTAGGCAACAATATAATAGAATCTGTCTCGGGGGTAGCTGTACAATAGGTCGTGGCAGCTGCCATGGGTTTGCTGAAAATTACGAAAATGCCACTGAAGCGTATTTCTTTGATTTCTTCATTTCGACTCCGCATTTCTCGATCAAACTCGCACCCTATGCTTCCAATCATCAATGCCTACATACACACACATGCAACAAGTAAAACAACTCTAAAATAATTAAAAACAATGCAAATCTCATGCTAAACTTAGTTATTAAAGTGGTGTAAAATCACCCTATCAAAAGGCACCCTCAATTTTTCAACCCTTCTTTAAGATGTCTAATATTGTTAGTGTATATAATAACATTTCTTTTAGTTATGCATTACACTCCTCTTCTCATCTCTCTAAATCAAACATATCTTGTTAAATTTAAACTCTAAATCTTTTGGGTATACCTCCATAAGATTTAGGTCCCGTTTGGGATTGATGAGTGGTAGATGGACTGTCAAATCCTAGCTGTCAAGGTGGTTGGTAAGGTCTTGGCAGGGTTTTAGTAGCCTAACCAATATTCCCATTTACTATAAGAGTGAAACGGTTATATTACCTTTATTACTGTTGAAAAGATGCATATTAGTATGCTATTTTGAGGGCACATTTTGAGTGGGACCCACTTAACGAAGGTAGAAAATTTTGAGAGGTTCGGATTCTACTCCATGAACACTTCGAGATGGTATATTTATATACTCAAAATGGTGCTTGGGTGAATGAGAAATTGACTCTAAAAGTGCACCCTTGATGTTGAAAATTTGAAAGGAAATGGGGCTTATCCCACATGGGAAAAATAAGCTAAGGGATTTGTGTTTATATATAGATACTCATCCATATATGAGTCTACCTGCACTGCGCAGGGGGGTGTAAATCCTAATCCGATTTGGTTGAACTCGTGTGCACCCGTGAATCCTACGTACACGAATGTCGGTCCAAAATCACCTTGGCCTACATTGCTTGTTCAGCTGTTAAGGAAATTGAATTCAAATATTCAATTTGTTATTTAATTGGTTTAGCTGTTACACACAACCTCATGACTATAAAAAGGCAACTTCCTCTTCTGTTTTTGAAACACAACCACATACAGAGCACTCACTTCTGCCACTTCTGTGTTTGGTCGAGTTCTGCCACTGTTGCTGTTCACCGGAGTTATTTGTTAGTGCTTGGTAAATAATTCGTTCTCGTTGCACCTTGAAAAACAGATACCAATGAACCTAACAGTACCGTAGTATGTGGTAATTCTGTTTTGAGGAGACTATTTTAACAGACCTCGGGTTTCTTTACTTCTGTATTTTCTATTGTTAATTTTTTTTCTCTACTCTAACAATCTTCTGTAGTGTTCTGGCTTTCTTTTCTGTTTTTTTTCTCTGCTCTAACAATCTTCTGCAGCATTCTAGTTTTCTCTTGTGTTATTTATTTTTTACTGTCATCTTGCTATAATTCACATTATGTAATACGTTAGTAATAGTTGATTATTTTATTAAGCTATTTTCTGCTGTATTTAATTACTTTGTAATACAATTTCCTTGTAATTTCAATTGCTGTCTGACTGTTACTTTTTCCTAATAATTACTTTACTAAAAATACAATTATATCCTTATAAATTGTAATTATTTTAAGGCACTCCTTGACAACACATCCGACATCTTTGAAATCTATTTCTTGTGATCTTTCCCGTGGTGGCATCATCGGTGTCAGAGAAGTAATAGAGAAGCTACAATTGCAGACCAAACTTGCAGTTGCTTTGTAATGCTACCGTTGGATGGCGGTGATTTATGGTAGCTTGTGGTTTGATGCCCTCTTCGAGTCAGTAAGTGACGCACCATAACTCACTGCCATTTGACGGCAGCGTTATGGTGTAACTACAACTTTAGCAGGCAATTGCGGCTTATTTGCTGCTCTTTCGATGCCAATGATGCTACCATTGGATAGATTGCAAGAAATGGAATCTAATGGTGTTGAATTGTCAAGTGCCATTTTTTTTTATTTTTTGGTGAAGTCACTGGCAGCAACAACCAATTATTTATTTTTATTTTATTTTTTAAATAATTATAATTAATGAATTAAATTTAAAATTTAAAATTTAAAATATATTCAATATTCATATATATTAACAAAAGTTTTAAAAATTTTAAAATTATATGTAAATATATCACCAACTTTTACTCCATAGCTATTAGATTTACCAAACACTTAACAAATTTTTTTTACTACTACTAATTTTATTTTATAACAGCTGCAACTTGAAAGTTATAGTACTTCAATATCAAACAAAACCTTAAATATATCATAAGATAGAAGATTCAAATTTTATCATGATTGTGGAAGTAAAAATTAACAAAATAATAAAAATAGCAAACGGTGACTATTTTATGATTTACCGCATCAACTCAAATCACGTTATGGTAACACTATCCACTATCACCAATTCTTATAATCAAATCCAATCCTTTTCTCATGTTTGGCCATATCAATTTTCAAAAAGAATTTACCTCATAAAAATTGAAGATATTTTATACCAAAGAAAAATAAAATCACATAGTTATCCTTCCATATCCATTGTATCATGTTTAATATAAATTATTTAGATATGTTCAAATAAATTATATATTATTAGAATGGATGGGGATATTTGAACCTATTAATTTATTCTTTACACCCTCTTTTTAATTAAGATTTTATTATAGAGCAATGTTACATTCATCCATTGGATGGTGGTTAAATAATTTTACTAACTATGAAATCTATCATCCAATAAATGAGTGACACATACTATTGGGACTCAAGTTGGGACTCAGTTGTTGGGATCCCAAACATTATTGTTTATTATATAAATAATTTTAAAAAATTACTTAATTAACCTTTTCTTCTCTTTCTCTTCTCAATTTTACAAATTCTCATCAATTCATTCAGATATATTCTTTTAGCTACAATAATTGATATCATTAATTAAGAGGAACAAAACCCACTATTTAAAAATGAAAATCAACAAATTTTTATCAGCCATGAACATTAATGAATATAGAAATTAATTTTTACCAAAAACAAAAGCTAATGAAAATCAATAAAAAAATTTCTTATATATAGAAAGCATGAAATAGAGATCATGATATAATAAGAAAGACTATAGAAATGAATTGAAAAGAAAGTGAAATTGATTGTTTAGTTTGCAGAAATGAGGTAGCGTTTACTTTTCGGATTGGAGTGGGAATCCTAAAGAGTGGGAATCTCTGGATTAGGAGTGTGGAGTGGGCATGGGAGTAGGGTGTTTTGTGTTTACATAGACTGGAATGAGAGTGTGGATTATCAAACAGAATCCTAATTATATGTTTACTTTGTCTTAAATTGAAGTTATTTATTATAAATTATAGTGTTACTCTTATGTAAAGAGTAGTATTCTAATGAATAAGAAAATATATTTGTACATGTATTCTAATGAATAAGAAAATATATTTGTACAATAACCTATTTATTTTTTTATTAATTTTAATTATATAAAATAACAATTATTATTGATATTTTTAAGGATGTAAATTAAAATTTTTTATTAATTTAATTTAATTAGTTAAAACTAAAAATTATTGATAATGTTCATATGTAATTTTTTAGATTGATTAAGGACATTATTGGAAATCAAAGGAGTGGGAATGAGACTCCAACCTCCTCCCATGCCATGAGAGTAGAAATCCTACTCCTCACTCTGAAAGTAGGTGGGACCCACAGAGTGGGATTCCCTCTCTAGGGATGGCAAAAAAATTCGGATCCGCAAAGATCCGAAAGTTTCGGATTTGGAAAAATTCGAATCCGCATATTAAAAAATGCGGATGCGGATCCTAAGAATTAGGATCCGTACGGATGTGGATGCACTTGCATCCGAAAATACGGATATCCGGATCCGTATTTTTTTAATTAAAATTATTAATATAATCAAATTTCGATAGAAAAATATATAAACTAAAAAGCCTAAAATTGTGGATTTATGATATTGTTGTATGTTATATATGTTGAATTGTTAATTGTTGAGTTATGAATTTATGATTGGATTTTATTTGATAGATAAATTGTTGAATTTATGTTATTTTTTATGTTTGATTTATGTTGTGGTATTTTTAATTGCGGATTATGATGTTGTTGTATGTTATGCATGTTGAATTGTTAATTGTTGAATTATGAATTTATGATTAGATTTTATTTGATATTATTAGGTAAATTGTTGAATTTATGTTATTTTTTATGTTTAATTTATGTTTTGGTAGTTTTAATTGTGGATTATGATGTTGTTGTATGTTATTCATGTTGAATTCTTAGTTGTTGAATTATGAATTTATAATTAGATTTTATTTGATATTATTAGGTAAATTGTTGAATTTATGTTTTTTTTTTTTTATTTATGTTGTGGTATTTTTAATTGCGGATGTATGTGTTATTGTATGTTATTCATGTTGAATTGTTAATTTTGAATTATGATTGAATTTTATTTAATATTATTAAGTAAATTGTTAAATTTTTAAATTATATTTTAAATTATTGAATTTTAAATTTGCGGATCCGGATATCCGGAATATCCACCCGCATCCGTTCTTCATATTACCTGCTTCCAGATCTGCATATTTTTTTTTGCGGATCCGGATATGGAAATGTAAATCCGGATCCAGATTTTGCCAACCCTATCCCTCTCCCACGCTTAAATAAGCATGTAAATAAATTAATTCCCAAAACTCAAGATGACGTGTCAGTGGAAAATAAAATAAATAAAATAAATGAAAACAAATTAATTCCAATGTATCCGATGCAAAAGAAATTTCTATTTGGAATAAGGAAACCTAACTAAAATCTAAAACCATGACGCAAAAATTCCCAAATAGTGTTCGTTCGTTCGTTGTCCTCAGCTGAAATTATAGAATCTTGAAAGCCCCCAATTCAATTACAACCTTTCTGTTGATTTAAGGTGAGGTTATGTTGCAAAAGCTTCCATTTTTTTTTTTTTGTTACTGTTGTAGTAGCCCTGCAGTACTTTAGCTTTAGAATAGAATAATGGTTCAATTTATGAGATGCTCTTGTTTTGTGTTCAACAATGAATAACTTTGTTTATTTGATAGTTTAAGTGATTGGTGATTTAATTAGAATATTTGTTTCTTTTTAAAGGTTTTGATTTCAGTTTCTGAGATTTGTCAATATGGGATTTTGGGATTAGTTTTTTTTTTTTCTCTTTCATTTCTTTTTGGTTGCTTAAAGAATAAAGTGATTTCAGTTGAGTAGCCTGCTTCGTTGATCCAACTTAGTGGTTCTTTTTAAAACAGCTAGTGTGGCACATGACAGAACTACATAGCAATGTTATTTCTAGCTTTGCTCAATGGTTATTGACAAAATCTACATAAAAGCAAAACCTTACACAAAGCATTTATTCATGTTGTACAAATTATGTGGTCCATTATATTCTTAATAAATATTTATGAATGCTCATGAATTATTATGTTTGTCTTTACTAAAATTGATTTTATAAGTTCTAAGTTTTGAATCCTAAACACCCTTTATTTTTCCCTTCAGAATTCAAGGTGTTTTAATTATATGAAAATGTTGATGATGATTGTATCCAATTTGTTTGAGATGTAGAGGAGTCAGAACGAACCTACTTGGCACTTTGGCTGAAGCTACCATGCTTTGATATTACTGGATTTAACTGAGGTTTATAAGATATAATATTGTGTGATTAATTGTTCATGGATTAGTGAAATTAACTTTTTGCTTTGAATTGATAAAATTTTTTGTTGAATTGGCTCAAAGTTATATGATTTTTTTTTAATTAATTTTAGATGGATGAGAACTCAAGTAGTCATGGTACTAATTCTTTAGGCACTTTGGCAACTACTCAAAGTAAGAGGAAAAAGCCACCAGAGAGATCGAAAATATGGGCCATTTCACTAAATACGATCTAGGTAATAGATGCAAGTGTAATTATTGTGGCAATGATTATACTTGTAAGAATAAACATGGGACTAAAATTGGGACTAGTACATTACTGAATCATTTGTTGCATTGTCCTAATTATTTGAGCACATTTGAGAATGAAAATCAAACAACTTCACATGAAACGAAAGACGAATCTAAGTCTCATGTCTTTGATAAAGAAGCATGTAGAAAAGCCCTTACAATGTTAATTATTATTGATGAATTACCCTTTAGTTTTGTGGAGAAAAAGAGCTTTCAACAATATAGTAAGCAATTGGAACCAAACATTGATCAACCTTCTACGAGAACCCTTGCTAGAGATGTGTACAAACTTTTTTGGGATGTGTTGCGTAAATTAGCAATTGTACTAGTCGGCACAAGTAATATAATGTAGAGTAGAGTATCGTTCCACAGATATTGTATATCTTATTATCTACCGAAATTATTCTAACCCTAATTTATTTGAACAATCGATCAAGAAAATTTAGATTAAAATAAAATAAAATAAAACAACTAAAAATTAAATAAGAATGCAAGCAGTTATGAAATTACCAAGAGATTAAGACATTCAGGCATCCGATTTCACCATAACCAATCCAATTTAATTCTCCATCTGTGTTAATAAAAGTTATTACCCATGTTGACAGTGAATTTCCCTAACCTATTCAATATACTCTCTCGAGTAATATAAAAAATATCCTTACATATTTACCCACTATATCTCTATGTGAATTTAAATATGCAAAGATTTATTAAGCTCTATGAAATTCTTAAATAAAACTGCACGAATCACGTTGGCACATCACCGTCTTTCGTTCAATGGCATCCATTACACAGAGCAAAAATACATAAATCTTCTCTCGGTCTCATTATGTATCCTCAAATCATTCAAATATTGGCCAGATATTTAAAAGTATTAAGAACAATAATGAACACTCAAACGTGGAATAATAAACTAAAAATATCACAGATTTATAGAATTAAATCTTCATAATTAGGCTACATCGTAGCGCTAGTAAAATAAATTAGTTCGTGAGAATATAAAGAGAATCCATAAATATTATAAGAAACATTGAAGCAAAACAATTAAAGAAGGGAAAGAAAAACTCAATTGGCTTCTCCAAATTGTTGCTCTCGATCTCGCGGCTACGGCTACGGCTACTCTCTTTTCTCTTGGCTTCTCCTTGTGCGGCTGCGTCCCTCGGTTTTCTTCCATTGGTTCCTTTAGATAATGCTGACCGTGGTCCGTGGCCTCAAATCCTTAGCGCAAAAGGATTTAAAACAAATCAAGTCAAGCCAACTTTTGAGCCCATGCACGTGAAGCCCACCAAATTCAAGCTTATGCCAAATTCTTCCAATTCCACGTGAATGCATGCATGTGACTTGTACAATTAATTAGCCAATAAATCTAATAATTCCTCTTTAAGCATTATTATTCCCTTTTTCCTTTCATAGTCAGCATTTTTTTCCATTAAGCTCCATTTGTTTCCTTTTTTAATTCTTGGACTTGAATATTCCCAATATATACCTACATTAACCAAATATAAAAATTAAGATAAAATTAATATAATAAAATATAATTTAATATAAAATTAAGTTATGAAAGCATTAAAATAATATATATATATATATATATATATATATATATATATCCCCAAACTTAACATTTTGCTAGTCCTCGATCAAAAACTAAAATAAAAACTATAAAAAGAAAATTCTCAGTATGCCACTTTCGCAGGTGATCGCGATTGCATTTAGTGTATGCAACAAGCCTTTAAACCCCTAGATGGCCCTAGTGGACGAGTTATAATCTCATGAGGGTTTCCAGTGATGATGCCCATAAATATCATCAAAGAATGCCTCAAAGATTGCATAAAGCATATAGCTCATGCCTCAAAGATTGCATAAAGCATATAGCTCAAAGAAAATTAAAAATATTTGCAAAGTTCTAACTTTAATTCAATAGCCAGCCTAATCCCATATCGGATTCTTGTGTATGTGAATCAATTCAACCAAAACTCATTCCCAAAATCTTCAATATCAACAGTGCTTGTATTGAATAATAAACACAGTAGGTCAAACCAACCCCATCATCTAGATTTTTTTTTTAATATCCACAAGCATAAATTTTTCATTTTCTTTTGATTTTTCTTAAAGCACATGACTTTTTCTTTTCTTTTTTTAATTTTTTTTAATCAGGAGCTTTCACTCTATCCCTTAAGGTAGCCTTATTCTCATGATAGATTATCTTTTATATACTGGTGGTACACAGGCCCAAATTACTTAAGGATAGCTTCACTCTTAAGAGTTATAGATAGCTATTTCTGACTATGATGCCTGTGTAAACTTAAGTAATATAGAATCAAGGTAAACAGTTATTTACTCAATCTAAAATTCTCAACTTAGGCTGTATCAATCTCAGATCTCAAGTCAAAATTATAAAAGAATCGATATAAGTGCTCAAGATATTTAAAGAATCACAATCAAGACAAAACTAACACTTAAGATATTTAAAGAATCACAATCAAGACGAAACTAACACAAGAATCAACTATAAACTAAGACAATATTAATCCCTTTCTAAGAACCATATTCATTTTCAACCATATACTCATAATTGGCATCAAAACAAAAGTTTTTTTCAATTTTTTTAATTTTTTTTTAGATTTTCTTTATGAAAGAAAATAGTCCCACCCCCAAACTTGAAATAAACATTGTCCTCAATGTAAATAAAAAGAGAAGGAAAAGAGAAACTTCCCGGGTTTTGCACTTGAAGATGTGAACTTATAGTTGAGTCATTTAGGGGAATGTGAAAAGTTGATGTTTGTCAACCCCCAAACTTGTCCAAGAACCTAGATCGCACAAAATAAAAGATTAACAAAAGAAAGAATAAGTAAAGACAAAATATAAAATAACAATAAAAAAAATTGAGAAAGCTTGGGTTACCTTCCAAGAAGCGCTTGGTTTATAGTCATCAGCCTGACTATCTTTCAAGAGATCATTCAAGGAGGCTCATGGATGGAGGGAGATGATCTAGATGGACTTTACTCTAGTTTTTTGCAATTAGGCCTCTTCCCACGAAAATGAGGTGATGGATCTTTATTGATAGACTGCTTATGTATTGTATGAACGTCAGGAGGGTCAGATGGATGCTTATCCTTAAATATTTTGGTTATTTTTCTATCCGCCGTGTCGACTTGAAAATAATCTTTAGATTCAGATGGATACTTGATAAATGTGAACACATTGAAAATGACTTGCTCATTTTGAACTCTCAAAATCAATTTCCCTTCTTGAACATCAATCAAAGTTCTTTCTGTAGCTAAGAATGGTCGGCCTAGAATGAGATATAACTCTATATCTTCGGGCATATCCAATACAATAAAATCAGCAAGGAATATAAACTTATCAACTTTCACTAGTACATCCTCAATTATTCCCCTTGGATACTTTATAGATCTGCCAATTGAAGAGTAACTATTGTTGCCTTAGGTTCTCCCAATTCTAATTTCCTAAAAATAGAGAGAGGCATCAAATTAATACTTGCACTTAAATCATATAAAGCTTTATCAAAATAACAATTTCCAATAGTGCAAGTGGCAATTTATTTTACAAGACGGCAGTGCAGTCCTTAGTTAGCATTACAGTTTCATGCTCCTCAAATTTTCTCTTATTGGACAACATGTCTTTCATAAATTTAGCATAAAGCAGCATTTGTTCCAAAGCATCTGCAAAAGGAATGTTAATATGTAATTTCTTAAACACATTAAGAAATTTTAGATATTGCTTATCTATATTATTTTTCCGAAGACGTTGAGGAAAAGGTATTGGAGGAACATAAGCCTTGACTGGTGTTGCTGGTTGCGATTGTGGTATTTCTGAACTTACAGCCTTTGAAGCCACAGTAGTGTCTTCAGCCTGCTCTTAATGAACTGCCTTTGAAGCCACAGTAGTGTCTTCAGTCTGCTCTTCATGAACTTGCTTTACTTTTTTTTGCGGCTCTTCAAGTCGTCTACCACTCTAAAGTACAATTGCATTCAATTATTCTTTTGGATTTGTCTCGATATTACGAGGTAGAGAGCCTTGTGCTTGTACCTCGAGGTTCCGGATAGATGCAGCTTGATTTTGAAAAGTTATCTCAGTCTTGGTCATGAATTAAGGCATATTTGTTGTAAGTTGGGTAAGAGCATCTTCCAAATGTGACTTTTTTTCTTATGGTTGGAACCTTGAAGGTGGTGTCAATGTATTTTGAGTATTGTTCCATGACAAATTTGAGTGATTTATCAAGCTAAGATTGTAGGTATTGGAATATGGGTTATTCTGCTGCCTCTGGAAGTTTGACACATAATGAGCTTGTTCAGTAGATAATAGTGCAAAAGGACTTCCAACTTGGCAATTGACACTGGTATGATTCCCTCCACATAGTTCGCACACTTGAGTTTGAATAGCACTGATATTCAGCTATTCTAACTTATTATGAAGAGCAGTCATTTGTGCAGATAAAGCAGTGACAACATCCACATTATAGGCTCCTGCAGCTCTCCTTGGTATTGATCTCTCTGAAGACTACTGGTAATTATTAGAAGCCATCTCCTCTAATAATTTATATGCTGCTTCTAGTGTTTTTCCCCTCAAAGTTCTTCCTGCTGCAGCATCGATCATTGTTCTGGTAGTAGATCCTAAACCTTTGTAAAAAGTTTGTACTTGAAGCCAAACTTGTATACCATGATGTGGGCATTTCTTAGCACGTCTTTGTATCTCTCCCATGCTTCATATAATGATTCTATCTCAAACTGAGCAAAGGTTGTGATGTCATTCCTTAACTTGGCTGTCTTCGCTGGGGGAAAAAATTTTGCTAAAAACTTTTGTGCCAAACCATCCCATGTAGTAATTGTCCCAACAGGAAGTGAGTTCAACCACTCTTTTGCTTTATCCCTAAGTGAGAACGGGAAAAGCTTTAGCCTGATAGCATTGTCTGAGACTCCATTTTGCTTAAATGTGTCACAAATTTCCAAGAAATTTGCAATGTGAGCATTCGGATCATCATTCGGCATCCCAGCAAATTGTACTAATGTCTGAATCAACTATATTATAGCAGGTTTGATCTCAAAATTATTAGCTTGAACGGCAGGCCGTGCAATGCTTGAGCAGGTACCATTAATATTGAGCATGGCATAATCTCTTAAAGGTCTTGCACCCCCTTTTCCTTGTACTGCTTCGTCAGCCATGATTAGTTGTTGATCCTGTAAAGCTTCTCTCCTTTCCCTATTGAGCCTTCTACACGTACGTTCAATCTCTAGATCAAAAGGTAATAAATCAAAGCTTTTCGAGAGTCTCATAAATTTAAATAAGAAAACAAAAATAACATAAATTAAAAAATAAAAATAAATTCAAATTAAACTAAGGCTAGTTGGTATCGATACTAATCCAAATAATCCCTGGCAACGGCGCCAAAAACTTGTTGCGTAAATTAGCAAGTGTATTAGTCGGCATAAGTAATATAGTGAAGAGTAGAGTATCGTCTCACAAAGATTTTATATCTACCGAAATTATTCTAACCCTAATTTATTTGAACAATTGATTAAGAAAATTTAGATTAAAATAAAATAAAATAAAACAACTAAAAATTAAATAAGAATACAAGCAGTTATGAAATTACCAAGAGATTAAGACATTAGGACATCCGATTTCACCATAACCAATCCAATTTAATCCTCCATCTGTGTTAATAAAAATTATTACCCATATTGATAGTGAATTTCCCTAACCTATTTAATATCCTCTCTCGAGTAATATAAAAAATACCCTCACATATTAACCTACTATATCTCTATGTGAGTTTAAATATGCAAAGATTCATAAAGCTCTATGGAAATTCTTAAATAAAACCGCACGAATCACGTTAGCACATCTCTATCTTTCGTTCAATTCATGGCATCCATTACACAGAGCAAAAATACATAAATCTCCTCTCGGTCTCATTATGTATCCTCAAATCATTCAAATATTGGCCAGATATTTAAAAGCATTATGAATAATAATGAACACTCAAACGTGGAATAATAAACTAAAAATATCACAGATTTATGAAATTAAATTTTCATAGTTAGGCTACATCGTAGCCTTAGTAAAATAAATTAGTTCATGAGAATATAAAGAGAATCCATAAATATTATAGAAAACATTGAAGCAAAACAATTAAAGAAGGGAAAGAAAAACTCAATCGGCTTCTCCAAATTGTTGCTCTCGGTCTCGCGGCTACAACTACTCTATTTTCTCTTGGCTTCTCCATGTGTGGCTGCTTCCCTCAGTTTTCTTCAATTGGTTCCTTTATATAATGCTGACCGTGGTCCGTGGCCTCAAATCCTTGGCGCAAAAGGATTTAAAACAAATCAAGTCAAGCCAACTTTTGAGCCCATGCACGTGAAGCCCACCAAATTCAAGCTTATGCCAAATTCTTCCAATTCCACGTGAATGCATGCATGTGACTTGTACAATTAATTAGCCAATAAATCTAATAATTCCTCTTTAAGCATTATTATTCCCTTTTTCCTTTCATAGTCGGCATTTTTTTTCATTAAGCTCCAATTTGTTTCCTCTTTTAATTCTTTGCACTTGAATATTCCAATATATACGTACATTAACCAAATATAAAAATTAAGATAAAATTTATATAATAAAATATAATTTAATAAAATTAAGTTATGAAAGCATTAAAATAATATATAAATTATAAGCACATAAGGATGAAAAGCTAAAATTGAGAAACTTTTTTGTTTCAAATAAGCAAAGAGTTTGTATAACCACAATGCATAGACTTTTATACAAAATTATCACTATATGATGATTACAGCCTATTTTATTGATAGTGAATGGAAATTGCAGAAGAGAATTTTTAGTTTTTGCAAAGTACCTGACTTAAAAGGGGAGACAATTGGAAAGGTAATTGAGTCTTGTTTACTTGACTGGGGTATACAAAGGGTATTTACCATTACCGTTGATAATGCTAGTTCAAATGAGTTAGATATCAATTATGTCAAAAAGAAATTGAAGAATTAGAGTGAGAATGGCCTTGTGCTAGATGATGACTTTTTACATATGAGATGTTGTGTGCATATTTTGAATTTAATTGTGAATGAGGGATTGAAAGACTTGCATGTGTCAATTTCTAGAATTCATAATGCTGTCAAATATGTAAAGTCCTCCCCTGCAAAGCTAACAAAATTTAAAATATGTGTGGAGCATGAGAGAATTGAAGGTAGTAGCCTTGTGGTGATGTGTCGTCAGAGTGGAATTCCACTTACTTAATGTTGGAGGGTGCTTTAAAATTTCAGAAGGCTTTAGAGAGAATGGAGGATGATGATCAACATTATGTTTTATATTTCAAGGAGGATGGATGACCACCTAATAGTGATGATTGGGAAAATGCTAATGTTTTTATCTTGTTTTTGAAGTCATTGTATGATATAACTTTGAAATTTAGTGGTTCAATGTAAGTGACTTCAAGCTTATATTTTCATGAAATGTGCTCAATTCATTTTGATTTGACCTCAATAATTGAAAGTGGTGATGATCCAGTCTTATCTTAAATGGCAAGTTGGCAACAAGTATGAAAAAAAAAACATGACAAATATTGGGGTTCAATTGATAGCTTGAATAATTTGTTGCTCATTTCGGTTATTCTTGATCCATGTTATAAGTTAAAATATGTGACATTTTGCTTTGAAGACATTTTTGTTATTGATGAGGTTGGGAAGAAGTTTGAAGAGGTGAAAAATCTTTTAATACGTCTTTATGATTACTATAAAGATCTTGATACTAAGGGGTTGTTTGTTTTTTTGACTGAATGCTTAAAAGAATTCAGTTTCAGCATTCAGCTGTTTTGTAGGTGTTTATTTTTTAGCTAAACACTCAAAATTAAACAATTATTGCTTAATTTAATTAAGTAAAAAAATCTAACTTAACGTTGAATTAAAAAAAGTGCTAAAGAAGTTAATTTTTATTTTTCCAACAATACCCTAACAATATCCAATTATTTCCCACAAATCTTTTATTAAAACCATGTTTACATCTTCAAGTCTAATCACTATCTCCCGCTAATGATTTTGAACAAGAAGGAAGATGTTTATTCTATTTGTAAGATTTTTAAAGTATTTTAATAAAGCCATCTATCATTACACTTTTTATGGGTTTTGAATTTTGATTGAAAATTTTGATCGTAGGTGCAACCTCACTTCTGGGACAGTGATGGATTTTCATGGGCACCTCAGGCAATGGGGAATCTGGTAGTTTATGATAATTTTGCAATATTTCTTCCAATATCCAGCAAAATGTGATGTGCTACAGTGAACATTTGAATCGAAGCAACATTTAGCAATTTACTTGTTGGTTGGAAAACAATGTAGTAGGATTTTAAGTGAACAATCATGAAATATTTGTTAAATCCTTGTAAGTTTCTTAGTCAAATAATTGTCCCGAAGTTTTTTCTGCAATTTATTGACAATAATCAATGCAAATATAGCTTATAATAAGATCAGTTTCTTCTTTCTTTCTTTCATTATTTATTAATTTCTTTAGTGAGTTGCAGTCACATGTATGTTTTGAGTTTTGAGAATTATGAATAGGAATCATGTGCAATCCATCACAACTGCTTCTAGTATAATTGGATCTGTATCATCCAGGTTTTTGTTGTTGGATAAGACTATCAATAGCTGCACATTAGCTGCACCAAGCCTGATCCTAATGATCAACTCCTTTCTAGTTGAAGATTGCAGCCTTTCATGAATTGGTATTATTATAATTGTTACAAGTATTTATGAAGGTTTAATAAGGGTATATATGTAAAATAATAATTTTCAGATATTTTTGTTATAAAAAAACAAACAATTTAATACATTTATTCATACATTCAACAATAAAAAACAAACATGTTATTCAGCATTCAGCTCTATTCAAACTTAATTAAATTCAGTGCTATTCAGCATTCAATTAAAAAAAACAAACGCCACCTAAGATTGGTGGTTGTGGATCATCTAGTGGTGTTAATAAGTCGTCAATTGTTGATAGTAGGAAATTTGATAAAAAGGTAGGGTTTTCTAAACTTTCTAGTGTTGCAAAGTTCAAACAAAGAATAGGAAAAGATGATTGGGTTGTGATGAAAAATGAAGTAGAGAGGTACTTTTTAGAGCCATGTGAACATGTTGATGATGACTACTTTGAGATTTTGGCATGGTGGAAAACGAACTCAATAACATATCGAATTCTTTCACACATTGCAAAGGATGTGTTTGCAATTCCAATATCTACATTAGCTTTAGAATCTACATTGAGTATTAGAGCACGCATCATTGATTTATACTCTTTAAGTCCAAAGATGGTGGAAACTTTTATATGCTTTCAAAATTGATTACGTAACACTTTTGTCTCATTAAAGATGAACCAACAATGGAGGGGTTTGAGTTTTATGAAGCCATGATGTCAAGTAATTGTTTATCACAACAAATAAAAAAATTATATATTTTGTTAATCACTAGTCTTTTTTTATTAATTTATTTTTATTTAATGTAGAGTTTGGATCAAATGTAACAACGGAGACAGTGGCTTTGAATTGATGTTATTCTTATGATTTTGGTATGAATCATGTTCTTTTCCAAATTTACTCATCTTTATAACTATTCAATATTTTTAATTTTTTTGTTATTTATTTGTTGGTGAAGAAGCGGACTCAGTTGATCATAGAATCCCTTGATTAAATTATTGCGGATGGGAATGATTACAATGGATTGCTTGATACTTGAGTTGGGATATCTTATCTTTTTTTAATTTATATAGACATTGTTAGAGTTTGTGTGGTAATAGGGTTAATACTACTAGTTTTTTATTTTCTTTCTTTGAATTTACTTATTGATGTCATGTTTATGGAAGTTTATTTTTAGAGTTGCGTTCTCATTTATTGAGAAATAATTATTTTTATGATTAAACTTTATTTTAATTTTCTATTATTATTTAATTTTAAGGATAAAATTATTGTAAAATTTATTATTTATAATTTTTATCCATTATATTTTTTTCATATTTTAATATTAATTTAATAATTAATAACAATTAATACTTATTATAATTTTGATATAATTAAATTTATCAAAATAAAAATACTTTGATCATAAAATTTAAACCAAACTCAAATGGATTAGTTTGAGTTGAATTAAAAATATTTGGGTTAGTTTAGGTTAAACCCAAACTTTTATGATTAGTTTGGGTTGACTTAAAATCCAACCATGCCCACCCCTATCTCTCTCTCTCTCTTTTTTTTTTTTTTTGATAAAGCCCACCCATATCTCTAAGAGCATGGTCAAATGGTTTTCAAGCAGTTTTATTTGATTAATTATCTAAATTCAAAGCTGTAAAGAACTGAAAAACGAATATGTGCTTTGCTTACTCCATTATCTCAAAATAAATAAATATATTTGAGAAATTCTACAATACATCAGACATAATACAACCAACTAATATATGTATGACATGTGTATTTGAATTTATTATAATTAGTACTTACATGATAGTTTTTAAAATAAATACACACATATAATAGCATGATTTACTTATTATATGGTTGATATAGTAACTCTGATGTACTCTAGAATTTCCCAATATATTTATCCAAATTTCTTCCGCCGTTTCTTTCTTTTTCTTTTTCTTTTATTTTGGAAATTAATAAGTAAATAAAAGGAATTACTAATTATGAAAACCACGTCGTTTCAGATCGTGATCCGAGATTTCTCGACACTAGACTGGAATTAAGGTACGAACCCTAACTCTTATTTTAACTTCGTCCTCTCCTGTGAATCATTTTTTCAAAGCTCCATCGGATCCTCCATCGCCCGTATCGCCCTATTCTCCCTCCACATCAATGGCGAGTCCGATCAGCAAGTCTCTGATCTCAGTCTTGATCGCACTCTTCTTGATTTCATCATCATTCGCCGGCTCAGACGTTCCCTTCATCGTCGCCCACAAGAAGGCTTCTCTTAAACGACTCAAATCCGGCGCCGAGCGCGTCTCCGTCTCCATTGATATCTACAATCAAGGCACCTCGTAAGTCCATTTTTCGTATAATAATCATCACTTTTGTTATCTTCCTTCAGATCTAGTGTTGATGTTTTGTTTGATTTATCTCGTGCATGTTTTCTATTGTTAAATCTATAATCATAACTAAAACGACGTCGTATGAGGAAATTGATCGAGAATCCTTTTAACAGGACTGCCTATGATGTGAGCCTGACAGATGATAGCTGGCCACAAGATACGTTTGATCTAGTCAGCGGTAACGTTTCACAGTCATGGGAAAGACTTGATGCGTGAGTTATAATTATTTACACTGTTGCCATTTTTCATATACTTTTCTCTTAAAAGAAAATTTGAATTCATCAAGTAATTGCTGCATTATGTATGTTGAAATTGCAGCGGTGGTATTCTTTCACATTCTTTCGAATTGGATGCCAAAGTTAAAGGAATGTTTTATGGTTCCCCAGCTCTCGTTACTTTCCGTGTCCCTACCAAGGCTGCCCTTCAGGTGTGATTGATACCCATTTCAGTGTTCAGTGTTCAAATCTTGCGAAAACACAAATCGTAGGCAGTTGTAATTTATTGCGCTGTTTCTTTTATATAGGAGGCATACTCGACCCCGATTTTGCCACTAGATGTCCTTGCAGAGAAACCCGCTGAGAATAAATTGGATTTGGTATGTTATTTTTCTTTGTTTTCAAAAATGTAGCTGATATATTGAGTAAACTTGTGGTTTAACGTCAATGCTTTGTTGTTGTTTCATGGGATGATCCTCATTGGTTGTGGGAAAACATCTGCAGGCTAAGGTATGAATGATGTTTTGCTTTACAATATTTGAATTGTGAAGTTTTCTCTTTTAACTTGTGTTTGGATTCTGTATGGATTTGAAGTGACTTGAATCTATAGGTTGGAGCTTGGCTTGATGATTGAAATAATAATGATTATCTGACAATTTTATGAATTTCATTGCTTAAATAATGTTGGAATCTTTTAACCTTGGATGACAGTGCAATTAGATGAAGTGATTTTTGTATGGTTACATTTGGTAACTAATTGAAGGATTGCTTTGTGACCATACTTCATATATGTATTGTGAAAGTAGAAGAGCAAGTGTTGCATTTTCTGTTTTGAAAAAGCAATTTTGTGTTTCTCTTTTGGTCCTGCTTGGTAACAATTTTGTAAAGTGGTTACGGAATTGAACCAAACTACAAAAGCTGTGTTTTATATTGTTTCCGGAGACTGGCCTTTCTTACAATTTATAAAGCTCAATTCATAGTGCAGAAAACAGTTCTAAAATTTAAAAAACAGTTACAAGACTTTCTACGTTTCTGAAAAGTGGAGCAAGGAAAACACACAAAATCCTTTTCTACAAGGTACTTGTTCCATAAATATGATTTTTTTTTTCCATTTTCAGACAATTGTTTTTGAAATGCTTCTCAGATCTCAAAAGTACAAAATTCAATTTTTTTTTTTTATGTTTCCATTTGATAAATCAGATTCTAATTACAGTGTTGCAAATCTTTACTGATTGGCCCATGAAATTTACAGTTTAAGATCTGAAAAATGCGTTTGGCAACTTAATCTGCAAGGTATTAATTGTTTTCTATCTGCAATGGATTAATGGTTTTTTGAATCTCGTATTAACCAAGCCGATTATCAGTTTCAGTATTCAGCCAAATATATTGTATTTTGCACAAGTAGGTTGAAAAGCAGAGGCATTTTCATTGTTTGTACTGACTATGAATAATTGTATTTCAATTATCTTAAAATCTTGTTTTAATATACCACATATGCATCATTTTTAACTTTTGTATAATGATTGTGTAGAGAATATGTATGTATTCATTTCTTTTGATCTTATTGTCATTTCCTATTTTGCAGAGGTTGTTGGCTAAGTACGGCTCTCAAATCTCGGTTGTCTCCATTATTGTCCTGTTTGTGTATTTGATCACTTCCCCATCAAAATCAGCAGCAAAAGGAAGCAAGAAGAAGCGCTAAACAGTAGTTTGATCTAATCCAGAATGGTGTGATGCAATCAAAGCCACACTTGAGACAGTTTTCTGTAATTTAGTTGAATATTTGCGGAATTTTTGTTTTTGGGAGGAAATTAATTAGAACTATCTAAACTTTTAAAGTTGAACTTTAGGATTATATACTGTTAAATCCTAGTTCCAATTAGCATTGTGTGCTGAATTTTTTGCTTTTAAGATTCTAAATATAGTTCATTGGGTCACATTAGATTATATTAGATTTTGAAGAGTGGTCAAATTAAAACGTTAGATAATGAGCTATATTCGGAAGATTGTTCGGTGCATATTGGTCGATCATTTAATGAGATTACTTCTTCCAATTTTAAACTATTAGTCCAGGTAAAATTTAGTTGTCATAATCGAACTTATCTTGTTTGTTTTAGTATGGCTGTTAAAAAAGGTAAAGAAGAAGAATCATTATCTAAATTGAGAAGGAATCTTTAGGAGGGCTGTTGCTAAGACCCCCCCACTCTCTGCATCAAGTCCCCACAAATCTTGATATTGTTGCTAACAATCCTTCCACTGGTGGTGGTACTCCGCATTCTTAGTCATCATATCTATAATATGCCCTTTAGTTTTTTCTGTCATTCAATTGTAATATTTGTTATTATTATTTCCTTGTATAGATACAATTTTGATTGTATAAGTTCCAGTCACTGTATCAATGAAATGCAAGCTTTTCCTCCCTCATTATTATCAAGTTGTTTTATGATATCAGAGCTCTTAAACTCAATCGAGAAAACAAAGATCCATCCTCGTGGAAAATGAAAGCTCCAGCTCCAGCTTCATCAACTCCACCACCGACACTACAATCGGAAATCAGACATTCCATAACACCCTCATCTTTATCACTGGACCTCAAATTCCATTAAAACTCACCCCTACAAACTACCCTTCATGGAAGGCACCGTTTGATGCACTACTCCTTAGATTTGTTGATGGCACGAACCAATGTCCTCAACGAATCGTTGAAGAAAATGGAAAGAAAATTCCAAATCCAGCATTTTCCATGTGGGTCCGCCAAGATAAACTCATGTACTTGGCCATCATTGGATTCTTGACAGATCCTATCATACCGCTTGTAACATCGGCAAAAATCTAGCAGCTTGCATGGGAAAAGCTCGAAGGAATGTACGCTAACAAATCGGCGACTCGCATTATGGGGCTGCAGGAAAGCCTCATAAAGATTACGCGAGGGACGTCCTCCATTGCTGATTATCTTCGCTCTATCAAGAGCATAACCGATGAGTTGGCTGTTGCTGGTGCTCCATTTGAAAATTTGAACTTGGTAATGCATGCTTTGAATGGATTAAAATTAAAAAGAATTAAAATTTGGACCATTTGAAGAATTATTTGACAAACTCACTGAATATGAATCATTTTTAAAAAGAGAAGATAGTCTCAGTGCCTCTATTCCTATCTCTGCAAACAACACTCGGTTCAATCGAAATGGTCCTCAACAAAATGAGAAAAAGAGTGCCAATTAGAATCGTAGCAACCATGATCCAAATGTTGTGTGTCAATTCTGTGAAAAACGTGACCACTCTGCTAAACAATGCTACTATGCTAAAAAAATTATGCTTCGGGAACATGCTCCAATGGCCAATCACACCACAACTGGAAATGGTACTCTATCGAATTGGCTCATGGATTCCGCTGCATCACATCATGTTACCACAGACTTGAACAATCTGACACTTCATCGGCCTTATAAAGGACCCGACGACATTGTCATTGGTGACGGTACAGGGCTTCATATCACACATACTGGATCTTCTACTCTTCCTCATCTAAATCCTTTTCATTATATAATGTCCTTTGTGTTCCTAACATACAACAAAATTTAATTTCAGTTAGTCAATTTTGCAATACTAATCGAACATCTGTTGAATTTTTTCCATCTTATTTTGTTGTGAACGATCTCACCACGGGGGCAACGCTCGCGCGCAGAAAGAGCAGGAATAATGTGTATGAATGGCCTACCACATGGGAGTCAACGTTGGGAGCCAAACTTACTTATGTAGGAGTCAAGACTTCTCTTGTTAACTGGCACTACCGCCTTGGCCATTCCTCCACCAAAATCCTAAGTTATTTGGTATCGAATAATAATCTCCCTATGTTCCTCGATTCATCTAAGTCTAGTTTATTTTGTGATTCATGTCTTTGTAATAAGAGTCACCCTTTAATACTTCTACACTTAAAAGTTGTGGTCCATTGGATCTTGTTTACTTTAATGTATGGGGACCCTCTCCAATAAATTCAATAAATAGTTTTTCATTTTATATTTTATTTATTGACCATTTTACAAAATATTCTTGGCTTTTTCCTTAACAAAAAAATCTGACGTGTTTTCTATTTTTGCCAAATTTAAACTTATGGTAGAAAAGTATTTTAAAACTCCCATTGTCACCATTTGCACTGATGGTGGGGGTGAATATCAAAATTTAAAAACTCTTGTTGAATCTCATGGGATTCAACACTTGATTTCTCCACCATACACTCCACAACATATAGCTTCGGCTGAGCGCCGCCATTGACATATTATCGAAACTGGCTTATCCTTGTTACATAAAGCATCTCTTCCATTGTCTTTTTGGTCTCCTACCTTCCAAGCAACTGTGTATTTGATTAACCGCCTTCCAACACCAATTCTTCAATTAAAGTCCCATTTACTTGTTTATTTCACTCCGTTCCAAATTACTCCAAGCTTCGAGTGTTTGGGTGCCTATGTTAACCATGGCTTCGGCCATACACTCATCACAAGCTTGAACCTCGTTCCAAGCCTTGTGTTTTTATTGGTTATTCAAATATTCATAATGCTTATAAGTGTCTTGACGTCCAAAATAATAAAATATTTATTTCTAGACATGTCAATTTTGTTGAAGACTAATTCCCATTTTTATTCTCTTCAACATCTAAGCAAGATTTTCAACTAAATAATTTTATTGCTTGGACTTCCACATCACCATCTCTCTCCCACTTTGCTTCCAAAATTGATGTGTCCAAATCTCCATTAACTACAATTCACTCCCACGCCATGTCATCCTCTCCATCACAAGTGTAAAATTCGTATGAATTGCATACAACTCATGACTTAATGCATGAAGATAATCACACCAATTTAAATGAGTCAACATCTTCTCTACCAACCGAGTCAACTCTAAATTCAAATTCCCATCAATCTTCCTCATCAATCCTGCATGTCACTCCATATTCTTCTCCTACAAATACTCATCCCGAATCCTCATCTAGCAAGTCTCCACCAACGTTGCCTCACATCGTGGACTTTAACATGGCTGCCTTTTCTAACACAATTACTCCTTCTCCAAGTGCAAGTGATATGCCACCAAGGTATGATTCCTCTTTTCATTACTCACTATCACAAATTTATCAACCCCCATCAGTTCACAACCAACACGCAATGACCACTCGTAGCAAGAATCAAATCTTTCAACCCAAACACATTAACCTCACAACTAAACACCCTATCCGCACTCCTCTTGAACCTAAATGTGCTTTACAGGCTCTTAAGGATCCCAATTGGAGGGCCGCAATGTGTGATGAGATTAATGCCCTTATGAAAAATGGCACTTGGAACCTTATCCCGTCAAAATCCACACACAATGTCATCGGGTGCAAATTGGTGTTTCGCATCAAGCGGCGATTTGATGGAAACATTGAACGGTATAAAGCCCGATTAGTGGCTAAGGGCTTTCACCAAAGACCAAGCCTTGATTACCATGAAACCTTTAGTCTTGTGGTAAAACCCGCTACTATCCGTACAGTGCTCTCTATTGCTGTAAGTAAAGGTTGGCCAGTTCACCAATTGGATGTGAACAATGCATTTTTGCGTGGGAAGTATCAGAGGAAGTTCATATGTCTCAACCACCGAGGTTTATTGATCATTCTCGGCCTTCTCATGTTTGTCGACTTTCTAAGGCTATTTACGATCTTAAGTCAGGCCTACAAAAATAGGCCTCTTTCTAACACAGCATAAATATATTCGAGAACGTCTTGAAAAAGTCAGGCTAGATGGTGTCAAAGATTCCGTTGCTCCCATGTCCACAACCGCCACACTTTTGCTTCACGATGGTTCTCCTTCAACAGACCACAAACAATATCGCAGCATTATTGGTGCATTACAGTACTTATCTCTGACTTGACCCGACATTGCCTATCCTGTCAACAAACTTACTCAATTTATGCACGCGCCATCACAGTTTCACTGGCAAGCTGTCAAACGTCTCCTTCGTTACCTCAAACAAACTATCTACTTTGGCTTCATCTTCAGTGGTGTCACCACCTTTTGACCTTATCGCCTATTCCGATGTTGATTGGGCTCGAAATCGAGACGATTTCACATCCGTCTCAGCTTTTGTCATTTATCTTGGCAGCAATTCTATTTCTTGGTGTTCTAAGAAGCAACGTACTGTTACTCGCTCCTCCACTGAGGCTGAGTACCATGATGTTGCTTCTGCTACTGCTGCTGCTGATTTTTTATGGACTCAAAACCTTCTTCACGAACTTGGTATTCATCTTCCCAAACCACCAGTGTGATAACCTTCGTGCAATATACCTATGTGCTAATCCAGTCTTTCATTCACGAATGAAGCACATTGCCCTTGATCAGTTTGCTGATGCACTCACCAAACCTCTTTCCAAGAGAGGATTTATTCTTCTTCGGTCCAAGATCGGCGTCTCCGATGGAAGCTTTGTCTTGCGAGGGCGTACTAGGCACTAACATCAAGTCCCCACAAATCATGATACCGTTGCTAACAATCCTCCCACTGATGGTGGTACTCCACATTCTTAGCCATCATATCTGTAATATGTCTTTTAGTCATTCAATTGTAATATTTATTATTATTATTTCTTTGTATAGATAAAATTTTAATTGTATAAGTTCCAGCCACTGTATCAATTAAATGCAAGCTTTTCCTCCCTCATTATTATCAAGTTGTTTTAAAAACCACCAAAACTTTTTATTTCTCCTTTTACTTGTTTTGTCCTTTCTTTTAATGTGAAGGTAGATATATACAAAGGCTTAAATCTTTGTTAGTTTATTCTCCACAGATCTATACCTTCTGTGGATTTGTATTTTTGGTACTTTTTTTTGTTTTTTGGGTTATTTTGCAATGTGATGGCATGGTTTTCTTTTAAATTTATAGTTTCTACCCGTTACATTCGGAAGATTTTAAGCCATAGAAGGTGGATCTTTGTAAAAATTCGTTATTGTATCTATTGGAATAGCTGAATATATTGGTGGATTGGAAAAGAGCTGAGGAGTTATTCCTAGTGTAGCTCAAATTTGTTACTTACATATCTATCGTTAATGGCAATATCTCAAAGAGGCATCTTCTGTGCATTGTCATCCTCCTTGGTCTTCAATAAGATATATTACTACAACCACCTGTTTATTAATAGATTATAGTAGAATTCTGTTAAATTAATACTTAATAAATTAATAATTTTGATTAAATAATCGTTTTTGTTGATCCCGACTTGAGGCGAACATAATAAATTAATAATTCAATAAATTTATTAGTAATGAATTTTTTAAAAAATCTTAATTTTCTATAAAACTCAATTAATACATAAATTAATAATTAACTAATTTGAAACTAAATGCATATGATATATCTATGATTTTCTTTGTTGTATTGGCATAATGCTTTGCGCATTTCATCAGTCATTTTTTCTTTCTTTACACCTTTCAAATGAGAAGTCATTGTTGTATTCTATGTAATATGTTTAGTGAAATAAAAGAGAGTTTGACTTAATATATTGCGTTCAAAAAGTCTACTCCAATGAGTTACTATATAATCGTAATCCAGCCAAAGGATTATCAAGTGGCTGATTCACTCAATCAAAATTGTATCTCACAACTTGACAGAATTACTACATTCTCTAATTATTCTACCTCTATACTTCATAAAAATTTATATTATGAATGTGATATTATCTTTATAAATTAATAAATTATTAATTTGTCGGCATATTAATATTCTCTAAATTAATAGATTTTTTATGGTTCCAAAGGTATCAATTTATTGAGATTCTACTGTATTTATAATTGATGTGTATCTTACTAAAATGAAATATGTGTTGTATTTATGTTTGGTTTAATAAAATTATGCTTATTTAATTAGTTTTCAAAATAGAAAAGAATCATTTACTTTTTTAGTATGAGAAATGAATACATGGGAACTATTTTCATTGTTTGAAAAAGAAAAATTGCATATTGCTAAATGTGGAGATACACCCCCCAAACATTTAATTTCTTAGAGACTGATATTGAATTTAAGATGTGTTTACTAATCAGGAATCAAAATGAGTTGGAATCGGAATGAACTAAAATCAGAATCAGAAATAGAAATCAGAATAAATTGTTTATTTGAGCTATAAGAATTGGAATCGGAATGGGATTAATTTTCATTAATGTGTTTACTTTGTCTTGGAATCGAAATAAACTATAATAATTAATTTACTAAAATCCCCTTTGTTAATTATTGTCATTGATGATGATGATGATGATGATGATGATGTTAATAATAATAATAACAACCACAACAACAACAACAACAGCAACAACAACAATAATAATAATAATAATGACATTAATAAATAATAACAAAGAGGGTACTTTTGGAAAACAAAAAAAAGGGATATTTTCGTCATGGGGGGAATGGGGTTGTGATTCCCAGCCTCTTCCCTAAACTGACATCTCAATCTTAGTAATGATTCTTTATATTATGTTGAGTCCAATCATTTCATTCTTATGCCCTCCCTCAAAATAACAAGTAAACAACTTCTTCATTCCTATTCTAAATTAGTAAACACAGCCTTAGGAGAAACACGTAGCACTACAAATCCGAAGTTTGACTCAAAAAGTATGCTAGAGTTGATTGACCGCTTGATTTTACCTACAACAGCGACTTTTGTTGGTCAAATATTAATAGCCTGTGATAAAATAATTACAGATGTGGGGAAAAAAACAGAAGTCGTTGTAGTATAGTGGTGAGTATTTCCGCCAGTCACGCGGGCGACCCGGGTTCGATCCTCGGCAATGGCGTAGAATTTTTAAAAATGAAACTGAGATTTTTTTTTTTGGCTGATTATACATCAGATTACTGATCATACATCAGACATATACAACTATTATTTCAGCAAACAAATACACTGGGACTACAATATTACATTTAATTCTATAAAATACTTGCCCAAACGAATTAACCCTTACATTAAAGGGACTTATTGTCTCTACTCGCATTTTGCGAGGGAGAAATACTATTTACAAATTAATTTCCTCAATCATGCTTAATTGAGAAAATTTTGAGTCCCAGCCATAACTGGGACTCAAACCAAGTGCCTTGATTACCAATGGGCTACAAGCCTATTGGCAAATGAAACTGAGATTTAACTACACTTTGTTACCATCAAATGCTAAAAGAGACTGTACAAGACTCAAAAAGCCGTATTGGCAAATGAAACTGAGATTTAACTACATTTTGTTACCATCATATGCTAAAAGAGACTGTACAAGACTCAAAAAGCCGTATACATGCAGCTACTGAAACGAGACATCAACAAATTCTGGCATTGCATAATATTACTAAGAAATGCTATGTAATTTTCGAAGTATTTTAGCCAAGTTCCATGATCACTACACATAGGCAACATGCAGCTACAAATATTGAAACCAGACATCAACAAATTCTGGCATTGCATAATATTGCTAAGATATTCTACGTAATTTTCGATGTATTTTAGCCAAGTTCCATGATCACTACACATAGGCAACATGCAGCTACAAATATTGAAACCAGACATCAACAAATTCTGGCATTGCATAATATTACTAAGATATTCTACGTAATTTTCGATGTATTTTAGCCAAGTTTCATGATCACTACAAATAGGCAATTCAAAATTTTGGCCTTCGCTTGCTCAGCATTTTAACCATTCATAATTAATGATTTAGTTAACTGTTCTGAAAAATGGGATGCTCACTTGCTCAGTGCACGCAAGGCAAGTATTTGGATTGCAGCTGCAGGGTTCTTGGCTAAAACATTAAGCAGAGATTTAACAAATAGAAATGCCATTGCCCTTGTTAGATGACATAACCAAATTAAGCTAGAAAATATTTTGTTACACAGGCTTCATTAAATAAATTCAAACGAAATATTTATAAAACTACAAGGACAAAATTTGGTTACCGTACAACAAATCCTTGCTTACATAATCAAGGCAGAAAAAGAGAATCTGAAACAGGAACTAATCTCTGATGGCATGCACAAACAGAGTAACTAACAAAAAGGACTGCTCTCAGATCAAGCACCACTTGGTTGAACTGCTATCCCAGTAGCTACAAAATTTGAGATACTTTCTGAAAGATGCCGAGTTGCTTTGTCATAATTAACAAACCCCATGAACCAAAACTCATGTCCATCGATTGTAACAATCTGGATGTATTTCTCGGAAGAATTTTCCCTCATGATCACTGGATTGATGGCACCAATCATTGCCAAAGGCAACATAACCTATTTCAAGTATTCAGCAAACCATTTCTTAGATTACACATCTCTAATTAAGGAAACTCAAAACCTAATAACATAATTAATTTACCTTGTAGTAGCTCCAAGTCTTTTGACCAGAGGGTGCAGTGAAAGACAGGGGACGATCACTGCAAAAAGCTACATGAACATTGGAGAGATACAGAGTGCCAGCTACTGGTCCTGTTGATGTTGAAAGGTAACAAGCAAATGTCTTCTTTAAAGTCTCATTTTGATTGGTTGTAAAAGTTTGCTTGTATATAGTCTCAAACCCTCCTCCTGTTATTGCTTTGGCAGTCAGATTCATCTTCCCCCATGCTGCCTCTGACACAGATGAGTTCGTTTTAACTGCAAAGTCAGAGCATTAACAATGTTAATTTCAACAAAATATTTGACTGCATCTAACTAACTATGCTTTGAAACAATATTCAATGTACAGCATATGCAATCAGACCACTAGCTATGTGAACTACTTACGGTTGTGCCAAATGTTATTGGCCATGGTCTCAGCCTTCTTGCTCCAAGAGTTGAAGACATTGAGAATGGATTCCATGGGGCTGCCCCTTGGCCTTTCAACGGGATTGTACTGGAGGTACGGGTGGTGATGATTGTTGTATTGAGCTTGATTATCACCAGCAGCTCCAGCTCCCCACAAGGCTGCTTTCTTGTTGTCTGGATGACACGTGGGAGCAGCAGGTGTCCCCATTACATGAGTTCCCCATTTCTCAGCAGTTGCAGTGCTTGCTGGTTCAGATGATGATGATGGACCTGCAGCTTGATGAGATTGCATTTCTTGATTAGTACTGCTTAGTGATGTTTGGTGATGAGAAGGGTTTGATTCTTGGGTGGTGGTGCCGTTCATTTTGGTTTCAAATTTAAAGCCAAGAAGTAATATGCAAGAAAGAAAGAGCTTCTTTGAGGGATTCTATGCCTGATTTGATTAGAATATTGTGAGGTGTGCGGTGGCTTTGATTCTTGAAGAGGAGACGTAAATTAAATGAGCAATTCGATTATTAATATTTATATAAATAGAGATCCTTCATGTGAAAGCGAAAAGTTGGACTTCAGAATTGGATACGCGGTTTGCGAATAAGTGATTAGGTGGTTGCTTATCCGTGTCCATTTATAAGGATAATTATATCTTATTTAAAAAAAAAAACAGGACAATTATATCATAGAATGTTATTGCTTCTCTTCATGAAATTTTAGTAAACAAAACATTATCCTCGAAACAAAATAACACTTGCCAAATGGGCCACCCAAAGTCTGAGTGCATGGGTTTGAATCCTAACTATTATTAGTATTCGATTCCCCTCAATTAAATTGAGTACAAATAAAAATATTTTTTCAAAGGATAGAATAGATATATCTCACATATTATATGAGAGTAGAAATATAGGTTATGTTATATTAGAATTATCAAAAATAATCCCGATAAATTTTTTATTGTAAATATTCGCAGAATTCTAATTGTAGTATATCAGTGTATAAAAAAAATATATATCAAATTAGACTTAAAAATATCTTACATGGAAGGGTTTGGGGTAATTTACCTCACTCAAAAAATAAATTTCTTTTAATTTCATATTACTTTTTTCAAATAATAATTTTCTGAGTGCAGATAATTTTATAAATTAAAATTTGATATTAGGGTCAATTTTATAAGTTTTTTTTTTTTTAGAAAACCGACATGTGGTGCCAGAAGAAATCGTTTACCGAACAAACAGAATTCAATGAATTTACAAAAGAAGCCCCTAAATGGTGCTATGACCAAAATGTCCTTCCTTTTCTTTCTTCTTCACCCAAACCGTATCCTAAAACACAATGTTTTTTGTTCTTTTATTTTCTTCTTTTTCTCTTCACCCACAGCAACAAGGTGGGTAAAAAAGTTCAGGCCCAGCCTGCATCGTGAGTCCATGGATATGGGTTAAAAATTTTAAACTCTACTATGAATGGCCTGGTTACGGGCTTATATAAAAAGTTCGGCCAAGTTCAGATTTTATAATTTATAAATTAACAAAACAAAATCAAACAAAAAAAGAAAATATTGAATTAATTTATTTTTAATATTAGTATTTGTGATTTATTATATTGTGTTGTTAGTATTTTGTGTATTAAACTATTAATATATTATATATTGGATAATCATCTTTAATTTAAATTTTTTTTTACTTTTAACTTTATTAAAATTTTATTTAAAAAATTAATGGAAGTCCGAACCTGTCCAGACCCAACCCATTTAAATTTAGATGGATTTCTAAGAACATGAGCCTGTTACTAATAATATGGGCTTGGGCCTAGGCTTGAAAAAGCTGGCCCAAACACGCAATTTGCCATCGGCAACACAATGTTTTTTTTCATTCTTCACACCTCTTTGTTCTTGACAATCGTCACTAAATCACAAAACCAATCATCCGCTAAGGTGCAAGAATGATGACGTAAATAGACTCATTTTGATTCAATGCAAAATTTCCAAGCTCCTCATAAAGGTTTTTTTTTTTTTAGGCAAAATCAAGATGAAACAAAGTAAAAGAAGTTATCTTTAACATGACCCGGATTAAATTATAGCGTTAAATCAAAAAGTGGAGAAATTATCCAACACATGATTATTTAACACAAAAATTAATGAACAAGAACATAATGCAGAAAAAATAAAGACGTTTTAAGTATAATTTGTAGAATACAAGACTGAAAAATTTCTTGTCACATGATAAAGAGGAAGAAAAATTATTCTTTACAAAATCCAGCTGCCTAATTTGAAAATTGAAATCTCTATTCTTATTACTCTTATTTAGGAAGGAAAATCAAAATCATTTAGAAAACAAGAGCTATTATACAGAAAGCAGCACACTAAGTCACTAACCAAGCAGAAGCGGATTTGAGATCAATGCGATGGAACCGCCAAATACAGAACACTCCTACGGATTTATACACTGCCATCAGTTCTCTTATTCTTTTGACCCATATCCGCCATCTACATCAAAAGAAAATAATGTAGATGAAATACTTGATAAATAATAAAAAAATAAACAAAAAGGAAAATACAAGCTGTACGTTTTAAAATTTAATTTTGCAATAGCTTGTGGTAAATTTTTTTGAAAGTGCAGACTGTTGATTGATAGTAAAATAAATTGGTAGAAATTACAAACCTATCATGATTGAGAAGAAATCTCTCGTTTCGTTCGCAGCCAAGCCAAAAACCATAGATTGTGTTGAGGGGCTTAGCCTAAGATTTCTAAGTATCTAACTCAAAAGACTAGTCTGTTGGGTTGAGTGACCTATCTTACTTATAAACCCAAATAACTCCTTTTTATTAGCTAATATGGGACACAACTCAACAAATTGAAAGACTTTTATTTGTAACAGGCGTTTGACTGTAAAAGAGTAATAAAGGGTTAAATTTAAAATAAATTATTTTTGAGGAGTCTATTTTAATTTAGAAGAAATATATAAGTGGGATGCCACATTAACTGCCATATCAGTTGGGATATATGTTAAGATTAATATTTAAGATATGTAACATTGTTAATTTTTTTTATTATGATATTATTCTTTATGATTTGAGTTTCTAGATCCACCGCTATGCAACCATGTCACATTTAGTTACTGAAAAAAGGCTTTTACAAGATGTTGACGCTAATTTTTGTTGGTCAACTAAAAAATTAAATATGGGAACGATATAATAAATGGAACACAGAGAATTTACGTGGTTCAGCACTTGGGCTATGTCAACGGGAGTAAAAAGAGCAACTTTTCCACTATTCAATGAAGAATTACAATAAAGAGATTTTTTTTTAACTTTTTGTCTGTGTTTGTGCTTGTATCCTTCATGCCTCTAAAGCTCTCTATTTATAATATAATTTTTGGGTATCTAAGTCGGTGTTGATTTCTTATTTTGGTCGACTTTCCCTACTTAATTAGAAGTATATTCAGATTCTATATTTGCTTCCTTCTCTAATTAGGTTTTTAGAAGCTTCTGAACTTTTCTTCTTAGATTCCCGATTGTGCTTTACTTGCTCTCCACGCTTTATCATTTCCTGGGCCATGCTTCTTTTATATTATTTATATTTTTTTTATGCTCCCTGCATACTTTCTGAATTTTAGTTCCTGGATCCTGGTTCCTGCTGCTTCCTGAATCTTGGCTCTTGGATCCTGGTTCCTGGTTCTTGCTTCCTGAATCTTGGCTCTTGGATCCTGGTTCCTGGTTCCTGCTTCCTGCTTCCTTAATCTTGCAATTTTATGTTACATTTTTTATAATGCGTCACATGCTCACTTTCCATGCTTGATCCATGTGAATTTATTCTTCATGCAACCAAGTCATGCATGCTTAAGTCAAGCTTCCCTTGACTTTGTCATATTCTTCGCATGTGTCTTTATTCTTCATGCAACCAAGTCATGCATGCTTAAGTCAAGCTTCGGTCAAGCTTCCTTTGACTTTGTAATATTCTTCACGTGTGTCTTTATTTTTCATGCTCCAAATCTGTTAAAGTCAAGCTTCATCTGTCATGCCTTTATTTTTCATGCAACACAAGAAAATTGGAATTTGCTTATGTACATATATATATGTACTCAGTAGGCACTAGGGACTAGCCTACAGCTTTGACTCTAATCAAACCGCATTTATATTATTATTAATTAGCTGGACATTTAATCTTTAATATAGATGATTTAACCTAATTCTATAAAAGAAAGTCGGTAAATTTTTTTCTTTTCATTTCCTCATTCATCCAATAAGATTAACGCTTCGAATTTAGGTAATCAAGGTTAGTCAATTGCATCTACATCTTTCAATCATAGTAGTTTAAATTGGATTGTTTCATTCCAGTCGATTCCTTTGTTATTGACAAGGTAAAGGAGCAGTTGGTACATGAATGGACCTTTTTGAAAGGTTTGCTGTTAAGTATCAACAAAAGGCAGATCTTACTTCTTAGTAGTGATTCAACTTTCAAGTGAAATTAATAGCAGCATAATTAAGGACAATGATCCTCTCCTTATTTTTTTTTCCCTCCTAATCCTCTTTATTTTTTAATGAGTGGTCAAGTGTGTGATAATTAAGTCAATTTTTTATTTTATTTACAATTAAACCAATATTTTTAATTAGATTTAAAAAATAAGGAGGACTAGGAGGGGAAAAAATAAGGAGAGGATCTAAGTTCAACAATTAGAAAGACATTTTGGAAAATTTCAAGAATTTACTGAAGTCTCGGCTATTTTCTATAAATTTCTGTAGAAATATATCTCCGTTTAGCCCGATGCCTGATTTTTTTTTTTTACTTTAAAGAGCATTCCTAAGAAGGATTTAAAATGTGCTTTTGAAACATAATTTCAAAAATAAATCATTCAACCCTCTCTCTTTCTCCTCCTATACTGTTTCTTTGAATTTTCGTTAACAGCATGTCATTTATTTTTTCAAAAAAAAAGGCCAATCAATATTCTGAGGTCCAACTATGTTCAAATATGGTGCCACGTAACTTTTTATCTTTTTTTAGTGTACCACTGTAAATTTTCATTCAACCCCTCGCACATTTTTGTATTTTGAATTATTTTGTAAGTAGAAAATATTTCAACTAATTCCTAAATAAACTTTTGCAGGCCTATGAAAACAGCCGATTATTTTAGGTAACACAAGTTTTGTGCTGATTGCAGGTACGTGAGATATGCTTACACGCTTGTGTTGCCGGAGAAATTTTAGAGTACAACTGATGTTTCATGTCATCAGTTGATGTGGAACCACTAAGAGCATCACTAAAAGGCTCTTCAAATAAGATTTTTCTACTTATTTGAAGAGCCACACCAACATTTAAGACTCCAAAAGACACTCCAATTAAGATTCTTCAAATAAGAAATTTTTTCTTTCTTCAGTTTTGTAAAGTGGCTTTCTCTCTCTTTAATTTATATTTTATTACTTTTTATTATAGAGAGAGAGAGTGAAGTGCTTTTATTACTATTTATTTTTCCTTTTGAAAAAAAGTTAGTTGATTAAATTAATATTAACTTGTTTCTATTTAAAGAGCCTTTTGGAGGATAACATATTTTTTCACTCTCCTATTTGCCACATATGTAAGCAAATAAATATTTGAAGATTAAAATTAGTAGAATCTTTTGGAAATGTTCTAATAAATAATATTTTGACAAATGTCTACAAATTTTAAACATAAAAATTAATTAATTAAAAGTCAAACAATTTATTTTTCTTTCTTTTTTTGTTCTTTGGTTTGAAAAATTAATTCTCTCTCTTCCAAATTCAAAAGCCGAAAACCAAGAAACATTAATTTATTAAAAGTTTTAAAAATAAGGAAAATTATCTGGTGGCCACCACTTATTAATTGAAACTTCTGTAAACCACCAATTTTAATATTGTATCTATAAACCACCTACTTTTTAAAAAAATATCCCCCAACCACTTTTCTGTTAAAAAAGTTAACTATCGTTAGTGGTTTTCTGCGTAAAGACTATTTTACCCCTGTAATACAATAATTAACCAACACAAAAGTGGACCACTTTTGTATTGTTTGATTTTTTTTATTTATAAACAAAAATGATGTTGTTTATATAATTAAATATTTATTATTTTAAAATAGAATATAATTATTTAAATATTTATTTTTTAACTAAATGACAATATTATCCTTATGATGGCATGCTGACGTCATGTTTCCATTAACCTTTTTAACGGAAAAGTGGGTGGGAGATATTTCTTTGAAAAGTATGTGGTTTATAAATACAATCTTAAATTTTGGGGGTTTACATAAATTTCACTTAATAAGTGGTGGCCACCAGATAATTTTCCTAAAATTAATAAATTTGTATTTATTGCCATCTAAAGTTTTGTTAATTTTAATTCAGTGGTCCCAATTTTTAGAGTCTGGCCAGGGGAATTATGCTTCAATCTCCACCAATTCTTTTTGCCCCCATCATATGGTTTCTGCTTGGAAGTTCTTATTCTGTGGATGTAAGTGCCGTCTATGTCTGAGATTCATTGCCACACTTTTAAAATATATGCCTGAGATTCATTGGCACATTTAAAATATTGCGTTATTTTTACTGTAAGTTTTCAACTCGTGTTATTTTTCACAAAATGATGTTTTCATAGAAAAGCGTATAAAATGTGCACAAAATAATGCAAACGTCAATTCTAATTTTTTTTTTTAAAATGCTAATGATATTTTACATTGTTATGTGCATATGCTGTGCAAATAGGGATGGCAAATATCCAGTCTGATATGGATATTATTCATCCATGAGCAAATTCATAATTATCCATAATGGATTTGTCCATATCTATATCCAGTTTTAGATGTTAGATATAAACATAGATTTTATTCGTATGGATATGGATATCCATGGATGTCCATGGACATTAAATTTATATTTTTAAATTCAAGAATTGTGTAACACATAAATATAATAAAAGCTAATTAATAATATATTAAATTAAGAAATTCTTTTCATTTTTATTTATATTTTCTAAAATCATTAATTTTAAAAATTAATCAAAATTATTCAATTCTAAAATGGAGACGCACATCTACTATTATTATTTTCATCAAATTTGCCAAATTACATTATTTTCTAGTTCGCATTCGAATTTTCTAAAGTCACTATAAATAACTTTTGAGAATTTTCTGGTTCGCATTGGGATTGTGATATATAAAAAAGCCAAAGAATTTTATTTTAGAAATAACTTTTGAGAAATTTTTTTTTTTTTGAGCTAGGTTCGTAATGCGTCAATTTTCTAAAGTCACTAGTTTTTTTTTTCTTTTTACGAACCTAGCTCAAAAAAAAAAAAAACTGACCCAGAATATTTTTGTTGTTACTTATATTTTCTTATTAAATACAAAAGATAATAATTAAATCTTTAAAGTTCAATGAAAATATAAATTAATAATTAATTAAATGTAAAAAAAATTAATAACAGATAACACATGAAATTCATAATACTTAGGAACGTTCATCTTGACAATTCCAATTTTCTCAATTCAACTTTTTTTTTTCAAAATATGCATAAAATGATTTGAGACTAAAAATAAAATTAATGACCGATATATTTATAGAGTTTATATTCAATGTAATTTAAGCATTTAAAATATTTTATCATCCAAGAAATTATTTTTAAAAATATGTACATCAATTTCATGTCTATGTACAATATTTATGTACTTACATTAATTTATGGGCTTCTATGTATATGCTCATAATATTTGTTAATATTTTCTATATACAAATGACAACTTTTGAAATTCATACATAAATCTTGATAAAAGAAATAGTACACATATGAAGATGATACAAGTAATTAAAATATAAAAACTCTTCTTAAATTAATAAGTATTCATGTTCCGATAAATTAATAAAATATTTATTTATTTATTTAAACTTTCCAGTTTTAATTTTATAAAATTAAATATTTTTAAACTTAAATATGAGCATATGGATATCCATTGGATAAAAAAAATTGTCCAAATCCATCCATATCCAGTTGGATATTATTTTATAATATTCATATCCATATCCATATAATTTTGGATGGGTATTATCCAATCCAATATGGATGGATATCCTGGATATCCAATATGGATGGATCCAATTGCCATCCCTATGTGCAAATACGAAAAAATGAGAATTATCTTTTGTTGTTTAAATAAATTAAGCAAAATTTTCTTCATGTTTTAAAATAGGTCCAAACCTCCCTATAGTGATAACGTTATCAATTTTATATATTATTTTACTATCATACTTCTAGTCTTGATGTTAGCCATAAAATTAAATATTTTGATAATTAAATCAAGCAAAATGACTCACATACCCTTAATGATCAAATTAATTTAATTACGAACTGTGAATTTTGGTGAAAATTACAAGTAGAGAAATGTCAAAAGTACCCCTAATAGTTGTATAAAGTATCCATTTAAATTACAAAAACATTTGGCCATATATAACCACTGGAGCGCTCATGTAGCTATAGTACTACATAAAGGGGAGGCAAATATAATATGCTCATATATAAAATCACAATAACATTGGGTCATATGTGTCAATTGCAATATATATGTTTGAATATTGCAAAAAAAGATGCATTCATATTGTTTAACCTTTGCCACAAAATCCAACAAACTCCATCCTACATAATAAAGTTTCCTCTTCTAAACACAAATACCATGTACAAATGACTTAGTACCCTAATAATTCATGGGAATATAAATATATACACGTATGTACGTACATATATATATACAAATATATATAGTTCTTCTCTTATGCGAGTACCCTCATTTTTTTCAAATGGGAACACGTTATTAAGCTATGTGGTTTAATAGAATTAGTACATACATGCTATTATATCATATGGCTTTATAGTGAATTGAACACTGACATTATTAAATCATATGGCTTAATAGTGTGTCCGTATTAAAAACAAAATGAAGGCGCCCGCACTTGAGAATTTATATATATATGTTAATATATGTTATGTCAACTATTTTTTCTCCATAATTTATAATTTATTATTAAATTAATTTAATCATTAAGGGTATATAAGTCATTTCACTTGATTTATATTCTCAAAATATTTAAATTTTATGGCTAATATCAAGATTAGGCTTAGAATAGTAAAATGATATATAAAATTAACACTGTTATAATTGCATAGGGTATTGAACCTATTTTAAAAAATTAGAGAGGTTTTACTTAGTTTCTCTAATGGTGCATTTACTTCATGGAATGGGAATTGGGTGGAATAGGAATGGGCTGGAAATAAGAATGAGCTAGAATGGGAATGAGATTCTAATGTTTACTTGACAAAAATAAATGGGAATGGGAATGTGATGGAATGCCATTGATGTGTTTACTTGGCAAAATAAATGGGAATGAGAATCAATTTACTAAAATACCTATAGTATTAAATAGTGTAAGTGGTTTTTTATTCAAGCGTGTGATTTGAGGGTAATTCGAGAAATGTAGAAAAATTAAAGGGATATAAATGTCAATTCAGGGAATGGGAATCCCCATTCCCATGTGGTTTAATAGAATTAGTACATACATGCTATTATATCATATGGCTTTATAGTAAATTGAACACTGACTTTATTAAATCATATGGCTTAATAGTGTGTCCATATTAAAAAAAAATGAGGACACCCGCACTTTAGAATTTATATATATATGTTATATATGTTATGTCAGCTATTTTTTCTCCATAATTTATAATTCATTATTAAATTAATTTAATCATTAAGGGTATACAAGTCATTTCACTTTATTTATATTCTCAAAATATTTAAATTTTATGGCTAATATCAAGATTAGGGTTAAAATAGTAAAATGATATATAAAATTAACACTGTTATAATTGCATGGGGGATTGAACCTATTTTAAAAAATTAGAGAGGTTTCACTTAGTTTCTCTAATGGTACGTTTACTTCATAGAATGGGAATTGGGTGGAATGGGAATGGGAATGGGCTGGGATGGGAATGAAATTCCAATGTTTACTTGACAAAAATAAATGGGAATGAGAATGTGCTGGAATGCCATTAATGTGTTTACTTGGCAAAATAAATGAGAATGAGGAATGTGAATGAGAATTAATTTACCAAAATACCTATAGTATTAAATAGTGTAAGTGACTTTTGATTCAAGCGTGTGATTTGAGGGTAATTCGGGAAATGTAGAAAAATTAAAGTGATACAAATGTCAGTTCAGGGAATGGGAATCCCAATTCCCAACCCCTCATAGGAATGGGAATCCCAATTCCCAACCCCTCATAGGAATGGGAATCCCAATTCCCAACCCCTCATAGGAATGGGATTCTCATTCCTTATTCCCAAATTATGTGGGACTCACACATTTTATTCTCATTCCTAAATTATATTTTGCTAAGTAAACATGGATTTCATTCACATTCCTCCATTCTCATTCCCTAAACCCTCAAGTAAATACACCATAAAGGTAATCCTCATTTTCCCATGGAAATATGGTTGTTCTTATTTTCAAGTTTAACTTATTCAGAAAATTGGTTATTGGTCAAAATTCATCTCATTCACAAGATTGGTTATTTGGTCAAAATTCATCTCATTGGTAATTGGCTATTGTCAATCCTGTAGCTTCCCTTTCTTAGATGGAAGAGAAATTCATTTCTAAGTACATTGTACATGGTGCTTGAGAGGGGAATTCTACTCCAATTTGCTTACTTCATCCACATGCAGGTACATATATACATATGATTTTTCATCTTGTCATTTGTCGAGTAAAATTTTGTATGACATAGAAAATCTTTTATGTCATAATTTAGTCACCTATCTAAACTTATTATTTCCTTTTGTATTTTTCTATTGAAGTGGATTTGATATATTTTATGATCTAATGATATTTGTACAAAAATATGTACTTAGAAGACCTATAGCAATTACAAGAACATTGATGTTTGCAGTCGCTATTAAGTGTTGTTTTTGCATTGTGATTTCACTTCTCAAGATAATCTAGAAACGTGAAAATTAAAATCTCAACAAAAGCATATATATGTAACGAATTAATAGTTACTAATTTACATGTTTCGGATATTTAATAGGATATACCTGATGAGGATGGGGATAGAGAATTCGGCATTCAAACGGTCAGTGTCATCTAAGGGAGAAAAAATGTGAGTAATTGGTAATTACAGATTTAATTTTACGCCCATCATTTAATTTTTCACTTTACATGTTTCAGATTTTCCTAAATTTCTTACAAATCAATGTATTGTTAATCTTCTTAAAAGGTATTTTGCACTACTAAAAAAATGGTCTTTACTAATACTTGTCTTGTGATACTTTATTAAAAAGTATCAGTAAGTACATACATTTGGACCATTTTCTGTTTTTAACAAATAAATATCACTAATTACTAATACTAAGGTATCAGCAGTTTTAGTAATAGAGATCAATGACACTGAGGTATCAATAATAAAAAATGATCATTTTAATTTTGTTTCAGTCCGAATTCGAACCCAAGACCTCTAAACAGCTTCTGTATTGAATCAAAAGACCACTAGGCTATGAATTATTTTTTATTTGTTAAAATAGTATTTTTTTAAGTGGATAAAAACAAAACAAATGGAAAAATTTTATCCAAAATATAACAAAAAATTTTCAACTCCCTCCACCGAAATATTCGTTCCTTCTTAAGCTCCCCAAATCTAAAAAATCCCTAACATCCAAATTGTAGAAAACTGCTTAGCCATGATCCTGTCAAATCGGCGGCACAAGTCAGCCATTTGACTTCAAAATCCTAACTTTTTCTTTCTTTTCTTATTTTATGATTTTGGGTTTCTATTATTTTCACCAGATCTTGATTTTTTTTTAATTGTTCTTTTAGGTTTAAATGAGTGATTGGAAAAAGTGTTTCTATGTTCCTTTGGCTAATTGGAAGAAACTAGAAGGTAAAGATTCAGTTTTTATTGTATTTTTTTCTCTTCATACAACTATTTTATTTTTTGCATTATTTTTACTTCAGTATTGCTATTGTTCTTTCATATTCTTTGTTTCATTATTGTATTTTCATCTCTTAATCTTTGTTAAAACTCAATACCCATATTCCAAAACTATTAAATCTGTGCTTTTTGACTAATTTCACGATCTGGGTCACCCAGATCTAACGCAAATTCATCACAGAATGGGCAATTTCAGCATCTGGGTTTTGTTCCTTTTCGTGTTTTTCCAATCTTCTTGTTTTTCATTTTACTTGCACGGTAGCTATCCTCACAAATATGTTGTCGGTGACCCTTTGTTGGTGCAGGTGAATTCTATCACTTCCATATTGTACATTAATATATAATAATTAATTTTCTTAGATGTAATTCATAGAAATGAATAACAATATTTTCAAATGTATGGCAGTGGTCATATGAGGCGGAGGTTGTGTGTTGTGGGGTTCACTTTTTCACTGCATTTTAGAAATTAGAATAGAATATTCTTGGCACCTTAACTTGTTAGAAGTAATAGAAAAATGGCGTTTTTATGTGTGTTTGTGTGTGTTGGTTCTGGGAGTGTGATTGTTGCTAGTGATAGTGGTGGACTCGGAAGAATCTGTACTAAGTTGCAGACAATTTATAAAAAATAAAAATAAAAATTATCAGTCTTTATTTTCTAGATTTCCATATTTAATAGGTCCACAACCTTTATTAATATGTAATTTTCACAAAAAAAAATATGTTATTATTAAGAATTACTACAAATTTATTGTTGAACATTTGAAATTAATCATGCAATTTTATTAAACATAACATAACGTAGGTTATGTTTTATTAAGCTTGCATATGCCTTTTCTTGTACAGTCCATTCAATATTGTTTAAGTGGTGCAATTATAGAGTATTGATCATGCTCTAATAGAAGTTAATTTTGATTGATATTATAAAATCTGTTGAATATCATATAAATCATATTTCGTTTATTTTATGTGCAAGGGATTTTGACAACTCTCGCTCATAGTAATGGAGGATACAAGTATGACTAAGTGACCGATCCATTTCTTGTTGAAGTTTTCATGGTAATTGTTATTCTTTGGCTTTGATTAGTGATCTTTTAGCTTAATGAGTTATTGCATTTTAAAACTTTAATGCTATTTAAAACCTCTATTTCGGCTGAGTGTACATTTCTTTTACTTATTGGCTCTAGTCAATCATCTCTACATGTTTTAATAGATTTCTAGTTTTTTTTTTTCTCCTATGATACTGTTAGCTTATTCATCTATAGATATGCACTAGCATATTTTCTTAACCTGTGTTAGTTTACTATGAAATTTTACCTTTATATTTAAAGGTATATAGATGAGTTTATTATGGTTTGGCCAACATCTTATTCCTATATCAGAAATAGCCATTTTGATTGCAGCTGTGCTGGAGTTTACAGGAGCATTATTGATGGGAACCCATGTGACAAGTACAATACAGAAGGGAATTCTTATTGCTAGTGCATTTCAGGAGGACACTTTGCTTTTTGTCGGCTTTCTCTCTTCTTTTTGGCTGCTGCTGCTACTTGGTTGCAGGTTCATTATTTGAGCTTCCTTTGTTAATTAATATTTTAATCTTAATACTTTAATCTTCATTATGATATTGCAGATTTTTTTTTTGGAGGCTTTTATTATAAATTTAGTTGAATATGCAATAATTCAGTTTTTTTTTCTCTCTATGAATCTCCTCGACTCTCAAGCTCATTGAGATCTAATTCTTACAAAGTTAAAAAAAAAATCAATCAAAACATATTACAAGTCTTGGTATCTACACATGCAAAACATATAAATTACATATATATGATTGGCCAATAATCATCGAATATGGGTTCTTCCTAGTGACCAGAGACTTGTATGTTTAACCAGAGCAGTGCTTTTAGATAAATATGATTTTGAATAATTTTTTAATTTAATTATTTGCATCTCATAGATTTCAATTTGGCCTTTTCTTACGGATTTTCTTCTAATTGACCTATGTTCCAAATTAGCTGCTTGCTTTGTCCAAATTCCATTTAAGTAGTTTCACTAATCCTAGCTTAGTTGAATTAATTTTTATTAATCATAACTCTTGTATTTTTCTTTTTTTTTTCTCTATCGGTTAATGTAAAATTAGTTTTTGAGATTTGTTTTAAATTATTGGGAGAGTACAAAAATTGTTTTTCATAATCTTTCACTAAATTAAGGAGAAAATTGCTTTCAAGTGTGAAAAGTGCTTGTAGTAATTTTCTTTTAAATAGGACATTGTGTTTGTAGTAATCACAGAAAATTGTTTTAAGTAGTTTTCATTTATAGTTCTAACTTCTACATAATACATTTGTAGCATACAATAATCATGTAATGCATGAGTACATTTTTTATTGTAAATGTCCAAGATTTAATTTGTGTAGCATACTAATTAATTCTATATGTTACACTTGTAGGTGAGAAAACAATGAAGTTCAAGGTGCAGAGGCATTGAGCAGAATTTTGTTGCCAGCTAAATACTTGTATTTTTTTCAAACTGAATATCTACTTGTGTGTCTTTCAAACTATATTTGAGATATTCTGAATTTGTATGTTTCTTTTAATACTTGTTTAAATTTGTATTTGGTACAATTGTAATAATATACTAACAATATTTAAATATGAAATGAAAAATTTTGTAATATAAATCGAGTTTTTTTTTTTTTGGTCATTTTGTGATGCCTTTTAATTTTACCAATAAATCAATAGGCAATGGGCCAATTTAATTTTTTTTAAATAAATTAAATAGTGATACCATGATAATAGTAATTATAGACACTAATATAATATCAGCAACTACTAACAGTATAGAGTCATAATATTAGTGATAGTAATCACTGACACCACTTACAAGTGTTTTTATTTTTCTGACTGCCAGATTATTGACACTATTAATAAGTGTCACTAAAAGTAATTACTGACACTATTTTAGTATTAGTAAAGACCATTTTTCTAGCAGTGAATTGGCTTTGTGTTTATGTGCTTATGGAGCTGCTGTTATAGTCGGATTAGCCTCTACACCTTATCTGCTAAGCAAGCTTGTAAGAATATTGTATATTTATGTTCTTGTATTTGAGAAATTTTAAAATACATCGGAGATACCATATTAACCATACAACAAGATATGATGTTCTGACATGTATATTAACCATACAAGTGGTGGTTATAGTAAATTTAATTACACATGTTATACATGCATTGATTAGTTGTATTACCACTGATGTATTCTAGAAGTATATTTGTGCCCGAATGTGATCACGATCCCATATTAAGATTTCTTTTTTCTCTTGCAGATAATTAGCCACAGCATGCTAGCTGCCCTTCTGTGGCGTCAAGCTCGAACTGTTGATCTCTCTAGTAAAGCATCAACACTTTCTTTTTACATGCTCATTTGGAAGGTAAGTGATTTCACATTTTGATATGAAAATAATTAGTCAACTCCAATCAAGTTTTATTAAGATATAGACTGACTTGTTATGCTTTTGCATTTGCTGTTACAATATGCTGAATACCTCCTTATTCCATTTGTACGATTATGAGACATCAACAGCACAACTTTCTATTACTTTGTTGCTTGCTTACAGTAATTGTTGTGTTATAGTTAAATGATAAAAAGAAAATTAATGAGCACATAAAGGGCACACCATGGCCACAAAGAAGGTAGCCTCCTGCTGCGGTTTTTATGGCTAACCATTTTTAATTTTAACAAGCCATGGTCCGTAAAAAACGGCAGCAGAGGCAAATATCATTTTCATTAGTAATTATTAGTTATCTTTCGGAGGGGGCTAAGTTACAATTATTGTAACTTACACCCTTTCACATGAACAGTAATAAACAGTATTCTGAGTACTGTTCATGTGAGAGGGGCTAAGTTACAATAATTGTAACTTAGCATGGTCCCTTTCTTAAACTTCTTTCTCTAACTTTTTCCCCATGGTAACAAATTGATATCATTATCTTTATTCTCTCTGTAACAAATAGTTTGTCTTTTAAAAGAAAAAGTTTTTGAATATGAGTGAGGACCTAAAGAATTATTTTGATTACTCATATTTTAATAAATTTTTTTATTAGTAAAATATCATTTATGCAATTCAATATTAAGGACAATTTAATTATCATATATATATATGCAATATATCACTAGAGAAAATGGGTATTCCTTTAAATTTGCTTGGTGAGAGTTTAAGGATGATTGCAATGATTTTACCGGAACAAACCATCGTTTTATAATTACGATGGAGATATTTTATCAAAGAAAATTAAATTTAAGAAATCCTTTAGGGTGCCTTTGGCACACTGTGTTATATCATGTTGTATTGCATTATTTTAATACTACTATATTGCATTATGCTGCATTGCATTAGCACTATATTTTAATAATACTATACAATATTTGGTGCTACATTATACTGTATTAATTTTTAATACACTGTATTAATTTTTTTGTGATTAGTTTAAATTATATATTTAGAAAATAATATTTATCAGTACTTAGAAAAATACTAAATATAGAAGTCTTAAATTTTAGAAATTTAACAATTTTTTAAGTGTAAATGTAAAAAAATATCATATTTATTATTAGTTATATTTAATTATTTTAAAATAATCAATTTTTATATATTAGTTAATAATATAATTAAATAATGTAATATTATATTATATTTTTATATACTATTTAAGTATTTATTATTAGTTATATTAAATTATAAATTTATTAATAAATTATAATGTAAAAATAAAAATTAAAAATTAATATTATATTATATTAAATTAAAAAGTTGTAGTTGTTGTTATTATTATTATTATTATTATTATTATTATTATTATGGAAAAAAAAAAAAAAAAAAAGGCAAGCTAGTGTGTCAGTTGTCGCATTAGCACAACCTCGTAGGGGGTGTTTGGTACCCCTCATTACATGGGGTTGCATTGCTAATGTTTGGAGCACCAACTTGCTACACTAAGGTGCATTAGAATGCACCCTAGCGTAGCAAGTTAGCGCATTAGCTAAACCCGACTAAAACCGCATTAGCTTCTCTTTTTTCTTTTTTTTCTTTTTTTTTAAACTTTGTAATAATAATAAATAAATATAATTTTTTAAATTTAATATGATATTATATAATATTATATTATATTTTTTTATTTTACATTATAATTATTAATATAAATTAATAAATTTATAATTGATTATTCAATAATATTATATTTTATTTTATTTTTACTATATTAAAAATATAACTAAATAATTTATTATTTAATTATATTATAGTAATTAATATATAAAATTGATTAATATTTAATAAGTTAATATAACTGATAATAAATACTTAAATAATATATAAAAAAAAAATAACATAATATTAGATTATTTAATTATATATAGTAATTAATATATAAAAATTTATTATTATTCAATAATTTTATATAACTAATAATAAATACTTAAATAATACAATATAATATAATATTACACTATTTAATTATATTACAATAATTAAATTAATTATTTTTAAATAATTTAATATGACTAATAATAAATATTTTAATATTTAATAAATTTGAATGATATTAATTTAAAATTAATAATATATATAATTTTAATTTTTAAGTATTATTTCTAAAATATAATTTAAATGAATCACAAAAAAATTAATACATTACAGTATAGAACCAAACATTGTACAATATTAATATAATACAGTGCTAATACAATATAGTATAATACAGTATACCTGCATTAAAATAATACAATAATGGCGTGTTTGGTACGCAGAATTATACAGCATTAGGACTCTGTATTGCATTAGAATAATATAATACCGTGTTGGCTGCACCAATAACTTGTATTACAATACATAATTTTACTATTGTTATGCGCCAGCAGATGCATTAACTAATCACGAGGGGTGGGAGTTTAGGCGTTATTGTATTACCAAATAAAACAAAAACAAAATTTCTCATTTTTCTTTTCGTCATCCACCCACCAAAACATATCCCTAAGTCTAACCGATCCTTCCGTCATCACCGATGCCATTACACAGTCCATTACAACTGATTGGCGCCATTATCGAGTCGACCACTGCTATGCCTTCATCTTGCCATGCGACACCACAGCTACTGATCCACCTTCTCCGCGTCATGCAACACCACACCAACTTTTTCACCACGTCGCACCTGCCTTCCACCGCGTCAATCAAGCAACAGGTTAGTGTTAGGGTTTTAATTCCTGAATTTTAAATTCCTTATAAGAACTTAGAAAAGGTAATTTGGGCAAGTTCATCTCAAAATATTCAGTGCAATGGTGGAATAGGAAATTCGAGTGCTAAGCAGAAGCATGTCGGCAGAGGAAAAGGTAGAATAGCAACCAAGAAGTCAGTCGACAGTAACTAGTTTGAAATTAAAAAAAAAAGGGTTATTCTCTATAACAACTTGGATGATATTCTAGAAAGTTTTGAAACAAATAAATAATTTATAAGAGTAGTAGGTCAAATTATTTAGGGTTTGATTTGAATGATTGATTGTGCTTTTGATTTAATATTGATTTTTGAATCTAAAAATTTGAATCTCAGGCTTGAATTAGTTTAGGAAATTGATTTGAATTGTTGATTATATTCATAGTTAGAGCTTGTTTGTTAAACGTTTAAAGTCTGAAAATTTGTTAATTTTAGATGTTTTTTACAAATTTGCTTGTTTGTTTTTTGCAACTTATATCTGATTTTTAAATATTTACATCTGAATTAAAAAAGTCTAAATATGAATTAAATACTATATCTCAAAAATATCCCTATTAAATATACATAATCCCTTTTTTTGCTCTTTGTAATTTACGTTCTCTATTCTTTCGTTATGTTCTCTTTTTTATTAGCATTAAAACACTTTTTTCTAAAAGCATAGCAGACGTTGAATCTTTCTTGTTAATGTATTTTTCTCCATTGGTACGTCTAACCAATTTAAATTTATAATTCCTCCATTGATGATTACCATGTGACTGTGAGACCTGTTGCAGAGGGCGGTGTGTGAATTTGGCAATTGATAAGAGGCCTTGTGGGCATTGCAACAACAGATGTGAGACGAGGCAGTTCTGTGTGTATGGTATGTGTGATTACACTAAATTAATTAATTAATTATATATAAATATATACAGTGAGTTTGATTGTGAAGTAATCATGACATACATATCTCTTATCATATTTTGAAATCTCGTTGCGGAAAAGTTCAACTGGAGAGAAAATTTCTTGCACGGACGCCCTTTTATAGATTTAGCTAATTTTGCAGGTTAGTTTTTTGGCTTAGATTCTGGTTCATGGTTATTTTAATTTTATTTTTTAATTTCATTTGAGTTTCAGATTGACCTTAAGCATATATATTAAAAGATGTATGTAATGACTGGACCTTTTTTGTGCTTTGATTAATAAACTCTTGTTTACTTACATGTAAATTGAATTAATGCAAAACTTTCTGATTATAGACTTATAATGATGAGCTTCTTTTTGTGCTTTGTTTTAAAGATCAAATGCTACCTAATTCTATATGTGTTTGATTTTAATTGTAATGTGCATATTTTTAACTCTTAAAATTTATAACAAGTACACATAATTCTTACAAGAATATAAATGTCAAATGATCATATTTCAGATGTTTGTGATTTATAAAAACAAACAGCATGCTACTTATATTCAGATATTGAAAAAAAAAAAAAACAAACATGTCATTCAGACTTATGCAACTCAGACCTATTTAGATTTCAGTTAAATTCAGATCCATTCAAATTTCAAACAAAAAAACAAATGCTACCTTAGACTCCAATAAAGAGATCTTATTGATGTCTTAGCATTGAAACTTGAATAAAAATTAAACTTAATGCTTCTCCAATTTTCGATTATGTTGTTTAGTTAAGGGGTTGTGGCATGTATTGTTTAATTTCATAGGATAATTATTTGGTGGCCACCACTTATTAAGTGAAACTTCTGTGAACCATAAAATTTTAAGATTGTATCTGTAAACCACCTACTTTTCAAATAAATATCCCTCAACCACTTTTCCGTTAAAAAAGTTAACTCCGTTAGTGGTTTTCTGCGTAAAGACTATTTTATCCCTGTAATACAATAATTACGATTTTTTATTGTTTGATTTTTTTTATTTATAAACACAAACGATGCTGTTTATATAAATAATATTTATTTTTTTAAAATAGAATATAATTAATTAAATATTTATTTGTTAACTAAATGATAATATTACCCTTATGATGGCATGCTGACGTCATGTTTCCGTTAATGGAGTTAATGGAAAAGTGGTGGGAGATATTTCTTTAAAAAGTAGGTGGTTTACAGATACAATCTTAAAATTTGGTGGTTTACAGAAATTTTACTTAATAAGTGGTGGCTACCAGATAATTTCCCAATTTCATATTGGGTTTGGCTCTATTGAGCTTTAATGGGAGTGTTTGATTTTTTTCATTTTTGCCATTATATGGAGGTCACGTTGGGCAGTTGGGCTTTGTGCTTTTGGAAAACTTGGATAATTTGTCTAAATATGGATGTTTAATAATGTTTTAGTTAAAGTCTTGAAGATCATGTGATCTGTAGAAATATATGTAGATGTATGATCTTTACTATGATCTATGTTTTGTAGACTAAGAAAGAATTATGGAGAGTGTTGAAGCCTTTTCTTAGAGTCTTACTTACATACAGAGCAGTTTAAGTAAAGCTTCTCTTTCTGATTGCTATGAAATTCAAAGAAGTTAACTAAGGATATGGATGCAGCTAGTAGCAGTTGTGAAGTCTTTGCAAATTTCTTTAATGAAAGATTATAAGTTTCAGGGGAAAAAAACTTGTGTGAAATTTTTTTCATTGTTGGACAAGGAGCTTGGTGCAATATTGTTCTTTCCGGGCACTTGCCTATTAACAAAGCCTTAACCAAGCATGTTAGCACCTGAATCAAGCCTCTTTTATCTATTTAATAAAGCTTGCACATGTAATATTTATTTACTACAGTTTAGTCGCCATTAACTATGACTAATTTTTTGCTATTATACATGCAGGTATAGAAATGGAACTATCTTGCACTCAAGCTAATATGTTTTTTATTTTTTTAAAGAAGGATAAGACTTTGGTAGAATGAGATGAATTTTGAAGTTCTCAAGAGATCAAGGGGAAAAAAAGGGATCATTTTTATATTGTAAATATATTTATAAAGAAAAGATTATTCATTTCTTTGTATATAAGTATGTAAATATGTGTCCTATAAGTAAATTGAGTCTAAGTTGTTGAGCACAAATAATCAATAAAGCAAATTCAGTTTTCTATTCAGAAAAGTTTTGTATGGTTGCTACTTGCTATTGTGTTCTATAAAAGTAAAGAATGAGTTAGGAGTTCTTTTTATTCAATTATTACTATTATTGTTATTTTTGTTTTTGAACACAACACATATTTAACTATTCATTGATGTTGAAATATTTGTTAGGGGTTATTTATTTTACTTGATTGGAGCTTTATTTTAGATGATACATATTTGAGAAATGTAGAAAAAATAGATGTTATGATGTCTAAGATTATAGAATTTTATAGTGTTATGTGAAAAAAGATTGATATATGTTACATATTATACTAAAAAATTGGGATAATTATTTAGTTTTTATATTAAGTATCTTTCTAAATTTTCATAATATTAGATATGCTTTTATAAGATATGATTTTAGTTATATTACAAAAAAATTAATATAGTGTAGTGTAGTATCAAATATAGTATAATTAAAAATTAATACAGTGCAGTGCAGCACCAAATATAATATAATTAAAAATTAATATAGTACAGTGTCGTACTAAATATTGTACAACATTATTATAATATAGTGCTAATGCAATACAGTATAATACAATGCACTTGCATTAAAATAATATAATATATCATAATATAATACAGTGTGCCAAATGCACCCTAAGAATACCACACACACCCTTAATGCAACCAACTTTAGTGCCAAACATGTATTTGTAATACAAAACAGTGATTTTATCCCATGTTATGCAGGCAACCAAACACACCATTAAAGCATGTTTGAACATGATAAAGATGGCGCTTTTTATGTCGTAATTAAGGTAGGAAATTAATTCTGAGAGAGAGTTTAAAAAGCAATATTCAATCAAATTGCGTGGAGTCACGGACTTAGTAATATGTTTGATAAATTGATTACTACGTTTGATAAATTGACCGAAGAGGTGTTTGATGAAATGCCAGATTGCCAGCAATTCAAATATGGATCCCCCATTTGCCTTCAAGTATTGGTAGGAAATCAACTTTGCTCAACATCGCGTGAAGATAAGCACGCACGTATAAGACTACGAGATGAATTAATGATGACAAAATAAAATACATACATACAAGACTACTAGATGATTTAATTCCCTAAGTTACATTTAATGTAACTTATAACCAGACAAAGTTCATTCCCTGACCCACTGCTCCCTACTATTTTATTACTTATTTTTGCACTTAAACTCTAGTTATAACTCCAATTAAATAGGTTACTAATACAAATTAACAAGTTAGAATAATCGAATCGATGTTTGATTAAAAATCACATATTTTTATTTACGATTCTACCCTTTTTATCACCTAATTTGATCTGTTAGTCAAACCGACGCCTAGCTTCCATTACCAGGAAAACTCACACAGCTGCGTGCAAACTTGGACAATGAGAGATCATGAGCAGTAAGCTGCGGACCACCACGTGGCTAGCTAGAAAATAACAAGACAATTAATTAATTGAGACTGTAAAGGCTAAGATATGCACGGAGTTGAAAAAAGATCAACGTTGAACACATATATAGCTGAATAGCTAGCTAGATAAACTCAAATGATTATGACCTGCGCAGCACAGGTACTTAAATAAATTTATTTGCATGCAAAGTCACGGTTGGTATGGGAGTCAACCTACAGTGCAGCGCTGTATGAGATACAGCGCCTGCAAACAAACCGGCACAACCGGTTTTAACCGGTTAATATAATAAAAATTACATTTTAATTTGTTTTTAATGTGAAAAAATTATGAAAAAAATAGAAAGAAAGAGATAAAATTGTAATTAAATGAGGCAAAAGATTATAATAATTTTAAATTTATTAATAATATAAGAAATTATAAAAATGCTATAAATATGTCACAAAATATTTATATTTCTACTTATTGTGTCATATTCCAATATTTATAGTATATGTTTCAAGTTTACTTTTCAAATTCCTATTTTTCGTTACCATTTATCTAAATTTTAATAAATTATTTCAACTCATTTTCCCACCAGTTTTTTGTTCTATATTTTAACTCTTTTTATTACATTCCAACTTTTTAGGTGGATATTTCAAGTTTACATTTTATATCCTTATATTTTGTTAAACTTTATCTAGTTTTTTGTTAGTTATACCAACTTATTTTTTCACCACTTTCTAGTTTTATATTCCAACTCTTTTTATTGAATTCCAGAATTTTGGGTAAATATATCAAGTTCAGTTTATAGATCCCAACTTTCCATTGAAATTTATCTAACTATTGGTAAGTTATTTCAACTTCTGGGTTATATTCCTCAACTCTTGTTTCCACCACTTTTTGGTTCTATATTCCTTCTCTTTTTATTGGATTCCAATATTTTGGGTGAATATATCAATTTCAATTTCCAAATCCCTACTTTCTGTTTAAATTTATCAAATTCTTAATAAATTATTTCAACTTTTAGGTTAAGCTCTTTAACTCTTGTTTCCATCATTTTTTTGTTCAATAATTCTACACTTTTTATTAAATTCCAATATTTGTCTTTGATGTTTCAAGTTTAATTTTTAGATCTCTACTTTCCGTTGAAATTTATCAAATTATTGGTAAATTATTTCAACTTTTGGGTTAAGTTTTTCTACTCTTGTTCCTATCATTTTTTGATTCTATATTCCTTCTCTTTTTATTGAATTCCAACATTTTGGGTGAATATATCAAGTTCAATTTTCAGATCCCTACTTCCCGTTGAAATTTATCAAATTCTCGATACATTATTTCAACTTTTGTGTTAAACTATTTAACTCTTTTTCCCACCACTTTTTGATTCTATATTCCTACACTTTTTATTGAATTCCAACATTTTGCCTGGATATTTCAAGTCTAATTTTTAAATCCCTACTTTCCGTTGAAATTTATCAAATTCTTAATAAAATATTTCAACTTTTGGGTTAAGTTCTTTAGCTCATGTTTCCACGACTTTTTGGTTTTGTATTCCTAGACTTTTTATTGAATTCCAATATTTTATGTGGATATTTTAAGTTCATTTTGAGATCTCTACTTACTGTTGAAATTTATCAGATTCTTGGTAAGTTTTTCCAACTTTTTAGTTGAGTTCTTCGACTCTTGTTTCTACCACTTGTTGGATCTATATTCCTACTCTTTTCATTAGATTTCAATATTTTGCGTCGATATTTCAAGTTCATTATCTATATCCCTACTTACTATTAGAATTTATCAAATTATTTGTGAGTACTTACAACTTTTAGGTTAAGTTTTTCAATTATTGTTACCACCACATTTTGCTTCTATATTTCTACTCTTTATATTGAATTCCATTATTTGAGTGGATATTTCAAGTTTATTTTCAAGATCCCTATTTTTCATTAAAATTTATCAAATTCGTTGTAAGTTGTTCTAACTTTTAGGTTAACTTCTTCAACTCTTTTTTCCACCGTACTTTGGTTCTATATTCTTATTATTTTTATTGAATTCCAACACTTTGAGTGCATGTTACAAGTCCTTTTTTTTAACTAATAATAATATTGCTTTTTTAAAATAACAATAATATCAATAAGGTGAATTATGTTTGACCCCTTACTATTTTAACAAATGTCAATTTATCACATAATACTGAAAATTTTTTATTACAACCCCTTATCATTTTCACCATTTATTGGTTCTATATTCCTACTCTTTTTATTGAATTCTAATATTTTGGATAAATATATCAAGTTCAGTTTCGAGATCCCTACTTTCCGTTAAATTTATCCAGTTCTTTATAAAATGTTCCAACTTTTGGGTTAACATTTTCAACTCTTTTTCCCACCAAATTTTGGTTTTATATTCATACTTTTTTTTTTATTGAATTCCAATATTTAGGAGAATGTTTTAAATTTATTTTTCAGATCTCTACTTCTCATTAGAATTTTTTCAATTCTTGTCAAGTTGTTCCAACTTATAAGTTAAGCTCTTCTACTCATTTTCCGACCTTTTATTGGTTCTATATTCCTACTTTTTTCATTGAATTCCAACATTTTGCGTGAATGTTTCAAGTTCATTTTTCAGATCCCTACTTACGGTTGAACTTTATCAGATTCTTAGTAAGTCTTTCCAACTTTTAGATTAAGCTTTCAGCTTTTGTTTCCACCACTTTTTGGTTTTATAGTCCTACTCTTTTCATTGAATTCCAACATTTTACGTAGATGTTTCAAGTTTATTTTTTGATCCCTATTTACTATTACAATTTATCAGATTATTGGTAGGTATTTACAACTTTTAGGTTAAACTCTTCAACTATTGTTACCACCACTTTTTGGTTTTATATTCCTATTTTTTTAATTAAATTCCAATATTTTGGGTTAATATTTCAAGTGTATTTTAAAGATTCCTACCTCTTTTTGGAACTTATCAAATTCATTGTAAGTTGTTCCAACTATGGGGTTAGCCTCTTCAACTTTTTTTTCCCACTACATTTTGGTCTATATCCCTACTCTTTTTATTGAATTCTAACATTTCGGTGAATGTTTCAAGTTTACTTTTCATTGGAATTTGTCACATTTTGGTCTATATCCCTACTCTTTTTATTGAATTCTAACATTTTGGTGAATGTTTCAAGTTTACTTTTCATTGGAATTTGTCAAATTCTTGTTAAGTCATTCCAAGTTCTAGGTTAAGCTCTTCCTTTCCTTTTCCCACCATTTTTTGGTTCTACATTCCTATACTTAGCATTGAATTTCAATATTTTAGGTGGATATTTCAAGTTTATTTTTAGTATCCCTATTTTACGTTAATTAATTCCCACTTTATTTCCACGAATTTTAGGTAACATAATTCTACTCATTTAAGTATGTTCCAATATTTTTTATAATGTTCCAAGTTCACTTTTTAAATTCCTGTTATCCGTTATATTTTTTCCTACTTTTAGGTTAAATTATTCCTACTCTTTTACACCTTATAATGGTTTGATGTTTCTATTATTTTCATTATATTCCAATACTATTGGTGCACATTCTAGGTCCGTTTTAAACTAATAATAATATTATTTTTTAAATAACAATAATATCAATGACATGAATTATGTTTGGACCCCTCACTATTTGAACAAATATCAATTTACCACATAATACTAAAAAATCTTTATTGCAACCCTTTATCCTTTTCAACATTTTGGGTCCATAATCTAAGTCCTTTTTTTTTTTAATCTTCATTACTTCATGAGATCTTTTGAAATTGAATATATGTATACTTGAGCTCTTAATCTTTATACATATTTATTCCCATTTTATCATTTTAATTAATAGTATTTAGTTATATTTAAAATAAATTTATGTATTTATTTTCATCCTTCTCTTTACTTTTCAAACTAATTGTTTTTATTTTTCATAACTTTAGTAAATATATAAATAACAGACAAGAATGATTGCAATTGCTATGCTTTTAAAGTTATGACAGTATAAGTTAAGTTACAAAAATATCTTAACTAACAAAATTGAAGCTTGCTTAATCTATTTGTATTGAAACATCACCCCTTTTTCTTTTATTGTATAGCCCATTATATCATTTCAATTAATTCTAATTATTATCTTTAAAATAAATTTTGTCAAAAACATTAAATTTGTATAAAGTTTTTACCACTATTTTCTTTTCTTTAATTTCTCATCACTTCAATAAAAAAATTCATGTTATTATAAGTAGTATTATTATTTTATTTGTATTACTACTACTATTATTATTTATTTTTTATATAACTATAGTTATTATTATTATTATCATGTTGTATGCTATTTTTGTACTCTTTTTAGATTACTAAGATATTATTAACATTTTGATTACACAATTGATTTTTATAAGTTAAAAAACTTTAAGTGTTGAAATATCATTGTTTTAAGTAAAATCATTATTCATTACTGTAGGAGATTTGATCTTGAAACTGATCATCAATACTTGAGATTTTGACCTTTCATTTTTGCTCACTTATCTTTCAAAAAACTATAATTTATTAATATCATTTTTTTAATGAGTATTATTCTCTATTAAATATGTATATAATTTTCAATTTACAATGTTCTTCAATTTCAGGGACTAACTAAAACAGTTTTTCAATTTTTACTACGACTAATATAGCATTAAGGAAATCAAACACTATTAGCAACATATGATTTATGGTTTTGGCAGGTATATTATTTTTTTAAATGGTTTGTTGGCATTTGTTCGTAAATGAAATTATAATACTCTACTAATTTTTTCAGTGCACTAAAAAATTAATCAAATAAAAAATTCCCTTCATCCATACAAGTTCATAAGAATTTTTTACTTTTACAAGCTCGTGGGAAAATAATTTTAAAATCTTTTAGCATCTAATAAAACCAATACAAAACTAAATCAATTTATAGTTTTATAAGTTAGACTTCACATGCTGCTGGATTTTAAGGGTCTCTGCATTCAAAAAAAGAAAAACCAAATGATATTAGAAAACAAGGCTGTGAAATAATAAACAATATTCAGAATTTCAAATGGATCAAATAAATTTTGTATTCAACAGAAAAACCCAATTTTAATGCGAAACAAACACAAACCTACATACACTAATTTTTAACCACAATTTTTTTTAAAGAAAATTTTAAACAACAATATTCAGAATATAAAAATTATTCTCAGACCAACATACTTGTTCTATTCAGCCTTTCATTCAACGACAAACTGATCTTTGGAAGATAAATACACCCACAATAAACAAGAATAAAATTTCAAATCTACTAATTCTTGATTGAGGAATATTATATAAACCATGAATAGCATCTAATATGAAAAACTCACAAAATGCAATAGAATCTAAGCACCTAAAAATAACTAGCAAAAATTTGTCAGCATATAGATTTGTTCTTGTAAGTAAAATGCATTTAAAATCTAAACCTAGTTTATTTTGGATGTATTTTATTATTTGTTTACTTATTTATTATAGTTTCCACAATTTTTATAATTTAGTTTGGGCGTATTTTATTATACCCAAACACACTTTTCAGGTAATCAAAACACTTATAAATGACTAGATTGCTCATTACCATAGCATTTGAAATGGAAGGAATATCAATACTACAACTGGAAAAAAAAAAGGCTCAATTCTAACGAACATGATTTTTTGCCTTTTTCTCCTTTTTCTAGCATGAAACACTGGAAACATATGAAACTGCTGCATACATAAACATTACAGGTGCAATATTTACTAAATTAGCTTTTGAGAAACGACAACATTCAGGTGCCTAAATCAAAATAGCATAACAAGGCAACAAAGTTGAAATTCATTTGTTGCTCTGAAAGTGACAGAATATAAAAAGAGGATAATACATCTAGAACTGACAAGATCAAAACTTTCAGGACTACTGATTCATGATTGCATGGACAACACATATCATGAAATAGCATCTAATATGAAAAACGCATAAAATGACTTATTCGAGCAATGAACCCCATGCAAAATGACTTTTTTTTTTAAAAAAAAGTCAATCAATGCCAAAGTCAAACTACAGCCATCAAACTATATTCTAAGCCTCCTTTGTATTTTCAATTTGCGAATTCAATGTCACATTACACAAGAAAAATCAAATATCAATTTTCATTTCCTAGATATTCTTTCAATAAATGGAGAAATGAAATATTCCAATACCTTAATGATTAAAAATTGGTTCTATAAATGTTTCTTTATTTTAAACGTCAATCTTTAACAAGAGTTCTTCAAACTATAATCTGACTTACCTAGCAACTCAATAATATTACATGTTAAAACTATGACTTGTATTATGGATCCAAAAAATATATAACTTAAAGAAGAATTAGTCAGAAAGAACATACTTGCTATCATCATCTCTTCATAGCACTCAAATAATCACTTTTGATAGAATTCGTTCTATCAAGAATACATGCATACAATCACAATTTGATTGACCTCGAAAAGCCAATCAATCAATCAAAAATGGAAGTTGCAATTCAAAGAAAGGCAATGCAAATAACTAAATATTTTTAAAATGGAAACTTTTAGAAGAGAACAACTACAAAACATCACCTTAATGATTCGAAAGACCAGTCTAAGCACAAGATGAGACTGAAACAAAACAATAGAGCACGTCAGTTTTAATGATCAATAGAACTGCAAGACTAAATTATTAGAAACAAAGACAATAAGTAGTTCAATTCAAAGAAATCTTAATTGAAAAAAGAAATCAATGAAATCAAGGTAACATGGGAAATTAAAAGGTATATACACATATACTTCCCTAAACATAACCTTGGGTCCCAACATTAAAAAGGTTACACACAATGGCCTTAGCAGAGTTAAAAAAAAAGGGTATGGTTTATATTTCTTTTCCATGGACTAAGCATAAAAAAAAAGGGTATGGTTTATATTTCTTTTCCATGGACTAAGCATCTCTTTATATTAATAGCCCTTTCATCAATTGTACTAGGAACTGCACATTGCTAAGCTTACTGCAGGAAAAAAATAAAATATGTCAGTTTTAATGATCAATAGAACTGCAAGACTAAATTATTAGAAACAAAGACAATAAGTGGTTCAATTTAAAGAAATCTTAATTGAAAAAAGAAATCAATGAAATCAAGGTAACATGGGAAATTAAAAGATATATATGCATATGCTTCCCTAAATATAATCTTGGGTCCCAACATTAAATAGGGTACACACAATGGTCTTAGCAGAGTTCAAAAAAAGGGGTATGGTTTATATTTATTTTCCATGGACTAAGCAGCAGTAGCAACAACAACAACAAAATCTTACCATGTTCACAAATAGAGAACAACAGAATTAAAAAATAAAAATTCTAGTAACTAGAGTAGAACTCCATCCATTGCAATATCTAAAAGATTATTAGATGAAGCATGAATTGGGTGGAAAGCTTTCCTAAGTTCTAATGGCGTGGAGCAATGTCGTGGTTGCAGCACTGAGAAGTGCAACCAAGTTATTTGCATTGCTTCCTATTCTTACATTAGCATGCGCTTTTAGCTTCAAATAAACATATACCATGATTTCAAGCATAAATTTTAATTTTAACCATACAAATAACAAAAGAACTTCTACTTAATAAACAATGAAACTAATAAATTTTACATTTTAAGAACACTACCTTAAACACAAACAATAATTTTATAACTAATATTTACATTCTCCAATGACAAACTTTTTTACATTTTTTTCTCTTAAAAGAAGAACTAAATTCTAGTACTCTTTGAAATGTTATTATATGATATCTTGTCCACTTATGGCGATAATAGATGCTGTTAAAAAGATGAATTTCGTAATCGACTCTAAAGAGCAACCAACAATATGATAAACAGATAAGTTGAAAGAACATAAATCAACATTCAAAAACATCCAAAGTTTCCTTTTTTTAGCCTGTTTGGTAGCGAAGAAAGCCTTGTGAAACGACATATCATCCAACTACAAGGTCGATGAACGAGTGATCAAGTATATAGAAAATCAGCGGATGGCATAGCATACCTTCAAGGAGAGCTTGAAATCAACCTCATCTTGTAGGACACTGCGATAATCTTGAATAAGCGAAGCTCTCTCTTCTTCACTGAGATCTTCTCCAATTACTTTCAATCTCCAACCTTCTTTGTGCTTTGGCAGCGTAAAAGATGATGGCTCTTTTAAACGGCCCACAGCAGCCTTTGATTGAGCTCCACCACTTGATTCAGCTCACAAGTCTAGGATTTGAGTGCAGAGAAGTGAGAAATGGTGATGGCTGGTGGCTGAGACACAAGACCATGACGGGCATTGGAACGAAGACAGCAGCAACTGCTCGCTTGCTGGCTGGTGGGGGTTTGACGTGAGTGAGCATGTCTGATGGTTTGAGCCTTTGAGGAGAGCGGCTAGGGTTTCTAAAGAAATGTCACAATGTGAGTATTTATATTTTCCGTAGAAATTAATAAAAATATGAAAGTTTTCAAATTAATAAATGAAATAATAAATGTTTGATAAATAACGAAACTTCCACAGATAAATTTATTATGACTACTCAAAATATAAAAATTCATTTTGGTAATTTGGTAAATAATATTTTCATTCAGGAGGTAGTTTTACCCGCCAAGATGAAATTTTTTTGTGTGAAAATTTTACCTGAAAAAGATATATATAAAATTTTTGTGCTGATATAAATTTAATTTCCTACATCTATATTAACAATATTAATAATTTAATATAGATGAGATACATAATTGTATCACAACTATGTAAATATATTAATAATCAAATTGTGAGTACGAGTTAATGAAGTTGTAAATCATTTGATTTAAAAATAAAGGAGTTGAGGTTTGAATCGATGAGAGCAAATTTAGTTGTTATTAAGTTAAATTAAAAAAATTATATTCAATTTCAATTTCTTTTAACACTAGCTGGAAGAAAATTCTATATATTTATTAAATTTGGTGAGAACTACAACACGAAAACATATTTCATGTCGCATAACAGTATAACAAGCTCAAGACTCATAAATAAAATAGATTCATCAAACTATACTCCAATAGCATAGAAAGTTTTTAAAGTAAATTTAATAAAACATGCTACTTAATGTGAAAATGGAAGATTGAAGAAAATATCAAATAGATAATAAACCTTTCAAAGAGTGACCATTATCATTGATTATACATATCATAGTTGAGCTCAACTTAAATAGAGACATTGAGTTACTCACTACAAATGATACAAACTATATAAAGTGTAATATTACTCTTGATAGTATATCCACAACAACCATACTATTGTGTGGGTGCCAACTATCATTAATAAAAAATAATGAAAATAATAATATTTTATATTTAATTATAATGGACTATCAACAAGATAATCGTTTCATAATTATCCGATAGTTGGATAAAAACTATCCTTAGATTGGTAGGTAGACATTTGAGTTATTGTGTGTATTATAGGATTGATTTGTTCCAATTATTTGAAAATAAATATGATTAATTATGGATATAAAAAAAATTGACAAAATATTCCAATAATTATTTACGTAAAATATAGTTAAATTTATAATATAATATTAAAATAATGGATATAGATTATTTATGTAATATTATATATATATATGTGTGTGTGTGTGTATAATTTTATTTTTTATATATAAAATTATTCTCATTAGTATAGAAGTTATATTATTTTTAAAATTGAAATATCATTAAATTTATAACATAATATTAAGAAAATAAAGTGGATTGTTTCATTCCAGTCGATTCCTTTGTTATTGACAAGGTAAAGGAGCAGTTGGTACATGAATGGACCTTTTTGAAAGGTTTGCTGTTAAGTATCAACAAAAGGCAGATCTTACTTCTTAGTAGTGATTCAACTTTCAAATGAAATTAATAGCAGCATAATCAAGGACAATGATCCTTTCCTTTTTTTTTTTTTTCCCTCCTAATTCTCTTTATTTTTCAATGAGTAGTCAAGTGCGTGATAATTAAGTCAATTTTTTTTTATTTTATTTACAATTAAACCAATATTTTTAATTAGATTTAAAAAATAAGGAGGACTAGGAGGGGAAAAAATAAGGAGAGGATCTAAGTCCAATAATTAAAAAGTCTTTTTGAAAAAATTACAAGAACTTACTGAAGTCTCGGTTATTTTCTACAAATTTCTTTAGAAATATGTCTCTGTTTAGCCCGATGCCTGATTTTTTTTTTTAACCTTAAAGAGCATTCCTAAGAAGGATTTAAAATGTGCTTTTGAAACATAATTTCAAAAATAAATTATTCAACCCTCTCTCTTTCTCCTCCTATATTGTTTCTTTGAATTTTTGTTAACGGCATGTCATTTATTTTTTCAAAAAAAAAAGGCCCGTCAATATTCTGAGGTCCAACTATGTTCAAATATGGTGCCACATAACTTTTTTGTCTTTTTTTAGTGTACCACTACAAATTTTCATTCAACCCCTCGCACATTTTTGTATTTTGAATTATTTTGTAAGTAGAAAATATTTCAACTAATTCCTAAATAAACTTTTGCAGGCCTATGAAAACAGCCGATTATTTTTAGGTAACACAAGTTTTGCGCTGATTGCAGGTACGTGGCATATGCTTACACGCTTGTGTTGCTGGAAAAATTTTAGAGTACAACTGATGTTTCATGTCATCAGTTGATGTGGAACCACTAAGAGCATCACCAAAAAACTTTTCAAATAAGATTTTTCTACTTATTTGAAGAGTCACACCAACATTTAAGACTCCAAAAGACACTCCAATTAAGATTCTTCAAATAAGAAATGTTTCTCTCTCTTCAGTTTTGTAGACTGGCTTTCTCCCTCTTTAATTTATATTTTATTACTTTTTATTAAAGAGAGAGAGAGTGAAGTGCTTTTATTACTATTTATTTTTCCTTTTCGAAAAAAGTTTGTTGATTAAATTAATATTAACTTGTTTCTATTTGAAGAGCCTTTTGGAGGATAATATATTTTTTCACTCTCCTATTTGCCATATATGTAAGCAAATGAATATTTGAAAATTAAAATTAGTAGTCTTTTGGAAATGTTCTAATAAATAATATTTTGACAAATGTCTACAAATTTTAAACATAAAAATTAATTAATTAAAAGTCAAACAATTTATTTTTCTTTCTTTTTTTGTTCTTTGGTTTGAAAAATTAATTCTTTCTCTTCCAAATTCAAAAGCCGAAAACCAAGAAACATTAATTTATTAAAAGTCTTAAAAATAAGGGTAATTATCTGGTGGCCACCACTTATTAACTGAAACTTTTGTAAACCACCAAATTTAATATTGTATCTATAAACCACCTACTTTTCAAAGAAATATCCCCTAACCACTTTTCTGTTAAAAAAGTTAACTGCCATTAGTGATTTTCTGCGTTAAGACTATTTTACCCCTGTAATACAATAATTAACCAACGCAAAAGTGGACCACTTTTGTATTGTTTGATTTTTTTTATTTATAAAAAAAAATGATGTTGTCTATATAATTAAATATTTATTATTTTAAAATAGAATATAATTATTTAAATATTTATTTTTTAACTAAATGACAATATTACCCTTATGATGGCATACTGACGTCATGTTTCCGTTAACTTTTTTAACGGAAAAGTGAGTGGGAGATATTTCTTTGAAAAGTATGTGATTTATAAATACAATCTTAAATTTTGATGGTTTACAGAAATTTCACTTAATAAATGGTGGCCACCAGATAATTTTCCTAAAATTAATTAGGATGGGGCTATTTGCACTCTAAAAACTCTAATTTTAATAAAAAAAATATATTACAAAAATACCAATCATGTGAATTACTATTAAGGATAATTTATTATAAGTCAATATTATAAAATTACTTTAATACTCGTTATTCAATTTATAATTCTCATATTTTGACTACAAAGTATGTGAGATATTTTTTATTATTAAAAAATAAAATGAAACAAAAGTGTGGATCTCATGAGATGTATGCCGACCATCAGAATCAAATGAAGGTCGAAGCAACTTACCCTGGGTGAGGCATAAAGAAAGAAGAATTGGTTAAAAGTGAAACCAAACTTTTTTTTTTATTATATGAGACTATTGCTCATACTTACAACCCATATTCATGAGACTATAACTCATATTTACAAATCAGACTATGACTGGGATTAGTTTACATTAATTTTCATTAAGCACTGCCCAGATTTTAACCCTCACTAATATTCGAGAGATGTCTACTCCTCACATTTAGCGAGGGAGAAGACTGCCTCCACTCAATTTTTAATTGAGGAAGGCATTGTGGGGATTCAAACTGCTGTCCTTACATTTGGAAGGCAGCAGCCCTAACCACTAGGCCAAAGCCCAGTAGCTAAAAGTGAAACCAAATTGCTACAACATCCTCACCTTCTTTTTTTTTTTTTTGAATACTAATTACACATCAGATTACTGATCATATATCAGATATTTACAACTGCTATTTCAACAGATAAATACACTAGGACTACAATATTACATTAAATTCTATGAAACACATGTCCAGACAAATAATCATCCATACTAGAAGGATGTATTGGCTCCACTTGTATTTTTGCAAGGGAGAAAGACTATATATATAACTATATACTAGTTAATTTCACTCAATTATTTTTAATTGAGGAAATTTTGAACCCCAACCATAGCTGAGACTAGAACCAAGACGATCAAGTTTCTTAAACCCATTGGCCATCATCCTCACCTTCTTTAGGCCTTCTCCTCCGTTATTCTCTCTCCAGCCAATCTTTAATTTTTTAATCATGTCGCCCCATGAAGCTTCAAATTCTTATGCGTATAGTTACACCCATAAGAGCACTTGTCGTAATATTAGGGGATTTTCCAGTTCTTGAGCACTGGATTGACTGACTTGGAATCAACCGACGGGATGATGATGATGACACGTCGGAGAAGAAGCACAATCGACCAGGTAAACGGACCACCAAGATCAAGAACAAGATTGGTGGGAAGGAATTGATTAATCTTCAAATTCTGTTCCATTCATTGTGTACTTGGCTTATTAATTAATCTTTAAGTTTAAAAATTGTTTGACTTTAATTAATTAATTTTAAATTTAAAAGTGGTTGATATATGATAAAATATTATTAGTTAGTGCTTCTACGGCTAACTCATGATATAGAACATGATACGTCCTCTAGAATTTTTACTGTTGCAGTGACACTACTATTCCGTCCTATGTTATTTTTATCACAAAGTCAAGAACATTCATCATTGCTTTTTAGGTAATACATCAACTCTATTGATCTTTCTCCCAATGACCACATGAACATGATACGGGCCCCCATATCAATAATTACATATACGGTGGCGTTTCATTCTCATCTTAAATGCGCTCTTCTATATTATTCTTGTTGATTTCTTTATTTTTTCATCTCTCTCAATGGAGACCACCCAACACATAAAACAATCAACAAGCGTAGCCCTGGTGCCAACACCAGGCATGGGTCACGTAATTCCACTAGTTGAGCTAGCTAAGCGACTCGTTCTTGAGCACAACTTTCATGTCATTTTCATTATCCCCAACGACGGCTCCCCCATGCAGCCACGAAAACAAGTGCTTGAATCTCTACCACCCACTTCCATCTCCACCATCTTTCTTCCTCCTGTGAGTTTCGACGACTTGCCTGATCTCGAGGACGTTAGCATCGAAGTTCGGATCACGCTCACCTTCACTCGCTCGCTTTCTTCTCTGCGAGAGACACTCAACAACGTAACAACTGATCAGTCAACTCGGCTGGTTGCTTTAGTTGTTGATCTTTTTGGCTTGGAGGCCTTCACCGTGGCTCGAGAATTCGGTGTTCCGCTATACGTTTTCTTTTCAACAACAGCCATGGACTTGTCTTTGGTATTTCATTTGCCTGAGCTTGATCGCAAGTTTACTTGTGACTTTAAAGACTTGCCTGAACCGGTCCAATTGCCCGGCTGTGTCCCGATTTACGGTCCTGATTTAGAAGACTGTCTACAAGAGAGAAACAACGAGACTTATCAATCTGTTATTCACTTGGCCAAACAGTACCCTTTAGCAGATGGGATCCTGGTTAATAGTTTCATGGATTTGGAACCGGGGGCTTTCAAGGCTTTAATGGAAAGTACCGAATCAAGTTTCAGGCTGCCTCCGGTTTACCCGGTTGGGCCGCTGATTCTGACCGGATCCACCAAGGAATCCGACAAAACGGAGTGTTTGAAGTGGTTAGATGACCAGCCAAATGGGTCAGTTCTGTTTGTTTGTTTTGGTAGTGGGGGAACTTTGTCACAAAAGCAGTTAAATGAGTTGGCTTTAGGACTTGAAATGAGTGAGCAAAGATTTCTCTGGGTTCTAAAGTGCCCAGATGAGAAAGCTACAAATGCCACTTACTTTAGTGTCCACAGCATGAAAGAAGATAATCCTTTTGATTATTTGCCGAAAGGGTTCTTAGATAGAACCAAAGGTGTCGGTCTAGTGGTGCCCTCTTGGGCCCCTCAGATTCAAGTGCTGAGCCATGGCTCCACCGGAGGGTTCTTGAGCCATTGTGGCTGGAACTCAGTCCTAGAAAGCATTGTGCATGGTGTCCCTCTAATTGCGTGGCCACTGTATGCTGAGCAAAAGATGAATGCTGTGCTTCTCACAGATGATTTGAAGGTTGCATGGAGGGTCAAAGTCAACGAAAATGGACTAGTGGGGAGAGAAGATATAGCAACATATGCAAGGGGATTGATTCAAGGAGAAGATGGCAAGATGTTGAGGATCAAGATGAGAGCACTAAGGGATGCTGCAGCGAATGCTTTGACCCCAGATGGATTCTCTACCAAATCACTAGCCAACGTGGCACAAAAATGGAAGAACCTAGAAAATAACACAAATTAATTAACAGTGATGCTTGGGTAGAGAAAGACGAGAGAAATTTATCTTCTCTCTCCACTCACTCTTTCTCTTTCCTTTTTTTTTTTTTATTTCTTGAGTCTTTCTCTACAACATTTTTCATTTTCGTTCAATACAGTACTCCTGTCTATTTACTAATTAGGAAACTATTAATCTCATCTCATTTGGTTATACTTTAATTAATTATATCATCAATATTATTACTATATTTTATTTTAATGCAAAATAAATTAAATTATCTATAAATTTCATTATCTATTACCCCTTAACTATTGGTTTTCATTATTATTTCTACAAGTTACCCATATTTTATTTAAAATATTTATTTAATCATTGGAACTGTAACTTATTTTATATTAAATTTCTTTCCAATTTACAAAATATCTAAATTATCCTGCTGTTTAGTACAACAAATGTAACGTAGGCGCTGCCATAGTTTCGTGGGGTATGTTAATACGATGATACATTGATAGATTTTTTGTTCTGGCTCACTGGCTTTTAGTTGCTTAAGCCCAAAATTCGAAACTTCACTGGACTTTGCAACATTGGGATGTAGTTTATTGGCCTGTAGAATCAATTATCTCTTTCCGATTAAGCTATTGAAACGCCCCCGTATTAATGGCATGATTGTTTCAACAAAAATAATTAATTTAAAAAGACAACTTCGTATGATATGGCAAAAGCTAAGTGGATACAGGCTGGCAAAACCAAGATATATAACTAAAAAGGGGAAAAAAATCTTAAAATCGGCTTGTCTTCCAACTTTTTAAGTCTTCAGCGTCAGCAATCACAGAGACAAGAAAGAAGAATGAGTTACCACCACAAACATAACTCCGATCCCTACCCTCCTCCAGGTTGAAAAATGAAAAATAAATTAAATTAAAACCCATTTTTATTTATCGATATTTTTTTGCACAATTAAGTTTTTCAAAATTTTTTTTCTAATTTCTTTGGATATTTTTCTTCTTATAGGCTATTCATCTGCTTATCCACCACCACCAGGGTACCCCTCAGCGCCGCCGCCGCCGCAACCGCCGTACGAGAGGTATCCTTCTCCACCGGCGCCACATGGGTACCCTTACCCACCTCCGCCGCCGCCACCTGGAGGGCCACGTCCTTATGAAGGATACCAAGGTTATTTTGCTGAAGGGTATCCTCATCCTCCACCGCCGCCTCCGCCGCAGCACTGTCACTACGAGCACTATCATTACCAGAACCAGTCCGATGGCTGTTTTTCGATTTTACAAGGCTGGTATGTCAAATATCTTCTCTCTTGACTTATCATCGCTTCTTCATTTGGGATTCAAATTTTCAGATTCGTTGATTACTATGTGCTTTTAATTAAGGGACTGTTTGTTGAATTTGCTGCACTATTATTAATTGCATTGGTTATAGTATAAATAATTGATTAGTCTCAGCAGTCGTTTTTGATGGCTATGTTGAATTTAAGAGTTTTATTGTGTCTTAATCAGGAGGAATTATGAGAGTATCAATAAGTGATGGTAGTTTTGGAGTGTAATTATCATGTTGATGAGGAGCTGTGGTCTAGTTTAGTGAATGATTATCGATTGAGATTATGCTTAAGAAGTGTCACATTCCTTCGCTCTTCTAGGTTGTTAGGACTTAGGAGTGTAGTGTATCTTTGTTCTCATGTCTTTCGGCTATCATCTAAGAAGTCCCACCGTTGGTCCTTTCTTGCATCTCTTTTTCCATTGAGTTCTCTTTCTCTAGGTCACTACCTCTTTGATTCATCATCTGTTCCAACAGCTGCCTGGGGGAGGGTTAGCTTATTAGGGTATGCATGAATGGACTTTGACTTATTTCGGGTAAAGAGAAGGATGAGTATGTGTAGTAGGGCTAAACCTGCAATATTATCATTTTATTCATTTTTTATAGACTGTCCTTCCCCAGTGCCCGCAATATTACCATCTGAAGCTTATGCTTACTCTTCAGCATGGCAGAAAGAAGTTCATTGGCCTAGTCTCTCATCCTGCCTTTACGTCTTAAGTGGCCCAGTTGTAGCTTTCTCGGAGTTGATGCATCTAGCAGAGAGAGTTTCTTTCAGTATGAGCAAATTAATTATGTCTAAGCTTGTAAAGGGTTCAGGTGTGCCAGCTATTGGGTGTTTAGGATTTGCTGAATCCTCCCAGTTATTGTACACAGGCGTCACTGAAGAACGTAGCATTTGCATGGTTATTAGAACTGTAGTAATATTTCCTTTCATATAGACGCGGATGAATGGTCCAAAAATGCTTTCATAATGCATTTATTGGCTGCATCATGATATCTCTCCAGACTCATCCTCTGTTTGGAATAAATTAGAACTTGCAGTTACTGTTGCTGCCTATTAGATGTTACTTGTGTGTTGAATTAATCAGTTAATTTCTTTTACGTTGCAGTTTGGCTGCACTTTGTTGCTGTTGTTTGATGGAGGAATGCTGCTTCTGTCTTCGATGCTTTTAGTTGCTTCCCATGGTGGAGAAATGGAGCTCGAAAACCAGCTTTTATAAATTGTCAATTCTTATTCTGGTTGTTTACAGGTTTTATGTTTATACTGGTAGTTCTATAGTTCTATTCCCGTTCAATGTAATAGTTCTTCATTTTCTTGAATTTGTAAGCAGAAGATATCATAATAGTGTGACTGCGTGCTTGCTGTACAAAAAAAGATATTCCTCTTTATGAAAGCTTTCCCCTTAAATAAATTTCTGTATTAACACTGTGTATTTGAACATGGTATTTCGTTTCAATTTAACCTCTGGAAAATGACTGAAAAAGCCTTTTATTCATACAGTTTTACGTTTAATGGGCTTGATCGCGAGTCATTACTGACGACAACTCATCGATTATTAACCAAATTGGTCCGTCTGGTCAGGGTCCGAGAAAATTAATTTACTTTAAAAACCATAATCTAAGAGTAGGATAGGCGCTTGGATGCATAAGACAGCTTGAAGAATCTGCAGATCCATTGCCAATCTATTATAATCACAATCGATTACAAATAGCAAATCCCTCCGTAAATTAAGAGAAGCAGTAGCATAAAACTAAATAACCGAGAGCCTAAAAAACCATAAAATCAACTGGCCTACACAAAGTACATCTACTCAATAATAAGAAAGCAACCAGCCGAGCAAAGCAGATGATGATGCACATCCAGGATAAACTCACAGAGTCCACACGAATTCTGGCGCATCTTTCCTAGGCCCGACCAGGGTACGGTACAAATACATTTTCCCTACTTTTTGTCTATCATCCAGGCTAAACTCCATCTGATCATCTTCATTTATGATCTCCACATTCAGCCTAGGCATCCTCTTCGCAAGTGTCTGGCAGCCTCCCAGGGTAACATCACAGGACGACATCCAAAGGGATCGCATTGTTTCATACTTTCCCACGTCTGTCAGAAGTGCTGTGTTACCGAAGGGGCTGTCCCTGATTTCTAGCTTGCGAAGCTTCTTACATCCGTTCAATACATAGAGCATTCCCTTGTCGCTATTCCCAGCAAATGCAATAGAAAGCATTTCCAGCTGCTCAGCATACATTCCAATGTAAAGGAAAACCCGGTCAGTTAAAAGGCCAGAGAGTGACAATCGCCTTAGACGCTTGCATGATTGTACAATTGCCCCAAAACCTTCATCCAAAGGCTGCATGGTGACAGGGTCAGGTTTTTCACGGTCAAGGATGCACAATCTGAAGCGAGTGAAATTCGAATTATTCTTGGCTACAGTTATTAGGGCGGCATTAGTCATCTGCTGGCAGAAGTAAAGCAATGAATGCAGCTTAGGGCAACCAGCTGATATGGCAACCAGGCCTTCCTCTGTTACAGCAGCATTATCGGCCTCATAGGGATCAGATGGAAAAACCCTCAATTCTTGCAATTCTTTACAAGTGGAAGCTACAACTCCTAGTCCTTTGTCTCCAATAGAATCCAGTATCTGCATAGGGTATGGAAGATATGGTCATTCATCTCATTTTGAAAATAATCTTATACGCAAGAGAGAACAGGTTTTAAGAACATACCCATAATCGCTCAAGTTTCCTGCAGAACTGAATTAGCTTTATTAGCTCATTTCCATGAATGCCCGGGGCATAGCTTAAATTCAAGGAGGTTAGGTTCTGGCAAACAGGGTGAATAGCCAACAGGCAGCGAGGAGCAACCTCCAAAAACCCTGACAAACTTCTTATTGACTTACACTTCAGAAGAGTAGCCTTCAATCTGATGTAGGCCTCAGAAGCTGGATCAAGGACAAACGACCCGGTGCCTAAGTCTACTAGTTGAGGTGCTCGCATCAATAATTTTAGGAGTGTGTCAAGAGGCACTGCCCGATTTAACCTCAAACTTTTGAGATTAGGAGACCGCGCTACAAGTCTCTCAAGGGCTGTCAAATTAATTTCTCCTTTGAGGCATGCGAAATTCAGGGAGACAAGAGAAGTGCAGCTATCAGGAAAGCAGCTAATCCACTGTCCTCTATGATCATCTACTTCAATTTCTTGCAAGTCAAGCTCCCTAAGACACCTAAGAACACAAAAACAAGGAAAAGTTAGGAACATAGTCCATACCAATTGCGATGTATTATCCTCAAGCCAACATACCTGAGTAAAATTACATCACAATAGACCATCTAAACAGACAGCACACAAAATTGATTTACAAAACGAAAGTCGTCCACTTAACCATTGATATCAGATTTTTTTTAATTATAAAAACACTCCAAAAATTAAATTAAGCAGCCAAGCATGCTCAGCAACAGAAACTGTATCGGCAACATTTGTGGATCTCCCTACAAATTTCAGGATCAATATACATTAGCAGAACAACATCAACAATAGAAGAACTATCAGATTAAGCTTTCATTAGACAACCATAAGTCTATCACAAGCTAACTTTCAAATAGGCTAAAGTGAAACAAACCTACCAGAAAGCACCAAAACTCACCAACAACCAGCTAACAAAACTCATCAAAAACAAATAGTAACAAAAATACAAAAAAATTAAAAATAATAATAACAACAATGATAAATAAAGATTCTTACCTACAATTGGCAGCAATAGCAGCCAATCCATCAGTGGTAAACCCTTCACAGCTAACAAGAACCAACGACTTAAAATTCACAAACGACCTCGACAGCAACTCGAGACAGTCATCAGACACCACCATCCTCTTCAATCTCAACTCCTCCAACCCGACCCGATTCTTAGCCAAAGCATCGACCCACGGATACACCGACCCGCCCCAGTTATTTGGAACCAAGTTGAAGTCCGCAAAATGCGGCTTCCCCTTCAAAGTCAACGACTTCAGCTCCGGAAACCTCCCAATCACCCTTTCTGGGCTGATCGCGTAGCAGTTCCCGATGAACACACTTCGCCTGCTCAGTCGTTCGATTCTGTACCATGATTGGCACACCAACGATACCGCGTTTCTGTCTTTGTGCGATGTCACAAAATTGAACACGTGCTCTATTACCTCATCTGGAAAATAATTCATCATATTTTGCTTAACATTCAATCTTACTCCACAACTTTCCCCCCAAAAAAAAAATAATCCCGGAAAAAACCAAACTTTCCCAAGAAAATTATCTTTTTAAGAGAAAACAAATTAAACCCAGATCTAATTTTGGGGAATCTCTTAAAATTATGTGGAAAATCTAATAATGAGACCAGATCTGAAAATCTAAAAACTACTACGTACAGAGAGAATGATGTGACTGCAAGTCCAACTGAGATTGTGTTACCTCTCTTTAGTACTTTAGATTATTAAGATCTAAAGGCAACATGGAGAAAGAGAAAGAACTCGGATTTTCTCGAGGAAAAAAAAAACGTAGTTTTTTGAGAGAGAAAGTGAAGGAAATTTTTTTTCTTTTTATTTTCTCATTCAGTGATCATCCGCAAAATGATTACAGCGATGAAAAAACGTTGAAAAAGAGATTAAATTCATAGATCTGGAAAAAAAAATCCAAATTTTCCGCAAATAGAAACTAATAAAACCTACATCGAAAATCTAATGAAATGATAAAACTATACACAGAGAAAGAAAATAAATAAGAAAAACACAAGCTAAAAAGAGAACACAATACAAGAGCTTGTGTTTGTAACTCAGTGAAGCTCTCTCTCTAACTCAGGCGAAAAAAGAAACTCTTTTTCTGTGTTTAGGTAATTAACCAGGGTTAGTTTTCAACCGTGGTTAAGAGAATTAACCGGGTTATAGATCTGACGGTCAGCGTTGTTTTGATGAAAAGATTGAGAGAATCTCGACCGTTCAGTAGGGGTATCATCATGTGTCCTTATCTCTCGTTTCGAAGTCTCTCTCATTCTCGCTCTCTCTCTCTCTCTGATAAAGGTCTTGCTAAAGGGATCGGTAATGGACTGTCAGGAAAATGACACTCGTGTTGATTTAAAATTACGATGATACCACAGTGTAGATAAGATTCTTTTGTTCGTACTCGCGCGAGTAGATTCAACTCGCGGACCCTGACCAAGACACCTCATGTGGGGGATGTTTGACGCGAAAGATGTAAAAGATACAAATTGTGAAAAGCGAGTGTAATATTTAAATACTCGCGGATTTGGGTTTTGTGTTTCTTCTACAGATAATCTATTGTTTTGTCAGGAAATTTACTTTTACTGTACTGTACATGCTTTTTTGTTTTTTAAATTTTTTTTCCTTTTTCTCTCTTTACGACATTGGATATATCTGAATCATGGGCTTTTTAATGATTAGGAAATTCAGTAAAAGAGAAGAAGAAAATGATTTTTTGACAAAATCTTAGACCTGCTTTAAATGTGTCCTCATTATATTAAATGTGAGAAGCATCTCTGTTTTTTTGATATTTTTCTGCCATTGATGATGATGATCCACTGTGCAAGTACTGGTGTAGCTTGAAGTATCGTATTTTTAATGTCATTATAATCCATCATGCTCATGGTGACCACAAGAGAGATTCAAACTTCTTTTATGAAATTTTTTTCCATTTCAAGATATTAAAATTAATTCCAAATCCCTTAATCTCTGTTTAAGAGTAAAAAAAAATCTTAAATACCCCATTTCATGGACAAATTAGTGATGATCTTAAAATTAGGAATAGAATTTTTTCTTTTTTAAAATCTTTAAAAGGTAAATTCAGCTTTCTATATTAACACTTTGCTGGAGGCAAATGTGCTTAAAGGTTAACTCTAGATTTTGCAGGTACAAATGTACAATTGTGAGAAAATTGCAATCATAATTTTTATTGTCATTTTGTCGATACTTGGAAACATTTAAAATAGTGAATCCAACTAACATCATCTAAGATTGACATTAGTGGCACTCTTACCATGTTTTGTTTCGTGTCATTTGAATTTTTTTTAACCCCTTTGAAATTCTTATAAGGTACACGTTTCTTCTCTTCTCTCTCTTTTTAATATATTTTGCTTTAAAAAATATTATTATTCATTGACACTTATGTGAGTTAGGATTGAACTCAAACTTTTAATACGAAGAAGTTATAGATACTTCCCTTTAATCTTGTTTAATTTAGCACTTGGAAAATCTTGCATAAATAGTTAGCAAAATAATAATTGTTTTTTACTAAATGAAAAAGGGACTGTAAAGTGTTTTTATTAGTCAAATTTGGATCATAATAGCAAGGTCTTACCAACTAAAGCTCAATTCTCACCAGATAAATTAAATTAAATATACAAATAAATAAAAAGTAATTTTACTATACGTAGTACGAGAATTCCATTACAAAAATCACTATCTAAAGTGTCTTGAGCATAATTGAAAAAGAAGACTTTGATCGAGTTTCATTGTTTTGGTTGTGTAATTCTCAATCATTTATCACTTTGACTATTTGCCATACACTCTCAATTGTCCTCCTTTTTTTTTTTTTTTTCAATTTCTATTTAAAAAGAAATCCAACTTCCCATTAAGAATTGATGCACTGGCTTATGGGTCAAAGTTGAATTGCAACGTTGAAATCATTATCAGTGTGTAAAATGGAAATGAGAATTAGGCTTCACTAAGCTCAAAAGTCTAGTCCAAATGTTTTGCTATAAGATTTTGCAAATTCATGATTATTGTTTTTGTCCTTTTTGGCTACCATGAAATGTCAACTTGGTTGTTCCTTTGTTCTCTTCTCATAATATAGCATTGAGCTCATCAGCTACACCTCTCATTTAAATAATTGAGATTGAATTTCACGTAAATTTGGGGTGTGTAACAACTTAAAATGAGCACATACATTCCAACTAACGCCCAATATGATTTCAAACACTCCCAATTGTGCTATAATAAAATCAATCTAGATAACGTCCATTGAGAAATATAACTAAATATTAGTAATTAAATAAATAGTTGTTACTAATGTTTTATTGATAAAATTTTCATAAATTCATCTCCTCCAAGTAAATACGTTGTTGTAGTAACCTTTTTTTTTTAATCAGGTAAAAGGATAGGATGGTCAAAAGTCAAATTGATGTTTTAAAACCTAACTCCCAAAATTTAAATCGAATAACCAGTCAAATAAAATTATTTGAAAACTGCTGAATGAGACTAGACAGATGTAGTAATTGTTAGGACATAAGTGAAAAATTATCTAAGCTCTGTTGGAATCGAAAACAAGAGCTAAAACAATGAACATAGCATCTCAAGATTCGTAACAGTCACAAGTTTCTGTGCTTCTTAAGCCCATGGCATCACACACTGACCTCAAACAGAGACACGGCCACGGCCGTGTCGCACTCACCGCTGAGCATAAGTTGCAATTTCATCTTTCTCTGTTACATTAACAAAAACCATTTTGCAAAACGACGTAAACTGTAAGTATAACTAGGCATTAGGCAGCAGTGTGTCTGGTCCGAACGACCAGTGTAATGGACATTTTCATTTGTGATTGTTACAATTTGAGATAAATTTGAGGCATATATATATAGTATGTATTTTATATTGATGCGTCCTTATTTATAACCTAAGGTTGCTATCTTGGATTCGCACTTGTTTGGCTGTTATATATAGCCAAGTGTTCATTCTTGCTTCTATCACACTACTTGAGGAACAAAAAGTTATTTTTATTTGTATTTTTATTTTTTAAAAGAAACTAATTGTCATTTTTGCTTTTCTGTTTCGTTTGAATTGAACATTGAGAAAAATAAAATAATCTGTTTAATCTAAATCTTTTCTTTACTAGTTGTTAAATCTTACTTTCATACATATATGAAAGTTATGTTATGTGATCTTACTGATGTGATATCAAAGATACGATAAATTCCAGAATACCTCTGAGATACTATTTTAACCATACAACAAATAAATAATATTATGATATATGTGTATTTATTTTGAAGAACCGATGTGCAATTAATGGTTATATTAAATTTAACTACACATGTCATATATACATGAATTGATTGTATTACTTCTAATGTAATATAGAATTCCTCCAAAATTATAGTTTGAGTCATCTTAAGTACTAAAGGAATAAGTATGAATGCTCGCAAGGAGCTTATAACTCCTCAAGCCTTAATGTTGGTGTTGGGTTAAATAGTTCCCTTAAGTGATTAATTATATATGAATTTTCTCAAGTATGAATGCCTAAATTTTAAAAAATGTGGTCTTGAACATGTTGTATATTTACGGCCATAGCTGAAGTTAAGTTTTCTATCATGGGAAAAATCACTGAGAAGGATATTTATCTATATGATAATATGAGTGAGCTTCTAAATTATATTTATGTTCATATTAAAGTCAGGGATAAATTAAAAGATAAAAAATATATATATTTGAATACACTATAAAATAAAATACAATGTATTGAAGTCTACATTTTTTTTATCTTTTAATTTGTCTATGACTTTAATATGATCAATTATTCTTAATTAAAAAATTATTCACTATCATATATAACGGAACGGGCATTTAAAATTTGTGGAAAGTTATTTGATAGAGTTGAGGTATTTATTCTGGAGGGGAAGATGATTGGTGATGCTGCAACATTACAGGTTAGGAATCAGTCAACCCAGAATTGCAACATCTCTATGATAACGAGCTAAATGAATAATGATTAGTCTTATGAATTCAACTTCGATTGCATTTATCATCATGTTCTAAATTTGTTCTTAGAGATGTTGACACTACTATGAAGATAAATCATGATATTTTTTTTAATAAGAGAGAGATTCTTCCACACCGAAATAAAAAAATCACCATAATATTACTTAAAAAAAAAAACCTTCATTTTTCAGTTACTTATAGCAAAATCTTGTCACAAATAAATTAGACCAACAATTATAAAGTATATAATATATTCCATTTTTTTCCCTAATACTCAAAGTTATTCTATACACATTTGATGGAGATATGATGATGTAACAATTTTCTTCCTTGTCCATCAATAAGATCACACTGGTTTATTCATCTATCTACCTCAATGAATTGTTTGTAAATTGATCTAAATGTCTGTTATGATATATTATTATAAAATTTCTCATGTCAAATGAAATCAAATATTTGTTTCTTTTTTCTTTGATAGATTATTATTTTTTTTAAAAATGTTGATAACTGAAATGAGAGAGAGAGAGAGAGAGAGATTGGAGGGTGAGAGATTTTGTGTAGAAAAAGCTCTGAACAGACAATCCACAAACACAAGCAGCCAAGCAAGCTAAGGAAAGCAACAACAACAAAGGCTATAAATTATACAATTTGGAAAGCAACCAATCTAGCTAGACTATAGACCGACCCTCCTCCTTATGCAGAGCCAGCCCCCAGTCAAATGCCATGCCATGCGGAAGATTTTTAGTGGATCTTGTGGTTCTGATATTTCCAAATTTCACCTACTTTACTTGAATTTTATCCCACCTCCCTTGTTTTTTTTTTTCCCCAATTTTCTTGAAAGTGGGCCATAAACAACCAAGGGATCAGCGATCAGTGGCCATGTGATGGTGGGACATCAAATTTTTTCTTTACTTACCAATGATTCTTTCTTTTTAGTATTATTCAGTGGGCCTAACGTTGGTCACACACCTCATTAGAGCTGTAAGCCTGTACACTACGAGCCATTTTGCTCATTAATCTTAATTTCTTCACATTAAACTTGAGCCATATTAGTTAGCCATATCTTGTGTGTGTGTGTGTGTGTGTGTGTATGTATGTGACAATGAAACCTGAGTCACACAAATGTTAAAAGAATAAGCCATTCTTGTCTATCTTTTTCCCTTCATTTTTGTCCATCTAAGGCGTCCTTTGTTCACCAAAATTGAATGTTTGCAGAAATATAGGTTTACAAAAAAAATAAAATAAAATGCTATAAGCATCATCTTTTCTATGAGAGGATTTGCTTTACAACTTTTATCGTTTTCTTTTTTTCTTTCAATATAAATTTCTAAAGAATTGCTGAGATAATGAATGAACAACTTAATATGTAACATTAAAGACGTTAATATAACATTGCGAGCTACGAATTACAAGTGTGACGTTGGATTTAGACACTATAATGATTCATCAAACATTTTTACATCTTATATAATAAACTGAATGCAAGATATTAGAGTTGTATAAGATGCTATACTAATTACTCTATAATTGGTAACTAGTTATGCTAGTGAAGTTAACCCAAATCCTAACCGTGGCATAACATGTCAACTAAATTCTTTAATTATTGAAACCCTAAAGAGAAAGAAGCATCAAAAGGAAACGATCTATTTATTGTTGATCACAAATATTTACATACTCGTACGAAAGTTATAGATAAATGGTTATTTGGCAAGGCCAATACTCGGCTTATAGCCTGTTTTAATAAGTAATTGGCAGCCTTAAATAACTATATCGTTTTAGAAATTAATTATCAAATTTAACATGAAGACGAAGATGATGCTTAAGAAGAATGGGAATACATGTGCAATCTATATGCTTTTGGATTAAATTAAGAAGAAATAAAATAAAATAAAATAAACCAAGTGAAAGTGAGGCAAATTTTGTCTGGCATCAGACTACTGTCTTCACAAACCAACAAGATATACGTAATAAGAGATGACGTTAATTAAAGAGCATGGGCAATAATCCAATCAGAGGAATGGAATCTGCATTCAAAAAGGAGGAGTGGTTAGGCCAAAAGGGCCGCCTAATCAAATATAATTATAGCCCCACTTGCATATAATTACAAGCAGAAGAAAGAAAATAATTGAGGCGCAATAAAAATTATTATTCTTTTTAAAGTGGTCATGACTCATGATCATCTCCATCTTTATGTGCCTCTCCCTCCCATCATTTGCAACGATTGCTGCCATGTGAAGTACATGAAGATTTTGAAACTAAATCAACGTTATCCAACTAACTCATCTACTTTTTCTATTATTTCAAAGCAAGAAGAATAAATAATGTAATCTATTGAAAATTATAAATCGGTTGATTTAATGATGATAAATGTTGATTTGGAAATTTTGATTTCATATAGAATTCACCCATTAAATATTAATTCGTATGCCTTGATATTATTCAAACTCAAGTGATTAATGGTACAAAGCGCTCGCAATCGGCCGAGCCATGTCCAAATGAATGGTTCTTTCTTATGTTTAATTTCTACTTTCAATGAAAAATCAAATTCTTCGGACTCAATGCGAACGTAATTCAAACTATAAATTTCTCCTAATTTTCTTAGAGGTCTTAACAGTTGAACTATCAAGTATTTAGTTACACATTCGAATTCGACTTGTATATAGATATCAAAACGCTTGAATAGAGTAGATGAGGTTATTTGAATCCAAAGAAATTTGATCTACACTCATATCTTTGGAGCCAATTGAAAACTGAAGTAGCATGCGAAATGATAACGCATGGAAAATGCAGTGTGGTCCTCTGTTAAGGCTCTTTCGCACATACGACCATGGTCTTATTTGGTTGAAAGGGAGATGAAACATTAGATGTCTCTTTTTAAGGTGGTCCAATTTTTCACATTTATTTGTAGTTACGTACGAATACTACAAATCAACAAAGGCAATGAATGAAGATGTAAAAGGACCACATAATTTTGGTCGGCCGATGTATTGTTAGCCTCTCTCACTTTCCATAGAGTAACGTAAAGAGCAGACCTACCCATATGCAATTCTCATATTGTGCTCTTGTCAGCTGGTCCAGGATGGGAGTATCCATCAATCTGATGAATTTGAAGAAGGTTCAGGTTTTGTTCACGTTCACACTTCCTCTATTACGTAACGGATTAGTATTGGTATAGCATGGCATGTTTAACTCACTTCGGAGCGGTGGATTCACTTTCACTACACAATTTCAAATTATTATTTTAAATTTTAATGATCGAAAAAGTCTTGAGTACTTTTAGTGTATATCGTTAAATTACTGTCATATGTACTGTTTTAACTAATCATGTAAAATAAGCACATGCATGATAAGAATTTAACTAATGCTCTTACATAACGGATTAGTATTGATCTAGTATAGTATATTTGATAGACCGTAGGGCAGTGAATTCACTTTCGCTAGACATGTTTAAATTACCATTCTAAATCATAACGATGAAAAAAGTCTTGAGTACTTTTAGTGTATACAATTGAATTCTTGTACTTTTAAACTAATCCTGTGAAATAAGCACATACATGACAAGAATTTAACGAACAAAAGTGTACGTAAAAGCTTCTAAAAGTTTTTATTTTGTTTTTCATTTTTATGAGATGTGAAGGTATTTGCGGGATGTTTAATTTTTATGTCTGATGCAATTAGCCAAATAAAGAGACCGTGGTAACTAATGGGCCAAATGAAAATGCCACATTTGGCATTACTGAGCCCAAAAAAAAGAGGTTGAGTGGGCCAAGAAAATGGGCTCCATTGATACAAGAGGGCTGCTTCGTTACAATATGAACCGCAACTGATAGTGGCTCTAGGGTCCATGCTAAGCATTCATATGGACCCCAGTCTAACCGTTTGTGTGTATCGCTACTTTGCATGTTACATGTCCCGGCCCCCCGGCAAGATAATAATGATTAATGGACAGTTGCCTAAAGGCTAAATCATAAAATCTTCTATTAATTTGAATTTTTGTCGATTTTAAAAGATAATTTTAACGTGTGAATATTATATTCTCAATAGTTTCTATGCTTTATTAGTATTTCTTTTTTATTAGTCATCAAACATGAACAACCGAACCAATGCATTGACTAGAAGCTGTGCGAAAACCAAGAAAATGCAGGCATTATAAATTCTTCCGCATATGGTTTGTGGATGCTTCATTCAGTAAAGATGCCCATATATTCATTAGCATATTCTAAGAATGTTCAAATAAACCAAATTCATTGAATCTTGATGAGTAATTTTGAACCATGAATCCTCTGAACAAATAACAGAATGTAGGGCAGACGACGATCACGATAGCATCTAAACATGATAAATGTCTTGTTGTCGCCCAGCTAGTGAGCTATTGGTTCTCATTCAAATTCATCCACAACAAGCTGATAAAACCAATTGAAGGAAATGGAAAACCATTCAAGAGTTAAAACTAGAACATAAAAAGAATTTCGACAATCTGTAGCATTCATCTCACCACCATGCACAAGGTAAACTTTCTTTGTCCAAGTAACTATTTAAATAAACAGGAAAATTGAAAATTTAATGCTTTGTCCGTAATGCCCAATTTTACTAGAGATGGTGAAGTCAGAGTTCAGACTACGTCATCCACATTAGGTGCGTTCAACTTAACATCATGATTCACAATTTACATGGCAAACAAAGGGTGCAAATATGGCTTCGATAATCCGACACAATAGATAGGGATATATATTGCTGATGCAAAAAAATATATCCTGGGTAAACCATTAAATTTGAAACCATTACCGATATGATAGAGCAACATGCAGGGCAATGACATGTCAAGTACCAGCAGGCTTTACATAAATAAATGGAACAAGAAAATAAACCCCAAATTACATTGTTTGCAAGTTGATACTACAATAAAACTTGTGCCAGGTAATTCCAACATCATACTAAAATAAAATGAATTTCTACTTTAGAGATGAAAACCTAACAAATCATACAAATTAGTCTAAAATTGCAGTCATTATTCACAATCACTGTTTCCAGGTTGTATAAAACCACTAAAAGATTATCTGATTCTTCACTGAAAAACTAACCCCAAAAAATAATCGTCCCTTCATAAAACAAGAACAAAAAGAATAAGACGATAAGTTTCTTTTTGTAGGCAAAATAAGAACAATGTTTGATGTCCTAACCAGCAAAATGAAAACTTTCAGAAGCTTAATGATGAATCCAACACCGTTTCCCAAGCTTGCAGAAATAATGTTTACGTGTAGAATTCTATCTAAATAGATTATGTGGGTTGAGTTGAGCTAGTTTCTTTGAGGCTTCCACAACAGTTAGTCGGAAAGTCTAGGGAAAGACAACTTTGTGCTCAATTCAAGATCCATTATTAACCGTGATCATAAGAATGAAAAAACAAAAACTAAAGTTGAATTCAATAAACGCAATAAAAGGTACAGTTCGTCTCAGGAAGGATATGTAAACCAGAGTCGCAGTTATTTCAAAGTGAGTTACATAATTGAACTAGTTTCCCAAAGCCTGAAAAGCTTGGAAGAACAAACTGAGAAAATATCCACAATCAATATTTTAAAACCAGTGAAAAATAGGAAAATTTATATCTTAACAAACCCTCATGAACAAACTATCAAATGTCTGCCACAACTTTAATGTGATCCAAGCCCCACTCTCACCACCAAGTGAACCCACAACCATATAAACATAAACAACCAACCGCCAAGTTCTTACACATCATTTGTGGTTGTCACACTGTCTCTTTAGCTCAGACAAATTGGATAAAACTTTGCTTCTACAAATCATGGTAAGGCACAAGTGAAGGATTTTGCCATAGATAAAGACAATTCACACAACTTGAGTGAAAAGATCCACAAACAATTCATTTCCAATGATAAGCTTTCATTGGAAAGCTTTCTACATGCGACTTTTTATAGACGCACATTTTTCATTCTTACAGAGGATAGCATTCATAGGTTTTCATCGGATTTCCAATACTAAGAATTCAAAGGAACCAAAAACTAGCGGCATGAATCAACTGCTTTGTTTCTAAATCATCAACAAATGCATTTCCTATAATAAGCACAAAAAATTTTCAATAACATACAAAAAGAAAAAAGAAAATCAAACATGAAAAAAGGAGCATATTTAGATTGAGTTACAATATTGTCACATTGTTCACCGAAACACAAAACTAATATAATCTCATCAAAATACTTATACTACAATTTGACCAGATTAATCTCCCACTTGTCAATTCTACTAAAAATTATACTCAATTGAACTAACCTTACCCAACTCAAGCATCGTCATCGTCACTATCACTATCATCATCAGCAAGATCATTGGCAACAAATTCCCCGGGCTGAACTACCCTCCTTCTAGTCCTGGACGGAAGAATATTGTCCAAATCAACCTCCGCCAATGGATCATCAGACAAATCACTCTCACCACTCGAATCCTCCTCCTCCTCGTCGTCGTCGCTGCTATCATCATCTCCATCATTCTCCTCTATTAAAATCCCCTTGCCCTTTCTATCTACAACTACTTCCCCATTATCCTCTTCGTCGTCGTTTTCACCATCGTCTCCGTTTTCGTCTAATTGAGCATCTGAATTGACGAGCTTTTCATCTGGCTCTTGAGTTTTGTCCTCTGGAAGTTGAGAATCGTTGTTTAAAGATTGAAGCTTTGGGGCTTTGTTCGGGTGCTCTTCGCAGCTTACATCGGGCTTACGCTTCGAAGGCAATGTGGGCTCTTCTGGGTTCTTTGTTTCCACCATTGAATCCTCTCTTTGAAGCTTTGATAACGAGCAATTTTAGGGTTTTGGAGAAATCATTAGTCAGGGTTTTGTACTGAAAGATATCTACGTTTAGGTTCTTTTTGTTTTAGGCTTTTAACCCTTCTATATTTTGATATTTACACTTTCATAAAATATTTGTCATATTGACAAATTGGTTCGATTTTATTTCTGCTATTTCACAAATATTTATTTATTTATTGGTCCCTGCTGCTCTACTAAAACATAGTTTGATAAAATATTTAGTTGTTATTTTACTCATAATCATTGTTTAATGTAAAAAATAGTTTAATAAATTGAGAAATCTAATTAGAAATATTTTGTTGTTAATATAATTATATCATATAGCCGTCTTAATTTAGTAATCTCGAGGGCTTGATCGAGTAATTTTCAAATAGCTTTATTTAACTGGCCACCTTAATTTGAATTTTGAAAAGGGAGAGGAGGTTAAAACATTTATGCCCTTGAAATTTTGTGTCAATTTTTTATTAGAAAATACTAAGAGTCTAAAAAAGGCGACAAAACTCTCACATTATATATATATCTTTTTTAATTTAAAAAAATAAAAAATTAATATAACAAAGAATTAATAAAATAAATGACAACACACACTAAGTTCAGGACCTCCACTGTAATCAGGATTCATCATGTAAAAGGCCTCAAAATCATTAGACCCAACAACCCTCCCAAACTCAGAAAATCATATCTTTGGCGATGACCGTGTCGTTGTTGGCGTCGTGGCAACGGTCATGTCGTCGTCAGCGATCGTATCGTCATCGACAGCGATCCTATTCGAGAGAGGGAAAATGTTTTGTAGTAGTGAGGATAAAGAGTTGCAGCAACGAGGATAAAAGCTGATAAGAGATGTTTCGATATCCTCTTAATTCTTTATTTTATTATTTTATTATTTTTTAAATTAAAAAAATAAAAACTAAAGATAGTGGGAGAGAAAATTTCTCTCGCCCTTCTAGACATTTAGCAGCACTCTCTTTCATTTTTGTTGTTATAATAATTTCAAGGAAAAAAATCACCCACACCCCCAAAGATTACTTAAATGGTCATATACACTCTCTTAGTTTCATAAATGGTCGCACAGACTCCTTTTTTACTATTATACCCTTGATTACAACAACCCAAAAATTGACTTTAAATAAACTTCTATAATAAATATAAATTAAAATTAAAATAATATATATAATATATAAAATAAGAAAAAATTTATAAATTATTTTGAATATTAGAAAATTATTTTAACATTATTAATCCATCATATTCTTTTAATAATAATAAAATCTATTTGACATATTAATAATATTAAAATAATTATACCTAACATTCATAGTAATTTATAAAATTTGTATTATTTTATTTACAATATCTTTTTTAATTATGTTTATATTAGTATAAATTTTAAAGTCAATTTTTTGATTAATGGATTTTAGAATTAATAAAATCTGTTGGGATAAACTAATAATAACTTAATATTAAAAATAATTTTTATTATATATTATTTTATTAATTATACTTATTGTAATATTTTTTGTATCATATGATATTTATTTATTATTTTTATCTTACTACTATATTTATATTTATTTATGTTGTTATAATCAAAGGGTATAATAGTTATTTATGAAATTAAGGGGGTCTGTGTGACTATTTATGAAACTAAGAGGGTGTATGTGATTATTTAAGTAAAATTTGAGAGTGTGTGGGACTTTTTTCCTAATTTCAAGGTTAAAACTATCATTTAACATTGCAGGGCTTTAAGTAAATTTCAAGGTTAAAACAGTTATAATTTCGTTTTATTTTTAGTATGTCCTAGCTTGTTAAATGCCTATAAAAGAAAATGATGATTAAAACCAAGAGGCAACAAGAACAAGATTTGTGAAAACCTTTTACAAATTAATTTCGTTAGAGCTGAAATGATCTTATATATCTCCGATTCATCCCATAGTTTTTTTTCGTGTTTTTGACCTCTTCAGTTGAGCCAGACAACAACAGACTTGGAAGCATGATCTAATTCAGCTTCAGCAAAAACAGAGCTCTCTGTTACTTCTATCAAAGTGAGAAGCACAAGCCTCTACTTGTATGCGAAAGCTTGATTGGATCAAATAAAGTTGAACTCAACAAACTTGAAAGATGTGCTAGGCAAGACCACGCTTAATTACCAATCATTTCCTGAACGAGTTTTCAATCTCAGCGAAACAAGTAGAATTGAACACGATCAACACTTAACTCAAATAACATAACTCTCTTGAATTAAATAATGGATAATTATCTGGTGGCCACTACTTATTAAATGAAACTTCTGTAAACCACCAAAATTTTAAGATTGTATCTGTAAACCACCTACTTTTCAAATAAATATCCTTTAACCACTTTTTCGTTAAAAAAGTTAACTGTCATTTCTGCGTAAAGACTATTTCATCCCTATAACACAATAATTACAATGGACGACTTTTATATTGTTTATTTTTTTATTTATAAACAAAAATGATGTTATTTATATAATTAAATATTTATTTTTTAAAACAGAATATAATTAATTAAATATTTATTTTTTAACTAAATGATAATATTACCTGTATACAGCAACCACTAACACCGCACACACTCATTTCGAGTTACACCGGAAGGAGCCCAGCAGCATACAAGGTTGCAAAGTCGTGGCATGAGCAAGCAGACATAGCTCGGGCACACTTAGACAAGGCGGTCAAGCGGATGAAGAAGTGGGTGGACAACAAGCGTAGGCATGTGGAGTTCAATGTCGGAGACTTGGTGCTAGTCAAGCTCCAACGTCGGCCTGCGAGTTCGCTACACAAGGGTCTTGTCCGGAGATACGAGGGGCCATTTCCTATTGTCAAGAAGGTCGGAAATGTGGCATACAAGCTGGAGTTGCCATCTAAGCTTAACATGCATCCGGTCTTTCATGTGAGTTGTTTGAAGCCATATTATGCGGACATGGAGGATCCGAAGCGGGGAAAATCTAGGCAACTTCCACTAATGTGACGGCCTAAGCCCGCGGGGCAGCAAACATGGCTCGTTTGGGTGGCGTGCATGTGTGTAATGGGCTGGAAAATCTAGAAGCATGGAATTAACTCTTCACGCTTCTCTACATCATTAGTACTCATTAGTGCTTGTAGTTGTTTCATGTAATTAATGAGTTAGGTGGGAGTTGTAATTAAGGAGTTAGGTGACTCTTGACTCACCCATGTACCTATAAATAGAAGAGGCCCTCATTTGGCCAATTAATGAGGAACAATTAGAAACTAAGTAAGAAGTAGAAACTCAACTAGCATAGGCTGTAAATAAAGCTTTTCTATGCAATACAAGTGCTTTCCTCCCTAGCTTGTGCGTTCGAGTGTGTCTCGACTTTCAAATACAGCAACCATTTGAGTGAGGTCTTGGTTTAGGCTGACTTAGGTCTATAAACGCGAGGTTTGGGCACCTAAGGCCGCACGATCCAGCAAGGTGTTTTGAGGGGCGTGACAGTTGGTATCAGAGCCATCACTCGTGAGGGGGTTCGCTTTGTTTGAAGGAAGGATGCTGGACATCATTCATGAGGAACTGCAGGGGAGGGATTACAACCCAAACTCCAAGAAGGGAAGAAGCAAGGAAAAATCTGTGGATGTGCTGAATGCCGTGGAGAACCGGATGGTTCGTGGGGAGATTGCCGTCGTCGAAATGCGGGAACGCCTTGATATCTTTGAGCAAAAGATGGAGGAGTTTGAGGGGATTGAGGGACGGATGAGCGACGTGAGCCAATATGCGTTGGCACAGCGTCTAAATCTCGAGGAGTTTCAAGCTACGGTGCTGAACTCAGTCGAGGCCTTGCGGGCTCAAATTGAGGAGCTGCAGGCGGGTCTTGAGGAGACCAAGAGCGATTGGGTGCTTTGCAAAAAGGCGGTGGCCAGCGGAGTGCTCAGCGGTGCCACACCTCCGATGAGGGTCGAGGTGCCGAGACCAAGGAGGTATGGGGGCAAGCGGGATGCCCAAGAGATCGATAATTTTCTATGGTCCATGGAGAGATACTTTGAAGCTACCAACGTGCAGGGTAGGCAAGAAAAGGTGAATATCGCCACGGGGTATCTCGAGGATCACGCGACCACTTGGTGGCAGCGGAAGCATGCGGAGATTGTGTGTGGGACGTGCATCATCAACACTTGGGACTTGCTTAAGTGTGAGCTGAAGAAGCAGTTTTATCCCGGCAATGTTGCGTATGAGGCGCACAAGAAGATGCGAGAACTTAAGCACACGAGTTCAATCTCGAAGTATGTCGATGATTTCTTGAAGCTTATGATGCAGATCGACAGCATGAATTCGGATGACTTGCTGTTCAACTTCATGGAAGGACTCCAACCATGGGCACAACGCGGACTTCAGCGGCGTCAAGTGAACGAGATCTCCACTGCCCTCACTGAAGCGGATACGCTTGTGGAGTTCCGCAAGGGTGAATCCTCAAAGTCGAAGAAGGATGAAAAGGGCCAGCATGGCAAAGGTGGGGGAGGCAACGGAGACAAGCCGCATCATGACAGCAAGGACAAGCCGCAATATGAGGGCAAAGATCGGCCAAAGAAGGATGGCTCAAAAGATGGCAAGAAGGATACCAACCGCAAGCACAATTGCTTCCTTTGCGACGGAGATCGTTGGGTGCGGGATTGCCCAAAGAAGAAGGTTTTCAACGCCATGTTCAGCGAGACCGGAGAGGAGAAACCGGACGCACAACCGGATGAGGCTGCCAACATGGGCTGTCTTCAACTCTTCAATGCGCTGAACGCCAAACCAATTCCAGCCAAGGTGCAGGACAAGTCGCTTATGCATGTTGAGGCCGTGATCAACGGGAAGAAAGCTTAAGCCTTAATCGACACTGGCGTTTCCCACAACTTCATCAAGGTGGAGGAGGCTAAGCGACTCGGACTCAAAATTGAGAAGTCGGATGGCTAGCTCAAAACTGTGAATACGGAGGCCAAACCACTCAGCGGAGTAGCACGAGATGTGCAGCTACACTTGGGTATGTGGCATGGTAAGGCCAACTTTTTCGTAGTTCCTTTGGATGATTTTACGCTTGTGTTGGGCATGGAATTTTTGCGACAGTTCAATGTGGTGCCACTGCTAAGGCACAATTCGATGTGCATCATTGAGGGGATTCCATGCATGGTTCCAACCGTGAGCAAGGGGGCACCAACAAGCCAAATTTCCGCAATGCAAGTCAACAAGGGTTTCAAGCAGAACAAGGAGACATACCTTGCTACCATTTACGATGTTGATGGCGAGCAAGACAGCAATGACATTGAGGTTGTACCTGATGTGAGAGCTCGAGTTCTTGAGGAACACAAGGACGTGATGCCACATGAGTTGCCAAAACGATTACCGCCAAGGCGGGAGGTGGATCACAAGATTGAGCTAGAGCCGGGTGCCAAGCCGCCAGCACGGGTACCTTACCGAATGTCACCACCAGAGTTGGAAGAATTGCGGAGACAACTTAGTGGGCTGCTGGATGCAGGAAATATTCAGCCTTCGAAAGCACCATTCGAGGTCGTGATGGGACAGCAACCACTAACACCGCACACACTCATTTCGAGTTATACCGGAAGGAGCCCAGCAGCATACAAGGTTGCAAAGTCGTGGCATGAGCAAGTAGACATAGCTCGGGCACACCTAGACAAGGCGGTCAAGTGGATGAAGAAGTGGGCGGACAATAAGCATAGGCATGTGGAGTTCAATGTCGGAGACTTGGTGCTAGTCAAGCTCCAATGTCGGCCTGCGAGTTCGCTACACAAGGGTCTTGTCCGGAGATAGGAGGGGCCATTTCCTATTGTCAAGAAGGTCGGAAATGTGGCATACAAGCTGGAGTTGCCATCTAAGCTTAACATGCATCCGGTCTTTCATGTGAGTTGTTTGAAGCCATATTATGCGGACATGGAGGATCCGAAGCGGGGAAAATCTAGGCAACTTCCACTCGGAAAGATATACTACAAGGAGGTGGAGAGCATATTGGCTGACCGAGTTGTTCAGAATGGGAATTCTTCGCCCTGTCACGAGTATTTTGTCAAGTGGAAGGGGCAGCCCACGAGCGAGGCAAGTTGGGAACTAGCGGACGATTTGTGGTATTGTCGAGACAAGATCAAGCAATTTCACAACAAGTCGACGAGGACATCTCCAGATTTGGTGGGGGAGAATGTGACGGCCCAAGCCTGTGCGGCAGCAAGCATGGCTCGTTTGGGTGGCGTGCATGTGTGTAATGGGCTGGAAAATCTAGAAGCATGGAATTAACTCTTCACGCTTCTCTACATCATTAGTACTCATTAGTGCTTGTAGTTGTTTCATGTAATTAATGAGTTAGGTGGGAGTTGTAATTAAGGAGTTAGGTGACTCTTGACTCACCTATGTACCTATAAATAGAGAGGCCCTCATTTGGCCAATTAATGAGGAACAATTAGAAACTAAGTAAGAAGTAGAAACTCAACTAGCATAGGCTGTAAATAAAGCTTTTTTATGCAATACAAGTGCTTTCCTCCCTAGCTTGTGCGTTCGAGTGTGTCTCGACTTTCAAATACAGCAACCATTTGAGTGAGGTCTTGGTATAGGCTGACTTAGGTCCATAAATGCGAGGTTTAGGCACCTAACGTCATGTTTACGTTAACAGAGTTAACAGAAAAGTGGGTGGGAGATGTTTTTTTGAAAAGTAGGTGGTTTACAGATACAATCTTAAAATTTGGTGGTTTACAAAACTTTCACTTAATAAGTGGTGGACACCATATAATTACCCTTAAATAATAAAGTACAAGTTGATATATAGATTTTAGGAGAATAAGGGGAAGCAAAAGCACAAAGCTAGCTAACTGAGAAAGAAGAAGAAGAAAAAGAAGATGGAAAATAGAATATATTGTCAATATGTTCATTAGTATCATCATTGTCTCGTTAAATGGAGATTTCATAAATTAGTACACGTCAAATTGAAAGCATAGTTTTATCTATAAAGCTGATATTCTAGAAAATCTTGCGACAATAAGCTCATCTATAATAGATTATAACATATAAAGATCAATACAATAACAATTAAGTGAAGTTCAATTTTTCCTCCTTCGTAAGGGGAAAAAGACATCGACACCTCCTTATTTTGAGAAATGATTATAAAAATTTATTTGTTTTCAGAATTACTTATACAAATTCTTGATAATTTTTTATTATTTTGATGTAATTTTCGAGATGAAAAACACTTTTCCGATGACTATTGGCACTAGTTCGGCAACTTTATAGTGGCTGTCCAACGTAATTTTTGTCATTTTAAATAAAATTTAAAGATTAACTGTATAAAATAAATTGTTAATGTATTATTTTTATTAAATAATAATTTATTTAGAAACTAATTTAAGTTATATAATTACTTATATGGTGTTAGTTAATTTTATTATAAAATAACATTAATAAATTATAAATATAACATAAACTATTTTATTTATTAGTTGTTTAATTTTAGATTAAATTAATTTATAGTTTAAATATTTTTAAATCATATTTATAAGTAAGGTTGAAAGTTTAGTATGTAAGACAAAGGGTAAACTTGCCCATGAAAAAATTTATAATATTCTTTCCCTCTAAAATTTAATGTGAAACCAAACAATCAAATTCAATTATTCTGCATCTCCTTTATCCTCCCTGCTCCACTCCACTCCTCTTCTCTCTTCTTCTCTCCTCTTATTTCTTGAAACCAAACAGTCAAACAGCACCTAAAGTCACATTTAAAAGGCTTTCTTTCCTTCTCTGTCACCCACCAAAGTCGAAGGTGTTGTCAAAAAATGCTGGAAAGGAATTTGATTTTCTCTGAATCAGTCTTTCAAAGAGGAATTTGATTTGTGAATAAGTTTTGATTCCGGGAATCCCAATTCTTGCTTAAAAAGTCGTGAATGAAAAAAATTCATGCCTCGTGCCATTGACGAAATTTCATAATTACCCTTACATGGAATCTGCCTATCAATTGTTAGGGAATTTTCCCATAAATTTTGACTTGAACATCGGCCAACTATTTGGTTTGGTTTGGTTTAGGTTAGGCTTAGGACCGAATTAAACTTGAACCAATTGGTTCATGATTTTGTGAACTAATGTAGCATTTACTTTTCGAGTTGAAGTAGGAATCCTCAAGAGTGGGAATTCTAGGATTGGGAGCGTGGAGTGGGAGTAGGAGTGGGTGTAGGGTGTTTTCTTAGTCGGGGATGAGAGTGTAGATTATCAAACAATTATTTGTTATTTTGTCTTAGATTGGGAGTGGATTGTTACAAATTACAGTTTTACTCTTATGTAAAAAATATAAATTTTAATTAGAAAATAAATAAGAAAATATAATTTACAATAACTTATTTATTTTATTATTAATTTTAATTATATAAAATAATAATAATTATTAATATTTTTAATTATATTTTTAATATTAATGATTATTTTTTTAATAATTATTTATTTTATTATTAATTTTAATTATATAAAATAAAAATTTTTATGAATTTTATTTTAATTATTTAAAACTAAAATTATTACTTGTATTTTTAGAAACAAAAGGAGTGGGAGTGGGACTCCCACCTCCCCCCATGGGAGTGGGTTTCCCACTCCTCACTCCAAAAGGGAGTGGGGCCATGGAGTGGCACTCCCACAGTCCCACTCCCACCCTTAAACATGCAAGTAAACACTGTAATGGGAGGACTCCAGACTCTTCACTCCCATTTCAGAAAGTAAACATTACATAAATACGAACCAAACACTAGAACCGAACCAAATAGAATCAAAATAATTCAGTTCAATTCAGTTCGGTTCTATGGTTTGTTTTGTTTTGGTTCGGTTTGGTTCGAGTAATTTTACCTTGTATATTTTACAAAAAACGACATAATAATAATATACTGCTACCACAACAATAATCTTGAGGCCATAAATCCACAAACAATAAACAATGTAATAAAGTTCAACAATAGTCTATAAATCTATTATGAATTACAAAAGAAACTTCACTTCAAAGTTCCATTGCCACGAACACTCTCGCAGACACCACTTCTTAATTCTTCAACTTCCGTATCCACAATATCTTCATTATCTCTCAAAGTGAGCCATTAATTAAGTACTGACAATTAAACAAAATAAAATGGAGTGTATGATATCACATTGATAATCACATATATTAACTAACAAATAAAAGTATCAACATTATTACCTAAATGTTCTTCATGTTGAACCACATGAACGAAAGTTAAACAAATAAAAATTGTGCAATCTATTTAAAATAAACTTAAATTTAAATTTTACAAAACATACATTTTGAAAGTTGATCCATAAACTCATTTTCTTAAACTATTCATTATGGTTTGTTGTCATATCGAAGAAAAGAGAAGATTATAATTAATTTTGTGTTAATATTAATGGTTCAACCAAGTTAGGAATCAAAGAACTTCTAAGGTTTTCAATTTTCAAATTTTTAAATTTTTATTATCATAATTTTCATTTTTAATTTTTTTGATGAATAGTTTGGTTTGATGATTCAGTTTCGTAAGAACCAATTGGTTCAGAGATTTCTAAACCATTTGGTTTTTGCCGCCCAAATCGAATTGAACCGAATTGCCATAATATAGTTGGGTTCGATTCATAAGCCCCTACTTGAACATGAAATGTTTTTTTTATAGAGAGGGGTATAACATAAAAAATTCGATGTTTTTTCGTATTTAATATTTTATCTAAGTTTTAGGATCAAATAAATTTTGGACGAACAATAATTATATGCGCTTCATATAGAGACAGGTGTAGCTGAAGCCTTGTCCTCTCCAAAAAATGTGGTTATTTTAATAGTCAAGTTTGAATAATATTGAACTAAATTACATTTCAAATCAAATTAAGTAAAAAAATCAAATTAAAATTTTGAGTTACATTAAGTAAATTAATTAAAAAATAATATTTAATTAAATTATAAATATGTAAGTAATTTTTTATTTTCCTATTTATATTTCAAATTAAATTAATTTCTAATGTTAAATTTTAAACCATATCTAATAATAAATAAATATTGAAACTTTAATATTAGAGAATAAATTTGTCCAAATAAAAATTAATCATGTTCTAATTAAAATTCTGTTTTGAATAGAGGTTGGACAGTTGTAGCTTTTAAGCTTTGGTACTAAAGTATTTAGTAAACATTAATTATTGTATCTTGAAAACTAAATTAATTTGATCCATCACTTATACGGTGAAAAACTTATAATATCTTTATTATTTTTGTTAAAAATATTATTTAAAAATTATATTTACTATACATTATTAATTTTTATTTAATAATTATAATTTTTCTACAGTAACTATAATTTAAAAATTACAACATTTCAGTACCAAATAAGTACAAATTGTCTTATCCTCTCTTTTTTTCCTTCTCCTCTCTTCTTCCCTCTCCTTTTCTGCAATAAGTCCTCTTCTGCATAATGCATGCCACGTGTTCACTTTCCCTAACAATGAAAGAGCCCCTTGGAATCATCGACTGGCCGAAACATGCAAGGTGTTTTTAATGGATTTTGGGTAAGCCGATTGAGAGTGTAAAACCCACAAAAAATAATGAAATTTATTTTGGGGTTAAGGGGTACCTCGTTGAGTTGTTGAGTGTAGGCTGTTTTGGTTTTTTAATGGGGGTAAGTGGATGAAAGGTGGTTGTTAATGGAGAAAGGCCGAGATTTTAAGGGGAATGTTTGGAGAGGTGACTTGGACCTACAAAACCAAGAGAATGAGGTTAGAGGTGGAGCCGGCGGTGGCCGGCGACCACACTCTGACGCTCAAGTCAACAACTCAAGCTTTTGAGGAGTGGAGAGCTTGCAAGCTCTCTGAAAATGGAGAAGGAGGTAGAAGAAGAAGGACCTCAGCCTTTTGTGATATGTGTGTGTAATGGTGAAATCATCATGTGGAAGAATAAACCTAGCTGTCCTTTTATAATGCTGATGGGGTACCCTTCCACGTAGCACGTTTTCCAATGGTGATTTTCCTGTCAATTTTAGAATATTCCTTGCCCTTTTGTCACCTTTTTACCTTTTTGGGCCGTTAGAAATGATCATGAGGAACAATTCAGTTGTTATTGACAAATTTTATCATTTGGTACGCGTGGCGTACGCTGGTTGGGCAATGCTGAATATTCCTGCAGAGGTGTTTGGATAGCTGTCAGCCAAGGACAGCTGTTTGTCCCATTCTTTATTGACAATATATTCTCTATTTGATTTTGCCAAATCAAATATTATCCTTTAGCGATAAGGACAGCCACGTGGAGGATATTTTGGAGATTATTTGACCGTCTCATTCACATACGGCATATCCATTAACTTTTTAGGTGTATCTGGAATATCCTAGGTAGGATACCCCAGGTAGGGTACCCTATATACCCTTAATGGCGAAAGTAACACGAGATAGATTGGGGTACTCTGAGGAGTCATTGGGGTACCCGAGGAGTTATTGGGGTATCCTAGGTACCTTTGACAATCAGAATCACTTGGGACAGGTAGGGTACCCCGGGCATCCCAAACACTCTAGGTTTCCATTTTAAGTGAAAATCTTCTAAGTGGACATGTGGCGCTCTATCATTGCTTTTTGTATTTCTTCCCCAAACACGAGGTAAGGCTAGAGGAGGTAAAATAAGATGCGAAGAAGTTACTAAGAATTTGCAAACGCGCACCCTCGTCGTGGTAGTCGTCTCACTTGCAATAAAATTAAATCATCTGATCTGAGCTAGAGCCAGCCACCTCCACGTCCCACCTACACTGTTTCTCTCTTTTACTTACCTTTAAATTTAATCTCCATCATTACTTTTCTTTACTTAATCCAGCGGTTGAAATAAGTTAGATCGTACCAAATTAAAAAGTAAAAACCCATAATAAAAGCAAATCACATATATCAGAGAGATAGACTCCACTCTTTTTAGCCCATTCCCACAAACGGCCAAACCCAAAACCGCAAGCCGCACATCGCACACCTTGCATCATCCTAATTTCTATAGTGCTATTGTTGACGCATCAAATTTGATAGTATTTTAACAAAGTTGATGCTGCCTATTGTTTCTTCATTTTTCTTTCTCCTTCTTCCCATATTTTTTCTCTTCAAAATTTGTCATTGTTGAAGGTAACTTTTAAAACCCCCATGCATAAACACACACAGTCATCTAATTCTACCTTCATTTATGATTTCAACAAAATTTAATGCTCATTGTTTTATTTTATTTTGCATGTGACTTTCACTCAGTATTTAAATCAACATTCGCAAATGATTTTATCAAGACTATGCCTTTTTTTTTTAACCTTTGTGGGGGCCAGTGTTTATGATTGACACTGATTAGTTTCTTTTCTTTATTGATTTACATTGCCACAAAAATCCATATATACTGTATAAATGGATTTATTTATTTTTAATCAAAACACATGATTATTGTATTAGTTCTTGGAAAAAATAATAATGAAGTCTTAATCACCTCTCTCCCATTAATTTCCCTACCTAAAAGAATAATTTAGTATATAGAAAATATAACAACGAATAATCGAATATTGATGATCCCCGAAGTTTATGCATAATTTGGACAAAATATAGTAAATAAATAGATTAATTGTATAGTTTAAACTTTCAAGTGGAGAAGTTCTTGGTCTTGTATCGATACAGAACCCTTTTCTTCTTGCTTGAGGCATTGTTAATTGTAAGAAGAAGCTTTCCAGCTTCATTGTTCTTAAAGATGTTGTGAATTGGTCCTTCATGACCCGACATCTTCTTCTCTTCTTCTGTATTCTAATTCAGGAACACTGAACAATCCATTTATAAAGGCATTTATACTGTAATTAAGAAGAGGATTTCCACTTGTGTTTTCCTCTTCGGCCATTGACATGATCCAACATTGATTATTCCGTTGCTTAATTTGTAAAAGGTATGCTCTTGAATCCTTTTTACTTCCCTTCAGTTGACCTGGCATTGCTGCTGCTGACCTGGCATATCTGACTCTGCATTGCACACACGTGACTTATTGTACACACGTGACTTAGCAGCTGGCTGACTTGGCTTCTTGACTTCAGTAGCATCGTGTGCTATCTTCACGGTCTGCTGCCTTTTCATTCTTCTTGATGGTCTCCTCTTCTTTATTCAACAAATTTTCCCAAGAATGGCTGCTTCAAGCTTGGCCTTGAATTCATTCAAAGCCTTCCTCTCAAACTCCTTCAGATCAGAGAGAAAATTGCTCTCTTCCTTATAAGAAGGACATTTCGCAACAGTCTTTGGCTCTGCTTTCGTCACAGCCTCTTCATCAACCTTCTGTGTTTCTTCTTCAACTTTGACAACCTCAACAGCCATTGTTAACCCCTTTAGTTTTCAAAGAAGAACAATGAAAGAAACTTAATAACTCTCTTCTTTAATTAGTATGAGTTAATTTTGTTCTAAAAGAAAAATCAAGTCGATTTACCATTCCTAACTGTAACGGTTTTAAGTATTAATTACGGTGTCGTAACGTTTCCAATTTTTTAAATAATAGGTTGACCGTGACTTTCCCGCCAGATCGAGCCCCGTCCGTCCATCTGAGTTTTTAATTTAAATGGGGAGTCCCACACACCACTGGATTACCTAAATCAGAATATTCTCTCCAGTCCAGCCAACCAATCCTCAGAACCCCCCTCTCTTTCTTTCTCCCCCCACCGTTCAATTGGATCTCCTCATCCCGATCTCCCAAAAGTCCAATTCTAACCTACTCCGCCGACACAGATCTGCCCTTCATTTTTAAAGATTAAATAAAAATGATTGCAATTCCGTACTTCACTGCTTTAACAACGTACTTCAGCTACGGGTTGTTGTTTGTTTTTGGCCAATTCAGAGATTTCTTTCGCAAAATTCTTGACTGGTGGAGCGCCGACAACCTTCAGGTGATTTTTTTTTTTTTTGCTTGCTTGCGTGTTTCTTCCTGATTGACTGTTGACTTTTGGTTTTGGTGAGGCAGGGATATGCGCCTATCTGCTTAGGTCTGGAAGATTTTTATATTCGACGCTTGTATAATCGAGTTCAGGTATTTTCTGGGTTGATTTGATTGAATTTTAAAATTAATCACGTGCTTTAATTGTAATTGATTAGTGATTAGACTTTTGAATCAAGTGATTAGAATTAGACTTGATACTGATCGAACATTCAATGAACTGAGGATTTTTTTTCAATTGAATCGTGGAGATTTATCATGTAATTGGGATTTCTAAGTTGTAATTCAATGCTCTGACTAGAGGGCAGGATGGGTTTGTCAAATGTAATGGAAAAGAGAATAATTCTGTTCTTTATGCCGGTCATTTTCAGTTACTTGGATCTTTATCAATCTTGTGTATCTGACAGGATTGCTTTGGGAGACCTTTATCAAGTGCCCCTGATGCTTGGTTCGATGTAGTTGAACGTTATTCCAATGACAATAACAAGACACTCAAGTAAGAATTTTCATTTGTGCTTGATGATTATGATTTAGAGAGGTGTTTAGTTTCTTTTGTCATTTTTGTTCATCGAAGTCACCGCATTGACGAATATCTATATGAATGAGTGATTCTAATGCAGACGAACCAACAATGTAAGTAGATGCCTGAATTTGGGATCATACAACTACCTTGGTTTTGCTGCAGCAGATGAATACTGTACACCCCGAGTAATTGACTCATTGAAAAAATATTCTCATAGCACCTGTAGTAGTCGAGTGGATGGTGGTGAGTGTATTACCTTGTAGGATGCTTTTGTGTTGGCACTTGTTATAGAAGGTTTTACTAATGCAGTTTTGCCATCAGGCACATTGGCGTTGCACAATGAATTGGAGGAGTGTGTTGCAAGGTTTGTTGGAAAGCCAGCTGCTGTAGTTTTTGGCATGGGCTATGTGACCAACTCATCTATCCTTCCAGTCTTGATGGGGAAGGTCCGTTATATAACGTATGAGAGCAACTTTTAAACATAACTTCTCGCTTTGCTATTTAATTTTGACTGCCTGTCAATTTTGTTTACAGGGAAGTTTGATTATTAGTGATTCATTGAACCACAACTCCATTGTGAATGGTGCACGAGGATCCGGAGCAACTATTCGTGTTTTCCAACACAATAGTAAGTCTCTCTGTTTTGTTGCTGAATTATATGATTCTGAATGGATGATGAGGTGTGATGCTTGTCAATTTTAGTTCTTGAGTATTAGATGGTAGCATATGATACTTGTTAGCCAGGATCACAAGAAAAAGAGAATAGGGTTTCTATTATTCACACCCCAAGACTGAATACAATAGCTATATATATATCGATAGGAAAACACGATATTAAAAGACTATTTATATCTTTCCTAAACTAACTCTTAACTCTAACACTCCCCCTCAAGTTGGAGCATAAATATTCTCAGTTCTCAACTGGGAACAAAGATGTGGGAAAGTTCCCTTGTACACAGCTTTGGTAAAGATACCTCCAACTTGATCCTCAGACCTGATATAAGGTGTAACAACTGCACCACTCATAACTTGCTCTCGAATGAAATGACAATCCACCTCAATATGCTTGGTCCTTTTATGATAAACTGGGTTACTAGCAATGTATGTTGCAGCCTTATTGTCGCAATACATCACCGATGGGCCTTGGATTTCAACTCCAATTTCTTTCAACAAACTCTTAAGCCACATAATCTCACAAACAGTTTCAGCCATCGCACGATATTCTGCCTCAGCACTAGACTTTGCTACAACATTTTGTTTCTTACTTCTCCAAGTCATAAGATTACCACCCAAAAATGTACAAAAACCACTTGTAGATCGTCTTCCAATTTTAGTTCCAGCCCAGTCAGCATCAGAATAGCTAACAATATCTAAGGTGCTTCCTCTTTTGTAAAGAACCCCCGTTCCAAAAGTCTTCTTTAGATAACTGAGAATTTGACACTGTTTCCCAATGAACCTTCCTTGGATTTTGCATATACTGACCAACTGCTTCAACTGCAAAGGTAATATCGGGTCAAGTAACAGTCAAGTAAATTAATTTTCCAACTAGACTTCTGTACCTTCTTTTACCTTCAAACACCGGATTTTTCTTTTCATCTGTCTCATCAAGTTTTAAGTTTGGGTCCATAGGAGTATCAGCAGGCTTAGATCCTAACATTCTTGTTTCAGTCAACAGATCTTGAACGCATTTTCTTTGACATAACACCAAACCATGCTTCCCTCTGGCCACTTCAATACCAAGAAAATACCTCAATTGACCCAAATCCCTGGTTTGAAAATATTCTTTCAACTGAACTTTCACTTCTTCAATGCCACAACAATCACTGCCAGATACAATTATATCATCAACATAAACCACAAGAATAACTACACTTGAAAGAGTGTGCTTCACAAAAACTGAATGATCAGATTGACGCCTCTTGAAATAAAGAGATAACAAGACACCACTCAATTTATCAAACCATGCTCGCGGAGGCTGTTTCAAACCATATATGGCCTTCTTCAGTTTACACACCAAGCTAGACCCCCCTGAGCAACAAACCCAGGAGGTTGCTCCATATACACTTCTTTCTTTAAATCACCATACAAAAGACATTTTTAACATCAAGTTGGTAGAGAGGCCAATCATGGAAAACAGCTAAAGAGATAACAACTCTAACAGAGTTAAGGCGAGCAACCGAAGAAAGTGTCTCTAAATAATCAACCCCATAAGTCTGAGTAAACCCTTTCGCCACCAAACGAGCTTTCAATCACTCTATGGTACCATCAGGATGGTACAATCACTCAGAGCCTTCATCTCTTCTTCCATAGCCGACCGCCAACCAGGATGAGTAAGAGCTTCTTGATAATTTTTAGGCAAGTATACGACTGACAGATAAAGCAAAAGCACAAAAAGAAGATGATAAAGCGTGAAAAGAAACAAAATGAGCGAGAGGGTACTGAGTAGAGGTTTTTGTACCTTTACGAAGAGCAATAGGAAGATCAAGATCAGATACCTCAGGGACTGGAGGATCTTGGTCAGAGAAAGATTCTTGAATGGCTGAAGGATTGGAAGGAGTTGTATCACCTTCTTGGCTTAATTGCTGACAAGATTTCTTGCGAACATTGACTTGGAGGGGCTTATCTGGTTGGACTACTGGGACCACTGGAGATGGAATAGGTGGAGATGTAGAAAGTAGGCCAAGGTCCAAGGATGATCCTTTGCCTGAAAAGTATGGAGTAGACTCAGAAAGTATAAGATTTTCCAGAAATAAGTTGAAAACATTTGTACCCTTTTTGTGTTCTGGAGTAACCAAGGAAAATACAGTTGATAGACCTAGGAGATAATTTATCAGGTGTATGGTAGACATGCACAAAACAAACACAACCAAACACATGTGCTAGAGAAGAAAATAAAGGTTGACTAGGAAATAAATTAGTGTGAGGTGTTGTGTAATTAATAACTAAGGAAGGGAGTGTATTTATCAAATAACATGCAGTTAGAACAGCATCTGCCCAAAATTTGGATGGAATGTTCATATGAAAAAGAAGAGTTCTAGCAATTTCTAACAAATGCCTATTTTAACGTTCTGCTACCCCATTCTGTTGAGAACTGTAGGAACAAGAGGTTTGATGTATAATCCCTTGTTTCCCACAAAACTCGGAAAGGGCAGAGTGATGATATTCCACGGCATTGTCAGAACGAAGAGTTTTATAGCAATATTAAATTGATTTTTTATTTCATTAAAAAAAGATTCAAATACATGAGGTACTTCAGATCGCTCTTTTAACAAATATAACCATCTAGCACGAGAACAATCATCAACAAAAGTAACAAAATATCTAAAACCTTGATGGTTCGAAACCCTACATGGCCCCCATACATCTGAATGAACTAACTTAAACAGATGCGGACTCACTTTATTGACTCGAGACGGATAGGAAACACGATGATGTTTGTCCAATTGACATGACTCGCACTCTAACCTAGAATTGACAGCAACTGGTAAACCTAAATGATGAAGTACTCAAAGAGGAGGATGTCCCAATCGATAATGCCATTGTTCTGAAGAGACAGCGGAAGAAAAAGCAGTACTGGATGGAGATAACGAAGTAGAAAGGTGATAAACTCCATTCATCTCATGTCTGCCACCAATCGTCTTCTTCGTTCCAAGATCCTAAAAAACACAATAGGAAGGAAAAAACATCACATAACAATTAAGACTCTTTGTCAATTGACTAACAGACAAAAGGTGTACAGGAAACTTTGGAAGTTGAAGAACAGAGGAAAGATATAAATTGGGATTAGCATAAACAACCCCTTCACCCAAAACATTGGTTCGAGAACCATCAGCAAGGACAACAGACGATGATAGACAAGATGGAGAATATGAACTATAAATGGAACGATTACCAGTCATATGAGACGACGCTCCAGAATCAATTATCCAAGGAGTAGAATTGGAGATAGATAAAAAAAACATTTGGAGTACCTGATTGTGCTAAGGTGGCTGTTGCTAGCTTGTTACCTGGAGTAGAAGAGGTAGGCTCTGAAAATGACGGCACCTAGGTGTTTTGAATATTACTAGGAGAAGGTGTAGAAACAGAAGGATTCTCCCCCTGATTATGATGGTTTCAATTTGCCCACTTTGGCTTACTAAACTTATCCCAACATTTTTCAGGGGAATGATTGGTCCGTCCACAATGAGTACAGTAAAAACGTCCTCCTACTCTACCTCTACCACGACCTTGACCACATCTAGTGGTTTGCCCTTGCCCACCTCCACCAAAAGATGCAAGAGCAGATGTGTCTTGATCACTGTGAGTAGAGGGCAGTTGCTTGAGGCGTGCATACGCTTCCTTTATGTTGGGTAACTCTTTCTCGGTCAAAATACTATTTTTCGAACTCTCATATACAGGATTCAGACTAGATAGAAAACGAACAACCAATAGTTCTTCACGTTGTCTTTCAAGAATTGCAACATCTGTAGTGAGAGGATGATAAGAAGTAAGCTCTCCCCATAAACCTTCTAGAATGCCATAATGTTCGCTTAACGACTTATCTCCTTGTTGACATGAGAAAAAAGCTGCATACAACTCATAAATTCTAGAACTATTCTTTGATTTGCCAAACCTTTCCTTAAGACAATCCCATAACTCCTTTTTCATCTGAACCCACATAGTGGTAGTGGCAACTGAAGGTTCCATAGTATTCCATAACCAAGTTGTCACCATTGTATCCTCCTGTAACGATTTATGATGATCTTTAGACTCCCTTGTTGGAGGCTCATCAGTCAAGTAATTCTCTTTTCCCTGAGCAGTCAAATACTTCACTACTTCTCTTGACCACAACACAAAATATTCATTATTCAATTTGACTGCTGTAATGAAAACTCCAATACCAGGAGGAGCCGCAGATGGGGCAGCCATGACAATAACAGTATCTACTGTTTGGTATGTTGATTTGGGTGATGGTAGAGGTTTTAGGGTTAGGTGGAGCTCTTTGGGTGATGGCGGCTAAACATTTTTTTTTTATTGCTCTGATACCATGTTAGCCAGGATCACAAGAAAAAGAAAATAGGGTTTCTATTATTCACAGCCCAAGACTGAATACAATAGCTATATATGTATAGATAGGAAAACACAATATTAAAAGACTATTTATATCTTTCCTAAAATAACTCTAACTCTGACAATACTAATTTGTGAAAAAACCAAAATGCATTACTGTTGTGCAGTAGTAATGAGTATGGTGCATTATTTTTTTGAATGCAAGTAGTACTCCAAAGATTTCAGTTGGAGAATTTTCTGATCATGGTTCCTTTTACCATTTTGTTTACAGCCCCTTCTCACTTGGAGGAAGTCTTGAGGGAACAAATTGCAGAGGGACAACCGAGAACTCATAGACCTTGGAAGAAGATCATAGTTGTTGTGGAGGGCATTTACAGCATGGAAGGGGAGCTTTGCAAACTTCCTGAGATAATAGCAATCTGCAAAAAATATAAGGTTGTGTGAGATGATGTCTATCATTTCAATATGTGCATTGAACTGTCATATCACTAAAGTCATCAAATTCTTTTTCATGAATGGGAAAGTATTTACTTTCTGCATTGTTTTAAAAAGATGATTCTTGATATGCTAATATAAAATGTATTTTCTAACTTTATTTAGCATCCAAGATATTCTTTTATAGGATTATTTGTCTTCTGCATATTTTGATGTAAAATCTATGCATAATTCTTTTTCCCCATTTACAAAAGTAAAAAAGGTTGCACCGCTCATTGTATGTTGAAGTTATACCAAGCCTATGACTACTCAATCCTCTTCCCATATCTCTTTCTATGTACTTTGTAAATATTCCTACCTTTTATGCACATGATCATATGTTTGGTTGTAATCTCAAGTCTAGTACTTGCATTCTTTTTGCATTTAAAGTTGTTCAAGAGGTGTTCTTTTAGTCTCATTTAAACTGTGTTTGTCAGTATCTTTTTGTAGGCTCTCTCTTTTTTTCAAATGCATTATTTTGTACTATTTTAATGGTTTCAATATCGTGGGACAGGCATATACATACTTGGATGAGGCCCACAGCATAGGAGCTGTGGGGAAAACAGGAAGAGGGGTTTGCGAGCTCTTAGGAGTTGATACTTCTGATGTGGATATTATGATGGGAACTTTTAGTAAATCATTTGGATCATATGGTGGCTACATTGCAGGATCTAAGGTAAACTTTTCAGCAATCTAAGCTATAATTTAGTGTTTAGTATATGAATCATAATAATCTTATGGGTTATTCATACTTATTCTGTTACTGTCTTCTATCTTCTAGCATTAAAAGTATATATACTAACCATTCATAAACTTTCCCCATTGGAATGGATTCTCCTTCAAGTGTTTGTATTGGCCATTGTGTAGGGGAGATAAATGCATCATAAGCTCTCAATTGCATTCTTATGGGATCATTTTTATTTGTCCTCTTTAATTTGAAGGATCTCATCCAATACCTGAAGTACAATTGTCCTGCTCATCTATATGCAACTTCAATTTCACCACCTGCAGCAGAACAAATCATATCTGCCATACAAGTTATTATTGGGGAGGATGGTTCCAGTAGAGGTACAAAGTGATACTTTTGACATTCTTCTTTCTTTTGAGCTAATAGCGTGTGAGTTTCATGAAAATCCATCGGTCTTGCTATATTGATCTGAACCCTAAATTCTTTTGTGTTTATATAGGTGCCCAGAAACTTGCACGTATACGCGAGAATAGCAACTTTTTTAGGTCAAAACTGCAGAAAATGGGGTTTGAAGTTCTTGGAGATAATGATTCTCCAGTGATGCCAATTATGGTTTACAACCCTGCCAAAGTCTCTTCCTTTTCACGAGAGTGTCTCAAGCAGAACGTGAGTGCACCTGGCTTAACCTCCTATATTATGATTGCAGTTTTTGTGATAAATTTTAATTAGGTGTCTGTAACTAAAAACTGATGTTTGTTATAGGTGGCTATTGTGACTGTTGGTTTTCCAGCTACCCCCCTACTATTGGCAAGGGCTCGTATATGCATATCCGCTTCGCATACAAAGGAAGATCTGATTAAAGCCTTGGAGGTAAGTTCTGCTCCACAGAAAACCATTGGATGTGTGTGTGTGTGAGTGTGAGAGAGAGAGAGAGAGAGTTGCAAGAATACACATCCACATTGGTTCTCTTCACATGGATTATCCTAGGAGAGTAGTAGACAGACACACAGATTCGTAATTGTATGCTATGATTATGATATGTGTTTAGGACTTTCAGCATGCAAGAAGCAAATTTTTGACATTTTAGCTCTTGTCAATTTTAAATAGGCGCAGACTGCATCTTAGTTTAGCTGTTTAATATAAACAATTCTTTCTTAGTGTGTCTAGATTGTAAATCCTGATTTGGTTCGCTTTCTCCTCTCAGGTAATCAGTAGGATTGGTGATCTTGTGGGTATTAAATACTTCCCAGCTGAACCAAAGAAACAACAGCAAGCTGAGAGGTTGAAGTTAGAGTAATACTGAAACAATTTTTTACACAATATGTCAGTTTCAGCAGCAGCATCACAAGGCAAGATCTGTCAAGCTTAACCAAGAAAGACTCGGTGATTATTATGCTTAGGTAATGGTTGGAATTCTTATAGTCTAAGTTCTGGTATCATCATCCTATCACGTAAATTGCTATGGAACGATCAGCCTCTCCACCCATACATAGACAAAATCAAGTGATGCCTGTGTCCTTGTTGGGGCCAGTGTCTTTTCTTTTCTTTTTAAACTTTTTGTTAAATTATTTATGCTGTCTGTCTTTCAAAGATTCCATTGGTGTAGCTGTAAGTGGTGCCTTTCCCCCTTACATATACACTGGAAATTGGTCCTAGTGGGTCTTTCTGTCACCCTCCCCATTACCATCCATGTCCTTATCATCGTCACCTCATATTCATTGTTTTTTATTTGACCTTCTGAATTAATTCATTTTTCATTGGGGCCTTGGGTTTTGTCTTCTCAAAGTTGAGAATGCCGTGCAAAGGTTGAAGCTTTTGAGTGCTTACATCAGGTTTACCTTCTTTTTCAATGTGGGTTCTTTGTTTTCACATTGAACCTCTTCTTCGAAGTTTTGATTATGTGAATTTTTCGAGTTTTAGAGAGATGAACCGGTTACTAGTCAGGGTTTTGAACTGAAAAGTATGTGGTATGTTCGTTTTTGGAATATCATGTAGGACACGTAATGGTAAAATAGATTAGAAATTATAGTTTTTAAGTGAACTTAGCATTTTTCTTTTTTGTTAGAAATTATAGTTTGAGCCGTTTTTGTTATCATAGTTTAAATAAGATTTGAGTTTATTTATCTGTCTTGAACAAAATTAGGATCAAGTAGCCTATTAATTTAAATGGTACTATTATTCCTACATTTTTCATACCTTTCATCAATAATTTTTTAATTATCTCCTTTAGCATTTGTATTTTTTGCTAATTTGATGTTTTCGTTAGCTAATTGAAAGTAGAAATGTTTTAAGTTATTATTGTTTAATTTTGCTCATAATTTTTGTTAAATATCAAACCTGGCAAAACCTACCACCGCTGCTGCTAAATGGTATCGTCGGCAGGGGGAATTTGTGGGAAAGATTTGGAAAGTTTGTATCCTACCTTTCTAAACACTACATTTGACTGTGTTAGGTTTTTTAACACTAATTCTATTTAATTATTTATTAATCATGTCATCCACTTAATTTAAATTTAATATTTTTTTGACAAAATTTCACTTGTTTCCCATATAATTAAATATTTTCTAAAATTTCTGGAGCACTAACTTTCGAACTCCAATTAGTACTAATAAATAAATAAAACTCAATCATATTTTAAAGAGTAAAATAAAATGTAGTATTATTGGGGTGAAAAAAAAGTCACTACGAAATAGTTAATTATATCATATATGGGCTCGTGTGTCTAAAATTTCTACACTTAAATCAAACACAGTTAGTAAACAGGCGATCCATATTCCATCTAAATAATAATTGTATCATTTTAGGTCAATATGAATTCACAAGTATAACTCTTGTGCAATTATGTTTCGTGTAAAGATGGCCAACGAGCCGGGCGGCACGTGGTACGGCACGGGTACTGTATGTGTCTGTACAGTACAGCATGAGCACATTTTGATGGGGCATGCAGCAAGGCATGGCACACAGGTGGGTTAGGCCGGACTTAGAAATTTAGACACGTGGGTCTTAAAAGCACGGCACGTTTAGAGATTGGCTTAAGCACAACAAATGAAAAAGCACGCAATAAGCACATTTCACTTTTTAATGAAAGAATTTAAATTTTATTATTTTACAAATAACTTGAAATTGGATCTTTTAATATATTTTTTTTTAGGGTAAGTGTTTTAAATTCATTTAACTCTTAATTTAAAAAAACACTCGAATTGTTTTATATTTATAATTTATTAAATAAATAGTTGATATCATGATTTTAATAAATAAAATTATAAATATCATGATTTTATTAAATGTACGTAATAATGTTATTATGAACTATGATCTATGACTCTATGTAAATTTAAGTTAATAATTAAGTTAATCGTTGAGAAAAATTTATTGTTGTTTTTGTTATTGTTAAGTATGAAAAAAATTATAATACCATTGGATTTAACTTAATAATTAGTATTATATTCTCTTACTATTATTAGTTTATCATTATTGAATATGGGTTCGAGTTTTGAATTTTTGATTTTATTGAACTTGACTAAAGGCACGTGGACTCAAAAAAAGTACATATAATTAAAAAAACACGGCAATAACTTTGCATGCCTTCTTAAAAAAATAAAAAGAAAAAGGAAAAAAAAGCTTGTCGTGCTTTTTTTTTCTTAGGCACGGCACGGCACGACACACGTAGGCACGGCAGGCATAGGCACGGAACGTGTGCCGGGTTAGTTCTAGGTAAAAAAGATTAGGCATGGCACGGCACGGCAGGACACGAAGTACATGATGGACACGGTATGAGCACGAGCACGCATGGACCTTCCTTTGATGGGCTACGCCGGCACGGCATGATCCGTAAGCCACCTTTAGTTCTGTGTCTTGAATTTTTACTTAAAAAAGAAGTTTCGATAATGAGAAAATCATGATATAAAGAAAATACCATATTGGATGGAGTATAAAATAACATTTGGGATGAGCTATAATGTTGTGTAAAATATAATTAATTATTTAGCAAGGCTTGAAGCCAACAAATTCTCTTTTTAATTCAATAAAAAGAAAAGGTTATTATCAAATTTAATTTAATTAGCATAATTACATAATCAACATACCCATTAAATCTCAGAAAGTAAATTAAGATTTTTTTGTAAATTTACTTCTACAAATCAGGATGGTTCAGGAAAGTTTCCATTTTATTATTTTTGTTTATATATATATTTTTCAAACAAAACAAAGTTTTCCAATTTTTAAAAGAAATAAAAGTTGACCATGACTTTTCCGCGAGGTCCAGCCAGACCATTGGAGTCTAAAACCGCGGAGTCCAAAACCGCGGAGTCCCACACCACTGGATTGATTACCAGAATTAGAATCTTCTCCCGCCTCCGCATACTCTCTCAATCCCGCCCGCCCGATTGCATTCGGGTCCATTTTCGGATCCTCCCTTTCAACTTTATCTCCTCATCCGGATCTCTCAATATTCCTCTCTCTCCGCCTCCGCAGATCTGCTCTTCATATTTCCAATTCACAAATTATTATTATATTTTATAAATAGAGATGATTTCAATTCCCTACTTAACTGCTCTAACAACGTACTTCAGCTACGGATTGTTGTTTGTTTTTGGTCAACTAAGAGATTTCTTTCGCAAAATTATTGACTGGTGGAGCGCCAATAATCTTCAGGTATTTTTTATTTTTTATTTTCTGGTCGTTGTGGTCTGGTGATTGCTTGATTGCCTGCGTTTGTGTCTGTTTTTGGTTGGCTGTTGACGTTTAATTCTCTTGAAACAGGGATACGCGCCAATCTGCTTAGGACTTGAAGATTTTTATATTCGTCGCTTGTATCTCCGAATTCAGGTATCCGTTGGTGCTGTTATTTGATTGAAAATTGTGAAATTAATCACTTTATTTTAATAGGAAATGACTAGTGCTTTGTTTTAGTTTCAGTGATTAAAATTAGACCTGGTTGCTGCTGAAAAAATGCAGAATTTCATGATTTATATTGTGGTTTAGTATGATTTAGCAGTGATGAGGAAAATGTGGACGGTCACCTTATAAATTAGAAATAAGAATAATGTAAAACAAGGCTCAACAAATTGTGTTTTATGATTATGAATCGAGGAGTTTTATAGAGTGGTTGGAATTTCAAGTTAGTAATGGCTCTGAGTGATTATTGAGACGAGATGTTTATGTAGTTAGTTTTAAGAGAAAGGTTTTAGCGAATAGATTGCGTTGTTGGAAGGAGTTATGTTATTCTGATGGATTTCGATTTATTCTAAGTTCGATGAATGATAGTTCTTACAATGCTGCTAGTTACTATTGAATATGGTGTACATGTTATATGTATTCCTTCATTTCTCCCATAGGTTGTTTAAGTTAGTAGCAATCTATTTGTGATTCATTATCAATCTCATATCTATGCAGGACTGTTTTGGGCGACCTATATCAAGCGCCCCTGATGCGTGGTTTGATGTGGTTGAACGTTATTCCAATGACAATAACAAGACACTGAAGTAAGCTTCCTCATTTGTGTTTGATGCTTATGATATAGGGGTGTTTAGTTTCTATTTCATTTTTCTTCTGCATAGTCACTCACTACAGTGAATATCTAGATAACTAAGTGATTCTGATGCAGACGAACCAACAAAGTAAGTAGATGCCTAAATTTGGGATCATACAACTACCTTGGCTTTGCTGCATCTGATGAATACTGTACTCCTCGAGTAATTGAATCACTGAAAAAATATTCTCCTAGTACTTGTAGTACCCGGGTGGATGGTGGTGAGTGTATTACATCAGTGGATGCTTTTCTGTTGACAGTTGCCTATAGAAGATTTTACTAATGCTTTTTTCGACCAGGCACATTGGCGTTGCACAATGAGTTGGAGGAGTGTGTTGCTAGGTTTGTTGGAAAGCCAGCTGCTATAGTTTTTGGAATGGGCTATGTGACAAACTCAGCCATCCTTCCAGTCCTGATGAGGAAGGTTTGTTATTTATCAAATGGGAGTTTCTAAACATGATTTCTTGATTTAATGAGTTAATTTTGATTGCTTTTTCATCTTATGTACAGGGGAGCTTGATTATTAGTGATTCGTTAAACCACAACTCCATAGTGAATGGTGCACGGGGATCTGGAGCAACTATTCGTGTTTTCCAACACAATAGTAAGTCTCTCTGCACTATTGCTGAATTATATTATCCTGGCTTGATTATGAGGTATCAGGCTTGTCTTTTAGTTCTTGAATATGACACGGTAGCATATCATATTAATTTGTGAAAGAACCAAAAAGCATCACTGTTGTGCATTAATAATAATCAATATGGTTCCCTGTTCCTTCCATATGCAAGCAATATTTTAAGGAGTTCAGTTGGATAGTTTTCTGCTCACGGTTTCCTGTTACCGTTTTGTTTACAGCTCCTTCTCATTTGGAGGAAGTTTTGAGAGAACAAATCGCAGAGGGACAGCCTAGGACTCATAGACCCTGGAAGAAGATTATGGTCATCGTGGAGGGGATTTACAGCATGGAAGGGGAGCTTTGCAAACTTCCTGAGATTATCGCAATCTGCAAAAAATATAAGGTTGTGTGAGATGATGGATTTCATTTCAATGTGCATTGAACAGTCATATCATTGAATTCATTATTTGTTTATTTTTATTATTCTTTTTTTTGGGGTAATTGTTTGTTCTCAACCTTGTTTAAGAAATAATGATTTTGCAGATTTTCTTTTACCATACCTTCTTGTTATGGATATTTTCTAACTATTATTTGGCCTTTAAGATATTGTTTCATAGAATAATAAGGAATGTTTTCAGTATATTTTGATATGATTCCTGAGCATAATTCCTTTTTTACCTTGCAAAAAAAAAAAAAACGTTACAATATTTGTGACATCTTGAAGTTAAAGCAATGTGATAACTACCCAATCCTCTTCCCATATCTCTTCTGCATATTTTATTGTTATCTCCTTCTTTGACACACATGATCATATTTTGGTCATAATCTTGCATTTCTAGTGCCTGTCCTCCTAAGGTTAACAGGTGTTATTCTTTTTTTTTTTTTTAATGTCATTGCACATTAACTTTCTCTATTTTCATTACCTTTTTGTAAGTTCCCCCTGTATTTGTGTTGCTTTGGCTCTATTCTTACTGTCTTATTACTGTGTGATAGGCATATACATACTTGGATGAGGCCCACAGCATTGGAGCAGTGGGGAAAACCGGAAGAGGGGTTTGTGAGCTCTTAGGAGTTGATACTGCTGATGTGGATATCATGATGGGAACTTTTACTAAATCATTTGGATCCTGTGGTGGCTACATTGCAGGATCTAAGGTTTGCTTCTAGCATTTTAAGTTACACGCATATTTTAGTGTTTAGTATTAATCTTATTTTTAATCTCATTGTGTAATTCATCCTGATTTTCTGTTATTTTCTCCTAGCATACAAACGTGTACTTGCTGTTACTAAACTTTTTCCCATCAGAAAGAGTTTGCCTTCAAGTGGTTGTATTATAGGGAGGAGAAACAACGGGGCAAGGGTGAGATAAATGAATCATTAACTGTCACTTGGATTCTTATGAGATTAAAACTTTTTTGCTTTGAAGGAACTCATCCAATATTTGAAGTACACTTGTCCTGCTCATCTTTACGCAACTTCAATTTCACCACCTGCGGCAGAACAAATAATATCTGCCATAAAGGTTATTCTCGGGGAGGATGGTTCCAGCAGAGGTACAAATTGATTCTTTTTACATTCTTCTTTGTTGTAGCCACTACCGTGTGAGTTTCATGAAGAGTTGCCTCTTGCTGTATTGATTGCAATCTTAAATGCTTTTGTTACTATGTAGGTGCCCAGAAACTTGCACGTATTCGTGAGAATAGCAACTTTTGTAGATCAGAACTGCAGAAAATGGGGTTTGAGGTTCTTGGAGATAATGATTCCCCAGTGATGCCAATTATGCTTTACAATCCTGCCAAAATCCCTGCTTTCTCACGAGAGTGCCTCAGGCAGAATGTGAGTGCACCTGGCTTTATCTCCTATGATATAATTATGGTTTTTTTGATAATTATTTTTCATTAGATGAAATGGTGTTTGTTATAGGTGGCTGTTGTGACTGTTGCATTTCCTGCAACCCCACTGCTATTGGCAAGGGCTCGAATCTGCATATCGGCATCGCATACCAAGGAGGATCTGATTAAAGCCTTGGAGGTTATCAGTAGGGTTGGTGATCTTGTGGGTATTAAATACTTCCCAGCTGAACCTAAGAAACAACAAGAAGAGGAGAGGATGAAGTTAGAGTAACACAGGAGCAGTATTTTTATCTCGATGAAGCAGTTTGAAGCAATAGCATAGCAAGGCCAAGGTCAGCGAAGCTGAACTGAAAAAGATGAATATATGATTATGTTGCCTAGGTAACGGTTGGTACTCCTTATATTTTAAGTTCTAGTATCCTCGTCCCTATCATGATGTGCCCAGCTTTTCAAAGGATCAGTGCTTCTCAGCTCATACATGGACAAATCAAGTGATCCATATCCCCTTGTTTAGTTGGGGTCGTAGTGTTCTTTTTTATTTTTATTTTTATTTTTAATGTTAAATTGTTTATGCTGTCAATGTTTTTCAATGAGTTGTACAGATGTAGCTGTAAGTGGTTGATTCTGTCAATCGAACAGTCAGAAAATCAACTCTAAGAATGTTAGTCTTTTCTTTGTTGATGGTGTATATGGATTCATGGATATGAACTTTCCTCATCCATATGCTTCTCTTAATTATTTTATTTTATTTTTTTAAACACCAGAATAGATCATGATCCTCCGTTAATATTAGATAATATTGCTAATGTATTCGCGAGAAGTTCAGATACTTTTTTACGTATGACCAACTTTTGTTTGGATTCTGCATGCTTTCATTGCTTTGTCTTATAAGCAAATGCCAACACCCACTAAAATCTACAATTACAACTAGGGATGACAATTGCAACTAGGGATGACAATTAGATTCATCTATATTGGATATTTAGGATATCCATTTATATTGGATTGGATAATATCCATTTAAAATTACATGGATATGGATATTGTAAAATAATATCCAATTGGATATTAATGGATTTGGATAATTTTTTTTATCTAATGGATATCCATATACTCATATTTAAAATAAAAATATTTAATTTTATAAAATTAAAACTGAAAAATTTAAATAAATAAATAAATATTTTATTAATTTATCGGATCATGAATACTTATTAATTTAAGAAGAGTTTTTATTTTTTAATTATTTATGTCATTTTCATATGTGTACTATTTCTTTGATCAAGATTCATGTATAAATTTCAAAAGTTGTCATTTGTATATAGAAAATATTAATAAATATTATGAGCATATACATAGAAGCCCATAAATTAATGTAAGTACATAAATATTGTACATAGACATGAAATTAATGTACATATTTTTAAAAATAATTTCTTAGATGATAAAATATTTTAAATGCTTAAATTACATTGAATATAATCTCTATAAATATATCGGTCATTAGTTTTATTTTTAGTCTCAAATCATTTTATGCATATTTTGAAAAAAAAAATTGAATTGAGAAAATTGAAATTGTCAAAATAAACGTTCCTAAGTATTATGAATTTCATGTGTTATCTGTTATTAATTTTTTTTTTACATTTAATTAATTATTATTTTATATTTTCATAAAACTTTAAAGATTTAATTATTATCTTTTGTATTTAATAAAAAAATATAAGTAACAACAAAAATGTTCTGCGTTCAGTTTTTTTTTTTTTATTTTGAGCTAGGTTCATAAAAAAAAAAAATAGTAACTTTAGAAAATTGACGCATTACGAACCTAGCTCAAAAAAAAATTTTCTCAAAAGTTATTTCTAAAATAAAATTCTTTGGCTTTTTTTATACATCACAATCCTAATGCAAACCAGAAAATTCTCAAAAGTTATTTCTAGTAACTTTAGAGAATTCGAATGTGAGCCAGAAAATAACGTAATTTGGCAAATTTGGCGAGAATAATAATAGTAGATATGCGTCTCTATTTTAGAATTATGTTTTTAAATAGAATAATTTTGATTAATTTTTAAAATTAATGATTTTAGAAAATATAAATAAAAATGAGAAGAATTTCTTAATTTAATATATTATTAATTAGCTTTTATTATATTTATATGTTATACAATTCTTGAATTTAAAAATATAAATTTAATGTTCATGGACATCCATGGATATTCATATCCATGTGAATTAAATCCATATCTATATCCAACATCTAAAACTAAATATGAATATGGACAAATTTATTATAAATAATTATGAATTTACTCATAAATGAATAATATCTATATTGGACTGGATATTTACCATTCTTAATTACAACAACTAGCAGTGTAGCATCGGACCATTGCAGCTGGCCTGATGCAAGGAAGGCTCTTTTGTTGGCCGTGCGTGCTATGTGATTTTTTTAATTCAATAATTTAAGTTAAAATATTCAAATTTCTCTCTGTTCGCGTTCCTAACGGCAAAGAGATTTTTTTACTAAGGGGTGAAAAAAAAATCGCCAACAAAGGATCGGTTGATAAAGCAGAGACCGTATATTGTTGACCCATTATCATTTATGTATAAAATACTGTTTCTCTCTTTATGTTGTGTGTGTTTTTTTAAATTGTTTGTAAATAAATTTGTTAAAAGTCTATTCAATGTATAAAACTGCATAATCAATCTAGCTATTACAAATTATGCCACTTTGGCCATAGACTAATAGCAACTCACCTTTCAATAAAAGTTTTTTATTAGAATTTATATTAAAAGAAAATAGCTAGAATTTATGTTTCAAGGACTTGTCAAGTGGTTTTCAATTAAATTTTTTTAACGATCAACGCTTTTTTTTTTCCCCAAAATTCTATTAAAATTAATACTATTTTATTCTTTTATATTCCAAAATTTAATAAAATATAAGGTAAATCTTAAATTACTTTATATATAATTATGAAGAGTAATACCGTACTTATAATTCGTACCTCAATTAATACATACTGCAATGTATTCATGACTAACGCATATAAATCATCAATTACTATAGGAGAATGACGATTTCTCCCTATAATTTTGAATTTTACCATTTATTTGCAACAGTTTTTAAAATTCTCCATTACCTCCTAATGTACTGTCAAAGCTTTTATTCACAAAAAAATATTCCACAAAACAATCAATTTTTTATTATTAAAATTTTAATATTAAAAGAGTAATATTGAAATATATTAAGGACGCGAGATCCGGTGTGGGTTTGGATTTGGTGTCTCCATTTATTAACTCACAAGCTCCTTTGCATGGCGAGCACGTGGCCGCGGAAACTCAATATTGGAATCCGAAAATTACAGTGACATTTAAACGAGAAACAATGCGGAAAGGTATATAAACCGGGAACTTCTATTTGTGAGATTCTAAGGTACATCATAAATAATGTACTCAATTAATGCATTTATATTATACATACATTTATTTTAAAAAGTTATCATATAATTAATGATTATATTTAATTAAATTACACATATTATATACATGAAATTAATATAAAACTTCTAACGTACTCTAAAATTTCATCTTTTAATCATACTACAGCTTCCAGTGGATTACCAACGCGCAGGGCAGGTCATCAGATTTGTGATCCAAAAACAAGTTAAAATTTGAAAGCTATTCTCTGAAAACTTAATAGAAGTTTTTCTGTCAAAATATTTTTAAAAAATTTTATAAAATTAAACTCCTAAATTATGAATGATTTTTAGGCACTTATGGACTCCTCCGTAAGGAAATTGAATGAAATTAAATGTGGATGCGGCAAAAAACTCAGTTAAGGGAGTAACAAGACTGGGAGATGTTGTTAGTAACTTCAAGGGGAGATCATGGTTCATGCCAAACGAATTAACGCAATACTTTATGTTGCTTATAAGAGCATTTACTAGAAGGCTCATTTAATTTTATTCTCTAAATTATTTATTTATTTTTTGTGGTAAATAATGTAATTATGATATTTCCCTCTCTTCAATAATAATATTAAAAATAGTATTTAAATAGGAAGAAATCATTCTTCAATATTAGAATGAGAGAAGAACAATTTCATTTTAAAAATGCCATTTAAAAAGTCTTTTGGAACCTTTGTTGACGTGGCTCTTTAAAGAAGTGAAGTTAAACTAATGAATCATAAGGCTATTGTGCTAAGAAAATAAAATAAAGCAATGCACTGAAAGTGATGTAACCAGCTTGATTTTACTCCTCTGATCATTTCATATATATACAAAGTAATTGTACTGTGTTTACAGCTGTAGCATCACAAGATCACTTGCCTAGATTAAATGGTGACTACAAACTGTATGGATAAGAACTGTTATTATACTGTTGTCTTTATTTACTACACAGTCTTAGCCATCCATCTTGTTTCTTGAATCTCAACCGTTTGACCTAGTGATGCTGCTAGACTCTTCAGCTCAAGCCTCCCACCAATATTGAATTCACTGCAGCAATACATCATATAGCTTGTGTGCTTATTTTAGATACCTTATTTTAACCTCCCCCCCCCCCCCCCCTAAAGCTTAGCTGTTTGGATAGACATTGAGCTTGCTTTTAAGGTATTCAAAACTTCTTGTTGGTAAGGCTTTGGTCAAGATATATGCCACTTGATTCTTGCTGTTCACATACTTCACTTTTAACTCCTTTGCTGTAATTTTATCCCGGATGAAATGTACATCGATTTCGATGTGCTTCGTTCTTCCATGAAATACTGGGTTTTCAGCAAGTGCAATGGCACTCGTGTTGTCACACCATACCACAAGGATTTGACTGAGCTCAATTTCTAATTCTAAAAGGAGTGACGTCATCCAAATGATTTCTGCAACTCCATGAGAGAGTGGTCTTTACTCTGCTTCAGTACTTGACTTGGATACAACTTTTTGCTTCTTTGAGCTCCATGACACTAGATTCCCAACTAGAAAGATGATATACCCACCTGTTGATCTCCTATCATCTTGGTCAGACGCCCAATCAGCATCAGTATATGCTGTAATTTTCATTCTTCCTGCTGTAGTGAAATAGAGACCATGATCTACAGTTCCTTTGAGGTATCTTAATATTCTCTTACACCCTTGTTAGTGTATTTGCCTTGGATCATGTACAAATTGAGACAACTTGTTAACAATGTATGCTATTCAGGCCTTGTTATTGTTGCATATTGTAGTGCTCTAATTACACTCCTATACAATGTTTTGTCTTCAAATGCTCTTCCTCCTTCATCTTCTTCAACATGTTGACAATACATCAGACATGAGCTCATTGGTGTTGGACTTGATTTACAATAAATCATGTTTGTTTTAGTTAAAACATCTTATATGTACTTTGCTTGACATGATGCATTCCCCTAAAATCTCTCTTAACTTCAATTCCCAAGAAGTAATTCAAATCCCCTAACACCTTGAGTGCAAAATTCTCTTTTAATTTTTTTTTATCACAGCTTCTATCATCATGCCATCAATTCTAGTGAGTATTATATCATCAACATAAATCAGTAGCTAGACTGGTGTTTTCTTCATTTTTCGAATAGAATAAGGAAGTACCTGAGATTGCATTCTTAAACTCCAACTCAACAGGGCTCCCTTTAGCTTCTCATACCAAGCTCGTGGTACTTCCTTTAAACCATAAAGTGCCTTTTTGAGTTTGCACAAATTGTTTGGCTTCTTTTTATTTTCAAAACCATTTGGTTGAGACATGTAGACTGCCTCACTTAGCTCTCCATTAAAGAACACATTATTCACATCTACTTGTTTAATGTCATATCCATAAGTTACTGCAAGACTCAAGATGACCTTTATCGTTGATGATTTTGCCACAGGATGAAAGTTTAAGTGTAATCTATTCCATCTTTATGATGATATCTTTTTTCAAGCAGTTTTGGCTTATATCTTGACACAATCCCATTTGGATTGTGCTTTACTTTATACACCTATTTGTTTCCAATCACCTTTATGCTTGTGTCTGGTTCTACAAGCTCCCACATGTTGTTGTTCATGAGGACTTTGTATTCTTCCTCCATTGCTCTCCTCCATGCCTCACTGGCCAATGCATTTTCTATATTTGTTGGCAGGTTCTCAACCCCTTGAAGTTCCTTATGTGCCGGTGTTGCGCAAATTTTAATGAACTCGCAAGCGCACGAATCTATTGTAGTATAGATCAATGGTGACGAGTGTCGATCCCACGAGGAGGTGGATTTTAATTGTGTGTAGGGTTAATTTTCTAGTTGGGAAGTTGGATTTGTGATGAAGATGATTTGGATTACTTTAAAATTTAAATTGAAATCGCGAGATTAAGTTAGAGATTAAACTATGTGAATAAAATGCTTGGGTATCTGGATCTGTATCAACATGCACCAAGGGCTTAATATTCCTTATTATTGCCAATTAAATCATGAGGGGGGTTTCCACTCTTTATGAGCCACACTTTAATAAATATGGTATCAAGCACTTATCGTGCCAGACAATAATAATCTTGCACTAGGGAGACGGTAGCACCGGTACAAAATCTAGACAATATTATTACTATCTGTCGACAAAAAGTCAAAATAGCCACATAAATTAGAGGGGAGAAGAAAGTAAATTTACCAAATTAGCCCATGGAACATGTTGAGACTTCACCTTCAACCCAAGCTTAAAAGAAAATTAGCTACTCATTATTTGAACTAGGGGTAAAATGGATATTATACTAAAATACGTAGAAATACAAGAAGGAGAGAGAATTTTACAAAACTAAGCTCAAAAATGGATTCAGGGGTGTCAAATTAGGGGGGAGCCCTCCTTTTATAGATACAATGAGTAAATCATGGCCATTGGATGAAACCAATTCGGACGCTCAGGATTGCGCCACGTGGCAAGCTCGGATTGCTTTGAACACATCATCAGCGACTGTGATTCAGTGTGTCGCATGTAACTTAAGACAATTTTCGCATCCAATGATTTGCTGCCACGTTATCGGTCAACATCAAAGTCAACCAATCTTGATCAAGTGCATTGCTTCTATTGTAAGCTCATTTTTTCGGTCCAATAATACACTGCCACGTCATCGGTCAGCGCCACATCATCAGTCAATGCTACATAAGCAGTCAATGCCACATCATTCGTCCAATCAAATACCGCCATGTCACCACCAATGACACGTCAATGTTAATGCCATGTCATCGTACGTATGTGTGAATAGTGCCGTATATGGACAATGACATATAGGTGAACGATCATCAGTATACGTGAATGCGATCTATATACATGAACAGTGATATTTTTCTTTTTATGCTCCTCCTAAGGTTTTCGACTATCCTGAGTTCAAAAATATTGTTCGTTTTACTGTCCGATGTCTCGTTAATTGTAAAATGGCCAGAATTTCCCTGAAATACATAAAATACTTAAATTATAATAACACACAAACAATTAAAGTGCAAGGGACTTAAATACATAAAAGTAGGGATGTTAGTGAGACTTGAAGTGTAACATGATGATTTTATCCTATATAAATACACACTTTCTAGCACTCAACACACCCCCCAACCAGCTTATTGCTAGTCCCTAGCAAATTAAGCGAAAACAAAATTCAAAACCAAATTTTTTTTTTTGAAATAACAGTTGTGTTTACTTCTTCAATCAGACTGATGACGGCAATCAAATAAAAGTATAAACATTATCTCCAGCCTAAAGGAATATTACTCCCACATTGACCATCCACATGAACCAGCCCAATATACTATGTCAATGCCGCATTAATCAAGCCACTTTCAAGAATAATATGTCAATCCCCAAAATCTCACCAGTAGGAGTGACATTCTCAAAAGAAAATTAAACCCAATAAATATAGTCATTCCAATGAATGGTAAATTGAGAGAAAATAATATAAAGACAGTTTTACACACTCTCACCAAGATGAAATAATGCCCACACCTTAGAAATAAAATGATCTCAAGTCAAACAAAGTACTAGTCAAACCAATGTAGTCATTTTATGCATTACTACATCATTTCAGCCCATCTCACTAGCTTTTACTTCAGACTATAGTACCCTAAAATCAAGAAGGACTTTTATTGGGACGTAACGTAGGTTAGGGACGCGGCTAACAAAGAAGGGTATGAAAGGAAATACAAAATATACGTTTGAGAAAAATAGAGATTTTTTGGAAATTACAAGGTGCATTTCATTTATTTGGCTCTTTTTTTTTTGAGTTACACATCATCATTTTTTTTATTTTATCCTTTTTTTTTTGTTATTCATATGTCATTGCTTTTTTTTTTAAAAATATTGCACCACTTTTCTGAATAAAAATGGGTGATGGAACACATAAAATATGGAGTAATACTCTAAGTTGGAGTGGGACAGGGTGATAAGTTAACAAAAAAAAATAAAGTTTTTTTTTCTTAAAAGGCTCAAAAGGGTTAACTATGGATATTATACTCAAGGGATAGCTCGAAAAGGCTCAAACGGATCAAAGATGGCCTTTCCGTCATCTTCTAGGGCTCTAAATAATCTTCCATATCTACTAATCAAATGGACCTTCAGATGTAGTAACACAAATATTTTAAAGATTGACTCAAAAGAAAATATAGAGATCATGTATAAAATGATAAACTGCTAAACTGTATGAAGAATGGGCAAAAAAGGTTATTCTCCAAGAAAAATAAAGGCTCAAAAGCTCACTTGGAATTTATTATGACATGTACATTCCCTCAAGTAACTCAATTAATTTCTCCAGTCAGATTTCTCCACCTCGCATGCAGAGTAGCAAACATGGTGTAACATAACTCAAGGCCAAAGATAATACAAATACTAAAATTTGAAAGTCATCATGTCATCCAATGTCACAAGATCACACAAAATACCTTAAAAGAAGTTTTTTAATTTTTTTTAAAGACATAATAAAAGAAAAGCAATTTTTTTTTTGAACTTCAAAACTGAGAAGATGCGTTTCTAGAGTAACTAACTCCATATTCTGCTATCTTCTGACTCAACAAGGTTAATAAATATAAAACAACACTACTACTAAATATTCCACAGCATTCAACTATTCCCTCCCAACAACCAAAACGAGACATTGTCCTCAATGTCTTAAAGGAAAGAAGTAGGGTTAGGAAGACATCACCTGGGTGCCGCAATAGAAAACAAAAGCAAATTTTCACAAACGGAGAGTTAAATCTAATGTGCACTTCTTACTGCAGCTACTGCTACCATTATTAGTAGGCCACTTCAACTCAATGGTCTTGGGATCTGGCTTTGGACTATAAGCTTGTAAAAGATCAAGTAGTTCATTAGCAGCAGAAGCACAAACAAAGATTTTTTTCGCTGTAAAAGGAATGAAATGATTTTTTATTGCGTGGTTAAGAAATGCAAGAAAGCCATCATAAAAATTATTGACATTTAACAAACCGATGGGTTTTTGATGAATGTTCAGATGGGCCCAAGATGCTAATGTGATTAGTGCCTCTAGAGTTGCAAGATCTCCTGGTAAGAAAATAAAAGCATCAGCATGATTTAGCATTTCAGTTATTCTCTCTTGCATACCTGAGACGACTAACTCCTCCCCAGTTGGTGGGCCAGGCAGACATCCCAATGGTTTTAGGGCTTCTAGAATGATGCCTAACACTTCACTACCTTTAGTAAAAGCAGCTTGAGAGACAAGCTTTGATAACCCTCGGTCACCTCCTCCAAATATCAGATGTAGTTTTCTCTCTGCTATGATTTGACCAAGATCTATGGCTGCTTCAACGAACTCTTTGTATTTACCAAAGTTAAACCCAGTGAGCACATAAATGTTCTTAAATTGTTTACTGGAAGAAGCTGCCATTAGAACACTTTTCAAAAATAATTTTGTGAATGCTGAAAAAGAAGTTCGCATTTAAAGATCTTGGTGACAATGCTTTACAGCTGTATATGAGGTGGTGTGTCTTTGTCAACTTACGCGTAAAGCACATGGCTCGAGAGTCAAAAAATAAATAGTAAAAAGAAAAAAAAAGCAAACAATGATAAAATCACATTATTAAAGAAAATAATGCAAATGATAAAACAACAGTGAATAAAGGATATTTACAGGTAGTTGTGACTGTGGTTCACATCTTCCTCTGGTTTTACGTCCAGAAACGGCTTGAACGCCCTCTATGGGTCGAGGATAGGCTTCCCACCCAGTTTTCTTATAAACTGGCAAACAGGGTCGTTTATAGTCAGATTCCCGAGACTATATCGTGCACACTCTTTCTGGAATAATGGCCATAACTGGAGAATTGCTCGCTATACGTATCCACTGGGATGCGTTTCAAGAGACAAAAGGATATCATCCAATGACTCTTTATTCAAGCCATCCCTAATGAATTGAATCTTATCTTCCCTGTTATCAGACATCATTCCAAAAGAAGTGTATGGGTGTTTAACAAATTTCATTCTAGCACACTTATGACACGAAACTGAGAGCCGACGAGCTCTTCGTTTTCTTGAATAGTTTCCTTTACCACAACCAGGCATGTAGGCAATAAATTTCGGAGGTAACTCACCTGCCAATCGTACCTTGGCTTCGATTAACCAACGGATGTCAGCAGGTATGTTGTTCCTCATAAGTAATCGCATGCGTTCGGACCAAGCTTTGTAAATTGTGAGGAGAGCATTCTGAGGGAGTGAAGGAAATCGTTTGTGAAGCTTTGTAAGAATTGTGTTTCTGTCCATACCTTCGCCTCAGAATATCAGTTATTCTAGGAAACTGAAGTAACCGACTTTAAATGTCACAGAGTACCGTTATCTGCCACTTAACCGGGGTAACAAACTAAAGCACACAAAGAAAATTAAATCTGCAAAATCAAAACAAAGTGAAAGCGAACAAAACAACAAAAAGAAAACACACTAAAACTTACATCCGTCCTCTTATTGCATTAACCTCAAGTCACGTAAAAGGCTTTTAAGGTGCCAGAAGGTGATCTGTCTAATTGAAGAATGCATGATCAAAAATGAGAAAAGAAAACACAATTGTTTAAGCAAACACACTTATTCAAATATAAATAATTTTGATCGGCAAAAGAAATGTCAAAAAGGTAAATTGCTTAAAAGAAAAGAGAAATCTCATTTCAAATTTGGTGGGTCCCCTAAATCGATTTCGGTGTCCTCTACATGTGGTTGGTACTCTAGATATGACTTTAATCTTTGACCATTTACTTTAAAAGTAACATCGTTCTTTGGATCCTTAATTTCAATTGCTCCATGTGGAAAAATAGTTTGAACAATAAAAGTTCTAGACCATTGAGAGCGTGACTTACCTGGGACAAAGTTCTGGCAGGAATTGAATAAAAATACTTTCTGACCTGGTGTAAAAGATTTTCTCGTGATTCGTTTGTCATGAAAGACCTTCATCCGCTTTCTATAGTCTTTAGCTTTTCCATATTTGCGAGTCTTCTGATGTTTTGCCATTTGTAATCTCTTGTCTGAACTAGAGATGATGCCTTCATTTTCTTGTTTATCGTCATGGGATAATGAAATGATTTCTGGCAATGTATTTTCTTCTCCCATGAATGTATGTTCCAAAGTGTCTTGTGACAATTCAACCTGAAGCTTTAGTGGTGATTCTGATGAAAGGATAGGATTTTCTCCTGATGGTGTTAGTTGCTCAATTCTTGACTTCCATTTATGAGTGTCCATGGATGGTGCTGAATCAAGTAAGGCATTGACCTCATCAATAGATCTGTCAACATCAAAATCCAAACCAAAGTGAGTTAAACATATTTGTAAAGGATCATCATTATGGTTAGAAGACAAAGTATGATCAGTTAATTCTTCTATTAGATCCACATCAACAATTCCATCATCTCCATCACGAGATTTTTTGGCAATGTTGAATATATTCAGCTCCGTAGTCATGTTGCCAAAGGACAACTGCATATTTCCAGTCCTGCACTGAATATGAGCATCAGTAGTTGCCAAGAAAGGTCGGCCTAGGATTATGGGAATGTGCTTCTGCGAATCCTGCACCAGCTGAGTGTCAATCACAATGAAATCAACAGGAAAATAAAACTTATCTACCTGGATGAGCACGTCCTCCACAATACCGCGAGCTATTTTCATAGACCGATCTGTAAGTTGTAACACCGCTGGGGTTGGGTGTAATACTCCTAATCCAAGTTTCTCAAATACAGAAAAAGGTAAAATATTCACGCTAGCTCCTAAGTCCAACAAAGCATTCTCAAATGTATGGTTTCCTATACTACATGAGATAGTGGGGGAATCTGGGTCTTTGTATTTTGAAGGAATCTTGTTTTGGAGTATAGAGCTAACGTTTTCTGTTAAAAAGGCCTTCCTTTGAACATGAATATTTCTCTTTTTAGTGCAAAGGTCTTTAAGAAACTTAGCATAAGAGGGCACTTGTTTTATAACTTCAAGCAAAGGAATGTTAACACTTACCTGTTTTAAGATTTCAAAGATCTCACTTGTGGAATTTCCTTTTTTTGCTTTAGCTAACGTCTGAGGGAATGGAGCTTTGGGAACATATTCCCGTATGCTGCTTTCTTCTTTCTCCTTCGATGAGGAGTCTTCACCATCTACAGGTGCATCTTGAGTCGTTTTTGTCACTGGCATTTTCACTTTGTTGTCGACTTCTTTTCCTTTTCGCAAGGTCATGACAGCTTTGACCTCTTCATGCTGCTGAGGTGAACTTACTTCATGCACTCCTTTGGGATTAGGCACTGGCTGGCTTGGGAATTTGCCCTTCTCGACGGTCATTGCCAAGTTTTGAACTGATGAGGCAAGTTGACCTACCATTTTTTCGAGATTCGAGATTCGAGATTGATTGGGCTTGTGAGTTGAATCCAGCTCTCATCTCTCTCCGCAACTCATCAATGGTGCGATTTTGTTGTTCTATTGCGGAGTGAGTCCAATTTTTGAGACCTTTAATTGCCTCTTCCCATGGTTTGGGTTGTGAGTAGTTCTGGTTTTGATTATATGGTCTAAATGGTGGCTGAGAGGCTTGAGGAGCCTGAGGAATTGGTTGCATTGGTGGAGTTGCTGTGTTGTTTTATTGGAATCCTTGAGACCATGAAAAATTTGGATGGTCTCTCCATCCAGGGTTATATGTGCTAGAGTAATTCGATTGTTTTCCTATCACATTTACGGCATTGGCTTGGTCTGGGTATGAATCTTGGTCAAATTAGTTGTAGGCATGTGGCTCAGTTGTTTTTGCAGTCGTTAATGATGCTATTTGGCGAGAAAGCCCTTCGACTATTTCTTTAACTTCCTTAATTTCTGATCTTGACTCGCCAACATGGACCTCATTTACTCCTTTGACTTTTCTCACATTCCTAAATGATCGGCTTCGTTGTTGAGAATTATCCGCTTGGCGCTGGAAGAAATCCCAAATCTCTGATGCACTTTTCGACATTAGCTCTCCTTCACTTGTTGCCATTAGCCATTCTTGTACATGTGGCAATAATCCCTCCAAAAAGTATTGGCATTGGTGCCACTTTTCGTACCCATGATGTGGACACTTCAAGAGTAGCCCATTCAATCGCTCCCATGCTTCAAAGAACTGCTCGTCTTCTCTTTGGGTGAATTCTGAGATTTCCCTACGAATAGCATCGGTTTTATGCACTGGGAAGTATTTATTTAAAAATTTAGTAACCATTTGTTCCCATGATGTAATGCTATTAGCAGGCATTGTGTTAAACCATGAACGAGCTCTATCTTTTAAAGAAAATGGAAACAGTCTAAGTTTAACATCATCATCTGAAAAACTTTCATATTTAAATGTTTGACAAACAGCATGAAAATCATTCAAATGGTTATATGGGTCTTCATTTTCTAGGCCATAGAATGTTGGGAGACAATTTAGCACACTAGGTTTTAATTCAAAACTCCTAGCAGTTACATTTGGGTATCTTATGCATGATGTGCTCAAATTAGCTAAGGGACTGAAGTAGTCCTTAAATGGCCTCTCCTGTGGTGCTGGTGGTTGTTGTTGCAAATCCATTTCAATTTTATTTTTAATTGCAACGTGTTTGTGTGTGCGAAGTATTTTTTCTAGTTCAAGGTCTATAGGCTCAAGATTAGGTGATTGTGACCTTCGACCATGCATGCAAAGAACACAAAAAAAAAAGAAAACAAAATAAAATAAATAAATAAAATAAAATAAAACTAATAAAAATAAAGAGAAAGGAGAAATTAAGTTACTAACCTTATCACGCTGTTACAATCTTACTATGAAAACACACCCAATTGCTATTATTGTACAAAAAGAAAGAAAAGGAATACGTGAAGTAAAATAAATTAAATGAAATTAAAATAAGTTAATAGGCGATGGAACTGGCCAAGTAAAATATGAAAATAAGTAAGAGAAACAAAAAAAATGAAATTAAAATAAATTAATAGGCAGTGGAACCGGCCAAATTAACAAGATAAAAAAATAATTACAAAGAAAAATAAAATGAAAATTAAATTACAGAAATTTAAATAACAAAAAAAAATTACAAGAAAATAATTACATAAAAGTTATTTACACAAGAAAAATAACTCTACGAATTAAAATGACTTACTTCCCCGGCAACGGCGCCAAAAACTTGTCGTGCAAATTTTAATGAACTCGCAAGCGCACGAATCTATTGTAGTATAGATCAATGGTGACGAGTGTCGATCCCACGAGGAGGGTTAATTTTCTAGTTGGGAAGTTGGATTTGTGATGAAGATGATTTGGATTACTTTAAAACTTAAATTGAAATCGCGAGATTAAGTTAGAGATTAAACTATGTGAATAAAATGCTTGGGTATCTGGATCTGCATCAACATGCACCAAGGGCTTAATATTCCTTATTATTGCCAATTAAATCATGAGGGGGGTTTCCACTCCTCATGAGCCACACTCTAATAAATATGGTATCAAGCACTTATCGTGCCAGACAATAATAATCTTGCACTAGGAAAACGGTAGCACCAGTACAAAATCTAGACAAGATTATTACTATTTGTCTACGAAAAGTCAAAACAGCCACATAAATTAGAGGGGAGAAGAAAGTAAATTTACCAAATTAGCCCATGGAACATGTTGAGACTTCATCTTCAACCCAAGCTTGAAAGCAAATTAGCTACTCATTATTTGAACTAGGGGTAAAATGGGTATTATACTAAAATACGTTGAAATACAAGAAGGAGGGAGAATTTTACAAAACTAAGCTCAAAAATGGATTCAGGGGTGTCAAATTAGGGGGGGAGCCCTCCTTTTATAGATACAATGAGTAAATCATGGCCATTGGATGAAATCAATTCGGACGCTCAGGATTGCGCCACGTGGCAAGCTCTGATTGCTTTGAACACATCATCAGCGACTGTGATTCAGTGTGTCGCATGTAATTTAAGATAATTTTCGCATCCAATGATTTGCTGCCACGTCATCGGTCAACATCAAAGTCAACCAATCTTGATCAAGTGCATTGCTTCTATTGTAAGCTCATTTTTTCGGTCCAATAATACACTGCCACGTCATCGGTCAGCGTCACATCATCCGTCAATGCCACATAAGCAGTCAATGCCACATTATTCGTCCAATCAAATGCTGCCATGTCACCAGTCAATGACACGTCATCGGTTAATGCCATGTTATCGTATGTATGTGTGAATAGTGTCGTACATGAACAGTGACATTTTTCTTTTTATGCTCCTCCTAAGGTTTTCGACTGTCCTGAGTTAAAAAATGTTGTTCGTTTTATTGTCCGATGTCTCGTTAATTGTGAAATGGCCAGAATTTCCCTGAAATACATAAAATACTTAAATTATAATAACACAAAAACAATTAAAGTGCAAGGGACTTAAATACATAAAAGTAGGGATGTTAGTGAGACTTGAAGTGTAACATGATGATTTTATCCTATATAAATACACACTTTCTAGCACTCAACAGCCGGCTATATATTAGGTTTAAATATTCCGAACTTAGATCTTATCACCATAGGATGCGTGGAAAATGTTTGCTCAGGTTGAATTTCTGATGGCTATTCTAATTCTAATGTTTCATTATAATATGATTGGTCATTTGGGATTGTATTTTGGGATGACTCAATGAGTTCTGGTGCATATGTGTTAGTAGTTGCTGGGCTGTGTGTTTGATTTGGTGTGTTCAGGTCTTGCTTTGGTGAGTTCTCTTCTTTATTGGATGTGGCTTGGTTATGATCAAATGGTTCTATATGAGCTATTGCATATGGCACAAATAGAAATTGAGTGTAATTGTAGATACGACTGCTATTTGATACTTTATTTTCATACCAAATGACTCATCTATTTTAAAAGGAAAATCACACTCATCAAACATAACATTCCTAACAATGTAAATTCTACCTGAACTGTGAAGACACTTATACCCCTTGTGTACTGAACTATAACCATTGAAGACACATTTTGATGTATGAATATGTAGCTTGTTCCTGTTGTATGGTCTCAAGTGAGGGTAGCAAGCACATCCTAAAACTTTTAGAAAGTCATGATCTGGTTTTTGTTTGAAAAGCTTTTCAAATGGTGAGAAGTTATCAATAATTGGTGTAGGTAGCTTATTAATCAAGTAAACTTAAGTTTCTATAGCTTCCCACCATAGTTTCATAGGCATTTGTGCTTGTGCTAGCAGTGTTAGTGCAGTCTCTACAATATGCCTATGTTTTCTTTCCCCATTTCCATTTTGTGTTGAAGTCTAAAGACATGAATGCCTACAAATTATTCATTTTCTTTTAAATATACTTTAAAATGTCTGAACTTACCACCCCAGTCACTTTGTATGCATTTTACTCTTCTTTCTAGGGTTTTTTCTATTTGAGTTATAAAATTTATTATGGTTCTTGCTGTTTTTGATTTGGTTGTGAATGGATAAATCCAGGTGTATCTTGTATAATCATCCACTAAGCTTAAATAGTATCTGTATCATTTTCCTGATGTAAGGGTGTTGGTCCCTAAATATCAGTATGTAGTAATTTTAAAGGTGCATTTCTTTTGGTCTGAGAGCTTTGGTGCTTGAATTTATGGTTCTTTCCATATTGATAGGCTGAACAGAAAGAGATTGAAGCATTTTTATTTATAACTAAGATGTTGTTACAATTTGACACCACTATTTTGAGTACAGTATCGTTAGCATGTCCTAATCGCTTATGTAACAGCTCTAACTTTTTTCACACTCAGTTTGTCTTTTATTAGACTCAACAGACTCTGCAGACCTAACACTTTTAGACATTACTTACTCAGAACCAAGTTCAACATCACTTGATTATTTTATTCTTGCAAACAAATACTAAAAACATAAAAAAGACTTCACAGCAGCCTTTCTACTTTCTTCTCATTAGTATCATTGACCAAAAACAATCCTCCATGATTAGTCCCTTGAAGAAGAGCACTCCCAGCTTGTCCTTGACAATGCAATATTTGTCGGTGAAAAGTATGCTAAGATTGTTATGTGTGGTTAAACTGCTAAAGAGATTCTTCGATATATCAGGCATAAAAAGAACATCTTTGAGTGTTATAAAATCTCTTTTCTTACCAACAAAAATAGGAACTAACATTGTGCCAGTGTGTGAAATGTTTAGTTTGTGTCCATTTCCAACTAGAAGAAAGGAATTACCTTTATATTCAGATTTTGTGTCAAGTTGCTGATGTCATTATTCATATGATTTATAGCACCGCTATCTAGATACCATCCTTACTCAGAGGCTTCTTCATTTGCAGCAACAAAGGCAGCTCTTTGGCACTATTGGTTATTGTTTTTGGGCACAAAATCTTCCTTATGTCTATGCCAACACTCATTAGTTGTGTGGCCAATCTCAAAGAAAATAAGGCATGTGACATTAGGCTTGTCGGTTGATTTTCTTCCTCCATTTCTACTTTTACCCTTTCCTCTCAAGCTATTGTTGTGATTTCCTTGCTTCCATGAGTGTTATCATGGCCTTGGTTTCGGTTCTAACCTCTTCCAAAATCATTTCTCCTTGCATTCATCCTGCACTTATTGTGTTTCAAAGCCACGTTCGCCTCAAATGCTGCTTGTGCTTCAACAGTGGCTTGTTGTTCAAGTCTAGCTTCATGGCTTAAAAGGATTGAGTAGAGTTCTTCAAAGGAGATTTCTTGAAGCCTTGAAGTCAAGCTTACCACCACAGACTTACAGCTTCTATCAAGTCCTATGATGATGTGGTGACAAAGATCCTCATTTGACACAATCTTTCCTACAGTAGCAAGTTCAGTCATCAAATTTTGCATCTTGGTGCAATATCCTTTGTTCATCATGTTCTCTTTTCTTGTGCTTGCAGTTGCATCCTAAGCACTGTTGATCTTGCCATCGACTGTAAGGAGTATATTCTCTCCAACATTGTCCACAACTCAAGAGAAATTGTGCAATGGGTCATAGCACATATGACACTATCTGTGATTATAAAAATGAGTTAACTGAGTAGCAGTTGGTCCTGTCTACGCCACATTAAAAGGGCAGAGTTTAGTGTTGTTTTGACAGTGCCATCATCTTCAACACTACTGCTGTATTTGGTTGGTATGTCTTATGAGTCATTAATGAGGTGTTCCAAACCATTGCCACGTATAGCAGGCATGACCTAGGTCCTCCAAATGACATAGTTAGTTCTATCAAGTTTTATGGGTACTGAAAATAAAAAGTTGAGTGGGGTGTGTGCAGTGGTTGAAGATGATGCTTCTTGAGTTTTTATTGGTGTTTCAAGTGCTTGTTCAATAGGCACAGCCTGCTCAGTTGAACCAGGATCTTAAATCACCTCTATTTTTTGATTCAGTGCTTTGATACCATGTTAAACTACTGAATTATAAGACTATTGTGCTAAGAAAATAAAAATAAACCAATGCACTGAAAGTGTTGTTACTAGCTTGATTTTATTCCTCTGATCATTTCATATATATACAAGGTTATTGTATTATGTTTACAACTGTAGCATCACAAGATCAATGGCCTAGATTAAATGGTGAATACAAATAGTATGGATAAGAATCGTTATTCTACTATTGTCTTTATTTACTGCACAGTCTTAGCCATCCATCTTGTTTTTTGAATCTCTGCCGTTTGATCTGGTGATGCTTCTAGACTCTTTAACTCAAGCCTCCCGCCAATATTGAATTCATTACAGCAATACATCATATAGCTTGTGTGCTCATTTTAGATACCTTATTTTAACTAGTGAAATCTAATTAAAAGAGTCTTTTTGGCGATGCTCTAACATAAATTTTTTTGTGGAGATATAAAGTATTTTGGAGAGGCTAATATATATGAAGTTTGGAATTAGAAAAAAAAATAAAAACTTGAAAGTATGTATAGTGTTATTAACAACAATGTTTTTGAATTTGTAATGAGGAAGCTCATCGATTAGCTAAATTGGTTATGAACAATCTGAGTTCACTCTTGAATGGCTCTGGAGAAAATTCAAGCAAAATATATAACTTCTTTTGTCTTGATTTATAACTTCTTTTTTTTTTTGTGAAAATAATGAATAAATGTTACATTATGCTACAACTGCTATAAAATAATATTGTTGAGACTAGAAAAATATATTATCTTAGTAAGAATATTTACTTATCAATAAGTAAACTTTATTAATTTATGGATAAATGTATATTTATTGTTTCAATAATACTTTGATATTTTAATTACTTGTGTCATCTTGATACGTGTACTATTCTTTTGACTAAGGTTTATGTATGAATTTCAAAAGTTATCATATATATGCAAAAAATGTTAATAAATGTTAGAATATCTAGCCCAAAAATTAATCTTAGTGCATTGTATATAGACATAAAATTGATGTACGTACTTTTTAAATTCAGTATTCTAGAATATTGTTTCAGATGCTTAAAGTTTATAGAACATAACTCTATAATTGCATGATTATTAGTTTTATTTTTAGTCTCAAATCATTAGATACATATTTTAAAAAAGAGTTGAATTGAGAAATTTGAAGTTTTCAAGAAAAAAACTCTTTAATATTATGAATTTTATATGTTATTTATTGTTAACATTTTTTTATATTTGACTAATTATTAATTTTTATTTCATTGGGACCTAAAGGAATCGAAAAAAAAAATTATAGTCTTATCTTATGCATTTAGTTATATTATTAATTTAATACATCAGCCTAAGTTGGGTTCGAAAGATTTTATTATTTAATCAAGGTTATTAATTTATCAAACAATTATTTATCGAAGTTTTACCATACCTGGAATAAAGAAAATTTAAAAATACTTGAAAATGTAACATTACTCAAATTTTTTACATTTAAGTTATAGTTACTAATTGCAAAATATATATTATAAAGTTTTTTTTTTAGTTATTGTTTACTAAGTGAACTATTTTAAGTTTTAACTTAAATTAATCAATCTCATACGAATTAATGGTAAAACAAAAAATAAATGAATTTACCTTATTAAATAACTACATTTCCACTTGAGTATTTTATTATTGGTAAATGAGGCCCCTCCTATTTATATAGTACATAGAAAAGTCTAGAGAGTGGACTAGAACACTCTCAACTACCACCTAGCTCCTTAATTATATAGAATCCTCTAGTTACACTAAGTGAGTGTAGATAGTCTCCAAGGTTCTAGAGTCTTCTTGGATGGTGACACACACCATGGCTTGCTAAGATGCTTGGGGCGTGACATCCTCCCCCATCTAATCCGAAGACGTCCTCGTCGACTCGTTGTGGAAATCCTTGATCTTGTCCCAAAATTGCCACAAGTCATTTGCTGGTTCCCAACTTGCTTCACAGTTGGGTTGTCCTTTCCACTTGACAAAATACTCATGGCTTGGCGTAAAGTTTTTCTCTCGGACAATTCGTTCAGTCAAAATGCTCTCCACTTCTTTGTCATATACCTTTGTCATACCAAGTGGAGCGTGCTTGGATTCTCCCAGATTTGGATCTTTCGTGTCTCCATGGAACAACTTCAAGCAACTTACGTGGAAGACCGAATGGACATTAAGCCAAGAGGGCAACTTTATATCTATGACACATTACCGATCCTCTTGATGATAGAAAATGGTCCCTCATATCTTCGAACAAAGCCCTTGTGTAGTGAGCGGGTAGACTTGTGTTGCATCGGTAGGATCTTAACTAACACCAAGTCTCATATATTCAACTCCACATATCTTAACTTGCTATCCACCCACTTCTTCATCCTCTTTGTTGCTTTGTCAAGGTGCACCTGCGCTAAATTTGCCTGCTCATGCCATGACTTTGCAACCCTGTATGCCGCATGGATCCTCCTGGTAAGCTTATAATGAGCGTGTGCGGTGGTAGCGGCTACTGTCCTATCACCATCTCGAAAGGGCTCTTAAAAGTAGGTTTGCTCTGCTGTAAATTATAGGAAAATTAGGCCACGTCCAGTAACTTCGCCGAATCATGTTGGTTGGCACTCACAAAATGCTGCAAACACAACTTTAGCAACGCACTCACTCTCTCTATTTGCCCATCGGTTTAAGGATGAAAACTTGATTAGTGTTAAAATTGTATGTTTATCTAGGGATTAAATGTTATTTTGTGCTTATGTTATAATTTATATTTGTAATTATGTAATATGTTATGAATTTCTAATTATGATTTTAAATATTTGATATTATGTATTTTTGTGTGTTTATTAGGTAAAAATATACTTTGACGCAATTCGAGGCTTCAAACAGATAAACGGACACCAATTGTGGATTTCGAAGGTCCGAAAACCTTAGGAGAGACATAAAGAGTCATATGTACTGTTCATGTATACGATACTATTCACATATACAGTACTGTTATGTGTACGACACGCTGACGTGGCATTGACCGAAGACGTGGCAACATATGATTGGATAAAAAAGAATGAGCTTACGATAGATATGAGTGCACTGGATAGCTGTCAATTTTGACCAAATCTCAACGTTCATAATTCAATGGCTACGATCATGCCACGTGGCAATGGTTGGTGAGTTGGGTTGGAGGATTTGAACCTTTGTATTTGGGTTGACCCGATCTGCCCATTAACCAACCAAATCTCAACCGTTCTTTGACCAAATCGAGCGCTTCAAATAAGGCCATGTGTCATGTTGACTTTGAAGTTTGGCCAGCCTTCAGATCTTGATCTAGTGGTTGTGTGGAGTGCATACATAAAGCTTATGATGGACCTCAAAGCACTGGATTATGAATGAATTTTTCTATAAATATAGCCTCATTTTCATATATGGGGAGAGCCCTTCTTCTCCAAATTTCTCCTAAATTCTCTATAATTTATATTAATAAAATTTTAGTTGTGTTTTTAATATTTTTCGTAATTATTTTCATAAATAAATTTACTTTTATTTCAAGTTAAGTTGTTTTTATTTCTTTTAAGTATGTATAATCTAGTTTTAATAATTACTTTAATTTCAATTATGTCTAGCTAAATAATTATAGTTAGGGTAAGGTGAAACTCTTAGAAAATAAATATGATTTAATCAAATTTTATTTTTAATTATATTAATTAAATTATTTTCTATTTAATTCTACCCATATTTTATATTTTGGAATTTTGATTTATTGTAGACAAACAACGGAGTTTGGCACAATAAATTCTTAATATCTTAGTATAAATTATGGTAAAATTGTATTTTGACTTATTATAGACAAATTAAATTTTGGCACATTAAGTACTTAATCTATGATAAAATTAATTGGAAAATAATGATAATTTATATAATTAATCTTTTGAACAAATAAAAATATAATAAAAAATTTGATAGATTGTATTTACTACTAAGAGTGGATCCATAGCCCTAACTAATTTATTCAATAGTTTCACTTAAATCAAATAACATATATTTTAATTTTCTTTTCTTTTCTCAGAAAAATTAAAATAAATACTTTTAAATCTTTTCCCTGTGGATCTACCCTGGACTCACTGGGTTATATTATAACATGACACTCTTAGCTTATAACATGACAGCAAATTCAACCTTCTGACTCAAAGCGTCCACTACCAAGTTGACCGTCTCCGGCTTATACTCTAGGACATAGTATAATTCGGCCAAGAAATCTTGCCATCTAGCTTGTTTTGGACTTAGCTTATTTTGGCTCTAAAAATAGCTTGTCGCCATATTGTCCGTCTTAACGACGATCTTTGACCCAAGCAAGTAGTGTCCCCAAGTGCGTAAACAGTGCACAACTGCAGTCATCTCCTTCTCTTACACAATATAACACTACTTCGTATCATTTAGCTTTTGGCTCTCAAAGGCTATTAGATGCTCTCCCTGCATCAGCACATCTCCAATAGGAAAATCGAATGCATCAGTATGCACCTTGAACGACAATGCATGGTTTGGCAACACCAAGACCGGCTCTTTCATCATGGCCTTCTTGAAGGCCTCAAAAGCTGGCTGACTCCTTTCTGTCCATTCCTACTTCGTGGCCTTTTTTAGCAAATCTGTTAGTGTTATGGCAATGGCGGAATACCCCTTAATGAACGTTCGATAGTAGTTCGCAAGGCCTCAGCAATAATAGTTCTTTCCTTCCATCTTGAGTGTGCGAATGAATATTCTCTATAACTTTCAAATCTAGTAACATTGTAAGTGTATAAGGCTGACTTAGGGGCATGAAAGTGAGATTTATCGCCTAAGGCCACACGATTCAGCAAGGAGAAGTCCGTGGACATGCTAAATGCCATGAAAAATCAAGTTGTCCGTGTGGAGATTACCGTTGTCGAGATAAGGGGACACATCGAAATCTTTGAGCAGAAGGGGAAGAAGGTAGACAACATCGAAGGACGGATGGGTGCCTGAGCCAAGCTGTAGTGGCACAGCATCAAATTCTCGAGGAGTTCCAAGTTGTCATGATGAACTCTATCGAGGCATTGAGAGCTCAAATGGAGGAGCTTCACGACGGACTTGAGGAGACTAAGAGCGATTGGGCATTATGCGAGAATGCAATGGGTAGCAGAGTGTTCACCACCAACGCCGCACCTCCAATGGGGTCGAAGTGCCCAGACCAAGGAGGTATGGGGGCAAACGGGATGCCCAAAAGATCTAGAACTTTCTGTGTTCCATGAAGAGATACTTCGAAGCAACCAGTATTTAAGGTGAGTAAGAGAATGTGAACATTGCGACTCGGTAGCTCGAGGATCATGCGAAAATTATGCGTGGGACGTGTATCATCAACACTTAGGACTTTCTCAAGCATGAACTGAAGAAGCAATTATATCCGGGGAATGTGGCGTACAAGGCGCGCAAGAAGATGGGGGAGCTAAAGTATATGGGGTCCATTTTGAAGTACATCGATGAATTCACCAGGTTAATGCTCCAAATCGAAAACATGAACTTGGATGATTTGTTGTTCAACTTTATGAAGGGACTCCAACAGTGGGTGCAACGGCAGATCTAGTGATGCCAAGTGAATGACATCTCCACTGCCTTTACCAAGGCTGATTCGCTTGTGGAGTTCCGGAAAGGGGAGCCATCCAAGTTGAAGAGGGATAAAAAGCAGTAGCATGGCAAAGGTGGGGGAGCAAAAGGAGATAAGCCGTAGCATGATGGCAAGGACAAATTGCCACAAAAGAAAGAAGGATCGAAGGACGGCAAAAAAGAGGCTGAACGTAAGCACAATTGCTTCCTTTACGACGGGAACCATTGGGTAAGGGACTGCCCAAAGACGAAGGCTTTCAACGCTATGTTCAGCGAGTCTGGAGAGAAGCAACCAGACGTGCCACCAGCTGAAGCTGCCAACATGGGTTGTCTTTAACTCTTTAATGCGTTGAATGCCAAGAAAATTCCAGTAAAGGTGCAAGACAAGTCGCTCATGCACGTCGAAGCCATGATCAACAAAAAGAAAGCCCAAGCCTTGATCGACACGGGTGCTTCTCACAACTTCATCAAGGTGGATGAGGCTAAGCGACTCGGGCTCAAGGTTGAGAAAATTGATGGATGGCTCAAGACAATGAATTCGAAGGCCAAACTACTCAACAAGGTAGCATGGGATGTGGAGCTACATCTAAACACTTGGCGCGGTGAGGTGAACTTCTCCACCGCACATTTAGATGACTGTACTCTTGTTTTGGGTATGGAATTTTTTGTGCCACTTTTTGCGATACAACTCAATGTGCATCATGGAGGGAGTTCCATGCATGGTTCCGACCTAAGCAAAGCGGCACCACCAAGCCAACTCTTTACTATTCACTGAACGTGGTAGTGCGTTATTTGCTAGTTTTGAGAGCATGAATGGTGGCAAGAAATGAAAACTTTAAAGGGAAATACATACTAATGAGAAAACAACCATGTTTTTCATTTTTTGGATTAAATTTTGATGTTCTAAGGGATAAAAATAATAGGGGACAAGTGGTAAAATCTAAAAACTTTAAAAAGGAAAGTGGCAAAATCTATTTTACCATTACATTACATGAAATTAATGAATGAAAATTTATATCAAAATATTAAGTTAAAATGCCCCCTTATGTATTTATTTATTTATTCTTTTTGTGTATTTCCACATTGACTATAATTTATGGTTTAATTTAAGTAAAATTAAGAAGGGAAAAACCTACCAAGATTTTAAGATTTGCTCAAAGTATAAATAAATCTTTTTAGTTTTAAAAGGGTCATTCTATGATGTCGTGATTTTAATCACGACATCAATAGCATAATTAAACGTAAATTATGTAAATGAAACATGTGACATGTAAATTTAACATAAAACTTATAAATCAACTTTAAGAGTAAAACGAAACATAAGTTATATAAATGGAACATAAGACTTATAAATAGAAGTTAAAACAAGTAAATTAACATAGGAGTGGTAAATTAGTGTATTATTGGTAAACGAAACAAAAACTTATAGATATTACATAAAACTTGTATCAATATTAAGTCCTAAAATAATACATAAATTGTGTAAATGGAACATAAGACTTGTAAATAGAAGGTAAAACAAGTAAATCAATATAAGAGTGGTAAATTAATGTATTATTGGTAAATAAAACAAAAACTTATAGATATAACATAAAACTCATAAATCAACATTCAATGTAAAATAAAACATAAATGATGTAAATGGAATATAAGGCTTATGAATGGAAGGTAAAATAAGTAAATTAATATAGGAATAGTAAATTGATATATCATTGGTAAATAAAACAAAAACGTATCAATATAACATAAAACTTGTAAATCAACATTCAGAGTAAAATAAAACATAAATTAAGTAAATAAAACACAAGACTTGTAAATAGAAGGTAAAACAAGTAAATTAACATAGGAGTGGTAAAACGATGTATTATTTTAATTAAAAAAATAAAAACTTACAAATATAACATAAAATTTGTAAATCAACATTAAGTATAAAATAAAACATAAATTATGTAAATGAAATAGAAAACTTGTAAATGGAATGTAAAACAAGTAAATTAATAGAAGAGTTATTGAAAAAAATAAAAACTTACAAATGTAAAAAAAAACTCATTATAATTATAACTACCTTATATATTTACTGATTTTATTTCTAAATTAAATAATGATAATTTTGGGTTTATGCAATACATGTGATGATATATGTGAAATTTTGTTAAGGATAAAACTAATTCTCAAAATTGAATTTTAAAAAACTATTCTTTTCATATTTTCAAAACTGTTTGTAAGATAAGTGATTTTGCATCCTTTTAAATCGTCTCGACAGCAACCCCAAATAATCTTTTAGTATAAGTAAGAAGCAAAGTTTGTAACTACATAAAGTATGTATAAAATTAAAAATTAGATCCAATTTTTTGTATATTTCATATGTTTACTAGTATAAGAGTATATTTTTATTTTGTTTTGGTTTGATCCACATCAAGAAAAATAATTTTACTTAATTAACATGTGTAGTAAACAAAACTATGATAGAAAATGAAAAAAAAAGTTTATAAATGTCCCAACATGAATACAGAAATTATGGTTAAATCAATTCAATCAAACTTATTCCAATTGTTTTCAGTACAAATTTTTTGTTTTAATTTATAAATAAGTTTTTTCTTTGCTTAATTAAATTAAATGAATAAACTATTTTTTAATTAAAATTTAATGTCGATTTACAAGTTTTATGTTATTTTAACACGTGTTTGTTTTGTTTACAATTTTAAAACACTACTTTTTCACCTTTATATCAATTTATTTATTTTACTTTCTATTTATTAGTCTTATGTGTAATTTACAAAAAATTATATTTATTACGGCATTATAAAATTTTCCGTTTTTACAAATGATTATATAAACTCAATTTTTGATTAGATTCAGAAATGATCAAATAGATCCCACGAATTTACGTGTATATTAATTTAGAAAACTTTGAGATTCTAGGTTGCTTGTCCCCGTAAAAAGAAATTAATGAAAATCCTTTTCGAAATTATGAAAGATGGAGAATGAATATCTAGCTTAGATTGCATTGAAGAAATGGACAATAAAGACCATTTTGTTTGGCGTGTGCATTTGGATTTTCGACTGAAATTAATCAATCCACACGCTCACACAAACTATCTCCGGTATGAGCATCACAGTGAACACATGCCCACTTTCCTCTACGTAATAAAGCTTGTTATGAGTTGCATGCCCTCAAACCAAGGCACATACACAGCGGTTTCTCTTTCCCACCTGTCAAAAATTTCAAAAACCACTCTTCTCCGATACATATATATAATGAAAATAAATCACTCAAGCTATATAGCTGAAATAGAGAGAGAAAGAGAGAAAGATTGATTGTCGTTTTAAGCAAATATTTTTGAAAGATTTTATAAAGAGTCCGATACAATTTTACATACGCCCAAACGCCATAGATTTCTGTTGCACTGAATCAGAACTTTTGCAACACCTGTTCTTTCTTCACCCTCCATTCGTCACTCTCTTTTTGGCCATTCCCCAACCCACTCACCTTCTCTTTACTCAACATTTGACCCTAACCATAGCTCCCTTCCAAAATAACCCTAACCCTAGTTAAAACTTTTCTCCTCACTCACACTCACCATACCATAACAACAAAAGATGTAAAAGCGACCATGAATCCAAGCGTCACATTTGTCACCCATTACACTAACTGTGATCATCAAACCCTAACCCCTCAAAACCTATTACCCATTACAATTTAATTTTTGTTTTTTTCTAACACATTATCATTTATCACTAAATATATAATGGGAACAAAAGATCAAAGAGAAAGCATGAATGCAGGAAGCACAAATGTCACCAGAACCAGGCACTGCATTCAGCAAAGTCTTGCCAAAAATAGAAAAAGAAAAAGCAAAAGAAACCTAATAACTTTCTCTTTAAACCAAAAATTAACCCAACCCCCCCATTTCGTGATTGCCGAGCGTCCTTCACCGGTAGTTTCGATCAGAGACACAGCAGTCTCTCACTGAAATCTAAAGCAAATACTACTGCCTGCTGGTCTCTTCCCCTTTTTTTCCTTTTTTGTTCTCTTTTGTTTATTTAAATTTGACCAATATCATCGGTTTGACTTTCTTTTTTGGACCAAAAAAACCCTAATGATGATGGACCAAGGCGTGGTTGTTCATGAGAAAAACGAGGCCTGTGCTTTCATGGCAGGTGTTGAGGGTGTCACTGTGAAGGGGGACAAGAATACCCGTTTTGGATCGGATCCCATTCGGGCCTCCGGGTCAACCCTTGACCTTGTTGCTGCTGTCACCAGCGCTCTTGGTGCTAATATCAACAGGAAGAAAAGGATGGCCAGACAGAGGCGTTCTACTTCCTTCAATCTTCTCGCCTTTTCTTCTTCATCCTCTTCCTCTACATTGCACGTGTCTCCTCCCCGTAGCCTCCCCGCACGTGTGAGATTCTTTTTCAACTCCTCCATTTTTAATAAATTTCCCCTTCCATATAACTTCTCTTGCTAATTTCTTAAATTGAGAGTTTGGCTCCTGTTGTCTTAAGAAATTTAATTATTATTATTATTATTACTATTATTATTATTTTAGCAGCTCCTTGCTTGTGTCGACTCATCATAATTATTGTTGCCGATATATATATGTATTTTTTATCAGGAAAAAAAAAAAAACAATTGAAATTAGAGATCAAGTAGATTTAATACTCGTAGTAAACTATTTTTGTTAATATTAATTGTTCTTAATTACATTTGCTTTTTGGTAAACTGATTAAGTTTGAATTTAGACAGAATTATCAAATTAATCACCCAATTTTGATCTGGGATGGGAATTAATTTCTAGACTGAATTTGCTGAATTGGTTGAAAGGGAGGATCATAATCAAAATAGAATAAATAAAACTTTTCAATAGTCAATTTTCTTTCTTTGAAGTTTCATTATTATATAGCGCGGTTGTCTAATTTATTTCATTGATGGTTACAAAACACGATGCACTACCGAGATCTCTACCATAGTTTAGATTCTTGTAGTGAATTGTTTGCTTTTAGTCTTGATTAGTATATAGCACCTTGTACATATGAGTCATGACAAATTGTTTTCTTATTTGGAAAAGATCTACAAATTAAAATTTTCGGTAATTAAAAACATTACCATTGGAATTCTTTTTCTTCCCAACAACTGTATAGAGATTAGGGATTGACTCAATTGAAATGAAAAAGGAAAATTCCTGTTGCACATTTTACTTGGATTTAATTTTTAGTATTGAGCTGATCTTTAATTAATTACATTGTAATTTTTCGGAATTCAATTGAGAACTCCTATTATGGCAATTTTGCCACGTTTGAAATACTCTGTTAATTTGGTACTCATTTTTGCTTTTTTTTCCCCCTTTAATCGCTTTGTTTTGAGGTCATCGTATTTAATCACTTTGTCTTGAGTTCATCATATGACTGTTGGAGACATGGTGCTTGTTAAGCCTGACAATGATGCCAGCCTTAATTACATAATAATTAGAGCAATGCTTTTGTTTAACGTTTCATTTGCCGACTGCTTTAGGAAATTGATCCAAGGAGGTTGAGATTCCTTTTCCAAAAGGAACTGAAGAACAGTGATGTTAGCTCCCTTAGGAGAATGATACTACCAAAGGTTTTTAATCTCTCTGTACTTCTCTAATTTCAGAGTTATATTTTTCTTTCACTAACCTGATGCTCAGAGCATTGCTCAAGTTGATCACTTTGCCGACAAACTTGATCTTTATACACAAAAACCATGTTAATTTTATGCAACCCGTCAAGCAAATGCTTCATCATCTATATAATATTGTATGTCATTTCAGAAAGCCGCTGAGGCACACCTCCCAATGCTCGAGTCCAAGGAAGGGATTTTTATCAGCATGGAAGACTTGGATGGTCTGCATGTGTGGAGCTTCAAGTACAGGTTTGTAATTAAGCAGAAAGATATTTTTGAAGAAAACAACATCCTAATTTGTATGTTTTATTATCTCTGTCTCCAAAATAACCGTACCACTTACTGCATATATAGTCTCAATCTCAAACTTGAGTACTTTGGCAGTTCCCCTTCTCTCCCACAACCCACCCCCCCCCCCCCGCAACAACACAAAATAGATATAATAAAATGGCTATTTGACTAATATTCCTTATCTCATGAGCAGGTTTTGGCCTAACAACAACAGCCGAATGTATGTACTTGAAAATACTGGTAGGTTAATTTACTCCATCATTTATACGTTGATCATTATTTATACTTCAATTAAATGACAAATTTTCCTTGATGCTGCTGCATTCTTCTTGTGGAATTCTCTCAGGGGACTTTGTTAATGCACATGGGTTACAACTGGGAGACTTCATCATTGTGTACCAAGATGATCAAAATCAGAATTACGTATGCTAATTTAATACCATTTTTTATCGTTGAGACTTGAGATAGTGAAATTAATTATAAGCCTCACCTGATTACTCTCACATCAATTCTTTCCTTGATAATCTTTTCAGGTCATTCAGGCTAAAAAGGCTTCGGATCAAGATGTATATACTAATTTAACAAGTGATTCTGTCAATGACATCCTCCTTAACGACTATGAAGTTAATAGGTCCGGTTCCTTCTACGTGAATTATCCGATGGCAGGCGAAGATACCGGCATGTCGTTTATTTATGACACCACAACCTTCTCAAATGACTCACCACTGGATTTTTTGGGTGGTTCACTGACCAGCTATTCAAGGATTGGACAGGAAAGCTTTGGATCTGTAGAGAACATATCTCTTGATGACTTCTACTAAAATATATAATGGTGATGTCTTTATGTTTAACAATATGGGCACTATCCCAGAAACCTACGCAGCAATGGGAGCAACTGTACTGTTTTGGCCCTGAAGCACACTACCTTTTTGGTTGTATGTCAAAAGTATAAATGTAATAAAGGGTATCAAGTGGGAAACTTGCAGCATATCTATAGATCCTTTGTTGTTTCTCTTGAACATGTACGTTGCTAATCTTGTTATTGTATTTGTAGCTATCAACTTAACATAGCCATTGGTATAAATGCAATGCAGGCTTAATTAATTAATGCCTTACTTGAATTTTAACCAAGTGTTATCGCAGTGCCTTCAGTATTTTTCTTCTTTTTTTTTTCCTCCTTTCACTCTACAAGATATTTGAAGCACTTTGCCATTATAACTTTTGAGTGATTGAGTCCTATCCTTGGAAAAATCATGAAAGTTGTAACATGTTCACATGGACGACATAACGTGGAAAAAATTGAACAAGTATTAGTTATTTCAAAATTGTTAATATAAATATTTAGTTTGTTAAAACACAACGAGCCCGTCTAGCTCAGTCGGTAGAGCGCAAGGCTCTTAACCTTGTGGTCGTGGGTTCGAGCCCCACGGTGGGCGAATTTAATAGTGTTCTCATATCAGATTTATTTTTGTTTCTTTTTTGATACTTTTCAATAGAATAATAATATTACTTACCGATAATTTTTTTTAATCCTGTTAATGACTTAATATTATATAATTAAATAAAGATGAATATCTCTTTCACTCACGAGTATCCCTATTTGTTCTATAGTTTGTGCTTAATAGATTTTATATAAGGTTGATTATGGAATTTTTTCTTTTTTTTAAACTTTTGCCTATTACAGGGGAGCAATATCTTACTCGATTATATGATTGGATGTATAAACAAAAAATTACGTCAATATTATGTTTTTTCAAAGGATATTGTAGATAAAAATAACATTAAAAAGGAAATAACCCAAAATATTTTTACATCGAAGTGAGAACTTTATTATTACTTACATGGAGAGAACTCATTGGTGAGTTACTACGACCGGGGCGTGCCGAATAAGATCCAAACTAAGAAAAATAAAAACAAATAAATAAAAAATTTTAAGCATTACAGCTTCAAAATTGATAAAAACTCTGATGATCCATCAGCATAGGCATATAGGCTGTAGCTAGCTATTAGCAAAACAACCAACTTCATTATTAACGAACACTCAGGGCGAAAGTGAAAGTGAAAGTGATCGTGAAATGGCATCAAGGTACTGGGTGGTGTCTCTTCCAGTACAAAATTCAGCCGCTTCTCTTTGGAATCGATTCCAGGAACAAATCTCTAAACATTCATTTGACACTCCTCTGTACAGGGTCCGTTTAGATCTATCTCATCTTTATTATTTTTTTTATTTCATTCGTTGTTTTTTTTTTTATTTTGAATTTCGATTTTGTATTTTGCAGTTTAATATCCCCAATCTCCGTGTTGGAACCCTTGATTCACTCCTTGCACTTAGCGATGATCTCTTGAAGGTGCTTTATTTTTTATGTTTGAATTTTTTTCCTCGATTCTAATTGAATTTTGTATAAATTTATCGATTAATGAGTTTTAGATGTGATTCTAATGTCAATTCGAGGATTCTATTAATTTTAGGTGAAAATTCTACGCCATTGTCTATCTATATATTCAAATCTTACCAATATATAGATCTGTAGATTTTGTTGATGGTCACTGAATGCAAAGTTTCACCTGTAGTTGACATTTTGATATTTTGAAAATTCCTTTAATTTGTGGAATGTGTGAAAATCTTTTGATTTTGAGATTTCTACTTAAAAAGCAACCTCTGAATGCTTGCTGATAATTAGATCTATTGGTTGTGATGTTAACCACTTTAAGGTAAATTGTGGTATATGTCATTTTGTTGAGATTTTATTGATTCCTTCTATTTTCTGAGAAGTGAAATAATCTATTGGATCTTCCTTTTGCATTTTGAAAGCGAGCTTTTTTAAGATTATGACATATATTTGGTTTTGATTTTGAGCATTTTGTTATTTGATGTAATGTGCAGTCAAATAGCTTTGTTGAATCAGTATCTCACAAGATCAGGCGACAGATTGAGGAACTGGAGAGGGTATCGGGCATGGAGAGTAGTTCTTTGAGTGTTGATGGAGTACCAGTTGATACTTATCTCACTAGGTAAATCTTCGCCGGTAAAATTAGCATGAATTTCAGGTCTGGTTTTGATATGTGATGCTTGATGTTTATATTCTGAATTTGGTAAACTTCAAATATTTGCGAGTCGGTTTCTTCGATATGTCTTTAAGTGTTGATTTTTGTTTTAGAAATGGGCTTTTATTTAATGAGTGATTAATGTTTGTTATCAATTGGATTTTGGTTTGTGTTGAAAGGTTTGTTTGGGATGAAGCAAAGTACCCAACCATGTCACCTCTCAAGGAAATTGTGGATGGCATTCATACTCTTGTGGCAAAGATTGAAGATGATCTTAAGGTATTGTTTCTCCACATGGATACACGTGTAGGCTAGTTATTCAATTTTAAGGCAGGCAATTAAACATGTTGGTAATCGGCCATTTGTTCTACATGTATATTGGAGCACAGTGTGTAAGGCTAGCAATGTAAAACAGAGTGTTTTAATTTTGGATAGGAGTTGCTCTCTAAAAAGGATCCATTCTGCATGTGCTATCTTTTAAGTTGATGTGTCATTGCTACTTTTGCGATCTCCTTCATAGTATGATGCTGCTCTTCCTTAACTGGACTACTTTTGCTGCTACCTTATCGTAGGTGTTGATGCAGGAGTGTGAGGTGAATTAAATTTAAAATGCAATAGTAGAATGGAAATAATAATAGGCTTGATTTTCTGTTCTGTGAACCATTAATTGACTAATCCAAAGGTCATTATTGGCCCAGCCATATTAAAACCAAGAATCTTTGGCTTGGTGGAAACATAAATTAGTAGTATTTATCAAATGATAAAGCCAGGGAATATCATGGTGGCCTTATAATATGTCCAAGACTGGCATTGGCTGATAGATGAAAGAGCAGTTTTTTGAATTGGGTATGGAAGAATCTAGTGCAGGGGCTATCTGCTACAGTGGCTACTAAGTTAAAATTCCCATTTTATATATTAGCAATGGGTGGTTTTACTTTCAACCAATCAATGATTTGCTTGGATACATTGTCACTACATTGTTACAATTGCTGTAATAATAATGTCTTCCCTTTGAGTTATTCGATCCATCATGAATGAGACTACCTCTCAGCCTTTGGTCTCAACATGTGCATTTTCTATAGGGTACCTTTGTTTTGCGCAGCATCCAGAAACTAGAGGTTTATTTGCTTAAGTTCTCTAGGAATTCTGTCTCTTGTGGTTATAAGTTTCTTATTATTTAGCTTTGGAGTTTTGTATACAAGTATATTGACTTGGATTTTTGGGTTTCGTGAAACTGTCTTTGTATTATGCAAGGTTCGTGTTGCTGAGTATAATAATGTCCGCAGTCAGCTTAATGCTATTAATCGAAAGCAAAGTGGAAGGTACAACCATTTTTTGTCCTACTTGTGAAGAAAATTATATTTTCCTGACTTAAATAATTACTTCTCTTCCCATTTCAGCTTAGCTGTTCGTGATCTTTCCAATCTGGTAAAACCAGAGGATATCATTACCTCAGAACATCTGGTAACCCTGCTTGCCGTTGTCCCCAAGTACTCCCAGAAGGATTGGTTGGCCAGCTATGAGACGTTGACTAGCTATGTGGTAAGAACTATTTTGTGGCTGTATATTCATACTCCAACTAATTAGCCCTAGAATGTCGTATAAATTTTTGGGGATATAGAATGCCACTTTTAATAGGTCCTTCTTGGTACTGAAGTCATGTGGAATAACTGAATGTAAATTATTTTTGTTTATTTTGGTTTTGTCTCAATAACTGAGCTGATTTTTTTTCTTCTTCAGGTCCCCAGGTCCTCCAAGCTATTGTATGAGGATAATGAATATGCTCTTTACACCGTCACACTATTTGGTCGCGTTGCAGACAATTTCAGAATAGCTGCACGTGAGAAAGGCTTCCAAGTGGGTGCAACATTTGTGATGCAAGTGGATTTATGATGTAGAATGTTGCAATAATTTCTGCCTTGCATCTTTTAAAATTTACTTTATGGCATCCTCAGTTCAAGTGTGTGCTGATTACAAATTGCATTGATCTTGCAGTATTCTGTTAAGCTTTTGTTCATTATTTGACTTGCTGGGTGATCCCCAATTTGAGGTTCATATTCTTTGATTTTTATGTTATTCAGGTTCGTGATTTTGAATATAGCTCTGAAGCACAAGAAAGTCGTAAGCAGGAGTTGGAAAAATTAGTTCACGACCAAGAAAACTTGAGAAGCTCTCTTTTGCAATGGTGCTATACCAGTTACGGAGAGGTATGTTCTTCTAATTTCCCCATGAAATTACAACATAAATTTATCATGAGGATTGTCTTGTAATGCAATGAGTAGTGTATTCGAGGGGCCTAATAAAATTGTTGGGAAATCAGGCAACTAGTCTCATGTATTCTTTTGTAAGGGAGAAAAAAAAAGGGGGGGGTCTGAATTACCATATACAGTATTTTTCATTATAATCACCATCATCATGTATTGTGCCATTGTTTTATCTTGTTCATATGGTGGATTTTACACTTAATGGGGTTTCCGCCTGTAGGTTTTTAGTTCCTGGATGCACTTTTGTGCTGTACGTGTCTTTGCAGAGAGCATTTTGAGATATGGTTTGCCGCCATCTTTCTTGGTAATTGACTCTTGCAGCCGTTAGTTACTTTTGTTACCACTCTTCGGATCGTGAGTAAGCAGTGCTTTTGGTAATTTCAGGCATGTGTTTTAGCTCCCTCCGTGAAGAGTGAAAAGAAAGTGCGTTCAATTCTTGAAGAACTGTGCGGCAATGCAAACAGGTACCGAACTTTGCTGAATTTCAATTATCACATATTTACCTTCTCTACTACTTGGTCCCCTGTCCATCTAGTTTTGATTCAAATAAATCCAATTTTATTATTCAGGCTTGATTTAGGAGGTTGCAATTATATTATGGGAAGTATTTTTGAGTAATCTAAACTTAAAATTTAGAATCAGATTGGAACCATTTCATTAAATTCTCCAATGTATTCACCAATGATGATGTGATAAAATATGTTAGGCTGCATTTGACACTTGGAAACTAACTATACAATTGGAATTCAAGGTTGTACTCTTCATGAAAATTAGAGACTGGCATTCTGGTACTCAATTCAGGTCTAAAGCTCTAATTCAATGCTTGCAAAGACAGCATCAATGAATATTCTCCTACGATGTTTGCCTGAATTTCCAGAATGGAATATCAGTATGTTAGGTTGCATTTGACACTTGGAAACTAACCATACGATTGGAATTCAAGGTTGACTCTTCATGAAAATTACAGACTGGCATTCCAGAACTCAATTTCAGGTCTAAAGCTCTAATTCCATGCTTGCAAACACAGGATCAATGAATATTCTCCTCCAATGTTTGCCTAAATTTCCAGAATGGAATATCAGTCATGTTAATAGAATAATAGTTGGGACTTTTTGTTTAGCATCTAAAATAAAGTATCTTTTTAGCATTAGAAGCAGAAAATAAAAGCAATATTTGTTTAAACATTCAAAAATAAGCACAAAAGCAAAAATAACATTAATAGAAAAATGGTAAAAGTTGTGAAAAATCACTTGAGAAGTCAATGCACAGCTGTCTTGAAAATTCCTCACGAGCATGCTCTTTTATTTGGTTTTTTTTTTTTTTTCGTTTTTCATCCTAATTTAAACTTGCAGACTGACTTCTCACGTGATGATGCAGAAAAATTTGTCTGCAAATAGTATCTTCTCTTTGTTCACTTGTATATTGACTGTTTTGTTATCCAATATTACCTGATTTTGCTTCTTCAATGATTGATGCAGCACGTACTGGAAATCCGAAGATGATGGCGGAACGATGGCTGGTTTGGGAGGTGATGCTGATTCTCATCCTTACGTGTCGTTCACAATCAATCTTGTTTGATTGATGCTGAGTCCCCCGGTTCCATGTCCGGTAGAATTCAGTCTCAAGTATTCCTCTCAACTAAAATAATAATGGGCTGGAGTTGAAGATATGTATATTAGAATCAATAACTCAATTCTTTTGTTGTTTACTTATGATCTCAGCTTGGATAGTTCCGGTCACAGTCTCATGGAGGAAGTTTGTGGAGAAGAGCTTGCCTTCTGAAATTTGTATTTTAAGTTATAATTTATGAGGTTTTTATTTTCTGTATCTATTATGTTTCAACTTTCATGCTCTTGTTGATCCTTAAATTTATTGTCCTACAATGATCTGCAAGTTTTGATGCAGTTTTGTGATGTTTGCTATTAATGTATTGAACATTCCGCAATATAACAGCTGCGCAGAAGTGGTTTTCGTTTTGAGATGTTAGACAGTTATTTCTTATATATATATAATTAATTAATTAATTAAATATACCAATAACATGATAAATTCTCTATTGAAAATATTATCAAGGAACTCGAATTTATGTAGTATATTTTAAAAAGTTATTGGCATCGGTGAGTGTTTCTCTCTTATCGTAATTTCCTTTTAAATATGTTGTTGTATCTTTGCTGGTAATTACGGAAATTTTCATTTTCATCACCAAATGGTCAGTATAAACTTGGTTGAAGCTACAGCAGAAATTTTTTCTTTTTTTTTTTTGCAGTTTTTATCATAAATCGCATAAATTGATAGTTGAGGCGATAAATGAACAATCAGCAATTGCAAATTTATAATTAAGGTCAGTTTGGTAATATTGTAACTTTTAAAATAATTATTGTTAGATGTACTGTAGAAATAATCAGTTGTGAAGAGAATCAATTAAGTGTTTGATAAATTTTATTTTCAGAAGTATTGTGAGTTTTGAAAATAATTGTGGATATTTGATAAATCTTATTGTTAAACTGTTATAAAAAAAAAAAATAACTAAAATAAATAATATAAGATAAAACTTACTTACACATACAAAAATATATACATATAATACTTTTAATTGTGTATTATAATAATTTAATTAAAAATAAAATTTTTACTATATTAATTTTATTACTTTTATTTTTTTATAATAAAAAATTATTAAAATATTAATTTTATTTTTAATTTAAATAAAGATATTTTAGATTTAAGTAGTAATTATAAAAATATTTATAAAATTATATTAAAAATAAAATTAATTCTTAAAATTAAAATATAAAAACAGCTCATTCCTTGTAAAATCACTGTAAGAGTCACTGATTTTAAAAAAATTAATTTAAAATTTTTTTTTACCAAACACTAAAATTAACTTTTAAATTCTCAAAATCACTTTTAAACCTTTCAAAAACAAAAACAATCCCAAACAAACCAACCCTTAGTCTGCCCATTCCCAATGCTCGGTTATTTCATTTCACTTCATTTTAAGGGCAACTCGAAAATACCCAAAATTGTAATGAAAAGTCACCTCTCGTACACATTGACCATATTTTTAGAGGGCATCAAACAGTTTATCATGCGGAAGCAAATTTCGATGACAATTATCTTTCAACAAAATTTTTCCAAAAATGTCCAAAAGAAAAGTTTCAATGGTACTCACAACAAACAAAACAACAGTAATGATGATCTAATAAACATAAAACTCTACACATTTGCATAGAAACACAATCACCTTCAAATAACAGCTGTATCACAAGAAAAATTAAGTACTCTCCCCTCGCGCATTATTTTGTCACCTATTCATGGGGAGGATTGTGACCTGGATATTAGAGTGAAATTTCATATATAATCTAACTACAAAAAGGTTTTCAGATATTTGGATGAAAACAAAACCATCCTCAGCAAAAGCAAATCTTAAGCTCGAAAAAATAGTTCTGAAATATAAAGAATACTCTTGACTTGAGTCATTCAAGCGCCTTCAATAATCCTATGTTTATTAATCCCTATCAAGAAGTTCTCCTGGAATCCACAAACCCAAAAGAAAAAAATTCTATTTGGTTGATCTACACCTTTGCAAGCTCAGCAGCAGCAGCAGCAGGCGCAGCAGGTGCAACACCACCAGTGGTTGGCCTGAGTATTCATATCAAATCATATAAGCAGTTTATCTAGATAGCACAGGGATTCAAAATTAATGCAAAAGTGAAAATTAATGATAAGGGAAAGAACTTACAGTCCCACAAAAACTTTGAATGCATCATAGATTCCCCATTGAGCTCCAGTGAGTGTTCCAATCATGACAATACGGAGAGGAAGCCCACGGGTAAAGAGACCCCACAAACCTAGCTTCTTCACAGCCTAAAAAACCAGTAAATGGGTTATAAACAAAGAATAGTCTTAGTGCAACAGTTTAGCCATATAATATCAAGTCAAGGTATAGCACTCACATCACCAACAGTTGCCCCTTTGGCATTGTTAAGGAAAGAGACAAGATTGTCAGCAGGATGCGACACAATAGCACAGAAAATACCAGCCACATAACCACCAGCAAAACTAATACCAAGCTGCAGAGATTTGCTGCACTGGTCCTTTGGTGTGGGGATGGCATGCTTGTAGATCATCTCAACAATGGTTTCAAAAGAAGCAAACTTCATCATCGTATCTGCATGGAAAGGCATCCTTCTCTGTTAAAAACACTCGGCACTCAGTAGCACCCATGGTGCTGAGTTTAGGAAAGCCCACATATTGAAAAAATAGTTAAATTTGTGCTGATCAAGGTGAATAGTATCATCAAAGTGAATTCTAAACTGAAAGATGCAAAAAAGAATGGAAGAACAGTAGAAGGCTTTTCAACTATGGGAAGCAAATAAGGAAGCAAGAACATCAAAAATCGGGTCAAATCCAAGACAGCAAAAGAAATAACTCAAAGATAAGAAATCCAGAATGAATATGAACCAATGACCTCAAGTTGTGAAAAACAGTTAAATGCAGAAAGAAACACAAGTAGCATAATATGCGTGTCAAAGTAAAGTGATTGTGGTAGTCCTCGTTCTCCGAAAACTCAACAACAAATATCTAAGTCATTGATTCAAGCAATACTTACTCTGCATAAAACTTTATATTATGTTTTCAAAAGCATGAAAGTTAAATCAAGATAAATGCAGTCACTTCATAAAAAATAGTTTAAAAAACAGCAAGAACATGCAACGAAGAAGCAATCAAATTCCATACATCTAGGCATAAGGAAAAGCCATCAAAGAATAACAACAATTTAGCAAAGTAAAACCACCAACTTACATGGAATCTGACGCCCCCAAAGAGGAACAATACCCTTGTACAAACTGCAACAATACAAGAGAATAGGTTAGAGACAACATCTTCTGACACACAATAACTTGTATTGCCAGGAAAACAAATGAAAAGGATTAAATAACATACCCAACAGCGCCCTCAGATTTAACAAACTTGGGAAGTCCATCGGCCAAACCTCTTGCAAAACCAGGCTGAGTCTGAACACGGACCTTCACGGCCTCAAAGGGGCAAAGAGCAACATCAGCGATGAACTCAGCAGAAGCAGAGCCAGCAAGGTAGATTAACGTCTTGTACTTAGCAGCATACTCTGGACCAGCAAGGTCAGAGTAGTACTTCTTGAAGAACTCGTAGAATCCAAACTTGCAAGCACCCTGGGCACTGTAACCAAGCAAGGTAGGTACCCATCCCCTGAAGAAGCCCCTGACTCCCTGTTCCTTGAGCAAAACTCCAAAACCAGATGATATACTTTTGTACTTGGCAGGATCAATCTGAAGTAAACAACAATCTCATTGTTAGTTCATATCCTCCTGCACATTAATATTAATAGGATACATAATTGTCGAGAGACATAATATGAAATAACCAGAAAACCAAGAAATGAACACTGTTACATCAAACAGGAGCATAGGAATATAAGTTATAAAGATAAATATTTCATTAAGAAGCAAAATATCAGTTACGCAAAGGATTTGACAGAACAAAAAAGAAACACTTCTACTATTAACATAATAAAATATTTGAAAAAAAAAAAAAGCAAAAAGTTGTAGATCCAGCCAAACAAAACCAAAATGATCATGATTGCAAAAGAATATTAAAAAAATAAACAAATCGCAAATCCAATCTAAGAAGAAGTTTAGCAAACAAATCTGTATAACACGTAAATATAGCAATTCACACAGATCTAATCTAAAGTCAACTCTTAACACTAAAACGATCAAAAAAAGGTCAAAACGACGTCATAAGAGACAGATCTGTAATTGAAAGGACCTGCATATTGCACTTGACAAGGTCAAGAGGAGTGACGGCCATGTGAGTGAGACCGCAGCTGAGGATCCCGCCGGCGGTACAAGCGGCGTAGAATGCAGGGGAGTACATCTCTATCTTCCCTGGCTCGCTCGGTGCCGCAACAACGAAGCTCCTCCTCGCCGTGGATGGAGTAGCTGGCGACGTGGCGGCTGCTGCTGCTCCATTGAAAGCCGCCGTCGACGGGAAGGATGTTTGGGAGGAGTAGAGGTAGCTTGGTATGAGAGAGTTTTTTCTAGAAGATTCTGTAAGGGCCATTTCGGAATTTTTGAAATTTGATTTTGCGAGTAAAAAGCTTTAATTGAATTTAGAGAAAAAGAGAGAGACACAGAGAATTCTTCTAATTTTCTCTTCTCTTCTTCTTCTCCACTGTCTCACGACCAATTTGTTAAAACCCGGGCAAAGCAATTCCGCCTTTATTGGACTGAATGAAACCCTCGCGTCATTTATAAGGGGATCCGCGACAAATTCATTTGCCCCTGTGTTTTCAGATTAATAACGATTTTGCCACCACCAATCCCTCAAATCAGGACGGTGCTGACTATGTACAATTACGGAATTACCCTCTGAGTTGGTGTGCGTGACTCGCCCTTGATTTTTTTGGTTTGGCCAATTCCCTCAACGTGCTTTAATTGTAAGCATTTCTTACTTTTCTTTCGAAATCAAATTAAACTACAAGCTCTTATGGCCAAAAAAAAGTCAAACTACAAGTTTATTCAAATAGAGACAAAATCACGTAATATTTGATTGACTGTATTTTCTAATGTTACAATTAAGAGTTATAAATTCAATATATTATGTTCGTATAATAAATTAATGGGTCATTCATAATACCTTAGTTAAAATCACGGCACCAATACTTTAATTAAACATAAATTATATAAATAAAAAATAAGACATAAATTTAAAATAAGATTTGTAAATCAACATTAAATGTAAAATAAAACAAAAATTATGTAAATAGAACATAAGGCTTATAAATGAAAAGTAAAATAAATAAATTAACGTAAAAGTGGTAAATTAATATAATATTGGTAGACAAAATAAAAACTTACAGTTGTAATATAAAACTTGTAAATCAATATTAATTGTAAAATAAAACATAAGACTTTTAAATAGAAGATAAGACAAGTAAATTAATTTAAGAGTGGTAAAATGATGTATTATTGGTAAATTTAAAAAAAAATTTACAGATATAACATAAAACTTGTAAATCAACATTAAATATAAAATAAAACATAAATTACGTAAATAAAACGTAAGACCTATAAATAGAATGTAAAATAAGTAAATTAACATAGGAGTGGTAAAATGATGTATTATTGGTAAACAAACATAAACTTACATATGTAACATAAAACTTGTAAATCAACATTAAGTATAAAATAACATATAAATTATGTAAATAAAATGTAAAACAAGTAAATATTATAAGAGTTATTGGAAAAAAATAAAAAAACTTACAAATATAAAATAAAAACTCATTATAATAATGATTACCTTATATATTTAATGTTTTTCTTCCTAAATTAAATAATGATAATTTTGAATTTATATAATACATATAATGATATATGTAAAATTTTATAGAGGATAAAACTTATTTTGAAAATCAAATTTTGAAACCGGATGCTGCGTTCCAGGTAAAGGAGAGAAAATATGTAACATGAAGGGCAATTTTAGTGAACAGTCATTTTGAACAACCTAGACCTAGAGCCATGTGAGCACATTGCCGATGGCATGAATTGGGTCAGAGGGGCGGCCCAGCTAAGCACATTAGTTGATTGGCATATTCCTCGACATATTTTGTGAACACCAAACAAGGTTACGCTCTTTCTCCTTTCCAGCTTGCACCACTTGCTAAATTACTGTTTTGATTATTTCTAACGATAGATAAATTTTAGATTATTCCAATCGTAAATTTAATATTTTTAAAAATTTATTTTATTTTCATTCAAAATATAAGAAAAATGGGTGTGGATTGATTATTATTTTTTTTATCTTATTAAAAAATAAAGGTAAATTAAGATTTTAAAAAATAAGTGAGTGATTTGAAGATAATATGATATTAACTCTTATTGTAATAATTTCGAAACTATTAAACGTAATTGAACCTACAAAATCGGTTGCATTAGAATTTACTTCGACTGCTCGCTAATCTCAATCAACTATTTTCTTCGTTTTTTTCCTTATGGAATCAAAATTATTATCTTCAATCCTTCAATCTTTCATGATTTTACCGGCCTAAGAAAATCCAGTCTATCAATATAAGTTGATACTACATTACAAATGTGTGAATCCAATTTAATTTGTTAGAAATACAACTCGTTCTAACCAATTACTCCGAATTTCTTTCTTTCTTTTTTTTTTCCTTTTTAATCCATGTAATAAATTATTTAAAAGTTATGAATATTTGTCATTCAATTCATGAATGTTCATGTCACCATCTTTATTAGAATCATCTAAACCAAATAAAGCTGATAATTTCAGATTATATTAGTCGGTTTAATTAAAGCATATTATATAATATTTTTATGTACGGCTCAGCCCAACAGAACCACATTCTTGATCCAAATATAACTCAAAAGAGAAAGCAGGTCAATGATAACGGCTCGGATAGGATACCATTGGACCTTGACTTGAAAACGCAATAAAATAAAAAAATGAAAATATTTGCGCATGCTGCATTTGGATTTATAAATTACAAGTACCATGTCCTTCTAGATAAAATTTGCAATTAATAATAATATCTCATTAGAAAGTTAAGGCAAATGAGCAGCAGCAAATCAAGCACCACATAACCGAAAAATCAAAACAATAAATACAGAATCCGTTTGAGTTCGATAGGGTACATTCTTTTATAAGAAATGGGAAATGTGAACATCTCTTCCCCAATCAAGGCATTCAATATTCTTAACGTGTTGCTTTGGTCTAGGCCTTGATCACATTATGAAGGCCAAGAGATTCTTCTCATTTTCAGTACGCGAAGAGACTGACTCAATGGACAACATCTCTTCTTCTTTTTGCTCATTAAGTCCAGATAAACTTGACGGCCCTCTCCAGTCTCTATGGCTTCGGACAACCCTCTCAGGTCAGTTTTCTTTGTCGTTCTGTTGTAGGCATGCATGTCATGATACAATCACGATAATAATCTGAATTAAATGAAGAAAACAGGTGATAGAAATAAAGTCAATAAATTCAAAGGCAATGTATCCGAATAGAAGTTGAATTTACTTTAGAAAACATCAGGTTTACATCTGTATAAACATTTGCCCAGGTGTGAAGAAAGAGTTGATAAAACGGATACAGTGACCATGTGTATGCCAGCATTGAGGTCTTAGGATCTGTGGAGCGGGTTCTTAATGAAGTATGCTGGACTTTTGAATCTTGATTATGCTTTTGTATGTTGTAATTTTCATATATTTTACAGAGTCGGACAAGAAGATGAAGGCCATGATGACCCTTTTGGAAGAAGGTGATGTCATTTCAGTTGAAACAGACGATATCTGCAACAGGAGGAAACTAGAACTCATAAAAATGCTAGAAGATTTTAATAGATCTTACCGTGCTCTAGCAGAAGAATGTGACCGGCTGAGGCCCAAATCACATCATTTCCTTCATTCAGGATCTTCTTCTACACCCTCTTACTCCAGGCAGCCAAGCAACAACCAGAAAAGAACTGCAGGAAGCTTTGATGATACTAAATTCGAGGCATCTGATTCTCAGTCTGAATCTGTTGTTGAAGATCCTGATGTTGAATGTAATAGTGCTAATTTTCATTTTAAATACCTGAACAGACTAGCAGATGAATTGATGTCAACTGAACCATGCAAGATGACTATGAAAATAGAAACTGAAATCGCAGATGACGAAAAGGAAACAGAAATCACAGAATTTCCCAACAAAGAAGAGATGAAGATGAATGGCTCTGAACTAGGCCAGGCTACAATTGGAGAGTTTGAAACAGATGGTTCTGGGCAGAAGAATACGTGGCACGAGCTAAAATTTCAACTCACAAAACTAATGGAGGAGAGTCTGCGGCAGCAGGCCGAGTTGTTAAAAAGGAATGATGAAAAGAGAAAAATCATTAATAAACTCAGGGCACACATAGAATGCTTAAGAAGTCAGAACAGAGCCCTCCAGAGTGATCTCAGATTCTCAAAAGTTGAGGTGAAAAGCAATCAGACTTCACGATTAAGTGGACTAAGCTTCAATAAGTTCTTCAAAGCTGGTTGTTCGTGATTCGTTCAAATTTTGGTGAACAAAGCACAGTGTCAATTCATTATCCACTTTACAGAATTCCAAAGGACATGAGCGTAGCTAATTTGGAAGAATCCATTCTCGACAAGTTCTTTGAAGGGTGGTCAACATGATAATCCATATCACTAACTATCAATTGAGACAATATGTTTCCTTACTCCTGTATAATAACGTACTTTGCAGTCAATGATAATCATATAATGCAATAAAGCAGGTGCTCATGCGAATTTCACTCAGTGCTCACAGTTCCCAAGTTTTCTGTATACACTTAGCAGATTGCTTGCTTCTCTCGTTGCTACTGATGTCTACACTTTATTATATAGTCAGAACTGCATCATAAGTAACCATTTAGCCTCAGCTCAGACTCAAAAAGGTATACAATAGCTGAACCCTTTTGTATATATTCATGCTTCGCAGTGAATTCAGTATGGATTTCTTGGAAAACAATACCTTCTTTCAGAGAGCTGTGATTTACTACAATTCTCCACTTAACATTTACATAAAGTTCTCTTCAATCATAGAAATGTCACCAATAACCTCCACATGAGCACAGACCATCCTTGAAATAATGAAATCTCTTAGAATCTCTAACCACAATTTCACGATCAACAACCTTGGAGATCAATCTGATAACTGTATGACAGTCACCACAAACCCTCAGATTCTTAATGATCCGAATTGTACTTCCAGGAATCGAGTTCATAATTGCGAAAGCAACAGCCAGCTTTTCACTATGTATTCGCAACGTCATTTCCTTCTCTTCCTCATCGACATCATGAATTACTGATGTCATATCGGTTACATAGCCAACTTCTTGCAACTTCACATTTAGTTCCTCCAAATACTCGTAGATCTTCTCATGCTGAGGATGCTCTTTATCTCCAACCAAGAATACATGAACCTTACCTCTCAGCTCAACTAAACTGAATCCAGGTGTTTTAGCTAGTCTACGATTTTTCATAAGTGATCTTGTCCTCTCAACATCTTCCCACCTTCCAGCATTGGCATATATGTTAGAGAGTAAGACATGGTACCCACAATTATTTGGCTCTAATTCAAACAATTTCTTTGCAGCAATCTCCCCGAGCTCCACGTTCTTATGAATCCTACAAGCTCCAAGAAGCGAACCCCAGACCACAAAATCAGGTTTCACCTTCATCCCTTTGATTAAGTCATAAGCCTCCTTGAGTTTACCAGCTCGCCCAAGAAGATCAACCATGCAGCCATAATGCTCAACCCCAGGTTCTACATTAAATTCATGACTCATCGAATTAAACCAGCGCCAACCTTCTTGTACAAGACCAGCATGGCTGCAAGCAGATAGAACCGACACAAAAGTAATATAATTTGGTCTCACGCCAGCTCTTATCATCTTATAAAATAGATCCAGAGCTTCTCTGGCACGACAATGCATTCCATAACCAGCAATCATAGCAGTCCACGACCTGACATTCTTTTCCTTCATCTGATTAAATGCCTTCCTTGCCAGATCCACTTGCCCGCATTTGCAATACATGTCAATAATGGAAGTGCCCACAATCACACTCACCTCCAAATCCATCTTTATAACCTACATAAGCCAAATAAATAAATTAAGCATTACCCACAGATGAATAATCACCCCTAATGGGAAAAGGAAGCTCAAGTACCTGATCATGAATACACTTGCCCAAACGCAAAACTCCTAAATGCGCAATGGCTAGCAAAACAGCAGACAATGTAACAGCATTGTATTTAACATCAGTACTCTTTACCATTTGATCGAAAACATCCAGGGCCTCAGCAGCCAATCCATTTTGTGCATAAATAGCAATAATTGAATTCCAAGTAACTGCATCCTTCTCAATCATTCCATCAAACACTTTCGTGGACACATCCACGTGGCCACCCCTTGCATATGCATCTATCAAAGTATTGCCAACACCCAATTCACTATCAAATCCTCTCTTTATAACAAACCCATGAGCCCCTTCAGTCACTCCATTAACAGTAACACGAGAACAAGCAGATAAAACAGAAGCAATAGCAACTGAATCAACAAAAACATTGTCACTGTTTTCACTTCCCCCTCCACAATCACTCTCCTCAAGTAAGAACTCCTTAAAAAGCAATAAAGCTTCACGGGCATAGTCGTTTTGGACATACCCAGTAAGCATCGACGTCCAAGAAACAATATTTCTAATTCTCTGTGGAATTTCATCGAACAGTTTTCTAGCATCGCTTAATTCGCTGCATTTCGAGTACATATCAATAAGAGCTGACGAAACGAAGACGTCTCGGTGAAAGCCGAAGATGAAAGCTTGTTGGTGGGCTTGTTTGCCCGAGTGAAGGTCGTACAAAGCAGAGCAAGATTTGATAGCACACGGGAAAGTTGAGCGAGTTGGAGTAAGAGAGAGCTTGCGCAATGAAGAAAATGCGCGAAGGGCTTCCACTGAGTCGCCGCTTCGAGCCAAATCGGCAATCACCGAGTTCCAAGAAAAGACATTGTTCTTGTCTACGTACTTGTTGAACAATGTTGTTAGATTAGTGTTTGTTGAGTGCTTATCGACGTTAGAGACAACGCTTAAAACGGAACTGGACTTTGAAATCTTCATTTGCTCTACGTTTGGGATTTACGTTGTTTAGCAACGCATATAAAAATCGCATCCAAAAAAAAACAACACAACCCATATAAAATTATATATATATATATATATATGCAATCGCTAATTAATACAAAAATCATATAAAAAGTAGTAATAAATCATGGATCCCACATGATTTTATAAAAAATAGTAATAAATTGTATCTCACGTGATTTTTATAGTGATTGTAAATTACATAAAATATAACTTAACGAAACCTATATATATATATATATATATTTTTTTTTTTTTTTAAATGATCGAAATATTACGATATAAATTATTATTTTATTATATATATATATATATATATTTTTTTTTTTTTTTAAATGATCGAAATATTACGATATAAATGAAAATTTTCCCTTGCACAATCTCGTGTGGTGAAAATATTGCATCCTTATTTGAAGAAATGGTAAGTGATGAGAGGAATGAAAAAAAAAGAAGAGAAGAGAAAATGAGTAAAAAAAATAATTAATCCCAATTTTATTGTTTGATCGGACATCTAATTTATTTTTCTTTCCTTATTTTTTCCCCTCTCTTCCCCTTCTCCCCTCTCCTTGTATTTCTTCAAACCATGCCATTAGAGATTTGAGCAAACACAATCACGTCACGTAATACTAAGTAAATGTTGATAGTGATAGATGAAAATATACACGTGTCGAAAGATCTCCCAAAGTTAAGCTATGCTCAGGAGTCTGAAGGCATAATAATATTCATGGGATGAAGGCATGAAGCTACCTCAGCCCTTTCGCAAAGTATAATATAAGCTGTGAAAACGGCATAGGTTATTCGGTACAGCTACTGAGTGCTTACTCAACAGAGAGATAAAATTGTAACAAACATAGTACAAATTCTTACAGCAATAATTAAAAGGCCACCATCAAACTTAGCTGCACTGGATGAACTCTTTCCGATAAACTCGCCTGAGCTAGGAGCTGGTGCAAACGCCTCTGAATTTGGGGAAGTCGGAGAAGGGAAGAATGACGACATATTTGGAGCATTCACATACGGCAAAAGAGCAGGAGAAGCCGAGATTACGGGCTCACTAGCTGAGCATAGGAAATGCAGATTAAGAAAGAAGATGACAGTAAGGAGAATAGCAGATAACCTGGAGATAGTAGAAGCCATTGGTGATTTTATCAGGTGGATCCACAGGGATAAATATAGTGAATTTGTGAAAGATAAGTTATGGGGTATAAATGTCTGTTGTATGTCACGGGATTGACAGTGGCAGTTTTAATTTGTGCTGATGTGCATATTTATTAACAACTCTTGTTTCGCTTGATTTGTCTCGTGTTGTCGTAAGATGAAAAGATGCTTTTCTATGTGACTGCTGTGAGATGAATTATTGAATTGTATTGTACCCTATAATATAAGTGGCAATGCATCTATATAATGTTGCACAGGATGTCTCCTTTTCACATGCTGAATGCTTTGTTTTTTAACCAAAAGATACCTTCTCCTTTTTGTTTTCTTACACTCTTTCCATGTGACCCATGCTACCTGTAAGAAGTTCAGCCACATAAGAAGCAAGTGTAATTTCATTCAAGTAGTCCTCCTGTCACATTCTCACTTTATCACCTTCCACTAATCCATTCTCTGTGTACAAGAAATTCAGCATGATAAAAGAGGCAAAATTACATGGTATTGGAATATGAACTTGTCTCTTTCTGGTCCCTACTCCTCTAGCCCAGTTTCATGAATTATATAAACTAATTGAAGAATAACAACAGTGAGCATCAGGTCACTTGACATTTAGTACTTTGCACTCTGCAGCTCATGTCATGTTCTATGTTTGATCAAAATATAACAGGCACAGGCATGCCTTAACACAGCTCCATTTGAATTGTACAGATCATAAAGAAATACAAGCTCATCAGCTTTCTTGAATTGGAAAAACATGATTTTCAAATTAATACAGGAAATACATAATGTTTCACTCGATTATAAACCTATGGTGAATGCTACATATCAAAAGAATCACGCGTACAAAGATCCAACTGCCAAATGAAACTTTTTTCTCTCTTTGGAGTCGGTAAATCTGAAAATAAATATATCAAAACTACAAGAAGTTGCAGAGGTATCACCAATTCCTGTGATAAAAATGGGCTGCAGCATGAGTATAGTCTGCGAGACAAATTATGACATCCTCTAGTGAATAACAAGCAGTTCATTCGTCAACAAGTGTACTGCACAGAAGTATATGAGAACCCTATAATTAGAGAAGCCTCAGATGTGCGGTATCATTTAACCTTTTTATCTGCCAACCTGTCCTCCATGAATGCTGTAACACTGTCACTGAAGAATCTTCTATGCAGATCTTATGTGCCATTACTGGACTGCAGCCTAGAAGGCCCGTTAACAGACATTTAATAGGCACTGAATGAGTAAAAACACCAACACATGAGGTCATAATATTCATAGAAGAAGATGAGCTTCTGACACTTAAATCGTGGAGGTCACTCTGAGGGTTTGAATCCCGAGGAGACATCTCATCTTCAACCTCATGATCACCAGTAGTTGTCACAAACTGTAACCGACTTTTACCAGACTTCTTCCTTGTGAGACCTTGTCGATGCCTGTGCAGCAAGTCCCAGTGGGGTGTAGGGAGAGAAGACCCATCCCGGTCATGAACCGAGTTAGTTAGAGAATGAGAGTTGTGTAAAAACCCTTGGCTCTCATTCTGATGATGTGCAGAAAAATCTGCTCTCAATTTCTCGGCAAGTCCCAGGACCGTATCATTCAAGAATTGAACCATCCGAAATTCTACTTGCCTGAGCGATTCTCCTGACGGTGGAGAAAAATCAGGCTGGTATCTTTCAATTAAGCTCAAAAGTTCAGGTGTGTATATTTCTGATCTGAGGCATCCCTCCCAATGACCGAGACTCATCTCCATAAGCACATCCAATGATTGTATCTGCTCCTCTGCAAAATTCATTTCCTGCATGATTTCATCGGTATACAGCTTTATGAATCAACCATTCAACTATCATTCCACATTAACTTATTTTCAGAAGCTGCGCTGCTTCCAATTCAAATAATTGTTACACTCAAACCAAGACCAAGCAAGCATAGACTTAAAACACACTACATCTTAATGTGCCCGTTCATTACCAATAGTTTCAGTTTGTTTAAGATTACTTTTGTTGAACTTCTGCATGGTTCTTCGAGCGAAAGAGCTTTTTCTATAAAGCATATATCAAGTGATTGTCCAAAAATAAATACTTATCAAGTGCTTCTCCACAATGCAGTTCATGTGTTCACCCATACTATAAACAAGAAAGCAAATTTCATAGTTATTTGAAAGTGCTTTCAATGATGCCAAATTCATCATAGAGGCTTAATCAACTAAAAAAACAAATTAAATGGAACACAGAAACACGGATCAATTCTCTAAAATGCACCACAAGCACAACCAAAACAGAAGCTAATTCAGTCAAAAGTACCTGACAAACGGATAGCGCCATGGATCTAGCCCGATCCAACGGCGAAGAATAAACGGCATTAAACCTAACCCCTTGAGAATTCAACAAAACAGCCAATGCCCTAGCTTGCCTCTTCCCATTAGACGTCAGTTTCGCCACGTGGCATCTCCCACCGACCAAATCCGGCCTCAAATTCAACTCACACTCCCCGTGACTGACCAAAAACACCTCCGTCACATTCCGATCCTCATCCGCCAACGAACCCCGCGACAGAATCGAGGCGGGTGGAGTCGGGGGAGGCGCCAAGACGTTGTACGGGTCCCACACTTTGATCGACGGCCCCAATCGCGGGGTCCCCAGGGAGGAGAGCTGGGGGGACAAGGGAGATGCGGACGCGTGGCAAGGTAGCATTTCGGGTTCCTGTTCTAGAACTTTCTTCACTAATTGATTGTCTAGTAATTCTGTAGTGTGAGGGTTGTCATTGTCGTCTTCTTCTTCTTCTTCGTCTTCTTCTTCGCTATCTTCGTCAACTACTTGGACGGACTGATTGGATCCCATTTTTTTATTTTTACCTTCTGAATTTTGTACGAACTGGAGAGATCTTACATGAGGGTGTGGTTTGAATTTTAGGATGCAATGATGGATTGTTCCTGAAAGTACAACAAGCAGATTGTGTTGTGTCTGAGAGAGAAAGAGAGGTGAGTTTTTAAGACAATGAGAGAGATCTGTGACGGCGTGTGAGTTTTTCTCCCGTTGAGTTGTGGCACGAATCTATCAGAATTTGCTGCAAATCCAATTGATATGGGGGAATTTTTCTCTATTACGGAGGGAGATACAAATATCTGGTACAACTGGATCAACAGAGTAGTTATGAAGTAACATCTGTAACCTAGTTATTCGATACTATTGTATTTTATTCTAAAATATTTTATTTTAGTTTGTATTTTCTCTCTCTCAAGTCTCAAAGGTTAAAAAACAGATTGAAAATGGTACCAAACACACCCTAAAATTACAAAAATTTTAAAAAATATACGATAACTCGAAATTGACAAACGGGGCGTCTAAATTCATACTATATGAAGCACGATAACAGCCAAAATTTTCTGAAGTCCAAAATGAAAATTAGGGCGCGCACACAGTTAGATAACCATTTCGGTGACAATACACAATTACATCGCCACTTGAATCACAATCCATTGTGACAGAATCATCCTCTTTAATACATTCAGTCAAAATTGTTTCAGCTAGATTGTCCTCCAAAAGCCTCGCAATAGCCCTTCTCAGTGGCCTTGCTCCATAGCTTGGATTGTATCCCTCTTCGATAAGTTTCTTTTTGAATGCATCAGTCACCATAAGTTTGATATTTTTAGCCTCTAGTCTTTCATAAATTTCTTTCAGCATTATGTCAACGATTTCCATCAGTTCTATCTTATTTAGCTGCCTGAATATAATCACTTCGTCAATCCTGTTCAAAAACTCTGGCCTGAAATTTCTTCTCAACTCCTCCGCCACCTCCGTCCCCACTTGATCAATTCCCAATATGCTTTCCTGGGCTATCACAGAATCCCCGACATTTGATGTCATTATAATGATTGTGTTTTTGAAATCCACACTCTGCCCCTTATTGTCGGTTACTCTTCCATTATCCAGCAGCTGAAGCATGACATTCAAAACATCGCGATGAGCCTTTTCAATCTCATCGAAGAGAATCACACTATGAGGCCTGTGTCGCACAGCTTCAGTCAGCTGGCCACCATTTTCAAAGCCAACATAGCCAGGTGGGGAGCCAAAGAATCTTGAGACTGTGTGCTTCTCCATATATTCGCTCATGTCTATCCTTATCATTGCTTCCTTGGAGCCAAAGTACTCAAGAGCCAAAGCATTGGCAAGTTCTGTTTTGCCAACCCCAGTTGGGCCAGTGAATAGAAAGCTTGATATAGGGCGATTAGGGTCCTTAATTCCCACTCGAGCTCTACGAATGGCGCGGCTGATTGCCTCAACAGCTTCAGTCTGCCCTACAATGTGCTTCCTCAGAGACTCTTCCATTTGCAAAAGCCGTTCAGAATCTTCCGCAGAAACTTTCTCAACCGGAATCCCTGTCCATATTGCAACTACCTCTCTCATGTCATCCTCTGTAATTAGCCCTGTGGCTCCTCTGGGTTTATGTAGCATCACCCTTGCCCCAGCTTCATCAATCAAGTCAATTGATTTGTCTGGATTGAATCTATCACTTATGTATTGATTAGATAAAGAGGAAGCCGCAGTTAAAGACTTCTTGGAGTATTTGACACTGTGAAATGCTTCATACTTGGAGATCAAACCTTTCAGTATATCTACTGTCTCATCTACTGATGGTTCAGCCACTAACACCTGCTGAAACCGCCTTTTCAATGCTGAATCCTTCTCTACATATTTTCGGTATTCATCCAGTGTTGTAGCACCAATGCACTGCATTGAACACGGAAATTGGTCATTGTTAATTAAGTAAATATAAAACAAATATGGTTTAAATTTGAAAATCAAATTTATGTGGAACATTTATGTTATATGTAGTCAAGTTATTTAAAGCAACCCTTAAGTCCCCTCTGGCAAGAGCAGGTTTCATAATGTTAGCTGCATCAAGTGCTTGGCCACCACCACCAGCTCCAATAAGAGTGTGAAGCTCATCAATAAACAGCATAATGCCTCCTTCACTAAGCTTCACTTCATCAACAATCATCGTCAATCTTTCCTCAAACTCCCCACGATTTGAGGCACCGGCAATCAGGCGCCCCATGTCCAAGGCAAATATCTGATCAAATCAATAATCAATGCATTACTACTCATTCAAATATTATTATGACATTATTGCCAAAGTACAATGAAAATATTTAAGCTGACAAATAAGTTGCAAGCTAACCTTCTTCCCCTGGAGTTCAAATGGAGAAGTGGAATTTACAATCCTCTGAGCCAATCCCTCCACAATTACAGTTTTGCCAACGCCGGGGTCACCAATTAGACATGGGTTATTTTTTCTTCTTTTACATAATATTTGCATTACTCGCTCAAGCTGCTGCTCCCTTCCTACCAAGGGATCCAATTTACCCTATCAGAAAAAAAGAGAAATTCTGTTAAGTTCATTTATATTGAACATTCTAAAATTAATTTATCAATCAGTTCCAATTTTGCATGTAACTTGACACATTTAAGCACAAAAGTGAACTGGGAAAATGCCATACTATCACCTCTTGTGCCATTTTGGTCAAGTCAGTTGCATATTTGCTTAGTATTTCCAGTTTTACAGATTGTTTCTCAAGTTTCTCCATTTTCACTCAGACTGAGATCTTATTTTTCCTTTTATGCACTACACAATTCATCAAATTGCTTTTCTATATATAAACCAAAATGGTACAAAACCCGATGCATCTAGTAGTAGCTGCTGCTACACCAGTTACCAAGACTATTATTTAATTCTCTTTATTACTTTCTTTATTCAATTCATGCATGTTTATAATTTTATGAATGTTGGTAGTGAGGTTTCTAGAATTCTTCTTCTCCAAGAGTTGTCCCCTAGGTTTCCTAAAACTGTTTAAAGCTCCAGATTTCACACCTCAAGGCAAATCATTATTGGTCATTTCCCCAAGTCAATTAATTAATTGTCGTTTAAATAATCTAGCATATTGATAATTGGCCAAGATAAACACACACACACACATATATATATATATATATAAAAGATTGGCTTTGCATGCACTTATGTATATTTGATACAAGCTACTTCTTATGTAACACGACAAACAAATATGGCCTTTGGTATCATTATATTGTAGCATTTTTTCAAAGAATGTTACCAAATATAAATTTATTGTAACATTTTCTAAAATGATGCTACCTTTGTACTATGAAAGTCATTACATTTTGTTTTTAATGACATTTGATAAATACTAGTAGCATTTTTGTAAATGCTACATATAATATTGAATTATATAACATCTAGGAAATACTACAAGATAAGATTAAATAAAATAGCATTTGAAAAATATTAAAGAATAGGAATAAATAAAATAGTACTTTAAAATAGCTTTGGTAGCATTCTATTGGTAACATTCTGAATGATAAAATAAAATAGCATTTGAAAATTGTTATAAGATATAAGGATTGAAATGTTAGACCATCAATGTCTGTTGGGAGCACTTTGAAAGTTAAATATGCTAAATAGAATATTAATTAATAATATAACTATTTAAAAAAACTATAAGATAACATTAGGTATAGAATTGTGTTAGGCATCCTAACATTTAACTCTTAATTTGAGTCCAAATTGATATAGCATTCATCCATTGAATGACGAATAACTAATTTTATAAGTTATGAAATTCATCATCCAAGATATGAGTGACACATAGCATTGAGACTCAAATGTTGGAATCCCTAACTTTATTATTAGATATAATAACATTGTTTTTTTGTGAGTAAATTTGATAGATTTTAAAATTGTTATAAACTAGTGAAAAGATAATAAAATTTAAAAATGTAAAAAAGAGTGAAAAATAAACTAAAGATATACAAAACAGGTAGTTTTAGTAAAAGGTGGGTACCTTAAAAAATATTATTAAAAGGTGCGTATTTTATTTCCCTTCCCGTGACAATTTTTTAGAGAATTCCCCATGATGTCTATTCTCCATTCTTATTCTCACTCATTCCTTAACCTAATTTCTTTGACTACTTTGTACTCCCCAACTATAATTCCAACTAAATCACAAAAAAAAAAAAAAAGGAGGGACAACAATTCCACGGGCATTTCACATATGTTTACTGATTTGAGAAAGATTTACTTAGTTGTTCGATAATCTAGAAGTGGTCTCATTGATTTGGTAAGGATTCTCACTCGTGCAACTTCAATTTCACTAACTATATAGCCCCAATTTGGGTACTCTTTCTTCCATCCACACGAGCAATTAATGATTAAAATGATTTATTTACTATTTATATATCGGTTTGATGATTCAACATTTGAAAGGAAAAATCATGTTACATTTTTAATTAGTTGCGGATTATTGATAGTTTTATAGTTTATTATTTATTTTTTTAATCTCTTAATCACTAGCATCCTAGCAATATCGACAATTAATTGCATCAATCTAATTTTTGAGCTTGGCTTGTTATGATTTCTTTCTCTCTTGATCAAATTGGCCATGGGTTTTGATATATTTTATAATTTTCTGTATCAACAAAAATTTAATTGTAAAATCTCAAAGTTATTGTTTACTTGGTGTAGTGTTAGCCTTTCATTGAGGAATTATCACTTATCAGCATCCTACTCACATACTTGCAGCAACGTCCATATCAATTCTAAAGCAGGTTTAGTAAAGAAATTTAAAGTCAAAGAATAAAGTGCAATCATTAATTTGTGGTATTGTTTATTTCATTTTTAATATTTTTTAAAACTTGTTTAGTGGCCAACATACCTTTAAAAATTATTAAAGTTTTTGTATTATAACTTTTATGGTTTGTGTTTTATATGTTAATCTGAGAAATTTACCAATGTAGCTATTTTTTAAAATACATTATCAAAACTAATCATAGAATAAATTTTCTTATAATAGTAGCTATATATACTTGTTCTAGACCAAAATGCCTCTACCACCTAAACTAATGCAAGTTTTGGGTTTAGACCACTCGTATGAGATGAACCCAACAAGTAATAATTATCTGAATATTACTAAAATTATTTGATAAGTCTTTAAAATTATATCTATCTCTATTATTAATATTTACATATTAGATTCGACGTGTTCTATTAAATAATTATTAATGTACTGCATATTTGACCTATTTATCACTTGTTATAAGGATAATTAAGTCAAAAAAATATTTTTTATAACTACACTTATATAAAGTTATAATCTCTTTACAATAATAAAATTAATTTGATCCCAACATTACAATTTACAACTACATATACGTTTTACTGTAGATGTGGGTGATAACTTCTATTAAGTTATAAACTCCCTGAAGATGAGTTTTTAGTGGAATTAAGAAGTGAGCTAGGATTTTAATTTTTGACAAAAAATCACGAAGCCATCTGGCATGCATGTGCTGGAAGATTAATGTTTTGGTATTAAAGAGTGTATAACTATAGAATTAGCTTACCAAACTAATTGAGATAATTGAAAAATCTCTTAGCGACATTTTAACAAACAAGTAATGTGCAATATTTTACAAACATTAATCTGGAGATAACTTTCAATTGGTCATGCCAATACATACCCTAATGTGTTTTTATATCAATAATAATTTACCAATCAATCAAAACTTATTGTGATAGTGTAAGAGAGTCCTACCTTTGATTGAACTTACTGATATGGGCGATGACGGGCGATGGGCGATGACGGGCAATGCGCGGGCGATGAGATATGGAAGGATAGTGAGTAGACGGCAATGGAGAGATGGCTCCTTGTTTTGTGTTTTGGTTTTGGGTGATAAAGGATATTTTTGTCCAATAAGTATATAATTGATTAACTTTATAAGAAAATTTAGAGTGTGATCATTTTTTAAATTAAAAGATGAAAAGTGGCCATATTGGTAAATTTCTCCCTCTTATTGTACAGTGAAAGTGCCACCTACACCCTCAACGTTTGCTTAAATGATTATCACACAAACCGTCTTAGTTTCATAAATGGTCACAAATACCCTTTTAATTTCATAAATAACTATTATACCCTTTGATTATAACAACCCAAATAAATATAAATATATTAGTAAGATAAAAATGATAAATAAATATCATATGATACAAATAAAATATTACAATTAGTGTAATTAATAAAATAATGTATATAATGAAAATTAATTTTTATATTAAGTTATTATTAGTCTATCCCAATGGATTTTATTAATACTAAAATCTATTAATTCAAAAAATTGACTTTAAGATTTATACTAATATAGACATAATTAAAAAAGACATTATAAATAAAATAACATAAATGTTATAAATTACTATGAATGTTAGGTATAATATATTATTAATATGTCAAATAGATTTTATTATTATTAAAAGATCATGATAGATTAATAATGTTAAAAAAACTTTTTTAATATTCAAAATATTTTATAAATTTTACCTTATTTTATATATTACATCATTTTAATTTTAATTTATTTTTATTATAGAGTTTATGTAAAGTTAATTATTGGGTTGTTGTAATCAAGGGTATAATAGTCAAAAAGGGGTCTATATGACCATTTATAAAACTAAGAGGCACACATTTAAGCAAACTTTGAGGATGTAGGTGGCCTTTCCCCTATTGTACAAGGTTAATATCTTTATATGTACATAAATTAAAAATAATTTTCAAGTGGTTAAATGATATTATATTGGTGGTACCAGAAAAATTTATCTGGTGGACTTATGATGCTGAATAAAAATTTTGGATCCACTTTAACAGGTAATAAAAGATTATATTTGAGCAATATAAAAAACCTATATAAAAATACAATTATTACTAACATGTAATTAATATTTTGATATGGTGGAGCTACTAATGAGTATATGCAAACTACTTCAAATTTTGTGAACTTGGCCAAAAGCAATGCAGGGCATGTAGAGGACTTGCTAGAACAATAGAAGATATGGTAAAATATATATATATATATATATATATTAGCTGAGCAATCATTTTTTAAAATATTTTCTATTATAGAAAAAAAATAGTGGAAAAACTGAAGTGCCTGGAGTTGATTATGAATATGAGCACATACAAAAAAAAAAAACAATCAACCTGTGAACACTCAAGCTGAAGAGACTATTGTAAGAACATCCATTTATTCAATTTTATGATGTTTTTATCATCTTTTCTTGATGACTATTATATTTAAATAAATTTGTAGGATAAATTAAAAGAAACTCAACAAGATCCATCACGATGTTCTTTAACTAATTTGAGTGATGATACTCTCTCACAAGTACTTGGGCCTGATAATTCTCATTTAAGAGCTGTTGGCAAAGGAGTACCATTTCAAAGTTGGCAATACAGTCACAAAAGGACAACATAATAGCTAAGTTGAAACGAGAACATGATGAAATAAAAAAAAATGCTGAAATGAAACGAGATCAAGATGAAATGAAGAAAGAATTGTCTGCGAAGTTTATTTAAAGAGTTACAAAAAAGGCAGGCATGGATTATGTTTTACTCACTTTCAATATAATTGTTATAAGATTTAGTTACTGACTTTTTATTTTTCATTTCAGAGTCATTTTCATGAAAACCAATCATGTGGGGATCCTCCAAAAATACCTTTGACTTATACATTTTAAATTTAATAAAAAAAATTAATTGTTGAAGGTTTATTACTAATGATAATTTATTTTTCTTTCTTATATTATCCTCTTTGCTGTTAAAGAGTGTGAAGGCAATCCCAAACATTACTAAGTGTAAAATGCTGGATTTAGAGGGGTCTGATATAGTTGTGGTTGAAGGGCATTGGTCATCAAGTGATCCAAATGCACTTGTTCATCACATTCCTCTTGGTTCTAATGTTGTAAGAGTCTAGGTGGATATAGCTAGGCAACCCCTAAAGTTTTTATGAAAAGTAATACCTATATGACTACAATTGAAGAATCTGTTGGGAGTTCAATTGCATGGCCTGCTGATAGAGTTGTCATGTTTGCTGCCAACTAACTTGTCGATCGAGTTCATCTATTTTGGTAATTTTTTTACTTTTTTTTCTTTTTTACAATGCCATTATATTTTTTAATATTGCTCGTGAATTTGATCTAGTTTACCACTATGAGAAAGTAATTTTGTTTTTGCTACTTTGAGAATTTTTTTTTTCTGTTATGCGATTGCTGTTTATGATATTTTTTTTGTTCATTTTTCTTTGAGCAATTATTTTGAGAGATAGATGTTTTATTCATTTTAACTGGGAGCCATATGCCAAGGCTTCATTATTACCATATGTGTTTGAAATATTGATCTTGCTGGGTTGTGATTTGGTTTATCTTATATTCTTCTTATTGTTTTAGTTCTTATTGCTTATCATTATGTTATTGCTTTTTCTCTTGATAAATGAAAATAAATCTTTACCTCTTATGATACAAATATAAATATTCATTGCTTTAGATTTTCGATATTGTTATTTTTATCTGTACTTATTAATGAATCATTATTTTATTTGTCATTTTTAAAACTCCATTATTGATTTTTTTTTTCATTATCAAAATGTAACTATGTTTTTGTGTTAATTTCATGACGCAGGTTGCATTTTGCAAAGATCAAGTATATTTTGTAAAGACTAGAAGGCAAGTTGTGGATGTAATAGCATCTTTATTTGGATTAATTTAAGTGAGAAAAAAAACGCAAGTATGACATGAATATACTTAATTTTTCGTGCAAATATATTTGTGACTTATATATAGTTATAGTGATCAAATATATGGAATCTAATTTTTTTCCCCTTAAGAGAATGATAGATTACAAGTCAAATTGTTTAGCTTTGGATATTTAAAGTTATATTTTGGTGAATAAACATTTGATACAAATTTATCAATTTAAATTGAGAACATTGAACAACAATTAAAAAAAAAAATACTATATTATTTACTAACATTCATAACTTTTTATAAATGCTATAATAAAAAGATTTAAAACTCTCCATAATATTTACTAACAGCTACGTTACTTATATATTTTTTAAAATTTTATATTGATTGTAACATTATCACACTGTTATAACTATTAGTAAAATTGCATTATCAAACTGCTATGAAAGGTAGATGGTAGCATTATTAAATGGTTATGTAGCATTTTTTTAATGTTATATAAATTTAATAGCATTTCATAAATGCTACATATTTTACAATGATAGCATATGCACAAAGCCGTAAAATAATATTTGGTAACTATTTTTAAATGCTATGTATTTGATTTTTAAAAAAAATGCTATCTATTTGAATTGTTAGCATTCAATAGATGCGATTAAATAGTAAGACTTTAGTTACGTGAACAAACTTAACATTGCCTAAAATATTACCAATCACCTTTGATAGCAGTTTTTGGATGCTATTATATATCCTTTTTGTTGTAGTGTAATGAGCACGAACAACCTTATTCTTTTTTAATTTTGTGTTAATAACTGACAATTGCAATGCATAAAAAGCCTGTAGGTCACATCACAGTGACGATAATTTGAGTGAGAACTAGAACTGCCTTTGTCAAGTGGGGCTGGAAGCAAGATCCTCTCCGAACATTAATTTATAGAGCTGGTAAAATGGGTCACCCACTCGTATTCATGTCGTATCAAAATTTAGGTTAATCTAGACATGATTTATTTAATATTCGTATCAAAATATTAAGATTCTAACTAAACACGAAAAATAAACAAGTTACTCAATAACCCACTTAATATCTATATATTTAACAAAATTTACATCAAACATTTGTACACTGTTAAATACACAACACACACATACATGCATTTATGTAAATAATATTATATATCAGTATTATAAAATATACATGTTTACCAATATTTTACACACACATATATGCATTTATGTAAATAATATTATATATCAATATTATAAAATATACATGTTTACCAATATTTTACATATTTACACTATTAAAATTCTAAATTTATATAAAATTTTATAAATGAAACAGTGTGTATATGTTTATCCTTTCAAAAAAAAATTCATGTGCAATATTTGAGTTTTGATAACAAGAACCTACAAATTAATTTGTAATAGAAAATATAATTATGTTATTGGTCAGGTAAATGGGTCAATAACTTTAACCCTAATCCGATACGAAAAAAAAATCATATTGACTCAGACCCACGCAGCCTATTTAATAATTGTGTCAAATTTGACGATCCATACTAATTTATTCATGTCGTGTTCGTATTAAGTAATCGGATTGTGTCAAAATTTTGCCAGCTTTAAATTTTAGCTAGTGACTATTATTTTTCTACACATTGACTGATCGTAATTTCCAAAGGAAAAATGAAACATTATTTAAAAAAAGTTCAAAATGTAACAAACCGATCTAAGTACACAAAGGTTGAGGGATATGTCAATTTTGATCAATGATTTTTAAAAATAAAAACCAATATACCAATCCAACACATGACAATAGTTCGAGCCCGACATGAGCTGATTTTATCCTTTATCTAAAATATTTGAACAAGATAAATATATCTCCAAAAATAATTAGGAGCAAATTTCCGAGCAGATATGTGAACTGTACTATAAAATGTGTGTATCTGCATAATGTTCGTCAAATTGAAATTAATATATATATATATATATATATATAGGGGTAGGATCAAGTGACACAATTTTTTACACAAATTTCAACACAATTTTTAAACCATTAGATTATTAGATAATAAATGTTTAGAATTCATTATTTAAGAAGACTTCTAACTCATTTATTTTTTTTTCTTCCTCTTATTAATTACTAATTATTAATTACCACACACACGTAGCTTGTCATAATTTTCAAAAAACTAAAAGGCACGGGTGCAAACTTAGCCCAAAGCATAAGTGGGCCTAATTTTCTTGAGCAAGGGTCTAGACCGACACAACACAAGTTATGTACTTGAAGAAGAAACTTAATATTGTTTAGAGCTCGCAGAGCTTTCATACTAGAATAGATGAAACTAAACTTTTTATTTCATATGTATTCGTTTGGTGTAGTAGAGTTATTACAGTATAAAGCATTTCCTGACGCACATCGTGGTCATTGGTTTTGCCGTGCAGTGGTGACTGACTAACTCGGGCTGGGCACTTGGGCTCCACCGCTCGTCAGGAGTGGTAAAAATTAAATGGTTGACGAGCGGGCAGTTGTGCCATTGTTAGAGAGATTATGCTGTCTGCGGTGGGACTTCCTAATTAATATGTTTGTAAATTTATTCATATTTCTCAAGTAAATACAATATGTTTGCTCTTGTCAGCGTAGTCAGGACTCTTCCCCTCACAATGACGGATGAACAAAAAGCTCCTAAGAACCCCAACGAAAAAATGGGAGTTTTTAAGAATTCGCTCCTTAATAACGCTCCGGTCTCAACATGCTGGGCTTAGGAAGTGTTTGATTTCCAACATCCACTACCATCAATACAATGAATGCTATTAATACTATCTTATCTGATTTTGTGAGGAAGATCTCTCCCACCGGATCATCAATGTGAAGGTAAGAATTCGAATCCCATCAAAATATTATGGGATTAATTCATTCATCAATTATATTACTCTCTCAAGTAAAATCGACAATGCTTCGTATGATGTCCACCTCGACAATGCAACGCAGGCAGCCACCTACCTCCAAGGCTTATTACCTCGATCACGCTAAATGGGAATCAAGTGACCAATTCGCTGCTAAACAACCACGTGTCAAGTTTCAATATTACTCAAGTACAAAACCATTGATTGATTGGATACTTGATATATGTGTCAAAGTAAAAATCTCTGCCCAAAAGCACATGCATCCACGTGGAACTTTAATTCTGAAGAAAAAGTAAAAAATTCTCACCCGCATGCAGTCTTATTTCTTCTCTTCTCAAGGTGAGGCAGTCGGCACTCGGCAGCACCATATGTATATCCATCTCAAAAACACCATCATCACAAACCGTTAGCTAAATTATACATTAATTTAATTTGATCTAATCACCAATAATGCTAAAGCGCTTTAGTGATAAGCAGTTTTTTTAATGAGCAGCATAGGCATTTATAGCATTAACAGACAGTTAACAAACAATCCACCACGTAACACTATCGAGTTGTCTCACGGTTGTCTCCACAATCTCGATAAAAATGACAACCTTGTTATTGCTTTTGCCACCTAATTACTATTATTGTTGTTATTATTTATGATTAAATAAACCCACAATTAATTTAATTTTGGGTCCTTTTTTTTTTTTTTCCCATTTATGCTTTTTGTAATTTGGTTTGGTAAGCTGCTGGTGACACCAACAGTCTGAGACCAGAAGCACTTTCGGGACCGTCCAGGCCTCCACTACCGAAAAAAAGCACTTTGTCTCTTAAGTCTTATTAATCGCTTACATGTTGCTTTACACTAATCTAATACACACATATTGTGATGATGAGGGATGACATACATATTGCATATATTTTTATATGATGAGACAAAAAGAGATATTAATTTGTAAGTAAATCAATCATAGTTTCGTGCACGAGAGTGTGTTTAGATTTTTTTGAATTAGTTTTGAATTGATACATTTTGTGTGGAGGAAAGTCATCCTCCTTTAACCAATTGTTTCACTTTCGCACATTCACCACCAAAAATTAATCAAAAACAAAAAAAAAATCGTAGTGATGCTTTTCTCTCTTTTAAAATAAGAGATAATAATGGTGACACTTCTTTTTTGTAGGGGATTATTTCAATTTAAGATTTTAACTTATATCTTAACATTAAAATCTAATCATTTATTTAATTTAATCTAAGGTTAGGAAAATGCTTATGTTGCAATTAAAATTTCATTAAAATAACTAAAAAAAAACTGAACAAAAGGTATATGATCGAGTGATTTTCAAGTAATTTTATTTAGTTGACTACTGAATTTTAATCAAAAGAATAATAAAAATTAATGAATTAATTTATATTTTTCCCACAATCTCACCTTTAAAAAATAAAAAAATAATAATAATATAAACATATGCGGGCCATACTATGGACTTTTTTTTTTTTTTGGGTAGCAGAGTTTTATCGCTAGCGGAATCAAAGATAATTGAAAAGTAAATTGAATAATAGAATTTCGAGTTCCGTTGAATTTAAGAAATTGATTAAATTAATCACCGCAATTCGCAAAGCTACCTGAGTTGACTTATTATTTCATATGATTTTAATTGTAACGTAAGCAACACAATTAGTAATTAGTTTTGAAATTATTTATCCTCGTTTTTTCACAATGAAAGACGCCAAAACGCCGCAACCTCGTTCGGAAATTATTGTTCTTCGATTAATGAAATATCGAAAATTACAAGCATAATTAGATCATGCAATGCAAATGCTATTCGTATTTATTCGTGTCAGCGTGGGCTCCCATAACTTTTGATCCCGACCGTTCACTGGCTCGTATAATTATTAACCGCATGATTAATTGTCCCCATCTCCTCATCATGATCAAAGAAGGGACAATATGGGAAAAAAAACCAAATTTATTTTTATTTTTTAAAAAACATATATAATATTGATAATAAAGAAGCTAGAAATAAAGAAGAGAGTCACTAGAGTCTAGCCGTCTAGGTTAGTCTTTTTGAAAAGGTTTACTTTTCCTTTAATTTTGATCCTGGTGATAACAATTAAATTTAAAATAATTATTATCTTATATATAAACAATAAGGTTGACATATATGGTCGGTCCAGCAGATCATCTTGCGTGAGAATCTATTTATAATTTATCTTCTTGATTATGCATGATCTCTCTCGACAGTAGCATAATTAATATTTATTGATTTTTTATTCTAAAATCCTTTTCTGTTATATATACTACAGCTGGCTTAGAATTAATTCATTGTTTTAGCTAAAAAAAATTATTTTATAATTAAGGGAATGATCTCATTGTTACTGTCTATTAATTACTTATTTTTAACACTGCTGTGTTAACATTATTATGAGATTTTTCATTTTTATTTTTATTAATGCTTTACAACCATAATATAATTTCCCATTTGCCTTTTTGTGTGTGTGTGTGTGTGTATTAGATTTTATCCCAAATTAAACTTAATTATCTGCTTCGACTTGAATTTTTGACATTTTGTTACACCTAAGAAAGGCGAAATCAAATGGACTATCGTTTGGGATTATGTAACTATTTCATACCAAAAACTGCATTAAGGTTTCCTTAATTTGAAAATAAAATACTACATAAAAAATTGGTCAAAAATGGAATGTACAAAGTAACAGTTCTTTTATAGAACCTTTTCTTTTTGTTAGTTAGAAATCGCACTCAATACATTCCTTATAAGCATGAAATTCATTACTCGTCTCTATCCACACACCCACAACTGTAGTGCATGCAAGCAAAAAGAATTAAAAGCAAGCACCAAGCCAATTGCAATAATATTACCCTCCTTTCTTTCAAAAGAAGCCAAAAAAAATTATGGTAACTTTTGTTTTGAATGGATCATTAAATAGGGACAGGTCATGACTGTTAATGAGTCGTCTCTCTTTCTTTATTTCTTTCTTTTTTTTCTTTATTTTTCCCCTCTTTATCTCTCAGAGATATTGTGCGTTTGTGTTTGTAATGGTGTTGCATGGAAATGTGTGTATAATGTTTATACAACTTCAGAAGCAACAGCTCCAGCTCCTCCAATAAATTCTCTGCCTTGTCTCTAGCTCTCTCAGTCTCTCTCTTTCACATTTACACGCCCTGAAACTGAAAAAGCTCCAAAGTTTGAAAAAAAGAAAAAAAGAAAATCAAAGGGTACCCTAGCTAGCTATCTAGCTTCTTCTTCTCCTTTATATCAGATCATCATCGTCATAGCTGTTCAGTATGCTCAGATCATTAGCCAGGTCACTAACCATAGCTTTCTCAACTTAAATCGGCTTCTTGTTTCTTTGGTTCTTCTTTGCTTTCTCTTATTTATTTATATTTCTGCAGGGAGTTCAAGTTCATTGCTGATGATTTGTTCACTAAGCGTGCAAGACTTTACTCCACAGTTGGTGCCAAAAGGTAAGTTCAAACATAACTGCAATTAATTTTGAACAAACTTTTAACTTTGCAAGTAATTAAAAATGAGTTTCGGCCAAGAAATTGAAAATGCTATTACCATATCTACACATGCAATATCTTTTTGGAGTTTTTCTTGCTATACGTGGTAATGGGTTGTTTAATTTAATTTATTTCATTTGCATTATTTTTGCCTTTCCTGTTTTTAGTTGTTACCCCTTTCTTTTTTCATGTTTCATAATTCATATGATGATCAATAACGGTCCTTTGTGTTTTGAATAAAAGCTTTACTTCAATTTGAACTTTTAAAGTAGTCATCATTAATTATTTGTTCATTTTAAAGAATTTTGTCACCAATTCAAAAAATGTGACATGTCATCGGTCAAGCGAAATTTTCCATCCCCTCTGGTGTTACAATGTTCTCCTTACGGTTGCTTTCTTTTATTAATTGGGGTCATTTCTTCTCTATTTCATTATATATAAATTTTTCATGCTCGTTTTTTCATTTCTCTTTCTTACACTAAAAACCCGACTATAATTTTTCTCAATTCCATTTTCATTTACATTATGACAATATTACGTATCAAAGCCCATTTCAAGAAGTAAATTTTAACTGTTTTCTATTTCTATTTTTCTTTTTATTTGTTTAGCCATAATCTGTAAATAAGTTCCTTTGTTTATGCATCCACAGATCTAGCGAGCTAGGAATCTGTTAGAAAAATACAATAAGAAAACAGCCCTAGCATTGCCGAATAAATTAAATCCACATGCAATGCAAGCTCAAGATCCACCAAAATTCAGGGTTTATTTTCTGGCAGCCACTAATTTCGAGCATCTCCAACTTAGAGCAATTAATTGTGTCGCCATTTCTTTATCCATTTCATGTTTTTAGTCCACATGTGTTATTGTTACTCGACCTTTAGCCGAGTGGTTCAAGTCTCTCCTAAGGACATTCACATGTCCTCTCACGAATAAAATTGTGGTGGAAGTAGATTTCTCTTCTAATAATTTGTGGGTATCACAAATACTTATTCGATATTTGTGAGGACCCGCATATATTATTTAATTATAACCGTTGGAACAACCACTAGTTACATCTAATAATTATAAAGGATGCTTCAGCTCAGCTGGACCATTTATGTTACATTCATATCATTAACATACCAATTATAAACGTAAATGGGTACTGAAAGCTGATAAATGACTACAATCTGAATCTGTTCCGTATACTTTGACATTTTTCTTCGAACCTTTATTTATATCATTAAATAATCCAAGAATATTTGACTTAAAAAGCATTATTTAAAAAATAAAAAGAAGAAAGAAAGAAGATAAAAACATTTTCAAAGGACCGTTGTTGTAAAGTCAATCAATTGTTTTCCGAGTCACAATCGTCTTTAGTGATAATGATGATTATGAAGAAAGTTTGGTCCATATTCCATCATCGACCGGCCGCAATAATGAATTTGATTGAACGTCGAATTGGCTTCACATTCTTATCACTATCAACATTCTTTCAATTTTTTTCATGTACTTTTCCAAAAATTTGTCAAAAGAAACGACTGATTTGTGAATTGTCGTTGCAATTTTTCAACGACATCATGAATATATTTATTTGTTTGATTCAATAATTTATTTGCTTTCTAAAACAGGCTAGAAGGTAAAGTAGCCCTTATAACAGGCGGTGCAAATGGGCTTGGCAAGGCAACGGCCCAAGAGTTTATCCAACATGGAGCGCAAGTGGTTATTGTTGACGTTGACACTACGATGGGCCCAAAAGTAGCCAATGACTTGGGCCCACCAGCCCATTTTCTCGAATGCGACGTCGCTGCCGAGCTTCAAGTAGCCGAAGCCGTGGATGCCGTTGTGTCCCGCCACGGGAAACTTGATATAATGTACAACAGCGCTGGAATAACCGGCCCGACTATCCCGTCGAGCATTGTGGACCTTAACCTAGACGACTTCGATAGAGTAATGCAGGTCAACATCCGGGGCCTGGTTGCCGGGATAAAGCACGCGGCTCGAGTGATGGTGCCGACAGGCTCGGGCTCAATTCTCTGTACATCGAGTATTAGTGGGCTAATGGGTGGGCTCGGCCCACATCCATACACAATATCAAAGTTTACAATTCCTGGGATTGTCAAGTCCGTGGCTAGTGAGTTATGCAGGAGTGGGATCAGGATCAATTGCATTTCACCGGCCCCAATACCAACACCAATGTCTGTGACCCAGATCTCAAAATTTTACCCCGGGGCCTCAGAAGAGCAAATAGTAGAAATTATCAATGGGCTTGGGGAGCTTAAGGGAGTCAAGTGTGAGCAGATTGATGTGGCAAGGGCTGCTTTGTACTTGGCATCAGATGAAGCCAAGTATATAACAGGCCATAATCTTGTGGTGGATGGAGGATTCACTTGCTTTAAACAACTGGGGTTCCCTTCTCCTGATCAGTTTGTGTAATATCATTGCTTTTTTATTTAATAGTTTTTAATAATTTGATCTTAACTTTAAGCTAATCTGTTTGTTTGAAATTTGTGTAATACGCATGGCAATTTGGGAAAATGGGAGGATTGAAGTGGGATAGTTAAGAGGAAGATTCTGCCTCATTTTCTAGGATAATTAAATATTGAGATGTGGTTTTTGGATTATCTTGATGATTGTATAAATTAAGCTCTCTGGAAAACATTAATTATATTAGCCCAAGAACTTTCATTCAACAATATGATATTTATCACAAAATATGCTACAACCAACGAAGTTAAAAATTAAGAGTACATGATCATTCTCCAGGTTTGTCACACGGATCCAACACATACAGCTCATTTTAGTCACTGTTGACTGTTGAGAAAAAACCATTCAAACTAGTTATTCAGTATTTCTTTATTTTTAATAATATATGTAACTATAAACAGGTGGTGAGTGGATGATTTCCATTCCAAAAAACTTGTTTTGGGTGACGGTTGACAAAGCCCACAAGGCATCGGCCTAGCATCCACACACTAACAATGCTAGCTACTGATAAAAATGGTCATTACTTGAGCTCTTTCTTTTTTGGAAATATATTAAACGTAATAGATTTTTTTAATTTATTGATATATTACAATTAAGAGTATACAGATATTATAATTAGAGATATACTGATATTTACAATCAGAGATATACTGATAGTTAGAATCAGAGATCGGTCGGAACTAATATTACAATCATAAATATACTGATATTTATAGTCAGAAATATACTAATATTTACAATCAGAGATCGATCGGAACTCTTCTTAAAAATCTTATTATGACACAACCTGAAGGTCAACCCTCACTTAATATCGAAGGAAGACATATAAACCCTTACTGAAGAGGGGAGTTAGCTGGGACTCGAACATGGATTGGATAATAGATTTGACCTAAAAAGTAATGATAGGAAGGGTAGATAATAGATTTGACCTAAAAAGTAATGATAGGAAGGGTAGGAATTAGGATAGCCCTATATTTATCTATCCTCGGTGAGCTTGCAAGAGAGCAGAGGAGGGCAAAGTGACACGCAATTTTTTTTTTTTAATTTTGTCGTGCCATATGCATAGGCTAAATATAGTTGTCAATATTTTAATTCCATCACGAGAAAATGTCCTACATTTTAATGATCTTACATCGCTAGTTACAACAACAACAAATTAATTAGTATTCCAATTATCCAATAAAGAGGCTGGACCATTCAAGCCTTGGCTTTCATCTCATGTTTAGGCTAATATACAATTAAAAATACAGATTTTTAGCAATATAATGTTGTTTAGATTAGTGTTTTGTAAAATTTGGTTGTATGCACTTGATAAGTTCCCGTTTCTCAGATTATGGTGGCTAATTAGTATGTATATGTATGTAAGATAAATTTAAATTTAGCCTTTAGATATCGGAACTTGCTAGTGTTGAATGTTAGGACAACTTAATTTGGTGAAATATTTAATGTTGAAGTTTAAAAATAACTGACAATTGTTATTAGTCAGGGACATAATCTTCAATTACCTGAAAATGAGTCTTGGATTAAATATATGAAGCTTGTACAAATCTCAATTTTTGAGTTAGTTTTTCGGCGTGAAGTAAGCCATAGGCTTCTTTATATTACCAAAGCCAAACTTATACACAATTAGGCTCACGTTACCTTACTATGTGAAAAGATCGTGCTAAAAAGAGACTTGTGCACGGCTAATGCGAGTATTAGGAATATCATCCTGTATCAACCGATGAGAGTGGATTTTGGGTTAGGTCTTTAAGGCTTGGATTATTCTCAACTCTTGAACTCAATGTATGAGTTAGTCCATGAATTTTTATAGCCATTTCTTAAAAAACAAAGAGTAAATATCTTAAACTTCAAGTTCTCGTTAGTTATCATAAGGTGAACAAAATTCTAATCTTAGGAGAGGTAAGGAGCTAAAAAATGAGTTTAGATTTTGCCCCTTACTTTGAAAAAGGAAAAAAAAAAAATTATAACTTGAGGGTATGTAAGAAAAATGCAGAGTTTTAACCGAAAATTTAGAGTTTAATTACATCGATAAAATTATAACTGACAATGGTGATGATATTGTTTTGTAACTGACAATGGTTGTTCTGTGCTATTGCATTCGTTATCATCAACAACAATATTGCTCATGGCCATGGGTTCGCATGAGATATTACAAGAAATTTGGATAGCAAAGCTTTTTAACAGAGCTAAGTATTAATATCAAACCTTGAATAGAACAAGGTCCCCACAGTTTGGTATGGTCCCTTTTTTTCATCAAGCTGTCATGTGCTCATCATCCCCTCACCTAATATTTGCTTTATTACCTTTTTTTTTTTTAAATATCTGACTTGGATTCTCCATATCCAGGGCTAATTTTAAACCTAAACCTTTGTCCCATGAATTTCTGTGAAATTAAGCTTGAAAATTGAAACCCCTTTTGAAAGAACCAAAAAAAAAAAAAAGGATGAATTTATATTCACCTCACAGCTCATTGGTCAGCCGCTGCACATGCATGTCTGGCAAACAGCCAAAGATGATTATGATAAATTTGATGATACATATACAAAAACAACTAAAGGCACAAGTTACAACCATGCATGATTTTCCGGCCTTTCATGCTTTATCATTACCCTACACTGTTTAGTTTTGATTGGTCAGTCTTATCAACCAGTTGCATGTTTGCCACGTGTGTGTTAATTAATCAGAGTTTGTTTTGTAATGTTCATTAATAATAACCATGGCCATGTAATTTGCAAATGCAGAAGAATATCACGTGAAGAGATTATTATTAGTTGATGGAAGAGAGGCTCAGCAGCCATGGTTTCGTTCTGGTAAACATTTTGGAGTTCCCAGAAACCTCCTTATGTGTTAAAAGCTCAAAAGAGTTAAAGTTGGACTTGGATTATTTTAATATCCAAGATAGAGAGAGAGAGAGAGAGAGAGAGAGAGAGAAACGGACACGTGTAAACTAAAGAAGTAGAAGAAGGGGCAATGAGCTTTTTTGAATTGAAGTAGAGGGAATCGAAGTCGTTTTAAGTTTTGATTGGGTAGTAGGTGCGGTGAAAGGAAAAGGAATCACGAGAAACTTGGGATTTCTTCGGGAAAATTTATTCCAAATTAAGTCTTTGCAATTGCATGGTTCAAATGGCAACTGGGTTTCCATGTAATTTGAAAGTGGAAGCTACAGCAACAGCTTTGCTTTGAACAGCGACCAATAGCCACATTCCTATGCAAAGGGGAATTGCTTGGATAATGCATGCATGTGTTTGACAATTAATAGTGTCTTTTTAGAGAAGAAAGACTTGCGTAGGACGTACGGTCTTAATAGATCATGCTATGTGTTATAAAATCACCAATTCATCATTGTTACTATTGAGAAAGATTTAGGTGGCGTCAATACTGTCACATTAGCATACTATTCTCCAATTGTATATCATTAAGTATACACTTATTTCTTAATTTAAAATTATCATAAACACATTGTGTGCACATTATGTGATTGCATGCTATTTGAAAATTGGATGGTGGCAAACTAAAGTGGTGGCATCGATATTATTTAATTTAGTTTTCTCTGGGCACTATCTTGATTGATTGATTTTAAAATGAATGTATATGTGACAAAATTATATTGGATTACATTATAAGCACATGGTATATCGTCCAACCTACTTATTATTTAAGACTTTCTCGTTTTTAAAATTATTTTAAAGATCTCAACGCTTTGAATAAACAAAATTTGTTAACAATAACAAGGATTTTTTGTGCCAATCTACTAAATAAAGTGTGCTTTAAGAAACGTTTCTCGCGTTAGAAAAGGCATTACTGGAAAAAAAATTATAAAAAAAAAACACTGCAAAAACAAAATTACAAAATGTATATATAGTAATGGTAATCGATATTTTTATAAATTTTTAAATTCCTTCATTCATGACTTTAAAGAAAAATCATCTCTCTCTTCTTTTTCTATCTTTATCTCTTTTTTTTTCTTTTTTTTTCCCCTACCAGCCAACACAACTCAATTTGACACAACACAGTCAAATGGCTAATCTTATCTTCAACTGAATTGTGGCTACATGCAAGTTCGGAATTCTTCTTCTTTCTACAATATGTTATGAAGAAGTATAACTAGAATTGATTTTTATCAGAATGAGTGGTGGAATTTGAAAGCAATGCAACTTGTATCTACTTTTCACTCCTGGTCCCCTTGGGTTATTTTCTGTGTACTATTCTTTCTCTGTTCTCTCTCATGAATTATTGTTCAATTCAATATGAATCAAATTGATATCAGAAATCTTTCAAGACGTTAGGCAAATTAAAATGATAGGGAAAGAGAAAAAAGCACCATGTCTTGTGATCTCATTGAATAAAGGGTTATTCAATTTTTGAAATTATGCTTATAAATAAAAAAAAAATTCTGCTAAGGCCTCTTTTATTTATTTAATAATTAACATTATTACCCGTTTCTATAACTTGTGATAATATAGTGGTAAACTATTATTTTTTTATCTTTTTTATTTTCTTTAAATTAACATTATTTTCCTTCATAATTTTCCTTGTTTTAAAAATCTTTATTGATGAAATTAATCTTTTTTTCCTTCTTGTTTTAAAATCTATCATAATCTTCTATGGTTGATAATATTATTCTGCTAAGTTTGAAAACATGAAAAAGGAAATGATTAATTTTACTAAGAGTAATAATATAGCTACAAACTCTTATACAAATTTATTTTATAATGTGGCATGATTAAATTGGTTGAATTAAATATCTCTTGGCCCACATGTTTTAATAATTCTATTTATGAATTTATCATTGCTACATAGAAATGTAAGAGTTTGATTAAGTTTTTAATTCAATTAATTATAGATGACAAAGGATGGGAGTAAATTAATTGTAAAACAGGGAGATTAGAAATCTTAAAGAAGAAGATGAAGAAGTTTTTTCATGAGTAAGGCATTTGGTTAGGGAAAATGGGAAATGGAATTAAGATGGAAACGAAATCCAATAAATTATAGAAAAAATTTTGATAATGTCCTTCTCTTCTCTCTATCCAAGTAAATAGAATTTAGTTATCCATTATAACTTAAATTAAGGTAGTGACTTTTTTTTAAATTTAAATATTTAAATATTTTTGAATTAGTTTGAATTTTGAATAGAGTTTAATATCTGAATTTAATTTTGAATAGAGTTTAATATTTGAATTTAAGTGACATTGTTTATTTTGTTTACTTTAATTGATTGAATTTAAGCATGCGGTTTATTTTTTAACTTAATGACTTAATTAACGTAGGGGTTGTTTGTTTTTTTATCTGAAGTCTGAATCTTAATTTTTTTAGTCATTTACAGTTTTTATTTCGTTTGTTTTCTATCAATTATATATGATTATAAGATATTTAGGTTTGAATGAAAAAAGTTAAATATTCTGACTTTTATCTGAATGACAAAATATCCGAATGGAACTTTTAATATTCTCTCTCATTAATACCATTATTAAATAAATTTATTTCCTATTATATAAATTATCTTTTTGTAGTTTTATTTATCTCTTTTTTTGTTATATAATTTCAATTAATTAAATAATTAAGTCTGTTTGTTTTTTAACTTAATGAAAATTTTCAGTCATTAAATAATTAAGTTATTAAGCCAATTTTTTTTAGTTTTTTGCTCAATCTAAAATGTCTGAATGATATCATTAAAAGACATTCTCTAAAATATCTCTATCTAATTAATTAATTTTCATCCTTACCTAAATAAAATTTAATAATTAGCATTATTATCCATCACTATAACTTGTGATAATATAGTGGTAGACTATTATTTTTATCTTTTTATTTTATTTAAATTAGTATTATTTATCTTCATATTTTTTATGAATATTTTTCATATAAAAACATCATGAACTACAATAAAATTGATTAATATATACTGATTTAGAATATAAAAGGTTGTATTCAATTGAATATGATTTATGTTATAATGATATTCTATCTTATTTAAGTTCTTTGAGATGTTTATTATTTGTCTGACACTTATAATTTATAAGGGCACAAATTTAAAAATTTTAGTTTTCAGATTTTTTAAGCTAATAAAAAGCTTAATATCTATTAGCAATTCAAATAAAAAATAAACATATCATTTAAATTCAGATATTCAATTCTATTCAAAATTCAGACTAAAAGGCTGTTTGTTTTTTTGACTTAATGATTTATTTTCAATCAGTTAAGTCATTAAGTTTGATTACTTTTCTAACTTAATGAAAATTTTCAGTCATTAAGTCATTAAGTTTTTAAGCTAATTTTTTTTAGCTTTTTACTTAATCTAAAACGTCTGAATGATATCATTACTAAATATTCTCCAAAATATCCCTATCTAATTAATTAATTTTCATCCTTATCTAAATAAGTTTAATAATTAGTATTATTACCTATCTCTACAAATTGTGATTGTATAGTGGTAGACTATAATTATTTTTATCTTTTTATTTTTTTTCAAATTAGCATTATTTATCTTTATAATTTTAATAAATATTTTTTCATATAAAACATTATAAACAACAATAAATTTAATTAACATATACTAATTTAGAATATTAAAGGGTTGTATTCAATTGAACACTATTATGTTATGATAATATATTATGTTATTTATGTTCTTTAAGATGTTTACTATTTGTTTAACGTTAATAATTTGTAAGAGCATGGATAAGTACCAGTTTTCAGATTTTTTAAGTTAAAAAATAGCTTAATATTTATTTTTAATGATTCAGACAAAAAAAATAAACATATCATTCGGATTCAGATATTTAACACTATTTATAATTTAGATTAATTTAGGTCTATTCATATTTCAAATAAAAAAAATCAAACGCCGTCTAATTACAGTCTATTCATATTTTAGAAAAAAAAAACAAACGCTGACATCACTTACGTCAAGTTACACATTTATAAAAGGACGGTGTTAAGTTGGGATAAACTTTAAAGTCTTTTAATTATCTTTTTCACAAAAGAAACTAATTAATATAACATGTGATAAACTATTAAATATTGCATTCAAGATTTGATTAGAAAATTAAACAGTGAAATATATTAATTTTTTTAAATAGAAAGAATTCCAATCCTGTTTTTCTTGAGAGCAAAAAGAAAAAAAATTAAAAAGAAAAAAAGAAAAATTCGACCAAACCAACACGGCAGCAACAGCAACAAAGCAGCAAGCAAAGTATGGCCACTAGATAAAAACATAACAGTCTCAATTGTACAAATTTTCATAACATAACATAACATAACGTTCAAACTCGGAATCAATTTCTCTCTTGTCTCCATTTCCTTTCCTAAACAATGATTCTCTGCTTCTGCTGCCTCTCCTACTAAACCCACCAAGCTTTTTACTCCTCTCTGGCTCTCTCTCTCAAACAAAAAGCATTAAAGAGAAAAAAAATGGTTCTGGAACCAAACGGCGTCGTTTGGATGGAAGGTGAAGAGGAGCAACCACTCTCAGTTTCTTGGACCAGAGCCGCCGCCACTCCCACCACCACCGCCCGTGCCACAACTGAGCCTAAAGAAGATGAAATGCACATTAATGCTGGCTCTCTGTCGGGTTTCAAATCAATTCTCGACACTGACTGGTTCTTGAACTCAACTATAAACAACCCACCTCAAGATTTTACCAACACCACCGGCTTATTAGAAACCCACCAAGAACTCAGAGCTTTCAACGCTTTTCAAGAAACCAACCTCTTTTTTCAACCAATTGAATCACACCCTTTCGCCTTAAACCCGTCACATTCACTGCTGCCGCCAAACAACAACGACAACAACAGCAACAGCCACCTCCCTTTTGTGAGTGGCTTTGATTTGGGCGGTGAAGCTGCTGGTTTTATTCAGCCGGGTTCAGGTTTCATGGGCCTAACGACAACTCAGATTTGCGCTGCTAATGACTCTGATTTTCATGGGTTCGGTTCTTCTTATAACAATTGCTTTGATAATTTAGAGGGTCTGTTTTTTAACAGTAACAGCAAGGCTAAAGTGTGTTCGCAGTCACAGCCAACTCTGTTTGAAAAGCGAGCTGCTTTGAGGCAGAGTTCTGGTAAATTAGAAAACTTGGAGATTTTGGGAGGGAATTTGGTGTTGGAGAACATCAAGTGTCAGAAAAACGAGGAGGCTAGTGTTGATATTTCAAGTTTGAATTATGACTCTGATGAGTATAATAATAACAATACTAATAATGCAAGTAATGACAATAATGTGAATGGTAAGGTGGATGAGAGTGTCAAGAATTGGAATGCTAGCAGTAGTGCCACTGTTGGGGATAATAAAGGGAAAAGGAAAGGTTTGCCGGCGAAGAATTTGATGGCTGAGAGGAGGAGAAGGAAGAAGCTTAATGATAGGCTTTACATGCTTAGGTCTGTTGTGCCCAAGATTAGCAAGGTATTTTATTTTACTTCACTTTTGTATTGTTTTGTTTTTAATTAAATTGAATTCTAATAATGTGTTGTTACGAGTTAGGACTACGGTGTATGATTGTCTTTGTTGTGTTTGAAGATGGATAGGGCTTCAATACTGGGGGATGCCATTGATTACCTAAAGGAGCTTCTGCAGAGGATCAATGATCTTCACAATGAATTGGAGTCAACCCCAACTGGCTCTTTGATGCAGCCCTCTACAAGCATTCAACCTATGACCCCAACTCCACCTACCCTTCCTTGTCGCGTCAAGGAAGAACTAAGCCGGAGTCCGACGGGCGAAGCTGCAAGGGTAAATTTTGTTCATTATATACTTTTTTAAGCTTTGAGCTTGGTTTGTCTATATATATATTAAACATACTTTTTCACAATTTGCTTGATACTTGTATGTGTTATAAATTTGGAACCGTTACTTACTTGAGGGCCTTAACACTAGTGTCCAAGTTAAGTTGAAAAGTTTAAACTTGGGCATGGGTGCTTTTGTTTTTACTTGGTGTCTCACATGCATATGTCTGTGTGCTCAGAGTGGCAATTAAGTTATTACTGCAAACAAGTATGCTATGTGGATTTGTAAGCTAGCTTTGATTTGCAGACTGGAACTTCTTTTGTTATAGTGTATGTACACTGATTTTTGAAGCTCAATTATTCACCTTAATAGTGAAGATGTCTTTGTGAATGTACTTGGTAATTGGGTCCAATGTTTTATCCTTCTCATACATGTGACATGTGCCCAAGGATTTACGACTGCCAATGAGGTATTGAGTGGTCACATGTTGGAAATCATTAAGTTTGATGATTGGACAATGTGATTTTGAAAGTGTGATATATAGTATAGGGATGAAAACGATAAGAATATTAAGGCTGAAAATTGATCTATGGACCCCATTTTGTTGTATCATCAGTTCTGATTTGCCTTGCGTGCTCCTTGTTAGTGTGAAAGTGTGATACATTTGTCTTTTCGGTGAGTCACTGTAGTTCAGATGAAATGCTAAATTGCTGTAATTCTTCACATGGCATTGACAATTAAAAGTACTTTACATGGACTCAGTCGGTTGTGCATCCACCACTGTCCAATGCCCATGCTTATATATATGTCAAATGGATTAAAAATAAGATTATTATTTTCTTCCTTCGACGAAGCTTTTCCTTAATGTGAAATACATTATTACAACTTTTTGTTTCTTCAATATTTTCCAGGTGGAAGTTAGGATTAGAGAAGGAAGGGCTGTGAACATTCACATGTTCTGTGCCCGCAGACCAGGTCTCTTGCTCTCCACTATGAGGGCTCTGGACAACCTTGGGTTGGACATTCAGCAAGCTGTCATCAGCTGTTTCAATGGTTTTGCACTGGATGTTTTCCGAGCAGAGGTGTGCTTCTTTGTCTATCTTAGTTATCTTTTTTTCATGTTCCAAATTGTCAATTATAAAGCAAAAACAATCTATTAAGTTTTCCTGGTAAAGGGGAAAAATGGAAGTTTAATTTTGACTTGCATCCGACATTCATCATAGTTAGTTATGTTCCTCAAAAATGATGGACAACATGAAACTTATGGAAAACTTGTTGTTGGTTTTTGTTATGAGACTACAGAGAATTATTGATAGTCAACCAATAGGTTTGGAGTATCATATATAATTGTTTGTTTATGTGGATTTTTATGAGGAGTGGGCTGAGGCTTGAAATATGACTTTTGTAGGGGGGAAAGTCAATCAAAGATATTGACAAAGATCCTTATATTTAGACTATCTCTCTATTTTCTCATTTTAAATATCAGTTATTAACTAACATTTTTTGCATGGGTCATATCCTAGATGATTTTGGTGTCTTACAAGTAAAATAATGTTTAAACTCTCAACTAGTATGTTTTGTCCTCTTTTCTTCTCCTCATCCCCCTGCTACAAAAACACCTTTTTCCTTCTTTTCAGTTTTAGTATTATTCACAGGAAGTGGAGTTTTTTTTCCCTTTCTCAAATGTTGATTATAACCAGTACATGTTGATATAATATACTGGTTAAAGAAACTGTTAAAAATTAGAAAGATAATGCAGGTGAAAACAGTTGGAAGAAATTGTCTTGAAAACCAAAGCATACAGGTTGGAAGAAGTACATTTTTTCTACTTTTTATATAAGATTAGTTTCCTGAGGCCCTGTGGATTTCAGCCTATGAAATCGTGTTTAAACTTTGTCAACTTTGCCCTTCCTTCCCACTCTTGCTCTTTTTTGCCTCCTTTTAGACATCAATTATTAATTTGTATTGTTCATCATTGATCATCAAACGACTAATATTAGATGGTAAAGCAATTAACTGGACACACATTAAATATTGCTATCATGCTCTCAATCACTACTAAAAGCAACTGCTCCCTTCATTTAATTTGGCATCTTGAACTCTTGCCCTCATATTAGCTATAGACTGCAATCATTTCAAATATCTCAATAGAGCACAATTTATCCTCACTTCTATAGCCCCATCAGAAATTTTATTATTTAAGTGTTTTCTGATTCTTAGCACATCAGGCATATGGTAATCAAGAGATTAATTCCTCCTTTCTTTATCAGCAATGCAGGGAAGGCCAGGATGTCTTGCCCAAGCAAATCAAATCGGTGCTTTTGGACACGGCTGGCTTCCATGATGTGATGTAATAGCTGTACATTGAACCATCTTGCAAGTGAAGGAACTAACTGTAGTTCTTCTGTACCTCAGTTAGTATGTAAATGAAATATGATTCTCATTTTCATTTGTAGAGGTACGAACAAGATCTGACTGATGCTTGTAGGTCATCAATCATCATATGTTTGGAGAATTGGTAGGTTGGGTAAGCATCTTTCACAATTGTGTTCTTAGTCATGCTTCAGAAAGCACAGAAACTCAAGTGTTGTTCTTTTGTAACTTCAGCCCTTGGAATAAAATCTCCTTTTCGGTTACTCTATCATGCGCAATGGTCTCTGCAATTTTTTATTAGGTGTATTTGCCATTTACTGCCTGGCTTTACTGGTGGAAGGGTAATAGGGTCATGGATCCATGGTTGCATCTATGAATTGGTATGGTATTTAGAGTTGCCATGTGACTATTGGAAGCCCAGCTACGTTTAGTGCTCCTAAAATCTAAATTAATGCTGCTAAGTGTTTAGCAAACAATTTCAATCTTGATTTAGCAGCTAATTAAACTGATTTTATGAAATTTGCGCTTGAAGAAAAACTTATATTACCCTCATCAGATTGGCAAGCACATCAATCCGAAAACAGCAGTGCGGCAACGGCACAAAAGCGTGCGTAAGCAAGCACTGTGCTAAAGATCGATTTTCACTCCTCTAGGGATGATTTCTCAGTGCAAGGGAGAAAGAACACAGCGGACTAAGAAAATTGAAGGAGATAATTGCGAGCACTAATTAGGTTCTGTGAGGAACTTTTGGGAGCTACACACACGATTCCCTTGTATGAACAAGGTATAGAATGACAAAATTAAAAATATGGTTTCATAGTTTTTCTCTTGTCGGATACTGAATAAAAGAAGGACATCTGAAAAGATGAAATAAAAAAAAAATCTGACTAAAAAAAAACTGATTGTTTTGACTACGGTTGCCCGGCTATTTTTGTGTTTTGTTACGTAGTGTCTTTAAACTTTAATCTGTCCATCATTTCATCAAATAGCTTCTACAATGTTTTCATCCAATGATTGATGACTCATTGCTTTTGCCTCTGTTCCTGATTATGGCATATAATTGATTTCAATTAGTGCATTTAAATACTCCTCGCATTTTGCTTTATTATCAACTTTTAGCTACAATGAAGGAATAAGTTGGCCTTCACGAACAAGATGAGCCCTTTTGTGATTTAATTTGAATTAGATGACCACATCATAATTAGTAAAAAGTTAATTTAAATTAGACAACCAAATCATAATTGGTAAAAGATAAAATAAATAAAATGGCAAAAACATAAATAAGCACTCGACTAAGCGCCAATTTGATATTACAACAACTGATAAAATAAGTTACTTTTACTATGGAAATAAAATAAGTTATTGATTGAAAAAGAATCTTGGTATTTGGCAAATTTTGTCGTTACGGTTGTTGTAAGTTGGAAAAGCATAATATTGTATTTTTTTATAAATTTTATTAAGAAAGCATTATTTTATTATGTAATAACTAAAATAGATAAAGTTTAAATTACCTTTTATTTATATGTTATATTTTATGAAAAAATATAACATAATTATCTTTTTATTTAAATATTAAGGCTATAATAAGAATTTAAAAAAGTGTGGTTTATTTAATAAGCTGCTTATAAAAAATAATCGCTGTATGTTTTTAAAAGCTGCAGTGAAAATAGAGGAACTTATAAAATAAGTAGTTATTAAAAAATTTACCACACATTTTGGTCGAAACGTATGAAATAAGGCACTCATTATATTTCAACCTCAAGAGATTTTAGAACAATTTGAAGTTAATTTCCCTATTTAAATTATTTTTACTCTCTTTTCTAATAATTGTGTATTTTGAAAGACTTAGACACGTTAAAAAGAAAAAAAAAGGGTCTACTTTATGGGGTAATTTTTAAAAACCACCCCTGAGGTTTGCCTCTGCTACACCTAGAGAGACTGTTTGCATATATTGACAATACCCCCCCGGCTGTGTATAAGAGTTAGTCACCCGTTAGGTTATTGAGGGCAATAACGTAAATGCTCCATTTTTTGATTTTTAAATCTAACAAAAGCTGATATATAGTAACTGATTAGACAAGAGTCGCGAAAATTCAGACAGTGCTTTGAAGCTTGTGAAACTTGAGGGGGTAGCAACCCATTTTCATATACAATGACAATGCTTAGCTTCATTTCTTCTTCTTTTTTCTCAACATAACTTCAGGAGTGTTTAGCTTAATTTCGAAGGTTGTAACACCCGCTTCGCTTAATTTCGAAGGCTGTAACACCCGCTGATTTTTGAAGGCTGTCTCTGAGGTCAACTATGTTTCGAACCAAATTCCGGCGACAACCGGCATCTGAACAGTCGATTAGCAGGTGTGTATTTCTATCGAAGCTTAAAGCTGAGGTTGGGTTTTATTATTTTCTTGGATTTTGTTGAATTTGCTTCTAGTTGGTTACCTGACTTTTTGATCTAGTTAATTGAGAAAAATGTGTAGCATTTCCACAAATTGAAGTAGTGTCAAAAAATAAACTGATTCTTGGGTTGATAATCATTGGATATGTTATTTAAACTAAGAAAACGAATTGATTTTTGATGATTTTGGACCATGATTTGTGAACGTTTGTTGAAATTTGCTTGAGTTGTTCTTCAAATTGAAAAACAACTCAAGTTTTTTTCTGAGAATGCATCGTTGTTGCTGAGAAAATGTTTATGGTTTAGTCTTTTTAAATTTTAATTTACAAATGTGCAGTTCATGTAAAGTTCAGTTGCTTGCTGGTTGGTTTTTTTTTTTTTTTATGTTTTGTACAGACTGCCTCCAACAACTGAATTTTGTTGGTAAATTGATGCAGTATTTTCTTTTCTTCGTGTAAATGTTTGTACTTCACGTAAAATTCAGATGCTTGGCTATTGCTTTTTAAGGTTGTCGTTATGATCTTATATCCTTATTTGCATCACTTTGTAGTGTTATTCTGAATGTGTTACGAAAATTAGAATGAAAAATATACTATTTAGCTCATTTTCAGAGTTTATTGCTGCTGTCCAGTTCACTTAGCTCACCAGTCATAAGTTAGTTACATTGTTAGCTTAACTAATGCATCATGAGTATATATTGTGCAGTAAATTGAAAATCATTGCATATAACTCATGTAACTAAGAACATCAAATAGTTTAATTCATAGAATGTTGGTTAAAGCATCTAGCAATTTGTAGAATGTTAGTTAAAGCATCTAGAATTTGAATATATGCAATATGCTTGTAGGGCATTTGACTCAGGAATGAAGTTTGATTTGAATGTTAAAGCATCCAGAAGAACATTATGCTCAAAATTTATGACAAGACAGAGAACATAACCTAACCCCATACACTATTCTTTTGCGGGGATCAGATGATGCAACACCTTTGAAGAATCGCGGCATCGATAGATGGCGTATCATCTTTTGCTCACCTAACATATAGGTTTGAGTTTTTTTTATTTACATTTTGTTCAAATGTATAGCCTTATTGGCTTAATTATTGCAAACTATTATATGATAGTTTCTTTTTGTAACTACGTATATGGTGTGTTTTCTGTTTTCTGTCACTTGTAAGGGCTAAGTGTAAGCTAGCCAAACAATGCCTGTTCAAACTTAAATTCTGCTAGAATGCAAATTATCTATCTATATGGTTGTGCCACATGATTTCATTTTATTATGTTTTCATTTAAATATCTGATAATGTAGTTGTGATTTCCTGTTGTCTCAATCGTATGATGATGTTGAGATTAATTTTAGTTGATTTGGAGTAGAATGGAAGCTTGTCTGCACTGTGACTTCATTAAACTATGCATTGACAGTTTGTTGTGCTTTGTTATGATTTTATAGTGATTATCTGTTGTATTATTTTTGTTAATGATTTTGAGATATGAAGATGATTTTATTCATAGAATGTTAGTTATTGATTGGAGTCAGCTGGTGATACAAATTGTTTTGAAGTATGTTGGCTGATAATGGTGAGATTAAGTTCACTTATGAGCATAATGGAGGCTTGACTGGACAGTTACTGCATTAATACATAAAAACCTATAAAAGAGCATTTCATGGTGCATTTTTATGCTAGTGCATGTTCATTTAGCTACTTTAGACACTACTACATGCATTAGTTGACTGGACAGTTACTTACCAGCTATAACTACACCCATTATTGAAACTATAACAGCACAAATGAAAAAAAAAACATGTTCAGGATCAAGACTGTTTTTAGACCACTGCATTTCACTCTATTTTGTTGGACTTTTTGCACCATTGACTTCAATTCCGTTATATCCTTTTGTATACTCATCAGTAGCTCATAATTTGCTTAATTGACATATTTAAGCCATCAAATATAGCACCTCTATTGAAATCATTTGGGGATGAAATCCAGAATTTGAAATAGCCACAGCCATGTTTGCTATCCATACAGCAATAATATAACTTGTTTGGGTTGTCATTTGATTCTGACACCTTCATAGCAGCTCTTTTGTAGCATTTACATATCATGTTTGAAAATCGTATGAGATTGCCATTAATCTCATCCCTCCATCCTCTGCATTCTTGGCTGCTTGATCCAATTGATTGCTGTGAACTTGTGGAAGCCATGACAAGTATGAGCAGTTGTGCAAACAAAGAAGTATTGTGCAACAAATGAGTCAAATGATGCCCTTTTAAATAGAGTTGAGCTTTTTATTTTAAATACCAATGGTAATATCAGTGCTCTTTTTATTTTAATTAATACAAAATGTTTTCAACTATTTGTTCATATTATGTGTCATTTGATTGTTATTGTCAAAATACCTTTTTTAAAGGGCATTTTGGTCTTTTCAACACTCAATTTAGTTTTGTTTTATTATATGATTGTGTAAGGTCAAATAAAATTTTCATAAGGGTATAATAGCCTTTTCACTACTCTATCATATTTGGCGTCAAATGTGAAGATCATCTACAATATTAAACAATCCTGTCATACCTTGAAATGTGCTGTGAAGGGCATTTTTGAACTTGCACTCAATAACCTAACGGGTGACTAACTCTTATACACAGCCAGGGAGGGTATTGTCAATAGATGCAAACATTCTCTCTAGGTGTAGCAAAGGCAAACCTCAGGGGTGGTTTTTAAAAATTACCCCCACTTTACGCTTTCATTTGTCCGGAGAATGAGAACCTTCGGTGCTCAAGGCAGTTAGAGAGTATTGTAAGTGAGCTTTTGAGAACTCTTAAGAGAGTTTCTTGTGCTTTGGACAGCTCGTAAGTAGATCTTAGAACCTTTTGAAGGATTAATGTGTGAATCTTTTGAGCTTTTGGTGGAGCGGAGTGTTTATTTCAGGTTGAGAAATGAGAATCCTTTACATGAAACCCTCTTTTTTGTACCTGTCGAGGGGTACTGTGGCTGCACTTATTTAAGAAGCTATCATCACTTTGTCAAGCTAATCTCTGCATTCATCTCATATTGCAAAAGTTGAAACAATAATCCAAAAAGAGGGCTACAAAACACAATCATTCTTGTACTCATTGAGCAGATGCATTTCACCTAGAGTCCGCATGCCACCCTTTTATTGGACGTTATGTGAGACAAATCTAGTTTGGAAATCTACTTGGACTGAGAGATTTGTGGGGACCAATGAGGAACGATTACTTCTCTTATTGGTTGAATATTTGATCTCATACTGCCCATAGGCCTATGCGCAGAGTGGGTGGCATTGATGTTTCATGAAAATGATATTTTCTCGAACACATACTATCTCACTTTGATTGGCTTTAAGGCAGATGGATGGATTATAATAATATTAGGCTTATTTCCTTTAGGTTTTGAATTATCTTTGGTACAACAACTATCCCCTAAGTTTCTCCTAATTATATTCGGACGAAAACTTTTTATTATCTAATTAATTAGTTATTTATTACTACTAATGTTACCATTATTGTTCATGTTCTTATCAAATATTTATTAGTTCCCTTGATCTTTTCATTTTTATTATTTATGCATTTGCTGTTGTTATTATCGTTATTATTTATTATGTTGTCTTTCATTATTATTGTTGTTATTATTATTATTATTATCTTTTGACATTATTGCAGCCATCTAATTTACATACTTATTACATTAAAAGAAGCTTACTCACCCGTCCCGGAAACTTGTCTAACATACATTAGAGACACTCATATGGCTTCGTATCAACGAAATTTGGATTAAAGAAAGGATTGTACACAAGAAAGGCTTGCATCAAAAGTACCCAAGGCTTAGATAGTTTCCACATACTTACAAATCGAAGGCTTTTGCTCAATTGATTTTGACTTATGGCCAATTTTCAAGTCAACTATAACACATCAAGCGTTGGTTCCCCTTGGTTGAGTTTTTACATGGGATTTTATATCAATTCATGGCTGTTACTATTGCCTAGAAAGGTATCTGTTTTGTTCTTGAAAAGCCATAATTTGATTCAATTCGACAAGTTTCCATTCAACAGCCTAATCGTAGCTTGAAAAACCTAACCATAATTTCAATTCAATTTCAGAATTCCATTTGAGGCAGCACTATAACGGTCTCGACAATTTCCACTCAAAGATTTTAAGAACACGTTTCAAAGATTTCAAGAACACCATCGAAGCCCACTAGCCTAATGATGAAATGCCTAAACTCTATAGATATTTCCAAATCTAATAAGAGATTAATCACCGGAAGAAACAAAATCCATAGCTTACAAGTGACGGCAACAACCTTGAATTGATACGCCAATTCTGCAATAATATAACTTCCCCATTGAAGAATCGTTGAAGGAGAACCGAAGCTTAGTGTGATATAATTGGCTTGAAAATTGGCCATAAAATAGAAATGAAACCAAGCATAAGCCTTTGGTTGCTAACTGCCGTATCTTCTCATGATCATTCATTGACGAAATGACTGCTTTTGCCGCAACTGATTAGCAACTTTTATTTACAGTTTTTTGTGATATAAATAATATAGATGCATGCATGCTTGGAAATACGTGGTCTTAATGAACCAATTCGGTGCGTTTATAACCAACTAAAGGTAAGGTCTAATTATAGTGCTAATGAGTGGGTTTCCTAACGACTGTATGAATTATTATTAATTATATATAAAAAAAAATGCCAGCAACCCAACGTATGATATTTTCTTGATTAATTGGTTAACAAATGAAACTGCCGTTAGGCGAAACTTATTCTCTCCAAATTTAGTTTAACACAAGATCATATATAATTTGTTAATCGTTATGAACTAGTTCCAGCTATTAAATCTCCATTTACAACTGTGTACTAGCTTATTGTTAATAGTTTGGGTTTACTGCTTACTCTATTATGCACTATATATGTGTGTATATGCATGATATTGATGCATCAACTCATCAAACATTATTAACATTTTTCCGACTCTTGTTCCATTGAGATCAGGAGTGGTAGAATGTTAAACATGGCTTCCATTTTAATTAGTCTTATTTTTATAATCAGTTTCTCCCCAGCAATTGCCGTGATTAGCAATGTTGAAAGTGATATAGATGAATTAAAAACCTACATTGTTTACGTGGAAAAGCCAAAGCAAGGTAATTTTTCGAAGAAAATAGATTTAGAAACCTGGTACCATTCATTCTTGCCAGCTACCATCTCATCAAACTCAGTCGATGATGATCATCAATCACGAATGGTGCATTGCTATAGGCATGTGATTTCAGGTTTTGCTGCAAGGCTGACTGCAGAGGAAGTAAAGGCCATGGAAACAAAGAGTGGGTTCATATCAGCCCATGCTGAAGATGCACTGCAGCTACATACAACCCACACTGGTAACTTCTTGGGTTTGCATCAAAATTCAGGAGTTTGGAAGGATTCAAATTTCGGAAAAGGAGTAATTATTGGAGTTTTCGACTCAGGAATAACGCCTACGCATCCTTCATTTAGCGATAAGGACATGCCTCCGCCACCAGCAAAGTGGAGAGGGAAATGTGAATTTGGAGGGGCGGGTTGTAACAATAAGATAATTGGGGCAAGAAATTTTGTTAACAAAAGTGAGCCTCCTATTGATAACGGAGGGCATGGAACCCATACGTCAAGCACGGCCGCTGGGAATTTCGTAAATGGTGCAAATATACTTGGTCAGGCAAACGGCACCGCAGTAGGCGTGGCGCCTTTAGCTCACTTGGCAATGTATAAAACTTGTAATGACTATGCTTCTGAGTGTAATGAGAGCTCAGTTACTGCTGCACTTGACGCTGCTATCGAAGACGGTGTTGATGTGCTTTCTCTTTCGATTGGTCTTGGTCCAAACCAACGCAAAGAATTCCATGCTAACGCAATTGCAATCGCAGCTTTTAACGCTGTTAGAAAAGGCATTTTCGTAAGTATTTCGGCAGGAAATTTTGGCCCAAAACCTTCTATTATAGTTAATGACGCTCCGTGGATGCTTACTGTGGGAGCAAGCACCACTGACAGAAGTATTGTTACATCGGTACAGCTCGGAAACCAAGAAACGTATGACGGTGAATCACTTTTGCAATGGACAGATATCCCTTCCGAGCAATTGCCTCTTGTTTATCCTATTACGAGGAATTCTTCGGCAATAACAAACTGCCCACCAGAAACTCTGAAAACTATTGATGTCAAAGGCAAAGTAGTATTATGCCAAGGATATGTATATCCTCAGGACGTCTTGGACGCTGGTGGCGCTGCCATGATTCTAATGAATGACGAACTTATGGGTGACACTATTGTAGTCCAACGCCATGTACTTCCAAATGTGTGTGTGAGTTATGCAGTGGGGGAGACCATAAAAGCCTATATAAATTCAACATCGTCACCAACTGCTGCATTGGTGGTGAAAGGAACTGTGATTGGCAGAAAATCTGCTCCCGAGGTTGCCGCTTTCTCCTCAAGAGGACCCAGCCAAGTAAGCCCTGGAATCTTGAAGCCAGACATTGTTGGACCTGGTGTAAACATTATAGCTGCCTGGCGACCTACTGTGGAGCCCATAACAAATACAGAATACACATTTGACCTAAAGTCAGGCACATCAATGTCCTGCCCGCATCTTAGTGGTGTTGCAGCTTTGCTCAAAAGCGCTCATCCTGATTGGTCACCCGCTGCTATAAAATCTGCCATCATGACCACTGCCGATACCGTAAACCTTGAAGGCAAGCCAATTCTTGATTACAATCATCTTCCAGCTGATCTGTTTGCAGTTGGGGCAGGCCACGTTAACCCGTCAAAAGCAAATGATCCTGGACTTATTTACGATATCCAGCCCGATGATTACATTCCTTATTTATGTGGTTTGAATTACACAGACCAACAGGTACAAGGCATTGTGGGTGGTGATGTGCAATGCTCAAAAGTGTCGAGCATAGCTGAAGCAGAGCTAAATTATCCTTCATTCTCTATCAAATTGGGGTTTACTCCTCAGGCATACAATAGAACAGTAACAAACGTTGGACCGCCTAATTCATCCTATACCAGTCAGATTGTTGCCCCTGAAGGAGTGGAGATTACCGTACAACCTGATAAGATGTCTTTTACAGAGAAAAACCAAAAGGTGAGGTACTCTGTGACATTCACTAGAACAAAGAATACTGGTGCATCTTCTGCCCAAGCAAATCTGAGCTGGATTTCTGGTCAGTACACTGTGAAGAGTCCTATTGCTATCAGTTTTGTATGAAGAATACAGAGAATAAAGGCATATATAGTGACTTGTTATGAAATCACATACGTAAAACGCTTAGAATAATTTGGCTATGTAGCTTCGTGAGAAGTGATTTTGGAACATTAACCTCGTTGTTATTTCATTTTTTTTTTAACTCATAAGGGCAAACAAAATTGTTTATCAAATGACAATAGATATTGTAAAAATTCTTTCATCAATTATAAAATTATTGGCCTATTATTTTTCAAGAGATGTATAATATTACTTGTTTATTTTTTTCATTGATAATGACAAACAAAACTGTTTATCAAATGATCAAAGATATTGTGAAAATTCTTTCATAAATTATAAAATTACCGACCTATTATTTTTCAAGTGATGTATAGTGCTTGTTTATTTATTTTCTTTTTGGGTATATAAACTAAAGATGGCTAACGGGCTCGGCGGTACGTAGCACAGCACGATACGAGCACATTTTGATGGGGCACGCGGTGAGGCACGACATGCAAGTGGGCTGGGCCGGACTTAGAAATTTAGACACGTGGGCCTTAAAAGTACGGTGCGATTAGAGATGGGCTAAAGCATGTAATAAGCACGTTTTACTTTTTAATGAAAGTAAATTAAAATTTTATGATTTACAAATAACTTAAAATTGAATCTTTTAATATATTTTTTGTTAGCGTAAGTTTTTTAAATTCATTTAATTCTTAGTTTAAAAAAAACTCTAATTGTTTTATGTTTATAATTTATTAAATGATATCATGATTTTAATAAATAAAATTATAAATATCATGATTTTATAAAATATACGTAATAATGTTATTATAGACTATGATCTATGACTTTATGTAAGTCTAAGTTAACAATTAAGTTAATTGTTAAGAAAATTTATTATTATTGTTGTTGTTATTGTTGTTAAGTATAAAAAAAATTGTAATAACGTAGGGTCTAACTTAATAATTAGTATTATATTCTCTTACTATTATTAGTTTATTATTATTGAATATAAACTTGAGTTTTGAACTTTTGATTTTATTAAACTTGGCTAAAGGCACATGGACTCAAAAAAATTACATAAGATTAAAATAAGTATCTAATAATTTAGCATGTTATCTTAAAAAAAAAAGAAAAAGAAAAAAAAAAAGCTTGTCGTGCTTTTTTCCATCAGCATGGCACAACACGGCCTATGACACGGCATGGCACGCTTGAGCAAAGCACGCGTGGGCATGGCATGCGGGGCGGGCTGAGCCTGGCCTAGGAAAAAAACTTAGGCATGGCACGGCACAGCATAGCACGAGCATGAGCATGCATAGGCCTTCCTTTGATGCTATCACGGCCTGTTGGCCATCTTTATATTAAACCATCTGGTATTCGAACACCACATTAGACCTCGATTAATCTAGATTCGAGCCGAGTAGGACCGCTAGGGCGCCAAAGCTCTCCCAACAAGTATTTAACACAACTGCATTCCTAAACCTCTAACCAAGGACCTTGGTTAAGCTAGAACAACCCTATGCCAACTGATCTACATGCTTGTTGGTTATAGTACTTGTTTATTTTTCTTCACTGTGGCAACTAAGGGTGGGCAAATCGGATTTCGGTTCTGGTTGTTCGGGTTTCAGTTTGGGTTTCAACCTATTCGGTTTAAAGAATTCAACCCATTCGGGTTTAAATTACAAACCCGAACCAAACCAAATCAAATTTAATTCGGTTCGGATTACAAATTCGGGTTCGTTTTATATTAAAAACCGTAATTTTATCTCCATCCAAAAATGAAATAATCAACTAAATATCAAACAAATTTATCCCAATCTCATTCGCAAATTAACAAATTAACATAAAGCATTCTATATTTAACAATGAACAGAAAAATTAACAACAATTAACAAAACAAAATTAAGAAATTAACTAACAATTAAAAAAGATAAATTACTGGCAATTAATTAATGGGAGATCGGAAAAAGTAAGAATAAATATTTGGTAGTGGAGGAAGTAAAGAAGAAGAAGAAGATGTTTGGCAGCAGTGGAAGGAAAGAAGAAGAATAAGAAGAAGGAAAAGAGTAGAAGAATTGAAGAAGAATAAGAAAAAGAAGAAAAAAATGTTCGGCAGCGGTGGAAGAAAGAAGAAGAAGAAGTGAAGAAGAAGAAAAAGAAAAAGAAAAGAAAAAGAAGAAGAAGAAGAAAAGAAAAGAAGAAGATGATATTCGGCTATGGCGGAAGAAAAGAAGAAGAAAGAAGAAAAAAAAAGAAGAAAGAAGAAAAAAAGAAGAAGAAGAAGAAATGGAAGAGTTAGGTGGCGGCTGAGAAGTGTAATGTGTTAGGGTTAGGTAGGGATGGTAAAATCCGGATCCGGATCAATATTTTGGGATTCGTATCTAGATTCACAAAAAAATATGCGGATTCGGATGCGGATAATATCCGTACGGATTGCGAACGGATTTTCCGGATCCGCATAATGTTAAATTCAAAATTTTAATATATAATTTAAAATTTCAAAATTTACCTAATAAAATCAAATAAAATCCAATCATAATTAAATAATCAATAATTCAATACCTAGAATAAATACAATAACACCATAAATCCATAAATAAAAATACCATAATATAAATTAAGCATAAAAAATAACATAAATCCAAGTCTATCATCACAAATTAACAAATAAAATTATAAAAACACTACAAATCCACAAAAAATAATGTGAATCCAAATAAATTTTTTAATTTAATTTAACTTATATAATTTTTTGATTAATCATATTATGTTTTTTATTTAACTTATATATTTTTAATTTAATTTTAATTTAATAAATTATTTAATTAAAAAATAATACGGATCCGGATATCTAATTTTTTAGATGCATTTGCATCCGGATCTGCACGGATCCTAATTTGTTTTTCAGATCAAGATCTTCAGGATCTTTGTGGATCCGGGTCAGACCTGGGTATTTTTGCCATCCCTAGGGTTAGGAATGAGTTTTTAGGTTTTTTTTTTATTTCTTAATTAACCTGATCGATTTTGAATGTTGAACCCAAACAGATTTAAAAGTTCAACCCAAACCAAACCGATCCGAATGCCCACCTCTAGTGGCAACCACTTAGTTGTGTTAGCTACATGATGAGACTTGGAAACCTACAATTTTGTTTCTCAAGATATTATAAATTTTGTTACAACATGATTAATGTTGTCTTTTGTTTATTTTTCAAGGGAAACATCACAACACTGTTTCTTGTGTTTCAACTTAAAGAATTATTTAGTTTTACTTATTAAATAAAATAGACCTAAGTGCCAACACAAGCACCAAAACATTTATAAACCTAGAGTTTAAATAATCTGTACACTAAGAATTAAATTTTTTATTTTCTTTTTTAGAGTTTAAGAATCAAATGGTTATATTAAAGCAGATACATTCCACTACGAATTGGATTCAAGAGTCACGAACTGATCACTTTTTGGACTCAAGAGTCACGAACTGATCACTTTCAATTAAATATATTATACAGTGTGCTATTTTATTCGGTGTTCAACAAATTTGAAAATGATACTCTCTTAATAGTTAGTGGGAGCCCATTTAAATAATTCACGTTGTTTTCATTAAAAAAAAACAGAAAAATTTTGTGGTTGGTCTGTGACATATTGCATGTGCTGCGACATATTTTATTCATGTTTCTTATAACGAGATTAATTTTGAACAAATTCGTACACAGAATGGCTTCATGATTACAATCTTTTGAATAATCAAAATCAATGGGGTGAAGGAGATCGCACAATCTAGACTCTAGAATAGAGTCCAGTCAACAGTAACGAAAGAGACAAGCCTGTGAGTATCAACAGTCAACAACCCTTATTAATTTAATTTTTTTTATTAGTTCATTTCTCAAGCTTGTTGCTAGAAAAAAAAAAAAATTAGTTGATTTTTTATACATACAATTTGAATATACCCAAGAAAGAATTAGATTATTTGTTGTGTACTAGTATTTTCTAATGCTAACCCTTATGTTAATAATACACAGTGATTGAATTAGTATATTCACATCTTAATTTAAAAAAAAAAGGATGGTAGTTACAATTTTTCTTGGGTTAAATTATTTTAACTTAAATTTTAATACAAATGTCTTTGGTCATTAATTTTAAATAATTTAATAATGGATATAAAAAAATTTAATAATAATTATTCACGTTAAATTACTTGAAATAAATAACTTAAAATTTATGTTAAAATTTCATAATGTTTAAAACAACTCCACCCATTTTTCTTCATTGATTATTTCTGAATCTACGCACACGTGTTAAATGATGGCATGCTAGCGTGCCAGACCATCAAAAAACAATGGTTCTACGCGGATCTGAACAATATCCCCATTGGAAATCCGAGTCCACACGCACATCGCCGACAGCGGGTCCACGCTGGGCTCCCAACCTTTGAACATTCAAAATATACGTCAACAGAACTACTAATTAAAACGCAACTCGCTCTCTCAACCGTTAGATCCAATCAGCGTGCTAATCAGACAACACAAGTGGGCCGCTTACTTTAAATTCTCATCGTTGGATTAAACAGAAGGGTTTCCGCCGGGTTTATATTGTTGTGTTGCGCGGCACCCAGTGTTCATTGCTCGCACGCCCGCCGGCCCTCCCGCACGCATTTTTCTTACGCGTACGAAATTTCCGTTCTACGTGAAAAGGAAAAAAGGAAAGCGGAGCTTCGGATTTATTATTTTTAATTTGTTGAATATTTTGTGCTGCATTTCATTAACATTCGGATTCGGAGCTCGGTCTTGAAGGTATTGTATTGAAATTACATTTTTCATTTGGAGGGAAAATTGAAAATTATGTGAAACAATGAAATTTAATGCTTTGCTTATATTCAATTTGTTTATTGTTGTTTGATATCATTAATATTTTTAATATTTTTGCAGATCGAGCTCCTAAAAATTGAAGCCTTAATTTGTTTGCTGCAATTTGTCGACATAACCTGTTATTCTAGCAAATTTTTTTTTAAAACATTATTAATTTACGATGGCGAACACAATGCAATTTTCCAGTATTATTCAAAAGAATTCATTGCATTGCCAACCGCTGTCATGGCAGCGGCTTGAGTTAGCGAAATGTGTGGGTTCTAGTTCTAGATTATGTGTTGGCGTGAGGAATTCGTGTAGAGGCAGAGGACGATTGAGAGTTAGCTGTGAGGGAGCGAGAATCGATGTGATTGAGAGGAAAGGGAGTGAGAATCTAGGTGTCGAAGAGAGTGAGAAGCAGTTGACGTGTGTTATGAAGTTTGGTGGATCGTCCTTGGCCTCTGCTGAGAGGATAAGAGAGGTTGCTGAGCTTGTACTTAGCTTCCCTAATGAGAGGCCAGTGATTGTTCTCTCTGCAATGGGGAAGACAACGAATAAGCTTTTGTTGGTATGTATTGATTCCTCCTTTATTTTATTGTATTGTGCATTTGTTTAATTCGTATGTTGGAATTTTGGCTTATAGTGAAATTGGTTGCTTGTTTACTACTAGGCCGGTGAGAAGGCTGTCAGTTGTGGTGTCACTAATATATCATGTATTGATGAGTTGAGCTTTATAAAAGACTTGCATCACAGGTGAGGAAGGTCAATTCTGTTTGAATAATTGTTCTTCAACGAGGACCAAGATTGTAATTTAAAGATTTTTATTCATCGGGTGTTTTTCTAATTTGTGCAGGACTGCGGATGAACTTGGCATAGACAGGTCTATTATTGCAAGTGAGTTGTTTCTGCTTTTCCATAAACTAATTTTTGTTTGTTTATTTCTAGTGAACATTAGAACTCGGCAGAGTTTGAGCTTCTTTGTTTTAAGTAATTAAGTTATATTATTTAATTGTAAAACATCCCAGAAATCAAAATGGCTGGATCAATTTTCTTTGTTAAAATTTGATTTTGGTGATATGTAGTGTAATTGCTTAGAAATGTTTGCAGAAATCATAATGTGAGTTCTTGTTAATTGTATCAACTTATGTCCTAGGGATTGTGCCTACTAATCATAGATGATTGTAGACAATGAAATTCAGAAAATATGCCCTTATGATTTTTTAGTATGTTTGCTTTCGGGTGTGACTCCTGTTTTTGTGTGTGGAAAACATTTTGCAGCACACCTAGAAGAACTGGAGCAACTTCTGAAGGGAATTGCTATGTTGAAAGAGTTAACTCCACGTTCTAGAGACTACTTAGTTTCCTTTGGGGAGTGCATGTCCACAAGGATTTTTGCAGCATATTTGAACAAAATCGGTGTGAAAGCTCGCCAAGTATGTTTATGCCCTTTTTTTTTTTTCCCCTGGATCTTTAATTGGATAGTTCATGATAAGTATTTATTTTCCAGTAATTGTTGAGCACCTTTAATGTTGCATCCCTCTCTCTCTCTCTGTATGTGTGTAATCATCTTAGAATTTTTAGATTTCAACTCATTTACGCTGTCCCATACTACCAAGCTTCATTAAATTTAGCTAATTATAACTTTCTGCATTTGTTTTGCAGTATGATGCCTTTGATATTGGTTTTATAACCACAGATGACTTCACAAATGCTGATATTTTAGAAGCCACTTATCCAGCTGTTGCTAAGAGGTTACATGGCGATTGGATCAATGATCTTGCAATTCCAATTGTTACTGGTTTCCTTGGAAAGGTCCTCAAAATGGCTAATTGATTTTAAATATCTTCTTCTTTGAAAATTGATTCTTTTTGGGTGGCCTAGCAAAATTTTCAATACATTGTGTTTTATTTTCTTTCAATTCTAGGGCTGGAGGACTTGTGCAATTACTACATTGGGTAGAGGTGGCAGTGATCTGACAGCCACAACCATTGGGAAGGCATTAGGATTGCAAGAGATTCAGGTCAGTGCAGATGCTGAAAGAGAGTATTTAATTTTACATGATATGACAACTTTTCCTTTCATATAATAAAAAGATTTACTGACGCAAGTACAGACATACATACAAGAGCTATCAGTCTGTTTATGTGATGGTGTTTAATTTTACAGACATACATACAAGAGTATTTAATTTTACATGATATGACAACTTTTCCTTTCATATAATAAAAAGATTTACTGACGCAAGTACAGACATACATACAAGAGCTATCAGTCTGTTTTTCCCAATTTATGTGAAAGAAGTGATGCTTTAGTGGCTTCGGGTACTGTAGAAAATGGAATACAACATTGAGAATGCCATTTGATAGGAATTCCATGCTCAGATTCAATTCAGAATTGAAATAAGAATCTTGTTTTATTAATTGCAGGTGTGGAAGGATGTTGATGGTGTTTTGACTTGTGATCCTAACATACATCCACATGCCGAGCCAGTTCCATATTTGACATTTGACGAGGCAGCTGAACTTGCATATTTTGGGGCTCAGGTATATATTTTTATAGCTGTTAATGAAATTGAATTATGTAAATGTCTACAATATTTCTTTTCTTGCAATTGATGGTGGATTAAATCAGTTTGTGTCTTTTATCATGGCACTGGAACTTGTGAATATCAGGCCTTTTCCAAGCCGGCTTGAATATCTTTAAGCTACCTTAATGACTAGAGTGAAGTGAATGCAGAAGCCAAAATTTAAGCTCATATACAAGGCCCAACCACAAATAACAAGAAACAGAAACACAACTTATTTTTATTTACTTAACATAATGGGGTATACAAACACAAGACCTCTTAGTCAACTTGGCCGTTAAGTGACCTCTAAATTCAAACGCTTAAGGTTATAGGGACGCAATTAATACCTAGATTGTTGTGGGAGCATTTCTCTATTCAAACAGAAAGTGTATGGCTCAAATGAAGATTTTTTGTATAACAACTTTCATTCTTTTCTCAGGTTCTGCATCCACAATCCATGAGACCAGCAAGAGAGGGTGATATACCTGTTAGGGTCAAGAATTCTTATAATCCTAATGCTCCAGGAACTCTGATCACCAGGTCAAGAGATATGAGCAAGGTTTGTATCAGATTGTGGGCTTACTGATTACTTGACGTAGAACTGAAAGAGCATTAATCTTCTTATTTCATAACTGCAGGCAGTACTAACTAGCATTGTACTGAAGTGTAATGTTACCATGTTGGATATCGTTAGTACTCGCATGCTTGGTCAATTTGGTTTCCTTGCAAAGGTATGAACACTGATGCTAGTGCTGGTGCTTTTTGTCATCTTGTTGTCCATTGCTGGATTAGATCATTATTATTATTTTCTTTCTGTTGCAGGTATTTTCAACCTTTGAAGATTTAGGTATTTCAGTTGATGTAGTTGCTACTAGTGAAGTCAGTATTTCCTTGACACTGGACCCATCTAAGCTCTGGAGCAGAGAGTTAATTCAGCAGGCAAGCGTATGATGTTTTTCTCAATTATGTTGAAATTTAGCTAGATGATTTACAGTTTCTGTCTGTATCTGATATGATTTGATTATCTTTTTCCTTTTATATCTATTTTTACTGTTCAAAGTTTATCTAATCAGTTATTATCTGCTCTAAGCAGGAACTTGACCATGTTGTGGAAGAACTTGAGAAAATTGCAATTGTCAATCTCCTTCAGCACAGATCAATTATTTCTCTAATTGGCAATGTCCAGAGATCCTCACTGATACTTGAGAAGGTGCAGTTTTACCTCTTTATTATTGCTTATAAAGTGTCCCTCTGGCTTTGTGACATTCTTTTGGGTGATTGCGAATAGTTTTCTTTTTGATATTCTGTTAGTACTCTCAATTCTATGTTAAAACATTGTTTACGAGTCACCTTGTTTTAATGCAACTGACAAGTTTCCATCCATTGTGAGACTTTTAGGTGAGGAATTTACAAATGAATTGTATTTAACCTTAGGGTGCGGTTGAATATAGTTTCAAAATATGGCCATAGCATGGATATTTTATCAAGTTCTTATATAATTCAGAAATTCAATGCTTTTCAAAGAAATTAAGAGGAGAAATTTGAAAGTGATGGGGTGTTTATCCAATTGGCCCAACCGTTTTTCAATTGTCTTGCCGTTTCTTTCTCCTCTCTATTTCTTTCTTTTCTCACTGTGTTTCACTGTGACTGTTATGGCAGGCTTTTCGTGTTCTTCGAAGAAGTGGGGTCAATGTGCAGATGATCTCTCAGGGTGCATCTAAGGTCTACCAAAAATCTCTGTTTCACTCTTCCTCTAAAGTGTCTCGTTTACTTCAGCATCAGAAATCCAAGCATTTCTGCACTTTTAAGCTCATGATTGGAGACTTTGCATATGCTCTGTGTTGTTGAAGTAGCCTTGGGATTGGACCTGAATTCTGAATTAGTCATCCCACATGCTGTCATAAAACCATAACTACTAATCATTTATTTATAAAACTAACATTTTGAGTGTCTCATTTTCTTTGCATGAAGCATTTTATTCTCATAGAAACAGAAATGTCATCTTTTTGTCTCGTAGGTGTAGCTCACTGTTTCTGTTTCACCTAACAGGTTAATATCTCATTGATCGTAAATGATGATGAAGCAGAACAGTGTGTCAGGGCTCTCCATGAAACCTTCTTTGAAAGCGATCTCGCGGATTTAGACTGTGTATGTGGATCTGAGAATAACTCTTCCCTAGTATAATAAAACATGGATTGTTTCCCTTCTCAACCCAATTTAGAACATTGTTTACCCAGTGTTGTGGCATCACAGAATTTTGTATTAGATTTCAACTGGCTCAGGGAGAACTTCCTTGTTGCCCAATGCAGCAATTTAGCTCTATAATGTAATGGTAATGGACAATAAATATTGTATTTCTCATTCAAAATACCAAGGTAATAGCTGGTCACTAAAGAATAGTGATTGGTCTTGTAAGTTGTAACCGAAGGAAGTATTCATTTCCCATGCATAAGATTAGTGGCCCGTAGTGGGCAATCTATTTTTTTAATAACTTTTCCTGAGTTGTATTATTATTGTTGTGTAATGTGTATCTAGCAGCGGCTGGTACAGCAATGAAATTTTGAAAGGCTAGGGCCCAAAAGGAGTTTTAACTTTATTATATGAGTAGTTCTCCTTAGCCCAGGTCAAGTCTCTAGTCAAACTCCGAAAAGGGTTTTTTTTAAATATTTTTTTACACTTATATGACTTGGACCATAAAATTTTTTCTATTAAGCAAATGGGTCTTATTGTAATATTTGAATTTATTAATTTTGAAGAATTAGATAATTTGTCCTTTCATCTCTGGCACATTTATCCTTAAAATTTTTAAAATTTTTAACTATAATTTTATATAAGTTTAGATGATTATCATATTCATAAAGATCTATTGGTTCTAAATTAGAACCTCTTTTAATAATTATTTGTCTCTCCTGTGATAGAGATTATATTTTATCTTCTAACATATTTATGTATATTTTTAAACTATCATTCCAACTTAGATATATTCAATCCAAGCTTTCACATAAATAATATAATCTAAATTCGGCATTTTAAATTAAAAAGTTCATATTATTGTTATTATTATTTATTATGGACGTTCTTGAGTCTTGTTATTAGTTTTGCATTTGTCTTGAATTACTTCAAGACTTGTTAAAATTGATTCCATTAATGCTATCCTATTTTCTTCTTCAAATGCATCAAATATATCATATTCATCTTCGGCATTTATTCTTGAAATTTTAATGATCTTTAATCATAGTAATTGCATAAATAATTTGATATTCTTAACTAAAATCCAGATTATCTATAGCATTTAAAAACGTGATAACAGATCATTCCATGATTTTAAGAATTTGAGCTAATTTTATCATTTCCAATCGTATATTATCCAAGAAAATAATCAAGGCCCAACATGCTTCCGTTTATTGCTAAAATCTAAGAAGATAGTTCAGGACTACTAACCAGTGTACTATCTCACGGAATTCTGAGACAGACTAGCTAATTACCTCCAACCATAGAGAGGTCCATGGTCAGCACTGTTATAGCTCCACATGTCCAGCAAGATCACCTTAGCGGCTATTCCAAATGGCCTAACGCAACACACAGCTCCACGACCTAGAAGGATCTGTCTGAGTGCTTAGTAATATATAAGGTAGAAGATGATAATTTCACTCAAAATATTTATTTATTTCATAATTGGAGATGGTTACAGAGAAAGGATTACAGAAGCTTTGAAGGTTAGAGATGGCTACAAGGTCGATTGCCTCCCTCCTTCATACATGATTCTATTTATATCTTTAACAAGATAAGTTACATAATTGGATTACAACATACGTGTTACATTTTTAGGAAACTTTGGAGATTCTCGTATGATAAGGTGATCTCTCATTCACATCTTTTCTTGACATCTGTCTTCCGTAGCCGGCAGCTACTGTATGGCTAAGATAAGAATTCTGAGTTTTATCCTTTTAGCTTCTTCTTTCGAATTATTGAGCTTTGTCAAGATGGCATCTTTGAACTTTGTCGTGGACCCGTCACATGCCTATTATGAGTTCTTCATCTATTAACATGTTTTCTTCATTGGACCCATCTTTAGATTTTTCGTAACAAAAGCCACAATCATGCTGGTGTTTTAACACCTTGCATATCTCGTGGTGTGTTGGCAAACTAGACTCCACGTGATTTTCATATATTGCTTTTTTCTTTTTAACAATGGCCTGTTTAGCTAGAATATTGTCCTTTCTGCTCATTGAAAAGATTAAATGTTCTTTGGTGGTCTCATAAAGCCACACATTTGCTTTGCTTATCCTCTCGAGCTGTTCATTGAGGACTTTCATCCCTATGGTCCATTTGGTGTTGAGTGCTCTGGGCTCAAATAATTTTAGATCATAATCATTGTAGACCTGGTCTAGATCAATTGTTAGACTAACTTTTTGGCTGCTGACCCCAACTTGTATCATATGTTGTGCCAAATACCATATGTTGTCATCATACTCAGGGCAAGCACTGAGGAATTTGACAAACATGGCTTCTTTGTCCTGCTTATCTTTTTAAGTTCAATAACAGCTTCTTTGATCTTTTCAGGGAGTAATTCTAATTCCTATAAATGTTCATCAGTATAAATGAGATTAAGAAAACCATAATCAAACATATCTTTTATCATTTTAGGATCACCTCCTAAAACGAAATTAATCCTTGGGTATAACCCTGAATGATCCGGTATTATAGCCTGGCTAGGACGAATCCCATAGGCTATTTTACCAATTCTTTTATAGTCATAAGCGTAGTCATTTTCACATGTGATTTTAGCCATTGAAATTGATTGTCCGCTTTTGATATATTGGGACTTTAAACTCTATGAAGAGCTTTGGAAACCCTCTCCCTTCATATATTGTTCTTTGAGATCATGGATTGAGAGGAATCTCTCTGAAATTGGGATCTTTGTATTCTGTGAAAAACACTGGGCGATCTGACCCTCATTTTGATCCTTGAAATGGACGTTCTTTAGCATTTTGCTAATATATTCTTCTGAAGTTTGAACTTCTGGATGATTTTGCAAACTTTTGTCTGGACAAAGTTTGCTCAATCCTTCTTGGGCTTCATCAATCATAGCAAGCCCATCATAAATCATTTCATTGCTCTTGAGAAACAATTCTTAACCTTCAGAGCACATTATTATGCCTTTTATTATTTTGGAAAAATATGTATCCATTGTATTCCCTGCTGAGAATATATTCAATACAATTGCTAGATCCTTTAATATATTCAATTTCAAAATCATATTCTGCAAAGAATTGCTGCCATCTAATTAGTCTCTTATATTGAGGGAGATTAAATAATTTATTAAATATAAATCCTTTAACCTGAGTATTATCGGATTGAAATTTAAATTTCTTTGGTAATAAAAAGAAAATAAATTTAGATATTTCATTTTTAATAGCTAATAATTCCTTTTCATTACTATGATAATTCTTTTCTGCGGGCTTAAATGTTCCGCTGGTATATCAACAAATTTTTTCTAAATCTATTTTTAATACCGCACCCCAGTGATTATCAGAAGCATAAGTTTCAAGCATTAAACTATCACTGGCAGTAGGGAATTCTAATCCTGGTAGATTTTTACATTTTTCTTTTAATTTATTAACTACGTGAGTATGAGATTCTTCCTAAGATTTTGTATTATTCTTTTTTAATAATCCTTGTAAGGGCTGCCTTTCTTTTGCTAGATTTTCTATGAAACCTTCAGCATAATTAAGACATCCTAAAAATCTTTGAATTTGCTCCTTAGATTCTAATTTATCTGGAAATAAATATATTTTTTTTCAGAAATATGAGGTTGCATTTGTATTCCTGTTTCATCAATTATTAATCCTAAAAATTCAATCTTAGGTTTCATTATCTCAGCTTTCTTTTTAGAAAGTAATATCCCATGTTTCTTATATTTTTCTGCAAAAGAAACTAAATGAGTAATATGTTCAACTTCATTATTAGAGAATATTAATATATCATCCACATAAATAATGCAAAATTCATGAAATTCTTTAAAAATTTTATCCATTCTTCTTTGAAATATTTGTGGTGCATTTTTTAATCCAAATAACATAACAAACCATTCATACTGTCCCTGAGGTGTACTAAAGGCAATAAGTGGTATACTATCTTCTTCAAGCTTAATTTGCCAAAAACCAGATTTACAATCAAATTTGCTAAATATTCTTTTATTAATTACAGAGGTAATTAATGTATCTTTGTGACGTAAAAAGTATCCATCAAATTTGGTATATTTATTTAATTCTTTGTAATTAATAACCATACAAGCTTTTCCTCGTTTAATTTCCACATGATTCCTAACCATAAAGGCAGGGCTACTATGTGGACTTTTAGATTCTCGGATAAGTTTGAGATCTAAGAGTTCTTTAATTTGTTTATCAAATTCTATTCTATCTTCTTGCCCATATCTCATAGGCTTAACTCTTATGATAATATTTAGATCTTTTAATTCTATCTTAGCATATGTTTTATCAATTTTTCATAATTAAATTGGATTTTCACCAAAATTTTTATCAAGTTTTTCTAAGATTTTTTCATAATCAGACATAATTTAATTAATTTTTATATTGAAATCACCACACTGGCTGCGGCGAAAACGAAATTTTTGGGTAGTGCGCAGGACGGGACTATAAATCTTTGATGTGGTAAGTCTATGATTACAAGGGGTTTTAAGAGTAATTACTTCGTTAGTCATTATATAAATGAATTGACGAAGGAAATTAACCCCTAAAAGGATATCGACACCCATATAATCGTATGGCTAAAATATAGGTATGCTTAGAATATAATCATTGATTTATATTAAAGTTTTTATTCTACATGTTCCTAGAGAAATTTATTCTCCATTAATTCATTTTCCCGTTAAAGGTTTATAATCTTTCCAGTATGATTTTGGATAAATTCGGAAATTAGCTAGGCTAACTCCTCAACCTGTATCAATTAAAGCATGGAACCATTCTAGTTTATGCTGATAATATGGTACAATCACTTTTATATATACTATAAAAGGATTAGACATATCTTGATAGGGTTTGTTTATTCCCTTCAATTGTTATTGATATCTCTCTATCTCCTATGCAGTAAGGAGAGAAATTTTCAAGGAAGTTCATTCCTAACAATAAAGGACTTATATCTGTTTCATATTCGGGTTCTATAATGAAAGGAAAGATAAATTCTATTCCTTTAATCTTTAATGGTATCTCACTGTAATGAGTTAATGTTTTTCTTTCACCATTGTACCTACATAAGTATGGGGTTCAATTAGAATTTTTCTATCTAAATATTTAATCATCTTGACATCTACATAAGATTTTACAGTTCCCGTATCTAAAATAGCAAAAGTCTCATGCCATAATTTTTCACTATTATATTCAATTTAATTTAGATTTTGATTATTTTTTCTAACAGTTGTTAGTATTTTATGTGATGGTGGTATCACAGGATGACTACATCTTATAGAACTTTGCGTTCCACTTAAAGTTAGATCTCTTTTAGGTATAGAGATTGATTCTCCACTCCGTATAATTATTCTACCTTCCGGAGTATATTCTATAGTCCTGGAGGTATTCCCTCTAATCAAAGTAGGTTGACTCCTTAAATTCATATCCCATTCCTCGGGTAGATCAATTTCTCTTAATAATTCAGGGGGTTGTATTTTTCCAACTTTATTAAAGAGTTTGTCTATTTCTATGAATTCTTTATCAGCAAACATTTCACTGTTAGCTGAATTTGTTAAAGCATATTCTATAGCATAAGTTATGCTATATAGATATGATCCATCATGCATTATATCAAAGTATTTGAAATCATGACATAAAGTTAAAGTTTTGTTTATATTTCTATCTCTAAGACTTATAGAATATTTAGGATATATTTTAAATATTAATTTCTTATAATTAAGATTTCCTTGGATTACTCCAAGAAGTGCATGTTTTCTATCTTTTATTCTATTATCTAGTACAACAAAATTTACTGGACTATCAATGCCTTCTCTAAAATGAAATTTTATCATAATTTGGATTCTTCCAATATGAATATATCCAATTTTATGCCTATCACTAGGTATAATTTTATTGATTTTTTCTTCAACGTTAGATTTTAATAACAATAGTATATTTGTATTTCCTCTAGCGTGCTTAATGTCAATTGGTTCTTCTCTTACAATAGCACGAAAATACATTATATTTTTTCTTTTAACCATGTTAGTTATTCCTTGTGCTAACCTATTGACTGAACTCATAGATGTTTCTAATCCCTTTTTATTAATCTTGAGATATTATTTTTTGTCAAAGATTAATTCTTTATTAAAAGAACCTTATTCTTCTATTTCTTCATCCTGATATAAATCTTTATTATCTATTTCTTCTATACTCATTTTGATTCTGAAGTACTTAAAGTTATATCAGATAGATAGTATATGTTATCATTTTCACTAACGTCTTCACTATCAGTGATTAATTCCAATTTTTCAAAATCTTCAAACATTTTAATGTTAAATTTTTTTTTCTTAGGACACTCATTTGCATAATGTCATTCTTCATTATAAAACTAGCATTTACATTTTTTAGACGTTTTTGCCTTAGATTTTCTATATTTGTTCCTTTTAAAGAACTTTCTTTTATATTTATTTTTCTTGTAATAATTTTTATTAGTCTTGAAAATTTTCTTCTTTTTAAATATTTTCTTATGTTTATAAACTTTTTCTGAACATCAAAATCTTGGAGGTTCTTCAAATCTTGAATAACATAATCCGCGATTTTATTTTTTCATTAATCGTCTATCTCTTATTTCAGAACACCATTGATTTACTCTATTTCGAGCAAACCTAATCCTACTTCCAAGGGTATCAGTATCGGTAGTATCATCATATTCTTCGCTATATTCTTCCATAATCTTTTTATTCCATGGGTCTGGTATTTTCATAAAATATAAATTATTGTAATATATTTTTGTATTATCTTCTTCTCTAAATTCACATTTATAATATAGTTCTTCGAAGCTACATGTGTATGCTTCTAAGTAACATATATCACATATTTCAAGCTTAGTTAGCTTTTTCATATTTTTCATTCTTTTTCTTTCTAATTTTTGCTGATAATCGGCTTCCCAATCTTCTCCTAAGAATTCGCTTCTTATTTCACTTTCAAATCTTGTTAGGATTTGTTCTTGAAATTCATTTTCATTAGGGTTTTCCCCATATAATACTTTATTTTTATTATTTACACTTAATCCCATAAACCATTGTGCAGCTATTCCTACAAACGATGTTTTAAGGAATTCAATGCTATTATGTCTATTTAGATTATAAAATGCTAATGCAATCTTCATGGATTTTACCCAAGCAGTTATCATTTTATCTCTATCGTTAACACAATCTAAGTCTAACCATATACCCTCATGACTGATGGGTCTTTCTTGATATTCTCCTGGTGCTTTATATTCCCTCTTAGGTCTTCTACTTGGCCTAAAATATTGACTTTGTGATCTTTTATTTTCATATGTTGGTATTTTTTCTCTGGCATAGGAAGCTCTATTACTAGATTCACCTCGTTCAAAGACTCGTGATTTTGATTCATTCATTTTTAAATGTTCAATTCTTTTTTCAATATCTTCTAAATTTATGAAGAAATTATCATCTTCTTTATCTGTTTCAGAGTCTTCATTATTATCAGATAACTCTTTTAATCCATTATTAGCATTTTCGCTTAACATTCTTAAACTTATCAATTTTTCATTACTTTTTATTTTGTTAAATATCGGCCTTATCATAGGCTGAATTTCATTACTTTTCTTCTCATTAAAATAAATTATTTTATCTTATAAGATTTTATTCTGTTCTTGAATTATTATAAGTAATTCTTCCATGTTATTATCAATTCTTTGTACTTCAATTTTCTTGAAGTTTTCCATGTATACTTATGACAAATTTATTACCAAGTTGTTCAATAATATTTTCTATTTCATTTAGTTGACATTCCATCTTATTCAATCTTATTTCTACAGAATTCTTATTTATTATATCTATAATTTTTTGTTTCAATAATTTCAAATCTTTAATTTTGCATTCATTTATTATTTGTTTTATTTGTTCAAATTCTTGACTCATTTAATTTCCTAATCTTTTGATTTGATCTATATTTTTATTATTAAATTTTTTTATCTCTAGTATTTCATTTGTAATTTCTATATTATTTATGGTTAAATTAGGGTTTCCTAATTTATTTAATAAATATAGAGAAATCCAGTTTAACTGATTATTTCCCCACATGTCGGAATCATTTACTAAATCAAAAGGTTGAAATCTTCCATATGTGTATCCTATTTGCCTATAACTAGAAGGTGGAAACCTGCTAGTTTCTATATTTTGAGAAATTATTAATGGGTCAGGTAATTTATTCATTATACCATCTGCATAATATTTCATTACTTTCTATTAGATATTTGTGATACATAATGTCTTTTATTTGTTTTGGAATATAATTCTTCTCTAACTCTTTATTTATTAGGTAGAGTTTATGCATAAATAAATCTTTATATCCTAGTAACATATTACTAGAAGGGTAATATTTACTTCTAATTCTTTTATTATTTCAATTATATTCTTTTCTTTGCTTAATAGACAAAAGTCTATTATAATCGATTATAAGATCTTCATGATAATCTTCAACAGAATTAATATTCCATTGTTTCCAAGAAAAATTATTTCTTGAAACTTCTATTCTTATCCTATTTAATAAGAGTGGATCTATATTTAAATCTCTTCTATTTATTATTATTAATTCTCCAATTCTAAATTCTTGAGCTTTTGATAAGTATAATTGTATTAATTCTTTAATATCTAAATCTCTTCTTTCATGTGAATAATATTAAATATGTTTACCAATATTATATTTTATAGCTCTACTATCTATTAATAAATTATATCCAGTAGGATTAATATTATAAATAATGATTTCATCATCCATTTTTAAATTATTAATACCAATTACTTGGCTCTGATACCAGTTTGCGGAGTTGGATTCATAGATTTATTCACAGATTTATTTTTATTAATTTTATTTTTATTTAAATTTATTCAAATTTAAATCCAAGACAAAGATAGGGGTGTAAGTGAATAAATTGTTCAAATTTTTAAAATTTTAAATTTAGGAGCCCTCGGGGCCAAATGTGTTTTGGAGCTTTTAGCTTTTTCCTTATTATATATATAATAGAGTGCTGATGTTTGCCCCGGGTCAAACCCTGAAACAAAAGACCACGACGCCGTTTCGTCAACTTTTTTTTTTGTTTTCATTTAACGTAAAACGGCGTCGCTCACTCGTTTGGTAAGATAAAAGTTTCCTTTGACGGCTTCAATTCTCTTCCTTCTTTTAATCCGCCTCTCACTTTGCTTTGTTAGGGTTCAATTTCTCTTTATACATCTTTTTTTTCAACTGTTAACTTTAATTTTTTATGTAAATGCTTCACAGCATGTTGCAAGTGCTATTTCTTTGATAATTTGGGGAAATTGAACCCTAACAAAGCAAAGTGAGAGGAGGATTTCTAATGGGTCTTGTCTGAAGAGTGTGTAGGGATCCTTGTGTTGCTGTTGGCTTTCACTTTGACTTTGATGGTTGTGGGTTTTTGTTTTGGTTTGAGTTTGGGTTTCGTGAGTGGAAGGGATTGTAGAGCAAAAACTGAAAGCGCGATAGGAAATGGAGGGAAGGTGGTTGATGCTTGTTCTCAGTGACATTTGTTTTGCTTTTCATGCTTTAATTTTCATATGATTTTTGAACAAGAAGCAGATGTTTGAACTTTGATGAACTGAGCTTCGCAAATTAGACACCTATCTCATCATCGGTTCAACGATGTTCTTCACTATAGATTCCTCAGAGAAGGTCAATTTTGTGTTTTATGGTTGCTGTTGTCGCAAGTTTTCTTAATTTTGTAGTCAGGCTTCAGGAAAGGAGAAGTGATTTCAGTCGATTGTGGTGGCTGTGTGGTGGATGTGAGTTGTTGAAAGATGGTTGTGGCTATCGTGTTGGGTATGCATGATGGTGCTCTGTTGAAAATGACTTTGGCATTCTAGACGAAGAAACGAAGATATTTGGCAAAGGCCACGACGTCGTTTTTGCCTTTAATGAAACGCAGCGTTTCATTTTCGAGATTTGACCCAGGTTTTGACCCGGGGCAAATATCATTTTCCTATATAATATGGGTTTTTAATCAGGGACAAGTAAAGTTAGAGATAAGTTAAAATATATTAAAATATATATATTTTAATATATTATAAAATAAAATACAGTATATTAGAATTTGTGTTTTTTTAATTTTTTAGTTTGTCTTTAATTTTAATATAGTCAAGGATTGATTGGAACACACACACACACACACACACATATATATTCTAATTTAGGATTCTGAATTAAAGTTCAGTGCGGTTTAATAGTGTTATGTTTGTGAAAGCTATTAAGCTATGCGATTTAATAGTATCATAGCATAATGCTATTAATTATTAAACCGGTTTAATAGCTTTAAAGTGTAGGATCTTACACCAGATTGGGGCTATATATATAAAGACTATTTGTCGTGTATTTATATCTTAATTAGAAAAATAAGAGTTTGGCTTTGTATTAGGACAAAATCTTTTTGTTCTAAGTTGTATTTTCCGTTTTATTTATTTAAAAATAGGTTTTAGTTTTTATATTAGATCCTTTATCAATTATCATAATATCATCTCTGGACGCCGATTACCAATCTTAATGCAGCGTAAAAAATACTAGTCTAAAATATATACTATAAATTGTGTAAACAATGAGACTTCAAATGACGTGATGTAGCCAATGGGTCTGTAGCCTATTGGTAACCAATGAGCTCAAGAAAACTTAAGCGTCTTGGTTCGAGTCCCAGTTATGGCTGAGGCTTAAAATTTTCTCAATTAAGTATGATTAAATGAAATTAATTTGTATATAATCTTTCTCCCTTGTGAAATGCGAGTGGAGCTAATACATCCCTCTATTTGTGAGGATTATTTTTTTAAGTAAGTGTTTCATAAAATTTAATATAATATTATAATCTCAGTATATTTAATACTAATTTGTATTAAAAAAAATGACGTGACGTAAATCTGTCATAAAGCAAAGGCAGATGTGTGCAAGGGATGAGAGGGGCTTTTTAGATTCAGAAATGAAATTACTGAACGGCACAAGATCCGTCGGTGCAACGGTCATGGTTGTTATAAGTATTTTATGTTGGCATCAAAACCGGATAAACATTAAACAATGCATTTGAAGTTTTAATTTCTAACAAAATTTAAAACAGAAATGAGAAACTGTCATGCACAACATTGGCTCTCTGCTCTCATTTATGAACAGAAATTTTTTTGTAATATTAATAAATATTCATGAAAAATTAGAAAAAAAGATAATATTCAAGGGGGGCTTGGTATTGTTTTTCCTTTTTGTAAGAACGAAAATCAAGAAAATATGCTTGGTAGACATGTTTCATAACAGTAAAGTCAAAATATGAAGAATGAAATATTCTCATTCTATAAAGTTTGTAAAGAAAAATTAAGAACCTAATTTGACGTTCTCAACTTTGTATTTTCATTCTATAAAATTTGTAAAGAAAAGTTGTGAACACTAATTTGACGTTCTTAACTTTTAGAGAACAGAGACGAGAATTTGATAAATCAAGTGGCTGTGTCAAGGGCCGTCTCTCACTCGGGCCGCATCTAATCATTTTTTTATTCTTAATTTTTTATTTTATCAATATACACTTACCTTTATCTACTGCAACTCTCTACTGATTTTTTAAATATTTTTTGTGTTAAATTTATACATAAATTTCCTTCATGTATAAACACAGATTTCTAGTTTCGAACAATGATGGCTTTAGATATAAGTAAACAAGTTAGTCGCCTAAGGTCCTATATTTTCGGAAGGCCTTATTTTTTAAGTATTTTCTTAGTAATTTTCTGATTAATAAAGATTTTTTTTTTAATTACGTATTGTAGGAAATAGAAAAATCTATTAGATATCTATCTAGTTAATAATTATCTACAATTAATAATTATTTTTTTATAGAAAATCTATATTTGGTAAATAATATTATCTAATGATTAATTCATTCATTATAAGTCTTTCCAAGAAAAAAATTAAATTATTTACCTTTTCAATTTAAAAAAATTTAATTAATTAATGTTAGAATCTTTGACTATTAGAATTTCTTTTAATTTTTATTAAAAGCCTTATTATCTCAATAATAAGTAGATGAAAAAAATTCTTGTTCTCTTCTCTAAAACGAAAATTATTATATTCATTGGGTCATTAAAAAATGAAAAGTATTAGTTTCTTGAAATACAAAATCCATATCTATTATCTGATTATTAATTCATCATCTCAAATTTATATATTCTGTCATTCTAAATATTCTATTTAAAAATAATATTAATCTTATTTATTTGTTTGCTTATTTTATAGTAGTTTTAACGGAAGTAAAAAATATATCTTCTTGACTTTTTTTTTAGGTTTTATTTTTAAAATTTTTTAGGATCTTTTTTTTATTATTGTTGAAATTCAAGAGTTAAAGATAAAATAAATTTTGAGTCTTTTTATATTTTCGTAGTAAAATTACAAAATAAAAAGAGACCTCATAAAATAATTTGCCCGAGGCCCCAAATACTCTAAAGCTAGCCCTAGTTCCGAAAAAATAAATTTCTCTTTTTTTTAATTTTTCTAATAATAACTGGCGCTAATTTACTGATAAATATATTAATACATTGTAAACATAATTCTATAGTATACTACATCCGTTATTTTTTTATATGTGATTTTTTAATATTGGTACTAAATGCCATTTTTTATACTATCTCATTTGAGTTTTCTAATTAATAATGATCATAAACAAATTGAAGAAAATGAAGACCATATGCATCGAATTATAAATAATTGAATTAAAACTTTTTATAAGAAAAATCTATCCAATACATTTTCACTATTTTTTATATTTTCAAACAAATAACTATATTTAATGTTTTTATTTTCACATACTATTTTAAAAACAAACTACTAAATTTATTTTTATTTTTTAAAAACGTCGTAGTAACACCATTTTCCTTCACTAAAAAAGAGAGAAAATATTAATTAAAAAACAACACTAAACGCAGGTTAGTATCAATTATCATTTAACTTTTTCAAATTGTATTATAACATTTGGATGCTTCTTTTTTTTCAAATAAAAAAACAATAATTCGTCTATTGGAGTCATATTAGTAAATGACGAATCTTAAAAAAAGATAAAATTTAAATAGTTGTATATAAGATTGAATGTAAATTAATTTATCAGTAAATATGTAATATGATATAATGTCGCTAGCAATCGTGTCACGTAATTAAAAAAAAATTGGTAAATGGTATCTCAAATGGACCAACTCTATTAAAGCCTCGCAAAACCCTAGCATCCTCCCTTTTTTCCTGCGATTCACCAAACCGCCACACTCATAGGCCATAGCCATGGCCTGCACCATCGACTTCAGGCGCCTGGACGAAGGCTTTGGCGGCAAAACAGCCAAGCGAAAGCGCCAAGAATCCGAGACCGCCGCCCTCGCCATCAACAACACCGAAGACCATGCGGCCGCCATGGACGTAGACGACGAGTCGTTTCCGCCATCCGCCAAAAGATCCGCTATCGCATCGTCAGATAACCCCGACAAACCAATCTTCGGACAGCCCTCTTACGACGGCGTGATAGCGGGTAGAGTGTCGGGGAGGAAGTGGAAGCAGGCGCGTAGGCAACGCGCGTCGGCGAAGCAAGTGAGCCTGAAGAGGAGCACTGTGGAAGAGAGAGATAGAGAGAAGCTGATAAAGAAGGCGTACAAAGAGAGAATGAATGAATTGAAGGAAGAAATTAGAAAGAATAAAGTTGAAAAGAGGAAGAAGGCTGAGGAGAGAAAGAAGAAGAAGGAAGAAAATATTTTGAGATCAGGCACCAAGTTTCAGGTAATTACGAATAAGAACACACTGAAGAAAATTGCCAAGTCTAAGGACAAGAAATTACTCAAGGTTATTCCCGACGAGTACGTGAAGGGTAATAAGAACAAGAATCGCAATAACAAATAGCTTGTTCAATTTAATGTTATTTTAGTTTTGTTTGTTGATCATGCCTGTTTTGTATTCATTTTACGGCTTATATTTACAATGAACATGAGAGTAGAATGAATGAAGTTTTCATATGTGTTTCGCAAATGCTTTCATTAATTTCCATTCGCATTCTTGTGACTACATTGGTGATCATAATTCATAAGCTCACCAGAAATCCTTACAAGAGCAAGACCCATCTTTGAAATGATGAAATCTGCTTGAATCCCTGACTGTGATTTCCCTTCCGGTGATCTTCGAGATCAATTTGATTACAGCATGGCAGTCTGTACAGGCTCTTAAGTTCTTCATTACCAGAATCGGTGATCCTTCTGGTGTATTGATCAATGCGAATGCGATTGCTAGGCGTTCGCTGTGATATTTAAGTGATTCTAACTTGATTTCTTCATCTTCGTCGTGAAGGGCACAGCTTGTGTCTGCTTTATAGCCTTCTTTTTTCATCTCTTCCATCAATTTCTCAATCTTTCTCCTGATTTCATTCGTTTGCGAATGGAACTTATCGTTTGCTGTAAATACATGTACTTTACTTTTAAGTTCAACCCAGCTATATGCCGTAACCTTCCTCACTCCGCGTTCCCTCATAGCTTTCTTCACTTGGCTAACACTTTCCCATTGCCCAGCCACTGCATATATATTGGACATGGCGACATATGGGGCCGCATCTCTAAGCTTTTCCATTTTGAAAAGTTGATCTGCTGCCTTTTTAGCCAAATCTAGGTTCTTATGAATCCTGCATGAGTTGATTACTGATGACCACATAATCTCATCAGGCTCAAACGGCATTTGAGCTATCAACTTCTCTGCTTCATCAAAGCGTCCTCTTCGACACAAGATGTCTATCATAGATACATAGTGTTCTTTCTTTGGCCTGAGTTTGTATTTTTGAGTCATAGAGTTGAAGTACTGTAATCCTTCTTCAACAAGCCCACAATGGCTGCAAGCAGACAACACACTGAGTAAGCTAACTGAATCTGGTTGATACCCTGAATGTACCATGTCTTCAAATGATTTGAGAGTGGCTTGAGCATCCCCATTTTGAGCGTAAGCTGATATCAAAGCATTCCAAGAGACTATATTCCTTCCAGGCATATCTTTAAATGTTTGAATTGCATCTTTTAGAGATCCAGATTTTGCATACATATGCAAGAGTGCACTGCCAGAAAACACATTTGACATGAAACCTGATCTAATAACAAATGAATGTAGCTGCTTTCCCAGTGACAGTGAAGCCAACTCTGCAGAAGCTCTTAAGATGCTTGCAAAAGTGGCCTGGTCTGCACTTATATTAGCTCTACGCATCTCAATAAACAAGTTTAGTCCTTCTTCAAGGTTTCCTTTCTGAACATAAGCTGAGATCATAGCCGTCCATGGAACAGTACTCATGTGGCTTAGGTTTGCAAATATCTCTTTGGCTTCCTCAAATCTGCCACATTTTGCATACATGTCAACCAAAGAATTTGCAACCTTAGCTTCCGAAATGGCTGTTGTCACTATGGTCTGGGTATGGATTTGCCTACCAATCTTCAAGTCTAACTTATTTGCTACGATGCTTAACAGAGTTGAAAAAGGGAATTGGGTCCTATCAAATCTAGTGAACTGTAACTCCCTGAAAAGCTTTAGTGATTCTTTGTGTTGCTCATTCCATGCATAGCACGTGATCATCACATTGTAAGATACACCATCCACCTCTGGCATTTCACCAAAAAGCTTCCTAGCTTCAACTGCACAATCATGTTTCGAGTACAAATCTAACAAAGCATTCACCACAAACACATTCCCAACGAAATTAGTCTTCACCACAAAAGCATGAACTTGTTGCCCTAAAGCTATATCATGCAAGCCAACGCCAGCAGATAAAGCAGCTGCAAAAGTAAAGTCAGAAGGCTTAAAGCCCAAATGTTGCATCTCCACAAAGAGTTTTATGGCTTCTTCATTCAACCCCTCTCTTGCATACCCTGTTATCAATGCATTGAAAGAAACAGAATCCTTCTGCGGCATTTCCTTAAAAACCCGACGAGCTAAATCAAGACAACGAATCTTGCAATAAGAGTCGACTAAAGAATTGCAAATGATAAGAATCGAATTATAACCAAACTTAATAATATTAGCATGAACTTGAATCAATTCATTAGCTGTATCAGGCTCATTGCACCCTGACAGTAGAGTTGCAAAGGTCACATAATCAGGGTCGGAGCCGTCTTCTCTACGCATATCAGCAAAAAATTTAAACGCTTCTCTAAACTGATTCTTCTGCGAATACCCACCAATTAAAATTGTCCACGACACAGCAGTTCGATCAACCATGCTATTAAACAACTCTCTAGCAGTGGCAAGATTGCCTGACTTGACGTAGCCCGAAATCAACATATTTGTCGAGACAGTGTTTTGGTTAGGCATTTCATCGAACATTTTACGTGCTTCGGATAATTGGCCTCTTCTTACGAGATTATTGACCACGAAATTGGAGCGGCACGTGTTTGGATCAAAACCCGTCTTGATGATACGGGCATCCACAAGGTTTTGGACATTTTGGTTTGGTTTGGGCAGTTGAGATGCCGCTGTAGCACTAGCACTAGCAGCGAGGTTTCGAAGTGCATTTGTTCTGTAATATTTCATAGGATTTTATAAAGTGTTCAAAATTTCTATCTTTATTTCAAAGAAAGTGTTCAGAAATAAGCGCGATGCGACATTTTTTATTAAGCTGATGACATTCTGCTAAGGAGAAATCGGCCACGGCCAAGGCTAACAAGCGATGCATTACAATAACATTTTCATATACGGTAAAATTTCTGTATAATTATATTGTTGGGATGAATTAATTTTATTATTATAAGAAGGTTATGACGTAGATGTTTAGTTCAAAAATTATTATTTTAACATAATTATCCTTAATCTAAATAATATAGAGATAAATACATTAATAAATATTAATTAATAGAGCATGTTAATTTCCTAAAGCTCTGAACATGCTTGAGAAGTTAAAATTTTTTTATCTTTAACAAGGAGGTATCCTATTAGTGATTTATTATGTGCCTGTAATTTTTAAAATGTGATAATAATTTTAAAGAATAAATCATTGTCTCAAACAACTTAGAAAAATATTTTATTCTATATTAATCTTTTAATGTAGTATATATATTTTTGTAAATATACAAATAATTATTTGTATGCAGAGGCAAATTACGACAGAATCTAGAGAATTCATTCTTATTTCTAACTTGCCAGAATTGAGACCAAAACTTTTTACGGCCATATCAAAGTTATTGTATGTACCATTAGAGTGTATAACGTATTTACACATACCATGGATTCTACTCCATACTATGCCAAATAGTGAATTTGCCCCACGATTGTTTTTTTTTTCAATTATTTTTTTAAATTGAGTTTTAGGTGTTTGGATACTCTTATATATGAGAGGTAATTTTCATGTATGATGTGCGATCAAAACAAACATTTAAATGTATATATGTGAATCTTAAATGAGTAATGAATAGTTATAATACTGGTATATAAAATTTATATTACAACTCCATTTGTTGGATAAAGACACCTAATACTATAATCAACCTGATTTATTATTTAGTATTATAGTATTTATTTATTTATTCTCATGTGCGAGAGCTCATTTTTTTTTTTAGTATATACACGCGGTTAAATTGTGCAATTTAAGCGAGTTAAAAACTCTCTTAAACTCTATGGTTTAAAAGTATGTTTACATGAAAAACAAAATAAAAACTATATATATATATATATATTTGATTACAAAAAATTTATAGCATCTCAATGGCTTTATTACAAGTTTATTACTACCTACTAAACATTGTTTGAATAACTGAGGTGGCCATGTCGGAACGGCTCATAGGGCAGCTATAACTCTCATCGAACCAACGGGTGATGCACTTTTCATGAAACTGATGCGAACATTGCAGTCGAATTATGGTACGAGAACCAGCCTCTAAACAAATGGCACATCTTTCTTCTTCTTCTTCTTCTTCTTCACAATCAAGCACTATCGGTGTGTACTTGACAACTTGCTTCTTCGTTATATCTACGTTGTTACGGAAAATAACTAAATTGACAATAAACTCTACGGACCCGTTACTACTGTTAGGTGTAACAAATATTGTGTCAAATAATTCGGTGACGATTATTTCATGAGATAGAGATATTATGTCATCGAGTAATTCGTGATAGGTAACAAAGGGTAGTTGTTTCACGTTTGTAATCAAATTTTGAAGTGATGATGCTGGTGGGAACTCTGTAAACTTGTCAAATTCAATCTTGATGCGTTTCCCCTTAATGGGTATCTTCATCTTCATGATCTTCTTGCTGTTGCTGCTTCTGCTATCTTGATCATCATCGTGTGATAGCGTGTACGGTACGTCTTGGAAAGAATGCGAATCAATGTGAAACAGAGCATAACGTTTGTTATCAATTAAAAAGTTTTGTGGTCTGCATTCTACAGCCACGTAATAATCTTTCTTCATTAACTCCGGCGCCATTGGTGCGTAGCTACTAGCTCAATTAGCTAGCAGCTGGAAATCTAAGAGAAGAAAAGAGACAGATGGCTACTGAACTTTAATTATGGACCTTTATATTCTATTTGGAATCCTGACCTTAAAAGATTTTAAGTTTAGGATTCCATACCTGCAGAGGATTATACTACTTGGGAAGCAAGGCTGATTCGTAAATATCAGTGCTCTTCATTTATTGATTTACCTTTTCTCATTTGAACTCGTGACAGACAGATCTTGTGAAGTAATTTGACACAAAGGCATTTTTCAGTATCAAATAAAAATATTTTAGAAAAAGGAAATTATACTTAGATACACAGCAAGCAGTGCACGGGGGTAAGCTATATACAGTAAAAGCATCATATCGTTGTTTCCCGATATCGCCTTCTTTCTAATTCTAGTAGACTCCTCTCTGATACTCGCGATCACAGAAGGTTCCTCCAAGATCATCACAAGCCTCTCCTTTGAAAACCCTGTTAAAGCATCAATGCATAATCATTGTTTAGTACTTAGAATTAATTTGTTGATATCAATTAATTATAGAGTTAAAGCATTATATATATATATATACACACACTGCTAGAGTCTATAACAATTACGTGTTTGTGTCGTTGTACTCTAAATACTCTCTCTCAATGGGCTCTGAGGCAATGCTTGATGTGCCATTTCTGGCCTCTGGTTTCAACTTCACTTCAGGATACATCTCTGCCGAGCAAGCATCTCCACCGATTACCTCACACGCCTCTGCTGGAAACACACTGAAAAATAAAAAACATTGTGTGGTCACTAAAAGTGATCTTTTGATTAAACTATTATCATCAAAGCGAAGATGACTTACGAGACGGCAGAATCGTAATCAAATGTCGAAGCGTCATTGCTTGTTGTAGCAGCTGCTTTGATTGCGCTGCGTCTGGAAACAAGTGGGCTCCCTACTCGCTTTGGTGTAGAAATGGCAACTTGGGAAAAGTTCTTGGAGGGTGTTAAAGGGAGAAGGGTTGTTGGAGAAATGCTCAAAGCGGCCTGCATTTTGAATATTTGATTTCTGTTGTGCTGCGCTGTGTTGTGTTGTGTTGTGAGCGTTGCGCTGTGAAGGGACTGAACATACAGACTATAGGCAGGGTTCCAATTTATAGGGAAAGGGAAGAAGAGCAAGATATTTTTGACAATATGGATAAGGGGCAGTTGCCTTTTTCCTTGTGAGGCCATCTTAAGAGATTGAGAAATCAATTAGGCGATATTTGTAACTAGATATTTTTCTTTAATCACTTATCCAGAAAAAGGAAATGTCTTTATTGCCATCTTGTCAATTGACATGTGTGACCGATGCAGTGATGCTTCTCACAGCTGTGCTAAAATCAATGGTTAGCACGAAAAGGCTAGAGAGGATTGACTATTTCAAAGAACCTAGTATTCTAAATCGGAAATCCGTTACCGCCAATAAGCTATATACACGTTAGAGAAAAGATAAAAGGTCGAGGTTCAACTCCCTACCGAAATGTTAAAGCGAAAGAAATCACTTACAGTCACATTTTCAAAGAGCAAGAGACGTGTAATAAATAATTCACAAGGAATCAATCCAAATTAATAAATCAATAAATAAATAGGATCTTGTTACCTTGTACGAGGGGATAACAAACATTACATAACTAACAATATTTTTCACAATTTTCTACAATTTTTTTTTTATTGTTCAATACGATCAAATCTACCATGTCAGGTAACAATCACCAAATAAATCACATGTAATTAACAAAATAGCTCTATTACACTATCTGCGAGCCAAGGAGTAATAATTTGAATACTTAAGAGAAAAATTTCAGAAATTGATGCCTGTCAGATTCGGTGATTCAGACCAGAGAGTACCACAATGCCCACCTACTCACCGACTAACTAAACAAATGTTTTCTTCATTATTGTTCAAAATACAAGCCAAACCCATCAACTGTAGTAATGTACATTTGAACTCAAACAACTAGAGCCAAAATACCTGTAGTTCAATTTCCGTATTGTGATCATCATAATCATATCCTTCAGATTCCCCTCTCATTCGCACATAAAGCAAGAACAGGCTCATATCAGCGAAATTCCAAAATTCCTCAACTCCTTTGCATGAGCAGAAGTTGAGTTCTATAATGCCATTGCTCCTAAGGAATCTGTTAGGAATTATAGAACTCTTGTGGGTTGCTTCAATACAGCGTGATAATACAGTTTTACAGTCAGTTTAGAGACACCTTGTCCAAAAAGCTAATTCACAAAAATTCCACAAGAAAATGGTTATACCAGTTATGTCAGCTCTCATCGAACTAAGAATGAAAAAGGGCGCAATAGTTGTTATCACCATGAAAAAGGGCCCAATAGTTGTTATCACTATACCTCAGATTTTGAAGAATGCTTTACACATACCAGATCATCTAACTTATTGCCATCCATTTTGTATAGGGAAACGCCTTCCATTTGAAAATAGTGATCCTGCGCTTCCTTTCTAAGACTCTTAAAAGGCATGGTTTCCCATTTACTGTAATTTGAATTCTTCCTGACATCACTCATGTCTGGAGATCCGGATATAGGGCCACTGCTGTCAGCATCCACCTTACCCCATACCTTACAACTACCGAACTGACCCAAATCACCGGATTGACCCCTCTTTAATCGTAAAGCAGCTGCATGAGCTCTGCTAATCATTTCCCGACTTGGCACATCTGACCAATCTTGCTTCCTTTCAGCTCTCATTGGAGAATGAATCCTAATAACCTGATGCACATATACGATGAAAGACAATGATTACGATGCAAATAATTCTTGCATATACCTACCTATAAACCAGAGCAATGGTGATTTCATAACATTTTTTTCAAGAAAATAAAGAGTAGCCATACACCAAGGCACTCTAGGAGCTGGTAGTATGCCCGCCCTTGGAGAGGATTATGCCCTTTCCTTGGTGTAGAGAAGTATCTTGTCCTGCAAAAAGATGATGACAAATAGTTAGGAAGTACAGATGGCCGAACAAGGACCAGCACCACAAATGTACAGATAGAAGAAATCTGAAGTTCATTATGAAGAAGGAAAAAAAACAGATGATGTCGCAAACTAGCAGAAAAAATCACCCATTTCTCCCCATTGTACGGAAAATAAATGCCAACTTCCATATTCCCTTATCTAGCACTGATAAGGGAGGGGCATGAAAATAAAGATGACGCTAGCCAAGGCAAAAAGTTCATCATCAGTATCTTCTAATTGAAAAAAATATTAAAATAAAAACAAATTTCTTACTTTTGTCCAATGAATGATAGAAGTATGAAATTAGTTTACTTCCATATATGCAAAATTTCAAGTACTTTAATGCTCCTATTATGGTTTTACACAAGAAAGAGATCTATTTTTTGCACAATGGGGGCAAGAATATGAAGGATGACACCAAAAAAAGACGTATACAGTAAAACAAGATTAATACCTCTCAACATCTAAAGAGAGACATGGCAATGATAAATAAAAATTAAATTAAACTAACCATTCGGTATAGCCCGGATCAACTGTGAAACCATATATGTCAACAATGTCACACATAGAAAGCGCAAGTTCTATAGATTTCATTCCGGTTCCTTTGGCTCCTCTGCGTAGAACAATCCCTTGGAAGAGATAAACAGGGTTTGGAATACTCTGCAATTGATGTAGCGTAAACATATTAACCATACCATCAAAGGAAGCTTTGGCAGAATCCTGACTTTCAAATGGAAGCAAATAGAGAAAATTGTAACTAACACAAAAGGTACTGTTCTATGACTTACAGACACCAAACCTCCTATCTACTAAATGACGTATGAATTCCCACTCTATCGGTATGCCACCATCATAGCTGGTCTCAACTCTATTCTTTTATATTTCTTTCTTCTCTCCCTCTCAATGAGACATCAAAAAGACATAAAAATAAATGTTAAGCTTCTTAAGATGAGATCTTCACCTTTATCATAGCGTTGAAGTCTTTGTGAGTCACACTTTTGATTATAAGTACCTCATCAGCTGCAGAAGGAGAGAAACAATAAGGATAAATAATAAATAAATAAACATGCTAGAGAGACAATGAAAAACCAGAGAAAATGTCTATATTGTGGTAGAGAGGAGGGAGCTAGAAACAGTTAAGCATAATATCGTACATTGATTTATTTAGACCAGTCCAGCTAAAATTTTTTTTGTTAAAGTTGAACTGGCTAGCCAAAGGACAAACTATAGGTTGTTTCAGTGGTTCAGATCAAGCATAGCAACAACCAAGGATTCATTAAAACACAGCTGAAGATGGACTTCCTGCTTGATAGATGGGAAGAGGAAAAATTTTTTAAAAAAAAAACACACACATTTTATCTCCTTCAAGACATCAATGTTAGACAGATTCCATGGGTGACTAATGTACGGAAATTGAGCCTTGCAATCAGATGCAAGCATCTTTTCATTCCAAAACAAGATAAAGAGAATCTAAAAACAAAATAAAAAAGAGACACTGACAGGTTAGCTATTAGAGGGTTCGATAAGTAACATTAACAGAGTAAAGCTTACTTGATCCTTTCAGAATAGCAACCATGTTACGAGCAGCACCCCGTACCACAAGGCGGAAATCCCTCTTCAGACCAACATGCTTGGCATATCTCTAAAAACCAAATGAAAAGCCAAATTAGTGTAACTACATGATTATCATGTACAAAAAAAAAAAGGTGTAAAGGCCAGAATGCACATTAAAAGCATTAAAAAATGTGTTGTAACTAGCCAGTAACTCAGATTTATTTACATATAAAATTCTAAAATACATCAAGAAAAGTAAGAAGCTTTAATTGGGGAAAAAAATGTTGAAATGTGTCACCCTAATGCAAGAAGATGAAGTAAAGGGAATAAAAGGGTCTTAAAGATGCTTGTTACCTGATTGACAGGAGCCTCATTGTCTCGTATAACAGCATCATGACTGTCAATCTCTTCTCCAAACTCAGTCTTCAAGAGATCCCCTGAGTTTCCAACAACTGCACATTTTTTAAACTGGCGGGGCCGAAAAGGAGGCTTTGCAGGTAGAATCAAATTAAGGTGTTCTTCACAAAGGGTCCGATTGTAGCATTTATCAGCTCCCCTACAAGCAAGAAAACATATGTAAACAAATGTATCCAATACTCAAAAGCATTTGCCTCACCAAAAATAATATGAAATCACAGAAATAAACAGAAGGACGAGACAAGTTCAAGATCATACAATTGTGCTATCCTTTTTGCCGCATACTCCAACCACCCATCCGGCCTTGCATCAAGATATTCTCCTGTCAATACAGTGGTCATGTTACGATACTGCATTGGAAAAAACATCATTATCCATCAGCAAATAAGCTCTCCTCAAAATATAACAAAACCAAAAATGCTAATGAGCAAATATCAACCTGTTCCCACAACAATATAGCCTCACAAACATCATATGTATACTCCAATGGCTCGTAAATTTTAAACTGCTCATTGTACTGCAATTACATTTAAAACAATTACCACTCAACATCCTAAGAAAAATATTTTTAAAAAAATGATCGACAAACATATATATAATGAGAGAAGAACCAGACCCAGGTGCTGTTAGTGCCCTCAGGGAACTTAAGAACCAATTTGCAGTGATCAATTATCTTTGCAGTGAGTCCAAGCCCTCTGTTCGCCTACATACAAGTACAATTTTAACACATAAAGAATGACATAAACACTCAACAACGAATCTCAATTTTACAAACTCAAGCACACGTAAAAGTAGTATAATTAAAGTATCAGCAAATCAGATCTATATAATTAGAGACATTTCAAAAACACTAACCACGCATTGCTGAACATTGAGCTGAAAATCAGATAAAGTACGAACTTCTTCTCTGTAGAGATCTGATATTCGATTACCTGAAAGAAAGATAACAATATTTGATAAAGTTAAGTTTAGGGGGTTTACTTCGCGAAGATTTGGAGTGCAATTAATTAAATAAATAATGATAGAAGCGTACCAGTTAAGAAAGTAGACTGAAGAGCGAAAACGAGAAAGCCGAAAATTGCAGCGACGCAAACCAAATGTAGAAGCGTCGGTCTCCTACTGTTATGACCGTGCGATGACGACTTGTGAGTTCTCATTGTCAAAGCAACCACCGGCAATGATACCTATCAAATTCTTATCCGAACCAGAGGTCTCCTAGCGGTTTAAGAGAAACGCCATGGCAAGGCAAGCCCCCTGTGCTGTGATCACTGATTCCTTTTTCTTTCTTTCTTTCTTTCCCTTTTTTTTTTTTTGTCTTTTTGAAATTTAATTTTATGTTAACGCGGAAACGATACCGCTTGATTCGCTGTCAAAAACTCAAAATTACCCGTAGTAAATAAGCCTGTGACTACGGTAACTAGGGGTGGGCAAATAACTTGATCCGATAAAAAAAAATCGGGTTAGGATCGGATCGGATGGGTTGCCTAACCCAATCAGATGATATATAACTAATCCGATCGGATTAGGTCCGAAAATCCAATTGGATTGGTCATGAAATAAAAAAAAAAAAAAAGAAACGATGATACAATATAGAAGCACCATTGTTCACGACTCAATTTCTAGGTTCTAAACAAACACGAGTACACCACAGCTCCACTTCAAAAAAAAAAAAAACAAAAAATTCACAATTTAGTGATTCACTCTCTTCTTTCTCATAACTCTCACAAACAAGCAACAACAAGTCAGTAGGCACAGCACAGCAGCAGGCTAGTGGCAACACACCACTTCGATCGGATCTGCTGCACCGACGACCAGATCTGCAGGCTCCCGCAGTCATCGAATACCAGATCTGCTGCACACCGCTTTATCCGCGCGAAGCCATCCACTGTTGTTCCATCAAGGCTGAGATCCACAGCCAACATCACCGTCTCTCTCTGGCAAAGACAGCCACCATCACCATCTCTCTCTCGCACAAGACAGACACCATCACCATCTCTCTCTCGCTCAAGACAGCCACCATCACCGTCTCTCTCTCGCACAAGATAGCCACCATCATCGTCTCTCTTTCTCGCACAAGACAGCGACCATCAAAGCTCTTGATTTTTTCCATTAATATTTCAATTTTTCCATTTTAACGAAAATTATTGGGGAAGGACTAAAGCGCAATAAATACATAAAAGTAATCATGTAATAATTAAATAAATAAAAAAAAACTCCAAAATTAACAAAAGCAGCACAAAAATGTCCTTGACCCAAATTTCAGATCCGATCCAATCTAAAATTCGGGTTTAATTCGGATGAAATTTTCTCTAACCTGAACAACCCGAAATCCGATCAGGTTGACCCGAACCCAATAATGCACACCCCTAACGGTAACCATACCTTACAAATATCCTGATTAGATTTTTTCAAATTTTATTGGCTTTTTGTTCATACCGTAGTTGGACCCTGTAAGTAGACAAATTAATTTTAATTGATGAAAATTATTTTTCTTTTTTGGGTATTGCATGATAACAATCCAATCCCATTTCTATTAATGGTGTGTTTACTTCTCATATTGGATAATTAGAATTCGGAATCAGAATCATTAATAGCGTTTACTTTACAAAATAAGAACAAGAATCCGAATCAAAATCGTGGGACCCACCTCAAATTGGAAATGGGAATGAGAATCAGTCTCTCATTCATTAAAATTATGATATTTCGAAAATCCTCTTAAATTAAAAAATATAAATAGCAAAAAAAAAAGCAAACTAGTCATCACCGTCATCGCATCACAAGCACCAGTAGTCACATACAACAGCCGTCGCAATGCGAAGTCGAACCACCAGTGGCAGCCGTCGCATTCAAATCTGATGATGACGACGATGCAGACGATGATGAAGATGCCACTGATGTTGATGATTATTATGACTATTATTATTAAAGGGAAACAATCACCCACACCCCAAGGTTTGTTTAAATTATTACACAGACCTCTTTAATTTTATAAGTAGTTATATAGACCCCATTAATTTCATAAATAATTATTATACCATTTGATTATAATAACTCAAATAAATATAAATATAGTAATAAAATAAAAATAATACATAAATATCATATGATAAAATAAAATAAAATATTACAATAAGTATAATTAATAAAATAATGTATATAATGAAAATTATTTTTAATATTAAGTTATTATTAGTTTATCCGGACAATTTATTAATACTAAAATCTATCAAATCCAAAAATTGACTTTAAGATTTATACTAATATAGACATAATTAAAAAAGATATTGTAAAAAAAAATAATATAAATTTTATAAATTACTATAAATGTTAGGTATAATTATTTTAATATTATTAATATGTCAAATATATTTTATTATTATTAAAAGAATATGATAGATTAATAATGTTCAAATAACTTTTCTAATACTCAAAATATTTTATAAATTTTATATTATTTTATATATTATAATATTTTAATTTTAATTTATATTTATTATAGAAGTTTATTTAAAGTCAATTATTGGTTTGTTGTAATCAATGGTATAATAATAAAAAAGGATCTGTGTGGCCATTTGTAAAACTGAGGGGGTCTATGTGATCATTTAAACAAACTTTGGGGGTGTGGGTGGCCTCCCTCCTTATTATTATTATTATTATTAATTTTTTAATAATAATAATCACAATAATTAAAATACAAAATAATAATTATGACAATCTAACTTGCTCCGACTTCAGGATAAAATAAACACATCAATATCAAATAGTTAATTCTGATTCTGATTTCTACAACAAAAATAAATAATTTATTCTAATTTCCATTGCTCATCTCAATTTCAGTTCATTCTAATTCTAGTTTATTCTAATTCTCATTTAGTAAATACATCATAAATCTTAATTAGTATGGTAAGACTCGTTAACATACCAACACAAGTCGGAGGCATTTTAATAAAAAAAATTGACTTAAATTTTTAATACAAATGTTATGCTATTGATCTCCCGCAATTCAATATTTAATGATGCCAATTTCACATAGTTGCCACAATGCCACTGTTAACATTAAAATATATTATTGGGTTATTTCTATTAAACCCCCAAATGTTTCGATAATTTCCACCGTGCACTCAAAAATTTTGATAATTTCCACCGCGTACTCAAAAGTTTCGATAATTTCTACCGCACACCCATTTCCGTTAATTTGGCTGTTAATTTTAACCAAATTATTTGAAATTTGATTAAATATCAAAACTACCCTTTGTCTTGAATTAAAAAAATTAAATGATATAAAATCCTAATCAATCAATTGATATTTAAATAAAAAATCCTTAATTAAAATTAATTACACAATAATCCCATCAATTAAATTATTAAATAAATTTAATTTTTTACTATCAAATAATATTTAAGACCTAAAATTCTAAATTTATCCTTTCTTTGACCATTAAAATAAACGGTCAAATTAACGAATTTTAATGCATAGTGCTACTAGCCAAAACAGTTGGAGGTGCGGTGAAAAATGTTAGAAATATCTGAGGACAGGGCGGAAATAACCCTATATTATTCCTCAAACACACTCTCGAATAATCTGTTCACAACTTCATCATACAAAAAGACCGGAGAGCATCATCAGCCAAAGCCGGTCATCAATTATTCGCCCTGAGGCCGAGACCCTGGTCTAATACATTGTTAAAAAAAGTTCCAATGCACCCTTACAATTTACATTTTGCAGAACAAAATTTATTTACCTATTTAATCTAAAAATAAGTCATTCTACTAATTTACACATGATACAGTTTGAGGATAAATATCACAGAACAAACAGAAGATGATAATCATAATAGCTGAGACGAATGCATTGCCCTGCACATTCTAGTATCGCCGACCACCAGAGGTCGACAAGAGGACTCGACTTGGTTTCTTCCCCTTCTTTCCCACCTCATTAACCTTGCGTGCCTCCAAGCTTTCGCCAGGTTTATCTCTGGACATTATATTGGCAAATGACGGGGTGCCTGAATTCCTAGAACCTACAGAAGAGACAAGTTATATTCAATGCAGAGTACAATAAGTTCCCAGCCACAGCCAGAATAATCCTACCATCAGCTGGTTATTCTTACTTTAGCCGTAAGTTATGTAAAACCAGGATTGCATTGGATATAATTTCAGGAAAATATCTATACTTAGCATCAGAGATTTACCAGTTACACCAGAAGAACCATTTGACTGTTCATTGTTATTCGAAGCATTAGTTTCCTCAATTTTCAAGGCCGGTGAATCATGCCCAGCAGCAAAACCAAGTCTTGTCACATTTGAGAAGAGTCTTCGCTCCCCAACATTTGGCGGGCTTGATGATGTCACAGGAGAACTTCCCAGGGCTGAACATAAAGGATTGTAATAATAAATGACCCAATGAAGACAATACAATTTCATAAATCAAAAAGCAAATATACATTTGCAAACTAAAATTAAAAGCTGGAGGGAACAACAACTTTTGAAATAGCCAGAAGGAACTCAAAATTTTAGATTTGAACGTCAATCACAAAAGTGTTAGAATACACCACAAATCGGATAAAAACCTAATTTAAAAGACTAAATAAAATGGAAGCCATTAAATTACCTACAAGCTAGAAATCTATACTAGCAGTAATGTCATATTAAATCACATTTCAGAGCATAACTGGAAGAAATTCTCTGTAAGAAACTAATTTGCATATTTAATGTTTCACAAAAACTTCCCAAAAATGAAATTGAAAACACTAGACATCACCCAACTCACTAAGAATTCCGTTGTTTCTAATATTCTGACCAACATCTGAACAGACCACAACATTACCTTCAAAATCATCCATGGAAAATGTAGGAGAGTCATTGTAAGACGACTGTCCAAAGCTGGGCGATACAGGCACAGAATGCACTAGAGCAGCTTCAGCCTTCATTTTCTCCTTCCGCTCCTAGAAATAAGAATAGTATATGACTGAATGATAGAGGCATGGATTTATTTGTGTTAATTTTTCAAATGAAAAGCTAAAAGCGAAACTTGGCTAAACAAAAACAACAGTGGTTGCATAAAAATCTTTCAGGAACAACCACGTACAACAGTGTATGAACTGGATACGCAATCGAACTCTCTATAAAACAAGAACAAAATGAATGAGAGGCTTATAAATAATTAAATAAATACTAGGGTCCCTTCACCCTTGAGGTTTCTAAGGGTTACCAATCATCCTTCAAGTTGTTCGTGACTATTTTTGAATAAATTCTCATGCAAAATACCTTTGATAAAATACTGTGATGATAAGAGGAAAAATACTGTTATACATCATTGACAATGCAACTCCAAGATGTATATAATCTTGGATTAACTTATCCCAAACAGTAATTAATAAACTAAGCAACCCACATAAATCAACACTGCATTAGAGATGATATCTCCTAATTTTAATTGTTACCTATTTAAAACCTAAAATTGAAAAGAAGAAAAAGAAGAAGATACCTTCTTGGCAAGCTGCTTCCTCTGCTTCTCACGCTTCCTGATTTCGTCTATGAAGGGAGATAGGGCATCAGGAGGCAGTGCCTCACTCAAATCAATCTCACAAAGCTGAAAATGTAAAAGCAGAAGATAAGACACAACAAGCATACTGCAAGAAAGAAAGCATATGTACAAAAAAAAAACCTGCTTCATTACCTGATATGTTGTTGTTAAAGAGAAATGACTTAAATAACGATAGCGCCTCCTCATGGCCTCCGATTGAGTCACTGATTCCAGCTGTAAAATCCTTCCGCTTATTCTGAAATTGATAAATAATAATTTAAACTTCTGAAACATAAAATACATTTGAGCAAATTATGTAGCTTATATACGAGCATTGATCTTCTAACTGCCAATACAATGCTCACATCAGAGAAAACCTCATAAATATCTTTGAAACTTGTTCCAGGTTATGACTAAGTCTAAAGCTGCCTTAGAGAATTGAAGGAGCACTTTTGATAACACAAAAATAAAAATTATAAACCTTTAATCTCTAGAAGTGCATTTTTTAAAAATACTACCATAGTAAGATATGATTTCAAGAAATTCTTTCACACCTGTGGGGAAGCATATCATAGCTCCCATAATGATGTAGAAGACACTTCACGTTCAATGGGTGAAGAATGAGATGCTGACCGTCAATAGCCTGAAAATACACAAAGAATGATAGTCAACACCAAACAACAATTAGCAACTACTGAAGGGAATTGAAGAACATAATCATTAATCATTAAACAGCTAGAAACACCTCATGCAGCTCACAAAGAAGATTACAATGATATTGTCAATTTATGATGCTAGATCTACTACCAACTTCTCTCTTTTATTTTGCAGAATACCCCACAAGTGATTATTATATATCCTTCTAAAAAGAGTACTTATGATATATCAAACCACATATAATATGTGAATTAATTCCAACAACATCTAGTACTCAGTCCCTTCACACAGTGTTCCACGGTTAACACAGTACGCTATCCCGTCTTATTGACTTTAACCACAAGTTCAAAAATACATAGGGTGCAACACGTTCCTTCTGTTGTTTTGCATCTGATGCATAATTTGGAATTATGAAACTGTTCAAGCCATGATGAAGAAAAATGTTGATTGTAAGAAGAGCTTGCTAGATCCAGATTTAGTGCAACCATACTAAGCAAAAATCATGTTACTGAATAAAGGAAAAAAGGTTTCATTCAATAAAATGGAAACTTATTTTGAGCAGAACACAAATTGAAATCCCCTGATTCATAATATAGAACTCAAATCACAAAGTATCTGCATTACAATCACCTGATAAAAATTGTATGAGTCCTTATCCTTTATCTCTGTAGAGCTTGGGAAGTTAGCTTGCAAGCTCTTACTTTCATCATACGAAGAAGACAAACTTGTTTCATTAACTTGCAGGCTCTTACTTTCATCATAGGAAGAAGACAAACTTGTTTCATTAGCTTGCAAGCTCTTACTTTCATCATATGAAGAATACAAACTTGTTTCATCGCAATCTGACAATTCTCCTACAGCAAAATTTTGACCAGGACCAAACCCACTATCTGACTTATTCAACGTCAACTTAGCCAATTTCTGATTTTGCTCGCTGATATCCGTAGACAATGTGTTGAGTACAAGACCAGGACTAGAAGCAATTTTTGTTGGTTGTAGCCCGTGGAATCCTGTCTGACTATCAGCATTGTTAGAAGCTTTATCACTGCCACACGCCCGATGCTCATTCCAATACTTTTTCCTCTGTTCTAATTGTTCCATTGCAGCACAAACATATGGAAGCTTCTCTAAATCATCCACAAGGCCCGAATCGGCTTTGGCCAACCAACCATCTAAATCTGACATTGCTTTTCTGACTGATAGATCTACATCAGATGTAAATGTAAACTTCGAAAATGGATCAAACGTTTCATCAATGGAACCCGTGGTCGACTCCCGTTTATTTTTCTGAGATGGGACAAATGAATCTTTTTCTCGAGTTAAAAGCATAAACTCTATAGTATCACCAACAGCATATTGCTTGACACTCTCAATGTGGATGGTATATAACTCGTTTGAAGATATCATCACAAAACATAGGGGGCATCGTTTAAAGCAGTCACCTTTATAGTCCTCCTCACCCATCAACAAGTATTGTAGAATACACGGGAAACAAAATATGTGGCCACACGAGGTTATTTGAGGACATAGAGGATATTCCAAACAAATTGGACACTGCACCGGAAATGGGGTTGAGTACCTTACACAAATGATATCCTCCCACTGCAACATTTTATCAGGATCCATTGATTCTGGCATATAGTCGCCAGTATCTAACACAACAAACTTGTAATTAGCCTGAAGGAATAAATCTTTGTTGTAAGGCTTTATCTTCCGCTGCCTTCTTGCTGGAGGAGGAGGCGTCCTATATTGAGGACGACTGATAGGATCATACTGAAAATTCAGCAAATGGTTACCACTTATTGTCTGGGCTCTTCTTCCGGCTGAATGTCCTGAATTTCCCTGAGAGGTCACAGGCCCAGCACTCTGTTGACTTCTAGGAGAAACACTAGCTCCTGACATTTTCCCCTTATATTGGGCAGATCCAGCCCCTCGACCTCTGGGGTGATTGTGATTCCTGAACCGTCTATCACTGTTCTGGTGAGACAAGCTTTTCCGACCATTGGGTGTCCCTAATTCACTCACCTAAACATGAAAAAGAAAAAGCAAAATACAATCGCCAAAAGCTCAAAAATTGCAAGTACTTATAACTACTACAATAGTTTCAATCTGTTACTTTCGCAAGTTGCATAGACTATATTACCAAAAAATAAGCAGGCGACTAAGCTTGAATATAACATTAGATTTACCTCTTTGGAGGATCCACCCAAATCTTGCACACTTGAAGCCAATGAGCCTGAAACATAAACACAGTTTAGCCATTAAACAAGAACTCTACTTCAATACATGTTAAAAAGAATAAAATCGTATCTTTGATAACCTAATTGACAAAATTCAATACATAAATAAAGCATCCAAATAAATGAATAAATAGTTAATCTTATTTATTTATTTATTAGCCCGACCTACATAAAAAGGAAATAAAAATCCCTAATAATAAAAAAGAGAGAGAGACAGAGCAATGACCTGCAATCTGGTTGGGGGAGGGGGAAGGAGTAGAGAGGTGAAGGAGTTTGGTGCTGCCATGATTGAAATTAGGGTTTTGAGAGTTGGAATCAGACGGAGAATTGGGTCCTCGGATTTGTGCTTCTGAGGGCAAGATGGACATGAAATTTTTCAGGAAGTGCTTTTGTTTTTCTTCGCGTTCAGCCGAGGCCGTTTCGGTTAAGCATTAAGATTTAAGCTTCGCTTCTTTGATTAATATTAATACAACCTCCCTGTTGTTATTGTTATTTTCTCGCTTTGCCGCCTAGTAATACAGGATGCCATGCCACGTTACATTTGTAATTATTGTTTTTATGACATGTGAATATGCTATTAATTTTGTGCGTATATTCTATTATCATGAAGTGTGGACCTAATATTATTTTGAAAATAAAACTATTAATAAAGTCAATGACCACAGTTTGGCGAGGGCAAATTCAGGTTCTGGTCGATCGAATATTGGGTCATTTAAATTAGAAGCAATATAACTCAAATTCAATTTGAATATATGATCCGATCATATTCGGATCGGATCAAATTGAAAAATTTTTGTTTGTTTTTAAGAGATTTTTCATTCGAATCTGATTCGAACTCAATTTTTTCATGTCGGTTCGGATTGGATCGGGTCAAATGTCTACCCCTAACTGTAATGAGCAACTGCACCCCACTATAGAATACTGTTATATAATCACGCAATTAAAGTGATAAACAATAAATAATAAATTATTATTATGATCGCATGGTTATTAAATAATACTCTATGGTGCCAGACCCAAACATAAAAATGTAAAAAGAATGCTGCTACTTGCACACAATCAAGTACAAATTATTGCACATGATAAGCTAAAATGGTACTTTTCGATTTAATTTTATTTGACCAAATTAAAAAAAATTTAAAGAAATTAAAACTTATCCGATTGTCAATATGTCATCTCCCAAAATCCATCGGTCTTAGTCTAACCATTCCCACGAATCGCCGTCGCGCTCCATCGACGGCAAGGAGACTCCCATTACGCCTTGGAGGAGACGCTCATTAAGCTTAAGTAATTTCACAGCAAATTTACGAATCACGACCTGGGCTTAGGGATTTAGCTCATTTTATTGGTTAGTTTTGCAAATTGTATTTAATACAAACTAGTGGAGGTTAATTACCTTCATGAGTGCCTTCTTGATACAAATACTCAAAGAGTAATGTTACACATCCCAAATTTTTTATCTCAAATAACCATCCCAAATGAGAGTTGATTACAAGTCTTTAATATTAAATTATTGATGTGGCAACTTGATAGTTGTTCATGAGAGGTGTTGGTCCCTCAATATACCAACAATATTTTTTAAGTTTTCTTGAATTAGTCTATTTATATTTAATTTTTCTTATTTTATTTCAATTCTTGTTACAAAAAATTTGTGTCCGGAACATTTGGTATCAAAGCTAGGCAAAACAAGTAAATCCAATCAATGGAGCAATAGCTTGAGTGCATAATACCAAAAGAATTTTTCCTGCAAGTTAGACGAAATATCAAAGACATGGCGTGTTCATTCATCATTCAAGCCAAAAAAGAAAGGAAAATGCTAAATGGCAAGAACCCTGAGAGAACGGCGACGGAAAAATTAAAAAATTCAAAGCAATTTAAAAAGCAAGTCAACTCGTCAAAAAGTGGAAACTAGAAATTGTACAAATAGCATACATCACGTGAATAATACCTTATTTTTATTTTTTTCAAGTGAATGTACTTCTTCCTCACTTTCTTCTCTCAGCACTTCCTCAATTCCTCACTTCCTTTCTTCTTCAACGTCCTCCCGGAAGAAGAGTCAGATCCAAAGCCAGAAATGGAGAGAGATGGAGAGAGACGGAGAAAGCGAGAAAAACTCAAAAAGCTTCGTTCTGAGTTGAGATTATATATTTTTGTGATAGAGATGGAGGAGTGAGACATGGAGAGACCGTGAAGAGAAAATAGAAAGAAAAGCGAGAAAGAAGAGTGTTATCTGAGTGGAGTCTGCCAGTAAAAGAGAAAGCTTTGTTTTTTTTTTTTTAAATATCAATTAAAATTTTTCATTTTATTTTATTGCTTAAAGTGCTGAGAGAGTGAAATAGCAGGAGAGAATGCCGTTTCGTGCTGCATTCTCTCAGCACTTTTGTGTCAAATAGCAGCACTAAAAAATAAATAATAATAAAAAAGAGACGGACGAGAAGATTTTTGTTCAAAAAAGGTCTAGGACTATGGTATTAGCAAAGGAATGATACGAATACTCAAATTATTTCTTAGATAAAATAAAAAGAAGTTAACGACATATAAAAGTGAATATGAAGTTTCATTCATGTATTTAAATTTTCAGGTTTTTATTTTAAAATCTTATCTTAGAATTTCAGGTTATGTTTTAAAGTTATGTTTTTAATGAGGTTAGAACTTCAATTTTTCATTTACACTATTTTGAGTTTCATAATAAAGTAAAATAAAAACAAAAACAATTATTTTTTTTTTACTTACCTTATCGCTTACCGTATAAGACTATAAACTCCTATATCTCTTATAGCCTTTTTATTACAAACTTTATAGATACACACAAATAACACTACTACAAAAGAATTAATCAATATAAGTTGCAAAACTGCTGGTTGCATTATTCTAAACTTTATTGCGAAACTTCATGTTGCAATAATAATCATGACATAAAAGATTTCATGCAATATGCAAATAAATTAAACCAGCCGTATAGAAAAATGAATTAAACTCATAACAAAATAATTATAATATTAACAGGATAAATACTTTTTTAATCCATATATTTTGATTTAAGTGCCCATTTAATCCCTATTTTTAAAAATATCTCAAAAAATATGTTACATTCTTACCTTTATTTTTTCTTTCATTTTACAATTATATCATTCTAATAATATTCTTGACATTAACTAATTTATTTATAAAAATGTTAATTAACAAATTAACTAATAAATATCTGTGTAAAAGAATTAGCATTTTTTTGTACAAGTGTAACAATCTTATTAATAATTATTTAGTGATTAATAAATTAATTAATATATATTAGTGTAAAAGAACTAGTATTTTTTTGAAACTGATTAACAATATTACTAATAATTAATTATAAATAGATCAATATCAGCCAACTTAAAGCAGTGTTAATATCCTTACAACAATCTTACTAAAATTATTTTACAAAAAAATTAATTTACTAAATTAATCTTAAAATTAAAATAATAATATAAAAATTTGTGTAATTTTTTATGTTACTTTTAAGGTTAATTTGATAAATTGTCGTTCTTTCAAATATTGGAGAGATAAATTTCAAGAGAAGAGAAGAGAAGAGAAGAGAGGGGGGTGGGAAAGAGAGAGCACGGCAAAGGGAGAAGAGGGGATTGAGAGCACCGCAAAGGAGATATAGATTTAGAGTGGGTTCACATAGAGAGAATATATTAAAAATTCTTAAATATTTAATGTAAAAGAATCTCATCCATTAATTTATCTTAACTCTAATAGATATTAATGAATGTAAAATTAAAAATATTTTTAAGAAACTGTTTATCCGCCCCATATATATATATATATATACTTATTTCTTCCATTGGGTAAATGAGTTTAGTCCAATCCAACCCAATTTCATTGTGGGTAATAGGAACCCAACCTCTAAATCGTTGGTTTGGGTTGTGTGGACCCTAGGCTGAAGTCCATTTTGTAAGTTCCATTTTCCAAATTAAGGGAAGAAAAAGTGAAAAAGAAAGCTCCTCAGGTAATTTTTTCAAATCAAATTGCCCTCGAAAGATGAGTCCGTCAAATTTACAGAGGAAGCTACATTACACTTTATTCACATGTGGCATACATAAGTTCTGACTATGATTACAAACATAGCACAAGGGGCTAGATTTTGAATAGCAGGAAGCATTTCCTGTAGCATTTTGCAGAAATTAAGCATCAAGCACCCTGCGGTAGGACATGTGATCGAAGTCGATAACGAAGGTTCGAATTTCCATCGGAGCAAGTTCCACAACCAGTTCTTTAGGATCCACGGGTCTGCCCCTCACCAACTTGGATTCGTCTTTAGAAGAGGAAGAGCCTTCAACTTTCCAGACGAGTCTCTTCTTTTCCATTTCGGTCCTTTCTTGATTTGCAGATAAACTCGTCTCTGTCACTTTGCCAATCTGAAGAGACCATGAAGGCAGAATGTTAAACAAGAAAAGTAAATGATTGTTGAAAGATACATTGCTACCTTTGGGAGCATTGATCGTACCTTTTTGCGAGGGAACAACTTTATCAATTCTACATTCGTTGGCTTAGAAAGATCCTTGTCCTCGCCAATCTTTCATAATTTTAAGAACCCAAGGGTAATAAAAAGTTAAAATTTCAAACAAAACAACAGAAGAGAACAATAAAGTCGGATTGATAGAAGCTTATGGCAATAGTTCACCCAATAATGCTTAAATACAGGCAAACATGTCATTGAATTGACAAGCAAAATTTGAAGATGCGTCAAATACTGAGTAAAATCATCAAATAGTATAAGGTACTTGAGATATAATTAAGAGATCCTTTCAAATGTTTTAAAATAGCAGTGAAAAAATTAAAACCTGATATAAATGCGCTAACCGAAGGAGAATCTTTCCATCATCAAGCTCCTGCATCACTCAGGAGAAGAGAGAAATCCAGTTAGTGAAAGTAAGAAATTACCCAGCAGCTTGTACATCATTGATTTAGTAACTTCGCAATATGGCCAGCCATTTAGACACTGAAAACTGAAAAGATGGTTGTAAGCTGAATTTCACCCAAATAAAACAGTAATGAAAAACAAACAGTATTGTTTGACTTTGCCGATACTGATGCCCAAGTACCTGAAGAGTAATAATAGCAACATTATCAGGTAAACTATAGGAGGAATCAATCCCTGAGAAAGTGGTTACATGAGAATTCCTCCAACTATCTCCATCCTGCGAGAAGCAATAAACTACTCATAAACCAATCAAGACTGGAGATAGGAAATATTCTCTTTCAAATAATTTCACCTCCTCGGTAAAAGCTAAAAGGAGAGGTGAATATATCTCCTGGCCAAAAGTACGACGCCATTTAGCACCGTCTCCTACAGGATCAATTCTGAAATAATATTTTCCTTGGATCTGCAAACATTGGAGCAAGTTAGAATCAGATGCTAAAATGAAAATAAAATGAATTTTCAATGTTAATCTTTAATGCAAATGATAACCAAAGTCGCGAATTCTAAATTTAAAATGACATGAAGTTGTTCTAAGACAACTTGCAGAAATTTTATGCAGATGATCTACGCTAGCCACTTTTAGATTTGAAGCTATGATAAAACCACAACCGGGAATCAAGAAGGATTAATGATATTTTATGTACTGGAAATTCATGAGGGTTTTATTTGGCTCCATTAAAAGCGATGAGACTAATTTATTCATGAAATTTGATACAACTATTTGTTTAAAAAGGAACAAGTACAAAGCAGCTTTGAAATAAATGAGGGTCCTGGACCAAAAATATAAATTTGGTGTGAAGTTGAAAATTATTAAATTGTACTCATGGAACCCAAAGTGGTTCTGTACACTTACTGTCAGTCCTTTACATTCATCAAGCACGCAGTCAGTTTCATTTAGAGCCTCTGCAACACCCCTGGAATCATCAAGCAGCAATCTCCTATAGGACGAGGAATTCAATTAGGGTTCTGATAATGAAAGTGTATGCACTGATTCATGCTTCAGCCGCACCACCAAAAACATGACCCTTATAAGTTGCCTTCAATGGCAGTTACATTCATCCCATTAAGAAAACGTAAATACTCAAGCGATAACAAAATATGTATGAATCGCCTACATCCCACTAGTGATCACATGACCTTTTTTTGGCTCTGACCTTTTTTTAGTCACTGAGAGCTGATCATGATCATTTGAAGGTAAGAGAACTGGCAAATTACCTATGAAGCATCAATTCTACTTCTCCATCCACTATGCTAGATCCTCCAAGAGCCCGATCCACCAAAAGTGAAAATTCTTTTTTATCATCTTGCATATAAATTCCAAGATTTATCTGAATGGTTAATTGAAAATTATGAGTAAATTTCAATAAAATTTGAAATAATCACACTCTGAAAATTTAAATGACTTTCTAATCACCACTACATATGGCTTCCTCATAGATACAGGTATGTATGGATGAGTAAATGCAAAGACCAAAAAGACCACCACGAATGAGATTATAAAACATTTGGGGAAAAAAAAAACAGTAGATTTCTCTCCGTAACACTTCCATTTCATTAGCTTATAAAAGAAAAAGTTGGCACATCCAGGAAAACATACTGGGTAATAATTTCCGGCAACTGGTTCATTCACTTCCAAGTCCCAGTCTGTTCTATAATCACGAATCTGCAAAAGCAAAGTATCTCGAATTAATTGCAAGCTCATATGCATTAGGAAATGAATATCTACATTAAGAAACATTGCTACATGCCACATAACAATTGAAAACAACTTGTTTTCTTCCATCAACTAAAGAATGTTGACACATATATTAAGTAAAGCAAGGACCATGTTAGGGCTGACTGATGCTTTAAAGCTAATGAGTATTCTGAGCATCAACATAACGTTATGCCACATACCCTTTTGATAAAATCACGTCCATTAGAATCCGTGTAGAAAGTTTTACTGGTTTCCAATGTAGTTGTTATATGAGTCACGACTTCCTTACCAACTCCATCATCAACTGGTATAGGTCCAACCTGGTATAGTAATACTGTCAGTGCAGAGATCTGAAATTTAAAGCCCAGCATGCAACTTCTGGGGAAAAAGGCACTCAGATCAACTAACTTCAAAACCAACTGAAGAAGATAAAGAAGGTGAAATATAAAAGGTATTACCTCTATCACTAAGAATAAACTACTTAAAATAGATATAAATTGAAGCAGCTGCCAAGTAAACTTACAATAAATTCGACTTCAACATGCTCTTTCCCCTTGTATATTCTGGTAACCTGTGAATCATTCCATATAACATTGAGAAAAAGAAAATTTTGGCTCTCTACTAAATATTTGAGACTTTTATCCTCATATTTATCACTCCTTAACACACAGTCATTTTTTACTATTTTAGATCCTTTTATTGAATGTTCAGGTTTCCTTTACACAATATTTTCCCTAGAAAGTTCTGTGATATGAAAAAAGAAAAAGAGATAGATAATTAAGAATGAATATTGATTTGAAAACACTGGTAGTAGTCAAGCACTGGACACTGGTAGCTTACTAGAAGCACTAAAATGAAATACCCAAAATAAGTACAAGTCCTATGACAGCATATTTAAATCATGAAAGAGGAAAAAAAACACTGTTATAGTTTCTGAAGTCAAAATAATAACAGTCCTGCAGAGTTCCCTGACTTTCTTTGGGAAGCCAGCTAGTTGTTGAATAACCTGCTAACTGAATTATACTTAAGAGCAAACCAGTGCAGATCAAAACTTAATGAGCATGGAAAATAAGGTACCTGATATATCCACTCATTGATCTTTTGATGTACTTCATCTAATACGGGCCCACGCATAACAGTCAAAGGAACCTGAAAATTGTAACATCTTCTAATAGGTAATTGCAATCATTATCAGTTGGTACGAGACTGTTTTCAGAATGTATTTCACACCTGTCCTTCAGACTTTATGAAAAATGTGCCATTAGGACGGAAAATGTATGCTCCGGCATTCTGAAAGAATACAAGAAGCAGCTTGAGAAAATAAATTGAAAAGATACAATTTATATTACTTACAAATTTAAGTTATTCGACTTCAAAGAGCATAGAAAAAAACATGGACAAAAATTTGCAAAACAAGAGAACTTCTAAATAACTACCTGAGGAGCTTTATCATTAGTTCCATTATATGCAGGATAAAAACTGTATGACTGTTCAACCGATTCCTCAACCTTCAAAAATTATGTAAAATGCATTAGCCACACAATTTTATATGAAAATAGATCAGTTCTGGTGACAAAATGAGCAATAACATTAGTAGTAACTGACGAATCTTCAAGGATCAGAAGAAAAAATGGAAATTCAGGGATCTAAAAGTGTAAATAAAGGGTGTTAATGCAATCTTGTAGAAATAAGGATAATAATATATTTCCATTTTTCTTTGGATCCTTGAAGATACGTCAACAGTAACCTCAATTTATTCAGAGAAAATGACGAATTTGAACAGATAAATGAAGGGAAATGTCCGCATCAAGTGAAAAGTAATTCTCCAATCATTTGTAATTTGTTATGTCACATACCAAGCTTTTGTTATTAATATAATTATTAGGCTTGCTTTTATCTGAGGAGAAAATAAGCTTCAAGTTTCCTTGACCAACTTCAAAAGTAGATTTATCACTACTTTCAAATGTTAGAATGGATGATCTTATTGAATGACCACCTGCAAATGAAAGTGACAGCATTGAAATAACAAATTCATGTTGATAACTTGGAAGAACTGTGAATGCTATATTTGTTGCATAAGACATGGATTAACCTGCCGTTTTGACACTTGATATGGTATATGTGCTGAAACCAAGAGGAGGTGCAGAAACAGGGAATGCAAGCCAATATTTAGGAGGCACCATTGGGTTTCTACCCAAGTATGCCCTAACATAGTAGTCCCTTAGGTCCATGAAGGCATCAGCTGGAGGAACCAGTTGTGACTCAATTATTTTTCCTTCGGAATTAAAAACAGTAACATCTCCATTGGCAACCTACATCATTTAGATATTGTCAGTAGTTTAAAAAAAACAAAATAAAAAGATAAGCCACCTTAAAAGAGAAAATGTTTGACCTACCCATGAAAAAGGCCCACCACAAACACATATTTATCCCACCCATCAATAAACAAATTAAGGTTACTACTACAGAGGCAACCTTCGAAAGAAATTTATGCAGCAGATCACATGCTCAATCATGTTCCCAGAATACAGAATGAAAACAATCATACAAAGCCATAATGTCCTGAAATTTTTCATGGTTTATAGATTTATATGGCAGCATTTCATACGCAAGTCATTGACAGGGTCAACGATTCAAAAAGCTTGTAATCACCTCAAACTGAAATGGTTTTATGCTAATGAAGATATAAAAGTTTCCATCGATAATTCTTTTAAATATTTTCAAGACCATAAGTTGATTAATTCATCTAACACTTCCAGATTAATAGGGCAGAGAAGTACAACATGGCTTGGATAATAGATCAAATAACAGCACTTAAAATTCTGATTAGCTACATAAAGATTGCGGTGGTACACACACTTGGATTTAGAAGTGAAATAAACTATAATGAAACATTCTAACACTATACTGGTGTATGGATGGCTTCGGAATCAATTCATAAAGTAGTTAGCCCAAAGTATATTACTCACCGGAATTTGAATTACATCCTCTCTCTTCCATCCGAGAGAATTGTATATCACAACAACCTACAAAGAGAAGGCAACATCTAATTATAGTTTCAAAGTAGAAGGAAAGCTGAATATTACATGAATTTACATTATCTTACCAAGTTTTTCCCATTAGAGAAATCAATCTCTGATGCAGGACAGTAACTAATATTCAGAAGTGGGCACTGGAAGAAGAAAAGAAAATTCATTTTAGCTTGATTCCAAATTTGCAGAGAAAAAAATCTCATCCATATCTGTAGATGACTTCGCCTCAATATTAAAATTTAATCACACCTTCTTAGAGTCGACTCGTGTATCTTATTGAAGATATTACCAAGCAAATATTAGAAGTCACAACTACTTTTAACCCCACATCCTTACTTTGATACCTTGCTAACTCACCATTGAGCCCAAAAATTAAAGCTTATAGTTAAGAGCCCAACGATAGTATTTAAATCTGACACGCAAGTGAGATGGATAAAAAAGAAACAAAAACACAATTATTAGAATCTAATGAAAAATGATGGGGGAAGTTGATACCAAAACCCTAGACCAAATTTGGCCCTGATAATATATTAAGCCACCACTCTACTCAGAACCTCAAGCTTAAACTTTAAGCATAAATTGAATTTGCAATACCATATTACGAAAAGAACTTGCTTTTACAAGTTTCAATTCCATGTCAAATCCTAGTTATCATGGAACTAATCACATAAAGTTTAATGTACACGGTCCATACCTGTTGAAATTTTGTAGTTGACATCCCACATCTATTATTTGATGATGAGTCAACCAAGCAAGCAAGTGCAGTTGCAACTACCTCTTCAGCCTGTAAAAGGTAACAAATGAGTGGATGACATTCTAGCTAAAATGAACATAGGAAGTTCATCAGGGGAAAAAAGAAAGCAAGATAACAAAATCTACCTCTGTGTAGCCTATTGCTAGTCGTTTTGCATAATCATAAGCCACATGCTGCTTTTCAGTACCCGTCACTGCATCATGATGCTGAGCAATTGCTAAAGCATCTGCCAACGAGTCTGTATTAGGCCCTGTCTCACTCCTACCTATGTAGAACTCTAGTTGCCGTGCTGCCTGATCATGCATGAGAAGTACGTAAGGTTTTACGCAAGAAACTGTTGTAAGATCATAAAACTTAACTCTTCAAACAAACTTAAAAAATAGTACGAACAATACCAAATAGTAACCGCTCATCACTCTAACATAGAGTTTCAATGCTGGTCTACTACTGAAATACCCTGTCCAGTAAGCATGTGCGCGATCTGCGTAACTGATGTACTTCAAATTATAAGAGCAGGTACAGGTAATCAAATAGCATTCAAAAAGTTTATTATTGCATATGAACAATAAACTCACGGGAAGAAGTCATCAGTCTTTAATGGCCACGATTCATTTGAGGCATATTTTGCGTCAGTGTATATAGACGGGGTAGAGTAGAGGGCATTGACACGTCCATCCTACAAATATCCAAACAAAACAATAAGATAGACAGCATCTAAACAATGAGATAAGCTAGTGAAGAGATGTAAGATCACAAGGCAGTGGAAACTTCAATTCAGTCACCTCAGGAGAGACCACAAAGACAGTGCAGACACAGAAAAATCAAAAAGGAAAATGAATGTCCCAAGTTTATTTTCGTTCATTCCATATTAAAGAAAAAATGTAAATCGAACAGAAATACCAGTATTGGCAGAAGCAATGTTTGAAGGACATTAAAAACTTGAACTCAATCAGTAAACACGACTAGTCTCTTTGGAAACAAATCGAACTCAGAAACTGCTAAATATAACACAGCTCATAAAACTACATCCTAGATTCACAACCTAAAGATTGAAGGCTGATACTTTATCAATTGAAATTCAAAATGACATAATCACAACGCTACCATGTAAAATTTGAAGGTGAAAAGCACAAGACAAAGCATTCGAATGGGATAACTATCCTTATCCCTTTGCTAGATGACTTACCATGTTCACATAATGAATGAACTTGTCCAATTGGCGAAACCAAGTGTGCGCGTACTGGTACTTAAAATCTGTTCCCATTGTCCACATTATATGATTTGTACGCGTTATGTTAGCCTGATAATGAAACAACAAGTTTGCATTAACTGATAGAAGTCAACGTTAATGGGATATAAATTTGCTTTCAAGCGAACAATTGTGATTCCATTATCGATAAACGTTATCCATCAGTTCACAATTCTTCATCCCTCAAAGAATTGCCAGCTTGTTGTGGTCAATATGCATGGTCATACTAAGTTACTAACAGATGAAGTGCATCTTTATCTCCCACATGCAAAGTAGAATGCACGTAGACTTTTGATTTTCCTAGAAACAAAGGACCAATACAGTGTACAAGGGCACAATTGTGATTCCATTATCAATAAACTTTATCCAACAGTTCACAATTCTTCATCCCTCAAAGAATTGCCAGCTTGTTGTGGTCAATATGCATGGTCATACTAAGTTACTAACAGATGAAGTGCATCTTTATCTCCCACATGTAAAGTAGAATGCACGTAGACTTTTGATTTTCCTAGAAACAAAGGACCAATACAGTGTACAAGGGCAAGTCTATGGTACAATCGAGGTCTCTGGCAAATATTCAAAATCAGAGTTAAAGAGATCAAGCGTACATTTAGCATTTAGAAAAACTTTTGGCATGACTTTTTATAATAGTTCCTCGTGATATTTTGCCCGTATTCTTACTTATCCAAAAAAGTGAGCTCTATAATAATAACAACCAAATGTTCTACTTTATGTTTTGGCATCCATATACTTTAATGGAAAAGAGAGAGAGAAAAGCTATAATGGTTTTAGTGCAGCCGAGAGCTCTTCACGGAGGAAAAATTCATAAATATCGAGACGAAAGGCGCTGGAAGCAAATGTTTAAACCCTAAAACAGGTTGCCAGAATGAAACAAAAATAAAAAACCAAAACCACTGACTCATTGGGTAAAAAGGGAGGATAAATCCTAATATGAAGACGCCCATCCCCATCCCATTTACCTGTGATATTGCAGCAGCAACAAAGTCATTAACTCGTTCTTGGACATTGTAATCGAACAACTTGATATTATCCTTGAATGAAGCACCAAACAAAATTAGCATAGGGAAGTGAGTATACGATACTAATAACAGAATCAATATTACCGATCTTTACCTGAATAATAGGATACTTATCATTGACTTCAAAGTAGAACCCACCAGGCGGAGGCTCATAGTTATCAGGGAACGCACCAGCAAAAATCTGCAGCATTAAAGAAGGAAGATAACAAAGACACAGAAAAAAAAGAAAATAAAATAAAAGAAAAGAGAAAACAACTTAGCAAATACAACTGCATAAATTCCAAAAAAAGAAAAAATAAATAAACTGGAACCACGCTGTTCACCTGTGCAGATGAACCAAGACTTCTAGAACCCTGCCACACAACTTCAAGACTTTTTTCATTTTTACGCTTAGCCCTGTCTTGGTAATCAATCCGGCCATAGAAAAAAGAGTCAAATCCAACCTACACCAAGATTGATTATTTTTTCACGCAATCAATTTGTATGGCATGAGAAAAATGAAAAAAATTGAATTACAAGATTTCTTTGGAGTTAAAATAATTAGATCAGTTTACTTCAGCTCCCAACAAGTAAGCTTGCACCGCAGAATGTCCAAAAGGGTCAATTTGCCAACCAATTCTTGGAGTTACACCGAACTCATTTTTAATAAAGCGATGCCCAAGAGTCGTCTGATCAATCATGTCAATGTAATGCGTCACTGCCTCGTCATGCATGCACATTCCACCATTTCTGTATCCACACAGAAATAGGGTAAGGGGGCAAAAGATGTCAACAACTACAATTTTAAATATTGAATAAAATGAAGCACAACAGCTTTTAATCATCAAATTCTACAACATCTGACAAGCATGAATATTGTAAAAAGCTCAATGATTTAATTATGGCTGTTTGTCTTACATGAACTCTAGTTGACCCAAACTGACTAGCTGCTTCACTACCTGTTGCATAGCCTCACTCTGTTCATCCCACCATCGCTGGAAAAATGCCTGCAATATTCAAGCAAACCCACAAGTTAAACAAATCCATAACAATAACAAAAAAGGTACCTTTAGAGGGATATGAATAAACAAAAAATGTGGCAACATACTCTGGCGAATCAGAAACATATGCCCACAGCCACTAAATGACAGTATCTATATGGTTGGGTAACACATGGATTTATGAAGAGGAGCTGCACCGTAGCGTCTTGTAACAAAATTGAAAGAAACTTTACTTTTAGACTTTCTAAAGACAATTAAATCACTTATAGATGTCTAAGGCACTGAAACTTTGTGACCTTGAAATGCATAATTAAAAACTTAGATACAAAGACAGCAATGAGTCGTTGAAGCAAATTTGGTATAAAGAATAAAAAAAAACCTGCTTCATTATCAGTATGGGCTACATTGATCTACTTAATTTTCCTAATAATAGTTGCAAGTGATTGGCTCTTCATGGTAAACACTAAACACAAGCAAAACCCAAGTTCTCTGATTGGTGGCAATGCATTAGAAAAGACCAATTTGGAACAGAAGGAATAATTCCATAGTAATACAGCCATCAAGTAGAAAGCCTCATTGATTCAAACCCAAAATAAAACTCTTCCATTTTTAGAAACTTAACTAAAGCTTCAACATTTTCATTCCCCTTCTCTTTCTCACCAATTTTCTTAGCAACCAAACACAAGTACACAACACAATCAACCGTTATCAATCAGAACAGAAACATGGGAAGTCTACATACCTGCTCAACATAAATAAATTTACGATTCTTATCGGCCAACAATTCAGGAATAACAGAATCCAATACATTCTGCACACAAGCTCCCTGCACACTCAAAGACAACAAACATAACATCCACACTATCAAATTCATCAAAAACCTATCCATGAAAAACCAAACAAAATAAAAAAAACAAAGAAGCAAAAAAAAAGAACCTGAATAGAATTATTAGAGCCAACATAATACTGATCAACGGTCTTTAACCAACCCACATCATCGTGGGTATGAGCAACCAAATGAACATTGAGTTTCCCAGGAACTATACCCTGTGAAGTGTTGTAAACCCTGTACTTGGATTCCACACATGAAGTTATTGCAATAAAAACAATAACATAGTAAAACAACAGCCCTTTCAGTGATGTCATTTGTACTTGATACAAATGAACCAGAATTCAAGAAACAGCAGTTTCACTTAGTGCTTGTGTTGGTTTCACTTTAAGAACAAAAATAAAAAATAAAAATGGATATGAATCAATCAAGGATGATTCATCAAGAAAGTTTGGCTTTGCAGTGATAAATTGTAACAGCTGTCTCGAGAGGTTTGGAATAAGTTTTGTCAATTCCTGGGTTTTGAGCATATGGGGTATTTTCTGAATTTTTTAGTATTTTATCCACTTCGGTTTATGTTAAAGACAGAGCTAATGACACTTATCTTTAGTGATTTATTTTTGTGAATAATTATAGGTATCTTAATATTTAAGTTTTATTTTAAGTTTTAATTAATATATTATTTATTTATTAAAGAGTGTTTAAGTAATTTTATAAATTATAAAATTTATCATCTAATAAATAAGTGATACATAACATTGAGATTCAAATTAGAATTCAAATATTGTGATCTCAATTATTACTCTATTTTTTTTATTTATAAGAAATTATCGTACAGAATTAGTTTATACTTTATAAGTGAGAAGATTGTTTTTACTTAATTATATAATTAAAATATTTATAGCAAGTATTCTCACGTTAAGTCAAAAACCTATTTATTACTATATTTAGTGACTTAGATCAGAAAAAAAAAACCCCATATTTAAATAGTGGAATAAGATAAGACTATGACTTGGATCAAATTTGCCTTTGTCCTATTGTTCTAGTATAGTTAGTAGTTTGGGAAATTGTACGGCCTTAAATTAATACTTTAATCAAGCATGCTAATTTTTTATTTAATGAGATCTAACTGATTTCTCCAAAATGTTGTTTATAGAAAGAAATTTTAATATATAGAAACTGTCTATATATATTAAATCAAATGTTCAATATTTGGTAAATATTATTAACCAATTAAAAAATGCAAGATTCATTTACCATTTGTAGGCAATAATATTGTGTTTACAAGTGAGGAAAAAAAAAACTTAGGTGAGATGATCTAATGGGATCATCTGATAAATTTTTCTCTCTTCTCTATTTATGATTGGCCAATTTTAAAATTATTGTATTATGTATTAGAATTATATTATATTACTTTGACATGTGAACAACGTGATACGCCCAACTTACCTAATTCTTTTCTTATAAAATTAGGAATAATGTGATACACCCGTCTTATCTAAATTTTTTCTTATAAAATTCGGATACTTGTATGAGATGATGTCTCAGTAATTATTTATTTTATCATTTTATTTTCATAAAGGGACTTATTATAGTAGCCTCTATGTATGTCTTGTTAGATAGAATATAATTGTAATAACATAAGATTTCACATTATTTTGTTAAATCATATTAGACTACAAGTGTAGACCTTTTCAAACAAATAAAAAAAAAAACTTGTTAACTGAAAATTCAAGATTAAGCATGTATTTATTTGTTGCAAAACATGATATTTAGTGAACCATCATAAAAATTTCATCGGTATTTTTTTTAATTTTCCAAAACTAGGCTAACTATGAAATTATTAACAGTAATTTACTGTTATAATTATTTTAGTAACAAAATAATTTATTGAAATTTTTAGCATGTTCCGTAACCCCCAATTTGGTTGATTTATTAATTTTGTTAGATATTATTTTGGTACATAGGCAGGCTTCACTAAGATTCGTGTAGTTCATACATATTCGTTACTTCCCATTCTCCTTTATACACTGATATTACAATCAGAGTTCTACTCATATATAACAATCAGAGTTCTATCAAGACTATTTTTTATAATTCTATCTTTTTCATATTTAATTTTTTTTTAGGAGCATTAAGTCATAGCCATTGTTGGAACTCGAATCTATGCATTCAAGGTGCCCTCAAACCTTGAGTGCATGGATTGTGCCAATGGACTCGTAGCCGTTAGCCCCATTCTTCTATTCAATATTGGGTAAATGTTAAAATCATAAACATACAGTATAATCTCTATAAATTAATACCTGATAAATTTATAATTTCTCTAATATAATAATTTTTTGCGGTCCCGACTTGGGCCCTAAAGTTAAATTAATAATTTCGATAAATTAATAAGATAATAATTTTTTTTGAGAACTCCTATATAACTCTATGGTTCCATTTATATCATAAATTAATAGTTATAGATTACAAATACTGTGAAATTACAAATGTAACTGACTATGTAAATACATGAATTTAGTTAATCAAATAGATAGGTACGTTAGATTAGTACTAATTCAATTTATACAATTTAATAACTAACATTTAGTTTAGTTCATTGAATACATTTAGTAAAATTCATGAATTTATTTAATCAAGTATACATTATTTATTTGATGAATTTATTTAAATTCTATTGATTATATTTGTAAATTATAATGAATTTTCAATTAATTAAATGTTAGTTCTTTGTACTGTGAATACACTCTATATATTAATAAATTATTAATTTATCGATTAATTAATATCTCTCTAAATTAATAAATTTCTATGGTCCCGACCTTATTAATTTATAGAGATTATACTGTATATCAAAATATTTTATTAAGATATTTTCAGCAAGCCCAAGAGTGCTCTTACATACTCTAAACAATATGACCAGGCGACTATCCCACCAAGTATAACGATCATATGACAATCCAATACCAATCTGTCTTATAACTAAATAATTGTACAACAAATGGTCCGGGACAGCAACGCCCTTGTCGTCATTTTGTCAAATTATATATATACAACTCATGCTTCGTTTTTATAGTTTTATAGAAGGTTTTAGGTGACAAGTCAGTATTGTAATTATAAAAATTGCTGGAAAATTATAACTTGCGTGTGCTACAGAATATTTTTTTGACAAGAATTCTTACAAATGAACTTCAATACGACTTGCCGTTTACTGAAAATATTGCCTTCATCCCATCAGTCTAGCAGATGGGCAGCCTCAAGCAGTACATTTTTTAAAAAACTATAAAGCAAGTAAACCAATAATCCGTCAATGTCAAGGAAAAAAAGTTTAGAATTTTCTATTTATTTATTTCTTTTTCTTTCTCGCTTTTTTTCTTCTCTCTTTGCGGGTAATGTACAACATTTCAGTACAACAAAATTAGTAAATTACATACAACAAACGAAGACAACTTTGGAGACATCTCAGGATAAGTAAAAAGTAGTTCTTCAGCCTCTGAATAAGCACTTCTTCTTCAAGAACCAAACATTTTAATGCGATCAAAGTCGATAAAGAAAGAGCGGATTTCCATAGGAGCAAGTTCTACCACCAGCTTTTCAGGATCAACGGGCCCTCCCCTCACTACCTTAGTTTCTTCTTTGGCAGCGCCCTCTACTTTCCAAGCTAACTTCTTTTTCTCCATTGCGGCTCTTTCTTGATTGGCAGACAAGTTCATTTCTCTCACTTTACTTATCTGAAAAGAAAAGGGAAGTGGAATTTTTACATGCTTGTTGCTGAAAATATACATTTTACAATCATGTATGCGCGCTTTTACCTTCTTGTTTGGAAACAGCTTCTTGAGATCCACACTTGTCACTACAGAATAGTCCTTGTCCTCTTCAGTCTAAAACAAGAATGCAGAAGAAATTCTAAAATCATGAATTTGCAGATCGGTAAACAGAAGATGATAAAACCCAAGACAGAATATTAGTATTGAAATGCTGTGCATTATTGAAGAAAAAATGTTCCCAGATTCACATAGAAAAAACAAAGCTTGAAAAGGAAATGCCACCAAATTTGTGGCTCAAAATACGACAGAAATGTCCTGATACAGTTATAATACCCTTACGGCCAGTACTTCTATAAGATTAAAAAGGTTTGGAAGGGGTGAGACCTCATATAGATGAGCCAATCGAAGGAGCACTTGTCCATTTTCAAGTTCCTACAATATTCAGAAACAGTAAAAATATAAATCCAGACACCTTAAGCAAATAAGTAAACGTGGTGAAATGTTATCAATCAATTGCATCTCACTAACCCTTCCGAAGATTACTGAGGAGCCACTTTTATAAATTGTTTGCAAGGCATGTGTACACTTACCTGGAGGGTTATTATAGCAATGTTACTGGGCAAATTGTAGAATGAATCAATTCCTGAAAAAGTTGACACGTGTGAATTCATCCAATTATCTCCATCCTGCAAAAGGTCAAACAGTCAACAAAACATTGAAGGCCCATTAAATTGAGTCAATTTTCAAGCTTCACTTCACCTGTTCTGTGAAGGCTAAGAGAAGGGGAGAATATATCTCCTGGCCAACCGAGCGACGCCATTTGGCACCTTCTCCCAGGTGATCGATCCTTAGATAAAATTTTCCTTGAATCTGCAAAATGGCAACACATAAGAGGTTACTGCTGCAACACTATTTTGCAGAAGTAAATCAGAGAAGAGAAACAGCAAAGGTAGAGTTCAAAAATTTATCACAAAAATTACAGAAAGCATAATAATGGATGTGCAAGCCACCTTAGTACCCTGGTGATATGTTTCATTCTGACACTTTTAACATCAAGTAGCAATCAGTTTATTACAAACCCTTATCATGCGACCAATTAGAAAAAGAATAAGAATTTCTTCATCCACTTGGAGTGTTGGCTGGCCAAGTACAAAGACTAAGGTGATGCTTGTAATCTCAAAGAATGAAGAGAGACAGTAGGGTCTCCTCCTACCATCCTTTTTTAGTTTTTTAGACCTGGAATGTTTTGATATGTAATTGGTTCTGGTGCTTATATCACAATCAAGAAGGTGAAGATTCAAGGAAAGCACTTGCATCAAGTGCACAAGGGATTGTCAAACAATCGCTAGAAGTTGATAGATAAAATGTTAGTTTATTATTCATAGCAACGTGTAACTGACTGGAAAGGAAGGATGCTCATGATAACCAGAACCAGAGAGACCCTTGCTCAACAGCCGTTGAGAAAATGAATTCGAAAGGCATACTTACAGTTAAACCTTCACATTCATTTTGGACACAGACTGTTTCATTTAGTACCTCGCCAACACCTCTGACGTCATCATGAAGCAGCCTCCTATTTTACAGAAAAAGTTTGTCAGAGATCATGAAAACAAGCAATCCTGGTTCTACAACTGACATGTTGCAATAATTATAGCAAAATGCAATGCAAGGTCTCACAAACCTGTGAAGCATCAATTCTATTTGACCATCCACTAAGCTGGATCCTCCGACTGAGCGATCCACCAACAATGAGAGTTCTGCGTTGTCATCTTGGACATAAATTCCAACATTAACCTAGAGCAAAGTTCAGAAAAGGGAAAGAGAAATGCTTCAGTCACATGATAGGAAAAGCTATCACATTTACAGGATTCAGAATAGAGAGAGCAGATATTCTCCAAAATATGTGTATTTACAAGAACAAGCTTGAACTTGGTTAAAAAGATAGATGAAAGATGGAACATTGACATGAAAATACATACAGGGTAATAGTTTCCAGCAACTGGTTGGTTCACTTGTAGGTCCCAGTCTGTCCTGAAATCTCGAATCTACAAATCGATTAAGACAATAGCATTGGACAACCATGAAATAAAAATTAATAGCAAAGATAAATTCCTAAGTGAGACTTCAAATTTTAAGCTTCTATTGTCTTAATTCTTCTTCTATAAATAACACTTCCATTTACTTGATACAACTTTATTGAATCCAACCTTTTAAGAATTCTTGCTAGCAAGATAAGAACGTGGGAGTTAAGTACCAAAGATTTAATATTATCAGAAGTATAATACAAACCGATTTATGACAAATGGTATGTTTGGGAGTGCAGTGTTGTGACTATTAATCTTGTGGAATAGAATCAGTAGTTGTCAAAAAAACGTGCGTGTTTTGCGATCAAAAGTGATTATACTCCACAAGAGCTATCTGACAACTGGTGATAGTATTTCAAGTAACAATGGACACAAACAGTTCACAATAATCTAAGCGAGTGAGTGGTGCCTGTTTGGCATTAGCTGCCAGGTAAAAGTGGTTGTTTACCAAACACTTTAATTGTCGTGCTTTCAAAATTAGTAGAGATAGTTACAAACATGCCCTAACCCAAATATCCTATAGAATGGCAACATACCCTTTTAATGAAGTCACGCCCATTAGAATCTGTGTAGAAAGTTTTGTTGGTCTTCAAGTTTGTGGTAATCTGAGTTGTGATTTCTTTCCCAATCCCATCATCTATAGGTATGGGCCCAATCTACAATCATGAACATAAATTTCAAAAAGATAAATCCATAAAGAACTTCTCAACTATTTAAACAACAGAAGATAAAATACAGCCAGGTTTTTGAGAAAAAGAGGGATTAACTTACAGTGAACTCAAGTTCAGCATGCTCCTTTCCCTTGTATACCCTTGTAATCTGTGCATGAGGCAGCATCTATTACTGACAGTATGAGAAACAAGAGCATTTGGAAGAAAAGAAAATTCCAAATCCACGTTCATCAAGATTTTTGCTCAAATGTAAAATTTTATGTGAAAACAGAGCAGATATCTCCATCAAGATTCAATACAACTCTGTGATCTCATTGCTCTCAACATAGCACCAAAAGAGAGTACTTCTGCTTTTTCACATCACCTAGCACAATTACGAGGAAAAATGACAAAGCACATAACCATGATTGACACAGGATCAAAGGGGCAAGAACCGATATTTTTACCAAGTTTACAACACGAGATGTAAAAGAGAGGAACTTAAACATGAACTGATGTCAAATTCCCAACAGCTGCTCACATGAATATCAGACCAATACACAAACTTTCAACAATAAACATAGTGACAGGTCTTTGGTGTCCATCCTCATATCTGGAATGTAATACATGCAGCTCGTTTATCATGGAGCTCAATGCCATTACCAAGCTCTTGATTCAGGCCCATTCAAGAACTTATTTTTCAAGTCTTAGTCCCCAATGTCAGAGCAAAAGCTTAAATGATCATCTATAAGCCATTTTCCATTTTCTTTCTTCTTTTGTGTGAATGCGTTCGTTGCACCATATATAACATTGAAAGATAAGGTTCTATGTCAGAAGTTGTTGAATCAAAATATGAAGTCTTTTTTACCTGAGAAATCCAAGGACTGAGCTGCTGATGTACTTCATCCAACAAAGGACCCCGCACAATGGTTAATTGAACCTGAACATAAGTTTCCATTTGGCAAGTAACAAAGATATAGTGACAGGTTTAAAATATCAGAGCAAAAATTATATCAAATAAATTACAACAATACCTGGCTCTCCGATTTTATGGAGAATGTATCATTCGGACGGAAAACGTATGCACCAGATGCCTTCAACAAACACCCGGTGTTAGAACACTAGCCACTCTTGCAATATTTTTATTTCAACTATAAACGACTCTTAAAATCTAATGGCAACAGGAAAACAGCACAGGGAAAAAAAAAAGTTAAAACAGTGTAATAAGTTTTTCCATTTAGAGATTTGACTACCTGAGGATCTTTATCAGTTCCATCATTTCCAGAATAATAACCATATGATTGTTCAGTGGATGCTGTCACCTTCATCATTGATTACACAAGACAATAAGTGTTATTTTTACAAAATCATCAATGTAGAAATTGTAAAATTACAGAAAAATTATCCCCAAGAGAGAGCGAACACCCAAAAAAAAGCATTACGGCCTAGTGTTTACTGAGTTGAAAGAAAAATGATCATACTCATTATATCAAACAACATTAATGGAATGAGAGATTTGCATGAGTGAACAAGCATTGAGTTTCAATTTTATTTTATTTTATTTTTTTTTGGTTTACTAACTAAAAAGTTCTATCAAACAGTTCTTCAGAAAACTGAAGCATCAAAACTACTTTTACCTTATTTCGGTTATTTACATAATGAGTAAGTTTTCCTTCATCTGCAGAATAAAGAAGCCTTAGATTTCCTTGGCCAACTTCAATGCTATTACTTGTGCTATCTTCTGATGTGTAGACTATTGAAATGGTTGAGCTAGGACCTTTAGTTGAAGAAGTGAATAAAAAATAACATTGATAGACAATGGTCAGTAACTTGAAGAGTTCCCATATGTTCATCTTCACTGGAAGGTAGTATTACACTAAAGAAACATGTCTAACCTGTTGGTTTTGCAATTGAGACAGTGTATGTGCTGAAACCAAGAGGTGGTACTGATGCTGAAAATGCAAGCCAATATTTAAGTGTTTCACTTGGGGCTTGACCCAAATATGCTTTAACATAGCGATTTCTTATTCTCAGTGAGGCATTGGACAGAGGTAAGAGCTGAGATTCAACTGCTCTCCCATCAGAATCCTTAACAATAACCTTTTCAGAGGAGACCTGTAGCAATTTTAAGAAGCCACTTGTAATCCTCAAGCGATCATCAAATAACAAAAAGCAAGCTACAAAAAGGATGCACAATTTCTCTTTCATAAAAGAAAACAGGAGACCAAAAAACAAGACAGTATCCATCAATTAAGGAACAAAAAGAAAATATGTCGCTACAATAACAACTTTCTATGCATATACGTGGTATCTTTGAGTTAGATCAGACTTCATGGAAAAGAAGAGTTCTAAATTATCAACCAATCTGTCAATTACATCCGCACAGACAACCACCATATGGCTAACTGTCGTAATTTTCTATTGAAAAGCATGCTATATCCCAACAGCGCAATTCGCATCTCCTATTTCTGCATTACTAACAAATTCTGATCACATATTAGGTAGGTCAGCACACACAGGAGGACAGCAATAATGAAGCACTCACCGGAATTCGTACTACTTCCTCTCTCTTCCATCCCAGAGGATTGTAGATGACAACTACCTACAATAAAAAAGATAGAATAAGATGATAAACAGGTTCGAAGAATCAACTTAGCACAAGAGAAATTAAACAATAAAATCCAGTAATATCCATACCAAGCTCTTCCCACCGGACGAGACAGCTTCTGATGGAGGACAGTAACTTATATTAAGAAGCGGACACTGCCAAGAATTCCACATCACAGGATTCAGCAAAATAATCCATCTGCAATAGCTTCTCTCAAAAAAAAAAATTTAAACAAATAGGCCTACCAGACATGAATATGCTTCAGGAACATGGCTATTGCTACTAGTATACGAGAATTTGAAGGGAAGTACAAGAATGTGTATCTTCCTATCCAATCATCAAACATGGTCTGATGCCCATATCTACTTGCATATCACAATTTAATACTTAAATCTCCATATGCACTCCTTGGTAATCTTTAAATGAGCTATATACTAATACATGTGCATCTGGACATTCATTATATGGGAAACCACTTAACTTTGTGAAACAATCTCATGCTGGATACCGTAAAGAAGGAATAAGAGCTCATGCTGTAGCAGATACATATATGGAATCTTATATGCAACTTGCAAATGTTAACATCAGTAAACTAAGAGTTATATCATATTACATATTTCCTTATAAGAGAAGGAATATCACACAGCCCCTACACAGTGAGAAGTGATAAGATCAAAAGCAATTTAAACTCTACAGCAATATTACCTGCTGAAAGTTTGCAACTGCTTTCTCCTGTCCAACACTTGATCTTGAGGTTGTCAAAAAAGCAAGTGAAGAGGCAACCAATTTCTCAGCCTGCAGAAGAAAAGATTAGATTTTCACATTGATACAACAGATGCTGGTAACTAAAATAATTTGTCTGAGATGTCAAAAGTGATATTCACCTCGGTAAATCCTATAGAAATTCGCAAAGCATAATCAGCAGCAACATGCTGCCGTTCTGTACCGCTAACTGCATCATGATGCTGAGCAAGTGCTAGAGCATCAGCCAAGGCATTTGTGTTTGGACCTGAACTACTTTTTCCTTTGAGGAATTCTAATTGCCTTGCTGCCTAATTTCAGAGCAAAGAAAGACATAAATGTCATAACATGTGAGCCCACCAGAAGAAACACTTCGTTAAGACAAGGAAGCAACCGATATCTTACAAGATAGTAGCCACTCATAATTCTGACATAGCCCTTAAGGGCTGGCCTACTAGTAAAGTAGCCTGTCCAATATGCATTTGGATGATCTGCATACCTGAAAAATAGTATTTCATTCTATAACCAAAGGTTTGGAAAAATTGACAAAATCCTCTCTAAAACCAAGCATCAAAATTACAATATCAAACTTACGGGAAGAAATCTTCAGTTTTGAGGGGCCATTCTTCATTTGCAGCATTTTTTGCATCAGTGTATATGGATGGAGTTGAATATAGAGCATTCACACGCCCATCCTGAGAGAGTTTCTCAACAGTAGAAGATTTAATAACTCAAAATGAGATTAGAGCTCTAAAACAGTGAAGACAAAGATCAAATGAACTAGAAACAAGAAGCCACAGAACAAAAATAAATGTCTACATTTGTCTTCTCAATGCATTCGTTGCCAATAAGGATTCTAAAAGTTGAGTACCTTATTAACATAATGAATGAACTTGTCCATTTGTCTGAACCAGGAATTTGCATACTGGTAGCGAAAATCTGTCCCCATCAACCACATTATATGATTTGTCCTGGTTACATTGGCCTACACATTTATATAGAAATGAACAAGATCATTTTCAACCATTAAGTTTAAACACAGAGTTAGAACTTAAATACTTTCACTGGGCATAAGCGTAAGCTTTTTGGATTGAGTGAACATATAATGGCAGCATGGATAGGTTGAACTAGTGGTCTTTGGCTCAAAATTTCCCTATTGCAATAATTAAATTAGAATAAGTCATGCTTGTGTTTGTTGTTATATGTTTGTTAGTGATTATGTTCAATATATATTCTTTGCATTTGATTGAGCTTATACACTATTGCTGGAAAGTCACCCATATGCTTAAGCTTTTGGGTTGAGCTTGAGCAGTTACCTAATCCACAACAGACTTGAAACTAGCATCTACAGTAAAAAAGAATAGATATTCATTCCTAGATCTTACCTGAGCTAAAGCAGCGGCTACAAAGTCATTAACTCGCTCTTCAACATTATAGTCAAAAAGGAGAACATCATCCTTCAACCAGAAAAAGAAAAAAGAGATCATGTGAATATGAATGATGGAGGAGAAAATAAAGATTATCATATGAATCTTTTACAGAATTCACCTGAATGGGAGGGGATACATCATTAATTTCAAATGTGAAACCATCAGGCGGGTCATAGTGCCTAGGAAATATACCAGTGAAAATCTGCACACCAATTTAACAAAGCTAGAAGTCAACACTCAAAAGTATGTTTTGAGATATCATAAGGGGTAGCTCTATCTCCAAAAATCATCAGCACTCAAAGCCAACAGGAAAGAAAGGCAAAAGAAAAACAGGTTATGGACCCAACCTGAGACGATGAACCAAGAGACTTGGAACCCCGCCACACAACCTCAAGATTCTTCTCCTTTAGTCTCTTAGCTCGATCTTGGTAATCGATTCGGGCAAAATAAAGAGAGTCAAATCCTAACTACAAACAAAAAATCGAACAACTAAGTAGGAGCAAATCATTGACATCCTAACTAGTATTATAGAAGATTTTCAAGACATTCATGTTGATACAACACAAAAAGAGTTACTAAAAATGTAAAGAAGAATAAAAAGAGAAAACAAATGTAAACTTTGCATTTCTGAAAGATATCCTACCTCTGCGCCTAGCAAGTAGGCTTGAACAGCAGAATGTCCGAAAGGGTCAATCTGCCAACCAACTCGAGGAAGCTTTCCAAAATTATCTTTGATAAACCAATGCCCCAGGGTTGTCTGATCAATCAAGTCAATGTAATGTGGAGTTGCCTCATCATGCATACACATACCCCCATTTCTTAAAAAAAAAAAAAAATCAAAATTAGCCATAAAATCAAGAACTCCAATCCACGCCTGCGAGTTACTCTTATTAGTCAAACATACATAAATTCTAGTTGACCCGAATCAACAAGTCCCTTGACTTTAACTTTCATTGCCTTACTTTGCTGCCTCCACCATCTTTGGAAAAAAGCCTTAAAAAATCAAAATCAAGATCAAAATCAGTCAAAGCAAAAATTAAATTTCTGTGGATGAAAAATAAAAAATGGATACCATTTCAACATAGATGAACTTGCGATCCTTGTCCTCGAACAATGATGAAATAACAGAATCCAACACGTTCTGTATACATGCTCCCTGTATTTATTTTATTAGTTATATTATATAGTCTCAAAATCAAACTAACAGTTAAAAAAAAAAAGAAAAAAGAAAAAGAAATTAAAACATTGAGACATACTCGAATCGAATTGTTAGCGCCAACGTAGTACTGATCAACGGTCTTCAACCAACCAACGTCATCGTGGGTGTGAGGAACCAAATGAACATTGATTTTGTCGGGAACGATCCCGGCCGTTGTATTGTAAGCTATGTACTCTGAGTTTCCGTTGATGATTCCCGCCAAAATGGTGGCGATTGTTAGCGCGATCTTAGTCATGGACATGGTTGTTAGTTCTTACAGCGGAAGAGAAGAGAAAAGTGGAGAGGAGACTGAGCTCTCTCTAGCTCAGTTGCTGTTGTGTTGTACTTTGTGTTCAGATTGGAATAACAGTGTTAAGGGAGTTGGTGTTTCACAAGTTGACATAAGCGAAAACATGGAGGTTGAATGGTTGTTGTTCTTTTTTTTTCATATAATTTGTGTGATCTCGCTTGTGAGGAAAGAGAGCTGCTGCCTGCTATCGTGTATGTGAAGACTGAGCGACAGCGACTGACATAATGAAAATGAACGTGATGATGACTCATCATAAGGATAAGGTTCTGTTGTAATAATTTCATTATATAGTTTTTATCTTAAGATTAGACTATTTTTAATATAAATGATTATTCTTAAGTTAAGATCTGCCAGCCCTAAACTTAAATTATTTCTTGCCATTAAAAAAAATTAATAAAAACAGAAACATGTTATGAAATAACTATAATTATGTAGATGTTCATTAAGCATATTATTTATCTCCCCACTATTAATCTTTTAGCTTTCCATAATTCTCATGATTTCCCTAAATTAGGGATCATTATTTCTTATATTATGATATATTTTATTACTTCATAATCATTGTATCACTATAAAAGGAGGCCTTTGCTTCTTATTTGTACACACTTGAGATTGAATAAAATTCCTCACTAGACAATTGTGTCTCTTATTTGCTTTCTCTCTTTCTCTTGATCTATTGTTGTGCTCCTAGTTGATAAATTTTATAACACGTTATCAGCACGAGTCTCTTGCCACAAGAGATTGATTTTTGTCCTCTTTAAAATAAGGTAATATCTCTCCTTTGATCTTACTCTTAAAAGTATGAGTTGAACTATCTTGATTTTGTCTAAAATCATATTTATATTTATATATGCATTTTGATGATTTAGAATAATGCATCAAGGTATTCATACTTTTATTATCATTACTTATATTGTTATTGTTTGATATTTCTTACTCTAATATTCAATTGCTACTATATATTTTGTATTCTTGGAATTAAAAATTTCACCTTGAAGTGTGAATATTAAAATCCTTGGAAGTTGAATATTATAAACAATGAAAGTAAATTAAGAATGTATCCTTGAAGGATTGCATTATATATATAATGAAAATTTTCTTTCGATATCTGTTCCTGAAGAACTAATATCAAAATTATTATGTTATTCACCAATATCTTATTCATGAAGGATTCATTATATGTCTCCGAAGGACTATACAAATATTAAAAGTTCATGTATATATCATGTAAGACTATACAAATTTCCTTCTCCATATCTCTTAGAAGGAGTTACAAAATGAATATTACAAGGCATATTGCTTCCTTAAAAAATTTGAAGGAAAAATAACATAATATATGGAATAGTCCAAGGATTGAATTATCATGGTAATTTATTTTATCTTATTGAAGGAATGAAAATTGAATATCCAAATAGATAATTTGTTTCTTCGAAACAATTTAAATGAAATATGAGACTATCAAAAGATTGAACAAAAGCTCATGTATGATTTTCTTGTTTTATATGTATATGAGGAGAAAATCATCAAGAACAAATATAAAGAGAATATGTGATATGTGTAAATATTTTATAGCTCATTTATGCTCCTGCAGTGGCAAATTGAGATTGTCAATACGTATGTTGAAGCCATTGTTTCTCTTTATATATGAATAAAATATTAAGCTTTTGATGTAAATAATTGGTCTCATCTTTCTAGTGATATATTTTCATTCCTTGAAGCAAATGTTTATTTGATAATTGTGGGATTAATGCTAGACATGCCATGACTAAAGTTATCGACATTACAATGATCACCATTTAAGTATTAATTATTGAAATATATATATTGCACCACCCGAAGTGGAACAAATTTAAAAATCAAAATAATTTGTGAGGAACTAAAAGTTCAATAAGTCTAGAGTTTCTTACATAGTTTGAAATGATAAATTTACAATGATAAATTTGCAAATGAGGCTAATATTATGTATCGAATTATAAAAAATTCACAATAATTTTAATCAAAGAGTCAGAAGATTCTCTTGATTATTGATTTTTGTTTAAATCAAGTGAAGATGAATTTATAGAAATAATTTATTATTTGTCATGATTCACCATTATTTATGCTTAAATATTTTGTGACATATTTTATGAAGAAGTCATCCTATCACGAGGGGGAGGAAAGCTATACGTGATGGATGATTTGATTTTATTATGTATCACTTAATCTCATCTTAATATTGATGTAAATTAGTTTAAACTTGAAGTTCAAACTAATTATTGTACTATGTGCATTGTTGATCAATTATTTGATGAATTTATTAATATGTAAAAGTGAAATTTCACAAATAGAATATGATTGCGGTTTGATATATATGATGTTCTTGAAGAACGAATGGTGATAGACAAATAAATATACGAATGCCTGAAGCATGTGATTGATCAATTGGTGCAAAAATTTAATTCACAGGAAGTTGAAATGAAATAATTTGGTGCTCCTGAAAAGATCATATTTGCATGTATAGCAAAATATTATTTGATCTATATTAAATTATTAAATATATTGTCCCTGGAGAGACATAATGTACCAACTAGAAAATGAATCTCAAATATCCTTGAAGAGGTAAATGGTGAGAAATAAAGAGATTCAAATTGCCCTGTAAAAGACACGCGTGCACATTGAAAAAAAAAAAAGATCTTTAGCCCTTGGAGAGGCATATGTATTAGAAGCTTCAAAAAAAATCTCAATTGGGCATAGATATTGAAAATGAGAAATATTTAATTAATGTTGGTACTTGGTGCAAGAGAAAAAATTGAAATTGACATAATATTTTTGTTAATAAAATTTAATTGTTATGATAAAATTTTCAGGATCCTGAATCACAAAATGTAAAGATCATCAAATTATATGATTGGCCAAATTTTCTTAAATATTCAGACCTGCATTCCATACGTTATAGAACGTGAAATTAATTAGCAAAATTTAAAGAATTTGGACTTGTTGTCCATACGCCTGAAGTCGTAAAATTTAATTTTGAACTATAGTATATCAAAATAGAAGAATCTATGTATTTATCCTTGAAGGATAAAATGCTTGAAACAAGTACTTAAAGTACTAAATCAAAAAACTTGCACCTTATATATTCTTAATAAAGCTATAATCATACTCGCATATATTATAGCAATCTAGACTTATCAAAGTGTAATCACTTGAGTGAAAATTTGTTATAAGTGGCAAATGTCATTATCCACTTTGCTATTTGATTTTATTAAAGCTAGAAATTAAATTTGCAATCTTTGCAAAATGAGTTAATGATTTCATCACGAAATCCTGAAGAGCTTATGAATTTATTTCTTTTAAAAATAAAATTCAAGATGAAAGATTTTAAAATGCAAGAATTCCTTTCAATTTATGAATTGAAATTTATCAAGTGGAATGCTGATATTATTGAAATATTAGAAGTATTTCTTATTTAAAAATTGATATATTTTAAAATTTATAAGATATATCTTGGTCCCGAAGAACCATATTTTATTGCAACTTATGACTATAAAGGCATTGAAAAATTGCATAATTGTAAATTAAATCATGTTCAGCATAAGCTTAAAAATATCAAAATAGAGTGAAAAGCATATCATACTTTTTCCTTGATATGGATGCTAAAGCTTAGTTTTATTCAAGAAGATTATCAAAATTATGAAGATGTATACATGACGATATTCTTCAATCAAAATGATGGTATCTCCAATTTATTTTATATATTTAAGCTTTTAAAAAATGGTGTTGATCCTGTAGATTGTTTCACCAAATTAATTTAGTTACAATAAATTACGAATGATATTTGAAGCACCCATGTCATTTTGAGGGGGAGCATATTTAACACAGGGAGTTATTGATATAGAGGACTACATGCACTGTACTCTTTTTCCTTCACTAGGTTTTTGTCCCATTAGGTTTTTCCTAGTAAGGTTTTAATGAGGCAGTTTGCACCTCCTTAAGAACAAATGAATTATATACTCTTTTTCCTTCGCTAGTCTTTTTCCAATAGGGTTTTTATTAGCAAAGGTTTTAATGAGGATATTCTTTGTAAGATGAACATCCAAGGGGGAGTGTTATGAAATAATTATAATTATGTGGATGTTCATTAAGCATACTATTTATCTCCCTACTATCAACCTTTTAGCTTTCCATAACTCCCATGATCTCCCTAAATTAGGGATCATTATTTTTTGTATTATGATATATTTTATTACTTCATAATCATTGTATCACTATAAAAGGAGGCCTTTGCTTCTTATTTGTACACACTTGAGATTGAATAAAATTTCTCTCTAGACAATTGTGTCTCTTATTTGCTTTCTCCCTTCTCTTGATCTATTGTTGTGCTCATAATTGATAAATTTTATAACAAAACAACCAAAATCAGAGTTTGGATAATTATTTTATTTCATCATGCAGAGGACTCTTCTTATCCATTCCATTACAAGCCCTTTTTTTGTTTTTGTTTTCGTTTTTGTTTTTTTTAATACAATTACAAGCTTTTTTATATCACTCTACACTATCCAAAAAAAAAAGGGAAAATGTTGTAGCAACTTATACACATCTTATAGTGTTAGTCTTGTTTGATTTGCCAACTAGAAAATTAAATAATAGGGTGATAGTAACCTATAAAACACATAAAATTTATGTAGATCAGCGCTTGGCCTACGTCCACAGAAATAAAAGGAGTCACTTTTACTGTTCAATAAAAATTACAATTGAGTTTTTTTTTTTTTTTGTTATTTGCCTCAGCCCTCTATGCATCAAGGGATTTTTATTTATAATACAATTTCTAGGTATCCTAAGTCGGTGATAACTCACTTTTACTACTTAATTAAAATTTTATTCAGAATTTATATTTGTTTCTTTCTCAAATTATTTTTCTGAACCTTCTAGATTTTTCTTCTAAATTAGCAATTATTTTTTGCTTCATGGTGTACACCAGCTAGTATGTTTGCTTGCTGCAGCATGCTTCCCACATGCATGCTTCATGCTCTACTTTATAGTACATGCTTCCAGCTCCATTTTATTATGCATGCTTCCTGCTCTACTTTACTATGCGTGCTTCCTGCTCCACTTTATTTTGCCCACATGCATGCTTCCTGCTCCACTTTACTATGCGTGCTTCCTGCTCCACTTTATTACGTGTTCTTCCTGCCGCACTTTACTATGCATACTTCTTGCTCCACCTTATTATTCATGCTTCCCGTTCCACTTTATTATACACGCTTCTACTTCCCGTTCCACTTTACTATACATGCTTACCGCTCTACTTTACTATGCATACTTCCTGCTCCACATTTTATTTTGCATGCATTTTTCTTCTGCCAACAAGCCTAATTGTTATTTTTACTTTTTAATTATATTCTCTCTCTCAGTAGCCCCAAGTATAAAGGAATCATGGTTTGGTTTCGATAGCCTCATATATCAAGAAGGTGGGTCAATGGACATTAGATACGTGATCACATTTTTGCTTTCGATGAATCATAACAAGACTGAAGAACCAGTGGAACGAAGTCTACTTCTTATATCAGTAGATCACACTACTAGAAAAAAGGGCTTTACTGACACCAATTTAGTGTCAATAATTACTTTTACTGACACTTGTTAATTGTGTCAGTATTGCTCCAGCCAGAACACACTGACACTAAAATTCAGTGTCAGTAATTTATGTCACTATAGTATCATCATAATAGTGACACAGTGCTGTTAGTATCTTATGATACTATTTAAATGTCACTAATTCGCGTCACTATAGTATCACCAAAATAATGACACCATGGTGTTAGCATTTAATGATACTATTTACACGTCAGTGATTTATGTTACTACAGTATCAGAAACACACTGACTCAGTAGCATCAGAAATTATTAACGTTATTTTTATATAATTAGTGTCAGTATTTAGTGATGTTATGCTGCTTTTGATTAGTAATATATTTTTGTTTTAATTATCTTTTTCCTGGTTGTTTTACAATTAAAAGAAAGTTTAAAATATATTAAATATACCAATCTCACAACACATTCACACAATAAACATCTCAAATATATTACTTAAAGTAACATAATTCAACTACACTGTTTAAAAAAGAAAAACACCAGTACGAAATCAAATTTTGGAACAAGTTGTAAACAAGAAAAAATAAAATAAAGTTTGAACAGACATTAACCAACAAGAATCTCTATCATGTCACTAATCATCCACACGTGCCTTCATTTTTTTGTTAGTACGCCACAAAAAATTAATCTTGTATATTTGAAAGGAAAAATATACATAAATTACTGAAATATTACCTCACAATTGTAGGCTGTTATTAATTTGGCAACGTATGTAGCCCATTGATCATGAAATCTGTCTGACAAAATTGAGTCACTCTAGGAAAGTGCAAGATCTCGGATGACATACGGAAAGTCTGCAAGTTGAGGCGTTAAAAACTGAGAAACAAATATAGAACAATGTAACCCGTGACTTCAATACTCTTATTGATACTTTACCTCTTACAACTTCTATAGCCAATTAAGGCATATCAATATCACTTTCAACTAGCCTGTATACATCCATAAGCTACAAAAGACATCGAAATTTCAGCACATTTATAAATAGCACATAGCAACTAGATGAAATAGATATTATTCAAGTTCACAAACCTCTTGAATGTGAAGCTTTGAATCTTCTGTGAGTGCAAGAAGCAGCTGTCAACTGATTGCTTCATCAATGAAGAAAAGGTGAGCTCCATCTTTAATGGTGTCAGTAAGGTCCAATTTTTTTTTTTAACTTGCAAGTTCTTTAAATTTTTCCTGCAAAAATAGATAGTGTGAATACACGTTCTTAAGACTCTCAAGCAGATAAAAAAGAACTAAGAAAATTGGTTATGAAATGATACAAACATGTCCTTTGCTTTCAATGTGGGATTGCTGCTCATTATGGCTACATTTTCCTTTGCAAGAGTAATAAGGTTTTCAAGTCGTTTCCATTGGAAAACACTGTCTTTGAAAAGAACCTAAGGTAGGTAGTAGATTATTATTGAAGAAACACAGTTTAAGTAATCAATGACAAAGCAATTAAAATTACAGTGAATTAGTATATAAAGAAGTGTCAGAAGTTATATAATAGCTCTTTCAACTAAATAGTAAACATTGAACTCAAAACAAACATGTTCTCCAAATATAAACTGATTGATTCACATTCTTAAAAAGCTACAAGTTCAGGAGAACATGACCTTAAACTTACCTGATAAGGTATTCACGGAGAGCTAGATTAGAATCTGTAAACAGACGCTTCGCCACATAAAGATATAGAAGACAATAGACAAAATAAATCAAGGCAAATATGGTAAAGCCGAGGATGTAAACATTGTTTGCCAAAAGTGCTTCTCTAAAACGTGGTGAACTTATAAGCACTTTATTTATGTCAAACATAAGAGTAGCTAAGAAAAGTACCAAAGTGTAATCAAGCTCTTCCAAAAGCTTTTCACCAAATTCGTCAACTATCAACTCAGCATTGCAACCAAGTTTCTGTAGACTAATTCCATTTAAGAGGAAGCAAGAGTTCTGAAAAGAAAAAGATCTCGATAGATTATAGGCTCTATCTCAGGCCTCTGCACCTGTAAGCATATGAAACTAGTATTATATACAGGACTGCTAAAGCAAAGTCAACACATTTGGCCTGCAGATGTCAACCAGTGAAATATTGACAAAATATGTATGGTACCTACAATTAAACTACATGAAAGTCTAAATGCATTTTGACGACAATTATATCTAGTGCAAATAAGAAATTGAATGCAACAGTGAAATTTAATACACAATAGAGTCGGCTCTCACTTTAAGAGATCCCATTTTAACTATACAGGAGCCACTTTTGTGTGGAGGAGGTGCGATACTACAGCAGGCAGGAGAGGAAGTGCAGTCACCACAAGAGCAGCCAAGTGGAACATCAGCATATGAATAAGTAGATACATTCATAGGTATCATTCCAGATGACTCAGGAGCACTTGGCCAAAACTTAATAGCATATGGTGAACCAGGCACATTGGGAGCAGCTCGCCTACCAATAAAAGCAAACCAATCTGCAAAACGAAAACATTCAAACACAACAAGTTATTCAAGATCATAGGGAATATATCTATAGTCTCAAAAGAAAAATAAACTAGTAGAAAGTCCTGACATTTTTCAGTAACAATCAATTCACTTTTCAAGTCCTACTCGTGGAGACTTTGAAAACAATAACTGATGCATCCACTTCTTTAGTCACTTCTCCCAAAACCAAACCTAAATAAAAAATGTTACTCTGCTCTGTCGTTGCAGCTTAAGCCAACTTTGTAGATTTTCTTTTCGGCTACTTTGAGGTTTTGAAATATAGCGGGCTACAAAATTGGATTTAGCTCTTCTAGACCCACCGAATCAACCCCTCATTAGGTAGCCAGACCATGGTACTTAGCAATTAGAACAGTTAGCATCCAGGTATTTGAAATCAGCATTTTCAATTAATCTTTAGAGGCACATTGTAAATAATTCTTTGGAGGAGCTAAGAATTAAAAGGATATTTGTTTTGAATTTGTTTTACACCTTCAACCATAGCATGTCACCAAAAAAAAAAAAAGAGAGATAGAATAGACAGAGAGAGCAACCTTAAGTTTAATAGTTAAGCATCAATTTACCTTTAAAATTTTGAGCACCCACACCAATAAAATCTAATGCTTGAGTATTCATGGTACCAAACTTTACATCCTTGCAAGATCATATAATCCTTCACCAAAAGTGTTAGTTATATAATAATCAATCCCATCCACTGTCAAATTATTATTGACCTGCAACAAGTTTAAGGAATAAATAAATTATACGTGCTTCAAGGTATTTCTTTCTCCAATGGGGAATGTGATGAAAACCAGAACTTAAATTCTTGAAAGAGTATGTTACTACATAAGAAAATTCATATTGAAATTGTAGTCTGTTTTAATTGTTTGAACAACAGCAGGATTGCATGGCAAGTTAGATTACCAAAAGACTACATGTGCTAAGCATGTCACAGTTTGTGTCTAGGTAAAACAATCCAAATGATATAACAAAAAAAAGCAACAAGAGAACAAACTAAATAGCTTGTGCTAACTCAAAATGGAGGAAATATAAAGGAGACAGACTTATTTTTCAAATCTTAGATAATGGAATTGCTCGCTGGTTTTCAGAAGGGAGACCTAATAATATGGGAATGCTTAGAAATCTTTTGAAATGAAACTGTATAACAATAATAATGATTTCTGATCTTGGAAACAAAAGTCACATTGATAAATAAACTCTAATTTGGAGAACAGGTAAGCTCACGGAACAGATTTAAAAAGTTTCTCAAACATGCTAGACAACCTACAAGAAAAGGCATCGCCTGCAAAAAGAAATACATACATGAGAACTGTATAATCGGCATCATTTTCGGTTGCTTAAGTATTGGAAAAACATAACTATAACCAAAGCACCCTTCCTAAGAGCATGGGCACATGACTATAGGTATTCATAACCATTTCCTTTGAAATAAAAAGGTGATTGTCCCATCTTATAGATGGACTGCCTTAAAAGCATTTCAAGTCTCCCTGGGAACTGGGAAAAAGACAGAAAAAGCACCTGAAATCATGAGACAGGATATGTAGAATAAGTTCAGATAAAATTCTCACTTGTTGAACTTGTGTTCGTAAAGTATAAAATTGATCTTCTGTACAGCAAACATTGCCAGTAATTGTTGGGCACAAACTTTGAACTTTTTATGAAAGCAAGTCATCTGGCTGGGGAAATACAATGAGATGTAATCATCAGATAGTTATAATTAGGCTGTAAACGACAAATTAAGGAAAGAAAAAGTTCGTATAAATTTAAGAACCATCAATAATCACCATTACTGCATAATTTATGCTAGAAGAGCCACAAAAGATACCTTAACAAATGGGATATTATAAGGACAATTCAACACTTTTCGGTCACTACGTGCTCCATAAATGTCATACATTGCACAAAATCCCTCCGCATGTTTCACCTCCCAAAACAAGAATCAAGGATCTCAATTCCTCAAACATCTAGTAAACAGATCACTAATATCCAAAATATATGCTGGCAAAATTAATATTAATCCAGATTATACTGGTAAATATGAAAAAGCAATAATTAACGCACCCTGTAACGGAGTTGGATGTGGCAAGCAAGCGTACATCAGACCTCTCTGCACGAACTACACAAAAATTCAATAAAACCTGAACATATATAACTTTGAGTTCAGCTACCTTTCACAAAAAAGAATCATCACATGATACCGTTCACATCAATACCAAAACTGAAGCTCAAATAAATAAGACTCTTCAATTTTTTTTAATTAAAGATATATAGAATCTGCTTAACTATAAAGTAAAAACACACACAATCCGCACCCTCTTTTTTTCTTCTAACTTTTGATTTTGAATTCTCATCCAAACTTAAACTTCAAAAATATTGCGATAGCAGGAACCATCATTAATCACCTTAATAGCGACGTCCTCCCCTGTTTCACGAAGGGTGGCTCGGTAAACTTGATCCAGATTTGCAGCCGCTCTTGTCTGTGGAGAAATTTTATTGAAGACAGCTTCCAGAGGTCGACCCAATTCCTTTTCTATAATGCTAAAAGCAACCTATCAAACCAGTCACTGGTTAGGCGAAAATATTTTGTCCCACTGTAATAAAAAATTGCTTAAAAGATGCTCATATATGGCTATTATCTATTGTCATAGTATGTTTTACTTGATTTGGAAAAGGGGGAACATCATCATGAAGAATACAGAGTTCATTCATATAATCTTCTTCTCTTACAATATCAGGCCTGTTCACAAGCACCTGCAGCGCAAGCAGATCACTCGTTCAATACGTAAAACCAAAGACCAGAAGGAATGTCCTAATTAATACTTATATCTATCCCCTTGTAATGGCTCAAACATTTCAACACATATCTGTAGTCAAAAATAAAAATTCTGGAAGGTAAAGACAAACCTACCCAGCTTTGATAAAGGAAGGCCCCAAATTACACAAGAGATTCCGAAGTTGGCGAGCACGATCAGGAACAACCTCTTTGTCTCTCCCAACCAAGCAATCATACATCAAATTAGACTAATATAGTCCCAAATTCCATACTATCTCCACTCCACGTAACATTAGAGAAATTACAGCCCCTCTAGACTCCAATACCTTGTTCCTTACCTAACTACCAACAATAAAACAATCAAATTCAAACCAAAATAAGAAAAGCCAAGATGCAAGATTGTGCTGAAAGCACTTTTAACTAGTAAAATGTTCTTTCTATGTTGTATAGTTTGAAGGAAAGTATTTATAATCACATGTATGGAGTAAAACATTTTGTCGTTAATTTTCCAAACAGATATGTTGAAGTCAAGAGCTATTGAAGAAGCTATAGATATCCGCTATATCAGAAAGTGGATACTATGAAGCAATTTTTTCACAGAAAGCACTCCCCAACACACACAAAATATCATATATTTGTATACCGACACTTTAATCCTCGACAAACAATACCATTAAAGACCTGACGATTTGTTTCAGAAACTAAAAAAAAATGCACTTTCTTAATTTTAAATCAGATCAATGATAGTAAATCAGATCAAAGCTTTTAAACTTACCTCAACTGTGGCAGAAACACCGATCACCAGATAACAATACACTTCCATTGAAAAATTAAAAAAATCCAAAAAATTAAAATTAAAAAAAACCCATACAATTAAAATTAAAAAAAGTATTAATCATAAGCTAAAATAAAACAAACCCTTTAACTAAATTGACAAAAAAAAAAAATAATATTAAGCCATTACCAGCTGACAACCTCCTCTACAGTTCATTCTCTGAACTTTGCTTGTTACAGAGAACGAGATTGAGTAAGTGATGGTACCACTTCACTCCTTGTTAATGGTTTTTGGTTGCTTGGCCAGTAGAGACACTAGAGGTTTAGTTGGAGAAGAAGCACGTCCTGTAACAAGCAATTAGGGTTTTGATTCGTTTTTTAATTTGGGGAAAAATGAAAAAATGAAACAGAGAATAAAAGAAAAACAAAAGAGAAGGATGGAGGGAAACGAAAGAGAAAGCGATAGAGAGTAAAATTTTGGGTGTGATAGCGATATGATTTAGGTTATGTTTTGCTTTTGTTATTACGTTTTTGTTTTTTAAATCTTAAAAATATTATTTGTAACTAAATGCAATGGGGTTTCGTGGTCTGTGCTTCAAATGTTAAGCTTTTAATGTTTTGAAGTCTCATGTTTGAGTTGGAACTAAAGCGAGTTTTAATGAACTTTTTTTAATCGCTAATACTTTAGTGTCAGTGATCGTTGATGTTTAATTTATTGACACACTAGTATCAATAACCTCTGATACCAACTTATTAAAAGTGTGAAATGGTGCATTTGTACATAATTTTTGACACTTTGTGCAAAGTGTCAATAAATTTGGTGTCAGTAAATGTCATTTTTCTAGTAGTGGGACTCAGTTTACTGACCCTATTTATGCTCCAACTATCCCTTTTTATTGTTTTGCTTCTTATCACCATGATTCAAGTTTTTTCACCTCCATTTCTTGTGCTTTTTCAAAGTTAAAAAAAAAATCATTGACGAAAAATAAAATTCTTTGAAAAATATTAATGTTCTTAACTTCCTTTTACTTACGTACGTTCTATTACCAGTGTTAAAATTCATTAAATATTTATATGTACTTTTTAGTAATTTTGGTTAATACTGGAATATAATTAAAATGAAAATAAAGTAGGGGCTTGAAGAGATAAAGTGAAGGGTTTAAGTAGCAAAAAAAAATAAAATAATAATACCCAGTTGCTATAGCCCAATAGCTTAACCTTACCTTTTGAAAAAAAAAAAAAAAAAGGCAAAAACACACACCACCTTAAATGCCCAATATGACATGTTTGGTAACAACTAACAAGACCATCTGTAATTCTCTATTCCGATCGAACGTAACATAAACCCGAAGAGCAAAACCAAACGTTTACCAACCACAAAAACCTAAAAATCCCAAATTCAAATCACGGGCAACAACAATGGAAGACAGTTTCAAATTGCGAGTCGACAGAGTCTTTGGCTCTCTTTCAACGTCAACATCTGAGAACCTAAACTCTCTCTGGTCTCTCACAGACGACGAAATCGAGAGGAAAGAATGGAACAGGGACAAAGACGAGCCGGAGCCAGAAGCCGAGCCGAACGCGTTCTTCGGGAACCTTCGAGACAAAAAACCGGACAGCTGGCTCGGCGAGGAGCTGGAGAAGGATATTTTAGACTTGGATGATGGTTTAGATGAAGAAGAAACGGAGGCACGTGACTCACTTGGTTCTTCGAGTCGGTCTGCAGCGTCTGCTAGAGGAGAATATTATAACGATGAAGAGTGGGAGATTAAGTCTAATATTGGCGCGGATTGTACGCTTGATAACGAGGTACTTATAATTTCTCTTTTACTCTTTATAGATGTTATTTTTGTTCATATACACTTATTCATTTTAATTATCCGATTTATATAATAATGTAAAATTTTTTTAAAAAATGATGATGTTAAAGCACTAGAGATTGGAAAGTTGATATTGTGAATGCTGTGATTGCTTGAGGAATAGGCATACTGAACTGGCTTTGATTCTTGATTTTAGGTTAACTCATCTTCAAAGCATCTGAGTGAGATGATGAATAATTTCTGTTTTTTAAATATTCTTGTAGTGTAAAATCATTTAGGATAAACAATCTAGTTATTTCAAACTTTTGATTTTAGTCAAGTATCTCTCTGTCTCAAATTAGGGTGCAATCAATGCTGTAAAATTGTAAGTTTGTTGGTGTGCTACCACAGTTTTGAATGTTAAAACAATCACTACATTCATCTTACTTGATTGATATGACACACGCATACTATACATTCTTCTTTCTTGATTGATATGACACTCACGTATAGCTTCAGAGAAAAAAGGAATAATTTTTTAATATTTTTTGTTATCATTGTGCAATGAACGAACAAAAATGTAATTATTTATGCATTTCTACAGTGTACAGGTTTTTTTAGAAAAGAAAAAAAATGAAGGTTTTTTAACATGAATCGTTTATATGCAGGAAGAGGAAGATCAGTTTGACAAAGTGGCTATTGGCAAGGAAAAGCCGACAGATCGCTTATATATGAAGGATATAAACGATTATGAGACAGATGCTGATTCTTTCAATGAGCTACCTAACTCATTGTCAGAAGCCACTAGGGATCCACGTGCCAATCATGTTGCTGCTAAAATTCGTCTCAAAGAAGATGCAGAAGCTGCTAAGAAAATTGACTCTTTACGAGTCTCTGAGAAAGACACACCTTCAGATGTGAATGCTCACGTTAACACATCTGAGGATGTTACTTTGAAACCAATTCTGAAGAGAGGAGATACTTCAGGTTCAAGGCCACAAAAACGTGTGCGGTTTGATTCTGCATGTAAAGACAACTCTGAACGTAAAGATGATTTTGGTGGAGAAACTGAAGAGGATGAAGCTATGCTGTCAAATGTAGCATTTCCTTTACCTCCAGGTTATCCCTCTGGAATTCCAGATTACATGAGGAATCCTTCGAAGTATACCCGTTATACTTTTGATTCAGATGACATGGATGATAAGTCTAATAGACAAGCCTATACGGACTTCCTTAATATGGTAAAGAAATCAAAAACTACAGAACCAGAGCCAGATGATGATTCATCGGATCTTACAAGAACAGTTACCTTCATACCGAGAAGAAAAACAGGTGATGCTACAATGGCAGATAATGATATGAAGTCAAAGCAAAATCAGGATAACACCACCAAGGACTCTGTGCACAGGAGAGGCCTGCCAATTGCTATTGCAGCTGAGGTTGCAGAAGATGAGGCATGCGCCATGGAGGAAGATGAACCAGAAACTGCAGCTAATAAAATTACTGGCTCACAGAGACCAGGACGACAGTATCGGATGAGAGGCAGGTCAGATATGGAGTAGTCTAGCTGAGAGTCTGACAAATCTCCGACATTTGTATTGGGGTTCCATTGTAACTTCTCATGATTTACTGAAGGTGTATCAGAATTTGTACATTTTGGTTAGTTTGTGTTGGGGTAAATTTACTCTGTTGTAGATTAATCTAAATTCCCAAATTATTGTTATCAGGGAATCGATCAGATTTTGCTGTATTTTTGGGGATTCAATTGTTCATTTCACTGCAGCTCTCTACAAAACGCATAACCCGACGGGATAGAAGCCCAATATCTGTTGTAGATTTTGTTATGCCATTTAAAAGATATTGTATTACCCCCACCTGAAATGTAGACTGTTCAACTTTTCGTCTTCTTTGACAATCTTATTAGAGAAATTTTATTAAATTCAGGATGGGTTTTAGCCAATTTGACAACGTATCAATTTTTTGGGTACATTAAGGAGCCTAATGTCACGGTCCGCTAAAATTTTCAGCCCACATAGGCTAAATTGTGAGCCAAGGTGTGTTAACTTGATCCAATTCTAGAACTTTACAGCATATTCTAGCACATCTCATCACTTGTACATATCTAGTATCTTTTATACTCGTGTATACTTAGAATTCTCTAGAGAATGGTAGAATGTAAGCCTCTTTAGAATCTTGAAGATCGATAGAAATTCTCTAAAATTTGCTAAAAAAGTGTAACAAGTGGCATGTGTATAGAATTAGGCAATCCTCCCTCTATTAAATAAGGCATGACACTTGCCATTTTGAGATACACAGGCCACAATATACAAGTTACAAGCAACTCAAGTATACTTTGTAAAGCTTTCTTGTACACACTCTTTCAAGTAATAAACATTCTCTTTAGCTACATTGTTCTTTCTTCTCTCTAACTTTTCTGCAAGTAAGTTTGCTTAGCTAGTTCTAAAAATTTGATAGGCTTACTTAGCAAATTTTGTGCTGAATTTATTTAAGTGCCGCACAGGTTTGCTACACAATACACTCATCCCACAACACTAAGCAAGCTAAGCATGCACACGGCGAGGGATCGAGATCGCTAAGCCAACATACAAAAGCCAAGTAAAGACCCTAACAGGGGGAAAAGCGAAAGTGTGGATTCCCAGAGGAAGCTTGAGAGCATGAGAAGCCATAAAAATTCGCCGCATGCGCACAGTTCGATTCCCTGTAAATATCATTCAAAGCCACTCGCCAATCACGGCCCACAAGCTCCTTTATACCACGAATGAGAGGATAGCAAGCATTAATAGAATTACATCCCATGGCAATAATTTGAATAGTGCAAGCACTATCAGCTTCAATATATATGAATATCACGAATGCCAACCTGCCTAGCCAGCAGAAGCCCTTGATAAATTTCCCATAATTCAGCCATTGTCATCGAGCACAAACCAAGATTAATACTGAAACCCGTCACCCACTTACCATTGCTGTTTCGAATTAAGCCCCCAGCCCCAGCAATAACTGAGCTCTTTCTATCTGTGTTCTTAAAAACTCCATTAGGAGGAGATCTCCGATGCAACCATTTATTAATTCTAGCAGCTCCCATACGAATTTCCGAACGGCTAATCATTTGGATCTCAGCAGCTCTTAATTCGATGTCTAAAATAATGTTCCTTTTTTTTTTTTGAACTTTTCTAAAATAATGTTCCCAGTGCTACTATTATTATCTAAGAAAATAGAACCACAGCCTCCAAACTGCCACTGCAAAAATATACCATTTAATATTTCCATCAAGCCCCTTGGCTTTGCTCAAATTAAAAATGATCCAATTTCCCATATTCATGGTGAAGAACTTCTCTCTGCAAGCAAGAGGCAGCAGCGAACACCACACTTTCTTAGCGTGAAGACAATCACGGAGAACATGTGAAACATTCTCCACAGCGCAGCCACATCGAGAGCATTGTAAATTCGTAAATGTGCCTCTAATACAGAAAATCTTTAGTCTTCAAATTGTTCTTCATAGCTAACCACAACAAGGTGTGAATAGATTAGAGGCCATTCCATTTCCAAATGACATTCCAATCCATATTCTGCCTAATCTGAGCAGGTTCTGTAATGGATCAATAAGTAGATTTCGTATTAAAATCCCCAGTCTTGGAATGAGTCCAGTATCGAATGTCATCTTCTTCATTTCTACTAGAGAGCTTGGAAGCAGCAGTCTTCAACAAAACATTGCTAGGAAGCAATCTCTCGAACAAAGGCCAATTCCAATGCCTCTTTGCTGTGACAAAATACGCAACAATAGCATTCGATAACTGAGAATGGAGTTGGGGACTTGTTGTAATTTATGCAAAGAGTATCAATGTGCAAGTGGATACAATAAGTAATATAATGATGAATATCCACATCGTCTCTACGGAGATTGATGTTATCAGACTTGCTACAATAATTTATCAGTGTAGTTTTAAGGCTTTAATAAAACAAAACTAAAATAACTAATGAACTTAAAAATCTAATGAAATTAATTATGCAATAAACAAAATGCAATAAAGAAAACTAATGTCAAACACAAATAGATACTCAATGGCAATTGGGTAGTTGGATGTTTAGACTCACTTAATGATTATTAACTATTCTACAATATAGGTATAGTTGCTACAACATTTACCACTGCACTGGGCAGAATTTCTCATACATCCTCAGTTGTCGAATGTTGGATATATTATATCTAGATGTAACCTAACAGTGACTAATTGTTAAGCCAACATTAGACATAGCATTATACATTCTAAATTCTATTAGCCGTACAAGGTGAATCCATATGTCTAGTTCTTCACTAATTTTAGATTAACCATGACTCTATTCAAATCGAAATTAACTCAACTTGGGAAAGCTAATGTAAAACCATGTATTGTCTTGATTTGTTTCACTAAGTCATACCTTTTTAGGCTCTCTCTTAGTTAGTATCCATTAAATGGGTGGTCAGCCAAAATAGTGAATTGTAATAAATAAAATCAAAACAAAATACTATAGCAAATTCTGAAAAACAATAATATATAAGTCAAGCAACTATCAAGCTTGTTCAAAACCCAACTACATTAAAATTTAGTTCACAATTAATGTTAAAACAACAATAATATTCATTTTAGCCATCAAATACATTCCCAAAGAAAAATAAAAACAAGCAATTGAAGATTAGAAAGTTGAGGGTAGCAGATTCGTGATGTCACTCTTGTATCTTTTGCGATCTTTCTTTCTTTTCTGCTGAAATCCTCTGCTGTAGCCATCAAATCTCTCCTTTTTTTTTGACGGCTTCTTCTCTTTCTATTTTTTTTTTCTCTCACATGTGCTCTTTTTATATCTTGGGATTAGGGCAACCAAAAGCATGTAGACACGTGCCACTTTTTAACAACCTAAGACCGCATAAGTTTTTGTGCACCTGTCATGTAATAGTGACAGTGCAGTAACGGCTGCAGCAGGCTTTGTCAGTTAACACGTGCAATCTGTGTCAATCTTATATTCGTGTGGTCCAAGATTGCTGCAACAATTTCTACAACATTTCTCTGCTTCAGACTTGGATCATTTCTTCTACAATTAAGTTCTTTGTCTTTCTCTACAGCCCTGCTATTGCAACAACCATCCACAAGACCTGAGCGTTTTGGTCACCTGTAAGAATGTACTTAATCAGAGCACACCATGATCTAAAACACATTAATTTATTAAAATTAACCTAAGTAAATATTCATGCAAAAGGTAACTAAAAAATAGATAAAAATTCATCATTCACTCTCTAAGTAATAAACACTGCAAATTGATGCTTTTGATTTTCTAGATGCATTAAGTATGCATAGAATTTTTTATTTTCCTCCTTTTGTGCTTTGACACAAGCATCTATACTCTTAATTAAATCGGGCAGCAGTTGCTCAATCTCAGGAGTTGATTCTGTTATAGCGGCAGTATACTGTTATGTGTTGTTATAGCAGTAGATTCTCCAATAATTTGCTCAACAGTTCTAGTAGTGAGTGCCCCTTCATTCTTGACTCTCTCATTACTCTTAGAGGATTTAACACCAGAAAGCTCACAAATTCCAGTGATTAGAGATGGGAACAATAAAGCAGCACAGTTTTTTTTCCTAACAGAGCACTCTCTGATTTCTCTCTTAATCACCTTTCCCACATCAACTTTCATTCCCTTAATTATAACATACAGGAGTAAAAGTCTATCTTGTGATACAGTGGTTGTGTGTGTAGTGGGCATAAGCTTGGATTTCAAAAATTTGACCCACATCTTTGCAATAGGCTTTAGGTCAATCCTATTCACAACTCGGGCTTCCTCATTAGCCCACACACTACCTTCAACAATTAAAGTTTTAAAGACTTCCCCCCATTGTTTAACAGTTATACCTTCAACAAGTTTTGTGTATTCACACTCAATAACAACAGGTAATTCATAAAAAGCATTAATAACTCAAGAGTCCAAGGGTACCTGAACTTTCGTTACCCATATGTTGTGCTGATCTTGCTACAGCGAATTAGCATAATACTTTTTTACAATGGGGATGATTAGGTCTTGGGGGTGCATGCAAAATTTGCTCCAGCCCAATCTTTCAGCAGTTGCAAGCACTGATTTAAGGGTTCCGGTGGGTTGCTTTGGGATCTCGAAACCTTTTTCCTCTAATAATTTCTGAGGTTTAATAAACTCTTAATATTTATCCTTGGCTTTATAACTGCTAAAGTGGTTTGGGTCTTTTAACCTTCCAGCAATTTTCTTGATTAGATTCATTGCTATAGCACTATAATTGAAAGAGAAATTGAAGAAGTATAAGAAGATATTAAGATTGCAATACTTACAATTGGGAAAGTAAAAGGTGATAGTGAAGATAAACAGTAACAGCCTTTATTTATAGGAGGATAAGAAGTAGAGAGAGATACTCTTAATATGGAAGTAAAAATCTTAAAGATATTTACTAATTTGAATTTTAAAATTAGAATAATAAGGAGAGATAAGGTGAACGAAAAATTAGGGATATTATTTGCTTGAATTTCAAAATTTACTGATATGCTGACATCAGCGTGTCAGCAACCAACGGTAAAAAGGGCAGCAGGCTGTAAGCCCAACGGTTAAAATTTTTTACTATTGGGTAGCTGACTGAGGCATTGCTGTAGCATCATGGACTACTTCAGCATGAACATTAAATGTATCTTTCATTTTAGAGTCGTCTCTCTTCTGTAATGCTGCAGTTGATACTCCAGCATTTTCAGCTCAATATCTTAGTCCAGTTGATTCCTCTCATCTAAGTGTTGCATTCAAACTTATTGTCCCCGAATTTCTATTAAAAATAAGATAATGCAAAATGAGTCTAATAATTAAACTAAAACACAGAAGTTAAAATAAAAGAAAAATTAAACTAGAACAAAATAAAAGAACAAATTGAAATAAAAGAGCATATGAAATTGAAGTGCTTAAAATTTTAAAATTCACTTCCCTCCTTGGGTTGCCTCCCAATTAGCACTTGGTTTTAGGTCCTTCAGCCTGACCTTCCTTGGATTGCCTCATGCTGGATCTTTTAAGAACAGAACCTCCCTTAGGTTATTTACAGCAACTCCCATGTATTGCTTCACTCTTTGCCCATTTACTTTAAATTCTCGGCCAGTTCATTCATCTTTGAGGTCAACTACTCCGTGAGGGTAAACCTTTAGGATTGTGAAGGGTCTTGACCATCTGGACTTTAGCTTTCCAGGAAAAAGTTTCAATCTGGAATTGTATAGTAATACTTGTTGGCCTAGAATTAATTCCCTTTGCTGGATGTGCTTGTCATGCCAATTCTTGGTTTTCTCCTTGTAGATTCTTGCATTTTTATATGAGAATAACCTTAACTCTTCTAATTCACAAAGTTGTAGCTTCCTCTGCTCTACTGCAACGTTCATGTCCATGTTTAGTTGTTTTACTGCCCAATATGCTTTATGCTCCAGCTCAAATGGTAAATGATTAGCTTTGCCATAAACAATTCTTTATGGAGACATGTCGAGTGGTGTCTTGTAAGTGGTTCTATAAGCCCATAAAGAATCATTTAGTCTAGCAAACCAATCTCTTCTATTAGGGTTCACCACTTTCTCTAGGATCCTTTTTATCTCTCTGTTAGACACCTCTGCTTGACCGCTTGTCTGTGGATGATATGTTGTAGCACCCTTATGGTTAATCCTATACTTAGCTAATGCTGCAGCAAATATCATGTTGCATTTAAAAATAGAAGGCCAATAATAACCTGATTGAAGAACTTTGCTTGTTGTTCTATGTCCTCAAAAGTGTCCACCATATGTTGCAGTATGACAAGACTGCAGAATACTTGAATCTCTTCATCAGGCACACATCTTCTGATCACGTGATTTGAACACATATTGTACAAATTGGGTTCATCCCATTGATAACTTTTGACATCATGCAAAAACCTCTTATTTTGCTCGTAGTTCAATTCAGGTGGTAGCAATCCACTCACTAAATAATTAGCAAAATCTACATACCATGGAAATCAAGATTGCTGCAGCATTTGTGCATGTTGTAGCATCAACAACTGCTCGTCAAGAAATGTTTCTGTAAGGTCTTTTTTTGTCAAAGTGCTTGCATCTACTTCAAGCCTTGAAAGATGATCTGCTACCTGATTCTCAGTCCATTTTTTATCTCTAAGTCAAACTCTTGTAGCAAAAAAATCCACCTAATCAACTTTGGTTTGGCATCTTTATTTGAAATCAATTACTTTATGGCCGAGCGATCTGTGTAAACAGTTACCTTGGTGCCAACCAAATATGCTCTGAACTTATCAAATGCAAAAACAATAGCTAGCAACTCTTTTTCAATAATGGTATAGTTGAGTTGTGCATCAGTTAGAGTCTTGTTAGCATAATAAATTAAGTGAAAAATATTGCCTTTCCTCTACTCTAGCACTACTCCAACAGAAAGGTCACTAGCATCATTCATCAATTCGAAAGGTTCACTCTAATAAGGTGCTACGATGATTAGTGCTATAATAAAAGCGTTCTTCAATGCAACAAATGCTTTTAAGCAACCCTCATAAAAATCAAAGTGTCTGTCATGCTCTAGCAACATGCATAAAGGTTTGGCTATTTTGGAAAGACCCTTAATAAACCTCTAGAAAACTCTTTATGCCTTTGACTGAAGTATAAGGATGGCAGTTAAACCCAAATTCTGCCCGGACCTAGACTGAACCCGGGAAATTCGGTCCGGGTTTAACCCACATCGGATTAATTTGCATATGGAATTCGAATGCAATATTGTGAACCCGCATATATCTGGGTCTGGATCTGAGTTCAGGTGAACCCGGAGATCCGAAACTCGGACCCGATTTTTTGTTTCAATAATAATTTTTTTAGAAATTACTTAACATAAATAGAAAGATTAAAAAAAAATAGAAACCCTAGCTAGCTGCGTTCACACGCACTCCTTGCGGCTACCATTTTCCATCTCAGTCTCTTACTTTCTCTCTTCAGCTCTCCTCTAATTCTCTTCTTCACATCACATTAATCACCATCATCATCACCTTGCCCGTCACTACCTTCGTAGTGTGGCTGTGGTCATCTCATCAGCATCATTAGGCACCAGCCTTTTCTGTCGCAACTAGTAAGTGGGTTGAAAGCCGTCTCGATCACGCTGGATTTTGCATCATCAGAAACCGTCGTTTTGAATACTCGTGAGTCTTGCTTTCCTCTTTGCAATTTATTCTCTGTTATGCTTTAATTTTAATAATGCTCTGCTTCAGTTTTATTATTTATAATTTATTTATTTTTGAACTATTTTTTATTGTTGCTGAATGCTCTGTTATGCTTTGATTTTAATATCTATGCTCTGTGATTTTAATGTGCGCTTTGTTATGCTTCCATTTTATCATTTACAGTTTATTTATTTTTAATTGTTTTTTATTTTTGCTGATGCTCTGTTAGACTGTTATGCCTTGATTTAAATATCTATGCTCTGTGATTTTAATATGTATGCTCTGTAATGCTTCCATTTTATCATTTATAGTTTACTTATTTTTGGATTATTTTTTATTGTTGCTGTAATGCTGTTAATAGAATAGAAATGGTATCTTCGAAACATGTATCATTTTTACAATTAAAAATAGCATATAAATTGGAAGAAGTTGCTGGATTTGTTGTTAATTATGGGACTAATTAGTCTTGACTTAATTTTTGTAGAGTGACAAATTCATGATGGAAAATGAACAAAGAATCGATCTAGATGTCTTTGAAAAGACTGATGAAAGTGTGTGTGTAAGGGTTGGGACAGAAGCTGAAAATAATGATGATATAGCTGCAGAATTAGAATTAGATTCAATAGCAGTAGTTCGAGGGAGGGGTAGTGGCCGTGGCCGTGGCCATATGGGTAATACTACTACTGTCACTTGACAAAAACAAGGTGGTAGTGGCAGAGCAGTCTCTGATGCTTGAAATTATTTCAAAAAAGTTAAGTTGGGTGAGGAAGTTCAGGCGATTTGCAATTATTGCGGGTTAGTTATGCAAGGACATTATTCGAAGGGTATTAATCACTTGACAAATCATGGTAAACGTTGTCCTAGAAGGTCATTCAAGAATGTGCAGCAAATGCACCTATTTTTTTCTTCTAAAGCTAATGGAACCACTACACTTAGTAACTACAGTTTTGAATCAAAGTGGGATATGGCAACAGTAAAGCTTTTTGTGGCTAGAATGATTATACTACATGAGCTTCACTTAGCATTTGTTGAATATGTTGGGTTTTACGACCTGCTGAAACTACTCCAACCTTCTATTGAGACTATTAGTAGAAACACCATAAAAGCTGAAATTTTGAAGCTTTATGATGTTGAAAAGAAGAAGACAATGAGTATTTTGGAAGCTTGTGAGAGTAGGATTGCAGTTACTATAGATATGTGGACTGCCAGTAACAAAAAAAAAGGGTACATGGTTGTTACGGCATATTACATTGATAGCTCATGGGTGTTGCGAAGTCGTATTATGAGGTAATATTCTTGAAACTTACTTTTTTTTGTTTAAGCATAAATTAATGTATTGTTTAATATTTTAAATATTTTTTCATATTATTAGGTTTATATATGTGCCAGCTCCACATAGTGGCGAGGTAATGTGCATTGAGTTGTATGCTTGTTTAATGAATTGGAATATAGATAGAAAGTTTTCCACTGTAACTGTTGATAATTGTGCTGCAAATGATTCCATGGTTGATTTGTTGTTGGGGAAATTTTCTACTAGTTTAATGATTATGGGTGGCAAATTCTTTCATATGCGTTGTTGTGCTCATATATTGAACTTGATAGTTAGAGATGGTTTATCTGTGATACAAAAGGGAGTTGAAAAATTAGAGATAGTGTTCATTACTGGACAGCAACATCTGTTAGAGTTGAAAATTTTGAGAATGCAAAAAATAATTAGGTATTAAGGAAACCAAGAACTTGGTACTTGATTGTAAAACTAGATGAAACTCCACTTATTTGATGCTTAGTACTGCTTTGTTGTACAAAGATGTATTTGATCGTTTGAAGGAACGTGAGAGAAATTATACATCTTTGCCTAATGAGTCAGAGTGGAATTTGTCAAAGCTTATGTGTGAGTATCTAAAGAGTTTTTATAAGTTGACAGAACTTTTTTCAGAAACACAATATCCGACATCTAATTTAATTTTTGCCAAGATTTTTGAAATTAGATTGTCAATGAATGCATGGTTGCAATCACCAATTGAGGGGATAAAAAATATGGCCACTAGGATGATTCCAAAGTATGACAAGTATTGGGATGTTATTCATAGAGTTCTTGCAATTGGGACTATGTTAGATCCTAAGCGTAAAATGCTATTGATTAACTTTTTATTTCCTAACATATATAGGGAAAGGGCTGAATCTAAAATTGAAAGGGTGCGTAAGTTATTTGTTAATTTAGTGCATGAGTATGAAGTAAAGTCAAATTTAAGGGGGGGTGTAATGGTTCTTCCAATTCTCAAGTTGTTTTAGCTGGGGATTCTATTATGTTGGACTTAGACTTGGATGAAATGGCTGATGAGTGGGTATCATTCAGAAATGAAAACACACAGAATACCCATTCCAAATCAGAATTTGAGCTTTATCTTGAGGAAAGTACTTTGCCTTCAACTAGTCAATTTGATATTTTGTCATAGTGGAAGAATAATCAAGGCAAATATCCTATACTTGCAACGATTGCAAGAGACTTTTTGGCTATTCTTGTATCAACAGTTGCTTCTGAGTCCGTTTTTAGCACTGGAGGTAGACATTTGAGCCATCATCATAGTAGACTTCATCCATCTACAGTGGAGGCATTGGTGTGCACTCAAAATTGGTTTTGGCTTGAACAAAACCTAAAAGGTATGCAAAATTTATTTACAAGAATCAAATGAATTTGTTATATTATTTTTATTATCAATTTATCACTAACTTGTTGTCTTGTTTGTTATGTTTATGATTTATGCATTTCTTTTAGATGGAATTCCAGATGAAGCAATACTTTCTGCGGAGCATTTGATTGATGAAAGTTTGATTAGTGAGCAACAGTCAAATGAAGTAGATGATTGAGAGTTTAGTCTTTAGACTAGTGGTTTGAAGTTTGAATTGTAGATTTATGTCACGGATTTGTATTTGTGGATATTTATTGCTTTGATTTGTAATTGTGGATGTTTATTGCTTTGATTTGTATTTGTGAATGTTTATTGCTTTGAAACTTTAAATCATAGATTTTATATTTGTATTGTATTTGTTTGAGAACCTAAATGTCATATAATTTGTATTTGATTTTGTCCAGAACAAGTTTATTTTTATTTTGAAGTTTGAACTAAAAACAGGGAATCTCAATTTCCATTTTCCAGTAAGCAATCCGGGTTCAAAACCTGGAATCTAGAACCCAGATTTTTCTGGGTTGAACTCGGCCTGGACCCGGATCGAAAAAAATCGGGTTTAAATTCGGGTCTGGTAAAGCCAAAATAATCTCCGGGTCCGGATCCGAAAAGGCCGAACCCAGAAATTGCCATCCTTACTAAAGTAGAAGGTGGAAGTTTGTCAATTACCTCTATTTTTACCTTATCCACCTCTATTCCCTTTCTAGAGATCCTATGGCCTAGAACTATTCTTTCTTGTATCATAAAGTGGCACATCTCCCAATTCAACACTGAATTTGTTCCTTCACATCGCTTAAGCACGTTTTCCAGTTTGTGCAAATAATTATCATATGATGCCCCAAAAACTGAAAAATTGTTCATAAATACCTTAAGTGTTTGGTCAACCATATCTGAAAAGATAGACATCATACACCTCTGGAACCTTGCTGACGCATTGGACAAGCCAAATGGAATCCTTTTGAAAGCAAAGGTTCCATAAAGACAGATGAATGTTGTCTTCTTCTGGTCCTCTAGTGCTATAACAATCTGGTTGTAGCCTGAGTATCCATCCAAGAAACAATAGTACTCCTTTCCGGCAAGTCTGTGCAGCATCTGATCTATGAAGGGCAATTGAAAATTATCATTCCTTGTGGCTTTGTTTAACTTCCTATAATCCATGCAGACTCTCCATCCAGTTACTGTTCTTCTGGGAATGAGCTTATTTTTCTCATTTGCTACAACTATCACTCCACTTTCCTTTGGAACACTTTGAACTGGGCTCACCCACAAACTATCTGATATTGGGTAAATGATTCCAGCATCAAGCCATTTAATGATCTCTTTCTGCACAACTTCCTTCATGATTGGATTTAATATTCTCTATTGCTCTATAGAGTTGCTGTAGCAATCCTCCGGCAGAATCTTGTGCATGCAAATGGAAAGGCTGATTCCTTTAATATCTGTCTAATGACCTTATTGTATTTCCCCAATACAACTGCTAAACTCTTTTCTTATTCTACACTTAAAGAAGATGAAATAATTGCAAGAAGTGTGTCATTGTCACTAAGATAAACATATTTCAAATGTGAAGGTAGAGGTTTTAATTCTAAAACAGGGGGTGATTCAATAGATGGTTTAGACCAATAAATAGTTCAGACGGTTTTACATCCCTGTTTGAAAGATCAAAAGATTCAAATTGCTTGTTAGGTCTGAAGGATTGCTTCTCTCCTAACCATGTTATGTCAACCAGTTCAAGGTCTTCATCCTAAAGTTCTTCAAATGTTGCAGCCCTAATTTCTTCTTTACTGCAACAACCAGTTAATCTTTCTGCTACAGCAAAATTCATAACACTAACAAAATTACAATTTTTAACATCATCAGGACTCTTCATAGCATCAAGTACATTGAATGTAACTTGATGATCATTAGCCCTCATGGTCAATTCTTTTTTTTGCACATCAATTAGAGTTTTTTTTGTGACTGAAAAAGGTATTCTTAAAATGATTGGTACTTCTTTGTCTGCCTCAAAGTCCAGTACTATGAAATCAATTAGAAAGATAAACATGTCTACTTTCACCAGTACATCTTCAATTTTTCCTTCTGGATAGACACAAAATCTGTCAGTAAGTTGTAAAGTGACTATTATAGGTCTGACTTCTCCAACTCCCAATTGCTTGACCACTAACAAAGGCATGACATTAATGCTAGCCCACAAATCACAGAGTGCCTTACCGCTGTATTTAGTTCCTATAGAATATGGTATTGTAAAGCTTTCTAGAACCTTCAATTTCTGAGTTATCTTGTTCTAAAGCATGTGGCTACACTTTTGTGTTAGAGCAACTGTTTCGAACTCTCCCAACCTTCTTTACTTTGTCAAAATATCCTTTAAAAACTTTACATAATTTGGCATTTGCTCGAGAGCTTCCACAAAAGGGATGTTGATATGCAGCTGCTTCAGCACTTCTAAGAATTTGTTGAACTGCTTATCTTGTTTTGCTTCTGAAATCGTTGAGGAAATAGTAGTGGATGCCTGAACTATTGAGCTGTAGCTGGTTGTGCAGCCTGCTTCTCTTTTGCCATGTTCTTGGTTGGTGCTACAGCATCTCTATCAACAGGTGCTGGATCTTTAAATTCTGTAGCTGCTGTAAAGTAGCTGTTCTCACCATTGTATTGTGCAGTGGAGTGTAATGGCTCCTCTTCAGCTTGAGTTTCTTCCTGGTTCAAAGTGGTTTCGACTCCTTTTTTTGGTGCACCAACTGGAATGTGAACATCCTTTCCCGATCTTAAGTTGGTTACTTTGCAATGATGTTTTCCTTCTCTTCTTATTGCTTGGTAAACTGCCATGTGGTCTTTTGGTTGATGTTGTAGCAAGCTGTCCCACTTGATTTTCAAGGTTTCTGATGGATACTACTTGGCATTGGACGACCGCTTGATTTTTCACAATGTACTCCTTAAGCAAAGCTTCAAGAGAACTGAGTTGATCACTGCTGGTACTTTTTTGCCCTTGATTTTACTAATGAAATCCAGGTGGTTGAGCATGTCTGTTTTGCACTCGTATGCTTAGCCAAAACTATGCCATCATGAAGCTATGCATCCCACCAAAACTGAGTTTTCTGACCCTTACCAATAACCCAACAAACCCCTTTAAGGACATCACTCCAAATTTTTCCTACAGATTTCCGTAGCTGAGAGCTATACTTAGTGGGAAGCTCACGAGGGAGATTCTCTTAATCAATGTTATACTTAGTATAAAGACCTTAACCCAAAAACTATTCAGATTTGAAACCAAGCCCCAACCAATCCTCATAAGTAGCCCCGAGTTCATTGATCTCAGATTTTTTTAGACCCTATCCGCCATAAGCTTTAAGCAAACAAACAGAGCCCCAATTAGCTAAACTAATTTTTCTTTCATCCTTTTTGCCACTCTAGATAAAACATCTGCAGGTTTGATCAATTTTAGCATGGACACTTGCTACCAACTTCGTAGCCTGAATAGCGTATAAGGGGATAGTTTGCAGGACCGATTGAATGAGCGTAATCCGACCCGCAAATGATAAATTAATCATAGTCCAACCTGAAAGCCTCTGCACCACTTTATCTAAAATTGCTTGGTAAGTGTTCTTCCCCACCCGAGAATGAAGAATTGGCATCCCCAAATACTTACCCAAACTTTTCATGACAATAAAACCCTAATCCTAGCAAATACTACAAGCCTCTGCCAAACAACATTATTAGAGAAGAACACTTGGGTCTTTGTTTTGTTCACCTTTTTTCGGTACTCATACGGAAGGTATCAATAACCTCATTGATGATAATAGCCTTTTCCCTAGAGGCCTCTGCCAGAAGAATAAGGTCATAAGGGAAAAAAAAAAGGTGAGTGATGGGGGTACCTTTGCAGCTAAGGCGAATAGGCTTCCATTTTCCATCCCTTATGGCTTGGTTAATACCATGGCTAAGGCTCTCAATGCACAACACAAAAATGTTGAGAGAAAGTGGGTCACCCTGCCTATTTCCGCTTAAAAAAAAAAAGATTCCGTAAGCTCCCAATTTCATAGGATTTGTATAGACACAGAGGTGATGCATTCCATAATTATCTGGATGAGATCTACAGGAAGGCCTACCAGGCATAGAGTCTCATAAATAAATGTCTAATTAAGCCTATCATAAGCTTTCTCAAGGTCCACCTTAATCAACATGCTTCTTGTTTTCCCTCTCTTCTGTCTCATTGAATGGACAATTTTATAGGCAACTACAATATTCTCCTTAATATGTCTACCAGGCACAAAGCTGGTTTGAGTGGGGCCAATGAGGTTCAGCACCAAAGACTTCAATCTACTGGCCATTAATTTAGTGACAGTCTTATAAACAAATGTACACAAGCTTAACAGGCAATAGAGTTTAAGATTATTAGGATTCAGGGTTTTGGGGATAATCACAATAAGCATGTTGTCGATCTTTAATGGGAGTCTCACTTAAGAAAAAATCTACTTAATGAGCTTGCAAACCAAGGGTCTTGCAAAGTCCCATTGTGATTGAAAGAAATTTGCATGGAGGCCGTCAATACCTAGTGCTTTTATAGGAGGCATACTGAAATTTTATTCTTAATCTCCATATCATTTATGGCTTGTCCAAGGACTTCCATCAACTTTATTTCTAGTGCAGGGATAGTTGAAATGATAGAATAAGGAATATGCTCATTATTATCCTTTGTATAAAGGTCAGAAAAGAACTCAATAGAGTGCTTTTTAATCTCTACTTCATCACGCAGCCACTACCCCATTTGGTTTTTAATCACTTCAATACGGTTTTTGCTTCTTCTCTGAATAGTCTTACAGTGGAAATATTTAGCATTTGTCTCCCTAAGAAATCTAATCCTTTATTCCTCTCTTGTACCAAAACAATTCTTCTTGAGTAAGAACTGTCTCCAATTCACCTTTAAGCTTTTCTTCCAATTCAAAAAGTCTTCTAGAGCTACGATTCTCCAAAGCCTTCTGTATCCCTTTTAATCTGGCTAACAAAATCCTCTTCTTTTTAAAAATGCTATCGAACACCTCTTTATTCCACTGACTAGCCTTCTCTGTAAAATTTTTAGTCGAATTAATTAAGTCCATGTCACAATTCCAAAAATTAGACATGAACTCCTTTTATCTAGCATCCATTAGTGATGAAGCCATGAAACGGAAAAGTTTAGGATTATGTCTGCTATCAAAATCATACCTAAAACTAATGAGAATAGGCCTGTAGTCTGAATTAATCTTTGGAAGGTGAAAAACAACTGCTTCTGGGAATAACCGAAGCTACTCATCATTACTAATGGCTCTGTATAGTCCCTTGAATAAAGTTCCACTATTCCAAGTAAAATTCGGACATTTGAAAGTCAGTTCACAGAAATTATTTCTATTGCAACAGTTATTGAAAAGGTAGCAAATTCCACTAAGTCTAACCGACCTCTCTTTTTTTTTAGAATTGTATCTTATAGCGTTAAAGTCACCCGCAAGTAATAAAGGACCTCGAACAGGAGCTGCTAACACATCAATTTCCTTCCATAAAATTTTTTGAGCATTGGACTAGTGTAAATAGCAGTAATCCAAGACAACAACCCATCACTAATAAAGACCTTGCAGAGAATGAATTGATGATGATTTACAAGGATCAAATTTTTGAGCTTCTGTAGCTATTTTCGGTTGACCTTTCATCATTGCCATATCTTCGTCATCACATTTTCATTCCTTGTTAACATTCGTGGCCACCTCGCTAGCCACCTTCTCTGGACAATTCGTACAATAGTGTCTGTAGATGCCATATTCAAAACAAATTATGTGCAGGATCTCGTACTCAATTCTTTGGACTCTACCATTAAGAAGAAACTGAGATACAAGGGGTTTGTTCAAGTTGATCTCTATAGCAATTCTCGTAAACTTCCCTCTCGAAGCAGATTTTGTATTATAATCTATTTTGAGAAATTTCCTATAACTTGACCAAGCAATCTAAGAATTCTCCTATGGTAGTAATGGAGCGGCATTCCCAGAAGCCGAAGCCAACCAATAATGTAGTCGATTTTTTCATTAGAGCTATTGAATTGAGGTGACCAAAGTTGAATGGTAAGATAATGTCCTAAAATCGTCCAGGGGGCCTTGAGTTAAAGCGAATTGGGAATCATTAACCGCTCTAAACTTGACTAATTATTTTTAAGATCTATGACCGTAAATCCTTAAGTCTTGCCCCAAACAGAGTCTAGGCAATTGCATAACACTTTGTAGCCAATCGGTCTCCCTAGGTGCTTAATCACCATAGTAGATTGCCAAGGTTTAATAAGCTATACATGAACCTTGTGATGTCTAACAAGGGAATGTTGACTTTCACATGTTTGAAGACTTCATAAATCTCAGGGCTGTGGTTTGATTTCTTTGGCTTGATCAGTGCTTGAGGGAATTGAGGTACAAAAGGAGAGTTAGTAATTTCTTCAAAGGTTAAAGGTTGGTCGGACATTTCCTTACTCTCTGAAATTGACTCTTTACTAATTTCATGAGGGTCAAGAATATCTTTTTCTACAACTTTACCACTACGAAGGGTTATAATAGATTTTACTTGACTCATGTTTTGGTTTCCAATACTACCCATTTGAGGATGATGTTAACTCTTGGGATTTGGTTCAGGTTGAGAAGGAAACTTACCTTTTTCATGAATGACAAGAGCTGATGTAATTTTAGAAATGATATCTGTCAAATTGATCAAGGTTTGCATGGTTTGGTTATTGATTGATTCTTGCTTTTCAATAAATGAATGCAATGTATCTTCAAGAGTTTTTCTTGGTGGTGGAACATAAGGTGGGTAATTGTGGGCATTTCGAAAATTATGAGGTGAAGGAGGTGGTTGTGAAGGTTGTGCATGATTGTCATTTCTCCAACTAAAATTTGGGTGATTTCTCCAACCAGAGTTGTATGTCTGTGAATATGGATTGGGATTCGGCCTTTTGAAATTGTCTATGACATTCTGTTGTTCGTACAAACTTTCTTTCAATGCTGACAAAGTCGAACAGTCCTGCGTAAAATGGTTAGTAGCACTACAAATATGACATGATATATATTGAACAAATTTAACGTGATCATTCTATTTTTACTCTAATGCTTCGAATTTTCTAGCTAATAATGCAAATTTGGCTTGAAGGTCATGATCTTCCTTAAGGTTGTACATGCCTCCATTAGATAGAGATGGTTGGGGTTTACTTGATGACTTATAAGAACCAACAGTATCCTAATGTTGTGCATTTTCAACTAGTTGGTCAAGATAATCTAATGCATCTTCAGGACTTTTATCCCCAAATCCACCATTACACATCATTTCGACTACTTATCTACTTTGGGGTGTTAAGCCCTCGTAGAAATAAGTGACCAATCGCCAAGTTTCAAAACCATGGTGTGGACATTTATTAAGCAACTCTTTAAACGTATCCCAACATTGGTATAATGTTCCTCCATTTTTTTAAGTGAAAGAAGTGATTTGTCTTTTAAATGAATTGGTTCTATGAGGTGGAAAGAATTTTTTCAAAAATTATTTTTGCATGTTATTCCAAGTTCTTACTAATCTATATCTAAGGTTTTGTAGCCAATTTTAGCTTTATCTTTTAATAAAAAGGAAAAAGCTTTAATATGATTATATTCATGCTACAATTTTGGTCTGCGTATGTATTACAAACTTCCTCAAAATCTCTTAAATGCAAGTATGAATTCTCGGATTCTAAACCATGAAATGTTGGTAAAAATTGGATAATACTTGGTTTGAAATTAAATCAAGATGCTTCTGGAGGAAACAGAATACGCGATGGTGCTCTTGTTCTGGTTAGATTCATGTAGTCTCTCAAAGTTCTTGGTTGATTTTGATCATGTGCATTATGTTGAGAATGATTGTCTTCTTCATCAATTTGAGGATAGTTGGTTCAAAATATTTTCTTGGATTTCTTTCATTATTGGTGGCGATGATTGAGATATACGAATTAACCTACCACTGAGGTTCGAGACCAATGTCTCATACAATGATGATGATGTTGTGTGTGAAATTAAATTAAGAAAATGTTTCACAAACAAATGAAGAAAATAAAATTTACACAATAAAAAAAAAACAAACTAAATATTAAATAAACAAGTAATATACTTGTACAAAATAAAATAAAATAAATAAATGCAAAATAAAAATAAACAAACTAAAAATTAAATGTACAACAAATATAAATGTACAAAAAAAATAAAAATTACATAAGCAAAAAATAAATAAACTAAAAATTAAAATTAAATAACTAAATAGGTGGTAGAATCGACCATATAAAATAATAAAACAGAAAAATAAACGTGGAATATAAATTTCACAAATTAATGTACAAGAAAATAAATAATTGAAAATTAAATAACAGAAAATGAAATAAACTGGAAAATAACAGAAAATTTAGGCGGTAAAACCAGCCAATAAAATAAAATAAAAATAATTCAAAAAAATTGAAAAGGAAAATAAATAAATTGAAAATTAAATAACACAAAAATAAATGCGCAAAAGGTAAAATTGCAAGGAAAATAAAATTCTGAAAATTTAATTACAGAAATTAAATTACGGAATTTAAAAAGTCCATGTCCATTCAGTCCAAATGTCCAAGTTGAGTCCAAAAGTTCAGGAAAGTTCAAGTCGTAAGTCCAAAGTCCAAAGTCCAATTCAAGTCAAATGTTTAAGTTATAGGTCCAAATTTTATTATTATGGGAAATTTCAGCAAGAGACCTATTTGAAAACTTTCTTCATGTTTGTGGGTAAAATAGAATTTAAGAAAAAAATGAGGGGTAAATAAAAATTTACAAAGAGTGAAAGTAATTACAATAAAAAATTTAAAAATAAAATAAATACCTTTCCCCGGTAATAGTGTCAAAAACTTGACACGACTCAAAAGTGTTTTACTCCAAAGTATAAGATTATCTTGTTATAATATAACCCGGTGAGTCCGGAGTCGATCTATAGGAAAAAGATTTAATTTTTTTTATTTTAACTTAACTAATAAATGAAAATATAATTTAAATATATGCAATTTAATTTGAGTGAAAATAAACTATGAAATTAATTTAGCTAAGGCCATGATCCACTCTTAGTAGTAGATATAATTTAATAAATTCTTTATATCATATTTCTTTATTGCCCATAAGATTAATTATATAAATCATCATTATTTTCCCATCAATTTTATTATGAATTTAGTACTTAGTTTGCCAAATTTTAACTTATCTACAATAAGTCAAAATATCATTTTATCATACTTTATATTAGGTTATTAAGAATTTATTGTGCCAAACTCCCTTGTTTGTCTATAACAAATCAAAATTTAAAAATATAAAATATGGATAATATTAATTAGAAAATAATTTAATTTATATAATTAAAAATAGAATTTGATTAAATCATAGTTTCCTACAAAGAGTTTCACCTTACCCTAATTATTATTATTTAGCTAAGCATAATTGAAATAAAAATAATTATTAATATTAAACTATACATAATTAAAAGAAATAAAAATAAATAAAATTGGAAATACAACTAAATTTATTTATTAATTTACTAAATATTTCAAAGAGAGATGAGAAGAATAATTTGGGATGAAAGAAGTGAAGAAATGTGTGTTTATTAATATTAAATTAAAAATAATTAAAAATAAAAACAACTAAAATTAGAAATAAAACTAAATTTATTTAAGAAATTAATTAACTAAATTATTACAAAGAGAGATGGGAAAAAGAATTTGGGAAGAAGGAAGTGAAGAAAGGTGTGTAGAGATGTGCTTCCCCCCCCCCCCCCCCCCTCCTTTTTCTCTCAATTTATGTTAATCCATAATTAATCCATATCACACACTTAAGTAAAACTTAATTAATCACAAACTTACATTTGTCCTACATCAAACATAAATGGCCTACTAATCTAAACATAAACCTAACCCAATCCAATCAATCACACCTAATTATTCCACTAATAATTACCATATCTAACATAGTAAAAACTTATAATTTTACAATTACAACATTTAGCATGGTAAAAAAAATTTATAATTTTACAACAAAAGTCTCGGATTCTCTTCGATAATGACCTAGCTTTTCGGACCTAAGGAATCTAAATTTGACATCCATTTATTTGTTTGAAGCATTGAATTACGTGAAATTATTCTTATATAATTAGACAAAAATACATAATATCAAATATTTAAAATCATAATTAGAAATTCATTATATATTACATAATTACAAATGTAAATCATAATATAAGCACAACATAATATTTTTATCCCTTAGTAAACATACAATTTTTTACACTAATCACTGCTCGAGTAATCATGAAGACCTTAATTGACAAGGTAAAGTCTATAGGTAGGCCTCTGGTTGATACCTTTAGCCAGGCCTACTAAAGCAGGGGTTTTCATGATTAGTCGAGCTGCTTTCATATCGTTACAAACCTTAACCCTAAAGATATCATCAACAGGTCCACCCACCAAGGATTCTTTTTTCTGCTCGGATACATCCCACTCAGTCTTCTTTTGTTCACATGTGGTTTTTGCCTTACAGAAGAGACATATTCATTGACCAAGCAAAATGGCACGCGATGAAAGGAGTCCTTGGAGTCCAACCTCGCAATAAATTGCTTTACATGCCCTTGGTCTCATCCCTCGTTATCTCCTTCGTAACCACAAGCGAGGCCTATTACCAATCTCATATTTTGCTACTATTATGCTCATCCTTGTTCTCCTCACTCTCCATGATCACATTCGTTATCTTCTTAATATCTTCACCCTCCAAGATATTTTCTATCATTATCTTGCAAAGAGTCTTGCTAATTATTTTCGTATTCACATATCCAACCCATTTCACTTAGTTTTTAGTTCCATCCCAGATTGCGATTCCATATTTTTCAATGCCTGGCTTAATAGAGATAAGCTAAAGAGTGGCCGGCTCTGGGCTTGTGTAATTACTCTCTATATCCCTTTGAGTCTCCATAATGCATCACATGTTACTTGTACAAGGTTTTTGAGTCTCATTTCATGCATATTGCAATTAGACAAATAATGCTTAAAATCAGTTAGCAATGATGATTTAATTTTGTTGAATGCCCTGCGGGAAAACTAACAATCTCATCTTATTAAATCATTGTCAAAGGATAATAATACAAAAATAAGAAAAAAAATCACCATAGAGCTGAAATAGCTTGCAAAGTAAGTCTGAACGATTGGGTAGAAAGAATTTTTTTTAAAGTCTGAACGATTGGGTAGAAAGAATTTTTTTAAAAAAAATGGAAAATTTTTGCATAAACATTTATGGGTGACACTATCAAAATAAGAATTGAATAAACAAATTGGTATCTATCAAAATTCCTAACTTCATGTGTGATGCCAAATGCTTCTTATCCTACTGTTTTTCTAAATACAGAACATCTATCAACTAGATAATGCAAAGATGTGCTAGTTAAAGCCAAGTTCTTTTGATGTTGATGTTCATAATCCTTTGAACATTGTGACCTAAGATTTTTACAATCCATCAATTGTATGATTTTTATAGTTGTACGGTATTATATAAAAAAACAAGATTGTTAAAAATGTGTGCATACGTTTAATTTCATAATATTATTACTAATAAGTTTAAATAAAATGTGTGTATATGTTTAGGAGGCACACTCCCTTTTACTAAAAAGTAAGAAACAATAATGAATTTTAAAAAAAAAAACAAAGAATTATAAGTTCAGCATGTATTTGCTTTCGTTAATGAGCGTGAGCGCACACACATATATATGGTACTCATATTTATTGATTTTTATATTTATTAATTTTTTTAAATGTAATCTATATCAACACCAAAATTGGCCATTAAATTAATTGTTGTTCCAAGGTTAAGATTTTGTTTATTAGTTAGTTAAAAGAAAGAAAGGCCCTTGAGTCTAAACCTAGCAATATATAATCTCTTAAATTTTATTTTAAATAATTGTAAAATGACTCAAATGAAACTCAACAATCTGGTTCAAATCATAACTGAAGGGATGTGGAGATATAAATGCTATCTGCAGGATAGTAGTTTTAACCCAAAAATTCTTCAATTAATATTAGTTGATGTGGGCACAAGCTTGTTTGGCATTGCCATATGAGATAGGCAAATTAGGCGATAGCCTAGAATCCACAATTTAGGAATGTTATGGTTTTGTATAAAAAAATCCATATTAATATTCCTATAAATAACGTGAAATTTCAAAGATTATATGCAAAGTGAACATTAACATGCATACTTAATTGAGCAGTAACACGTATACTCAAACACTAATGTTAGAATCATAAAAAATTTTGATCTTTTTTTGCAAGATTATTAAAAGTCTTACGAGTCTCAATTAATATATATTACAAATTACCTATAATCACTTTAAAATATTTAACTTTTAAGTAGTATAATTCTTTTCTTTTTTCTTTTTTGAAATTTGATTAATTTTCTATTAACCAAACATATGACTTGTAATTAATTAGTTTTTAGTTTTGAAACAACTATAATTTCACTCAAAGCCCCAAATCATTGACCCATCCCTTGCTCACACACAAAAAAAGAAACTTCGTTAGGGTTTTATCACTCACTGAAAAAATCATACACGCATTCACTAAGAACAACACACACTCTCTCACTAATAATACAAGCTCACTCACTCAAAATGTTTAGATTTTTCACTCAATTTGCCTTTGGATCTAGGTATGTACGATTATTAATCGTAGTTCTAAGCCAAGTTTTTTTGTTTTTGTTCATAGTTTTACTGTTTGTGTCTAAAAATAGATTTTGGCTTTGGTTTTATGTTCAACAACAATATGTAGAGATAAAACATTTTTAAATAGCCTGTAAAAAAAATAAAATTTTCAAGTAGTCTCATTTTGTTATTAAGAGTTCTGGTTATTGCTCAAAACTTTAAAAAAATCTGCCCACAAGCTGGTAAAAACAAAAGAAATAATCATGAGTGAGGGTCAATTTTTTTTTTAAAGAAAATTACTACCTAAAACATAATTAATTATTGTTATTTTTTTTATAGGGTGGGCTATTTGAACCTATCAAATTATTCACTAAATCCATTTGCTAAATAAACTCACCCTCAAGTTTTGAAATTTTAAATTTTACTCAATAAACCCACTTAAATGCCTAATATATCCTTACTAAACCCAACCTTTATAATAATAGTGATTTTACTCATTAAAACCATTAAATTTATTTATAAACCATGACAAATGTTTCATTGTTTTTTATCTTTTTCAAATAAAGATTTTTCAAAGAAAGTTACGCAAGGAATATGATTTCATAGTGCTGTAAGAATTTTCATTATGTGATTCACATGATAAGTACTTGTTTAAATAAATGGATAAATAAACTCATATTAATGACCCATTTACTTGTTTAAGGGATAATGTTTATTAATCACTTTCATTAATGCAAGTAAGAAAGGTTATTAATGTTTATTAATCACTTGCATAATGGAAGTGCTAAAGATTATTAATTTCACTTCTTTGATGGAAGGAAGTGTAAAGGGCCCTTAATGAAATACTACTATAAAAAGGGTCCTTAGCCTAGCCAAATAAAAAATGCTTGCTAAGAACTTGTTTTCCATCACAAGAAAAAGGCTATAAACTGGAATAGGCTAGAAGACACCTTTATAAAATTTAATGAATGTAGAGAACACTTAAAGCTTGAACAATTATGATTGGAGGTGCGATCCTATTCTTAATTTAACTTTATTATCTTTCAAGTGCATCTTGTTTGGTGGTCAGCATGTTAGGCAGTTGTGCAGCTGTAAGGTTTTTTTATATTCATTGGAAGGCAGGCTGCAACCCTGCTCCAACCAAGTTAAACTAAGGCTTAAGAGTAAGGGTCTAAAAGAGTTCACGATCTGATCTATGATTTTTCAACAATATAATTTCCATTTACCGATTCAAAAGTTCTGAAATGATGAAAGCTCGCCCAATAAGGCATAAGGAGTCGAAATGGATGCTTCCCCATTTTTCAGGCTTGCTATCATCAAGTTATGTAGGACTGCATATTTACAGTGATTGCTTATAAATTTAAATTGAGCAAAGTGTACTAATGATTGCTCATAAATTTTTCATGCGATAGAGCAATACCATAAGAAAGAAATATTTAAAGAGTGAATAAATATAAAAATATTTCAAAAATAGATGGCTTGACAAAAGAATCACATCTCTTAATTGATTATGGTTTAATGAAATATGATTAGAGTTTAATGATTAGGGTTTAATAAAACGAGTTGATTAAAAAGATGGGTTCAAAGAGTAAAAATTCTATTTTTGTAAAAATTCTATTTTTTTCTTTTTTGTTATATTTTAATGTCCATAACTGTAATTTACTTTAAAGGTATTTTAATCAAAAAAATTATTTTTAAAAGTGGGTTTAATAAGTAGTTTGGTAAGTTCAAATAGTCACACCCTTTTTTATATCATTTGAAGGTATGCGAAAAACCAATTTTGGCCTTCATACTTGGCTTATGGTGATATTCCTTAAGTGTCACTTTTCTTTCATCCGAAAGAAGCTGATGAATCATGATTCATATTTCCATTGCGGTAAAATATACACTTGTATTTGTAAATAAATAAATATTATATACAATTATTTTAAAATTAAATGGTTTTTTAATTAATATGGCACGGAAGCTTTGTGATATATTGCACCTATACTATTACAAGCAAATGATATTATGTTGAAAAGAAAAGAAAACGGGTACAAATTCTAGATTTCACGAAGGCAAATTCGTTTATGAGCTATGTCTCTACAGTTATTACTCCTATTAATAACATTTGAGTAAAGGGCTTCTTATGCAACTGCAAATGAGACAAAATTATGAAATCCTAGCAAATAATATATTTTAAAAATCTATAATAACAACTTAGGCTTAGTTTAATATTGTGGTTGAACAGTTGTAGCTTAAAAAGTACAATACTAAAGTATTAGGTAAACACTTACTACTGTGATATGAAGGTTAGGTTTATTTGACTCAACAATTATATGATAAAAAATTATAATAATTTTACTATTTTTGTCACTATAATAATTATACTACTTTATTTTTATTTAAAAGTCAATATTTTCATAATCACGGTCTTTTTTCTGTAATTGCTGTAGTTTTTAAATCACAACACCTTAATACCAAATACAGCCTTAATCTTCTCAATATATGTATTATTTTGAATACAAAATTTTGTCTTTTGTAACACAAAATTTTTTTTAAAAAAAAAAGTATATTAGTATCATAAAATTTCAATTAATCTAGCTAACTCTGTACCTCTCTCTCAAGTTTAAAAAAAAAAAGAAGAAGAATGATTTGTTTTTCTCTACCTAAGACACATGGCAGGCTCCACAACCAGGAAAATTAAGTGATTGCATATAGTCCGCAACTTAGGAATGTACAAAAATCTATATTAATATTACTGTAAATAAATAACATAAAATTTCAAAGATTTTTGTTTGCATGCCCCAGAAATCTTGTTAATCAAAATTTACATATACTCAAAGTTAATATTAGCATATATTCTTAATTGAGCACTAAGGCGTATACTCAAACATTAGTGCTATAATCATAAAAATTTTAACATATTTTACAAGTTTATTAAATGTCTTACAAGTCTCAATTAATATATATAATAATTAGCCATAATCATTTTAAATTTTTTTATTTTTAAGTAATATACTTTCTATTTTTTTAAATTTAATTAACTTTGTATTGATATAACATATGACTTATAATTAATTAGTTTTAAATGTTTAAATACTATAGTTTCGCTTAAGGCCCCAAATGTCATTGAGCCGTACCTGTTGATTTTTTCATAATTCGTGATAATGGTTTAGATTTTTAGCAAATTATTGCTTTTTATGGTGGAAGACTTCTAGTGCTTTATTGTTTGTTCCATATGGGAATTGACTACTTATGATGAAAGATTACTAATGCTTTGTTGTTTGTTCCATACAGGAATTTTCTTGTTTTTTAGTACTTGTTGCTCAGGATTTTATAAGTTAAAATAGATTTGCGAGAAAGATTGAGAATCCTTCTACATTTTAGTTTGAGAATCCTTCTACATTTTAGTTGTTTTTTGGTAATTATTACTGACACGACTCAAAATTGTTTTACTTCCAAATGTAAGAGTGCCTAATTATAACACAACCCGTTGAGTGTGGGGTCGATCTACAGGGAAAAGATTTAATTTATTTATTGTAATTTATCAAAGAAATAAAATTAAATTAAAATATATGAAATTTAATTTAAGTGAAAATATTAGTTAGGGCTATGATCCACTCTTAGTAGTAAATATTATTTAATAATTTCTTTTTATTATATTTCTCTATTGCCCAAAAGATTAATTGTATAAATTATTATTATTTTTTCATAATTTTATTATGAATTAAGTACTTAGTGTGCTAAAATTTAACTTGTCTACAATAAGTCAAAATATCATTTTACATATTTTATACTAAGATATTAAGAATTTATTGTGCCAATCTCCCTTGTTTGTCTACAACAAATCAAAATTTCAAAATATATAAAATATGGATAATTTTAATTAGAAAATAATTTAATTTATATAATTAAAAGTATAATTTGATTAAATCATATTTTCCTACTAAGAGTTTCACCATACCCTAACTATTATTATTTAGCTAGACATAATTGAAATAAAAATAATATTTGAAATTAAATTAAACATAATTAAAATAAATAAAAACAACTAAATTTAAAATAAAACTAAATTAAAATTAATTTACTAAATATTACAAAAAGAGATGAGATGAAGAAGAATTTGGGAAGAAAAAAGTGAAGAAAGGTGTAGTGTGTTCCGCGCTCTCAATTTATACTAGTTAATGATTAATCCATACCATACACTTAATTAAAGCTAATTAAATCATAGCCTTACATTTGTACCACTAACAAGGCATAAATGTTCCATTATCCAAACATAATCCTAACCCAATCCTCTCAAGCATACACTCACAATTACCTACGTAACATAGTAAAAACTTATAATTTTATAATTACCACATTTAACATGGTAAAAATAATATGGTAAAAACTTATAATTTTACAACAAAAGTCGTGGATCCTCTTCAACAATGACTTAACTTTTCAAACCTCTGGAATTCATCCATTTATCTATTTGGAGCCTCAAATTGCATGAAATTATTATTTTTACCTAATAAACACACAAAAATACACAAAATCAAATATTTAAAAACATAATTAAAAATTCATAATATGTTACAAAATTACAAATGTAAATTATAATATAAGCACAAAATAACATTTTTACCCTTAGTAAACATATAATTTTTAATACTAGTCAACTACTGAGGATATTATATTATATAGATTGGTACGTACATAAAATTTTCAATCTAATTAAACCCCTAGTCTCATGGGAGGTATTTGGAAATTACCATTTTAAATTTCTTTACTAATAGGACAGTAGCTTGTTATTAAAGATTCTTGAAAATTATTAGTTATCTCATAGTTTGTAATAGATCAACAATATTTTTCATGCTAATAGTTGAAAATCAAATACTCTCTTTTAAAAAAAGATAAGTTGCAAAGAAGACAGGTCCTCTACCAAATTCTATAGCCTATGAAAATTGTTAGTATTTGGGGAAGTAATTATGGATTATTATCGTTTAACTATTTTAAAAATTGCAATCTATCAAATGATTACAATAAGTGTTATAGTATATCATTTTACTACTATATACTTATAGATCTATTATTTTACTACATTTTTGTTGTTACAGTTAGTTGATTAATAAAATACAAATTTTACCATCGAAAGAAAACTACAAAAATTAAATTTATAATATTAATATAGAGGCTTATATGAGTTATTTTTAGCTAGTTTATATATTAAATTTATAATATTGTAATGCTTTACATGTTATCTATTTTAGATTAAAAAAAATATCATTAAAGGGACAAAATTGGTATTAACAATAAATAATGAAAATTTAGTAAATTAATAAATTTTATAAAAATATAATAATAAAATAAGAGACTTCTTATAGTCAATCGATATATTACAATTTTTAAAATAATAAAATGATAGTAAGTCTAATTATATTTTGTGATAAGGGCATATGTAAGTGAATTTGAAAGTTGTTGGATAATATAAAAGTATTGGTTAAAGAGAGGAGGAGAGATATCTTGAAGTTTATTATGAAAGGGCATTTATTATTTACCATTACATACATAATATTCCACAACTTATATGTATAACTAATTTAACCAACCAACGTTAACGTGGTCTTTTAACCATACAATTAACCACTTTTTCTTATCCACTATTTTCAAGCTTTTTACTAACCTTCTTTCTTTAACTACCACCTAGATTTATATAGATTTTTTCTTTGATATTTTTTACTAACAATTTTCAATATAGCTCATAAAATTCAACAAAAACGTAAAAGGGATAGCATTAGCGTGACTGTAAAGCCACACATCCGCTCAAACCCCCGCCAAAACTCGCCCGTTGCTAATAATTTTGTGGGTTGTATGTGGGTTTGATATCACAAATTAAAACTCGCACTAGGTTATAGGTAGGTTTGGTATATGTCAAATACCCGGGTATCCACCAGACCCGCACTTTTTTTTAAATATTTTATAAAATTTTAATTAAAAAATATTTAAACCTAAAAATAGATAAAGTAAATAAATGTAAACGTGCATGCAACAAGCCTAAAATGAAATTATTGTTGATGAGGTAAGGAACTAAGTTTCTTTAACTTAATGCATGGATTATTATAATTTTGTATGCATTAAGTTTCTTTAACTAAATGCATGGATTATTGTAATTTTGTATGCATTCAGTTCTTTTAACTTAATACATGGATTATTATAATTTTATTTTTCAGATTAGTGTTTAGAAAGTATTAGTTTTTAGAAAATATGAACTTAATCATTACTGTAGGAATTGTGTTGGATGGGTGGTAATGGTGGTGAATGAAACGAAAATCTTAACTATTGGAGCTTGTTTTGAATGAGAATATGAGATGATAATTGTTGTTGGTGCAGTGGTGCTACTTTTGCATAATTGTGTTTGTTACTTTTTTCTTTTCTTTTTTTTAATTGAAAGTACTTTTGAGTTTTGATGGATTTGTGTATTTCATACTTAAATTTGAGAATTTGTGTTAGATTGATGTTGGAATTTTTAATTTGCTATTTACATTGATTAAATTTAGAATTAAGTATTTTATTGGAATTTTAAGTTATTGTTATAAATTTACATATTAAACATTTGTGATTTTAAATGTAGAAACCCGTAAAAAATCTGTTGGGTACCATTTACGGGTTTAGTACCTTCAAAACCCGTAGCAAGCAGGTTTTCGTAAAACATTCAAACCCGCAGTGGGTTACGGGCGGCTTTGGTAATTTTAATTTTGTACGAATGTGGATTTGGTAATGGCAAATCCGCTGCGAGCAATGCCCATTGCCATCCCTATCAACAATGCCCATTGCCATCCCTATCAAAACCCGTAGCAAGCAGATTTAAATTGGTGGCAATTTTTTGGCCTTTGCTACTATATATGTGATACATGCAAAATTAAAAAAAAAAAAAAAGGTTGATTGCTTGGGAGCCAAACATTAATAAAAAAAAAAGGGAGCAACCGGTTGTCCCTTTTATGAATAAAATAATATTAAAAGAATTATATATATATATATATATACAGTAGAACCTTCAAATAGTAATACTTTATATAGGAATAACATCTTCATAGTAATAAAAAATTGTGCTCCCAACTTGGGACCAGTTATAATTAGGAATAAGCTCTATATTGTAATAAGTTATATTTTTTTGTAGGTCCCGTCTTAATAAACTTATCTCCATATAGTAATAATATTTCAAAAATATATGCCATGTTACAGTAAATAATTAAGATGGAACAAAAAATCTTTCTAAAGTTGCTTGTGACAATGATTTGTTCTTTAAAATTGCAACTTCATCTTTCAACTTGCGGGTATGTATTAATTGGTCAACATAGGCACCTTCTTGTTGAAGCCAAAATATTTCTAGCTTCTCAAGTATGTTTGTAGCTTCCTGGCATGAAATTTTTTGTATTTATGTGCTGTCATCCTCAGGATTATCCTCTTTCTCTTCTTGTCTAATTGCATCAATAATTTCTTCTTCAGTTAAAGCATACCCGACCTGTCGTTCACTTGGATGAATTATGAAGACATTAATATCCATTTGATTAGTGTAGTGAAGTTGTCGAATCTGACCACCCAATTTTGAAATGACTCGTTGACTTTCCTTGTCCACTTCATTTGTAACTTCCATTTCATCGACATCAAGGGTTTTAATTTTGCAGTGCTTAAAACAATTAGCAATTGTTTGTGGCTTCACATCAATTGACCATGCAACCACTGCATTTACAATTCCATCAAGGAGACTTATCTTTGCTGGTTCTAAGACACAATCTTCTATTCGTTTCAAAAGTAAGCGAGTAAAGCACTGACGATAATAACCTTTGAAATTTCTAATGATGCCTGTATCACATGGTTGGATTTTGGAAGTGCTATTTGGTGGTAGGAACATAACAGTTGTGTGATTAAGTGGGAGAAGATGCTTTTTTTTTGCCATGTGTAGTAAAATTATCAATGATAAGCAAGACATTTCTATCCAAACGACTGTCAAACCACTTAAGCCATTCTATAAACAACAAAGATGTCATCCATGCATTTGAATTCACTCGATACTTGCAGTTGAGATTATCACAGTTAGCATTCTTAAAGCATCTTGGATTAAGAAACTTACCGATGATCCACAACGGAAGTTTGTTAGAGCCATCATCATTGCACCAAATAACAATTGTAACCCTCTCTTTATTTTGCTTTCGACCCTCTAACTGCTTTATTGCAAGAGAGTTATCAAATTGCATTCGATAAAATAAGCCAGTTTCATCCATATTATAGATGTCATTCCAAGCCCATTTGTCTAATTCCTCTCTTATTGGTGGCAAACTAACCTCAATTTTCTCCATATCAACTGAACAACTCTCCCCAAAATGACGGAAGGAATGAATTGCATGTCGTTGCTTGAACTTTTCTAACCATCCATTTGAAAATTCAAATGAGTTAGCTTCAAGATAGAGTTGCCTTAGAAAAATATTGCCTTTCTCTTTTAGCAACTCACCACTTACATTGACATGCTCTTGATGGCCTACAAACCATTCATAAAGGGCAGACTCCATTGCTTGGTACATTACACTCTTTGAACGTTTTTCATTTGGGTTCAACGGTACTTCTTCTTTAAGGAGGTTGGCTAATCGTTTGATTGTTTTTTATATTGCTGCTCGTGATACCGTAAGACCATGCATTTCTTCTAACCACTTCACAAGATCTTTTTGCTTCCAATTTGGGTTTGATTCTTTTATTTTGCATAATTCAACACGAATATTTTCCGTTAAATGGGTTTGTTTATTATCTTTTGGTGGCATGGTTGATTTGCTATAGGAAGAAGGAAATGTATGGCTTTCGGTGGCATGTGTTTTATCATACAATATGCTACATAAATATATATATATATATATATATATATATATAAATTGAGATAATTAATAAGTTTAAAGAGTGTTAAGGCAATTATTTTTATTGTCATCTTTGGCAATTTATTTAGGTTTTAATTAAATTGGATTTTAAGATCAAATGTAAAAGGGAAATAAATCTTGTTAATTCCCTTAATTATTAGATAATCCAATTTAATAGGATTCTAGTCTTTTATTAGGATAGAAAATCTTGTGAGATAAGTTAGCTTATTTATAAGGAAAATATAATCCTTTTTTAATGGAAACTCTATCTATACATAAAGAAAGGTATCTCTGCAATTTAGGTGGAGCCTGAATAGCCAGAATAGAAAAGAAAAGTACAGAGAGCCTCCCTATAGCATTGCCGCCGATCCCTTAGGGATTTTCTCCCTTGGCCGCATGCTTTGATTTATGGATACCTTATTTGCAGTTTGATTTATGTCTATGGTATCCTTGGCCGAATATTGATGTATTCAGGAATGTTTATTGCCGCAACTTTCAGTCAGTGAAGATTCCTGTTGGTCGAATATTTCAAGTACCAGTCTTCTATTGCTCCAAGCTTCTACCCTGGTATTTGTATGTGAGATTTATTTCTGAGTTGTTAGTTCTCTTCATCTCACATTCTATGGTTAAGATTGATTTTGTTGAAAGAATATTGCTATTGAGATTCTGAGGAATACCTGAAGGTTTGCGAACCGTAAGGGTAGCAATAGTTCTTTAGAAAGTATCCAAGAGAAGATAAGTAGACTTGTACGTGAGAAACTAAAGTGAGAGTCTTTAGTTTGGTAAATCCATAGGTTGCAATATCTTATCTTCATGGATTGCTTTCTCTAGGCGTGGCCTCGTGGATGTAGGATTGTTGAATCCGAATCACGTAAAAATCTCCATGTCTTTTAATTTCTGTAATTTATTGTTGTTGGCAAAATAAATATGTTTTTTATGCGGATGAACAGTAACTTATGAACAGTGACGCGTGAACAGTACTCACGAACAGTGTTTTCAAAAAAAATTAATTTAGTTTAATTAATTTTATGATTTTAATTAGGCTTGGTAAAAAAGCTTGGGCTGACCCACGCCCACTCAAGCTCGGCCCGGCCCGCGGGCTTTTCGTCCAGCCCATGTGATATTGTTAAGGACTCGGGCTCAAAAATTAAAAGCCCATACATTGTGGGCCTGGTTATGGGCTTAATATAAAAAGCCCGGGCTATAAAAAAATTAATTTCTAAATTCAATTATTTCAAAATCACATTACTCATTTACAATTTTACATTTTACCCATGTGATATCTCTCATTCTCTAATCTCTCTATTCTCATTTCCCTGTTCTAACCCTAAGTAAAAAAAAGACAAAATCTTAAATCTTAAAATCAAAAGCATTGCAGAGTGCAGACGGCCAAGCCAAACACCACAGCCATCATCGATTTATAGCCAGTCGCCACCAACCGTCCAAGCATACTGCACACTTGCATCGTGAGTCAAAAAAGCAGCCAGCAGGCAGCAGCGCGACGCCAACTAGATCACGTCAAACCAAGCACCAGCAGCTGCAGCGCGAGCGCGACGCCCACTAGCTCTCGTCGAACCAAGCACCAGTCGCAGCTAGCAGCTATAGTGTGAGCGCAATGCCCACCAGCTCGCTTCGAACCAAGCACCAGCAGCAGCCAGCAGCTACATCGCGAGCGCGACGTCCACCAGCAACAGCTACAGCGAACCCTCCGTCCCTCCTAACTCCTAAGAAACACATTATAATGGCATGTGTTTCTTATAATGTACCATGATTTGCACAAATTTTTTTATTACAAGTTTATGATCCTATGTTTCATGTTTGCCGTACTCTGTTTCAAGTTTATTGTAGTAAGTTTCACTTAACAATGGTTTCATGTTTAATGGTCCCCATTTCAAGATTGATGGTATGTGTTTCATATTTATGATCCTATGTTTCAAGTTTCTTGCAGTTAGTTTCATGTTTATTGGCGTAAGTTTCAACTTAGCGTTGGTTTCATGTTTAATGGTCCATATTTCAAGATTAATAGTTTGTGATTCATATTTATTGTATTATGATTTGGATGATTTTTTTCATTGCAGGTTTATGATCCTATATTTCATGTTTGCCACACTCAGTTTCAAGTTTATTACAGTAAGTTTTAATTAGCAATGGTTTCATATTTAACGGTCCCTATTTCAAGATTAGTGGTATGTGTTTCATATTTATTGTACCATGATTTACATGATTTTATGATTGCAAGTTTATGATCCTATGTTTCAAGTTTCTTACATTCAGTTTCATGTTTATTACCTTAAGTTTTAATTAGCAATGGTTTCATGTTTAATGGTCCCTATTTCAAGATTAATGATATGTTTTTCATATTTATTGTACCATGGTTTGCATGATTTTTTGATTGCAAGTTAATGATCCTATGTTTCATGTTTGCTGCACTCAGTTTCAAATTTATCGCACTCAATTTCAAGTTTATCACAATAAGTTTCAATCAGCAATGGTTTCATGTTTAATGGTGCCTATTTCAAGATTAACGGTATGTGTTTCATATTTATTGTACCATGATTTACATTATTTTTTTTATTGCAAGTTTATGATCCTATGTTTCAAGTTTCTTACACTCAGTTTCATGTTTATTGTCGTAAATTTCAACTTAGCATTGGTTTCATGTTTAATGGTCTCTACTTCAAGATTAATGGTATGCGTTTCATATTTATTGTACCACGATTTACAAGATTTTTATGATTGATTTACAAGATTAATGGTGTGTGTTTCATATTTATTATATCATGATTTGGATTATTTTTTTTATTGGATGATTTTTTTTATTGCAAGTTTATGATCTTATGTTTCATGTTTGCTGCACTCAATTTCAAGTTTATTACAGTAAGTTTTAATTAGCAATGGTTTCATGTTTAATGGTCTCTATTTCAAGATTGATAGTATGTGTTTCATATTTATTGTACCATGATTTACATGATTTTATGATTACAAGTTTATGATCCTATGTTTCAAGTTTCTTGCACTCAGTTTCATGTTTATTACCGTAAGTTTCAACTTAGTTTGGTTTCATGTTTAATTATCCCTATTTCAAGATTAATGGTATGTGTTTCATATTTATTGTACTATGATTTGCATGATTTTTTTTATTGCAAATTTATGATCCTATGTTTCATGTTTACCGTACTCAATTTCAAGTTTATTGCAGTAAGTTTCAATTAGCAATGGTTTCATGTTTAATGATCTCTATTTCAAGATTAATGGCATGTGTTTCATAATTATTGTACCATGTTTTACATGATTTTTTTTATTGCAAGTTTATAATCTTATGTTTCAAGTTTATTGCCGTAAGTTTCAACTTAGCATTGATTTCATATTTAGTTGTCTCCACTTCAAGATTAATGGTATGTGTTTCATATTTATTGTACCATGATTTGCATGATTTTATGATTACAAGTTTATGATCGTATGTTTCAAGTTTCTTGAACTAAATTTCATGTTTATTGGCCTAAGTTTCAACTTAGCGTTGGTTTCATGTTTAATGGTATGTGTTTCATATTTACTGTACCATGATTTGTATGAATGCAAGTTTATAATCCTATGTTTCATATTTGTTGCACTCAGTTTTAAGTTTGTTACAGTAAGTTTCAATCAGCATTGGTTTCATGCTTAACTGTCCCTATTTATGTTTACCTTCACAAAATCAGGCAATGTCATCATGCTTTGGTCTTGATTACTTGGTGCCAATTTACATGACACATACGATGGACCATATCCTTACGGATTAATTTAAATGACTTAAAAAGCTTTTTTTTTTTATTTTGCAAAAAGACTTAACAGCTGTTGAATTAATATGTGCCTGTAATTCTTTTACTTTCGCATCGCAACACAACACAACAGTGGTAGTAGTGGCAGTACTCGATATATTTTTACAAACGTCAATCTAAAGTTGAAAGATAACATCTATTATTATCATTTCGTTAAGATTACAGGGGAATGAAGTGTAGTAATTTGTGCCATAATGAAATGAATGTTTAACTTAACTTTTGGACTAAAAATTACAACTTCATTCTTCAGCCATTATCCGGGTAATGACTTCGAGGATTAAATTTATTTAGTCACAATGTGAAGCTACCTTGCAACTACATAATATTTCCACATTGATTAATTAATTAGTTAATACATTGTTTAACCGTAGTTTAATGATTATAAAATTACCATTGCAACCAAAATGTATGGTCATTAATGATATAAAATCTAGTCTTTAGACGATCCCAAATATTGAAACTAGGGGTGGGCATGAGGTAGTTTGGGTTGGGTTTTAAGTAAACCCAAATCAAACCATAAAAATTTGGGTCCAACCCAAATATTTTCAATCCAATCCATTTGGGTTTGGTTTGAATTTTATGATTAAAATATTTTTTATTTTTATAAATTTAATTATATCACAATTATAATAATAATTAATTATTAAATTAATATTAAAATATGAAAAAAATATGGTGGATAAAAAATCATAAATAATAAATTTTACAATAACTTCATTCTTAATTAAAGGATAATGGAAAATTAAATGAGAATGTAAACTCTAATAATAAATTCTGAAAATTTTGACATAACTTATTTACAGAATCAGTATAATCATCAAGAAAACAAGAGAATGAAAGAAATAGCTTATACAAAGTGTTAACTTTCTACCAGCAACACAAGTAACTAACAGTAATAAAAAGCAAATATCGCTTAAAACCAAAAATGGAGAATATTTTTAATATGGAAGCCAAATAAACCACTAAAAGGGCCCTCATAATTTGAAACTAAAGTAGACCCATCAAGCACAATTAAATTTGTCAACCATTAATTAATAATCATTACATAACATAATTAATTCAACATTAAGCAGCAATAAATTAAACATTGAATGACTAGAGGCCGAAATTAAATTAAAAACAATAAATGAATTAAATTAGAAATACGAATTCGACAAAATCGATCCAGATGAAACGAGTGGACACAGAAAGGAGGTAAAAGGAGAAATTAAAAAGAATGATTTTTTAAAAAATTAAAAAATTTACAGTTTCAAATAATTAGTGTTGGAGAAGAAAATAAGAATGAAGAAGAAGAGAAGAAAATTTATATTGAATATAAAATATTATGTCATTTTTGGTATTTTGAGTGATGTATAGGACAAAATTTTTTTAATTTTAAATTTTAATATAGGTTCATTAAGAAAGTGGGTGTAAAAATAAATTTTATAGGTTTAAATATTTGTACCATTAAAAAAATTAATTTTTAAAAAATGATCAATTGAATTAAATGAGTTAACCGAACCCAAATCATATTTAAATGATTTAACCTAAGCCCAACCTATTTTAATATTTACCTAACCGAAACCATTTAATTTGATTTGAGTTTAGATTGAATCATGTTGTGAGTTTTGTGCCCACTCCTAATTGAAACTGCATCATATGGTTTTGGGAGGACGGTTGTATTTAAGATTCCTGGCCCATATCTATATAATAACATGGGTAATTTTCAACGTTCAACCAAAAACCCGTGGTTGAAAATGTTCAAATTTATTCTTTAACAAAACTTGACTTCACCTGCTGCATAAGACATGCTATTCTATGAATTTTCCTAGGAGAGATCTCATTGCTGAAAGCCTTCAAAAACAATTGTCATTAGCAAATGGTATTGTCGCTTATTCTCTCTCTCAGAAAATTTCGTAAAGCTCTGGGGTGCACAAGACATCCAGCATGGTTAAGAAGCCTCAATTCTTTTAATTTTTGCTAAAAACATATGATCTCTAATTGATATCAAAACCATCTCATCTGACATTTATAAAATCAAATTTTGATGAATGAAATTTATATTTTTATTAAATTTAATTATTACAAACATTTTAGAATATATACAATCAATGAATAAGCATATCAGCAGTCACTAACAAATACTTACATATCAATTATCAAATTTTGTATATCATTTAACATACAAGAGGTGTGTGGTTTGAATGCCTACATAGGCCATAGATGGAGACCGGAGAGAACTTTCAAATTTTAGTTGTGCTCAGCTCAGGGTTAAAACAAATAAATTATACTACACTTACCAGATTTCAAAGTTGGAAATAATAAATAAAAATAATATTAGAAAAATAAATAAACAAAAAAAAAAAACTATCACTCTCTCTTTCTGCTTGTATTTCTCATGTTAGCAAGTTGATTTTCTTCCTCTAATAAATTTTTTATACAAATCAAGAAAATGGAGACCAATATCATTTCCCACTTGTTAAATTCCACAATATAAAATGCAATTTGGAAATGTTCTCAAACAGCAGCTCTTGAGCCAACATACAAAATAACAGCTAAAATAATGCGGTGCACATATAATGATACGGTGTATGGCGTATCAAGTGAAAACAAAACAAAACAAATACAAGAAATATTGTGCGTATATAGATCTATGGAGTTTTGAGAACAATAGTAGTTTCAACCATGCAAATTCAAAGATAATTCACATTTGATACATTTTCATCAAAATGTTGGTTTTACAATTAAACCAATTTTCTTTTCATAGTTGCTCTTGAGCTAAGGCATCATCAATATACAATTAACCGAAAACAACACTATAATTGAGCGCCATTTACAGCAACAATTAGTGCATCCATACTTGCAAGGTCACTATCCTTGATAATAGCCGAAGGCAAAAATACAACAAACAAAAAAAACGTTAATACTATATAATCAAAATGGCTAAGATTGGACAACACCCTGAATTTTACCACTAATCTAGAATAACCGACCCCTACAGCCTTCTGCCCCACAGTAGCATGCCATCTGTTTTACCTTCCCATCAGGACCATGGACACTATCTAGTTCATACCCATAGTCATAAGTAAGCTCCTACAGGTCAGCAAGAACAAAGTTAAGTTCAAACTCTAGTCTTAAATGGTAAGACTAGATTGAAAGAAAGTTCAAGCTGATACATTGGCAAGAAAAAAGAATGATAAGTTAGAGCTTTAAATTCAATTGTTGGTTGAGATATGTTATTAAAGTCTAGATACTATCTATAGGCCTTTACCTAGAAGTTTAAGCGTTTAAGTGGGCATGAACAAAAGTATAAAGTAAATTTGTTTATAATGACCGAGATAAGAAGAGAGAAAGAGGAACATTGAATAACCTGCAATGGAGGTATGTTGTCTGCTGCGAATAGCACCACTCGCGCAAGTTTCAAATCATGATGTGAGCTCAAAACACATTGCACAAATAGATTTGGCTCACAACTATGATTGATGAACCTTGAAACATTTCCAATGGCACCGGCATCAATGCAGTAGTCTGGCGTATTTTCAACTTTCTGATCATCAGGTCGATCTGAATTATAAATAGTCGAGATGGATACATCACGCAATCGCCTCTGTAATATGAGAATTCAAATGAATATTTATCCCTCGTAGCATAAAAGGAAAAACAAACCTATGAAGATGAAATAACAACTGAGTAGATCAAATAGGCAATGAACATATCAATTATAAAGAATATATGCATTCATAAATAGAAATTAACAAAATTATTAGCTTTCAGCAATTTATTTCCAATTTAGCCTCTGTACATACACGATGTAAGAGCTCTTATCCGAGCCAATGAAAAGGAAAATAACAATAATAAAAGAACAAATCTTGGCCATACATGAACAATGATAAGCACATGGCCCAAGATCTTTAAAAACTTGAGAGAACCCAGATCCGGAAAGGGTCCCTATCCATTCTTAGCTGACATCATCTAATGATTTTATTCTGACAGTGAATTCTAAAAAGAGTGAGGGAATAAGTGTAGAACATTGAGAGGGCAAAAATGTTATAAATGGGGAGATAACCATGCATGCTGATGGTTGCCCTAAGTCCTGCAATGAGTTATAGACAAAATAATGAATTAATTTGACAAGATCATACCCACCTGAAATAATTATTGCAGAAACCATAAAACTGGGTTACAGGGGAAAAATAATTGTATTGCATTGCCAGTCAACGAGTGCACAACCATCAGCAAAGTCAGTTTATACTTTTAAGTTTAAACTGACACAGACTTGATTACTGAGCCACTTGACTATGAAAGTGATTGAAATACCAAAAAATGGAAAAAAGAAATATGCACTAAAGAACTCTAACAGTACCTCTCTTCTACCAAGCCCGCTCATTGTCTGCAAGCAATCAATGTCAAAGATAAAATTATTCTCATTGTCACACGCACTATCAAGATCTTCTGTCCTCCTGAGTACTCCTATATACTCACAGACAGGTGCCCCAGCAGGTATAAAATCCCAAGATCTAACAGCCCACCCTTTCTTTGGAGTACGATAGACCTGTTGCATTCACTAGTTTAGCACACCTAAACATGCAATGACAAAAAACATTCTACACAAGGAATGAAAAAATACAGTCACAGTGGCAAACCTCGAGTCGATACTTCAACCCTCTCTGGGATGTCCGGTTGATGCAATCAGGACCACACCCACATTTTGGACCACATTCGAATACAACAGCCTTGGCCTCAACTAATCTGGTGGCACAAAAACAATAGTAACAGATAGGAAGGCATATGAATAAACCAGCAATAAACCATCATGCATAGGAAATTTTACCTGCCACCATCACGATGCACATATGGAAAATCATAATGCTTAGAGTCAGAACTATTTAGCTTGGCGCACGAACAACCACTGGAATTTAAGCAATTTCCACTGCAATCACATCCAATGGCACTAGTTGGGAGCTTTACACCTTTTGCAACTTGCATTGACTTGCAATATGTGAAACCTGAAATTCTTGACAACTTAGCACCAAAAAGAAAACCAAGAGACAATTCTAACATATATGCAATAACTTTCTAATCCACAAATCAAAAATTAATAAACAAAGGTACCCACATGAAGCAATGACACTTCAATTAATAAAATTAGTAGGAAAAGAAGAAATACAATTCAATAAATGAAAGATGATTAAATGACATGATAAATGCTAAAACTTGACAGAAATGGGAAAATTAAAAACTAAAAGAAGAAGATTAGCAGTCCTCTTTCATAGGTGGAATTAAATAACAAGCCAACAAGAATGGATCTTCTTCTAATCAAGTGAAAGAGAATTTAGCCATACGCATTTCACCAAATCCAAAGATAAACAAACAGTTCATTTTGGGCATGTTAACATGCTCAATACAGTTACCAAAAACTTGAGGGCAATCCAAAGACAAACATCTACTCACTTACATTAGGAAAACGAGCCACAGCCCCAGTAAAGTACTCTGTGCACATCATTGGGATGGAAAACCAAACAAATTTGATCTAATAACAAAATGTCTACAAAGAACATAGTTAAGCATGTTCTTATCACGACATGCTAAAATGGAAACCAGTAATCCTATTTCACTTTTTAAATCAAATATAATTCTTATTACAAATACAAAATTTTGTTATAGAACTTAGAATTTAAATACATAAGAGGACATGGGCAACAAGGAACGCTAGAATGTTGAGACACAAACCTCTTTTCAGTATCCAATAGGACCTTAATTTCACTATAGACTTTAAGAAGGGTATGGGATATAAATTTCAAAATCTTTTTATTCTCTTTCTCTTTTTTAATAACACCTCCTTGATATATAAAATAGAGATGCCTGTACACTTAACTGTGTCATACTTTGTTATGGAACATTTAAAAGTCACTTAAAATTGAAATAAAATATAAGCAAGTAAATATGTCAAATGTCTCCTTCAACTCTGCATTTTTTGATATAAAAGTAATAATTAAATTGCAGCAATAGCTTACCTGTGGGTGCAACAGGTGGATCATCAACCAAATTGGTAGCAGGAATTGGAAAAGCCTCTTGACCCCTTGAAATGTCCTCACAGACCAACCTATGCCAATAAAAGAATGGGACAAAAATATATTTCAAATTTGTGATATCATAAACACTATTCTAAATAAACAACAATTCTTTTGATACCCGCGTATTTCAGACAGAGACTGAGGTACACGTCCATTAATGAAGCGAACCTGTGATTAACAGTTAACAAACATCTGAATATCAATATCAAAATGGTCACTAGTCCGTCACGCAAAGCAAATCACCAAATATAAGTATCAAAGAAAATTTAGCACCATAAAATGAAATGCAAAATCCAACAAAATATAAATCAACATCCAGTAGTATGAAAATTGCCACCAGAAACATATAGGAATAGATAAAAACCTGGTTAGTTGTCAGTATAGGTTGCCCTTCAAACCGCCTCAGGCGGTACTTAAAGACAGTAAATCCAGAAAGGCCCTTTTCTGCCCAGTACTTAACAACCTGCAAACAGAGAAAAAAAACCCAGTGGACTACATTAAATGGCTCTAACATATTGTATACAATGTATAATTAAGAGTTCACCTTTGCGAAAAATCTGGTCTTTTTTTTTTTATTATTGTGTTGTGGGGGGGGGGGGGGGGGGGGGGGGAAGAAACAAAAGATTATATATTAAACTAGTCATATTACAATAGAAAAATTAAATGCAACATAACAGGATTCAGGCTGTCATCCGAAATCACATTAAAAGGGTTACTATGAGCCCCAGCAGCAATTCTCTATGGAATACTGTAAGTCATTTTCCATGAAGGATTTGAGTTCAAGAGCTGGCTATCTCCTATTCAACTTCTTCGAACATAGATCAAGCTCATTATGGATGAGCAATCACACACATGGCTAAATGGTATGCTGTGTGGCCTTATTTCAGGACCATTGCTTCATCTACTATTGCTGTATCAACCATCCAAAAACCTTCTCAAACTACCATGTTGAAAGACCAGTAATATCAAAAACTTAAGCAGAACAGAAAGCCCAGCAACAATACGTAAACTCTAATCAACAACAGTAGTTAAACACCAGTATGCCCAAAATACAAGGCTGAATTTAGTTCACACACTTGTCTCTGATCCAAACACAAAAAATAGAATTGTGAACATATTAGGATCTCTAGGTTAGACAAACTCTAATACCATGTCAAAACACCATTAATATCCCAAAAAGCTTAAGCTGAAAGAGATAAATGACAGAATTTAACTCTAGCCCAGAAATAATATTCAAAGCATGCCCAAAAAGAGAATATTATAATCTGATTCACTAATAAAAGCCTAGTAACAAAAGGGCAAGATACACAAGGAAATGAAAGCAACACTGATTTGGCCAAACTAAATAATTTCAACTCCGATTCATCTTGGTTAGCCAACTCCATCATACATGCAGAAAAGGGTAGCAAGATTCTTAACAAAAGATAATTTTTTAACCATTAAAATGTGTAAAGCAATTGATTGGGCTACTGAGGAAAGTTTCAGTCTCTAGCTTCAAAATAAAACCATTGACCACCAGGAAAGAAATATGCCACAGTTTGATTATTAGCATCTCTTATAATCTTTGTGTTTACCAATTCCTCAGTAACATTATTGAATGCCTAAGAATGCAGAAATGCAAATGCCATTGGCAAATATACAGAACAACGATAAAGTTTCATTTGAGAAAACACCTTGTATAAGCCATCATATGTGTACATTTTGCCTGTGTAACTACTAGAACAGTCATGACCACGAATTACTCTGACTGGCAAATTTTGGTCCACACAGTTCTGCAATCAAAAGCAGAAAAAATTAAAGATAATTCAGATACCATACCACAGTACCTACACTACAACATAAATTATTAATGTGCATAAGATTTGACCAATTGTTATTATTAGGCGCTATTATTTTAAATTTTAGAAAACAAGTTGAAATAGAATACATTTCTTTAAAGATATGAAACATATAGTGTAAAATAGGTGAAATGTAACTAATTGAGTCAATTTGTGTCAAAATACGAAAAACGATCAGTTTCTTAAACATGTCTAACTGTGTCATGTCTGCCCCCTGTTTGATAAACAGGTTGTAATGGTCATAATTGTGTTTTACCTCTGACTCAATTAATTAATGGGTCATAACCATGTAGAACAAATTTTAGCTATATCCTACCTTAACATGACACCCAAAAAATGAAAAATAAAAATGCCAACGCAGATAAACTCAAGAGCAGCCCAAAGACATTAGGAGCCATTTTGGAAAAATAATTTGATAAATACTAGAAAGAGAATCATTTTACTACCGCTGCCTTTCAAAAGTTGTTTTCATAATATGATCAGATGTGCACTAAGAACTTAAAAGACTTTTAGTTTACAATGCTCAAAAAGTAATTAGCAAAACATTGACTTTTCTTTTAATAAATCTCCACAAAGCGAGAGAACACTGGAATTAATAAAACGAAAAGGAAATATCCAGGCAAAGGGAAAAGAAAAAGGTCTCCCTTAAGAACAAAAGAAAAGTACATCAAAACATTGCTAAAAGAGCCTTAAGTTTCCTTAAAAGAACAAACCAGTTACAGCAAGTAATAACTGCATTCATTCAGAACAATAAAGAATAAAGATCTAAAATAGTTATTCATAAAATTGGCATCAATAAGTCTCAAGAAATTATATCAAATATATTTTTCTTTATAAAGAAAAAGCCTTTTCCATAGCAATGCATTATAACTTAAAAGAAAAGGCCTTTTAGTTTGTGCACCTATGGTTCACTTTTATAATCCTTTTTCGCATCTTATATTATTCTAGAAAAGTTTCTCTGTTTCCTTTCCAAAGGGAAAAAATAAACTTTAAACAAGCCAAAATCAATATTCCTATGTAAAAGGAGTACGAGGCAAATTGCTGTCATATGATATCATTACTGCAAAAATGGATAAAGAATGTAGCATGGTTGTGAGGGTGCTAGTTTATTGGTAAATCTCTTGTGAGTGGTACAAGAGGTCTAAGTCTTCACCAAGCTCACATGGGTGGAAAGGGATTTTGGTTACCTTTACCACGCTCACATTGTTGCCATATTATTGTACGGAATAGGGCAGAGAATCAGTTTAGCATAAATATATTAGCAATAAATGCTATGATACAATTTTTAGTTCCTAGTGACAAAAAGATATCCAGGGAAGATGAAACGCATAAAAAATTTATCTATAGTTTAAAAAAAAAATACAAACCTTTAGTGCCAAATTACCACGTTCCAACTTTTGATCTCGAATTTGACGCTTATCACCAGTTAAATTATGTCCTCCTTGACCAGTATACACAACATCCTCAGCATTATCTAAATCATCTTCATACATGCCAGACAAGACTATGGCTACTGCAAGTGGGAATGTATAATTTTTGTAGTCCTGAAATTGAGGGAGGTTAGTGACATAAAAGAAGTGATTCAGTGTAATGACAAGGAGAAAAGGAACGGTATCATGTAGTCCAATTATTCAACATATAAAAAACTCAAAAGGCTTGACTTTACCCTTGGTAGATAATAACAAAAAATAGAACCCCCAATCAAGAACACAGTCCCAAGGGATGGGGAAATTGGTTTTGTTTGGGGGGGAGGGCGGGCAGGCGGCGGTGGGTGGGAAAAGGATGATTGCCATAAATCCAAGGAATCCCCTCAAAAAGTTTCCAGGTATCCTTAATTTTTCTCCAAATAAAATTAATTTAAAAAAAAAAAAAGGGATCAATGGTCTTCTTGCACATGAGCCACACAAGATAGTGGTTCTCTTCTTCTACCAAAGTCAAGAACTATTTTGATAAAGATACAATAAGAAGTACGGCCACATCAACCTGAGATTAAAGCCTTAAAGTTGTTGAGCCAAAGATGTGTGCTTATGGGGCACTGCAAAATAAGGTCCTTGACCAATGCTCTAAACTCTAAACATCTCTCTTGCACACTATGCATCACTGAAAGTAAAAATTTATCCCAGTAATCTTCTTGAAGCAATCACTTAATCCACTTGACCTACAAGCCTAAACAGTTAAACTTTTAGGTAAGGGGCGCAACAATAACAATTAAGCTTTAATCAAAGTTCATCTTTCTATGATCTTCTTACAATAAACTTTTGCTGTTATCAAACTAGTCAAAAAGAAGTTCCGTTGTCACATAGAAAAAAATCCTTTAAAGATTCCATAAACATCATACACTCCTTAGATAAGATTTCTCTCCAATTAAGATTCCTATGCAATTTAAGATTCAAACTACGCTATGATGAGGAGGTGAGATCAGTACAAGTTTGTCTATGATTAAGAGTCTAGGTAACTTCGAAGCCGAATTATTCATGCTAATAATCTTAAAGCTACGAGTCAAAAATATGTTCGGCAACCTTCCATATTATTAACAGACATGTCATGGTTAACTGGTAACTTATAAATCCATGGAAACAAATTAAAGATAGAATATACCCAAATGCCCATGACTTCCCAAAACTTTATCCTAGCCCCGTTACCTACAAAGTAACAAATTTGGATGGTAGTACATAAATCCTCAAGAGTACTAGGGTAAAAGGAAAAGAGGAACCACCAACTTATACATCAAAAGGCCATTTATAAACGCACACACATCTACTTCAAAGGAATTTTCACATTAAGAATCCCTTCATTCTATCCTTAAATTTTCAATATTCAATACAAGTCTAATTGAAATGTAGCAGTAAATAATAATGTAAAGTTAAATCACGCATAGTTTCACAATCCAAATAAAGGTACAAGTATATCCAATGACCTGCAAATAAAATAATATAGGATGCGGTTAAAAGACACTTATCAAACACCCTTCTTTTGAAAATAATACAATATAAATTGGAAATGAACTACACATAAAAGGGATGTGCATTATTATCCAATTATATTCCTTTTCAGATATCCCAAATCTCAGAGAAAAATGTGTTACCCCTTTATAGGACATCCCCATATAATCAATTCCATTCAGCCAGTGACTATGAAAACCAACAGCAACCATTTCAGCCCGTGAATAAAACTGATGCCCAACATGAACACCTATCATAAAGAGCAAGTCCAAGACCTTGTTAGCTTAGGTCAAGCTTGTAAAAGAGTTAAATGGGTATATATGATAGCTAATAAAACTCAATAACAGTTTAACACAGCATCATGTTGGCAAAATTTAGTGAAGAAACCAACCTGGAATATCACCAATTCTTTTTGCGGAATACAATATCTCATTATTTTTCATCATCTGCAATAAACAATAAATTTTTAAAGGATAGTGAACAAAATACAAATCTATGAAAGAATATTGCAACAATAAACAATAACCTCAACCATCATTATTTGTTGTTAACGTAGTATATACTTTTACAAATACAGCAACAGGACAAGATGAAAAGTGTTGACGAAAATATAACTACCGTCAAGCCATTTTGTAAATCTTATGTACCATCATACATAAACTATAGACAGCAAAAATTAGGGACGTCAACAGTAACTAATTAAGGGAGCTAAAGGTTATAACATTTTTATTTGCACCTTGAAGCCCTTGTAACAATGCAAGAATGCAAGTAAAGTTGCAGCTTTCAAACTAAGGACAGATTTGTTAGATGCAATTAAAATGGTCTTAATAATGAAAATAAGGTAGGACATCAAATCCAAAACTTGAGCAAATCTATGCAGGTCAAAATCCTCCTTTGTCAAAATCTGTGTTAAGGCCTTAAGGGCCAGTTTCAAGCTTCTTGGTCATTTTACAAATATATCATCAAAGGTAATTAACAAATAAATTTAAACCATTGCAACAAAATACATTCATCTAAACAAGCCGAAAGGTTGAACATAACAAAACAAATTTACAAACTAGCGACCAGGAATCATAAAATGGCACTATTGATAGAGAGCAGTGAAAATACTAATAGGATGTGTGCAGCAAAGATTCTAAAAAAGCCTTTAGCCCATCAAATATAGACTTGCCTTGGATACTGCCTTTAAATCAGGTCGCTTGGCCTTGTTTTTAGCTTCATCTTCAGGCACATCTCCTTTCTGCAGAAATTTTGTCATCAGTCATCACTATCAAATATCCAAAAGCCTATGGACCAAGAATCACAAATTTATATGCAGCACAATAAATGTATAATCAAAACTTCAAGAAACAACTCAGATATCGACTTCAAATTGCATAAAATAGGCAAGAAATTCAACTTGCTTAATCACGCACTCAATTTCAGGAGGAACAACTTAATTCCGGTTGGAAATATGCAAAGAATAATTGGTAAATTGGAAGAGACTCAGATGCTTAGATTGACATGATAATTTATACATACTACAACTAACTAGTCTAAAAACTTTGCCCACAATAAAAGTTGTTTGATTTCTAAGCCAACCACAAGTTTCAAGCCATCAAACTAGAATTTCAAGACAAAATTATATGAAACATTGGTTATCACATCAAAATTCTGACTTGCAACTATCTGAAATCAAAGTTACTTCAAAATTCTGGTGTTTGATACCAATTACGCTCCTGCATTGATTGTGGAGAGAGAAGGAAACCTATGAAATCTTAATGTTTAACAGTGGAAATCCAAGAGCGCCATATATTTTAGGATCCAATGGACGAGAAAGTGAAGACAGTAGCTGGAGAAGGGCTTTTTGTCATTTATTGTTACAAATACTCAGAACTCTTTGCAGGATTTGGACTAGGGTTGCTAAGAGATTGTAGATGCATATGAGAATATTCTCAAGGTTCTTATGGGATTGAGATCACCTGGTGTCATGCAATATGGTGATTCACTCTAAGTGTGGAAATAGGCGTGGGTGGGTTATTTATAGGAGACAAATTTGGCTATATTAAGAAAATGGCTATACTATTTATTTTGGAAGACATATCTTTTAGCATTGTGTAATTTGAAGTAATGTATCCACAATAAGTATCTGAACACTATCAAAGATTTGAAAGACTATATGCTTCTGGAAGAAGACCTATGATACGGTATTCTCCTTAATTATATGTTATTTGTAAATGAAACTTAAAGCATAAACCATCCTCTTCTTCTCTGGCCATTAGCTCTTAATATTATGGGGAAGCCATGTTGAAATGGTTATTCTGATTTCCATGTCTTTGATTATTGAGAAACTTTGTGCTCTTGGTTAAGGGAAGAAAGTTACCATATTTGGACATCATCTTTTGAATAGTAGGGATACAAACTACTGTACACAAACTAATATTAAACATTTTTGTGCTCTCACTGGGAGGGAAAAAAGTTGACATACTAAAGAAAAAAACTATTATGTAGAAATTGATGTGGTATGAAAGTATTGGTTGAATGAAAACACAAACATCAATATGATTAATGCAAATAAATAATGTATGCCTGGTGGCAATCAAACAATACTATAAAATCATTTGGTTTAAAATAGTTTATACAAAGAATTTGTCTCTCTAGTGCTACTTCATTTCAAATTATTTGAATGGAAATAAATAAGTGCTTAGTTTAAGATTCATTATGCGAGGAAATTCAACCTTAAAGGAACATTTTGGCATCTTCACAAGTTTGAAATCAACTAATTTTTGCAAGATTATGCTTCTCTTCGTTTACCCTAATAAAAAAATGTATTTTTCTTGGTTGTTGATTTTTCTGTAATGCGTCTCTCTCTTTTTGATTCCTTTAATAGGTCTATTGATTCACTTCTATGGAATCTTCATATTAACTTTCTATTTTTAAACCTTTAAAAGAATAAGAATAACCAGATAAAAGAAAATCAACATCAACATCCGCAAGAAATGAAAAGGTTTGAAGCCAATGCTAACCTTAGATTTTGACTTGTTTGACTTCTTTGATGATCTCGAATCTACTTCCACTATCCTGCAACACCTTTGTTCCTCTTCCTACAAACCACAAACAATAAGCATCCGAATTGGAACCAAAAATTTACAAAAAGAGAATACATCACTAAGCATGAGTGCTAATTGGTACAAAAAGTCTGCTAGCCCAAAATATTACTTTTCCACATATTAACCACAAACAATTATCACTCATATTGGAACCCCAAAATAGAATGTAGCACATAGTGAGAGCTAATTCGTACAAGAGGCATCTGTTTAAAGCCAGAGTTTTGGTTTTTAAAGCATTGTATTATGGCAACTCAAAGCAGGATTCAATCCTTCTCATAAAAAAAAAAAAAAAAAAAAGAGCAGGATTCAATCCTCAAATCTCTTAAGCAAACACAAGAGATTTCGGTCATATTTGGAATGGAGGTGTTGTAGTTTTTAAGTTAGCTGCTGTGAAAAAAAAAATGTAATTACGAAATAAAAATTAATAATACGTAATAAATATAATTTTAAATAATAATTTTGACAAAATTATTAAAGATATAATAGATTTTTCATCATAATCATATTAATATAACTTTCATGCTACAACAGTTAGTGTTTACCAAACACTTTAGTACTATAACTTTTAAGATCCAGCTACCTAACCTCAATCCCAAACGACATCCTTCATCAGTTAAGCGAACTAACAATGAGAGATATTTGCTTAATGCTACATATAGAAAGACTATAAAAAAAATTGATGACAAGGGGAAAAAACAACTGTCACCCAATTGTTTTTGGAATCGTCATAAAATCATTTTTGAATGTTTTCAAAGTTGTTAAAAATTTGATAAAGTTAAAAAAAAAAATAGTAGTCTGTACTATAAGATAAAATTTAAAAAAAACAAAAACAAAAACATTAAAAAAAATTCAAACAATTCAACAAATGTGTTGTTATTCCTATTTGCCAAAAATAAAACAACACACACACCTGGACTCCTTGAAGATAATACTTGTTAAACAACCTCAAAGTCTCCTTAACTTTAGCATGATCACTCTTCTCAACAAAATTTACAACATTGCCATTCACCAACTCAGCTCCGGACGACGTCGTTTCAACAGAGACTTTCCCTTTCTCAAACTTTTCATCTTCAACTTCCTCCTCCTTTTTGACATCCTGCGCATCTTTCACCTTTCTTCCTCTTTTATTACTTTTACTAAACGCATTAATCGTACTATTTTTTCCATCATCAACGTCACCATCATCAACAGCAGCTCCATTATTATCGATAATTTCATCAGTGAGAAGATCAACTCTTCGTTTCACCAGACGCAGCTTCTCCTCCCGTTGCTTCTCCTCTCTTTGCTTCTCTTGAATCCTCGCGCTCACTCTCCTCTGCGCTTTCACCACCACCATCTTCGCCTGGATTTATTGGCGTACAAGTGGCTTTTAACTAGGGCTTCCTTTTTTATGATGGAGAGTGAAAATGGCGAAGAAAAAAATGAGATGGAATCTCAAAGAGTGAGACAGGAGAGATGTCAAAAATGGAAATTCTATTATTTTTTTATTTTTCAGGAGAGGGCAGAGGGCGCGTGGATTTAAATCGCGATATGTTTGCAAATTTTTTAGTTTTGTCCGTTGTGGCGTTTGCCCGCTCTTTGCATTTTTGGTCTCCCTCCGAAAATTTTTCGTCTCAAAAAGGGCTCCGGATTCGAGAATTTTTTTGGTTAGATTAAATTTATTTGGTAATACGACGATTTAAATTACGGGTAAAATTACATCTAAATCCCTATATTCTAACGTTTTCTCGAATGAGACTTCTATTTTCCAAAGGTAGGTGACTCACTGACTGACTCCCCTGGATTTGTGGAAGTGGCTAATAAAGTCATCATTACAGTGTTAACTTAAGGATATTTCAATAATTAAAAAGTTTTAGGACCTATTTCTAATGAATGGATTATGTTATTGTAGTTTGAGAATAACTGCAAAATCTCAGGGACATAGATGTTATTTAGACGACAATAATGAATAATAGAGATTGAAAATCAAAATTTGATCACTAAACTAATAACAAGATTGCACGAAAACATAAATTATAAATAACTCGATTAATGACTGTCATTAAAAACTGCGTAATTTTTACCTCCTATTATTATTATCTTTATCTTTTTAAAAGATAATTATTAATGTTATAATGGATCGCCCAAAGTAATATTTAATATAACTTACAAGCACAAAAAATAAGGTAAAAGGAAGATATTGATCCTACACGACCATTTATATATTTTTCCGAAGGTCGGTGACCCACTGACTCCCGTGAATTTGTGGATGTGGCAAATAAAATCATCATCGCAATGTTAACTCGAAGGATATTTCAGTAATAAAAAAGTTATAGGACATGTATTTCTTAAACCTTATGAATGAATTATGTTAAAGACATAGTTTCAGAATAAATGTAAAATCTCAGGGACATACATATTATTTTGGACTATAATAAATCATTAATGAATAATAGAGATTGAAAGTCAAAATTTGATAACTGAATTAAGGACAAGATTATAAGAAGACATAAATTATAACAATAATGTTAGGGATCTTAATATGTGAGTCTTAATTTGATTATCAATGCTATGTGCCATTCATATATTAGATGACAGATTTTATAATTTGTAAAATTATTTAATCATCATCCAATGGATGAATATCAAATCTGTTGAGACTTAAATATTAGAATATTTAACATTGCTCAAATTATAAATAATCCAACAACCTGACTGATAATTGTCGTTAAAAATTTGAGTAATTTTTATCATCCTATTATTATTGCTTTTATCCTTTTAAAAGATAATTATTTATGCTACAACGGGTCTTCCAAAGTTACATTTAATGTAACTTAAATAAAACATTGGCTAGGACACATGACCCATTTATATATTATCCATTTTTACATTATTTTTGTTGATTGTATGTTACAATAAATATAACTTAAAGATTGCCTGTAATAATTATTATTGTAAAATTCAAATTTATTGTATCAAAAAGATACAATTTTTTTAGATGAAATTTGAGTAAAGCGATAAGGTGTGCCGATAATGAATGAAAATTTAGCAAAACTATAATGGTGCTAACAATGATTTTATTTTTTTCCTAATATTACTCCTTACTGAGTATTGTATTTGAGCTAATTATTTACTTGAGTAAGAAATGGAATCAAAATGGAATGTATTACCATTATCTTGTTTACTTTATATTTGAATTAGAATTAATTGTTTTAGATTACTAAAATTCCCTCACTTAATTATTGACATTATAATTATTATTTATTATAATAATTGTTATTATTATAATATTTTTTTTAGAAAATAATTATTGTTATTCAAAAAAAATATTGTTGTCAATAATTATTTGCAATTGCAATAACAACAACAACAATAATAAAAATGACAATATTCACAATAATAATAATAATTTCTTCTTTTTCAATCAATTAGCTTCTTCTTCCCAGATCAATATAGCCATTTGAGGTAATAAAAAGGTGTCGGGTTCATCGGCTAGAGTTAGGAATTTGCATTTTTTTTTCAATTTATATTCTTGTATTGTAAAAAGAGTATTTTGAAAAAATAAAAAATGAAGTGGGTGTAATTTGGTCAGTCCCAAGGATGGGGATTGAAAATCAAAACTCTAGTCTCTAATAATGAATCCCAATATTGTGTGGACCCCACAAAATTCATTATGCCTCGTTGTATTGCATTTAACAAACAAAATTGTTCAAAAATTAACAAATTCAGCCTTATTGTAATTAATTAAAATGAAATAATCAATACCTATTATTTAAAATTAAAAAATAAAACATCATGTACCATTTTGAATCTATTATATTTTTTTTGGTCAAATCTCATAAGCATAAACTCTAAATGATAACAATAGCCAATAGGTGAAAGCCGATAATGTTAAAAATTAAGAGAAAGATAAAGTTAATTTAGCAAGCAAGAAAAAAATAATTTATGTTTAATTGAAAGAAAGAGAAACTAATTTATGTTTTAGCCATTGTTACAGTGGAGAGAGAAAATAGTTGATCAAGGGTAATTTTATAATTTTTGAGAATTAGTGAACGAAAATAATATTTTATATTTTGATAAATATTTTGATTAAGAAAGTGGGACTTGAAAAGAAATTAATAAGTTTAAAAAGCCCCACTTTAGTATAGGTGCAGCTTTGAGATTGGACCTTATAATTGTGAAATAAATAATAATTAAGGTTCATATAGCATTGTTTTGTTAATGATGTTTTCTATACTTATTTTAGAAAAAAAATGATGCCTTTGATGTGATATTTTTTAATTTGAAAATATGTTTTGCAGCTTACTTTATAATAAGGGTCTTGCTAAGTTATATCCTAAATAAAATAATGTAAAAACCACACAATAACCCACTTGACCCATCTCCCATGTTACCTATTTTTACATGTTTTAGTTGGGTTGTAAGTAATCTGAGTTGGGTTATCATACCTGTAAAAAATTCTCCAATGCTTCACAAGACCTAATGGGTGAAACTACTATTTAATTCAGTTATAAAGAAAAAATATATAGTGAACAAAATTTAAGACTTAGGTTTATCCCAAAATTTAAGACTTAGGTTTATCCTAAGAGGCTTGAAGCTTACGTATATCCTACGTATTATATTTGAACATATTCTGACATTATATTTCCGTTCTTGTGATGGTATATCATTGATTGTTTTGGCTTATAATGAATGGTTTACTTTCCTATAAAAAAAAAGTTGGATTGCCAGTTACAATAAATATAACTTAAGAAAATCTTTATAATAAATGGTGAAAACTAAAAATAACCAAAATACGTTTGATTTTTTGTCTGAGAAAATGTATCTTCTATGAGACTTTTAATGGAAGTTATATTTTGATTAAGTTATAATTATATATTCCTTTAAAAATATTATAATTATTATATATATATATATATGAATTTTTGGTAAAAATAATAAAATGAAGTAATTTTTTAATTTAATTTTTCTATTCAAATGTGCTTACTTGTTTGAGACGGTTTAAAAAATATAAACAAAAAAAAAATAATGATCAAAATCTAACAGATAGGTTACTTAAAAGCTGCTAAGAGAAAAGCATATTATAAACAAGGGGTCGGCTGAGCTCCTAATTTTAAATAGGAAAAATATATAGAGAGACTTATTAAATTAAGAAAATAAAGAGAGATTTTGCTTCTTTTAATATGCCCAAGAGGTATTGCAGTTTACTTCTTTTTATAATGTTTTGGTGCATGTTTCTGGAGGTGAATTGTGTTATGTGTTTGAGCAAATGAAGGGTGTTTTACCTATGAATGACTAGGTATTTTTAGTTATAATTTGGTGGAGTCTTTGGTGGGCTAGAAACCAAAGACTCCATAACCGTGTTATATTGGAGCCAAGGCAAGTGCTTGCACGGGCGAAGGGGATATTATATTCTTTTGAGTGTGCACGGCAGAATTTTATAGTTGAAAGTTCAGCTTCTGTCAAAATTAGTGGTTTGTGCTGGGAGTTATCTCCAGAAGGATAGTTTAATCTTAATGTGGATGTGGCTGTTGACAGTAATTGGGGTTTGTTTAGGCTTGGCGCTATAGTCCGAAATAAATTGGGTAAGGTGATGGTATCTGCTGTGAAGGTATGTTCCTATGTAGATGTTGTTGACTATGGTGAGGCTAAGGCCTTACGCTTAGGTTTACCACTCGCTAGTGAGGTTGGTTTATCTACGTTATTGGTGGAGTCGGATTCTTTGCGTGTTATTCAATTGGTTTTAAGTCAGGCTTCAACTTGTGCAGAGCTATTATGGCTTATAGCTGGTATCCAACATTTGTTAGTATCGAAGTAAGATTTTCAGGTTAAGCATGTTTCAAGGATCTATAATAAGACTGTTGAAGCTTTAGCTCATTTTGCTATAGAATATTCAGATAATTTTTTATGGATAGAAGACTTTTCATCTCATTTAATTTGTAATATTTGAAACTTGACTTGAGAATAATAATATTTATCTTTCGGGTAAAAAAAAAAGAAGGGCACTGATATTCGGCCAAAACCAATACACCCTGGTGCTAGAATTTTTTATCATTCAGCTCCCTATTGTTTTATGAAATTTCACTTTTTAATCAACTTATTCTAAAAGATTATGGTTTAATTTCTATTATTATTTGTTTCAGTTTTATGAAAGAAATTGGATTGTGTAAAGGCTTTCCAACCTAATTATTTACAAAACATATATAATAGAACAGATATAATAATGATTAAACATACAGATATTGAAATTATTCCGAAAAGAAATAATAAATTGATCATTTAATAATATCTATTACGGACTTCTTCTAATCCTTCCGCCATTGTAAATGTTTTCAGCAACTCATGTTCTATATGATTTTTAATTATTTTATGTATTAATTCCTTTTCCATTATAATTTTTATTATTTTATTTCTTATTTCTTATTTCTTGTGGTACTTCTAAACTTTGTACTGTTCTTATTTCATCTCGAGTTATAAAGCTCTCATTTCTATAAATATAATTTATATAATTCCAATTTCCTAAATCATAAGATATAATCATCCCTTGCTCGTTATATCTTAATTTAATATTTTTTCCAAGATATTTTATTTTACTATATCCATTATTAATTAATATTCTGTCATGTTAGTCTTCCATAAAATTTTATTTATCTTTTCGATTTGGTACGTGACTTGTTACACCAGAAGTGCAAAGGATACTACTGTCCATTCGGAATCAGCTATCCAATTTATGTTACTGGTTTCCCGTCTATATACCAAATCAATCAACATTATCGTTATTTATAATAAATTCTAAATAATCTTTTATTGATTTTATTATCCTTCTTTCTACTAATAATTGTAATTGGTTTACAAATCTTTGATATGTTATTTTTGGATCTAAATATATACTATTTTCTTGAATCTTATTGTCTAATTCATTAACTATTATTTGTAGTTCGTTTATGTTTTCAAAATTTATATTTTCAATTGTTCTTATCAATTGTTCTACTTTTTCCATGAATAAAAAATCTCCTCTTCAATAAAATACTCTCATCAACAATCTCCACCAAAGATATAAGATAAGAATTATTACCTTACTTCAAATCTTCTAGAACTTCAGTAGATCTGAGTCCTTCTTCTACTTAGCTGGTCACCTTTTCCCCAACTACTATCTCTCAACTGCCTTTCAACGCCTACACCGGCTACAACGGCAAACACGAGCTCTACAAAAATAGGATCACTGTATGCTATAGAGACTTTCTGGACTTAGATTCACTTTATTCTAGTTGATTTTCATAAGGTTTCTTTTCTTATTCTCAGGGTTTGATTGTATCTGATTTCTTTTATGATTTAGAGAGAGTGTTTTTAGCTTTCAGAATTCATTTGAGAGAATTTTCTATCTATGAAGATTGATTAGGCCTTTTTTTCTCGTTTCTTTTTATTGATTTATATAGACATTACAAGGATAAGGGATCAGGTTCCCCTTTACACTTGTCTAAATTTTATTCCAAGATAAGATCACATGCCGATCTCTATCCTGTAGTTAATATGCTTGCTGCCGACACTCTACTGTAGCCGACCTTTCATGAAGTAAAAGAGATTACATTATTAATAATACTATTCGGATTGATATGACCGACACTTTACTTTTTATTGTGTGGCCGACACTTCAAGAATAAAGATACATTATTACATTATTGTGCCTCTGTCTTTATCTGTTGTTGATGGCTACTTTATTTCCATGAGCTGACTTGCTTGTTGTAGGGTTGCGTGGCTTCCTGGAAAGTTCATTGTGCTTATCTCATTTATGAGATCCAATAATAGCTTGGAAGGTGTTCCTGCATCTTCTATTGTGAGCAGGATATAGTTCTGGAATCGTACAATTGTCCTGTAGTTTCTTTTATACAGGTCTTTTGCAACGCTCTAAATGGCTTTTATTCCCCGAGCTCTTCGGGTCCTGATCCATGCTTTATTGAAGTGTGGAACAGTGGTGTATTATGTTGCCAATTCCATTTGTACATTTCTTGTGATATGTCCTACTGTTATCATGTAGAAAGCTTGGTGTTCAACCCCGTTGGTGTATTCAAGGCTTATTGTGTAGAATTTTAAGTATATTGGCTTTTTCCTAGCAAACCTAGAGACTTCTTTTATTAACAAGTCATCAAAGCTTGCTAATTCTTCTAATTCTATTCTTGGATAAATCATGTCTAGATATCCATATCGGGCTAATTTTTCTATTATTAAAGAATCTGCCCCTTTTATTGCAATCATTCTAGGGTACATATTTTTTTCGGATGATTTGAGAATGGTTTCTTTATGTTGTATTGTGGAATATACCCATGTGGTGAACTGTTTATAGTCTTCCTCTTTTGGGTTTAAAGGTTTTTCATCATCTTCAGAGGAGAATTAGTTTATGGTAAAGGTTTTCTTTGGAGAAAAACTCTCTGTTTCAGCTGTTATGTTTATTACTCGAGTAAGTGGCTTTGTATGAGGTTGTTCTGTTGGGTCATAACTTGGGTTTTGGTCTATTGGATCACTGAGTGGTTTTATGGGTCCACTACTGCTTTCACCTGCTGCTGGGCTATGGTTTATGTTTAGCCCATTTATAAGATCCTTTACATAGGATTCCAAAATGTTTATTCCCTTTTCGTGGGATTCTATTGTCTCCTTTAAATAGTTTATTGCATCATGCACATCAGATGCTTTAGCTTTAAGCTAGTCTATTTCCACGAAAATCGCGGATATATATTTATTTTTGTCAAGATTCATGAGCCAAATTCTATGTTTATGCTAAGAAAATCTACCAAGAAATTGTTAGCACATTTTATATGTACTATTTTAAAATTATAATAAGACAAATACGCTTGCCATCTATGTAACCTTCTATATTATGGTTCATTGGACAAATTTTTATATATTAAAGAACTGACCTGGGTATTATCGGTTTCTATAATAAATCTTTTTTTAAGTTAAAATAACGAAAACTTTTTTATTCCTTTATAAATGGCTAGTAATTCTTTTTCATGAACTAGATAATTTATTTGGGCTTCGTTAAATGTTCGACTACTATATCTACAAATTTCATTTAAATCAATTTTAAGTATTGCTCCCCAATATAGATCAGAAGCATCTGTTTGTATTATTAAATTATCTTTTTCATCAGGTAATCTTAGTTCATGTAAAATTTTGTATTGACTTTTAAGTTCTTTGACCGCTTGTGTATGCTCTTCACTCCATCCTCTTGTATTATTTTTTCTTAATAGTTTTTGAAGAATGTTTCTCTTTTTGGATAAATTTCTATAAAACCTTCTGCATAATTTAAACTTCCTAAAAATTTTTGTATTTGTTGTTTATTTTCTAGCTTATTTGAAAAATCTATTATTTTCTTTGATATATGACTTTGTAATTTTATTCCATTGCTGTCCAAGATCATACCTAAAAATTCTATCTTTTTATGTTCTATTATTGCTTTCTTTTTTGATAAAACAATTCCTTCTTTTATACATTTGTTTGCAAATTTTTTTAAATGTTCTTCTAATGTATTAGAAGCTATTAATATATCATCTACATAAACTACTATATGATTTTGGGTTTTAAATATTTTATCCATTTTTCTTTGGAATATTTGTGGTGCATTTTTTAATCCAAAAGGCATTATTATCCATTCGTAATGTCCTTGTGGCGTGCTAAAAGCAGTATATGGTATACTATCTTTTTCCATTTTTATTTGCCAAAATCCTGATTTATAATCAAACTTATAATAGTAATTTTTTCTTTTTACAAGATTTATTGATACTTCTTTGTTTGGTAAAAAGTATCCATCAAATTTTGTATATTTATTTAATTCTTTATAATTTATAACCATTCTAGCTTTTCCTCTTACTTGTTTAGCTCGTTCATTACCATAAAAGCAGGACTATTATGAGGGCTAGTACTCTGTTGTATAAGATTTAAATTTAATAATTCTTTTATTTGAATTTTAAATTCTTCTTTATCTTTTAATGTATACATCATAGGTTTTACTCTTATTATCTTTTCTTCTATCAATTCTATTTTTGCTCTAGGATGATCTGGTTTCCATAATGCTAAAGGATTTTCACTATATACTTGTTCTAATTGTCGGTTAATAGTTTCTAAATTTATGTTATAAATCTGTCCTTTTTGTATTAAATAATGTTTTTCATAATATAATATATCACCACGTTGGGCTGGGTGAACTCGGAAAGGGCGAAATTCCCTAGGGATACGAAGAATATGATGACAGGGTGTTTTTAAAGTTACTAAGAATAAGGTCTGTTGATAATATTGAAATTGTTGTAAAAAATCATTACCAAGAAGTATATCACAATCCAAATTATTATATTGGTAAACATGTTTAATGGTAATATTTTTACATTTTATAATTAAGAGTTAGATGGGTAACTTGTTGTCTATCGCCAGTAATTCCTGTAATCTTAATATGGCCATCAGGCTTCCATTGATTAGATAAAAATGTTTTCATTATGATGATTTCGCTGCCCGTATCTATTAAGGCACATGTATGAATAGATTTTTCTACCGCATGTATTTGGATATATACAGACATAGGATATTTAAGATATGCTTTATTTACCACTTTCTACAAAAGACTTCATGTCCATCGAAGTGTAATGTAATCCCATGTTTTTCTATTTTATAGTATTCTAGTTCTTCTAAGAAACTATTTCCTAATAATATATGGTTATTGTTATTCATATTAGAGTCTATAAAACAGGTTACTATAATCCTAATTCCTTTAATTATGATAGGTACTTTTACTTCTTTTTCACATACGTGTTTATTTCCATTGAAATCTATGTATTCATAAGCAATCTCTTTTTGCTTTACTATTAATCCATTATTTTTAATAGGATTGATGTGATTATGACTAGCTCCTGTATATATTATAATATATGGGCCTTTAATATAATCTATTCCATTAAAATATTGACCAAATATTTTCATTACTTTGGTACATTGTTTAGAAATCAATTGGCTAGTATATACATGATTCTTTAAATTGTCTCTTATTACGGTATTTCCCTTAAAACTTATTGAAATTATTGAGGATTCCATGTTTTCTGAATTTATTATTTCTTTCTTATCATCAATACTTAGCCTATAGTTTGATAGTATTTTAAGTTCTTGTGTTATTGGTTCTATAAGTGTTGCAATTTCTTCACATTCCTTATTAATTTCTATTAATTGTTTGTTATTATATATTTCTCCACAATTGGAATTGCAAAAACTATATAATGCTGAATAATGAAAAGACATTAATCTATTTCCTTCTTTCATTAAATTGTCTTTTAACAGTTTAAAATGGAGACTTAAAGTTTCTTTTATATTTTTATCTTTTATGTGAACACAATAGCTTGGGTAACAAGTAAATAATAATTTGGTGCAACATAGATTTCCTTCTATAGTTCCTAAATGATGGCAATGGGCACCACCCGCAGCGGATTTGCTATTACCAAACCCGCACCGGCACAAAATTTAAATTACCAAACCCGCACCCGCACCCGCTGCAGGTTTTAATTTTTTTAAGAAAACCCACCCGCTGCGGGTTTTGCCAATTACCAAATCCGCAATGGTACCCGGCGGATTTTTTGCGGTTCCCATATTAAGCACAAATACTTTTATCACTTGTCCCAAATTCCCAATTCACTTGAACTAATTAATGAAATTAAACTATGAAAGAAAGGACTTAAAATGGAACCATTACAAAAATGAATCATACAACCCAAATTAATTCTCTAAGAACTAGCATAATCGATCTTAAAACAACTAATGAAATCCCAAATCAATATTTAGGAACTAGAATTTTAATATATCCATACTAGTACACATAATGTAGCAAATCCATAAAAAAAAAACCATAACGTCTCAAATTTAATTATGAAATACATAAATCCATTAAAAAAAACCACAAATAATCCATGCATTAACTTAAACAACAATTATCATTTCATGCTCCAAGAGTGAATATCTTCATTTTATTCACCACCATTTGTACCCATCCAACAAGATTCCTACAATAACGATTAAGATTAAAAATATTAATCCAAAGAACAAATTATAATAATAATTAATGAAATAATATATGCACTAAGTTAAAAAATAATAGTCCATACAAAATTATAAAAAAATAAAATATTGAAAATTATTTTTAAGTTATAAATATTATTTTAATTAAAATTAAAAAAGTAATTAAACAAAAAAAAAGGACATGCGGGTTTTGGCGGATACCATGCGGGTATCCGCCGGATATTTATTAAATACCAAACCCGCCCGCAACCCGCTGCGGGTTTAAATTAACAATACCAAACCCGCCCGCAACCAGTAAAATTACCCGCCGCGGGCGGGTTTAGGCAGATTTGCGGGTTTGCGGGCGAAATTGCCATCCCTAAATGTCCTATCATAGGATCATGGAACCTCTGGTCATGTAAGGATAATATTATTGGACTATCTATTCCTTCTTTAAATAATGATTTTACCAAAATTTGTATTTCTGCTAAATAGACATATTGTATTTTTTCCCTTACAGATTCCTTTTTTTATCTTTCTAAGAGCCAAATCTATGGTTCTTTTATTTAACAGGCTCAATCTTATATTTCCTTCAGCTTGCGTTATAATTATAGCTTTTTCTTATTCATAATATTCATGCAATACAATTTCTTTCTTTTGAATGCATCTCTTAATCTATATAAAATTCCATAATCTGGTTTTTCTAATTTTGCTTTTAAAAGTTTATTATATTTTTCTTTATTAAATGTTACTACAAGGCTATATCCTTTTATATTTTCCTCTTTTTCTATTTCATATATTTCTTCAATATTTTCTTCTTTAGTATTATCTAATTCTTTTTCTTTATTCTGATCCATGACTTGTATCATGTTCTGACTCATATTCTGACATATATACCTCTTTTCTATCATAATTAGACAAATTATCTATTAATTCTAGATCGTTTCTTATTTTATCAAAATATTTTTTTAAAATTCTGACTTTCTTTTTAGTACATTATGTACTTAAATGTCATATTTCTCCACAATTCCAACATTTACATTTATTTTTATCAAAAGTTCTTTTTTGTTTCTTGTATTTCCTTTTGTAATACTTTCTATTAGGTTTTATATATTTTTTTTTAAAAGTGCTTGTATTTTTTATATTTTCTTTTGCCTAAGTTTTTATACTTCTTATGCTTTTTATATGGTGATTGGCATCCCCATTGTGTTGGCATTTCAATTTTATGACAGCATATATCTCCGATTGTCCTACTTCTTTTTATTAAATTTCTCTGCATGCATATTTCGCTTAACCTAAGGTTTAAAAATTTAATTCTAGACCTTAAGGTTTCTGGTACATTGTTTAAAGTTTTATATTTTTCATATTCATTAGTGAAATATGTATTCCATGGTGGTGGTAATTTTGAGTACTACAAGTTTATATATATACTTTGATCCTCGTTGCTAAAAAATTGATAATAATAATATTTACTAAATTCACATGTATATTCTTTTACATAACACATATTACATATATTTAAATTAATTAATTTCATCCTATTACTTAATTTTTCATTTTTTATTTCTTGGTCTTTATTTTCTGCCCAATCTTCTCCTAATAATTCATTAGCAATATACTCTATCATTGTTTCTATTCCTTGTTCATTACTATTAACGAAAGCTGCTTTAACTGCATTTATTATTATTTCTTTCACATTATTAGTTCATCCTTCCCACCGACTATATACATTATTCATAAAACTTGCAATCAGGACTTCTGTAAATATGTTTATTTTTTGATCTTCTGTTTCTACATTCTAGTCATCTTTAGATCCATTATATAGAAAAAATAATCTCATTTGCAATCCCCATTCTACTAAGGTTTTATGTGGATTTATTCTACAATCTAAGTCTAAGAATACTCCTGCATTACTTATAGGTTTTAATTCATTTTCTGTTGGAATATATTCAGATTTCCAAGGTTGAGTTTTATTAGGTGGTATATATTCATAAAATGGTCTCTTTTTCTTGTTTCCTTGTTTATAAAAATGGCTGGGTTCTTCTACGTTTGGTTTCATTTCTGGACCTCCACTTGTATTCATATTTATTTTATATTCTTTATCTAAGTCTTCTAAATCACTTAATTTATTTCGCTAAAAATTTTAGTAAGTTCTTCTATTTCTTTTTCCATTAATTGCTACTACTGTCTTCTTCGACTTCTAATTTCTCTTTTCCTTTATTTTTTATCTCATCCTTCTCTAATTCTTGTTTTAGATTTTCTGCTTCTTTTATTATCTTTGGATATTTATTTTTCATAAACCATTCATCATAGCTTCCTACTTGTGGTTTATGTAGGATTTCTTCTAAGGGTTTTTTAATTAATTCAGACTTTATAACTTTATATTTTTCAAATTTCTTATTTTTCTTTCGACTTGCTTGTAAGATTGTCATTTCTATTTTTATTTTATTTACTTCCTGTTTTAGTTCTTTGATCTCTTCTCTCAAGTGTAGTAGGATTTCTTTTAATTCAATTAATACCGTTTCCATCATTCATTATTTTCCAAGGGGGGGGGGGGGGGGTAGTTTTCTTCTTTTTTCTTATAAATGATTATTTAAGAATGATCATTTCTTCTATCATCATTTCTACATCTATTTTTCATTCTTTCTAGGATTTTTATTATTTCCTTATATAGATATAAATGGTTATCAAATTCATATAAGTCTATGAATGCTCCATATACATTTTCGCCTATATTTACTAAAGTTAGCCTTTCTTGTTCTATTAACTGGATTTTCTGGTTTATTAATTCTATATATATATTTATTCTATTTTCCCATCCTAGAAACATTTGGTCTATGCATATACTTAATTCTTGTATTCTATCTAATGCTTGTTGAACTAGAAATTGTTGGTGTGGGTTATTCATAATGTTTCTTTTTTTATACCAATATATTAGGAATTTTATCAATTCATCAATGAATTTCATTCTTTTCCCTAATGCTATTTCATCCCCATTAGTATTTATGTTAAATCTCTCTCTCATATCTTGCATTAGTTCTAAATCAACATTTCTTGTGATTTTTACTTTCTTTTATTTCTCTAATTAAGTTTTTCATTTCATCTTTATCCTCAATTTTTAATGTGTATAAAGACTCTACTATTTGATTGATAGGATTCATTAAAATTAACCTATAATTTTTTGTCTTTTAGCTCTGATACCATTTGCTTTCGGCTTATCCTTTTAGTTATAGTTATATAAAATTTTAAAAATTTAGTTATATTATATTTTACAAAATCATAGTAATCTCCAAATTTTTGTCATATTTTATCATTTTGCAGCATTTTTTCAATTTTTAAGGGGTCTTTGAGATAATTTCTTATGGCCGGGAATCATTTCCCAAAAAAGAAAAGAAAATAACGCCTCCCTTCGCTAATTGTGTCCCAATAACCTTGCAATATGCCATAAATATTAGCATGAAAAGATGCTCATGGGACCCACAAGCTATGGAAAGTTGGTGAACAAAAAGCCGAGAACGCCAAAAGCACGTTCTCCACTTTCCTTTGTTAATTATGAAAAATAAGATCTATCAAAAAAAAAAATTGAAAAATAAGAACATATTGTTCTCTTGAAAAATGAAAACTTATTTTATTTTTTTAATTTTTGTAAAACGAAAAATAACAAATCAAAATTAATACCAAACGCATCCTTAGTTTACAATTTATCCGTCAAGATTCACAAATTATCGTGTCGGTTGCACAGGAGTGTAATATAAAATTGGAATAAAATGGAAATTCTTTGCAGATTTAACGCACGACAGCATGTATCAACTCTACACAATTATATAGCATATGAAAGGTGGCACCCCTAAATAAACAATTGACTCAAATGCATAACATATACAATGCACCTGAGACTGAGAAGGTGAAAAATGAAAAGAAGGCATTCACTCAGAAAGTTAAATTCAAAATTAGAGTGATTGTATTAATACTTGAAAGTGTACCTAAACGGACTTGTATCTAAAACGGTAAAAAGCATATTGGAGCTACAAAAAAGAACACACTGATGTCAACTTGCAAAATAGAATGAAATCTGCTTCCAAAGGTTCTATTTGCAGAAAGATTATACACATGTTGATTAGCAGAACTCAGGTTTACGATAAAGTTCATAAATTGAACATGCAGAGGTTGAATGAAGCATTGATGGAAAATCCAGATTTTATGAGATGTGATGGGGTTCTGGATATTCTTCCAGTGCTGGGTGATCATAATGCCTGTGGCTCTCAACTCTGTCTGCCATCACAGACAGGGAAGGATGTATCTCTGGGCAGGGGAATAACAGCTTCAGACGGTAAGCATCAACACCGTTCAAATAGTACCGGAAGAGCCGTTTTGCTCTAATAAACCCAAGACGGCCGTATAGTGCGAGAGCTCCTTTGTTTGTGACTTCTGCTTCCAATGTTACCTTCAGAAAATATTAGCCGAGATCATTAGCGAACGACTCATTCACTCTATAGCAATGCTCCAACATGTATTAAAAATGAACATCACAGACCAGTTGACAACATGAAGCTTAGTAAAGAACATTTATGTAGCTAGACCAAGTTAGATAAGCAAACTCAAATGGTTTCAAAATTCATTAGAAGCCACGAATGCGTAAGAAACGGCCTACACAATTTGCAAAAACCTAACTGAAAATGGAGGTTGTTGATGAAAATACAAACCAGCCAGTACCCACTTACGATTAGAACATACCAAAAGAGGTCGCTTAAATTTACCACCATATTTCTCATCCACAACAGAGTTTTCTACTAATGAAAGAAAATGGTAAAGTTCTAACTTCTAAGACATAATTTGAGAATTTTTCCCAAATATTCCACTCTCCCAATAACTTCCGGTAAAATATGACCTCAACAAAAACAACTGGCACAAACCCATCTAGCCAGCAAACTATCAGTCAGCATATGTGAAAACCATGAAGAGTAATGGTTAATCTAAAACATAAGCTGTGAACACTTAACACTATGCCGTAAAATAGTTATCTGCAGGCATGGATGAGTGTTGGTACAAATATAAGCAAGGCCAACATACAACTCCTAGTAACCAATTTGTTTGTCTAATAAAATGCACACAATAAATTTTTTTATTATAAATTCCGACCAAATTCAAGGAAAATATCAATAAACCAATATGCAGGCATTTCTTACTAAAACAAGATGGAACTGGATCAGCTACAATCATTAAAATATATGTTCCATTACTTCAGACTTTTCTTGCATTTTTATGTGTTCATGGTGTAAAAAACTTGATAGTTTCTGATTGCTTGAAACAAAGCTAAATCGCTCATAACTTAATATTATCATTCTCTCCACAACTCTGTCACTTTATCAGTCACAATAGAATGAGATATAGACACTAAACATAATGCAGGAGAACAAAATCAGAAAGCTAATGTACCTCTTCACAGCCCGATTCCATCATCACCTTAATCGATCTAGTAACAAGTTCGGTCGCTGCAATTCAAGGAAAACATAAGTCTTTATTAATCATAAACTTGTGGAATGCATAAAGATGATCAACTAGTCCCCTTAAATTTAAATTAAGGCTGTGTTTGAGAACATAATACTAGGTCATCTTCTTTAGATGAATCTGGGTGATTAGTATCATTTCACAAAACAGTTTTAAATTTTCCTGAACCGAAAAAAACTACAAAGTCCATGGGTTCTACATCTTGAAAACAGTTTTTAAGATAAGAGCATAATATAACTCTTCAAAAGTTGAAATGTCTGGAGACATTTTCATCATACTTTGGAAATAAACATGGTGGATTACCAGTTTCAAGTTCAGTTCACTAAGCAATATCGGTGGTTCAATGATGCTTATTCTAATAATGAAAATGTTGATTAAAAAAAAAAAGTTTCGGAATCATACTACCAGAAACATTCTTATATTTACAAAATGTTAACGGACAAGCCCTTACAAACACATATTTCCAATTCCACTCAATTTCAAATTTTCAAAGCCGTATCATCGAAAATAGCAAGTAAACAACATCATAAACATCAATAAATATCGGAAAAAATTAAATTTCCTCAAGTAAGAGAGCTTAACACATGTGTACAGTGTATATAAAACTTATATAACATTACATCATAGAAAGAAATTAATGTCCATTTATACTAAACTTGCAATAAGCAAAAAGAAAATTACCAATGCCTCTTCCACGATAAGATTTAATAACAACCAACATTGCAATGTAACCTCTAAACGTACTTCGATGCTCACCCATTTTACAAACAACTGTCCCCACGCATTTACCTTTGTGAAATGCCTATCAAATCACAAATTGAAACCAACCCATCACTTAAAATCAGAAAAATAAATTAAATAAATTTGAAGTTAAAGAAAAAGGGCGGTACCAAGAAAGAAAGGTGGGGCCAGAGATAGACGAAGTAACGGTAAGTGAAGATTGAGTAGGGTTCGCTGAGTTCTTGATCGACGAGATTCATGATCAACGGCAGGTGATGCTCGCCGCCGTAGCTTTCGTACTCTATCTCTGATGGGTCGAACTCCGCTTTGTGCATTTTTGATTCTTCTTCTTCTTGTTCCATTGTTTCTTTCAGTTCGCTTTCAAGAAGGGGAGCAGCAAGCAGAGATGTCTTTTACTAAATTAACCCACCGATTTTTGTAACTACACTCTCTGTATTGGGCCACTTAGGGGAGGGTCAGTTGGCCCAACTGCAAACTCGTTTGTGCGTGCGTGTTTTTTTTTTCTCTCTCTCTCTCTCTCTTTTTTTCATATTTAGCTGGCAATTTTATTAGGGTTATTATCATTTTAGTACTTTAAGAATTGTAAAATATTAAATGACTACAAGAAATATTATTTCTTATCATTTTACTACTATATCTTTCCAAAACCTTTCATTTTACTATTTTTCCGTTAGTTGATCAGTTAGTTGACTAGTAAAATACTAATTTTATCCTTTATGATAAACCTTTCATTTTACTACTTTTAAAGGGTAAAATTGATATTTTAATAATCAACTAATGGTCAACTAACGAAAAAATAGTAAAATGAAAGGTTTTGTAAAGATATAGTAGTAAAATGATAAGGAACAAAACTTCTTGTAGTTATTTAATATTTTAAAATTCTTGAAGTACTGAAATGATAATATCCCATTTTATTAATTAGTTTTAAATACATGAACATAGCATAAATATAATAGTTATATTAGCCCATCTTATTTATCTTTTTTTATTAATATTATTTATTAAAAATTAGGTTAACGTAAAAAAAAAGGATTTAGCGTGTATAAAGTGTTGGGATTATGTGCTTTTTAAGCATATTGATTTATTTATTTTCTGATTAATAAAATATTTGAAATATTTCTTCAGATATCTTAATTGCATAAATATTTTGAATAAGGTTCGTTTAATCATATTATATGTATTTATGTGATCATCATATGGATTCACAGAAGATATAAATACAGGTTATTTTATGATTAAATAAATTATTTTATGATTAAATAAATTGAGTTCGCAGTTGATAAATAGAGTTGGGTGCTATATTTATATTTTGACTATAATAAATTCATTGGATAATTTATCTTAATCATTTATGAATTTAAATATGTAATTTGACTACATTGAACTGGATCACATATGAGATTTAATTAACCTTAAAATAATTGTCAGACTTATTAAATCTCATAGGCTTTGATTTTATTGCAATCTCAATCTTGAGTTAATTATAGTTTCATGTTTATTATTGTCATTTCATTTGAGTTATCAATAGGCGTGACATACATTTATAGTCAAGATTATTCGGTATCTTGGCGGAAGCAATTATGAGCAGTGAGATTATAGATTGACAATATAGAATTTATACATCATTTCTCTTGAAGGGTTTTCGATACTTGATCATAGAATTCTCTGGCTAGAGTGTGTTAACATAATTAGTATGTTGAAAATGATCATAAGAGAAAGCCAGTAAGTGTCAAGGAACAAGATGTAATTAAATTGATTGGAAAGCTGAGATATCAATTTAATTAGCAATGTGGTACAATATTGTTCAATAAAGAAATCAATGTAGCATGGGTCTAATTATTATTCGAGAACACTATCCTAGATAGCATACAATTATGGAGGTCAGTTCCAATCTTTTAGTAGAGTAGATTTGGAATTCAATAATTGGGCTAGTTTAGTTACAGACCTAATTATTGTAGCCAATATTGTATGTATTCATATGATCCCCGGGTTAGCTCATTTAATTGACTGCATCACTACTAGATTAATAAGCAAGATAACTGGCTATCTGGGTTAAAAGCATAAATATATTATTTGGTGGGATGCTCCATTTAATATGCTTGTGTATAAGGAGTCTTGTGTTATTTTACAAGGTGGATCCCTATAACAAGAGTAAGTGTAACGCCACTATTGGGCTTTATCTTATTTTTAATTTAAATCAAATATTTTGATTTAATAGAATTAAAAAAAAAAGATAAATAAGGAGTCTAGGGTTTCCACGAATAAAATACAAAAAAGCTTGTTTCTTCACAAAAAAAGAGAGAGAAGCCATAATATACAGATCAGAGAAAAGAAAAATTTTCTCTCTGACTTTGAGAGAAAAATCTTTTCTTGCTAGTTACTTTCAGCAGTGATAAAGGTGCCCACATGTCAAGTGCATATCAAACTTGAGTCATAACTTGGAAGATCATTGGTGATAGATCGTGATATAGTTGATTGGTCGTGATAAATCATGACTTGAGAGCCTAAAATACTTTTACGAAAAAACAAAGGTACGATTTCTAGATTATGGTAATTCTATATATTACGATTTCTAGATTATGGTAATTCTATATATTGCATGAGAAACGTGATCTTAATATTTCCGCCGCAAAATATTTTTAAACCAACATAAAGAAGAAAATATACTGTTATTTAAAAAACTTGAAAAGAATACAAATCTAATGAAAATTTGTTGCATTTTAGTTTTCCACATTGTACTGCTAACAGGTGATCACTTCTGACTTTCATATAACTAAAGTTCTACTAATTTCTTTGTATATGTGTTTGAAATTCTATGTATGCAACCCAAGAGGGTGGGTGAATTGAGTATTTAAAAAATTGTGCAATAAATAAATATAATCAATTCAACCAAATCTCTTTAAGCAAATATAATTGAAAATTGCAGTAATAAACAAGTAAAGAGATAAAGGATAGCGAGAACAAGCACAAGAAATTTTACGTGATTCAGTCAACCCCGCCTACGTCCATGCCTCCAAGCAAACCACGCTTGAAGATTTCACTATCCAAGCCTCTCAATGCTTCTAGTTCTTACAATTGACTTCCAAGGTGTCAATAAATCCTTACAAATGGTGTTTCACTCACACACACACCTTTTCCCAAGTGTTTTCTACGCTTACAATCACATAATTTTGATAAAAGATGTACAAGTGATAGCTCAAATATAACTCAATGTATGTTAATTAGCAAATTGAAAGCTCAAGTGATGTAGTATGCACTGGATATAGCTTAATAGAGATCCAAGATATTTTTAAAAACGAGTTTGATTTGAGTTTATTTAGGTTAAAGATTCAAACTAGTCATTATGAATGTTTTGAAAAATAGCCGGCTAGCTGCTTGGCTGAGGCGGTTAGACGCTTGGGTTATCATTAGGAAGATTTTCAAAAACTCTAGCCACAGTCAGTTAGCAGCCAGAAAACAGCTGGCTAGCCGCTACCTTTCTGGAATTACTTTTTCAAAACTGTAACCAGGCGGTTAGCCGCTTATATAAACTGGCTAGCCGCTAACTATTTGCCTTTGAAAACTTATTTTCTGAAATTAAAAATTTGCCCCAAAAACCTTTCTAAAATTTTACTTAGGCCCAATTCATTTAAAATATTTTCAAATATGTTCATTTCCAGAATTTAAAAATAACACTTATGGATTTCAAAAATCAAATCTTTTCAATGTAATCCATAAAACTTAAAAACACCCATTTTGATAAAATCATTTGCCTTATAAATATAAAACTTAATTTATGAGAGTTAATGATTTGTTTAGAAATTATGAATCTTGAGCTGCTAAGATGCTAAAACATGCGTACATCAATTTATACTAGCTTTACAAAGATTATGAGAAAGTGATTTACTCGAGCTAGTACCCTTTATTGTAGTGCGCCATTATTCATGATTTTCTTAAGCTTGATTCTACGTGAATAAAATTTGCCTTTAAAAAACGTGTGAGATAATAAAACATAAATTGACCATATTACCCTTATTGCATGTGGTTTATTATCATCAAAATAAAAGATCATATGACCGTTTAGGCTAACAGTATTATTAGAAAATAATTAATCGGAAAATGAAAATAATATATTCCTTATCACAAAATTTAAGTAGTTATAAATTGATTACTAATAATCATTCAAAAACAGATCCCCAATGATGTGATATTTATTAAATGAATTGAGAAAAAATTAAATTATTTTGAAATTGTGTAAAACCATTGATCTCTTAATAAATGTTACATCATATTACACCTAATTTTAAATTTGCTTTTAGGATAAATGTTAAGATGAAATTGACTAGCATTATTGACAATAGTCTGGTGGTCTACATAATATTATTTTCTACATGCTTTACTTTTTAGTATTATTTGAGGTTGGAACATATGCAAAAGGCCAAAAATGTGAAGCCAGTGGAGGGCTGGCTTGGGCTTTAGCCCAGGTTACAGAGCCCTCTAAAATTTTATGTAAACCTTTAGGGTACGTTTGGTTGCAGTTACAGGATAGGATTATTTTGGTACAAATAATACTAATTTTATGTTTGGTGATTTTTTTTAAATTAATGCTTCACTAACCAAAAAAAGCATTACAAGAGAATTGTAATTTCGGGAGGCGTATCGTTCAACCATGTACACGACTCTGATTGACCGAGAGCTACCTTAGCAACATTGTGAGCAAATAAGTTACAAGACTTTGGTACATGTTTCACAACAAACAGACTTCTGCTACAAATGAGAGCTCTAATATCAGATATAACCTAATCAATCTCCAAACTGCTAATAATTCTCCCTGATATAAGATTAACAACATTAACTGAATCTGACTCAATCATAAGTGGAGTAAGTCCCAAATCCACTGCCAACTTGATGTCTTCTAATACCGCAGTGGCTTCTGCAAATTCAATATCACCCCAAAAGGATCTTTTACATATTGAAGTAGCTATAAACTCTCCCATCGAGTTTCTTATAACTACTCCAAGGCCAGCAAAACCTTCAACCTCATTGATTGTTGCGTCTGAATTCAACTTAAACCAGTTATTTTCAAGAGGGAACCATTTTTTTCCTTTACTTATTGGAGATGCTTCAAAGGGTTTAACATATGTATCTTGAGCATCCTCGTAAGCCTGAATTAAACTGTCTGCCCTTACCAAAGTACTCGAAGTACCATTCCTTCATTTATGAACAAGAACAAGATTCCTCGATCTCTAAATTGACCAAGCTAGAGCCACAAAACATTCAAATTTCTCCTTAGATGATAAAGAGTGCAGGTACAGAGAAGTGCTATAGAAGTCATTAAAGGAATTATTTTGTAAGACACCAGCTAAAGTTGAATGCTTCCATACCTTTCTAACCAACGTACATGACAACAAAGCATGGAAAACATCTTCTTTTGCTGTTTCACATCTTTGACACTTGGGAGAATCGAGGATTTTTCTCCTGTACAAATTATTTGTTGTAGGTAAAATATTCAACAAAGCCTGCCACATGAAAATTTTAATTTTGCTAAGAAGAGATAACGACCATAAGGATTCCACCATCCTGAGGTAAAAGAAAAACAGGAAGGAGATTCTGAGTAATTAAGCAGCAGGGCCACCTGATAGCCACTTTTAACAGTATAAAACCCTCTCTTTTCATATTATCAAACCAATTGATCTGGCCGTGGTACATTAGGTAGTAGGATTCTAAGAATGACTTCAGCATTCATTAGAAGAAAAATTCTTCAAATCAAAGAATTATTCCAAGATTAATCCGAATTCATCAATTATGCTACTTTACCTGTTGGCTGCATAAGAGATAAAGACTTGAAAGTTTTTTGCCTCGGTATCCAATTATCCTGATGTAATTGCACTGACCTTCCATTACCAATCTTCCACCTAGAACCCGCTTTAATTACTTCTCTACCCCAAAGTATGCTTTTCCACACATAAGAGGAATTACTGGCCAAATTGCAATTAAGAAAATCTACATGTGAAAAGTATCGAACCTTTAAAACTTTCCCCAATAAAGTATCAGGGTGTTGCATAATTCTCATCCTGGTTTCCCAAGTAACACTTGATTAAAAGAAATTAAATCTCTGAAACCCATACCACCATCCTTTTTTGGCTTGCACAAGACTTTTCATGAAGTCCAATGGATCCCTCTAAATTGATTAGAAGAACCCCACTAGTAACTTATAATTTGTCTCTGCATGTCTTCACACAGCCCTTTTGGAATCTTGAAAACAGACATTGCATATGTTAGAATAGCCTGCACAACTTCAACATAATCTCCTTACTTCCCTTCGAGAAAATTTGTAATTGCCAACCTTTAATTCTGTTAAGCACCATGGTTTTGATCATTAAGAAAAAATGATGCTTTCTCCTCTCCACCATAGATGGAAGACCAATATATTTCTCATGATAAGAAACAACATTCAATTAAAAAAGGGCCTTGATATTTTCTTTGGTACGTTCCTATACATTTAGGTTAAAAAACATGAGTATTTATGGAGGTTAAATAACTGCCCTGATGCCTTTGTGTACTTGTCCAATATTGCTTTAAAAAAACTGCATTCCTCAGCAGAAGCTCGAGTAAATATTAAACTATCATTTGCAAAAAATAAATGATTGATAGTTACATTATTATAATTGAAACCGACACATGAATTAGCTTTCCTTCTACAGCTTCATATAGTAAAATAGACAAAACATCAGCACATATAAAAAATAAATAAGGGGAAATGGGGCATCCCTGTTGTAAAGCCTCTCTGTGAATGAATAACACCTCTGACTGCACCATTAATTAGAAGTGAAAAAGAGGATGAAGTAATGCACTACATAATTAAGGCTACCTATTTACAAGAGAAACCCATCTTGACTATAGCTTTTGCAAGAAAAGACCATTCCACTCTATCGTAGGCCTTATTGACATCCAATTTTAATATCACCATACCTGATTTGCCCACTAGTTTATGCCTGATTTGATGAAGGCATTCATAACCAATCACCACATTATCAGTAATTAGCCTTTGCGGAATGAAAGCACTCTGGAAAGGGGATATAATTTGATTGAGGCAAGGCTTCATTTGGTTAGCCATAGTCTTAGCAATGACCTTGTATATCACATTACATAGGTTGATGGGTTTGAATTTATAACCTTCCTTGGATTATCAACCTTAGGGGTAAGAGCAATAAGAGCCTGATTTAAATTCGATAAATCCCTTCCTTCGTTAAGGAAATGAAGATAGGACAATGAGAGAATTCGACATCGTGCAATTCCCATGGATCTGGTCTATTTATTTTCGCGAGACGATGCTCTACTCTTTTGATTTAGATGCTTTTGGCTGCAAACACCTTGTCTTATACTGAGAGCCAGTGTTTTTGGTAAAAAACTGTACAGAAACCATCAGGACCAGGAGCTTTAAGTGGGTTCAACTAGAATAAAGCCTCCTTAACCTCATCCGTCGTGAATTCTTTGTCTAAAACTTGATTCATCTCCTCACTCACCGTAGATTTGAGTCCTGTAATAGCTGAGTTAATGCTTTCCTCTGAAGGGTTATTAGAAGAAAACAAGTCTCCGTAATAATTAACAAAAACTTGTTCTATTTCATTAAAATTCTCAACCTAACAACCCTCCTTGTTAAGAATTTGATGAATTGTATTCTTTTTCTTCCTGGCAAAATTTAGCATGAAAGAATTTAGTGTTCCTATCACCATACTTAAGCCATGTTACCCGAGCACGCTACTGCTAATAAATCTCTTCTTCCACAAGAAATCTATCTATTTGCTTTTCCACAATTCTAATCTCATCCATCATTATATTCTCTGTAGGCTAGTTTTTAGCAACATCAATTTATTTTGAAGTTGATTTAATTATTTTAATTTACTCCATTACCTGAGTTGCTACTGAGATTGTTGAAAGTTACAAATAAAAGATGGAACAAGATTTTGCGAAGTGCTGCCCTCGCTTTTTACCTATATTTTCTTGATAATTTCTTTGTATTCATCATATTGACTCTATAAATCCTTATAGTGGAACCATAAGGCTCTGGAGTATGACTTATGTCGACCTTGCCTTTTGCTCTTATTAATTTCCACCGTAATAGGATGATGATTAGAGCCTACCATGTTGATATGATTTACAAAAGAGCCTATGAACAATTTTTTCCATTCTACAGTGTAGAAGAATCGATCTAACCTTTCCTCAATCAGCTCCACTCCATAGCGACGATAATGTTTGTTTGACCAAGTATATGGGTAGCTATACCATCCAACATATATAAAATTACAAAACTCCACAACTTGCTTGAACTCAAACTCGGCTTTAGCATTTTTTGGTTGATCGCCTCTGTTTTCTTCATCCTTTAAGATTTCATTGAGATCCCCTCCATAGAGCCATGGTAAAGAAAATAAACCTGAGAGCCGTTTAAGCAAACTCCAAGTATGCTTTTTGTAAGCTGCTTTAGGATGTCCATAACACCCGTAAAGCGTCATTTAATTCCCACTTCCATCTCTATGAGTGAATCGATATGATGCATACTAAAGGAAAGGATTCTCAGATTAATGCTAGAATGCCATAAAAAGGGCCATATCCCCACTCAACCCTCTTCTGTCTACTGCAAAGCAATTTTCAAACTGCAGCCTTACTCTGATACCTTTCATTTGTGTTGATGATTGATTTGTTTTACATAGAAATAATATTTCATGATTATAAATTTGGAGAACTTTTTTTAGAGCTAAGAACGTTCGAAGGTTCCCTGGTCCCCAAATATTCCAACTTAAGAGATTCATGGTGACCGGCGAGGCTAGCAACCAGCCTCCGCTAATAAATCATTCTCATAAATCAAGGGAAGAAAGTGGGTAAAAGAAGAAAATGATTCCTTATACTTGGGGGCAGTAACTGATTGAGCATCACCATTTGAAATAAAAACACCACCCCCATGAGCCTCCTATTTCTTCTCATTTGAACAAACAACATACATAACTCCACTCTTGTCTCTTTAAGCCTACTACAAATTTGCCCCAAGCGAATGCATCTGACCCAGTGCATCTAGCTTTCCTTTTCCACCTTTTGAGATTAGTATATGGGTTCTTCTATTATGGCTTTCAACATTTTTTGTTGGGCTCAAATATGATGTTTGTTTACCTGAACATGTAATTGGACTTGGGGAAACATTTGGGTTAAGAGTCTCAGGGTTGGATAAAATATCTTCTTTATTAATTGACAATGGCCCCATAACTGCTCTATTATCTTCATAAGGCTTCTATTTTACATTGAATGGAGCAGTTAACTCACTATCCATAGTCACTGCCTTGTGTGTCAAAATTTGCTGTTTTGATCAGCTCGCATTAATGGCATTTGAAAAATCTTCTTCCACTATCCACTACAACAAGAACAATGTATGATATCATCTGAAAAATGCTGCCAAAAGTGAATGGTACCATTTTCAACAATGCTAAGTTAGCCGGTATAACTAAAAGTGTTACACATTAGTAACATTTTTCAAATGCTACAAATTATGATACATAGCATTGAATTATTGTAATGGAATTAGCTTTCATTGCTTTAGGTGAATGCTATCATTGTTTAATGTGATAGCATTTAGAAAACGCTACCAAATTGTTTAAAGTTCCCTTACAAATGTGTAACATAACTTTTGTAAAATGTTTAAAAAGTATTTTAAATGCTACAAAACAATTATATCATGCTATTGTAGCATTTCAATGATCTTCATTCAATTCATTAATTCAATCCATCATTTTAGTCATTCTATTGATGAAAAAGAAATTATACATCATTCATTAATAAAATAACAATATTTAAACATCCATAATCATATAATAAACTTTCAATTCCAAAACATTTACAAAAGATAAGTATGCAAGTGTCATACTTCTATACTTTCTAGTGATCCTTAAAAAAGCACTATATATTGTCTTCAATTTGTCCTCAATCCTCTTTCTTCAATATTTTTTTGCACAATATCCTTGATTACCTACATTATGAATTTAAAAACAAATTAGAATTTTATTTTGTTAATAAAAAAGAAACAAAATAGTGGCTCCATAACAAAATTTGACCATATAAGTAAATTACAAAAATTAAAGTATACTTAACTTCAAATCATGCCTACATTCATCCAAACCAATCAACTTTGCCATATCATCCATAAATGCTAGGCCATTAAGGATATAATAAGTATATAGCATTGTGGAAAATAAAAGGATAAAAGTAGCAATAGTAAGTAAGAAATGAAAATCAAATGTTGCAATAAATCAACTCAAATATCAATAAAGAAATTCTACAGTTATATTTTTTTAATACACATGGAAGCCAATTAAATTTTTCCTTCTGTTGGGGAGCTTAAAGAGAGGAAAAAAGTCCTTTCTTTTTATTTATTTATTTTTCATTGTCTTAATGCATGTCGTTAAACCAAAAACCCAAAAATGAATTATCATTCACCTTGACTGCCGAACAAGAAAAATTAGATGTTCCTATTATAAGCTTCTTAACAATAAAAATTCAGATATTTGGAGGCAGATAGACAAAATTACTTAAATCTTGGCACACACTTCAAAATTAATTAAGGGATGTCACAGTCCAAAATAACAAACACAGTGAGTGTATTGAAAGTCAAAAACTATCCAAGTCTTATTATAAAAGGACCAAAAATGCCTTCAGTAAGAAATAAAAAGGCACCACATTTTCAACATATCCATGTCTTGACATTATCGTGAGCCATAGAGAATAAGCTTGTAAAAGGGAAATTTACAAAAATAACCAAGAAACTTTAGCCTCTTTCACAACTAACCACCCAAACTTTTTTTATCATAATTAGCCAAACATCTGAATTTTGGACCAAAGTGTCCTTAGTAGTTTCAACAAATTTACAAACACATGCCATTCTTGCAAAATCCAGGAGGAATTAATACTCAAAACACTCTCAACACCTTTAACACTAACAAATGACCAAACATTCATCACTCTTAACAAATCAACGAATTTTATCAACAAGTTTTGCACTACTGAAGATATAATAATCAATTATAGAGCTTAAGGAGGTTAGTGTTTGTTCTTATAGCATAATATAATCTTTTAAGGCATTAAGTTTAGGATTTAAGTTCAAAATTTATGTGTATTTTGTTGCAAATATTGTTATTTTCCATTATAAAAACAATGTGACTTGTTAAGATACTTAGCTTAAGTTGAGAAATCATTGAAAAACTGAACACCCGAGCAAAAAACGAAGCCTATGATAAGTGGGACAGGCAGAGCTTAGTGCGACAGGCAGTGGGACAGGTGCCTGTCGTACATAAACAACATGCAGAGCTTAGTGCGACGAGCGATGGGACAGTGCACATCGCACATAAACACAGTAGGACTTATGTGCTACAGGCACCTGTCCCACTGCCTGTCGCACTAAGCGCTGCCTATCCCACTTATTCAAAATTTATCAGGTAAATTGCGGAGGTCATAACTTATAATACGTGCGTCCATTTTAGACGTATAATATACCGTTTCGAAGCTTGTGATGAGACGAATTAAAACCTAGAATTGCTTTCTCTATTATACCGTAAACAAAAAAAATTGTGGTTGTATTTAAGTGCAACATGCACCAGTGGGATAGATGCCTGTCGCACATAAGTAGCACTGTATTTATGTGCGACAGGCACCTGTCCCACTGCTAGTCGCACATACTATTGCCTGTCTCACTTGAATAAAATGTGTTGGGTAACTTTCGGAGATCATAACTTAGGGTATATACGGCCGTTTTAGGCGTATAATATACCGTTTCGAAGCTTGCGATGAGACGAATTATTTCCAAAATCATTTACACCATTATGCCTTAAAAGAAAACAAAAAATTTAACTGTATTTACATGCACACATAAAGTTGTATGTCACACGAACTGCGATTGTTCACATTATCAGGTTTTGTAGCGTGTAATCATTTTTTTGTGTTTTTAATATACTTTAGGCTTCATGGATACAGTTGTGCTTCAAATGTGTTACGATGGTTGGTGGGAGACGTTGGAGGATGGTCGTGTGGAGTATATGAATGCAAAAAATTCAGCTTTTATAATTCATAAAGATTGTACATTTGATCAATTTCTTGCAAGAGTGTATGAGATTTTGGAGATTAATCGTGATGAATATATTATCTCAATGAAGACAACTTTAAGGTCTAGTAACACAACTTATCGTGTATGTTCACTGTCTATGGACATATTTAATGATGAAATGGTCAAGGTTGTGTTACGTTTGCCCTCTGAGGTAAACTATGGGTGCATCCTTATATTTATTACGACATCTTCTCGAGTTCCATCCGAAGATGTTGTGCCACCTGCAGAAATTGAAACTTCTTTTAGAGCAAATGACTCTGTCCCTGACATTGAAGAAGATGGGTTACCACAGATGGTGCCGTTGCAGCAACATTACTCGCCAATTCGCAACAACAATGACACCATTTATAATGATGGCATTACATTAGCAGACGCTGGAGGAGAGGTATTACCAATGACGACGTCAATACAACAACGTTACTCTCCATTCCACAACAATGAATTCCGCAACAATGATAATCCTATTGATGACATCAGGAACACAGAAGCGGATAATGTTTGTATGGAACCGTATAATAGTACGAGGGACACTCACTTCGATGGTCTAGTATCTGATGGGGGTGTCGGTAATTCCGATATTCCTATTAATGATGAGGATGAGGGTCGATACGATATTTCTGGTAATAATAGAGACAGACAACCTATTCCTCCAATGGTCCATTCGATGAATACGACAGCAGTCGATCCCCTTACAAGTATTGCTCTAGTTTTGCCTTCAAACTTGGTTGCTCCAGACTTCGTTACAAGTGGAAATTCTGATTATATTGATGTGGGTAAGTTATTCGTTGAAAAGAATAAGTTAATACCGGAATTGCGCAAAGTTGCCTTGCGGGATAAGTTTGATTTCAAGATTGCACGATCGACGACTACGTGTTTCGAGGCCCACTGTTCTTTAGAATCATGTAAATGTCGTATTCGAGCAATGAGAGCTTTGAATGAGCATAATGTTCCTTGGGTAGTGAGGAGAGTCGACGATGTACACATATGTTCTAATGAGATGTTGCCTGGTGGTAGTCGTCAAGTAAGAAACCGGGTTGTTGGTTATATTATTGCAGATAAATTTATTTAAGAAAGACGGATATACACTCCGAATGACATAAGAGCAGACATTCAGCAGGAATACGGTGTCCAATTATCATACCAGCAGGCATATCGAGCCAAAGAAGTTGGTCTTGATATAGTTCGAGGGACCCCAACAGAGTTATACAACTTACTTCCTAAATACTCCCACGTTTTGACTTTGAGAAATGAAGGCACAGTTACTCACATGGAACGGGATGGAAATACTAATTTCTTATACTACTTTGTTGCCCTTGGATCTTCCATCAAGGGTTTTTTACAATGCATCAGGCCAGTGATTGTTGTAGACGGAGCTCATCTAAAGGGACTATATCATGGAAGCATGTTTGTGGCAACATGCATAAATGGAAACAATCAACTGTATCCGTTAGCCATTGGGGTGTTGGATTCGGAAAACAATGATGCTTGGGAATGGTTTATGGCGAAGTTACATGGAGTGATTGGCGATAGACCAGAGTTAGTATTTATCTCTGACCGATGCACTTCCATCAAGAGAGCCGTTATGAAAGTATTTCACAATGCAGGCCATGGTGTTTGCTTTTACCATATAAAGGGTAACATAAAGTCAAAATTTCGGATGTCCCAAGCTCTTTGGGAGCAATTTGAGCCTGCCTTTATAAACGCAGCGAAAGAGTATGGACACGCAGAATTTAAAAAACAACTTGAGGGGTTGTGGATGCTCCACTCGGGTGCGGCTGACTACTTAGAGAATAATGTGGGTACGTGTAATTGGGCAAGGTCAGAGTTCGATGGTAGGAGGTACAGTATTCTTACCACCAACATCGCGGAGAGTGTGAATTCTTTGATGAGGGAACCGCGAAAATTTCCTATTACTCATCTTGTTGATCACTTTAGAAAAACATTGCAGCAATGGTTTTATGATAGGAAAATTATGGCTGAATCGATGAGTACTCGGCTTACAACGCGGGCAGACGAAATAGTCACTGAAAGGAGAAATAAGGCTGAAAGAATTACCGTTAAGCCTGTGACTCGGACTCGATTCCAAGTCTTCGGTGGTGGTATTAAAGAGGGGTCAGTTGATATACGTAACAAGAATTGCTCCTGTAGAGTATTCCAACTTGATCAACTTGTCTGTGTGCATGCAATTGCTGCCTGCCTCGCCATCCGAGTTGATTACATAAGCCTTTGTTTAGAATTTTACACCAAGGAATTATTGGTGAGGGCTTATGCACAACCAGTGGAGCCGGTTGGCGACGTAGCGGATTGGAATGTTCTAGAGAAAATTCAAAAGATGAACGTTTACCCACCAGTAGAAGCACCTCAACCAGGTCGACGTAAAGAGCTCAGAATACCTTCGATCGGAGAAGATATAAACCGGAGGACTGTGAAATATGGGCTGTGCAACCAACTGGGCCATAACCGCAAGCGATGTAAGAATCCCATTGCATCGAGTCAGAATTAGTTGTATCGTTCTGAGCAATTATGCTTTTGAAACTCTTATAATTGATCTATTTCACAATTATATATAAAATAGTATTTACTCCATTTGGAACTCTTATAATTATTTTTATAAGTCCATAATTATTTTTATAACTCAACTCATCAGCATGTAACCAGTATGTAATATAATAACAAAAAATTGTAATGATTACAATGGCTTACAAGCCAATATCATCATTAAATATGTCAACGGTAATCTTCTTCCTAAAGTACTCGTCGTGGCTACTATTGAAATCAAATTTGAGTTCGAACATTAAATACATCGTAAACATCAACAAAAAAACACCGCAGTCACCACTACCAGGCTCTTGTTGTGACACACCCTTAACTGCCACTAGCTTCCAGGGGTCGGCGCTCCGCAGCTCTTGTCGGATGTTGTAGAATCCAACATCTTCTAGCCATCGAGGGAATATGGCTTCAAATGGCTTGAATTGCTCCTTGTACGTTTTATCATCGCGAAATTCTACCAATGAGTCATAAAGCCAGATCTTCTTAGTACGAAAGTTTGCTTGGGCTAATATCCAATGATCACCGCCCATGTTCACAGGGATGAATACCTGCATATAAAAATTATCGTAACTTTATTCTCGTTGTTATAGAATGACATCAGTAACTCATTACGTGTTAAAAATATAAAAAATTTACTTACCATATCGACATCCGTGAAAGATTTTGATAATATGTCATGACGCCCATCAATATAGCTATTGAAGTTGTTGCTATATTGGAATGAATCGACGTCACAATCACCGTTGTTCCATAGCTGCTGCAAGAACACCTATAAATATATTACATGAAAAATATGAAATAAATAAGTCGTTTAGGCATTAAGAGATAAGAAATTAGGTCATTTATTATAACTTGTGTAACTCATTACCCAAAAAAAAGTGTCTGTATGAGTGACACGCTGAGATAACACATTCGGAAACTGCTGTTGCTTTTTGCTGATCAAGCGAAGATACTCATGAATATGCTGTAATGAATAGAAACATGTTGATTAAAATATGCAAACTATACAGAATAGTAACAACACTTCAAAAAATAACACTATACAATAATTACCTCGTCATCTAGCCATCCCATTGAAGAGTGGCCCAAAAGTACTTGAAAGAATGAGTGCGAATGTCGGACTGAGCGGTCCACTGCAATTTTGCCATCAAACCATTGATCAAACTCATCATGTAGACGTGGATCCTGCAATCCTCTAAGTGGATTTATGTCTACACTCGTACTTTCATCAATCTCACGGTCCATTCTTTCGAGGGCGGCAGATGGCTTAACGTTTCGTACTCGCTTGAATGGAGGAATCAAGTAAGGACTGTTGAAGACGTACGACGGTATGTATGGACGTCCAAACTTACTTATGCCCGGAGGCGCCTCTGTGAGGATTTGCACGCTCTCTCCACTACCGTCCCCAATGAAACTATACAATGACATAGGACATAGGAGTGTGCACATTCTGATTGGCAACATCAGGGTACACTCCACAGTCATTCGGTGCCTGAAAATACGATAAAATGAACATATTAAACAAATATTAGCTTAAATCTAAATTAACATACTGTTAAAGTATAATTTGCTCACCGGATACGATCGTCCACTTGGAGAATCATTGTACGAGTGTTTCGACGAACCATCGGTATACGCTGAGATAAATCCCATGACCGCTTGTCTAAAATCTTTTTGTTCTTTGCACTCTGCCTCAAAATCCGACTTCAGTTTAGAAATGGACCGATCAATCCTATTCATCCGTCGAATGATATAATCATAATGATACTTTGTCCTCGACTATTACCAAAAAATATAAAATATAAAATGAGTCACACACATACACACATATAAAAAGATATTATAAGAATGATTTATATGTAAAGAGCTCAGAATTATAAATTAAATTACAAGTAACCTCTGAATCCTCCACGTCATCGGAATCAGGTGCTTGTTTGTGATTGTCATCTGCAGCAGGCTCATCTTCAACGGAAGTCTGCTTCATCTTCGTGATGCATCGCTATTTCCTTGTAATGGGCAGTTCATTGATTGAAGGTTGATCTTTGTACCAAGTAAAATTAAACTAATGAGCCAAAAATAATTAGCCACTAAACGATAAATCTCGAGTTTCAATTATATACATACATATATATATATATATATATATTACTTACAAGACGAGAATTGTCATTGAAAAATGAATAAACTTCACCAAAGTTTATTTTAGAAGAAGCGATGGGCTTCCACTTCACGATTTGGGGAATCTTCTTTTTCGTTTTGCCGACCCACTCTGACGGCAACCCGTCAATCGACTAAAAAATTCAGGCCTGCACAAAGGAAAGTTACAATATCATAAAACCAATCATTATGTATTATTCATTATTACAAAACTAAGTGATCATAAAAAATTATTCAACACACCTGAACAGCGGACGTAAAGCCATAAATATTGTACTTTTCAATTTTATGCTTCGGATTTTCCTGGCGAGTCTTCTTAAATTTCTCGCTTTTACCGTTCAATGCATTGTCAAGACTATCGTATATTATTTCCCATGACATACAACCCCACGGACGACTTCGGAAGTGATCTATGTCATCTACTTGGTGAAGCAATGAGAAATTGATTTGATAATGATCTTTTCTTGCATATAGTACACGGTCTGCAAAATAAAAGAGCGCGATCTTTATCTCATCAATATCTTCCATAGCCTCGAAGTCCAAGTCCGCAAATCTTGACCCAAATTGCCCAAGATTCAACTTGCGAAACAAACCATCAAAATACCTATTAAGTAACCTATTAGGGGTTTTTTGGTGTTTGGGTACAGCATCTCGACCATAGGAAAGTCCCATTACTAGACACCACTCTCCAACTGATAACCGTATCAAATGCTTACCAACTTGAAACCACAGCTGATCTTTTTCTTTACTTTGTCCATGAGCCACTTGCCTAAGCAACACATTATGCACAAGAACACCACTGAACGGAAAGCTTTGCAACTCCATGAAATGCCTAAATACGTCTTCTTTAAACATTTTCAACTGCCGTTTTGTTAATTTTTCCCTGATGGCTTTCACAACTGTTTCTACTTTGCACATACTCGTGATGCGCCCAGGAAAGTGATCGCCATAAGGTACCTTCATCATGCCTGGTTTATTCCTTGGTCTCGGTGGATAATCTCTTGCTATTTTCAATTTTGCCATGTATCTGATACAAATCATATAATTAAATGGTTATATTAAAGAATTAAATGCAATAACCTAATAAATTTAACAAGAATACAGAAAAAATATAAGGATAGAAAACTTGGAATGAGCTGTACCTGTCGCACACATGATGGTGCGACAGGGTACAAAGATAGTAGTTACGAATACTGCATTAAGTGCGACAGGGTGCCTGTCGCACTTAGAGGAAGTGTGCATCGCTACTGCCTTTGAGTGCAACAGGCACCCTGTCGCAAGTGCGACACGGTGCCTGTCGCACTCAAAGGCAGTAGCGATGCATCACTACTTGCGAGTGCGACAGAAACTATGTCGCACCATCTTGGGACAGGGTGCCTGTCGCACTTAGAGGAAGTATGCATCAATACTGCCTTTGAGTGCGACAGGAACCGTGTCCCACCAAAGATGGTGCGACTCGGTGCCTGTCGCACTCGCAAGAAGTGATGCTGCTCACTGCCTCAAAGATGCGATAGGCAGCATGTCGCACCAAAGATGGTGCGATACGCTACCTGTCGCATCTTTCAGCGCGCGCGTGCGGGGTGCTAAGCTGTCGCACGCCGCGCGGGGCTGTGCGTGCAACAGCCTAGCGCGCGCGAGCTGTGCCTGTGACAGCCTAGCACCACGGGCTGTGCGCACTACCATCTCGCACCAAAACACCATGCCCAACACATAAAAACACACCACGCCTAGCATAAATTTTCTATAAGAAATTTCATCAAACACATAATATGCACTAGTTGTAACTCATCATATTTACTAAGTTTCGTTTCAGTAATCCCTCTAACAGCCTATAAGAATCTAAAATCTCAATCAAATTCATTCAAATCATGAAAAAAATCAAGTTACCTTACCTAGGGTTTCGTTCACCGTCGATTGCAGAGGGAAGTTTCGGGTGTGGGAGTTGATCGGTTCAAAGTGCTGAGGGTATTTTGGGGCAAAAAAAATTTATTTGGCTAATTATGATAAAAAAAAGTTTGGGTGATTAGTTGTGAAATAGGCTAAAATTTCTTGGTTATTTTTGTCTATTTCCCTGTAAAAACTAAAATGCTCACAATGGGCCTATTGATAAAACTTTTGAACTAAATATCAAAGTATGGAATCCTTAAATTAAAATATGAAATTAGGCCATTTATAAACTGGACAAGGGAATATGCACTGCAGAAAAAGGCTTTCTAGAGGTTTCCGAAAATAAATAACATAAAAAGCTGAAGGAATCTTTACTGCAGCCAAGAGCTCACTTGGCCTCCACAGAAATTTTCTTTCCTGAAAACCAAAACAAGAGGAGAACCAACCTTGTACTTCTGCATTTTCTAATTATTCTCCTGTCCCTGTTTCAGATGAGAACTTTCAGCTTCTTTAATATATTTCACTCCTGCAAAATGACACAGAGAAAAGCGTGAACAAAAACCACCACATGTTGCTCTTTTTAGAATTGTGTCTCTCCCACACTAGCTGCATGAAAGGGTTGGCCAAAAGAAATAAACAATACAGGCAACAACATGTAATAACAAAATCTCATAGAAATGGGTTCTGTAGTAAACAGAGTAGAAGCTACAACATTTTTTCCACAATATACCAAGGCAAAATGAGAGAACATATGTATTTGCTGCCAATACTAAGTGCACATTCTTTAGCCCTGTAAAAGCTGAAAATATATAGAGAATTCATCATTTAATGCATTTCCACCAGAATTATTTTTCTGCTACTAAATATTAATTGTTGCTATCATTATGTAGTTAAAGCACCATACAACTGATCAAGAACAATAATCAAGCACTCGATATTTCCATAATTCAGAATTGATTAAAATCTTTACCAATCTATATTACCAGTTAGTGCCTATGATCCAAAGAATCTTGAAAAAAAGCATCAAGAGGCCACAAGCCAACCCAACAAAGAGCAATACTGATATTTGATGTTGTGCTTCATTTTTATCCTGCACTAGTAGTATCTGGTTAAGAAGAACAGCCTAAAATGAAGAGGAAAACCTTAATGCCATTACCTTGTGCGGACGACCGCAGCGACGACAGAGACGACAGTGGATCAGAAGCGAACGGCTCGATAATGGCTAGAAGCTCCAAAGCCGAAACGAAATTGACAGCGTCGGGCGTCGGCACCGTGTGGATGTGTGTTAGTGAGACTGACTGAGCAAGGCTGAAGGGGCTGTGCTTGTGCCGCTGGTGATCGTTGTGGAAGAAAAAGACGAGAGGAGATTTTGATTTTTCATCCTTGTATCTGATACATACATGTAACGTATCTGTGCTCCACAAAGGTGTGTTTTTTTTTTGTAGCATTTTAAAAGAGCTACATTAGTTAATTTAATATATGACATTTAAAAAAAAATACTACTAATGTAAACATAAAATATTATAAAAAATAAAATGTCATCGCTTGAATATTTAATTGTAGCAGTTTTTTAGAATGTGTTACCGAAAATTAACATTTTATAGCATTTTGTAAGAAAATGCTACCATATAATGCTACTAAAAATGATTTTTGTTGTAGTGATGGTTCAAATCGAATCCTATAAAAAATTTGGTTAAAATAGTTTCTAATGATAAAAAAATTATAAATAATAATATCATACTATAAATAGTTATTTTCGTTTATAATAATTCAATTAAACTATGATTAAATAAAAATTGATTTATTTTAAATTAATTTTAATAATTACAATTTTATTTTATTGCTACAATCCAATATAATCATGAACTATACCAAACACAAGACAAATATTAAATATAATCTAATCTTATTTATCCTATCACATTTCATCATATCCCATCTCATCCTATCCTATCATTTTTCAGCATACCAAATGCACCATTAAGTTCTTAAGGCATATTTGGTGGTGGGATATAAAAATATAAGTTTGAACAATTTGAAACAAATCATATCATATCTCAAATTTGGTGAGGTAAAGTGGTTTAAGATTGTTTATCCTTAGCCCACCATATAATACCAGTTAGAAAAACAAAAAATTTGGTCCATGGCAAGCCATGGGATTAGTCATGTTAGGATTATATTGTTAACTCAATTAAACATAATAATTTATAAATATTAAAATTATATTAACATGTAATTAAAAATATTACTTATAATAATGTAAATAATAAATTATAGTAAATACCATCATTTATTTTTAATAACACACAACCAATATTTTAAAAAATTATTAATTAGTATTTTTATTTATTTAAATAATATTTTTAATATTATAATTCATTTTTCACATTATATAATAATACTATTTTAACTTATATAGTTATTAATAATAAAAATAATATTTAAAATATTTAGTTAAATTTTTATAAAATTATTAAACAATTATTATATAAATATTCAAAATATATTTAATAAACAAATTAAAAATTTATTTAGATTTATATTTTGTTGTTTAATTAATAATTGACATTGATTGGAATATATAATAAATAATACAATTTTTTGAGTTAATAATAATAATAATAAATCATAAAATTGTAATATTATAATATAAATTATTATAAATAAAATTTTAAAATATTTTTAATAATATTAAATAATTTTTTATTTGTAATAATTTAATTAAACTATGATTAAATAAGATTTTATTTTTTTGATTAATTTTAATAATAACGATAAGTTTTTATTGTGAGAGTCCAATCTATTCCTCAACTACAATAAAAATACAAGACAATATTAAATATAATACATTCCTATTCTATTTTTTCTTATCTTATCACATCCTATATATCTTATCCTATCTTGTATACCAATAGTTTATTAATGTTATGAAATATGGTAAATCATATATGTGGTTGTCCATCAACCATACTAATGTATGTAACTATAAACTTTTTATTATTATTTGAGGATATATAGTCTTATAGAATTTCATAAAAACCTAGGAAACTTTTGGTAGTAGGATAAATGGATAAGAGTAACGATAGATATCCCAAATTTTTTATCTCATATAACTATCTCAAATGATGTGGCATTCATTAATTAGTTGATAATTCTTTACAAAATCCAAGTGAATTAATTGTATTGTCTCACCAACCAATTGATAAATGCCACATCATTTGTGATAATTATTGGAAATAAAAAATTTGGGATGTGTAGCAATACTCGATAGATAATCCATATTTGGACCATTTTGGACTAGTATAGAAAGAGTTTGGCTCCCATATAAGACCCACCATTTAATCCTAAACTAAGGTATCCTTTTTTTTTTTTTTTGGTGTCCAAAATATGAATAGACCTGAATTAGTCTGAATTCTAAATAAAACTTGATGTGTGAATCTAAATGATATGTTTATTTTTTTGTTTGAATTGCAAAAAACAAATATTAATTTTTTTAACTTAAAAAAAATCTGAAAACTAGTATTTTTATATTTGTGCCCTAACAAATTATAAATATTAAACAAATAATAAACATCTCAAAGAACTTAAATAAGATAATATATTATCATAAAAATAAATCATGTTCAATTGAATACCCTATATATTCTAAATTAGTATATGTTAATTAATTTTATTGTAGTTCATGATGTTTCTATACAAAAAAATATTCATTAAAAATTAAATGATACTAATTTGAAGAAAATAAAAGATAAAAATAATAATAGTTTACCACTATATTTTCATAAGTTATAGAGATGAGTAATAATGCTAATTATTAAATTTTATTTAGATAAGGATGAAAATTAATTAATTAGATAGTGATATTTTGGAGAATATCTTTTAATGATATTATTTAAACTTTTTATATTAAGTAAAAATCTAAAAAAAATGGTTTAATAACTTGATTACTTAATGACTGAATTTTTTTTAAATTAAAAAAATAAACTGTCTTAATGACTTAACTAATTTAAATTAAGTCAAAAAAATAAATAGCCCTTAAGTAAAAAATTTATCCCATGAGGGCCATGGGATGAGTATTTTAGGATAACTCTAAATAGTTAATTTTTTATTAGTTTCATAATAATAATAATAAAGAATTATATTTTATAATAGTAAAATGAAAATAAGAAATGTTTTTATAAGTAAATAAATTTTAATAATTATTTATTAAAATAATAGCTAATAAAAATTTACATAAATATAATTCATTACAAAAATACTTAATAAAATAACTATATATATTACATTTTTTTCAATAATAAAATAGTTTATTTTTTAATTATTATAACAATAAAATTTACAATATAATCCAATCCTATGCTACACCAAACAAAATACAAAATGAAGATAGTACTAATTGTCATTGTATCACATACAATCATATCATATCTCATCCCATCCCATATTATCCCACGTATCAAGCGTGCCCTTAATTTTTAGTTTATTAATATGTAATTGTATGTATATATATGTGTGTATTCTCATAATACATTTTTATTTGATATTCATCTAAATATATTATTTTTCATCAAAATTTTCATTTAATCCTCCCTCATGAGTAATTCAAGTCATTACAATGAAGTTTTGATAATATATATTCTTGAAATATTCTTGGCTTTTAGAAGCATGAAGTCATAAATTTTAATAATATTTATTATTTTTTATTAAATATTTTTATATAGAATACTTTGACGAACCTAAACACTTAAATTAAAGGGAACTTAGTGGCTTTTGGGACTTGAACAGTCTCCAAAGTTATTAAATAGCATTCTTGGTACTAAACTATAAGCAATTTATTTTATTTAAAATATGGCCAAATTAATTCTTTTTATTTAACTCTTTTAGAAAGAATTCGGGGTATACTTAAAGGAAAAATAATTACCTAAGTCCATCCCTGACCTATTTAATCAAAATAATATTATTAGGACCTTTAAAAGTATAAAGAAATAAAAAGAAAAAAATCTTTATTATAATAAAATTTAACATAAATTTCAGTCTTACACTTTGTCGTGTATACAACACCCAATTTGATGGGAATTTTACAAGAATAACCCATAAAATTATATAAATTTTCGAACTAATCTCTCTAACTTTTTTCTATCAACATTAGCCAATAAAAAGTTTTTTGCCCCAAATTACCCTTTTAACCAAAACTTGTCTTCCTCTTCACCAAACCACAAACCGTAACCAACTTTCACCAAACTATAACCAGCTCTTGGATGTTGAAGCATCATCGGTGGTGAATGGTGACGGAGAACGGTGACGTCGACGAAAAAGTAATTTCTGACTACACACACGAATCTATCTAAAGAGCCTAGGTTCCAAAACCTAGGTGGGTTTTTAAAATTTAATAAAATGTTCAATAAAATATCTGTTGGATAGTATAGATAATGTGTAAAAATGTGTGACGGACGTTTGTTGAGTTGGGGGTGTGTTTCTGTGTGTTTGAGTGGTTGTAAGATAGAGTGTCTGTTGGTGCGAGGGAGGGGGGCAGTCGCGGTGCGACAGGGTGGCTATCGCAAGTCTGTTGGTGCAACATACAAGTTGGTGCGATAGGGCGCCTATGTCGCACCAAAATTGGACAAGTGGTGCGCACTCTAGCCTTGCAACTTGAGCACTAGGTGTGACCATTTGGACACTGTTAATAGAAATTTAGAGAATTCACCAATACAAGAAGATCAACTTAAATACTTTTGTGTTACAATTACGATGAATGTTCTTAATTCGTTAACTTTGGAAATTGGGCAAGGTTGGGAAATGGAACTAATTCTTTCACTATAACAGAAAATAATAGGAAAAGGAGTATTAGCTGGTTAGGAAATGCATCTAGATCTACAAGGCTAAATAGCGAATCATATTATAAGATGAAAAAGCTTTTCCATAAAATGACTTATGCACTCAAGAATTTCTACAATTTGATTGACTAACTTCTGACAATTAACTGAAATCAATGTCTTGAATAATTAACATATTTGAATCGTTTCACTTCATATGACATTACTTTCTATGTCAATTTAATGTTAAAATTATCCATGCCTCGAGTTCCAATTTAAGAAGCTTTATTTATTTAGCTATTTTAACAAAGAAAAAAAACAAGTAAAAGTGCGATGGGCGCCCATCGCACAAGCTTGGTGCGGCGGGCGCCCATCGCATCGAGCTTGGTGCAATAGTTCGAGCGTTGTCGCACCAAACTTGGTGTGATATGCGGCCGTCTCACCGAGCTTGGGAGATGGGCGCCCATGGCACCAGATCTGATGCCATGGGTGCACTGATTTGTTGGCCGCCGAGGATGACTCCAAGACATGCCCAAGACAAGCCGCCGCCGATGATGTCCGTGAGAGAGAGAGATTCGGTTAGAGAGAGAGAGAGAGCTTGGTAAGAATGGTGGGGGTATTTTCGGTAGTTTGTATAATTTTTGGCTAATATTGATAGAAAAAAATTAGAGAGGTTAATTTAAAATTTATAAAATTTTATGGGTTATTCTTATAAATTTTCCTATTTTTACGCTTCGATCATGCATACAGAAAGTTGTCTTGCACTTCATCTCTTATCTCGTATTAAACGATATTAGAAATGAAGTTACAACTCATAACATGACCCCTCAAGCTTTTAATCAAATACCTCTCCTTTTTAGGTGATATATGTATTTTTATCTTAACAGCCTGGCGAGTAATAGAAAAGAGACACATATACGGAACCCATCAAATTATAAATGAAAATTTCACCCTTTTTCTTTTTCCCAAAATCATTTGATTTTGTACGAATTAGCTCCTCATGCTCCTCCCTGGCGCTTGTTTAATATGTTACGTTTTCCCCATCATTTTTTCTAGATAAGTGAATTTAAAAATGACATTGGCCAGTGAGAAAAAGAGCTTAAAAATTGATGCAGGTGTACTCATTTTTATTTTAAATTGACACCTTGTTAAGTCATATAGTTTAATAGAGTTAGTATTTAATTCACTATAAACTTATATTATTTAATAGAATATCAGCACTGACTCTATTAAAATATATGACTTAATAACGTATTCGCATTAAAAAAAAAATGAGGGCGCGCCCACGCAAGGGAATGAATATATATGTTTTAGGAGATTAAAATTTTATTAGGCTCAGGCATCAAAATCACAAATGATTTTTTTTTATTTTAACGAATTATGTCTATAAAAAATAATTATCCAAATATTAAATAATGCCAACCTATGCATAAAAAATATTCTTAATTGGTTAGATATGATGTCATACATATAAGTGAGTCTAAAATTCAACGACTAGTTTTATAAATGTAAAAAGATAATTATGCTAGAGATATAAATTCTTGGGTCTTTCTAGATTATATTTAGTGTAAATTCTTGGGTCTCTCTGTATAAAATTATTGTGTAAGAATTAATTATGTGGAAGAAAAACACAAAGTCAGAATAATAAAAAAGAATAAATAAATGTTAGTTTTTCTTGAAAATTCGACCGGATTGTAACCTGTGAAAGCAGCCTATGGCCCTATGTTGATTCAACGCATCATTTTACAGATGAATTTTGCACAAATAAACTACAAAAGCAGCCAACAGCTAGCAAAGTACTGAAAAATGCTTGCAAGCGAACATGTTTTCAATGGAGATAATATTAAAAGTGCAACTAAAGTCTAAACAACAATTTTCATTCACATCTTATTCGAAATGCAATCCACGTGGTGAATTAAACGTTCATTGACAGCTATGCCCTTCTCTTAGATGAACAAAACCGCCACGTGTAAGGCCCAGAAAAGCCAGTATGATCTCCACAACCACAAGTTACATGTCTAACTAGGAAATCATTTTCTCTCTGAAAAAGAATAATAATATTGTACACATCTTTACAACTTTTCAGCTCTTACAAGTGGCAAATATTACCATACTTTAACGTGCAGCAATGAAAACCCTACAAGCAACCCTAGTTTTCTCATCTCTTTGCCTTTAATTTTTTTTTTAAAAAAATTTCTATCTTCTTTCCCTCTGTCTTCCTTGATCTCTTTTCTTGGTCTTGTTGATTTTTCACCATAATCACGATCCCAACCCCCCAGATCTTACTTTATTATCTGTTCGATGAAATAATAGCTTGACTGACTGGAAATAGCGTAGCTTGTTACAGCGAGATTTGACAAGGTGGATCGAAGACATGGCAAGAGGCCTCTTCCTTTTGATGTATCAGAAGAGAAAAAGGAAGATGAGATCTTATTCTCTGTCAACCAGTCATCTGATGATCAGGCGAAAGTACTTGATAGTTCTGCTGCCACCGTGCCGGCAGGCTCTGCTGTCCACGTCACCGCCACCAGCGCCGGCCACCGACCGGCTCATCGACAAGACACATCACAACCTACTCTAGATCAAGGTAAATTAATGCATATATTCGTGCTAGTAACTATGTAGGATCATATATATTAATTCCAATTTCTTTTACAAGATTTAGTTGCTTCAGTTTACTAGCTAGTATTGGGATCTTTGCCCTTTACATATTTTCTCTTTATGCTCTTAGAAGTGTGTGTGTATGTTATAGATATATTTTAGTGCAAAGACATACTTATTTGAAGAACGACTCGACCTCGGATGCCCGCTACTTAAAACTCACTCCGTCGGTCAAATACTCCTGCACAACAAAATTTTTTTGTATTGATTTGGATGCATATATGATAATTATAAATCTTGCATTAGTGTTGTATAATTTTGACCTAACTTGCCATAAGATAATATAAATGTGAAATTGATGATGGATGATGATATATATCTTGAAGGAAACATCATAAGAAGAAGACACTATAGAGGTGTAAGACAAAGACCATGGGGGAAGTGGGCAGCCGAAATCCGAGACCCAAATAAGGCGGCTAGAGTCTGGCTTGGTACTTTTGAAACAGCAGAAGCTGCAGCCGCTGCTTATGACGCGGCAGCTCTTAAGTTCAAAGGCAGCAAAGCCAAGCTCAATTTTCCGGAACGCGTTCAAGCACCACCTGATGTTCATCATTTGGGCTATTTCAATATTGCTACTTCCAGTAAGAACAATAATAACTCACCCACAGTTATTTCTCAGCAACCTCAATCTATTATTAATAATCCTCTACCACAAGTACCTTCTCCTCCTGCTCTTTCTCATCATCATATGATGCCTCATTATTCTCCATCATACGATCATCATCAGACGTTCCCTAATCTTTTCCAGTATGCACAACTACTTTCTAGTAACAATGTTGATAACGTTTTTAATCAATATGCTGCCCCGGGTTTATATTACAGTCAAGATTATCAACCGTTGATGTTTCCATCAAGTAGTACTTCATCACCATCATCGTCGTCATCCATTTCTCAAACTCATCATCAAAATCAACTGGAACAAGAGCTGTTTAGGCTTTCATCGTCCTCGTCTTCTCAAGTGGGTAACTTTTCTTCTGCTGCTGCATCAAATACTACTACTACTCTTGATGAGCAGGAGAGGGATTCAAGTGATAATAACCAAAAGGAATAGCTTAATTAACTATCAAACTAGAGGGTTCTTGTAATACCCTTTTGGAGAAAAAGTACAATGATTTTATTTAAATTTGAGAAGTATGAAATATTTATTTATGTTTATTTATGCTTGTTCAAGAACGCATGCAGATGACTTGATTAATTGTGTACAAATATAATTCTTACACTTTTCACCTGATTTGTTAAATAATATATATATATATATATATATATATATATATATATATATATATATATATATATATACTTGTTCCAATCCAGGATCCTCAATTTGCTAAAGGTCGGAAAAACTATTAAACCGTATAATAGTGTAAATGCTGTTAAACCACATGGTTTAATAGTGTAATGGCATTATGCTTTTCCAAACTCTAATAAAGTTCAGGATCGTGGACCAGATCAACACTAATATATAGATATATTCTTGGTCATGCATGTTCCTTCTCGTTTCTCTTTCAATTTGCCGATTTAGTTTTATCTCTTCACTATAAAACTGCGGCACCATGGTTAGAACTTTTGTAAGCAGTGACATCATGTGTGATTAGTTGAATTGAAAATTTCAGTTGTTGCTGTTTGATTATAATTGATTATTAGTCCATTTCGATAACTAACGACTGAAACCAGGGTTTGAGGCCAATTGCATTCACTAAGAACATGACCTAAATTTTTTACGTTTTTTATATGTATTAAAATAATGCTCAACTAGTTATATGTTTGAACAACACTTAATTATAAAGCATTTGTCTATTGACTCTGTCATCACACTACCACACCATATTTCTTTAAGATCAGAACATTTTGTGTTGATATATATACTTAATAGATAACAATATGTATGTAATCAAATCTTAATTAATCATACATTAATAAAAATGCAGACGTGATACAAAATCTTTAAAAATCATAAGAGCTGAGATAGATTAATAAAACACCCTCAGTATGAGTTTTATGTACTTTACACACATGGCACATGCACATGCCGATAGAGATGAGCAAACAGTATTATTAAGGGTGCGTTGGAGATTGAAGTTGGGCAGGTATAGCTTAAAAGCTACAGTACTAAAGTGTTTGGTAAACATTAACTGTTGTAGCTTGAAAACTATATTAATATGAAGTTTTGCTTGTATAATGAAAAATCTATTATATCTTTAATAATTTTGTCAAAATTATTGTTTAAAAATTATATTTATTATAAACTATTAACTTTTGTTGTATAGTTACTGCTTTTTTTCCACAGCAGTTGTAGTTTAAAAGCTACAGCACCTCAATCCCAAACAAACCCTAAGGTAGCGTTTGTTTTTTTGTTTGAAATTTGAATAGACCTGAATAAGTCTGAATTTTGAATAGACTTGCATGTCTGAATCTGAATAATATGTTTTTTTTTTTTACTGAATCTCTGAAAATAAGTATTAAGTTTTTGTTTTTTCAACTTAAAAAACTAAAAATATTTTTTTTACATTTATATCCTTATTAAAGTTGAATGTCAAATAAATAATATACATATATCAAATAACATAAATACCATAATATTTTAACATATATAAGCAAAACTAAGTTCAAGTGAATACATAATGATTTTTGAATTATAATATATAAAATACCATTAGTTTCAAATCTTATTACAAATTCTCAATATTAGTAATATAAGATGAGATTATTAGTGGATAAATGTGTATACGTGGATTTTGGGATAGACATGAAAAACAAATTATAAAGTAGGGATATTTTTGACATTATAAATTAGTTGGCTTATTCAGATTTTTTCATTCAATAAAAAGTTAAAAAAATTAGCTTATTTTATTAAGTCAAAATTATTTAAAATCTCATTAAGTTATAAAAATAAACATCTCTAATTAACTTAATTAATTAAGTTAAGTCACTTTAAGTCATTAAATTAATAAACAAACACTCTCTAAACCTAATTAAGTATCAAACTCATGTACAACTAAATATGCGGAAGGCTACAAAAGAAAGCATGCTTTGTGGTGGGACAAAGCAAAAGGCACATATAGAAGCTTCTATGCAAATATGTAATGTTTGAACTGAAGAAGATAATATAAAGAATTAGCAAGGGATCGATCGAGTTACTATTTATAGCTTTGTAGATCGTGAGGTGAATTACAAACGATTTTGCCGGTTAGGTGCATCTCCCTTTGCAAATTATATGTATGGCTCAATAAATCTATGTATAAAAATAGATTCCGGCCGCAAAAGGATACCATGTATGTCAAGCTGTGAAGTGATGGGTTGATGTCAGGACATAACTTTGTTCAAATCGAAGTGCTTTCGGCTCTGCGCGTCAACTTTTGCGGCAAATGCCAATTGCCTAAAGCACTCGTACGAGTAATTGATTTGGTGAGTTCTTAAGTCATCTTGATTGGATGCTAAAGCAGAAGAAACCATTTATTGATTAATGTAAATGTAATAAATTAACATGAGACTCATGATCGCTGCTGCAATAAGACAACGATAATATTTAATTGTATATCATATTAGTTATTCTTTGTACGTAATTGAAAGCTACAATGAATTTACACATCATACCACAGCGTGAGAAAGGCCAAAAAGGGCCAGCTAACTACAAGCTCCGAGCTCGAGGCATATCAAAAAAAAAAAAAAAAACCCTACAGGCTCGAAGCATATCAAAAAATAGAAAAAAAAAAGCTACAAGTTTCTAGAAAACTTTGGCTTTTGTCCTTAGTGCAGCTGTAAATGAGGAATTTAGGGTGTGTTTGGTACGTTTTTGGCTAATTATTTTTTGTTTTATGAAAACATAAAAGTGTAAAATTTGTTTGGCGGGTGCGTTTTTTAACTATAAATAAAAAATACAAAAAACAAAAAATTCTTGTTTTCAAATTTTTTTTCATAAAAGTAGAGAACGCCAAATTAACATTCTCAACCTTTTTGTTTTATGTCATTATGAATCCCACACCAGTAATATAATTATTACTACTAGAATTTAGCAGGTCTCATGTGTTTGCTAGATAAATAGTTTATTATAATATAATAAATATGTAATGAAAACATGCTATGCATACATTAATAAAAAAATAAATAGTTTATTATAATATAATAAATATGTAATGAAAACATGCTATGCATACATTAATAAAAAAATAACTATATTATTAATAAAAATAATAAATTTAGCTTAATTAATATAAATAAATGTAACACTCAATAAATAAGTTTTAAAATTCTCATAAATCATTTAAATACAAAATTAATTTCTTTAAAAACTTAGAAAATTTAGAAAATCAATCGATGATATTTTTATTAAATTTTAACTAATTTTTAATTTTAAAACATATTAAAATTAGATACATATATTTTTATAATGTAGATATTGAAATATAATTTTTTTTAAAAATATGTACCAAATAAATTTTCATTATTTTTATTTTTTCAGACAAACTACTAAACGCATTTTCACAGTTCTCATTTTCAAAAATTAGTTTAAAAACCAACTACCAAACATGTTTTTATTTTCATTAAAAACTAATCATTCTTGTTCTATAAAACAAAATAAAAAACAGTATATAAAAAACAATACCAAACGCACTCTTACTCACTAGTCACCAGACTTATTGCACTGGGAAAATGGAAAAGCAGCACCATCCACGGGGATTGAACGCAGGACCTCATGGTTGAAAAGCAAGCGCTCTACCCCTGAGTTAAGATGGCTTTGAGTAGGGGCGGAAATTTATTGATTCGGATTGGGTTAAAACTTTACTGATTCAAATTCAATTCGTTTATTAAATGAATTAAAATTTCAGGATTCAGATTTAATTGGTTTATTAAACGAATATTCAGTTTAATTCATTTAGTATAATTAATAAACGAAATGAATCAAATCGAATCTCAATTTATTTACTATTCATTTATCCTACAATAAACGAATCGAATTGAATGTGAATTAGTTTACAAAAATTAAGTAAATAATCCAAACCATAATTTTCGCAAGATGAATTAACCCAATTCAAAATTAGTTAGCAATTAGTTAGCAAGATGAATTAATAATTTACTTAAATAACAATTTAACAAAAGTAGTTGCGGGCTGGAGCACGGCATGGTAATTTCCTTTAAAAAGATTCTTAGTCATACAAATTAAGTGGTTGCCTCTGCGTCTGTCGTGTCGTCTCTAATTGTGAGTGTTGTCGTTGTGGTGGTATGCTACCGGCTTCCCCTTTGCTTTTGTGTTGAGTGTGTGTGTGTGTGTGAAGAGAGGAAGAGAAGAAGAGAAGAAAAGATCTGATCATGTGTGTTATGCATGTTTCCTTTTGTTTAATTGATTTATTTTTAGTTATGAAACGACTTGTCATTCGGTAATATTACTGTGAAATGACATGTCGTCCGGTAAAACGTTGCCATTTCACTTAAATAAGACAACATGTCGTTTTTATCACAACTTCTCTTATATTAAAAGACCACACTCCTATGATGTCAGCATATTCTAACGACAGGTAACGGATTGGTGGACGCGAAAAATGTTTTGACAACTTATGGTATACGAGTGATAGATGTGGAAAGTGTTGTAGCACGTTTAATAAAAGTGTTACTTAAGGGTATATGATTAATAATTTCCCATAATTCAAACCACAATGTTAGCAAAATGAATTAACCCAATTCAAAATTAGTTAGAAATTAGTTAGCAAGATGAATTAATAATTTAACTTAAATAACAATTTAACAAAAGCAGTTGAGGGCTAGAGCACGGTGCACTTGACTATTGCCGATGGCCGTGAAAGGGGATAGATGTAGTGACAAGGAAAACTATAGTGGTGGTGTTGAGAATCAATTAGCAGTAGCGGTGGTAGATCGAAGCACTGAAGTTGGGCCAAAGGTTTGGTTTGGTTGCTAGGATCGGCGATGATGACTAGACTTAGGGATGGCAATGGTACTTGCAAACCCGCAAATCCGCTCAAACCCGCCCACTGTAGGTAATTTTGTGGGTTGGGGGCCGGTTTGGTATCATAAATTAAAACCCGCACTTAATTGCGGGCGAGCTTGGTAAATGCCAAATACCCGGTGGATACCAGCATGGGTATCCGCCAACCTGCACTTTGTTTTTCAATTGTTTTTTTTTTTAATTTTAATACTTATTATAATTATTATATACAAATTAATTTCATTATATATTTATGGTTTGTTATATACTTATTAAAATTTAAATTATACTTATGGATTATTATATACTTATTATAATTATTATATAATTATGGATTATTATATCCTTATTATAATTTGAATCTTCGGATTAGTGTTTAAAAAATATTAATATTAAATTATTATTGTAGGAATCGTGTTGGATATAAGCGTGCAATTGGTGGTGAATGAAATGAAAATCTTAACTCTTATGGTGCGTTTACTAAACAAGAATTGGAATGGGCTGGAATAGGAATGGGAAATGGGAATCAGAATAAACTGTTTACTTAAGTTGTATGAGTCGGAATCGAAATGAACTCTACTCCCATTGATGTGTTTATCTTATCCTGGAATCGGAATGAATTGTTTTAAATTATTAAATACACTTTTTAATGATGAGGATAATTGATGATGATAATAATAATAATAAATTAATAATAATAATATTGTTATTATTAATAAAAAATTAAGTAATTAAATTATAAATTTTATTATTATTATTATTATTAGTAGTAGTAATAATCAATAATAACAATAACATATTATTATTATTATTATTATTATTATTATTATTATTATTATTGATTTTATTACTATTATTATTATTATTACTTTGATCTTTTTTTACTATTATTTTCTCTCTCTTCGATTTATTTTATTTTTCTCCTCTTCTTCTCTTTTTTCTTTTTCTCTCACTTCTGCAAATGCTTCATTACTTCTCTTTTTTCTTTCATTTTATTTTTTATTTTTCTATTCTTCATCTTCAAACTCTCTTTTATTTTCCTTCTTATTTTTTGTTACTTCTTCTTCTTCGATTCTTTTCTTTTTTTGATTTATTTTTTCTCTTCTTTATCGTTTCTTCTTCTTCTCCATCTATTCTTCATCTTCAAATCAAAACGACGGTCTGGTTTGATTTTGGTTGCTGTGAGTTTTGGTTTGATTTTGTGCTAAGAAATCTGGTTTTGGTTGCTGTGAGTTTTGGGTTTTGGATTGGTTGCTAGCTGATGATTCTTGTTTTGATTTTTTGATTTTGTATTTTTATTATTTAAAATAAGGGAAAAGTTGTAATAGTGTAATATAAGCGAGGGTAGTTTAGGGAGTTAGGCAAATGGGAGTCTGATTCCTAAGCCCCCCTTTGGGAATCAAACTCCCGGTATTGATTGGACCCACTAAAACCAATCCAATTCCTCTTCTTATTTCACTTGGGAAACGTAGGTTTGATTCCCTTTCTAGATTCCCATTCTTGAATTCGGAAAGTAAACAGGCCATTAGAGTTTGTGTTGAATGAGAATATGAGATGATAATTATTGATGGTGCAATGATGCTACTTTTGCATAATTGTGCTAGTACTTTTGGATACTAGTTTATCGTTTTTTCTTTTCTTTTTTTAATTAAAGCATTTTTACATTTTGGTGGACTTATCTATTTCATACTTAAATTTGAGAATTGGTGTTGGATTGATGTTGAAATTTTAATTTTTCATGTACATTGATTAAATTTAGAATTGAGTATTTTATGTGAAATTTTAGGTTATTGATATAAATTTATATATTGAGTCATATAATTTAAAATTTTAGGTTTTATTAAAAGTATATTTTAACATTTGTGATTTTAAATATGAAAACCCACAAAAAATCCGTCGTGTACCATTGCTAGTTTGGTAATTAGCAAAACCCGCAATGGGTGAGTTTTCTTAAAAAAAGTTAAAACCCATAGCGGGTTGCGAGTGGGTTTGATAATTTAAATTTTGTGTGGCACAGGTTTGGGAATGGCAAACCTACAGCGGGCACATTACCATCCCTAAATGGGCTTGGATGGTAGGATGATACTTAGGTAGCGTTTGTTTTTTTGTTTGAAATCTGAATGGGTCTGAATATGGCTGAAGTCTGAATAGATCTGAATGGCATATGTCAGAATGACATGTTTATTTTTTTTTTCAATACCTAAATATAAGTGGCACCTTGTTTGTTTTTATAAATCATAAACATCTGAAATATGATTATTTGACATTTATGTCCTTGTAAGAATTGTTTGCACTTGTTATAAATTCAAACAAATGTAGAATTCGGTAATAATTAATCTTTAAATAAAATATTATTACATTACTCAAAATGCAAAATTTAATTAATTTTATTATAAAAATGAAATTTTTTTAAAAGATAAGAAAATCAATTACATCCTTGAGAAAGTTGATTTGCGAGTTGATCTCGTAGCTGTTGCATGAAGGCTTGATCTGATTTCCAAAGAAGTTGCTTGCATTTATTGGTTGATTCAAATTTGCAATGTTATTTTCCAACTCAACTTCTTCATTGTCATACTCTAAAAATAATGCATCAGTAATAGATAATCTTTGAAGAAAATTGTGTATCGCAATGCATGCAATCACAATCTTTGTCTGAGCATCAAATGGATATGGCGGCATTCGCTTCAAAATTGGAAATCAATTATTTACCAGAGCTGTGTAGAACTGGGTGGGCAACTGCATCCAAAGATAAAACAGAAATGAAATCAGTCAAAAGACTTTAATGAAATTAATACATATGAAAAAGCTAACAAGCACAAGTTGGTAATAAGAAATGAAAAGAAACAGAAACAAGATAAGTGGCATATGAACGAGTAGCTGAGTCAAGTAAATTGTAAACAGGGGACCATCACTGCCCAGTTTCACTCTTGGAACACGGGCTTTATTTCCCACCAAATACCAAATGACAGCCCCATGACAAATAGCATTTGTTTTTATTTATTAATACTATTTTTTTAATAAGCCTTTATTCTCATATAAAATATGTTACTAGCCTCACTACAGGAAGATTTGATATTTTATTAATAATGTAACTTTCCATTAACTTTCTTGCACTTCTTTATCTTTAACATTAAATTATAATGATAGTTTCTACATGACAATTCATTGCCCAGACACAAACTACTGACCAATAATGATTTTTCAACAAAGTACAATGTACAGTTTGAGGGTTTTTGTTGGTTGGGCTAATCATGATGAGATAGAATATATAAAAAAAAAATTATAAAAAATGTAAAAAAAAATACCTTAACAATGGAGATTTGATGACTGCTGTGCTTTAATGACTGGCATTTGAAGAATTCCACTGCTAATAAAAAAAAACAGAAAGAATACCGAAAGTGAATTACAAAGAGAAAAAAAAAGAGGATTAGGAAGTAATAATATGGGAAATATATATATTTAATAGGGATATTTTTGGGACATAGTATTTTATTTCAGAACTTTTTTCGTTCATATAAAAGTCACGGAACTTTACTTTTTTTATTCAGATGTAAATATCTGAAAATTAGATATAAGTTGCAAAAATCAAACAAGCAAATTTAAAAAAAAATATTTGAAATTGACAAACTTTCAGACATTAGACATTTAACAAACTACCCTTAGTATTTTGGTGGCTTGGTTCAATGGTAATGATGGCGGGGCAGCGACTGATTTTGTGGTGAAAGACTTGTAGATTCGTGGTTGTTATGGCAGTGGTTCTGGTGATCAGCTAATGTCAATGATAGAAGGATTCAGTTCAATGGTTTCTTGTGAATCTGGTGATGTGATCAATTAGATCAGTGTCTGTTTGAACTGTGAAGTACGATGGTGATGAAGTCAATCGGTTCAGTGGCTGTTTTGTTCAAAACAAAAGAATGAAACTAAAAACAAAACCAGAAATAAAGGTGCTAGAAAACTTCAATATTACCTTGGTTTTGGTTGTGATCCAAATGATAATAATGGTTGAACAAGCTTTTGAGCTGATGGATTAGCCAGTAACTTAAAAAAAAAATATTGTAGAGACCATGAGAATTGAGAAGAGAGAGCTGAGAGAATTCTGAGAAGAGAGAGCCGACCGCCCTAACTTTTTATTTCATTTATATATTTTGTCTTATTATCATTTATAATTACTATATTAGCCTTCAAACTTTAAAAGTTTTTCATACATATTTGAGGCTAAATAAGTAATTTAATTAAACGAATAATAAACAAATTTCAAACGAATGGACCGTATTTGATTTGTTTATGACTCACTTATTAAACGAATCCTAAATGAATAAACGAATCAATGTCCTCAAACCTGGATTTAATTCATTTAATTAGCAAATCGAATAGAATTCACCTATTTATTAAACGAATCAATTTTTTCAAAGTCAAACCCATTTAATTCGCATCGAATCGAATCGAATTAACGAATCCTGACCCAGATTACCACCCTTAGCTATGAGTGTCAAAGTGCTTAAGAAACTACAATTTTCACATTATTGATGATTTAGATTTGATTGGGAACTTTGAATTTTGACCAACTTAGCTCCTGTTTGGGATTGCGGTTAAAATACTATAAACAATTTATTAAATAAGTTTCGATAAAAATGGTGTTTGATAAATTTTCTAAAAATTGCTTATTTAATAAGTTCCTCCATTGTGACATCAATTTTTAAAAGTCAATATGGGTTGCTTTTAATAAGTAGCTTATTAAACAAGTCAACATAACTTTTTATATTTCCCATTGTACCCTTAGGGTGCGTTTGGTTGTCCGCATAACATGGGATAAAATTACTGTTTTGCATTAAATTAATACAAACTCATGTTTGGCACTAAAAGTGGTTGCATTAAAGCGCTGTGCTAATGCTTGCCTCTTTTTTTTTAACTTTATAATAATAAAAATAAATAAATATAACTTTTAAATTTAATATAATATTATTTTTTATTTTTTATTTTTGCGTTATAATTATTAATATAAATTAATAAATTTATAATATAATATTCAATAATATTATATTATATTATTTTTATTTTTACCATATAATTTATTAATAAATTTATAATTTAATATAACTAATAATAAATACTTAAGTAGTATATAAAAATATAATATAATATTACATTATTTAATTATATTATAATAATTAATATATAAAAATTAATTATTTTTAAATAATTTAGTATAACTAATAATAAATATGATATTTTTTAACATTTATACTAAAAAAATTATTAAATTTCTAAAATTTAAGACTTCTATATTTAGTATTTTTCTAAGTACTAATAAATATTATTTTCTAAATATATAGTTTAAACTAATCGCCAAAAAATTAATACAATATAATTAAAATTAATGCAGTACAATATAACTAAACATTGTACACTATTGTTATAATACAATACTAATGCAATATAGTATAATACAATACACCAATATTAAAATAATGCAATACAGGATAGTACAATACAGCTTGCCAAACACACCCTTAATGTTTTAACTAAAGGATAATTATGTCTTAGTTTTTCATAAATCCTAATATACAAATAAAAGATAATTTAAACTTGTGTCTATATTGGTCCTTATAGAATAAAACAGCACTTTCATAACAAAATTTACCAAATGCATATACTCTATTTTTCAAACTCACAACAATCGCAACAACATTGTTTACCAAATACATAGTTACTTTTTTAATGACCAATGTATTTCATCAGCACAGCAGAAGCAGTTTATTTCATCAGTCACCGCTATAGGATAGCTATATTTTATAGATGTGTCGATCCAACAAGCAGCATTGTGGAAAGAGTGGAGCTTTTAACACCCCTCTAAAACCCCTTTTCTAATTATTTTTTTTAATACCAAAATTACCCTTTTCCTATTAAATCCCATCTTTGTTTGTTTGTTTTTTTTTCGGTTTTTTTTCCTTTCAATTTTCTAGTTTGAAGGCTTTAAATCAAACAAGTAGGAAGAAAATGAGCATCAAATCCATAATCAAGGCCTCTCAATGAAGTCTTACTTTTTTTCTGACAATCTTGATCTCTATCCTTCACAGAAACAATTTTATAAGTATAAATCTTATAAAGCCAATCGTTGATTTAAGTTCACATATTTATATTTTTGTTTAAAAGTATAATTGAAAGTCTCAAGTCGGAAGCAAAGTAGATAAAGTCGAAGGTGTGGGTATATGTTGAGATGGTACGCCAATCCCACATAAGTTTTTCTCTTCAATCTGATGCTCCTTAAGCAAAATTTTAACTCTTTCAAGTATTTATGAATTAAACTTTGAACATAATAAAACCTAGAAGCAAGTAACCAAAACTAAAAAGACAAATACTATTGCTTTACATATAACTTATTAGCTCTTTTGTAGGACTGCAACATTGCATAGAAAATGTTGCTTCATAGATGAAGAAATAAGCAGTAGTGATGAAGAGACCGATGGCGAGCACGAACATGGATGCGGTCAAGTATCATACATCCGACAATAGACTTGTAGTTGAGGTGGTACGTCTGCCCCCACATAAATTTCTCTCTAGATTGAAGGAAGGGTGTGTTAAGAGTTTAAAGGAAGAGAAAAATGGTGGATGGGTTTAATTATATGTTTGTTGTTAAATGTGATCACATCAAGATGGGGGTGTTATAGGCATAATGAAAGGGTGTAAAAAGTACTTCTCTTGTAGTAACCCAAACCCAGGTCCACTACTATCATCGAAGAGGCCCAATGGGTTCGTGTGTCACTGGATCTCAAATGAGGTCAGAAATCAGTCAAGTTATCTTGGGCTAAAAATACCAAAAGGGCCTGCTGGCTTTGCAAATTAGAATTTTATTTTATTTTTCTCTAAGAAGAAGAATATTAAATTACAATATTTTGATATTATAAGCATATAAGTTTAGGTTATTTTAACGTAAAATTTTGACACAAATATTAAGCCACTAATTTCAAGAAATCCAGTGGCAGATGAATAGTCATCATTAAATATTGCTTTGACTTTCAATATCTACCATTGGATTCCTTAAAAGTAATGGCTCAAAATTTTAAGTCAAAAAATAAATAATCTCAATCACATATATATACAAGTCTAAATTCATATATTAATATTATAAGGTAGAAAGTTCGAGTCTTCTCATAATTATGAGAGTAATATTAAAAATATCATCCAATTAATAATATAGCTTGAAGTTTACATATCATTTTTTTGACACGAGCACGACACAAATTAATCGATTTGAATGGTCAAATTTTACATGATTATTAGATCATATCTATGTCAACCCGATTAATAACTATGTTGGGGTTTGGATTTAGAGTTTCTGACACGATTAATATTTCAATTAATTATATTCTATTGATTTTTATTTTAGTCAATAGATATATGTTACATTTATCATATTTTTAAAAATAATTTATTTATATTTATAATAAAATTTATTAGAGTTAGAAAATGTAATAAAAACATGTTAAAAATACATACTTATAAAATAATCTATAATTTTGTTAAATCAATAACACAATTAATAAACGGATCAATTTAGATTAAAATTTTGACACGACAGGAAGACGACGCAATATGAACACGATCTACACACTTGAATTGCCACATCCACATTATAGGAATGGCAAATTAACCCGAATCCGGACAAGCCTGAATTATCTGGGCTGGGTTTAACTCGGATCGATTTTAAAAAATACAGAATCAGGTAGTAATATTTTTAAACCCGGACATATCTGGGTCCGGGTCTAAGAGAATCCGGCTATCTAGAACCCAGACCCTGATATTTTATTTTAAAATTCATTAAATAATTAATTTGAAGTATAAAAGAAAAGAAAAAAAAAAACCCGAGAAAACCTTAAAGGCTTAAACAAACATACTTCAGCCGCCAGTAGGATTTCTTTATCGCTCTACGTCTCACACAGCCGCTGCTTGTTGAAGAGCTACAGAGCTTCGCTCCAACGCCACCATGACGTTGGAAAGTATGGTACCTGTTATGGTGCCAATTTGAGGAAGCAAATTAAGAAGATGGAGGTTAGTCAGCATAGCAAATATTTCTGTGAATTTTGCGGGAATTATGCGGTGAACTGCAAGGACTGAGGGAAAGTCAAGGCAGGCAATGCCTACACTTCCACCATCCAATTGTTTTGCATCTAGAAACTTGAAATTTTTGGCTGTGTTTTAATCTGAGATGTTAATTTGTTATTTAAAAAAAAAAAATTACTTCATCCGCCATTTATCCTCTCCCCTTTTCTTGACTTAACCCCACAAAGCCCAATTTGTCATCATTATCGCCAAATTTGTTTGAAAATTGAATTCGTATGCTCTGTTATCTTGGGTTTTATTTCTAATTATTTTCCATTATTGTTGCTGATAGATTAGAGATCTAAAAAGGAATTCACTGTAAAAAGAGATGGAAACTTGCCTCTCTTGAGCAATCATCCGGGTTATAAATCTGGAATCTGGAAATCCGAATTTCCGGGTTTAACCTGAACTTGATCCCGAGGAAAAATATCCGGATTTGCATCCGGGTCCGGTGTTCAAAATTACCGTTCAGGTCCCAAATCGGGAAGGCTGAACCCGGGCTCAGACCCGAATTTTGCAAGAGCACATAACACGACTAAAAATAATGTCCAATGAAAGTAAAATCAGCCCTCATTTTCACTGAATAAAAAAAAAATCTTCAATTTTAACTCGTAGACGATTTCATTTTGAGAACTTACCTGAAGGTGAGTTTGTCTTTCCCTAATTAAAAAATAGATTGGTGATATTTCCCACATTCAGATGTTTTTTTATAGTTACAATTTTATCCTTAAATTTAATGATTGAATAATAATTTATATACTAGATAAATAATCTAATTCTTAACACAAAGAACATCATAATCTTTTAATCTGCAATATTTTACATTGCCTGAAAAATATTAAATTAAAATTTTTAATAAATTATAAAAAAATGTGGGACATTTCTATAATGTTCATAATATAGCCCTTTATTCTACGTTATTTCAAAACGAATTCCATAGTGTGTGTTCATTATTTTGAATAAGATAATAGTAAATTTATTTTTAAGATATTTTACATTAATAATTAATTATAATATGTAGTGTTTTAATATATACAAAAAATTAAAATTAAAATTAAAAGAGAATTTTTATCCAAATTCTAAAGAAAAATGATAGTTGAAACGAAATTTCATTAAATCGAATATACTTTTTTTTTTTTGGACGATGGCCCATCTCCTGAGTTGGGAGATGGGCTATCGCCCAAACAGAGTTGGAGAGTGACGTGTCATTCCCAATTTTGATTTGATTTTAATAAAAAAAAAAGTTAATTTTTTAGTGGTTTCGATAGACAAAATTTCGTGACAAATATCAATGTTGTATTCTAAATAGATTAAGTATTATTAATAAAAGAAACATAAAATACAACAAATGTTATAAATATAGGGTTATATTTGGTATTAAATGGGGTTCATTTATCAAATAAAAATTTTTTTAAAATTTTAATGAGGTGTATTTATCAGTGGAGGGGGGATATATCTCCACCTAAAAATATATTATTTGCTCTTAGAACTTTATATTTTTAATGATTTAAAAAAATTTAAAAATCACTCGATAAACCGGGCAACTATTATTTTTTATCGACGGCAACTATTATTCTAACTTCATTACAACATAACTTTTTTTTATTGAAAAATTATTACTCTTGATCCAGCTTCTACCTTTATAAATAAAAAAGAGTTTTAACTATGTAAAATTAAAAAAAAAAAAAACATTTACTATAGTCGTACAAATTATGGTGATGGAGTCCGAACAGCGGATCTCTTTAATTCTTATTCGTAATTTTTTTTTATTTTCAACCATGATCATGAGTCAATGCGTACGTGTCAAAATCAGAGACACTAGCTGAACAAGATGAGGCCGCCCGATTGCCAAAATCACCATTTGGCCTTTTAATAACCCCTCTCTGTTGCTCTCTCCAAAATTCCCAAAATTTCGCAAAAAGCGAGAGACCGATAACAGCAATCGCCATTTCGAAGAGATAATCGAGAGAAAGATTTTGAAGATGTTGAGGGTCGCGGCGAGAAGGCTCTTATCACCATCTTCATCGTCGTCATTGAGGCCCATCGCCTCGTCTCGGAATATAATCAACGGCGCCGATTTAACCTCCTCCTCCAACGATGATTTCAGATCCAACGGCTTCTATAGCTCCGGATATCTTGGACCTCAGTTTCAACTTCCTTGCCGAGGTCAGTTAGGGTTTCAACGACGATATTTTATTTGCTGATGTTTTTTGTGCGATGTTGATAATTTTTAGAAATTTTATTCATTTTCGATTAGGCTAAGAATTTTGGTATACTCATGTAGATAAAAATGGGTTATTATTATTATTATTATTGTTTTTAATTTTCTACAAGATTATTGTTTAGGTATATCTATGCTAATTGTGTGGGACTGGCAATACTCATACTGGAAAGAGCAGAAGGCATTAGAAAAAGTGTTACAGTTTTAGGCGAAGTAAAAACTTGTTGCAGCAAAAGCTAAGAATTCTCTTTCTAAGAACTATTAGGAATATGCTTAATGAGTTTCTAACCTCAACTCGTTTGGCAGTGGATATATTGGTAATAAATGAAGTAATACAGCAATTACCAGCCCTAACTACAGTAAAGGAAATACTTGTAAAAGTCTCTCTTTTTTGAAGAAAAAATTTCAGCAAAAAGTGAAAGTCCCATCTGTATGTTGTCTAAACCGACTTTCTCTGATGTTGATTGAGCAGCCAAAGTTTGTTACCAGAATTTTATGACAATAGATATATGGTGTTTCATCAAACTGATCTGATGATAAGTGGAATTGTTGTGATGGATCCTGTCTATAATTAGCTGGATGTTATATGGGTTCTAATTGCTGCACCCTTCCTGTGGTTCTGATGCCATTTCTCAAGTCAGTTTGGATGCTCACAGGGCTTCACTTTTTACTTAAAAAAAAATGTGTTTGCTTATTTTGTGCTTTGCTTTTAAAAGACGTACCACAAATTTGAACTGGTTTGAAATGCTATTTGTAGGAAATATGTGCTTCTTTGGTCAATTTTGATTGGAGTCTTATGTTGTTTATAGTTGAAGGGTGCCTACAGGCGGTTATGAGTGAGGGTTGAAACAATAATAATGTATGTAACAGTAATTTTGAGATGAATAACTCTGATAATCAATGGAAACGATAATCTTTGATTGTCTATTATGGTGCATATTTATTTATTTATTATTCTGGAGAGCTAAGGATTTTTACTGAAGTTGATCTGTTGGATTGCTTGAGGTTGATGGTATCTTAAATATGTTGCATGGTAGCTCACCTAAATGGATGCATGAAATTGCTTACTCAACTCTAGTTTTGGGTTTTCACTATTTGCTTCCGTGTTTTGGTGAGTGTCCTGTTGAGAAAATAGAAACTGGTACTATGCATATTGTGAAGGAAAATAGTTGAGATGCAACAGTACCTGTTAATTCCACTAATGCAATAAATTATTTTTCTGTGATACATGATGCAAGTTACAAATTTTACTGGCCTGTTGATGTTGTTCTTTGCCCCTTTATATCACCAAGTTTGTAAAATTTTGAACATACAACTTCTTGACCAAATTCCTGATGATGCATGGTGAATCTAATTTTGTCATTGCGAATCTAATTTTATTTTATGTAACCTATAATATTTTTCCATTTAAAAACTGTTCTCGGAGATCATTGTTTGAAATATTCAGTGTGCGACTCTTGTCGAATGCTGTTTCAGGTTTTTCTTCTGAGGCACTCACACCAAGAAATGAAGACAGCATGGTTCCAGGTGTTCCAGCGACAGTGGCAGCTGTTAAGAATCCCACTTCTAAGATAGTATATGATGAATACAATCATGAACGTTATCCTCCAGGTGACCCCAGCAAGCGGGCATTTGCCTACTTTGTCCTGACAGGTGGTAGGTTTGTGTACGCTTCACTCATCCGTCTACTTATACTTAAGTTTGTACTGAGCATGTCAGCAAGCAAGGATGTTCTTGCTCTGGCCTCTCTTGAGGTTGATCTCTCCAGCATTGAGCCAGGCAGCACAGTGACTGTTAAGTGGCGTGGCAAGCCAGTTTTCATCAGACGTCGGACTGAGGAAGATATCAAGCTGGCGAACAGTGTTGATGTGGGATCTCTTCGTGATCCTCAGCAAGATGCTGAGAGGGTTAAAAACCCAGAATGGCTTGTAGTTATTGGGGTCTGCACACATCTGGGTTGCATTCCTTTGCCAAACGCTGGTGATTTTGGTGGATGGTTTTGCCCTTGTCATGGTTCTCATTACGATATCTCTGGCAGGATTCGCAAGGGACCAGCACCATACAATTTGGAGGTACCCACTTACACCTTCCTGGATGAGAACAAGATGCTTATTGGTTGATAAGTGTGACGTCCTACTCCAGTGATCCATGGTTATCTGGGATCTCAATTTTTTTATTTTATCAGATAATGTCGAAGATAAACGCATATCTTTTGTGTCTTGCCACCATTTCATTGGGGTTGGGAATACTGTAATTCAGAATAAGTTACCTGGTTTTGACACATTGTTTTTTAACCTAAATTTTCATTGTTTTACTATTTTCAAGCAATGCTAAAACTTTTTAAATTAATAGTGATGCAGATTGCAGAGGGCTCTCTGGCTCACATTATTATGTGTATGTTCATCTACAGAATGCTGATGAGCTCTGATTGTTCATTGCCCAATTGTTGTATCTCTGATTTCTTTCTGCAATCCCTTTTATAATTAGAGAAGGGAAAGCATTTTAGCATCTGTTTTCTTCTTCTCTCAATAACATAGATGTGCTGAGGCGGATTTGCATGAAACCATCTAGCTGATTCCATCCATATCAGCTGTGGTCCTGTGGCCTGTTAGTTCACCACTACCTGCCTGTATTCTTCAGCCCTCTGTTTTACTAATTTCTTTGTTGAAATTCCGACTGTAGCTTCTAGACCGAGGCTAGAATCCTCAGATTACTTGGATGAGGAGTTATTACTTGATCAGTCACCACTCTATAGCTCAATATTACGTGACCGATGTTGGTAGTCACAACTTCTCTTTCTTGTAGTCGTAGATTTGCGATGGCCCATTTGATTGTGTAAAAATTTCATGTTAAAAGTAAAACAAAGGTGCTTTTATCGGGGAAACATTGCATGTACACACAAATTCAAGACTCAGAAAATGAGCACAAAGGATTTTTATTGACAATACAAATAGGTTAATAAAAGATTCTATATTGCAGGACAAGAGCTGAAAAATAAGCTGTATTAATAGGATATACATCCCAAAATTTCTGCAGGTTACAAACACGAAAAATCCTAATTCCCTCTCCTTTAAGAACATGTACAGAGTGACAGCTGTAATAGCCTTGACCATCCAATTTGCTGTTATTAGGCCAACACGAAAATTTGGAATAATCTTTGCATCAATCTTTGTCATCTCTCAAAGATCCCCTTAACATATACCATTCCTTTTTCACTTAGCCGAAGCTCCTTTCTCATTTGCTCAACTTGCTGGTCGTCCCCTTGAACAAGGATCTCGGACAGAGCCCCATTTTCTCCAACTATCATTTTAACTTTAATCTGCTCTTTCCTTGATGCTTGCTTCCAATAATATGCTCCCCTGCATACCACCCAAAAAGCATTAGTACTTCAAGCTAAATATTATGTCACTGATGAACAGAAACAGCACACAGGCAGTTTGCACTTACGCCAACGGACTTAGAATGGTGATCCAGAACCAATTATTGCCAATATCAGGATAGGTTATGGTAAGAACAAGGGCAACACTTGCCAAGCTGATGCAGGTGCAAAATGTGAGCAATGCTGCCTGGCTTCGACTTGGAACCATCATGCCTTCAAACCTTCAAACAATTAGAAGCATTAAAAGTTACCATTATGCTAATAGGAGTCACCAACAAGAGGCCTTTGTAAAACTCACTTCAGCATTTGTCCCTTAGCATTAGGTAGTAATAGTATGTCGAGTAGTACTATTGTGAAAACACTTCAGGTCAAATCACACACATAGGGTCTATTTGGGATTGAGGTGCTGTAGCTTTTAAGCTACAGCTGCTGTGAAAAAAAAGCTATAGTTATAAAATAAAAGTTAATAATATATAGTAAATATAATTTTTAAATAATAATTTTGTTAAAATTATTAAAGATATAATAGATTTTTAATCATACAAGTGAAAAATTATTAAAAATTATATTAACATAGTTTCCAAACTACAACAGCTAGTGTTTATCCAACACTTTAGTGCTGTAACTTAAAAGCTACAGCTCCCCAACCTCAATTCCAAACACACCCATAATTATCATTATCAAGTGCTTCTTAATTATGTACTTAAAAGTACTATTTGACGTAGAGATACACCTATTACATGCTCAATTAAAAGAACCCGAGGTGTCTTTTCGATCCCAAAAGCCATATTGGTCTACAACACTACAACACAAATACAAATGCACTTTTCGTAAATGTTTTTTCTAATGATTCCAGAAACACCCAACAACACTCACCCTATATCAATGAAGCTATTAGCTTGAATTTTGATCAAAAAGGCATTTAAAATGAAATGATAGTTGATACATATGAAACATTTGAAACCATGGGAAAAATTCTAATTGTGATTGTGCCATTGTGTATTCCATGTGAAACCAAATTTTCTAGTGGAATGGGAGAGTATTGGAAGTTGAAACTATAGCATGCGTAACTAATTAACCATTTTGACACAACATCGCATTAGAGAAATGGATTGCAGACACCACAAAATTTACTGTAAACAGTGTCTAGATAGATAAGAGGATAAGACACTAGTGGCTTACGTTATAACCTCTCCTCTATCAGCGACCACAAAATTATTACGAGTGAAGAATGATAAGATTTCTCCCGCAATCTGATTCGGTGCCTTCTTATTACTTTCCCCTTCTCCTACGAATGTCTTTTGCACTATCTGCAACAATAATGAAATAAACCCCATAACTCAATTCAATCTAGGAGAAACACCCAGTTCTTAAAATATCTTTGAAAAAAGAAATTTGAAGTAACTAAAAGTTCATATACCTTGGATTTAACTGAGCGTTTGATGAGGGACCAGAGGCCAGGAACAGAGATGACAAACAAACCAAGAGAAGTGTAGTAGCTAGCCAATGAATAGCCTACAGTACTCTCTGCTAGTAGATACAATGACTGACGGTTTTGGTTAAGATTGTTGATGTGCTCAATAAGAGCTGAAGTTGATGCTAAGAGAGGCTCTTGCATGGCTACAGCAACTGCTAGCTGCTTCTTCTTGGCTCTTGTTATTGGTGATGAGGGTGGGTTTGGAGCTTGCCTCAGCCATGATTGCTGTTGAGTTGAGTCTTTGAATTTGAGCTTCGAGTGAAGAGAGAATGAACAGAGAAGCTGTGGGGTTGGTGATGATGATGATGATGATAATAGCTTTGCTGCCATTTTTAGTTTTGCAGGAGACTGAAATTGAAGCTGTGTACTATTTTATGGTTATGGTTCAGTTTTTTTCTTGTTGTGATGGTCAGCTATTTCAATGGCCAAGATTTGATAACGTCTTTGGTATGTAAAACGACACGATGACACGTTAGTGAACGAACGAAACGACTGATATTGGCTTAAACGACAGCTCAACTGTGAATACATTAGAACACTGTTTTTCTTTTCCAATATACATTCCTATTTACCCCAAAAAAAATATATATATTGGAACTTCCTAAGTTAGGATTGTGATGAATAATTATATTCATAATTCGGGTCCATAACAATAAACTTTCAAATGGCTACAAATAAATTTTGTATTCTATTGTGTTGCTTTTAATGGACTGGGATTATTTCATGATTGATTTTTCTTATGAGCGAAGTTTTTGCCGGTGATTAGTGATTATAAAATAAGAAATATTATATTTTAACTATGGATATTATCATTTGACCACCTAAATTTTTTGATACATCACATTACTACCAAAATTTCATGGCAATTATTTTTTCTCATATAATATTTTAATTTTTATCATTTTACCATCAAACTGTTAACTTCTGCTAAAAAATTATTGATGTCATAGATATATTTTAGGAATTTTAGTATATTATGCTAAAAGTATTACAATATTTATAATTTTATTAATTGATTATAATAGGCACCTAAAGCACTCAATTAATAAAAGCATTATCTCTTAATAACTAAGTTTGTTTTTTTTAATTCAATAAATTAAATTATACTTACATAGTTTATGGATAAAATATACTTTTACTATAAATTCTATTATTTTAAATGATTTAATAGCACAATGATAAAATTTTAAATATTAAATAAGAAATGATAGAATAATATGTTAAAAGGCATTAAATGATAAAATTATAATATTCCCTCTAAGTATTCTCAATCACTATAGGCCTTGTTTGGTAGCAGTCGAAAGATTATACTCAAGTGAATCATACGATGTAGGAAATAAAATTGGAAATAATGTGAATGTGAAGCACACACAAGTCATAAACAAACAGCAGCAAGTAAAGGAGAAAGAACATTATATCATATCATATCGATAAGAAAGGGATAAAACGTTTACTTTGAACTTTGAAACCTAAAAGTCCACGACATCATATCCACCACAAGATGCCGTCAGCTTTAACTATTCAAATCATGAATGGCTCGGCACTGGGGCTAAGCCGCTAGCCCAAGCCAAACACATTGGAAGTTATGATTTTTCACTTTAAAATAATTAAATAAATATAAACTTATTGGCACCCTTTTTTTTTTTTTCCAAAAATTGTGGAGGTAGAAAAAATAATTTTAAATATTGTATTCGCGACAGCATTAGAGAACAATGTTTTTTTTTTTTTCTTTCCTCAATTGGGATATATATTTTCTACAATTTATCTCATTTGTGGCAATGAGATCTATAATAATAATAAAAAAAGATGCATGAAAAAAACTTTTGTTTTTATTTATTATAATCATTGAATTGGATGAGAATTAGTTAGTCAATTTGAATGAGTTAGATTTATCATCAATAATTCAAGATACTATTTTTATTTTCATTTTTAATTTCGATGCCACAATTCACACACTCTATCCTACACAACTCTTCATTCAAATGCACAGTTAAAGAACTTCTATATCTAAAGTTGCTCTCGATCGGCCTCTTTATTTTCACAACAAATAGAGGTGTAAATTAAATTGTATCATGTCAAGGCCTGAAAAATTTATGTCGCATATTCACGGTTCATAGCTAATAAAATAATTTTAAAAATTGGTATGACATGATTTATTGGACATCATTATTCGTGCAATATTATGCTGTAACATAAGGGTAAGTAAACCCAATGGACCCAATCCAATTAAATGGGCTGATTAGATTATAATAGGTTAATTGAGTTAATATTTTTCAATTCAAACCAAAAGCAATAAAAATTATAGTAAAATTAATGCTAATTGTCAACCTAGCTATTTTTATTATTTTTAAAAGAGATTTTTTTAAAAATTTCTCCTTATTAAACCTGACATTGATTGAATTGTAATCAAACTCAAATTTTCACTACAAGTAAGTTAATAAATTTTAAAACATTAAGTCATATAGTTTTTTATACTATCTTTATTTTTGTTAATTTGTTTATTAATAAATGTAAGGTATAATTAGGCATGGCAGAAATCCCTATGGAGACAGGGCTCATCCGGAATTTTTCCTATTTGGGGAGGGTATGGGGACGATTTTATATCCAATTTCTTTTTTTTGGGGGGGGGGACGAAAATGATTTTTTACCCAAATTCTTTTTAGGAGAAGGGATGGGGATGAGCCGGAATCCCCCATCCCCTCCCCAATTCCCCATTTTAATTTTATTTTTTTAGAATTATTAATGAATAAATAATCAACTTTAAATTATAAATATTAAATATTAGTATAAATATCAAATATCTAAATATTTATACAAATATACTATGAAACTTTCAGGCCTACTTATCTGGTTATAGTTTTGAATTACTATTTGATCATGTCTCATTCAAAAGGCCTTAACCCAAAATTTTTGTTTTAAACTTTTATTAAAAATATTAATTTAATATATCCATTTTATTTATTTTATTATTGATATGAAAGTAATTTCTTTTTCTTTTTATTATAGGATGATGAAGATTGACGAAGATAATTATGTTGATGATTTGTATTTTGTAGTGTGATTTTTATAATGGATTAATGTTAATGTAAGATATATTGTCAAAATTTACTTTTATTTAAATTTTTTTATTTTAATATGATTAAATCAAATTCAGAAATTAAAAATAAATCGGTTATTTAGGGATCAGGGACCATCGGGGATCCCCTGTTATTATTTGGGGAGGAGACGATGATCTTTTTAAGCAATTCTGACGGGGATGGGGAGGGGACATGGACTATGCAGAATATCAAGAATTGGTACAGGGTTGTCCCTCCCCTCCCCTCCCCTCCCTATTATACGTGGACAACATATAATGCATGATGGAGAATTAATGTGTTTTTTTTTTTTGTCTATTTCAAAAAATTTTAAGTACCATATATTTTTTATTTAATATTTTTAATTTTTAATTTTAATCAATTCGACCAACCCATCCTAACCTGACTTGATGATTTAATAGTTGGATCGGATATGTTTATTTGGTTGTGTTGGGCTAGATTTTCACAAACTCAATCTAACCCAACCCTTTAGTATATTGAGCTTAAACCTTTTAAAAAATGATTAAAATTACTAAAATCTCCATAAATCACTAATATTTAGGGCATTGTTCCTTTTTTTTTTTATATAAATAAATAATAAATGACTCGTGCTTATTTGCTTAAAATATGAGCCCGTCTTGTATCTATTTGAGCTCTCATGTTATGTTGACTCCTAAATTTTTATACGGATTGAATTTAATTGACACCTCCAACTCTAAAGGTAAAATCAATTGGACTATGTACTCAAGGGCAATTCAATATATTAGATTGCAGTGTATTATTTCTAAATAATCATAATAATAACTAAATAAAAATCAAATAATGTCAAATCAATCAATAAGCAATTGGGATAAAACAAAGAAAATAAACTCAAAAAATGTATAACGTATCAAAATAAGACAAATTCTTGAGCTAAAATTGATGTCATCATCCATCAATAATAATTCGCAATATTTTAATAACATGTAAAGTAACCTTGATGGTAGTAATTATCAATTAATTGCATCAATTAGCATTCCTTAATATTTATAAAATATATATTTAGTCAAATGAGAGAGAACACTCGAGTGCCGATCAAAATTCAATATAAATTTAGTCAAATGAGAGAGCACTCGATTGCCAATCAAAATTCAATATCAAATCTTTGATTTTCTTTTTCCTTATCCAGTGGGCGAACAAATCATCTTATCTTACCATTAAAATCACACCCATGCACAAAAACAAAAAACAAAAAACAAAAAAATAAATATAAATGCACCACCGAGTCCGACGCAGAGAAAAAGGAAAAAGACAAAAAAAAAAAAGGGAAAAATAGAGCAAGTGACAAGTAATTCTCCATCGATCGAGCCGAGCCGAGCCGCGCCCAAACGCGCGAATGAACGACTGAATGTTACACTAATCAACCATAACGGTTGCGACCAACCGCAGTCGTCTGATCTTTTCCTCTATCAATCATCTCATCATCCCATTTGTTTTCCGTGTTTCTGTTTGTTTTTGGTTGCCTCTCTACTCTATCTCACTCGTTTCCACAAAAGAGAGGGGAAAAAAGAAAAAAAAAAAACCTAATCGGATAATACGATTATACGAAACCCCTCTTTTTAATCTCTCGCTGCTCTCTCGCTCGTGCCGTTATTAAATAAATACGATAATTTAATATTGATTTTGGTATATATGTTATTATAGGTTTTCGCTGCGGATTTAGTGGGCCAGAGTTAGAGTTAATTTCAGGTATTACTTTTTGTTCTCTGCCTTTTTATTTTAGGGTTTAATTCGAGTTCTTAATTACGTTCTTTTTAATTGTCTTCTTTATCTGGGGGTTAATTGGTTTTGGGTCTGTATTGTGTAGCGTTTTATCAGAGATTGTGTTAATTCAAATGGGTTAATCTGTTCAGTTGCATTGTTGGGTGTTGAAGATTGTTTTTCATTTTACTGAAATTTGGCTTGGATTTGTTGCTTATTTATTTTCTTTGCCATTAAAAATACCTTAGTAAAATTAATACTTTGGACCTGTGAACTACTTTGGTGATTGTTGAATATTGTTGTTGCTTCCTTGAACTCTTGTGTTTATTTTGTCTTTTCAGTATTACTTCTATTATCAGGTGATTCATCGGCTTAAGTTAATGGGTTTTTATTCCATTGAAGTAATTGTATGTGGTTATTGGTGGTTTGTAGTTTCATATGGACGGTAACTACTATAAGTGCTTTAGCTAGGGATTTGTTTGACATATTGTGTCAATGGCGGCTGATCAGCGGAGAAAAAGACTGAATGGTGTCAGTGTTGGAGGCTTTAGTCCTTTGGAGCAATATAGAATGAAGAAGAGAAAATTGGGATCGCCACCAAATGGTTTAAACTCGAAATCAAATATTTCCCTTAAGTGGGATGAAAGTAAAAAAAAAGTCATTGCCAAACAGGAACAGATTGGGATAAGTCGAAGGATTTTAAAGCCATTTACTGATTCTGTTTCGGGTTCAAAAAATGTTCTGGGCCATTTAGCAGATGCTTTTTCTGTTCCCCAAGAAACTTTTGATTTGGAGAATTTGACCGAGGTGCTCTCGTATGAGGTAGCTAAAAGTCTATAGTTATTGTTACGTATTATTTTACTGCAAATAGTGTTTTTTGGAGCTCAAGTTTTGTTACATCCATTTGTATGGAACTCGTTGCAGGTTTGGCAGACTCAATTATCAGAAGAAGAGAGAAACTATCTCAAACAGTTTCTTCCCAGTGCACAAAATGCTGAGCAAGTTGTGGAAGCATTACTTGCTGGGGACAATTTTCACTTTGGAAGTCCATTTCTCAAATGGCAAGTATTGACTTAAGACACAATTGCACCCAAATCATGTAACTATGGAAAAAATACACGCTCATCTCATATATGCATCTCATACATTATCCAAACTCACACTCAACATAAGCATGTATTAATGAATTCACATAATATGTATGTTCACTTTTCTTCTTGTGGTTATATTAGTAAGAATGGTTAAAGGTTTATATGGAAAGTAATATTCTATCTTTCTTGGTAACTTACTCTAGTCTGATTTTTGAAATACAGATATGTTTTATGCCGCTGGTATATGTCGAGATTTAAGAATACTTTTAAGCTGGTTTGCAAGCACAAGCTGTCCGATGAAGGGTAGTGAGAAGGATTAGTGATTTTGGATTAAGTCCTAGGTTGGATGATTAGAAAAGAGAGAGAGATATGAAAGAATGACGTGCCTCTTGTCTTGAGATGACTGTTTTATTTCCAGATTAGTGAAAGTGTGTTGCAGTTATGCTTGTTTTGGGTCATGTTAGGATAACAAGGGAATGTGGTAAATTTAACCTACTAAGTGAGAAAAGAAAGAAGTATTGCCAGAATATCCCCTGGTTCACATTATTTGGTATCATATGGGTTCTACTGTGTCCAAACTTGTATGAAACAAAATTTATCACAACTGCAGTTTTATTTATAAGCTATTTGTATTCTTCAGCATGGAAGACATATCCCTAGTCCAAGATCCGGGTTAGTTTGTGTAATGGAAAAAATTTGCTGCAGGGGTGCTTCACTTTGTTCAGGCAATTTTCATCCTGATGCAGTTCTTCACAAGGAACAATCTTTAAAGGCTGATAAAAAAGCGTACTTCTTGGAGTTGCAGAAATATCATAATGAGTATGTGATTTGTAGCCAATTTTCCTACCTGTTGTCATACTGTCGTTTGAATTGGTGCATTTGCCTAAATTATGTAGTAATGCTTCGTCTTTGCCAGTATTCTAGAGTATTTGCAGAAGTTGAAGCAGAGATGGGAAAGCTGCAAAGATCCAGAAAAGGAAGTTTTGCCGAAGATAGGGAGGTAGATATTCCAAGTCTCAATTTTTTTTTCCCTGTAAATTGTTAAAGTTTTGTGGAGGCAGTAGCTTCCACCTTCTTTACTTCACATAATTCATAAGTCACGTCAGGTGTGTGTTTCTGATTTTGGAGAAAGATGATTGCTCATTAATTTATTTCTGATTTGCTTTTACATGGAAGTTAATGAGAGATTTACATTTTGATTTTACTCAAAGTATCTTGTTGTACAAGTTTTTATGTTTTTAATTTTATTTGGAGATGATGGGGTTTCAGATATCTTAGTGGAATTAGTTCACTGGAGTGGTATCTGATGAAATGGGTTATTACAACCTAAATGAGGAGCATTTTTATAGCTGAAATATTGTTATGGTTGCATGATTAGTAATTGGTGATTTTCTAGTTATTCCTTTTCTAATATTTCTTTTGTACCACTTTATAGATGTTCAGATGTTCGCTTTTTATAAAATGTAGACTTCTTCATGTTCCATTGCAACTCAAGATTGAATTGCTTCAGCTCTTTGAATTTCATTGGAACATGAAGGCGTCCACTTTTTGCTTTATGAACAACATGGTTGGAGAATAATTGAATACACACACCCTTTTTCATTTGTTACCTTTTCCTTGATGATGTTTTATCTCATTACGTGTCCTCAATGTGTTGTTTTAGGTTGAGAAGGGATGCAGAGAAAAGAATTTCCTCAAATGCTGGTGAATCTAGACCGCTTGACCTTGAGCAGGATGTTACTGCAACATCTGAATCATGTTCGTGGGTAGCAGATGAGAAAGCATGTAGTAGTGATAATCAGAACTCCTCAGTTATGAAGGGAGGAGAACTTCACAAGAGGTAATTTAGATCAACAAGCAATAGCACCCAATTCTGCAAGATTTATTGTACATAATTCAGATATAGATTTTCTGTTTTACACCATCATATAAGATTTTTTGGAAGAAAATGTTCTTCTTCTTTTGTCAATTCTCTGTGTGTGTGTGTGTGTGTGTTGCAACTTGCAAGAATATATGTTTGTATGTTTGCATTGACGTGTCTTTGATAGGCGTTAGAGGCAGGCTATCTTTTTGTTTTTTGGACTGGTTGACTATTTTCAGTAATTGTGAAAGGATAGTTTCGGTAGGATTAGTTGTTCTTTTATTTCAATCATTTATTTATTTTAATGTGTTACGCATATTTCTTCTTTTAACTAGTATCATTGGCAGGATGTGCAAGAGTAAGGATGGATTTAAGTTCTTGATTTTCATAGTTAAAATATGTTAAAGTTTGTTCTAGATGTGTCAGATGTTATTGCCCAAATAATATCTCTGGTGAAATCAACTGGGTAATGATATCTCTTTCTCCTTGTCAGTGTCTTTGCTTGTCATTAGACCCCAACATTTTTTGTATTTATGCGTATCCCCTGGATATCATATTTCACGAAAAGAGGAGTTATCGTGCCCTGTATTGATGAGCTTAAAATGTGTTCAGTTATTGTTTTCATGGCGACTTTATAAGTTTGTGCTGGCTTCTTGTTTTTCCAGGAATTATATATAGCTCATTTGATTGTTGATTGATCTTATTAATTTCCATGAGTGTCAGGAACTACGAGAAAGGTTTCATAAAGGACAAATCTACAAATTCATTGATTGTTTCAGAGGATGTGCTAAATGTGGGAACAAAATTGAAAAAAGGATATAAGCTAAACAAGCTCAATATCCACCATAATGATGGAGCCCAATACATGTCATATGTCAAGGTTAGGCGTCTCTTTAATTTTTGTTCAAGGTTAAAAAACTTCTTAAATTTCTGATCAAGCAGGAACTGCTCAGTAACTTGTTGTGATTCTATGAATGGAAAAATGATCCTTCCTGAATGATTTAACTTTGAATTTAATTACAATTTTATTTAATTTTCTGTAATCTTTGTTCGAGTGTTTAATACTATTGTTTGTGCCCTTATCTACTAGCTTAAGCTTTTAGTTCAAGTGAAAACTAATCTACATTAAAAAAAAAAAATTAACTAATCCACATTAAAAGGTTGCAAAGATTGTATAAGTGAAAACTATAAGGTAACAATGCAGACATAAGATAACACTTTACCACTCTCAACTGAGTGAAAACTATAAGATAACACTGCATACATAAATAAAAAGTTAGTAAAGAACTAACACAAAATGCCCCCAAAGGGGCAGCCTAGTTGGTTGAGGGCTTGGGATCTGGTGCTTGGCTGCATCCAGGTCTCTGGTTCAATCCTTCTGGCGAGCTTAAAAATTCCACCCTCTGTTGTCTCATCAGTAATGGGGTTGGGGCGCCTGACTAACCTCCCAGTTTAGGGTCTGGCTGGAGCAGACCCATGATCTGGGTTGGTGCAGGAGTTTGGGTAATAAAAAAAAAATTAAAAAATAACAAAATTACTGTACTTATGAACAAGAAAAAGGGGCACTGCTGAAATTCACTTTCTGGTCTGGTGTAAGATTGTGTTGAAACATGTGTTAGGTATTCACTTGTATGTACTTGCTTTCCCTTTTTTTCTTCACTGTAGTCAATGGGTGAGATACTCTCCTACAACCCTTTCAGACTTTTCCAGCAAGCTATCAAGCACCTTTTTGCTTGCCTTGTAATTGTTTCTCAAATCTGGATTTCTCCGGTGTCAATTGCTTTTGAATTTTGTCTTCTGCAGTAGTTTTGGTTCATTCCTACGACACCTTTAAAATTCTGCAACTTGGATTTCATGATTTCAAGTCTCTCCTGTCTTAGCTTCCTGTCCTACATTCTTGTTAGTCTTACCAAGCTCAATGATTTACCTCAGTCATAAAGTTATAATTCCAAAACATCGATTGAGGAGATCAAATGTGATTTGGAGGTTCTTGCTGATAATGTCTTTTGGAATTTTCAGATTAGCAGGAAGCAGCATGAACTTGTTAAGAGTATGAAGCAGTCTGGTAAGAGCATTCAGTGCCGGTCAATGAACCGTGTTTTAGGTAACTTGGAGAGTTTGCATGTTCGACCTTATGAAGTATTTCTGGAAGAAGAGCAGAAGAAGAAGTTGCATGAGCATTGGTTAGTTTGCCGGGAAGTATATATTTTACATTTGTAAATTAATAAAAGTCTTGAGTTCCCCAATTTTATTTTGTGTTTCTGTAGGTTGAAATTGGCCACTGAAGATCTCCCTGCATTTTATGTCAACTGGAAAGAAAGAAAGAAACAGCTGTGGGAAGTCACACAGTCTCTGGGGCAAGAGATGATGGACAAACTAGAATGTCAGATTGAGGTCAGTTATTCGGACTTCTTGCTATTATTGTTCTCTTTTTCTCTCTCTTTTAATGGGTGTCTTAATGTTCATTTCTGATGAAATTTCTGTACATGCTTCCGTGGACGGACTGTTGTGCATAACATAAGCTTGTGTTCAGAAGACACACTGAACCTGTGTCTCTATGTTGTTGCAGAGTTTAAATTTTCACAGTGGTACTATGTTTTAACTTCACTGTTTGTTGTATGGTGTCCAGGATGAGGAGAAAGAGAACTCTGGTGTTCAGGATGAGGGGGAAGAGAACTCTAGTGTTCAGGATGAGGAGGAAGAGAACTCTGTTGTTCAGGACGAGGAGGAAGAGAACTCTGTTGTTCATGACGAGGAGGAAGAGAACTCTGGTGTTCAGGACGAGGAGGAACAGAACGCTGGTGTTCAGGACGAGGAGGAAGAGAACCCTGAAAGTCAACCTCAGGATCAGGAGGATAATGTAGCAACAAACCTCGAGTCTAACATAGAAGATGATGAGGATCTTGCCCGGGGCTCTCCATGGAATCAGTCTCCTGAGCAGATTGCTTGCCATAGTGAGAACCATGAGTTAAACCACATAGACCATGAGTCTAACATAAAAGATGATGAAGAGTCTGACCCGGGCTCCCCATGGAATCAGTCTTCTGAGCAGGTCATTTGCCCTAGTGCGAGCCATGAGTTAAACCACATAGGTGTGGGTCCTGAAAAGAATCATGTTGCCCATAACTCAGATAATTCTTCTTCAGATGTACGTGGGAACTCGGAGAAAATGAACACTGTAGATGATGCTGTCAATCAGGAAGTTCCGCTTTCTACTGGTGGAGATGTTTGGCAACCCATTAGTAGGCCTCGTTCTTTCTATGATTCTACTGCAAGCCATGAGTTTACTACCGGTGGGTTGCCACTTATGAATCCACAACATAACCAAGATCAACAGACTCACTTGATTGATCTGGAATCTGACTTGCGTCAAGAAGACATGAGTAAAGATTTGTTGCGCAGACAACCAGATGATGGTGCCTTAGGTTCTTATCAAAACCATGGCCGAAATGAGCTCCTGCAATCTCTTTTCAAGGGCCGGGAGATGTTATCTTATCATCAAGAGCAGAAGCAGACAGGGCTCCATTTCCAACCACCTGACAACTCAATCATAGCAGATGATGGCCAGTTCCCTGGACACTTCCAGGAGCATTTGGAGACATCATTGCCACTCGAGCAGGGGCAGAAGAGGATGAATGAGTTTTTCATGCAACAAAACATGTCACAGGACATTTACTCCGACAGAGGTAGATACTTAATCCCAAGGCAAGAGAACTTCCAACTGGGAAACATGCATAATTGGAATGTCAATCCTGTCCGCATTTCAGAGCCTCTTGAATCTCGCTTAAACGGTGGAGAATTGTTGAGTCAGAACTGGTTTTCTGGTGAGCATCAAGGTCGTGGTGGCTGGACCAATTCAGGGGGAGTTAGTATCCAGAGCCAGAGCATTGGAAATGGAAGCAATGCAGATCAGAATCTGTATGGTGTTCTACCCAACTGTAGCCAGTTACGTTCGGTTAATCCTTATGATTCAGTAGGAGCAAATGAGCAGTTTATTTCTTCAAGGAACTATGGATTGATGGCCGGAGGTGTTCCTGGGATCAGTAATGCATTACCGAACCCAGCTCATCCACTTGACTACTTGGGTGGGCGTGATTCTGTGATGCCAGATGATATGGGTTGGATGAACTTGCCAAATCAGAATCCTACTTTGCATGATCCAATGGGGAAGCCGTACTTGAGGTCTTGGAATCAGTAAGAACAATCTTCCCCATGTTCACATTGATTAAAATTGATAGCTGGGTTGGAAAATTGCTAAGAAATGTTGAATACAAGATGCATGTGACAGAAGTTTGTAACCTGTTACTCGTTGAAGGAAAGATAATTTTGTGGTTACTGCAGATTCGCGGAAGCCAGAGTATACAAACCCTGAGATAGGTTATTGTAAATACACCTACAGAAGAGCCAACTCAACACCATGTATATAACTTAGATGTTAGATGGGCAGGTGAGAGAGAAGTTGTGGGAAGAAGGGGAAAAATTCAGGTTTCTCCTTATTGTTATTTGGTAGGCCAAATACATATACATATTACATTTCATCTTCGTGGGGATATTTTTCCTTCTCTTGATGACTCAGGAATATTTCAATAATTTTGGAGGCTAGAAATTGCTAAGCTCTCGGCTCTCTCTCTCTCTTTCTTTGCTGTCTCTGTAACCCATGTTCTTTAGTTTTGTGTTCAATTTCACAATCCCCTTCTGGTTGTTATGTGTGTGTGCAAACTTCATTCTTCACAATCCATGAAAAGAATTGAGAGTTTGTTGTGGTATCCATAAAAAAACTAATGTTTGTGATGGTGGTAAGAATTGCACTGTTGTCGTACAAGCTGAACAAGTTTACAATGTGTGTTTGCTGTAGACATGGAAAATATCAAATAAAATAATGTCGGCAATGCAGGTGTGGTTATATCTTGATGGTGACTGGTGGCCCTTCCTCGGTCATCATGGGTACAAATTAAAAAGATAAGAGGATTGGTCAAAACTCAAAACAAAACAAAACAAAACAAAACAAAGGGAAACCAGTGTTTTCCTTTTTTTCTCCCGACCAGGGGAACCAAGGTAGATTTTGGAGCCAAATCTTAAATGCCAAGAAAGAGAAAGAGATTGGGGATAGGGAATGTGATTGTAGTGTAATAGTTAAACCTATCGCCTATCGGAGAATGAATTGGAGTTTTTATTTTATTTTATTTTATTAAATGTCACTCAAAAGTAAAACATTATATATGTATATATAATTTATTTTTTGATACACATTTTATACAATGGAGGGGAGACAACAAGTACATGTTGTATGTGAAATATTATTCTAAAATCATATCATAATTACCAATACCCTTGTCATCATTGAAGCCCATAATCATTGAAGATGAGAAGAATAGTAAGCATTGAACTAAATAAAGAAAAAAAAAAAATGCAGTTGGATTTAGCTAGCATGTGACAATATACATAATCATCGAAGCCCCCGGCCCCCCCTTCCACAAACAAAACTTACTTTCTAACTCACTCACAAGACACAAGATTGCAATTGAAGTTTGGGATGACCGTACTTTACTTATTTATTAAATAAGTAAGTAACCGAAAGAGTTCAATTGCCAAAAAAAACAATAAATAAATAAAAAATAAATTAATTATTTAACAAAAGAGGATAAAACAGTATTTTTATTTTTTAATAGGGGGGAGTTTTTCTCTCCGGTTGCAGCCATTTTAACAGTTATAGTCGAGAATTTAAACATCAAACGCAACTGGTTGTTGTGTTGTGTTGTGTTTTGTTGTGTTCTGCTCAGTGAGTTGGCTCTTAGTTACGGCAATTTTTTGTTTTGTTTTGAGGGAACCTCAATGATACGAGTCTGATGATGCCTTGTTTGCAAAGCATATAATCAAATTCCAAATCCAAAAACCCCCTTCATTTAAAATTTAATCTCTCGAATATTCTTATTTCGCTTCTTAGTTGATATAACCCCTTGAAAAGCCTTTCAAAATCACAACTTTTTAAACGCTTTCAGAATTCTGAGACTCAAAGAGAGACAGAAACTAACGAAAGCATGAAGAAAGAAGTGATTCGACTGGAACGGGAATCTGTCATCCCCATTCTCAAACCAAAGCTTATCATGACTTTGGCCAACCTCATTGGTATTTCAATTTCACTATTTTATGTTTGCATTTAATATCTTCTTTGCTTCATTCACACCTTTTCCTATCTTTGATTTTTTTCTTGCTTTGCATTTAATTTATGTTCATTCTTGTGTGAAATTAGTGATACCCCTGTAAGAAATATGAGAATGGATATCTAGGGTGTTATTAAATTTAGAAAGAAAACGAAAGAAGGGTTTGGTTTAGATTGTGATTTGGCTAATGGGTAATTTTCTTTTTTTTTTTTATGTGGATTATGACCATTGCCCCTTCCTATTTTATGTGAATTAATAAACCCCAATATATTTCTTTTTTTTTTTTTTTTAAATTTCTATTATGTTAATAGATATATTTATTTATTTACTTTTCCATTTTGCTTTTGCTTGATGGTGATGCAATTTTTTTAATGTTCTGCAGAACACAGTTCTGACAGGGCTGAGTTTCTAAAGCTTTGCAAGAGAGTTGAGTACACTATTCGAGCTTGGTATCTTCTACAGTTTGAGGATTTGATGGTAGCTTGTTTCCTTTTAACTTGATTTTGTTCAGTTTATTATGCAATCATTATTTAGTTTGCTATGGCAGTGTTTCATCCTTTTTGTCGTAATTTAACTACGCATTTATGTTGTTTGCAGCAATTGTACTCTCTCTTTGATCCTGTATCAGGGGCTCAGAAGTTGGAGCAGCAGAACTTATCTCCTGAGGAAATTGATGTGCTTGAACAGAATTTCCTGACATACGTGTTTCAGGTATTATGGCTACTTTCTTTTACTCATCATCTTTTAAATTGCATCTGTAAGTCAAAAAGAACTGAAGAGAACAACTACCAGAACAAAAAATGATGGTGAATGACAGATATTAGTGCCAAATATATCTTGTATATCAAAAGTATAATTTTAATTTGCAATCCACTCTTTGGTGCATGGAAGTTTATGGAGCCTCTCAAGTGTCCTGAAACAGAATTCTTCTATTTAGTGAAGTTGAGACTTGAGATAGCTGCATTCTCATTATTTTTTTCTCTTCCATCAGAGAATTTTGAATTAAAAATCTTACCAATCTTCATCCTTTTTCACATGCTGGTTCGAGCCAAAAAATGAAAAAGAAGAAAACAAATTTTGTCACACAATGAATTTTAGTTAGTTGTATCTTCAACAATTAAATAGGATCGTGTGCTTAGCCTTTTGAAAAATGAACCCCTTTTAACATACAACAAAAAGGGCAGGAAGCAAGGCAAAGGTGTATGGAGTAACCCTTGACCTAGAGCATGACCACGTCTTTAATGGTAGCTAGCTTAGTGTGGCAAAAATTGAGTTGCGTTCTGATTGGTAAATGCATTTTTATTTGGCATTGGCGTTTGATGGTGAGGGGATTAAGTTTTTACCTTACCAAGAGAGAGAGTTGATTGTGGAGAACTTTCTTCAAGCTGTATCTTGATGACTAGGAGTAGGGTACCTGCGACGAGTACTACGACGCCCAAGTCAGTGGGTTGTTCAAAGGCAAGATATTGAAGTAAGAAATAAGGACAGAGACAGGGGTTTTATCTTTCCTTGTGAATTTCTAAATCTGGCAAAAGACCCCTATGCAATGTTGTGGGTCTTTATTTGGTGATGTGGAATTAGGGCTTGTCCTGAGCCCTAATTCCAAGGGCTTCTGTCTTCCCTTTCTGCCAAGCTGCACGTCATTGTGCCTTTATGAAGCTAGCACACTGTTTCAGGCATCGCACCCATTTTGTGCTTCATCATGGTTTGGCCTCATGATATGTTTCCAGAAGTAGAAATTCCGGATTTTCTGGAATCGATTAATTGGATTCTTGAGGGTTTAATCTGTATATTCCTCCTAGGAATAAACCCCTTATATCCTGGGAATAAGGAGGCGTGAGACCGGGTGCAACCCTTTGGGAAATGAGGGGCACCAACAGATGGAAACGAAGGAGAATGGCAATTGTATTTGTAGGATAGTATATGTAACATGAGAATTTAAGTTAGGTAATGAGTGAATAATTAGGTAATCTTTTATTGTATAAAGAATAATTAGGTAATCTTTTATCGTAAAAAGAGGCAAGTTTAGGTTAAAATTTGTTTTATGGATTTGGCTGGTTGCTGAAACTTGTGAACTTAATACTACCTTTGGCAAAATGTTGATAGTATTTAATTAATTTGACAAACTAACGTTGAAGTTCTGAAAAAATAATATTGAGATCCCTAACCTGACACTGCTAATGTATAGTATAATAAAATTTCTTGTTTCTTGTAAAAAAATTAATAGTAATAACTATAATGAGGATATATATGCAACTTTTCAAATTACCAATAAGCCATTTTGTAATATTTTTGTACTTTCTTTTTATGCAGGTGATGGATAAGAGCAACTTCAAAATAACAACCGATGAAGAAATTGATGTTGCACTTTCAGGACAGTATCTTTTAAATCTTCCAATCACTGTTGATGAATCTAAGGTTTGTAATCACAATTTTGTTGGAAATAGTTCCATTTCATGCTGATGCATGTAAATAAACATGCTCTAAGTCTCAAGATGCATGTCTTTAAGTGCTTTTCTGAGCTTTTAAGCTGATCTCAACGTGCCTTTTTGGTGAATGCAGCTTGACAAGAAGCTTTTGAAGAGGTATTTTGAAGCGCATCACCATGAACATCTTCCAGACTTTGCCGATAAGGTATTCTGCTAAGTTTAGCACTGAAGGTTTTGAGTTGTATGAAATTCCCTTTGTGATGTGGTTGTCTGTTTGGGAATATACTGTTGATTGAGGGAAAACAATAGCTCTAAGGTGTTTGGTAAACATATGCAATTGTAGTTCGGAAGTTAAGGTAATTTTACCCCACGGTTTTTTGATGAAAAATCTATTTTACCTTTACTATTTTCATCAAAATTATGATTTTTAAGTCATATTTTCCAAACATTTTCAACTTTTATTTCATGGTTATAGCTTTTATTTTGTAGCAACTGTGGCTTAAAGCCACAGCACCACAAAACCAAACGGAGCCTAAATTTGTATGATGTTTTTAAGTTTGGATTTGCTTCCTTAAAGTTTTTAAATTGGCTATGCTAGGTTTATTTTGCATAACCTTAAATTGTTTATACTAGGTTTATTTTGCATACATCCTTATAATGTGTTCCCCATGCATGCATAATATGTTAAAGAAGTGTTGTCTGCATTATTTAAATTTCTTAAATATACTTTTGTGCTCAACCTTACTATCTAATTATGCTTAAAATGTATGCTTATTGGATTAAGCATGAAGATTTCAAGTAGGGATAGATTTGATGTTTTCTTTGACAAGATATCACACTCCACTTGTCAACATCAAAGATGTTCAATAGTTGGGAGATCCTGTATTTTAGGGATTTATTTATATTCAATTCCTTCAATGCTTCAAAAATTGAACAAGCATTGACGTTGTAAATTAATTTGACAATTAATAACTCGGTTTTGAACTTTGGTCTAAACTATAGACTTGAAGAAAGCTGAATTATACTGCGGTTTTATCTGTAGTATGTGATCTTTCGGCGCGGTATTGGAGTTGATCAGACAATTGATTACTTTTTCATGGAGAAAGTGGACATGATTATTGGTCGCTTTTGGTCATTTCTCATGAGACGAACAGGGTTAGTATATTTCTGGACTGAAATTTTGTCTCATTGGTGGATTTTGCTGATTATACAATATTTGACTACCCACAAGTCAATTTGTGCAATTGAAAGCATTTTTGTCATTCTAACCTTGTTTGCTGCATATTGTTCAATGAAATTGAAATATCGGTTTTAGCAATTTTTTTCTATTTTTTGAAATTGGTATGATCAGCTAGCTTGAGCAAATCCTGGCCAAATGGCAATTGGTTAATTTTTATGGTTTCTAAACCTTGAACTTCTAGGTTGAAAAGATAGTTTAACATTGGAATGGCTCAAAAGTGTCTTTCTTATTCCCATACTGATAAGTTTGACCTGCTTTATGCTTTTCCTTTCTAATCTTTTCTAAGGTTATGGTGCTTGCAGGCTAGAAAAACTTTTGTCCAGAAGATCTAAAAGACAACGTAAACCAGACCCAAAGAAGGATGATGAAATTAACTCTGAAGCGGAGCAGAATGATCTATCCGTTGAACGACATCGACTTGAAAATATGGAACTAAGGTTGTAAATTACTGCACAGTAGTGTTGTTACTATAGGATTGTATTTTTTCTGCTACATAATTCTGTGCACTTATCTTGTTTATGTTGCATGCCGTTTCAAGAGGTCCGTAGAACAAGCTTCAGATAGACTTATTGTTTAATTTCTAAAATTCCAGTTCTTTGCATCTGAATTTATCCTGCTAACTTAGAAATTCTCTAATTTTGTCTTGAATACTCTGAATTTGTTTTTATGAGTCAGTTGATTGGATGTTTCTATTGTAACAAAAAGTTTCTGGTCAATTATCACTGGTCATTGACATTGTTATTCTCAACTCCCAGTTTTCGCAATTTGCTGGGCAAGGTCACAATCCAAGAGCCCACCTTTGACAGGATAATTGTTATTTACAGGTCCTTTCTTTTCTTCTATGTTTAATTTTATTTTTCACTATTAACTTTCGGAATGTTGTTCTAGTGACGCGCAACCTATTGGTGGCGAGTGTTATTGCAAAGTTGAACATTTTGATGGTAAATGTTGAACAGATAAGGTTCTTGTAATCAGTTCGTTTCTCGATGCGGGATGAAATCTTTTTAGCAAAAAAATTGAGGGTACATTGAGACGAGATGCATAGAAAAGTCTATGGTTGATACTCTAATGGCTCATTGAATGCATATTTATTTGTTCTTTCTTTTTCTGAAAGAGTACCTTGAATTTTTTTCAATTGATGCCTCTGATGACTGTTCTGAAACAACAATTATGAAAGATGATTAGTGACATCTAACAATAATGATCATTGTAAAGGCGAGCAAGTACCAAATCCAAAACAGAACGAGGATTATATGTCAAACATTTTAGAAATATTCCAATGGCTGATATGGAAATTGTTCTCGTAAGTTGTTTTAGCTGCCTCTCTCTCTCTGGTTTATTAATCTTGTGTAGTCTCTTCTTTTCTCAGCAAGTCTGCAAAACTTATGATCTCACATGAGGACTCATTTTTCTCTCTGCCTTTAACAGCCTGAAAAGAAAAATCCAGGATTAACACCATTAGATTGGGTCAAGTTCCTCATCTCTGCTGTGGTTGGGCTGGTCAGTTTAACAATTAGTTCTTTGCTGATTGTTTTATCTTTTGTCTGTCCACCATCTAATTCAAACAATTTATGTATCTTACCGACAGGTTGCTGTGATTACTTCTGTCCAACTGCATGAAATTGATCTTTGGGTTGCCATGGCAATCCTTTCCACGGTGATTGGTTACTGTGCTAAAACATACTTCACGTGAGTTCCTACCCCCATCCCCTAGAAGAAAAGAGAAAGAAAAGATCAAACTTTGGAGCTCTCTTTCTTCTCTTTATATTTTGTGGCTTCTTGATATGTGTTTTTTTATTTGAGCAATATGCATATTGCACGTGTCCATCATAGTAAAAGTTGGGAATGGGAAGGAAAGAATTCATATTCTGTCCACTAATGTATTATCTATATTGCGAGTATCATAAGATAACAGAAAATTCGGCTACAAACTGATCATTGAAGTTGACTATTCTCATTTCTCTACTGTGCGTTGACTGGCTGTATGTGTGAATAATCAGGCGACTCAGTTCGTCGAGTGGTTATTTCTTTATTTGATATCTGCTGATTTGGCAATTGTTTGATTGTTTCTTCTACTGGCTGCAGGTTTCAGCAAAACATGGCTGTATATCAGAATATGATCACACAGTCCATGTATGACAAACAGCTAGATAGTGGAAGGGGTACCCTTCTTCATTTGTGTGATGATGTGATTCAACAAGAAGTAAGTATCGGGCTTGATGAATTCTTTAAAACTATCAAATATGTCCTAGTTCATAATTCTTTGGTGGTCATTAATTGTTTTTATTGATGAAATTGTTTTATAGATGAATATCTGTACCCAAAAGTTCTTTATTCATTCATTGGCTTTATGTAGTTTGACCTTTTGTTCAATAGTAGTTTGAAAATCTATTGACTGTTTGACAAGCCATGCAAATCTTTGTTAAAAATCTGACGTGATAATATTTTGACTTTGATGTAATGTTTTGAATTTTGACATTGTTAAGTGTTTAAGCAGTAATTAATTTTTTTTACCATATATTTTAAAAGATTGGTTTGATTTGGGGACACATTGTATCTAATTACGTCTCACCAACTGCTTACCATAAGTTGTAATTGTGCAGGTCAAGGAGGTGATCATTTCATTCTTTATATTGATGGAACAGGGCAAGGCAACAACTCAGGTATGCAAAACAATTAGTCATTGCTGGGTATTTGTTGTTTAATGTACACTCATTTCTGATGTTTGACTTTGTGATAATGTGAAATAGGATCTGGATCTGCGGTGTGAGGAGCTAATTAAAGAAGAGTTTGGTGAGAGCTGTAACTTTGATGTGGATGATGCTGTTCATAAGTTAGAGAAGTTGGGCATAGTTGCTCGGGTGAGACTCCCCAGAGTTCCTCATATTACTCATCATGGATGGCATCCTGTCTTTTTGTCTTTGCATATTCCAGAAGGCTTGTGGTGCATGTAGTGGTAGACCATAGAAGTTGATTACATCATGTGATAGCATTTAGTATTACGGTCAAGTAAGTTCTTTCATTTGGCGTTTCTTCTAACTAGAGAATAATCTTTAAACGTAGGATACCATCGGCCGGTATTACTGCGTTGGGCTGAAACGTGCTAACGAGATCATCGGGACCACCACTGAGGAGTTGGTCCTCAAGGCAAAACAGGGTCTCAGTACAACTTGATGCCTGCTTTGAGAAGGTGAGCTTCTGTTTGTATGCTATCTGTATCAAAAAGCAACTTCCACATACTGATGCTTTTGAATGAACTGCTGGTGATAATTCTCTTGTTGCACTTCTGACAGATCTCTTGGATGGTAGATTCCACTCAACTATATTTATGGCAGAATTTTTGTCTTTGATCTTTCATATAATGTGATTTCATTCTTTACATGTAGCTTTTGTGCATAATGTAATTCTTGGTTTTTCTCTGCGGACAGTGTCTTTGTAAACAAAGAACTTAGAAATCATGGATTATATCTTTCATTCATATGACGTGGTACAATCACACTCATTTTGGTGCTAACTGCTAATTAGTTAAATTGCACACTTAGAATTGGAGCTACTTAGTGTGTATGACATTACTGCTTTCAAAGATACTTTGGCACATGTCCTATGATAAAAGGGTAACAACCGCAAAGAGTTTTGTACGAACAATGTTGTACAAACTAATGTAATATATTATTATATTAAACATAATTTGTACATTATTGTTTGTTGCTCTACAAATATTAATTATGTAATATTTCATCATCCAATAATACTTTGCCACATATACATACAAAGCAATTTATTAATATTTGATTTGTTAACAATTTTTTGGTTTTAGACTTTGGTCTCTGTGATGGTCGTTTTGAAGAAAGCTAATAACATACATGGTGTTTTCCTTAGTAGTACATTAGCTTGAGACAATTGATTTCTTTTTCATGAAGAAAGGAGAAATTGTACTTGCTCGTCTCGCGATGTTGGCCTGTCCTGCGTTAATTTGCTGATGACTATGGACAATCAGTGAGTCGGTGACATCCGTTTTTCCGTGCGTCCCCAGTGTTGCTGATTTTCCAAGCAAGATCACAATCCAAAGAGCTAACCTTTTGTCTTTGAAACAACAATGATAAAATGCTTAACAATTTCCAATGTCTTTCCACACATCAATGGCAATAGAGTAATCAATTTTGCTTTATGACGTGCCATTCCTTTACTCACTACTACCCATTAAGGAAAAAACTATGAAGGTATTTTTTAAATTTTTGTCATTTTGTTACCGATACTTGGTCATCATAAAGTACTGTAATCAATCATGCTTTTTTCTGTTTACTTTTTAATCGGTCTTTTAGCAAAGTGTCAGCTATAAATTTAATCATTATCTTTTGTAATTAGAGTTAACTTTTTGTAATCAAAGTCGATCTTTTTGTAAACTAGAGTCAGTAACGAATGTAACTTTCAATTGCATATATATCTCTCAAACTAATGAGAGAAAAAAAAAAAAAGAGGCTTTTAGCAAGCACACTACTTGTATTCAAAAGTAGTTGTAGGAGAATAAAAATTTTCCCCTACAGATTTAGTTGAGTGATTTTGATTTTCAAACAATTTTATTCGACCGGTCACTGAAATTCGAATCTCGAGGTAAGTCTAACTTCATTTAGCTAAAGATAAATTACATTAGATCCTTAATTGCCACAGCCAGTGATATTTTAGACATCTCTCAATATTTAAATTTCCTATGCAAAAGCCGTACCGTCTGTAAATCTGTAAGACGACATTCATTTGGGAAAGGCATTGAGTAGCTTGTAACTGAGTTTTAATTTATTCTCTCTTCTGTCTTCTCTGTAACGTTAACTCTATACAAAGGTATGGAAGTTTATTATTTGATATTTCTAATATCTTAATTTATCCAACTTCATAATCGTTAAGTATTTTTGTATTTCGAATAATTTATATTTATGGACGTTTGAAAATTGTATCTTTATTCATTGTTTACTTATGTTCTTGATGCAATTAACCATCCATCAACAATGATTTTGTCTCGATGCTACTATTCTTTATATTGGACAAGAATTACAATGTTTTGTATTTTTTGGTGTTGAAATTTCACCATGAATTGTGAATATCATAATATGGAATGAAAGAAAATTTAGAATACATCCTAAAGATTTGCACTTTGACGAAAATTTCTTTTACTATGTGTTCCTGAAGAATTATATTAAAATTAATGATATTATTCATTATCTTGTTCTTGGAGGACAACAAATATTTAAAACGAGTAATTTCCCTTCATCATATCTCATTTGCATATAGGAGGAAATATTATAAACTTCATGAAAAGATGACTATGAATTTGTTTCATAAAACAATGTGAAGGAAAAATTGAAGAAATATTTTGGAAGCTCATATATGGTTTTCTTATACTAATTAAATGAAAGAAAATTGTTATGGCTCAAATATGTCCCCGATGGACATATACATGAAGTAGTTATTTTATTCATCATCGTGATCTAGAAGGACTACAAAATAAACAGATTATAATCTCTTTATCATCCCCAAAGAAATATACAAATTAAAAGATCATGATTTTTCCTTATCATCATCTCCCTGAAGGAGTTGAAATTAAATATTTTATGATAAACGATCAATTTATTCCTTGGCGACAATTTAAAGAAAATAGTAACTTCGAGAAGTTCAATTCAATGGTTGATATTTCGAAAGTTTATAAGATTTTTTTTTTTTTTTTTGTGTTAAACCATGTATACAAGGAAAGAAAATCATGAAGTTTATATGTTACAAAATCTATATATACGATGGCTTGACTATTTATAATTTTATATGCTCTTGAAGTAGCAAATTAAGAGTGTATTGTGATCATAATTATAATTTTATATCCCTGCATTTCTGCTTTTACTGGTCATCGGGCCATTCCAGATATAGAGAAAAACTTAGGCAGGTCAAGTGAAAAATGCAACTGCTGTTTACAATTTGAAATGGAATAAATGAATTACTGGTTTCTATTTGCAAAACTGTTAGTAAAGAGATAGCTGCAGACACTTGGGCATCATCTAGACAGCATGCCTATGCCGACAGAATCACAGATCACAGATCGCTGTTTACATTTGCATAAGCTTTACCCTCTCAACATCAACAGCCTTTGAATTAGCCTGTGAAAGAGAGATCACTGGTTCAGTTGATTGCTAACATGACAATGCATCAAAACCATAAGAAGATTTTCTCTAATGCCGCCACAGAAAGAGTGCAGTGAGATAATTGACAGCATAACGGACCTTGTATTTCGGCAATGATGACTGAAGGGCAACGCCCAGACACAAGTAGTCTCATTGGATAGCATCTGTAAGCAGCCGAAACGGGAAGATGAGATCACATTGCTTTGTTGTATATTTACTACTGCCACCCACCTTTATCGCATTGAGAACAACACAAATAAATTTTAAGCATTCAATTCTGAAGCTTTAGGCATTTGTTTGGCACAGAGAGAAAGTAAGGCAGAATCTTCAAAGGTATTCGATGTCATTAGTCAATATATTTGTTTCAAAAAGTGATTACATGCACAAACACATCTTGCATTCTTTAACAAAGCGATTACATGCACAAACACGTCTTGCATTCTATAATTCAGTCAAAAAGTTGCAGCTTATCTCTTAATCTTCTTTTCATTCAAAATCTTTTGAGAATTAGAACTAAGAAAAAGTGTGAGCAAAAGCAGTGCTAATTAAATCTAAGGAATACAGCAAATTTTTCTTTCTGAAAGTGAATTTGATAGAAGTTAGTATTTGAGCACAGCTGGAAATATATATATGAAATTGCCGTATACACACAAGAATCAGAAAGAATTTTTTAATAGGATGACCTTACCATGTAGAATAGGGACTGTCCAGCTGACATGAGCATCTTCACAACTTCCATCATGTCCATTGCCAGGAATCGAGATGTTTTAATCATTTCAACTGCTTCAATTTTACAAGAACTTGCTTAACTGATGGACGTGTGGAAAGCGTCTCCTCTGTGCAGGTTGATGCAAGCCTCATCATTCCCAACAAATTTTCTTGAGGCCCTGCCTTCCATAATTCTGGCAAGAAAAGCTCAGAAGAACGCCCCTCCTTGATCAGCAACTTGGCCCATGAGACAATATTGAACCCATTGCCATACTCGGAAAATGATGGATCAAGAGACTTTTTCCCTGATATCAGTTCTAACAGCACTACACCAAAGCTATACACATCTGCTTTGTCTGATACCCTGCATGTTGTTGCGTATTCTGGTGCCACATACCCAAATGTGCCTGCCACATCTGTTGTAGCATGAGTCTCAGAAACTTCTAAAAGCCTAGCCAACCCAAAGTCTGAGAGATAAGCATTAAGCTTTTCATCAAGAAGGATGTTACTGGGCTTGATATCCCGATGAACTATCCGGGGAACACAAGAGTAGTGGAGGTAAGCCAGAGCCTGTGCTATGTCCATGGCTATCTTGTGAATCACTGACCACTGAACATTTTGTCCCGACTTGTTGTGTATAAAGGTCTCAAGGTTTCCACCAGAAAGATAGTTGTAAACTAAGAACATCTCAGCTTCTCCGACATAATATCCAATAAGAGTTACAAGATTCTTATGTCGAATGCGTCCTAGAGTTCTTATCTCAGCGTCAAATTGTTGGATTCCTTGAAATCTTCCAATGGAGAGCTTCTTTACAGCCACTAGGTAACCTGGCACTAATTCGGCTTTGTAAGTTGACCCAAAACCACCTGTCCCTATTAGATTCCGAATACTGAAATTTCCAGTAGCTCTAACAACATTGTCATAGGTCAGTTCAGCTGGAGTATCTGCGAAGGTCACCATCACTTTTCCCCTCAGGCTAGCAATTCTTCCAAACTTTCTCCTCCTTAAAATAACCAAAATTATCACAAGGAATATTAAAAGAACAGTGGAGGCAGAAGTTACCACTGCAATGATGAACACTTTCAATCTCTTCCCATGCTGCAATTTTTCATCAAGTTGGACAGGAGGTTTTTCTGGGGCAGTGGCATTTGTATCCGGGCATGAACCCAGATACTCATTCCCTTCAAATGCAATGCAATCAAGGTACTGTAGATGAGGAATATGACCTGAGAGGTTATTGAAAGAAAGATCCAATGCAGTGAGATGGACAAGGGTCGAGAAAGACTCAGGTATTTCTCCAGAAAGCCTATTGTGGTCAAGGCACAAACTTTCAAGCCTTGTAGCTTTTGTCAAACTTGCAGGGATAGATCCTGTGAGAGCATTGTGAGAAAGATCTAAAACCATAAGAGAAATCAAATGACCAAATTGGGATGGAATTTCCCCCGTTATATTGTTTCCTCCAAGCAAGATCCATTTCAAAAAATTCAACTTCCCCAACTCATCAGGCAGAGATCCACACAATCTATTTCCTCTCAAGTCAAGTCGCTGAAGCTTCATCAACTTACCAACACCAGAAGCAATTGACCCACTAATCTGATTATTCGCTGCTTCAAACTCAACAAGTTGTACACAATCAAGAAGAAATGCCTCATAACTCATACCCGATAACAGGTTTGCACTCAAGTTCACCGAAAATGATTGCAAATCATTACATTCTGAAATTATCTCCCCAGGAACTGAACCATTAAACATATTATTGTTCAGTAACAATCTGTAATGGGGCTTATACTTAGCTGCCAAGAATCCATCTCCTATAGAGAACAAAGGTAAAGAACCAAAAAACTTATTACCACTAAAATCATGAATAATCACAAAATTCTCATCCGAAATCGAACCCATAACAGGAACATTAGCATATTGCAAATCTTGAAAATCAAAATGATTATCAGAACACACATTCTCAAACCTCGGAAGAACACCAGTAATGTTATTCTGACTGACATTAAAATACACCACACACGGAACTGGCAGCTGCATTGGCAAATACCCCACCAAATTATTCAAACTCAAATCCAAGTAAGTCAAATTCCTGCACATCCCCAAACTCTTGGGCACGACACCCTTTAAACTATTCTGCCCGAGATTCAGTGCTCTCAGCGAGCAAGATTCACTCCAGCTATCAGGCAATCTGCCTCCAAGATTCGCCCTTGGCGCCCACAAAACCTCTAAGCTCCTACTCAACAGCAACTCGTAAGGCACATCGCCATCAAAGGCACTAAATTCTCCTCTAGAAGTATCCAAATTCAAACTAGCATCTAAATTTGTTAACACCACAACTGACAATTTACTGCAGTTGGCTAACTCTACCGGTATCCTATCAGTGAGGCTGTTTCTAGAAACATCTAGAACTTTCAGCTCCGAAATCATCCCTATCTCCTTCGGGATCGAACCTTCTAGAATGTTTCCGTCAAGTAACAGATTCTTTAAACTCCGGCATTTTCCAATTCCCTTCGGGATGCTTTCGGTTAAGAAGTTGTTAGAGAGCTTCAAGTAAGTTAAAAACTCACATTCACTTGAAGAATCAATCGCAAGTCCAAACGAGAGCCGATTATTCGACATATCAATCACACTCAACTCTCCATTTCCGATCAGTCCTCCCGGCAATGCGCCGGAAAATGAATTAAACGACAAGTTAAGCACGCGGAGCCGCTCGAGGTTGCTTATTTGGTGCGGAATCTCGCCGGAGAAGTTATTCCCTTGCAGTTCCAATACCTGCAAGACCCGAAGCTCTCCGATACTCGCCGGAATCTCGCCGGAGAACGAGTTGTGAGGAACGGACAACGTTCGGAGTTCCGTCAGTTTCGCTATAGAAGCGGAGAGAGTTCCGGAAATGAATGACGACGACGACGCTTTCCCGGCGATTCTCAAAGCCGTTACTCTGCCGTTGAAATGATCACAGGTTACGCCGTGCCACGTGCAATGGTCGGTGGTCGAGTTCCAGGTGGCGAGAAGGTTGGACGGATCGCGAGAAATTGAGGTCTTGAAGCTGAGAAGAGACATGGAGTCAGTAGTAGTGGAAACACTCTCAGCGTTAGCGCCACCAGATAACATGAATGTCGTACAAACCACGAGAAGCCAAACGAGATTCTTCATTTTCGCGGCAAAGTAGAGCCTCCGCCGAGAAACTGAAAACAGACAGGTAACGTCCATTTCCTTCATTAAGGACTTGTTTGGATTGAAGATTGATAATTGGTTTTTAATCTTTAATGAAGCAAGTGAATAGAATCAGAATGAAAATAAGAACGGTGAGTGAGTGACAAGAAAATTGAAAGATCCGGCGAACAGCGACTAAGTGGTGTGAGTACGTAAAAGACAAATAGGAGCCGGCGCCAGGGACGGAAATTGTACATTTACGTTTATTGTTTTCGCTGGTGTTGGTGGTCACATGCATTTTCCTTTTCCCTTTTTTTTTTTAAATATTTAACGTCGCTGTTTATTTATTTAAATTCTTTTCTAGACAGTTACAACTTATACAAGTTGATAATATAATATTACACAATTACTGATTTCTCCTTACTCTCGCTCGCATGCTAGAACTAAATTTGGATAAGGTAATTTTTAAAACCTCCCCTGAGGTTTAAGACAGTTGCAAGTAGGTGGCGAAGATCGGTTTATTTGTAAACAACCCCTTACGTTTTTGTTCCGTTTAGTCCTCGTTTAGGTTGGTGGGGGCATTTATGACATTTCATGAAAAAACCAAAAGTTTTACAGTGACTTGCCTCCAGTCACTATGCTCTTGAGACCTAAACTTCTTAAGTTTTCAAAAGTCGTTGTTGAGCTCATTGCTAACAAAGTTTGAATTGTTGAGATCCATTAACACTTGACCCACAAAGACATCTTTGTTGAATCTAATTGTAAGAAGCTATTGAGCGTGCAGATTGTTCTCTTAAACTCTTCCAACAACTGGGTTATAGAGAATAGTTTCAAGTAATGAAAAAACGTTTGATTTGAGCACCAAATTTTTCAATTCGTCCTCATTGAAATTTGAAACCATCTCTGTCTAGATCTTCTATAAACGCAACTCCTTTCCTTTGATTTTGTGCTGTTTTGATTGTTCACGGAGTTATGCGAAATGAAGGCAATGACCACTCACTGAGTCACTGTAAACCAACTGGCAACCGGTTCATACTGAGGCTTCAAATTTTTATGAGGATAATTGCGTCTCTACAAAGTCAACTAAATTGTCAATGAAAAATTTAACTAACGGTAGTAGGACGGTTTTCACAAATAAACCAATCTTTGTCATCTACTTGCAACTACCTCAAACCTCAGGGGAGGTTTGTAAAAATTACCCATTTAAGATACTACAATATAATAAATACAGTAGAATCAATCCACATTCCACAGTCTAAATAAATTTTAATTTCTGAAAGTCTATCTTGAGATTTTGCTTTTCATAAATTACAAGTTTTCTTTTGACAATATTGCCCACCTTTTACATGCTAGCTGCTGGCTGGTTTTAGCAAACATGACCTTTAAATATTTTCAATTGAATCTTCCATATATGTTATGTATACGTACGTACGTTGGCATGTCGTATTGCTGAGGTAAGAAGAAGAAGAAGAAGATAGTGTAATAATTATTAACAAAAGGCCTCGTGGTGGACGTGGGATTTCTTGCCTGGAAACTTCACTACATGACCAAGACCAATGGCATTATTAGAAAATGAAACCACACACACAGGAAGATTAAAATTTAAAAAGCTGTCGCTGGCTCACTGCATCTGCATGGTCCCTTATTATTCTATTTTATTTATTCTGTGATGCGATGAGTATGAGCATTGTATAAAGAAATATAGCCAAGGAAAAAAGGCCCCCAACTTTCTGCAAATTAAAGGGTGACCCTTCAAAATTTAATGTCTCCAATCCCCATTCAAATATTCAATCATGTTTTTCTATCAAGATGATGATGATTATTTCACAGGATAAACTTTAACCTAATCATTATGTTATGTGTGTCAATTCATTAAGCAAAGCTTATTACTTGGTCGTGCATGGCCATTAGTAGTAATATAATTGGTGTATAATATTAATTCATCCATGCATGACATTTTCATTTATACAAGATTAAAAGTTTAATCTTCTAATTTCTGTTATTGCTAATATTTGTCTTTAATATAATATTGCTTTTGGAATGTTACCTAATTAATGCAAGATCCAAGCTCTTTTGAAGGTGGATATTACTCATCTTTTGTTGAATCTCTTCTTCCTTTTTTTTTTTTTTTTGTTGGTTTAGCTCTCATGGTACCTATAAAACACTCAAAACAATAAAATAACCCTCTTTTTTTTTTTTTAATTTATGAAAGAACTCAAACCACTAACCTAAGTAAAGAGAAATAGAGAAAAACGCTTAAAGACTATTCTACAAATGTATAGAATGTTTAAGCATATCTTAATAAATAAATTTGATTACTTAAAATTAGAGATAAAAATAATCAATTTTTCCTTTTGAAACCTTCTAAATCACACTATCAATCCGATAACTATTGTATATATATATATATATATATTTTTTTTTAAGTGAGTTACATACTTGTTAAATCTACACAAACGATCTTATTTGTATATTGTGTGTGTCTTTCCTTTGTCTTATCATGTAAGATACCTCAAAAAGTGATTTTAGTAATATATATTTGATAAACAAAGGACCAGTGACAGAATGTGATTGGCTATTAGGAAACCATCACTCACACACATTAATTAAGTTTGTAGATTAATTAGTTTCATATTATGACAATGTCTCATGTTCAAGAGTTAAAATCTTATCTTCATGTGAGCTCTCCTGGGCTTTTGAATATATTATGCCACATGTTCATTAGTGTAGTGATAACAATGTATGGATAAGCAATAAGATTTAATCACTTTTACATGAGAGAATATCGGTTCTATGTTTTCATTTTCTTGTTTTTCAGTCAATCATGTTCAATTCTTGTGCAATTGTTGGGCCTTTATTTTAGTTGTAACTTAATTTTGTATCTTTTATCATTTCTCTCGCTTTTCATCAGATCCTTGAGATCTTAAAATTGGACCCACTTTTCGTATAAGCAATCTCATTAAAATTTTCTCTTCAATAAATAAATAACCTTATTAAAACTTGTCTTTCATATTAATCTTGGACACCTAACTTATACTTTGAGTTTGTAGATAGAATGAACCTACCACAATGAAGTTTGACTATATCTCAACTGCCCCATACGGATATTAGTATTGATCTGGTAATAACTATATATATATATATATATATTTATATATATATATATATATATATATATATATTATATATATATATATATAATATATATATATATTTGGAATAATGTTATTACAGGTTTGGGATAATTACACTTAAATGACGAGTTTATTTGTATCCTCACTTACCTTTCCTGCAGTTAGTATGAATACATATTAATCGTTAGTGGACTCTCAAAATACTCTTTTGAGGTTAATAAACTAAGGAAAAATGGAGTTTGGTACCTAAAATTTGGCAGTAAATAAGTTACAAGTGTAATGAAAAGTCTTAAATACCCTATCAAATTACAAATGTATATTGACTAATAAAATCATGAATTTTTGTTGAAAAAAATTCAAATAATTTTTCATAATTTACTTCAAACTAATTAAAGACTATTTGAAAGCACATAATGCATTTAATCAAATATTCAAGCCAATTTCAGGAACTTTGATTTATTTTTATTAGGTTTTAAAATTGTTCTTGATGATAAAAATCAAACAAACAAAGCACTTGATCCAGGGAAGGTCAGTGTTAGATTAGACATAAAGTCCAGCTATATATAAATTGGAGATAGTTGAGGAGAGATCAGTGAAAATCACTTAATAGGGATTAAAAAAGTGTCTTCACTCCCCGATCGGGAGGTTTGAATTGTATCTTTGTTATAGATTAAAGCAAAAATTCACAGGGCCCAAGGCAAAGATAAGAGCATAACCTTGGGGACACAAGAGACCATGAGCCACGAGTCGAGCTGAATGTTTGTCAGGTCTGATTACTTATTTCTGAAAAAAAATAATGAAACAAAACAAATTGACAAAATTATGAAAAAGATTCCTCATAATCATCATTTTAAAAATTTACAGGAAGGAAGGAAGGAAGGAAACCCTAGACTGTAATGTCGTCCTGTTGTGTGATTGAGAAAATTGATGTGTGTGTATTATATATATTTCGCATGCATGCATGTCGAAATTTTGATACGAACTATTGCTTTGGAAATTGCATGTCACCCCCATGTCCCATCGACAGGAAAAAAAAACTTGGGAATCGATAAGGGACGGATTATATTATTATGTCTTTCAAGTCTTACCCAAAAAATAAATAAATAAGTTTGGCATGATTGCCGATTACAATTTTGACTACTTCACTCTCTTGTTACTAATTGCTTATTTTATATATGTTATAGGTTAAATCAGGATCATTGCGCAAACGTTGTATTTAGCCAAAACATATATATATAATACCCTAGCTAAATGATGATACGGTGAAATAATAGACATCGATCGAAACTAATTGTGTTATTAATTAACTGCTGTTTTTGTAGGATTTTCTTGACATTACGAATAAGAATGTTTGACCCCGAGCTTACATTGAATTAGGGCGATTAGAATCGATATGGGCCTGAGCTAGCTCCAACTATGATTTGAAATGAGCAGACCTTATTAGGTTAACCATGAATTATGACGATCTGAATTGAGATGAGTAGACTGCATTAGGCTGATCGTTAATTCAGATGAGCACACCTCATCATGTCGACCTGAAAGTTATTAGACCCAGGTCTTTGAATTAAAAGTTGGGAATGAGAGAGGGGGGATTTGGCAAAATGAACCAAGAACCAACTATAGAAGAATCAACCATTCTATTTTACTGCATGATCTACAATAATGACACCATAGATCCCTGTTTGAAAATTTGGATGGAAACCTTATTTTCTCGGTTTATTTCCCCTTTCTCATAGATTCAATAACTGATTTAAGCATTGGAGAGTTCTCGCCGGAATCCAGCCCTACTGATGAGTCCTGACCATTTTCAGTAATTGGCAGAGAAATGAATTTGAGTTTGGCTAAGTAAATTTGAGGTCGGCTCGATGAAATGTGCCGATTCGTGTTGCTTTCTCTATAAAACAAATTCAGTTGTTGAGATCGTTTTCGACATCAACAACTACATTTCATAAGCTTTTACGATAGTATTCAAGTTATGAAAGTTCTCATATGCAAATGTCTGTGTTTTATAAAATAACATATATTGCTCTAATTTATAATTTATAAAGTGTAAGCATATGTAAGAGATTTTTTATTACATAATATTTTAGAATTTATAACTTTAATATATATGGTGGTGATACAACATTATAACTTATGGCTAAAACATTTTTTTCCATTTTAAAATTTATATTACAATTTATTGACATTAAAAATCAAGAATCTATCGGTATTCTTAGCCCCATACGACAATAACTAAAAGCTTAGAATAATATAAAAAAAATTAACCTATCTCTTCTAAATAAATATTTACAAGATAATATAAGATGACTCCGACTAATTTTCTTTGTGAGGATGGAAAAATCTTTACCTCCCGATTATGGGTCTTACTAAGCCCCCATTTAGAATTGAGGTTGAAACTCAATAAGCTGTTTATTTTATAATTTTTGATAAAAATAGTGTTTGGTAAATTTTGTAAAAGCTGCTTATTTAATAATTTTCTCTATTTTGACAGTAACTTTTAAAAAGTAGATAGGGGGTTACTTTTTATAAGCAGTTTATTAAATAAACAATCACACATTTCTAAAGTTCCTATTATAACCTTATTATTTAAATAAAAAGACAATTATATATTATTTTTTTTCACAAATTATAATATATAAACCATTAGATATCATATTCCCGCTACAATCGAATTACTCTAATAATAATTATGTCATTGCAGCCATGGCATTGCACATATAAGGAGGCATGCAATATGTGACCTTCATTTTGACAACACTCAAGCATAAGAATTAGAAAATTTGAGGAATAGTACTATTGTAACAAGTTCATTGTGAATATAAAGTATCTCACTTTTTATTTTATTTAGATTATGTATTAAAATAAATTTTTATTATATTTTATATTACAGATTATGAAGTTCATTAGATTTTATTTAATTGAGTTTTTTCACTTTATGTAATTTTATATTTTTTAAAAAGAAAAAAATGAATGCCTACACAATTTATTAAACATACTAAAAAAAATAAACGGTAATTTAAACTTATGTTTATTTTAGTCATTATATAATAAAACAGTATTTTTATAATAATAAAATTTACCGAACGCATGTATTCTGCTTTTGAAACTCACAAAAGCTATAATAGTACAGTTTACTAAATACGAAGTTATTTTTTTTAGTTAGCTGCTTATTTTATTTATACAACAGAAACAACTTATTTTATCAACCACTGCAGTATTAAATTAGCCCTAAATTACAATTAATGTAACTAAAATCCATCTAAAACAGTAAAATTCACTTGATTTTTACATTGCTCTTAAGTAAACTGTAAGTCGCATCAAAAAAAAAAAAAAAAAAAAGTAAACTGTAAGTCACAATGATTGTAACTTGTCAAAACCCCCGATTAATGGGCCGGAGGGCAATTATTGTAACATTTAATAACCAAAACCACCGAAGCATGAGTGTAGAACAGTAACGAATAACGGGTGACAGACACGTCGTGACATTGGAGGTGGACCACTTTCATTTCATTAACCATGATCTGACACATATAAAAGTTTGGTTCCATTGACGTGGTCCAAATCTTGCACCCTCAACTCAAGCAACATAAATTATGAAACGACTGACAAGGACAGGGCTCTCAGAGCAATGAGTCCAGCACCTCAAATGTCCGAAATTGTATTTTGTTAATTGTTCCAAACAGAGAAAAGAAAGGGCACATGCAAATAGATTCATTATTCATCTGATTAATGACTGATATTTTAATATTTAAATTTTAATATTAAATGTTAATATTATTTATTTATTTAATATGATGAATTTATAATTTATAAAATTATTTAAATATTTTTTAATTGATTAATAATAACATCGAGTTAAGATTCAAAATAACTTAAATATTAAAATTCCTATCGTTACTCTATTAATTTTAGTATTTGAACGAGTCATTTAGGAAATTAATTGATGGACCAATGTGTAAAATAGTATTATTGGTAAGACTAGGGATTAGGGAATTCAATCCTTGGCAAATGACAGCATTGGTCCTTAGAGTCCTTCGTTGGGTCATCTTTAAAATATGCAACATACGTCTTCAAATTCCTTGATAGGATCACAAGATTGACATTTAGTATCAATAAGTACCAATGCTAATGCTATTACTATAGCATGAACCCAAGCCTCAAGAATATGAGAATAGTGATAATGATAGATATGATTAAAATAAGATCATCAAACTCGGCAATGACGATGTGGTGGCGACTGGCGAGCAGCAGGATAAGTGATGAGTGACGCACTACAGTCTTACAATGGAGAATATATATAAATGTGGATCCTAGAAAACCAACCAAGGCAAAATACGTTGTGCATGTCTCGATCAAACACCATCTTCAGTGGCTCTCCTCAAAGGGAAGGCTCAGTCCCCTCTTCTGGGCCATATCGAAGGTCAGCTGATCTCATCTTCCCTAAAACACTTGGCCTCTCAAATCTATCATTGTAGCTGCAAAGGTGGGATCAACACAATGAGTGATTAACCTGATAATTAATCTCAACATCTTGTAGATAGGACGCTTAACCTACCTACCAAAAGAAAATATGGATCTCAGCCATCTGATTCATTAACCGACAGATTTGATATCAACTATTGGATTAACTAGGTAAATTATCTCAAATCCAGCATATTTCTCTCCCCAGCAAACCCGTTATGTTTAACATTACTAGAAGACTGATGTTAAATTAAAGTTGTTTACAACTGTGTTCCCAGATTGCTAAGATAAAACAACCATATGCTGGAGAGGGGGAACATCAGCTTTCAAAAGATTTTTTATATAACCATAAGTTGGTCAAAAAAGAATCATTAAGCAAAGCCTAAAAAGACTTCATGGTACAATGCTGTCATTAAGAGAAAAAAAACCTGCTAGTATACTATAGGGGTTTTATTTCAGGGCGCATTGTTTACCTACCTTAACCAATCCTTATCACCATGCCATGTACTGGATGTGCACAATTAGCTTAAATCCCTTTACTTGGTATCCTACACTCTATAGTCTACAATCTGTGACTCCTCTTGATCATTACGGCAAAGGACTAGAAAATGATTTATTGAAAACTGGGCAGTTAATGGCCTTCAGAGCATTAATGATGCGTATAATAAAGGATTATCCATCGAAAGGAGAGTTGATAAATAAATAAACATCCTTGGTCTCGTTCTCTATGCTGAAATATATGAATCGATCAACATACGCGTGGAAATATGAGACAATATGTTTCTCTAAATGTCAAAGTTTGTGATCTGATTTCAGGCAGCAGCGAAAAGCACTTGCTTTCAATATGCTTTAAAATTAAAACTTGACTGAATGCCAAAATTATAATTACAGTTTACTCTTGTACATAAATCTAATGAACTCACACAACTCTTTGCTCCAACCAAGACAAAATATTGAATCTCTGTTCCACAGCTGGCATAAATTATTAGCTCTCGGTCACTGCAAGGTTTTTGGCTCCACGCGACCTCTTTCGTTTCCTGTTCCTGCTTCTCACTGTAGTGTTCCCATCTTTACCTTCCTGCAGTAACTTCCACAAATTAATGATTGATAACATACATACCAGTTTCTGCACAATTAACCTTATCGTAATGGCCCAAGATTTGTTAGCTATCATTGTGTTCCTTAACATTAGTAATAAATTTAAATTTCTATGCATGCATCTCAGGATCCTCTTAATAGAACTGCTAGAGTGACAAGTTCAGCAACTATGAACGTACATCATATAATGGTGCACAAATATTCCAGCCCGTAAGCATATCCTCTTCATTTAACAGCTGCTAACTTCTAAGCTATAAATGTATAACGTGGCCAAATCACTTAACTGGAGGCTAAGGAACAGTACAAAACTACACTTGGACACTTCACACAGCCATGTTGAGTGGCAGATGCAGAGAGAAGAACTGCATGCAGTTCAATCACTTCCAACATTCCTTACAACAACACTAAACTCATTAACAACATACTAAGCAAGAAAAACCACGGACACTATGGGAGCATCTGATTAACAATTCAAAAAAATAACAAATTTTGAATAATAAATTGGATATAATCTCAAAAGTAACACAAACTTCTACTGTTTTTAGATAAAAGTGTATGGCAAAACATTTTTTAGAAAACTTCCATCCAAATATGCTTTCTTAAGATATGTTTTTTCTCTTCACAAAAAAGGAAAATTTTATCCAAACGCAAATCAAACCAACCCTAATATTCGATTCATGGCAATATGTATCTCATGAGTTCTATATTTTGAAATCCTAATTTCTAGGTAATTATTAGCAACACACATCACATCAAATTATTAGCTGTAACTACTACTCTACAGCATTTTAAATGATTGAAACTTAGCCTGTCAAAGATCACTTGCAGTCTTAACAACACCATTGAAATAATCTAGTAACACACTAACGTAAAAAAACTAAGAGTGATTGACGTGTGTAGATGACAAAAGATGAGTTAACTCAACTTTTGACCATATAATTATACTATAATAGTCTTGCAACTAAACATAAGCAGTTACTGTTACAAGCAAAACACTACTTGAACTAAAGCCAATGGGTTTCAATGACTCAATTGAGTAACTGCAAGGATGCCAAGTACAGGCTGATTAAAGTTAAAAATTATAATTGCGCAGCTATTATGTCTCAGATATTATATACGTCCCATCAGAACCTACATTTGCCTTCACATAAGAGATTGATCATCTTATCTAGTATAGAAAAGTGTTGTCGCGTATTGAAAACAAACTAAAAGTAACCTCACCTTCCTTGATGCCATATTCGGATTTTCATGACTCTTTTTCTTCTTGCATGATAGAGGGTTTGGAGCCTGCAAAACAAAAGATACAAAGCAACTCAACAAGCATTGCCAAAAGAGGCAGCAACAAGAATAAGAACATATCAGCATAATACTTGCAACAGATGAGTAATAAGTCAATTTAGTTGCTGCAAATCCAAAAACTGTGAACCATATACATTCTTCACGTAACGATGTTAATCACTATGTGGGAATATAAATTTTTCTAATCACGAATAGCCATCAAATCTTCAGAAACCTATTCAAGTTACCTCTATCATCCTCCAAGCTAGTAAAGATCCACAAAGTAGAAAAGTTTGGAGGAAGGAAAACTATATTGGTGAATCAATATTATAGTCAAAACTTCTAAGTAGAAGTAAACAAACAAGTTAGCGGTGTCAGTGACGGTGGTTCAAGATTATAGGGACAAGTAGAAAATAGTTAAAACTAAATTGATGAATCAATCCTGCTCGATTAAGAGTGTAAACAAAAAATGAGAAAGTTTACCTTAGCCCTCTTTCTCTTGAATTGGGGTCTATCCTTAACATCCATTCCCTTTCTTGCATAATGTGTCTTTTTATCTGTCTGCATCTCTAACTCTTCATTTTTGTCAGATGAATCCCTTATTTCCTCGGTTTCCAAAATGTTCTTAGTGCTCTTTTTTAACATCTTAAATTCCGACTCAGTCATACAAGATCGAGCTTCTTCAGAAGTTTTGACGAATTGGCGTTGAAATGCAGATGGTGGCTCAAGCAAAAGAGCATTCCGCAAGCCAAAAATAAGAGGAACACCCGGCACCTGCCATAAATAACAGGAGTTTAAGAAACCATGATGCTCAACCAACAACATACCAGGAACAATTGATGTACAACAGAATATGACAATTGCAATACAAACCTCCTGAAGCTTCTTACGCAAATCAACATCCTGAGTGGCAACAAAGAAGTGCTCAGGATTTTTTTCTCCAATAACCTCCATGATGCAAGCATCGGCACTCTTCAATTTCTCATGCTCACATCTGACATTGAGAGTTAATTCAATCATAAATACAATGAAAACTGAATCATCTCCTAACAAGTGCAAAACCAGCGTAAACAATTTGAATGGTGAATCACTAAACCCCCGCTAAAATAAATAAACTATCCTTGTCGAAAATACTAAACCCATGAAAATCCTTGTGAAAAGGAATCTTGAATGTAATTGAAATGATGATACAAAAACCTGTCTAGTAAAACGTATAAGAGTACTAGAGAAGCTAACCTAGCAATTGCAAGTTTATGTGCCGCGTCGAGAGCTTCAGAATGAGACTGCCCAAGTCTCTTTAACTCATCAATCACGCAACTATCAATTAAAAGAAAGCTATATAAATGTAATATTTTTCAGAATTAAATAGATGCAGAATAGCACAAAAAACAAATATATATATATATATATATATTTAAAAAGAAAAAAGAAAAAAAAGATATATAAAAGAGAACAGACTTGGTGGTGAAGAGCTTAACAGGGGCAGCGAGAGTGCTGGAGAGGGCATCATCAGCAGGAGTAATACGATTTTCAATGAGGTGATGGACGAAAGTGCCGTCGCAAAGCACCTTGTACGGCTGCCTGAAACCAAAACAAGCTGTGTAGAATCTCACAATCTTTCTATGACGCTTCTGTCTTTTCACTCTCATCTTTGATTATTCTTAACTCGCAACGACAACAACTGTCAGGGATTTCGCGCTTTTAATTAACCAGCCCAAATAAGAAAAACCACCCCACCACCTTACAAGGGCTTAGGGTTTTGTTCGCTCAAAGATTTATGAAACGTTCGGAATTAATGGATCATGAAATTTAAGAGGAGGCACGCATACGAGGGACGAGGGAAGGGCATTCGGATCCGGGTAAACCCGAATGATGCCCTTTCAAGTGAAGGCCGGGTCCCCTTCTGTCTTCCAGTTCTTGGCCCATATTTACATTGTTTGGACCATATTGCCTTTTGGACTTTTTTTAATTGTGTCTTCCTTTTTATATAGTTAGCAATTTTTATTTTTTCTCAAAAAAAAAAAAAACTCCACTGAATATGTAGTACTTCCCAGAAAAGAAAAATAAAGAAAAGCAGATTGAAAATGAGTTGTACGTCCTTAAGTATATGCCAATGGAATATGTACATGTAGAATAATGAGAAATTACTTGAAAAATAATGGGAAAAAAATTATTTTATAAAAAAATTAATGAATTCATGCAGTGTGCACACTGTACAAACAAAACTTGAACGTATAAGAGAATCTACTTGGTCGATCTTGGTCACTCAAAACAAAATCTTGACCTCATCGGCAAGATTTGGTCCAACTCTCTCTCTCTCCTTTCAATCTCTTTCATCCAACGAAGGGCTTTCACGTCTTCCTTGGTAGCTTCCATTGAACTTCTTCTCTTCTCTCTGTAATCTCGGTAACAATGATGTCGCCGTTGCCTGTCCTTCGAATATGAACAGCCTTCTTCACCTCTAATGGTGGCAGCACGGCTTTTAACGGCACCCTTATTACCAGTGGTTATTTCAGAATCCCTGGTCCTGAACCACTTTGTTTCTGTACCTTGTGTTGTAGTTGCTGAGAGGTTCTTTAATAATGGTATTGGTGGCACCGGCGACACTCGCACTACGGGCTCGGAGAACAAGAAAGAGTAGTCTCTCGAATACTTGAGACTCGATATTTTCTGGCTTAGGGCTTCAGGGTCAAGAAACTTCACTTTGTAATTCTTTTCAGTTCTTTTCAGGATGATGATGCTTCTCATTTTCTTCCACTTACGCTTGCTTCTTGGTTTGGTGGGAATAATGTACACACCTCTAATGGCTTTCTGTAGGTTGCCTTCCTTTTTCCTAACTGTAAACGATGGCGCCATTGTTGATCTTTCTTCCCTTTTTTTTTTCCCTTCCTCCCTCTTTCTCTTTTCCTTCTAACAATATATACATATATACATATGTACAGCTAACCAACTGTTTTCCTGATACACACAGGAGATTCTAAATTATTTTGGTTTCCAAATTCTCAATCAATACTTTCTCCCGATTATATAGTAGGAACTAGGAAGTAACAGGTTCCGTTTCCTAATCTGTTAATAATAATGAATAAAATAAATAAATAATTATTAATCTTTAATTTCATAAAAGTATACATTTAATCATATTTAAAGGAATTAATAAAATTGAAATAATAAAAACATTTGCTTCTTCCCTTTCTGTTCATCAAACCGAACATTACTCTTCACGGCAGTGATGGCATCTTGTGGGAGGAAATATCAACTTGCCCGTCGAGAAAAATCTTAGATGGTACCATGATCTACAGAACAATCAATGCGCTTGTTGCTTGATATAAAAAATATCAGAAAATCTGTCGCTAAACTTTCTTCTAAAATTCAAAGCTTATGTATATTCAAGTGACAGCTACGAACACCAAATTTCAATATCCTTTTTGTAGAAATCAAACCTCATGTACAATACTACCACAATATTAGTTATAAACAATCTAGCTTTATACATAAGGCTAATTCACTCACTGAACTGTGTGCTCCAATCACGATGAACTATTGAAGCTCTACCAGCTGGCCAAAGACTATAAGCTGTCTGTCATGACAACATTTTTGCCTCCCCTTGACCTCTTTCGTTTCTTGCTCTTATTTCTCACAGTATTATTCCCATATACACTTTCCTGCAGGAATATCAATATAGCTGATGTATAACATACACAAACCATCGTCCGTATTAGAGAACCTAAGGCCTTAGCTATCAGTCACTACCTTAACATTACTAATAAATTAAAATTTTGTGACATGCATTGGCAATCCTGTTTTGAGAACTGCTAAAATAACAAGCTCAGGTATTGTGCTGCGCATACTAATGTGAAAATATTGTGGCCTGTATCCCTAATTTCTCCATGATAGCAAATAACTTCTAAAGTTGGTAATGTATAATATTACCAAGCCCCTGAATCAAAGTCAACTCAACCCATCACTACAAGACAAATAGTTAAGAAAAGAAAGACAGTGTAACTGTAATCTTGAATAAAACCATTATACACAAGTTTTTTAATAGAAGATATGTTGAAGTTGACCTTGAAATCATGGACATATAGATAATATTAATCTGTTAAAACAATGAACGTTACCGTGTGCACTAACCTGTAACTCAAAGGGTGGTTGGTAACTCAAAGATTTCCTTGCAAGTAACAACTGCAATATTTGATCAACCTTTTCCTCCAGACGGTCCAATTGATTCTTAATTTCTCCAAGTTCAGCATCCTTTAAAACCACGCACCACTTAAAATCATGATAGAGATAACAATCACTTAAAATGAAGTATTAAATATGTATAATAATTTACCTTTTGCGGTCTGGGTGGTGAGAACATCTTTTGAAATGGTGCATCAGAATAAGCATCTAACTCTTCAAGTTCCTCCCCAAGTCCAACTTTGTCACCAGACACAATAAGTTGCAGATCATTGTCATCGTCTGCCACCGCATCTTGAACATTATCATCACTTAGATGCATCCAACACTGCATGTATGCCTTTTCCTTTTCAGTTTTACTTGGATTAAGCGTCTGGTACACTTTAACCTGTAAAATGAGAAAGAAGTTGGTGAGCGCTCTGTCCGGAACAGCTGTACCACAATTATCTAGATGAATACCAACCATCTTCTTCGAAAACACTTCCTTTTCCAATTGAGTTTCTTTAGGGATAGACATGGCCTTCCAATTTAATATTCGAGGAAGTGCATGCCCCTCTTTCTGTGCAAAAGTTGGTGTCAAAATTGACATTGCCTCATAGGCCCACACCTGTTCATATAAAAAAGTGATTTCATCATCTTAAACATAGTTACAAGATCAACAAATTAGAAAGTCGATTTGCTTACTTGAAAGGAATAAGGGAATCCAAGCAAACTGTACTTCTCTTCTTTGTGCGCCGGTTTCGTAGCTTGTTTGGCCTGAAATTTCTGCACACGATCTTTCAAGGCCCTTCTCATACTACTTAGTGTAACGTTAAAAGACCTCCGACCCCAGGGAAAATTGTTAAAGGTTTCAAAATGATCGACCATGCGTATGTGGCAAGGATCTATAAGTACCTTTCTTTCTTTCCCAAGCAACAAACACTCCAAGAAATATAACATGGCCAATTTTACCATTTGCATGTCATTAGCTGTATCAGCAGCCAAGAAGGCCTTTTCCAATTGTTGATTTGTGAATCTAGTCTCCCCATTTAACAATGCATCACATACCGTCTCATCCTCATCCTTCTGTGATATATCAAATCTCGGATATTTCCCACAATTCAGTCCAGTAATTAAAGCAAACTCTTTCATAGAAAATCTACCTTCACTTCCTCCCACAAGAAAACGCATCTCGTAATCATTAGAGCTCACCTCACGAAGCAACATTTTATGGCAAAAGTGAGACGAAAATTGCACCTCTTTCATGTCAAGAAAATATCCAAAGCAAGAGTTCCTAAATATTTCCCCCTGACTCTCCGTCAGCTTCAACTTAATGTTTTCTATTGGACGAAGCGTTGAAAGACAAGTGATTTTTCCCGGAAAAAACTCTGATTCCTTTATCTTGGTTTGCAATTTTGGGGCCATCCTCTGAAAATTGGAAACGATACTCTCTCAACAAATTAAAACTGTGTGCATACAGATAATATTGCCCTCAAACTGCTATGAAATCCCTATGAAATTAGGATGTTTCCAAATACCAGGGTGAACTTCACGTCAACATGGTGAAAGAAACACTAGCGCCGAGAGTTTCAGATTCCCGTCGTGTTTTCACGACAACTACCTGAAATAATAATTACAGCGCAAGCTAATCATTCATTGCCACAAGTTAACAGCTTTCCTACAAAAATTAACGAACTTAAATTTCTCATTACATATTTCACTCCGAAGAAATTCCTTTAAATAATCTATAAACAGTTCCAAAACAAGCTATCAATCACGAGTGCATACATAAATACGAATTTCTCGTTGGCCTTCTGTTGACCGACGGCAACAAACGGAGGGAGTTGAAGCACGCCTCTTCAGTTCATAACGACATTGGGGATTTCACGACAAGTACTTGAAAATCGGCGTCGAGTTTTCCCTTTTTTTCCCCAACGACATTGGGGGTAGACGAAAATGACCCGACCCACATTTGGTATTTGATAGGCCCAGGCTATATGTTTGGGCTTAGCTAGGTCCATAGTGATAAAGACCAGAGGAAAAATCCACATATTATCAAGAACAATTTTTGCACAGAAATTTGGAATGTGAAATTTACAACATTGAAGATCATCAAAAATTAATTTCATATACAATCTAGTTCAGGGTTTTGCACTTTTTCTATTGAACTGTGTAACACTTGGCTGCATCACAGTGAATCTATCAATATGTTCAACTTTTCTGAAGAGCTAAAAGGTGCCAAACTTAAATTGTTAATTAGAATGGAAATTAGTATTAATCTAGCTAATATGCCTCCACCACATCATAGATTGACAAAAGAAATCAAGATTTTAATGAGAAATTATTAAGATCAAGACAGATTGAAAAATGTAGGCCACTGTTCTTCTTGGGATCCTGCATTCACAATTTTTATTTTTATTTTTAATACTGATTACACATCAAATTAGTGATCATACATCAAATATTTACGACTGCTCTTTCAGCAGACAAATACATTGTGACTACAATATTACATTAAATTTTATGAAATACTTGCCCAGACAAATAACTCTCACAAATACTGGAGAGACGTATTGGCTGCACTCGCATTTCGCAAGAGAGAAATCCGGCTCCACTCGCATTTCGCAAGGGAGAAGTCCTACATTCATAATTGAGAACACTAAAAAGTGCAGAAACTTAAACCCGCTCTGAACATGATGAGAATTAGCACTTCAAAATGCTAAGAATAATAAGAGGAAAGAATGATATAATTAATGAACTTGTGGCATAAATGTCAATACAATCTCATACAAGATCCCAAATTAGCAGGAGAAGAAAGAATCACTATCATCAAGTAGAATGAGAATACATAATATATGAGAATCACATTCCTAGAATGATTTAATAAAAATTAAAAGAATTTTGGAGAAAGTGAAAGGGACAGTTGAAGAATTGAAACAAGTCCTCTCGCTTGATGGTTTTAGCATTGGCAACCTGATGTATCATCTATAAATCAGGAGCAAAAGCAGTAGCAAAGGTTTAACTTCTTTGTCAAGGTCGGTGAGCAGGTTAAAATGGGTTAAGGAATCATACATATTTGAGAGTGTAAATCTTTTCTTTCAATATGACTAGAAAAATCACTTAAAATTTGGCTAGGGACTAGGGGTCTGGTGAACGTTGATCTCATCTAGGAGCAAAGTCCTTGCCCAATTGACGGTCTTAAAGCACAGGCATATATGTTCCTCAAGATCCTTGAGCAGGCTTGCAAAATTAGACTGGTTCTTTCTTAGCTGTTTGACCACCTCTTGAATAGAATGCTTTTCCTTTCCTCCTCCCAATCCCAGCCGTACCAGCTGCTTGTCTCCCTCAATGGCAGTACACAGTCGAGCAACAAGACGGTCAATTGTATCCAGATATTTGTTTAACACGTAAGCACCCTTCCTAGCAGCATCAAGTTGTGCCGCATTGGCAAGCTCCTTTTCAGTAAGAGCACGAGGAAAACAAGCAGTACATAATGGACCAGCAAAGATGGCAACAATCGCATGAGTAGCAACACCTACAGTAGCTATAGTAACTCCCACAGCTGTGCCAATGATGCAAATGGAAGAGCCAGCAGTAGCATACCGAAGAAAACGAACTCTGGAACGAGATTTTTGAAGATTGTTGTCAAGTTTTTGTTTCAAATCAGAAAAGCAACGGTGCATTTCATGAAATTTGTGGGAGTCAGGGGAGTGAAAAGGGTTGTGAACACTGTCAAATTGGAGGAAGACTTCAAAAGCATTATCACATTGCGATTGAGTGACCGAGCGATGATCAAGAGGAAAACTGTCAAGGAGCTCATAGACAGGTGCATATAGAGTACGTGTACAAAAGAGGCTTTTGAGGAGGTGGAGGCAGAGGTTGGTGGTTTTCTCGCTATGGTCAAAGGAGGTAGAGAAAAGGTCAGTGAGCGGATTAACCTTAGCAAGGCGAAGAGCCTCTTCTACAGATTCTCTGTTGGGTTGGAGAACTTGTGACAGAAGCAGTTGGTGTGGATCCTTATCTTCATTAATTTCTTCAACCTGCTGTCCAACTTGGTTTTGATGATGGTTCCTGTAGTTGGGGTCAAGAATGTGCATTCTGGACAATATTTCATGGTAGGAAGCCGTATGAACGGTTAGATATGCCCGAGTCAGGTTAAAAGTGGGTGATTGCTGAACGCTTACAGAGGGAGAACCATCTGTCGAATTCCCTGCTGCCCCTAAAAGAAAACCATTATTGATTAGTCTACATGAATTAATTTTGTAAAATTCTCCCACAAAGCACGATCAAGCAATACCAAACCCAACCCTGCTAAGTGCTAAAGACAAGACAACTAGACAAGCAAAGCAGCAACAGCAAACATACACAGCCTACCAACCAAAAGCAAATGAAGATTGTCATTTAATTTAAATAAGGAAAAAAAAGATGACCCATGACTTAATTAGTGATGAACTGAAGCCCTAATTCTTGCTAAGGTCTAACACCTGCAGTAATGGCACTAACCATTGGTGATAGGATTTAAAATTTATAAAAGAAAAAAAAAACACAGATTCAATTTCTCTTCTCTTCAGAAGACCAGGAGTGGCGGCAATAAAATCCGGTTTCTTTCAAAATAAATAATAAAGTGAGTAGTTGCCCCAATTTGGAAATGCAGGTAACAGGTCAAGGAAAATTCGTTGACACATTTATACAAAAAAATGAAGAACATAGAATAGAAGAACGAACAAATATAATACCTGGTATCGATGAACTTGCCGACGAAGATTTGATAGATAGACACTGTAGCATTGCGAGGCGGTGTCGTGTCGTGTCGTGTAGTGTAAGTGTGCCTTCCTTCGTTGCTGCAAGTTTATGAGAGTAAAGCACACCCTTTTTTTTTTTTTTTTATGCCTTCAAAAATTCATTACAGAACCGGAGTCAAGCCACAATGTATTAATATTGTTATGTCTCTGGCTGCTTTACTTAGTACAGTGGAGAGCATTAACATTTAACGAGAAGAAGATTATTTTTATTTGCATGTTTCTTCTGTTGTCTGTCTGCTCAGCAGCTCAGCTCCTGCGCTTGACGACGTCTTTGTGTGCACGTTAGAGAAACTTTGGGGCTTTGGCCCAATTGAGATTTGAAGCGTACTTTAGTTAACTTGACTTATCATTATTATTATTATTATTATTTTTAAAAAATAAAATAAATAGGAGAAATTCACGCAAATTGACAAATCATATTATGAGATTTGTATGTATCCAAATTGGGTCAACGATATAGGTCACGTGCCACGGTTGGATCAACTCCCAGTCTCCCACTGATTTTGCCCTTTTTTTTTTTTTTTTAAATCTGATTTAACAATATGTTATGTTTAGAACTTTAGAACCTATCTATCACGTTTGCTGTTGCATTGGTACCGTGTACACGAGCATAATTATGTAACCACTTAATTGAGTATTTATAAGTATTTGGGACTATGATTGAGTCTCGAATTGCTAAGTTAAGGCTTGGCGTGTAGGTTTACAAGTACTCGACTCCCGCACCTTTACAAGCCATTTTTTGGATGAGTTCTACCCAGTGTGTGCGCTTAACAAATTGGATGAAAACTAATGAGAAAATGGTTAATCAATTACTAACTAATCATGGGTCTAATCAAGTGAAGTCTTATTATCTGACTTTTGCCAGATATGACAATTAATACAAGGTAAAAGAACAAGGACCAAGCAGAGCTCTAGGGATCCTTGAACTCGGTGTAATACGTTAGCCTCTTGCATCACTTGATAATGGGGATGACACGAAAACAAGGGTTCAACAGTACACTCTGAATCTTACATTCCAAGCTTTGCAACAGTTTTCTACTATGAAATCACATTGTTCGATCAAGTTTCATCAATGTAAGATAGCCTGCAAACTTTAAATTACTTTGACCGTGATTATGATCATTCAAGAGATCAAATCTAGGACCAAAAACTCCATTCTGCTATCTTAGGGAGAATTCTTGCCTGTTTGCTATTTGCTAATGATACAAATGTTACACATACTCGAACTAGAATACAATGTCTAAATTGCCTTAAAATTGCTAAGAGATGGTGGCATTTCTTGAATACAATAACAAGACTTGCAAATGATCCAAGACAACATCCCACCATACAAGAATTGACTCTATTGTTCAATGAACAAGAACATCACAATGGTATTAAATCAACTTTATAAGTGGAACACAATTTGATAAATTTTTAAGAGAGAGTAAGGGATGGTAGAAGAATGAACCAGCTGTTCTCAATTGAAGATTTTGGTATCATCAGCCTGATTTATATACAAATTACAGAGTGCCCAAAGCCCCATCTCAAAAAAGGGGCAAAGGTTTTAATCCTTTGCCAAGTTAGGGAAGCATGTTAATTTGGCCGGGTTAAGGAATCCTTCATAATGAGAATGCAAAATATATATACGTAAATTTGACTAGGAAAATTGTCACCAGCATTGGCTAGGAACTTCAAGTTTGGTGAAGATGGATCTCACGGAGGAGTAACGACCTTGCCCTGTTCACCATGTTGAAGCAAAGGCATATATGTTCCTCAAGATCCTTGAGCTGGTCTGTAATATTCAGCTGGTTCCTCCGTAATTGTTTCACCACCTCTTGAATTGAATGCTTGTCTCTACCCCTCTCCAATCCAAACCTGACAAGCTGCTTGTCTCCTTCAACAGCAGTATACAATCGAGCAACAAGACGGTCAATAGTGTCAAGATCATTGTTTAACACATAAATACCCTTCTTAGCAGCATCAAGCTGTGCCACATGGGCAAGTTGTTTTTTAGTAAGACCAGGAGAAAAATAAGCAGTACAGAAGGGAGCAGCAAAAATGGCAACAAGAGCGTGAGTAGCTACAGCCGCAGCAGCTACAGTAACTGCCACAGCAGTACCAATGACACAAAGAGTGCAACCACTGGTGGCACAACCGAAAAGATGAACTCTGGAGTGAGACTTTCGGAGATTACGGTCAAGTTGTTGTTTCAACTCAGAAAAGCAACGGCGCATTTCATGGAAGTTGTGGGAGTCAGGACAGGGAAGTGGGTTGTCAATACTATCAAATTGGACGAAGACTTCAAAAGCCTTGTTGCACTGTAATTGAGACAGGGAGTGATGGTCAGAGGGGAAAATGTCAAAGAGCTCATAGAGAGCAGCATAGAGCTCACGGGCACGGTAAATGCTTTGGTGGAGGAGGAGGCAGAGGTTGGTGGTGTTCTCACTATGGTCAAAGTAGGTAGAGACAAGGCGGGTCAGGGTATTAGGTTGAGCATGGCGAAGAGCCTCTTCTACGCACTCTCTGTTGGGTTGGAGAACTCGTGAAAAAAGAAATTGGTGTGAATCTTCGTTTCCATTTATATGCTCAATCTGCATTTGGACTTCGTCATGGTCGTGATTGTGGTGATTGATGTTGTTGGGGTCAGTAACATGAATCTTCGACCACATCTCATTGTAGGAATTGGTCTGGACAGTGTTAGAGTATTCCCAATTAAGATTGGGGGAAGGCTCAATGCTTGCAGCTGGGGAACCCTCTGTTGAATTCCCTGCCACCCCAAAAAAAAAAATAAAAAAAAAAAGAATCATGTCTCAGTGAAAGGAGTTTCATTCATTTTCCATAAGATACATAAAATCACGGCCCAGAAAAACAAATTTTTTTGAGAAACGACAACAAAATGGAACCCAATATTATAAAAGATTATCAATGACTCATCAGCTGCAAACCAATGTCCCAATTCTGGCTAAGGTCTACATTTGCAATAATAAACACAAAATCATGACAACTGCTTTATTGTAGTCCTCTACTTCTCTCCGTGAATCAAATTAACAAGAGAAAACCGCTCAAGCTTCATCAAAACAAACGGTAAAATTCACCCCTACGCCTATTCTTTGCCGAATTAAATCCTAACACTACCCATTTTGCTATATCATGTAAAAATTATCAAAATTAACAGCCAAGAACCAAAAGCAAAACATAAGTGATCACAGAATCCAATGCTTCTTCTGCACAAAAGACAAAGCGAGCCCCCATAAATATCCCCATTCCTGTCGCCTACCTTCAGAATAGAGGCTATTATTAACCACCCATTTCTAGTTACTTCAATAATATAACAGCCCCACTAGCCACTAGGGATAAATTTCAGATCACAGTTCACAGCTTCAGCATAATTCACTCACTCATTTACACGAACACATAACATACATAAAGCAGCCAGTCTAGGACAACGATGCCGTTACCTTGGGAACCCGGAGGATAACCATTAAGGTCGATTGCTGGCGGCGAAGCTGGTATTGATGAGGTTGCTGACGGCGATTTAGTGGAAAGGCACTGTAGCATTGCGAGCTGCTGTAGTATTAGCCGTGTGTGTCTTCTCAATTTCTTATCGGTATTGGTCGTTAGCTATCACTAATTTCTCAAAGTCAAAAGAGTCAATAGAGCGATCAACAACTCTCCAGACCCCCCCAAAAAACAAAAAAAAAAAAAGCAATGCTTTTTTACCAGCTTTTGTAATTTTTTTTTTTTTTTTTTTGAGAGAACCAGCTTTTGTAATTATTTGTACATTCTGAAGAAATTTATAAGACACAAGGTTTTTTTTTTTTTTTAACACTACTTGCAAGAGATCTCAATTTGACTTCTCGAAAGTATTACCCAGACACCCATTTGTAACAAGACAAGAGTGGAGATTTTAGTGGTCCACTAAAATCTTTATAACAGCCCCTTTTAAATTTTATTTCTTAAAATATTCCTAATTTAATTTATAAAATATGAATCTATATATCATAAGATTAATCATTTTTATTATAAAATTTTTTATCTTTAAAATATACACTTTTAAAGTTTTTATTTATAAAATACTATAAATCCTAAAATATTAAATTATTTTCTTTTTATTATACCGTTTATATGATCATAACTCTAAATTATTATAATTTTTTAAAAGATTGTTTTTATTTAAAATTAAATATAAATTATGAAATAGGTTGGATGTAAAATTTTTGTTAAAAGAATAATTTATTTAAGTGTTTTTTATATAATTTTCATTAAAAATAAATAAATGAATTAGATTGTATTTAGTTACTTCGCTAATTTCACTTAGACTGAAGTTTTGTAAGGAGTTTTAAAGGGGTGTTAAAAGGCTTGCCCTCAGAACAAACAGATCCTAATTGTTTGTTGGATTAGGCCCAATTGAGATTGAACACACAAGGGCTACTGCACACACAAGATATGTGTAGATTTCAAATTTCTATTCGCAAATGTGAGCATATAACACATGATTTGATATGTACAAAGGAAAACTTGGGAAGTATTATAAAATATTGTTCAAAAAAAATGTATTGTACTGATCGAGCGGATGCACTATAGAATGAATGGTTCCCCTCTTCATCTTGCTTTTTTGTCACAGAATATGTTTCACATCATTGTACTTTTGTTGGGCACACTACAATAGGGCAGTTGCAATTTTGTTAATAATGGCTCAATCATTTTCTGATAACAATGAGATGGGATCATAAAACATGCTGAATCTTACTGGTTTTAAATACTCAATAAGTTTTGGTGAAACAAAAAGAATGGGAGCAAATGAATCTGAAATACCATTAAGGCATCAATATAAGTAAAATCACACCAACTCTTAACCTTTATTTTATTTTAACAACAAACTATGGTTTTACAACAAGAATTTTCATACATTTATAATGGGGGAAAAAAATGAATAAATACTACAGCTGTTCTTTTTACACTTACAACTTATCAAACAGCTGAACTTCTTCTCTCATGTTTTCAAGGGAAAAAAAAATAGAAATTACTGAGGAAGGAAAAGAGGAAAAAAGAAATATGTATTTCACAAGAATCAAGCTCAATAGAGCAAACAAGTTCCTCTTTTTTTATTTTTTATTTTGCAGCTCTAAATAGCTGGCTTCCGAGGGTCACCGTTGGGGTTCCTTCCCCCATTACTGTCGTCAAGTTCATCTCTTTCTCAAGCGTCCGATCCAGTTCCGTTACTACATGGCTCATAGAAGGTCGCCTCTCACTTGAAGGATCTAGACATCGGACTATCAACCGTATGAACTCTTCCATACCTTCAGTGGTAAAGGTGCTCCCCAATCTCTCATCGAGGATTTTCAAAAGGTTGCCAAAATCTTGACTGTTTTGCACCTTTTAAGCAAAAGCAATAAACAATAAACAATTTTTCAATTCCAGACAGGCAGTTGAACCTACGTTGAATTACATAGCAGAGCCGTAAATTTCTAGAAACTATGACGAAAACGTGCACACATGCAAATCCACAGAGAGGGATGATACACTTGTACAAACCTTTGATTCCTAAGAACATTACATGGCACACATGAAGTTGCATATTGCTTCAATCAATACTCTCAATAGCCTAAAATGAACAGAAATTATTTCTCTTTACCCATGCACTTTATCATCTAATCATAAGCAAACGATTTAGAAACGTATAATGCATAAGGTCTAGTGCTTGACACATCTGTGGTGAATATTATGGTGTAAAACTATGAAGTTGATCACATACAAATTCAACAAGATCCTGACTGGAATCTGGAGACGGTGAGGATGATGCTTCTCGCCCGCTTACTAGCTCCAAAAGAAAAACCCCAAAACTATACGCATCACTTTTTTCTGAAAATCTTCTGAACTCTTTCACCCTACATGGTGAACAGAAAATAAGAAAAGTGATAGATAATGTATTGCCTGAATGGTCATAATAAAGAAAGCAGCCCAAAGAGTAATACTCTGGAGCAAGGAATATCTCATCTGCTGTCACTTGTGAGGATGGGCCTGCAACATCAGTTCTCCCAAGAAAATTACGAAGTCCTGCATCTGCAACCTTAGCTATGAAATTTTCATCAACAAGAACATTTGCTGTTTTAAAATCCTTATGTACTACGCGTGGGCTCAGGGAGTGAAGATGAGCCAGACCTGCACAAAAACATGTTTAATGAGGCTGCGCTGCTGCATAAAAATCAGAGAGCAAATCTTCGAGATACCTTATATACAGCTTCAAGACATTTACATATAAAGGTGGAACTTTTGAATAATTTGAAGTTTCAAGGAAGCTTACAAAATAATTTTGTTGGACCCACATTGATATTCGGATAGTTTATCTAAAGAAAAGAAAAACTGATACCAGGAAAGCCACAAATGCTCACTGATTTTGCAGAGGATCACCTTTAGCTGCCCCAAGAGCGATTGAAAGTCTATGCTTGAATTCTAGCTTCTGTCGGGAAACTTGACCGGGTCCTGAGGGGAGAAAGAGAAAAATATCATGAACCATCTTAAATAATTATCCACTCAATAGAATCTGGAAGGAAAGGTAAATTCCCATGCGTTTTGAGTGAGAGGGAGTATTAAGATAGTTTCAGCCATATACCATAGAATAGTATGCTCATAAAAGCAAATTTTTGAGTGGATAGAGAGTTACCATACAGGTGAATGGAAACACTCCCATTGGGTATATACTCGTATATAAGAAATTGTAAATTATTTTCTTGACAGTAACCCAGAAGAGTGACAAGATTCCGATCTTGAATAGATGCAAGGAAGCGTACCTGAGAGTAAAAATCTGTCCCATGAGACAAAATTACGATGAATGCCAAAGATAAATATACTTACATGGCGGAAGACACTACTAGGTAAACAAAGGAAATAATCCGAACCACCACGTGGTTCCTTAAACATATTTATAACAAGTATAAAGGACACAATAGCGAATAACAGAGGATTAACCAACATTCTAAAAGCTAATAATCAAGGTGATGCTTGTTGTGCCTGAGTCGTATGTACTTTACTACCAAGCTAAAGCTAAGAAACAACCATCATAATAACTTCAATGACTAAAAACAAAAATAAGAAAACATGTGCACGGTATGATCAGTGTCAAGCTCATCCACATTATATGTGAAACAAAGAAGTGAGGTACAGTTTGAATCAAAATATCTTAAATTAAAGGTCATTCTAAAACTTTGTTTAGACCGCAATGTGATCTCTATCACACTGTAAGGCCATATAGGTATTTTGAAATAAAATTAGGTAACTTCAAGGAAAAATAAGAACCCAAGGAAAATTGACGGCATCCATTGTAAGGCCATATATGGTTCCTTTTACCAACATCATGATTATGATTACTTGGAAGAGAAGGGAAGATTTGTACTTAATGTAAACTTTTGACTTCCGAAGCATCTTATCCAGCCTTCTTTAGATGTGAGTGAGGAAAGTAATAATTACCTCATCAATAAATTCCTGAGTAGGTGCTCCAGGTCGCTTTTTGACAGCTACAAGCATCCCATCTTGAAGCAATCCCTTGTATACCTCCCCAAACTTTCCTTCTCCAATCAAGTTTTTATCACTAAAGTTTTTGGTGGCCAAAGACAACTCTTCCATCTGAAAACGCCTAGCTTCTCGAATTGATAACTCGATCCCGACATTTCTTCCCACTGCAGGTCATCACAACAAGCCATGATCACATGTTTCTATAAATTAAACTTGTTACCCAGGAAACTTCTTTGAAACACTGATGATGCAAATGTTACCTTGAACAGATGGCTCTGAAGACCCTGTCTCAGAAGTTCTGGAAACACTCCGATTATGATACAAGCAGAACCAAATAAGAAAGATAATTATTCCTACCAATGCCACAGCTCCTGCAGCAGCTCCAGATATTGCCGCAAGAGTCACTGACATTTGGTACAGGAACCACTTTATCTGCGAGGTAAAGTATAATTGGGATTCAAAATACTATACATCGAACCTGTACAAAAAGAAACAAAGCTGGTAAGATCAATCTATTGACTAAAAACAATACAAAAATAAAACGCACACACAAAAATCAAGGGACATTCATGCAAATAATATCATATGAAGATGTCACTGAGTGGTAACATTTGATGCAGGAACCGATAATTCTTCGACACCAAAGACTTCTAATCCCTATGGACAAAGAAATAGATTCAAAACAGCAATATCCACCTCCAACTTGAACCCGGTGCACAAGCCATGCATCAAATTGAACATGCATTTCATAGAAATATTCATATGTTCTTTCAGACTAATTCTACCAAAGCCGATCATTCACTAATGTCAATTCAGCAATATAAGGCTATGAGTATCAAAACTCAAAAAGCATACACATATATTATAATCCATAAAGGTCCAAACCTGTATTCCCAGAGAAATAATGCAGCCAGATCTCCAGAAACCTTAACTTCATTTGCAAAATGAACAAGCAAAATCAATTCCCTAATATACTATAACTGATATCAAAATTCAGCCACTTCCCCACATTGAAAATGAAACAATCCCCCTTATCCCAAGCAAAGTAAAAACCAAACAATACCCAAAGTATAAATACAATAAAACCTCAAAAAAGGAACACTTTTGGCATAAAAAGCAATGAAAACCCAGTACTGATCACGACCAGTTCTTCTTCATGCCAGGTCCCAATCAATAAAAAATGGAACAGAACACAACACAAAGACAACTTCAGACAGCAACAACATATGAATTTAAGAATCCCCAGAAGCATCACTTTTTTATTTTTTTAATACAAAAAAATTAATCAGAAATGAAAATCAAAACCCTTCTCTCTCTAATGCTTGTACTATCATCGTTGGATACAGACAATGCCGACAGAAAGCGACCTTGCGCCGACAACACACACACAAATACACACTCAATCGCTCGCTCACTCACTCTCTCTACCAAACCATTATTCACCAACAAAAACAAAATTATAAAAGCTTTACAAATAAATGAATGGAACCCAAGACAAGAATTGTATGGGAAAGAAAAAGGAACCCATCTACAAGGGGGAAAAAATAAATAAATAAATAAATAAATTGGAGAATTTGAAGACGATTGTTTGTGGCAAGAAAACTGAATGAATAAAAATAAAAGGGTATTTTATTTATTTATTTTTTAAAAAAATAAATTTAATATTGGTATTTTGTGTGGGCTGTAAAGCAGTACAATATATACTTGTCTGATACTGCAAGTTGAGGGAGATGATGGTTTTATATTTGTGTGTTGTCCTTTACAGGCCATTCTGGCTGTAACAGATGCACTCACCCATCTTCGTTCACACTCGCATATGCTAAAGATCGGCTTAGCTACAAAGGGAATTTTTATTTTATTTTAATTTACTTTAATTTATTTTACATTTGTATATACTAATAATGTTACATAATATGATAATCTATCTTTTGTTTTTTTGTTTGAGTTATGTGCACTTTCTCATCTCATTCATTCTTTAAGTTACGAGCTCGAGTCATTTCATGCTAATTTTTTTTTCCATATAATGAGTTCCAATGTGTGTTTATTGTTTTTTTTTTTAATTTAAATTATAGTTTAATGCCTTCCATATATAAAAAAACAGTATGGTTTAATTGAAATGATAATCACTGTTTCTAAAAGGAGAGAACATAAATTAACAAATTTCCAAAGTGATTAAATAAAATTAAATTATATAATTCAAGATTAAAGAGTGTACGCCAATGGGCTGCCCATTGGTAACCTAAGTTTGAGCATTTGTAAATAATTTTTTTTCCTTGTGAAATACGAGTGAGACTAATACATTCCTTATTACACGATGATTATTTGATTGGGTAAGTGTTCATAGAACTTAATGTAATATTATAGTCCCAGTATATTTATTTACTGAAATGACAGTTATAAATATATTAGTACCCTAATGTATAATCAGTATAAAAAAAAAAAAAAGATTAAAAAGTGTACAAGTTACAATAAAGTGAGAGCATAAAAGAGATTCAAAGTTGTGGGGCAGTAGTTATCCTCACCAGCAGCTATGTTGACATTGCTCCTACTGAGTGAGCACTTATTTATATAATACTTATAATTAAATAAGAATAATATAACAAATATAGTACAAAAAATTCATTAAATTAATTAAAAAAACAACTATAAAATTAACAAAGAGGATCATGCAACGGCTAACTCTACGGCTCTGCTTCTTTTTGGGTACTTTTTTTTATTACAAAATTGCACATGAAAAAACTTGGGATTCTCTATTGTCTAATCTAAATTAGCATAAAATTGTAAGCATATCAATGATGATTGAAAGACTATCAACACAAATAAACAAATTGCAAAGCAAAAGCATGATTGGGTTTTGTAAAGATTTTAATATGAATGATAATTATGCAGGAACTACCATGCTTATGTATAGCATTATGTCAATGTCAACGATTCAATTATTTGATTTTATCAATTTTTTTTTTAAAGATTATGAATGTCCAAGTATTTATAAAAGCCCGTATTTTGAAGTAAAACTTTTTTGAAAATATATATTTATTTTCTAAAATAGCATTTTCTTTGAGAGAATATATTTGTTTGATGGAATCTCAGTAATGCTCCTCAAATGATTGGGAATAATTTCTAAAAATAAGTTGTCAAGTTGGAAATCTTTTTTTGGATATTAAATTTCATGAGAGGTTTATATGGTCGCATCTATCATGAATCATGATACCATCATGACATCCAACTAAGCCAATCATTGAAAGAGTTTATAAATTATTTACAAGTTATGCATTAACCTATAAATTTCATATTTTGCTAAAATTAAAGTAAGCATAAAATTAATGATATTACATATATTTTCATATATTATTAAAATCTGAAAAAATTATTAAACCATGCAGTTTAATACTTTTCCTAAACTTCAACAAATCTAAAATTCTAAATTAAAGCATTTATATATATATATATATACACACACACGCACGCACATCAAGCCAATTACGAAATTTATTACGTAGTTTACTTTTTAACAAAAAAAAAAAAACATTTCATTACAACATAAATTATAGTTCAACACACATTACTCATACCAATTACAATCATCCATTACAATAAATAATTGGACAAACTGATAATATCGAAGTAACCAGGCACATGAGGAAGAATTTATGCACTTGATCATATCAACAAAAGATGATACCTTCATGTAAAAAGAAAAATACACACAACATATTCGATCTTCAATTGGGATTCTCCTTGAATCATTTGAAGTAATAGAAAAAAATAACAAGGAGGAAACTGAAACTAATTATTAAAAAGGAAGGGTTCTCCAGGGATAGCAAGAGAAACTAGAGTTTTTATTGACCTCCAATTGCTGATACTGTAAATGAGTTGTACACTGATTGATTCTCACCTCGATTCTTCAACTTTGTTGTAATGTTTCAAGTCTTTTGTCTTTCTAGTCGTTTGTGGGAGTGGGAATATTCTTTTTCAATATTTGCTATACTTTTTTTTTTATTTGCTCATTCGCATATTTATAATTAACTCCAATAATTTTGAATTATAAAGGGAGGAGATGTTAACTAACTCACCTAAAAAATCATTAACGTTGGCCTGATGGACATTGAGTTGAATTTCAGTAGACTTGAGTTGTATTTATCAATATTTATATTGTATTATCATATAAAATATGAAAAAAAAAAAAACCGAAAGGATTGCTTATACAACAAATTGATTAAAATCCAATCTAACATTTGTATTTGGATGAGCACGGACGCCACAATCCGAGAATTCTGGGATTTTATTTTATTTTCACTGTGAATAAGGCTGGCAGCCTGGCCTCCTAGTGATTGGGCTTTGTGTTTTACTAAGAGAAGAGCTTTTAACGCCCCTCTAAAATTCTTATCACACCCCTTTTGAATTATTTCTTAAAATATCCTTTATTTTATTGATTAAATATCAATCCATATATTAAAATTAACCATCTTTCCATAAAATTTTACTCAAAAAAAAATATTTTTAAAATTGCACAAAAATCTAAAATAAGTGTTTGATATAGGAGTTTTCCAAGTAAATTCTTGTGTTGTGTGATTGGTTTTATTCTTCATCTATTTTCTGTTATTATTTGTTTGATATTTTTTGCTTGCAAGATCTTAAGTGGGATTAAAAATTTCCTAACAACTATTAACGTTTGTTTCATATTTACCTCTTTTTTCCTATAGGTACTATAACTTAAAAGTTACAATACCTCAATATCAAACAGGACTTAATTGTCCTAGAAAAAGGTTAAGGTTAATATTAGCTCTATGGGTGTGGCGAAGTTACATTATATGCAACTTACATTCAACCCAAGAGTTTCAGCCAATAATTTAAGACATGTTAATAATTAAACAACACTTGAGTTATTAGGTGCAATTCTTGGGTTGATGTAAGTTATATATAATGTAACTTAATATGACCCTAGCTAAATATACATACGAAATTGAATTAGATATATATTATTTGCAAACTTTGCAATAGCATCTCAAGTTATTTGAGTGGGTCTTTAGTGTTAAATTATTTATCAATTTGAAACACAACAATATAGTAAGAGAAAGTGAGAGACAGCAAATAAGAGATACAATAGTCTAGAAAAATTTTTACTTAATCTCAAGTGTATACAAATAAGGAGCAAATGCCTTCTTTTATAGAAATACAACTATAAAGTGGTGAGTAATAGATAAAGAATATAAGATAAAATAATCCTTAAATTAGGGAGATAATGAGAGTTATAAGAAGAGTAAAAGTTACTTGTGGAGAGATAAAAAGTCTAGAGTTACATACATTTATATGGTTGACGAATCATATTTCATAACACCCTTCCTTCAATCTTGATCTTGCATAGAATACGCCTTTGCTAGTAAAATAACCAAAAAAAAAAAAAAAGAAGTATACTATTCATCTATATCTTAAAAAAATGTAAAGTTGTCTTATCAAAACCTTACTAGGAAAACTCAATGAGACAAAAACTTACTAAAAGAAGAAGAGCAAAATGCATATAGTTCTCCATGTCAAAAACTTCCTTTGATAAATACTCTTTTCCTCAAAATGACATGGGTGCATCAAGGATCAATTATATTTTATTGTAACTAATAATAATTTGGTGCAAATAGTTTGCAGAATTGACACCATCTTTTTGAAGTTTGAATACATAAAAAAATTTGGATAAGCTTTATGTCCAATATTTCTTTCATGTCTACAATTTTTTAACGAGCAAAATAGCATTTTCGCTATAGAGAATTTATTAGATAATTTGTCATATCAATTTTCTAATATGAAATGCTTTAAGATTTTCTTTATATGTGATTGAGTTATGAGTATTTTACTTTGTAAGTATTAATCCATAGATTAATACAAAATTTCTTTATTTCAAGATTTCTGATCTTAAATTTCTTCCTCAAATAGTAACTAATCATGGATTCATACACTCTTCAAGAATTATCTTAAGAATCAAATAATCTCAATCGTAATTGTTGAGATAACAAATCTAGAATTCAATTCTTTGAATAAAAATCACATAACAAAATAGATAATGACACATCACACTTATAATAAATTTTCGCTAAAGTGGTTATATTGTATAAGTCTAGACTACTCTAATCCACACAAGTATTTATCATAGAATACATTCAAGCTTTTAGTTTAGTCAGGTACTTGCTTCAAGCATTTCATCCTTCAAGGGTAAATATAGTATAACCCCGATAAATTATTAGGACCATGAGAAATATATTGCTTTAGCGAAATTAATATATAGATAAATTAATGATTATTAATTTATATATAACATCAAGTTCATAAAAGGAACTAGTATGAAGGTAGTGTAATTAGATAATGTATTGATTTTATCAAGCTGTATGATACGATTTTAATTTGATCTTTATTGAGTGAACTTGATAATCCTTTGGCTGATTCACAATTACATGGTAACTCATCAAAGAACACTTTGGTACGTAATATATTAATTTAATCTCTCTCTTATTTCTTTTAACATAGTACATAGAATACAACAATGGCTTCTTATTTGAAAGGTATAAAGAAAGCAACAATGGCTGATGAAATGTGTATAGCATTATGCAAGTATAAGAAAGAAAATCATAGACATATCAAGTGCATTTAGTTTCAAATTAGTTAATTATTGATTTATGTCTAAATTGTATCCTATAGAAAAATAAGATTTTTTTAAAAAAAATTATTATCTAATAAAATTTTCTAATTATTGATCCTCCAAGTCAAGACTGACAAAAATTATTATTTAATTGAAGTTATTAGTTTATCAAGTATTTTAAATAATAGTTTTTGTCGATTAAATAATAGTTTTTAATACATATGCCTCTACAAGGGCTATAGATTTCTCTTTTTTAACTTGCACAGACAATTCGAATCTCTTTATTTCTCATTATATTCCTTTTCAAGGGTACTTGAGGTTCATTTACTTGCTAGTACATATGCCTCTTCAAGAGCAATATATATATTATACATCAAATGTTTTTGCTATATATACAGACAAGTTCTCTTCAGGAGCACCAATTTATTTCACATTAACTTCTTGGAAATTAAATTATTTGTACCAGTTGATCTATCACATGCTTCAAGCATTATATATTTATTTGTATCACCATTTTATCCTTTGAGGACATCTACTCATGTTAGGATATTTTCTAGAAGTGATTTTTATCAGTTTCTCTATATAAATAAGTTTATCCAAAATTTCATCTACAATGCATTGTACAATTAACGATCCTTTAAACTTCAAGTACAAACTAATTTACATAATAATTGAGAGATGAAATAATATGATACATATCAATATCATTGTCATAGAACCATGGCATCTTCACACACAACTTTCCACCACCTCATGGTGGCAAGACATTTTTCAGTTTTCACCATGTTGAGAATTCGCAAAATACGTCCATGTTTAACACAACTAATTATCGACAACGAGTGATCATAACAAATAAATTTTAAAGTCAATAAAATAGTTCCAAGGCATGATCTTACTATTTGAAAGAAATAAATTTTAAAGTCAATAAAATAGTTCCAAGGCATGATCTTACTATTTGAAAACAGCATATGCTAAAGAAAAAGGAGGTAATTAAGACCCCGTCATTCTGCCTACTATAATCGTCACATATGAGAATTGGGAAATGGAATTATACGAAATTAAATTAACATTCATACCCAAACATGAGATTAACAAACTCATTATATAAGGGATCAAATAAAATTCATCATATATATGCAACCAAACATCAACTTAATGCATTTTTAAGGTCATAATGCGAAATATGCATGCATCACATTTTATATTCAAAATTTTCTTTGTATAGTCCCTATGTGACTAACTAAATTATTAAACTCATTGCTCTACTTCAGCCAATGCTTTAAGGCTAATAGCTGTGTATGTACTTATTCATGCCTAACAAAACCCCTGCTGCAAAGTTATTATACCAAAGTGTTAAAAGGAAACTTTGAATTTGCTGAAGAACCCGTAGTTCATCAATATTCATTTTATTTCACTTCTGATGGTGCAATATATTGCGATTATATAAATACTTAAAATGATTATAATTATAATTCTGGTAACTTTAGTCATGGAATATCTAGCACTAATCTCACAATTGTCAAAAAAATATTTACTTAAATGATGTACAAAATTATTATGGTGAGATTGATTATTCACAGCAAAAGCTTAATATTTTGTGTTCATAAAGAGAAGCAATGGCTTCAATTTATATTGACAATCATAGTTTACTACAACTGTCGCATAATTGAGCCATAAAATATTTATACATTTCAAATATTCTCTCTCTATATATTCTTAATATGACTTTCTCTTTATTTACTCTAAAATAGGAAAATCATATGAGTTTTTGCTCTATCTTTTGGTTGACACAAATAATTTTTATACGTATGAGGATACTTAATTTTCACTCCACGGAGATTTGAGGAAGATCTTAAAAAAATTTTTGGTAGTCCTACAAGGACATATACTGAAAGAATTATTATTATTATTATTATTATTAATTGACAGAGTGTGTAATCCTTTGGGGATGCTTATTACATAGTGTGCAATCATTCGGGGATGGTTATTTGATTTTCTTTCGTTAATTTTATATTTTTAGTATTCACACCGCTAGCTAGGCAAATTTTATACCAATAATACAAAATAGTATCAATTGAACATTTAAATATAAAAAAATTAAAGAACACATATATGACAATATATGAGTATGAATTTAGACAAGATCAGAAATTTTCAATTCATACCTTTGAGAGAGAGATCAAAAGATGATTAATTTACCATACTTTTATGGAGGGAATAGTCTATCACTTTTAGCTAGAGATCGTGCTGATAACGTGTTCAATTATTAATTAATTTAAAATACAATAATATAGTAAGAGGAAGTGAGTGACTGCAAATAATTGATACAATAATATAGAGAGAAATTTTATTCAATTTCAAGTGTATACAAATAAGAAGCAAAGACCTTATTTTATAATGATACAACCACAAAGTGGTGAGTAAAGATTATAAATATAAGAACAATAATCTTTTATTAAGGAGATAATGAAAGTTATAGGAAGATTAAAGGTTGCTTGAGGGGGGATAAAATGTCTATGTCTATGTGAGGATGTCAGCTTCAGAGTTTTTGGACTCAATTAAAAAACATAAAGAAGTTTGGCGGAATAGCGTAGTTTAACTTCAGTTGAAGGGGTGCGTTTGATAGTTTTGAGCTAATGTGGCAAAAGTCAAGATTTAACAGGATATAAGAAGCTGATCATTAGCTCCTGATATCAGAACTCTTTCTCCCTCGATTCTTAATCAAACTTGTTGCAATTTGTTTTGTTCAATTGTGTGTGATCTACTCTTGATCTTCGCTTATATTTGATCAGATGTGATTAATACAGAGGTGCATATTTTTCCTTCTAAATCTGGCTATCTGGTGTTGTGTGCATTGCTTTTGAACTTGTTCTGGGTTTCTGGTTCTTGGTTTTGTTCTTGTTCTTGTACACTTTGATCAATTCTTCAAGATCCTTTGAGATTCGAGTGTAAAGATTCAAAAACTTCAACAGTCTAGAATTAGATTCATTATTGTGGTTGATGGACATCCACATACATATATAGTCTATCATATTTCATAACATTTAAATATTTATAAGTTATAATAGAGACGATATGTCTTGGCAGCTCGTATTTGAAAAAATATAGTCGTCATTTTCAGTAAATAATGAACATTTATTTCATTTTCATTAATATTCTCAATATTGTTGTTTGGGATGTTCTATTAATAAACAATTCAAGTGTATTATTGTAAGGATTGATAAGCATTTATCTAATTTTTTGTGCATCATACTTTTTTCCACTCGATTTTATTTAATGGTGAAATCACGAATCATGTTTTTTGTTTGGGGATGCCATAACATTGAAGATATCAAAAATCAAACAGGGTTTATCATAAACATGATATACTGGTGTGACCGACATTAAAAACTTAAATAGCAATGTGTAAAAACTTAATTAAATTGAATATATTTTTATCACTATTTTTCATAAATAAATACATATTGATATCTATAACGATAGAATTACACTATTGATATCTATAACGATATAATATATATATATATATATATATATATATATATAAACCATTATGGTATTGATATTATTATTACATGAACTCCCTAACTTTTTGTTTTAATAGAGTTTATATTTTGATAGGGAGCTCTTTAATGAAATAGAGTTTGGAAGGGAATTTAATTTTTTTGAAAAAGAAGAAATTAAATGTGAATAGTAGCAAGTCGTTGCCAGTAAATCATTTCAGTAATGCTGTTGCACATAACATTACATATAAAATTATATGTGACCACTAAAAATAAAAAATATTTCATAACAAAATAAATTCATTCATTTCATTAATTTAATGTTTATGTATAAATATCATCATTTTATTCGGTGATCTACGATTTTATGTGTAAGTGTAATGGCCAAATAGCATTTTTCAAATCACTCATTCGCTTTTTCCCAACACTTAGTGAAATGGTTTGATTTCATGCCACGTGTACTTTTGTGTGGTTGGCAATAAATGCACTAATTATAAGAACACTTCTGGTAAGAGTTTATATCAAAATTGCCATGGGCTTCTTTTTATATTTGGGCAGTTCTCTCTCACTCTCAAAACGCAGTGTAAAAACATACCCTCCGTCAAAGAATGCGTCTTTTGGATCTCAAATTCTCCCTTTAACATCCTTTTTTTTCAAAGTAATTTTGTAAATAAACAAACAAAAAAATCACATTTATACGAACTTAATAATATTGTATGTCTAATTTTAAACGACAAAAAACTTTCAACTGAAAGTTTTGTCCTTAAAATGAAGAGATCTAATAAGCCTCACTCTATACACACGATTTTGAAGGACATGCCATACGGGTGGACAAATCTAATCTAATCCAATAGATCCAACCCAACCGAAATTAATTTTAATAGATTGGGTGGATTATTATGGATTGATTGAGTTATTTTCTTCCAACTCAATTATTAGATTGGATTGAGTTAATTTTAATGAATACAACCTAATTTACGTAAATAATAATATTTATTTATTTTAAAATTAATAAATATTTCAACTGAACTTGTGGTTATTGATTAATGTGCTGGTATATAATTACTTGAATTAAGTTGAATAAATTTATTAGATTGGATTGTGTTAGTTTTATCTTATTTTATTTAATAATAAGTTGAATTGTGTTTTAAAAAATCGTACCCAATCCAATCCAAAGGTCAAGCGTGGTTGATTCTTGAGACAACAGCGTGGCAAAGTTGTAATAAATTTTAACTAGAAGGACACTTATTTTCGGCAACAAAGTTGATGAAATGTACATAAAAACACGACGCGTGGCGACAGGAGGACAGCGGCCGTAGCTAGCACGCACTCCTCTTATGACAATATCTTCTGCTCCGTACACGCTGCACAAGACTTCATTCAATTTGACCGTCCCCACTTAACTTCCTCATTTACAAAATAAACAAACTTAAAAAAAATGTTACAACAATCAATGTCAGTCTCTCTCACAGCTGCCAATCACTTTATTTTCCCATCTGAAAACGACAAAAATAATATCATATCATATATTATAAACGGCATCCGGCAACAAATTTATAAAATTTTAAATTTCTCAACAAAGACAAAACAGAGCTGCTGCTTCACGAAGCTGAAAGAAAAGCCATGATCGTTAGTTGATATCGCGGTTTGACAGTTGGGCTACGATATTAAAATATCTGATAAATATATATATACATATATCTGATATATCCATGTGACTGTAATATAAAAGTTAAATTACTTTTAGGCTATGATAATGAAAGTTAAATATCTGATAAATATATATTTAAATTAGAGTTTTTTTACATTAAAGTACTTTTTAATAATCACATAATTAATAATAATAAATAATAAAAAAATAAATCATTATTATAATTATATAATTATTAAGATATATTTTAAGATAGACCAACTTTAATTAATATAACCAACCTTTGCGCCTAGCTTTGGCGAGGACACACCTTGCAATACGAATATCTGCTTATTAATTGTGACAAAATAATAATAATACATATACAGAATATCCAGTAATAAATTTATTACTTTATAAAATTCTCAAGAATTTACACATAAAGACAATGCGTTACAAAGGCCTGATGATGTCATAAGAGAAAGGGCACGATACCTTAACTTAATTGACAGACCGAACCTTTCACGTGATCAACCAAATGGTCCAAATCTTATAGTGAATGCATACAACATAAAGTTATTAATCTACTAAGCAGATATTGATGCATGGACTTCACTTCCCTTCAAGCTTTGATGGGGACACTGTGCAACACAACGGTCTCGACGGTGAGCCCCGGGCCGAACCCAAATAGCACACCCCAATCGAGCCCTTCACCGGTGGTGGCTTTCGCTTCCTCAACACACTTCTTTCTCATCTCATCGAGGATGAACAGGACACAAGCGCTTGACATGTTACCATATTCACTCAACACGTGTCGTGTGGCCTTCAGCTTCTCCTCTTTGAGGCCGAGTTTAGACTCTACTTGGTCGAGAATTGCGGGCCCACCGGGGTGAGCGATCCAGAATATCGAGTTCCAGTCGCTGATGCCAAGCGGGGTGAACGCTTCCGACAGGCTTTTCTCTATGTTCTTTGAGATCAAGCCGGGGACGTCTTTAAGCAAATGGAAAGTGAGACCCACTTCACGCAAGTGTCCGTCGATTGCACCGTCAGAGTCAGGAAGGATCGTCTGCGAAGTCGACACGAGCTGATACAATGGACGCTCGACCGACGTGTCAGGATCTGCACCCACGATCACGGCAGCAGCACCATCACCGAACAGAGCCTGGCCCACGAGAGAATCAAGGTGAGTATCGGCAGGCCCACGGAAAGTGACGGCTGTGATCTCCGAACAGACAACAAGGACGCGAGCGCCCTTGTTGTTCTCAGCCAAGTCTTTAGCGAGGCGAAGAACAGTGCCGCCGGCAAAACATCCTTGTTGGTACATCATGAAGCGCTTGACGGAGGGGCGCAGGCCGAGCAGTTTGGTGAGCTGGTAGTCGGCGCCGGGCATGTCGACGCCGGAGGTGGTGCAGAAGACGAGGTGGGTGATCTTGGACTTGGGCTGGCCCCATTCTTTGATGGCTTTCGTAGCAGCTTCTTTGCCGAGCTTCGGCACTTCGACCACCACAATGTCTTGACGTGCGTCGAGTGATGGAGCCATGTAAGCGCACATGTTAGGGTTTTCCTTCAGAATCTCTTCTGTTAAGTACAAGTAACGCTTCTTAATCATCGACTTGTCACCTGTAACGTAAAACATCAAAGATCAAAATGAGTATATCATTTTGCAACAAGCGAAACAAATTTAGAATGTGAATAAAAAATGGTTTACATGTATGAAAACCTACACATGCGCTTGAACTTCTCTTTAAGCTCAGTCATATGCTCGCTCTTTGTGATCCTGAAGTAATAGTCGGGATAATCGGCCTGGTTGACACTGTTGGCTGGCGTAGCCGTGCCGATGGCGAGGACGGTGGCCAGGCCGTCGGCACGCTGAGCTTTTCTGATCTCATCAACGGTTGCCATTTTAACCCTACCCTTGATGAGTATGCTCAAGGCTCGTGCTTGTTGAATGGTGAGCGTGTACTGACTGCATGGTCTTATATAAAACCAATGGTGGGTAGGTTAAACCAACGGGCAGATGCTGACCACGTGTATGGTGTTAGGCTGCTTAAGCGGTGGTGGTTGTTGCGCCACATATCTCTCTCTTATTAAGTCAATGCGGGTTGTAAGTGAAAAAGACGAGATCCATATAGAGTAGTGATCTACGAAATCAAATCGATAGTCGATTGCATAGTCAATTATGCTCAGCTCTCCCAACAAGTATTTAATCGCAGCTGCATTCTCAAGCCTCGAATTGAGAACCTTGATTAAGCTAGAATAATCTCTTAACCAACTGATCTACGCGTTTGTTGGTCTTGATTCAGGCTCTTTAATACTTGTAAATAATGCTAATTCGAACATGAAGTGGATCTTTTATTCATCTTGTCTTTGTTTATTTTGTACCTGTACTTAAATATAATTTAGATGTGTTAGAAAATTTTGAATACCACCCAAGATCTTGCAAGTAAAAATATCAAACAAATAATAACAGAAAATAGATGCAGAATAAAACCAACCACACAACACAAGAATTTACGTGGAAAACTCCTATAATAGAGAAAAACCACGGCCACCAAGGACCACGAGAGAAAAATTCACTATGTGAAAAATTGTTACAATCACTCTAGTAATTTTTATCACACCAAAAACCCCAATAATACTAATCTCTTAATAGACCTACCGCTTCTCTCACACTAGAAACTGTCTACTTACAGAGAACTGATTGCTGTGTTATTCTGTGAGCATAAATAAGTGAACCCAACCTCCCTATATATAATGCTTATTACTTGTAGGAGAAGTATTCCTTTTCTTATACTAATAGCATTCCTCATTGAATAAGTCAAATCCTGAAGAACAAATTATTTATTCCTTAAATAGGAATCCTACTAAATAAGAAAGTATTCTAGGAAATCCTTATTGAAAAATAAGATATATTTCCTAACAATCTCCACCTTGGCGAGTTTTTTAATTAGGTGACAAAACATGATCCATCGTGTATTCGCACATCCATGTTGTCTCCACCTTCTTTACTCCACAAAAAATACACTCACATAGGGCTTATGAGAATCACTCCACTATAGGTAAAATCTTGTCCTCTATCCAACATCCATAATTTTTTACACCGAGAATCATCATACTCCACCTTATCTTGAGTATACATATTCGGCACATGTCAATCATCTTGCTGAAAATACCCACTCTCATGTTTGGCTTCCTTGAGAGTCTTCAGCCATAGACACAAAAATTCCACCACACACCTTGCATAAATGCCAAACCATGCCTTGTGTGCAAATCTTGTGGACTCGCTAGCAGTAACACATCCTTTTCCATGGCATTCAAAAAAGGATAAACCAATCTCTCATGGAGAAAAGAGACACACCACTTGCTGACATTATCAGTATCTCCATCTACTGATTTAAAGCTACTTGCCGAACTTGCTGCATTCTAATAATTTTCTTTAAGGTGCCTTGATTATCTACACACCTCCAGGATTTCTGCCAGGGTTTACATCGCCTTTGCTTTCCTTGTGTAACTAAATTGAACCAACATATCCTTTACTTGAACTTGTCATAAGCCAAAATTGATTATTCCATCAAACTTTTTTATTTATACCTTTACAGGTTTTGAAAACCTCATTGCTGATATAATTGCTTTGCAAAATAACCTTTAGCGCTGATACCACTTGTTGGGGGGGCTTGGCCAAGGATTTTCAGGTGTCCAACCCAAAAGACTAGCCTATTAGGTTGAGTGACCCATCATTCTCATAAACCCAAATATCTCCCCTTTTCTAGTCAATGTGAGACACAACTCAACAATCCCTCCTCGGATGAAACCACCACTGGATCCCCGTCCTTTCGTCCGACACACCTGAGTTGTTCCATCACACACCTTGCATAAATGCCAAACCATGCCTTGTGTGCAAATCTTGTAAACCCGTTAGCAGTAACACATCCTTTTCCATAGCATTCCAAAAAGGATAAACCAATCTCTCATGGAGAAAAAAGACACGCCACTAGCTGACATTATCGGTATCTCCATTTACTGATTTAGAGCTACTTGTCGAACTTGCCCCATTCTGATAATCTTCTTTAAGGTGCTTTGATTATCTACACACCTCCAGGGTTTCTGCCAGGGTTTACATCGCCTTTGCTTTCCTTGTGTAACAAGATTGAACTAACATATCAATGACTTGAACTTGCCACAAGCCAAAATTGATTCATCCATCGAACTTTTCTATTTATACCTTCACAGGTTTTGAAAACCTCATTACTGATATAATTACTTTGCAAAACAACCTTTAGCTCTGATACCACTTGTTAGAGGGGTTTGGCCAAGGATTTTCAGGTGTCTAATCTAAAATACTAGCCTATTGGATAGAGTGATCCATCATTCTTATAAACCCAAATATCTCCCATTTTCTAGCCAATGTGGGGCACAACTCAACAAGATGTATCATTTCATTATTTTTATTTATTTATATCTATCACTAAAAATCTCAAAAAGACAATAAGGCAAAGGTACATACGTAACTAATTAATGTTAGTTATTATATATTATTAACGTTCATCTTATTTTATGAAATTGACTAAGCTTAATCCTATAAAAATATGAATCATTACTAAAGCGTTAAGGAGATGGAGATTCAATTCATTGTCTGTATATATTTCTTTACTAATCACAAAATAAATACACACGTACGTTTCAAGTAGAATGTATGTCTTCCGTACATTATGAAGAACAAAAAGAGCTACTTTAGTGGAAGCATAGTGATCGTAGGGCTTAGGCGAATTGTTTCATTATCTTTTAATTTAATTAAAAATTATTCAGTTACTAATTCTTTACTCAAGATAACATCTTTATTATTGCTTGAGACAAACTTGTCTAGAGTTACTTTTTCAAATTGAACTAAATTTTATATCTTGTTGAATATTAATTTTCTAGTAGATATATTTTCTCAAAACAAGTATACAATTATTTAAGAAAAATAGAAACAACAACCTACCAATATAAGAATATTTTCGAAAAGAAATAAGACAACTATAAAACAAAAATAATTACGATGAGCATAGAAAGGTAAAACCTGAAAATTTGATATGCGATGAAAATACAAATTGACTTCAATGGTATGACATATGAGCCTTTAAGCAAAGACCATTGACTATTGAAAATAGGAAAAAGAACAATTGATCTTTTTTCTTAAGTAATGCCCATTATGTCTTTATTTTGAAGAATTTTAGAATACATCAGATGTACTACAACCAACTAATGCATGTATGGCATGTTTAATTGTATTTAATATAAGTGCTACTTGCACGGTGGTTTATCAAAATAAATATACAAGTGTCATTGTATCATTTGCTTGTTATATGGCTGACTTGGTATCTATGATGTATTCTAGAATGCTAATGGATAAGATAATAAAAGTAAACTTTTATGTGGAGAGACTCTATTGGGGGTTTGGTAGTCTATTTAGGAAAAGATAATTATAAAGCAATAATAAATTAAAAATTAACATACAATCATAATTTAGTTAGCACATACAATCATAATTTAGTTAGCTACAATATATAAATTTATACTTTTTAAGAATTAAAAAAATGTTTAACATGAATTTGGGGCCTCAATATGTAACGAGGCTCTAAACAATTTCCTAAGTTGCTTATGGGAAGAGTCGCTCTTGCATACGACAAACAGATGTCATTATTTAGATCATGGAGAGAAACTTACATGAGAAAACATGAGAAGTGGGAAGCTCGTCTAATGATGCTCTGTCATGTGATAGAGCTGTGGTTCCCAAAGTGGAACTACTGTAGGTCTCATCATGGGATGTATTAAATTTATTATGTTAAAATCAATGGGTTCCACTACTTTACCGCATGACAGAGCATCATTAGGTCGGCTCACCACTTCAGCATGTTGAGTGCGTGTATCTATCTCTTATCAGTTTCTCTCTTAGGAAACGTTTGTGGGGCGAGCACACCACCTCAATACTAAAACCATGCCATTTGGTAGGTCCAATAAGTTCCATGATAGGCTACATAAACTTTTTAGTTTAAATAATATTATTTCATAATATTTAATTTATGTTTATTAAAATAATATTTAATTTGTGGGTCCCACTTATGGGAGTTCTGAGGCGGATCCACCTCATGAATAATGCGGCTTAAGCCCCCACTAGAGAAAACAATTTAAAAAGAAATAAAGAGAAAATTACTTGAGTTACTAATTAGCCCCAGTTAAATCTATTAAAGTAGTCCCATTAAATTTATAAAAATAGTCACACAAACTCATAAATTCATAAAATTTAAATAAACTCATAAATTCATAAAATTTAAACTTTAACTTTAAGAACTATAAGAGCTTTCACTTTAATTAAAAAAGTAAAAGCCTACAATAACTCATACGTGTGGTTTTACTATTATTTAATTTAGCCCCCATTAAATCTATTAAAATAACCTCTGTAAACTTATTAACTCATTAAATTTTAGCTTTCACATCTTGTCGCCATGTAATCTAGTCCCCGGTAAATCATTTTTTCGAATCTGCCACTAGATGGGATCCATCAAACTGGCCAAATTGTAGGTCTTTAGTAGGCGGGTGCACCACCTTAGCATACTGAGATGATGGACTTGTCCCAGAAAAATTTCTCTTCTAGATCATAATGTGCTGACCTCTCCATGATCTGATACTCGATCCCCAGTCTGCAGAACTATCTAGTAGACTTCTTTCTTATTCCCCTTTAGGGGCTCCTATCCAAGCTAAAAATACAATAAAATTCTTTTATTAATAAAAATTTTCAATTCAGATAAAAAAAAAAGGAAGTTGAATTTGGTTAAGTTAGAAATATGAAGGTAGTGCTTGAGCCTATTTGTCAAATTGGTAAACAAGGAATGAAAAGTATATCTCATGCTTTGATACATTGTAAAGCTGCTAAAAAGACATGGATTCATGCCCCTTTTGTAGTAAGCTTTCGAGATATTGCTAAACAAGATATGTGGAATATGATGCATGAAATGGCGAAGAAGTTGAGCTAGTTTGATATGGAAAGTCTTATTGCATTTTGCTGGGCTATCTGGTATGCCAGAAATAATTAGATTTTTTAAAGAAAAAAGATGGATATTTTATTGACTGTTTCAAGAGCAAAGGCTATAGTGAAGGCTTACGAAAGAGTGAAACAACAAGGGTAAGGGCTAGAGGGAAAGCATAACTTAAAGAAACACAAGAAATGGGATCCTCCGCCTGCTAATGTATTCAAGGTTAATTTTGATGCATCTATCAACTCTGAAAGACAATTAGTAGGCTTGGGTGCTATGATGCAAGAATCAAACAGTAAAATTATAGCAGATGCTGCCAAATCATGTAATTTATAAGAGATATAAAGACTGCAAAAGCTAAAGTTGTTGAATGAGGATTAGTTGTGGTAAAGAATGTAGCTCTTAAGTCTTTAATGGTAGAGACAGATTGTCAATAAGTGGTGGAGTTGGTAAACAACAAAGAGGATAGCAAAACAAAGATCATTTGGGTCGTTTCATAAATCTAAAATCAAAATAAGGATTTCTAGAATATTAGTTTCCATTACACCCCTAGGTCATATAATGCTTATGCCCATTCCTTAGCTAAGTTTGCTTTAAGGAGTAATGAAACTGTTGTATGGTGGGATCTTTTGACAGCTGAAGTCAAAACTATATTCACAAATTTGATCTAATGAAATCGTCACTTTCCTACTCAATAAAAGAAAAAAAAAATTATCTTAGACAATTTGTTGTTGTCTAATAATTTTGTAGGAATATGATTATAGTATTATTACTATTATAGCTTTTATTTTTAAATAAGTCAAATTCATTGACATCACATTGTATATGAATGGATTTGTATAATTATTTGTACTTAAAATTAGTTGGCTTGATATGTATTAAATTTGTTTCCCTTTAAGCCCCTAGCTAACTTAGGTACCTATTACGAGCTGCCCCAAAATTTCAAGTCAAAGAGGCTAATTAGACAAGTCAAAATGTGCTAGCTTGGCTTGATTCTAAAAAATTCCATCTCTAGCACTTTCTCCGCTTGTAAATATTTATGAATTCTCTAGAGTAGAAGATTCTAAACCTCACTATAAATTGGGCTTGATACTTGGCATTTCAAGCAACTCTAAGAAATTTGTAAGTAACTCAAAAGACTTTCCAAGCTCTCTTATACACACATTCTTGTGAATAATACAAACTCTCTTTGGCTCAATTGCTCTCCCTTCTCTCTAGCTCTTTTGCAAGCATTCTAGCTTAGTTATTCGAGAAGCTCAAGGCTTATTTAGCAACTTTAGGGCAAGAGTTTTCTAAGTGTTGCACGGGTGTACTGCGAGAAATACTCATCTCGTGACAAGTGATTTCAGGGCCATGTTTGCACCCGCCTAACAACCAAGCTCATATTAGAGTAATGGCCAACCCTATGAATCCTAGTACCTCACAAGACATTTTTTTGGTGTAAAAGCACCACAAGGCTAAGCTCGTGGATGCAAGAAGAGTCATCCTCATGCAAAAGCTCACAGTAAGTCCAAGGCCGCTTTCATCGATGCCTTGAAGTCTCTCATTGCTATGCTCGAAGCCTTACTATCCGTCGTGGAGGGCACCTTTGATAGTTTGGGATAACATGATCCGTACAACCTAAGTTTAAGACCAATATGCCATATGGCCTTTGACTGAGTGGTGTGCCTTTACTCCCACTGTTCAAGTGCTCTAATGAGAATTCAATATTTCTCTCATAGTTATATTATTGGGTGAAGGTATCATCTCTCCCACTACTGTGGGTAGAGCTAATATCTTTCGAATGTTAGCGAGGGTAAAAATTTACTTTGTGCTTTATAGACTTGATCTATGATAGTCTTGCATCTCTCCCATTAGGGAACAAACATGAAAACTTTGGTAGTAAGCCCAAAGTGTATTTCATTAAAAATTAAATAAAAAGTTATACTTTAAATAATGTTTTTTAACATTATGAAAAAAATACTCTGAGAAAAAAATGTTAATGTATTCATTTTTTTCCATTTCCATAAGTTTCCATATTTTATATCAAAAGTATTTAGTTAAATGAATCAATTAACTATTTATAAGATAAAATATTACTTAATAATATATTCAAAAATGATACTAAGTACATAATAAACTAACATTCTCAAACAACAATCAACAATGAATGCAAAAAGTTGAAAAAAAATGAGTTTTTAGACTCAAGATTGAACTAGAAAAGAGAATTATGAATAAAGATTTTGATTTTTTATTTTAGGAATTCAAGGGTTTAAAAGAGAAAGAGAGCCATTAAAATTGGATGAAGAAGATGAAACCACTATGAGCAAAGGGTATATATCTTGGCAATTTGGTAAATATTAACTAGTTGATGACTTTTTGACCTCTCTTATTATTTACTTTCACAATGTACATTAGCATAATAAAATTTTGTTTTCAATTTTGTTGCTGGCCTTGTCCAAGTAACATCTTTGACTAAGTTCCACCACCGTCTCTCACTAATGTGGGTGAAACAGGTATCCTTCGAATATTAATGAGGGTAAAAATTTAAGTTATGCTTTATAGACTTGATTTAAAATAGTCCTAATAATTGTTTCATTGTAAGTATTAATAGTCTGCTGATTATAAAAAAGGTATGGGACCAATACAGTGCCATTAAGTAAAATTTAGAGAATACTAATGTACAATAAAAGTCATTAGGCAAGACAACCCAAAATGGAACTGTCTAACAAAATTATGCTATATATTTTAAATATCTCCCTCGCTTGTTTTCATAATCAGTGGCGGTGCCACATTAGAGCTAGCAAGGGCTGAAACCCTTAACTTGATTTTTTAAAAGTTATAAATTGTTCCGTTTTTAATTTGATTTATCATAAAAACCCTTGTTAAAATTTAAAAATAACTAAAATATTAGATATTTGTTTTTACACCTCCAACTCACAAAAAAATATTATTATTTTGAAATCCCTAGGGCCCTAACTCTCCTTAGATAAAAAAGCAGAAACTACTCATCTTACTGAGTTCTATCTAATTGATTTTTCATCAGTAGATCTTATGGCTCTTGAAATTAAACTTGATATTTATGTCAAGGATGGGGTTCTGATAACAAATTTTCAAGATTAAACGGGATTGGAGAACTAGTAAGGAAAATAGTTGATATCTAAGTAGAATAAATTGTATTCATTAATTTATCTATTGGTGACATTAGTATTGATTTTACCATCTACCTCCACTATAGTAGAAAGGGCATTTTAGCTATAAATTTTGTGAAAAATCCTCAATAAAATCGGATGGGAGAAACTAATTTTATACATAGAAAAATATTGTAGCATTGATTACGAGGAAATTCTTTAATATTTTCAACATATGAAAATACGTCGAGGACAGTTATAAATGTATTAAATTGAATCTATTAATGAATTTTTATTTTATTTGTTGATCATTTTTAAATTATACTACTATTTAAACTCAGCCCCTGTTAGATTGAATTCCGGACATTGCCACTATTTATAATCAATGTCATAATTAGTCAATGTCAAAATAAATATATACACGAGAAAAATTTTATTGAACGTGTTTATAAATGATGTGATACTTCGGTCAGTTTTAAAATAATTTTAAACATGAGAGTTAGCTATATATAAAGTCGTTCATCGAATATATTTCAAGTATTTATTTATCTTCGAAAAAAGTTATATTTATTACAACTAAATATAAAAAATATAGGTATTTGACTATCCTATTGTCATTTTAGGAAAATTCGACACATTTTTGTTGATGGTCAAGTTAAAATAATAAAAATAATGGAAATTATTAACAACTGTAACCAAGTTGAGAAACTAAAGATGATAAATAGTGAAAATTAAATTCTTATTACTATTTAAATCTAGTTCTAAATCAAAATGATATCTTAATTTTTTTAATTTTGTGTACATGTAACCTGGCAATAGATCATACTTTATTTATCTTTTTATTTACAAATTATGATACTATTAGGTGATTGTACATGTCCCTCAAATATATAAATTTTTTTTGTGGATAGCAAGTAAACTATAAACATAAATTAACTCTTTTCCAAGGGCCGAAAGGATACTAACAACCTTTCTAATATATTGACAGGTAAGTACGTAGAGTGGATAATTAATTATTTAAATCATTTAAAATCTAACTAAAATCTTTTAAATTACAAAAATACTTAATAAGTAAGGAACTTAGGTGGCGTTTGTTTTTTTTTATCTGAAATCTAAATAGACTTGAATTGATTTAAATTCTAAATAGATCTAAATCTTTGAATTTGAATAATATGTTTTTTTTTTGTGTCTGATTCTCTAAAAATATGTACTTATTAAATTTGAATGTTAAATAAATAATATATTTATACCCCAGAGAATATAAATACCATAATATTTTAACATATATAAGCAAAATTACATTCAAGTGAATACATAATGATTTTGGAGTTATAATATATAAAATACCATAAGTTTCAAGTTTTATCACAAAATCTCAATAACGGTAGATGAGATTATTAGTGAAAAAACATGTATGGGTGGGTTTTAGGATATACATGAAAATAAGTTATTAAATAGGGATATTTTTGACATTATAAATAAGTTGGCTTATTTAAATTTCTCCATTCGGTAAAAAGTCAAAAAAATTGGCTTATTTTATTAAGTTAAAGTTATCTAAAAAGTCACATTAAGTTGTAAAAACAAACATATATAATTAATTAAGTCAAGTCACTTTAAGTTATTAAGTTAAAAAACAAACACCCTCTTAAGTGCTACAGTGAATTAATATTAGTAGATGATCTCAGTGTATACAATTTTCTTTTAAATTACTTTTTACCCATCCATACCCCTAAAACCAATTAAAAAAACAAAAGCTATGTAATTAGATTGAAAAATCTACAACATTAAAAAAAAAAAGGCTTTACCAGCTAATTAATAACCACATTATGTTGGAAAATAGCATGGTGAATTGCTACTATAAGGTATAATTTTGAGTATAACTCACTTTGTGTAAGTGAGAAAAGTCATAAGTGATTCGGATTCTCCTTCTTAAATGATTCAAAATGATATATTTATATGTTCAAAATGATTACAAAATTTAAGTGAATTAATTGTAACCAATTAATGAATGCCAAATCATTTGAGATAGTTATTTAGGAAAAAAAAATTGAGAAAACAGTAATGCTACACATCCCAAACTTTTTATCCCAAACGTGAACAAGAAATTGATATTCAAAGTATACTCATTAACTTCACTGAATAAAAGTAGGAGTTATAAGCATAATAACGGATTTAGAATTTATTCTTAGATTGTAACGATAAGTTAAGTCCAAAATAGAAGGAATTACGCTTTTATTTATACATTAAAGGTGCGTTTGGCACACTGTATTGTATTATGCTGTATTGCATTATTTTAATGCAGGTGTATTGTATTATATTGTATTGCATTAGCACTGTATTATAATAATGCTGTACAATATTTGGTGCTACACTGTACTGTATTATTTTATGTTATATTATGTTTGGTGTTACACTGTACTGTATTAATTTTTAATTATACTATATTAATTTTTTTGTAATTAGTTTATATTATATATTTAAAAAATAATATTTATTAGTTATATTAAATTATTTAAAAATAATTAATTTTTATATATTGATTATTATAATATAATTAAATAATGTAGCATTATATTATATTTTATATACTATTTAAGCATTTATTATTAGTTATATTATATTATAAATTTATTAATAAATTATAATATAAAAATAAAAAATATAATATAATATTATTGAATAATAAATTATAAATTTGTAATTTATATTAATAATTATAATGTAAAAACAAAAAATAAAAATCAATATTATATAATATTATATTAAATTAAAATTATTTATTTATTATTATTATAAAGTAAAAATAATAATAATTAATTTTTATATAGTATTATTATAATATAATTAAATAATGTAATATTATATTTTTATATACTATTTAAGTATTCAATATTAGTTATATTAAATTATAAATTTATTAATAAATTTATTAAATTATACTAATAATTATAATGAAAAAATAAAAAATAAAAAATAATTAAATTAAAAATTTTATTTATTTATTTATTATAATTATTAATATTAAAAAAAAAATGAGCCAAGCTAATGCGTCGGTGGGCGCATTGTGAGATGGGTTTGAGCTAATGCGCCCACTGACGCATTAGCCTCCCCTCGAATCTAGTGCCATACAAAAAATTAATGTAATGTAGAGTTCTAATACCGCGTATAACCATGCGCCAAACATGCCCTAAGGGCAGCGGTTATTGTTTCAATTACATTAAAGCAGTGGGTACGCTTTTAATTTTTCACGAAAAGCGTGTTTGACACCCTTCATAATGTTGTATTAAGAGCGTATTGTTTTATATTAATACTATGTCATAGCTGGCTTCGATTAGGTATTTGCTTCTATTAGACCAAATTATAATGCAGTAACACCTGCGCAAACTAAACCCGACCCCCCCGTGGGTTTATGCGGGTTTGCAATGGATCTCTGCGAACTCGACGCTCCTCCACCACCACGCCATCTTCCTTCGCCGCGCAACACCCAACTCCACCGCCAACCCATTGTGGAACACCACTGCCGCACACGTTTTCTCTTTTATCTTGCTGGCGCACGAAACTCCACCACCACACAATCTTCTATCGCAGCAACTAAGAGAGAGAGAGCGAGAAATAATGCTTAATTAATTACCTATGGCGGACCATTTTCATCAGATTCAAGCATATATTCATGCATGATCCAGTCAGTTGGGCTCTTCCTTTGTAGAATACGAGAGTCTTCCTCATGCCAATGAGTTTTGATTTATCATAAACAGCCTTGTCTCGGCCAGTTGCCTTCTAGAACCCAGACATGGTGGCTCTCTTTGTCCTTGTTCCCATTGCCATCGATGCCGGCGAACTTTCCATTAACAAAGCTATATATTCTTTTTAATAAAATGTAAAAGATTGGGGAGCTAATCTTATTGGAATTTGGAAGAGGCTTTGTATATAATAATTACTTATTTAATATAATATAGCCTAGTGAATATATATTAAATATTTCAATTTTAACCAAAAAAAAAAAAACTATTTAAATAAATAATAATATATATAAGTATTAAGTTCAATATAATTTTATCACAAACTTTATTTCACAGGTTATATATTTGGAAAATACTAAAAAAAATAAATATAATGCCGCCGAGAATTTTAGTTTTGAATATGTTTTATGAAGAATACAAAAAAAATTAATGTAAAAGTTCTAAAATTTAAAACTTCCATATTTAGTATTTTTCTAAGTATTAATAAATATTATTTTATAAATATATAATTTAAATTAATCACTAAAAAATATTAATATAATACAGTGCGGCACCAAACATAATATAATTAAAAATTAATAAAGCACAGTGTAGCACCAAAGCTGTACAGTATTATTATAATCAAGTCCTAATGTAATACAACATAATATAATGCAACACAATCTAATACACCCTAAAGGCAGCGATTACAGTAGTTTTTAAACCAAAATGCCCCTGCTCCGTAATGGTATAAATTGATGTTCTTCCCACTTTAAATAGAGAACAAATGACACAACAAAGAACATTAATAAATTCTCTCAAATCCTCCTTAACGCATGCTTTACGTGATAGAGTTTCAGACACAATGGAAGTCCACCAAAAATAACTTGATAGTGTGCCAAAGTTATTTGTTCCCATTGTATCCTAGGAGAGAGATGTCGTTAATCCTTAAGCACCAATAGAGGGAGGCAAATCGTATATCACAGGTCTCGAGTTTTCTCCTATTTTATTTAATCATCAATTATTTTGTGTTATTTCTTTGGGTTTTATTTAACGGAATAAGTTGTTATATCCAATACTATAGCGTTTCTTCATTATTTTAGTTTTGCACGTTACACCTTAAATAATATCTATAGTGAGCGGTATTAGGTATACAAATTTTTGTGGTATGTTATATCATTACCACATCTCATGTTATTTGTTTTTATTGTATTTTCTTGAATATAAGGACATATGATAATGGTATAATAATGTCACTTTAGTTTGTAAATCTCGTATCACTATTTATATTATCTAGCAACATGTATATATAAACATTTCACCTTTACGTGTATATTGACCTTTTTTATTATTGATTGTGAAGTACACTCAACCAACACAACTAATCTAGAAAAGGATGGAGAGTATCCGAGAATTGTTGATTCTCTATTTATTTATAAACACATTATTGTGATGTAATTATCAATAAGGCGTGGTTTTATGGAGTGAACATGTCATTTTAATAGTCGCAGGACAATTAATTTTAAGGAAAGCAGTCAAAGCACTACTCTTCATAATTCATAAGGTGTTAGGTTATGGTAGTGGCCATAACTTGTACACATGAGATACCGTCCTTCAAACTCTCACACCCTAATTATATAAAGGGTTGTTATTAAGAATACAAATTTGATTTTTCACATGTATGTTATATCATTAACACGTCTCGTGTTATTTATTTTTACCCTATTTTCTTGAAAATAAGGACATATATACAATAATAATATAATAAATATTTCACTCACACTACACAAGTTTGTTGCATACTCAGTATTATTTTAAATATCATTATATTAGCTGCATCATATATATAGATTGTAATTTTTTTTTGTTTTTAGTGAAAATCAGATACGATGTATTTAAATCTGTCGTTCAACTTTTGGTCGAATGATTAGAGCCACTCGTTTATTATTTTGAGAACAGAAATTCGAATCCCCCATAAAATATTGTGGAGACTTCATTCTTTTTTCAATTATAAAAAATAATAAGGTAAAACATATTCTCTCTTTTAAAATATGAATATAAATTCATTCTAATAATTATTTGATTGAACTTATTATTGTGATTTGTGAAATACACTCAAACCAGTATGAAAATAAAATATCTAGCAAAGGACGGAAAGTATCTGCTTTTCTTTGTTCATTTATTATTTATAAGCACAGTATTAATTGTGTGTGTGGTATCTCCCACTCATTGGGTGAATCGTAGCTCATGTAAATTAAACTATTCATTTAATTGTCATGGGACCATTCCAACTTTCCAAGGAAATCGACCAACCATTCACCGGGCTCCATTTGGTGTTAGGTTATATATGGTCGTGGCCATAACTTGTACACGAGCTACTTTCCTTCAAATTTTTAAATGTCATCGAACAATTTTCATGCATGATAGGCGAGAATTTTTCCCTAATTTTTTTTTTCCTCCTATCTTCTCGCACAACAAGTGATCAAGATTAAATTTTAAATTTTAGTATTAATAATTAAATCAACGGTTTTTAAAAAAATAAAAAATTAAATTATAATTATGTATTCAGAGACACATGCATACATTTGAACTCCTCTTTTTAAATGATCGAATATTATAATTTTTTTTATTATGGCCCCGTATGCCTTTTAATTTTATAAATTTTGTGTTATAATCTAAGTTTATTAAAAAACTTATAATACTATCTATTGTTACCCCAATTGAACTGAAATTCTTAGACCGCGATTGCCTAATTAATGAAGTCATAATTCAGGTGAGTATCTATGTTAATATTAGAATATTATTTACACAATTTTATTTCCTTATCTGAATCGAAGAATCGTCAAGTTTTATAAGTATATGGAGAATAAATTTACGATCAAATCAAAAGAAATTTAGTACATTGACAAATTTAAAAGTTAAAACGTCGGCAAATGGTCTAGAAACTCTTTTGAGACGAGTAAATAATATGAGATTTTTCAATTTTGATTATATCAAATAAGGGGATTGTTTTAGGTAGATTTTGGGGCGTGAAGCTAAGAAAAATCAAAATCTATCTAATCACAATGAATTTTATTTTTTGGGTTAGAGGGATACCTCACTGAGTTATGGAGTATGGGCTGTTTTGGGTTTTTTAATGGAGAGGAAGATTAGAGATGGCTGATAATAGTGGGAGGCTAAAATTTTAGAGGGTGAGCTTAGAGAGGTGCCTTAAACCTGCAAAACCAAGATAATGAGGTTAGAGATGGAACCGACGGTGGCCGACGACCATACTCCCACACTCAAGTTAGCAACTTAAGCTTTTTATGTAGTACAGAACTTGCAAGCTCTCTGAAAAATATGAAGAAGAAAAAGGTTAAAGAAGAGGACCTCGGTCTTTGTGTAATATGTGTGTGAATATTGGTGAATGTGTGAAAGAATGAACGTGACTGCCCTCATAAATACTGTTGGGGTACTCCGCCACGTGGTACATTTTCCAATGGCGATTTTACTGTCAATTCCAGGACATTCTTTGACCTTTTGTCTCCTTTTTACTTTTTGGGTCGTTAGAATCACGCAAAGGGAACAATGAAGCTGTCATTAACAGATTTTGTCATTTTGTACACGTAGGGTATGCTGCAGAGCCGTACTGAAGAATTCTGCAGAGGTTGTCTGGGTAGCTGTAAGTGAAGCAATTAAGGATAGCTGTTCGTCCCCTCTTTATCGACAAGATATTTCATATTTGATTTTGCCAAATTAAATATTACCTTTTAGCGATAAGGACAGCTCACGTGGCGAATATTTTGGAGATTGTTTGACCATCTCAATTTTTGTATGGCGTACCTCGTAATTCCTTTGGTGTATCTGGGGTACCCCATATTCCTCTAGGGTGCCCCAAGTATCCTTAATAACCAAAGTCACATAAGATAGATATAGATCGAGTACCTTGGGGTGTTTTTAGAGTATCTCAGGTACCCTTAATAACCAAAGTCATATGGGATAGATCGAGTATCTTGGGGTGTTCTCGAGGTATCTCAGGTACCCTTAATAGTCAAAGTCACATGGGATAGATTGGGTACCCTAAGGTATTTTTGGGGTATCCTAGGCACCTTTGATGATCAAAGTCGCTTGGAGTAAGTCGGGTACCCTAGGTACCCCGAATACCTCGAGTTCTCATTTTAAGCGAAAATCTTTTAAGTGGACTCGTAGCAATTTATTATTGCCTTTTCTATTTCTTCCCCAAACATGGATAATTTCTTTGCCGCTCTTTCTTTTTTTTTTTTTGAAAGTAAAGATAGTGAACAAATTACCGTTTCAATTAGAATCCTCTTGGATTAGAGTTTAATTTGCACAATAATGTTATATCTTTACTATTATTATTGCAACAATAACAAAAATGTGATTTATAATTAGTAAAATAATAATTATAATAAGATAATGGATCTTGAATATGAATTAATCTTGATAGCACACAACATTAATGTACAAGTAAATTAAGGCCATCTTTTCGAAAAAGAAAAAAATTAAGGCCATTGCTAAATACCTGCATGTATGTGATACATGCAAGGGAAAAAAAAATAAAAAAAAACATGTCCATTGTTTGGCAGCCCAAAAAAAAAAACTTGGAGCAACCGGTAAAGAGCAATTGGTTGCTCCTTTAATGATTATTATGTTATATAATAAATAAAATAATAATAAATATTATTACTTTAATAATAAAGGCCACATAATAATAAAATATTAGTTTAACAATAATTAAAATTTAATTTCAAGTTTAATAGTTCCTGTATCAAGTTAGTGATATGTGTTTCATATTTACTAGACCATTAATTTCATAATGTTTACGGTTGCAAGTTAATGGTCCTGGGTTTCATATTCATTGCCCTAAGTTTCAAGTTCCTTTGGTTTTAAGTTTAATGGTCACAGTACCTAGTTAATGGGAGGTGTTTCATGTTTATTGGACCATTAATTTTATGATTTTTTAGGTTATAAGTTAATGGTCCCAGATTTCATGTTTATTGCCCTCAGGTTCAAGTTTAATGGTCTCAATACCAAGTTAATGATAGGTGTTTTATATTTATTGGACCATTAATTTCATGATTTTCAGAGTTCTTAGTTAATGATCCCAGATTTCATATTTATTACTTTCAGTTTCAAGTTAAATAATCCTAATACTAAATTAATGGTAGGTGTTTCGTAAAAAAAGCTAGTCGTTTTAATGAAGAAGCTAGCCTTTTCCATATGGCTTGCATTTTGGAATACAATAGGTTAGCCTCTCCGTTGAAACAACTATCCTGCATTCTAGAATGTAAAAAACTAGCCATTTCAACTAATTAACCAGTTTTATAAGTTGTCTTTCATTCTATATTTTTTTATTATTTTATCCTAAAATGAATCTCAATCATTAGATTCACTCTATTTAATTTAACGGTCATTTTTTATGCATGTAGGAGATACATACATGTACCATAGCTTTGACCGAAAATTAAATAAATTCATGTCAGGCTCTAAAATTACTCATTTAAAGATAAAAAATGACACCCATAAAAAAGCATTTTGGTAACAATGACAGCAGTTGAGAGAGTTCTCTCTCTCCACATGTAAAATGAGGTATGTTTTGTTGTTATCGTTGAAAGAAAATAATTAATATTTCAATGGCTACAACAACCGTGCACTGGATCTTTTGATAGATCGCGTGTAATAAAATATTTTAAAAAAATTATAGACCACTAGATTTGATGCCTGGTAAAGTCAGCGGCTAGAAGTTGTCTTGGAGTAACGGAGAGTTTGTGGGCAACTGCAGCAACAGTACGTGGTGGCCCAGTTAAAAAAAGGGGAAAGTCAATGGACTGGTCTAAGGAATTAATTGCTGTTGCTTCTCTTTCTCTTCAAAAATGAAAAATAACTTGGGCACCTTTCTGGGTTTTTGTGTAATTGTCTGTCAAACAATTCTAATTATATTTACGATTTATTTGCAATTTCTTACAATTAAAGTTACAATTGCAGTTACAATAATTTCAATTTCAATTTTTATTATCAATTCCAAATTTAATTAAAACAACCTTACAACTTTAATTTCAATTGTAATTCTAATTACGATTTCAATTGTAACTGTTATTACAATTGCGATTTCAATTCCAATTATAATAATAATTACAATAACAATGGCAATCGTAATTCCATTAATAGTTACAATTGTTATTATAATAATATTTAATAACAATTACAATAACAATAGCAATAATAAAATTGTAGTAGCAAATTGTAATTATAATTTTTTTTAAAGATACAACTGCAATTACAATTCTGATCGCAATTACAATTCCAAATCAATTACAATTACAATTTCAATTTCAATTAAAACTCCTATTATAATTACAATTCCAATTCCAAATTTCCAATCACAATGTCAACAACAATTGCAATTATAGTTACAGTTACCATTTTAGTTCAATGACAATTACAACCATTGACTAATTCCAATTTTGATTACAATTTGGATTAAAATTATTATAACTCATTTTTTTCCTTTAATTTGTAAAATATCTTTTAAACAAATTTGTTAACGGGTAACCATATTTTTAAAGGATTTATATATTTTATTAATATAAATATTTTATACCGTTGATCAAATCTAATAGTGCATGTTTGTTATATTTAATCATTTTTGTAAGATTTTCTAATATTACTACATTAAAGCAAGCTCCCCTAATATAAATTCCTGAGTCTACCATTTTATTTTCTGTTACCTTTTCCCTTAGTAAGGTTGGCGGAATTCCCCGAATCCCGATCAAGATTTGAGATTTCGGCTCGTTTGGGATGGGATTCGAGGTAAAATTTTATCCCGATTTACTATTTGGACTGAGATTCAGGACATTTGAAAATTCCGATCAGGATCCTGAATGCCCTAAAATTTGGGCTTTCAGAAATGCATGACAAGTTTGTTTAATTAATTACATGTGACAAATCTGTCGTATATGTATGACAAGTCGTTTAGTAAGTATCTTCGAACCTCTAAAAGACATATAAAGTAGAGGGGCATGAGTCCCGAAGACTGACGCTGCCAACGCCACTAGTCACTAGTAAAAGATTGATTTCAATTTATCGGTTATTTTAGTATGACATGTCGATTATATAAGTATGACATATCTTTTGTAACAAAATCTGCATTGTATAACAGAAAACTCATGTCATCAGGGATAATTCAGGATCTTGATCAGGATTCGAAATCCCAATTAGGATGGTATCATAACACATTTTTGTCCCAATTTACTATTCGGGACAGGGTCAAGTTCGGGAAATCTCGGTCCGTCCTGTCCCGTTGCCAACTCTACTCCTTAATGACTTTAAGTATATAAAAAAAAGGCATTAAAATTTGAAACATATTAATAAACTACTAGGTCTTTAGATAATACTTAGTTTCTACACCACTCAAGTGTCCATTTAGTTTTGGGGCCATTGAGACCTTTGATCGAATCTCAATGCCCACATTTATTTATTTTTAAATATATTTGATCATTTGTGCAAGATTGCCCATCCATTAAAAAAAATAAAAATAAAAATTTAACAATATTAACTAAGTTTCAATAGTTCAATTGCTTTATAAATTAAGAAATAAAATTCATGCTAACACTAACTCAGGGCATAAAGTTTGCCACCTCTAAGGCATGTTCATTAACACCAATTTGATTTCTTCAACAGGTTTTACAATACTAGCTCCAAGCCTCTTGCATCCATATCCCGTTCTATCATCTCATGCTCCACTTGGCATAAATTGTTTTTCTCCGTTGATTTCAATTCAACTGCCATCCACTGTAAAAAAATAATTGGTTGGAAAAAAATTAATTGGAATTAAGACTATATTAGTCTAAGTTGTGACTTGAAATATATTACTTAGAAAATATGAAAACAAATTTGTAGAATTTAATCATTAAATAATTTGATAATTAGAGAAGTCAAATTAATCCTATTTGGATATATAATATTATCATAGTTATTTCTAGTTAACAATATATTTAAGAAAATCATGTTATGATATTATATTAATCTTAAATTAAATATACTAAAAGTATAAATATTGGGTGGATTTGTTAATAAGTATAAATATTGGGTAGATTTCTTAATAAACGTGTGGCTTAACAGTACGTGTGAGATAGAGTAAATTACTTTGAACATTGACAAGGTGCAGTTGAGACAATAAGAGAACAAACACAAAACTTGTGACTGAGAATAAACAACTTGGAACACCAACGTACAAACATGGACGGTCGTGAATTCAACCGGAAGAAGCAGTCACTTTACAATAATCATTGCACACATGTAACAATTGAATTGGCTACACGTCATGTCAAAATGAAGCATGCATGCACCAGATCCATAGAAGGCAGGCCCTCTATTTCAATAGCCATTCCAACGGACACGCAAAGTCCTGCAAGCCGGTAGTTGCAACTTACCACGTAGCATGCTACTTATTCTCTTTGAGTCTTTGTCGGTAGTAGCCTAGTAGGTAGGCTATATTTCACTTTGCTCCCCTGAGCTTTATCAAAATCACAAAATGATTTTTGTTGCCAACGTTGTCAAGGAAAAGGTCAAAAAAAGTGTGTGATGTTAAGGGATATTTGTATAGCTCCATTGACACATAGGGACAGCGGAAGCGAATTAATAGATTAGATAAACACTTAGATATCATTATAGGATTGAATTAAGATAAATACGATTAGGTTACATTCTAATCGAAATGTGATAGATCTCATTATAATACGAACGATTCAATGAGATTTAATGAAATTTTGATAACACTTTACAGGAAGATTAGATTACACTATAATCCAAATGATTCTTCAAGACAAATTTTTATAGATAATCCCAAAAGAATAATAAAAGATGAGTTTTTAATTAATCCAAAAGTTCTATTAAAACAATGACATGACTTTCCTATTTATAATAAAGTAAACATTATTTCTTAAGTTAACTTATATTAAAAAACTAAATTAAATTGAAAATAAAAAAACCTAAACAAATACCATAATTGACTTTAATTAAAATAAAAAAATCAAAATTTTCTAAAGCTATTGAAATTCTAAAATAGCCTAATAACATCCTACGTCATTCTCCTGGCTTAAAAAAAAAACTGTCATTGAGTTTATGTGGATGAAAAAACTTAAAGAGAAGCATTAATGCATCTTGGAGCTTGAACTTGTAGCATTTCTCTCAATCTTTCTTGAAACTTGGAAATCTCCATGCTTCATCTTCCTCTTGACCTTGCTAGTCACTTGAAAGATGAAGCATTTTAGGAGCAAATAACTTCTAAGTCTTTGAAGTCTTTTTTTAAATAAGAAAAACATACTTTCTCAAGTTAATTTAAATTAAACTGGAAATAAAATCATAAACAAATACAATAATTGACTCTAATTCAAATAAAAAAAATCAAAAAGTTCTAAAAAATCAAAAAGACTAATCAGATTGTTTTCCAATACTTACATTTATGATTAAGGGTGTATAGAAAATCTAAATTAAATTATCTTTAGGGGTTTTAACTGAGTGGTTTTTAAATAAATTTCTTTGACCTGCCACTAAAGTTCGAATCTTAAAAAAAAATAGAGGTTAAAAAATTAACTTAAATTTTACCGAATTCACTTTTGATTAATTAAAAAAAAAATAGATTAGATTCATGATGAATTTGGCCCGAATATATTGTATGATTGCATCAACACCAACATAAAGAGGAGGCTTTTGAGAAATCACTTTGCTACGACCTACGTGGGATTTCTCGAAACAAACAAATCGTTATTTATTACAACAATGCTACTTGGAAAAAAAAAAAAGGTTATAAAATTTTGATAAAACATAAAAAGAAGTCTAATGTCCAAGTTAATCTTTTCTTAGGTGGCTAACTAGCTAATTACTACTAATTACTAAAGTAAACACAATTAAAATAAAAGCATTTATTGGCTTTTGAAAATCGTATGGGTACGGCTATGTCTTGGGATTGGCTTACACTGGTGTCGTGTGGCTAAAGTTCAGAACTCAGTCATGACACTTTCGTGATCACAGAGACACAAGCGCTTGCTTTCCCACAATGACAATTCCAAGTGCTTAGATCAAACGTAAGATAATTTCATTAACTTCCTTCCATATCGTATTATATATAACATCACGAAACCGGCTTCATGGTAAAAGAAAATAATATATTTGTTATGAATAAGCAAATGGGTCCGATGGCAAGCTCTGTGGCAAATTTGCTGGCCATTCTGGTGCTAATATTATGCGTTGGAGCTGTGCAAGTTAAGAGCCAGAATCAACTACAGAAATGTCTTGGCAGTTGTGGGCAAAATGTGATTTCTTGTGCAGAAAAGTGCTTATCATTGAAGGAGCATGACGACAATCCTTTACTATGCATCAGTTCATGTGGTGTCGATGACTTCAAATGCATGGGAGGTTGTGCCGGAATTGATATTCCACTTCCACCGGGACTGGCACCATCGCAGCCACCGCAGCTGCAGTCCAAGACCTAGCTGGGCTGAGTCTATTTGAACTTGGAAGAAGTTACTTCTCAAGCAATATGCTATGTAGTCTTTAATAAATGATGTCCTTTGGTCCAAATATATTGCACACTAATGATCAATTAAAAAAATTAAAAATTATGTAAAAAAAATATTAATTAACTAATAAAAACAATCCTTAAATCGAGATAAATAATCATTCAGTTGCATTTTCAGGCAATAAGCAAGAGTCGACGAGACTCAAATATTGATGGTGTTGCATACACAAAAACATGAGATCATTCCATTAAACTAAAGATTTTCTTTACTAGCATGATTCAGGAAAATATAGTCACAGTACACATTCATCCTTGCTTTTATTATTTCTTTTCAAAAACAAATTTATTGAGGCACAATTCAAAACTACTGCATATAGCCAATATATCATCAGCAATGACAAAGGTAAGTATGTACAAACTGGGCAAACTGTTTATTCTGAGGTTTGTCAGATGTGACCTTTCTTTTCCTCGATACCTGACCAAAAGAATCTTTGTCCGAGGACTTCTAAGACATCCTCTGTCCTTGCACCTTTAAGTGCCAGCAGAACCATGGAATGGTAGAATACATCTGCCATCTATGAGGCAGTTTGTAACATAGCCTCATTATCTTCTAGTGTTCGACATAATTCATCTGACTCTTCCCTGCATAGGTAATAATTAGAACTCGGATAAAATGCTTATATACAACTTTATAGTTTTATACTTTCTAAATGCTCCAAGGCAACAAAAGACATTGCCGTCTAGTGCCCAGCTACATGGCAACTTATCTTGATGAGTCGAATATTCTTTAGATCTACTTAGGTAGAAATCAATGCACCATTTAATTAAAATGTTGATACTATATTTGATATCCAAAGCAAAAGACTCTGAAATCAATTAGTGCGTATTTATTATAACCTAACATGCAAAATGGCAGTTTTTCCTCTAAAACCCAACATGCATGAGCTTTCAACCTTATTTTCTATTGAGAGAGCTTATTATAACCTTCTTCTGAGCTTCTGAACTCATAAACCAATGTTTTTTTTTTAAGAAAAAAAAAGAAAAAAGAAAAGTAACGATAATGTGAATGCTAGTTATGAAAGTAACATGTAATACATTCAACTGAACAGTTGCAAAAATCAATTCTTACAAACCCAGAAGGATGTTTCAACCTTAGTACCGGATTTTTGAGCATAACAAGCTTTCGTCAAGTAATAATCATTTAGTCCAAGAGGGCTTTCCAACTTGTGGTGCTGCTAACTCTGCTTTGAGCTGGGAAATGGTTGACTTTAATGAGTATAAAGAGGTCAATGCAAACTTATCTCCTTCAGCCTGCCACAACAAAAACATTATATTTGATCTGAAAAAACGTAGTACATATGATTAAGAGACATCAGAAATGTTTGAGCAAGTGACCTGTTTATCTCTCAATAGATCAGTAACTGATGTATAATAGCAAGTTTCTGACCAGTATGGCAGGTTGGACCACCAGGCTTGCCAAGGTAAATTATCTGAGAGAAAAGTCTTCAATCAAAATACAAAATGTTGAACTGACCTTAATTATTTCAACTAAAAGTTGCGATAAGTATGCAGAATCACGATCACAATCAAGAAAGATGTCATGCACATTGATGAAATTCTTAGAGCTCTCACCTTTCGTCCACAATGTTGACCACCCTGACCGACTGTAGAATGTTGCCTTCTGAGAGGAAATTGTTGTGATGAGTGCAACCCAGTTCACAAAGCCTTGCATTAATATGGCTCCAGTGTCAACGTTTTGAGCTTCAGCCACTACCAGACCTTTCTCATCCCATTTCACACCATTTAACAATGTCTCAACCTAAAGTAAGCCTTTTAGGTGGTTAATATAGGAAACAGAAGAAATGATACTTAGTAGCATGAGGCTGACAAGTAAAAACATTCAAGTGGCGACAACAAAACAAAGTCTCCATGGATGAAAAACTTGATAATATTATTGCATCCATGGAGGAAACATAAAGTCAAAGGGCAACACATAGCAAACATTCAAAATGTCGGAAAATTAATAATGTGACCAGGCATACACTGCCATACTATAACCAGAAAATCACATGTACGTTTCAACTATTTATTCAAAATTTGTTTCATAGTGTAAATATATCAGACAAGTGTTAGGTAGCACAAACTAAGTTCTTGACTTAAGAACGTAGGGTGTATCTATGAATCAAATAATACTTCTCATCAGGTATATGTAAGGGTTTTTTTATGGATATTGCTCTCCTATTGCAGTTTTTGAACCAAAATAGATGTTTAAATGTAGGGTCCCAATGTAGCTCGCTAATTACTACATACTGATTATCGGGCAACGATGAACACCATAGAGAAATCCAACAAAGAGCAGACATTTCCAACCCCAGAGTTGTTCTTCACTATCATAGCTTTTCCAGACATGTAACAATCCCCATAATTATTTATAGGGTAAACACTTAAAAATGTCCGGTTGACACTCTGTAATAACGAAAATATTGGAAAAGAAAAAGGTACATGGATTTAGCATATGGCCTGCTGGTTGACAGGTGAACTGCATCGAATGTGTACAAAGAGAAAAGGGATAAATATATAGTGGCACTTGGCATGTGCCAAAAGGGGGCAACCAAATTTGAAGCATTAAACACATGAATACAAATGCACAAACATCTGAAAATTATGGCTATTAAAATGAATTCATACTTTTATAAACAGAAACATATGCATAGAGATAGAGAGACGTAGAAAGGGAGAGATGTAGAGTCCAGATGTAGCTCGAATAATAATCAAATCAATTATCAGGCAACGATGGACACCTTAAAGAGTTGGAAAGCAGACTGATGGGGAACCCATCAACCGGATTCCCTTCCCTATACTTCCTTTCCCAGACATGTAACAATCACAATCCCTACCATAATGGACAAGGCAGGCACCTAACTAGTCTGGTTTTATCACATATATGCTTACTTAAAATCCCACGCATACATACATTGAGGGAGATAGATAGAGATGTAGAGTCCAGATGTAGCTCTCAAGTAACAATTAAATTTATTACTGGGCAACGATGGAAACTTACAAGAGACAAAAAGAAGATAGATGGGAAACCCATCTATCATATTTCGATCCCTATCTTTCTTTTCCCAGACATGTAACAACACCTACCATATTGAAGGCAGGCATCTGACTAGTCTGGTAAATCTTGTGTACTCTTGAAAAAACTTCAAACTGGAAGGGACAAATATAATCATACAATTAAGCCAAAATAAGTTCAGGGCAATACATCAGCTTGACCAGCAATGTAACAAGTTGAGAGTATTCAAGGTACCAAAAGATATCACCATTAAAGAGTCATCAGGTTTTTTCATACATTATACGAGGATTTACCAATACGCACTTGAACATTTTAGTCCGGAACTTGAAAATGTGGCAATTCGATCAATGAGAAGAAAAACCCATCATAAAATGGAATAGATTACATGTCAATGGATCTTGATATTGATGTACCTTCGATTCAAGATTGAGATTATTCAAATTCTTCATGGAGGCAACAGCCAAACAACATCTATTCCTATCATTGCTTCTGCAGTAATCACCAACATAAAATAAGCCACAGCCTCTGGAAGTAACTTTTACAGATTGAATGCAAGGGAAATATGCAACTGACACTGCAAAAACACAACAAAAAATCCTCTATATCCTGTTCAATGAGTATCTTGTCAACCCTGTAAATATAACAAAAGATCCATCCTATTCAAAAAAAGAAAAAAGATATATCCGTTCAATAATGGACAAATGATTCTTCAAAACTCTTTTAACCATTGACTAATAATGTATTCTACAGTGCTAGAGTCAAATATCATAGAAGTTTTCAAACTAAATAAAAATAAGTACCTTGATTTGAAGGAAAAAAAAAATTCACCTTTCTGCAACTCTGGATAGGAGAACATAAAGTTATATACGAAAGTTTGAATCTTATTCATTTGCAAAGCATTGAACCACAACAAAACATAGTAAATACCCATTATAAAGTAAATGAGCAAAATGCAACGCAAAATTAATCAAAGCAAGAGAAATGTTTTGAAGTTACCTGTTGTTAATAGACTCTTTAATCACTTGAGTCCTGAGTTGAGTGACAGCAGTAAGCTCCAGCCTTCAACTTATAAACTTGGACAGTTGGTAGGGTTTTGAACGAGGCCAAAATGATAACGTCGCATGTAGGTGACCTGGCAAATAGAGCGACAGCTTCCTAAGGAAGTTTTGCCACGTCGGATTAAGTCACTGTCTTTTAAAGGAAAGCGCTTGGTGCGGACAACGATAGAGAAATTCAGCCTCTCTCTCTACTCAGTTCTTACCCACTCACTCACTCTCTCTCTCTCTCTCTCTCTCTCTCCTTTCTTAATTATTTCTCTCGTTTTTGTCTGCGCTCAGCATTTTTCCTTTTAAAAGCTACTTACTTTTTATCGTTTAGCCTGCTACTTTTTCATTGATTATTTATTCATTATTATTCAGAGTCACTTTCCTTTGGCCTCTAAATCAGACATCAAAACGGCGTACAAAACTGAGTTCACCCCACCAACGGCTCTTCAGTGGAAAAATGCAGAAAGGTTTGTGCTTTAATTGTGGCAAGCAAGGCCACTGGGCAAGAGATTGCCCTTCTATATCTCCGAGAAAATCACCAGCGTCTGTACACGGCGGCGGACCCGCCGGCAGCAGTCGTGATCATCTGGAGATTCAGTGCCTCTGTGGGAAAGGGCCTTGTCTTGTAAAAGTCTCAAGAACAGTGAAAAACCCTGGCAGGAAGTTCTACTCATGCCCAGTACAGGTTAGTTTCTTGCTAGTTTATGAGCTGAAAATGCTACAATAATATCAGTATATTTTTTTTAAGTTGGGTTCATTTTGATTACTTTCTTAGGGCTGTAATTTTTTCAAATGGGTTGACGAAGTGAAAGATACTGGTCAGAAACCGTATCCTAAGTGTTCTTGTGGAGCTGGAACCTGTAAGAAAGAAAAGAAATTTAGTGGGCCGAATGCAGGTCGGAGCTACTTTGTTTGCCCTATCAAGAAGGTATGTATAGCCTTTGTCCTTTAATTATTTGTAGTTAGTTGGTAGCCAGTATGGTTTTGATTTGTAGTCTACTGATTTTAGTGCAACTTAAGGGTATTTACATTCCGAATACAGTTTTTTGTTTGACTCAAGTAAGTAATGCCATGCTTTTAACTCACTCAAAGGCAATATTTTTAAGCTCGGAGCCACTGTTTGAGTTTACCCAAATGATATAGAGGGATCAAGTCCCTATCTGATTCTCTTCATGAATTTATGTCTTTTATGAGCATTTCTTCTATTCTTGCAGTTGGTGATGCCATTCTTCAGATTGTTATAGAGGGCTTTTTGTCTCTGCCCTGGTTGGCATTCTTATCTTTTGGGAATTTAATGTTGTAGTCATTAGTTAGAATTCTTCAGTTCTAGCTGACTTTATTAACTTAAAGCATTTGTTTATATTTCAAATTGTGGTTTAATTTATTCATTTTCTTGGAATAATAGGATATTAGTTTTAACGGTAACATTTTAGTCATTGATTGAATGCTTTAACTGTGGAGTATTTGTTAGATAACATAAGCTATAGAAATTGCAGCTTATATATGGATGTGGCTGGATTCTGATCTAAATATTGTGAATTTCACCCAGGGACTTGGAGCTTGTCCATTCTTTCAATGGGAAGATACTCAAGTAGATACTAAAGTTAATGAGCATGTAGATGAAAGCAAAGGCTATAGCTCTCCTCTATCTACGGGTGATAGCCATAAAACCTTTGATATTGTGAACAATGACTTATGCAAGAGTGATAATTTGAGTGTTGAGCACTCTGGGAGGGTGGAATTTGGGTTACAGAAGGTGAACAATGCTAGTATTTTCTCAAATTCTACCATTATTCCTATGTTGTCTGCACAAGATGATGTATTTCTGACGGAGAGCCAAGAATCTAGTAAAACTTTAGACATTTTATCTGCAAACCAACATGATCCATCCCCATTTGTGGCACCCGAGAATGAAAATACTGTACTTGATTCTGCTAAAGGCAACCTCGTCATGCAGGAGGCTGAGTCATGGGATTCAATGGTGGGGAAAACAGCAGTTGTTCGTTTAATGTCCCCATCAGTGATTCACTGCCGTCAGATGGAGTTCTCTAGGGAGATTTCTTCTGCTGCAGACTCAAACAGAGGTGTAGTTTTCTTCTTTCAATTCTTTTGGACTGACTATTAGTTTGTGAAACAGATCATCCTTCTGCTTTATATCATACCCAACTATTGAGATAATCTTTCATTTTTATGCATTTACTCTTTTGTGGTTTACAGATATTCTTTATCAAAGTTTAGCTCTGCAAATTATTGGTTGGCTGGGCAGGTTAGCTTTCCCTCCTTCGCGATGCTTAACAGATCATCCGCCAGCTCCTTTATTTTGTGGTATGGTTTCACACATATATTAGTTGGATAAATTTTCAATACATTCTTGGATTCTAACTGCCACAATATTTTTTTATAGTTATCTTTCCGTCTTTCAATCCCATCTTCGTTCCTCAAGATGGAGCCACGCTGTTTCCTGAAGGCTCAGCTGCCTTGTCACATCGTCTTTCCTGTGTTGATGATGACAAATTATCACCGTCAATTCCTGAGCAAGATCTTCAAATTTGGAATGGTGATCTTCAAAAATCATCAGCCCTCAAACGTTGTTCCTCCGCCATGGATGAAAACGTAATGAGCATAATGAAAAAGTTTTTTGAGGAGACAGCACTGCATTTTAATCAGATTTTCATGAATCAGAACTCGACCGATCAATCTGATCCTAATTCCACAATTAGGGGAGTCAGTGAACTGTTTTCTTTTTGTGAGTCAATTGCAAATAACCCAGATACGAATAGTCTGAAGGAATATGCTAACTCTAACTTAAGATTCGGTGACATTGAGCAGTCCATGCGTAATGAACGCTCCATGGAAGAGATTATTGAGGCATATAATGAAGAAAAAGTTCGATTTGATGACATTTCCAGGGTCTATGAAAAGGCTGTTGCTGATTTAAAAGCATCTGTTGAGCGTGGACAATCGTTTCAAGAAGAGGCTTCACGTCTCAGGGACAAGCTTTCTCAAATTGAGAACCAGGTGTCCTGTTGTCAAGCTGAGACTTCTGAACTCAAGATTCGTGTAGATATTACTTCTAGAGATATGTTGGAGTCGAAGAAAAGCATGGAAAAAGCTGAAGAAGCTTTGAAACTTTGTATGCAGAAGGAAGAGGAGCTGCTTGCAGCAAAGGCAGCGTTGGAGAAGGCGAGAATTCAACTTCAACAGTGCTGTTGTCTTTGATCTTTCTGGATCTCTGATCCGATTAGCCTGCTTGGTATGTAATTTAATGGAACCTTTTGTTTATGTAAATTGTAGATTTCTCAGCGCAGAAGTCAAGAAGTTTGCGGGTTGCATCCCAAGAAGCGGAGGAGGCTACTATTTTTGCAATGAGAAAAATGCTGTACTTTGCTGAAGGTTGCATCAGAGAATAGTAGAAGGCAGCATGGGAAATGATGTTTTTGCCCATTTGTATTAGTCATAGAACTTCTTATGTGTGTAAATTTAAGCAATGTCTGGCTGATTTAGAAGCAAGTGATGTAAAACTTTTTCATGTATGTGTAACCTGATAAAACTCACTATATATGTATAAAATAGTTTATATGTGGTATTGTAAATTCTTACATCTGTTCTTCTTGGACCTTGGTCTTCGCTTGCACAAGGAGCTTTGTGGTAGCCTCTTTACATTTTATATATTCTCAAAGCATCAATCAAAGTAAAATGCAGTCCCATATTGCAAGGCATGATAGCTTTTCAATTTCCACCACAATTTATGCTATAGAGAATCAAAACTTTGAATTCTTCTTTTACCATTCTCAGTTTTCTTTACGACTTGGGCAACAATCTGATTAAGTCTCTGGTGGAGATGGGCATATCACCTGGCAATGGGTACAAAAATCATATGATATATCCGTCATATACACAGAAAATAATACAATGAGCTGCCAAAACATATATTATTAATCTTGTCACATTTATGTAAAGGCAAAAATGATGGTATGATAGGTGGCATAACTACAAGTGAAGCACACATTGGGCCAGCTCAAGAGTCAAGAGTCGACCTCACAATGATTCCTCGAATCTTGAAGCTGGTTGGACGCACAAATCTCACGCTACAGCAAGTTAGCAAAGCAACGCATGCCTAAAGCCTATGTGTCCCTTAAACAAAAAAAATTGGACTTTTTAATTAACTAAAAAACAAAATTAATTACTTTTTTTTTTGCAGTATAAATAAAATAAAATAAAATAAAATAAAATAAAGTACTGCAAACTTCTCTGGCTTAACATTGTCCCCATGGATCACAATATCACAAATTCACAATCACAGTTCATTAAATAATACACTTCACAACAACAAGAAGAAACAAAATTACATTTTTATCTTCGATGGGCACGTTCTTGGAAGCAGATTTGGCCGTTGATTCCACTCCATCACGGCCAAAATGTCCTCTCCGATGACGACTTAGACTAAGTATTTGTTCAAATCTTTGACTCAAAACACGCACGTGGGGTTCCTCTGTTTTTTCAGTTTATTAATGGCGACACAGCAAAGCAATGGGAGCAATCCGGTGAAAAAGGCGGGGGCTAGTGTAACGATGGAGCACGTGTTATTGGCTTTAGGTGAGAATAAAGAAGAAAGAGAGCAGAGAATTCGATCTCTTTTTAATTTTTTTGATGTCAATAATTCTGGGTATTTAGATTATGCCAAGATAGAGGCAGGGCTCTCTTCGTTGAATATACCCTCCGAGTATAAGTATGCAAGGGATTTGTTGAATGTTTGTGATTCTAATCAAGATGGCCGTGTTGATTATCAAGAGTTTCGTCGATATATGGATGATAAGGAGCTCGAGCTTTATAGGATTTTTCAAGCCATCGACGTTGAACACAATGGTAGCATTTTGCCTGAAGAGCTTTATCATGCGCTTGTCAAGGCAGGTCCGTTTCGTGTTTTATACTTGATTATTGCTTGATGGGTATGTGAATTATCTTCATTTTAGTTCTGTTGATGAGATTTGTTTATAATTTTGTGATGGGTACGAAGGAATTTTTTTTTCCCCTTTTTTTGCTGTGTAGATATGAGATTAAGTTAATTTTGTTTTTTATACATAGTTTAGCAACTTGATGTTAGAATGTAGAAATTGGTGTTGTGTTTTAGTGGATTGTGTGATTGTGTTCGGTCTATAAGCCACACCAGTCTCTCTTTTGTAGGAATTGAAATTGATGATGAGGAACTCGCTACTTTTGTTGAGCGTGTAGATAAGGATAATAATGGAGTTATAACATTTGAAGAGTGGAGGGACTTTCTTCTGTTGTATCCTCATGAGGCAACTATGGAGAACATTTATCATTACTTAGAAAGGGTGTGTCTCGTTGATATTGGGGAACAGGCTGCTATACCTGAGGGTATCAGTAAGCATGTCCATGCAAGTCGATATTTGATTGCTGGAGGAGTTGCTGGAGCAACATCTCGTACAGCAACTGCTCCTCTTGATCGTCTAAAGGTTGTTTTGCAAGTGCAAACAACAAGAGCTCATATTATGCCAGCGGTAAGGGATATATGGAGGGATGGAGGCATCTTGGGGTTTTTTCGAGGCAATGGATTGAATGTCTTAAAAGTGGCACCTGAAAGTGCTATCAGATTTTACACTTACGAAACATTGAAAAAATTAATTGCGAAAGCTAAAGGGGATGAAGAGAAGACTAATATCGGTGCCTCAGGACGTCTTTTTGCCGGTGGGTTGGCAGGTGCTGTGGCACAGACAGCCATTTATCCGATGGATCTTGTGAAAACCCGGTTGCAAACTTATGTTTGTGAAGGAGGAAAAGTTCCAAAAATAGGAGCAATGTCTAGGGATATATTGGTTCAAGAGGGACCCCGTGCATTCTATAGAGGCCTTGTTCCTTCACTTATTGGGATCATCCCTTATGCCGGGATTGATCTAGCTGCATATGAAACTTTCAAAGAAATGTCCAAGAAGTACATTATTCATGACAGTGGTAGATTTATCTTTTCTTCAGTCTTATCTCATTTCCTGTTTCAGATTTGCCTTCAATTTGAATGCCATTTTTACCATTTTGTAGAGCCTGGTCCTCTAGTGCAACTGGGATGCGGGACTTTTTCTGGAGCTTTAGGAGCAACATGTGTCTACCCATTGCAGGTTGTCAGAACAAGGTAAATTGTGGTTGTTGTGTTTATGTGAATACCTTACCGCTTTCACTCATTCTTAGTGCATTGAGCCTAATTTCGCTACTGGTCTCAGAATGCAAGCTCAGCGCATGAACGCTGACAGTGCTTATACAGGAATGTCAGATGTATTTAAGAGAACATTTAAAAGTGAAGGATTAAGGGGATTCTACAAAGGTTTGTTCCCTAATCTGCTGAAAGTTGTTCCATCTGCTAGCATTACTTACATGGTATATGAAGCCATGAAAAAGAGCCTGGAACTGGAATAACGACTATGCTGCTATATCTGATTGCTATTACAATTGACATGGCTGACTATTGAGTTGACAAACAGTGGGGATGTCTCTTGATGCAGACACTGACGAGAAGAATAAGGTTTCGCTGCTGAGTTAGTTATATTATTGTTTCAGTTACATTACAGGCACAATTTTTATCGTAAAATACATTGAACTGACAAAACTGACTTCTTTTACTGGTGTCGGGTTGAAGCTTCTTTCAAGTGCATATATGCATTTGCACATATTATTTGTATGATACAAAAGCATACAAAACAATAATCACTTAAAATGAACGATCTTGTAATTCTTTTTGCAGTAATTTTTTTTTTAAATCAAAATATATGTCACTGTTTCATTTCCAAATGCCTGTCAAGGTCTTCAATCAAAATTCCCTTTTGTATTTGTGCTACATTCTGATCAGCAAGGAGGGAAAGATTGTTGGTTACGAAAGAGTTTTGTTTGCCCAAGCTTTCTAATATGGAGTGCTTAAGAGTAATTAGTAAACGTTCTTTCAGTAAAAGTTTTTGTCATTGTTATTTGACATCAGTGCGAAAGAAGACTGAACCTATCAAATCAATGCATTGTAAGTTGTAAATACTAGCAAATAAAGGCAATTTTACAATGTAAAAAATTCGTGCAAGTCCCAAGTTTGTCAGACCATTAAAAATCATAAGAGTTTAAATTTATTGAAATAGAAAATTTAAAAAAATAAATAAATTTTTTTAAGGTAAATTTAATTGGGGTATTTCAAGAAATAAAACTTAGAAGGGGTGAAATCAAGTTTTATATGAAGGCCGTATCATGACCCAAAAGGCCCGGCCCGAGAACAAAATTTTGAAACCCAACGAACGGTCAACATCCAGAACTGACTCATCCAACGGTGACTTGCAACGCAATTCCTCTTTATATATAATCATCTTAATTTCGTCACAAGCCTCTCCGCCTGCTGAGTTACTCTCTGCTGCTAGGGTTTTGCTAGGGTTTCCTCCACCTGGTGTACCTGTAGCATTTGCAAACATGGTGAGTTCATATCACTCTTCTACCACCAGCCTTTCTGCGTTTTCATCTTTAGATCTTCTGGGTGTTTGTCATTTAATTGATATATGTATTATTTCTTTAAGAAAAACAAATTTTTTATTTTTGGTTTTATTTGTTATATTTTATGATGCTTGTGTGCTTGTTATGTTATGAGGCTACTATTTTGTGTGTGTTTTGTTTAGTTTTTCTATTGATTCATGCAAATCCAGTAGTTTTTGGGAATTGATAAAATCTAGTTCTAGCAAAAATAAAATGTCCGTATAGACTTTTTCTTGAAGGGCTATATCTTATCTTACTTGTGAACTTTCAATTTTCTTTGGGATGTTGACTAGTGGTAGGTAATCTCAAATTTTCTGTTACATCTTAAATTTTTGTGTACTTATCCTTAGCTTTTGTGTGTAATATGAAATATGATATATTGTATTTGTATGTGCAACAATAATTTAAGAGTCAATAATAAAAGACTTGGGATTGAGATTTGTGACAAAAAGTGAGGATTGTAGCACTTAACTTGCAGTGGCTATTTTCTAGACTTTCCAAGTCTCTGAAAAAAAAATTAGCTACTACCATATGTATATAATGTTGATAAAAGTACAAGATTATTATGACCAATATTTCCTAAAATTAACTTGTAAATATAATTTTGTTTTAGTGTTTATACACACACACAAAAATATTATATATATATATATATATATATAATTTTTTTTTCCCGGTTGATAATGTTGCTCCTGTCTTTCTATTTTTGAATGTGGGAATAGGTTCTTCAAAACGATATTGATTTGTTGAATCCTCCAGCTGAGCTTGAGAAGAAGAAGCACAAGCTTAAGCGTCTTGTTCAATCACCTAATTCCTTTTTCATGGTAATGTGCCTTCTATTAGTGTTTTATTTGTTGTTGTTGTTGCTGCTGCGTTAGTATCTTCTGTTAGAATGATAATAGGTTTATTTTCCAATTCTTCCAAAGTTTGGGATATTGTAATTCTAAAATTTTTATTTCTGGAAGAACAAAATCTCAAATGTCCTGTTCATAATCAAAGTGTTCATAGAGTAATAATGATAAGAAGTAGACTTCTACAAAATAGTATTTATTTTAAAATTAAATGTTTGTTATGAGTTTGATTTCCATCTTTAAGTCACAACCTGTTGACCCTTGTTTCTTTTTAAGTAAAATACTACTTAATTAGTGCCAATGCATACAGCGAGCTTGGTTTTTTTAATTTTTTTCCTATTTATACTATTTGTTGGACTGACTGCTTTTTCGTTTTCACATTATTGATGTAGGATGTGAAATGTCAGGGTTGCTTCAACATGTAAGTTTCTTGAGTTTTTATTTATATTTTCATTTCAATTTATAAAAAGATATTGACTTACTATTTGGTTTGTCTGTAAATTTCAGAACCACTGTTTTCAGCCACTCTCAAACTGTCGTGGTGTGTGGTAACTGCCAAGCTGTTCTATGCCAGCCCACCGGTGGACGTGCGAGGCTCACTGAGGGATGCTCTTTCAGGAGAAAGGGTGACTAAGTGTTACTAAACAATGGAAGAATTTTGTTACATCTTTTTATTTTGGTTATAATGTATTAATTTTGATAGAACTTTCGGTGTGGTGGATGGTCTTACACTTGAAAGATTATATTTTTGAGTTAATGTTTTGCATGCTGTCTTCTTGATTTTTGCACTCCTTGAATGATGATACTCTTTTAGCTTTATGGATTATGTGATGTCCATATATATTTTTTCTCTCTCTATCTCTCTTTTTATTTTCCATAAGAATTTATGTGATGTCCATACATGAAAAGGTAGGGGTGGGCAAATTTAATCCAACCCAATTGACTCAATTCAACTCATTCCAACTCAATTTAATTTTGATGTGTTGAGTGGGTTATTGTGGGTTGATTGGGTCAATTTTTTTGAATCTAATTATTAATTGGGTTGGGTTGAGTTGGATTAATTTTGATGAACCCATCTAACTCAACCCAACCTACGTAAATAAGAATATTTATTTGTTTTAGAATTGATTAAACATTCTAATTGAGTCTGTGGTTATTGATTGATGTGGTAGTATATGATTGTTTGGGAAATTTATTATTCTATAAATTTAATTTTAAAAGTAAGAAACAATTACCAGTATATAATTATAAATCACTTTCATTTTATTATAAAATATGATGCTAGTTAATTATCTAAGAGATCATAATTTATAATTCAAAAAAGAGATGTGGGAAATTAAAAATAAAATCAAGAAGTTCATTGTCAAAATTTTTTTAATTTTAAGATAATTTATTTTTTATCTTTTTTTATAGAATATTAGATCGTAAATGAAATTTTCATATTATAATATATTTATATCTAATTTTAATAAGATTCATTTTAAATTTCATATCTTTTTCTTTATTTTATTTTTAATTTTACTTCGATCTTCAAGTTTTCAACCCAATCAACCCAACCGAACCTAACCCAATAATTTAAGGGTTGGGTTGGGTTAATTTTATCTCAATCCATTCAATAGTAGGTTGGGTTGAGTTTTTACAAACCCTATCCTACCCAATCCATGCCCACCCTGTGAAAGGTACATAATAAGTCATCAAACCTTATGGGAATGACCCATGTGTGCTAAATTGTACGAATGAATTTTAGGATCTTCGTAGAGAGGGAGGGACCATTTTTTGCTTGCTGTTGCCAATATAAATAGTTATATGCTTTGACGAAGTAGAGTTTTGTAGATAACATACTTTTATTGTGTTCTGATCCATTTACCCACGTTATCTTGAATGAGAATGTATAATTGTCCATGCATTAGTATCTCTTTATTTAGGATAACTTGCGTGGGTCAAATTTGATTTTGTCAAATTTATGTGGATGTCTTTATGTATGGGCTTGGTTACTCAAATTATTAATCTTTATGATAATGTTTATGATAGCCTTTAGCCCAATGTTACTTGTAGTCTCAAATTTTTTATTATTTGGAATCTACAAAATTTAATTCAAGATGTCAACAAAATCAGTAGAATTTAATTCGGAATTAAATTATTATTATTTTTTCGATTTGTTCCTACTTTTGAAGGGTGGGAATGAGAGGTGTTAGATGCAAGTTTACTTTGGAACTGGTTTACAAGTTAACCTTTGCCAGTTCCAATAGTAGAATCATAGCCTGCACCCCTGCAGGATTATTTTCATTTCTGGAGTTATATCTGGTTTACCTGTTGTGCTTGTTTTCTAACCTAGCAGGCTGCCCATGCAGGCGGGGTATTTTTTGCATTCCCAGATAATAGGGGTAGGGGATGGGATCCATGATTCTGGGTTGGGAATACTTGAATTTCCAAATATGGTTTGGGGATATTCTTTGGCGGTGGGAGATGCTAATCCCTAACCTGAGTTTTTCTTTCATTTTTTGTGTGAAATTGTTCTTCTAAAATAATTTTAAATTTGTACAAATAGAAAGTGTTATTTTGATTCTCTTAACAGGACACAAGTTGAAGGCAATTTCAAATGGACTTCATTTTCTCCAGTTACTTGAAAATAATTGAACTGCCTTAAAATAATTACACTCCCACTAGTATGCTCCGAGTCCGGCAGATGATTCCTATTAAAGATTAAAGCAGGAAGAAGACTTGTTCATTGAAACCAATAATTGATTGATAAAATATCACCCTCATATTGATAACTTCAAACTGTGGGAATGTATCTTGATTCAGGCACTAGGTTCTAGCTACCATACGTTATCTGTTGTGGTTTGTGGTGACTGCCGATCCTCTCTATATTGGAAAAATATAGCTTTGTGCTAGCTATATTTGGGCCACATTTTGAGTGGGACCCACTTAACATAAGTGAAAGGTTGTGGAGGTTTCGGAAAGTACTCCGTGAACACTTCGATTCGGTATATCATATGCTCAAAATGATGGTCATGTGAATGAGAAATTGTCTCACAAATATGCACCCTTGATGTTGGAAAAATTAAGGGGAAGTGGATTTATCCCATGTGAGAAAATTAAGTCATTGGATTTAGGTTCATATATGTTTACACATATATGGGTATTCAAGAATACCAAGGATAAAGGCTCTCTCCACACGTGCATGCGCAAGGGGGTGCAAATCATGGACCTAAAATCAGCCCGATTTGGCTGAACTCGTGTGCGCTTGCATGTCCTGCGTACACGAATGTCGGCCCAAATCACTCGGGCTCGCGTGGGCCGATTTTTACTTCTTTTAATTTTAATTACGAAAATTTTGGCAAGCTAGGGTTATAGAATCCTTGTTATAAAAAGGCGGTTTTTACTTCTTTTAATTTTAATTGCGAAATTTATTTTTGGCATGCTAGGGTTACAGAATCCTCACTATAAAAAGGCAGCTTTCCCATTCGTTTTAAAACACAGAGAAAAAACACAGCCGCGCACGAATCATCTTTTCTATCTAGTCTTGTCATTTTTTTTTTGAGAGAGTTCAACACTGTTGTGGTTCGCCGGAATTTCGCGCTCGTGCTAACGACGAAATTCGTTCCCGTTGTATCCTGGGAAACATAGACCAATTAATCCTAAAGCACCGAGTAGGCGGTCAATCTGTTATAAGGACACTGCTGTCGCAGGCCTCAGGTTCTTTTACTGGTTGCTGTTCATTGTTTTGCTGGTCGTTGGTCGTTGTTTGCTGGTTTGCTGATTTGCTGTCTGCTGTTCATGATCTGTCACACTGTTCACCGTCGCGATACTGTTCACCGATCGTTGTTCCTGGTTTGCTCACTGTTTCCTTAATTGGTAAAATTTAATATATTTATTAAATTTTATTTATTATTAAATTTTCTGTTTTACTATAATTGTGGTTTGTCTGCAATTTAATTATTTTATATTATTATTTATATATTGTTTGTTAGTTGCGTTATTAATCTGTTTCGTACATATTTGTGATATACAATATTGTGTTTACTGTATTGAATTTATATTATATATATTTGCTATTTCACAATTAATTAATAATATATCAACATTCTTAAAACAGATTGATTATTTTGTTGAGATGGCATTTGATGGACCTCCAACTGTACCCAGCACTGTCGTTGGCACCTCTGTGGTGTCTCCAACTTCTGCTGCTGTCACCTCTGTGGTGAATGGGGCAATAACGACCCCTACTGCTTCACCTCTGTGGTAAATAGGGCAATAACAACCCCTGCTGCTGTCACCTCTGTGGTGAGTGTGCTAATCCCTTTGAGTCATGCGGAAAGGCCAGAGAAATTCAATGGACAGAATTTCAAGCGTTGGCAGCATAAGATGTTCTTCTACCTCACTACGCCTAACCTTGCGAGATTCTCGAAAGAGAACGCTCTAAAACCCAATGAGGGTGAGGTTGACTTTCAGATAGCAAGTGCAATTGATGCATGGAACCATTTAGATTTCTTGTGTAGAAATTATGTGTTGAATGGATTAAGTGATACGCTTTATAGTGTATACCAAGAGAAGAAAACAGCCAAGGAGTTGTGGGAGTCTTTAGCGCATAAATATAGAACTGAGGATGCTGGCATAAGGAAATTCATAGTTGGCCGCTTCCTAGACTATAAAATGGTGGACTCCAAGACTGTTATGAGTCAAGTTTAAGAGTTTCAACTCATATTGTCGGAACTCCAGGCTGAAGGGATGTTGCTTCCTGAAACTTTCAAAGTGGCTGTTACTATTGAAAAACTGCCTCCTGGTTGGAAAGATTTCAAGAGCTATCTGAAGCATAAGCGCAAGGAAATGGACATGGACTGATTCTTAAACTTCGCATTGAGGAAGGTAACAGAACAGCTGAGAAAAAGGGTGCAGTCTATGAGGCTAAAGCACATGTTGTAAAGCATGGCCAGAATAATAAAAACAAAAGGAACAAAGGTTCTAATCTGGGTCCTAAAGGAGGAGTTTCCAAGAAGTAGACTAAGTTTTAAGGAAAGTGCTACAATTGTGGCAAATCTGGCTATAAAGCTTCAGACTGTAGATTGCCAAAGAAGAAGAAAGAGGCCAATGTGGTGGAAAACATCACTCAAGATGTTTCTGATATAAGTCTCTCAACTGTGGTATCGGAGGTGAATCTGGTGGGCTCAAATCCGAGGGAATGGTGGATTGACACAGGAGCTATCAGACATGTGTGCTCAGACAGAGAGATGTTCTCTTCATTTGAAGCTGTCAGTAATAGTGAGAAACTATTTATGAGGAATTCAGCAACGTCTGATATTGAGGGTCAAGGAAAGGTGATTCTGAAAATGACTTCTGGCAAAGAGCTGACTCTGAACAATGTGTTGTATGTACCTGAGATTTGGAAGAACTTGGTATCTGGATCGCTCTTGAACAAGCATGGCTTCAAGATGGTGTTTGAGTCAGACATGGTAGTTTTGTCTAAGAATGGAATGTATATGGGAAAAGGTTATGTCAGTGATGGGCTTTTTAAGCTTAATGTAATGATTGTTAAACCAAAGATTAATAAAGCTAGTTCTTCTGCTTATTTGCTTGAGTCTCCTAATCTGTGGCATGGTAGATTAGGACATGTTAATTATGATTCTTTGCGTAAATTGATTAACATGAAGCATATCCTTAAATTCCAAATCGATTCAAAACATAAGTGTGAAACTTGTATTGAGGCAAAATTAACAAGGACGTCATTTCAGTCAATTGACAGAGTCACTGAACCACTTGATTTAATCCATATAGATATATGTGATTTTAAATCCATTCAAACAAGATGTGGTAATAAATATTTTACTACTTTTATCGATGATTGCACAAAATATTGTTATGTGTATTTATTGAAAAGTAAGGATGAAGAAGTTGAGAATCAACTCAACAGAAAGATCAAAGAACTAAGGAGTGACCGTGGTGGTGAGTATGTTGTTCCATTTGAAGCACTATATGAACAAAATGGAATCATACATCAAATAACAGCTTCTTATTCTCCTTAATCCAATGGGATTGCAGAGAGGAAAAATCGTACCTTAAAAGAAATGATGAATGCAATGCTAATAAGTTCTGGGGTACCTCAGAATATGTGGGGAGAGGCTGTATTATCAGCCAATTATCTTTTAAATAAGATACCTCGAAAGAAAGAAGGCAAAACCCCTTATGAATTGTGGAAAGGAAGAATACATTCCTATAAATACTTACGAGTGTGTGGGTGTCTTGCAAACTTTGTGGTCCCTCCACCTAAAAAGGTGAAGATAAGACCTAAAACTGTAGATTGTATTTTCATTGAATATGCACATAACAGTAGTGCTTATCGATTTCTTGTGCATGAGTCTAAAATATCAGATATTCATAAGAATATGGTAATAAAATCAAGGAATGCTTCATTCTTTGAGAATGTGTTTCCATGCAATTCTAATTCAAGTGCATTGAAACGATCTCATGAGGCTATCAATGAAGATAGTCTAGATGAAGAACAAGAAAACGTACAAGAAAAAGAAATAGATGCGCAAGAAGAAGAACAAGACGTTGAGGTCAGACGTAGTAAAAGAGCAAGAGTCGAAAAATCTTTTGGTTCAGATTTTATAACTTATTTATTAGAAGGTGAACCTCAAAGCTTCAAGGAAGCAATAACTTCACCAGAAGGAGCTTTATGGAAAGAAGCTATTAAAAGTGAAGTTGAATCTATTTTACAAAATCATACCTGGGAGTTAGTAGACCTTCCTCCAGGATGTAAACCTTTAGGGTATAAATGGATTTTCAAAAGGAAAAAGAAAGCAGATGGTACAATAGATAAGTACAAGGCTAGACTCGTAGTTAAAGGTTACAGACAATGAGAAGGCCTTGATTACTTTGATACTTATTCTCCCGTCTCGAGAATAAATTCCATTCGCATGATAATAACGATTGTTGCTTTTCGCAATCTTGATATACATCAAATGGATGTAAAAACAGCCTTTCTTAATGGAGATTTAAATGAAGAAATCTACATGGAGCAGCCAGAGGGCTTTATAGCTCAAGGACAAGAAAAGAAAGTTTGTAAGTTAGTGAAGTCACTATATTACTTGAAACAAGCACCAAAGCAATGGCATGAAAAATTTGATCACACAATGATCTCATGTGGTTTTAAGATCAACGAGTGTGACAAATGTGTTTATGTTAAAGAGACAGAAAATGGCTATGTCATTTTATGTCTATATGTGGATGACATACTTATTGTTGGAAGCAACGATAACATGATTAAATATACCAAGAATTTATTGAAGTCTAAATTTGACATGAAAGACATGGGTCTTGCTGATGTCATTTTGGGAATTAAAATCTCAAAGACTTCAAAAGGACTTATTTTAAGTCAGGCTCATTATGTAGATAAAATTCTTAGAAAATTTAGTAAATAAGATACTGCTGAGTCAAAGACTCCTCTTGATATAAATTTACATCTGTCGAAAAGTAGAGGAGATGGCATTTCTCAGGTAGAATATGCTAGAGTTATAGGCAGTCTAATGTACTTAACGAGTTGTACAAGAGCAGAATTAGCCTATACAGTTAGTAAACTCAGCAGATATACGAGTAATTCAGGAACTGATTACTGGAAAGCTATCGTAAGAGTACTTAGATATCTTCGATACACTCGTAATTACAGACTGCACTACACAGGATATCCAGCAGTGTTAGAAGGATACACTGATGCCAACTGGATATCAGACATGAAAGATTCTAAATCTACAAGCGGCTACGTGTTTACACTAGCAGGTGCAGCAGTGTCATGTAAATCCTCTAAACAAATAGTAATCGCTAGATCTACAATGGAATCTAAATTCATTGCTTTAGATAAATGCGGTAAAGAAGCAGAATGGCTTCGGAATTTCTTGGAGGGTATTCCAAAGTGGCCAAGGCCAGTGCCTACAATATGCATACATTGCGATAGTCAATCTGTTATTGGAAGAGCACAGAGCAATATGTACAATGGTAAGTCTAGACACATTCGTCGTAGACACAACACCATTAGACAACTAATCTCTACTAGAGTTATATCCATTGACTGTATATGGTCAAAAGATAACATTGCGGATCCGTTAACAAAAGGGTTAAATCGAGAATTGGTAGAGAAATCATCGAAGGGAATGGGACTAATGCCCATGAATTAAAGGTTAGTATAAAGGAAAACCCAACCTAGTTGACTAGGGATCCTAAGATCTAGGTTCAAAGGGACAATCTAATGGTATAATACCTAGTTTGGATCACTGTGGGGGTCACCCTTCTGTGGGGGTTTACCCTCAAGTCTATTCCTATAATGAAACACTGATATTATAAAAGGGTAAGGTTGAGCTACGCTCTTAATGATTCTTATGCGTCGGAAATCCGAGTGGAGTAATGTCGTTTACTCTTAATTAAGATATCACCTATGTGAGAGAGAAGGGGCCGCTTCAAAAGGAATTGTTGAGGGCACAATTCTTAGAAACTCTCGCAGAACCAGGCAAATGTTCAAGGCAGAAATAAACATACCAATGAGAACTCAACAGTGTTAGGAAAGATTCCTGTGTGTAATGTATCATCACTTACATTAATGGCAGAACAGTTCAAAGACATCGCGTCTACTGATTAGTCAGTAAGGTCAATATGTTTTCACAAGGGAAGGTTCAAAGGGAACACCTATCTATCCTATGCAGGTTTCGATCTGATAAACTCGATTACGGTCAAAAATGGTTTTGATGTCAAAACTTAGCGGTTTTATGTTTTGCTGCCAATTTCATTCATGTGAGGGATTGTTGGAAAAATATAGCTTTGTGCTAGCTATATTTGGGCCACATTTGAGTGGGACCCACTTAGCATAAGTGAAAGGTTGTGGAGGTTTTGGGAAGTACTCCGTGAACACTTCGATTCGGTATATCATATGCTCAAAATGATGGTCATGTGAATGAGAAATTATCTCACAAATATGCACCCTTGATGTTGGAAAAATTAAAAGGAAGTAGACTTATCCCACATGAAAAAATTAAGTCATTGAATTTGGGTTTATATATGTTTACACATATATGGGTATTCAAGAATACCAAGGATAAAGGCTCTCTCCATGCGCGCCTGCGCAGGGGGGTGCAAATCATGGACCCAAAATCGGTCCGATTTGGCTGAACTCATGTGCGCCCGCATGTCCTGCGTACACGAATGTCGGCCCAAATCACTCAGGCTCGCGTGGGTCGGTTTTTACTTCTTTTAATTTTAATTGCAAAATTTATTTTTGGCAAGCTAGGGTTACAGAATCCTCACTATAAAAAGGCAGCTTTCCCATTCGTTTTAAAACACAGAGAAAAAACACAGCCGCACACGAATCATCTTTTCTCTCTGGTCTTGTCATTTTTTTTTAAGAGAGTTCAACATTGTTGTGGTTCGTCGGAATTTTGCGTTCGTGCTAACGACGAAATTCGTTCCCGTTGTATCTTAAAAAACAGAGACCAATTAATCCTAAAGCATCGAGTAGGCGGTCAATATATTTTAAGCACACTGCTGTCACGGGCCTCGGGTTCTTTTACTGGTTGCTGATCGTTGTTTTTTCTTGATTTCTTTGTCTCTTTGTTCACGCGCACTTGTTCACGATCTGCGCACTATTTATCATGTCGTCGACTGTTCATCGTTTCATCATTTCTCGTTTCATCGGTCACTTTGTTCATCATTCACTATTCATGATTCTGTTCACCGTCCTGATACTGTTCACCGATCGCTGTTTTGGGTTTGCTCGCTGTTTCCTTAATTGGTTAAATTTAATATATTTATTAAATTTTATTTATTATTAAATTTTCTATTTTACTATAATTGTGGTTTGTCCGTAATTTAATTTATTTTATATTATTATTTATATATTGTTTGTTTGCTGCGCTATTAATCTGTTTCATACAAATTTGTGATATACAGTATTGTGTTTACTGTATTGAATTTATATCATATATATTTGCTATCTCACAATTAATTAATAATATATCAACACTCTATTTCAACCCACTGGTGGTCGTGCTAGACTAATTGAGGGATGTTCATTTAGGAAAAAGGGAGACTGGTTTACTTGCTGTTGCTAGTGCCTAGTGTAATTAGTAATGTGCATTCTATACTAATTTGAGTTTTGTGAATTACAAACTTGTATTGTGTTGTGGCCAATACCCAGGTTATCTTTGAATTTATGTGATTGTCCAAGCACTGGTAAGTCCTTTTATGATAACCAACGTGGATGAAACAAATTTGATTGTGTCGAATTTATGACTGTCAAATGTCTTTTTCCCTTAATTCAATGTTATTCTAGTCCTCAAACTCTTTATTCTTTGGAATCTGCAAAATTAAAATTAAGATGTCAACTAAGTTAATATGAATCAACTCGGAATCAGTAGAGAATTCAATTTGGAATCAAAATGTCTTCTTTTGGATTTGTCCTTTGCCTGTTCCAATAGTAGATAGAATCATAGCCTGAAGCCGTGCAATATTATTTCCATTTTGTATTTGGTTTACCTGTTGTGCCTGTTTTCTAACCTAGGCATGCCATGGGGAGGTGGGGATCAGGGGATGGGGTTCTTGCATTTCTAAGTAGGGATAAGGAATGATGATCCTTTAGGCTCCTTTTGTTGTTGAAGTGTTGCAGTTTTTAAGCTAAGAAAGTTGGAACTATGAGATCAAATTTGGTAGTGTGTACCGTGTAGATCTTTCTTTATCATCACATTAATTTAGCTTTTAAACAACAGTAACAAATATTGACTAAATATTTTAGTGCTATAGAAGCTATAATGGTCCAACTTCAATACCAAATAGGATCTTAATTGGCTTCTTTTGTAGTGTGCTGGCGCATACTATTTACACATTTAGGTTTCGAAAAATAAAGTGGACATCATGTCATCTTACTGTAAAACAGGCAAACGACGTGTCATTTGTTGATAAATTACGATCGCATCATTCACGACATGCGCAACAAGCGAACCAACAAGCGCATACTATTTACGCTTGTTGGTTCTATAAATTAAAGTGGACATCACGTTGTTTGCATCTTTGCTATGTAGATGTCACGTCGTTTACTGAAAGAATGGAGCAATGTGGTATTAGGCCATTAATAAAGGTTTAATCCCTAGCTCAAGCTCTATCTTTTGGTTCTATCCGACAAAATAGAATTCATTTGAGAAAGGCAATAGAGCTATGCACTCCTCAAGGAGAGTCTCTAAATCTTAAATCATAAACAGAATTTTCTCTCGTTGTGAGTAAATCTCATTATATTTTTAGAGGAACCATCCTTCAGATTACAAACACCCCATCATTTGTTTCAATGTCTTCAATCAAAATTCCTTTTGTATTCCTAGCAAACCACTATATTGAAACTAGTGGTAAATAAAGGCAAGCGTGAAAATAATTTTATATTTATATTTTCCAAATATAATATTTTATCATAACTTAAAAATATAACTTTGTATCCAATATTCTTTTGTATGAATGGCAAACTTTATTAAGAAGGGGAAAAAAAAAAAGTGAAACCTAACCAATAAAATTAAACGAGAATGTTACACGGATTTTAGAGGGTTGTTAAAAAACTCCGCACATATTGAAAACACATATTTTTTGAAGCCCATATGATAACCCAAAAGGCCCAGCCCGAGAACAAAATTTTTAAAACCCAACGAATGGTCAAGATCCACAACCGACTCATCCAACGGCGACAAGCAATGCAATTCCTCGATATATATAATCATCTTCATTTGGTTGCAAGCCTCTCCGCCTGCTTAGTTGTACTCTGCTTTCTAGGGTTTTCTAGGGTTTCCTCCTGGTTCTCCTGTAGCATTTGCCAACATGGTGAGTTCGTGTTGCTCTACTACCACCAGCCCTTTTGCGTTGTCATCTTTAGATCTTCTGGGTGTTTATCGTTTAATTGATCTATGCATTATTTCATTTTTCAATAAAAAACCAAATTTGTTTTTGGTTTTATTTGTTACATTTTATGTTGCTTGTGTTGTGTGAGTGTGTTTTTTTTTTTTTTTTTGGGTTTTGAGCTACTATTTTGTCCGTGTTTTGTTTTGTTTTGTTGTTCTATTGATTCATGTGAATCAAGTAGTTTTTAGGAATTGATAAAATCTAGTGGAAGCAAGATTAAAATGTCCATATAGATTTTTTGTAGGGCTATGTCTTATCTCGTTAATTTTCAATATTCTTTGAGATATTGACTAGTGCTAGGTAATCTTAAATTTTCGGTCATATCTTAAAATTTGTGTACATATCATATCCTTAGCTTTTGTGTGTAATATGATATATGATCAAATGTATGTACAACAAAAATTTAAGAGTCAGTAACAAAAGACTTGGAGGTCTAACCGAATTTGAGATTTGTGACAAAAAGTGAGGATTGTTGCACTTAGCATACAGTGGCTATTTTCTAGACTCTCCAGTTCTCTGTGAAGAGTTTAGCTACTACCGTATGTATATAATATTGATAGAAGTACTATATTATTATGATCATTATAACCGAAAATTAACTTGTAAATATAATTTTGTTTAAGTGTTTATATTTTTTTTTTCCGGGTTCATAATGTTGCTCCTTTGTCATTTTATTTGTGAATGTGTGAATAGGTTCTCCAAAATGATATTGATTTGTTGAATCCTCCTGCTGAGCTTGAGAAGAAGAAGCACAAGCTTAAGCGTCTTGTTCAATCACCCAATTCCTTTTTCATGGTAATGTGCCTTCTATTAATGTCCTATTTGTTGTTGTTGTTGTTGCTGTGTTAGTATCTTCTGTGAAGATGCTAATAGGTTTATTTTCCAATTCTTGCAAAGTTTGGGATATTGTAATTCTAAAATTTTTATTTCCATTTCTTGTTCATAAACAAATTGTTCATAGAGTAATGATGAAGTAGATTTTAATGGTATAGTATTTGTTTTAAAATAATATTTTTGTTACGAGTTTGATTTCCATCTTTAAGTCATAGCCTGTTAACGTTTTTTTATTTTCAAGTAAAATACTACTTAATTAGTGTCAATGCATACAGCTGAGTTTGGTTTTTTTATTCTTTTTCATATTTATAGTATTTGTTGGACTGACTGCTTTTTCCTTTTACACATTATTGATGTAGGATGTGAAATGTCAGGGTTGTTTCAACATGTAAGTCTCTTGAGTTTTTATTTATATTTTCGTTTAAATTTATAAATAGATATTTACTCTCACTATTTGGTTTGTCTGTAAATTTCAGAACCACCGTTTTCAGCCACTCTCAAACTGTTGTGGTTTGTGGCAACTGCCAAGCCGTTCTATGCCAGCCCACTGGTGGTCGCGCCAGACTCACTGAGGGATGCTCGTTCAGGAGAAAGGGTGACTAAGTGTTACTTAAATGATGGATCTTTTCATTTTGGTTATGATGTATTAATTTTGGTAGAAGTTTTAAGGTTTGACAGTGTTTTAACTTTTTGTTTCAAATTGAAGTTACTCGGTGTAGTGGATGTTCCTATGTTTGAAAGAAAATATTTTAAGTGAATTTTTTTAATCATGTCATCTTGATTTTGCGCACCTTGAATGAGGATTGAAAGATTCATGGATTACGTTGTGTCCATATATGAAAAGGTACAAAATAAGTCACCATACCCTTTGGGAAATGCCATCGGTGCTTAAGTTCACAAGTGAGTTTTAGGATCTTCTTTGACAGTGTTGGACTGGTTTGCTTGCTGTAGCTAGTGCTCGGTATAATTAGTAATGTGCATTCTGTACCAATTTGGGTGTTGTGAATTACAAACTTTTGGTGTGTTGTGGCCATTACCTAGGTTATCTTTGAATTTATGTGATTGTTCAGGCACTGGTAACTGATAAGTCCTTTTATGATAACCAGCATTATTTCCATCTGGAGTTGTATTTGGTTTACCTGTTATGCCCGTTTGCTAACCTAGGCGTTTCTGGGGGAGGCGGGGATGGGATTCTTGCATTTTGACTTCTTTAGGCCCTTTTCGTTGTTGAGGTTTAAATTAAGGAAGTTGGAATTATGAACTCAAATTTAGTAGTGTGTAGTAAATATGAGTATACGACTTTGAAATAATAATTTTGATAAAAACAATCAAGACGATGAAGATTTTTCTTTTTTATCAAATTAATTTAACTTAACTTCTAAACAATAGTACCAAATATTTTAGTTCTATAAAAGTTATAACTTCAATAACGTTAATTGGCTTTTAATTTTATACGAAAATGTTTCGGAAAAGCCCATATTAAAAATTTGGACTAAGAGAGTGTTTTTTTCTTTTATTTTTATTTATTTATTTTTCCCTAAACGGGGTTTAATGTATTGGTGACATTTCAAATGACTCCATTTACTCCTGTGGCTGTTGCTTATTTGTAAATTATTGGACTGCCACTAATATGTTCCGAGTGCATTCGATCGTGCCAATTTATTACACGATTAAAGAAGTAAGAGGCGTGTCCGTCCGTTGAAACCAATAATTGACAAAACGTCACACCATCATGTAGATAATTTCATAAACCAGTTCATTGCTGAGTCATATAATTGAACTATGAACTAAAGTTTATCTTATTATCTTGGAAGTCTTTTGATATAGTGGAAGCGGATGATACTGAACAAATCAAAATAAAAAAAAAAAAATAACAATGATAAGAAAAATAATATTTACCCATGAAGGGCCCACCAAGGCCACTGGCAGAATGTTGCCTTTTTTGTGGTTGGGAGAAAAAAAAAAATTCAAGTTGGCCACAACAACAACGGGAGCAGGTTCTGTGGCCGCGGATTATAGAACTATAGAAGGCCTTTTATGTCAAATATCGGCGGCACTCTAATCATAATAACAAGTAGGGTAATTTAGTGTTTCGACATTTTTTGTACTGGGCATCCACTTCTTTCGACACTGAGCACCACGTCCTCATTTTTGTCAAATCTATCGTCAACTTAACGGAAAAAAAAAAGTGGAAGGATAATTTTATAAAAGATTAAAATAATCTATAAAAATTAAAAACATTTTTTTTACCTTCATTCTCTTTTTTCTTTTATCTTTTCTCTCTCTCTCTTTTTTTTTTTTTTTTTTTTTTGTGGCTTCTTCTTCTTCACGTCTTTTTTCCTTCATTCTTAGTATCTGTTTAATATGACTTATCTAATAGTTATAAGTGCTTATTTAATTTTACAAGTTCTTTTTAAATTTTTTATTGTTGTTTGGTTGTTTTTTAATAGCTCTTTTGAAGATTAAATAAGCTATTTTACCTATACTAGCAAAAGCTCAAATTTTGAGTTTTTAGGAGTAGATGTTAAAAAGCTTTTTTTAAATGCTAAAATATCATTTATTTATTTCATAATCTTATTTCATTCCTTTTATAACATAACTTTAAACAACTTGCCCATTAAGGTAATTTTATAATTTTTAATAAACGCTCTCATTGACAACCAAACAACTAAAATTTCGTTTTGGTAAAAACTCTACTTATAACAGCTCTAGTAACAAAAGCTATACTTAGATAAGCCCTATTTGAAAAGCTATACCAAAAGAATCCTTATTCTTCTTCTTCGTTGTGTCCTTCATTCTTTCTTCTTCTTCTTCTTGCCTTTCACTATTGCTGCCTATCAATGTGATTTGTCACTGTCTTGAATGAGCACAACAAAACAGTGCATCTGGCCTGATCTGCCATATCAGTTGCCACCGGTCGAAACCGTCGCCTCTGTCACTGTACAAAACCAACGCTGCCATCGCTTGAAGTTGCCGTTGTTTCTGCCACCTTTGTAATTTAGTTTAAGGTTTGATATCTTTAGGGGTTTTTGATTATTGGGTTTCTTTTTGTTGAATTTTCTTGGTTTGGATTTCTTTTGTAATAGAATTTTACAATGAAATTTACAGTCAGGGGCTTGGTATTAGGTTTTCTTTATTATTGGGTTTTGTTTGTTTTGGTGGGATTATTGGAATTAGTTTGTAATGTACTGATGATTCTGTGTCTGATTTTCTTCTTTCAGATTGGAATCATGCTTTGTCTCTAAATTTTGTAATGTGCTCGGTTTACAATTTTGTAATCTAATAATGAAATCTGAAAAAAATCGTTTGAATATAATTTAAAATATATATATAATAAATTTTATTATAATAAATTTTTATTTTAAGTTGTAAGGGGTATTTTAGTACTTTTGTACTTAATTAATTTCATAGTAGGGTAGTATAGTCTTTAAAGTTAATGATCGCCTAAACAGTTAGAATTAACTGATTTTTTAACAGAAATGGGGTTCAGTGAACATGGTCTAAAGATGTGGGTGCGCGGTGTAAAATGTCGAAACAACTTGGGGTTAATGCTAAATTACCCTAAGAAGTAACATGACTTGGCCACTTGGCCTAACTGTCATCCTACCGCATATGAGCCTTTATTTAAAACACACACTCACTTTTGAAAAAATAATTACAAAAAAATTAGATTAAAAATAAATTTAGAGAATTAATCAATTAAATTCTTCTTAATTTTATTTTTTTTAGTGACTTAAGTTTTTGACTATTTGATCACTAAGATTGCTTTAACATAAGTTTAATTTGACTATGTTACCTTTATAAGGTAAAAATATCAAAACACCCATAAAATTATTTTAACCTCAAAATATTTTTTATTTTATACAAAATTTAATACTTCTATATCTAAAATTATTGGTAATACTTTATTAATTTGATTATTAATCTTCAATTAAACTAACAAAATAACTTCGGAATATGATATCTCATGAAATTTTTCAGGTTGTTAAATTGATATCTCAGTGACAAGATCATCTTAATAATATACTATTATAAATACACATATAACAGAAAATTATGAAAAAGTGAGCACAACTCAACTCATCACCAGAACCAAATTCATTAATATTAGGGTTATCGTTCGCGCCGATCATATGTTTGATACTTAGTAATTCTTTCTATTTCAACTATGAGGCAAAATCATAATTTTGCACCAAAAATCTCTCATCAAATCATAGTACCTACCAAACCTAACCGTTAATTAATATTTGTTTATCGGCCGAGTATCAACTGTCATGTGCCAATTGGTTTTTTACTCAAGAAAACTAATGCAACCCAACCCAACCCAAAAGCCCTATTTGGAGAGGTACACTCGACTAATTATACCAATTTGGAAGTAGGGATGATGTGATCCAAAGTGTTCAGAGCATTAAAGATCTGTTGCTTGTTCTAGAATGGCCAATTATAAGAGTACGAGCTAAGAAGATCAATGAAGCAATGCAATGATTTGTTCAAGCTACTTTGGATGACTTCAGTTCAAATTCAATTTGCAAGAGACCAATATTCAAGATGGGCTTGAAAGAGGAGGAACTAGCCTTGGTATACTTGATTCAAGTTAACGAGGTGGCAAGCATCGGAGAGAACGATTTTTGAAGTAAAATAAAGACTATAAAAACAATTCTAATCAATAGCTACATTCCTTACGTTGAGAGCTTCGAAACGGTATATTGTGGATTTAAATCCGACATCATATGCCCAAATTATGACCCGTTTAAAATCAATGGCTCTACAAGCCAAGGCCCTGCGGGTCTAGGTTTTAATGTTAGGGTTTTTTCTTCTTTTTAAGTTAAATTAAGGTTAGTCACCCTTATAACACTATTTTATGTTATTTTGAACAGACTTTGACAATCTTGAGTTTAATATCATTGAGAAGATTTTCTCAACTTGTTCTTGAAAGAACTTTCGATTTATCAAAGGAATTGCTTACCTTTGTAGCGTCTTATCTAGCAAACCAGGGAGACTTAGCTTCTCAAGAATTTGGATCTTTTATCCAAATTCTAACCATATTGGCTTTCTTGGGTTCTTATCAATTTAGTAGTGGGTTTTTCTAACTAGATCTAGAGAGGTTCTCATTAAGGGATGTCAAAAATACCCGCTCGGTCGAGACTCAGGCCGGACCCGGGCGATGCGGGCCGACTATTACCCGATCTCAAGCATCACTTGATAAGTCCAGGGTCCGGCTCAGAACCCAAATTTTATAAAAAAAAAATGTTATAAAATATATAAAATTTTAAATAATTATATTTATTTGACATATCTATTACATATTTAAAATTCTAAACATTTAAAGTTCATCAACTCTAATTTCATTAAAATAAATTAAAAAATTAAAAAATATACATATATAATATTATAAAATATAAAATCCAGGCTTAAAAACCCAAATTAAATAACCCAGCCTAGTGCTGGGCTTTTTAAGCCCGGCTTGAGTGTCTAAAAACATATCCTTGTCGAGTCTGGGTATTGCCATACCTGGACCTGAACCCAAGTTTTGTCATCCCTATCTGGAAGCACTTGTTATCTTGGAAGAAACATATATATAGATTATGAATTTGAATTTAATGTTGAGCTGAATTGTGATCAACTTTTATAATTTTCTGCTACTAGTGCATGTATAATTAATATATGGTTAAGATTTAATTAATTTTATTTTATTTTATCTAATAACTACTAATTATTTCTTTTTAAAAAGTTAACAAAAAATTGAGCTCAATACTAAATCCAAATTCCATAGATGACACCGTCTTTCCGTAGATGTGGTTCTTATAGCATTTCAGGTTTTGATGTGATGATTGATGACCCACACTCTTTGTCCTTATGAGTTAGCTTCTCTCTCGTGCCTGCTTTTTGGGGCCAAACTAATTCAACCTTTGCTGCTTCTTTAAGCTGTCTCTTTTCATAATTAATTGCCATACAACTCGAAACCCTAACTGCTTTAACACTATGTTAGTTAAACCCTATTTTAGCGACATTACAAAAAAGTTTTGATAAAACCATCGAATCATTTCATTAAATAATACAATCACTTCATAGAATTTATTTAAACTAAGCATACGAATTACATGTACAATTGTTATATTTCGATGGAAAACTTTTAAGAGAAAGGAATCATTCAAAAGCCTCTTGCTGAATGCCTGAATCACTTCTTTTTCTACTCACCATGAATGGTTCAAGTCCTCGTGTGTAATATTGGTAGTAAATTTTCTTTCAGAATTCAGATGTTTAGAAGTACATAAAATTTATTGTGAATCATGATATCTCGACTGCATCATCAAGGTTCTTACATATTTTTTATTTTTCATATGCTGTAAATATTTTTAAAGAAAATGAATATATCCCTTTGAAAGCCGTGTTCTATCAACCAAATTATAACGTAAAGAAGAATTGAAGATAAGTACTTGTCCTACAAAAAGATGCCAAATGGAAGTGCTTCTTGAATTCATAGACAAAAGAATCGATGCTAAAGCAAAGCATACTGCATAAAGTCTTTCAGAAAATAGAGAAAACTTATGAATGATTATTTGGAAATAGATCCTATCAAAGACCTGTAACAGTAGAATCTTGACTTGATATATTAAATTGTTAAATTTAATATAATATATTTTGAGAATGAACGAAGTAGAGAGGAAGAAATTAATAGGCCGGTGATCGTATCCAACTAACTGAAAGCTCTCACATGGGTTTGATGTTATTATTAATTCATTGCCATTATGAACACTCCAAATATGGTGGCTGTTGGTCAACAGTTTAGACACACCGAAATATATGTATATAGTCAATCAAAACTGCTTATTAATTAATTTTTTTTCTTTCAAGTTTGAACATATACATGTTTCTGGGAAATTATATTTTTATGTGTATGATGTTCATATATAATTCAGAAATGATGTTTAAAATCTCTGAGTTCTGATTGAAGATCTCAACCAAGAATATAAATGTATGCATGTATGATAACGTATTAATTGGGTCTGGTTCGATAAGTCTTGAGCATGTGATATATTTGGGCATAGGACATTTATGTCGGCATGCATGTGGGTATCGTATCATGTCATTTTCACATTTATTGTTCCATGGACCTCACTGTCTATTCTCATATATATATTGTTCTAGAGAAATGTTCTGAAATTTTAAAATGCGACGGTTTTAACGGTTTTTAAGTTCTTTAAACTCTACGATTTATAAATTTTTCTAGTTTATTTCACAATTTAAAATCTCGGAGCAGATCGGAACAATTTTGTTATATATGTTGTGTTTATTTTTAAGGGATTACTCTTTCAAATAATAATCACTCCATCGACATAAATGTTCACCAATAAATTAAACAAATTGCAGGATCTTCGGTGGTGTTGGACCGTTACAATAACACACCACCATTTAATAGTTTGTCACAATATTATATATAAGGGAGAGAACATTTATGGTAGATTTAACTTTGAAGAAGTTTCATTGATGATGATAATAGCATACGGTGATGTGGTGGTACCAGCATTACCAAATATTAAAGACACTTTCTCCATAGTATGTATATATATTATGAAAGGTAGAACCTTTATGGTAGTTTAAACTTCTAGGTAGCTTCATTTGATAATAATGGCATGCGGTGACACATTGATGTCACTTAAAGACTAGAAACGTACATAATTAATGAAAAAAGAAGAACTTTTATGGTAAAATTAAACTTCGAGAAAGCTTCATTCGATGAAAATTGATGATAATTATATGTAAGTGATGTGGTGGTGTGATATCAGATCGCATATGGGTTATGAAAAGGCAAAGATTTGATGGCAGATTAAATTTCAAGTAACTTTCATTTGATGAGTTAAGAAAATTCATTGTTCCACCATTAGTGAAGAAAATATTGCCAATAGTAATGACATTTGTATTTTGGAAACGTATAGATGGTTCGGTACCTTATCCAATATTTATCGAAAATCAAAATGTAATATATCTTTGTGACTAATTGCGTGCTAAACCAGAAACATTGTTTAAAATAAAATAAACGATTGAGAATATGTGTAAAAAATGTAACTAACCAAAAATCTTCTTTTACACATATGTTAGTCATTGGAATAAATTAATTAGAAGCAGTTTTTAGTATTATAGAGTTAAAAAAAATTTTGAAGCAGTGTTTTATCTTTTTAAAATTAGAGGATGGTATTTTTCTTTTTAATTAACATGATTTATGTGTCTTTAATTAATTACTTGATGATCCTTTTGATAAAAAAAATAAAATAAAATAACATAATCACTTAATCCCAATAAGCTAAAACGGTGACTTTCAATGATAAAAATGTATATTCAGAAGATAATTTATCATAAAATGTGTGCAGGGAGGGATATATGAAAAGTGAGAACCCATTTGATAGATTGAACTTCGAGGAAGCTTCATTGATGAATAATTCCAATCTTTTTTTATCTACTTTTTCTTTTCACTTTTTCTTTTTTGATATGATATCCAATATTATCTATTAAAATAGAAGATATGTTTAATTTGTGTCATTTTTCATTCTCCTCTTATTAGTTATTGTTCGACTTTTTAAAAGGTGGATTACTACCAAAAAGCATAGCTAAGCTACGCAGTTATTGTAATTAATAGTCGAATAATAATTTCTTAATTTCAAATCCATAGAGTAAAAATATATAAATATCCGATCCGAGAATCTTTTGTTTCAGTCACTTCTCATATATTTTAAAAACTTTAAAAACGAGTTCAAATTCTTTTATTTATTTTTAGCAATGGACATATAAAATTTGAGTACAAAGTTTGTATCTCAATTGATATAATACCAATACAAATCCATCACACAAATAATTATTTAATTATTGATGCTAATTTGTGAGATTAATGGTAAGACTACAAAACAGTTTCTCATATGTACTTAGTTCTTAAGGGAGTTGGGTTGACGGGGGTGTAGAAAAACAAAAATTAAATAAATCTCATATACATTTTGATTTCGTGACCAGTTGAAAATTTGTAAATGCTACATTCATTATAATCAGTTGCTATTTGTTGATTCTAAATTTCTAATATTCTCTAGTTGAATCTTTTGCTAATTTTTTTTTTCCCGAAAATTATTTTTCAAGAAATTGCTTTTTATTAGTATCTCAAAAAAGTAGAAGAAAAGTGGTGTGCTTTTTAAGTTTTTTTTTTTCTCTTTTTTTCCCCTTAAAAGAAAATAGTAAAATTTTCTTGAAGTGTTTTTTAATGAAGTTTAAAACTAAAACTTTGATTTTATGGTTTTCAAGTTCTGTTTCTTAAGAACAATTATGTATGTTTAGATTTTCAGTATGGAAAAATAATTTTAATGACTAATACTGAAAGCCAGTATTGTGAAAATTTTACAAACCTTATAAGTCATGTGTGTGGATTAGATAACAAAAAATATCTTCTATAATTATTGAAAAATGTTATCATAAAAAAATAATAATGATACATTTAAGTAGTTGGGACACATATATAGTTAATACATCTTATGTGTTTGAATGTGTTGTAAAATTAATATATAATTATTAATAGCGAATGATAAAACAAATTTTAAAAAATATTTGTAAAGTCATTTTTCAGCCTATCTGCCTCAGAATCAAATTCTAATTGACAATAAGACACACAGAAAAATTTAAGGATTTGTTTTCTAGAAGATACGACAAAAGAAGAAGAAAAAAAAAACTAAAAATAGAATCAATGGTTTAAAATAAATTGTAAAAAAAATTTGGAGCAGGCTGGCTGTTAATTTCTTATTTCTTAATCAATCACGTAACCTTTCCCTTGACCTATAACCATAAAAAAAAATAATAATAATAATTGAGAACATTAATTAGCACTAATAATAGCAGTAAAAAAAATTATGGAAATGCACAATTTCTTGGAAGGCATCCGAAGACAGAAACTAATCATATAATTTACCATAAAATAAAATAATAAATATTAAGTACAACAAAATCATTGGAGGCTACCAATAAGATTCACCCGTTCAGTTGACTTTAACTTGTTGAAAATAATTATGACCCCACAAGGGAGTAAATTAATAATTTGTTCCAACAATCCACACGACGGTTCGTTTCTTAAAAATCGAACTCCAAAATAAAAATATGGAGAAAATTAGAAAAAGGACCTACAAGTATGGTTTATTTATAAAAATAATTCAATTTATCATTTCTTTCTACTTTAGTTGCCATCAAATAAGTATTTTCCACTGAAGATGATGTCGAAGCTATCTACCATGATCGATCAAACATTTTCTATTGTGATGATTAGTGTTGATAGCAAATTAGCAAAAGATAGATAAGTCAGTGTCAATATTATGTCGACCATCTATCACTATCTATCTCTAATAGTATAAATAATGACAAATAAGTAAAATTATGTCGATCATCTATCACGATTAACAATACAATAGTAATAAATACGCATGATAATATCAATAACCTCCTACGATTATAAATACTGTCTATAATAATAAATAGATGAGACAGTATCGATATTATCTAGTACAATCGATAAGTATTTATCTATAGAAATCAACTCAACAATGTTAACAAGATAAAATTACCTCTTTGAAAAATTGTTAAGAACGACCAGTCCTTCCATGATAACATATAAACAATTGGTCTCTCATCTTACTTAAGGGTATTATTATGAAAAAAAAATGGCAACTTATGACTACAAAAGTAAGAAATGTAGTAAGTGGGTTATTTTGTAATTTGACCTAGATTTTGGTCATTTCCATAATTTTCCCAACAATCAATAAAGCTAGTATTATTATATTTTTTTTTTTGAAAAAAAAAAATAGCACTAATAAATAAATAAATAGGTTAAAAAATTAATCACAATGTCATCCATTAAACTGTATAAATGGGGGGTGCCGTTAATTACCGGCCCCGCGCGAAACTCTCAGTTTCCTTGTTTTTAGGCAAGACTTGGTTATTGTTTTTGTCTTCTTCACTTGTTATCTTCTTTTCCCTTCTTTCTTTTGCCTGATTCATTCTCACACAACCACAAAAAATCTGTTCAATGCTTTTCAGTTTTTAGTTTTACAGAAACGTGGCCGCGAAGCTTTGAACCTGTCATTTTCTAGACTCTCTTTACACCCAACAAAAAAAAAACAAAAAAAAACCTATATCTTTTTTTTTTTCCATTTTTTCCCCTGAAGTTTAAACTATATTTTGGTAGGTATATGTTACGTTTAAACTGTTCTTACCATTTTGTTGAATTATTTGATTTATTATTGTAATTGGGTTCTCATCATTTCTTGTTCTTGCCGCAGATTCCATGTCTTTGGAAGCAAGAACCGGCCGGCTCCGGCAACGTTATGATAACAATTTTCGGCTTGTATCTGGGTAGTCAATCTTGAATTTTTTTTTTTCATTTGGGTTTAATTCTTCACTGGGTTCTTGTGATTGTATACAATTAATTAGGATGTTTCCCAAAAATAGTTTTCATAAAACAAAATCCTGGAAACGTATTAGAAACTTTTTCTAAATTGTTTGTGAAATTTTGGACCAATGAGGAATCTTTATCAGTAACTTGTATGGTTTCTGGACAAGGGGAAGAATATTTAGTTCTATGAGAAATTTGTCTTATTTGTTGTGTTTAAAATATTTGCATTGCAATAGTTTAACTATCTCTGCGGGCTTTACCATTGACATTGACTTCATGTAAAACGTATAATTTTATAATTGATCCGGTGATATGTTTTGTCCTATATGGGAAATTGTCTTCCCTAAATCATTATAAAATTTGCTGGAATGATTATTTTGGCATTTCCTTTGGTAGGCGGGGGCCAGGTGTAGGTGGAAAAATGGGGAAGTTTCTGACCTTTGATTCGGTGTGAAACATGATGGTGCATATTGTGATTTTCAAGGCTTAGATGACTGTTCTCTTCTAGATTGCTTTAATCAACAATTGACTCAAGTTCGCTTCTGTTCTAGAATGTTTTAATCAACAATTGAGCCATTATCATGTTTCTAGCTTCACCTCTGTACGTTTGATGTGTGATTGTAAAATGATAAAACAATTCGGAAAAACTAATGCCGCATACAAATATAATGAGTTAAGAAACCTGAAATATGTTCATCTTTTGATCTTGAAGTTCAATAATAAGTGTTCAAATGTCTAAAACACGATAATGATTAATGGTGAAATTTTTTAAAATCAACTTCTTTCATTTTTCTGCATAAATTCAAACACCACATTCTCAATATTTGATGCTTGTTAGCACACCATGGATCGTGTATTGTCGCATAGCATACTGATATTGTGCATACAACAGATGTATTCCCTACAGGCTAACAAAGGGTGCTGAGGATGAAAATGAAGATATACAAACCAGAATAGAAGTCATTATGGTTTCTTCACCTAACCGAAGTGATTTAGTGTTCCCAAAGGTACATGTTTTTCTCTTGATATGTGACTTGCCTGTAAGAAATTTATGCTTGTTCTTGCATGTGAAAGTGGATCCATCAATTTACATTGTTACCAATGTTCTGATTGTTATTAGGGTGGATGGGAAAATGATGAAACTGTTATGGAAGCTGCTTGTCGTGAAGCCTTAGAGGAAGCAGGAGTCAGAGGAAAACTAAATGTAGGTTCTTAATTTCAGTTACTTGGTAGTTCAATTAAGACTTCAGAGCTAGCTCTTCATCTTATGATTACTGTTTGTCATTAATATAACAGTCTGATGAGAGTACTCCCTGAAACAAAAGATCATTCATCTTATGCTTACCCGTTGTCATAATAGGCTAAATTTGATCTTTGTTTAGGAAAAGCCTTTGGGAGTTTGGGAGTTTAGAAGCAAGAGCAAACAGGACGTACTTAGCCTAGAAGGAGGCTGCAGAGGATACATGTTTTCATTAGAAGTAACTGAGGAGCTTGAAATCTGGCCGGAGCAGGAAAACCGCTACAGGAAATGGGTCAGTTCTATAAATTGCTTAGAAACAATGCAAAAAATTGAAGTACATATTGTTTATTCTTTTTCAAATTATAGCATCTGAAAATTTAACGATTTTCATCAAGTTTCTGGCTCTTCCTATTTCATTCTTTACGCATGTCAATATTTCTGACAATCTTGCCCTGCAGTTAAACATACAAGATGCCTATCAACTGTGCCGGTATGAATGGATGCGTGAAGCATTGGAGGTGTTTGTGAGAGTTATGTCAGAGGAGCGAAAAATTGAGATCACGGAAGAAATAGTGGAACCACTTCCCAAGCCAGTACCAGATGTTATAGCAGAATGTCAAATAGTGTCTTCAAATTGCTGTGTAACAACGACAAGTAGCCAACATCATGGCATTAGTGCTATAATCCCATTCCATTGGCAAATTCCCAAGAGGTTACCATTGACATGACAATTGATCTCGTGCCGCGACCATACACAGTATGCAGTAGGCTCTAGATGTTATTCTTAGAGTCTAGTAAAGCCTTCCAGTTTTGAAAACAAGAAATTGTAAAGTGTAATACTGGTTTCCATGTACTTTGCGGGTATGTTTGGGATTGACAAGATGTGCATTTTAATTCACAAGTGCTGTGAAATAGAATTACTGGCTGTCAACTATAAGTGATGGGTAGTTGATAAACATTAGCTGTTTACTAAATATTTTAGCTGTACAGTGCTTTCAAAATTAAAAATAGAAAGCACAACCATTAAAAACATACCCTTTAGTGAAATTATCTTCTTTTCGATTCTGCCGGCTGTATGAATTATTTATTTTCTTTTTGTACCATCAATTCATTGCTGGCAATATGCACTGCTCAGTGAAGTATTTTCTAATCACAATTCCAGGAATGTAGCAGATTTATTAACTCAAGAACTGCAATACCTTCGAAATGACTTTGTGTGAATGCAAATGGTATGCAAATGATGAAATGTAAGATGGAATTATGGACAAAATGTTTACCCTGGGCAAGCCTCAAACTTGGCTAGCAAATTATAGGCTTGCAAGAGAATTCGATCAAACACTCACTATTTGCAGAAGATACAAGCAGACAGAGCTACCAAATTCCCGGAAAAGGGAGATTCAAACACGTGCACGGTGCACTCCCACCATGCACAATCCTCTAGTTACTTTATTCATTGGAAAATTAAACACAAAGACCACTTTCAATGTTTGAATTGAGTTTCTTTATGGAAGATTAAACACGCTAGGAACTTAGAGAATCAAGGCAAGTACATAGGTAAATTTATGTCAAGGTGGAGTTGTGTACCATATTGGATAGTAAAATAGAGTTATTTCGATTTATAAGTAGAATATATCCCTCCATCCAATAGATTAGTCTTTTGATATGAATACCTAAAAATTCTAGGCCAAGCGCCCCCTCCCCCCTCCCCCCAAAACAAGTGGCATCAAAGCCAGACTTTAACTTTAATAGTCAAAATGCGATACCTGAACAATTCAGGTGTGTCGAACGAAATGTGATGCCTGAACAATTCAGGTGTGTCGAACGAAAGGCAGTGGTTTCATCTGAAGGATGATGTTGAGTAGATGTGTCTCATATTAGCTAGTAAAAGAGAGTTATTTAGGTTTATAAGTAGGATAGGCCACTCGACCTAATAGGCATAGATGATGATTGAGTAGTTGTGTCCCATATCATATGTGAATAGATCACTCGACCCAATAGGCATAGATGATTATTGAGCAGTTATGTCTTATATTAGCTAATAAAAGAGAGTTATTTAAGTTTATAAATAAGATAAATCGCTCGACTCAATAGGCTAACCCTTTGGGACAAATACTTAAAAATCCTAACCTAAAAATCCTAACCAAAGCTCCCCCCCCCCCCCCCCCCTTCAAAGGACATACTATATATACTATGTAAAATCAGCTATCCTAGAATTAGAGAAGATTACTTAACTATGTATGTGAAATTATAAATATTAGAAAGTGTAGTGAACCCGTTTTGGAGTTGTTTTAAGGGATTTGAATTAAATCTTGAAATCCCACTGATTATCCCCAGAAAATTTGAAAATAGAAAAGGGACGGTCCAATTTGGTGAACACTTGGATGACAAATGAAGCTCTATTACATCACTCTCAAAAATAACTTCAAATGGAGAATCCGAAGGAAGCACTACAGGAGATTGTGTAAAAATATATATAGTATATAGTGCTGCCCACTTTGGCTGCACATGGGAGAAAAGAAGTTTCATGTTTGAACAATTGAACAAACCCCGCAAATGAACACAGCCTCATGTTCTTGGGGTTTGGTGTCTCAAAACTATTTGATTTATTATTTTATTTAACCTCTTTCTATTTTGTCTTTAGCATATATGCTCATAATTTTTCTTCTCTTTTGTGTCAAATAATCTCCCTTTGCCCTGCAAGGTTCATCCAAAATTAAAACAAAATTATGTGAGGATTCTCAATTACATTTTCATCATTTTTTCTCCACATTTTGATTTTGAGGAACCAAGGTAATTTCATGTACAATCAATTAGTTTGAAAATAATCAGAGTAGACCATACTGTGTTGCCTTTTCATTACATTTTAGCATTATATGTGTAATAAAGTAGCATTAGCCTATAATTATTGTATTAAGTTGCTATGTGCGTGTGTAAAATCTATATTTTATGCAAAATGTCATATAATTAAACTAGGTTTGCATATGCTAACCCTCTTAGGCAGTATTGACTAGGATGCATTTGGACACCCAAATTAATAAATATAATTATTAGTAATCAAAGAAGACAAATGCGTGAATAATCACAAATAAATGCTAAAAAATTAAAGAAAAAGGCATAGTATCAAGCTCCCCAAATCCAAATCCCAATGAAACTTTCACTAATCCTTTTTACCAACTTGAGCCTGCTTTGCATGAAAAAATAATAATAATAATAATAATAATATATGTCTCCTTGCACATCCCGTAGGTTTTTTGACCTATTGTGTTTTGGCTTTGAACGAAATTTCTTACTAGATAATAGCACCCCTTTTTTTGAGAAATATGAAACAAATTTCTCAATTTTAGGACATTTTTGTTTCTTCTATCTAGAATAATACAAATAGAATGATTTCAAGACGCCGGTAAAATTTAAATCAATTTTTTTTGGATGATAATTAGTTTCCTAATATTGAGAAAACACTCCATCAAGCTCTAAATTTGTTTGGTAATTAGAAGATAATATTATGATTTATTCATTATTATACTCTAATCCAAATAGATAATGGAGCATATTATGGGACATTTGGTCAAAGGCCATTAGAGTTTTGCATTTTGGTCTCGATAATTAAAGATAATGCCTAGCAATTGTTCTCTTCAAAGAAAAGGCAGCCTATGTGTTGCTATCACATGCTCCCCAACAAAGTTTCCCTTCATTTCAATTCCTTATATTGCCAATCATAACTGCTTCAAAATTTGCAAGAACCAAAAAAAAAAAAAGAATTTAAATGAAAACACCCAAAAAGCCAAGTAAATTAAAGAAAAGGGAGCTTGGGGTTTTGAAAAAGATGGAAGGCTGTGGAACTTATCATTGATTTTTATGGTTCGAATTGGGTGCACATGGCTGAGGCAATGATATTCCTTCAATACCCACCTTTAAAAAACCTCATAAAAATAGGATTAAATTACTTATTATAATATGAAAATTTTATTAATTAACCAGCCCTTTTTAGAAAATCTACTCAATAGTCAATATTATAACTTTTGTTTTGTTTTTTTCATGACCATCCTTGCAAAATCACAAGATAATGAGTCCAAAATAGGGTGCTTTTTAATTAAATATATACTATTCACCCACATCATCTCCATGACCTCTTTCAACTTTAGAGGATTTTATCTAATGGATAAAAAGACCACATAGATACTCTGACATAAGAAGGGGAAATGTATTTGCAGGCTTAGTATTATGAAATCATTGTTGAAAAGATCATCTTAAGTTAAAATGTACTTAATTTGCATCATAGATATTAATGACCTGCATATGGGAAAATCTTGAGAGATTTTCTCAAACTAACAACCCCCAAATGATTATTGTTTCATTAGTGTTGATAAAAATTAATGGTAATAGATGTTTGAATAGATTTGGTATCTGGTCAAAGTATGAATAATGCATGTATATGCGTTTAAGAGCATCCAAAGATAAATTAAATTAGGCCTCTAGAGATACGATTGTTTTAGGATCATATGTTCATGACCCGAATTAGCAAAAAGAGGTTGATTAAAATCTGATGTTTAGATCAAATTAATTAGAGAGTTTGCAAGCTTAAAAAGATGCATCATAGGACAATCATGGGATCATTTTCTTTTTCCCTTCTCCCTATGGTTGATGTAATTATATTGACATGATGGACCTCATTATCTAAAAATTAATTGAAAGGCATGGAGGCCTTCACCCATTAGCAATGATCATTGTAATGTGCATGCAATTGATGCTTTAACCTTTTGTGATTTGATGAAACTGAGATGTATTATGTAATTAATGATTTGATTTCTTATCAGATTGTGTATGTGGTATCCATGATTGGCACCCCATTCATGTAACTCTATGATTGATTGGAAAGCTCACTGCATGTTAGATTTTTGGACTATGTACCATATCCACAAACGAACAACAAATGTGGTGAGTGTTTTTTTTTTTTTAAATAAAATTATAAAAATCAAATTTATGAATTAAGAAAAGAAAACTTTGATTGGAGACTAATCATGAAGCAAAGTTATCTAAAGAGAACATGCTTATCAAGTTATCATGGTTATTGACGGAGCTAGCTCCAATCATGCCAACCCACTTCTTATTTTATTGATCATATTTCTTTTAGATTTTACATGCTTCTTTTTTGTTATCGATGGGACCTTGAAGAGCGATTCATAAATATATTCTTTTAGCTTTCATTGTGTATTTGCTGAAATTGATGCCCAAAATAATTTCATGAACAAATGATGTGTTATAATTACAACAAAAGATAATCTGAATCCCTTTTTTTTTTTTTTTTTCTTTTTTGGGTATGTTTATTCTTCTAATAATATCATTAATTATCACATTCTGCAAAACATTTTTTTAAGTCAAGAACATGGAAAGGCTTGAGATTTGATTGAGACCTCCACATGAAATCATTAGAAAAAATATTTATAATTGAAGGGCAAACTGGTAAAAGAAAATAGCAAACAGAAGACAAACTACCTTTCTACCATATAAATATGTGTATGCGTAACGACTAACACTCACCCCATTCACATTCACATGCACCAACACCAGCACAAGCTAAGCAAAAATTTCATTTCCTCTTAATATTCGCATCATTAATCAACATGAATTCATCGTCGTCGACGAAAATCAAGAAGAAGCAAACACAACAAGGACAGGACAGTACAGGAGGAAGCAACAGCAACGGCAACGGCAACGGTAACGGCAACAGCGGCAGGTTCTTGGGAGTAAGAAGGCGGCCATGGGGGAGATATGCAGCTGAAATAAGAGACCCTTCAACGAAAGAGAGGCATTGGCTAGGAACTTTCGACACGGCCGAGGAGGCAGCCTTGGCTTACGACAGAGCCGCACGTTCAATGCGCGGCCCTCGCGCCCGCACCAACTTTGTTTACTCCGACATGCCCCCCGGCTCCTCCGTCACCTCCATCATCTCCCCCGACGAACCCCAACAACAACAACAACATCAGTATTCCTTCCATATCCCTAGCCTTAACTCTCACCCTCACTCAGAACCAAACCTTCACCATCAGCCCTTTCTCAACCAAGATTTCTCTTCTGGGTTCTCGGCAACATTTCCCAATGTTGATGATGATCACAGCACTAATGCCTTGTCTTACTCTTACACTTATGATGACAATAATTCAAATTCAACTGAGTTACCTCCGTTGCCCTGTGACATGTCAGCTTATGGTGGGTACTCTATTGACTCGAACGTTATGTCCCATTCGAGTTACGATGAGTTGGGCCAAGGAGCTTGGAGTACTAGTGAATCGTCAACGAATTTGATGGGATTTTGTGAACAGACCTCAGTGACAAACAATAATGGGTTTGATACAATGGGGAGTGGTAGTGGAGGCTCATATTTTGGTTTTGACTCGGGTGATTATGTGCAGCACAGTCCACTATTTAGCAGCATGCCACCGGTTTCAGATACAGTGCCTGATGGGTTCCATTTGGGTTCCTCTTCTTATTTCTTTTGATTTTTAACTATTTATTGTTGATATGTTAATGTCAATGTCTGTTACATCATGTGTCTGTTTTTGGTTTCCCTTTTATTTAATGGCTTCCTTTGATGAGAGTAAAGACTACAAAAATTTCAGTTTAAGAATATGTTTATAGCATGGAGATGTAATGAAATGAATCGACTTAATTACTCATGTTTCTTCTTGATTTAAGGATTTTTGCCCCCCCTAAATCACATAATTGGATACAGGAAATAGTTGAGGTGTCCACTGGGCCATCAGGAAGGCCCATTTGGGCATTTTCATCCAAAGCTCTCGTTCTTATTTAAGTGATGGTTATAAAATTTTTCTAAGGGGTCCAATTGAATCAAGTGACGTAAGATTTTAGTATCTCATATATATTTTTTTGCACTAATTATACATCAAGTTAATGATCATAAATGTACTTAAATTATAATATTACATTAAATTTTATGAAACACTTGCCCAGATGATATTCGTTACTGTAATATTACATTAAATTCTATGAAACACTTACCCAGATGAATATTCCAAACGAATAACCCTCACATTAAAGGGATGTATTGGCTCCAAATATGGGACTACAATATTATATTAAATTCTATGAAACACTTGTCCAGACGAATAACCCTCACAATTTAGTGAGGGAGAAAGATAATTTACAAATTAATTTCACTCAATCATACTTAATTAAAGAAATTTTGAGCAACAATCATAACTGGGACTCGAACTAAGGCGCTTAAGAAAACTTTAGTGCCTTGGTTACCACCCATTGTTGGATGTATCTCATCTTATTTTATCTATATTGACTTTATTATCTTAATAGTCTTACATCTTAGATTACGATGATCCCATCTACATCAATCCCCCACCCCGTTTATATAGTTATTATACAATGTATTGATGTAGTAGTAACTTGTCATGCCTAGAGTCTAATAAGACTTTTTTTTTTTCTTGATAGTGCAAGAACTATTTGTATTCGAAAGTAAAAATTATAATTATTTTCCCCACGATTATTATTATGTCGGGTAGATATTTAATAATTCATGAACTTAGAAATAAAGTTATTTGACTTGTTTCCGTACAAGTACCCTTATTAATGTGATTTCACTTACTTTACTAACATAGATAATGAGATCATGATAATGAACATGAGGATTAAATACTGCCAAATTGAAAATGACATGGGCAAGGATAACCTTTGTTGTAAAGGAAGAGTCAAGGTTAAGAAACTTGCTTACTTTTGAGGAGATTGTTTATCCTATATAATATAAAATCTGTCATCAGCAAGTGGTTCTTATAAACAATATTTTTTTAGTAATGCTTAAATTAATTTTTTTGGCCTCTATTGTCTTAGGATTTAAATTTGAGTGATTAGTCAAAGATTTAAATTCGAGTGATCAATTAAAAAAAAACTGCTTGAAAATCACTTACACTAAGTCCTATGATATCAAATAAGGTTAAATATATATAATTAAGCAGGAACTGTTAAATTGAAACTCTAATTGAAAAAAAGACAGTAATACAATTTCTTTCTCAACGCGATCGAAATTTGATCCTCCGACTTTTTGTATTATAAGAATACCTCCTTAAATTTCTAATGGACATGAACCCAAAATTAAGCAAAATGTAAGTATAAATTAGATTAATTTGGGTTTGAGTAGTTAGTTAAGGAATAATAAGTTGTAGGAATATTATCATTTTCCTACTCAATATTTTATGACTTATTATTTTACTATCAAAGTTTTCTGATAATTACTTGTTCCTATTTAATATTTTAGTTTTTATTATTTTATCACCGAACTATAGAGTTGAGAGTATTTTTAACAGAAATTATAATAAAAGTCTATTTTACCCCTACATTGTGTAAGTATAATTTAATCCTTTAAATTAAAAAATATAAATTCAATTATACACAAATAAATAATACTTTTATCAATTGATTATTTTATATATTTAAAAATTAATTAATTGATAAAATTATAATTATCATACCATATGAAATTCTTAAAATATTTTTGTGATATCAATAATTTATTAATAGAGTTGATAATTTGACGGTACAATAATAAAAGCTGAAATAAAAAACAAGGAAAAGTAATTATAAAAAAAAAATTTAATAATAAAATAACAAATCAAAAAATATTAAATGATAAGTTGTATTACGTCCTCCAAAAAAAAAATTAATAATTTGTGTAACGTAAAGCATCAGCTCACCATGGCATCTATTGAAAATACTCAACATCAAGGAACGTGCCAGGAAATTGCACAACGAATCGCAATCGAGTTCGTTAGTTTGGCCAAGTTTAGACTTTAGACCTTTAAAATAAAAAAAATAAATTAAAATTTGTTTCTATTATTTTCATGATCAGCATTCGGCCCCATCACCAATCAAACCTGGCTAGCCACACCGTCGCACACGTCAGCCATCCCTGGTCGTTACGCACCGTATTATGTGTTGTTGGCGTATTCGGAAACTCACAGGATGAGAATCAAGTTGCGACCGAATTCCACGCTCTCACGTTGCGGTTGTCCTTCACGCGCTGAACTTACGCTTCACTATTCATTACTTCAGTGTATCAGTTTCCCGCGTCCAAAACGCGGGCAATATAATACCAGGAGGAGCATCGTTAACGTTACTAGGAATAATTTAAAAAACTCATCTCCGTCTCATTACGTGGAAGCAAATAAAGATAAGAATTTGTTTTTTGCACGTATTGAAAATGTCTATTAACAATAATCTTTTTAATATTAAAAAAAAAAAGTAAATGAAAATGTGGCTGAATTTTTGTAGGAAAAAGAAAATTGTGATGGCCCATAATACATGCGACTTGTCGCATCTAAAATTGACTCACATGCTTTATGCAAGAACAAAAACAACATTTTATTTTGGTTTGAAAATTTTTACCTATCTAGCTATTTTTATAAATACACTACCAAAATTAACCAAGCAACAAAATTTCTTACCATAATAGCCACATATACCTATTTTAGACTAAATTATCTTTAAAACAAGTAAAACAAATCTAAATCCACAAGCACAATATTGCCCATCCCACCCCCATCTCTTTTCACGGTTTTGCTAGCTTCAACAACGACGACAAGCTTGCTTCGTTCGACCCTTTAACCTAATTTTGTTGTCACATATGGCATATTAGATATTTGTTAAAATGTCTCTAAGAAGATTATTTAAATAATATTGTTGAATGTGCGGGAAAGAAATCAATGCATGCCAATCGGGGTGTTGAGCTCCATTCATATGGGCATTGAGCTTTATCATGGCCATTGTGCTCCATTGTGGCCATTCTCATTGGCGATGGTGTCCATCGCCAGTAACCAATACGGGCGATGGCCCAATCAGCTGCAATCAGCTCAGGCGATGGCTTCCATCGCCTCCAACCAACCAAGATCTTTTAAGGATAATTTAGTCCAAAATGAGTATAAGTGGTTATTATGGTAAGAAATTTTATTACATGGTTAATTTTGATAACGATTTTTTGAAAATTGCTAGATAGATAAATTTTCCTTTTGATTTGTGAATATATAATGCTTCAATAATTACATACTTTCTATAGGATATACCAAGAAAATTTTATTACAAATAATGTGTAATTTATTTATTAAATAATAAATCATCATAAAATATAAAATTACGTATTTAATTATATCGTTATCCAACAGATAATTGCTATATCACTTAGATATTGAATATCAGTTCTCAAATTAACATATAAATCAAATCCCCTACAACAACTTTTTAAAAAATCATACGATAAACTTGATATTTTCATCTCCCCATTCAATCAAGCATGTGACAATACAAGCCACTTATCGAAAATACAAACCTTATCTTTTTCATGTCAAGCTAGCAAAACAAATTAAGTGCACGAACATTGAATCGAAAGGCACCACTGAAAAAGTTGGAACAATGGTTGCCATTATTGATATTGTTGATAAATGGAATATAGAATATGGAATTAGTCTTGCCGTAACATTATTGCTGTCGCGCCATTATAAGTCTGACTTAATGCGATCGTGTCCGTTATCCAAGTACAGCTAATCTTATCGCATCTTAGAGTAATTTGATAGCTATTACATGCGACACTTTTTTAAGTAATACTACACGTATTAAATTTTTTATCCTAAATAATTATCTTAAATAATATAATATTTATTAATTAGTTAGTGGAATATTATAATTAATTCACCAGCACGTTTTATTAAATATATATTTTGAAATTATCTTATTGAATGAGCTCTAGGTTACACTGACATGTGTAAGGGCCAATTTAGAATTACTTTTGGGAAGTTTAAAAGTGATTTTGAGAATTTAAAAGCTAATTTTAGTGTTTAATAAAAAAAATTTAAAATCACTTTTGTCAAAATCAGCCTCTCATATAGCTGATTTTGAAAAACATGAAATGTGTATCTTTTATATTCTAATTTTGAGAATCAATTTTATCCTTTAAGACAATTTCATAAATATCCTTACAATTATTACTTAAATCCAAAACTGTTCTTATTCAAATTGAAACAAAATTAATATTTCAATAAATTTTTATTATAAAAAAATAAAAGAAATAAAATCAATATAATATAAATTTTATTTGTAATTAAATTATTATAATACCCAATTTAAAATATTGTATGTACATATTTTCATACGTGTAAGTAAATTTCATCCTACATTATGTCCATTTTAGTCATGTACTTTTTTACATCAGTTTAACAGTAATATTTACTAAATACCCATGACTACTTTCAAAACTCATAGTACTTCTGAAAATAAAATTTACCAAACACTTAACTAATTCTCTTCATAACTGATCATTTCTATAGCAAAGCTAACAACAATTATTTTAAAAAGTACAATATTACCAAACTGACCCTAAGTAAGAGAATAATAGGAATATAATATAACTAATAATGCTCTCCTCACTTGATCAAATCCCACCTAATAAAAATGATAAAAGAGCAAAGGTAAATGTCAAAAAATGCCAAAGTATGAAATTATAATATAAAATATTAAATAGGTTTAATAATTTCGATGATTTATTATAAAACTTGACAGCTTGAAATGTTTTGTAAGTAAGAGAATAATAGGAAAATAATAAAACTAATATTTTAAAAATATATAATTATATATATATATTTCCAAATCTAGTCCTTGGCTAGACTCATTTGAAAATTGAGTCCCAGGCGTGTGAGTCGCGTGAGTTTGAAAGAAGCGAAGAGCAATAGTGGATTGGATTATATATAAGAAGCTTGGGTTAACTCGTGACAAGAGGTCCGTTAGAGAGAGGGAAGCTGGGGATACGATACGAGACGAGACGAGACGAGATGCCCGATTGTGAGTCGAACCGGTTGCTATATAAATTGAACGGACTGATTTGGATTCTGCAGAGATAATTACGGAATTAATCATCATTTAATTAAAAACACTAATCCGGTTTTAGTGTGTGAGAAATTTTCTCTGCCTATGGAGCCGGAATCTGGACTCTACCCTCCTCGTAACCCCTCTCAGGTTAATTTATATGGCTTTTGTTTAATTAATTTATTAATTAATTAACTTTTTTTTTTCCTTTTATTGTTTCATTTTCATTTCATGTTTTTGTTGGTATGTTTATTGATGAATTAGGATTTGAGGTCTGCGTGATTGAAATTTTTTTTTTTTTGGTTTAATAGCTTGTATTTCAGTTACTAGTGTTTGAGTTAGTGAAATTTGATTAATTAAAGTAAATGTTTTACTGTTTGATATAATAAACTTGGTATTTTTTAATAGTGGTTCGCTTGTGTTACTCAACTTATTGTTTGTTTAGTTTGAATACTTGAACTAACTGGGTTTGATTTGAAGTGTGTGTCCATACATGTTTCAAAATCTTGGATATTTATGTTTTGGGTGAAGACTTGGGCTTTACTTTTGTTTTTGATAGAATCTGTGAGTGTATGTATATCAACAAGGGAAATGAGTTTTGTTGAGGTTTTTTCTGATAACGATTCGGACACAAAGCTTTGTGTTTGAATCTCCAGTTCATAATTGAGTTATAATTCAACCAACTAATTGTATTGTATCGTGTGGGGCATGTTGTTGTTTGCCAGTTTTCATTTTTATTTGATGCTTCGTGGGTTCTTGTAAGGTTGCGCTTCATACCATAATGTGGAATATATCTACTTGTTTTGGCATATGTAGGGTGTAAAATTATTGTAAAGCACATATAGCTTTGGTGATGCATGACTAAAGTGAAAAATAATATGGAAGTTTAGTCAGTCTTTGATGCTAAATCTTCTTGGAAACTAATCTATTCATATGCATTAAAGATATCTCACAACCTGCATCTTATTGCAATGATTGCAATAAGATGCCAATCACTGTGGAATCTGAAATGGAATAAGAAAAAAAATTAATGCAGACCCAATTCCATTCCTATATCAAGTCTCAGAATTTGAGGATATCCTAGTTATTAATTATGTTTGAATTTTCAGTTTTTCTTTTTCTGGAGATCAATATCTCAAAATTTGAGGACTTAGGTGTAGTACTGTTTTTGTAATCTGTTTTCTGCTTTACAAATCAGATCTAGCAAAATTTAAAAAAACACTTGGTATGAATTTAGGACACTATTACTTAGAAACACAAAATTCATTCTCTGAAAATTAGTATTAAACTCGGAAGTCAATTTGAATGATATTATGTGTATTTGAAGAAAGGCTTCCCTATTTTAATTACTTTTCTTGCATCTAAATAAGGTTGACCCTGCTTTGTATGTCCTTTTCTTTAAATATTTTACTTACATTGGGAAAAACATATTAACATGTGCTGTTGTTTCCACTCATTTTTTAGACAATATTGCTCAATTTTTTTTTAATTGTAAATTATTATATTTATTCTCTGTTAAATGTTTATAGCATTGGTGATCAGCTGCACTTTGAGATAAAATGATTTGAACATATTGCATAGCATTATTTTTTGTTACTATTATCATTATTATTACAATTTTCTTGGAAATTGTATTCTATTAAGTTCCTGATTAGTTGAAGCTTAACCGTGATTCTGGTGCATTGCAGCTTTCATGGCCGAATCTCTCGAGGAATCTACTATTAGCATACCAAAGTCTAGGAGTAGTTTATGGAGATCTGAGCACTTCACCTCTCTATGTTTATTCCAGCGCATTTTCAGGGAGGCTGGATGGAAAGGAGAGTGATGAAACAATATTTGGTGCATTTTCCTTGATTTTTTGGACCCTTACGTTAATACCCTTGCTCAAGTATATCTTTATTGTACTGAGTGCAGACGATAATGGTGAAGGTGTGGTGAGACTTAGATTTTGTATTTGGATGGTAACGATGGTTTATTCTCTATGCCTCCAGAGCTTATGCATTTCTAATTCATGTCAGGTGGTACATTTGCTCTTTACTCACTGCTGTGTAGGCATGCAAAGTTTAGCTTACTTCCGAATCAACAAGCAGCTGATGAGGAGCTCTCAACCTACAAATATGGCAACGCAGAGCATGCTGTTGGCTCTTCTCCTTTTAAGAGATTCTTGGAGAAGCATAAGAAGTTACGGACAGTCCTACTAGTTGTGGTTCTTTTTGGTGCTTGTATGGTCATAGGTGATGGTGTGCTCACTCCAGCAATATCGGGTAAGTTCTTAGTATGAGGTTTTTAGTATAGGGTTGTTAAAAGGTAGTGAATCTAAGTTCTTATATATGGCTATCCAATGTCATTGCAATTATTGACTGTTGAACTGGAACATATTTGTTTACCTGTTACTTTTTTTTTTTTTTTAAATTTAATTGGAGTTGAGTAAGCAACTTAAACAGTATAATACCCTCTTCACTTGTATTTATTTTGCATGCAAAACTTGCTATGAACTTAGGGGCTCTCTTACAAGTTAAACAGTATAATACCCTCACTCGTTAAAATTACGGAGCATTCCACCAGCTTAGCCTGTTATGGGTAGATTATAGATAATTGAATCACCCTGTCAGACTATACTTTACCTATGATGTAGGTGATTTCTAATGATTTTACAATAATCCTATATTTGCAAAGTTGGGATAATTTCGCATCCTATCTAATGTTGTACAACCGATATGTTTATATGAGTGCCATGCGATGTACCTAATTCATTTGGGTTAGAAACTGTGTATCTACACTTTTTATGTATTTCATTATACATGGTTTTATTATGGGGACCAATTTCCTGTTGTTTGCCAGTGTTGATGGGGGTGGAATCATGGGCTTTCAATTTGTTCATTGTTCTAACTTGTATATATTCTTATTTATTGGGGATGGATTTCGATGTATTCATTTATTATTCTAGAATCCAAGTTGTGTAAGCTTGTGTGTAATACCAGTGACATTTTCTTAATAATAGTTGTTTCTCGGAGCTGTATATATTTAGTGTGCTGTAGTATGATAATTTATTCTTAACTAGGCTCTGTCCCCCCCCCCCCCCCTCTTTTCTTCTTCTTCTTCTTCTTCTTCTTTTAACTCCTGTGAACTTGGTGGCATTAATATATATATATATATGCACGTTTCCATTTCGCTTGCAGTTCTATCGTCGGTGTCTGGGCTACAAGTTACAGAAAACAAACTGACTGATGGTAATCTGGTTTTCTCCCCTAGTCACTTAATATAAGTTTTTGTTTCAGGGCACAGATACATATTGATACTTTTTTGTTTCTCTAGGGCATCAGACTTGGTTTGCTTGTGACAAAGTATGCTACCTATTTTTGTAGGTGAACTGCTTATACTTGCTTGTGTCATATTGGTGGGCCTGTTTGCTCTGCAGCACTTTGGCACTCACAAAGTCGCTGTCATGTTTGCACCGATTATAATCATCTGGCTGATTTCAATTTTTGCCGTTGGTTTGTACAACATCATACATTGGAATCCAAAGGTTGTTTCTGCCATTTCTCCACTTTACATCATCAAGTATTTTAGAGAGACTGGTAAAACTGGTTGGATTTCTCTTGGAGGGCTCCTTCTGTGCATAACTGGTAGGTTGGATCTGGTTATACACTATCTTTACTAAGTTCTGCATCACGGTGTTACCAAATTGCTGGATAAATAGTGCAACTCATCACATGTAATGTGTGTTGAAGGCTTTTTTCTTGGTTGGTTATAATTATCCAAGTCCTTAAATATCAGATACTGATTCAATATTCTATGTTGCCAATTCTATCACAACTGAGCTTTTTTGGGTGTCATCAGGTACTGAAGCTATGTTTGCAGACCTTGGTCATTTCACTGCCTTGTCAATCAGGGTGAGTTGGACTCATGTTTCTGGCAACAAAAGCTATGTTTTATATTTTTGTATGCGGTGGAAAACTGAATGACATTTTGCCTTTGCAGCTCGCATTCACATTTTTCGTATATCCTTGTTTGGTAGTGCAATACATGGGTCAGGCTGCTTACTTGTCGAAAAACCTTGACAAAATTCCAAACAGTTTTTATGACTCTATACCTGGTTGGTCATCTTGAGAAGAAGTGAAATTAATCGTATATTCTGCTCTCAAGTTTTGAGTTGATTTAATTTTACTTTCTATACTTTTTCTGCAGAACCTGTATTTTGGCCTGTCTTTGTTGTTGCCACGCTTTCAGCCATTGTTGGGAGTCAGGCTATTATTACTGCTACTTTCTCCATCGTCAAACAGTGCCATTCCCTTGGTTGCTTCCCAAGAGTTAAGGTTGTTCATACCTCAAGACATATATATGGGCAGATTTATATCCCAGAAATAAACTGGATCCTGATGATCCTTACTCTTGCTATAACTATTGGGTTTCGGGACACAACGTTAATTGGAAATGCTTATGGTAAGTCTTTCTTCACTGTCAGAGTCTCCATCCCTTGGTGCTGGTGTGTTATCCAATATCATTATTTTAAACTTCACATTACCCGTGACTGCTCATCACCATAGTCTTTTGGATGGGACTTCATCAGACATAACATCAGTTTTTTTATGGATGTTTTGCTTAACATTATTTTTATTTTTGGGTACCCAGGACTTGCTTGCATGACAGTTATGTTCATCACAACATTTCTTATGGCACTTATCATAATCTTTGTATGGTATAAAAGTATCTTTCTGGCTGGGGCATTCCTCTTATTCTTCTTGGTCATTGAAGGCGTTTACCTATCAGCAGCATTTATTAAAGTGCCTCAAGGAGGATGGGTCCCTCTTGTGCTCTCCTTCGTCTTTATGGTTGTTATGTACATCTGGCATTATGGAACTCGCAAGAAGTACAACTTTGACCTGCACAACAAAGTTTCTTTAAGATGGTTACTTGGTCTGGGCCCCAGCCTTGGTATCGTCCGGGTGCCTGGGATTGGCCTTATATACTCAGAATTGGCAACGGGGGTCCCTGCAATCTTCTCTCACTTTGTTACAAACCTTCCAGCATTTCATAAGGTGCTAGTCTTTGTTTGTGTAAAATCAGTTCCAGTGCCGTACGTTTCTCCTGAGGAACGCTTCCTTATTGGCCGTGTTTGCCCTCGGCCGTATCGTATGTATAGGTGCATAGTGAGGTATGGTTACAAAGATGTTCAGCGTGATGATGGCAATTTTGAGAACCAACTCATACAAAGCATCGCAGAGTTCATCCAGATGGAAGCAGAAGAACCACAGTTCTCTAGTACTGAGTCTTCATTGGATGGAAGAATGGCTGTTATAAGCACCAGAAATGTCGAATCAAACACGAACCTGATAATATCTGTAGAAGAAGAAGATATTGGTTTGAGCAGCTCCATCCAGAGCAGCAAATCTTTAACTCTTCAGAGTTTGCGATCTGTTTTTGAGGAGGATAATCCAGTCAGGAGGCGGCAGGTGAGATTTCAGTTACCATCAGATCCTGGAATGGATCCTGCAGTTAGGGAAGAGCTGATGGATTTGATCCAGGCCAAGGAAGCTGGAGTTGCTTACATAATGGGGCACTCCTATGTGAAGGCTAGGAGATCATCCTCATTTGTGAAAAGGTTTGTGATTGATATCTTGTATTCATTTCTTCGGAAGAACTGCAGGGGCCCTTCTGTGGCACTAAACATCCCCCACATCAGCCTCATTGAAGTTGGCATGATATACTATGTCTAGTTGGATAAATTACGAAAAATGAAAAAGGGTCCATCATCCATGGTCGATGCCAGTCATAATTTTGAGAGGGTGGATATGGAGGCATCTTGTCTTTCCCATTGGAATGGGAGTGTATGTTGAACGCATGTATGTTAAATAGATTCTCTTGTTGCAGGTAATTCATAAAGAAGCTTCCTTTTTCCCATTTTCAATTGTTCTTTTGATGTACAGATAATATTGTCATTTCATTTAATGACTTGTTAGGCTTTTCTATGAATGATGGATAAAATTCAATGTTGAACATATGGCTGGCTTTCAACATAGTAATAATCTCAAAGAACCAGTTGATTGTTCAGCTTTGCTGCTGAATGTTATCCAACATATGCATCGTGTTTGCGCGTATCACTGGTTGGTTTGCTGTTACTTGCCACCAACACTTGGATTGGATGTGAGAGACGGTGCTACAAATAAATTAGCTCCTAGTAGGGAGTTTCTCCATTCCTCGAGTTTTACTTCTGCAGTAGTTTTTGAAGAAAATTGAAAATGAGAATTTTTGTGGTTACAAGTTCTGAAAATTGTGCTTGCCTTTTTGCCAGGTGTTTCATTTGTGCAGGTTCAACATTGCTGGGATTCTTTTGATATGTATTGAGTTGAAGATCTTTTCGGTAATGTATAATTAGTATCACAAGAAGAAAATTAGTAGAGAGGACCTGAAACAGGAAACAAACACAGAACCACAGATTCTATAAATTCCCGATTTATTTACATACGAGAAGAATATAAACCATTGCTTACATAAGAGTTGATGAAAAATGAAAAGACAAAAAATATATCATTTACATGAATACAAACAGGTTTGATTGTTGAAAATGTCTTCATTTTTCTCTCTCTCTCTCATTTTATTTGTTTTCTTTATTATGTATCCAAAGCACTCCCAAATCCCAAACGTATACAACTATCAGTTATTTGCTTAGCCCCCAACCTTTGAGCTAGCCTACCTCTGGTGCCTGTTGCTACAGAAGATCGTTAGTTAAAAAAAAAAAGAGGAGGTTCCCACATTAAGCACGGTTATCGTTTTCAAATAAGAGACTTTTGGCCACAACAGCATCACTGATCAGAGTCAGACTAACATCATCAAAGTTCAATGTCCGTCTTCGCTTGTTGGTGCTGTAAAATGAAACAAGAATGAAGATCATCAGAGCTTGTGTGCCAGAATTTCGGGTCTTTTAAAAACATCCTATGAAGACGATGAAACCATGTGAAAGGGGTCTTGTATGGAAAAGGGTATCACATCCTCGAACAATCAAAGTAATACGACACTCTGAGAAAACCATATAAACTAAGTATGATATTAATACTGTCGATTCCCAGTTCGAGATTAACATACCTGTCTATGCACTTGTTGATAACATCAAGATCCTTTGAAGGGCTTTGGTAAGCACAAGTACTCTCCCCAATGAAAGCGTAGTAGCTTTTGCCCACATGCGAGTTCAAAGCATCCTTCTGGTGAACATTATAAACAAGTTAGAGCACATTATGGATGAAAAGGGAAGTTTTAACTTCACAATGTTGAGCATTTTCAGGGCAGAACTTGTTTGCCTTTGATGATTTCAGCGGAGAGAGATAGACATTCTGTGATGGAGACACCTTCTTTGGCGAGATATCAGGTATTCTTGGAAATGGGGATGGCTGCGGTGTTTTGGGACAAATATCTACCACCAGGGCAAAAAAATGTATTTCGATGAATAGTTTTGTCAAAGAAAAAGAAATTTTGAAAAATTGACAAGAGCAAAGAGGAGAAAATGGAGGAAGCATATACCGTTGATAGCCTCAGGAACTTGTTTCGATGCTCCAGTAGAGTCAATCTCCTTTACTAAAGAAACTACATTTAGAATGAATTTTTTGTTGTAAAATGCAGCAATGCTGTTGTAATTCTCTCCATTTTTCTGTTTCGGCAGACACATAGACTGTATAAACTTCACTGAAAAACTGATATGTAGACAAAAGCGAAAAAGGGGAAAAAAAAAAAACATTGAGATGATTAACATACTCCATTGTGCTTAGATAACCAGCCAGCAAAAACAGAGCAAAAATCTTGAGATCTGCATTGCGGTTCCTTAATATAATTGGCAGTGATTTCTTTAAATGTCAGCTCTAACTTATAAATCTGCAAGCCACAAAATAAACTCGGAATGAATGGAAGAAGAATGAGCAACAAAGCATTTATCATTACTTGCCAAAATAACCCATTCGAACCTTAGCAACTCCATAGAAACAGCAGAGTATGATCAGGTCAATATGTCGGTTGAAGAAAAGGTAAGTTTTTTCAATCAGTATCTGTCTGAACAGCAAATAAATTTTCTCTCTGATTTGCTGTGACAGTTTCAGCCTCTCAGCCAAACTATTTATTCGAACAGCACCTAACTTAGTCATCTGCAAAGAAAGACATTCATCTTAGCTTATTTACCTTCAATATAAAAGCACTGTGAACTTTGATTAGCTGGTGGGAAGTCTTTAGAATGTACATGAAAGAATCTGTATCTTTATTTTTTATTTTTAATTTGATTGTAACACTGACTGCAATAGTTTGCCAATGCTCACTATACCTTGTTAAAAAGAACAGTGACTGCTGCATCCATTTTGACACCTCCATCTTTTGATGTTTTTGATTGTACAGGGCTGCGAATAAAAATGAACAATTCTGAGATTTTCAACGGATGAAAGAATGTAGTAACATCTAAACCGGAGAATGATCCCTCACTAAATAAAAATCAATTCACAAATAATCATGCCTGATGAATGCCATTTGCAAAGATGGGGTTACTGGTAGCGGCTTTACTTGGTGAAAGTTCACAACTGGCGAATCAACCTTCATTGCTGTTGCATAGGAATTGTGTTTTGCGAGCTTACTGCCATTCTCATCACACAGTCTCTTCATTCCATTGTGACCTGAGATATGGAGCAAGTGATAGACTTCATTTAATTAAGAAGTTTCTTGGGATACAAGTTACTATTAGCTGAATCACAAAGTCATTACCTGTTGGTGACTTGTGCTTATGCAAATTATGTTGATGAGCCAAGACTCCAGAAGCAACATGATTGTTCATGGAAATTTCATGTAGTGATGGCATAGGCTTAGCTAGCAACTTTAATCGCTTTATTTCCTCTTCAAGATCTGGTCTTGAAGCAATCAATGCATTGTATAACGAGGAACCTTTCTCCCACACCATGCTCTCTAACATTGTTTCTTCCAAAGAGTTCAAGTGTCGCCTCAATTCTCTAGGAAGCGAATCTTCATGTTTAACAAAGCTCTCTATCACTTTGCACATATCAAATGCTGTTATGCCAGCTCTCTCCAAAATCAATGGAAACAATATACTGACTCTAGTACGTGCCATCGAAACCAGCTCAGCTGAACAAGCAAGCACGCATCTATGGAACTTCTCATTCGTTAGCAAACCACTCAAATCTCTTGAACTCGACTTTCCAGCTTCTGATGCACAAATTGATTCCAAAACCTTGTAGTACAATTTCAAAGCTTCGATTCGTTCATGTCCTGACCACAAGCTATCCATCAAATTAACATTTAAAAGACTCCGAGTAACAAGCCTTTCTCCCAATTCAATACTCGGAAATACGGCCTCCAGCACTATATTTGCTCCGCTTTCTACCTCATTAGCTATGCTTCTACCATCCAATGAAAGGAATTTCTCCAATTCAGTGGATGGCTTCGAAGGAAGAGGAGCAATGACAGTTTTGAGCCAGTTTGAAGCTGTAATTTGTGCTGTCCTTACTGGTGTAGTAGGTGTCATCTTTGCCATGCTACCATTTGATTGTGACGCAGGAGGAGACATTGAATTGGTAGCTTCCATTGAAGAGCCCATCTCGCAATGTTTCCTCTGCACAATTCAATATAAACGTATAAATTCATCTTGTTTCCTTCTTGCTAATACAAACCTCCAAGGCACCACCATCTAAATTCATCATTCAAGCAAATGCAGTCCTTCTGTAAACAAAATTTAGATCAAGTAAAAAAGTTTCAAACCCCAGACAACCCTGGTACTAAACCCACATCATAGAAGAATTTAATAACATAAAAGCTGCCAATTTATACATAAGATCAAGCAAAATCGTGATTCTTTCTCCATGGAAAATCAAATATTTATAAGAGTAAAGGTTTGCTTGATTTCCGAAAAAAAGAATACGAATCTTTTTTTTTTTTTCTCTTAAATTATTTTCAAATTATATTATAAAAAAAAAAATTCAAACTAACACACACGATCATCATTACGAGATAGCAAGAAACACAAGAATTGAATTAAATATTAAAACAGTCAATCCAATTGGGTGAACAGGTCGATGATGTATTGTATCGGACCTAGCAGACGGCGGCAGGTTTTGAAGCCAAAATCCTGTTGGTGATGGGATCGACCGTGCAGTTTATTTATTTGTTTGTTTGTTTGTTTCTTTTTTCTTTTTTGGGGGGTAAGTGGGTATTGAATTTTCTCTCACTTTTCTCGCGCTTTCTATCAAAGTACTTGTAGTTCTACTTTGGCGGAGGGGTAAAGAAGACGATCGATCTTTTCGCGCGGGAAAGTGTAACGAACAATGAAGTCCGTCCGCCTTTATTTAATTATTTTTATTTATTGTTTCTGTAACTGTAAAGTGCTCGGTTTCACGATTCTGTCCATTACTTTTAGAAATACGTTTCTTTTTAGGATTTTTTTTTTTTTTTAAAAAAATTCTTTTTCAAATGCTTTTACAACTAGCCTTTTTTTTATTGTTAGTGATAGTTGTCTTTTAAAAGTGTTCCTCTATTAAATATTTACTTGTTAATGTCATATTTCTCTTTTTTAAAGGTCATTAAAGTTTTCTCTCTCTTCTTAGTTAGTTTGTTTTTTTGCTTTTGTTGTTATTATTATAAGTAATATCTTATCGGGTGGTCAAATTTCTTACTAACCCTCCTAAACCAATTTTGATGACATTGTTGACCTTATCCTTCATAGGAAGTGAAGGAGACAAAAGAATTTCACCTTCTATATGTTAGCTCTGTTGTGTTGGCTACAAATTTTAACTTGGGGATATGTACTAGTACCACACAAATGCAAAATTAATTATATATGGTGTAATGTAGTAGTATAAAATAAAATTCATGCTTCAATTCGTTTAATTGGTAGCAATATCCAGTATTGTTTCATAATTAATTAACAATAGTCGGTCGAGTCATATCATTGTTCTAGTTTGCATAATCACATAATCATTTGTATAGTAATAATAATAATGTAATATAATGCTCATAATAGACGGCCGTAGCTTTTAATTTTAAGTTTTGGGCATACGTAACCTACATCAAGTAATTGGCACTTGCATGGCATTTTTAATTTTTAAATGTTTCATGGTGGCGAGTAGTAGCTTCACCTATCCAACGACCATTACCTTCCTCTTTTAGCTGTTGCTATTTTGGTCTCTAAACAAAATCACTTTCTAGAAATAATATTAAAAGTCAACCAATAAGCACTTGTTGGCTTACCAACTCAAAGCCCTGATACTTCAAAATCATCACAACTCTATAGATAATATATTACTCTTGAGACACACAAACGAAGCATATAAATCAAAGTAGGGGTAAAAAAAACACACACACACACACACAGAAATGGAGATGAAGTTGATTTCAAGCTGTGGGATTGCATTGATGGTGTTGTTGGCAATGTTGAGTGTAGAGGGAGCATGGGCTCAAAGCACTTATTGCCTGAACCGGCTGTCCCCTTGCCTGAGGTACCTTAACGGAAGCCGAGACGTGCCGGATAGTTGCTGTGATCCTCTCAAATCGGTGATCAAGGACAATCCTGAATGTTTGTGTAGCATGATTAGCAACAAAGGCAGCAGAAGAGCCGAGGAGGCTGGCATTAACGTGGCTGCAGCACAGGAACTGCCCGGAAAATGTGGACAACGTGTCAATCCACTCGGCTGCCTAAGAGGTTCAGACATCTACACGTTATAAAATTTGATTTTGATTCTTGTATATCGTTTATTAGTCAAGCTGACAAATAAATGAATTTTTCTATAGGTTCTCCAGGTCCCAAAAATTCAGCTCAGGATTCTTCGGCCGGTGCCTTGTTGTTCAGGTCACAGAGCTTTATGGTGGCCTTGGTTTTGTCCATGACTGTTCAGATTTTGTGGGTGTCAAATGTAATATAATCTTATTGGCAACAAAAGAATATACACTTATTTTTAAAACTTAATTGCTGTTATATTTTGAGAGTTAATGTTTTTGTCATAAAACTCTCTCTTTTTCTCCATTGAATTCTTCAATTTGATGTAATCTTTCTGAATAAAAATTGTGTATCTCTTTTATTTGATGCTAATTAAAGATTAAAAAAAAATGTTTAGCCTCATGGAAATTGTGTATCTCCTTTTATTTGATGCTAATTAAAGGTATTATTATTTCTCTGTCTAAATTAAGCTTGTCTTAGAATGAATAATCCATAGAAATATCCAATAGTTGTTTCTGTCTATTTGTAAGAGTTGATTCCGAACTTTACCGATAGCAAAAAGTATCCCATAATTATCATTAATCATTAGCCTAAATACTCACTCTCAAGTGCTCAGGGACCTATTTAATACAAATAGAAAAACTATATCCATATATAAGAAAATGTAAAAAATTAGGGAGCTAAATGATAATCTCTCAAAATAGAAAATATCTACATCATCATCATTGATTAATTATGTTCCGCAGGCTCCGTGTCTAAAACCCCTCCAAAACCCTCCATTGATTAATTATCCATTCATTACTGCCCCTCACTCTCGGGCTCAGCTCCAGCTCCACCACCACCACCACCACCACCAACAATCAATGCCGCGAATGCTACAGTTCTTCAAACTCTCAATACCCTTTTGAGTTTTTGAACTCATTCATTGTAACACCAATGGCTTCTTTCTCACCAAACCCTCTTCGCTTAAACCTCACTTCAACTTCTGCAGCTCCTCCTAGGCTTTGGGCATGGACTTCACTCTTCACTGCCCACAACCAGGCCAAAAAGAAACAATCTTTCCAATTCAAAGCAGTGTACACGCCTGGCCTCTCACTTTCCTCACCCACCAGCAAGAAACCAACCCAAAGAAGGGAAAAGAATGAGAATGAGACAGATGACATTTCCATTCTCAATGAGAGAATTCGAAGGGATTTTGGGAAAAGAGAGGCTACAAGGCCTGTGATGGATTCGGAAGAGGCTGACAAGTACATTCAGTTGGTTAAAGAGCAGCAGCAGAAGGGTTTGCAGCAGTTGAAAGGGAAGAGAGCTGGGGGTGATGGTGCTGGTGCTGGTGATAGTGGTTATAATGGGGCTGGTCGGTTTAGTTATAAAGTTGATCCTTACAGTTTGAGGTCAGGTGATTATGTTGTGCATAAGAAAGTTGGTATTGGGAAATTTGTTGGGATTAAGTTTGATGTGTCGAAAGATTCTACTGTGCCTATTGAGTATGTGTTTATTGAGTATGCTGATGGGATGGCTAAACTTCCTGTTAAGCAGGCATCTCGTATGCTCTATCGATATAACTTGTAAGGTTTCTCTCTTCTTTGGAAACATTGTACATTTTCTTTTTGGATTGTATTGCTTAAAGAAAAATGCTTGCTTTTGCTGTTTAAGATTAATTTGTAAAGGTTGGTTTATATTATTGTCTACAAGCTGATTCTTTTACACCTCAGACAGCAAATTTGGTAGTTGTTTATCATGCCTACACTTGTGTTGATGATTATCCTTTTGTTGATGTGCTAGATTGGAACCTCAGTTCTGCCTTTTTCTTAATTGTGCTAATTGGATTCTGAAATTTGTTATTCATTACAATCTGTGCTTCTCTCATGTAAATGGTTTCTTAGAAAGAGAGGCATAATATAGTTTATACTAGATTTATTCAAGAACCACTAGAGTTTTGCTTAGTTATTTCCTAAGTAACTGAGAAGGTGCATGAATGAACTTAAGCTTTTTGAAACTTTGAATTTCATACAAGAAAGACTGAGAAAGCATTCTACAATGAAAATGGGCGGATTATTTGAATAAACTAAATTGATAACTTTTGAAGATGATTGAGCATCTGTTCAACGCTCTATTTCATGCATATGTATTTATGTAATTTCTGTACTTGTGGTTTAATTGTGCTTTGTTATGATTTCAGGCCAAATGAGACAAAAAGGCCTCGCACATTGAGCAAATTGAGTGACACTACTGTGTGGGAGAGAAGAAAGACAAAAGGAAAGGTTGCCATCCAGAAAATGGTTGTGGACTTAATGGAGTTGTACTTACACAGGCTCAAACAAAAAAGGCCGCCTTATCCTAAGAATCCTGCAATTGCTGATTTTGCAGCCCAATTTCCTTATGAACCCACACCGGATCAAAAACAGGTATGATTCCAAATACACCATTTATTCTTTTGACTTTGAGTTTGTTAGATGTCATGTGAACTCTGGGATATCCATTTTGATGTAACAGAGTGATAACCGTGCTTATATGATTTTAAAAGAATGGGTGGAAGTTTTTCTTCTCATATATTTGACCCTCATTACAGGCTTTTATTGATGTTGAGAGGGATTTGACTGAGAGGGAAACTCCGATGGACCGATTAATTTGTGGAGATGTTGGTTTTGGTAAAACTGAAGTTGCATTACGTGCCATCTTCGGTGTAGTCTCAGCAGGGAAGCAAGCTATGGTTCTGGCACCAACTATTGTCTTAGCCAAGCAACATTTTGATGTTGTTTCAGAGCGGTTTTCCAATTATCCCGATATCAAGGTTGGACTTCTCAGTCGGTTTCAGGTATGCAAATATATCTGTTGGATTAGCCTCTTCTTTCTCGAAATCAAACATATTCTTACTCCCTTATTCTACAGTCCAAACTGGACTGATTTGCCTATCCAGTTCATGTCAGGGATCCTCTGTTCATTCTGTAATTTAACTATCTTCCATAAATTACAGAGTAAAGCAGAGAAAGAGGAATATTTGGACATGATAAAACATGGTCACCTCAACATCATTGTGGGAACTCATTCACTTCTTGGAAGTCGTGTTGTGTATAACAGTCTGGGCCTTCTTGTCGTTGATGAGGAACAGGTTTGTCTCCAACCAAGTTCTATTGCTGTTATCATATGAGGACAGTTTCCATTTTCTATACAGAAAAGAATTCCACCTCCGTGGATCGTGGGAATTTAGTAAATGATAGAGGAAAATTACATGTTAACACTGCAGTTCACTGGTCTTTCCTTGATATTCTTAGTTGTACTGAAGTGGCTTTTTAGTTGTCATTCCTGCTCATGTGCAATGTTTCCTTGGTTTGCAGAGGTTTGGTGTCAAACAGAAGGAGAAGATTGCTTCATTTAAAACTTCAGTTGATGTTCTTACTCTCTCTGCAACACCTATACCACGAACGCTTTATTTAGCATTGACTGGATTTCGTGATGCTAGGTAATTTTTCCATTGACAGTCTGAGTTTTTTGCATTGCGGAATTTTCAATTAGAGCAGTAACCACACCATGTCATTCATCTATGCTGCTTTGAAAATAAAAACCATCCGTTTAAAGGGAAAATAAATTTCTTTTTTAGTAAAAAAAATTTACCTTACGCTGCATCGTTTCAAAATAAGTTAGGAGCATTCTGATGTTACTTCAGTGAATTAGGATTTTTGGGTTATATGATTTTGTGGAAGACAGTTACTTTTATTTATTATTTGAAGTAAACAATTTCAGTCTTTGATATTTAATCATTGCTCTTCGGTTCAATTCAGTTTCTTGGATTAGGTATGAAATTTGGTGAAATAGAACTCCAGAGCTTTTGTCAAGTTGTAGGTATTATTAAGTGAGCAATCATTTGACTCTAAGTACAAGAAAAGGCAGATTGGCATATTTAATTTATTCTTTTGACTAAAATTTTTTTGAGATGCTCATGCAGATAAGCTGCATGATGTGGCCTGAGTAATCAGCTGCTATCAAACAAAAGAGCTCTTTATGAGTATTTAAGGACCTCAGTACACAAAAAATCCATTCATACTAGCAACTATCTGGACCTTCATTCTTATAGTGTTATGATCTGTATCCCTTTCTCTTTACAGTTTAATTTCAACTCCTCCTCCAGAAAGGGTTCCTATAAAAACACATCTTTCTGCCTTCGGTAAAGAGAAGGTAATATCAGCTATCAAGTATGAGCTGGATCGAGGTGGCCAGGTTTTTTATGTCTTGCCTCGCATAAAAGGTGAACCCTATTCTTAGTATATCCTATATACCATTTTTCACGTATGAAATAGTTTGGCTCGAATTTTTTCCTTATCATACCAGTAATTGGTTTGCAGAATAAATTTTTGATCTGTTGTTCCTAATTTTCTACCAATGATCATGCTTATTGTCTTGTGAACACTGTAGAATCAGATTTGGATTTTCTAATGTGAATGAGATATAGTAATGTGGGAAAAAAACAAAGGTTGCCTACTACTAAATATTAAACTCCTTTCATTTATCTGCAATTAGGTTTGTCAGTGGCTTTTCCAAATTATTGCTCTGCACTTCAGTTTGGCTGTTTTGATATTAATATCATCACCATTCTTGTCTGACAGGACTCGAAGAACCAATGGATTTTCTTCAACAAGCATTTCCGGGTGTTAATATAGCTATTGCACACGGCCAGGTAATTCCACCATGTGATAATGTGCTACATACTCTAGTGTACTTGGTAAGGCCCGAGGATACAAAACTTGTTTCTCAAAATTATGAGCATGCCACTGAAAATTGGACGGAATAGTACCCTGAATGCAAATAGAAAATGCCTGTTGCAATGAGTTTTATATTGTATTCTCCTATAGTTGTACATGCTGCTTATTCCTTGTTAGGCAATTAAGATATACACCCATCTTATGTGCTATGCTTCTGCATGCAGCAATATTCCAAACAGCTTGAGGAAACCATGGAGAAATTTGCACAAGGTGCTATCAAAATTCTTATATGCACAAACATAGTAGAAAGTGGACTTGACATTCAAAATGCAAATACCATCATCGTTCAGGATGTTCAACAATTTGGGCTAGCACAGTTGTATCAGGTCCTCCACTTTGCACTTTTCTCCTATCTTATGTTTATTCCTAAACTTCCTACGTTCCCGTTTGGAGGAGCAAGACTAGAAATCTCTGTCTTGGACATGCACATGGAAGAGAGGATTAGCTCTCTGTTTTCTGAAAAGCTCATACAAAAATTATAATATCTTTAGTTAGTTATTGAAGTTTAAGTGCTTGCATTTTTTGAGGTAACCCTTGGTAAACACAAATGATATTTTTCTGTCTTTATTTGCGATTGTGTTAATTTATTTTAAAGAATGTTAATATTATTTTCATATATGTTTGAGTGACCGATGGCTATTTGCAAACAGCGCATCTACTTTGCCCTCAATGCCCCCACTTCTTTCCTGCCCCTTCTTCCTCTCCATCTCTCTCTTACTTGATTTATGCATATAGTTTCACATACATACATCAAAATTTGTGCAGGAACTGAAGATGATTCCTTTTCTTTTGTCATTGAATTTTCTAGTTAGCTTGTGTTTAGAATTTTTTTTTTTTTCTGGATTATGTATTCCTTTGACATGCTGCAGTAGTAATAATGCTCAACTTTAGTAGTCTTGGATGCTCATCATCTTCTTTTGTATATCTTCACCTCATGATTTTTCTATTTTTTTTATTTTTTTATTTTTTCATTTCGATAGTTGCGTGGAAGGGTGGGGCGGGCAGATAAGGAAGCTCATGCCTACTTATTTTATCCTGATAAGTCACTCCTTTCCGACCAAGCGCTAGTAAGTATTTTGATGTCAACATTAACCTGTATTTCTTAATATATATTTAGTTGTCTCTTAAAATTCTGCTAAAATGTGACATATAAAAATAACTTTCACTATCATGATTGTTCTTCTAGGAAAGGCTTGCAGCTCTTGAAGAATGCCGTGAACTTGGCCAAGGTTTCCAACTTGCGGAGAAAGACATGGGCATAAGAGGCTTTGGCACCATCTTCGGTGAGCAACAGACTGGCGATGTGGGAAATGTTGGTGTTGATCTGTTCTTTGAAATGCTTTTTGAGAGTTTATCTAAGGTATTTCTAGCTCATAATGCAGGTCGTCGTCTTTTTTCTAGAAAGAAGCATCTCAGTCAAATTTGTTCTCTGGATCCAGATTTTGTCTGTCCACTTGGATGCTTTTTGTGCTATTGTCTCCATTGCGCTTTGTTCTTCTAAGTGATTGAAAAACATGATGTATACACTTCCCTTAATTTCTTCCATGCCTTAACGGTAAAATGTTGACCAAATAGCTACTTTCACAAAAACTGGGATATACCTGTGCCAGTGCCTTTGGTGTAATTTTTTGCACTTTTCATGTCTCTTCTATTTTATTTTAACTAGTTTGTATTGTTTCCTTCTTCCGTTTCCAGGTTGACGAACACTGTGTAACTTCAGTTCCTTACAAGTCCGTGCAGGTAATGTTCTACTCTCTGAACTTTCAACCATCTGCTATTACATGCTTAGTTAAATCTTTTATAGATCATATTTAAAGAATGAAATTTGAGAAATTTTACTTGGTTATTTCATTGAGATATACTGAAAAATGAATTTTGATAAGATTTTTCATCATTAAAATATCATCTCTTTCTTTGTTCTTGAAAATTAAGAGCTTAAATCTTTGAAATGGAAATAATTTGAGCATTCATGAAATACTGCCAAAGGACTGTGTATTAGTGGCACTTATAAGGATCAGGCAATTTGTGCCTACGCATGTAAATGGACATGTTGCACTTTTGTTGTTACTGTAAGAAGTCACTATGTCATGATAGCTATGATTAGAGGAATCTCCATTACACCGAGTTTTGAATTTCTAATTTTATATCATATGTTTTTAAAAGGGATTAGTTCTGAAAAGCATTGCAGGCAATTGAAGTTCAGTTATATGAATACTACAGTCTGTTGGGGCATTATCAATGATAGATATGAATCATATCATATACTGAGCTTCCTATCAAAAAAGAGAAAAAAATATGATATACTGACTATGTATCAGTGAATGTGCGTTCCTTAGGTTTTGGTCATAATCTATGTGGTATTGAAGTTGATAAAACTCATGTTATATTCATAAAATAGATCATCTTGTGCATATGGTTAGAAACATATTCAGACTTTACGAAGAATCTCATCTTAATTGCGCATTTGAATAAAAATCCAGCCTAACTGTGGTCTGGTTTAGCATTAAGTGTATGACTTTAAATAGTTTCTTAAGGTTCTCTTTGATTTCTTCTAATCCCAGATTGATATAAATATAAACCCTCGTCTTCCTTCTGAGTACATTAACCATTTGGAGAACCCAATGGAAATGGTGAATGAAGCTGAGAAAGCTGCTGAACAAGATATCTGGTGCTTAATGCAATTTACAGAGAGTCTGCGCCGCCAATATGGAAAAGAGCCATACTCCATGGAAATTCTACTGAAGAAGCTTTATGTGAGGAGAATGGCTGCCGATATTGGAATTACTAAAATCTATGCTTCAGGAAAGATGGTTGGTATGAAAACAAATATGAATAAGAAGGTTTTCAAGATGATGACAGATTCTATGACATCTGAGGTTCATCGAAACTCTCTGACCTTTGAGGGAGATCAAATAAAGGTAACTTTATAACATTTCTTACATATATGTATGGTTCTCTTTGTGTTTGTTTTGCCTGTCTTCATGCACTTATGCTACAGCAAGAAGATAGTAATCCTAATCAATACCCCTTGTTTCATTCTATTGTCAAAGGAGATTCCAAAAAGAGTAAATCCGATGGTGTTGTTAAGTGTGGACCTGTCAGAACTAGTAGTCCATTTAGCTAAAATCATAAAACCATGAGCTTCATAGACTTCTGAATTCAAGGGTGACAGCAGTGCTGATTTACCCTTTCATGAGCTTATTTTATTCTAAATTTGAAGGGATATTTGAAAGTCATCCCTGGAAGTTAGATTTTTTTTTTTTTTTTTTTTGGGTGGCTATTCTGATCTGGTATTTTGTATTTCTTTTTTCATTTTTTTCCTACCAGGCGGAACTTCTTCTGGAACTTCCGAGAGAACAATTACTTAATTGGATCTTTCAATGTTTGGCTGAGCTTTATGCTTCGCTCCCAGCTCTTATAAAATATTAGTTCTAATTACAAAATAAGTACATAATTTCTGACTAATTTTGGACATTTTCTCATTACATACATCAAGATTGCCACGTTGCACTGGGTAGGTTCAACTGAAGGGAAACCAAGAATTCGTGTTTGGTTCCGATGCTAATGGGTTTTTACCTCTCTAACATTCAAAAGCCAAGACATCATTGTTTAAATCACAAAAAAGTTGTTCAAAATCAAAGCAAAGCAACTCAAACATTAGCTACATTGCAAATATATTTCTTACACAGTCGCTGGATCTGATAGACTATACGGCTTATGTCTCAAGGTAAACCACACAGCATTCCTTCTGTCGAAGCAATGGTCAGTTCTGACTGGATCGCCCTTTGTTGCAGGATATGTGTAGATACAATGGGGCCTGCTGCATTTTGTTTTCATTTCTGCTTCAAACTTCAAAAGAGAAAGTGCTTCACTATGAGAAGCATTAGCTCAGACAAGTCTGATACCACATGCTTAGCATCTCTGCAGGATACTCCTCTGATTTTTGAAAGTGTCATCACGGTGCTCATCTTTCTTTAATTGAAGCTCTGCTTTTGTTTTTTGCATAACCTTGTTGCCAAGAGTTCTGGTATGCAAATCCTCTACTAATGTGACCTCCTTAACATTTAGTTCGGATACAAACAAGGCAACTGATGCAGTCGGCCGTGTATATATATACTCTGTTGCAGTTAGGTTACTTGGATAATTTATGTCATCGAGTATATATTGCATTGATTAAAATGTTGTAAAACATTTGGCCGGAGGCTATAAAGGAGAGAAAAAGGGTTAGTGAAATGAAATATAGATTATGTCCACTGCAGTGTTTCTTTACTTATTACACTAATAATTCTGGCAATTGACAATGCTATTTATCATTGATCAGATCCATATACTCTCCTCCAAGTGATATCTCCTGAATCATTTGGGGAGACCTATTTTTCGTTTTGTTTCATAAGTTATTTTCAGCCTTTTGGGCAATTTTTTTGACACTTTTAATCTCATATTTGATAATTTTTTCCTCCAGAGCTTGCTCTTGTAGTTTGCTAAGGGAGGAGGGGGGGAATCATTCAAATAATTATTTCATTATTTAAGCCTAGCATAACCAGTACCTAAATCTTCTTTCTTTTCATCCGAAACAGAGTTCAAAATCCTGGACCTCTAGCATCATGCACTTACTTTACCATTATCCAATTGTTTGGCTGAGTGATAACTGATAACCAATGCTCTCACGTTTAGTTGGAGTCTCCACTTCGATACTCAATTTAATTTTCTCTCCCACATTTGTGGGAAAATGTAAGGTACATCTCCTTACTTGTTAGGTAGAGACGTCATCTTTTAGTAGGTGTGCATTTCCAAACAATATTCGATAAAGCTTTGGAATGAACTTTAAAGTGTATACATTTAAATTATCAATAAATATACATGTAGATTGTATCACTTACCTTCTTCGATGAGAATCGAAAACATTAATGGGATAATGCATATCCCTAATAATTTGTTACAGTGCTTTGGAAAATCCAAGTAGAGTCACCTCGGCTTCCACCACACACGTCATTAACTACACAACTATTACCCGGCTCATTAAAGTAATTGAGTTCAACAAATCGACAAATTCTACGATATAGCAGAAGTACTACATTCAATTAATGCATGTATCAATTGTACGATAATTTTTTAAAATAAATACACATAGGACATATATATATTAATTGGGTGCAGTACTTTTAATGTATTCTAGAATCTGATGAGAACCCTTCTAGATCAAGCTAGAAAAACTCATAACTAGATTGACAAAAACCCAAGAAAGCCAATATGATCAAAATTCAGATAAAAGATCCAAACCTTTGAGAAGCTAAGTCTCAAGAACCCAGATTGCTAGATAAGACGCCACAAAGGTTAGCAAACCCTTTGATAAGTCGAAAGTTCTTTCAAGAACAAGTTGAGAAAATCCTCCCAATGATATTAAACTTAATAATGTCAAAAGTCTCCTCAAAATAACATAAAGGAGTGTTTATATAAGGTGGCTAACCCTAATCTAACTTAAAAATAAGAGAAAATCCTAAAATTAAAAACCTGGACCCGCAGGGCCTTGGCCTGCAAAGCCACTTATTCTAAACGGGCCATAACTTGGTCATATGATGTCGGATTTTAACCCACAATATACCGTTTCGAAGCTCTCGACATAAGGAATGCACTACAAATTTAGAATTACTCTTCTGGCCCTTATTATACTTCAAAAATCATTCTCTCCGATGCTCGCCACCTCGTTAGCCTGAATCAAGTGTATCAAGGCTGGTTCCTCCTCGTTCAAGCCCATCTTAAATATTGGACTCTTGCAAATTGAACTTGAATTGAAGCCATCTAAAGTAGCTTGAATAAATCCTTGCATGGCTTCCTTGATCTTCTTAGCTCGTGCTCTCGTAATTGGCCCTTCTGAAACAAGCAACGGATCTTTAATGCTCTGAGCACTCTGGATCACATCATTCCCCCTCTCCTCGAAAGGATTCGTCCTCGAATCTGAACCTGCATCAAAGGGAGAAAGATCATAAACATTAAAGGTAGCAGACACGTTATACTCACCAGGAAGATCCACTTTATAAGCATTGTCATTAATACGCTCAAGAATCTGAAATGGACCATCTCCTCGAGGGTGCAACTTAGATTTCCTTTAGGCTGGAAACCTCTCCTTACGCATGTGAACCCAAACCCAATCGCCGGGTTCAAAAATCACACGTTTCCTACCCTTATTAGCTTGAGTAGCGTACTGCTCATTCTTCTTTTCAATGTGAAGCTGCGCTTTCTCATGAATGGACTTTATCAACTCCACTTTCTTTTGACCATCCAAGCTAACTCTCGCATCAACGGACAAAGGAATCAAATCCATTGGAGTCAACGGATTAAAACCATAAATAATCTCAAACGGAGAATAGGAAGTAGAAGAATGAATGCTCCTATTATATGCAAACTCTATAAATGGCAAACAGTCTTTCCAAGATTTCAAATTCTTATTAATGATAGTGCGCAAAAGCTGAGATAAAGTTCTATTGACCACTTCAGTTTGACCATCAGTCTGAGGGTGACAAATAGTAGAAAATAAAAGTTTAGTACCTAACTTACCCCATAATACCTTCCAAAAGTGACTAAGGAACTTAGCATCTCTATCCGAAACAATACTCCTTGGAACACCATGGAGTCGCACTACCTCCCTAAAGAATAAATCAGCTATATTGGTGGCATCATCTGACTTATGACATGGAATGAAATGTGCCATCTTGCTAAATCTATCTACGATCACGAAAATAGAATCTCTCCCCTTTCGAGTCCTAGGTAGCCCTAAAACAAAATCCATAGAAATATCTACCCAAGGCTCTCTAGGAACTGGTAAAGGCGTATACAAACCATGTGGTAAAACCTTTGACTTGGCCTTTCTACATGTAATGCATCGATTACATATGCGAATGACATCCTTTTTCATCTTAGGCCAATAAAAATGCTCATGTAATGTCTCTAAAGTTTTCTTAACCCCAAAATGACCCATCAAGCCACCACTATGTGCCTCTCTCACTAGCAACTCACGCATAGAACTATTAGGCACACAAAGCTTGTTTTCCCTAAACAAATAACCATCATACTTATAAAATTTACCGAATAATCCTTTGTCACATATAGCAAACACATCAATAAAATCAGAATTATTGGCATATAATTCCTTAACATACTCAAATCCAAGCATTTTGGCACTCAAAGAATTAAGAAGCACATACCTCCGAGATAATGCATCGGCAACTATGTTCTCTTTACCTTGTTTACACCGAATGACATAGGGAAATGTCTCAATGTACTCCATCCAAGTGGCATGCCTTCGATTCAACTTACGTTGACTCTTTAGATGCTTTAAGGATTCATGATCTGTGTGTATTACAAACTCCTTAGGCCATAAGTAATGTTGCCAAGTTTCCAAGGCCCTCACAAGCGCGTAGAGCTCCTTATCATAGGTAGGGTACCTCAAGGCTGCTCCAGTCAACTTCTACTAAAATAAGCAATGGGCCTTCGATCCTGCATCAAAACAGCTCCAATACCTATTCATGAGGCATCACATTCAATCTTAAAAGTACGATTAAAATTAGGTAATGCTAGAATAGGTGCAGAACATAACCTTTCTTTAAGATCAATGAATGCTTTATCTTGTTCAACACTCCAAGTAAATGCAACATTCTTTTTAACAACATCAGTAAGAGGTGCAGCAATAGTGCTAAAATCCTTAACAAATCGCCGATAAAAACTAGCTAAACCATGAAAGCTCCTTACCTCACTGATGCTCTTAGGCGTTGGCCACTCCCTAATAGCCTTAACCTTTTCTTGATCCATCTCTATATTATTTGCACCAACAACAAAACCAAGAAAAACAACTTTCTCTATGCAAAAAGAATATTTCTTAAAATTAGCATACAACTTTTCTTTCCTCAAAACATCTAACACACATCGCAAATGTGCAATATGCTCTTCTAACGTCTTGCTGTACACTAGAATATCATCAAAATAAACAACAACAAACTGACCTATAAATGCACGCAACACATGATTCATTAATCTCATAAAAGTACTAGGTGCATTAGTAAGACCAAAAGGCATAACTAACCATTCATACAATCTATATTTGGTCTTAAAGGCAGTTTTCCATTCATCACCTTCTCTCATGCGAATTTGGTGATAGCCACTTTTTAAATCAATTTTGAAAAATAAACAAGCTCCATGCAATTCATCCAGCATATCATCTAACCTAAGAATGGGATGACGATATTTTACCGTAATATTATTGATGGCTCGGCAATCAACACACATTCTCCAATTCCCATCCTTCTTTGGTACTAGTAGTACTGGTACTGCACATGGGCTCATGCTCTCTCTCACGTACCTCTTGCTCATCAGCTCTATAACTTGCCTTTGAAGCTTTTTGGTCTCCTCGGGATTACTTCTATAGGTTGGCCTATTGGGTATGACAGCTCCTGGTACGAAATCTATTTGATGCTCAATGCCTCTAATGGGTGGTAAGCCAATAGGCATTTCCTCGGAAACACATCTTCAAACTCCTGTAACAAAGAAGTAACAACACTAGAAAGAGAAGGATTAATGTCATCAAAGGTTAGATATGATTCTTTGAACACGAACAAAACCATGAAATGGCTTGTTTTATATGCTTTCCTAATCTCACCCACTCCTGCAAATAAGTTCTTTCTCACTCTTCCCTCTTTCTCACTTTTTCTTTTCTCTCACTTTTAGCCTCACTCTCTTTCTTTTTCTTCTCATAACTCTCGACCTCACTCTTTTTATTTTGTCTTTCTTTTTCCCTCATCTTTATTTGGTTCTCGTAGACCTCTTTTGACAAAGCTATATCTATTCCTAAACCTATCATGTGTCACCTTCCTATCATACTGCCATGGCCTTCCCAATAATAAATGCCCAACATGCATAGGAACTACGTCACAAAGCAACTCATCACTATACTTTCCAATAGTAAATGTTACCAATACTTGCTTATTAACTTTGACCTCTCCACAATCATTTAACCACTGCAATCTGTAAGGCCTGGAATGTGTTAGCAAGGGTAACCCTAACTTCTCTACAAGGGTAGTACTAGCTACATTGGTGCAACTCCCACCATCTATTATCATACTACACACCTTATTATTCACAATGCATCTAGTATGGAAGATGTTCTCTCTCTGCTGCTCCATGTCATCAACACTCATTTGTGTACTCAAAGTACGCCTAGCAACTAGGGATTCACCTTTCGCAGGGTATTCTACTTCATCATCATCACTAACATCAATCAACGCTGGCATCTCCCCACCATCACTCTCACTCTCACTCACTAATTCTCCACTATCTTGCATCACCATAACTCTCTTATTTGGGCATTGAGAAGCAATGTGTCCAGAACCCAAACACTTGAAGCACTTGATGTCCCGATTCTTCTGTGATTGAGATTCAACCTTAGATTTGTTTTTGATACTGAAATCTTCTTTTGCCTTAGGTGGTTCAGTCTTGATACCTTCATGTCGTCTCTCATTATTACTCCACTTCGGTTTCCATGGATTTGAAGAAGCCGAAATATACCTTACTATACCCTTCCTCTTTAATTGCCTCTCCACCTTCATAGCCATGTGGACCATATCCTCAAACTCCACATAATGCTGTAGCTCCACTACATTGGCAATATCTTTATTCAATCCGGTCAAAAATCGTGCCATTGTAGCTTCCCTATCTTCCTCTACATTAGCCCTAATCATAGCTATCTCCATCTCTTTATGGTAATCCTCTACACTCATCGATCCTTGGGTAAGGCTTTGTAGCTTAAGATAAAGATCTCTATAGTAATGATTAGGAATGAACCGCTTCCTCATAAGTGTCCTCAACTCTCCCCATGTAGCTATAGGCCTTTCTCGATTCCTCCTCCTATTATTCACCAATTGATCCCACCAAATAATAGCATAGTCAGTGAATTCAATAACTGCTAGCTTTACCTTTTTCTCCTTTGAATAATTGTGACAATCAAATATCAACTCAACCTTCTTTTCCCACTCCAAGTAAGCCTCTGGATTACTCCTTCCTTGAAACGAAGGAATAGTCAATTTGATTTTGCCTAAATCTCTATCCTTCTCATCTCTCCTATACCCCCTCTCTTGTCTACCTCTTCTATATCTTACTCTATCCCTTTATATTTTAGATGCTCGATCATCACCATCATCTTCCCAAATTTCATTCTCTGCCTCATCCTCATCTATAGACTCATATCTATGCCTATTATTTTTCCCATTATGTCTTGTTTCATCATGGCCAGCCCTGTTACGCTCTCTACTAGTTTGCTCCTCCTGAATACCCTCAATTTGCCTCAACTGGCTTCCCATCTCATCAAACCTCGCATTCATCTTCTCAAATGCCTAGTGCATTGCCTTCAAAGTGAAAGTAAAGTCTACCGTAGAAGGTTGCGCCTCACTTTTATCATCCATATTAGTTATTTGAATCTGCAAAGAGATGTTAGCAAAATAGAAAAACAACAATGAACCTCACAAGCCTCACGTGTTTACACTCGCGATGTCACTCCACTCGTGTTTACACTCAAATGGGCTTTTACCCGAAGCTATGCTCACACACTCTTGCATTTTACCACTCTTATATTTTCTCAGTCAAGTTCTTTAGGAACTAATAACTCAATCAGGGAAAGTACCAAAGTATAATCCTTCGAACAATCACAGTTCAAGAAACAAGAAAAAGGAAAAAGGAAACAAACGAACAAGAATATAAGAAACAAGAATAACAAAACCAAGAACACAAAGGAGATCACCCAATATGATTATTATTAATGTGATTTTTTTCTTTTTTTTTTGCTCTTTTTTTTTTTTTTGTAATCCCTAAATAATTGAAATTTGAATGAATTTAGGGGAAAATGTAAAATTTATGGATTTAAGGAAAGAAACTATAAGGATGCAAAATTGATATAAGACAACCCAAAAAATACTATTCATGCGATACTGTTCATGCGGCACTGTTCATACGGTACTGTTTATGCAGCACTGTTCATGCGATACTGTTCATGCGCACTGTTCACGATTTTTTTTTTTTTTTGCTAGAACAAGAATGAAAAATCTCAAATAAGAATGAGAAAAAAAAACAATAAAGATAGATGAATCTGACCTTGGTGCCTAAGTTCTGATACCAACTGATGAGAACCCTTCTAGATCAAGCTAGAAAAACCCACAACTAGATTGACAAAAACCCAAGAAAGCCAATATGATCAAAATTCAGATAAAAGATCCAAACCCTTGAGAAGCTAAGTCTCAAGAACCCATATTACTAGATAAGACGCTACAAAGGTTAGCAAACCCTTTGATAAGTCGAAAGTTCTTTCAAGAACAAGTTGAGAAAATCCTCCCAATGATATTAAACTCAATAATCAAAAGTCCCCTCAAAATAACATAAAGGAGTGTTTATATAAGGTGGCTAACCCTAATCTAACTTAAAAATAAGAGAAAACCCTAAAATTAAAAACCTGGACCCGCAGGGCCTTGGCCTGCAAAGCCACTTATTCTAAACGGGCCATAACTTGGTCATATGATGTCGGATTTTAACCCACAATATACCGTTTCGAAGCTCTCGACGTAAGGAATGCATCTACAATTTTAGAATTACTCTTTTGGCCCTTATTATATTTCAAAAATCTTTCTCTCCAATGCTCGCCACCTCGTTAGCCTGAATCAAGTGTATCAAGGCTGGTTCCTCCTCGTTCAAGCCCATCTTGAATATTGGACTCTTGCAAATTGAACTTGAATTGAAGTCATCTAAAGTAGCTTGAATAAATCCTTGCATGGCTTCCTTGATCTTCTTAGCTCGTGCTCTCGTAATTGGCCCTTCTGGAACAAGCAACGGATCTTTAATGCTCTGAGCACTCTGGATCACATCAGAATCTCTCTAACAAATCTCGTCCAACCGCAGCAATCCGTTGATTAACATGTAGTGAACCAGGCTCTACTTGTGAATTACGATGAAAAAGAACCTTATAACATTTGCCATTTGGATTCAACTGATTATACTATACAAAAAGGAGTGCAGTTGTAATTAATTAAGTCATAAATCCTTGATATCATTTGTGATTTGCAGCAGTATTGAACACATCTGAATCCTTGCAACTTACATTCAATGTTGAAAAGTTTTCAATCCTCTCTTAAAAGTTGTGGTATCTTTTAATATTGAAAAGTAGATTGTAAATATTAGGAGAACTCTGATTGTAATATAACAGTATATCAACAAAAAAAAATATACTTCAACTCCGAACACACATGTATCATCCACTAGATATCCATTCATAGCATCCTTAAAAGCTTTAAGAGGGATAAATTGATCAAAACTCCATTGAAGCTTCAATCTATAGAACCGTCTTTCTTTTCCTATGGCCTCTAAAGCACGAAAATTGACCAACTAATTAAAACATATTTCAAATAAAAAAGAAGCTATAAAGATAGTTATGGAAAATGCTGAAGAAACTTAAGACTAACAGAACGCTGACAAAAATAAATTATGCGTAATAACCTTGAAGGATTAAGAGCTTGTCTTTCTTCTGATCAAGTAAAAACAGAAACAGGAGGAAAATTGCATAGACCTCCCAAGCAAGACTATAAGTAGAGAGAGATGTGATCTTTCACACTCTCTCGTTCGTTTCCATTTGGGTGGAGAATAAGTTTCCTGCATGCAATTAATATTATTATACGAACTCATTTTATTCAGAATATTAATTTTGAGCCTTCGATCAAGTAAAGGTACATGTACATATGTATATACGACAACATGTAGCCTTCGGCTTCAAATTCCTCGGAATAATATTTCTCCACGCCGGGCGCGAACGCTGGTCAAGCTAGCCATGCAGTGCAAGTGTAAGTTTTTGGGCAGTGAGCGCGGATTTGGGACCATATGGGTTCTTCCACAGGTCTTCAAACGCGTTCAATATGAGACCGTCCACTGTGCGCGAACATGTACGGGTCTCGCTGATGAGGAGTTGCAGACGCCACGGCCACGCTGTAACAATAACAAGTGGAGCAAGCAGCAGCAACTTACTTCCCTTCGCCTTTGGCCAATTGGCCCTCTCCCAGCTTTACACCTGTAACCATAAATTACATAACTTTCCCAATTAATTTAATTTATCCACTTTTTTTTTTTTAGTTTCTATACTTGCCCTTTTTTATTTGTACACTTTCCCAAACTCCCTGCTTCTTTGTTGTTGTTGTTCAGTTTGGTGATGACATAAGTGGACTTTGCTCCTCTCATTTTGCTTTTTCTTTTCCTTTTTAGCTTTTGCAACCCGAAAAAGCAAAACAAAAAACAGAGAAAAAAAAATGAGCTTTCAAGATCTTCAGAATGGCTCGCGATCATCACCATCATCATCGTCAAAGAGCCCATCACAAGCTGTGGCAGCCGGGATTTTCCAGATCAACACTGCCGTTGCGGCTTTTCGTCGACTTGTTGACGCCATCGGAACATCCAAGGACACTCTTGATCACCGCCAGAAACTGTCTCTGTTTCTTACACTCTTTTATTTCATATCAAATATATATATATATATATATATGGATTTTCTTTTAATGCAATTCTTGTATTTACTGATTCTCAATTATGGGGGTTGCATGGCGTGGGCAGGCACAACACAAGGCAAAGAATTTTGCAGTTGGTGAAAGATACTTCTGCTAAGCTCAAATCTCTCAGCGAGTCCGATCGTGACACTCATGTTAATGTAATGTATCTCTCTCTCTCTCTCTCGCTTTTGCCAAATGAACTTCTCTTTATTTGCAAATTTTTTGTTTCTTTAAGATGTAATTTTTGGTGGGTTCTTTAAATTTTCAGCAAAATAAGAAGGTTGAAGACGCTAAGCTTGCCAGAGATTTTCAAACGGTGTTGCAAGAATTTCAGAAAATCCAACAACTTGCCTCCGAAAGGGAGTCTACTTACTCCCCTTCTGTTCCTCCTTCTTCAGCTCCACCAACAACAACGTATAATTATGCTTACTTGTAAATCGAGCTGTTTTGTTTTGTCAATTATCTTCTTATAATGCTGGTGTTTTTGTGATTTCAGAGACAGCACTGGCTCGGGTGAATATGTGGTGTCTGAGAACCAGCCGTTTCTTATGGAGCAGAAGAGGTAAGCGCTTAATTCTCACACCCTTTTGCTCTGAATTTTTTGCTACTTAGGTTGGGTTTTAGTTGTCATTGCTAGTATTGATGTGCGATGTAGATGTACGGTTGCTACAAAATTTGCTTTATTTAGTTCGCGACTCTTGTGTTCCAACTGGATTGGTGTGTGTTGTTGGACCTTTTAAACTTTTATAGTTGTGTTTTTCGTAATAATTTTAGTGGATAGTGATGGCTCATTTTCTCTTTACGGCAGTAGAATGTTCCAAAAATGTGTATTTAGTAGCATATGGCAGAAACATGCTTGGTTTCCATTTAATTTCAATTGAAGCTAACTGAGATACATTTATAATAGAGATCACTCCCTCAAAGACTCTTCCATTGCTTTTGTTGGAAAGCTCGGCATTTCTCTCCCTTTTGCTTTTCTTTGTAATCAAATTTGTTGAACATTTATATGCAGGCAGGAGTTATTACTGCTGGATAATGAAATTGCCTTCAATGAGGCCATTATTGAAGAGAGGGAGCATGGTCTTAGAGAAATTGAAGAGCAAATTGGGCAAGCAAATGAAATATTCAAGGACCTTGCTGTTCTAGTTCATGAACAGGGTGTGGTTATCGGTAAGATGCCAAATACCAAGTAGATAAGCTATTTTCCTTTCTATTGCTCCCTTCTTCTTGCTATTCATAGCTTGTTATTAGTATAATTGGTCATTGGTTCTGCTAAAACAGACGACATTTCATCAAATATCGAGTCTTCTGCTGCTACAACAACTCATGCGAGAGTTCAGCTAGCTAAGGCCTCAAAGAATGTGAAATCCAGATCATCATGGGTAAGTAATAATCGCCTTCACATCCTATTAAGCTTAAGTGCAGATTTGGCTTGTTACACTGTTGGCAAGTTGGTTTCCAGTATTTGAGATGTCTACTTATATGTTTAGATTGTTGATTCAGGAAAAAACATGGTCCTGCATGTATGAAAAAGCACAACAATTTCCCCCGACTTACATGTATGAATGAACAAGTAAATGAAGAAAAGAAGAATAATATTCCAACCCTCCCAGTTTTTGTGTTCACATTTTCTTCCTGTGTATACTGTGTATGCTCTTTTTGATGGAACTGACATACCTGTTGTAAAGTTCGGACATGAAGTTATAACGAAGAGATAAAAAAGAGGATTGCATCTGGTACAGCAAGAAATGGATATTCCAAAGATACAGAGATAAAAATATTTCAGTTTTTTGTTACAGATGGTTTTGACATACATGCTGCTTAATTTCACAATGTTGAGGTTAGTGTAGAGTAATAATCATCTAAAATTTTGGATTTTATGAACTTGAATGTTAACTTTGAAGTGGTACCAATTTAGAGAGAGATGGAGCAGATCAATCAAAGAATAGATAGTGGAGCAACCGGTTATGGTCATCATATAGGAGAGAAAGAACTTGTCCGAAATTATTATCTAGGCGTTCAGTCGTTTAGCAGTCCAATCCCCATTTTCCCCTCAGTTTTATATGTTCCCTTTTTACAATATTTTTTTTTTTAACAGTAGTTTGTCCAAGGAACTGTTTCTATAAAAATGCTGTTTCTCTGGATTGTTTTGCAGTGTTGGTGGGTGCTGGCAATTATCGTAGTGGCACTGGTCATCCTCCTCCTCGTGTTCATTCTATAATGTGCAAGATATTGGTGTGCCTTTCCTGGATTAAACTTTTACTGATATTCTTTTATTTGTCTCTTTAACTTTCTGGGTTTCTGCATATCTCCACCTTTTTTTTTTCCCCCTTCTGGTGTTATCACATGTATGAATTAGGGTGCGGTGCTGTTTCTTTCCTTTGCTTCCGCATCGGTTTTTTGGTTTGGTTTTGTGTGCAACTTTGTCTTGCGCCTAACAAAAATATTTGTAATCGAGTAAGATATTTAGCAGATTGTCTGGCTTTTGTTTTCTACATATTCTGCAATAGAGGAAATAGAAAAGGTCTCTTTTTGTGCAATTTATTTGTTTGACAGAATGATTAAATTAAGGACTGGACTGATAGCACCACTTCGATTACACAGGGCAGGGTTATACGAGGTTTGATCACATAGACATAAGCCTTTAAACAGATTCAAAATGTGACTGAATGGTGGTTGTATTTAACTTTGTTAATACCAAGGAAAGATGAGTTATGAAATGATGATATCAGATGTGATTAATCTTGAAGTTTAATATTCTGTGGAATGTTCTGTGAAAATATAGAACATCAAAATCCCAGATTGCACCCCTCACATATCAGTGTTCAAATGAGGGGGAAAAATGAAAAAATGAAGTAATGTATGGCCACTGAAATGCTTATCATGTGTAATTTAGTTACTGATCTTTTACGGTTAGCGATCCTTCTTCTTCACACGATCTCTTCAAAATATGTCACATTAATTAAAATTAAAATGCAAATTAAACCAAAAAAAAAAATCCATGTCATAAATAATTAAATATTGAAATATTTTGATTTCATACTGGGCAAATACGTGGTGCCTTTGTGTCCTAATTTTTTATTTTAAGTTAAGTAAAAAAAATTTTCATTTTTGGTAGTTTGGTTGGGCAATCCGAGTTTAAATCTGAACCAAACCCGAAATGATTAAAGATGGGCCCTAGGACTAAAAGGCGGGCCGCCGCCCATCAAACCCAATTTGAAATGAAGTGCTGGGGAGGAACAATTGTCGTATGATATCTGCGTGGTTTTGGTCTTCTTTCGCCTCGATTGAGACTGAAGAGAGAGAGAGAGTCTGATCAACATCAATCATCAGCATCACTTTGAATGTAATGTAAGTTAAGTTGGATGATCATCACCAGTCACCATCGTATTCGTATCATTATCACCATTCACCAACAAGGAAATCAGTAGTATTGTTGTAATGGCGGGACTAATATACGAAATATTCACATCATCATCGTTACTGTCACTAGGCCTCTACCACACGATCTGCACGACGCGCAACTACCTGAAATCACCACAATCGTACAGCGCCAAGCCCTACCACCCACTCCCACTCCATCAGAGCCACCACCGCCTCAAGCACCTCCAGCTGTACCTGATAATAGCCTGCCTCCTCATCTCCTTCGTCCACCAAATCCTGACCGCATCCGACTCCGACCCGCTCATCAAGGGCCGGACCCCCGTCCACCTCTTCGCCTCCCTCCAGTCGGCGCTCGTCCTCTTCCTCTTCCTCTTCCTCGCCCTCTCCCTCCTCCTCTCCGAATCCACCTCCTTCCTCCCCTTCCCCTCCGATCTCTTCTTCGCCCTCGCCGCCGCCCTCTTCTACCTCCACTACTCCGTCTCCTCCTCCGCCGCCTCCGCCCAGACCTCCGATCTCCAGGCCAAATGCGACACCCTCTCCGGCCGCGTCTCCGCCCTCGCCTCCTTCCTCTGCCTCGCCCTCGCCTGCAACTCCAGGCTATTCGTCGCCGACGTCGCCCTCGGCGGGGCCCTCTGCCTCCAGGGCCTCTGGGAGCTCCAGACCGGCCTCTCCCTTTACGTCGAGGCTTTCATCCCCGAGGGGTGCCACAAGCTGCTTGATGTCGTCAAGGGCGTCGATGGGTCCACCAAGTGTGATTTGGAAGAATCTAAGTTGAGGGCCATGGCGATTTTGGATCTCTTGTTTTTGGTTCATGTTTTCTTTGTTTTTGTCATTGTTATGGTTACTTATGCTGCTATTGCTAAGACTGTTGCGATCAGGAGATTGGGCTCTTACGAGGCCTTGCCTCTTGCTGCTGCTTCCGATGCTAACAATCACATTCAGATGAAGGCTTTGGCTGGCACTCAGGCCTGATACTCTCAATTTTATCAACTTCATTTATTCAAACCAAAAAAAAAAACTTCTTGTGTGATCTTCATTTTTGTATACAAAGTAATGTACTTTTATTTCATTGTTTTGAGGAATCATTTGCCTTTCCGAAGTTGGGTTTATCTCGTGTTGACCTGTTCTGCTGCAATGTTTGTAGTTCTATTAGCAGACTTCTTGTTATGTCTAGTAGATATTAGCTTGAAATGAGCTTGTGCTTTAGGATCAATGATTGTGTTGATAGGATTCTCGTGTTATTTGTACAAACACTGCTCTTGATGAATGGACTTTTCAGTACATCTCTACATTCTAGGTTTCATTATGAGATTTTGTTTTTGTTTATGTATACAAAGTATGCCCTTTAATTTCGTTATTTGTGCTTTTGGTCGTATAATTGCTCTTTTGAGGAATCATATGCATTTGCTTTTTCATAATGACCGATTTTGATGCACACTTTAAGTTTAGACTCCACCTCCTATTGCAGTGCATTGGCTTAGATGACGAGCTGACTTGTTGGTATTTCTACTGGATATTAGCTTGAAATGAAATTGTGTATTAAGGTCAACTATTTGATTTTTTATTCTTGTGTTATATATATAAAGACTCTTCTTGATGAGCGGACCTATTAACCATCTAGGTTATCTCAGTTTGATATGTGCCATTGAAAATGCTGTGAATCCTTAGATCAGAGTGTTATTATCAGGGTATCTATTTACTGTTGTGTATGCAGTGCCGTACATTGGTTGACATTTCTGGGTAGGTAAATGTTCATCTTGATAGAATAGACAAGTTTTCTAAGTGGTTCAGTGAGTTCTGTTCCCTGTTCAAATTTATTGTTTTAGATGATTAACCATCCCCAATGTGCTGGTGGAAGGGAGCATGAATGTGGAGCTATTAATTATTAAGTAAGCTGTTTACTAAACATATTTGATTTCTTTGATCTTTTGAGATGGTGACAGTTGTTGTAAGTGTTTTGTCGTCGTAGAGTAGCATGAGTGGCTGTTGTGTATTGTTGCTTTATACATGATTGTTTTTTTTTTTTTTTTTTTTTGTATAATATACAATTGATCTCCTTCGTTTGCTTTCATGGATCATTGGATTGTCTTTCCACTTTTGCATTCCTGAAATCCCGTTTTCTTCGTTTACCCTCAATTCGGTGCATTGCTTTCATTTCGTGATGGTACCATTTGGATCAATGCTGCTATTGATCTTTGCTGCCATTTGTCTTAGTCAGAATGATTCTTCATTTTCCCTCATTGTCGTTTGACCTTTACTTTTACCAAATATAATCTATTTTGATTCAAACATTTTCTTGGTTTTATGATAATTACTCGATTGCAGCTTAGTGTTTTAGAGTGTTTGTTGTTTGGACATGCTATTTCTTTCTTTCTTTCATTTTCTTAATTGGGAACAAAGAGTACACCATCCAGAAAACAACAAAGGTAGAACATGCTTGCTGTGAGTTCTTTGCTAGAATGAGTGATTATTAATCTCATAAAAAATGATATTACTCATGAAAACGAAAATACTTAATTGTCCTACATTTAGTTGCAATGCACTAAACGTTGTGTCCACATGAAAGCCAAACCAAACTAGATTCTCTTTTTCAATCCATTATTTATGGAACACCTAATCTGAAAGCTGCTTAGGTAGGCTATACAAGTCATAGGTGTAGTTGTGTGGACAGTAAATGTTATCATATCACAGGAGTTGAACTGAGGGATTTGGAAATGGATATCCTAGAGGTGTCTAACGTAGCAGATGTAATTTTCTCTGTGGATGGCGGTTGAGTCTAGGTGATTTCCTCTTCCTGGATCTTGGCTCTGTTTGAATTTTGTTCTCATCTTGAGCTTGGTATATGAACTGTTATTGCAAGCATTCTAAGTCTGTATTGATTTTGACTAGCACACTTAAAACATATGTTGCCTTATTTATGAGACTCATCTTTGAGAGTGGCTAATAAATAAGTGAAATAAGTTTAGTGGTGGAGCACTGGCTGAAGAATGCCCATGCATGTATGTTGATGATTGTCTGGATTCTCTTTCTTTTGGCTGAAATTTTTGTGATCGTGGAGTGTTAAAAAGTAAGTCTAAGAGTGAGCCCCTGTTGGTAGAAGCTGGCGATTGGGATATTTTGGTGCAGTAGCTTTGACAATTTTAATCCTTCACAGTTCCAATATGATGTTGTAACCATATGTTGTGTTTTGTAGTATAATATGTCTGTATATATTCTTATAAGATGAACTTTGATGTTATACAACATCCTTCTATAAATTTAAGCTTGAGATAAGCTGCTAATTTTCTGTCCAACTTCATTTGATTGAACTTGTTCGCATTACGTCAATGAAGACAGCAAAAATGGACTGAGTAGGCAGTCAATGCCTCCAGATTAGTAATTATACCCTCGTGAACTTTTTATTGTGGAAGGGGAAAAGATGTACAAAGAATCACCTGAAGCGGTATTCAGGAGGGTTCTTCAGAAGATATCGTGCAGACTGAATTGTAATTTAAGTAACCAAATTGAAGTGTAAGTAGTGTGATACAATGTGCTCAAATCGATCAATCAGGCAGCAGAGAATTTTGTATTAGCTACGGTAGCTTTTGTTATTGGCATTTACATTGAGGTTATTTGGTAATGTTTTTAAGGGAGAGAGTATAACAAATTAAATATAAATCTTAACGGGTTCTTTTTGTTTCATCTTTGGGCTCCCCCACTTCTTGTTCTTGGCCATACTTGTTACCAGCTGGCATGTCACTTCAGAAATTGGAAGGCAATTTCCACGCGATAAAACTTGTGACTCGAGTTTTGTTGTTAGGCGATGAAAACAGGAGGGTGGAATACTTTGTGCAGAAAGTTTTGCAGAAGTTTCTACTCATTTACCATGAAATTTTTTGGATTTTAACTTGGGAAACTCCTATACTTCTGGCCTTATATGATCGCTTGACAACTATTTATACCTTTCCAAGTTCATATGCTATCAAAAACAGAAGAATATGCAACTGAAGTACCCAACTGCTGTGGTGTGGACTGTGGAGACTCAACTTCTACTAAACTCTCTCCCTCATAGGCATTTTTGTACTTTGTTAGAACCAGAGATTCAAAGAAGATGATAGGAGATAGCCTATGAGGGAAGAGGTTAGAAGGAGTTGGGTTCTCTCTCCCCAACAATCTTATCATGCTACTGACTGGGTGGGTAAGCTTTGCAATCAAGCATGACTATAAAATGCTTCGTGTAACAGATGGCAGACGAGTCCATGGAGTCTTGACTGCAATGGCAAGGCTATTCTGATTATACTTCAGTCAATTTATGTTGTTAATTTTCCATAAGCTCTTCTTCGTATATATTGAACTTACAAAGATTTTGTGGCCGTCCATTAGATCATTGTAACTCTAATTAATATATTCTTGAAGGTTTTGTCGTCATGCTTAATAGGAGTTGTGTTAAACCTTTTGTATTTTTCCTTCTTTTCAGGTATGTGACAAAGCTCTATAGTGACAAGCCAAGCCCAAGAGAAACTTAACAGATTATACAAAACAGGCTTCTTTTATATTTTATTATATTAAATAAGGATTAGTGTTCCATTAGTTCTCTGTGAGACCTTGACCGCCAATTCTTATGCTCTTCATTAATGACAAACGCCTACTAGAATTTTTCCTATTCAAAGTAGCAAGAGATCATTATAATTCAAAGGCTGAACCTTTTTCTCAATGCCAGCATTCCACAAATTTGAAGTACAAGGCACCCATCATAGCAACCTAAACAACCAACACTAGATGAGGCTTGTTCTAGTAACTCAAATTGATTGCTATGGTTCATGAGGTAAGATTAGATACTAAATCTTAACCATGTGCATTCTGTTCTTTCTATGGTTCTATAAATTAGTGTTTTTTATAAAAAAAAAAAAAAAAATTGCTTTTCAATCTTTGCCAGCTCTGCGGGCAGGACCAGAACTTAGTTTGGATCATGAACTGTCTACAAATTCTTTTATTCAACATGACCGTAAATCTCTTAGAATTTAGTTCAGCTCCATATAAACAGTGAACCTTTTCTGCTTCATGTGGGGAGCGTGAAAGAGGGATCTAATCTAATCCTTTATCTAATTCTCAAGAAATAGCAAACTCTGATTACTTACCATTCTTTATCTCTTTTTTATTGTTTCACAACATTATAAAATAGATGGAAAAGTAAAACTAAAGTTAAGTCCAAGATTCTATGTAAAGTTCCCTCTTCCCTGGGACTCAACAAGTTATTATAGGTTTATCACAAATCAAAATATGAAATTTTACATCACTGAATGTCAATAGAGACTACAACAATTCTGTCAAATGGTATGGTGTATGTTGACTGTTTCAGCCTTGTTCTTCACGGGATTTTTTGTATAACTGATCAGCAGAAAAATAATGTCAATGCTCATCTATCCTATGCCGCTGATTATGTGCCAATGAGAACTCACCCGAAAAGTAGCGAAAATTGAACATCAGATCAGTTTCCTTATACTGATTGGATGCATTAAGTGTTCTTTTGTTTTGAATGTTTGATTTTGATTCCAATATTGGGTTGGAGGTTTTTCCAAGATCTGAGATTAGATCCATAACAACAAATTTAAATCATCAGCTTTTTGCAAGAAAGCCATTCCCGGAAAAAGGACTGCATCTTGTCTCTACTAGCAGCATTCCAAACATTCACGGTAGGAATTATCTTGTCAGGCCTCAAAAACTGGGAAATGTTAAAAGATTAAATAACCCGTACACAAGGAAACTAGAATGATTTGTGCAGATAATCTATGCTCAATGAGAGTCACTTGAAGAAATGGAGTAATATCCAAAATCATACCTGAACAAACTCTCGTAATTCCGTGAAGCTCGAGTGCTCACTATATGGAACCCCTGAATAGACATTAATTCTAGCTTTAGAAATCTTCCTCGCCAACAAATCTGCATGTAACAACTAAGAAGTGCAGATGGTACTTCTACTTCCTGACTATGATCATAGTAAATTTGGGTATCCAGTTTCATCCAGCTCTACTATATTTGTGCATTAACTAAAACTGTACATCCATCATCATCTCACCATAAATCGTAACATTGCCTCTGGAATGGGGTCTAATGAGATCCAGTTGGTTGCCCACAGTCTCAGAGTAAGTCCAACCTAAATAAATCGATTATTACATAAATGATTTAAAGATCTATAACTTCCGACTTCTGTAGGGGAAGAAGAAAAAAGGAACCTCAGTAGTTTGCAATAGCACATATGATTCACCTGTTGGCCGAAATGCCAATACTGCTGCATACTGATTTGTGTAGGGCTTCAAGTAGTCCTTCAGGGTCTTGAGAAAAAGAAAAGGAGTAAATCTTGATTGCAAGCTAACATGACAAAAATGCATTACTCTTATTAAAAATAATAAGGGTAAGGTTCAGAAATAAACCTCAAATTTCAGTGATGATATAGGGAGCACATGGAGAAGAGTGTCATTTCCCTGGGTACAAAGATTCCCAGAAAGCTCAGGCCAGTCAAAAGATTGCAGAACCCTCCTCCTTGAAGCATTTGTATATATCTTGACCTAAACCAGTCATAAAACAGAGGTGACATAAAATTTAAACCAATTACATTAGTAATATGATTATAAAAATTTGAAAACCAGATGCAATAATCATTAACAAAGGTCCTCCCTCATGAGTAGCAGTACAGTATGAGCACGGCATTAAGTAAATTTTATAATCCCGGGACTTATATATAAATACTAATTAGAAAACAGTGATAAGCATCAGTTCTTCCCAAAAAATAAATAAATAAATAAATAGGGAACTGCAATAGAAGGTGAGCGTACCCCTAAGGCCTTGGAAATAGCAAGAAAAACACTTTCTTTTCCAATGCTATAGGCCCCAACAACAACAAGGGTTTTAGGTTGCTTTTTGAGGCAATTTTTAGTAACTCTGACTACATAATTTAATACATCTTCTTTGGGGGGGAACCTGAAACACCAAATGTCACAGAAGAATCATTTTCATTTTAATATCTTTTTAAGAGCAGCAGGTTGTTTGAACAGTGCACCTTTTAGGAAAGTTCTGATAGAGAAAATGCATACTTGTATTTTGGGTTGCAATAAGTTGTATCCAAGTAAAGTACATAACTCGGTGGTTTACAAGAAGGGGGTAAGCTTGCATAAGCCTAGAGGCCCTGAAATCTCCAGTATGCAAATAACACTGTCCATCTTGAAGACGAAAGTGAATCAGAGCTGCACCTGGGCAGTGATTAGCCTCTAGCAATGTTACTTTGACTCCATCAATAACATGTTCGGTATTCAATTCTAAAGGATGGATATATCTGCATGCACAAAACCAAACAAAGCATGCCTCAACCACCGGTTAGCCACCTCACATACACTAGTTCATATGCAGATTCAGATACCAGGTCCTTACGATGGATTGACCAGGAGACACATCCTAACAAGGCGAGCAGTGAGAGGGCTGCAATAGATAGGACCATGCGACCATCCTTTTCTTAGACCACCATAGTGATCATAGTGAAAGTGAGTAAGAAAATATGCAGAGCATCCTTTGATACTACCATAGCGAAATGCATCAACAGTGAAAGGTGTTCCTGTATGACCAAAAACAATCCATTATCACAATAAACATAGCTATTTTACCTTAAACTAGTAAGGACCACCTTACGCGTTCCCCCCCCCCCAACACACACACACATGAAGCAGCAATTCATATCAGTTCAAAAAAAGCATTTAAAAGAATCCAACACTTAAAAGGGCAACCGCAATTAGAGTCATTATACTGATAATGTAATGAATAATAAAATGAACCATCCAATGGATAAAACATAAAAAGTTTGAGAGCAAATGCGAGGAGGGTAGTAGTAATGAAATGAAACCTGGAATCTTTTTATAAAAAGGGCAACTGCGATCGACAGTCTTCTTCAAATGGGTAGCATTAGATTTTCGAATGGAAGTCTTGAGCTTTTTCGCCGGAGGTGAAAACGAGCAATTGGCCTCCGATTCCGAATTTGACTTCAACCCCCACATATCAAACAGATTAGCTTGTTTCAGCTTCCTTTCCGTTTGCAACAAACAAGACCAGTCGGTGCCGCATCGATAGAAATCGTCGGCAAAGCTCTCTTCTTCTTCTTCTTCTTCATCTTGAAATGATGGAAAGCCGTTCTCGTCATGGAGGAGGCCAGAGGATTCACAGTCATCGTATTCAAATTCATATAATCCGGCGTCTGTCATATCCTCTTCTAGCCTTTAATTTCTCCTCCTTTTGAGGATCAAAATGAGATTTTTCGAAATGTATCGGCGCGCCCGCCCTTTGACTATGAAGTGTGTGTGATTTTCCTTTTTGTTTTGTTTTGGATGGAGGGAAATGGAACACAGCATAACAACTTTTATTTGGGTCCCGCGTGGGACGTGGCTGAGTTAAAAGCTTTCGTATTGGGCTTATAAAGTTGGGCCGGGCTCGAGATTTCACCCTAAATCAGTCTAAATTAAAATTTTAACATTTCAAATTGGATGAAGAAATTTTTGTAAATGGAAAAAAATACACCTGATAAGGGAGGACACCAAAAGCCTAACCCCATATAATTTGCACTCAAAACAAAAGCACAAGACTCATTGATTATGGAATCTAAGCCAATAGTATATTGAATTAATTAGAAAAAAAATTTGTTTATATATTGGGTGACCATTTTGTAATTACAATTATGATTTTCTTGGGCAAGCAAGGTAATAAAAGATGGTCTGGGCTGAATTTTTTTCATTAACGACAATTTCTTAGTATAAAGTAACAATTATTAATTTGGGCTAATATATTTCATTAATGGCAATTTCTTAGTGAGATATAACAAATTTTTTGGAATTAGAAGTGTGGAGTGGGAGTGAGAGTAGGTTATTTACTTACATTTGAATGGGAGTTTGGAATAAGAATCAAAATTTCATTTATGTGTTTACTTTGTTTTGGATTGGGAGTGAATTGTTTCAAATTACAGTTTTACCACTATTTAAAGAATTGTAGGTTTTTAATTATAAAGTGAATAAAAAATGTATTTCTAAAATAAACTATTTATTTATTATTAATTTTAATTATATAAATTAATAACAATTATTAATATTCTTAATTATGTAAATTAAAAATTATTGATAAGAGCAACACAAATGAAATATTATTATTAATAATATTGTACAAAATCAATATTTTTTTAGAATAAACTATTTATTATTATTAATATTAAATAAATACAATACTATTAAATTAAATAAATATAATAATATTATATAGTAATATTATTAATTTTTTGTGAATATAATATTATTATTTTAAAGTGATTTTAATTTAGAGTCAATGTAAATTATTAGTTTTAATAAATGTAATATTATTAAATAATATAATAATATTATATAAATAAATATGATTTTATTAATTTTAAATAAATTTAACATTATATAATTTTAATAAATATAAGGGAATGGCAAAAAAAAAAGAGGGGAAAGTGGAAATCTCACTCTTCACTCTAAAAGTGGGTGGGACTCACGGAGCGGGATTTTCTCTCCGACCCTTAAATAATCATGTAAACATTGAAATAAGAAGGCTCTACACTTCCCACTCTTACTCTAATACGTGAACGCACCCTATAAATATTTGGATGCACTTTCATCTTATATCTGGGTTTTAAGAAAGATGGGTTATAATCAATATATGCATAAATAATTGATGTTAAAACATACTTATCGGTGAAGACCCTCGTTATGGGTCGAGGAAGGCTGCTACATGGTTGCGTAGAGTCCACAAGGTCACCTAGCCAATGTTACATGATCTCTTAAAAAAAATGCTTTTAAGAGATGGGAACAATGTTTACGCTTTTGTAATACAAAATGATGGGAAAATGAATTTGTTACATCGTTTTAGAATTTTAAGTAAAGCGGAAACATAAATGGAAGTAACAAAAACGTACGGCCAGATAATGTTCTTAATTCAAATATGCAACATAATTTGTATGTCATTTATATTAAGTATTTGTAATTGGTTCATTATCTTAAAAAAAAAGACCTTACAAAAATCTTTAAAAAATGCTTTAGCATGGGGAACAATATTTATGCCTTTTCAGTACAAAATTATTTTAAATAATATTTTGTAATTGTTTTTGGGCCTTCCAAACAAGGGTGGGAGCTGCCTTGGGTTGAGCCGCCACTGCCATGCGTGTGGCACGGTCCAAGTCTTCAGCCGTTGAAGAGTCCATATTGAACAAGGAGTCGATTTTTTTTTTTTTTTTTTTTTTCAGGTGAAAAATTAAATAATTTTTTTTCCCTTCCTTAGGTCAACGTTGAAAAAAAAATCTATTCGTTGACCTTTTACTTCTATTATGAGGTCAAAAGTAATTGGATTATCCGTTTTAAATAGTAAAGACAATCAAAGTAAATTAGTTAGAACATTTTAAACAAAATTATATATTATTATTATTGTTAATAAATCTAATTAAAAGGAAAAAAAAAAAAGATAGTAGGCCTTAACATTTACTCCAATAAACACGTAGACTCACTATTTAAAAAAAAAAAAACAGATAGTTAAATTCTACCATTTCAGAAATGGAAAAGATATTCAAATTCATTACAATAAAACTCACTACTAGTATGAAACAGTAGATTTAAAAATAGATAAGATTATTATATATACGACGTGCCAAACCTGAAGGCCTTAATTTTCACTGCTAAAATAGCAATTAATTAAAAATATAGAATAATAATAATACGGCCGTGAAAATGAATTGGCAAAAGTGATGATGAATCAATCTATCCATTCGGGCCAGAGACAATAATTCGGGACGATGGAATATTAAAGAGACGACACGTGGACACAGACAATTAGACCCACCCGTACAGGATCATTTCCCCGGCTGCAGTTGAGTACGGAGGCAATAGCGGTCGGTAAAGTATCACGCCTTCGTTGTTGACCAGACAACTCCTTTCTTTCCTTCTTTCTTCTTCTTCTTCCCGATCGCTGTCAATATTCCCTCTAACTTTCTCTTCATTTTCCTTACTTACATTACAATAAAGACCGGTAAATTTGAAAAAATAAAATCACAAATTTGAAAAACTATTCATCTTGGATCCTCTGTAGGCTTTTCAAGTGTCCATCTTTACGAGCTTCACTCGGTAAAGTTTTGGTTTTTATTTTCTTTTTGACCGGCATTAAATGAGACCCTCTTGTGATTTGATCTGACTTTAACGATTCAAGCTTGATTCTTTCCTTCTTTTCGGGGTTCATTAATTAGATTCTGAATCTGGGTTGTTTAGATCCACTGTTTGTTTTTAGGATTTTGACTCATTTTTTACTTTCCTTATATAATGTATGAACAATTTGTGCAGGTGAAATTCATCAGGTGGGGTTTTGTGACCCTTTCTCTTGCATTGCGCATCTGGGTTGTTTGAGAATTGGTGAATAATTGAAGGACAGCTCTAGAAGATTTCAGCTGTATGTGGGATCTCTTTCACGGCTTTACAGTTGTTAAGCCATGGGAGAGTGGGTCATTGGAGCGTTCATCAACCTCATTGGCAGCATCGCCATCAACTTTGGAACTAACCTTCTTAAATTGGGTCACGTTGAGGTGTGTGGATGCCGGAAATGTTCTTACGTTTTTTTTTTTTTTTTGATGCGTGGTCAATCATTTTGTTAGGTATTGTAAACGATCCTTACATGTTTGATATTAAATGTATGCCTTTTGTGGCAATTTTGCACTGGTATTTATTGCTGCTTGAGGGGCATGTTGGTAGAATAAAACCAAAGTATGAGCTTCTATCTTGAATAAAAAATTCTCAATTCCCTTGATTGGATAAAGGCATCAATTATAAAGGACATATTACTTGTTCGAATTCTGATACTAGCCTGCCACATGCCCTTTGTTTGAGATTTGTGTAAAGATTAACAAATTTTACTGTCCTTTCTCGCTCTGGAGTAATTTGTTACTCATTTATGTTTTTGGTTCAGGCACAGGGAACCTAGAGATGCTAGTTATTTTATGATGGCACTATTTTTACATATTTGCACCATGTTGCCAGTTTTGTTGAGTCTGGCTGAATTGTTTGCAGAGAGAAAGGCATTCTACGCTAGATAGTGATGGAACAAATGGAAAACATTCATTGAAGCCTATTGTACACTATCATTCTTGGAGAGTTGGTAAATTCGGGTCTCATGTGATTAATTCATAATGGGGTTCTGATCTATTGTGACTCCTCATGCTTTACATTCGTTATTAATGCAGGTATTCTAGTTTTCCTTCTTGGTAATTGCCTTAATTTCATTTCCTTTGGATATGCTGCTCAGGTCAGTATGAATGAACCTTTCATTTTTTTTTTTCATCACTTTAATCTGAATAGAGGATTTTTTTTAAAATTTTATTTATTTCTAATCTGTATTACATTTTTTCTACAGATGAACTATGCTTATTTCCTAATTCGATCAATTTGGTCTTTCTCTTTCTTCTTTGCAGTCTCTTCTTGCGGCCCTTGGCTCTGTTCAGTTTGTCTCCAACATTGCATTTTCTTACTTTGTGTTCAACAAAATGGTGACTGTCAAGTATGTTAAGATCTGAACCATGAGCTAGTTTTCAGAACTAAATTGGAGATCATATTTTTTATTTTCACATTGTTTTGCCAAAGTAAGGATGAAAATTGAAAGTAATGCTGCTGTTGCAGGGTACTGGTTGCAACAGCCTTTATTGTTCTTGGGAACATTTTTCTAGTTTCCTTTGGAAATCACCAGTCACCCGGTATCTTACTTGCTTTTGATACTTTCCACAGTCAAATATGACTAGCTTGCTGATTTGCAACTGGTCTTGTTTATGGTTAATTAGTTTTAATCTCTTTCCTTCCAGTTTACACACCGGAACAGTTGGCAGAAAAATATAGCAACATCACATTCCTTGTTTACTGCCTAATTTTGATCTTGATTGTTGCTATATATCACTGCATCTATAGGTGAGCTACATGATTCTGTTTATTTAACTAAGGATTTGGAGCTAGCTATTCATTCATATAATATATCTTTCTTATAATCAACGTGTATTATATGCAGGAGAGGAGAGAATCTACTTGCTGTTTCTGGACAAGACAATAGATATTGGCGCATGCTGCTTCCTTTTTCATATGCTATAGTTTCAGGTGCTGTGGGATCATTCTCAGTGTTGTTTGCAAAATCTCTGTAAGTATAGCTCTCTTGATGTTGTTGCCCTTTGAAGGTGCAACTGGATGTTCTGCTGTTGTAATCTGGTTTGAACATCAACTCTCTCATTTTTGCAGCTCTAACCTGCTGCGATTGGCCATGTCTAATGGGTATCATTTGCACAGTTGGTTCACATACTCGATGCTTCTGTTATTTTTCAGCACAGCTGGGTTTTGGGTAAAGATTATTAGAGAACTCTAACCATCGTTTTTTGCATGGTTTGCTATATGTTCCATTGACACTATTTCATGGTTGTGGTGAGTTTATCAAACATCTATTGAATTCACTCTTTCTACTTTTGCAGATGGCAAGGTTGAATGAAGGATTATCACTGTTTGATGCAATCCTTATCGTGCCTATGTTTCAGATTGCTTGGACTTCTTTCTCTATCTGTACAGGATTTGTATACTTTCAAGAGTATCAGGTTCTCTATCTATCGCCCGTTCTTAAATTTGGTGCAACATTGAGCTCTAGATTCAATAATTTTAGATTTAATGTGTTACATGTGGCTGTATTTCGTATTGGCTCAACAAAGAAATAACTAAATCTATTCTACTAAGATTTTGGATTGAGGGTGAAGTGGGCAGAACGGGTTTACAATTACCTCTATTAACCTAGCAACTAATGTGAGTCTAATTAGTGTGAAGTCAGTTTCAGCTCAATTATATCTTGTATTACATAATACAATAGGAAAGTTATTTATCTTGGTTTTGTTATAACATGTAATGTGTCCTGGATACTCGTAGCCTTATTGCTTTTTTCAACTGGTTGCTTCAAGCCTGGTATGAACAATGAATTTAGATCGTATGGAGTGCTGATTCATTGTTCCTAAAAACAGGTATTCGATGCATTGAGGGCAACGATGTTCATACTAGGAACGGCATCTGTGTTCATAGGGATTTCTTTGCTTGCGCCTGATGAGTCTAAAGGTACTTTGATGTCATCTCTTTTAAGATCAATCATACGGGAGACATGGACAGGAACTTATTCTTTAAATTTTCAGGTGGTGAGGTTAAAGACAATTCATCTTTAGTTTCGGTAATGTCTTCAAGTATTTCTACTGAAGTGGACAGGTACAGTGCATTCGATCATGTTGTTAAAACTTCTTAAAGTCTGATCGTTGCCATAACACCATCTAACCATGCTATTTTCATCTCTTTTGGTCAATTATGTGTCTTACAACAGATTGATCCTGTCATCTGAGGATGCACAAAGTAAAGAGCCAAGACCATTTGTGCAAGGAATGTCGATGAAGATTTCAGATATGATGGCCAAGGCAAAGGTGCTTCTTCAATGGACAAAGTTCTTGAGGATGATTAGTTTTGTAGAATCAAATAGCTGACAGTGAAGACTTTCGTTTTCTTGCAGGCTGCTTGTTCAATGTCATTAGGCCTCGGAGAGGACTCAATCAATGCATCTGCAATTCTTGTCATGCCTATGGTATCGTCAAAGATAACTGGTTTTAGAGGAAACAGGTTTGACAGGGCTAAGCTTTTCAACATGAAAAATTCTGGTTCGGATTGGAGTGGCATTTCAATAGATGAAGAGGGGGCAAAATTATTAGAAACGAGCGCAGGGCTCCCCCCAAGTCCTTGATAGGGGTTGTCAATGAACACAAAATATTTGCAGGCATGATTCATTTTTGGATTTTTTTGTTGTTTGTTCATCACTCTGTTGTAGATTCACAAAAAATTATCACACGCGATACACCATAACCATTGTATATACATGTATTCTTTTTCACCTGATTCGAAGTAAAGGTATTTTTTTTGTTTTTAATTTTTTGCTGATTTATTTTGAAATTAAAAAAAAAAAAAAATTCTTTCCACAAACCTCGTGTTATATACAGATTCGTAAATTTGGGGAAAAAAAGAAAAAAAAATTGCACTTGAAACATTTAATTTTAATACGATGGCGCGTGTTGTGGTGACGCAAATGGTCATGCAGCAGAAGCTAACCAAGTTCTGCCATTTGCGCCAGCAGTGGCGTCTCTTCTTCTCAACATCATCACCGCAGCAGCAGCCGGAATTCTTCGACCCAGAGACATGCATCTCATCAATCAAGCAATGCGAAACCCTTAAATCCTTGAAGACCCTTCACGCATTCACGTTAAGGTCTCGCTTTCACCATCATCACGACCTCTTTTTCATCACCAACGTCGTCTCCCAGTACGCCTCTCTCGGCTCCATCTCCCACGCTTTCTTGCTCTTCTCTTCCGTCTCCGACTCTTGCGATCTCTTCCTCTGGAACGTCATGATCCGGGCCTTTGTGGATAACCGCCAGTTTGATCGTTCTTTGCAATTATACGCCCAAATGCGTGAGCTAGATATTAATCCTGATAACTTCACGTTCCCTTTTGTTCTCAAGGCTTGTGGGTACTTACGGGATATTGAATTTGGTGTTAAGGTTCATAAAGATGTTGTGGATTCTGGGTATTGGTCTGATGTCTTTGTGGGGAATTCTCTTATTGCTATGTATGGAAAGTGTGGGCGTGTTGATGTTTGTCGAGAATTGTTTGATGAAATGCCTGAGAGAAATGTGGTTACGTGGAGCTCTTTGACTGGTGCTTATGCGCAGAATGGTTGCTATGAGGAAGGATTGTTGTTATTTAAGCGGATGATGGATGAGGGGATGAGACCCAACAGGGTTGTTATTTTGAATGCGATGGCGTGTGTTTGTAGAGATAGTGAGGCTGATGATGTTTGTAGAGTTGTTGTAGATAACGGACTTGATCTTGATCAGTCTTTACAAAATGCTGCGATGGTGATGTATGCGCGATGTGGGAGAATGGATATGGCGAGAAGATTCTTTGATGGGATTTCGAACAAGGATTTAGTGTCTTGGACGTCTATGATTGAGGCTTATGCTCAAGCTGAATTGCCTCTTGAAGCGTTGGAGGTATTTAGACAGATGATGTTGCAAAGGGTCCTCCCTGATTCTGTAACATTTCTTGGTGTGATCCGAGCTTGTTCAGGTTTAGCATCTTTCCTGCAAGCACGTACAGTTCATGGAATCATAATTCATGGTTTCTTAGGGAATCAATTAGCATTAGATACTGCTGTAGTTGATCTATATGTGAAATGCGGAAGCTTGATGTATGCAAGAAAGGTTTTTGATAGGATGAAGCAAAAAAATGTAATCTCATGGAGCACCATGATTTCGGGTTATGGAATACATGGCTATGGTAGAGAAGCTCTCTTCCTCTTTGATCGGATGAAGGCTTCAATAAAGCCAGACCATATCACATTCGTGTCGGTATTGTCAGCCTGCAGTCATGCTGGCTTGATTGACGAAGGATGGGAGTGTTTTAATTCCATGTTAAGAGATTTTGGGGTCGCACCCAGACCTGAGCATTATGCGTGTATGGTTGATATGTTAGGTAGAGCTGGAAAACTAAATGAAGCCCGGGAATTCATTGAAAGGATGCCAATAAGGCCAGATGCTGGTGTCTGGGGCTCACTGTTAGGAGCCTGTAGAATTCATTCAAATGTAGAACTAGCTGAAATGGCAGCAAATGCCTTGTTTGATTTGGATGCAGAGAACCCTGGTCGATATGTGATCTTGTCCAATATATATGCGTCATCTGGTAAAAGAACAGAGGCTGATAGGATTAGAGCTCTGATGAAGCGGAGGGGCGTGAAAAAAATTACAGGCCACGCAGTTATAGAGATAAAAAACAGAGTCCATACATTTGTTGCTGGAGATAGATCACAGCCTCAAACAGAACTCATCTATTCAGAGTTGGCGAAATTGATGGACAGGATTCGGCGAGCGGGTTACACACCAGATTTAAACTTTGCACTGCATGATGTGGAGGAAGAAACAAAGGAGAAGATGTTGTATGTGCACAGTGAGAAGCTAGCCATTGTTTTTGGGCTCCTAAATTCAGGACCGGGGAGCGCGATTAGGATTAAGAAAAATCTCAGAGTGTGTGGGGATTGTCACACTGCTACCAAGTTCATCTCTAAGGTTACGGGCAGAGAAATCATTGTGAGAGATGCTCATAGATTCCACCATTTTAAGGATGGAACTTGCTCTTGTGGGGATTATTGGTAAATTTGGTTTGGTACTTGGGATTAAAGTTGGTTGAGTTTTGAACGATTGTTGGTTATTGTTAGTTTTGTAATTTACCCATTTTGGCCAAATGATGATGCAAGACGTATGTTAGATAATTACACAGCGCTTGATGCCTTATTGGCATGCTTTCAAAGATCAGGTCCGTGTGGGGCCAACCAAGTAAATATCCGAATTTTTTTCAAACATCAGACTTCTTGAATATTCAGATTACTCCAAAATTATCTTTTGCGGGCGAGAGCCACACAGCCCACGCTGCACGGGTTAATACCTCTTTGAGAATTGAGATTGCTTAATTGGGTGTATTCATCTGATGCAGGATTCAGAAATAACATCAGAAGATGGAATCAAGCTCCTTAGAAATCAAAGTAGTGTTTGGAAAGGATCTGAAAGCATTCAATTTCTTTCAGAAACTCAATCTCTATGTTCTGGTTTCAATAGTCAGCGATGATCCTGGTAAAAAGTTGGAGCAGAATCAGAAACACAGGACTCCTACAGACAAAGAGGGAGATGGGAATCCGGAGTGGAATCATGGGATGCAATTTGATTTGAAGGAAATCCCATTTCATGATTTTGATCACATATTTGTTCACTTTGAATTGAAACACGAAGGAGTGATGTTTGGGGACAAAACCATTGGTGAAGTTCGTGTTCCGATCAAAGATCTTATTTCAGAGTTCAATGGAGTTATCAGATTTGTTGACTATGAAGTCCGGAATCCTGACGGTAAACCCAATGGGGTATTGAGTTTTTCTTATAAGGTAAATGGAACGAATTCAGCTATAGGCACTGATTACCCAGGAACCACTCAGATCACAGGCTTCTCAATAGCTAATGATTCACAGCAGCCAGCGTATGAGATTCAGTATCCGCAAGCAGAGTATCCTGCTTATAGCTCACCACCAGGAGGATCTCTTTATCCGCGGTTGGAAAATGATACTACAATAATGCAGTCAACATACTCCACACAACAAGCTGTTCAATATGCATCACCTGGAACGCCACATGCACCACAAGAAAGTTATTATGCCCCACCAAATGCATATTATCCACCACCACCTCCACCTCCACCTCCGGCACAGCCATTTTATCCGCAGCAACCGCCTCCGCCATCACCAATGGCACATGGGGCGTATTACCCTCCTCCTGCAAGTCCATCTGGGTTTAGTAATCCTTGGCCGGATGGTGGACCTCAGACGGGTTATCATAGTTACAGCATGCCGGGGACCTGGGATCAATCTGGTGGACAAGTACATTCATCTGGCCACGGAGAAACGTCACCAAATGGCTACCTTTATGGCGATTATTGCCGTTCATTTTCTTGGAATAGTAGGTGAGGACTTTCAGCTAAAACTTAGCATATTGTTAGAGCTTTGAGCTGTTGTTTTGCTGCTGTTACCTCATCTTTAGAGTTTTCAATAATATAGCTCCTCTATTAAGATAAGGTTTTTTTTCCCCCTCCCTACCCCTTTCCCTTTTTGATATTTGTTGGTATCAGTAGAAAATTGAAAAAATTTAATAATAAGAAATGAAAAAAAGAAAAGAAAAGAAAAGAAGGTTCTACTAATGATTAATTTCAGCTTACGCATCATGCTTAAAAAATTTGCGACTTTACCAAATCAGTGCCACCCAATTTTGATTGGAATTTTTTTTCATTAATTAACATGATGCTATATTTAATATATCTCATTCACGCGTTGAAATTTACGGGTGAATTATTATTTTGTGTCATATAATAAGTTGACTGAAAACCCTTTGCAAAACTCCAATACAGCTATCATTACTCAGAATCATTGCTCAAATTAAGACATTTGGTAATTTTTTTTTTTATTTTTTTTTATTTTTGTAGTGATTGAAACTTCGGTAACATAAAACAAAGGTTATATTAAGCTTTTAATGTGGTAATGTATACATATTATCTACCTTTGTAATGCCCCAAGAAAGTTGCCTTGGACATGGAGGCAGGGGCCGAACTAGGGGACATTGGTTTGAGGGGAGACAAAATGTAGAAGTCATGAATTTAAGTTGTCCGTAACATAAAATTGGTAAAATCGAGGGAGCAAACAATAAGGATCGTATTACAGAAACTATAAAATTGAATGACTTTAACAGAAATTTTGATATTTAAAGAGGCCAAATATAAAATATACATAGTTTTTTTTTTTTTTTAAATTTCATTGCTTATATTTTCTGATTTTTCTGTTTTTCGTTGGGGTGGCCCTAGGTTCCACCAGTGCTTAGCGCTTATAGGTGCTTAAAATATAATCGAACTCCTGAAATATATATATATATATATGTGCATAGAAAAGGGATTTATTATGATCCAAAGATAGAAGGCTTAAACCTCAAGACTTGGTTGTTGGAAAATTGACATTGCACCAAACCAACTATGTGGATTCAGGATCCCTATAAGCCAACCAAGAGATACAAGAAGTAATCATATTTTATATGTATGTAACAAAGCTAAAAAATCAAATAAAAATGCATAACAAACTTGGCTCACCATTGGGTCTTCACTTTTGTTTAAGCATTAATGTTTTAGACACCAGCTCATGTTGGGGGTACTGGTTTACTGTGCTTATAAACAAATTCATAGATTCTCATGATTCTCTTTTGCTATCCCTACGTGGGGTTGGAACTTGGAATGTATTGGAAATGGAAATTAAAAATTTGTAGTGGAACCCATTTTCTAGGTCTGCTTTTTTTTTTTATTTTACATAATTGGATGGCCTGAAATTGTGCACTTGTAACTAATTGGAATCAAATGCACCTGGACTTGATGGTCGCCTTGTTGCCAAATTTTAGAAGACAAAATTGCTTTTCATGTTGCTTAGTTCTTCTTCATCTCTATTCTGTTTGGTTATGACTACATAAGCTTGCAAACATAAACAATTATTATTGAAGCTTGCATCCAACTTTGCTCTTCTTAATCAAGTCACTCCCTCCTTCAATTTCAAGCAAAAGAAAAGGCCATTGCGTCTGCAATATAACTAATAATCCACTTCAAAGCAAACAATTTCCATTAAGCTATGGCATATTAATTTGATTGCCTTATTACCCAATTCAGAGCGCCCATTGAGCTTTAATTTACACATGCCTAATTGTTATATCATAAACATATATAGTCAATACATAGTTCAAAAGCAGCAACTAAACTAAAAAGTATGGCAATTAGCCTGTGAGTTTTTTTTTTTTTAACATGGAGGGATGTTGGAAGAGGGGCATGATGTTATCATATAAAGTGAAAGTGGAGTGGATGAATTTATGGGCAATAGTGGGCCTTAAAAAGCAAAAAATCACTGTAATAAAAAGCAAAAGCAGAAGCAAAAATCATTTCAAAAGCCCCACCACTCACCAACATCAAGCACGTTCAAACCAATCACCAGCCTGAATGCCTGATGCGCCTCACCACACCACCAAGCCAAAAATTAAAAAAAAAAAAAAAAAGAAAGAAAGAAAGAAAAAGACACATATATCACATTATCATATTATTCACTCAGTATTATTCCTTATTACAAACCAATGTCCAATAGAAAAACTTATAAGCATAAAATGTTTAAAGAAAATATTTTAAAAAAAGTATGGAAGTTTTCGGAAAATAAATTTACATAATGCAGATAGTAGAGCACAAAACAATCCATCTTCACATTGAAAATGATTCAAGATTATCCAAGCTGGCAACAATGGCAAACACAGCTGGATATTTGATGATAATGTGAGGATGATGGTGATGCTCTTTTGATTTGTTACTGCAACAACTGCATACGACTTTGACTCCTTAATTGCTCATAAAACCTTCTAATGAACTCCTCAGCATCATCATCAACTTGCTGGTTCCCAGTATCATTCTCATCTTCCGATGAATAATTAGACACCCTCACAGAGAACGGAGAGCGAAGTGGGCTGCTCCGCTTCTCTCCGGGGGCTAAATCCGAGGTGTCAAATCGGAAGTTGAATGTGTATTCGGGTGTCTTGGGCACCAAGGCAACTGCCTTGGGCTCCACTTCATATTCTTCTTCTTCTTCTTCTTCTTCTTCAATGACTTCAGGAGGGTTGATGCATGGAAAGTAATGGTGTTTGCGCTTTGACACGTGGAAAAAAACAGGATTAGGGCTGTTGCTGCAAGAGAACTCATACTCCTGTACGCCGAAGCTGCCACGTGTCACGTGCTTAGAATGATGATGATGATGATGATGAAACATGAGATTGCTCAAAGATTTTCTAAGCAACTTGCCTCTCTTCATCATCAAATTCATGTCCATTAACAACTTCCTCTTTGACACCAATCCCTTTCTTATCATAAAGAAAGTGATTCTCACAACATTCCATAGCCTCTTGGCTATGACTGAGTTAACATTAGAATGTACCTCCATTATTAATTTAGGGCAAAACAACAACAAAGATATTCTTATTTTTCTGCGAGGTTTTGAACTGACCTCGCAGAAGAAAAAGAAAAACCCTTGTGAGAAACCAAGGTAGGAGAATGAGAAGAAATATATAGGGAGGAGCTGAGGGAGGTGGTGGGGGCTAATTAAGGTGATAATTTTTTTATTTTTTTTTTGTTAATTAAAAATAATGATGATAGTAATACATTAATTAATTTGTTGGAAGAAGAGTGGAAAGAGAGGGACCTAATTAATTAAGGCAAAATATTAATTGGGGGAAGAAAACATGTAGCTGTCTACATATTCAAATGGACCCAACAACCGCTCCCCCGAGTTTATGCGACAAGAAAAATGAGAAAACGAAAGCAGAGAAAGTGTTTTCTATGTTTTGAAAAACACAGATTTTGGGTTCTTTAAAATTGTTGTGGTGGTGGTGCTGGTGGTGTTGAGTACACTACAGCTAACATAAAAAGTGATTAAAAATACAAATTAAAGCAAAGCAAAGCAAAGAAGCGGGGGCTGTTTTTGGTCGATCGGAGGGAGAAATTAAATGTAATAATTAATGTTTTTTCAACGGATCACAGTATGAACTGGCTGATTGAAGAGCGTGTCTTAATTGTATATTGTGTAAAAATGATGAATAAATAAAAATGAAATGAAATGAAAGATTTGTTCAAACACAAACAGAGAGTGGCTTAATGGCTGCTCCCTCTTTTAAGGATTGATTTGGATGATATTATTTTCTATAAGTATCTTTACTTTTCATGTGGTATATATTTTATAAATTAGATGATATATATCTGACTTTGATCGAATTAGAGATTTTTTTTTTTGGTTTGATTTTCTCATTAAGAAAAATGATGAATTATTACAGTTCATGAATTTATTACTACTGTAATAAATAAAATAGTTCATTCAATTATTATTATTATTTTTTTTTTAAACAAAACTCTTGACCCCAAGTTCAAGCGGATGAACAAAGGCCCCACAGTAATATTAAAGATGAATTTTAACAATTTGAATTAAATTGAAACACGTTTTGGTTGAAAGTTTTTTCAATGTTAAAATTAAAGAGCTAGCTATTTTTCTTTCTGTAATTAATGTGTTGGGGACACGACAAAAATATTTTATAAAATTAATTAAACAAAAAATGTTTTCAATTAATGCTTTCTAGAAATTAAAGCTGGCAGCATTTTATTTGAAAAATGTAATTTCTATAAATATAATTATACAACACATTATTTTTATTTAATTTTAGAAGTAAATTAATAGATGTGTTTTGAAGTGTTTTTTGGGAAAAAAAAATTATGATGTTTTGCCTTCGATTGGAAGCAATTCCCAAATGAAAACATTTTCTACAAAAATTCTACCAAACGCACTATAAAATTGCTGATTTGTTCAAATATTATTTTCCACAGCTGCTTAATTATATTAGATATGCTAGAATTATGGTACTAGAAAATGAAGTAGCCATACAAAGGAAACACCCAAAATACTCTAGTGGTGCTATCTCATCATTTTTTTCCTCCTCTTTCATGAATTATTTAAGGTGCATGATTGATGTATATAATGGCCAACTTAAGCTAAAAAACTTGAGTTAGGAGTACAAGCTGGTAGCCACATTTTGGATAGGGACCCATTTAATTATATAAACTTAGTTATCCATGCCAAAATTAGTTTGTGGGATGAATCATCACTGGAAAAATTAAGAAATTAAAGAGAGAGAGAAATGAAGTGTGTCCTAACTACTAAACAATCTTGAATGATGTTTCAAGATATATAATGCAACTTCATCAATCAACTTTAGGTCATAATTAGGGATATATAGAAAAATTAAGATGATATAAAAACTTTCAGTAAGTAAAACTTATATGGCAAAGTCTATTGAGTACTCTTAATTGTATATGCATTCAGTTTATTGAGTACTCCAATTATATACACTATATACCGAAAGTGAAACGTCTGAGATGCAAGAGAGTGAAAAAAAGCACATGAAGTAGGGGCAAGCGTTAGGTTCCTTAATTCATTGGCACGTAAATGAATGATCAAAATAATGCTGATGTGATTATAAATAAATGAAGTATGGCAAAAGTTAAGTTTCTTTTCTTCGTTTGTTTCAAGTCTGAAGCTATTAGAAATTAAGTTAAAATGAGACACCTAGCTTTTCTTTTCTATTCCATAACCATTTCTTCAAAGGGACTTAGCTGAATGAGTGCTCATCTTTCCTTCATTTCTGCATAAGCAAACCAATTATTAATGGAATAATTTCATTTTATGGGAATAAATTGTTAGACCCAAAAAAAAATATTTAATTATATGATATCATTGCGCGCATTTGTCAAGCTATTAGTAATTTTAAATTAATTTTTTTAGAACTGGCTCTTGCCTGAGGCATAGGCAGTGCTTGAGTTGGGTTTGTACTTGGGACTGTGCTCGGGCAGCACAACATGAGTACTAGCTCCCATGACCTATTAATTTGTGCTACTAAATTTCTTTCTTCTTCTTTTAAGGTGCCAAATATAAATAGTGCAGCTAAATTTTAAACAAATTGATTCTTTTCTTGAGGATGCTGTCAATGCCAGCTTACGTGCATCGAGCTTACAATATCTAGCTAATTAATTACTAATCTTAAATTAGTAATCGTCATACTCGATCTCGGACGTTCATTAGCCTATCATTTAATTATCTAATTAATTATATTTGCAATTGAACACCACCCACTAGTTAGATGATAAATCATTTTTATTCCCTCCATTCGAGTCTCTCGCAATATTAGTAGAGAACAATTTTCATTTAATTACTTAAAATTACGTAGATGTGATCTGCTCAGAGCTCAGATTATTTGAAATGTGTCCTATTAAATTCAATTCTGAAACTAAATTTCATGTAGGATTTGTTGATTGCCCAGACCAAAAATTACTACTTTATGAAGACAATTTAATTAGTTGATTTAGGGTATCGAAGTAACACTGTACTAAAGTCTTCAATAGTCATTCCCACCGATATAAAATTGTGAGTTACGTAGACTTGTTCAAATTTTGCATAAACTAGCAGATTTCACCTTGATTTGACGGTCTATATATATATATATATATATATATATATATATATATATATATATATATTTTACAAGAGTACAAGACTAACGATTCAGATTGTTCAAAAAATGAAAACTTTGCTGACTTTTGGAAGAGTGAAACTTAAAAGCAACATAAATAGGCTTGTAATGTCATTTTCATGTTGTTTATAGATATTTATTTGATGATCATTTTTTTTTATCATCAATTTAATTTGCCTTAAAACTTTCTAATTTCTCTATATATATGTATAATTAATGGCCAAGTTGCATGCAATCGTTTTTGAAACTTTTGAATGCATGCATGCAGACAGCAGATCTCCATCACTAGTTAAAATAAAAATTAAATCTCCATTAATTATAGTAAGTACTATTATATCAGAACTCTATATACATAGAAATTAATTAAGTGCACTTTCAAATAAACTTATGCACCGATAATTCTCGTGTATAAAATATAATGGACGTGAGATTAATTTTAATTGATTACAACACAAACTGATGATACTAATTGAGTTTCTATTTTTTCTAAATTTAATTTAATTTTTTTTTTTTGGGTGGGGTCTGGGACAATTGGACATCCTAGTTCATAGTTCATATATGGTTTATACAATTACTGAATGCGAAAGTTATGGGATGCATGCAAGTAGTAAAATTATTAAGATTAAAGAGCACATGAATTACGGGACAAGTTAATTAGCATTTTTCGATCTCTTCTTCATTTGTATTTTTCTGTGACTAGGAATTATTGCCACTTACTCCTTGACAATATATTAAAAAAGGGACCCGAAGCTTTTCTTCTCTCTATTGATTTGCTCCCTCACTTCAAAGTATTGATATGATTGTTCATCTTCCTTTATTGATTTTTTGGTTAAGCATTTTAACGGGTAAATATTTATTTAGTTCCTACATTTTGACTTAAGTGTCTATTTAATCCATATATTTTAAAAAGTATCTCGAAACATTACTACAATAAATGTATTACATTCTTACCCTTACTTTTTCTTTTCTTTTATTCAACAATATTCTTGACATTAATTAATTAATTTATAAAAAATTAATTAACAAATTAACCAATAATTATTTATTAGTAAATTAACCAATAAATATGAGTGTGAAAAAACTATTTCTTTTTTTTTTTTGTGCATGTACAATAATCTTATTAATAATCATTTATAACTAAACTTATGTCAGTCAACTTAAAAAATGTTTAATATTAATCTTACAACAATCTTACTAATCCTAAAAGTAAAATAAAAATATAAGAGTTTGTGTAAATTTCTATGTTACTTTTAAGGTTCATTTGATAAACTATCATTTTTTTCTTTTTATTAACATAAAACCCAAGAATATTGTTGCAATGTTATTATTGTAAAAGGAAATAAAAAATAAGGTAAGAGTGTAACATATTTAACAACAGGAGTATTTTAAAGTATTTTTTTCTTTAAATATAAGAATTAAATGGATACTAAACTCAAAATATAAGAATTAAACGAGCATTTATCCTATTTTAACCAATAATAATAATAAGAAATAGAGATTTTTTAATAACTACCAAATTTTATTTAATGCACATAATGCATGTTGAGATAACTGATCAGTTAAAACACAATCATACACATTGTTTTCACAGTTTGAATCTTGCTCATATCAGATTTGGAGAGTATTTTTTTTTTTTTTAACAAAAGAGTTGAGTCAACTTAATTATGTTGGTATATGACGATGATCAATCAAACGAGTCTGTTCCTAACTGGTTAAAATGATTTACATAATTAAATTACCAATCAACTTCTAGGTTTTTCGGTCCATAAATGATCCTATTTTCAAATATACGAAAGCATAAATATGCAACATGACTCAAGTGTGAATAATTTGACCAGAAGATAGAAATTAAAGTGAGTAGTTGGAACAACAAAACTAATATTTTAGTTGGCCGAAGACTTCAAATAACAAATTAACAACTTGATTCTTTAATTTCTTCAATACACTTACCATGAAACATAGAAAAGGAAACAATATAATTAACATATAATTTAGAAATAATGATTGATTAGCAAAGACTAATGAGCCAATCAATCTTTATGTCGATTGACAATCAATCTTTCCTAATCACTAATTAAGATGGAGACCATCAATTATTTGATTGGCTAATATTTTGATTCCATAAATATTGCTTGATTCTTATCACTTCTTTTACTTTTTGACATGATTATTTTTTACTTTTCATTAATAATATCTTAGTAGAGGCCAACACAGATTTTAACAACTCGAATTGATTGATAATATATGGTGATTCTATGAATCTGTACAAAATCACCACGATCGAATGCAATTAAATAGCCAGCTTTACAGCCCTAACGCTCATGCACATGCATATGCGATACCAAATTTTCCTATCTATATCACTTTTGCATTTCTCTTTTCTTAAAGAGAAATTTAAATTGAACCCTTTCCATGTATGTACTGTTGGAGGGCGTGACCACTATAAAGCTTGAATGTACGAAACTCATCATAAAAAAAAAAAAAAAAAAAAATCGTTCATGCTCAATTATATTAATAATTGTGCCTTTGTCGACCTTGTATTTATAAACGTTTTTAATTTACGCATGCATGCAGACACAATTCATAGACCTAGCTAGCTCCATTATTGATCAAGCAAAAGTAAAAGATGTACGTCGTTTTATGCTTATATATATATATATATAAAGTTTATATGCAAAAGTTGTCAAGTTGATACATATATAGAAGAAATTAAGAAGGTACGTGGGCACCAAATAAGTGCTTTTTTCTTAGATATTTGTTTATGGTCCATGGGCAATGCACGCACATGGACATAAAATGATCAAAATCCCTTGTCGTTTCAAATAAGTGAAGATATTTTTGAAGATTATTTGAAGGAAGATCCAGTCTGTTCTAGCTAGGAGTAGGGCTCAAATTAAATTAACATCCATTACTACACCATATATGATAGAATTATAATTAGGATCAACGTACGAATTGTAATTATTTTGAATGTTTCGAATTTGATTAATGTTCCACATGACCACATCACAAGTTTAATTAACTATTGATATTAAACGTTACGTTCAATGAATTAGAAGATTAATTTCAAGTCCAATGTATATCATCAATAAATATATATACGCATTGGGTACTCTCCTTGTATAGAATATATAACATTAACCACTCTAGCTAATAAAGCAAGTATATATATAGATCATTAATTTTAACACTCAAATTGATTACTGCATGGCCGCAACTCTACAGCATTTGCAAGAAAGGGCCGATCCAACTGGCCTGAAATGGAAGATGAGAGGCAGCTTCATGAAACTTTTGTTATTAATATTGCTCATGCATGCTAAAAGTTTCAATGCTCGATATCGTGTCATACAACTTTTTCTAAGAAAAAAAGAAATGACGTAAATTCTTGACTTCTTTAGATATTATGTATGACAACTAAAAAGCAGCATACAACTAAATATACTATACTGCGTGCAGGAATTGCGATCTCTATTAATTTGGTTCATGTAAATTAAAAAGAATGTGACTAATTAATTTTGCCTTTTGATCTTTATAATTCACATAAGAGCCAATGCAAGTTGCTTGAGATGAGATGAGAGCCGTTGTTTTTAGAAACGTTTTACATTTGATTAATTAATTCATGCTTGCAGACAACAGAGCTCCTGCTCCGCTATTATAGTTGACCAAAAGTTGTATACTTTTTCTTATTATAATAGATAACGGGTTCTTATAATTAATTAAGTAGATATGATTAATTTTGAGCTTGATGATCATGTGAAAGTTGTCAAGTTGATATATAGTTTAGAAGAAGATGATCTTTTGATACCTTTTGTGAAAGTTGCCAATATTTGAACATATGCATATAGGGTTACAAGATGCATCTCACAATATAGAGTTAGATAAAATTGAGAGAATTAGTAAAGATAATTATAAGACTAATGCATGCAGTGATGAAATTGCTGTTATTTAAATTTATTACTTAATAAATAAGGAGAATATGTAGGGGGGATTAATCGGACAATTAATAATGCTATATATATAGCTTAAAATTGATCCAGAATGGTTCATTTCAAATAAATTAAGAAACATATATTAAATTCTATATAATGTAACTAACACTCATTAGACGGTACATGATTTTTAATAATCTTGAAAATGATTTATTGTATTCTATAATCCCTCATTTAACACATCATTTAAGATGAAAATTTCGAAACATATATTTGTATGTGTAGCATTATTCTTATGACTAGTCGGGTTAGCCTTGGATCCCTTCCTAATTTCATGCTTGACAAAGAGAGTAGCGAAGCAATAATTAACCCGATTAAATTGCATGTAAAATGAAATCAATCCCTAACTTCTATATAAACATATTTTGGGCGTTTTAAATGTGCACTTTCTCATTTGTTAAATTCTCACCACACATGTATTTATTAGGTGCATTAATTCGATTTTAATTCATTCATTTCTTCTTTTTTGATTATTAGGGAAGATTAATTAAGCATAGAAACCTCTAAATAATCAAATATATTTGCAATGCAAATTAATATAATAATAGTATGAGGAGAGAATATATGTATGTTTCACTTTAGGGAGGAAGCAACGAGCTAGGGGAGGCCAGATTCGGATATGAGAATGATGACAAAAGAAATGTGAAAAAATTAATTACAGCAAATGTTGAAAATAATAATAATAATAATATGTGCATGAACAAAAATATCTGCATATATCCTTAGTGGCTAAGTATTGAAAAAGCAGATGCGTAACAGGGAGAGAGTCAAAAAGAACTTTTTTTACAGTTGATGAAACAATAAATTAAATAAAAAAAAAATGATGAAAGTAGTATTCAAATTCTTTTGACAATTGAAAAAGCCACAAATTACTGGAATAAGTTGGTAGCTAAGCTTTTAGGAGCCGTTTGTATTGAAGGATGAACACAACTCAATTAAGCAAAAGAAAGAAGAATGAAAATTTAACAACTGGCCGCGGGGACCCGCTCTCTCATTGTTGTTATTTGGTACAGGCAAGTCGTACCAGTTAACAAAAGTTGCTGCTTCTGCTTATTTTTGTCATTTTACAAAACAAACAACACATAAAAGCTAAAGTTGCATAAGCACTTCTTGTGATGCGTCGGTAGTACTAGTGGGTTTGGTTTTGCTCTTTCTTTAATCAACGGTTCTCTCTGCAAATCAAACTGTTACTGGCTATCACTTCAATAATTAAAATGAACAATAAATACAAAATATGCATGGTCTTTTTTTTTTTTTTTAATATAATACCATTTAGTATTATATTGAGCCTTGACTAATTCAGATTCGAACATAGTAAAATTACATAGAGTGACAGAACTCCCTCAACGAATATTTAATACAGCTGTATTCTTAAACCTCGAACAAAAAACTTTGATTAATCTAAAATAATTGATCTACGCGCTCGTTGGTAATATACATGACTTTTTCCCGTGCAATAACGGCCCAATTATTTGCATTCAACTAAAGATGTTCACTAATCAACAATATAATTTGACTATTATCTGTACGCTTGAGCTAATCTTTGATGTACAGCATGGATATATGTTGAAGATTGTTGATGATATGTAGAGATAAAATTAAAAGAAAAAAAAAAAAAAGCAACCAATTATCTAGAAACACATCTAGTGTAATATTTTAAAAATTAACGCATCCAACCAAATTAATACACGCGAATAGATGGGATATTTCGAGAAAGAAATTGTCACAATATTTTAAAGGAATTTAACTTTACAAAAAATTATGAATAAGAAATGACAAATGAGGGGACCCCTCGACTCAAAATTTTTGATGGCCAATATATCCAAACAACAACAATAACAACCAAAAAAAGGAAAAAAAAAAAGTCATATAATTAATGGCATGTATGGGATTAGTTTCTCCTCAGCACTAAGGAAACCTTCCCCACCACAAATAACTTTTTTATGGCATCTAAATATATCAATCAATGTGGCTGTGAAAAATCCACAAGTCGAACCTAAAATCTTAAAAGTTAAAGGCAGCTCTTCCCTCCCCCCACTACCCAATTTTTTTATTTATATATATGTATATATATTTTAATTTTACAAAAACAACACAATAAATAAACTCTTTACCTTGCTGCCAAATTTCGTTTATCTATAACTTACGGCCTTACCCCACGATAATGATTCTTTAAACTTGAAAGATCAAAGCCTAGCCATTGAGCCACGTGTCCCATAACTTTTGTCACTTTCATTGGTTCATTAATTAATTGCTTTTGCTTTTCCTTTTACTTCATGACCACTCTTTCTCTCAGACAGCATTTGCAAAATCCAATAAAGGCACACTAACTTGGGTAATGGCCAATAGGGGTATGGCCTCAATCATACAACATAAGCATAGTGAGTCCCCATTAAATCTTTTTTTAATTTCTGGCTCTATATAAAGCCCTAGACCCCTCTTGAGCTTCTCCATGACAAAAAAACAGAAAAACAATCTTTTAAAATTTTCTTTTCAAGAATACTACAACAGCTAATATTTTCCGTACGTACAAACAAACAAACAAAAACAAACATCTCTACCTCTTATCTCTCTAATTTGCTAATTACAATGAAGAACAAGGCTTCAGGGTTTTTGAAGAAGATAATAACGGTGATAACGGCAATGGCGAAGGCGAAAACCCTAGCCCTGAAGAGCAAGACTAGGGCTATAAAGACTCGTTTGATCATATTCTCGTTGCTTCGGAACAAAAAGATCCTGATGAGCTCTGTTTCTGAGAAGCTCCGGACTCTGATGGGCCAGCAAGATCATCATCACAACAAGAAGAAAGATGAAGAAGAAGAAGAAGAAGAAGAAACCAAGGCGATTGTTGTACATAACAACGTCGACGCCGTGTACTCATCAGTACACGAGTCACTTCCCAATCCAACTCACATGGAATTTGGTGGTGATTTTGAAAACCAAGAAGAAGAAGAATGCGGTGAGAATGATGAGAATAAGCATCCGGACTCGACACACACGTTGTTTGATGATATGGAGTTGGAGAACGGGGGAAGGGGAGGGTCTGTGATTGATCTGGTGAAGAAATCGAAACCAGAAGGGGAAGAGTTCAGATTGGAAGATGAGATAGACCTTGTCGCTGACTTGTTCATCAAGAGGTTTCATCGTCAGATATTGATCCAGAAGCAACTCTCCTTCAAGAGGCACCAAGATCTGCTCGAGAGAAGCCCTTAATATTAATTAATTTGATCATTCAAGTATATATCAGGCAGCCTGCGAAATTTTTGGTCGCTATCTGCTGCTGAATTACCAACTGGAGGGGAAATGATACATGCATATATGGTTTAATGTAAACTTCAAGAATGTTGATGTATCTACGTACGTACGTATCAATGTATGCATGTGATGTGTGTGTAATTCTACAATGGTCGTGTAGTGAAAGACGACCATGTTCAAGTTGTAATATTTTCTCTACTCATTAATCAAAATAATCAGCTTAGATTTTGTTCAACCGTTATTTCTATTATTATTAATATTAATTATTAATAGCTCTGGAGATTTTGTGGCGAATGACTATTTTGCTTTTCAGCCTGAGGGTATTGGGGGCTTAGTTTGGATCATGATTTTAATATTGCTGAACCACATTTCTCTGGTTCTAAAAAAAGTTTTAAGTTAACTACTGGTAATAAATATCGTAAGAAAACATATGGGCGAATGCATTAGTTTTTTTTCCTTAACTTATTATTGCATTTTAATGTCATTTTACTGGTTATTTTTATTTACATGCTTGGAGGTTTTGATCTATATCTCCCTTTATATGTATTTATTATTTTTTTTATTAATCTATGGGGTCTCACCTAACCCCCCACCCTTAGTGGTTTTAAATAAAAAAAATATATTAATCTCAAATTAATGAAAGATCGTTCAAGTTAAGAACTACAATACACACAGCATGGACAATTTGGTAATTGTATTGGGCTTGCAAACCCATCAAAAGAGGCCCCCCAAATCCACAAGTTAGACATGTGACCATATTTAATAAAAATCTCATGCGTTATCAATTATGTTATAAATATAGCAAAATAATAATAATAATAATTACATTTTTTTTGGGGGGGAAAAATAATTATTTAAATCTTGCAAATAATTTCTTGATTGGGGTGGTAAGCACATCTTTCCCATATAAGTTGATATTTCATCGTAGTACTCTAATAATTGCATTAGAATGAATCTACATGGGCTATGTAGCCATGTAGGATAAAAGATGAGATTAAACTAATAACTAGTAAATTAGTCTAAATTTTAGTCCTAAATTTATGGGATTACTAGTGCTCATTTTTAAATGGGTTTAGGTTGGATTAAATATTTTGTTTTAATTCAAATTTATTACCAATATCAATAATTTATTTAAATTTAATCTAAGTTTAAAATTTTAATTCAATAATTTAAATATAAAAATTATTTAATTATTTAGTAACAAGGATACTAAAAATAAATATTAATTTAAACAATTAGAAGTACAATTTAAAAATAATTATTTTAATTTTATTAAATTAAATGTAACAATCGTATTCGATATAACACCAAGCAAATGATAGTATTATATATAATTTAACTAATCTAATATAATTTTAAAAGTTAATTCAACTCAATCCGACCTTCCAAACATAGTCATACAATATACGAAAGCACATCTTAGGCAATGAAAATTTGTTACGTTTTTCATATTTTGAACAATTTTCTCTTTTCTTTGAACAAAAAAATAAAAAAATAAAGAAATGGAAAAGAAAAAATATTTTAAATTAAATCGACCTCTATTATCCTTGTACGTCGTCGTTTCTCGGTGGCAAAGCTGACGAGTATGTAAAGAAAATAATTAAGGTTTAAAAAAAAAAATTAAGGCGGCGTTTGGATTGAGAGTTTTTAACGTCTGAAAGAAAGGCCTGAACTTTTCCGTTTTCGCCTTGCTTGAGCAAGTCTATTTTCTTTCGTCTTTGTTTTTATCTACCCTACGAAGCAATTGCGGGGGAAAGGTTGGTTTAGGTTTTAGCAGATTTCTAAATGCCTAATTGCAATTAATTGATCAATTTTATTTCTTATTATTTCGACGAATTAGCACGTCCAATCCAATTACATAACCGATACTGTTTTCTTGTTGGGATTTTTTTTTTCAGAATGTATTTGATTTCCTGTTGAAATTCGATTTTAATCATGGCAAATAATCAAAATATGGCAATCCCTTACGGGGACGAAGTTGATGGTAACTTCCCACAAACTCTTTATTAGCCTTAAAATTTTGCTGCCTTATCATATTGCACGCCAATGCCATTTTCATCTTCTTGTTGCTTCATTTTTGTTTTGTATCTCCCCCCCCCCCCCCCCTCTTCATGCTCTCTCACTGACTATTGTATTATGCTTGTGTTTTTTTCGTTCCATCAGATTCACAAAGTGATGTGAAAGAGTGGAGTAAGGATCAGAGAGAAGCTCTGCCGGAGGAGCCAAAATGTGTTATATGTGGCCGCTATGGTGAGTATATTTGTGATGAGACGGACGATGATGTCTGCAGCTTGGAGTGTAAACAAAAGCTGCTATGTAGAGTTGCCATTGCCAACAGGGGGATGCGTGTTGTGCCTCCCCCGCCTCCTGAAAGATTACCTGCTACTGATGAGTGTTTCTACGTTAGAGAATCTGATGATAAATCTGGTTTTCAATCGCTGACTATTGGTCAGACTGATTCGCTGAGGAAGAGACTTGAAATCAATGTGAAGGGAGATGCAGTTCCAGCGCCTATTTTGTCGTTCTCCTCTTGCAGTTTATCTCAGAAGCTCCTCCAAAATATTGAAGCTGCTGGTTATGACATGCCCACACCCGTCCAAATGCAAGCAATCCCAGCTGCTTTGAGCGGTAAAAGCCTGCTTGTTTCTGCCAATACAGGCTCAGGGAAAACTGCTTCCTTTCTGGTTCCTGTTATTTCTCGATGTGCAAGTATTCGGCTTCACCACTCGCAAAACCAGAAAAATCCGTTAGCTATGGTTTTAACTCCAACCAGGGAGCTCTGTATCCAGGTTGAGGAGCAAGCTAAGTTGCTTGGAAAAGGTTTGCCTTTCAAAACTGCACTTGTGGTTGGTGGTGATGCTATGGCCGGACAGGTCTACCGTATTCAGCAAGGAGTAGAACTGATTGTGGGAACTCCAGGCAGGCTCATTGACCTTCTAATGCAGCATGATATAGAACTAGATGACATAAGGATGTTTGTTTTGGATGAGGTTGACTGCATGCTTCAAAGGGGCTTTCGAGATCAGGTGATGCAGATTTTCAGGGCGCTTTCACTACCCCAGATCTTAATGTATTCTGCAACAATATCACAAGAGGTGGAGAAAATGTCGAGCTCCTTAGCAAAGGATATAGTTGTTGTCTCTGTTGGCAAGCCTAACATGCCAAATAAGGCTGTTAAGCAACTAGCTATCTGGGTTGAGTCAAATAAAAAGAAGCAAAAGCTTTTTGACATATTGATGAGCAAGCAGCATTTTACTCCACCAGCTGTAGTCTATGTGGGTTCAAGACTTGGGGCTGATCTCCTGTCTAATGCAATTTCAGTTACCACAGGGATGAAAGCCTTATCAATTCATGGGGAGAAGCCCATGAAGGAGAGAAGAGAAATAATGAGGTCGTTTTTAGTGGGAGAAGTCCCTGTGATTGTGGCCACGGGGATTTTGGGTCGAGGAGTTGATCTCTTGGGTGTGAGGCAGGTTATCATATTTGACATGCCCAATTCTGTCAAGGAGTATGTCCATCAAATAGGTAGGGCTTCTCAAATGGGAGAGGAGGGTACAGCAATTGCATTTGTGAATGAGGAGAATAAGAATTTGTTTCGGGAGTTGGTTGATATTTTAAAATCTTCTGGAGCAGCTATACCTAGAGAACTTATTAATTCACGATATGCAGTCGGTTCTTTCTTATCTGGCAAGGGCTTTAAAAAGAGGAAACGCTGAAGTTTTAGGAGAGATGCCGGTTTCCCTATTTTCCAATTCAGCCTCTTGAAATTTTGCATTAAGGATTCCTCCAGTACCTTCATGCATTGTAAGATCGATTATTGCTAACCAGAACAATTGCTTGCTCACAACTAACATGTGGTTGCCATGGCAGCATATTACATAGACCGTTGATTTGACTTCAAAGCGAGAAAATGTGGAATGCCCTGTGTCATAGATTCAGATGGTTTTCAATTGAGCAGGGCTTGTGCCTGTCGTTGCAGTTAATTGTTCTACTGGGTTTGCAGTTTGGTTAACCAAGTTTTGGTACATCCTTGGTAGAGAATTTACCAAGGTGCCACTGATGGATGGGTACTAGGTGCAGAGACAAATGACAAGTTAATGCAATATGTGATAGAATGTGAAAAAATGGCGTGGTTGATGCACTGATCGTGATGGTTGCCGTCTGTACAGAATGAAATGACATCTTGTGATCCTGCTGCCATGTTCTTGCTAATCTGTAAGATTTTGTTATTTTATTTGCTCAGGCTAGATTTTTGAGGTGATTAAGTTCGGGCTGGAGATGTTTTGTGTGTTTTATTTGCAGGAATTGACAAAATCAATTTCTAGATTTGCACATGCTGCTTTTTGTGTGTTTTACGCCTGATTTTATGCATGAAAGTTTTCAATTTTTAGATTTGCATTTGCATCTGCAGCAATTTTGTGTGTTTATTTGCAGCGATTTTTTTTTTTTTTTAATTGTGGAATTTGTTCATCTTTCAGTTAAGGTTTTCTTTCCATCTGCTGCTTTTGGCATAATAATAATATTCTGTTTCTTACCCCCCCCAAAAAAAAGGGCAACCAACCTACATACTTCTGATTTAACAAAAAGGATGTTTATAAAACCTCTTTGTAAAATGAATGATTATAAAATCTCTTTAACAAAGAGGATGATGCTTAATTAATTGGTTAATTTAAACGCAACATACATTCTGAAATATAAGCTAATGGATGTCCGTTAGGATGATTTTGGTTAAGAATCAATTTCCATCTACAGATTACTGATTTCAACTGTGGTTGTGCTTAATGTCTGCTTTGTTTGTGTTAAGAAGTGATTTTGTTACCTTGTCAAGCTGCGTTATTTATGAGCCCTTCACATCTGAGCTCGTAGAAGTTTTTTATTTTGTTCTGACTCTGAGGTCCCTTATGATATTGTCTTTCTTTCTAATGTCTCTACTTTGTGACTGCTGTCCTTCACATCCTTCAGCTAGCTCTCTGCAATTTTTTACGGTTATTTGTATTCTCTTCATTTCTGCTATGCTCAGCAGCATTGCTTCTTGAATTTTTTTTCTAGGACTAGATCAGGTTGTTAATTTTTGCCAAGAAAAATTGTCCAATCTGTCCACACAGTAATTCTTGTCCAGTAATAAGTGCACAATCTATAGACTGTTGGTATATACATCATGGGAAAGCTAGCAAATCATGTGGTTGGTTATTTTTAGATCTAAACTATATATACAAGGTATGGTAAGCTATATTTTGCTAACATGATCTACTGTTATGTAGGCAAGTATTAACTGCTTCATGAACAACCTGATCAAGTGGAGACTGAATGCCGTCGTGAAGGAAAAAAATCGAAATACGTGCTTTTCGCCATTTTTAAAAACAAAAGATAAAGTGGACAAGGACAGAGATTTAATAGCTTATCTCGTAAGGTCATGTGATATAGAGTTAGGTTGCTTTGTATTTCTTAACTTTGTTTTATTTTTAGGTTTAGAGGATATTTATTTAGTTACTGGTTTGCCAATAGATGGCTTCCCAATTACACGAAAAGATATAAGTAGAGTGCAAGCTGCATATTACTTGAGGATTGGAGAAGATGTTTTTGGGAAAACTTCGAAATCACTTTAAAGATATGCCAATTGATGGGGAAGAACTGTTCTGTATGCTGTTCGAGCATACATTTTATATTTACTTTGGTCAATTTTTTTTCGGAGTGCTGCTTCATATGTTTACTGTCCTTTTGTTATAAGATTTTGGTAAGATAAATCATATGTTTTGGCTCCCCTCTCCATAATCAGCAGCTCGACTTGACAGGAGATGTGTTATGTGTATGTGTGTATAGACTGAAATGCAAGGAAAATAACTGAGGATGAAGTGTGTAATTTTGATCTCTCTTTTTTATGTTTTATATTCGTTAATAGTTTCTTTTCAGTGCCTTAAATCGTTCACCGAAGAGATGAAAATTTAATTCACTGAAAGAAAACTTTGAAAGATTATAAAACATAAAAACACAGATCAAAATTACTCACTCCATCCCCAGTTATTTCCTTGAGATGGGTATCGACGGAAAAGCAAATTTTGAAAGTGAAAACTTTCATGCATGAAATCAGGCATAAAACACGCAAAAAGTAGCGAATGCAAATCTAGAAATTGGTTTAATCAATTCCTACAAATAAAACACACAAAAAATCCCAAACCCGAACTTAATCACTTCAAAAATCTAGCCTGAGTGGACAAAATAACAAAACGTTTCTGGTGGGTTCTAATTTGGTTTTCTCGTTTGAGTCTTTTATTTTTTTATTTTTTTCTCTTTTTGGTGGGATGTTTGTAGATTCTAAAATACAGGTTTGAGGATTTTAGCAATATATGAATGTGTGAGCTTGAGACTTGAAAATTAACACATTCTTAGTTGCCTTGGTGACATTGCTCAAATTAGAGGTGGCAGAATTTGACACGGCTCGATTATTCAACACAAATATAACACGAACAAATGGGTATGAGAATAGTTAAATTCGACACAATTATTAAATCAGTCAAGTCGACACGATTTTTTTTTTTTTTTTGTGTCTGAGTTAGGGCTAAAATTTTTTTATCTATTTATCTGAATAATGACACAATTATATATATATATATATATATATATATTATAAATTAATTTGTAAGTTATTATCATCAAAACTCAAATATTAGACATGATTCTTCTTTTATTTATTTTTTTTTTTTGGGAATAAATTAATTTGTAAGTTATTATCATCAAAACTCAAATTTTAGACATGATTCTTCTTTTATTTATTTTTTTTTTTTTGGGAAGAATGAAGATATACATGATGTTTCATTTATAAAATTATAAATAAATTTAGAACTTTAATAGTATATATGTGTTAAAAATTAGTAGACATGTATATTTTATAATATCGATATATAATATTATTTACATACATATAATTAGAACTTTATAAAATTAGAACTTCAATAGTTAAATACTTAAATATGTAATATTTTTGGTGTACATACATTAGAGTATAAATGTTTAATGTAAATCATGTTAAGTGGATTATTGAATAATATTTTTATTTTTTGGTATTAAGATAAAATCTTAATATTTTGATACGATTATTAAATAAATTGTGATTAAATTAATCTAAATTTAACATAGTACAAAACTAAATAGACATAAATATGACTAGGCGACCCAAACTCAAATGCCATATACTTTGAATCTTTCACAAAAACACCCTGTTCTGTATTATATTTATCATAGACGCGTAAAGAAAACAAGATTATTATGGAACCATAAATAAAAGAAAAAGAAAAATCCTTATGGCATCATAATTCAAACGTGGGCCCAAGAAAGTAGATTTTGCCATAATTGATATTGGAGAATAAGATAAACAGTGACAAACAAAGAAACAAACGCACGGTTGAAGACCGACAAAACAAAACAGCACACGTGTCGAGAGAGGAAAGAACCTCTTACCTGTCTCATCAGTCTTCACCGTGAAACCGCGGAAGCCTAACTACCAGCGTTTCCCAATGTCAACTTGGATTCGGGAGACCGTCTAAAATCTAAACATAATAAATAAACAAAATATCTTTATTCATTTTTCTCTCTTTTTTTTTTTTTGGTTTAATCTGAACTCCTACCATAACCAACCAACCAATTCATCACGAGAATAAGCAAAGGCTTTCTGGGGTTTCTTTTTCTTTTACTTTTTCATCTTCTGTTTATTTGATTACTCTCCAAATCCAATTGCAAAATCATCCATCTCATTCCCAGGTAGCAAGACTTACTCGTTTTCTTGATTCTCTCAGTGTGTGTAATGTAAATCTTATTCATTTTGATTGGTTTCTTACCCTCTCTTGATTCTTGATGATTTGTTTTTTTAGCTTTTTGGTTTTAGTTGCATCCAATGATTAGCCTTGTTCTTGTTTTGGATTTCAATCATAGAAATGGAATGATTAACATTCTCTGGACATTATGCGTGTGCAACGGTTCATTGTTTAGGCAGATTGATTCATTTTAACATATTACATAAATACTGTGTTTATTTGTTGATATAATTCAGCCACTGGCATTTGAGCATCTTTTGTTGTAATGGGTGGCTTCATATTGATCGAAATTCTTTATTGGGTTGGGTCATGTTCGTCACATTTACATATTAATGATTGTAGTCTATTAGTTGGTTCATTTTATCTTTATGCTGTGTTGATTGATATGAACGTATCAAGCATGTCAAATGTGTTATATCTTTATTGTTCATTGTAATGGTAGTGATTCATTTAAGTTTTTATCTTAAGCAGTTCTGAGGCAAAGGGCTGCTTACCTGGTGTGATTGCTTGATTAAGTTGGTAGTACCTTGCCATGATGAGGAATGGCACTGAAAGTGTTGGTGCTAGTTCTAGCTCATCTTTGAGCAGTCAGCGGGATACTGAGGATGACCGGATGATTGCTTTAGTACTTTCAGAAGAGTATGCAAAGTCAGATGGTGCTGTTGCTAGACGCCTTTCCAACTTGGCACCTGTTCCAGTAAGATGCCTCCTTTTCATTTTGGCTCACCGATTAGAACCTTAGTTTAAAAGGTCCGAATTTCAGAAAGCTTAATAATATCAAAGGTTTTCCTAACTTGAGATTCCGCACCTTGAATTCTTGGCAACAATATTTACAACAGCATGAGAATCACTGGAAATCAAAATGGTTCCTGATTTTCCTCTGTCCATACGTGTACATGAGAGAAGTTCAAGTTAGCCTTGCCTTTTAATTTTTGTCCAGTGCGGTTAAACTCATATCTTTGTAGGCATTGTGCTTGTAACTGATTTCTGCCAATAATTATTACCTTGCAATAGGTCTCTCCTTGAATTTCTTTTGCCTGTTGCCCTCTCCTCCACTTACTGACTTTTATAAGATGCAAAGAATTTATTGTTTGCAAAGGTTTCATTACACTGTGTTCTTTATCTTAATTTGCTCATTCTTTCTGATGCATGCATGATAAATACTATAAGGCACTGATTATTTGTTGCTTCTTTGATCTGCCCTCCCTTCCGTCTTCTATCTTTCACCAAAAGAAAGATGCCTTTCTGAATTCTTATCTTGCACTTCTTGAACTTTCAGCATGTCCCAAAGATAAACTCCTATATCCCCAACATGAGTGATGCCAGTTTGGATCACCAGCGGCTTCTTCAGAGGTATGTCTTATACTTAGCTGTTAAAGTGGGCCTAAGAGATACTTTTTCTTTTTTTCTTTCAGAACTAAACTTTTGTTCAAAATTTATTTATTAATGAACTAAAGCACTAAATTTTTGCTCAACGTGTACTTATTAATGAAATACTTAGTTGTCTACTCTTATGAAAAGAATTTTAGGAAACAATTGTATAAGAGGATAATTATATGAAAATTACATGCTAGTAAAATGTGCTCGTCAGTTCTTCTTTGTAATCTTATCTGGAAAGGGAGATCTGAGAATGATTCTTGACCTGAAAAGCCTCACGGTGAGAAGCCGCTGAGTCATTGGCCATCTTTTTGTAGATTTATCATGACATGGGAATTGTATGGGCAAATGAAATTTCACCAAGTAATATTGGAATTATACGATGTGAGGAAGCTCCCTCTTCTGCATGGATGAAATCGTGTATGAAGTTATCTGGCTGGCCTCTAATCATATTAAGAGAACCTTAAATATGATGATTTGAAAAGAATCCACTTTGGTAGTTTTACATTGCTCAACATATAACAAGTATTTCTGGTCATCCCAACACGATTCGCTAATTCTTTCTCTGTGGAACTTCTGAATTTACCCCTTTCTTCCGAACTTATGCATGTTCCTTACCTTCTTGGTCATACTGGGCAGAGTTGTGCTAGAAGTTTCTAACTGGAAGGTGTTTGGAAATGCTGCTGCTTTTGTCTTAGAGTTTTATCTTTGGTGATGGTATTAAGTAAATTTTTTATTATTGTTCTCCCAGGCTAAATGTTTATGGTTTATATGAAGTGAAAGTCTCTGGGGATGGAAATTGTCAGGTACTTTTGATGGCGGTGAAATTTGAAAATGTTTACTCCCTCTCTATATCTATCTAATCTGTCTTAGTATTTGAGACCTTGTTTTACATTTTCAACCTTGTGTTGCAGTTTCGTGCACTTTCAGATCAGATGTACAAGTCACCTGAGTATCACAAGCATGTCCGGAAAGAGATTGTAAAACAGGTATATTGTCTTTGAAGACCCCATCAAATGTTACAAATGATGGATATGGATTGAGAAACTTGATGCCTTTAATTTGGGTTGATTAGTCTTACTGAAAGCCAAGTTCATCAAGTATTGCATGAAGGACTTCCTCTAGAAAGCTTTTTAGGATAAAAGGCCCATGATTAGATTTTCTTGCTTTATGTTGTTATCTGGTCTCCAGTATAATTAAATTTTGCGGAGTCTGATACAAGATTACTGATATTTTCTGGATGATTAACCGTTATATTATTCACATAATTATGATTAACTGTTTATCTTCACTAAGTCTAATTATGAAAGAACTAATGAACACAAACAGAAAACTAAATCTCTATGTTAAAAGGGAATGAGGGTAGATAGAGAGATAGAGAGAGAGAGAGAGGCTTTGCCAATTACTTTGCTTACTTTCTAAAATTCTTTCTTGTTCCAGCTCAAAGACTACCGCTCTATGTATGAAGGCTATGTCCCGATGAAATATAAACGCTATTACAAAAGCATGGCAAAGTATGTTGGTTGATGAAGTCTCACCAATACTATTTTTTGATGCTATAAGCCTTTACTCATTGCTTTCATATTCTGTTTTACTCTTTCATAAATGCTGTTACATAACATTGTTGTTCTTTCCCTTGATTTACTGTATGATGCAGAGTTGGTGAATGGGGGGACCACGTTACATTACAAGCAGCAGCTGATAAGGTCTGTCATTTGATCAAACAGATATAAGTTGTTTCTGTCTGCTGCATTGCTAGTTAACCATTATAATATATTTTAGTGCCCTTCCATTGTTTTAGTTCTCTTTTTCTTATACATTGATGCGTTCAATACAATGAGAGCATGTATTTATTTTGCATAATTCAGTCTTTCATTGTGTAAGTGCCTAATTAGGGTTAACTTCTAATATAAGCGCCTGATGGTGCTGCTTGTTTTGTGCAGTTTGCTGCAAAGATATGTCTTTTGACGTCATTCAGAGATACTTGTTTTATTGAAATTATGCCACAACACCAGGCTCCTAAACGCGGTAAGACTGGAAAAGTCGCTTTGATCTGCCATATCAAAAATTTTATTGAGCTTTTAGAAACTACTAGATGCATTTCTAAAATCTGCAAACCGCTATACATTCTCTTATTTCCCTTTGCTTGCATAATCAGGCAGTAGTTTTTTTATGATTGTTTTCCCTATTAAGTCACAAAACCTATCAAATGTGAATGGTATTGAGTATTTAATTGTTGAGCCTACTCAAATAACTTCTATTGGAAATAGCATTTACCCAGTAGCATTCCTTTTTAGAAACCACGAGGTTATTTCCTGTGTTGTAAAAGTTTTTGAGTGAAGGATATATGGGTCTTTGAGGTTTTAGGCAATTTGTTGGGCCTACATTCAATTTAAAACGGGGATTTCCACATAAATTGATATTAGCAACAAATTACATGGGATCCTTCTTATCAAATGCCTGCTTTATCTATTACTTTTCAATAGTCTTTGTGAACATATTCTTATATTTCTTCCTTTTCTCCTCTTGAGATGATGCAGAGTTGTGGTTAAGTTTCTGGTCAGAGGTACATTATAACTCGCTATACGATATTCGAGGTTTGTTTGATCTTTTAGCCATGATTTTGTTTTGAGTAACAAAGACTATGGTGTGCCAAGTATAATATCCAACAACTTTTCCCGTTCTTTCACAGATGCGCCAGTTCCAAAGAAACCGAGGAAGAAACATTGGTTGTTCTAGTGGAAGCAGATAGTTTTGTACTGTGTATATTTGTCATTGCTGTCATGCTATATGTTCTATTTGTTAATTTTTTAAAATGCATTTTTGCTTATATTTTTTGGGGATAGTCACTTTACCATTATAGATGGGTGCAGGTCCATCAAGATGTATCACACTAATCATTTTATATTCTATAGAAGTGGTTTTGCTCTCATTAAGCAGAAGTAGATTCATTTTATCACCTCATATGATTCATAGCGCGAATAATAGAAGGTTATAATGTTAAAATTTAAATGAGTTATCTCCGATTGTTACTAAGTTGCTATTTGCACATTACTTGTATTGCTTCTCTTCACGTACATGTTTAGCATATTCTAATCATCGATCTAATAATTTCGAAAATCCAAATCACGGATTGAATTCATTTGCCTGATGCATTTTACAGATCTTGTGCTGCTTCATGTTCTAGAGTAAGGACTATACCATGGATTATGATAATGTGACAGCCAGTTCTATGTATTTTCAGTCTGTCAGCTGTCTCAAATCATTAATTAATATTGATATCCCGTTAAATTTTTTTTTTTACATGATACCATTGTTCATACTTACAACTCATATTACATGAGACTATAACTAATATTTACTAATCAAAAGGATGTCTACTCCTCGCATTTTGTGAGAGAGAAGACTGTCTCCACTCAATTATAATTGAGGAAGGAAATACTTCCACAATTCGTTTGTGGGGGTTCGAACTGCCGCCTTCACATTTAGAAGACAGCAGCACTGACCACTCGGCTAAAGGCCGAGTATATCCCGATAAAGTTTAAAGATTCAAAATACTTGGATTTTTTAAAACAAATGCATTGCCATACATGTGAGGATGGATGTTATTATTGAGAGTTAATTGAATTATATGTATTCTTGTCTCTCATCCGCCGGGTTACACAATTTTCTTGATACTTTATTATAATGGATCAAGTTACTGTAAATATATTTTTTGTTGCCTTGCCCTTGTTGGGTTTTTTATTCATCCGAATTGCTGGAGGATCCAGTGAACTTAAATCTCCAGAACAAAGTGAAAACTTTTGACTCCATCATGCATGGGTGAGAATGAGATTAGATCTGCTGCAGGCTTTGCATTTGATTGCATTTACTGAATAGTTGTTGCTAATTTTATCTGACGCAATAAACCAAACCAACTCATCTTTTAATGCCATTTACAACACTAAATTGCCTAGATATTGCAATTATTATAGACTCAACTGATTGGAGCCAGTTGTTGGTTTCCACTTTCACATATTTTCATGGCTCTTTTCTTGTTGGTTGACTCTGGGTTTAAGCAATCTCTTGAGACTTTCTATGCTTATCCATAAATTGCAGTGCAGCTTCCTCATGTGTGTTTGTAAAAATTTAATTCATTAGTGACGCGCTTTATATAAATCATAAATTATGGGATCAAAAGCCTGGTAAGGAATGGTATTTTAGGAATATCATTCATTCCTGATTACAAAAGAAATAAAAACAAACTTATAGAAGAGATTCAAAATGTACAAAACTGTCTCGTTTATTGATTATTTTAATAAGATGATAATGATCTCTGACAGCATAGATCATAACGATTAATTCATCTGTTCCTGACAGTCACATAATTCTATACTGCATTTGTTATTAATTTGATTAATGGCAGGCTTGATGAAGATTATGAGATCCAAAGCTGCTTTTAAATTTTAATATTACACAATGAAAGGTATTCCGTATTCATTAATCGTTATTATACGAAAACTCACAGTTTAAAAATAGGCGATGCTTATGTTGTAAATGTTATATCGTAGAGTATTTTTTTTTTTATTATAAGATCAAAGTGATAAATAATAAAAAAAAAATATTATAACTTTGATCGTATAGTTATGAAATAGTATTTTACGGTGGAAGATCTCGACCATAGCTAGACCCAAATAAAATTAGTTTAGCAACACATAATTATAAGTTTATTTGATCAAGAGATCTTGTGTTTACACTCTGTATACAAGGCTATTTAACTTAATTAACATAGATTTACATAACTCCATTCCTGTTTTGGCCTCAGGAATAGGAAGGAAACCCCCGCCCAGCAATTTGTTTTCATTGATCTTGCTATTGCCATCACTAGTATCCAAAATTTTCTTCTGCAAGACTGCAACTCTGGTGTTGGACGGCTGGAATGCACTTTTTTTAGTGTAGAGTCAAAAAAATTTTAATAAAAAGCACACCACACGTGGCAGGGTAGCATACAAAGCACATGCTTGCTGGCTTTTTTGGCTGCCACATTACAACAAGTCCCCAAAACATTTAATCAAAATCCCTTTTCCTCTTCTTTATTCTGAACTTTCCACGAATGCATGGGCTATCTTGAAGTTTTTTAAATCACATTGATATTGGCACCTCCTAAATCAAATAAATCCTGGCCCAAAAAATTACCCATATTCATTGAACAACTTGCCTTTTATTTCTATTGTATAAACAACTATTCTATATATTTAAGATAATCACTTATAAGCTACTTTTATACGTTGTAACTTGTGAGTGGGTTAACTGGAACTGAACTCTGATGGTAGCTACTGGGAAGGAGCTGCAGCTGTTAAGGCTCTTAGTTTAAATACAGAACCACTGCTTGGTTCCTTGTCATGACTTGTGTATTCAGAAGTCCTATTTAATAACGGCACAACAACCGGTGCCAGATGTAAACAAAATAATGGGAACATGGTTTATGCAAACCTAATCTAGTCCATGTGCCCCAACTTCCCTTCTCAGTGATCAAACCGTATCACAACCAACCCACATGCAACTCCCAATCTGCTGTCTCCTTATTTTTGCATTTTTTTTTTTTGCATTCCCAGAAACGGATTTTTTAGTTCTAACCCTTTTTAGAAAATAGAAACACAAGCAAAAAGTATTCAAATCAGGAGAGCCAATAGATGGAACCTGCAACTAGTAAAGTTTGTTTGAAATCATGTTGCAATGCATCATGTCTCTTACTTGCTGAGCTATTGAGATGAGATGCAAAAATAAACTCTGAATGTTAATCGGAAAATGGCAAGGCCTCAGGATCTTTATTGCATAATAACCAAACTAGCTATAAGCTAATTGGTAGTTGTTTCGGGCCCTTTTGTCTCAGATATATGCATGTGCTTATTCGGTGGATGAAGCTGATGAAACCCCACCAAACTAGCATCAGAGATCAGTCAGTATATTGCATTCATTGATTGATTACATAATCAGGTTGGCATGGCCCAATAATTCTTCATGAGACAGATTTCACTCTTATGTTTCCCTCCATTGGCCTTTTCTATTTCCTAGAAGAAAACAATGCAATATAATGAATATTATGAAAATACGGTGAAATATCTTATTAAAAAATACCCGTGAAGTATTGTTTTAATCTTACATCACTGTCACACTTCAGCTTACTACTCTTACATAAGATTCAAGCAAAAAGGGTGTCTTGCATATACTATAAATAGAGGAGAGTGCGCACAGGAACATCATAAGTAACATCTTGTTACAAAGAAAGATCAAAGATGGCTTCTTTTCTATGGACTCTTTGCCTGAGTGCTCTGTTTTTGGCTTCTGGAGTTATAAGTGCCGCACCAAAGACGCCTATAGATGTGCCATTTGGCCGAAATTATGTGCCAACATGGGCATTCGATCACATCAAATACTTTAATGGAGGTTTTGAGATTCAGCTTGTCCTGGATAAATACACAGGTTGGTTATTTCTTTTGTCTTTTGGACTTGTAAGTTACAGCACTTCTTCTTAGTAATCTCACTGTCTTTTGTTATTTGTGATCAGGGACTGGCTTCCAATCAAAAGGCTCTTATCTGTTTGGTCACTTCAGCATGCACATAAAGATGGTTCCTGGTGATTCTGCTGGAACTGTGACTGCTTTTTATGTAAGTGAGCTTTGCTTGCTACGGCAGTCATCTGCTACACTGTTTATTATTTGTTTGAATGAATAAATTGAAGCTTTGGACTGTTTGTTGTGCAGTTATCTTCTCAAAATTCGGAACATGATGAGATAGACTTTGAGTTCTTGGGGAACAGAACCGGGCAGCCATACATTTTGCAGACAAATGTGTACACTGGAGGAAAGGGAGACAGAGAGCAGAGAATTTATCTTTGGTTTGATCCAACCAGAGAGTTTCACACTTACTCGGTTCTCTGGAACATGTATCAGATTGTGTAAGTTCTTCATATATTCATAACAAAATAACAAAAATCAATCCTCTTAAATTCCCACCTCATGCTTATGTTGTTCATTGCAGTTTCTTTGTGGACGATGTGCCGATTAGAGTGTTCAAGAACAGCAAAGATTTGGGAGTCAGGTTTCCATTCAACCAACCCATGAAGATGTACTCAAGCCTCTGGAATGCAGATGACTGGGCAACGAGGGGCGGTTTGGAGAAGACGGACTGGTCGAAGGCTCCTTTCGTAGCCTCGTACAAGGGGTTCCATATTGATGGGTGTGAGGCGTCTGTGAATGCCAAGTTCTGTGAGACACAGGGCAAGAGATGGTGGGATCAGAAGGCGTTCCAAGACCTTGACGCCTATCAGTACAGGAGACTCAGATGGGTTCGCCAGAAATACACCATCTACAACTACTGCAGCGATCGTGCCCGCTTCCCCACACCTGCACCAGAATGCAAACGAGACCGTGACATTTAAGCGTCAATCTTAGATTTACTTTCTGTGTGTACCAAGTAGCTTAGTATGCCTTTACCATTTATATGTATCAAAGTATGTGTCCATTTTACTTGCATTCTTCATTCATATTGTTACTGCTTGTTCCTCTCTGTATTTTTTATCAAACCCTATTCGAGATGCATGGCAATATAAAGTTTATGGGTAATGGTTCATGTTGTGAGGGCCGATTCTCTTTCAGTATCCCCTTTAATTATCTTTTTCATTGGGACAAGCCTGTCATTCCTGTGAACTGATAGCTGCACCCAAGTCACGGGACAATGGTTATACTATGATTAACAACTTGCATCTTTTACTTAACTTCTAAAGAAACAGCATAACTGCTGAAAAGAATAGGCATCTACCCGCCTGTGCAGGAGTATCAAGTAACAGCAACCAAAAAAAAAAAAAAAAGGAATTTGAAATTGTAAGTTCTGCAAAGTTGAATTACAATCTGAAGCCTCCATTTCTGAAGTTAAATCCTAATTCTTATTTTCTAGAGTTAACATACAGACATCAGCCACTTTACTTTCCTGGATAAAAAGAAGAAACAGGGCCTGAATCTAAGAGGCCTTCAATAAGACATAGTGGCTCTTTTTGATGTGCTGCGAAGCTGCATTACACAAAAACCTTCAAATATCAAGGACTTCTTTACCACATTAGGTGAAGGGTTAAAATCAAGATTCACAACAATCACATCATGCTGCTTTAGTGTCAATTGTCAAAAAGGATCAGCAGAAAACTTGAACAAAGGAGAAACATTCTTAGACAAAGGCAATCTCCTTCCATGCATAATGTTGTCAATATGTTGGACCTTTACAAGCAATGAAGAAGTTATTCAGTACTCTCAGTGAGTACAATGCTTGTTACTGTCAAACTTAAAAGTGTCCTATACAAATTCAACTTCTGAAGCCTACTTCTATCTGAATGAGGGAAAGTCATCTAACTAGAATTGCTGTCCACAATCTGATGTGTCCCACCAGGAGAACTATACGCATTAGCCATTGGAAAATCTGGCATCCAGTTGCCGGAATAAGGGAAAGGCAGTGTGATAAACCACTTCAAGCAGCAATATAGGCAATCCTTTCAGCTACTAAGAAACATTTTCCTTCACCAGCAAAGCAAAGAGATATATTGACAGAATCTTAAGAGTTGTTTCGTACTACCACTACATTTGGTTATCATATACATGAGGATAATTTGGGTTTCAAGAAAGTGGAATCTATTTTTTAACTTGGATTTTGAGGAAAAAAAAAATTGAGACTAGAGAAAAAACCGGTGGTTGCTCGGACCATTGGTTGATACACTACGAAAAGAGATTCATGGAACTTCTTACCCCATAGATTAACCCATACGGTGTGTTCATGAATACGAGAGGCCACTTGGTTGAGATCAGTGTGACTCATCTAGCAACAAATTTGAAAAGAGACCATGAAATTTAATCATGAATGGTTTTACTCCAGTTAAAACTCGTCTGCAGCACACCCAGGGATACATGGCTTTCTTGCTGGATCAACTTGAGATATGCATAACAAGAGAGAACAAGCTGTGATCTGTGTAATTTCAATAACTAACAAAATTCCAGAAATGGCAAGGTTCAACTTAAGTTAGGCCCCAGATCTGATCAAACTATATCAGATATAGATTCTGAAAGATCGGTCTTCAAAACAGAATTACACGCCTAAAATGTTAGCATACTGTAACCACATAAAACCGAAATTAATGAAGTCTAATTTCAAAAACTATTGTAACTTATTTGTGAAAAGTTTGTTATTCTGAAAACTCTAGACGGAACTTCAACTGTGGAACTCCCCATGAAGACCCAACCATGTATAATAAGTCTCAAACTAGATAAGGCTTCCTTATCTGTCTCTCTGCTCTTTCTTTCTGGAAACCCAGGATTGAAAGCTCTCTGTTTTATTAAGAAGTACATGTCAAAGTGAAAAATTCTGTCTTGTTTCAAATCCAGCTTCTACCGCCACATGTTGTAGGATCAATCTTGAAGTTCTATTTTATCCACAATCAAAGTCTTAAGAAATCCTTGGGTACTTCATCATTTACCCAGTAATCAATGTTCAGGAGTCAATATACTTATCCTTTAACATAATTTTGCAGAGGAGTGAATGAGGTAACTCAAAAACTTTGAAATTAAGAAACTTCCGAGTAATCATTTCACAAATAGCATCTTATATGTTTTCTTCGAGGAGAGTAAAATATAAAGTTTATTTATCAAACAAATGGAACAAATTTCTATTAACCAATCAGCCACCAAATAAAAGAGGGATCAAAGTGAAATAGCATCTTATATGTTTTCTTCGAGGAGAGTAAAATATAAAGTTTATTTATCAAACAAATGGAACAAATTTCTAATAAACAATCAGCCACCAAATAAAAGAGGGATCAAGCTATTCGTACAACCACCTTGTTCTTCTTACCAGCAGATAACAAAAGAACTTTGTCATCCACAATGTCTTGAGGCTCAATCCTCTTACTCTCACTATCCACTCTGTTATTGTTCAAGTAAACCCCGCCTTGTTTCAACAGACGCCGGGCAGCTGATTTACTCTCAAACAAACCAGCAGAAACAGAAAGATCAACAAGTGAAACATTTAGAATTTGATCATAAGCCAATGAGCATGAAGGTACATCCTCAGCAATAGCCTCAATGGTTTTCCAATCCAACTTAGTCTCAGCTCCAGGTCTCAAAGCTTCAGTAGCCTTAAGAGCCTCATTTAAACCATCTTCACCGTGAACAAAACGAGTCACTTCTTCAGCAAGTCTCTGCTGAGCTGTGTTAGGAACATAACCGGGTCTCTTCATATCCTTCTCCAGCTCATCAATCTCCTCCAAGTCCAAAAAAGTAAGAATCCTCAAAAACCTAATCACGTCAGCATCCGGGACAGAGAAGAAATACTGATAAAACTTGTAAGGAGAGAGCATCGATGGAGAAAGCCAAATGGCACCATCCTCTGATTTGCCAAACTTAGAGCCATCACTCTTCAACAAAAGAGGAAATGTCAACCCATAAGCCTCATTATCACCATCCGGCTGTAAAATCTTACGAATAAGCTCAGTCCCAGCAGTAATGTTACCCCACTGATCACTCCCCCCAATCTGAACATTAACACCCTTATTTTGAAATAAGTAAAGAAAATCATATCCCTGCAACAACTGATAACTAAACTCAGTAAAGCTCAATCCTTGCTCAGATTCCAACCTCTTCTTCACACTCTCCTTAGCAATCATATTCCCAATTCTCGCAAATCGACCCACTTGTTTAAGAAAATCCAGGAAGCTAAAATCTTTCCACCAATCATAATTGTTCAAGATAACAACATTACTAGAACCAAAAATAGTTGAAAAAGTCTTACTAATTCCAAGAATGTTCTTTTCCAACGTATCAATGTCAAGTTCAGGCCTTTCTATTGATTTCCCAGATGGGTCACCAACACGAGCGGTGGCGCCGCCGATCAAGGCGACAGCTTGGTGGCCGCAACGGAGGAACCAAGAGAGAACAATGATACCCAAGAGGTTACCCAAGTGTAAGGACTCGGCGGTTGGGTCAAACCCGCAGTAGACTTTGAGGGTTTTTCCATTGGATGAAGCGAGTGAGCGGAGATTGTCACTGGTGATAGATTCAAGCAAGCCTCTTCTCTCGAGAATGTCGACGACATTGGGGTGGCGGCTGTGGGTTTGGGTCTGTGGGTCGGATTGGAGTTGGTGAACGCAGCTGATGGACGAGAAGAAAGCGGAGTTTTTTATGCGGTGAAGAAATGGGTGGGTGATTTTTGAGGTGGCGGTGCTGTAAATGGGTGAGATTATGAGTTTTTGGTGGGAGCAGAGAAGAGTTCTCGACGCAGCGGCGGCTGCTGCCATTTGAGTTTAGCGTCAGCTGCACTTGCTATGCCTTCTGGTGGATAAGTTAAGTGGTGTGACTGGGCCGCTTGTACTGTAAAGTTTAAACTTTAAACCCAATAATTGTTTTTCAAAATAAGAAAATGATATTTAATATTTAAAAAAAATGCATATGATAAATATTTACAATTAACTTTTTAAATTTCTGTTGTGTTTTTCAGTTTCTTTAACAACTATCCAGTATCCAGACTTTTTTCTTTTTTAAATTGATTTTGAATTTAGCAATAATTATTAGAAGCAAACCCATTTTTATTTTAATCATTGTTTTTCTTTATATTTGCTCCTCTTAGCAGCTCTCTCTAAATGTAAAAGAATGGACCAAAGATCATATTTTAGCGTCTCATCACAACTTACACACACTAAAACCATGGTTAATTGAGAGTCTTAAATTCACATAATTATGTTGCCCTCTAATTTTGACTTATGAGTGTGTTAGCATAGTACCTGCCAGTGGCTTAGGAGGCGTGTGTTTGTTATTTGTTCAAGAAAATGTGTGAGTGAGCTTTTGATGAGGTTGATGCATGAACTGCGTGCAGCATTTGCTTGCTTTTTTTTATGCGAATGTAAAGACTTAAAACAGGGATGTTCAACTCTAATGTAAGAATTTATTTGCATAACGATTAATGACAGGCAAAGGAAAAAGGTTCCACAATAATATATATAGTTTTATACATTGCTGTCAAAAATACAAATTCTAGGACGCAGAACAATAAATGAGGGAACCAAAAATGAAAAACAAGAGCATCATTGTGCCGATTACAGCCGAGTTCCGATTTAGTATTTACTTCACTTCCAGTTGTTGGCAACAATGTCAGCCAAATCCACGACCCTTTGAGAGTAACCCCATTCATTGTCATACCATGCAATCACCTTAACCATGTCGTCTCCCATGACAAGTGTGAGGGATGAATCAACGGTTGAGGATACATCAGAGCACCTGAAGTCTACTGAAACAAGGGGCTCGTCGCACACAGAGAGGATGCCATTCAGCTCATTGTCAGCGCTTTCTCTGAAGGCGGCGTTCACCTCTTCTGCGAAGGTTTTCTTGGAGACCTGAACGACAAGATCGACAACAGAGACGTTTGGTGTTGGCACACGAAGTGCAATGCCGTTTAATTTGCCTTTGAGTGCTGGGAGGACAAGGGCCACAGCTTTTGCCGCACCAGTTGATGTTGGGACAATGTTGAGTGCAGCTGCTCTTGCACGCCTGAGGTCACGGTGGCTAGCATCGAGTAGCCTTTGGTCGCCAGTGTACGAGTGTGTGGTGGTCATGGTTCCCTTGATAATGCCTGCACACATACGAAAAATTTTATCATTCAAATTGGGTGACTTTTTTTGCATTTTACAAAGCTGAATTATATCGTAACAATGGGAGAGTGAAGATTTTTGAAGTGTATCTACCAAACTTCTGGTCAAGAACCTTGACGAATGGGGCAAGGCAGTTGGTTGTGCAAGAAGCATTGCTGATGATGGGCTCATCCGGGTTGTAAGTATCAGCATTGACACCAACAACGTAGGTTGGGATGTCACCCTTGCCGGGTGCTGTAATAAGTACTTTCTTGGCACCAGCCTGAATGTGCTTGCCTGCACCGTCTCTGTCTACAAACACTCCAGTCCCTTCAATCACTAGGTCGACGCCCAATTCCCTGAATCACCATATGGTCATTTGATGAAATCAAACATTATAAAAAAAAAAAATGTTCTTCACATTTTAATTATTATTTTTTTACATGTGAATAGTGTGTAAGCATTGAAATTAATGACTTACGCCCAGGGGAGATTGCTGGGGTTGCGGTTAGAAACAACCTGGATGACCTTGCCATCAACAGAGATGCCGTCAGTACCAACTGGTTTAACATTGGCTTCAAAGATGCCAAGGGTGGAGTCGTACTTGAGGAGGTGAGAGGCCTGCTTGACACCTCCGGTGTCATTGATGGCAATGATTTCAAGTGGAGAGTCCTTGCGGCCGTGCCAGCACCTCAAGAAGTTCCTACCAATTCTACCAAACCCATTGATTGCAACCTTCAGCTTTGCCTGGGCTGCAACTTTCCTGTACCCGCTGCTGCTGCTTCCTAACTTCAGAATGATTAAGATTTAAACACATGCCCAAAAGCCCAATTTTAAGTAAACAAAGCCCAAATTTACAAATTGCGTGCAAGCAAATGTTCGTGTGCCATTGAAGTTGATACACTCAATTGTGATGATGTCGCATCTTATGAACTTGTATGTATATAGACCCCAATCAATGGATAATGTAATAGTATAAAACCAACATGTATACAAGCTAACATTGTTGTTTTACGTATCTGAATGAATATAAAATATTCTCTGAGGTGACACTGACAGATAACTCTTAACTGAAGAAAGCTGAATGACAGTTAAACAAGTTACAAAGAACTGAACTCACAGCAGGGGTCTGGAAAGCAATGACTGAATGGAAGTCATCAGAAGATTTCCTGCCAAAGGGAAGGCTTGCAGAGTTGCGTAGACCTGAGAATTCTGAGAATCCCTTGCCATTTCCCTGAAAGATTAAACCAATAATTAAGATTCACTTACCTAAGAAAGAGTGAAAATCAAGAAACTGGCTAGTGACAAGAGAAGCTTAAGAAGCTGTAATGAATGAACCTGAAGAGCTGATTTGGCTACAGAGAGAGTAGCCGAAGCCATGATAGCTATTTACTGGATGAAGCAAGCAAGAGCAAGCAGTGGTCGCTAAGCTAAGGTAATAAGCTAAGCCAAGACAAGATGTTTGAAAATGTTACAATGTGATCAAGTAGCAATGAATAATAGGTGGGGAGGATGGAGGGAGGGAAACTGGTGGCTGCTTTTGGGATTACGCTATGGCTAATGAGAGGATGAGATTTTGGATAGCCTCTTACTCGAATGTATGGTTGTGGTTTCTGCTTTTGTTTTAGTGTCTCTCAGTCAATCTCCCTACTACATGACAGACTATTACTACTACTCTTCCACATTATTTCAATATTCCATCATACGACTCCCCAACTCTCTTTCAATGCTTATTTGGCCTTATGGGGCCATCCCCTTCTATACACCATTTCACTGTGTGGATACAATTTCTTTTCAATTTATTGACCTATCTCAAGTTTTGTTTGGATATAAACGGATATCTAAATTAATTAAGTTTATTCTTTTTAAGTTTAATTATCATAATCATCCATACAAGGGGTTTGATATTTAAATTTAGGACGAGTAATTAGAGATTGTAAAACACAATGTCACATTCCACAATGCTATAGCCAAGATGATTCTAACATGTATTACAAATAGTGTGGGGTTCATCTAATTAATAACCAAGTGAAATTTACGTGCTCTTATAAAATATAGCATGTACAATATAATAAAATGTGGGAAAAAATAAAAAGAAAACATTGGAAGGGTATGTAGTGATGTGGATGGATGCATGGCTTCTCTATATTTGCCTTTGCTACGAGCTTTTGGCTTCTTTATCCTTCTTCACAACCACTTAAATCATCAGCTTCTCGCTATGAGCTTTTGAACCTAGGATCTTTCAAATAATCCCCACATCTTTTGGCTGTTAGAAATATTCTATGCGTATAGAATTAATCTTCAATTTTCCTATACAAAGCAAATTAATATTTTTATTTTTTAAAGGGTAGTTAGCGCACTATTTTGTGGAAATATGTTCTACAGATATGCATATGCATCAAAAAGTCTATTTCCTTATTTAAAAAAAAAAAAAAATTAAAAGCCATCAATGATATTGAAACTTTATCATGAGAAAAGAAAATTCTAAAAATACATCGTACGTACTAAGTTTGATTCTTGATTCTTTTCCATTATAAAGCGATACGATAATATTGGTTTTTCCATGTAGATCAATATCATAATGATTGGTATAATAGAATCAAGAATTATATAACAGGTTGTTAAAGCTTTTAGATGTTCATATGCCCCTTGTATTAAAGAAACGCATCTTCAGGAGGAAGCACTATAATTTTCTTGATTATAATTTTATCATGGAAGCTTATAATTATTTAAATTGTTCACCTGTAAAAACTCAAAACTAGTCAAAATCTAACTCCTCTTGCACAAATAATCACGATATTGCAGTTAATCTCAACTGATGTAGCATTTATCCATTAAAATGTAATTAAGTAATTTTACAAGTATGAAATTCATTATCTAATAAATAAGTGACACGTGATGTTAGAACTTGAATTTTATGATTCCTAACATTATTATATTTATATTGATAACAGGTGGTTATTATATTTGTAACTACTTAAAGTAAGAATTTAAAGTTAGACAACACTATCTAAAGGTGTATGTAAGATTGGGATGTCACGACTTAACATAAAAAAATCTGAGTAGAGGACATGATACGCAAGCCGAATTGGGTTCATATTGAGCTCACATTTTCAGCGCAAAATCCCAATAGATTGGCAAAAAATTAAGCATGAATAATTAATTATTTATTTTTAAAGTAATTATACTAGCATAATATTAATTCAACTATTCGTTGGATGTTTTAATAATTTTAACAAACAAAAAGAATTTAAATAAAAGAAAAATTAAAACTTGAAGCCTAACATGACACAACACAAGTAATAATAAGCTAATGGGTCATGCCAAGGTCAACCTTTTAAAAGTTGAATCTAACATAAACACGACAGGAAACACTAATGAGCATAAGTTTTTCATAAATGACCCAATATACACACATTTATAGTATTATCTAGTTGTTGTTTGCCATAATATTATGGCTAGACGATTGACTTAGGTGGTGTTTATTTTTTTATCTGAAATCTGAATAGACTTGAATTAGTCTAAATTTTAAATAGAACTAAATGTCTGAATCTGAATGATATGTTTATTTTTTTTGTCTGAATCGCTGAAAATAAATATTAAGTTGTTTATTTTTTTAACTTAAACAATCTGAAAACTAGTATTTTTTACATCTGAAAACTAGTATTTTTTACATTTGTGCCCTTATAAATTATAAATGTAAAACAAATAATAAACATCTCAAATAACATAAATAAGATAATATATTATCATAACATAAATCATGTTCAATTGAATACAATCATCTAATATTCTAAGTTAAATATGTTAATCAATTTTATTGTAGTTTATGATGTTTTTATATAAAAAATATTCATAAAAAATTATGAAGATAAATAATGCCAATTTGAAGAAAATAAAAAGATAAAAATAATAATAGTCTAGTACTATATTATCACAAGTTATATAGATGTTTAATAATGCTAATTATTAAATTATTTAGGTAAGGATGAAAATTAATTAATTAGATAGGGATATTTTGGAGAATACTTTTTAATGATATCATTCAAAATTTTTATATTAAGTAAAAAGCTAAAAAAAATTGGCTTAATAACTTAATGACTGAAAATTTTCATTAAGTTGAAAAAAAAATTACTTAATGACTTAACTTATTGAAATTAAGTCAATTAAGTCATTAAGTCAAAAAAAACAAACAGGCCCTTAGGTGGAGTTTATCTTTTTATCTGAAATATGAATAAGTCTGAATTTAGCTAAAGTCTGAATAAGTTTGAATGCATATGTTTAAAGGACATATTTGATTTTTTTTTCAGTATATGAATATAAGTGTTAAATTATTTTTTTTAATTAAGAAAACATCTTGAATATGATATTTTGACATATATAACTCATAAATATTAACAATATTTATATTTACTTGTTAAACACATGACAAGTTAAAAATAAATTAATTGATTAGTTAAAAAAAATTGATAATGTGTATCTTAACAAAGCATGAAAAATAAAAAATATATCTAACACATGTATTTTTTTTTTACATTAATAAATGATACTTATAATGTTATTTTTAAGTATATAATATGATATTTTTTCTTGTTAATTACGTAAGCCAACTAATAATTGTTTAATCATTTGAATTAAAATTAATGTATTAAATAATGTTCAAAATCTATTAGAAAAATAGTAATTATACACTCACCCAAAATCTTATTATGTTCTCGTTCGCAATTAAAAAAAATAATTGATAGTTGAGTACACAGAAAACAAAGAAAATAGATAAATAAAAAATAATAAAAGGATAGTTTATATAGTAGGAAATAAATATATTTAATAAGGGTATTAATGAGAGAGAATAATATAATTCCATTAAGATGTTTTGTCATTTAGATAAAAGTTAGAATACTTAACTTTTTTTCGTTCATACCAAAATATCTTATAATCAAACATAAGTTATAGAAAACGAACAAACAAAAAACTCTAAATATCTGACAATAATTAAAATTCAGACTTTAGATAAAAAAACAAACAACTCTTTAGTTAGATTCAAATCTACATTTTAAATGTGAGACTGAGAAAATGACTTTATATCAAAATATTCTAAAGAAAACCCAACTTAAACCTAAGAAGACTCTAGTGTACAACAAAGAAGAGAGTTGAATTGAGTCAAGAGAGCATCTTTCCAGATAAGAAGTGTCTTGTGATGAACATTATTAATAAATATTTACATATAATATTTAATGAACATAATTATTAATAAGGGATATGACTCTAAAAATAAGCTAATAGAGTTTAAATAAAAAAATAACTACTTTCTTAAGAGACATAACTAGACCTCAAGAGATACAACTTCTCTTATAAATTAAGAGTCATGTATGTATAAAAAAGTTTGATGAATAGGCATCAACAATCTATAAATAAACCATGTTATACGTATTTAATATCATCCATAATTATGAGTTTAAGACATTGAGAGTTCTTAGAAACTCCTTTGTCTCAGTGACTCTTAGTTATAAGTGATTTTCAGTTTAACAACAATTCTCTTAGGATTACTTCTACAAGGATCAACAGTGGTATTAAAGTAAGGTTAATATTTTATTTTGAGTTTAAAAGCCAAAATAGAAGTCCAAGACCTACAATAAGACGTGTTAGACGAACTATTCCAAAAGGGATATGTCCAAGAAGAATTCGCAATCAAAGACGTATTGTTCAATGATACCGATTATTCTGAAGAAGACAGTGTCTACGAGAAGGATATTTAGATACTCGTAGAAATTTTTTTCCAAGTCCCCGAGTGTGACTAGAAATCATTGACGCTTATAATCAATCTATTCAAAAATATTTCCATAGCACCAATTTATCTATTAAGATCAGATTTTCTATTTTATGTTACACAAATGTTTAGCACAAGATCTAGTGATACTAATAAAATAGAAAAATTAAATGGGTCTAATTATAATATTTGGAAAAGAAAAGTGTCCTATATTTTAATTCAAGATAAAACATATTATGTCGTTACTAGTGATATTTCAAATAATATAAATGTTGGTGAATCAAATGTTGATTTCACTGATTGTCGAAATAACTGGGAGGAAGATAATATAATAGTAAAGGCTACAATTTTAAGCCATCTGGTGGAAGCCTTAGAAGCTAAATATAGTGCTAAATTTGAAACTCATGTACAATTATTGCTTAAAAAAATTTAATGGAATGTACATGAAAGAGGGAAATGATGTGGTTAACCATGTCAATAATATGACACTATCAGCTAAGGAATTATCATTTTTAGGTAATACAATTACTAATAAAATGCAAGTCTCCACAATTTTTAATAGCTTACCACCATCATGGGATTCAGTTGTTACATCTTTAAATTGTTCAGGTCAAGTTTTGACTATGGACACTTTAGCACCAATTTTGGCGCTGGAACAAGAAAGATAGAATCACCGAAAATGCTTAAATTTGATGATGATGGAGGATTTTTCTAAGCATTCTAAGTAGTTCAAGAACCAAGAGAATAGAAAGAAGAAAAATAAGAAAGGTAAGTGGCCACAGAAAAATAAATGTTTCAAATATGGTCAAGTTGGACATTTTAAGAAAGATTGCCCAAAGATCAAAATGATTGAAAAGTTGAGCAAGCAATGAAAAAGCTTACTCTTAATGTCTCAGAAGTTTTGATAATGGAGCCTAATTTGAATCATTGATGGATAGACTTTGGCGCTACCCATCATGTGGCAAAATCTAAAGATTGTTTTCTCACATTCAAAGAGCTAGCACTTGAAGCACGTCGATTATTTATGTGAAATAATATATGCAGTGATGTGTCGGGTTTTTGAAGTTACAAAATATATAATGACAAGTCTAATATTGTAATGAGTGATGTATTGTATGCGCCAAGTGTTAGGCATAATCTTATGTCAGTATCTGAGTTAGATAAAAAAGGATTTGAGGTTAGGTTATGAAAAAGTGACTGTTGGAAGAAAGCGTCGAGTTTATGTAAGAGGTGATAAGATAGATAGCATGCAATGCATTCCAATTGACGGTAGTTATAAAATAATCAATTCTTCTTACGTGCTTGAGTCCAAGTTTAATAAAATTTATTCATATGTTTGGCATATTATATTAGGACATATTAATAAAGATAAAATGAAAAGAATGCATAAAAAAGGTATAATGCCTAACATGCAAGATATAGATTTTAAAATGTGTCAACCTTGCATACAATAAAAGTTGTCTAGAAAATCATTTACTAAACATTGACATTCATTTGAATTATTAGAAGTAATTCATACAGACATCTGTGGACCTTTAAAAGTAAAAACACATAGAGGAACGAAATATTTTATTAATGATTACTCGAGATATGAGTATGTCTATTTTATTTAACATAAATATGAGGCACTAGAAAAATTCAAAGAATATAAAAAGGAAGTAGAGACTTAATTGAGTAGAAAAATTAGATCTTTAAATAGTGATTAAGGTAGGGAATATATTTTAAATCTTTTTTAGAATTTTTGTAAAGGACAAGGCATAAAACAGTTGAATATAATGCTTTATACACCTCAGCAAAATGGCATTGCTAAAAAAATAAATAGGACATTAATGGAAATGACAAGATCTATGATGTCCCATTCTGATTTACCATTAACTTTCTGAGGAGAGCCTTTTAGTACATCAATGTATATTTTAAATAGAGTCATTTCAAAGTCCAAATAATTAGTTCCTTATGATTGTTGGACTGGTAGAACTCCTGATTTGTCTAACCTAAGGATAGAGATCTGCAAAGCTTATATCTAAAAAGCTAAACCTTTAAGAAATAAGCTTAAAAATCAAACTTATGAATGTAAATTTATTGGATACCCAGATAAAAGTTCAGGATATAGATTTTATCATATTGAAAAAGGTCTAATAGAAAGTAGAGATGCAACTTTTGTTGAAGTAGTAAAATAAGTAAATCCTTTAGACAAAATATTATTATTAGACGAATATGCAAATTTCTCTAATAATAATTCATCTTTGGATGTAGATCAAGGGATATAATTTGCAAATCAAGATTCTCTACAATTATTTAAACAAAATGAATACTCCATACATACTATGTTTAGTAGGAGGAAAAGAGTAAGAGAACCTACTTCCAAATTTAAAGATTATTATTTTTATAATATAATAGAATTATTAGATGAGCCTAAAAATTATAGAGAGGCTATGAATTCATCGGATCCATTTGAATGGTTGAAAGCTATGGAAGAAGAAATAAATTTAATTAATAAAAATAAAGTTTGGGAATTAACAGACCTCTCACAAGGAAGAAAGGCTATAAGATGTAAATGGGTTCTTAAGAAAAAGCTCAAGTTTGATGGAACATTAGAAAGATATAAAGGTAGGCTTGTGGCTAAGGGTTACACACAAAAACCCAGGATCAACTATGTGGATACTTATTCCCCAGTGGCTAAACTTGTATCTATAAGAATTCTTATGGCTTTAATTACTAAATTAGACCTTGAATTGTTCCAAATGGATGTTAAAATTGCATTCTTAAATAATGAGCTTAAAGAAACCATTTATATGAAACAACCAGAAGATTTTATTGAAAATAATCAAGAAAATAAACTTTATCGTCTAAAAAAAATCTCTTTATGATCTCAAACGATCATCTCGCTAATGATATTTCATTTTTCACCAAGCAATACTAGAAATTGGCTATGAAATAATTAAGTTTGATCATTTATGTATATGTTTGGAAAAGTGGGAGTAAAATTGCAATTTTATCATTCTACATAGATGATATTTTATTGGCTGGAAATGATATGGAAATGATCAACAAGACAAAAACATGTTTGGGATCAAAATTTGAGATGAAAGACATGGGAGAAGCATCTTATGTCTTAGGAATTAAAATTACAAGAAATCGAACCTTTAGATTATTATATTTAGATCAATTAAAATATATTGAATAGGTGCTTAAGAGATTTAATATGGAGAAATGTAAATAATTATCCATACCTCTACGTAAAGGACAACATTTGAATAAAACTATGTGTCCTAAATAGGAAGAGGAAGTTATGAATACAATTTCATATGCATAAGCAATAAGCAGGTTAATGTATGCAATGACATCAACTAGACTTGATATTTGTTATGTAGTTGGATTAGTTAGTCGATTTTAATCTAACCCAAGTTAAAAACATTGGAAAGCCGTTAAAGTATATTTAAATACTTACAAGGCACAAAAACAATGAAATTATGTTTTGGTAAAGTTGATCTAGTAGTAAAAGATTTTTCTGATGCAGATTTTACTGGAGATCAAGATGATCGCAAATCAATAAGCGATCATATTTTCCTTTTTGGTGGTGCTGCAATTTGTTAGTTAAGAAGAAACAAACATGTGTTGCTAGATATACAATGGAGGCCGAATATATAGCATGCAGTATGGCAACAACATATGCCGTATAGATTGGATATTTCATTGAAAAATAGAAACTTGATTTACTAAATAAACCAATCAATGTGTTTTGTTATAATATGTATGCTATCTCTCTATAAAAAGTGGAGCAAATAATTCCAAAGAAAAACATGTTGATGTAAGTTATCACTATATACAAAATATAGTGGAACGAGGAAAAATAAAGTCGACTATATTTCTTCATAAGAGATGGTGGCTGACCATATGACCAAAGGGTTAAATTTGAATAATTTCAGAAAACCGATACAATGGGATTAAAATTCACCTAGATGTTTCATATATGCAAGAAAATTCTAGTTTAAAAGTTTTTGGGAACGCCTAAGAAATTAAACTAGAATATGTGTCATTTTAGTTAATTAAAATAATTTTGGTCAAAAATGACACATAAACAATGGATATTAGAAATCAATTAAGAATATAGTTATATCTTAATGGTTGTCTATAATCTTAAAATTACTTTGTCGATAACCATAACGATGAATTGGAGCCTGGAAATTTAATTAGTTATTATGGACAAGTAATAAAAGAAGTTTTATATATGTCTAATTAATAAGTATGTCCAAGTGGGGAGTTGATTAACGCTATTAATATATATTTATATATAACATTTAATAGACATAATTATTAATAAAGGATATGTCTCTTGAAATAAGCTAATACAGTTTAAACAAATTAAATATAATTATTTTCTTAAGGGACATGACTAAATCTTAAGGGACGTAATTTCCCTTATAACTTAAGAGTCATGTACGTAAAAAAAATTTTGATGAACATGCATCAACAATTTATAAATAGACCATGTTATATGTATTTCACATCATCCATAATTATGAGTTTAAGACATTGAGAGTTCTTAGAAATTCCTCCGTTTCAGTGACTCTCAGTTACAAGTGATTTTCAATTTAACAATAATTCCCTTAGGATTACTTGTATAGGATCAAAATCTCAAGCACATAAATAATACTCCAATAACAAATCGAACAATATCCCCTTTTCTATACAAATTTGCTGGTTGTTGATCTTCGCACCAATTCCATGCACAGTACTTTGTTTAATTTTTTATGTGATGTAATGGATTTGATGTGATTCAAAGCTAAAATGTCATTTGTCATTGAGAGCAGGCATAGCATGTTCAATGCTAATTAATATATACTATGGAATCAACAAAAAATAATATTGCCCTGCTTCAAATCATCCAATATTAATTTATTCACAGTTTGGGGTTCAAAGATGAGAGCAGGCATAGCATGTCCAATGCTAATTAATATATAATATGGAATCAACAAAAATAATACTGCCCAGCTTCAAATCATCCTATATTAAATTATTCACCGTTTGAAGTTGAAGTTGGACTGTGCATATCTTGCTTTTAATTTTCCAGGAAATATTTTATGTAAATGAATCCACATGGACGGTTCTCATTTCCCTTGCAGTTGAACACAGAAATATCCGAGTAAAGCATTCTTTTCCTTGTTAAAGAAAGGTATTTAATAAAGTTAAAGGGTTTAATTTTAATTAAATATATAATAGGTTACACGATTATGGGGTCCTTGTTGTCATTACCAAGCCACCAATTAATCAATCAGAATAATTTGAAGTAACAGCCTTGAGAAAAATTCCCTACAAAGATTGTATGCATGGTTGGTTTATTCAATCAAACATAATGTTTATCATGAATATGATTAGTATCTTTTCCTTCAATATTTTATTTTTGGACATGCATCATTTTTTAAGGTAAAAGAACTCAAGTATGATAAGAAGTTTCGGGTTTAAATTTTGCTCCCATGGGTAGGAAAGGAGTTTAATTTATATTCGTATAACACTTTGAAAAAGAAAAAAACCAATATTGATTATTGATTACTTATGAAATTACGGAGATTTAAAGGTTACACTAGGCAAATTAGTACTTTAAGCATCTTCAACTATGCAACAAATATCGGCATATATTATATTAAGGTGTTATGACTTTTAACCTATAATTATTGAAAAAAAAAATCATTAGATATCTGGTAGTAAAAGATAGACAAAAGATATTAACTGATGTGCTTTGAAAAATTAAACCGCACTTTGACTCTCCACTGGACAGATAGTCTCATTGATTCTTAGAGCAATTTGAAGTTTTCGGTTAACAAACAAGCAAGTGGAAAATATTGATGGTACTTAAAGGTGAAAATATTGTTTAAAGTTACCTGAGGTGTTAGTTGTTACAGCAAGGTGGGCTGCAAAGCATTTATGAAAATTCAAAGAAGAGTGAGTGAGAGGTTGCATTCTTTTGCTTACATAGAAAGCAGACCCTAATTGCTTTTCTTTTGCGTTGGAACAATAAACATTTTTTAAACAAAAGCAGAGGCTATTAAACAAATTCCACCCTTGTGTTGGCCTATGTCGCTATTAAACAAATTCCACCCTTGTGTTGACCTATGTCCAAACATTCCTAATGCATATAAATACCTGCTATTGGCCCTACGAGTTTTTGCAAAATTGAAAATTTGCCTTTTGTTTTCTTTCTTCTTCTCCTACATACTTCCAGCCCTTTGACCATAGTAGAACGATGGCTAAGGAAGCTGACATAAAGGTGCAAGATCCTGACAAAGCCTCGTAGTTTTTTATTACCCATTTGTTGTTTTTCTTGTTTGATACTAAAGTTGGATTGATCTTTTGTTGCAGAAGATTGAATTGAGAGTTTTTGTTAACTGCTGCGATGGTTGCAAGAGGAAAGTTACGAAGGCATTACGAGGCGTTGAAGGTAATGAACCAAGGCTTTCGGTTTCTGTAGTTGATCACTACTTCAGATGGAGCTTCTTTTTGGTTCCTTGCTAATTCACCTGGAAACAAATTTTGAACAGGAGTGTTAAAGACTGAGATTGATCCTTTACAGCCAAAAGTAACAGCTACAGGAAATGTGGATCCGAAAATTTTGATCAAGAAGCTACTGAAAGCCGGGAAACAGGCAGAACTCTGGGACAATGGGAATCAAAGTGCTATTAAGGAACTGAAAGTGGACATGCCAGTGACAGACGAGAAAGAAAAATCAAAACCTGAGTGTGAGAAAGCAAAAACCTCGGATTCTTGTGGCAAAGCAACTGACAAAGAAAAAGAGAGCAAAAATGGCAGGGATGGAAACGGCGATAAAGCTACCAAAAAGGAAGATAAAGTAAAGGAAAGTGCCGCCAATTCATTCATTCCAGAAGTAAATAAAAATGAAAATCCTCTTCCCCTGCAACCAGAAATGAATTACAACATGTATCCAAAAACATTACCAGAAATAGGCAACATCAAGACTCAGACTCAGTACTGCTACATGGTTGAACCTCACCCAATCACAGTACCCTACTATGCAATACCTTCATATGCAACTCATCATCTTCCTCCTCCTCCTACATTTTATGGCCAGCCATACTACTGCCAAGAAAGACCAGTATTTCAGCCGATGTATCAGGCACCGGTGACAAGGGTCGGGGATTATTTCAGTGACGAGAATACCGTAGGATGCTCAGTGATGTGAGTGTGGCTGTGGCAGTATATTGGCCATTCCAACTTCATCACCTGGCCTGAAAGCAAGGAGAAGGGGTAATTCAATTTCAGTGGTGATCCTAATTTTTTTTCCCTTAAATTTTTCTCCCCAGTAGTTGTTTTTTTGTTTTTTTTTTGTTTTGGAAGAGAGGGATTATTAGCTAATCTTTTGTACTCTTGTGTACCAAATTTTTGTTCCTTCTTTACTTCAATGGCTTCAAAGACAATGGAATCATGACCATCTAGATTAGCGTTATTTAATTGATCCTCCATTAACATATACAAATTTGCTTGAGCACCATTAACTGGGCATGTTTTACAAAGGTTGTAGGGTCCGACAATAGTGCCTAACTTTAAAATTAAGTAAACACACAGAAGGTAATTGGGTATTTAAAACAACATTCCCGAGTCAGGGCAATTTATTTTAGTCCAGGCAATTCAATTGAAAAAACAACCATCATCTATCATTGAAAGAGATGCACCCAGACAGTCCATCAATCAATTGGGTGCTTTTAACACAAAAGCAAATGATAAGCTTAATACAAAAGCCTTATCGTTTAGTTTCGCTCCTACTTAGATCCTAGATCCCCAATCCAAAAGTAGGCAGGTATGCTCAAGCTTTTGACCTTTCAGCAGGACTGGGGGAAAACAGGTGCAATAGCTTAAATATTGTGCAGGAAAAGACTATAAAAATGTAAGTCCAGAATAAAAACATTCCCAGTTATGCCCCAAGGAGAATTTTCAACATCAAGCCTCATTGGCTCGAGCTATGAAATGGTGGACATGCCAAAACTTCAAATAATCATCTAAAACTGTGGAAATATGCAGAAGAATACTATAAACGGTCTATATTTAAGAGGAAATAAACAGAAGAGAAACCCATAAAAACAAATATGTGAAAAAACAAAAATAATCCCTCTATTTAAAAATAAACGAGAATGTACAAGAAACAATACCATAAGAGTGATAGTTTACAAAGCATTAAAAATCACACCAACTATGTTTACCAGAAAAAAAGATAACAACTAGTGCCATTAGTAGTAGTGCTGGTATCTCTTTCTTTCTTTATTCCAGTTGCTGGTATTCTAAGTTATCATATCACCACTTGGAAATTTCATGATCACTACATTTTGTTGACTGCTACAGGATGCATGGAATTACAAGACACCATAAATGATAGATAAGTGTGATAAAATATAAGACAGGGTCTTAAGGTCATCAAAATGAATATCCAGTGCCAAGACCTAATGATATTTTATTGCTTAAGCCATTGATAACTAAAGAAAGTGGGAAGCTTGAGCAATAGGTAATTTGTCGAGGCCAATAAAATTAACATAAACAAGTTTGGTATCCAATTATATCACTCATTGACTAGATGCGCATACCAAATATGCATTGCTTTTAAGATCAGTTATCACCGACTAAGGCAGCATTCAAACCAACATGTTCTACACAGTTCTCACAAGCTTTATCCAACCCAACAAGTATCACCACACAATCAAACTAAGGACAAGTGGTAGTTCGATTTTTTAAAAGTATCAGATTAAAGTTTCAGCCAAAAAAGGTAAGCCAGACCTCCATCATGGCATTATTCAAATATATAACCGTGCACTTTTCGAAGCAGGTATGTCTTGAAACTTCAGAACTTATAACCATAACAACCAAAGAAGCCATAGACCTATATTGAATTAATGTAACCCATTTAACCAAACCTCATGTTCTCCTGGAATTAGCATAAGAAAACCATCATTAATCTTAACTGCAAATGGTCAACAACGCCATTTGCAACTTCTGATTCCAACTGATTTATCTAATTTTCAATCTCTCATTACTTTTTTTTTTTTCTCCCTCCTTTTTCCTTTTCATTGGCAAAAGTTGGCCAATCCAGAACTAGATTATTCTTTCGGCATTGATCCTAGGTAAACCAATCAGTCCACTACTGTTACAAACAAGAAGTGTAGAACTAACACCATATCGCAATATTAGAATCTAAATCCCAATCATTGCTAAATATTAATTATACAATTCTTCAAAGTTAGAATCTGTTCATCCGAAGCTCCCAAGCCAAGTAAACAATAGTGAGGTTTACTTTCTCACACATTAAGTATCAAATAAGAAAACTTACACAGGCAAAACAAAATATTAGAGATAACATGCAGGAAAATAGATAAATTATATTGAACACCGAGTCTTTGACTCTAATCAATCAAGATGAACAACAATCACTAGCAGGTGTTACATGATTTGTTCCAACAACACAATTTTCTTAATCAACAATGAAATCAGTTTCTACATGAGCTAAGTCATCATTATCATTTATCATACCCTGAGAATCTGAAGCTTAGTGGAGAATGCAATGGCAACCCAATCAGGCTGTGAAGACGACCACTGCAGCTGCTCAATCTCCGCCCCAGCTGTGTATGCCAGAATAGGATCCAACCCACCTTCCACGGGCTGACCCATCGACGACAAGTCCCATATCAACGCCTGTGAGTCATCCCCCGCCGTGCATATGTGGCAAGAACTATGTGGGGCCCACGCAATGGCGTTCACACTCGCCTGGTGCCTCTGCAGCTCCACAACCGGGAGCGTCGGGAAGCGAATGTCGAGAACCACCACCTTCGCGCTGTCCATTATTATCGTCGCCATATATCTCGGGTCCTGCTTGTTCCAACCCAACCGAACCAACGGCGTGTCCGGTTCGGAGCTCTCGTAAATGATCGTCGAGTGTTCCTTGTCGCGTAAATCGAAAACCCTAACGGATCCATCAGCGGAGACAGAGGCGAAAACGCCGACGCCGCCCCACGCGATGTCGTAAACCTCTTTATCGTGAGCGATTAGCTGCGTATCGACGGTTTCTCTCTCGATATCCCAAATCGTACACGTGGTGTCGATACTCGACGTCCCAATCCGCCTCGGTTCCGCTTCGTTCCAGTCGAACGAGGTCAACGGGCCGCAATACTCGCTGTTCTTGTTACCATTCAATAAACTCTTGAGCTCCACGCGCCGGTCCTCGTCGGAGATTCTCCACACGCGGAGGAAGTCGCTGGAGGTGGCCAAAAGGTCGGGTTTTTGGCACTCCTTGTCGGGTATGAAAATGGTTTTGGTAGGCGGGTACGGGTGTTCGAAAGAGAGGTTCGGGTCGGCCCGGATCTCGCCAGTGGAATCATCCAGCTGTACAATTTCGACCCGGTTCGGGTACTGCTCGAGGAGGCTAGCGATAGCGAGTCGGTACTTCTTGTCGCGACGGACGCTCCAGTTCATGGCGTAGATGTGCCACGGAGACTCATAGGTGTAGATCTCGGATCTTTTTTGCTGCTCGTCCGACCCGTCGAGATTCGGGTCACTACTCACGCCCATTATTTTCACTTGAACTCAACAACTACAAAATGGGTTGTGGATATTATTGAAGAGAGGCTGCGCCGCTGCAGGCCGAGGAGAAGTCAAAACTCAAAATGTCGCAGGCTATAAATTGTTTATAATGTAAACAATTTGCTAAAGGGACCCAATTGGATCCCACGTGTGAAACCGAAACTTTTGATTCCATGTCCGTTTGTGTAACTGTGTTGTTGTGAGGGTCTACTTGCTAGATTACGATGCTCTCCAAATTTTTACGATGCTCATCCTAACACCCTTGATTTCTATTAGGTGTCAACTTTATTAGTTATTTCATAATTTTGCCCTTGGTGATTTTAAAGCTTAAATGTCTTGGGAACTAATTATATACCCTTAAATAAAATTCATTTAATCATATACCCTTAAATAAAATTCATTTAGTAATAAAATGAAAATTATAGGGTAAGTTAAAATTAAAAAAAAAATTGTAAATACCACCTAATGGGGCCAAAATATTCATTAAAATTGCACCTTATTCATGAAATGATGCCCATTTTATTCTTGAAGAGTTGCCCAGTTTACTCATATCCCGAAAACACATACATGCTGGCACACAAAATATTGGATAACTTGTATTTAATTATTAAACCAATTCAATCATTAAGAGATATAACAAGTCATTTTACTTGATTTGTATTCTCAAAACATTATAAGCTTTATTATATCCATCAAGGGTAAAATTAACATTGTTTGACACAATGTATTATATTATACTATATTATATTATTTAATGTAGAGTGTATTATATTAGAGTATATTGCATTAATATTGTATTATATTAATGCTCTACAACATTTGGTGCTACATTGTACAGTATAAATTTTCACTTACCATACATGCACAATTTTATTTCTTTTGGTGATTAATTTAAATTATATGCTGCATGCATTTGGTTTTTGCTTGGAATTTTTTTTACCTTAAACAAAATTGTATGTTGAGAAAAAAAAATATTTATTAGTACTTAGAAAAATACTACTTAAATTTTATAATGCTTTACATTAAATTTTTTTAGCGTAAATATAAAAAAAAAATCATAATTCTTTTGAACATATGTAAAACTAATTACAAATTCTAAAATTTTCTGCAGCACAACATTTATTTTACGTTTCTCTGTTGTAAATTCTATTGCTAATTACAGGAACTGACACAATGCTTCAAGCTTTAATCAACCAAGATTAAACTGGAACCAAGATTGACAAGAAATCAGAACAATGAACAAAGAATCAAAAGTGGATTGCTAAGAACAAACTTTTAAGTTTGAAGGAACAATTCACACTCTTTCATTAATCGAAACTGACTACAACTAGATCAACCTTATTAAGGAGGTTGAAGAGAGTACACACAAGGAAGAATTACACTCAATGGAGAAGAAATGAGAGAGAAAGGATTTATATATAAGGTGCTGCAAACCAGCATCGCGTTTCTGGAAATTTTCCAGAAACCGTATAACTACCTTTTAACAACCCTGGCCACGTCAGCAGAAAATTTCAAAAGCATCCCTGAACTAAATACAATCTGCAGATTGACCCACAGAACTGTCATTTAATTTCACATTAACCCCTAACCGGAGAAACACGTCTTCACATTCTCAAATGCATATCCTGTGAAATAAAGATCTAAGAAAATAATTCAATCAAAAGACCAGTAAAAAATTATCACGACATAAATAAATAGATAAAAGTAACCTTCATAGTGAGATGACAATATAAGAATTTGCATAAACTACAATATACTAGAATCCTAAAATCACTTAATATAGTAAGTGCCCTAATCATAACATTCCAAGTAAATACATATGGGCACTGAATTTGATTAAAAACAAGAAGGGCATAATCCGTTTTGCCATAAGAAGAGCAAAGGTCAAGTAGTTTTCTTACTAGTAACTGATCACTAGAGAGATCATGGCGTATGATTATTGCATGGATAAGCTTCAGCTGACCGAAATTTCAACACTTTCTGAGTAAAACCAGAGCTTCCTGATAACCAAACTTCAATCTTGTGATGGAGGAATCGAGTAATGGGATTTTTTGAGGAAGTGGGTCAGGTGTGTATGGAAGACATTCCACCGTGGTACAGTTTCAGAGCTTTGAACATATTATATATAAGCTAACATGTACATAGACTCTGGGCAGGCTAGTTGTAGTTGATAAGCTTGATATTTTTTCCGTTCTAGTGATGTGTGAAATATTTGCATAAATGTAAAAAAATTGATCATTGATGAACAATTTAGTCAAATTACATCCATGGAATTAACAAGTAAATAAATAACAACAATTTAGCTTTTCACAGCAACGGTGGCAGTATTGATAATCTCTCTCATAACTAGGGACTTGTCAGCTTCAAACTGCTCATCATTCGCTCGATCGAGATAAAACTCCCCGAAGAACTGAAGAAGCTTGCTCTGATTCGCCAGCAGAACACGGATGATCTCCTGAGGCTTGCTCTGATTCCCAACAAACAGCTTGAACACATGGAAGCACTCGAACTGAATGTGTCTGTTGGAATCTTTAAGAAGATTCATCACGACCCTCAAGTTAATCAATGAGCTAACATATTTGTCTCTCACAGCAGAATTTGAACTACACTGCAGCATATCTCCCAGTAGTTTAACAGCATGCCTTCTTGTGATGTAATTAGGGGATTCAAGCAACTGGGAATTGTATTCTTGAAAGAACCAATCTTGATTCTTGGAAAGAAACTCGGAAACTGTAGACTTGTGTCTTGTCAGGAGTTCTCTAAACGTTGCTTGAGCGTCTGAGGCAATTTCGAAACTCGGGTTCTGCAAATATGTAAAGAACTTCTTCATGTGATCCGATTCCAACACATACTTGGCCACGCACTGATGGCGAATACAATCTCTGGCAATGGCGCCGTAATTGAGAGCAAGATCATCAGCTTGGTACCCAGATAAAAGAGTGTCCATCAAATCCAAATTAGTTTCCATATAATCGGAAGCGATATACGGATTCGCAGCAACCCTTCGTCTCTGCACGCCTGAGATGACGCGAACGGCGTCCAACTGGAGACCCGACTCGAGCTTTGGCAGAGACAAGATTAGAACACGGAGTCTGCCTTCGCTGAAGAACACGTCCGTTAATTGCTCGCAGGCTCTCTCTGAAACCGGTGCTTCATCATCATCGTCACCGAAGAGAACCGTCCGCATCTCCGGGATGATTCTCTCCAAGTCTTGAATCGATGACGTCGGTGTTTTGGAACTCGAAATCCTTTTCTTCTTGAATAAGCCTAACGCTAACCCTAGCCCTACCATGGCTGTGAAGACGAAGATGCAAACTTGTTCCCTCCCTCGAAGCTCTGCCCTTTGCTTTGCCCCGCGCTGTCAGTTGAAATAATAGATAGCAGTTTGTAAACGTACGTAGCACAGGAGTTCAAATTAATGATAAACTCTAAGTCTCTAATCGGTGTTTAAGTAATGTTTTCTTTTTCTGTTTTTTATTCTTTGTTTTTGAAAACAAAAAACAACTACGAATGCGTTACGCGGCATGTTTTTAAAAATACATTTTTTTAGAATAAAAAATCATGTTGATTATGAAAAACCTCAAATTGATGCTTTTCATCATTTTTAAAATTAATTTGGATGATGAGACAAATTAATTACTTAAGTGGTGTGTTCCATTGAATCTAATTTTATCTCACACCATTTACATTATTTTATTTCATTTGCGTCCCCACTACTCATTTAAAAAATAATTCCAAACACTTTTTTTATAATTATTTTTAAACAACAAAATAATCCCAAACTCATTTTCATTCCAAAAAAATCATTTTTTAAAAATATTATATTTGCTTACGTCATCTTCATTTTTCTCTGTGTTTTATCTTTGTTTTATAATAATAAAAATATTATTTTTATTTTCAATTATTATTTTTGCTTACATCATCATCATTTTCCTATGTGTTTTATCTTTATATATATATATATATATATTAGTCCAGATCTAGTCTAGGATTTTAAAGTGCGGGAAAACTTTAAAACCGCAGGATTTTAAAGACTTAAAACTTAAAGCACTTAAACCGTGTGGTTTTAAAATTTTTCTGAACTTTTCCGCACTTTAAAATTATGGATTAGAACATTTCTAATTATATATCTGTTCTTAAAAAAAAAAAAAGGAGATTAAACAAAATCCAAAAAAATTATTGAGGTTGCAATAAAAATATTGATCACAAATTTCACGTGATTAATCTTTCATATGCATATGAACAAAAAATTCTATTAAATATTGGATAAAATTAAATAGAAAAAATTTTCAACTTGAGTTACTATGTCAAAAAAAAGTTTCGTATGGAAATTTGACTCTCATGTTGAAATAGAAAAAAATATAATAAAATAAAATAAAATAAACGAAGCAAGAACATTTTCCCAAAAAAATCATTGGTCAATCATTACAAATTTTATTTGAACAAAAACAACTCTTTACATCTCTGAAATTGCTTTCCTTAAAATTAGATTCGGCAATAAATTAGTGTTTTTTTTTAATCTTTTTGTTGAATAAACACTCTTTTGTCAAACTTTTTGGCAAAATATGGAGTAATAATCTTTAATATTTGTTTAAATAGGAATGCTAATAGATATAGATTGTTTATAGAATCATAGATCCTCTAAAATTGGATAGCTCAACTTTGACGCCATTCGTCTAATTACTAATTTGTGGTAAAATTCTTAGTTTTGAACAATGAATTAATGAAGGAAGAATGGAATTTTAATTTCTAATTTTCTCTAATATTTTAATTTATATACAAATTTTGTTAAATTTTATATAAAGATGGTGTATTTTGTCTCAAAAACCGAAAAAAAATCTTTTGAAAAAAGTGAAAAAAATTGTGTAAAACAATATGATGCTATATAACCTAAACCTAAAATTTGTGTAAATGCAGAAAATTACTAATATATCTACACACACACACGCATGTATGCTTCCTATGTGTATTTATATATTTAAATACATAGTAATTTTCTAATGAAAGATAAAATCATATGAAGTTTGTGCACTTACCTACCCTTTTTTTCCGGTTAGAATTTTACTGCCTTCTAATTACTAGTTATGACATTAACAGGCAAAATAACAACGAAAATACCTAATTAACTAACTATAATATATGGATTATGAACAACGTAGCCGACCCTTTTTTTTTTTTGGGGGTACGTAAAACAGTAAAAGTGTTATATTTAATTAATTATGGTGGGATATTTAATTAAGTATTATATTTTATACATAAGAAAAAATACTAAACTAAATATTAAATAATCACCACTTGTGCTTATATATTAGTTGAAGTAATGGTAAAATAATGGTAGATTTCTCCTTACATATTAGTTGAAGTAGATTTTCGAACTTTATGCAGGTTAAATTTCTTCCAACATATTAGTGGAAGTAGATTTATGAGCTTAATGCTAGACAGACTTCTGGGCTATATAACAAATATCTAAATCAAGAGTCTTATTAAATTTCATATTATACATATCTTATAGATAGTAACAATTTAGAAAAAATAAATATACAAAAAAGATTAATTTAAACTTTATCCCCTTTGCCTTCTTATAAATTGTTAAACAAAGAAAAGTTCGAAGAACACTTTATGGCAGTTTTACCTAATACATTAGTATTCTCGATCATGATTTCAAGTATATGAAATGAATTTGTTAGCATTAAAGGACCTTTAGTCAAAAACATAAATTTAAATAAGACAAATACTACAAATAACGACTTAAAACGACAGCCACTGCACTCCTTGCCTTAACAGTTGTCACCTTCTTGTCCATCATCGACCTGAACAAGGTTTACTTGTAGGTGTCAATAACCATAAACTCTCGTACTAAGAATTTAATAACCTTTGAAATGATGAGTATATTACTTACACACTCAATGTTAAGCGTACCAAACTCTCAAATTAGGCTTAAAAACAAGATCACAAATACAGTCCTCTTAATTAAAGACTAAATACACGAGTTCTAATTTAAATTTGGGAAAAAGCCACCCACACATTCAAGGTTTGCTTAAATGATCACTCAGATCCTTTGATTTCATAAATGGTCGCACAAACTCCTTTTTTATTATCATACCTTTGATTACAACAACCCAATAATTAACTTTAAATAAACTTCCATAATAAATATAAATTAAAATTAAAATAATATAATATATAAAATAAGATAAATTTATAAATTATTTTGAATATTAGAAAAGTTATTTTAACATTATTAATCTGTGATATTTTTTTAATAATAATAAAATCTATTTGACAAATTAGTAACATTAAAATAATTACACATAACATTCACAGTAATTTATAAAATTTATATTATTTTATTTACAATATTTTTTTAATCATGTCTATATTAGTATAAATCTTAAAGTCAATTTTTGGATTAATAGATTTTAATATTAATCAAATCTGTTGGGATAGACTAATAATAGCTAATATTAAAAATAATTTTCATTTGTTTTATTAATTATACTTATTGTAATATTTTATTTGTATCATATGATATATATTTATTATTTTTACTTTATTACTATATTTACATTTATTTGGGTTGTTATAATTAAAGGGTATAATAGTAAAAAAAAGGGCGTGTGTGACCATTTATGTATGTAAATGGGTCTATTTGATCATTTATGCAAATATTATGGGTGTAGGTGACTTTTTTCCTTTAAATTTGTAAAAATTTATAAATGGAAGCAAGTGACGAATCAAGAAACACTTCAATTGAAAAAAAAATTCAAGTTCAGAGTGGTCTAATGTTTAGAAAATGAGTTTATATAATTATAATAAAAGCCTAGTTGTTTGACACAAAATATTAAAAATTTTATGTTCAATTGATTAGTCAGTTAGCTATTTGAGACCTTTTTTACTTGGAAAAATTTTTCCTAACCAGATGTACATTATGCTTACTTACAAAATTTAACGAAATTTATCAGTTAACAGGTTGATTTTGGAAATCTTACATTTTAGTCTAGCCCAAAACATTTAATGATTACAATTTTATCCAAAATGTTGAGAGGTTGAAGCATCATTTACTAAAAGTCAGAAAAGGCAACGTTAGCTCAATTTTGTCACATTACTTGGCCAATATCTTCTTCAAAAAAAGGCAACCTGTAGCTTATCATTTTTTCTATTTTAAACCAGACTAGATTCTAAGTCTTTATTAAACGCTATCATTTTTCCTACTTTAAAATTGGATTCAACGCTTGCTGAAATAAAGACTGAATGTAAATTCGGATGCTACGTGTAACTATCTGAAAAATAATTAAGATCTTGTAGATATTCTGATTTTTAAATTATTATAGAAAGTTTGCGATTGTAAACAACTGTTAGAAGATAATTTTTATATTTAATTTCCTTCGATATTAGTCGCCATTTCTCTATAGAAATTTTTATGGAGACTTTTTTTAGCCAAAAAACTGAAAAAACGAAACGTTAGTATTAGATTATGAATAAAAATATCTTTAGAAGACAATTTTATTTTATTTCTTTCTTTCATATACTATCTACATATTAGATTATTAAATTTGATATATGCCAGAGATATTATCATACAAAAATTGTGCTGCTATTCTATCTAATCACGAAAATTTTACAAAATATTATGACCCAAAGAAGATGAAAATAGATTAAACATATGCACATATATATATATGTAGCTGTGGAAGCAAACCTTTAGCGTCAGAAAAGTTTAAACAAATATTATGCCCAAAAAATATAACTATTCATGGATTAGTGAATTCATAGTTTTGCTTAAAAAGGTGACAATTTTTTAATTATGAAACAAAAACAAAATTGGTTGAACATATTAAAATAGCAGCGGAAACATACTTTTTGCATTCGAACATTTAAACCATATTATGACACAAATATAACAAACTATTAAATATTGGAAACCAAATACTAATTTGTAGTAAATGGAATATTATAAATTATTATAGTTAGAGATATTCGAACCCTCAACCTCAATAATAAATTGATGAAATATCAATCACTAAGGAATGATTGACAATAAATTAACAAGCTGGATAATAATTTCAAAGCACTTGCAGTACACAAAATGTATTTGTCATAACCGAAAACAATTTATTAGTTAACGTGATATGTTAATATATAACATAAAAAATATCATAGAAAAATGAGTCAACTCTCTCTTGTTTGGAAAAAGTAAATAAAATTGTTTTACATATTTTAAAACTCATCCAAACGAATTAAATTCTTCTAACTTTTTATTAAGGGCATATTTGGCACATTATAGTATATGGTATAAAGAACATGTATAGTATTAAATTTATATGATCTCATGTTTGGCTCTAAAATTACTTTGCATTACACCACCTAAGTTTAAGGGCCAGTTTGGTAATGCTGTAGCTTTTAAAATAATTACTGTTAGCTGTGTTGTACAAATAATCAGCTGTGAAGAGAATCAGTTAAGTGTTTGGTAATTTTTTTTTTTAAAAATACTGTGAGTTTTGAAAGTAATTGTGAGTGTTTAGTAAATCTTACTGTTAAACTATTGTAAAAAAGTCAATGACTAAAATTGACATAATGTAGGATGAAATTTACTTACATGTATAAAAACATGTACATACAAAATTTTTAATAGTGTATTATAATAATTTAATTAAAAATAAAATTTATACTATATTGATTTTATTTCTTTTATTTTTTATAATAAAAATTTATTGAAATATTGATTCTGTTTCCAATTTGAATAAGGATAGTTTTGGGTTTAGATAATAATTGTAAGGATATATATGGAATTGTATTAAAGAATAAAATTGATTCTAAAAATCAGAATCTAAAAGCTACTCCTTTCCTGCTTTTCAAAATCAGCTGTAGGAGGGGTTGATTTTGACAAAGGTAATTTTGAATTTTTTTTACCAAACACTAAAATTAGCTTTTACATTCTTAAAATCACTTTTAAACCTACCAAAAGCAATCCCAAATGGGCTCTAATATACTAATACACCCATGCTCGCATAAACTAAACACATGGGAGTCGGGTTTTTTTATGGAATCGCATTAGACAACTAAAAAAATAAAATTCCACTTTTTTGTTTCATCAAACCACAACCCCGCAAAAAAAATCCCTAACATTCCTTTCTTCATCAATCACCGCCGAGTCATTACAGTGATGTCACCCCTGACAATCAATGCCATCATCGTTGCTAACAAGTGCTTGGTTGTGCCGTGCAAGACCACTTCATATGTTCCATCATTGGTGTTTGCCGCCGAATCATCAATCAACCGGTTAGTATTCGGGTTTGATTTTTCAAATTGAACTACAATCAATTTAGTTTTCATTACTCTTTTGTTGAAGTATGTCTTTTTCTTTCTAGATTTGAATCTTTTTGCTATTATTGTTTTTGTGGGTAGTTGTTAATTTTGTCTGGATTCTTGACTTGGCTTCATGTGTTCTTGTAATATTTTTATTTAAAATTATATGAATAAATTATTATCAATATATGCGCTCATTTTTTTACTTGAATTGTGGACTCTTATGTTATTTGCATGGCTTCGGATCCTTCCAAAAATATTGCTCTGTAGTATTTTTCTTATGTTCAGGTTTGTAACTATACCATTCAGCATAAGGTGGAAGTAAGTTTCAGCTTTTACTATGATCATTGTGCTGTAGACCAAGAGAGAATTATAGAGAGTGTCGAAGCCTTTCCTAGAGTCTTACAGAGCAGTTCAAATTAAGCTTCTCTTCCTGAATGCTATGCAGTCCGTAGAATTTAACTTATGATGTGTGTTGTGTAAAATTTTAATATGCTCACAAGTATACGAATCTTTAAAAAATGAATAGTGGTAACGAGGTCGAACCCACATGGATTATTATAAATTAGAAAGTCTAATTTAAATCTAAAATTAATAATAATCCTAACCTAGTTGAACAAATTGAATTTTAAGAGAAATTAAACTAATTAAACCAAGAAAACAATTAAAACAAATGAGATTTCAATAAGACAAAGGTTACCAAGGTTTCAGAATCCAACACTATTCAACTAGTAATTATCTAATTATTATTAATCTCCAATTTTAGAATGACAATTCGAAATCAATCTATGTCATCTCATGGATATAACAATTTAAGCCCAAGTAATTAAATCTAACGTAGGTTCTTTTTTGTTTCAAGGTAGGATTTCTAAGCATTATATGTATCCTATTGAAAAACAATGAATCAAAGTTTCTTAAACATTCAATGTATCTAATTTATTGAAAAACAAATAATCCAAGAGAATCACATTAATCATTATTTCATCAAGTTTTGATTTAATTAAATAATCTCTTAATTATCAAGAATACATGATATTAAAGATGAAAAGATAGTTATTCGATCAATCATGTGAAACAAGAACTATAATCATCAAAGAACATATGTAAGGAATTAATTAAAATAAAAAGACAATTATTTCATTGAATAGGGTTTCATCCTTAACCTCAGTATAAGAAAATTAACTAGACATACTTGAATAGAGAGGAACAAATAAAATAAAATTAGCCATGGAAAAATTGCACTGCTGCCGCTCCTCTCTCTGCCGAATGCGTCTGGCTTCTCTTCTTCTTATTTTCACAAGCCGAAAACTTGGCTTATATAATAATGCCCACCGAATCTTGAATGGCCGAATCCTTAATGGATTCTAATTCTAAAAGCCAAAAGCTAAAGTTGCATGCCAGTATCTGAAATTAATAAAAAAAGACCAAAACTATTGATTTGTTTCCTTTATGCAATTTAATTCTTCACACTTACGTTTAATGCTTTGCACATGCTTGGCTATGTAATCTTCCTTTGCCGTTTCTTCTTCACGGGTTCCATTAGATTGCTTTCCATAGGTAATGCCATGCACATGCAATTGCCAAATTTAATTCCTTAATTTCTAATATTGCATAGCCACGGATACCATTAATCTTAACTTTATTTTCTTCTGTCTTCTTATTTATTTCCAATTTAATCTTCCTTGCTTCTCAAATTGAACTTCTTCATGTACTTTTTGTCTATAATTTTCAATTATTTTCCTATTCAATAAAATAATATAATTAATTAAAAAATAACTAGTAATTATATAATAAAGAGTAAAATATGTAAGTATTTTATGCTCATCAATGTGGAAGCAACTACTAGATAACTAGAAGTTCTGAAGTTGTTTCAAGCTTAGATGCTGTGATTTGAAACTCGAGAGGAGAGTTACTTGAGGTAGCAGTGAATATAATTGAATTTTCAGATGTGATGGAATTGGCAGAGGATGAGGCCATATGGTTTGGCATCAATGTGATGAAGGATTCATACTTGTACGTATCTAATAAATTTCTTTAATAAAAGATTATAAGGTTAAAAAAAAATTGTGTTAAATTTTTTTCATTGTTGGACAAGAAGCTTGGGACATTGTTCATTTGTTCTGTCCATTTTATTAAGTGATTTTAGGATTCTAGTATGTTGTAGTATATGTAAATTCTTATATTGTCATCTTTACTATGAAGGTTACTTTTTATCTATTTATCTATGTCGTGATAATTTTTTACGGGTTACTTGATTGAATTATTTTCTTGGATCTTTATTTCAAAGGGTATACACTTGAGAAATGTTGAAAAAAATAAATGTTATGTTGCAGAAAATTTTAGAATTCGTAATTAGTTTTACATATGTTCAAAAGACTACTATTTTTTTTTTTTTACATTTATGTTAAAAAAATTAAATGTAAAACATTCTAAATTTTAAGACTTCCATATTTAGTATTTTTCTAAGTACTAATAAAGATATTTTTTTCTCAACATATAAAAATATATTTTTATGTTCAATTGATTTTGGAAATCTTACATTTTAGTCTAGCTCAAAACATTTAATGTTTACAATTTTATCCAAAATGTTGAGAGGTTGAATCTTAATTTACTACCGACCAGAAACGGCAACGTTAGCTAAATTTTGTCCAAAGCATCTGTCAATGTTACTTAGCGGATACCTTCTAAAAAAAGGCACCATATAGTTTATCATTTTTCCTATTTTAAAACTAGATTCAAGTCTTTGATTAGACGCTACCTTTGTAATATAAGGCTTACTGAAATAAAGGATAAGTGTAAATTCGGATGTTGCGTGTAACTATCTGAAAAATAATTAGGATTTGATTGATATTCTGATTTTTAACAAAGAAAGTTTGCGATTGTAAACAACTGGTATATGATAATTTTTTATATTTAATTTCTTTTAATATTTCACGTCATTTCAAAAATTTTTATGGAGTCCTTTTTTAATATTTATTTTTTAGTATTTGATTATGAACAAAAATATCTTTAGAAGACAGGTTTTTATTTCTTTCTTTCATATAGTATCTACATATTAGATTATTAAATTTAATATATGCGAGAGATATTATCAGTCAAAAATTGTGCTGCAATTCTACCTAATCATGAAAATATTAGAAAATATTACAACCCAAAGAAGATGAAAATAGATTAAACATATGCACATATATTATGTTTAGGGAAATTATTTCTGCACCACCTTTGTTTTGTCATATGTACATCTAACCATCACAAATTTTAACATGTTCTTTGCACCACTTTTGTTTTTAAACTTGTATCAATCAACCACTTTGGCACTATCAAATGACCATTTTACCCCTAAATGAATTAAAATATCATTTTATTCTACAAAATTTTGAAAAATAGAAAATTATAATTAGAAGAATACCTCTGCATTTAATAAAATAAATAAATCTCAAAATCTAAGATGTTAAATTTTTATATTTTAGAATTATAATTTCATTTAAAAATTATCATGTTAATTTTTTGTAATTATAATTTTATTTAATTTTTGTATAGGAAATTTTCTTAATTTTAATTATAGGGAAGTTTACAATAATTGTAGGGAACTTTTCACTTCATGTTAATTTTTTTAAACTTCCCTATACTTAATTTAATTACAAAATTAAATGAAATTATAATTACTAAAAATTAGCATGATAATTTTTAAATGAAATTATAATTATAAAAAATTAAAATCTTGGATTTGAGATTTATTTGTTTTATTAAATTCAAGGGTATTCTTTTAATTATAATTTTTTATTTTTCAAAATTTTGTAAATTAAAATGGTCTTTTAATTCATCTAGTTGTAAAATGGTTATTTGTTAGTGTTAAAGTGATTGATTGATACAAGTTTAAAAAAAAGGTGGTGCACAGAACATGTTAAAATTTTGTGGTGGTTAGATGTACATATGCCAAAACAAATGTGGTGCAAAGATAATTTCCCTTATGTTTATGTAGCTGTGGAAGCAAACCTTAAGCGTCAGAAAAGATTAAACAATATTATGACGAAAAAAAAAAACTATTCATGGGTTAGTTAATTTATAGGTTTGCTTAAAAAGGTGACAATTTTTTAATTATGAAACAAAAACAAAATTGGTTGAACATATAAAATAGCAATAGAAACCTACTTTTTGCATTCGAACATTTAAACAATATTACGACAAAAATATAACAAATTATTAAATATTAAAAATCAAATACTAATTTGTAGTAAATGGAATATTATAAATTACAATTCTACATAGTTTGAGATTTGTACCCTCAACCTCAATAATAAATTGATGAAACATCAATCGCTAAGGAATGGTTGACAATAAATTAACGAACTGAATAATAATTTCGAAGCATATGCAATACACAAAGGGTACGTTTGGCACACTGTATTATATTATGTTGTATTGCATTATTTTAATATACGTACTAATTATACTGTATTACATTAGCACAGTATTATAATAATGTTATACAATATTTGGTATTACACTATACTGTATTAATTTTTAATTATACTAAGTATGGTGATGCACTGTGTTGTATTAATTTTTTTATGATTAATTTAAATTATATATTTAGAAAATAATATTTATTAGTACGTAGAAAAATACTAAATATAGAAATATTAAATTTTAGAAATTTAACAATATTTTTTTAGTATAAATGTTAAAAAAATATCATAATTCTTGATAAAGATCGAAGACTATGGCCTTACATTTTCGGTAACATGACATTTATTTTTCTGTATTTTCCAAAAATATAACATGTGAAATAAAGATCGAAACAAATAATTTAATCAAATAATCTCTAAATAGTATCAAAACATAAATAAATAGTTAAAACCCACAAAATCAGTTCAAAAGTCATCTTAAAATGATAGAATAAAAGTTTATACATATCATAAGATAATCACAAAATAATAAAGTGATACAATAGTTGTCACATATTCACTAACAAAATGAATTGTGCTAAATAATCCAATAAGAGATATGTAGTATATGTAATAATATTTTATATCATTATTTATATTACTGTTAATTTTAAATTAATATTATTCAATTTTTTTCATATTTAGATATTTATTATTAGTTATATTAAATTATTTAAAATAATTAATTTTTATATATTAATTATTGTAATATAGTTAAATAATATAATATAATATTATATTTTTATATATTATTTAAGTATTTATTATTAGTAATATCAACTTATTAAATATTAATCAATTTTATATATTAATTATTATAATATATTAAAAAAATACATTATCTAGTTATATTTTTAATATAATATAATGTTATTGAATAATAAATTATTAATTTATATTAATAATTATAATGTAAAAATAAAAGAAAATAAAAATTAATATTATATTATATTAAAAAAGTTATTTATTATTATTATTGTTATGATAAAGAAAAAAAAACTAATGCGTCAATCGGGTTTAGCTAATGCAGCAAGTGGCTGCAGCCAAATATGGGATTGCATTGCAAGTAATGAAGGGTGCCAAACACCCCCAATGTATTTGTCATAAAAAAACAATTTATTATTCAACATGATATGTTCATATATGACATAAAAAATAGCATGGAAAAATGAGTCAAACTTGGAAAACGTATGTAAAATTGCTTTGTATTTGGCACATTATAATATATATAGTATAAAGACCCCATATAATATTAAATTTATATGATCTCATGTTTGGCTCTATAAATTTAATGTTAGAAATTTATTGAACTACAATCAATTTAATTTTCATTACTCTTTTGTTGAGGTATGTTTTTTTCTTTATGGATTTGATTCTTTTTGCTGTTATTGCATGTTGTTGTGGGTAATTGTTAATTTTATCTGGATTCTTGAGTTGGCTTCATGTGTTCTTGTTATATTTTTATTTAAAATAATATGTTATTATCAATATATGCGCTCATTTTGGGACTTGAATTGTGGACTCTTATGTTATTCACATGGCATCGGATCCTTTGAAATTATTGCTCAGGTTTGTAACTATACGATTCAGCATAAGGTGAAAGTAAGTTTCAACTTTTACTACAATCATTGTGTTGTAGACCAAGAGTGTGGAAGCCTTTAGAGTTTTATAGAGCAGTTCAAATTAGGCCTCTCTTCATGAATGCTGTGCATTCCAGAGACTTCAACTTATGATGTGGATGCAGATATTAGAAGTTCTGAAGTTGTTTCAGGCTTAGATGCTGTGATTCCAAACTCAAGAAGAGAGTTAATTGTGGCTGCAGTGAATAGAATTGAATTTTTGGATGAGGTGGAATTGGCAGAGATAAAAGCCATATGGTTTGGCATCAATGTGGTGGAGGATTCATACCTGTTATGTATCTTATAAATTTCTTTAATGAACAATTATGAGTTAAAAAAAATTGTGTAAAATTTTTTTCATTGTTGGACAAGAAGCTTATTGGTACATTGTTTTGTCCATTTTATTAAGTAATTTTAGGATTATAGTATATTGTAGTATATGTAAATTCTTATATTGTCATCTTAACTATGAAAGTTACTTTTTATCTATTTATTTACGTAGTGATATTTTTATGGGGGTTATTTGATTGAATTATTTTCTTGGATCTTTATTTCATAAGGTATACATTTGAGAAATGTTGAAAAAACAAATGTTATACTGCAGAAAATTTTAGAATTTGTAATTAGTTTTTCGTATGTTCAAAAGAATTAAGATTTTTTTTTACACTTATGCTAAAAAAATTTAATGTAAAACATTCTAAAATTTAAGACTTCTATATATATTTAGTATTTTTCTAAGTACTAATAAATATGTTTTTTTTTCTCAACATATAATTCTGTTTAAGGTAAAAAACAAAAATTCCAAGCAAAACCAAATGCATGCAACATATAGCTTAAATTAAATTAATCACCAAAAGAACTAATACAGTGCTTTTATGTTAAGTGAAAATTAACATAGCACAATGTAGAACTAAATGTTGTACAACATTAATATAATACTATATTAATGCAATATAGCCTAATATAATAAATTCTGCATTAAATAATGTAATATAGTATAATGCATTACATTGTGTCAAGCAGTGTTAATTTTACGCTTGGTGGATGTAATAAAGGTTATAGTGTTTTGGGAATATGAATCAAGTAAACTGACTTATTATACCTCTTAATGATTGAAATAGTTTAATAACAAAATACAAGTTAGCCAATATACTTGTGTGCTAGCGTGTATATGTGTTTTCAGGATATGAGTAAATTGGGCAACACTTCAAGAATAAAATGGGCAACATTTCAAGAATAAAGTGCAATTTTAATGAATATTTTAGCAGCATTAGGGGGTATTTACAATTTTTTTTTAATTTTAATAAGGTCCAGCTATCTTGCAACTGTTGTATGGAACCCATTTTTTTGTCTTGTTCTATTATCACCATTAGATCTAAAGAAGGAGTGGTTTCAACGGTAAGATGTGTAAAATTGATTAATAACATTGCAATCCCAATTTATACTGAAATTCTAAAAAATCGAAGGTTTCAAAATTTTGAGCTAGTTTGTTATAGAATCCAAAACTCAAAGTCTGGTGTTTGAATCGTTGCTGGTTCTTCTTCTACTATTGTTGCATGGAGACAGATTCTTATTTCATGGGTATTATTATTCGAACTATCCATTTTTTTAACAAAAAATATATATTTTTTCTTCATAATAATAAGAGAAAGAAAGAGAGACTTGTTAAAAAAAATCCATAACAAAAAAATATATTTTTACAAAGGTCACCACTATAGCAGCGAGCCAAGCAACCCGCTTTGACAAACCAATAGCCTGCATTTTTTTTTATCAATGTTTATGTGTGTCTTCTCTTCGGTCTGCACTCTTATAGCCATTGTTTGTTTAGATGCCCCAACCCCACTTAGAATCCAATGCCACAATCACCCATGCTAAATTTATGATAATGACAAGAATCCAATGCCACAATCACCCATGCTAAATTTATGATAATGACCCAATATTAAAGTCCATTAAAAAAAAAAGTCTTCTGACGAGAGAATGAGAAAAGTGAGAAGTTTCTTTGATTTTACGAAGAGAAAGAAATGCTAAAGGAGAGAAGTGAGATAGAGAGATAAGAGTTTCTCAGACAGATAGGTGAGTGGTGACTCTGATCGAAGTGTTGATTAATGATTAAATGGAGAAAATAAGCTAGAATATGGACGAGAGAGGAAGAAGAATGAGAAAATGAAATTATCATAATTCTTATAAATAAATTGTAAATAAGAATGAAAGTAAGGGGTCCAATAATAAAAGACATAAGAGAGATATGGATATGGTACAACAGTTGTAACATAGTTTTGTCCAATTTTAACATACCCCATAATTTTCATTTTATTACTAAATGAATTTATTTAAGAGCATATAATTAGTTTTCACTTTATTAATGTTTCCAAGACATTTAAGCTTCAAAGTCACCAAAGGGAAAATTATAAAATAACTAATAAAGTTGACACCTAATCGAAATCAAGGGTGTTAATTCGGATGAGTTTTAAATCGTCAGGAAATTTATTTAATTTCTCCAAATAACAAGTCGTTTGGCGTTACCTATTTTGAAAACACTGGATAGTACTTGTAACCAAATATGTTACGTTTAAGTTTTAATTTGAAGGGAAATTATTTGGTGGTCATCGTTTATAAAGTAAAGTTTCTGTAAATCACCAAATTTTAAGATTATATCTGTAAATCAAATACTTTTCAAAGAAATATCTCCTACCCACCTTTCCGTTAAAAAAGTTAACGGAAACATAATATCAGCATACTGTCATAAGGGTAATATTGTTATTTAGTTAAAAAAAATAAATATTTAATTAATTATATTCTATTTTTAAAAAATAAATATTTAATTATATAAACAACATCTTTTTTGTTTATAAATAAAAAAATCAAACAATACAAAAGTGTCATCATAAATATTTTCGTAATTATTGTATTATAAGGGTAAAATAGTCTTTACGTAGAAAACCACTAACGACAGTTAACTTTTTTAACGAAAAAGTGGTTGGAAGATATTTCTTCGAAAAGTAGGTGGTTTACATATACAATCTTAAAATTTGGTGGTTTACAGAAATTTCACTTAATAAGTAGTGGCCACTAGATAATTACCCTAATTTGAATAATATGGTAGAGATTCTAATAATTGGATCCCAATTTGTATCATATAACTCATGTGACGTTCATCTATTAAATAATATAATAATAATTTTATTAGTTATGAAATTCTTTTTTTAATATAAGTGACACATGTTCGTAGTTCGGATATAAATTATAATTTAAATGTTGAGATATTATTCTCTATTTTTATATTATCTTGTAATACAAACATAAACCTATCCGTTACTTTTCAAATTAAGATTCAAATTTGATTAGAGGTACTCTTTTTCTTTTTTGCCTGCATTAGGTTACAATGAGTTGTTTTATTTGTTACTGTTTTTTTTGTTACATATGAAATTGCATTTAGTAATTGATTTACCTTTAATCATGTAGATAGCCTACCCTTCACACTTTATCTACATTTATGACAGGTTTTTCTGGTACCTTACCAATCATATATAGGATACCGCTAACCTTAATCCCACTTGATACGGCAGAACGTACTTCTCTAACATGCGACTTATGTTGGAAAACTACGGAGTTGAACTAATTTAGGGCTAGTTTGGTAATGATGTAGCTTTTAAAATAATTGCTGTTAGCTGTGCTATTGAAATAATCAGCTGTGAAGAGAATCAGTTACGTTTGGTAAATTTTATTTTCAGAAGTACTGTGAGTTTTGAAAGTAGTTGTGGGTATTTGGTAAATATTACTGTTAAACTGCTGTAAAAAGTCAAATGACTAAAATGGACATAATACAGCATAAAATTTACTTACACATAAAAACATGAACATACAATATTTTTAATTGTGTATTATAATAATTTAATTAAAAATAAAATTTATACTATATTGATTTTATTTATTTTATTTAATTTTATTATAACAAAAACTTATTAAAATATTGATTTTGTTTCCAATTTGAATAAGAATAGTTTTGGGTTTAGGTAATAATTGTAAGGATATTTATGGAATTGTATTAAAGGATAAAATTGATTCTCAAAATCAGAATCTAAAAGCTACTCCTTCCCTGCTTTTCAAAATCAGCTGTAGGTGGGGCTGATTTTAAATTTTTTTTTACCAAACACTAAAATTTATTTTTAGATTCTTAAAATCACTTTTAAGTCTCCCAAAAGCAATCCCAAACGGGCCCTTAGAACTTAGAAGGACAAGGATTCTCTTAGTTTTTTTTTTCACCTAGATTGAGTTTTGAATTTTGATATTGACAATCAAACAAGTTTTTTTTTAATTTTATTTTATAGTTAAACCAATTTTTTTTTTAACTATTTTTAAAAACTTTGAGAGGTTAGGAGAAAAAAATTTAAGAGAGGATTCTAATCCAATTTGAAAACATTAGGCAAAATACTTTACACCTACTATTGCGTGTGGTTTTTTATTTCTAGTCTTTTTAGGTGTATCCCTTCATACTCAATCCTCCATAAGCGCTTTCTTAGCCTATATTTCAAAAGTAATGGACAACCCAACATACTTCCCTCTTTCCGCCAAGAACTTAGTCAACTTTTACAATCCATCCTATTTTGCTTAGTTATCATAATGAAAATGCAAAAAATATACAATAAATACGTTACTTTTCATTGATTCAAGATATTTAATAATAGACATCGAGTTAAATCTACTTATAAATTTGTAAATTACGCTAAGGTCCTATCTTAGGATATTTGCGAATATAACACTTGTATAACACAAATATTTTTGTACATGAGACATAATTAGAGGTGGCCAACAGGTTGGGCCGGCAAGGAAGGCCCATGCGTGCTCGTGTCTGTGCCGTGCCTATTATACATTTCGTAACTTGTCGTGTCGTGCCTAATTTTTTTTTCTTAGGCCCGGCCCGACACACATGCTGTGCCCACGCGTGTCGTGCCATGCCTAAAAAAAAAGCACGACAACTTTTTTTTTTTTAATTTTTTAAGAAGGCATGCTAAGTTATTGGTATTTTTTTTAATTATATGTCCCTTTTTTGAGTCCAAGTACCTTTAATCAAGTTCAATAAAATCAAAAGTTTGAAACTCAAGCATATATTTAATAATAATAAACTAATAATAGTAAGAGAATGTAATACTAACTATTAAGTTAGATCTTACGGTATTATAATTCTTTTTATACTTAACAATAATAAAATTTTCTCAATGATTAGCTTAATTGTTAACTTAGACTTACATAGAGTCATTAATCATAGTTTATAATAACATTATTACATACATTATAAAATCATGGTATTTATAATTTTATTTATTAAAATCATGATATTAGCTTTTCATTTAATAAATTATAAACACAAAATAATTAGAATTTTTTTAAGCTAAGAGTTAAATGAATTTAAAAAACTTATGCTAAGAAAAAAATATATTAAAAGATTCAATTTTAAGTTATTTGTAAAATCATAAAATTTAAATCTGCTTTCATTAAAAAGTGAAACGTGCTTATTGCGTGCTTTTTCACGTGCCGTACTTTAGCCTATTTCTAGTCGTGTCGTGCTTTTAAGGCCCACGTGCTTAAATTTCTAAGCTCGACCCAACCCACCTGCATGTCGTACCGTGCCGCGTGCCCCATCGAAATGTGCTCGTGCAGTATCGTGCTGTACGGACACGTGCCACCCTGCCCCGTTGGCCATCTTTACACATAATAGATAGATTGGTCAAATCTCTGTTAGTTAAGTTCTTCCAAAGGACATCTCCGGACGACCAAGGAAATTCATACAGCACTTGATGTTGTCTTAAAGAGATGTGTTATTTCTAGGCTTTATAGGGTTTCAGGACAAGTATAATTTTTTTTACCTAAATGACAAACTCAATTTGATAGATAAATATATCCTCAAAAGTTCTTCAGTGTAATTAGTCTTCACACGTCTTAAGAAATTTTCATCAAATTCTATGGTTAATAAATCGAGTCTTCTATTCGTGTAATCTTCAATTTCTAATTAATTTCCTCGTATATATTATGACATGCCACTTATCATTAAAATAAAGGAACGCACAACACAACAATTGGGTTGTTTGTGTTTCCAAAAATAATAGCATTTCTGTATGCAAAATAAATTAGAATTAAACACCGACTAGGGTTTATCATTAATTTTAACTCCTGTGCAGATTAGGAAACTACGTAAGTTTATAAAACTCTTTATTATTTCAACTACTGGAGGAAGACAGCGCGGGGGAAAGCAAAGGACAGAGCTTCGAGCGAGGGAACAAGTTTGCATCCTCGTCTTCACAGTCATGGTAGGGTTAGGCTTATTCAAGAAGAAAAAGATTTCGAGTTTCAAAACACGGACATCATCGATTCAAGACTTGGAAAGAATCATCCCGGAGATGCGGACGGTTCTTTTCGGTGACGATGATGATGAAGCACCAGTTTCAGAGAGAGCCTGCGAGCAATTGACGAACGCGTTCTTCAGCGAAGGCAGGCTCCGTGTTCTAATCCTGTCTCTCCCAAACCTCGAGTCTGGTCTCCAATTGGACGCCATTCGCGTCATCTCAGGCGTGCAGAGACGAAGGGTTGCTGCGAATCCGTATATCGCTTCCGATTATATGGAAAATAATTTGGATCTGATGGACACTCTTTTATCTGGGTACCAAGTTGATGATCTTGCTCTCACTTACGGCGCCATTGCCAGAGATTGTATTCGCCATCAGTGCGTGGCCAAATATGTGTTGGAATCGGATCATATGAAGAAGTTCTTTACATATTTGCAGAACCCGAGTTTCGAAATTGCCTCAGACGCTCAAGCAACGTTTAGAGAACTCCTGACAAGACACAAGTCTACAGTTTCCGAGTTTCTTTCCAAGAATCAAGATTGGTTCTTTCAAGAATACAATTCCCAGTTGCTTGAATCCCCTAATTACATCACAAGAAGGCATGCTGTTAAACTACTGGGAGATATGCTGCAGTGTAGTTCAAATTCTGCTGTGAGAGACAAATATGTTAGCTCATTGATTAACTTGAGGGTCGTGATGAATCTTCTTAAAGATTCCAACAGACACATTCAGTTCGAGTGCTTCCATGTGTTCAAGCTGTTTGTTGGGAATCAGAGTAAGCCTCAGGAGATCGTCCGTGTCCTGCTGGCGAATCAGAGCAAGCTTCTTCAGTTCTTCGGGGAGTTTTATCTCGATCGAGTGAATGATGAGCAGTTTGAAGCTGACAAGTCTCTAGTTATGAGAGAGATTATCAATACCACCGCTGTTACTGTTAAAAGCTAAATTGCTGTTATTTATTACTTGTTAATTCCATGGATGTAAAATGACTAAATTGTTCATCAATGATCAATTTTTTTACATTTATACATAAATTTCCCACATCACTGAAATGGAAAAAAATATCAAAGCTTATCAACTACAACTAGCCAGCCCTGAGTTCCTCTTTAACAAGTGAGTTGACAGCAAAAGCTCACTCTGTACATGTTAGCTTGTATATAATATTTTCAAAGCTCTGAAACTGTACCATGGTGGTATGTCTTTCATACACACCTGACCCACTTCCCCACAAAATCCCATTACTCAATTCCTCCATCACAAGATTGAAGTTTGGTTATCAGGAAGCTCTGGTTTTACTCAGAAAGTGCAGAAATTTCGGTCAGCTGAAGCTTATCCATGCTAAAATCATACGCCATGGTCTCTCTAATGATCAGTTACTAGTAAGAAAACTACTTGACCTTTGCTCTTCTTATGGAAAAACTGATTATGCCCTTCTTGTTTTTCATCAAACTCAATGCCCATATGTATTTACTTGGAATCTTATGATTAGGGCACTTACTATTAATGGCAGCTCCCTGCAAGCGCTCTTGCTGTATAATCTTATGATATGCAATGGCTTTAGACCCGATAAGTTTACTTTCCCGTTTGTTATTAAAGCTTGTATTGCGTCTTTGGCTATTGAAAAGGGGAAAGAGGTTCATGGCTTAGCCGTTAAGGCTGGGTTTTCGCGAGATATGTTCCTGCAAAACACTTTGATAGATTTTTATTTCAAGTGCCGGGATGTAAATGGTGGGCGTAAGGTGTTTGATAAAATGCGTGCAAGAAGTGTGGTTTCGTGGACGACGATGATCTCTGGCCTTGCTGCCTCTGGGGATTTGGTTGCTGCCCGAGCGATTTTTGAGCAAATGCAAACTAGAAATGTTGTTTCATGGACGGCTATGATTAATGCGTATGTTAGGAATCAGAGAGCTCAAGAGGCATTTGAGTTGTTTCGAAGAATGCAGCTTGATAATGTTAGGCCGAATGAGTTTACACTTGTCAGCTTGTTACAAGCATGTACAGAACTGGGGAGTCTAAAATTGGGCAGCTGGATTCATGAATTTGCTCTTAAGAATGGGCTTGATCTAGGGGTATATTTGGGGACTGCTCTAATTGACATGTATAGTAAATGTGGTAGTTTGGAGGATGCTAGGAAAGTGTTTAATAAGATGGAAATCAAGAATTTAGCTACTTGGAATTCTATGATTACTAGCTTGGGTGTGCATGGTCATGGGGGGGAAGCCATTGCCCTTTTTGCGCAGATGGAGAAGGCAAATGTTCAGCCGGATGCAATCACCTTTGTAGGTGTTTTATGTGCTTGTGTACATACAAATAATGTAAATGAAGGTTATAGCTACTTCCGGTACATGAGAGAACATTATGGTATCTCACCTATTGTAGAACATTATACTTGCTTGATTGAATTGTATAATCGTGCCAACATCAAAGATGAGGTTAGCAAAGAGCTGAACACAATATCAGAGGACCTGAATGAAAGAACAGCTGTAGAATTGTTAAGGTTTTGAACACCATGCTTGAGAAGTTCAATGAAAATGTAGAATCTCTAAGGCTGAATACCCTGCCTGAGAAACCGAATGTATAGCAGCAGCATTACTAAGTATTGAAGGCAGTGTTGCTAAAGCAGATAAAAGTTCTTACTTGCTTGCCAAGGAGTCGCAATGCTTGGGTGTGTCTACATGCAATTTCCCTCAAAATACACTCCAGTGCTTCAAGAGGGATGTGCGTTGACTTCAAGGGATCTTTCTTGCTTAAGAATATTTCATGCCATGTGCTTGTTATGATCATTGAGAGAGGAGCTGTATAGTGAAGTTCAGCCTCCAAGCAACACAATCCTTGTTCTTAATAGCTTTGCAAGTAACATAAAGAAGATGTGTAAATCGAAATGATTCCCCTTCTCTTTTTGCAGACTATTATTTCGGGGGGAGGAGAATATGGTTCTGCAACTTAGTCTCAATACATGTGTGATATTCTAGTCTGTTTATGTTGTTTATTTTATTCTTCATACTATCAATTGGCTGTTCTGTACTTGCTTTAGCTTTATTTACTAGCTGTAAAGTTAATGTACTTGATATTCTTTTGACTTGTAAATTATGTCGATTCTTTGACTGTATACAGAGATCAAAATCAATAAAAGACTTAAAAGCAATATTCTTAAAGGGGCAATAATTCAATCTCCTAAATGTTACAGCTTGAGGGACAAGTTATAGGGAGGAACTATTGCATGTCATTTCAGTGGCTAGGTTGGATTGATGTCTTAGTTTCTACAGTATGTAAAAAGAATTTATAGCTTTTTCTTTTTTATATTTGTAATATCACCATACTGGGCGTTCTTTTTATATTCTCTAATTTATTCTAATTCTTTACTTCCACTGAGTTGGTGAGGTTTCCTTGGCTGTAAGGTATTTATATAAGGTTGAAGACAAAAAAGAGGTTTCATAGACAGATACATGAGCAAACCTTCCATTTTTTTTTTTCTGTTGACTTACAGAACATGTCGCTTTCGATGAAAATGCCAATGATAGCATCTGATCATTGCAACTATCGAAATTGTACTCTTTCTTCTAGTGTATGGTAGTAAATGTCCTGGTGTGGAGTCGTTTGGATGACGGTTCAGTTGATAGTGTTGTTCTCTTTGTGCTTCTTTTGAGAAAGCCGTTGATATTCTAGTGCAGAATCAGGTAGAGAAGCTTTATCTTGCCAGAAACTATGGACAGGTGGTCCAGTGCTAACAGGTGTGGCCCCAGAAACTATAGGGATGGTCTTCTGTGCCACTATTTGTTCAGAGATGGCTCTGCTCAATGCATCTTCCTTGATTTGGCTGATGAAGGATCTGTTGTTGTGAACCGATCCCTGTCCTTTAATACTGAATCAAATATGCATATATGTGCTTCTTCGAATGGTTTGCTTCTGCTGTCAAGTGTTAATGGTAACTTGCTCAGATATAACCTCTTCAATCTTCTTACTGAGCAGTGTGTTGTTCTTCCACAACCCCAGATCAATAGACGAAGTATTGGAACTGGTTTAGCTTTTGATGGTTTCCACTATCAAGTTGTACGCATTTTCAGGAGTGAAGGTGATAGAAGTATTTCAGAACCATCATCATCATCTGCTCCTCCTCCTGCTGCTGGGGGCAGTCATCTTATAGAGATGGAGGTCTTCTCATCTGAAACTGGCATATGGAAACGACACTGCCCCCCAATTCATCTACCATCTGATCTTCCGAAGCTCAGTACAATCCCTCTCTTCTCAAACGGAGCTATCCATTGGGAACTGGGTGGATACATGCTTATTTACTATGTCAACAATAGCTACTGTAGGCTGATTGAACTGCCTAACTATCCCCAGAAGTGGTCCTGTAATTCACTGACTTTTGGGCAATGTCTGTGGGAGGCCCAAGGGTATGTGCACTACTGCTACTCTGATTCTGAAGGAATTCACACCTGGGTTCTCCTTAAGGAAGAGGATCATGAATACTATTCCAGCTACTACCACTACGATCGTGATAGGTACCAGTGGAAGTTAGCTCACACTGTCACACACCAGTACTTGATGTGTCAAAATCCTGACATCTTTCTCCGAGTGGGGCAGAGAAACATTTACTTTTTACGATGGGAGCCATACTTCATATCGCCATTTGCTTACATTCAAAACTGTCAGACACTCTACCTGAGGCTACCAGGTATGATTGTCTCATACAATTTGAGAACCCAAGCTTTGAAGGAAGTCTGCTCTTACGAATTTCCAGGCTCAAACTTCCACTGCTGCTTGCTCTTCGCTGTTGTTCATAGCTCACAGGATGACGCTCGAGTAGGACATGAAATACCAGCTGGGGCAATCGGAAATGCGGTTAGTTTGCCTATAACAGATGCACTAGAAAAGCCAACAAAATCAAAATGAGTTGCGGCTCTGTTTTTGTCTTGAGATACCGAAGAAGTTTCAAATCAAACGACTCTGTTTTTGTCTTGAGATACCGAAGCAGTTTCAAATCAAAGAGTTGTTGGTATACTTTTATCTGGGAGCTACCAAGGTTTTAAGTTTGAATTTGATATCAAGTAAAGAGTTGAATGTACTGTATATGGAATGTGGCCAATTAAATTAAATTATGTGTGCTGTCATAAGTATGAAGTATGATGAAGTATCCCATTTGGATTTTGCCATTTTGGAGTGATTATATTTCTCTAAATTGTTTGGCCGGCCAACCGTGTGCGCTTTTTTTTATTTATTTATTTATTAATATATTACAATAAAAAATATACTGGTATTACAATTAACGGTATATTGATATTTACAATTAAAAATCGATCGAGACTCTTCTTAATAATCTTATTATAGCACAGATCGATCGAGACCCTCCTTAATAATTTTATTGTGACATAGATCGATTGGGATTTAATAATTCTGTTATAGTACAGTTTAAAGATCAATCTTTACTTAATACTGAAGGAAGATTTATTTTACCCCAAATGCGGAGAGGTATATACACTTCCTTCTATTGAAGAGGGGAGTCAAATCCCTGGACTTGAACCGATGTGCCCAAGCCAATGGGCAACGAGCCCATCGGCTCATGTGCGCTTGTTTTGATTGAATAAGTCGTAGTTAACAACTAAACGAAGACGCGGCCATTTTTACATATACATAACTCGGCTTCAAACATCGTAATCATCGCTACACAACAAAAATAAATAAATAAATAAATAAATAAAAATTGAACCTTTAAAATCTAATTGCAGCCTTCTTCCTCTTTACATAAATAGACTGGTCCTCTGCCCGCTCAGCTCTCACATTCATAATTTCTGCTTTGCTAGAATCCTTTCTTGGCCGGCGCGTGTAACTCACTTTCTCATTTTCCTTTTAGCCACTGTCAAAAAAATTCTCTCTCTCCTTTTTTTAATTTTATTTAAAAAAAAAAAATTATTTGTTTGAATCAGTTGATGATGTTCATGACTCGCGATGCCGATGATGCGATCGAACAAGAATAATTGTTTAATGTATTATCCTTAACCGCGGCAATTTTGATATTATTAAATGTTTTCTTTATATATTCTGTTCTTTTCTGCCAAACGCTGCACGCTATCTGCCACCTCCCCTAGCTTGCCAAACAGCTTAATAATTGTCATAAACTCATAATTAATTAGTGATAATTATTCATTATCTTATTATTATTTATTAAATATATATATATATATATTATGTACAGATGATAATTATGACATCATAAAAAAAGATATTAAAAGATTTGAAGATAAGAATTACAAAAGCTCTCAGTTGAGTTCAAAGACTTCTTGCAATGGACAGATTGGAAATAGCATAACTTACTTAAAATTCAATTAATGTTCTTGCTGTGCTGTGTAATAACTAAACTATATATCAAATTGATAATTTTTTTTTAAGTTAAAAATTAATTTTTAGTAAGAAAATAAAAATTATTTGTAATTAGTGAGTAGTTTTCTTTTCTTTTTATAAAAAAGGAAAATTAGATAAGATGATTATGGCCCATCAACCCCACGTTAAAGGGCATTATTATTATTATAATAACGTTTGTTTAAACAACCTCGGAGTTGGAGTAAGTAGAGGCAGCGGCATCGGCATCAGAGCTTCATTCTATTCAAAACTAGTCGACAAATCATCATCACCGCCGTTGAAATTAATCAGACGGTCCGGAGGCGGCGGAGCTGTGGTGATGGCATCACCTGGCTGCAACAACAATAACAGTAGCAAGAAGATGAAAACGGAAAGTTTCTTGAGGCATGTGGAGTCTTTGGCGAGTTTCCCATCTGGGGCTGGTAAGATCTCTCAGTTGAACGCAGTTATATTGGGGGAAGCTCTCTCTTCTGAGGAAAATGATCTTGTTTTACCCAGTGATGATTTCTCTCGCCAGGCTTTGGTCCCTTCGCCCCAAAAGGTTGCTCCTTTTCTTTCGTATTTAACATAAATTTGTTTTGTCAGTTTTTTTTTTCTTTTTCCGTTTTTTTCTGAATGGCATTTGCCTTTTTTTGGTTGTTTTTGTTGTCATTGGGTTAGTATTTGGAAATGTACAAAAGGTCTATTGAGGACCCTGCTGGATTTTGGGCCGATTTAGCTTCAGAGTTTTATTGGAAGGAGAGATGGGGTCGACAAGTTTGCTCTGAGAATCTTGATGTTAGGAAGGGCAATGTCAAGATTGAGGTACTTAAATGTTATTCTCCCGTCCCCTTGAAACATAGAACTGGGAACTGATCAAAATGGTCTTTTTTATGCTAATAGTAGGTTGGTTTTCTTCTGCATTTTGGCAGTGGTTCAAGGATGGTATCACCAACATTTGCTACAATTGCTTGGACAGAAACATTGAAGCTGGATTGGGTGACAAAGTTGCCCTTTACTGGGAAGCCAATGATCCAGGTGTTGATGCTACTCTTACATACTCCCAGCTGCTTCACCAAGTTTGCCAGGTCTAAGTTATTTTTTTTATTTTACTGATTAATTGATTTTAACCGGGTTTTATGAGTCAATGCAGATGCTGATTTTATGGGATCTTTACCATACAGCTTGCAAATTACTTGAAAGATATTGGTGTTAAGAAGGGTGACGCTGTTATAATTTACTTGCCCATGCTTATGGAACTCCCTATCACTATGCTTGCGTGTGCTCGAATTGGTGCAGTTCATTCGGTAATTATTGGTTATATTTCTAGTTTGTCAATCTTCTTATTTGCTTATTTCTGAAAGCTTTGCAATTCAATTGGCTTTTCCATGCCTTCAGGTTGTCTTTGCTGGATTTTCTTCGGATTCTCTTGCACAGAGAATCATGGACTGCAAACCGAAAGTTGTAATTGCTTGTAATGCTGTTAAGAGAGGTCCTAAGGCAATCCACCTCAAGGACATAGTTGATGCTGCACTTGATGAATGTGCCAAAAGTGGGATCTCTATTGGTGTGTATTTTAATGTCATTGCTTTCGTAATTAGAACAACAAGATATCTCCTGTCATTCATGTGAAGTTCACCAAGGATGTTTACTAAGCAATACACCTTTTTAGTAAAATGTTTTTGTCTTTCTACATAATGCTAGGAATAGTATTTATCAAATTAGGTTGGCCCTGTTCGACCTGGCTGCTATACTGAGGCTTGAGATCACTTTAGTATGCATTGTTTTGTTTGCCTTATCTAACAGCTTGGCGCTAGCCAAACTGATTGAACAAAGAAACTAAAGCAGCTTGCATGCCAGATTGAACTTTCTTGGGTATTAGCAAGCCCGATCCCTATATTTTTTTACTTGCTGCCTTCTTCTGGTCCCAAATCTACTTGACTTCCCAGAGTGCATATTTTCACTAACTATAATAGCCTATCAATACATAAGCTACAGTGACTTATCACTAGAAATTAATCTCTTATGACAGTTCTCTCCCATCATAACTGCTCATTTTCATTTTTCCCTTCTGACCAGATGTATGCTTAACCTATGAAAACAAATCGGCCATGACGAGGGAAAACACCAAATGGCGAGACGGAAGGGACATCTGGTGGCAGGTTGGTATTACATTGCCGTTCCTCTATCATGAATGACAGAATGCTTCTACTTCTAATTCTTGTAGTCCATTCTATGATGTTCTTATTTCATGTTATTCCTGCATGGTAGAGGAATTAATTTCTTAATGCAAGATGAAAATCTTTTGATATATGCTAACTGAATGGCTTTAGGCTTGATGAGTCTTCCTGTTATGTTTCATGATAGAATTTATGTTTGCTAACAAGCGATGAATGAATACCAGGATGTTGTCCCTAAATATCCAACCAAATGTGAGGTAGAATGGGTAGATGCTGAAGATCCTTTGTTCTTGCTTTATACTAGTGGGAGCACAGGAAAACCAAAGGTACTTGTTGGCCTTAGTTTTAAGATTTTTCTTCCCTTGTCCCTTTAGTTTCTGCTAATGTAAATTTTATGAAAAAGGGTGTCCTCCATACAACTGGAGGATATATGGTGTACACAGCAACAACATTTAAGTATGCATTTGACTATAAGCCCTCTGATGTCTATTGGTATTCTTCAAACTCAGCTCATACTGAATATCGTAACTTTCTCTGTTTAAAGCTGCTTAGCGATCTGTTGATACATGATGAGACTTAAAACATTTTTTTTTTCATACAGGTGTACGGCTGACTGTGGCTGGATTACTGGGCACAGTTATGTCACGTATGGACCCATGCTCAATGGAGCTTCAGTTGTTGTTTTTGAAGGGGTAATAACCAAAAACCTCATGAACACTGTTTAATAAAGTTCACTAGTGCGATGTGAAAGTGGATTATATCCCCAAGGAATTAACTGTTCAAGGCCATCTGTATAAACTGATAATTTTAAGTGTGGGACTAGGGAACACAGTTTCCTATAGACATGAAGAAGACGTACATAATTTATAGAGTTTATAACCAAAAGAAAGCTCATTCTATTGAAGACTTTTAAAATTCATCTGAATATGTTGTTTCTAGATGTTAACTGTTATTGTAATGCCACAGTACACTGTAATAGTGTACCTTATCAGTATAAAACTTTTCATTAATGACTGTAATGATAGGGAATAAATTATGAGTCTGCTATGTTTTGGTTCTAAGTTCTGATTCACAAGAAACTGAGTGGCATCATTAATAGTAGTAATGCTCCATTATGTTATCTGCAGGCTCCAACTTATCCTGATTCTGGTCGCAGTTGGGACATTGTTGACAAATACAAGGTGACAATATTCTATACTGCACCGACCTTGGTGCGTTCTCTCATGCGTGATGGCAATGAGGTACGAAATTTGTCTAATTTTACATGTGAAAAATCTGTAGCTTACATGGGGTTTAAATCATTTACAGCAATTGTTGTTAATCATGATGAGCGACTACTCAATAATACCTATCCCTTATTCCCCCCACACCCCCCCCCCCCCCCCCCCAAAAACAAAAAAAAAACCCCAAAAAGACCAAAAAAAAAAAAAGCTCTCCCAATTACATGTGATCAGAAAAGGAGAGAAAAGTTTGAGGAGTTTTTCTCAAGTTACTTTTCATCAATTTCATATTCATGTCAGATATTGTTGATTATGCAGTATGTTACCCGCTACTCCCGCAAATCCTTACGGGTCCTGGGAAGTGTAGGCGAGCCTATTAATCCAAGTGCATGGAGGTCTTTAGCTCTTCTTTATTTTGGCTTATGCAGAAGTCAATGCGTGTAAGCATATTTCTTTAAAAGAATTTTCTAACACCCTCCTGTTTCTTTTAGGTGGTTTTTCAATGTAGTTGGAGATTCAAGGTGTCCTATCTCCGACACTTGGTGGCAAACTGAAACTGGTGGCTTCATGGTAATTATGTTTTTTTCTGTGAATTTCCCAGGTTGCGCTACTTTCTAGGAGAAATTATATGGTAACATGGTGATTTCTCTGCTGTATATACATGTTGCTGTTTCTCCATGACAGTAATCTAATGAGTGGTATTTCACCCCTGCTACCTGGCAGATTACTCCATTACCAGGTGCCTGGCCGCAGAAGCCTGGTTCTGCTACGTTTCCTTTCTTTGGGGTTCAGGTCTGAGATGAAAAACCTTTTATTGATCTTATCATCTAATACGTAAGTTATGTTCTTTGCTTTGATCATTTGTCTTTTTTTATCATTTTCTTCTTTGGATCCAACCGTAGCCTGTCATAGTAGATGAGAAGGGTGTTGAAATTGAAGGCGAGTGCAGTGGGTATCTTTGCATAAAAAGCTCATGGCCTGGCGCATTTCGGACTCTTTATGGCGATCATGAAAGATATGAAACCACTTACTTTAAGCCATTCCCAGGATATTATTTCACTGGTGATGGCTGCCGCAGGTAAGGTCCTACTAGTGTTAAGAGAATCGTTGATACGTAGCCACTGTTTTATATGATCTTGATTTAGGATTCGCATGCGATGTTTTGGAGTTTGATCTAATCTGTTGAAAGTGAAGTGTCCATACCTTGGAAGTGTATATGTTTTCTGTAAGGTGGACTGTGATGGTTAGTTTTGCTCCTTGGATCTATCTTTCAGAGACAAGGATGGATACCACTGGCTCACTGGACGAGTTGATGATGTTATCAATGTTAGGTAATTTTTAAAATTTTCAGCTCTATCAGCTGTCGGCACATTTGCTTTGAACAAACATGCAAAATGAGTTATAATTGACTAACCAGTTTAAGCTGTCAAACTATGCTATGCATTCTCACTCACAATGAGTCCTACACATGTATGTCTCAGGATTATGTTGCATGCCTATAAATCTGTCAGGATCTTTTTGTACGCTATTTTTTTGCTGTCTTTGAATGATGCCCAATAATGTTTGCAGTGGACATCGTATTGGCACAGCAGAAGTGGAATCTGCTTTAGTTTCTCATCCCCAATGTGCAGAAGCGGCTGTGGTTGGTGTTGAGCATGAGGTATACTTCAGGCACATGTCTGTGTGTGTGTGACCGTGTGAGTGAGAGAGTGAGAGAGAGAGAGAGAGAGAGAGACAAAGAGACAGACAGAGAGGCAGGGAGGGAGAGAAATGGGGAAAATTGGGGTTGTACAGTTGATAAAGTGACTTCTGTTCTTGCAAGTTTTCATGTTTAAAATATTTTTAATTGATGCAGATGCTTGTGTCCCACATATATAATAATTAACTTCTACTTTCTGTTGCCAAAAGGTGAAAGGACAGGGTATATATGCATTTGTTACTCTTGTGGAGGGTGTTCCTTACAGTGAAGAACTCCGGAAGAGCCTTGTACTTGCAGTGAGAAAACAGGTTTTTGTCTAACCCAATGGTCTCTCCAGTCTGAAGACAAGCCTTTCAAAAGCATATAAATGTGTTTTGTCTGAATGCTGATCATTGCATTCTTACTGCCATTGTCAATCATATCGCAGATAGCTATTTTGCCTTTTTTAAGAAAATTCCTCAACTGGACCTATCAACTCTCATACTACCTAGTTATTGTAGTCAAAACCAATTCATGTTTATCCATGAAACAATTGTCTTGATCTTTCCTCTAAAATTCACTCTCATACTACCCCAATTGAGTTCTGACAAATGTAATAATCTTTGAAACTGTTGAATCTATAAATTCCAAAGGATGCATGTTGGATTTTTTATTGCTATAATAGAGAAAAATGCATGTATATTCATCAATTAGACTATAAACTGAAGATTCTTGATCGTTGCACATTTCAGATTGGAGCATTTGCAGCTCCCGACAAAATCCATTGGGCCCCTGGCCTTCCAAAAACAAGGAGTGGAAAGATAATGAGGAGAATTCTGAGAAAAATTGCTTCCAGGCAGTTAGACGAACTGGGAGACACTAGCACACTTGCAGATCCAGGTGTGGTCGATCAACTGATTGCGCTTGCTGATTGCTGAAGGTCCTAATTTGCATTGTTGTAGGTCATCCATCAGGACCGTGTTTATTATAGTTATTGTCTCATAGCATAAGTTACCTTGAGCAACCAATTTTCCTTTTCATTCACACATATTCTGGTCCTTTTCGAACCATTTCTTTTCTCCTTGTGTCGTCAATAAAATAATTCGAGCAGGTTCTGTTCATGTTCTCTATTTACTTCGCATTCTCAACACATTAATTTTCTTTAGTTTATGTTTGGTTTAAAGAAATGGGAGGAGAGGAGAGGAGAGGAATGGAAAGATGAGAAGATAAAAAATGAGGGTAAAAAATAGTCAATTTCTATTTCATTGTTTGGTTTAAAGTGAAACAATCTCCTCCCCTTATTTCTTTAACCTTTCCTCCTTTCCTTACATTTCTTCAAATCAAACATACCATTAGGGTGTCAGGAACTGGTATCACAATTTTTTTTTCCTTTCCATTTTTGCCTTGAGAATAATGGAAATTGGGTTTTGCCCTAAGAATAATGGAAATTGAGTGCATGAAAGCATATGATTAGACATTGCTTGTGATTATATTTGTTAGTGTTATTGTTTATTTGCAGACGTGTTAAAACCCAACACATTTGATTTGTTGCAGTGTTCCAAAATCTTGGAAACCCAGTTTTGGTACAAACATAGCATCTGACTGCATATAATAATATTGTGGTTATGAGCGCAAAATGAAAAATCGCAGTATTCATATGAGCGAAATGTGAAATTCTTGAAAATGTGAAAAATTTTAGTGCAACAAATCACCTGGTGTTTCAGGAAATCTAAATACGATCAAAATAAAAGATTGGATGGTCTGATCAATAGAGATAATCACATCTGGGCTACATGGTGAGATGTTTGGCCAAGAATGGCTGATCATATTCAACCATGTTATTCAAAATGATTCAGTCAATAACTTCATACTTGCGTGCACAAATGTATCATTCACAGTTAAAAAAGGTAATCAGTCCACAAAATGATGCCCAAATTCAAATCACATTAATCACTATATTACAAGAAGAAATTCAGCATCTCATCTCAATGACAGTAAATTTATATAATATGGAAATTGGAATCACATTAAACACCTGATTGCCAGGATAACGACTATAATCCTCACCATTTTTCAACGACACTCATCTGTCTGTTTAAGAAGCAAAATTAAATGAATATAGATGATTAAATCAATCTCATATCCAACTGATGGGCAGCTAAAATATGAAATAGTCAAAAGCAGTAATATCTAAAATTATTTTTTAGGAATCTCACAATGCAGTAGCAACAAAAATTCATCACACTTCGTACAAACTTTCACAAATCCTTCAGCTTCAGCAGTAAGCTTTTTGTTTCTAATCAGAATCCTCATAAACACCATCATCAGATAGCTCATCAAATGATCTTATGTCAAGCTGGTAGCGAAGTATACCACCAATTCCACCAAAACCTCTGCAAAACTGTGAGCCCTCCTGGGATTTGTTGGTAACAAATTCAAGTGTGCAACCAAACTTTTTGTACTCATTGGCAAACCACTCGAGTAAAGATGTCTTTTCCTGAACCTCCAACTCAGCAGATGTGGCTGCATCGCGGAAGTTGCTCTGATCGGCCTCTTGGTCTCTGTTCAAGTGCTTTATAACAATTTCACCAGTAACAATGTTTTTCAGTACATACCTATTGATATCCAGATTTTCCCACACAATAAGGATTTCCACAGCACCCATTTCCAGAGCCTTCAAAGTATCATCAACACCAAAGACATATTTTCCAGTGTCCTGACTGATCTCCTCAAAGTATTTTCCAATCAAACGTTTTTCTTGTATGAACTTCACATTTGATAAGATTTCTGCAGACAACTCAATTGCTTGGTTAAAACCATTTTCCCCACCATAAGAAACATCAACAACATTCAATATCTTGGCTTGTAAACGAGGATCAAACATATCAGATTGGCTCAGCTCAGTTTTGAAATCAGCAGAACCAGCAAGAATTAACCCAGAAACATTGGGCTGACTAGTAGCAGGATTGATAAAGAACTGTGTAGCAAGCTCTGCAGTCTTCCTCACATAGTTGTGCCGTTTCTCCATCCGCAGACGAGCAAAACGAAGAGCTGACTGCCCTCCTCTTCCATGCTTCTTTGGAAGATCAACAGTAAACTTATGAAGCACCTCTCTTGTGTTTCCACTTAAAGTGCCAAATAGGGTACCATTTCCATCCATGACAATAAACCCAAATTTATCATCAGATTCTAAGAGTTCATTCAAGGCTTCTGTGTGAAACTTGTTATCACAGAGATACAATGATGCATTTATAGGCTTGAAAGGTTCAAAGTCAATTGTCACTTTCTTTTCCTTGCCATCCTCAGTAACAACTGTTCCAGTATAAAGCACCAACCCATTGGGAGGAACCTTGTTATATAGCTTCAGCCTCTGCTGAGCAGAAGTAATAGCAGCCAGAACAGACTGACGGTTGACCCTACTTTTAATGTTTGAAGCAGTTCCAAATTCATCACCAAGCATCTTCGTGACCCGAGAAATTTGATCACGTGGAGGCATAATAAGGGATATCATACTGGTTCCATTACCTCTTGCAGATTCCAGTGCCTTGATCAATTTTTTTATTTTCCATATCTCTATGTTCTTATCAGTTTCCTGACCATCTGACATTGTGGGTACTGGTTGAAACTGCAAAAACTGTGATATACTCTGATAAATGGAAGAAACAAAATGTACAAGTTTAGGTATGAGAATGTACAAGAGTCCAAGAACAAAGCAAAAAAGTATTTGAAATTACCACACTGTGATGAACCCAATTATATTGGCTATGATTATATATTAGTCAACATTATCATATGCAATTATGCATCCTGATTTTCAGGCAGAAGCAGAATCATTCAATAGTAGCATAAATTAGTAATAAGTTTAATGAACTAACCACAAAAATGTTCTGAGTCCCATATTAAGCATGAATTCCACAAGAAAATATGAGCGTAGTAAGTTACCATATATGAATTTTGATAAGAATATAAATTATAATATGTTACCACAACCAAGATCTATTTAAAAGAGCAATAGAAACAGATTTAGAAGGAATGAAAAATTAGACAATAAGTATAAAATTTCATTTTAATATGCAACGGACTGTAATAAATGGGCTTATACTGAAAAATACACCTTAGCTATCCAGCATAAACATTTGATAAATAACACATACCAATAGATACAAGAAAATCTATATAAGAAACCAGTGCAAGAAGCACCCCAAAAACAGGACAAGGAACCAATCTAATCCACTTCATTGCCCGCATGCCATTCCAGAACCAAATCAATAACCTAGTCCCCACCACCACTAAAATGCTATTCTTGAAAGGAAATTCAACGTTAATACAACCTTCAATAGCCCACAACCATAGGATTGAAACCATCTTCACACCAAATTTAAAAATCAAGTTCTCTAGAGCACAGCAGGAAAAACACACACACACATATATATATATATATATATATATATATATATATATATATATATATATATATATTTTAAAAAAATGACGTTCGATGAAAATCCAAAAAGCCAAGAAAACCACAAGCATAATCCAGCTAATTTACGAACACAAACAAACATTCATTATAGGGAAGTTGCGAACAACGCCTGGTTAAAGTGCGCGCACACACTCAATTAAATCATGAAACAATGAAAAAGCAAGATCGATTAAAATTCATAACACAAGATGAAAACAAGTAATCCGAAATTTAAAAAAAAAAAAGAGCAAAGGAAGAGAGTTAAACCGACAAGATCGGAGCGTATTTCAGGATCAAATTTAATTCAGACAAAACAATAAGCAATTCACGAATCAAGTAGATTACGTTAAAACATGGAAGTAAAATTCAGAGACGCATGTGTACTTAATAAATGAATCGAAAAACAATCAATGAATCCATTAAAGAAAGTGAAAAAGAGAGAGAAAGAATCGAATCATCTGCAGATGAAAAAGACTCGATGAGTACAGTTGAGTTGATAAAAGGTATAAAAAATGAAACGAAGAAAGAAACATTAGCGGATTGTTGATTAACCTAGATGATGAGCAGTAATCGGCGACGGCGCGGCAGCAAAAGTCGGCCTCTGTCACTCTTCCTCGAGTCCTGAAATGACAAATCTCAAAAGGAGAAGAATCCCTTCCCTTCGCTGCGGGGTAGGGTTTTCCAATTGGAAACGTATTTTTCTCTAGTTACCGCTTACCGGGCCCCCACACAATACTGCGTGCCCATTCTTTTGCCTTTACTAGTTTACCTACCTCTGTTATTCTTTTTCTTCCCCCGCCCGCCCCCCCGAAAATAGTCTCCCTCCTTTTGTCGGCACATTTTGGTTATTCTTTTTTTACCATTATAACCCAAAAAACAATACTACCCCATAATATTGGTATTATTTTGGTCTCAACCACTCTTGATTATTGTTGTTATGTTGGCGTTTTGGGAGCATGATATTTTTTTTGTTTTCAAATAGCAATATGCCAACTCAAATGGTTTTACCCCTTTAAAAGTTGACGAACACTTAAAATTCTAATTAATTTGAATACACACACCATAGACCTTTATCAACTTAAATAATTTTAATTTCACCAATTTAACTAACAAACACCCGACCACTCACGCATTTAAGAAAAAACTTACTTTGCCAACAACTTACTAGTTTGATTTATTAAGAGAAAAACTTACTTTGCCAACAGCTTCCCACTTTAATTTATCAGTACCCCCTCCGCTTATCAATCCCCACATGCTTATGAAAATTTATTTTCTTTAATTTTCTGAAAAATTGTACTGTATTACTTTCAACGCTTACATTGCAATTCCCTTTACCCGGCCTATTTTTATTTTATATTATAGATTCCACTTTAACTCCAGCCACGTCAAGCAAAATCGTGCCCTAACTTTGTCACTACATTCTTACACTACTCGTCTCAACTCTCATCCGCCCGCACCCTATCCACCACACAACAGATAGAACAAAGAGGTAAAAAAATTTATTAAAAAAAAAAAAAAAAGTTCTGAGAAAAGATCTTTATCAGGCCTTCTTTTTCCTTTTTATTTATTTATTTTTTTAACCCCTCAAAAGTTAGTGACTCCAAGTTAACCTCATAAGTCATCACAATGTGCCAATTTGAGATGACAAAATTAAATCACTTTTTTCCCATTTTCCTTGCATGATCCGCAATATTCTCATCTCTGGCCGCTTTGCTGTTGCAGATGTACTTGAGCTGAAAATAATTCCCTAACCTAAATTTTAGAGGTCTAACAAAATTTGGGACGTTATACTGTACAGATTAAATAAGGGGCGGAGCATAGCTCATCGCCTCATCATACGAGATATCCCAAGCTTGAAGCGAAGCCATCAACATACATGAAACTGCCATCAATGGACAAGACAGAAAGCCCTCCTGGTTGTTTGGGCTGCAATCAAGTCAGGTTGACATTGCGGTGACTATCAGCAAATTCTCGAATTAGACGCTTCAGAACTCGTCCCCCTTTCCCTTGCATATGGCCGTAATTGCTATTTCCCCCATTGCAGCTCATGCTCTCCAGATAATCTGAGGCTGCACCTGCTAGGGCTTTTAACCAAACTGGTGCCAGTGTTTCAGTTTCTCCATGCTTTAAATACTCTGCTGGAAGAACCTGCACCTGCAATAAGTCATGTATCCAGGTAATCTGAAATTGAAGAAAAAGAAATCCAGATGCATGTATTTGCGGTAGTAGACCATAAACAAGAAGAGCGAGAGAGAGAAAGAGAGAGAGAGACCGCTGAGTGTAGCCATCCTTGCAAAGATTCCCAAGAAAGAATAGCCTTCCCAGTCGTTCTTTCACTTATACTGCAAATAGCAGCCAATTGTTGCAGGATTGTTGCGCACTTGTGAACCTATTAAGAAGAAGAAGCAACAATAATTCTTCAACTTCAATAAATTTCAAATCTTTTGACTATAAGATACTTCTAATGAGCAATTTTATAAGTAATAATTAAGAAGGATCTCACGTTTCTTCTGGAAACGCGAGCCTCCGGAATGAATCTGAAGGAATTATGTAACTTTAGTTATGCTACTTAGGATCAAAATATATCCCAGAAGGGAGAATTCTTAGCTTGAAGAAAACAAGAGACTGGAACATCAATCTCTTGAGCCAAATATTTTATTGCAAACTTGAATCCCCAACCATGAAATGCATTTTATAGATATTGGCAATTTAGGCACCTTGAATTTGCAAGATATTAATACTCAAAATCAGTGCTTATATCCAAAAACTTGGCTTACTAGAACATCAAGCCAAGGTATCACGATCTGATATCTCACATATAGTCCAACTTCAATTTAAATGGAAAATAAAAGTTATACAAAGAGAAATGCATATTTATATTTCTTATAGAAAAAAAAAATTGCATATTTATATTTAAGATTGAAAGATGTATTTACCCGTGACATTGCTGAAACACCAAGTAAAGCATACACAACATTTGATACCAGTCCCTCACCACTATGAGATATGACCTGAATTGCCATTGCATTAAATGATCGTTCAGGAATACTAGTCATGTATCCCAACAAAGACGCCAGACATTCTTCTAAGAAACCTTGAAGAATCAACATAAGTAACAGTCAATAAATCATCACCCAGATGTAAGTGAATTAAACAAGATATACAAAAAGAAGCAACAGGAATCCACATTACAATTAAGATCACAAAGAGCGCCAAGTCCATGGAGAATTACATAAAGCACAGCTATCCCCAATTCTTTATTGAATCTAGTAAACTTCTATTGTTATCAAACATGCACAATGTAAGCTCATACGTTGTTGGCTACTTTTCCATTTGTCAGGGATAATTTGGCTGCAGAATGAACTTTTTAACTGCTTTACTTGAAAATACAGAGTGCCTCAGAGGACTACAAATCTATTTGCTTCTATACAGTTATATTCTACAATATATAATTCCGAGGAGGGGAAAAAAAAAACAAACAAACAAACAAACTAAGCAGTAACCAATGTTATCCTCTACAATATATATTACCAAAACAAAGCATACAGCAGTAATTAGTTTATTTAAGCTGCTGTACATTATACTCACAAGATAAATATGACATTGCAGCTAGTGCTGCTCCTCGATGCATAGCCGTGCAGCATATAGCTGCCTTTTGGAAGGAAACTTCAAGAAGAGCACCAGAGGCAGCCAATACTTCCTGAGGTATAACAATTGCCAGAGACATCATTCAGATTAATTTCCCTGGAGCAGTTAAGCCTTCACAACTTCGAATTAAGCACCATTGGTTTAAAATTTTTAACCTAATCGCTAGAGAAGGAATAGAAAATAAAAAGAACATGATCAATAATGATGAAAGGTATACTAAACCTTACGAGAGGTACGAACAAAAGTGGATGCAAAATTTGTGTAGGCTTCCACTAAATCAGGTTCTTGGTCACATATATATGATGAATTAAGAGCCCTCACTGATGCTGCTTGGGTAAACCTTTCAAATGTCGTGACAAACAAAGGTCCATACTCGTCCTTGTGACCAAATTCTTCAATGACCACAGAAGCTGGGAATTTTCATAAAAGGAAAAGAAAGGAAGCAAAACGCATTTATCATATGATAAAAACACACAAATAAGACTTGATTATTTCCAGCAACATGGCCTAGTGCAAAACAACCACATCTATATAGATGGATATTTCAACATTAACATAAAATTTTACTAAGACGTTGACATATAATTGAAGGATTTTCATAAGTAATTCTATATGTTATATATTTTAAAGTAGTAAGGTTGCTTCATTGTGAAGAGAATGCTAATCATTTGTTTCTTCATTGTGAGGTTGCTTCTAGATTGTGGGGAAAATTATGCAAAGAAGCAAATTTATCTTGGGCTATTCTCTGTTCTTCTGAAGCTTTGTTACCGGAGAGCATTGATGCTTTTGGGAAAGGGAGGAAAGCTAAGACTCTTTGAAGATCTTCTGGGAGGAAAGCAAATTTATCAGGAATGATCAGGAATGGGTGTCGGTGACTAAGGATTTACAGGACACTTCATTTTTATTCATTCATCTTAATTGGAGGGGAGTTATAGGGATTTAGAGAATATTCTTTCTCATTTTTTTATAGGGTTAGGTAGTCTCTTTAGGGTTAAATCACACTTTTGGGGATTGATATTGTTCTGAAAAGCTTTGATTGATTTTGGGTGGATACCTGGTCCACTACTAAAGTGTATTTTTCCATTATTTAGTAATACAAACACTCATAGTTTCTTATCAGCCAAAATAAATAAATAAATAAAATAAAAGTTAGTACTGAGAAAATGATTGTGTGCAACTTTTCTTGGTTGTCTCTCCGAGTATCAGGAAGGAATGTTCACATTCAGCAAAGCAGCCAATTACTCTTCACTAGCAAAACTATTTGCTATCATTTAACACATCATGGAATAAACTCTTTTTCCAAGGATGGTATGCTGCCAGGAGGAGCTAAAAATCACAAAAACATTAACTAAAGCAGATTGGGATGTCCAGAGTGTATCCAACAAAAGATGATCCTCGGACAACTTCAGAAACTCCATGATAACATTTCAATGAAACCAAACTCTTACCTGTTCTAATATAGCATTCATGACTCTGGAATGAAACAAAATTTGTTGATAGGCAATCAAGTACTTGGGGCAGTAGCGATAGAAAGTGTTGGCCTGTGAATTAAGCAACTTCAGGTGTTTATATTAATTATGTGATCAGAAGCCTCCATGACCTTTCACAAAACCAGAGGAAGCATAGGAGAAAAAGGTACTTAAATACCTGACGACTGAATCGCTAGTGAAAGAGCCCGGCAAGCTGCTGTAGATAAATTCCCATTCTCCATGTGTTCAGTCCTAAAAAGTTTCTCTAACATGGGCCAAAAAACTCTTAGCAGTGCAAATATAGGGTCATCACCAGCAGGATTGGTTGGCAGAGGCGCTGGAAGATGACTGAATACAGTTCCCATCCTGTAATCAAACAATCAGCCAATTGAGTTAGGGCACTGTGAGTAGAGTGATTACAGAATAATTGTAAGTGACGGGTTTTAAATTGCACACTAACAACCTTTTTGTTTTATAATTGAACAGTTAATATACTTCAGTTGTTTTAAGTGTGACTGTTTTTTAACTTTACACTAAAAACTTGCTAAATGCGTCTGAATAAAATTAAGTCACTTTTTTTTAATTTATTACAGAATTTGAATGGTATAAAATATTTATTCCAGAATAAAAACTTTTACCTTATTAAAACATTATCTTTTCCTACCAATAATGTCTGTAATGATGTTTTTAAAATATTCTACTCAGATGTGGAAAAACTAAAAACAAACGATTCAGCTCTATTAAGATTTCAGAAGAAAAACAAACTACACCAAAGGCATAGGAAACGTTGTAGTCTCATAGCATACCTGTAAAGCCCTCTTGTTGCAGAACTCAAAATTTGCGTATACGTAGCTGGATTATGTATGAGAGAATGGTTATTATCTCCATCAATCTGAAAGAATATTAATGCTTTTAATTACAGTTCAAAATTATAAAATTATAATTTACCGTGAAATCAGTTTTCAATGATTCAAATCATGGCCCAAGCAGCAAAATTACGTAAAATGCCACAAACAAAAATGTTGAGGTTCAGACAAGTACCATAATTAATCCAAGATCAACTCATTGTCTTTTCATTCACAAAACCCAATTAATAGGATCTATAACCAATAGCTTGAATGTCAAATGATAATGGCGAGTTATTCTTCACTTATTACTAGGACCATTGATAGTTACGAAAATGAGTTCAACAATATCAAACACTACTCTCAGTTTCCTATTAGGAAAAAAAAAAATTAAATACTACCCTTAAACGGGATCAGGCGAGCTGCATATCTAATAAGTCAAAGGAGATTTACAACATGTCTTTCATTCTTTTCAGCAAGTAAAACGCCCTGCACCTAGAAAACATACATAAAGAAACACCAAACCGAAAAACTAAAGCAAAGACAGCCAACTTAACGTATCCATGAAATCGGGAAAGAATATAATATTGGGATAGAATAGCAAGATTAAAACCATATAGCAACACAAGGAATAAAAAAATGTAAAAAAGACAGCCACGAAGGAGAAACCATAACAATAGAAAATAAGCGGGGCAGGATAGCCAAAACTTACGAGTTTTCCAATAGCTTCATAGCTAGATGAAAGCAGTCTAGCCAACAAATTGTTTTTCAACTCTTTGTTTGAAACAGAGCCAAGAATCAGACTGATTGCACCAACAACTTCTTCCTCATCTTCCAAAGGTAAATGCCTCTTCTCCAAAGCCTGAGAAACCAACATCCATTTTAAGACTACTCATTAGCTTTATTACCAAGAATAAATTAAAAATAACCTTCAAGAAATAAAAATATTAAAAAAAAATCAACCGGGCTACACAAATATATATTATTATACAAACACCTTTGAAGAAAAAGTCAAAGGAAAGCATAACGCCAAAAAGCTAATTGGATTTGTGCGACAGAAAACTATCAAACTTGGTCTAGATCAGTTTGGACAACATAATGCTGTCTTATCAACAAATAAATAATAGTATAATGCTAAATTTTTTAGTGAAGGATGGTAGACTAAGGGATCAAGTGATCCATTGAATACGAAAGGTTGAATGGTGAAGCATTCACATCTTAATTATGAATTAAAAAGATAAAAATGTTTCCAAAAATTAAAATATCTCAAACCAAGTTAGAGGGATTTTAATGTCAACAGACAATTATTTAAAATTGATTCACAATTTACAAAACACAAATGAGAGGCAAAAATTCTCAAAATGTAAATTTTAAAAAATAATAATAAACCAAAAAGAACATCGCACCAGTGTAACGTCCAGTACCTCCCCTATCCACATTAAAATTTCCAAATTCGAAGGTTCATCAATTAGAGCAGAAGCATCTTCACAAATTTTACGCAGGGCAGAGGCACAAGCATTTGATGACACAGGCTCTGAAATCCCTGCAGCAAGAAATAATCTGAAAGTAGCAAATTAGCACCCAAAGAAATGGACAATGCCAAATGATGCATAGGTATAGAAAACAAACATAATGAAAAACACAGAAACCATTACGGATGATACATCTATAAGATACACTGGCAGGCTGTCCTCTGGATTGCTAAACATAAAGCAAAATATATATATATATTCAATTTAAATAGACATCAGAGCTTTTAACAGGAGAAGATCCTTACAATAAGGGTCTCGCATTAGTTTGAAAAGCAGATATCCACTTGGAATAGGAACCGATTACATCTGCGAGAGATCTGTATACCTAGAATGGAAACTTTATCTTAGATTATTGAATCAGATAAAGAGGGTTCTTGTCTTACTTCAAGAGTAAAAATTCCTTTCAATTACGAAATAGAAGATAATACGCAAATGAATAAAAAGGGATAATTAACATACAATATGCATAAATCCCTTAAGCTCATCAGAATGGCTAGCAGACAACATTGCAACCAACTGCATAATCACTGAAAAATCAAAGACTCGGCTCTCCTGTAAGACTACTTCAGAAACCTGAAATGTGAAATTATATGTTACTAGAGACAAGATTATGTCGAGTAATGAGAAAATCTGGCAACAATCATGTAGTGATCCGTTGCAAACTTTCTTTCTTTCCTTTATTTTTTTGACTGGAAACACCCATTTGCAATTTAGCAAAGATCGAAAACTATGTTGCTGTGCATATTTAATTAAGTCAACAGATAATTTATAAATGTTGCTACAGATCAGAATGTTAAGACTGAACTAGTCTGAACAAGATTAGAGTAAATATGAGAAATGCTATTCACCTCAAAAAATCCATCCCAAAAGTCCATTCAAATAAGGGGTCATTTGACTTGGCATCACACCATCCCACCATCCACACGAAGAATGCCACATTGTTCTGGATGAAAATTTTGGGATAAATAGTATTTCTCATATAATTAATTATACACTATCTGTTAACCACCTACAAGATTTGGAAGCCAATTTACTCGTTAGTGACAACTTATTTCAACCACCTACCAGATTTGGAAGCCAATTTACTCGTTAGTGACAACTTATTTCGCACCATTAAAGGAATTTTAACAGAAAATATTGTGCCTTTTCAATTTACTTGTCAAGATTTTCACTGATTTACATACTATACACACTAGCGTCAACATTGAAAAATTCATTAATACTTCACTTTTTGAAAGTAGAAGATCACCAAAAGCAAAAAGCAGATGGTACAACACAATAGTAACACAGGATGTATGCAGTAAAAGATCCACTGACATCAATATATTTGACCTCCACCAACCAATTGCTGTAGGCATTCAAGGACTTGCAAGTATCATGTACAAGAGCAATTACACCAAAACTTCAAGATATTAACCTAAAAGTTAAACAGAATAGAAGGCAACAACCTACTGCACTCGAGAAAAAGGACCAAAGTACAAAATAGTTTGTTTACCACATTAAGAGCAAACAATTTTGTTTCCACCTCCTTCCAAGGTATTGGTACATTTGCAGATCCCCAACCACCAAAGAAAACCTACAATGGGATGAGAAAAACAGAAAATACAGCAAGAAGAACATATTTTAGCAGAACATAACTGCAAACTAATAAATCCAGAAGAAGAAAACAGATGGAATGCAACAATCCAAGAAGTTGAGAATTCATTCGTCATTATATAATTGTATATATTTCTATTAAATGTGTATTAAACCTGATCTCCAAAGGTTAAATCATTTATGACTTAATGATTCTGAGCTCTGAGAGCATAATTTTAGTTCACAGGCAATGGATCATGAAAAAAAAAGTTTGCTAAAACAGAAGCGAATTCATTCTATGTCAGACATCTTGCTTCCTCAAATATTATCAAAAGACCAACAAGATATTAAAAAAATTACAAAAATAAAAAAAAAGACACAAATGAAGAAAAAGAGAAAAAGTAGAACTCTTCCTGCCAAATGGTTTGGAGTTTTAGCTCAAAAATGGTAGCTTATGACACTCAATTAAAACTGATATGTGGTTTTTCATGGGATGGCATGGCAATAGGGTCACCAATTCTTTAGCAAGTTTAAGGCATTTTAATTCTCTCATTAAAAGAGAATTGAAAAAGGAAACAGTTCAAGGATCTATACATATTGGGAGAAAGAGAGGAATGATCTTGCAGGTGATATTGCTCACCTTAACTATTATATCCACACAGATGTCCAGGAGTGTGTGAAGTTTGACCAAACACTCACCCTTAACAGGTTCCAAAGACACCCATGAGACATTGTGAAATTCCCATATGTCCTTCCCATTATATCTTCAGATATCCTATACAAAGTGGTGCCAACCTATCCTTTCTAGATAGTAACAGATGTGGAGTTGTGATTTCTAAACCATATTTATGACAATACTAATACCATTTAGGGTCTGTTTGGGATTGAGGTATTGTAGCTTTTAAGCTACAGCTGCTGTGAAAAAAAAGCTGCAACTATGCAACAAAAGTTAGTAGTATATAATAAATGTAATTTTTAAATAATAATTTTGACAAAATTATTAAAGATATAATAGATTTTTCATCATACAAGTGAAAAAGCATATCAATATAGCTAACAAGCTACAGTAGCTAGTGTTTACCAAATACTTTAGTGCATCTCAATCCCAAACGCACCCTTAGAAACAGAAGTTGAGCATTTTTATGCGCAAATAAAAAAAAAAAGGCACCAAGAAATAATAAGTGATAAAATTAGGGACAGAAACATTAAACCCACAATTCTCAGCTTCAAGGTTTAATCAAGCATATTGTCAATTAACACAAACCAAAACATAATGAATTCATCAAAATATTGCAAAACTAATAACAATAACAACATTGTTGCATATTAACACAGTTGAACTACAAGTGTATGTTTCATGCAAATGTATACAGAAAAAGATACTATTTACGCAAGAACCTTCTGTATAAATGTAGCAGATCTTAATAGCTGACAAATATCCACCAAAAGCTCAACAAGGTTCATCCTGAATTGGACAAGACCATCTGGAAGATCAACCATACCATCATCATTAAATGAAGATTCATCCACCTGTCACATGCAACTTTCAGTTATCCTTCGTGTTTGATAATTAAAAAGTTATAACCAGGAGATGACAAATAGGAATTACTGATGCAAAGCCTCTTTGAGCACGTGAACCAAAAATTTCATTGTGAACATTACATCTAGTAAAGGCAGTAGATTGACCTTCGCTACAACAATTCGTGAAAACATTCATGTTCATGATGATGTATAAAAAAAAAAAAACAATAGCCAACAACTAGAATATCTGTAAAAAAAAAATATATTCCCCAAGAAGACGCACAAAATGAAACTCCTAGTCATCGATTTATACATACTTGTTTAGAGGACAGGACAGCATGCCATATAGTAATAAAAAATGTAACTACGAAATTAACACGGCCTCAGTCTTTTTTTCTTCACTGGCTTTTTTTTTTTTTTTTTGGGAAAAAAAAATGCTAGCTTAAGTTCAGGAAAGGCAGAGTTGCTTACTCGCATCTGTACATAAATGTAGTGATAGTAAGCAAGAAATGACTTCCAAAAAAACTTTTAAAAAAAAAGGTCTTAAGAAAAGAACAGTGAAGATGGATATAGAACCTGAGCACGTAATAAAAGAGCATCAAGTAGAGCCGAAAATACAGAAAAGAACATGTCTTCCACATGTTTCTTATTTTTTGCAATGCTCGTATCAGGTCCAAGTATATAGCTTGCAAGAGTAGACCTGAAAAAGAAAACGGAGATCATATTATGATACTTTATCAAGAATTATGCGCACCTTTAATAACAAATTGTAAAGTAGTCTCCCAATCAAACCACTAACAGGTACTAGATGGGAAAGTATTCATCTTTTGCAACGAGAAAATCTCACTAAAACTGGTTCAAACATTGAGTAAAAGAGTCTCAGGCTAGAAAATCAATAGCCCACTAGCATAACCATACAACTAATGTTCAAATAAGATGAGACAAAAGTTTGGGACTGGAAATAAAATCCATAACCATTGAAGGTCAGAATTGAAGGTAAAATCAACAGATAAAATTCTTTTTATGTTCTCTGAAAGTAACCTTAACCATAAGTGGTCGAATCTAGGGAGTAACAATCGTTGAACTATTATCCACCTGGCTAAAACCGCCAAAGACTCACCCCTTAAACAGTTCCCACAAGAAAAACCAGTATTATCAATCTCGCTGGACTTATAAATGCCAAAACTTAGAAAGTGAGAACTGTATATTTTCCATATCGTCTAAAATTGCAGAACTAGCTTTCTTGTATCTTCTTTTCAATTAGGGAATCTTATCCTAGATAGATGCATACTTTTAGAGAACATTCCGCCGTATTAAGGAACAATAAACTGCACAAAGTAAGAACACTACCACAAATCAAAACTTATTCATGATATTCTCTAGTTAGAGCAACATAACATTTAAAAGAGAAGCCAATTGCATTCCCACCAGAAACGGGTTTGCAGAAATTTAAGCTACCTTAGAAGTTATATTGGACCTCCTAAGACCAAGAAAGAAGACCATGCATATCTCCATGTTTGAATTATCATCAAACAATCGTAAACCTTTTCTTCATCTTACAACCAAGTCAATAACTTGGTTTTCGTTTTACTATTACTCCTGCTTCTAAATGAATAAGTCTCATTGCACATAAATCACTCTCTTGCTACTTCTTGTGGTTAACCTGACTTTATATGAAAGAGAGCAACATTTGAAACCAATTCCTTCATTTAAACCCAACCTCATTGGCCATAAATACTAAATCCAGTTCCTACATTGTTTTAACATTGAAAATAGTATTTTCCCTAGCTCCTCTATCACAAAAGGCCAGTAATCCATGTGATAGAGGAACTATAACTCCTTCATACAAAGGTGTCCTACAGGACAAGTATTGACTGCAGTTGACTTCAGTCTATAACTCCTTCAGGAGCCAAAACTTAACCAATGTCTGTTTACAAGCCCAGTTACAACTTCTCTCCATAAACCCCATAAAAAAAAAATACATGGACCAGTATTGACTGCAGTTGACTTCAGTCTATAATTCAAAAAGGTGTCCTACATAAGATATCAGGCATGCAATTTAAACATTTGTAAACCCAATGACATCCTTTGAAGCATGTTGACATCCATTCAGGTAATAAACTAGTAGAATGCATACACATCCAACCATTCCATAATCACTGGCTAACCGTCAAGTTGCAAATTCATATAAGAAATCCAGATACTCTCACGAAAAGTAAAGAGTAAAAGGAAACGTCCTCTAAATAAGTGAAAATATAACTTTACAACCTATTCTCCGACCAGATCTGAAAACAATTTACAAGAATCAGAAAATACCAAACAAAGGAATAAGTAGATACCAAAATTGCAAAGTTGAGTCTGCAATCTCCCAGTCTTCACTTGGAAATGCTACACAGCTGTCAAAGCAATAAACAGAAACAGAACAAATATGTTAGAGAAAATAAAATGCAAGAAAAGAGGATAACCTAAATAAACAAAATTGCAGGAAAGACACATGACCAACAGACTGCAAGGAGCACACTTTCACATCTGCATGCTCCCAGCTACATGCCCATTACAAGGTATTAAGAACTTGTATATGACTCTGTAATGCCTAATAACTTCAGTACTCAATTCCACACCAATCACCAAACACACTGGCTTCAAGCAATGTGTGATTAGCATATTTTAAGATGCTTCTTGTCACACGGCTTGGCAGTGACACTTATCCACATAGTGGAGCATGTGAGGTAGATTCCAAATAAGTATTATTATTGAAGCAACTTCCCAATATAGGACCCAACAACAAATAAACAAAGAATAATAACAAAAAAAAGTAACAAACAACAATATGCAGAAGTTAAAAACATTCAGAAATCACCTCAAGAGGGCATCCGCTAGTGCAAGTGCCTCAGCACTTGCTTCTACAATCAGAGATGGTGCCTAATGAACAAAAAGAAGTAAAGAATATAAATAAGAAATAGAGTTTAAGCAATATCAAGTCATAATTATAAGCTAAATCTTTATCTCGCTATCAACAACAGCAATAAGAAAAAAAAAAAGGCAAGAAATCTTCAGAAAAGAAATTATAAAAGATTATAAAAGCCTGCTAAGCACTTACAGCCTGTCCAATCTCGGACATCAAGCATGCAAGACCCCCAATTACTTTCTCATCTCCATCAGTAAGAGCTGGTAGAAGCAGTAGTTCTTTAAGAAAAGGTACACGGCATAACAAAACCTGAGGTAGCCCCTGCAAAAGCAAGCACTAGTTAATTTAGATTAAACTATTTGAACGAAATATTTGCGCTAAATTTAATCACAGCATAATAGTAAGAAAGTAGACTCCCTGTTTGCCTCGAAAATATGAGTTTATGGGAAGTTGCAGCAACTTTTATTGATAAATAGTTGATGACTTGGCATTAGGATACAAGCAATGGACAAGTGGTTCAGTGTTATCAATCATAAGAAAGCATCCCCAATGTACCACCTTGCAGCCTAGATTTGCTTCAAGAAGAAGAAGAAGAAGGAAAGAAAAGCCACGGATACAAAAATAAAAGCACAAGCACCACCTATTTGATATGGAATAACAACTGATGTAGACATTGTCGTGCTTGATAAATCATACGGGAGAAATAATTTGCCACCACTTAATTAAAAGGACAACAACATTTACTCTAGAAATGCCACTTTCTTGTATAATTAGGTAAATCACATATCTACTGACATCTAAACCATATACCCAAATATCTTTCACATACACAACATTTACTCTAGAAATGCCACTTTCTTGTATAATTAGGTAAATCACATATCTACTGACATCTAAACCATATACCCAAATATCTTTCACATACACACTCTAACTTGGTGCATTAAATGAATCGAAAAGGTTGTAAATACTAGATCAAATAGATAAACAAAAGGCATTAAAGTGGAATCTGATTACAACATTTGTGTATGTATGGTAGTACGAGGATCCAAATATCGTTCCACGAGCAAGAGCATACCTCATGCCGACTCACGAGTTCAATAAGAACTTCAATGGCCACATCAAAGGAAGATGGAACCTGTAACAAACAGTATGATGACAAAAAATCCACATTCATGCTATTATTATTGAATGATTAAAAAGAAAACCATGTTGATTACACAAATGAAAATAATTATGAATATACCTGCAAAGAGTTGAAAACAAAATTAATAAGTGGATGTGCTGCCAACGAGCCTTGGGGAATCTCTGTGAAGCATCCAGCTCGAACCTGAATGCTAGAATGTTGTCACAATTTGTAAATCATACATATGCAACAACCAGTTATATAAAATGAAAAGCATGCAAATTAAGCACAGAAATCCATTTTGTTCAGTTTCAAACTAGTGACATACAATCCAACAATTTTATTGAAAACAATAATAAAGGCAGTATTGCTTCTTGTAAATAAAAATCTGCACTCATACTTTAAATCAGTAGAGAGAGCTTTTGACATATTTTTCAACTATCTTACCCAACTTAGTAAGCAGCGCAGAATTTTTCTGTTCCTATCATGTAGCTGAACTGGAACACCACCATCAAACCTTTTATCAGATTGCTGCATGAGGAACTCAACAACCATGGGTGTGTGGGAGAGCAACTGAATAAAACAGACCAGGACATTATTATTAGAAGATAATTAAGATACAACAAAGCAAACAGCACACATAACCAAATGCAGAGAAGGATAAAAGAAAAGACTAAATACATAAGAAGGTAGAAACACACAGGGAATATGTGTTAAAACAAAAAGAAAAATCCTAAACCTCTTGGCCATACTGGCTTCTGTGGACTGAACTTATATTAGAATCAGAAGCTTGACTGTCAATAACTTCTTCTGGAAGAACAGTAAGCATCTCAAGAACAGCCATATTGCCATTATCCTGGCTCTGTAGATTCTGGAGACTGTAAAAGAGCTTCTCAATAGGTTTTCCATGCTCAACAGCACGAAGGATGAGGGCAGAGAGTGCGAGACAGATTTGAGTCAAAAGCTGTAATTTAGATAAGGCATAACTCATTAGAGAGTAAAAAGAATAAACAAATCATTTTGAAAGGTGAATAAATTGCAGCACACAGAATGCTCTCAGAGAGAGAAAAGCTTAATAACCTGAGGAGGACCCGAACTAAATCTTTTGGCAGCCACAAGTAGAGCATTTAACAAAGCATCTTTAGCCGCTGACTGCAAATAATATCCTTCATTCTGAATCTGCATTGTGACATAGTGTGTAAGTACGATACATATTTTTTGTGAGAGAGTTCCGAGGTAATCCGAAACAATTACATTGAATGCATCAATTAACGAAAATCCAATAATTCAAACAATTTTTATTTGTTGTCATATGAGTTGAAAATTTGAAACACCAAAAATTCAAGTCAATGCAACAGTAAAACTTGGAATTACTCTTAAAGTGTCAACTCTTTAATCAAAATAATACAAGCATACTTCATCCTCCAAATAACTATAGGAAGAAACAATCCAAGCTAGCACATTAGGACCTTAACTACTGCAATAAGTATAGAAGCTTGAAAAACTGTTTGTAAAACAAAAAATGAGAAATTAAATTTTGTACTTCCAAATATAAAAAATGCTACAGTTAGTGTATTTAAAAAATCAGTATTTTCGAGGGAAAACCAGTGAAAATGCACGCACGAGTAAAAGAAAAAAGACCTGCTTTTTCGAAACGCGGCAGTGCAAAACACACATAAAACGACACGTTTTGACTTTCAGTGCAGTTGCCAGAAAAAGAACTTTACGAATATTGTATTTTCCCGACGTAATGCCTCCATTTTGTTAACCGAAAAACTGAAGTGAAAAAAATGTTGATAGAAAAAAAAAAGGCACGCAGCAAGAAGCGTAGAACAAGAATCGAAACCCTAGAAATTGACCTTTCGCTTAAGAATCTGAGCTGCGAAGAACTCGACTTCGAAATCGGCGAGGAAGGACTGGCGATCGGAGGTGAGGATAGAGGTGGCGACTTCCCAAGCAGCGTCGGTTTGCTGAAACTGAACGAGCCACTGATTCGCTGCCACGCGGTTGCATGATTCGGTGTCGTGATTCAAGACGTGAACAGCTTGCGCCACCTTGATTTGCAAGTCCATCTGCATCAAATGACGCCTGTAAAGCTATTTTAATAATAATTAAGAATAGTAATTACTCCTCGTCTGTTTGATTTCTTCTTGGCAATTACTTTTCTTCTTTCATCGGACGGCTACGAGCGACACAAAGGAATCAAGTGTTCGTGTTTTGTTGATTGATGATGATACATGGAATGGATGGATTGGATGGATGGATGGATGATGGAGGCATCGAGCTTTTTCTTTGATTTTAAATTTGTTATTTATTTATTTATTTTTTGTTTCGAGATTGACCCGACCGTGACATGAGTAGCCACTGCTATAGTAAGGCCCTCAACAATCGTACTCCCAACTGAACGGGTCCGCAACTGGTTCATCGTCTTTTCTTTTTTTTTTTTCAAGAAATACTACAAACAAAACTAGGATGAAAAGTCAAAACAGGTCTAAGATAAAATTGCAATTACAAAATCCAAATAAATACTACAAATATAGCAAAGACAAAGAAGGACAAAGATGAAATTGCAAATTGCAAAATCCAAAGCAAATAATTTTTGGGTTAATTATCTTTGAGTACCATATTTTTTGATAAATTTTAAAAAAATGATATATTTTTTAAAAATAAGCGAGAGGATGACAAATTCGTTAATTTTAACGGAAACAGTAACGAAATCAGTAATTTTAATATGAAATGACATTTTTGCCCCTATAGTTAATTATAAAATAACATTTCTACCCCTATAATAATTACAAAATAATATTTTTATCCCTACAATTAGTTACATAATATGTTTTTGCCTCTACTCAATTATTTTTAATTTTTTAAATAGGAAAAATTATAAAAAATTACATCTAAGTCTAATTAACAGGCCTTTTTTTTTTGTTAAATCAGACAAATTTTTTTTTGAAAAATTTTCTTAATGAATCAAATTTTGCTATTAACTTTAATAAGAAAATTTTATTTAATTCAATAAGAATTTTTTTAAAAAATTGTTTGATTTAACAAAAAAACCTGTTAATTAAACTCAAATGTAATTTTTTATGATTTTTTCTATTTAAAAAATTATAAATAACTGAGTAGGGGCATAAACATATTTTGTAACTAATTGTAGGGATAGAAATATCGTTTTTTGATTATTATAGGGGTAGAAATATTATTTTATAATTAACTCTAGGGGCAAAAATGTCATTTCTTATTAAAGTTATTGTTTCTATTACTATTCTCGTTAAAGTTAACGGATTTGCCATCTCTTCATCTATTTTTAAAAAATGTATCACATTTTTTAAATTTGTCAAAAAAATACATCACCTAGGGGTAATTAACCCATAATTTTTTAATAATCACTTTCAGGCTTGACACTCTTAAATGACCAACTCATACAATAACAAGCACAAGAACAGAACTACATGTATTTATAGAGCGTCCATGGCCACACACCCACGAGTTAAAAAAAATGGGTAGTGATATTTCCACCTCCTAAATTTTGTAAATTCATCCCACTTCTAGAAAATAATTATAAAAAGTTCACATTATTTTTTAAAAAATTCAAATAAAGAAGAATTCTAAACAATGAATCAATTAAATCTATCTTAATTTATTTTTATAGTATTTTAATTCATTTTTTTGTGACTTAGATTTTTTTTATTATATATAACTACGAAGATTACTTTAGCCTAAATTTAAATTGACTATAATACCTTTAAAAGTTAAAAATACTAAAAATTTGTTTTCACTTCAACATTTTTTATTTTATAAACCTTTAATTAAACTAATTTAATGTCTTTATTAGACAATACTCATGTAAATTATTAGACTGTCAAATTTATGTCATTTACATCTATAATATTGAAAAATATTAGATTTCATTTAAAAAGTTAAATTATAAGTTACAAAATTAAGTGCATAGAGTATTAGATATAATAACATATATTTATTCGGCAATTGGGCTATTTTATGTTATAAAGATAAGATAATTAAATAGAACTTATATTAAAGCAACCTTAACAGTAAAAAAAAATCTAAGTAAAAAGAATATAATAATGATTTAATTGATTAATTATATAAATATTTTTGTTTATTTATATTTAGTAAAATTATTGGGAATTATCGCAAATATTTTTTATAATTTGGGTGGGTTTACACAATTTATGGAGTGGAAATATCCTCATCCAAAAAAAATTTCATAAAAAATAAAAAATTGAATAGATAATTGAGCCATTTTATGTGATTTTTATGTTTAGTCCCCTCATTTTTTTTTCACATTTTTGTTATATCCGACAACATTTTATTGTTATCTATTAACCCCAAGTATTGGTTGGCCTCTTCAATTTTATAAATTTTATGTTGTAATATAGTCAAGTTCATAATATATCCATTATGGCATCATACTAAAATTTTGGTTTCACCACTAAACAAAGGGTGGTAGGATGGCAATGGGGTGAGGGTGAAAATGGAGAGGCCTACCCCATTCCCAACTTTTTCTCAATAAATTTAGAGTGTGTTTATTTGCTGGAGTGGGAGTGAGGAGTGTGGATTCCTCTCCTCCCACTCCAGCATTTACTTATCAATTTTAGGGGGAGTGGGTGTGAAATTCTTTTGACCCCACTCAATTTTAAAGTAGAGAGTGGGATTCCCACTCCCATGGGGGGAGGTGGGAGTGGGAATCCACTCCCCCTTTTCCTTTTTTTACCAATTTTTAATTAATTTTAATATAATTAAATTTAATAAAATTAAATCAATAATATTATATTTATTTAAATAATATTATTATATTATTTTATAAAATTACATTTATTAACAATAATAATATTTAAATATTAAACTTATTTAAATATAATATTATTAGTTAAAAGTAATAATTTGCATTGATTCTAAGTTAAATAATAATATTAATATTAATATTAATAGAAATATATTTATATAAAAATAATAGTATTATCTTAATTTAATATTAATAATTAATAATAATAAATAGTTTATTCTAAGAAAGTACTAATTTTGTACTATATTATTAATAATAATATTTCATTTGTATTGATCCTATCAATAAATTTTAATTTATTTAAGAAAATTAAAATTAATAAAAAATTGTGATTTACATGATTAAGAATATTAATAATTATTATCAATTTACAAAAATAATAAAATAAATATTTTATTTTTCAAATATATTTTTTATTAATTTTATAATTAAAAACTAAAATTCTTTAAATAAGGGTAAAACTGTAATTTGAAACTATTTACTCCCAATTCAAGACAAAGTAAACATATTATTGGATTCTAATTCCGATTCCACACACCCATTCTAATGTAAGTAAACAACCTACTCCCACTCCACACTCCCAATCTCAAGATTCCCACTCCATTCCAAAAAGTGAACGATACCTTAGTGGGATGGGGATGCGAAATCCTATATGAGGAATAATTTTTTCATCCACACTCCATTTCTCGTTTACTTATTTTATAGTAGATATAGATATATAATTTCAGTAAATTAAAAATTAGAGACTTAAATAAAATCATCATCATATTATAAAGTATTTAAATTATTAAAAAAATCTCCAAAGTTTGAAATAGTATCTTGAAATGATATCAAAATTGTAAAATATTTAAAGAGAGTGGCACCTTAAGAGAGAAAAGAAAACATAATAGTATTTTAAGATTGAATAAGAATTATATTATAAGTTTTTCTTTTAGTTATAGCCTATTTACATTAGATAAAAATAAAAGAAAATTTATTAACCAATATTGTAATTGATAAAACAAAAATTATTAAATAAAAATTAAAAAAATTTACATATAATTGGGTTTGGGGTGGAGGTGGGGTGGGGTGTACAAAATCAAACCCTACCTTATTAAGAATTTAGGGATTATTTTTTCCTCATTCCCCAAAAATTATTCAAAACTCACCCCATTTCGGGTGGAGCCCAAACCTGTTGAAGATTTTGCCATCCTTAAGTGGTTCTCCGCCACCACTATATGAAGCTAGGTCTATGTTCTACTAAATAGTAGCAGTTATAACTATTCGTCATTCAATAACAACTATAAAAGTTTGTACAAAGTTTTACTGATGTATTTGTATAAATAGTAGCTCAAAATTCCTCAATGATGGTACAATTGGATAGATTCAATAACAAAAATTTTAGAAATTATCATTCGTATATCCTTAATATATACTTTTATCAAAGTAGTACAACACTTTCAATATATATTAGTCGTCTACCCTAAGTTGACAAAATGTATCTACCGTCCACTAATTCATTAACTACCGTTTGAAAGTTAACAGAATTGTAGCAAATTGATGATTTTACCGTTGAAACTTAAATTAAAGGAAAAAGACATATTTGCCGAAAAAGTGAAGCAAGCCAAACTTTAATCGTTGGAGCCATAATGGTTATATTTTTGGGCTATATAATCACCTAAAATACACCAACACAAATAGTTTGCAGCGTTTAACTAATTTGCTACTCATTTACAATAAAAAATCAGCCAACACATTAATAAATTATTGATTCATCACACACTTAACAATCACTTAAAATTCAAACAAAAATACTCCTATTGTACTATTACCACAAAGATACTCCCATGGACTCCAATGAAGCATCAAATCTATTGGCAGTAGATTCAACAGATACGAAAAAGTCAAATGCCAGCTAAAATATTGCAAGTGTGGCACATAGGCAATGGCTATGGTGTCAACTATATTGCAAAATCCTAATGTAATGTTTTGGTCATGCAGGTGGAAGCATTGTGGGGGTGAAGCATTGTGGTTTTGGGTGATGGTTTACTAGTTAATCTCTTATATATCCTAATATCGATGTTAAGATGCCATATGAGCAAAACTCAAAGCTGAATAATGACGTGATGAAGATAAAGAAAAGGCTAAAAGCCATCGAAGGAAAGCTTAAATATACATTACTTGTGCTAGTGTGTGTCTTGGTAATTATTTTTATGAGAAAATAATGTAGCACACAAAATTTGCATTCAACATGCATTCAACAGTAATTATCATCAACTGAAACAATAATAATTTCATCAAAACACTTCAAAAATATGCAAATAACAACAAATCTCTTTCAAATACATGTTCTAAAAAAATCATTTCTATGGTTTAGCTCATACAGGAGCATAATTAACTTCACTTGAAATCGCATAACCAGCATAATAGATTAAGAAACTGAAGTTGATAGATTGTTTCCAACAAAATTATTCCATAGAAAATGAGCATCAAACACATTACAAAACGCCTATTATAGTTTACGCTTGCGATGGATTATGTGATTAGTTCACTTAGGATAGGTCGACATTTGAAGTCCTTCCTATTTTACAAAAAACAAAATAAAATTAAATACCTATATATGCAATCATGAACTATGGACAACACGAAAAGAAATTCAACCTCTTTTTCTATTTCTTCCAGCAACTCCAACAACACTTGCAATTTTTTTTTCTTTGATCCAGCTCTGGAACCCTCACTTGGACCATTTGGTACACAATCTCCCCTCGTTGTATTTCTCGTTCTAGTACTTGCTTTTAATGGTTGGCCTGAAGAATTTGTAACTGATGCGTGCAAAAAACATAACTTCTATGTTAGATGACAATATAAACATCAAACATAAATAGATAAAATTGATTAACTAAACAGATATTTAAGAATTAGTACTTGTAGCTTTAGCTACCCTTGCAACAGACGGTCTCAATGGACGAGATCTTACATTATGGTTCGAGCCACCACAAATTGAGCAATTAACAAAGAATCTCTTGTTTTTTTTTTAAGATTTAGTAACTGCTCTCTTCCTATCAAATTTTATTTAGCACAATTGGGGGATCAATCAATGGCCTTTCACGACGCTCCCATGTACGCTGATAAGGGATTGGACAAAAAATAATTAAGTATGTATTAATGTAAGCTTGCTTGGTGAAGCAAAATAGAATACACTCCGCAATTTCATGTCTTGCATAACCTATGGCAGCCATGGCATGAGAGCAGGGTAAGCTAGCAATTTCCTAATACCCACAACTACATGTCTTGTCCTCTAATTTCACTATAAACCCCCTAGTTGGATAATAAGATTTATCCATGACTTGAAAATTCAAGTCTCTTAAAGATTGCACAATCATTTTCTCTCATTTCTTATAAGTTTTATCCAGCTCTTTGTAAATCCTAGGAGCCATAGTCTTTAGCCAAGTATTTCCCTCATTTCTTCTTTTTGTAAATTATTTCATAAGTCTGCATTTAATCTCCTCAAGTATTGACAAAGTAAGCCTGTCTTTATAAGGCATAATCCAACTATTAAAGCACTCAGAGGCATTATTGTCAGTTCTTTCTACTTTGTAATTTCTATCATATGCATTCATAGACCAAGTGTACTCATGTAGTTATCTTTCTAACCAATTATAGGCTTCTAACTTTTCTTCTTTGATTTGTGCCATTGACTCATTGAAATCATGCTTGTTATTGCTCTTGGCTGCCTTCTAAAAAAGACTCCGTAAGTTGGCATTAGCATAGTATTTGGTAAAGTTAGCATACATATGTTTACAACATGCCCTATGATAGACGGTATGCCATGTGTTTGAGATTGCATTCAATAGTCCCTTTTACCTATCACTAATGAATGTTACCTTACCTCCTATCATCGAAATAGCTATACAAATGATTAAGAAACCATGTTTATGTTTCAGTATTCTCAATCTCACATATAAACAATGCCAATAGGATAATCCCTTTATTAGCATCTGAAGTAACAGTAGCCAACAATACTCTACCATATTTTTCCTTCAAGTGACATTCATCAATTCTAATAAATGGTCTGCAATTATTCAAGCAAGCATTTCTTTGTGCAAGAAATGCAACAAAGAATCTTTGAAATAGAAATTTCTCAGGAACAATGACTGTATCACATAGCACCTTGCATATGGCTCCTAGATCAGCCCGATAAATAGTTGTTGTGTATTGAAATAGCTTCTCGTAGCCCTTATAATGATCACTATACACCAGAATCCTTACTTTTTCTCTAGCCCTATACATTGTAAGCTTTTCAATCTTCAACCTAAATTTTTCTTGTATATAATTCTTAAAAAGAGATATCTTCACATTTAGATCAATTGCAACATGTTCTTTTATCATTTCAGCAATCTATGTAGAAGTCACTTCCATAGATTTCTTGGTAAGCCTGCAATCATGCCTTTTGTGATATCCCTACAACTAAAAACCATTTCTATCATTCAGTCTTGCACCATTGACAAACCATGGACAACCAATCTCCTTACAAGTTGCATAACATCTCTTTATTTCACTGTATTTTATGTTAATGTTAAACACTTTCCTAACTATCACCTTATGCAACACTTATCTAAAATGACCCACATCATCTAATCTCAGCCTATGTTTTACATTAGCATCCAATATACTCATGTTTCTTTAAATAATTTGTAAACTGCATACTGTAACATTTATGTCATCATTAGAAGAATTAACTACCATTTGGACCTCCTCGGTATCATCATCTAGAAAACCGTCTGCATCACTATCACTCTCGCATTGGTTGCTCTCACTATCATCACTGCCCTCAACAGACACAATATCATCAACAAGCAGAATAGGTAATGGTTGCACAATAAGTTCCTCACCATCATCATCATTGTCAATCCTTTTGTCTGACTAATCTAATAGTAGATCATCTTCATCAGTTTCACTCTCATGAATAGCAGCAGCTTCATTTCCATTATCCATATGCATATCATCAAGTTCATCCTCGTTACTCCCCTATTTTTACACTGTATGGTTGTTGATGATTTTATGCAATAAGATGTCAGTGCGCAAGTGTACATAACAAGTAATATAGTGGTAGGTATAGAGAAAATCTTCATAGAGATTGATGTTATAACTCTTGCTACAGCAAGTCTATTCAGTGCAATTATAAAAGTTAAAGTAAAATAATTTAAAATAAATTATCAAAATAAACTTAATAAAACTAAAAAAAGATTAATAATTAAAAATTCAATAATCTAAACGCATGTCAACATTAAGAGATATTCAATTGATTAATGTGTAGTTGGGAAATCTAAACTTACTTAATGACTATTGACTTGTTTAACAAATTTCAGTTCAGTTGCTATAGCATCGTTTACAGCACTGGGTAGATTCCTAATGTATCCTCATCTTTTGCCTGTTGGATTCTCATGTCTATATGCAACCTAACAGTGACTAGTTGTTAAGCCAACATCTAAATATAGCATTATAAGCTCTTGAATCTATTAACCCTACAAGGTGAATCCCTATGTTTAGTTCATCACAAATCTTAGATTAGACATGGCTCCACCAAATTGATAATAAATCAACTAAAGAAAAAATCCAATCTAAAATCATGCATTGCTTTAATTCTTTCCACTAAGCCGTCCCTATTGAGGATCACACTTAGCTTGTGTCTCTAAATGGGTAGTCAGCCGAAATAGAGAATATCAAAACAAAATGCTGCAATAGACACTGAAGCAACAATTACAGAAGTTAAATCATCATTAGGTTCATCTAGATCGCAACTACATATAAATTTGGTTCATACTCAATAAATAAATAAAGGAAAATTATCACTCCACCACCTTTCTTTTGTCATATGTACATCTAACCACCACAAAATTTTAACATGTACTTTGCACCACCTTTATTTTTAAACTTGTATCAAGCAACCATTTTGATACTAAAAATAACCATTTTACCCTTAAATGAATTAAAAGACTATTTTACTCTACAAAATTTTAAAAAATAAAAATTTGTAATTACAAGAATACCCCTAAATTTAATAAAACAAATAAATCACAAAATCTAAGGAGTTAATTTTTTATAATTATAATTTATTTAAAAATTATCATATTAATTTTTTAATTTTTTTGTAATTATAATCTCATTTAATTCTTGTAATTAAATTAGGTATAAGGAAGTTTACAAAATTAACATGAAGAGAAAAGCTCCCTATAATTATTATAAACTTTTCTATAATTAAAATTAAGAAACTTCACTATACAAATTAAATGAAATTATAATTACAAAAAATTAACATAATATTTTTAAATGAAATTATAATTATAAAAAGTTAATATCTTTGGATTTTGAGATTTATTTGTTTTATTAAATTTAAGGGTAATCTTGTAATTATAATTATTTTATTTTTTAAAATTTTATAGAATAAATATCTTTTAATTTATTTAAGGGTAAAATAGTCATTTTATAGTATGAAAGTAGTTGATTGATACAAGTTTAGAAATAAAGGTGGTGCAAGAAACATGTCAAAATTTTATGATGGTTAGATGTACATATGAAGAAAGAAAGGTGGTGCAGTGATAATTTCTCATGAATAAAAATCATAATCGGTTCAGCCATTGAATTAAACATCCAGAAAATTAAAACAAGAAATAAATGAATTTAAGGGCAAAAGTTGAATCCCAAGGAGTTGCTCTTGATTATGTTGTAATCTACACTTTTGCTCCACTAAACTCCGTTGTAGCAGCCCCTTGAATTTTTCTTCTTCCTTGCTTTTTCTTTATTACGACCAATTGTGAGTGTGACGGTTCCTCTAATTAGCCTCCTCATGCTTCTAAAAAAACGTGCTCCTTTTATATCTTTAGGGTTTCCAAAAAGGCAAGTAGATCTCCCTGTATCCTTAGGACTCTAGGAAAGGATCTTTGAATATTATTAGGATTCTAGGAATATATATCATTATATTTTCCTAATCATGGAAGGTATTTTCTTTTAAATTAATGTATGCCACGTTTGCCCTATTTTATCCATCAAATAATAATCAGCCGTAGAGAATTTAATTGCTTAACCCGCATATAATTACATCTGTCTAGTTTTTGCGTGCTACAGCAATTGTTGCTGCAGCAGCTTTTACCTTGCTGTAGCATCTTCTCAGCATCAGACTTGATTTATTTTTTCTGTGATTTAGTTCTTTGTCATTCTCTGCAGGCATGTTGTTGCAGCATTTATCAATAAAATCTTACTTATTTGGTTACCTACAATAATGCACAAAATTAAAGCACATAATGATCTTAAAACATATAAAATTATTAAAACTAAACTTAAATAAATACTTATGCAAAATATAACTAAAAATTAAATAAAAACTCATCATTAACTCTCTAAGTACTATTAATTTAAGCCTAAAAATGCCATAATAACTCTTATTTCATAGAGTTATCAATGGCTTACTTTTAGTGTACCTTGATTTACTACTTCATTGGAAGGATTATTCAACAAATTTATAACTTCTAAAGGTAGTTGTATTCCTAAGTTAAGCAGCAATGACTGTATTAACGAAGCTTCTGCATATTGAGGGCATAAAACTGGCATGACTTCAACTTCAAATGTACTTATATCTATTGAGTTATGTACCCTAAATAAGCATTTCATCCCAAAATCAAAATCTAACAAAACCCTAACTTTGTTTTCTGGGTTCATAACATTTAATAGAATTTTTCCAATTGTGTCTAACCCATTTACACTAGTTATCTTCAATGCCTCAGCCCTTATTTTACCAACAGTACAATCTTCAGGGTTAATCCCACCAACATGTTGTCTTTCTCCTTTGAAAGAAATCACTAACTGCATTGGTGACATGTCTGCTATAATACAAAACACACACAAAGCATACTTCAATGCAAACTCAAGCTTTTCAAAAATAAACTAGAAAATAAATACCAAACAATACTCAAGCGAGCACACATTAGTCACATTTTTAAAAAGCCCCAATTTGTTCTATTGAAATACATATAACAGCAAAAACTAGAACTTATAAAATTTACCAAAAACTAGAACCAATACAATTTACCATCTAAATGCACTTCCACAAACTCAAAACATCGATTAAATAAGAACACAAATTACTTACAAAAATCACAACCCATTTCTTCATTTTGTACATTTATACGGTTTGTAACAAAAATTAAATTCACACAAATTCAAATAATTTCTAACAATTTCTTACATCTATTGATTGAATAAGACATATATTACATGAAACAAGTTTGATATATGAACATACCTAACAACTCGACGCTTCATTTGCTGCCTTCAAACGAAATCAGCTTACTTCAAATCAAACTCCAGATCAAACTCTATCGATATCACTTAAACTTGTTTGACAATGAAATATTGAAGGTTTTGGTGAAAAGATGGCGGGCATGCATAGAGGAAGAAGGCTATTCTTATGCATGCACAATTTCTCTCAATGTGAAAAAAGAACGGAGAGAATGGGCCACTTAGCCTTTTTTTTTTTTTATGGTATGAGTTACAGTTTACAGTGAAACGACGTCGTTTCATTGTAACTCTCTCTCTCTCTTTTTAAGTTCCAGTGAATGACACTATTTCATATAGATGAAATGATGTCATTCTCTTTTTGGTCTTAGTTCAAATAAAACGGTAGTGTTTTAATTTTTTTTTTCAATCCCAGTGAAACGATGTCATTTCGCCCAACTAAAACGACACCATTTTCATTACAACTTCTTGTTTGTTAAAAGATCAGATTACCCTTATGATGTCAGTACTTTCAAATGGCAGCTAATGGATTAGTAGACAGTAGACATGTGTTGTCAATTGAGGGTGTATAACTAATACACATTGAAAGTGTTTTAATACATTTTATAAAAATGAATCTTAAAAATATATGAGCGATAATTTTTTAAAAAATTTTAATCATACTAATGAAAAACTTAGCAAAAGATGGTCAATAATAATCAGGTTACCCCCATTAGTGGGCTATACCGAGATGTAGATTAAAAAAAATAATACCTTTATCGAAATTTACAAACCGCCATCATACATACATTACAAACTTCTATTGAATATTAAAAATATATTTCCCAATTGTTTATTTTCACTTTCCCTTTTCTTCCTCACGACTCTCATCGATCAATAACCAACAAAAGCCAATTACCAGTGGTCACTCCACCATTTGTAGACACAATTTTTTATTTTAAGTTATTCTCCCACTGAAAGTAAGAAACTTGTATTCTATTGTTAAATTATCCGAATTTATTGACTATTGCTTATCTTATTATTAATTTTTTAAAATTGTCATGTTTGTTTTGATAGAATTAGAGCTTGTATTTTAATTTTCTACTTTTTTAAATAACTATTTTGTTTACAATAAATATTTTTTGGAATAGGGCTCCTAATGTCCCCTTATTAGCTAACTACCTATTTTAATGTTCACTTTACAACATAAATTTAAAAAAAAAAATGTTTTAGCATGGGTAACTATAAGGTATTGGGTCCGCCCCTAACAATAACAACCAATAATTGATGGAAATAATTGTAGATATTGTTTTTATATTTAATCATTAATCAAATAATACAATAAATATTTTAAGTTTTAAATAGTTAATATTAGTCTGAATGTAACGTACTAATCTCTTTTTACACATGATTGACTGATATTTAAAGGATATAAGTTAATTTCGAGATTAAAATGATACTTTTTATTTCAAAGAGAGTAAAAGTGTTATTAAATTAATTTAGAGGGTAGTTGGATGTTATTTTCATTTTTTGAAAAAAATATAAGCAAGTAAAATTGAATAACCACAAACTCTGTTGAACATATTTTAATTAAATATTGTTATGTTTAAAAAAATGTTAATAACGAAATATTTATTTAAGGTTTAAAAAAATAAAAAAATAAATAAAAACAGCAAAACAACACAAACAAGGATACAAAGTACATCTGGTCTGCATTAACAGGAACACAGAGAAGGAAAGATTAGCCTAGGAGCTGCTCATAGTTATAGTTGGGGCTGTTATGGCTCTTCTTCAGTCGTCGATGACTGCAACGCCACGCGTCTTCACCTGTAAATCAGTATCGGTGGGCAAAGTTGCATCCTTTCCACCTCCACTTGTGAATTTCGCATCTCCGTCATCTTACTCACCGCGCTCCCTCACCGGCGTCACAAATAATCTCCGCCTGTTGGGGGTCAAGTCTAACAAAGCCGCGTCCTTTCGCTGCTTCGCTTCTGGTATCCTTCACTTTCAGTTTTTGCCTAAAATTTCCCCTAATTTAGCTCGGAAATTTACATTGGCTTATCAAATTGAATTTGATTGGAAAGTCAATTGTTTTAAACTTTGACCTGACAAAATGGAGTTTTTGTGATTCTTAGATTAATTCAACTGAGTTGAGGTTTATCATATGTAGGTTTTGCATTTGTAGATTGTTAAGTTACTGAAAGGATTTTTCATTTATTTATTTATTTATTTTTACCTATAATAATAGTTAATTACAATATTATTAGTATTGATTGTTTTTCTCTTCACTGTTCTTTTGCTGAAACTTACATCAAAATGATGATATCTGTGTTTGCACGTTTGTGTTACAGCTTTGACACCCGAGCTCAAGTCAACATTGGATAAAGTTGTTACTGGAAGCAAAGTGGTTCTGTTTATGAAGGGCACGAAAGATTTCCCACAGTGCGGATTCTCACACACTGTGGTGCAGATATTGAAGTCGTTGAATGTACCATTTGAAACGATAAACATTCTCGAAAATGAAATGTTACGGCAAGGGTTGAAGGAGTATTCTAGTTGGCCAACCTTTCCTCAACTTTACATTGAAGGAGAGTTTTTTGGTGGCTGTGACATCACAGTTGGTAAGCTAACGGATTTCTTGAATCTTTTAAACTTCAGCAGCACTATTTTGCTAGTTGTTTGTGATCTTTATGCTTTTTGTTTTGCTATCTAGTTCATGTCTATGAAGCGTGGTTGCTAAAGGCATTAGACTGTTGGATATTTTAATCTTTCCTAACTTGGCGTGCTGATCATTTAAACCTTATACTGTTTGTTGAATTTTTTTAATTGATGCACTGGAACCTTTTGATAAGGAACTCCAATATTGGAAGATATTGGAATTTACATTTCAAATAAGCATTTTACCCACTGGAACGTGTTGTTGTGTCTGCATACAAAAGATGCAAATGCCTGTGTCATGCATTGAAAGGATATGATTGCATATGTTTCTCAACATATGAAAGTTGATGGTTCATGCCCATGATCTGGCCCTGACCATGTAGTCAGTGCTGCATTACAAGTTGTGATTTCCTGATGAGTCCTTGGTCTGGTTCTTAAAATTAGGGATGCATTTTTCTATAAGAATAGCTAAAATCCTTGCCACATTTATTTCATGGTTTAGTCTCTTTTATATCAGAAATATTATAGGTGTAGACATCATAAACTTAATTGCAGAGTACTTGCACTCCGCTTCTATCACTGACACTATTTCTAACATTATATTGTTAACAACAAATATGATGTTTGCTTTTGTGTATGTCTCTTAAATATATTTTTGAAAACTTAAATGAGAAGATTAATCAAATTTTAGTACAGTTTACACAATTTAGTGGCCTTACAATTATGAGGAATTGATTCATGTATGATGTAGTGAATTCATAGCCACTTTACCCTGCAGACAGTATGGATTCAGATTTGAAGATTCATTTGAACATACTGATTTTGGGGAAAGAACACCGGACATTGTTTTCTTGTTTTCTATGTATGAAGATTGCAATTCACAATGCTAGTTCACTTATTACTTGCTTGTAGGTCATGTCCTATTGCCTTTTATATGCAAATTATTATATCTAGAATTAGGAATTTGATGTATGGTATCCGGAGATAATTTTACTTTAATCTTTCTCTTTTCTATTGTTTCACCAAATTCAATCAACTATTATACTTTTCACATAAAGCATTTGAAAAAGAAAGAAAGAAAATTGATAATGTGTGGCACCATTAACTTGGTTTTTCACTAATTTTAATATGTTAGTATATGCTGGACTAAAGAACATCACACCATTGTATGTAGAAATGAGTACAAATCTCTATGAATATTTGAAATTTTATGAAATATCACAATGAATGAAAATTAAAAAAATTAGTTTCTTGTGTCACTGCGGCAGGTTTAGATTCAGTGTGCAATTCATGTGCATAAATACACTGGAGCAAAATACATGACTTGGTCTTGGCTCTCTCAAGTTTTAGGAATGAGAATGGATTATTACTTTGTAGAGAAATCAGCTGCGTTTTGATTTATGAATTTACTCTTGCAATAAGAATCTTTTCTTCTTTAAGTTTGTAATTTTCTATGTGGTTGTATTACCTTGCAGTTACCAGCTTGAATCTTAAAATCTTTGAAGCTTTGTTTACTGACTTCCAACATAATTCTTAAATCAATTTATTGTTTTGCTTCGTTATGTTTTGTGGCAGTTTGCAACATCTTCAGGATAATATATGCCCACAGTATTCAAGTAGGCATATTATTTAGAAATGTCTATTGTTCTGATTTTTTTACCCCCCCTTCTACAGAGGCCTATAAGAGTGGGGAATTGCAAGAACTATTGGAGAAGGCAATGTGCACCTGAGACTCTTTTAGTTGGAAGAAGACTATTATACTCGTGTACTTGCTTGGTGGTGATTAGAAGAAATCAACTGTTGTTTCTTGCTTGGTTTCTGATAAAAAAAAAAAAGTTGCGTATAAATGAACACAAACCCAAGTTTACTATTACCGAATGTCAAGCAACTCTGTGTAACAGCTACAGTATTGATTATTGAATGGAAAATCATTGTCAAGTTGCTTTATAAAGTTTGAGATAAATAGATAAATCAAATGTTAGTTGTTTAACTTGTACTTGTTAGACTTAACCCAGTGTCAGAAAGACGAAAATGTAACTTTCACAAATGATCTGTGTGATTTAAGAAGATTGTGGGAATGTACGATTGATAAAAGTCAAATATAGTCATGGTCACATCATTCAAAACACAGAGAGAAATCCTCGATTCTGATCTTGATAACACTCAAATTAAAGAGAGAAATCAAACTGGATGCTGAAATGGTAAAAGATTTACAGGTAATTAGCTTTTATCTTTTCCTGGGATTCATGCTGATCTTGTGGGCGGTGTCTCATGGAACATGGATTGTGTGGTCAGAGCAAGTAAAATTTCCCAACCATGAACAGTTTCTTCACTTTCTGAAGTTGTAACGCCAGTCTCAGTCACGCAAATGTTCTGCTGGAGTAGTGTTAGTTATGAAAGAGCAAGGATCTGTCTATGCAGCAGCTGTGTGCTTTTCTGATGGCTAAATGACATTTGGAGCTGAAGCTGGAACAAGAAGCCAAAAGCGTTTGTAACGGCAGCTCCCACAATGCCCTTTAAATACCCACAAAACCTCCCTAGAGAAACCATAACCAAAGGCAACACAAAAATACCAAACACCTTCAAAATCCTCGAGCATTATTAGAAAACATGAAGGCCGGCGTGGTTCTTGCTGTGCTATTAATGGCAGTGATCATCATGGTGGAGCGAGGCCAGGCTGCTATAACTTGCGGGCAAGTTGACACCTTTCTAACTCCTTGCTTAGAATATCTGTCCGGGGGAGACAAGCCATCTCCGGCATGTTGAACTGGTTTCAAGAATCTGAAAGACTAACACTCCAACAACTGCGGATAGGCAAGCCGCTTGTAAGTGCATCAAAGATGCGGCAACTCGCTATCACGGCATCAAGCTAGACAAAGCTCGTCAACTTCATAAAGAATGTGGCGTTGATATTGGGGTTCCCATCACCCCTGACATCGACTGTAGCAAGTGAGCTTAATTTGCTTTTCCACTGCAGTTCAATATTCATTATATTATTCTATAATAATTGATATTTTATCCTGCATTCTTATCCCAAAGGTTTTGTTTTGGCAGAATTTCTTAGAACCCACGGGGACTTTGAGCTTGTGCGTTGAATAAATATCTCTGCCAGCTGGAGAAACACAGCACAATTAGTAATTTAGTATATATGATCTAAGCTTGTTAATTTATGTTGTTGTTATGGTTCTTGCTGAAGAACTTGAGTAACTTTGTATTGAGATACATACATGTAATGCATGGTGTTTCAGCACATAATTTAGTGTTGATAAAACGAGAGTTATTATCTCAACCTGCTCGACACAATCACAGGCTTAACATTAATCATATTAAAAAAAAAACTGTCATTAATTTTCATTAACTCAACAGTATTGATATATGGTCATGATTGATATATGATATATCTACGTGATAGTAAATATTAATTAGATATAATAGGATATAATATTAAACTTAAATTAATAAACGTTGTCACCTTGGACCACAGAGAGAGACAGATCCGAATACTACGTGAACGTGAAACCCAATTCAATGCAGCATTCATTTTCAATTTTTATTTCTTAAAAAAAAAAAAATGGTACAAGAAAAAACACAACAAAAATAAAATTTTAAAAAATGAAACCAGAACCATTGTGGATATATATATATATCCTCTTTCAGAATTCTACGTTGAAAGCAATTAAATGCATATAATAATCACATTTTCAGATCTGCATTACTCTAATTTTCACACCATTGTTGACGTTTCAACCTGAATTCAACGGCATAAAGCTTTGATTGATTGATTGCTGTACAGAATTGTTTTGAAACGCCATCGTTTTCGGTGAACACAGTGATGAGAATTGGGTTGTAACAGATATATTAATATAACAAATGGCTGATTCAGGTGAGTACGAAGGAGACGACAATGGGAGCGTGAGAGAACTCTGCGCGAATGGCGCGTGCATGAAAACAGATGAAGTCGAAGCCAAACTCGACGAAGGCAACATTCAAGAGGCCGAATCATCGTTACGCGAAGGCTTGTCTCTCAATTTCGAGGTTCGTTTATTTTTTATTATCAATCAGAAAAAAAATAATAATAAAGAAGATCAATTTAACATTTAATTACTCGACACATTTTATTTCAAATGTATGATAATATTAGATCTCTTTAGGCTGTATGATTTATCGTTTGTGGGATATTATTATTTAAAAGGAAGCAAGAGCACTGCTTGGAAGATTGGAGTATCAAAGAGGAAATGTAGAAGGAGCGCTTCGTGTGTTTGATGGCATTGATCTTCAAGCGGCAATACAGCGGCTGCAACCTTCAATTTCTGAAAAATCGGCTTCTAAAAAGGGTCGTTCACGTAGTGATCCTCAAGTTTCAGTCTCCCAGCATGCTGCTAGCCTTGTGCTTGAGGCTATTTACTTGAAGGCTAAGTCCCTGCAGAAGCTCGGAAGATTAACAGGTAACTTATTTTAGTTTCTCAATATTTTCTTGTTGCATACACTGTTCTTATTTGGGAATTTGCTAGCAGAGGCTGCTACCGAATGTAAAAGTGTGCTTGATGCTGTGGAGAGGATATTCCAGCAGGGGATACCTGATGCACAAGTGGATAATAGATTGCAAGAAACGGTTAGCCGTGCGGTGGAGCTACTTCCGGAGCTCTGGAAGCAGGTGGGTTGTGATCGTGATGTGATTGCTGCTTATAGACGTGCTCTGCTTAGTCAATGGAACCTTGATAATGAATGCTGTGCGAGGATTCAAAAACGATTTGCTGTGTTTTTGTTGCATAGTGGGGTGGAGGCTGGTCCACCCAGTTTAGGTTCTCAGGTTGAGGGTTCCTATGTGCCTAAAAATAATCTGGAAGAGGCGATTTTACTTTTGTTGATTCTTATGAAGAAATACCACCTTGGTAAGACCAAATGGGATCCGGCTGTGATGGAGCACCTAACTTATGCACTCTCTTTGTGCAGCCAAACTTCTGTTTTAGCTAAGCAACTTGAGGAGATTATGCCTGGAGTGTTTCTTCGTTCTGACTGTTGGAATGCATTAGCTCTTTGTTACAGTGCAATAGGACAAAATGATGCTGCCTTGAATCTGTTGAGGAAATCACTACATAAACATGAACGACCTAACAACCTCATGGCACTGCTGTTAGCTGCCAAGATCTGCAGTGGAGATTGCCATCTTGCTGCTGAAGGGTTACAATATGCAAGGACTGCTCTTAGCAATGCTCAGGGGAAGGATGAGCACTTGAAGGGTGTAGGTCTACGTATGTTGGGTCTTTGTTTGGGGAAACATGCCAAAGTTTCTTCCTCTGACTATGAAAGGTCGCGTCTGCAATCTGAAGCATTAAAATCTTTGGATGGAGCAATTACTTTTGAAAATAACAATGCAGATCTAATTTTCGATTTAGGTGTTCAATACGCAGAGCAAAGGAATTTAAGCACTGCTCTGCGTTATGCAAAGCAGTACATTGATGCGACAGGTGGCTCTGTATTAAAAGGTTGGAGATTGCTTGCTCTAGTTTTGTCTGCTCAACAGCGGTTCTCAGAGGCTGAGGTGGTCACTGATGCTGCTTTGGATGAGACCACAAAGTGGGAGCAAGGACCTATTCTTAGGCTGAAAGCAAAGCTGAAGATCGCACAGGCACTCCCCATGGATGCTATTGAAACTTATCGTTACCTCCTCGCGTTGGTTCAGGCCCAAAGGAAATCTTTCGGTCCTATGAGAAGTCTTTCACAGGTTAGATTCTCCATCATTTTACATGATTTTCTTTATCTTATAGAGATTAATGTCTTTTTAGTTCACCTTTATATTTAAATTGCAAGTAGATGCTGTAGCATGTTATTGACAAAAATTGTGCACATCTCGTTTCATTTCATGATCTTGGATTGCTGCAGGAGTGAGAATCCTGAAGCAATTTTTATTGCTTCTAAGTACTACAACACAATGGTAATTGGAGTTTCTAAAGTTTTATGAAGATGATTATCTAGCCACAAGCCCACAACTAGAGATATTACAAGAATATGATGTCTTCGGTTTTGATTGAATACTCGATCCAGCTGTTTCAACTATTTACGTTTCAAGTTAAAAATGAATTTGCTATTACACGATCATCCTATAAGATATAGGAATAATTAGTGGTGCTGGTACAAATGGCTGAGTTGGTTTGATTGCTTCCTTTGAATTTTGCAAGTTAACTAATTTATAATATATGGGAAAAAATGACAAAAAGCTCTGCAACATTGCAATGTTCTAATAGCAATTTAAAATGTGCAGTTCCTGCTTTCTAATTCAAGTTGTACTAGCAATTCTCTTCCTTTACCTCTTTTAGTTTATTTCAATTTCCATATGCTGTAATCATCAGTTTTCAATTTCTTTTACTTCTGAGGAGAGTTGCATCCAAGTTCATTATTAACCTTTTCTAGCTTATGATAGATCGAGGATGATAAAGTCAATGAATTTCAAGTTTGGCATGGTCTCGCAAATTTGTACTCAGGCCTTTCACATTGGAAGGACGTTGAAATATGTTTGGGAAAAGCCAGAGAGTTGAAAGCCTACTCTGCTGAAATGCTGCATACAGAAGGCAAGAACTGGAATTTTATTTTAAGAATATGAAATCTGAACCTTCATCTTCTATATCCTTGGAAAGTGACTTCACTTGTAAGGTTCTTGAAAACGATTTTTTTTTTGGATCTTCTTGTCAACTGATAAAAATGTCTCCAAATTTTTTACTGCCATCTGCTTGAAAAGAGGACAATAGCAGTAATTCATCGTATTTCACTCTGCTTCCTCCCAGTTTTAATGAATTAGAGGATTTGTATGTTTATGTAATGTCAACTACTGGGTACACAATTTTGCATAGATAATGTCAGTTTAATATAAAACTTGTCATCTTCTTGTTTAATTGTACCAGGTGTTATGCATGAAGGACGTGGGCAAACACATGAAGCTCTGTGTGCTTATATCAATGCTCTTTTAATCGAACCATCTTATGTGCCCTGCAAAGTACTGGTTGGCTCTTTGTTCTCAAAGTTGGGCCCAAAGGCTTTGCCTGTTGCAAGAAGCTTACTCTCAGATGCATTAAGGATAGAACCTACCAATCGTAAGGCTTGGTACTACTTGGGGGTGGTTCATAAAGACGATGGACGAATAGCTGATGCCGCAGACTGCTTCCAGGCAGCCTCCATGCTTGAAGAATCTGATCCAATTGAAAGCTTCAGTTCTATTGCTTGACTGGCTCCAATATATCAAAGGTTTTGCTTCTTGTTTTACTTTTACCATTTGATCATCTCTTTTCTTTTAAAATCTATGTGTTCATTCTCACTCTCCCTTACCACTTTTGCAGTCAAATCTTCACCTTTGTGTAACATTTCATCGATACGTGACTTGAGAAGTCCAGTGCTCGAGGATTGTTTTGTGGATTTGTTCCATTGGTTATTATGGGTATTTTCCCAGTTCATTATTTAAGACTCTCCGCCTTAATGAAGGTCTCGGCAAAAATGAAGGGACTTAGTCATTGAAGTAGATGTAGGGAAACAAGAACAGAGAAAGAAGAGGTAAATTTTAGTTGCTCAATCCAATTGTAGGATGAATACTAGTACTAGAGAGTTGTAAGCAATGTATTGGTTAATATTTGACCGGGTGTGTAAATTTTGTTGTTTAAGAAAGCAATTGTTGCTAAATTATAGTAACATATTTTTTCCTCTTTGTTAGTTTGTTATTTTTTTTTCCCTGATTTGTACTAATTATTCAATTTTTTCTCAGTTATGTTGGTAATAGATGGAACTGTAGACAGAAGATTTTATTGATATGGTTTTTAAGGACAAATCAAATTTTTAAAATGTAAAATTTGGAAAATTTCAGGCAACTCCCGTGAAATTATCATGTGTGCCTCTCAATCAATCATAAAATCTGGTGCAACACATTGATGATGTATTTACTAAACGGGAATTAGAATGTGCTGGAATCGAAATGAGTTGGAATTAGGATTAAAATAAATTGTTTACTTGAGCTGCAGGGATCGGAATCAAAATCGAAATGAGTTGGATTGTTACAAATTACTAAAAAGTCCTTAATTAACTATTGTCATAATTATTATTAACATTAACATATTAATTGATTATAATATTTTTATCATTAACAACAATAACAACAACAATAATAATAAATTTCTAATTTCTAATAATAATAATATTATTATTATTAATAGATTTTAATAATGATAATATTAATAATTAAAATAATTAAAATAATAAAGTTAATATATTTTAATAATAATGATGATGATGATGATGATAACAATAATAAATAAAAATAGTAATTAATAAATTTTAATAATATTAATATTAATAATATTGACATTAATGACAATAATAATAACAATTAAAATAATAAAATTAATAAATTTTGATGATAATAATAATAATTAAAATAATAAAAATAATAATTTTTTATTACGATGATGATAATAATTATATTATTATTATTATCACCGAAGGACCTATTTGCAAATAATATAAATTTTTTATAATTCTGTAGAGACTAAAATGAAAAAATGACACCGAAGGACCTATTTGCAAATAATATAAATTTTTTATAATTCTGTAGAGACTAAAATGAAAAAATGACAGAACTTAATTGATGACATTTTGAGACTATGAAAATTCGTTGGGGTAGAATGAGAACTCCAAAGAACGAGAGATTGATTCCCAAAGATTATTCCCAACCCCCTTTAAGAATCAATCTCCCACCCCCAATTACCAAATTAGGGTGGACTTCATAATTCCAGTCTCTATTTTGTGAAATAAAAGCTGTCAATAATTTTAATTTTGCATTTAGATTTCTCAATTCGAGAAGTAAACGTACTATAAATGTCTAGTATAAGTATTGCCTTGTAATTAGCTTAATATATTACTCATTGCATACATTCAATATTGTGTATAACCAACATTAAGACAATAAAACGTTGACCTTTTTATTTTAATTAATATTTTTAGTAGTTTATTATTTAGTTCAATAATAGCAAAAAATTACTTATTTATTATATTTTATTAAATAAATCTCTATTCATTTTTTTTATTATTAATTAGTGATTTCATGATGTAAGTTTTGGATCAAAATCCTCTTCTAATCTAATCACTTTCTGAGCAAAATTTATTAACATAATTGATGGTTAATTAATTAAAAAATAAAGATAAATGTTAATCACACACTAATATTAAAATATAAATCGCATGAGATCTGTAAAAGATTAAACGTGTTCAAATCAAGAGAGGATGCTCGCCCGTAATTTTTGCTCCTCGAGCCTCGACGGTTAGGATTTTTTTTAACAATTTTTTTTTAGAGAAAGAGAGACCGGAAAACAGTTTCGGACCGTCCGGTTCACCTACGATTTGACCGGCCAGTCGGTCCACACTAATAGGATAAGATAATTGTAAAACCCGAAATATCTCAAAACTGGTTCTGCGATGAAATGAGTAACAGAATAACGAAGCTTAAAAAAATTCAAAGCTTAGTCTTAGCATCATAAGAGCTCAATGCCTCAGACTCTGTTCCTCAAGCCATTCATTTCACCTTCTTCAATTAATTTCAGGTTTGTTCTTTCAACTTTTTTCATTTTATATTGTAATCTTTTGTGATAAACCCTTACTAAACCCTCCTCAAGGATCGTTGAAAACAAAATTAAAGTTAAATTTTTCACTCAAAAGAAGCAAGAAATCATGTGGAGTTTTATCATTTTTACTATTGATTTTCAAATGTTAACAAGTTAGCACCTTTACTGGTGCAATTAATGTTTCAGCCAACAGAATGTACTGGTTAGTCCACTTGATGCCAGTCTTAAAGTTCACCGGAGAGTTGGGGTAATTTGCATGGGCATGTTAGCACCGAGAAAGTTTATGCAGAAGAGGAGAAAAGTGGAAGTGTTCAAAGATGCAGCTGATGAAGCTGAGAAGAAGAATTGGAGGAGACTGATGAATCAAATTGAAGAGGTGGGTTCTGCTGTTGCGGTGCTCAGAAGCGAAAGAGCCAGAGGCCAGCCTCTTCCAAAAGACCTTGTTTTGGGCACCTTGGTTAGATTAAAGCAGCTAAAGAAGTGGAATGTTGTTAGTGAGGTAATTTAAAATATTTGGCAATCTTAATCTTTAATATTTTCAGGGAAGCCTCTAAGAGATAGCATGTTGATTAAGTTCCTTTGTTTCTAGGTACTTGAATGGCTTCGGATTCAGAGTTGGTGGGACTTCAATGAAATGGATTTCTTGATGCTTATTACAGCATATGGAAAGCAGGGGGACTTCAACAAGGCTGAGAAGGTTTTAAGTTTTATGAACAAGAAGGGTTATGTGCCAAGTGTCGTGTCTCATACCGCTCTTATGGAAGCGTATGGAAGAGGAGGCCGATACAACAATGCTGAGGCTATATTTCGAAGAATGCAGTCATCGAGCCCCCAACCTTCTGCTTTAACATATCAAATTATACTCAAATTATTTGTTGAGGTAATCAGCTCTGTCAAAGTGTTTCTTTCACCTTTGTCTTATGAAATATCTTAATAAGTAGATTGTGTACAAAAGAAGAAATTTATGTGATGCCATCTAATAATTTGTAAATAATTGAAGAAATCTTGGGTTTACTACATCAAGTTGGTTTTGGAATCAAAGCTGGGACAGACTTCACATACCTCCAGTGAAAATTGAACCCACAAATTAACCAATTATGAGCTGGGTACTCTAATAATTCAGATGTTTGCAAAACCTGAACATGAGTTTCTTGTGCCAATTAGCAAATATTACCAAAAGGATATGTTTAAGACCATCGGGGATGATCGTTGCCCAAAATTAAGACTTGCGTCCATTTTTCTTCTAATTGACTATACATTCCGTAATTCATGCCTATAAAACTAAGTTTCCATTATGCAATATTGACACTACTGCAGGCTAACAAGTTTAAGGAAGCTGAAGAAGTTTTCATGACACTCTTGGATGAGGAAAAATCACCGATGAAGCCAGACCAGAAAATGTTCCACATGATGATCTATATGCATAAGAAAGCTGGGGGTTATGAAAAGGCTCGTAAACTATTTGCATTGATGGCTGAGCGAGGAGTTCAGCAATCTACAGTCACTTATAATAGTCTTATGTCATTTGAAACTAATTACAAGGAGGTTTCAAAGATCTATGACCAGGTAAAACTTCAAGTTTTATGTGATCTTTTCTTTTCCTTCATATTTCGGGCTTGGCTTGAAGTGTATATGGTCATTGGTGGTCTTCACCAGATGATTAGATCTGGCGCCAAGACCTTACTGGAATTGACCTGACATTCTCTTGATTAACTGGTATTTGCCACTTCAACCATAGAAAAACTATTAGTCATCTTCAAAGACAGGATTTACAGAGTATGTCAGATTTTTTTTTTCTTTTCTCTTGGTTCACCCTAAAGTGGCAAGTTTAAGTTGGGAATAAATAAAATTTTACATGACCTGAAGGAGTTGGCAATGAATGCATGCTGATATGTCTAAATAAGCATTAGCTGGCAACATCGTACCATGCTTGTTACATGCGGTCCATGCATACATATGTACTAGATCTTTAGGAGGTAGAAATAAAAGTATGAGGTAGATATAAAAGTATTCTGACATATCTAAATATGCAAAGGTTCGCAACATTGTCCATGCATGGTAACCACTGGGTTATGCACTATCTATTCTTCTCGTGTGTGGGCGCGCGCTCACAGTATTGCTGCCCCACATACTCTAGTTAGGAGAACTCTTATTTTCTGGTCAGCAAGTCTATATATTTCACCAATACCAAATATGACTGAAACCTTGAGATAAAAATTTATCACACTGCTCATGTCAGACGTATGTCCATTGTTAAGGTTATGTGAGCACATATTCCACCTACTTTACTTACTGAGAGCTCTTTTAAATTTTTCCCAAATATTTTATTCTTACCCTCTTTTTCTACTTTTTTGGGTTTAATAACTTATTAGCATTATATTTATATGATTTTTAATGATCACCCGCATTCAGATGCAAAGAGCTGGTCTACAACCTGATGTTGTGAGCTATGCCCTACTCATTAATGCTTATGGGAAAGCTAGAAGGGAAGAAGAAGCTCTAGCAGTTTTTGAAGAAATGCTGGATGCTGGTGTCAGGTATGCAGGAACTGAAATTATTGCTATTGTGATAGGAGGAACCCATGGAGTTAAGCAAGGCAACTGTACTTTAAAAAACACTAAATTGGTCAGAGGGGATTCTTCAAACACAAAAGCACACGGATGTTAAACCAAAAAAATATTTCTTGGCAAAAGAAGCCCCAATTAGAGATGAGAAGCACATGATGTATAAAAATTTCAGCCAAAAAAAGTGCCAGCATGACAAACAGGATATTTGATGCCGAAAGAAAAATCTATATATTAAAACAAAAGAAGCTACCATTCAAAATCTAATCAACTTTTCTAGCTGTATATGTTTGTTTTATTTTCTTTGAAACCCAGTTAAGTTTTTAATCTCTAAAAGTTTATGTGATGTACTTATGTAGTCATTTGTCTCTTAGATGCCCCCACATGTGCTTTGGACAGAGAGTATCTAGTTGATGCGAGGCCTACCAAACCCATTTTATTGCAATTGTACTATGTACTTCACTCTTAACCAACCATGACTCCAATACAAACTTCACCTAATATTTGCAGCCTTCTCTGAAGTTATCATGCCTTAGATGGGAAGTACAGTACTTTTGATTCCTGGTTCTGTGATTTAAAGTTTGTTCATCCTACCATACCTCAAAATCTAACTAGTTATATATTGTTTTCATTTAATTTGCCTCTATGCTTTCGCCTTTGGAAGCTCAAATATTGTTTCATTTTGTCTCTTTTCTAGGCCAACCCACAAAGCTTATAACATTTTGCTTGATGCATTTGCAATTTCTGGAATGGTGGAGCAGGCTCGGACTGTGTTCAAGTGCATGAGAAGGGACAGGTAAAGTATCTTAAAATTCAATGCAAGCTGAGGCTTATTATTTTGATTTCGTTTACCCAATAACCTTCAGCATGGACTCTTTTTAGGAAAGATCCTTACGAAATACCAAGAGCAGTAAAATGAACTATTGTACCCATAAAAATTTGAACTAATTACCATCTAATTAGTAAGATTCATCAACTGTTTTTCTCTTTTGTTCAATTGACTGACTTTTGCTATTAAGGAGGATGGAGTTCAAAATTAGACTTTTATCTTGTTCTTTGCGGTTGATTATTTCGATAATGGATCAAGTCCCAACACAGTGCAATCTTTCCTTTTATTTTTTTGCAGATGCTCTCCAGATATTTGCTCATATACAACTATGTTATCAGCTTATGTGAATGCATCTGACATGGAGGGTGCTGAAAAATTCTTCAGGAGACTGAAACAAGATGGATTCGTACCCAATGTGATAACCTATGGAACATTGATTAAAGGGTATGCTAAGGTAAATAATCTTGAAAAAATGATGGAGATATATGACAAAATGCGAGTGAGTGGTATCAAACCCAATCAAACAATCTTCACGACAATTATGGATGCATATGGGAAGAAGAAGGATTTCGATAGTGCTGTTGTTTGGTATAAGGAAATGGAATCTTGTGGTTTCCTTCCTGACCAGAAGGCAAAGAATATTCTCTTGTCTTTAGCCAAAACTGCAGATGAGCGGTATGAAACTAATGAACTTACAGGAAATTTCTATCATCATAACAATGAGCCAGGGATTAACGGATTATCTATGACTGTTGATGAGGAAGATGGCGATGGTGACGATGACAATGATGAGGATAACGATGATAACATCTACCATGATGGTGACGGTGATGACAATGAAGATGATGCTGAAGAGACCATTGCTTGTGCTGGAATTGAAGATGAATTAATATTTTTCAATGGTTATCATCAGCAAAATCAAGAAGGCCTACATACTCTACAAACAGTTGACTTGTGAGTTCAAGGGTTTCATTTTTGCAATACGGTTACAATACTTCACCTCGAAAAGTTAGTCCAATGAGATTAGTCAGTCACTTCATGTAAATGTGTACTCGTTAAGGTGCAAATTTCATGTAAAATCAATCAATTTTGAATTGTATGTGCAGATCATCATATGGATGAACCCAGCAAATTTACTTTCTGAACTTTCATATAGTTTTTCTTAATAATATCAGAATGTGAAATGTATCTTAAACATGGCTAGACTTCTTTAAAGGTCGTACTGTTCAATGCAGGATGTCCGGTGAAACCATGTCGATGACAAGCGTTCCTATTTAGTTTCTCAACTCCAATTTTCTGTTCATTCAAGATTCTAAAATTGCCATTTGGACCCACTTTTATTGAACAAGTTCACGTTTACACTTAAAAAGAGGGATTTGATAACATGCCATATGGGGCCGATTAGCACAGTTATGTCACAGCCATCAAGTCTATTCTCGCTTCATTTGAGGACTTTTTCAAGCGGTCAGCAGCTTTTTCAACCTACAAATGCAATACCAATTGTGATAAATTGCTGCAGAGCAAGCAACCAAGCCCCTGAAAATTACGTTACAGAATTCATAAAACCAAGATATTACCTCGGCATTCCAATTTGTTCTGGCCGTGAGAATAATTAGAGTTATTGTTTGTAAGAGAACCCCAGTAATCATTCCCCACCAGATTCCCTGAAAATTAGATCAATAAGCATCCAGTTTCACGATCAATGATCAACAATTTAAATCCAATTCACATAAAAAAATGTAACAAGAAATGAAGATCTTCAACTTACTGCTACTCCTAAGCTTGTTTTGAAGCCAAGTACACATCCAATTGGGAGACCAATTATATAGTAACAGGCTAAATTAACATAAGCAACTATAGCTTGCCATCCACTCCCAATGGCCACACCTGAAAATTACACAAGGAAGAAAAAACTTGAACCAATGTCAAGATGAGGCACAATGCCATCATCATTCTATATTACGTTACCTGAAAGTATAGGTTGAATGCCGTTGAGGAAGACAGAGATGGCAAGCAGAGGTGTCAAATTGGAAACAGCTTGGACAACCTCAGAATCACTTGTGAAGAGTTTACTTAAATCAGCTCGGAAGATCAAAACAATTGCACTGAAGACTACACTGATGAAGATGCTATTCGCATTCACTACTAATACTGAAAATTTTGCGACTCTTGGATGAGCGGCTCCTAGTTCATTACTCACTCGAACACTGCAATCAGTTTGAAAAATATTAACATCGCACTTTTAGATGGATACCAAACTACTGGAATATCAATATTTGCAGCATAACCAACCTGGCTGCTGCAGATAAGCCCAGCATAACATTTATGTCCCAGTTGAGGTAATTCATACTGAAATTAACGGAGCACAACCATGTAAGTGTAAAGAGTTTGCTATCTCTAAAATGCATGTTGAAGAATAAGGGATGGATGAAAATACCAAATGGTAATGGAGTCTAGTGAGATTGTCGGATTAGGGAGGAGTCCCGATATAAGTGCCAGTCCTTGATTGTACCAAATCTCCAAACTAAATCAATGAATATATAAATTAATATGTAAGATCATCATCAAGAAAATAGCACAGCAACTCCCATGACACTGCTTATAACCTCTTGGAATGGTATATGAGGTTTGGAGTTTAAACCCTGCTCACGTAGATTTATACAGATAAGATTAAAGGAGGGAGAAATTGTACAAACCAAAGCATGACAGCTGAAGCAGCAGTAAGCTTGAAGTAAGGCCAAATCCCTGAAAACGCTTTGACAGATAAACCAGTCCAGGTTTCTTTGCAAGAGGGGCTCAGAACAATGTAAAGAGCATTTATAATGACAAGAAACCACCAAGAGAGACTCAGTGTCAAAGCTATACCCAGAAGGCCAAACTCCAAGACATAAACAGCAATCCAAGTCAAAACAACGTGAAGCAGAAACACCCCAACAGCCATATACGCCAAAGGGTTTACTATATTCTGTGCTTGCAGAAACCGCTGCATGGGGCAGCTAAGAGCAAACGCATAAATTTGAGGGATCAAGCCGCGGGCGAAAATTTGGCCCTGCTCTGCTATGCTATCAGATTGCCCCATTGCTCGAAGAGTCGGACCTGAATACCAATACAAGAATGTGAGAATTACAGCTGCTCCCAAATGCAGTACGATAGCTCTTTGGCAGATGATGCCCATTGCAGCATATTTCTTTGCTCCATAAGCTTGCCCACAGACTGTTTGCACAGCACTAGCCATGCCCAACTTAAAAAAAAAAAAAAGAATATATATATATATATTAAATTTGATATTTGTATATATACATTTATATATAAATATATTAGGTTTGAATGGTCAAAACCATCAATACAGTGATGATATTATGATTATGAAAAATAAGTACTGCATGGATACCATGATTCCATAGGCAAGACCCTGAATCCCCACGCTAGCTATGGAAGCACCAGCGAGCTCTAAAGCGCCCAAGTGGCCGGTAAACATTAATGTGACAAATGTGAGCATGTAATTAAAGATGGACACAACTATAGACGCCCCAGAAAGGAGCCAGAGCAGCCTCGACTCCCACCCAAAAAGCCGATGCCACCATCGGAATGCCACCGGCCGACGTTCCAAAAACTCCTCGATCACATCAGACGACAAGTCGCATATCCTGCTGCTGGCCTGTGAGTAGTCGTCCAGCGGCCCCGGTAGCAACCTCGTTTCGTACTCTGCGGAGCCCATAGCTGTCACTAATTACGTAACTAAGCAAGAAGTTTAAAGTAGTGTATATGTACACAAGTTTAATGAGACGAGTAGCTGCAGCTAACAGTCGTGTCGTGCAAGTCACCTACTTTTTCAGCGGGATCATGCTAACATGTGCGTTTATGGCCGGTGGATTTTTTCACGTGTGATTTTGACCGGACCAATTTTTTAAATATTAGTGGGAGGATTTACCGAGTATCAGATTTTTTTTTTCTTTTCTTTCTATTGGTTCACCCCAAAGCGGCTAGTTTAAATAGTAATAGATAAAATTTTACATGACCTGAAGGAGTTGGCAACGAATGCATGCTGATATGTCTAGACAAGTATTAGCTGGCAACATCGTGCCATGCTTGTTAGATGCGGTCCATGCATAAGTATGAGGTAGATATAAAAGTATTCGGACATATCTAAATATGCACAGGTTCACAACATTGTTCATGAATGGTAACCATTAGGTTATGCACCATCTATTCTCCTCGAGTGTGGGCGCGCGCTGGGCCCAGATTAAGCCAACTTTAACTGCAGGGACTAAACATTTATTACAAATAAATTAAAATAAAATTCTAATTTAAATAAATAATTTTCAATATAATGAACAATAAATTTTTTGAAAAGAAAGTAAAAGAAAGTTGAAAAAAATACCAACTTTTATTTTTTATAGGTAAGGAATTTTGGTTTATTGAGATTAGATTCTAGTCGGTTAGACTGAAAAATTAATGAAAAAAAATGTAAGCAGCATTCATAACAATCAATTACCTAAATCCTAAAATAATTTAGACTATCAATTGAAATTAAATAAAGAAGCTAAATAATCAACTAACATTTCCAAAGAATACAGTTGAAAAAAGTGAAAATTGGGAATTAAGAGTTTAAGGGTTTGGAACAAGAGAATCACGAATTGAGAATTTGGGAGAGAAGATAAGAGTCAAATATGAACTACTATTATGCTACTTTTTACTTGTCAGTAATCGGAATGGGTTGGAATCGAAATGGGAAATGGGAATTAGAACAAGTTGTTTACTTGAGCTATAGGAATCAGAATTGGAATGGGCAGGAATTCCATTGATGTATTTACTTTATCTTGAAATCGGAATCGGAATCAGAATCGGAATCAGAATAAGCTGAATTGTTTCAAGTTACTAAAATGGCCTTGGTTTATAATAATAATAATAATAATATTTTTATTGTTATAATAAAAATGATATTAATTAAAACAATAACATTTAATAATAATAATAATAATGACATTTAAATAATAATAAATAATAAATAAAATAATAAAAAATAATTGATTTTAATAAATTAATATTAAAATAATAATAATGACATTATTATTATTTTAATATTATTGTGATTATTATTATTATAAAAATGATATTAATTAAAAAATAAAATTAATAAAATTTAATAATAATAATAATAAATAAAATAATAAAATTAATAATAATAAATGTTAATAATGATAATATTAATACAAATAATAATAACAATAATTAATAATAATTAAAATAATAAAGTTAATATGATTTAATAATAATAACAATGACATTTAAATAATAATATACAATAAATAAAATAATAAAAATTAATAGATTTTAATAAAATAATATTAAAATAATAATAATGACATTAATAAAATAATGACATTATTATTATTTTAATATTATTTGTGATTATTATTATTATAAAAATGATATTAATTAAAAAAATAAAATTAATAAAATTTAAAATAAATAATAATAATAATAAATAAAACATTAAAATTAATAATAATAATAATAAATGTTAATAATGATAATATTAATAAAAATAATAATAACAATAATTAATAATAATTAAAAAAATAAAGTTAATATAATTTAATAATAATAATAATATTAATAATAATGACATTTAAATAATAATAAATAATAAAAATAATAAATTTTAATAAAATAATATTAAAATAATACTAATGACATTAATGATAGTAGTACTAACAATTTAAATAATAAAATTAATAATAATAATAATAATAAAATAAATTTTTTATAACAACAATAATAATATTAATAATAATAATATTATTAATAAATAAATTTATTTTTTATTATTACTATTATTATTATTATTAGTACTATTAGAGGACCTATTTACAAATAATATAAAATTTTAGGTTATTTTCATAATTCTGTAGAGACTAAAATGCAAAAACTGTCAAAATTTTTTTGAAGGCATTTTGGAAATATTGAAATATGAATGGGGGTAGAATAGAAAATTCAGGGAATATGAGACTCATTCCCAACTCCCCCCATGGGAATGAGATTCCCATTTCCCATTCCCAAATTATGATGGGCCCCACGATTCTGATTCTGATTCTCGTGTCCATTTTGCGAAGTAAACGCTCTGAATGATTCCGATTCTGGATTCCAATTTCCAAATCCTATAAGTAAACACAGCATTAAAGTTCGCTTAGTTTAAAGATATACATATGTTAGTATTTTGGTAAATACAAATAACTTGAGGGATTTTTTTAACTATCTTATTATTTAACATAATATATTACATATTAATTTTTAAAAAAATTTTCTTGCAGGGGCCATGGCCCATGCCTGTCTCTTCATGGAATCGCCTTTGGGTGCGTGCGCTCACGTCATTGCTGCCCCGCATACTCTAGTTAGGAGAACTCTTATTTTCCGATCAGCAAGTCTATATATTTCACCAATACCAAATAAAGTGATGTTATTGCAATAGAATGCTGAAAGAATGGCTCTCTTAGCATTATAAAGTAATAAAAAAAAAGGCCAGCCTCTCTCTCCGCGTTATATCTCTCGCTACTCACTTTTCGTGCCTCACTGCTCTCGCTCTTGCTCTCACCCTCGCAATAGCAGCACTCCTCAGCACAGCTGTTGTTGATTTTATGCAATAGGATGTCACTTAATGACTATTGACTTGTTTAAACAATTTACGTCCAGCTGCTACAGCATCGACTACAGTACTGGGCAGATTCCTAATGTATCCTCATCTTTCGCCTGTTGGATTCTTATATCTATATGCAACCTAACAGTGACTAGTTGTTAAGCCAACATCTAAATATAGCATTATACGCTCTTGGATCTACTTATCCTACAAGGTGAATCCTTATGTCTAGTTCTTCACAAATTATAGATTAAACACGGCTCCACCAAATTGATAATAAATCAATTAAGGAAAAGATTCAATCTACAATCATGTATTGCTTTGATTCTTTCCACTAAGCCGTCCCTGTTGAGGATCAAACCTAGCTTGTATCCCTAAATGGGTAGTCAGCCAAAATAGAGAATTAAATAAATACAACCAAAATAAAATGCTGCAACAGACGCTAAAGCAACAATAATGTAAGTCAAATCATCATTAAGATCGTTTAAAAGCCAACTACATTAAAATTACTTCATACTCAATAAAGAAACAACAATAAAATTCGGTTCAGCCATTGAATTAAACATCTAGAAAAATAAAACAAGAAATAATAGAATCTAAGAGCAAAAGTTGAATCCCAAAGAGTTGCTCTTGATTAGGTTGCGATCAGCCCTTTTTCCTCTAAACTCAACTACTGCAGCCCCTTTAATTCTTCTTCTTCCTTGCTTTTCTTTTTTATGATCAGTTGTATGTGTGACGGCTCTCTCCTCCTTTGTAAAAACGTGCTCCCTTTTATATCTTCAACTAAGGGTTTTCCAAAAAGGCAAGAAAATCTCCATGTATCCTTAGGGCTCTAGGAAAAGATCTTTTAATATTATTAGGATTTTAGGAATATATATCATTATATTTTCCTAATCAAGGAAGATCTTTTCCTTTAGATTAATGAATGCCACGTCTGCCCTATGTTGTCCATCAAATAAAAATCAGCCGTAGAGAAATTAGTTGTTGAACCCGCATAAAATCGTATATGTCCAGTTTTTGCGTGCTACAGGATCTGCTGCAGCATTCATTGCTGTAGCAACTTCTGCGCTGTAGCATTATTTCTGCTCCAGACTTGCTTTATCTTTTCTGCACATCAGCTCTTTGTCATTCTCTGAGGCTCTATTGTTGCAGCATCCATCAATAAAATCTGACCTATTTGGATCACCTACAATAATGCACTTAATAAGAGCACATAATGATCTAAACATATAAAATTATTAAAACTAAACTTAAATAAATACTTATGCAAAATACAACTAAAAATAGGATAAAAATACATCATTAACTCTCTAAGTAATATTAATCTAAGCCTAAAAGTGCCATGATTACTCCCATTTCATAGAGTTATCACACCCCCAAACTTAAACCATTACTTGTCCTTAAGTAATGACAACAACACTAACACCACAATCACACAATCATGCAATAAAATAATTTAGCTCTGCCACCTAGATTGCTTTGACTCATCAACCCTCAGATATCATTCTTAAACATACAAAATTACCAACAGCAGCTCTAGTTCTAGACTTGAGTTTTGTTCTGTCCATAGTGTGTGCATGTACTTTGATCAAATTTGGAGGTGCTGCAGTAGTACTCAAGTATCAAATATATCTAAAAAATGAAACAATAAAAGCATATTTATTCATAGGGGAATAGAAGTTATAAGGATTTACAAATTGTGCTATAGCAATCGTTGCTCACTTATTAATATGGATTTTTTTTTTAAAGAACCCTTCAGTGTGTCATTAATTGTTCATGTGAATGCCTAACAGGGGCACTGCCTGCACCCAATTACTTGATCAATGCACAAATCAGAGTTGCTGTAGCAGTAGCATCAAAGATGTTACAGCATAGTCATAGATTTAGTCCTCTTTACTCAAGGCTGAACATGGGGCTCATGAACAGACCTAGCTACTTAGGTTCCAAGACAGAGGACTTTTTCTTTCTTTCTTTTTTTTTTCGTTTCCGTTGCTGCAGCAATGCTCATAACTTGGCTGTCTTTTTACTCAAGTCTGCATATGGGGTACATACTCAGCCCTGATTACTCAGCAACTAAGCCATTGGAGCAAAATTCATTCTTATTTCTAGTACAATTTGTGAGAATTTTTGAAAATTTTTCCCAATTTTCCCTCTAACTTGAGTTATTATAAATCAAAATGAATTGTGGTTTCTACAACATACTCATAAAATTCAATCAAAGTCTAAGTGTTAAGACATAATTTCCACCTTCATCTATAAATTGTCTCTACTTGAAGGTAACTTATCCTATATCTCATCACACAAATCATCTTTATTGGGTTTCCTAAATAAAAAACAAATACTAGATAAACAGAGCTACACACTCAATCACACACATTCAATCATTCATGAAACTGAATTTTTTTTTTAAAATAACACAAAATAAAACACATTTATTCAACATAAACATAAAACAAAATAACACAACCCACCCAAACTTAAGCGGTACTGTATCCTCACATGCACACAATCACAAAAATAAATAAAAGATGCGTACGCAAATAGTTGAAAAACTTAAAAACATGCAAAAACAATTAAAATAAAAAGAAACGTTTCAGAAATTGCATAATAAACTTGAATAGGTAAGGGAGACTCCCTTGATGTTGAAGATGCTGCTCCAACGGGACTGCAAGTTCACATCTTCTTAGTTCCACTTCTTAAGCTCTTTTTTTTTTGTGATCTTGGTTACGCTGTTGTCTTTTTCTTTGTCAATTTTCTTTGACTGATTGGTGGGGCTCCAGCAACTTCTTTAGATTTAACTTTGTTTTCTTTGGCTCCGCTGGTGCTGCCAGTGATGCTGCAATATTTTCTCCCAATTGACATTGTGTGGTTTTCCTCTCCTTTCAAGTTTCGCATTTAAAATTTTTAACTCCCAATTTCTGATTCATGATAATGTAATGATCATAAAACAACAGAAAAAAATAAAAATTAGTTGTGTAAATAAAAAAAATAACCAAGCAATCAGAATTAAACAAAAGTGCTTTAAAATAATTTTCCTTATTAGGTTGCCTCCCAATCAGCGCTTAATTTTAGGTCTTTCAACCTGACCTTCCTTAATTACTCAACCTGGATCCTTTAGGAACATAGCCTCCCTTGTTTTGTTCACACAGCTCCCAAGTAATGCTTCACTCTCTGCCAATTAACTTTAAATTCTGCAAGTTCTTTAACTGTTGTAGCCATGATTTCTTATTTGTTACAACAAATGTTTAATCTCTCTGCTAAAGCAACATCCATGGCATTGACAAAATTACAATCTTCAATAGCATCAGGACTCTTTATAGGATCTAGTACATTGAATGTAACTTGCTGATCATTCACCCTCATGGTTAATTCCCTTTTTTTCACATCAATTAGAGTCTTGTTCGTGGCCAAGAAAGGTCTGCCTAAAATGATGGGAACATCTTTATCTGCTTTAAAGTCCAGTAGTATAAAGTCCACAGGAAAAATAAACTTATCCACTTTTACTGGCACATCTTCAATGTTGCCTTCTGGATAAACATGAGATCTGTCAGCAAGTTGTAAAGTGACTGTAGTTGGTCTGGCTTCTCCAACCCCCAGTTGGTTGAACACAGATAATGGCATGAGATTGATGCTTGCTCCCAAATCACAAAGTGCTTTACCATTATATCTGTTGCCTATCGAGCATGGAATTTTAAAGCTTCCTGGATCCTTCAGTTTCTGAGGCATCTTACCTTTAAGCATATGGCTACATTCTTGTGTTAAAGCCACGGTTTCAAATTCTCCACATCTTCTTTTCTTTGTTAATATGTCATTTAAGAATTTGACATAGTTCGGCATCTGCTCCAATGCTTCCAAGAAGGGAATGTTGATGTGTAGTTGCTTTAGTACCTCCAAAAAATTGTCAAACTGTTTATCTTGTTTCTGTTTCTGAAGTCTTTGCGGGAATGGTAGTGGATGTCTAAACTGTTGTACTGCAGCAGGTTGTGCAGACTTCTGTTTTGCAATGTTCTGGACTGGTGCTGCAGCATCTCTATCAACAGGTGCTAGATCTTCAAATTTTATAGCTGCTGTAGCATGGCTGTTCTGACCAGTATGCTCTTACGCGCAAGGCTGTAGTTCCTCTTCAACTTAAGTTTCTTCTTGGTTCAAAGTGGGCTCAACTCTTCTTTTTGGTGCACCCACTAAAATATGAACATCCTTTCCTAATCTTAAATTAATCACTTTACAATGCTCTTCCCTTCTCGGATTCTCAGTATTGCTTAGTAGACTTCCTTGAGGTCTATTGCTTATTGCTGTAGCAAGCTGTCCGATTCAATTTTCCAAGTTTCTCAATGATGCGGCGTGACTTTGGACAACTGCCTCATTCTTCCCAATGTACTCCTTCATCAAAGCCTCAAGGTGATTAAATTGATCATTACTAGTATTTCTCTGCTCTTGGTTTGGCTGCTGAAATCCAAGTGGTGGTGCAAGTCTGTTCTGTACACTGGATGTTGCATCATGCTGATTCTGATTTTGATTGCTCCATGAGAAGTTTGGGTGCTGCCTCCACCCAGGATTGTATGTATTTGAGTACAGATTGCTCTTGTTCTGATTGTTGTAGTTGCCTAAATAGTTGACTGAAGCAGGATTTCCCGGACAATGATCGAACAAATGCCCTTCTCCATAATAAACACATGATACTGCTGTAATTTGGTTTATAGTTGCTGGACCCTCTAACAGCCTTATCAGCCCAAGTGACTTCGTTAACAAATATAGTGAAAGCTATGGCCACTATGAACTCCTACTGGTCCTCTTGCTGCAGCTTGTCTAGTTGATGGCCATTGATAATTATTATTAGTTATCCGTTCCTAAATCTCATAAGCTTCATTATAAGACTTAGACAATAATGCACCATTTGCTGAAGCATCCACCATCAATCTAGTACTCAGATTCAACCCATTATAAAAGGTCTCCAATTGAATGCAACAAGGAATACCATGATGAGGACATTTTCTTAACAAATCCTTAAACCTCTCCCATGCATCATACAAACTTTCATCTTCCAATTGATGGAAAGAAGTTATTTCATTCCGCAATTTAGCATTCTTGGTTGGTGGGAAATATTTCATCAAAAATTTGTCAGCCAAATCATTCCATGTGGCAATGGAATCTGGTGGCAAAGAATTAAGCCAAGCCCGTGCTTTATCCCTTAAAGAGAATGGAAATAGTCTCAACCTCAATGCTTTTTGTGATGCTCCAGCAATCTTGAAACCATCACTCACTTCCAAAAATAATTTGAGGTAAAGATGAGGCTCTTTGGATAATAATCCATTAAATTGTCTCACAGTTTATAACATCTGAAACATCACGGGTTTGAGTTCAGAATTTGCGGCTTGCACTTCCGGTCTCGTTATTGCATGGTTTATAGCTTGAGGTGTGCGTAGTCTCTAATAGCTCTGTCTCTATCATCTGCCATAACAATAACATTATGATTTGCTGGTTGCCCTTGACCGTTCTGACCTTCTTGAATTCCATCAACATTAACCGGCTCAATCACTCCTTGTTGATTAAAATCTCCCATATTCGGTATTTCAGCCATGTCTGCAATAGATTTTAATTTTCTATCTCAGGATCAAATTGATATTCAATTGCTTTGTATTTGCGCATACAAGAGTTCCTAGAGCAGATCTGTAAACACAATTAAAATAAATTAAGTTAGCACCGAATAAAATTAATGTCACAAGAATTAACAAACAATCAATCCTCGGCAACGGCGCCAAAAACTTGTTGTTGATTTTATGCAATAGGATGTTAGTGCGCAAGTGTACACACAACAAGTAATACAGTAGTAAGTATAGAGATCGTCTCCACAGGGATTGAAGTTATCAACTTTGCTACAACAATCTTATTCAATGCAGTACTTAATAATTTAATAAAAGTAAATTAAAATAAATTGGATTGGAAATAAAATTAAATAACTAATAAACTAAGAATTAAAATAAATCAGACGTCAACACAAAGAAGTAATCAATGGCTAATGGGTAGTTGGGGATCTAAACTCACTTAATGACTATTGACTTGTTTAAACAATTTACGTCCAGCTTCTACAGCATCGACTACAGCACTGGGTAGATTCCTAATGTATCCTCATCTTTCGCCTGTTGGATTCTTATATCTATATGCAACCTAATAGTGACTAGTTGTTAAGCCAACATCTAAATATAGCAATATACGCTCTTGGATCTACTTACTCTACAAGGTGAATCCTTATGTCTAGTTCTTCACAAATTATAGATTAAACACGGCACCACCAAATTGATAATAAATCAATTAAGGAAAAGATTCAATCTACAATCATGTATTGCTTTGATTCTTTCCACTAAGCCGTCCCTGTTGAGGATCAAACCTAGCTTGTATCCTTAAATGGGTAGTCAGTCGAAATAGAGAATTAAATAAACACAACCAAAACAAAATGCTGCTGCAGACGCTAAAGCAACAATAATGTAAGTCAAATCATCATTAAGATCGTTTAGAACCCAACTATATTAAAATTAGTTCATACTCAATAAAGAAATAACAATAAAATTCGGTTCAGCCATTGAATTAAACATCTAGAAAAATAAAACAAGAAATAAAAGAATCTAAGAGCAAAAGTTGAATCCCAAGGAGTTGCTCTTGATTAGGTTGCGATCAACCCTTTTTCCTCTAAACTCCACTATTGCAACCCCTTTAATTCTTCTTCTTCCTTGCTTTTCTTTTTTGCAATCAGTTGTATGTGTGACGACTCTCTCCTCCTTTGTAAAAACGTGCTCCCTTTTATATCTTCAACTAAAGGTTTTCCAAAAAGGCAAGGAAATCTCCATGTATCCTTAGGGCTCTAGGAAAAGATCTTTTAATATTATTAGGATTCTAGGAATATATATCATTATATTTTCCTAATCAAGAAAGATCTTTTCCTTTAGATTAATGAATGCCACGTCTGTCTTATGTTGTCTATCAAATAATAATTAGCCGTAGAGAAATTAGTTGTTGAACCCACATAAAATCGCCTCTTTCCAGTTTTTGCGGGCTACAGGATCTGCTGCTACAATTTTTACTGTAGCAACTTCTCCCTTGCTGTAGCATCATTTCTGCTCCAAACTTGCTTTATTTTTTCTGCACATCAGCTCTTTGTCATTTTATGAGGCTCTATTATTTCAGCATCCATCAATAAAATCTGACCTATTTGGATCACCTACGATGATGCACTTAATAAGAGCACATAATGATCTAAACATATAAAATTATTAAAACTAAACTTAAATAAATACTTATGCAAAATACAACTAAAAATAAGATAAAAATACATCATTAACTCTCTAAGTAATATTAATCTAAGCCTAAAGGTGCCATAATAACTCTCATTTCATAGAGTTATCAACAGCACACTCCGTCACTCCTCTACCTCTCTCCCTCCCTGTACTGCAAAGGCCGACCTCTCTCACTATTCTCGCTCCTCTCACTGCTCTCAGCACAGCACACTTCCTCACTCCTCTCCCTCTCTCTCTCTCTGTACTGCTTACTCTCACGACTCTAGATCGCACTCGCTCTAGCGTTCACGCCCAATAGCACTACTCCAGATCGCTCTCTCTCCTTAATTTCATATCGCTCACTTTTCGAGGACTGTGCCCTGCTTTGGTTAGTGATAAAAGAAAATGAAAAATTTTTGTTTTGTGTGCATTATTTTTAATTTTTTTAGAAATTAATTTTATAAGTTACTGTACTGCCATTTATGGATTATATTTATTTTGAAATTTTTTGGGGTGATTATTGGATGATATGGCTGGATTTTGCATTTGTAGTTTCTATTGGGATTAAATGCTGTGGAAAATGGCTGGATTTTTCCTTTGGGGTTACTGCTATGTGCATTATTTTTGTAAATTAATTTTATAAGTTATTGAAAATGCCGTTTATGGACTAATTTTGAAAATTTTGGTGGTAATTAAATTTATAATATGGCTGAATTTTGCATTTGGAGTTGCTATTGGGAGAGAACGCTGTGAAAAAATGGCGGGATTTTTCATTTGGGGTTGTTGCTGTGTGCATTATTTTTAATTTGTTTGGAAATTAATTTTATAAGTTACTGAAACTGCCGTTTATGGATTAATTTTGAAAATTTTGGTGGTAATTATTTGATGATATGGCTGGATTTTGCATTTGAAGTCTTGATTGTGTGAGAATTGCAGTGAAAAATGTCTGGATTTTGCATTTGGAGTCTTAATTGTGTGAGTTGTTGTTATGGAAACATATTACATTGGTTAGAGTTGCTGTTACGGAAACATTGAACCTATGTTCTGACCAGCGGATGAGTTTGATGTATTATAAGCAGAATTAATTCTTGATATATCGCAACACTCTATTTTATTGTGAGTCTAATGTTTGCAAACTCTAAAATTTGTTTGAACTAATTTTTTTTTTAGGCAGTTAAAGTAGTCTATTAATGACAATGTCTTCTAGCACAAATGCACTGTAAATATGTAACGAATGTGGTAACCAAATGGAGTTGTTAATATCACATACCACAAAGAATCCAAATCGTAAATTTTAAAAATATAGAGGATGTAAAAAATTTCAATGGGCAGAAGACCGTAAATCTAGCGAAGAGAAAATTGACTTGTTAGTGGAGGAAGTTAGAAAATTGGCATTGTGGATCGAGTGTTTGTCTGTTAATTTTCAGTTATTGCATAAAGAACTTGAGCAGAGACATACACTAGGATAAGATTTCATTAGAATACTTGTGATTGTTGTACTATGCTTTATATTCAAGTTTTATTTTTAAGTTGTTTTTATTTGAACTATCTATTGAAAAAAACTTGTAGACAAATGCAATAAGATTTTCTGTCGAAATATAAGACTTTGAGTTGAGTCAACTTATTGAGTTTGAAATTAAACTCAAATTGTTGTTATAAAATCTTTATTGGATGTCGAAATAGTCACTAGACCAACAAAAATTATCGGAAAATTAAAACATCATCTTTATTGGATGTCGAAATAGCCACTAGACCAACAAAAATTATCGGAAAATTAAAACATTAATAATGCAATTAATCATTGCAATTAGTTGTTTTAAGCCAAATCTAAGTGAAATGATAGAGGAAATAATATGAATAGAATACAAGTCAAACATCAATCACAACAATTGTTGTCTTTATTAAGTTGTTGATATAGCAATTGTTGGAAATTTCCACTTCCAGATCCTTCATATCTCATTGAAGGAAAAGAATAATGTGATTGCAAAGCATATGAGGGAACTGTTTGCTATAATACAAAGAAAATTAAAACATCATATTATATTTTAGAAATTTAAAAATATAAGGTAACACTAAGAAACTGTAATTTTAAGACGACAACTTACTGTGTGCCAATTATAAGGAAACGGCTCATAAATATTATGTACACCAACTTGGGGTGGGTATATAGGTACCAAAGCAAATAAAAAATATATATGTAAAATCTAAATTAAAAATTAAAAATTAAAATTTCTTTACGAATTTAATTCTTACATTGTAGTAGCCTAAAGCCTCGTATTGGTTGAGATTTGCATTAATAGTACTTCCTTCCTGTGATGTCTACATATTCTCAATGATATACTTAGTTACGTATCTACAAAATATTGTTGGAAAAGTTTAACATAATAATTCAGAAACTTACCATGGCCACGTTGCCTTTACTGTGTGCAGATTTCACTAGGCACTTCATAAGATGATGGCTTATCTTCTTGTAAAATCCTGTAAAATTATGACAGACAATTAAACGAAGACCAAATTGCAAACTAGAAAACATATATTTGTATTTCAACAAACCTTTTTTTTTTTTTTTCTGTAGTCTTCTTCTTTTGGGCTGGTTTCTTACAAATTGTAGATTGTTTCCTCATACAAGGAGGACGGCCTTTACAACATGCTGCTACTGAATCATTGATTACATGTTCAACAGTGTTGCTGCTGCAGCTTATTTCACCGGCAATATTTGTTGGTGAAATAGTTGTTTCCACACTTGCACACCGAATTTGCTTGGACAGATCTTTTAATGCCTTATTAATCCAATCCAATACAAATTTGTAACTACTTTCATCATCAGCATCTATGTCTACAACCTCACTGAAAGCAGTAAAAATTTTGTCATATCTCTCCTGCTGAATAGATAAATGATGCACACTATAACTAACTTTCACTTTGCTGTAAGATCTCCTCACATCTTTCCTCTATCTTGATAAAATGTACATTTCTGAAAGTAATTCAACGTTGTTACGTATCAACACTGCAAGGGCATGTCTACAAAGAATCCCTCTAAACTGAAAGTTTAAATAGATACAGTTAACTTCACATTCAGCTTCTTAAAAAATAACCTCAAAACCTTGCCCATATGATTCATTGATTTCATATATTGATCCCACAGAATCTCGTATATCACAATACATCAATGCAGTTAATTCTGGTTGGAATTCTTTAAACTTAGAAATGGTATACACCTCTTTAACTTGCTTCTCTATCTCATATCTTGTTATACATGGAGTCCTTTTGTTGAAACACTTGGCATCTGTTTGCCATTCTAACTCAGCTTTCCTTCTCAATGCATTTTCATATTGCTTCACAAACTACTTCAAATTTGTTTTTGAGTTAACAAACTCTTAAAAAAACGCATTCATACTTTCACTTCACTGAGTTGTTGACATTCATGCCCAAAAACTGTCTTTTAAATAGCATGGAGCCCAACGATACCTCTCATTATATAAACCATTCAACCAATCATTATCCTTTAAGTCATATATTGTAATCATGTCATGCCAAGCTTCCTCAAACACAGCAGGGCTCAGTGAATTATAAACAGCAGAAAGCAACGAAGAAATAATACCTTCACATTCTTTAAAAGCCCCTAACTTTTCAGGCACTTTCTTCATTATATGCTACAAACATCATCGATGCCTAGTCGTAGGAAAAACATTCTTAATTGCCTTTTAAATTGCTCTGTCTTGGTCTGTAATGATACCAATTAGAGGAGAACCGAACATGCATCATAGCCACGCCTCAAATAACCTTGTAAATGTCTTTGTATCCTCTTGTGAAATCAATCTGCATCCTAACAAAATCGATTGTCCATGATGATTCACTCCGACAAAAGGAGCGAATGGCATCTCATACTTATTGGTGAGATATGTGGTGTCAAATGTGATGACGTCTCCAAAATATTTGTAAGCTGCCCTACTCCTTGGATCTGCCCAAAATACATTATTTAGCCATCCTGCTCATCCAAATCAATTCTAAAAAAAAACCCTTGCATTCTTCTTGCTTTTGCTGGAAATACTTTAGAACTGCCATAGCATCTCATTCTCCAAGCCATAATCGCCTAGCTTAGTCAACAAGATTTCTACAATCTTTTTCTAAGAATGAGACATTTTCTTATCCACCAGCTTCGAAAACAATAGAATTAAAATTCTTGGCAATATTAATTCCCGTACAATTATTCATTTCAATACGCTTTTTTACAATTGCACTAATTCTACAGTTACAAGAAAAATACCTAGCTTTGTTCGGATTCAATCTATTATTGTGTTAAAGGTTTAAAGTTCGAAGAATCCATTTTCCATCTTCATTTACACAACCTCCAATTCTAGCATCACAACCAGTTTTCGCACTTGGTTTAGGCTCCAATACATTGGTAGATTTACTTTCCGACTTGCCACTACGGTCACATACAAATGTCGTGTATTTTACACTCCCATCAGTCCCTTTCTTGTTAGATTTACTTTCTTGCTAGTTAGCTTCTTCACAGGAAACCCTTCTTGTTTACCATAGCTTTTGTAAAACTCCCATATTTCCTTATGACTATCAAATAACATCCTAAGAGTTAGCTCATATTTTTCGGTTGCACATCTTCGACTCCAGCATCATTTTCTAATTTTCCATTTCTACAAAATAAATAACATTTGTATTAAGAATAAATTATTATAAATATTTACAAAATTTTAGTCCAGCAAAAATTTAATCCATTAAGTTTCTAAAAATTTAAATTTAAAAAATTTATAAATCAAATAAAATTTTCATTATTATTTATTTTTATCATTTAACTAGTAAAATGCTTCCAAGAGTATGAAGCAAAATGCAGGTACATTTTTTTTATTATTGATTTAATAGAAAATAATAATTAAAATAAAAAATCACATTTTATAATCAAATAATTACCAGCTTTGAATAGTATTTCCGCATCTAGATCTAGGAGAATTTGTGTACAATTTCTTCTAGGGGTACTAAGCAAAACATGTTTCCGTGTTTGCGTCAAGTGTGATGTTCCAGGAGTGTTAAATAAAACCAGTAGCTGTGATGATGAGGAAGTAGAGGAGAAGAAGACTTAGAGAGTTGTGTGAGTAGAAGGTGATGCATTCATGTGATGTTAAAATAAATAAATAAGGCTGATATTCACGTGGTCCCAACTGCACTATTATCCTCGTGTTCCCCGCTTCTGTACTCAGCTTGTGTTCCCTGTTTCCTTTTAATTTTTTAGGACCAGGATCCTCTCTTAGTCTTTTTTCTCTCAATCTCTCCTAGTGTGAAATAAGTGGTTAAGATTGAATAATCAAGCCACTTATTTATAATTGAGCCATTTTTTTTCACTAGTTTTGAAAAGATAAGGAGAGACTAGGAGAGGATCCTAATCCAAATTTTTAATATTAAAATTTCATAACAAAAGGGGAGCCAAAAACTGAGAGGAAACGAAACGACACCCATGAGGATCGTTTTTCTCGCCATTCTCTCAGCCATTTCGTGCCAACTAGCTCGTCTATATATTTCTCCATTCTTTCAGTTCCTGCATACTTACTTTACTTACTGAGAGCTCTTTTAAAAATTTCCCAAATATTTTATCCTTACCCTCTTTTTCTACTTTTGAGGGTTTAATAACTTGTTAGCATTATATTTATATGATTTTTAATGATCACCTGCTTTCAGATGCAAAAAGCTGGTCTTCAACCTGATGTCGTGAGCTTTGCCTTACTCATTAATGCTTATGGGACAGCTAGAAGAGAAGAAGAAGCTCTAGCCGTTTTTTAAGAAATGCTGGATATTGGTGTCAGGTATGCAGAAACTGAAATTATTGCTATTGTGATAAGGGGAACCCATGGAGTTAAGCAAGGCAACTGTACTTAAAAAAAAAAACTAAATTGGTCAGAAGGGATTCTTCAAACACAAAAGCACACGGATTTTAAACCAAAAAAATATTTCTTGGCAAAAGAAGCCTCAGTTAGAGATGAGGAGCACATGATGTATAAAAATTTTAGCCAAAAAAAAGTGCCAGCATGACAAATAGGATATCTGATGCCGAAAAAAAAATCTATATTTTAAAACAAAAGAAGCTACCACTCAAAATCTAATCAACATTTTTAACTGTATATGTTTGTTTTATTTTCTCTTAAACCTATTTAAGTTTTTAATCTCTAAAAGTTTATGTGATGTAGTAATTTGTCTCTTAAATGCCCCACGCTACTTGCGCTTTGGACAGAGAGTATCTAGTTGACGCGAGGCCTACCAAACCCATTTTATTGCTATTGTACTATAGAGTGCTGCCATTTCACTCAACCCATTCTCTCAGCCTTTCTAAAACAAAAAAATAACAAAAAAAAGGGCAGCACTCATTTAAAAAAAAAACATAACGTCTTTATCTTCTTTCTTCTCCTCTTTGTCTCAGCAACTCGCTCATCTGAACTCTCCACAACACCATCTCCATCTCTCCATCTCTCTCAAAAAACTCAGCCTTCCTCTCTCCGTCTCTCCCTCTCTCAGGACAGGACGCTGCAGATAGTCAGCGCTCTCTCTGCTGTTGCACAGATCCAGTCATCGGCGCTCTCTCTCCCCTTGCTCAGATCCAGTCATCGGTGCTCTCTCCCCTTGCTCTGATCCAGTCGTAGTCACTTTTTCGTTGGCCGTTGTTTAAGGTTAGTGATTAAATTTTTATTTTTTGGGAATTATTTTAAATTTTTTGTTAGTGATTAAATGAATTGGAAAATTTTGTTGTGTGCATTATTTTTAATTTTTGGTTGTAATTAAATGAAATGAATAAATTTTGCTAGTTATGCATTATTTTTAATTTTTTTTAAATTAATTCGGTTAATATGTATATTAGTCAATGACAGGACTTCCCCAAATTCTTTTGGAAAGCCCCTGTCATCTTTATTTTATTTTTTTTAATTTTTATGCTTCTTACAAATAAAGTCACTCTCAGAATCTCTATATACTTGAAAATTGAAATCCCTGACCATGGTCATAGATGGAGAATATTTTTGCATAACCGCGACAGGCAGAAATTGTTAGGATCTTAAGTGACTTTTTGTGCAATATATCTTTTGTTGGGGTTGTTTTTGAGTTTTGTTTCATTTTTTTTAAAGTGATGTTTACATATTTTGCAGTGCATGTAGCTCTAAGGTGTTTGGCTCTTCTCTCCGCGGACCTGGATGATGCTGCTGTTCCAAAGTTAGTACCTGTTTTGTTCCCAGTCTTGCATACAATTGTATCATTTCCTGAGGTTGGTTTTTATTTTCTATTTTTTATTGTTATTGTTTATCATGAAATACAAAAGCAAGCATCTTGTAAGAATATCTATGTGTTATTGCTTAAGTTTATTAAAAAGAATATGTCAAAGTCTCTTGTTAAGTTTCTTGTATTGTTATCAAAGAAGTCGTGTTTTGACAAAGAGTGTGTGGTTGCTAAGGTGAATAAGTTAGCTGTGAAAATACTTGCAGACAGCCTTGTGAGAGGTGTATGAGAACAAAATTAGCATTTCTGGAGAACACTTTAGAAAATTAATTATAACACATTTCTTAGATTGCGTGTGGTTTCGGTTTCTAGAAGTGTCAAGTGCTATGGTATCTCATGATTTTAATGTGAAGATTTTGTGGAAGTATATATTTATTATACTAAGGTTTCTAGCCATCTGGGTTGTGTAAATCTTGTGAACTTAAATATTTGAGATCACCTCAAATACAAAAAAAGTTATATAATATTCATGTTAATTCTTCTCTGATGATTTTGTGATGGTCAAAGTAAAATATGAGCATTTCTCATTCTAGAACTGTTCTCTTATATAATGAATTAGACTAAATATTAGGATTGGACTAGATTAATTATTTATATAAAATAGATAGGGACATCAAAACTTAATATGTCAACAATTGCAGGGAAGGGAGCTTCTCTCTTAAAGAATGAAAATTCACATTTGAATTAATTCCAATTCATTCTTGATACTTAGCAACACTGTATTTTATACTTTGTATATTGTTTGTGTACTGTACTATAGATTTTGTTTGAAATATATATATATTTTTTGTAGTTTAAGAATGGCAATGTCATCTAGCACAAACAAAAATTGATATGGATTGCAAATATGTAACAAATGTGGTGACAATGTGGAGTTGTTGGCATCACATACTACAAAGAATTCAGATCGTAAATTTTGTAAATTTTGGAAATGTAGAGGATGTAAATACTTTCAATGGGCAGAAACAGAACTCTATTATTTATTTTTATCATTTAACTAGTAAATTGCTTCCAAGAGTATTAAGCAAAATGCATGTACATTCTTATTATTATTGATCTAATACAAAATAATTACTAAAATAAAAAATCACACTTTAAGCAAAATGCAGGTAAAATTATTTTATTATTGATCTAATAAAAAAATAATAACTAAAATAAAAAATCACACTTTACATTTAAATAATTATCAGCAAATGTATAGTATTTTTAGATCCAAGAGTACTATGCAATAGCTGTTATTTGGAGAAACTGAGGAAGATCCAGGAACGAGTGTTATGCTAGAATTTGAGAAAGATCCAGAAAAAGAACGAGAGTTTTCACTTGAGCCTATGTTAAAAAATATATATAAATAAAGCTCTTCAACATGTCTTAAAGCTAAGCTTTAGTGAATGCTTTGAACTGTGATGTTCATGTGAATTTAAAAATTAAAAAAAAAAACATTTTCTGCACAAAAGTCAAAAGCCAACTCCAGTCTCAACTGAAAAGTAAAAAGTTGAGAGCACGATTGCCGAGACGAAACGACACTGCAGATCGTCGTTTCTCTCAGGCTTCTCTCGGCAATTTCGTGCTCTTTAACATTTTTCTTGTACTATATACTTCACTCTCAACCAATCATGACTCCAATACAAACTTCACCTAATATTCGCAGCTTTCTCTGAAGTCTGACCTCCTACCATACCTCAAAATCTAACTGCTTGTATATTCTTTTCATTTAATTTGCTTCTGTACTTTCGCCTTTGGGAGCTCAAATATTGTTTCATTTTGTCTCTTTTCCAGACCAACCCACAAAGCTTATAACATTTTGCTTGATGCATTTGCAATTTCTGGAATGGTGGAGCAGGCTTGGACTGTGTTCAAGTGCATGAGAAGGGACAGGTAAGGTATCTTAAAATTCAATGTAAGTTGAGGCTGATTATTTTGATTTCGTTTACTCAATAACCTTCAGCATGGACTCTTTTTAGGAAAGATCCTTACGAACTACCAAGAGTAGTAAAACGAACTATTGTACCCATAAAAATTTGAACTAATTACCATCTAATTAGTAAGATTCTTCAACTGTTTTTCTCTTTTGTTCAATTGACTAACTTTTGCTATTAAGGAGGATGGAGTTCAAAATTAGACTTTTATCTTGTTCTTTGGAGTTGATTATTTCGATAGTGGATCAAGTCCCAACACAGTGCAATCTTTCCTTTTATTTTTTTGCAGATGCTCTTCAGATATTTGCTCATATACAACTATGTTATCAGCTTATTATGCGAATGCATCTGACATGGAGGGTGCTGAAAATTGCTTCAGGAGACTGAAACAAGATGGATTCGTACCCAAAGTGATAACCTATGGAACATTGATTAAAGGGAATGCTAAGTTAAATAATCTTGAAGAAATGATGGAGATATATGACAAAATGCGAGTGAGTGGTATGAAACCCAATCAAACAGTCTTCACGACAATTATGGATGCATATGGGAAGAACAAGGATTTCGATAGTGCTGTTGTTTGGTATAAGGAAATGGAATCTTGTGGTTTCCTTCCCTACCAGAAGGCAAAGAATATTCTCTTGACTTTAGCCAAAACTGCAGATGAGCGGATTGAAGCTAATGAACTTACAGGAAATTTCAATCATCATAACAATGAGCCATGGATTAATGGATTATCTATGACTTTTGAAGAGGAAGATGATGATGACGACGATGGCAATGATGAGGATGATGATGATAACATCTAACATGATGGTGATGGTGATGACAATGAAGATGATGCAGAAGAGACCATTGCTTGTGCTGGAAATGAAGATGAATTGATATTTTTCAATGGTAATCATCAGCAAAATCAAGAAGGCCTACATACTCTACAAACAGTTGACTTGTGAGTTCAAGGGTTTCATTTTCGCAAAACAGTTACAATACTTCACCTCGAAAAGTTAGTTCAATGAGGTTAGTCAGTCACTTCATGTAAAATCAATCAATTTTGAATTGTATGTGTAGATCATCATATGGCTGAACCCAGCAAATTTACTTTATGAAGTTTTGATATAGTTTTTCTTAATAATATCAGAATGTAAAATGTATCTTAAACATGGTTAGACTTCTTTAAATGTCGTACTGTTCAATGCAGGATGTCCGGTGAAACCATGTCGATGACAAGTGTTCCTATTTAGTTTCTCAACTCCAATTTTCTGTTCATTCAAGATTCTGAAATTGGCTGTAACCGATGTACGAAAAATGGGAAGAAAAAAATTGCCATTTGGGCCCACTTTTATCGTACAAGTTCACGTTTACACTTAAAAAGAGGAATTTGATAACATGCCATATGAGGCCGATTAGCACAGTTATGTCACCGCCATCAAGTCTACTGTCTCTTCATTTGAAGACTTTTTCACGCGGTCAGCAGCTTTTTCAACCTACAAATGCAATACCAATTGTGATAAATTGCTGCAGAGCAAGCAACCAAGCCCCTGAAAATTACGTAACAGAATTCATAAAACCAAGATGTTACCTCAGCATTCCAATTTGTTCTGGCAGTGAGAATAATTAGAGTTATTGTTTGTAAGAGAACCCCAGTAATCATTCCCCACCAGATTCCCTGAAAATTAGATCAATAAGCATCCAGTTTCACGATCGATGATCAATAATTTAAATCCAATTCACATAAAAAATGTAACAAGAAATGAAGATCTTCAACTTACTGCTACTCCTAAGCTTGTTTTGAAGCCAAGTACACATCCAATTGGGAGACCAATTATATAGTAACAGGCTAAATTAACATAAGCAACTATAGCTTGCCATCCACTCCCAATGGCCACACCTGAAAATTACACAAGGAAGAAAAAGCTTGAACCAATGTCAAGATGAGGCACAATGCCATCATCATTCTATATTACGTTACCTGAAATAGGTTGAATGCCATTGAGGAAAACAGAGATGGCAAGCAGAGATGTCAAATTGGAAACAGCTTGGACAACCTCAGAATCACTTGTGAAGAGTTTACTTAAATCAGCTCGGAAGATCAAAACAATTGCACTGAAGACTACACTGATGAAGATGCTATTCTCATTCACTACTAATACTGAAAATTTTGCAACTCTTGGATGAGCGGCTCCTAGTTCATTACTTACTCGACCACTGCAATCAGTTTGAAAAATGTTAGCGTCCCACTTTTAGATGGATACCAAACTACTGGAATATCTATATTTGCAGCATAACCAACCTGGCTGCTGCGGATAAGCCCAACATAACATTTATGTCCCAGTTGAGGTAATTCATACTGAAATTAATGAAGCACCACTATGTAAGTATCAAAAGTTTGCTATCTCTAAAATGTATGTTGAAGAATAAGGGATGGATGAAAATACCAAATTGTGATGGAGTCCAGTGAGATTGTCGGATTAGGGAGGAGTCCCGATATAAGTGCCAGTCCTTGATTGTACCAAATCTCCAAACTAAATCAATGAATATATAAATTAATATGTAAGATCATCATCAAGAAAATGGCACAGCAACTCCCATGACACTGCTTATAACCTCTTGGAATGGTATATGAGGTTTGGAGTTCAAACCCTGCTCACGTAGATTTATACAGATAAGATTAAAGGAGGGAGAAATTGTACAAACCAAAGCATGACAGCTGAAGCAACAGTAAGCTTGAAGTAAGGCCAAATCCCTGAAAACGCTTTGACAGATAAACCAGTCCAGGTTTCTTTGCAAGAGGGGCTCAGAACAATGTAAAGAGCGTTGATAATGACAAGAAACCACCAAGAGAGACTCAGTGTCAAAGCTATTCCCAGAAGGCCAAACTTCAAGACATAAACAGCAATCCAAGTTAAAACGACGTGAAGCAGAAACACCCCAACGGCCATATACGCCAAAGGGTTTACTATATTCGGTGCTTGCAGAAACCGCTGCATGGGGCAACTAAGCGCAAACGCATAAATTTGAGGGATCAGGCCGCGGGCGAAAATTTGGCCCTGCTCTGCTATGCTTTCAGATTGCCCCATTGCTCGAAGAGTCGGACCTGAGTACCAATACAAGAATGTGAGAATTACAGCTGCTCCCAAAAGCAGTACGATAGCTCTTTGGCAGATGATGCCCATTGCAGCATATTTCTTTGCTCCATAAACTTGCCCACAGACTGTTTGCACAGCACTAGCCATGCCCAACTTTAAAAAAAAAAAAAGAATATATATATATATATATATATATTAAATTTGATATATGTTTATATACATTTATATATAAATATATTAGGTTTGAATGGTCAAAACCATCAATACACTGATGATATTATGATTATGAAAAATAAGTACTGCATGGATACCATGATTCCATAGGCAAGACCCTGAATCCCCACGCTAGCTATGGAAGCACCAGCGAGCTCTAAAGCACTCAAGTGGCCGTAAACATTAATGTGACAAAAGTGAGCATGTAATTAAAGATGGACACAACTATAGACGCCCCAGAAAGGAGCCAGAGCAGTCTCGACTCCCACGCAAAAAGCCGAGGCCACCACCGGAATGCCACCGGCCGACGTTCCAAAAAATCCTCGATCACATCAGACGACAAGTCGCATATCCTGCTGCTGGCATGTGAGTAGTCGTCCAGCGGCCCCGGTAGCAACCTCGTTTCATAATCTGCTGAGCCCATAGTAGTTACTAATTACGTAATTAAGTAAGAAGTTTTAAGTAATCTATATATGAACAAGTTAAATAAGATGAGTAGCTGAAGCTAACAGTCCTGTTTTACAAGTCACCAACATTTCTAGCGGGGTCATGCTAACACGTGCCTTTATGGCAGGTTTTACCCGACCAGTTTTTTAACCTACATTTCTAGCGGGATCATGCTAAAATTATATATATTATTTGATAAATCTCGGGGGGACAGTCAAGTTGATCATGTGAGAGCCTAATGCTACGAGGATAATTATTTATTTTTTGTTCGCATGTGATGAGGTCCAGTGGCAAGTGCAAGTTAGAAATAAACTTGATAATTCATATTTTTAAAATACTAATTCTACTAATAAATTTCGTCTCAATTGATGTGTCATATTAGGTCATATTTCGATTGTAAAACCATATAACTTGTGAAATTATCCAATAATTCAATAGATGAACGATGAATGAAAATGAAATCACTTGAAAAATGTAACATTATTGTTTTTAAAAAATATTTTTAAATTTTTTTTTGGTGTATTAAACCATTTGGTATCTGACTACCACATTGGGCCTCGACTAATCCAGATTCGAGCTTGGTAAGCCTACTAGAGCGGCAAAACTCTCCCAACAAATATTTAACGCAGCTACATTCCCAAACCTCAAATTTGCTTTAAAAATATTTGGTATATTAGATTTTTTTTTCCTTTGTTTGTTTCCCTCAAATTTGTATTTTTTTTTATTAAAAAGTGATAAATATCAAAATGAAATGCTTTTAAATAAGAAAATAAAGAAAAAAAATCTACTTATTTGGGAGTTCACATGTGTAGTATTATTGTATTATTATTAAATTATTTAATAATAATTAAGTTATTAAATAAGGGTACAATATTGATATTAAAGTCAATTTAGGAAAAATAAACTTTGTTTTACAAACGAGTCCAAGAGTACATTTACAAACGAGTCCAAGAGTACAATAAATAAATTAACTTGTTCAATTATATCTCAAAATTTACTATACAGTCCCTTATTCTTAAACTGGAAAAATTCTATATTAAACCTAAAATTCTATTATCGGTGGGGATATTATTTCCAATTTATGTTTTTTTTTTATTATTACAATTTTATCCTCAAAGTCTGAAATTGTATACTCCACACAGAGTTTGTACACAATTGTGAAATCATGTTCAATGAAGCTAGGGAATTGATCTAAGAATTTTCTATGGAAGAAGTAAATTGGTAGTTTAAGCATATGTGCTTCTCTTCTTGTTTCCCACAATCTTTAAAATAGTAGTATATATAATGTGCATTAAACGATGGGTTAGAGAATGTGATAGGCAGATAGGAATTTTAGGCTATCCAAGAAGGGCTGAATGGGGAAAAAATTGTGAAGGAAGTTCGATAAGATAGAATCGAAGAGTAAAGAAAACAGAAATTGCTATTAAAAAAAGAAATAATAAGTAATCATTTGTTCTGCTAAAAAAAAAAAAGTAACCATTTGTCTTTTTATTCGGGATGTAAAGCTGTATAATTTTTGGACGAAGAAATTTGTAAAAGTTTGCCTTAATAGGGAATTGCAAAATCAAATATCGTTCTCCAAAATTGGCGATGAATTTCGTGTTTTAGTCGGATATCATTAGAGAGATTATTAGGGTTTTTTTTTTTTTACTAAAATAAATATATATATTTGGAGATGAATTTTGTGTTTTAGTCCGATATCATTAGAGAGATTATTATTATTTTTTTACTAAAATGAAAATATATCACTTACACTCCTATTGTTTCTGTAATATTCCATAACACCAACTAATCAATGTCTATGGCGTCTGCGAGAAGTTTCCGCCACAGTTTGGATAGCAGTTGTGCCAACAATGTTTTGTTTTTGCTAGCAAAATCAGTACCATTGCATAGATCAGGAGATAATGAGTCCAATGGTACTAAATTTGTCACCATACAACCATTTATTTCATAATAAATGTTTTTTTATTGAAGATCCTTTTTTATTTTTTATTTATTCTTTAACCTAAAAATCAAGTTGATAGATTAGATGTTAAATATCCATCTAATACCGTATCACCAAATAGATTTTGGTTTTATTGTCTTCAAATGATCAACCCTCTTCAAAAAGCTTCCAAAGATGCCCCAACAAAACATTTATTAAAAGCATAGGATGTCTACGGTTTTCTTCTCATGAAATGGCAGGCCATATGAACAACATTGTAGATCGTGGCAAAGGGTGTGAGTAAAGTGAAAAGGATGAACAAAATTGAGGTAGAATCCAAATAAATTCAATTAATTTTTGTGGTAATAGTGATTCTGGTCGTCCTCGAAGTAGTAGTGCATTCATTTTTGAGAGAGTGACTGAGAATAAGTGATTGATAAATTAGGTAACGTTTATTTATCGGGTGTGCATTAGGGTTTTGGCAAAATGGTTCAATTTGACAATTTTACCCATCTGTTCACAACCAATATAAGAAATGCCAATAAAATATTCTCAATTTATTGTTGTTTTTACGTATTTAACATTACCTAACAAAACAGTTGACATGTTGGCACCATTAATATTTCCTTAAAAAAAACCATAAAATTTAAAATTATAAAATCTAATATGAATAAAATCATTTTATTTAATTCTCTATTTACACTTTAATCTAATAAATGATTCAATTTATATTTAATTTTATATTGCATAACATAATTAATGGGTGGGGTTATTTGAACCCACCAAATTCTTCTCTACGATTATTTAAAAAATAAATTCATTACTAAAAATGTAAAATTTAAAAATAACAAAATTATCCTTTACTAATCATTTTCTCTCTCTACCTTATAATTACATATCCACTCTCACATTATGTAAACTAAGAGTATCTCCAAAAGACTATTCAAATTTTACTTTTTAAATACCTATTTGCTTACCTATGTAGTAAACAAGAGATTGGAAAAATAAAAACTCCTCCAAAAGACTCATCAAATAAGAATAAATTAATATTATTTTAATTAAAAAACCGTTGGATAACTGTTATTTTTTTTTAAAAAGAAATATAAATAATAATTATAGCATTCTTATCTTTTCAATAAATTAAAATAAAATATAATAGAATAGTGAAAAACTCACTCGGCAATATTGAAGAGTGAGAAACAAATCTTCTCTGAACAAACTAAATTAATGTGTCTTTTGCAGTGTTTTATATTGGCATGGCTCTTCAAATAAGAAGTAAAATTTTATCTGAAGAGTCTTTTAGGAATACTATAAATACTCAATTTCTCTATTTTTTGAATTTATTTTTTTGGCCTTTCTTAGTATATCATGATATATATTTCATGCTTTTTATATTTAAGAATTTTTTTTCTTGATATTGTTTAGTTTTTTTTCTCTTAATATTCTTTAGCTTTTGTGTTTGTTGAAAATTAATTACTTGATATTTACTAACTTTCAAAGTTGATAAAAATTTATTGATGTTCATTTTTAAATGGTGGTTTTTCTTCCTTTTAGTTAGTGATACCAATTATCAGCATCTAAAATATTATATCTGAATGAATTAATGAAAATTTGTAAAATTGAGAAGAGAAAGAAAAGAAAGGTTAATCAAGTAATTTTTAGAAAATTTATTTAGATAATAAAATTTTTAATTAAAACGGAGAAATTAATAGGTTCAAATAGCCCCACCCATAATTAATTAATAAAATAAACTTAATAAATTGACAGATAAAATAAGAGGACTCATAGGAAATAAGTTTGATGGGATGCATGAAAGAAGTCAAATATGGTATAGCACTACTTCAGGCGCACTTATGTAGTGTTTGTTCTTTTTTTCTGAAATCTGAAAGAGTCTGAATGCATTTGTCTGATTAATATGTTTGTTTTTTATTTTTTGATGTCTAAGTGTAAATGGTAAGTTGTTTGTTTTTGTAAAGTCAAGTATCTTAAATTTAATATTTTTACATTTATGACCTTGAAAATCTTATATCCTTGGAAATTTAGATAGGTATATATTTACAATGTTAACTAGTACAATAATATTTATATGTTACAAATATTTATAAGGCAAGCATTTGATAAATAATTTATGAAAAATAATTTCAATGACATTATTTTTTATAGTTCAGCATAATATTTATACATAAAAAATTGTTATCTAATAATAAAAGAATTTACTTAAAATTCAAATTGAATGTATTTTAAGTATTTAATACCAAGTAAAAGTTGAAGTCAAGAGAAATTCTAATATGACATCTAAATTATGTTATAGTTAATTATAAAAAATCCTTTTGATTAGAGAAAAAAAAAAAATCAAAGTCAAGATAAAGCTAGGTAGAAAATCAATAAACTTAATGAGGGTATTGTGAGAAAAAAAATTAATTTTTCATTCAAATATTTTATCATTAAGACAAAAAGTCAGGAAAATTTATTTTTTTCATTCGGATGAAAATGTCTTATGAAAGACTTCAGATATAAAAACAAACAATCAAAATATCAAAATATCTTAAATTAAAACTTCAAACATAAAAACAAAAAGGGTCTTAGTGGTGTTTGGTTTGAGAAATGATTGGAGAGGAGAGGAGTGGAGAAGAGGGGAGAGGGAATTTTAATTTTTATTGTTTGGTTAGGCAAAGAATTCTAAACGGAAAGAGATAGATCATTTTTTACTTGGACAAGTTTACCCTTTATGTTCAGATTTTAATATTTGTTATTAAGTATAATTAAAAAATAAAATAAATTTACAAAATCATATTAAGGAAAAAAGTCTAAATTATTAATCAATTATATTATTTAGTAGATTTAAAAATTTTCTAGAAAATATTAAATTATAAATTAATTTAATCTAAAAATAGAAAACTAAATCAAGTAGAATTGAAAGAAAATTTATTATGAATTGATTTGATCTTTGTTAATTTTTTACGTTTATAGTTTACAAATAAAAGTATAATAAATAAATATCATATAGAAGATAATCTTTCATTTGGTTTTCAACATTAAAATAAAAAAAAAATTAGATTTACCTTCCCCAATCGCCTTTATCTTTATTTTTTTTAGAAAAAATGATTAATTACGTAAGTGAAAATCCGAAATTTCTATTTTTATGATTATATCTCTCTCGTCCTGGCGATGGAAAAAAAAAAAAAATTGGCCACATGCATTTCAATATGTTTACAGCAATTAAATGATTTTTAAGGGACAAATATGGAAATTTACTCTCCCGCTGAGTTAGAATTCAATTTCCCACTCATCATAGAGAAAATCGAATTCCAATTTCCACAGCTTACGGCAATTTCGAATTCCATAGAATTTGATTTCCCCTTCATTATTGCGAACCGAACAGTGGAATTCTGAGAGGACTTCGAATTCCTCTCCTCCCCCTCCTGCTCTCCAGTCAACCGAACACAGCATTAAGGTACAATAGCTTGTGGGATTGGTATGAATTAAGTATTAGGATTAGACAGGAATATATTAGATTGGATTAGATTAGTTTTTATATGATATTGTTTTAAATTAAATTTAAATAAAATTAAATAGTTTTTAAGTTGATATTTGAATTTAAATATCAACCATTCTTAGATATTTAACAAGAAAATTTATAATTAATTTTAAAACCTAATAAAAAAATTTAAACATATATTAAATTAATTATTGGGTAGTCATAACTATAATAAACAAATAAAAAAATTATCTAAATCATAAGTTTTCTCACATGAGATATGTCATTTCATATTAAAAAATAAAATATTCAAAAAATATTAAATATAATAAAATAAAACTATTTAAATAATAAGTTAATTATTTATCTACAGTTAGTAGAAATAAAAATACCAATTTAATTGGACCATAAAATAACAAACAAATTTTAAGAGTAAAGATAAGTTTGTACACGAGTTTTCTAACTCTATTATCACTCAAATTCTAATTAATAAATTGTAAGTAAATTTTAAATAACAAAAAAATTAATTTACAAGTACTAAATAAAAAGTAGTGTGATGAATGATAGAAATTGTTAGACAAATATTTTCCTTTTTTTTCTCTAATATTAACTAAACCCATGCGTAAATCGGGATTGTTAATCCAATGATTTTAGACTAAAATTTAAATTTAGTTCACTAGTCCAATCCAAGTCCACATACCAAACACAGAATTAATATTTTGTCCGAAACTCAGTTCAATCCTAGCTACACTAGTAAAACACTACTTGGTTACGAATGGTCTAATAATAGGTGTCACACTAGAGGTGAGTGGGAGATATTTTCGAAAATGTTATAGTAACGTTAGCCGTAGCATTTCGAAGATGCTATGTGCCTTAAATTATAAGGAAGGAAATGGAACAAAACTGAAATGCTTTTTTTCTGATTAATAAGATACTAACAAAAACAACCTTTCCAAAAGAACATAAACAAAACTCTTGCCAGTTCAACCATTGGTGTAGAAGTAGAATGTGGAAAGATTGTTTTGTTTCTGTTGGTTCTCAATGTTGGCCGTATACAATAACCGAAAGCTGTAGCCTGATTTTTGGTGTCTTGCTCAGCATCAACAAGTTTCGGAATGTGTTTATTCTTATTTCACAGCCATCAAGTCTAGGGTCTCCTCATTTGAAGATTTCCTCAAGCGGTCAGCAGCTTTTTCAACCTACAAAAGCATTACCAATTGTGATCATATGCTATACAAAACTCATGGAAACCAGTATGTTACCTCAGTGTTCCAATTTGTTCTGGCAGTGAGAATGATAAGAGTTATTGTTTGCAAGAGAACTCCGATAATCATCCCCCACCAAATACCCTAAACAATGAATCGATGTTAACAATGATTCGATGAATAATTTCCAATTTGAAAGAGAGAAAAATGTTCAACATACTGCTACTCCTAGCATTGTTTTGAAGCCAAGCACACATCCAATGGGGAGACCAATGATATAGTAAGTTGCTAAGTTAACGTAAGCAACTACAGCTTGCCATCCGCTCCCAATGGCCACACCTGCAAAGAATGTACTTAAAGCGAAGCTCAATACTATGCTTTCAAGTGATGCTGATCTAGTGATTTATTCTTGTTTAACATTAACGTTACCTGAAAGTATAGGTTGAATCCCATTTAAGAAAACAGAGATGGCAAGTAGCGGCGTCAAATTGGAAACTGCTTCTATAACCTCAGAATCACTTGTGAAGAGTTTGCTTAAACCAACCCGGAAGATTAAAACAATCGCACAAAAAACTATACTAATGAGAATGCTGGTTGCATTCACTACAATTACTGAAAATTTTGCAACTCTCGGATGAGCTGCTCCAAGTTCATTACTCACTCGAATGCTACAATCAGTATGAAAAATATTAACATTACACTTTCACAGAGAAACCAAACTACTGGAGGATCTAAATTTGCAGTGTTGTAACTAACCTGGCTGCTGCAGACAGCCCCAACATAAATTGCATATCCCAGTTCAGGTAATTCATACTGAAAAAATATCACAACAGAGTCTCATATGTAACATGTAAAATTAAAATGTTCTTTTAACTGTACATTGTGGAAAGAGAGGATGCTAATTAATTTACCAAATGGAAATGGAGTCTAGTGAGATTGTAGGATTAGTGAGGAGTCCAGATATAAGCACCAGTCCTTGATTGTACCAAATCTCCAAACTAAATCAATAAAGATATAAATTAATTAATATATGAACTATATAAGATATGTAAGATCAAAGGAGGGAGAAAATGTAAAAACCAAAGCATGACAGCTGAAGCAACAGTGAGCTTGAAGTATGGCCAGATCCCTCTAAATGCTTTGATTGATAAGCCTGTCCAGGTGTCTTTGCAAGAGGGGCTTAGAACAATATAAAGACCATTTATGATGACAAGAAGCCACCAAGAGAAACCAAGAGTAAGAGCTGCTCCAAGAAGGCCATAGTCCAAGACAATAACAACAATCCATGTCAATAGAATGTGCAGCATAAACACCCCAACAGACATGTATGCCAAAGGGTTTACTATGTTTTGTGCTTGAAGAAACCGCTGCATTGGGCAGCTTATTGCAAATGCATAAAGTTGAGGGATCAAACCGCGGGCGAAAACTTGGCCCTGATCTGCTATGCTATCTGACTGGCCCATTGCTCGAAGGATTGGACTTGAGTACCAATACAGAAATGTCAAGATCACAGCCGCTCCTAAGTGCAGGACTATTGCTCTTTGGCAAATGATTCCCATTGCCGAGTATTTCCCGGCTCCGTAGGCTTGCCCACAGACGGTTTGCACAGCACTAGCCATGCCCAACTGTATAAATTACAAGCAGACATTACAAAATGCACAATACACAATTCATACACATTTCTATCAGCAGCAATGAATCAAGATAACCAAATCACAACACATACCATAATCCCATAAGCGAGACCTTGAATTCCAACACTAGCAATGGACGCACCAGCCAGCTCCAAAGCACCCAAATGACCAGTGAACATCAACGTGACAAAGCTAAGCATGTAATTAAATATGGAAACAACTATAGACGCCCAGGAAAGGAGCCAAAGCAGCCTTGACTCCCACCCAACAAGACGAGGCCACCAGCGGAGTGCAACCGGCCTCTGCTCTAGAAACTCCTCAATCACTGCGGACGACAGGTCTGGTATCCTGGAATGTGAGTCCAGTCCCAGTAGCAACGGCCGGTACACAACCTCTTCCGAGTCCATGATCAATGTTAGTCCCTAAGGTGTCACGTTACTCTCACTGACCTTAGAAAACATACATTTAGTTCAATGGAATAAGAGTCAATAGTATATGTGAAGTTGCTCAAGACTTTGGCATGTTTTTCAAGTTTTTAAATGCCATTTTCAATTGAGAGGATGTGTAACGACCAGTTTTTTAACCTGCGCTAGAAGAGTAGTTGAAGCTAACCATTAAGTTTGTTGAAGCAAGTTCTATTTTAGGATATTAGGGATGTGGTTGGGGATCACTTTTCGAATGTAGCGTCGGTTGTGCTCTTGAATAACCAAGAATCCACGTTTTCAATTTTCCTCAGTCAATGAACGACTGCTCATGAGTTAGGGGTGCCCCCGTGCACGTGTACCTAATCGGGAGCCCTTGACCATCTGGTCGGGGAAGAAGAATGCAGGCAAACAGAAGAAGTGTCTTCAAACACAAATAGTTGCAAGTGCCAAAAGAATACTCTAGTTTCTAATTTTCTATTCAGAAAAAATGAGAAAATAATCATCAAACTTTAGGCAACCACCATCAACATCAGCATTCAGCAATAACCAGTCTATCTTCAAAATTGATAACTAATCCCTAATAAGTTGGAGCTCAGTTCAACATCATAATACTCTTAAGATCATCTCATAGATTACAGTACAATTCAAAATAGCCAACAAACTGCTACTATTGAGTGTCATCATCCACGTGGATATGTGCTCTAAGTAGCATTATGGTACCCAGATAAGTCTCCTACAATAATATACAGTGATGTGCTGACGTCCAAAAGGAACTTAACAAAGAACTACATCTCAACAATTACAACAGGGCAAACAAGAATAATAAAATCCTTGCTTAAGATACAGTGCGGTACAACAGTTAAAAAGACGTGGGATAAGCCAATTCTCACTTTGAATTTACAAATTTCAGAAGAGAATTTGGCTTCAGTAGTCAAGAGACCCCATAGATGCAATGCCATTGCTGGAACTTCTCAGTTCCTGCCTGCTTACATAGTCATCAAAATTATTGTTGGAGAGCCTTTGGCCTGGGACAGATGTCACAGGACTGAGACCTTTGCCCATTTGTTGCACTTCCAGCGGAGACAATATCTTAATACACCCCACATTGTTTACAAACTCCCTGGAGAGAGGAGAATTAAGCAAGAGGACTCATAATTCAAACTAAATAATAATAAATCACAGCAATACCAAAGAAGAATTGAAATCTTGTCATACATAGGAGATTCCTATAAGAATTGAAATCTTGTCATATGCATTACTTAAACATAGGAGATTCCTATCTTCAAATCACTTTCAAGTCCTCAAAAGTGTGGATTATGCAACTAGTAAACAGAAAACATAAAATTTTACTCACAATAAAACATGCATCCAGATTTATGTAGAAAGAAATGTGTAACCTAACAACCTCAAAAGTGTAGTGTAGGTTGCTTCTACTACACTCGTGAACACCATAAGTACCACAAGAGCTTTATCTTAGTTACTAATGAACTAACAGAAAAAAAAAAGCCAATCAGTCCGCTTAACAGACTCATATTATTATTATCGCATAAAAGTGGCGTGTGACCTTCATGTCACTGTAATTAGTTGGGATAGATGGGATTTAACTTTTAAGAATTGCAGAAATTCTTTGTTCACTATAAGTGGCTATAAACCTCTTTAAGTCATTGAGCAGTTTTTCTCATCAGTAAACATCAAATATCAAATATGAAAATTCCTATGAACTCTTTACGTTGAAACATTGGTATTTTGTTGTTCCAATTTCAACGCACCCATATCAATACTGCAATATCTATTTCATTCATTGCAATTCGTCTTTAATTCTCATGTGTCAATCAGTTTGAAAAGGTGGCATCCTTTTCACATATCTTAACGAGTCCTACGTTGGTTTCAGTTGTACAGCTTGCATCTCCAAAATTTTGAGCAGCAATCAAACATGGAATATAACAAATTCCATTCACTTTTGGCTCTCATGCAATCATAAATGAATCTGATTCTTTAGCCAGTTACTAAAGAGGGAAAATGAAATAAACTATTCAGAGTTAAATTTATCTGCCAATTAGACCCACTTAAATGCATACTGAAGTTTGTGTGGCACAAAATTGACCAAGGTCAAATCCACTATCACAGCAGATTCTATTATCCACTCATATCCGATGCTTATCAGGGCAACCATTTTTTAAGTAACAATTAAGAAACGGTACAAGTAGGCTGCAAAATCAAGAAACTAGATATAAGAATACACAGGAAGAAAATTTTGACTTACTGCCAAGGGTCATCACCAAGGAGAAGAACATCATTCTCCCGGTCAACAAATACAAGCTGCCAGCCTGATCTCTGAGGGTCCTCTAGTTGGCCTTCGAGGCCAAACATGCGAGCGAGCTCACTACGCAGCTCATCATAGCTGCTGAATTTGGAAATATCCAGTGATCGCCCAAAGGACCCTGACTTATGAACCTGTCAAATTTAAAGTATTTGAATCAACAATTACAAGACAAAAGGCCATAATTATACAAGTCATACCCAAAAATCACGGTAGAAGACAAATAGAAGTTAAAACAATCATTCATTTAGCAGTAATATATCAAACCGCGACAGAACAAAAATTGTGAAAAGGAAAAAATTAAAACATACTGCTAGGTACTCAACAGGTCTTAAAACAACAAGGATTTAACAAGTTGGAGGTGGCATCCTCCAAGCAATATGCATTCTATTGCATTCTAGAAGCAAGGGATCCTATTAACATTAAACACATCATAAGTCCACTAGCTGCCAATCATGGACTCAATTGGTAAAGGCAGGCCTAATCAAGATATCTACAAAACAGCAGGAGTAACAGAACAGATCATGAGCTTAATCCATTCAGGCTTTTCTGAAAACTGCAAAAATGTTTTTGCCATTGGACACACTATTTGTTAAAAAAAAAAAAAAGGAAGAAAAATCCCAATGGCAAAAGATAACCTAATTTGTTTACCTTCACAAAGGTTCTGGTTGGTGGATTCACTTGGTCCACATTTTCTGAAGACTGCAAGAAACCCGATTCATCTACACAACTTGAGGTTGTCATGTCGGAATTCAGTGGAAAATCAGTTCCCACGTTGTTTGTGAAATTAGAAGCAGCATATGGAAGTGATATGGACTCATTTTCACTGCCAATATTTTTCAGGTTTGGCAGCCCATTCTGACCCATAAGAGATGAGTCAATGGAAACCCCAAATAAAAGATTGTTTTGTGGATCACCTGAGCCATGGTAAGAGGAGTACTCCCTCCCAGGAAATGGAGGCAGTAAATTAGCAAGTTCAGAGACATTGGACTGTTGTGTTCCTAACTGTTCCACCTGGGGCAGTAAGCACTGAGAAACTGCTGAGGTGACATGATTATCAACAGTCACTTGTTTGGTTAGCATCGCAGAAGAAGAAATGATAGGGTTGGATGCATTTGAGTTAAGCAAGTGGGATGCGCCATCCTGAGATAATGATCCTAAGATAGTGTGCATACTAGAAACATCAGATGAGGCTATTGGGTTCCCAAGAGAATCAGAAAAGTTTGACTGCTGGCACTGCGAAGTAATGGCCTGAAGAGTTGGAGGCCGAGACTGACTGGACGATGCAAGATGTGGAAGAGTAGAGATGACATTTGAGATCTGTGGCTGGACTGACAACTGGTGCAATTGCTGGGATTGTTGAACTTGCTGCTGTTGTTGCCTTTGCCCATTATAAGAGTGTTGACGCTGTAATTGCTGTTGCAGAAGCTGAGCCTGAGCAGAGGCCTGATTTTCTTGAAAACTCTGTAACAAGGCATTTTGAGCTTGGGACTGCTGGAGCATCTGCCTTGGAATCATAGAAGCAGTCCCATTGGATACATTTTGAGACTGCTGAAACTGGAGAAGAGATTGGGATGCTAGTTTCGAAGAATCCACTGTTCTCATTTCCTGAAGTGCAGCAGCTGCCATGGCCTGGTATACATCTGGTTGTAGACCTGGCATAGAAGCATCCAGCCTCGGCTGCATCCAGGGTGTAACACCAAATCCCTGGAAGTTCAGAGATTGGATTCCCTGATCTCCAACACCTCCTTGAAGCCACATTAATGGAGAATTGATGCTCATATCTCCATCTTTCATACCTTTGTAAAACAAATTAACAAAATTAGTAGAAAAGTTACCAGGATGCGGATTTCATTTTCCAATTAAAGTAATAGAGATATTATGCATGTTAACCAGCATGAAAAGCAATAATCCAAACATACCATGGAAGGAGGGTAGTCCAGATGGCCATGGTCGCTTAAGTCTGAGGGGGAAGGGGGATGGATACATAGGGAACGTAGTCAAAGGTTCAATCTCCCACAAGGACACTCTTGGCTGCCTCTCCCCTGCAGTGGATTCATCCCAGCCAACCTGCATAAGTGGAAAAATAAATTTTGCATTACATGATGAAAGGCAGATCAAGCACATAAGATATATCTTAATAACATTTATGACAGTAGAACTAGAAAGTTGACTATTCAAACAAATCTATGATCCATACACACCTTAACAGAGCGCCAATGCGAATTTGGCCAGCGAACAGGATCCAGATCACTAATGCCTGTAATTGTACCCATGTATCTGGACATTAACATACACCAGTGAGCAAAATTATCTACAATTTACATGTATAGGTAGGGAATGGACATAGTAAAAGACAACAATAAGCTGTAACACATAAATTCAAACAACAAGAGTTCATTTAACTACCATATAAGCATAAAAGTACTTGTACAATTTCAAACTAAAAGATAATTATTTTTTAGAACATGAAACTAAAAGATACTTGAGAAGAAAAAACAGACAATAACAAAAAGGGATAGAATGAAAGAAGTCGAAGAGCAAGCCACACCGTACAACTCCAGCATCAAAGGAAGATTCAATCTGGTATTTTCAGTTTTGCTAGAATGCATGTAGTCCCTGGAATTTTACTTTTGGGTCAGACATCCCGTCTCTTTTCTATTTATGATAGTTATCCATGACTACTCATCAAAGTCCTTGCAGGTTTAGGAGCACACTAATACTATACACAAATAATTTATGTAATCCTTTCAAGTTTAAAGAAGCATGGTTAGGAAAAACTCAATAACTATGAAACTCTCATTTAGGTTTTTCTGATTCAATTGTAATCCTACGTGTCATGCCTGTGGATCCTCATCCTAAGGAATTTAAGGTATGACTTCTTTTCTTTTTTTTTTTTTTTTCCTCCATAATTACGTAAACACTTTCAGTCCTTGTTCACTCTAATTACAAATTAAAAGTTCTACAGTTAAAACTCACATCAGTTCTATCTGCTAGATGTGAAAAGCCAATAACAATATGACATTAACTCTGTTTATTTGCTTCTTTAGGGAGATACCAGGATTCCAAAAATTAATTTTTCATTGTCTATTTATTTCTTTCAACCATAAAATATAAATAACTTGCAAAAAGTGTGACCTACCGACGGACACTTGACTCTTCTGTCTCAAAAAGCATCCTAAATCGCATGCCCACAGAAACTCGAGTATGGTAGACTGCTTTAACATACTTAGCCAAAGGAATGACAAATTCTGAAGGACTTGCCCTGCAATCAAGGTAATTTGAATAACTAGGATTGGCATTGAATATGTTCAAACTGTCTCTGAACTAAGAAACTTCACCTTGGATTATAAAATATGGTAAAACGGCTATTTGTGGCAGCAGCATGGGCAGCTGCAGCGAGAAGACCAATGTGCATGCTATCACTTGATAGAACTGATGAAGGCATGACAGTCTGTGGACGATTCGCTCGTCGGATACCCAAGAGCAATTGATTTTTTTCATTCCTAATGGAAGAGAACATATGATGAAAAGACAAATGATGAGAAATCATACCATGTAATCATTTTTGCTAATCAACTTCGGCATGCAGCAAACAGAAGAACATGGCCCCATCCACTGCATCACACATGAAGTGCAAATGCAGGCATGAATCGACTTGGCATGTATGCAGACAAAAAGATTCTTTGGTATGACAGTAAGTATATGATTAAAGTAATAAACCGGAAAGCTTCTAATTCCAAATTCTACAAAATCTTTTTGCTGGTCATCCACAATAAAGATTTAATAATTAGGATCAATTCATCAGGTTGTCTGGAGCTCCCATCAGCAGGAGCGAGCATTTTGATTCCCATGCAACTAACCATCCATACGGAAATATTCCAGCACAATATTGGAAACAAAAGATCTCTAAGTGGTATAGGCAATATTCTAACCAGATAAACAGGACAGAATCACCGGCAACAAGTCTTTTGGCGCTAACAAAAACACTCCATCCAGTTGTAAGAAGATGCCTCTTGGGCTGGCCTGCACATGCAATCAGAGACTAGTTTAATGTTGTGGTTCTTCATTAAGAAATTGAATGTCAGTTTTTTTTAAATATTTGGGAAAAGATTTTGCACTTCTCACAAAATCAGCATCTTTGTCAGTTAAGTCAGCAGTCACTTGCCAATATTCACATGATGCAGTTAGACTCAATTACGCGAATAAAAACACAATTCCTTCCTTTCAACCATGATGCAGAAATCAGGCACAAGAAACAAAGGCATTCTTGCTCTAGAAGAAAAGCACATTTAATTCATGCCAACATGAATTCATTGCATTAGAGATTGATGGCAAAGTGTAGCTAAAGCCTGACGTGAGTTCATTGCAATTGAGATTGATGGAAAATCAGTCCTAGTTAGTGAGCTAAAATCACTAAATATCTATTCTTCAACCTTAATTATTTTAATACCTTTCATTTCAATTACAACAAGCTATATTCACATGAACAAACTCAACCTCAACTAGATATAGGTTCAGATGAGCAACAATTTATCAAGATAAAATTTACCTCGAAATATATGTCTGAATTTCCATTCATTATCATGAAGATCCCTCGCAATCAGTTCTTGAGCTGGAGGTGTTTGTGAGTAGTCCTGAAACAGAAATAGAAACCAAAAATTGAATGAAACAAATTATATTCACAACACAGAAGACATCACTAGAATAAGGAACTGGTGAATCATTAAATGTCACCTACAAGGGGAGGAAAAACTTTTTCAGCTGCGCGGCGAGGAACAGAGAATCCCCCATGAGTGCTGGTATCACTTGCTGTCAATGTTTTACAAAAGTAGTTGGTTGGCTGTTTGTTGGGAGCACCCAATTCTGCTGGAAGTAGGTATACATCCTTTTGCTCTTGCTACAATAAAAGTTTGCAGTCAGATAAAATATTCGTTAAAATACCAAAAAATTCATAAATCAAATAAAGTACCGGACTCAGTGGTTGCAAGGTCATCTGTGCATATACTTCATCTGTCTCCACATCTGCCTGCAAACGCAAGATTAAAAAGTTTTAACAACTAGCACATGAAAATTATGTGAAGCAAATGTAATATGAAAGAAAAGGACCAACACTTACATGCATAGTGACATTGTGAAGTTGACAGATGAGTTGTGGGGGCAAGTTAGGATAATTAGGAATATGGGCATCTACTTCCTTGTTTGTTGAAGCAGCAACCTGCACAGGCAATCAAAAACGATCAAGCCACTGACAGAACAAGGAAATTATAAGTCTATAAGCTATGGGGTAATCCAAAGAGGTACTATGACATTAGAGGCTTCAGCATACAAGAAACCATCTATGGACTCCATTATTTCATTCCATAACCGTACTTATGATTGGTTAGGCAAGAAATGCATACTCCACCTAGCTACATTATATAAAAGTTCAAGAAGCAAGCAACTTTTGAGGATACTGTACCACAAGCATTTCTTTAAAAAATAGGGAAAAATGTACCCAGAATATAATAACAATTATACTTCAAAGCATCTGGTTACAGGTGAAAGAAAGCAGACAACTACAATAAAATAATCCTCTCTTAAACAAGCAAACCATTTGTAGAAGCAGGAAATACTGAAATGAGTAAAGCAAGCTGCAAGTGTGAGGATTCAATTTAAGGCATAAAACATTTCTTTGGAAGCAGTGAGTGATGACTGATCGCATCAAAGCAATATATCCTCAAACTACAATTATCAAACTTTCCACATAGCAATTCTATGCCCTAGGATGAATCATGTTTCAATCATTTACCATCATATAACATGGTAATATACTGATAATCACCTGTTCGCTATGACCCTGGGGAAAGTAGACAACACGGCTTCCAACAGGAGGCAAAGATACAAGAGGACCAGCACATGCATGCCAAAGCTCTGAATTCAAACATTTCTTCTCCCCTGCAAATTTTCCCAACACTTTGTGTTATCTTGCTTCATAAAAAAAAAAAAAAAAGAAAAAGAAAAATTTAAGACAATTTGATCTAAGCTTATAAGATATGCCCAGTAATACAGGATTACAATGTATGGAGTTCTTAAACTGCTTACAAACTCAACCACCCCAAGCTTAATTTGTCTGTTTCAACCAAGACGCTAACATGCACACATGCATTGAAGCTGATAATAAACAAGTAAAGATAGAGTTTTCAAACTATATAAACCATAAAACTAGTCCCTCAAATCACAAGCAATATCAGGTATTTATACTGTACGCGGATAAAATGTAAGCTAAGACACCTCTAAACATATCCAGACCTCGCAAACACACACCTAGCAAATACTCAAAACATACGAAATTTACAACAACAAAGAAACCAAACCAAATGAGAAACAAAGCTCTAACCTTCCTGAGCCTGCTGATTAAACCCCGATGTAGCGAGTCTCATTCTTCAAACTCAAACAAAACCAAGTCTTTTAACCAACCAAAACCACCACGCCCCACCACAATTTCCCCCCCAAAAAAGCTAACCCTCTAATCACCACACACCTCCTCTATTTGACCACATTCATCAAAAACCCACCCACCCGCCCCCCCAAAATACCCAAAAATATATAAATATATATATAAACCAAACTTAAATCATCCAAAACCAGTACCACTACAAGCCACTACCCCCTTCAGCCTCATAAAGCCTCAGATCTTCCCTTACACCAAAACCCTCCACAAATTACCACATTTTGCAACTAACCCGAAACTAAACCCTAGCTCCAATAATCAGCTCAAATCCCCAAATTTTCAACTGAAACCCTAATTCACCACCAGATCTCACAATTTCAGCTAGCTACAAAAAACAAAAGCAGCTAAAAACTCTAGCTTGAAGATGTTAACCGACGTATAGACACAGTATCCAGTTGGAAGCTTGCTTGCTTACTGAGCAGAAAACACCTTTTTTGGATTTTTTTTTTTTTATGCAAAAATTACTGTTATGAGGGAAGCTGAAAGCTGTAGAGAGAGAGAGACGGGTGAGTGATCCTTTTGAAAGCGCTCTTTTTTATTTTTTTCTTTTTTTCTTTCTTTGGTCTAGTTTCTACTTTCAACTAGTAGTAGCACTACGACTTCAGCGATCAATCATCAAGTAAAAGACCGTGTTTGGATTATTTCTTCAAGTGATTTATTTGAGAGATTTTTTTTTTATAATAAATAAATAAATAAAGTGATGTGTCAGGTATGTACGTGGGGGCAAAACGCAGCGTGTGGATGTGGGTGGCTGCTGCTTCCCTGCGTGGGTTTGTAGAATCTAGTACTTCTCTGGTCACCGTAGATCTCCCAGTACAGATATTTTAGATTAGATCTTTGTGGGTCCTACGAATATAGCTGAATCATGTTGTGTTTCTTTTCTTTACTTCCCCTTCTTTGCCAATGGCTACGATTTCTAGTGTTCAGATGGCAAATCTTGTTCGTAAGATATTTCTTTCCCCTTTTAAGTCCAAATCTTGTTGACAGTTGACGTGTGTCATAAATTATTGGGGATGCATTTGGTGTGCCGTAAGGGAGTGTATAAAATTAAATAAATTCTATTCCACTTTAAAGTATGGTACGTATTCTTAAATTCTGTTGGATTAAATACAAATATACAAATTAATAGGCATTTGGCCTAAAAAAAGAGTACTTAATTTAATTAATTTAATATCTAATAAATGGTGTTTGTTTTTTTAACTGAATATTGAATAGTATTTAATTTAATTAAGTCTGAATAAAGCTGAATATTAATTGCTGAATAATATGTTTGTTTTTTATTTTTGAATGTCTGAATAAATGTATTAAGTTGTTTGTTTTTTTATAACAGAAATGTCTTAAAACTATTATTTTACATATATATCCTTATTAAATATTATGCATATTACACCTATATTAATAATTCAACGAAAAAAATCAAAGATAAAATAAATAAGCTATTATATTTAATTAAAAAGAAACTAAAATTATTATTTAATAACAAAAATAAATTGAATAACAATTATTTAACGCCACCTGAAACAAAACTAGTAAAACAAAAACGCAACAGTTTTTCAGTCGGTGGTTGAAACTTGCGATGGTGAGAGAAGAAAGCGATAAGAAGCTTTTCTCTAACTAAACGAAAATTTCCTCTTTTAGAGTAACTAATTTATAAGTAAATAATATTTTGCGACTGCTTGGGAAATATAGCTGAGACTGAGAGAGTGAGAGTGTAACTCTACTATTTGCTACTAAACAAGAACTGAAAATGGTCAAGTTGGTTGAGAATTCATAATTAAGAATTCAATTTTCTTCTATTTTTTTCTTCTATTTTTATTTTTACAGGATCAATTTTTTTTTATTTTGTAGTAATTTTTAGACGGTCAAATGGATTTATATAGGAATTATTTATGAGAAATAATTGGATATTGTTAGGGTATTGTTGGAAAAATAAAAATTAACTTCTTCAGCGCTTTTTTAATTTAGCATTAAGTTAGAATTTTTTTACTTAATTAAATTAAGCAATAATTGCTTAATTTTGAGTGTTCAGTTAAAAAACAAACACCTATAAAACAGCAGAATGCTGAAACTAAATTCTTTTAAGCATTCAATCAAAAAAACAAACAATCTTTTTAAGCATTGTTTTTTAATGTTCGAACCCTCATAAAAGTAATTATGGGGTTTAATTTCCTTCCTCAATTATAAAACAGTTGAGTGAAGGTAGTCTAATTCGAGAGTTAAAAATTTGGGCAATACTATATAAGAATTAATATTAACTTGTTCCAGTAATTTTCTGATTGTAAATATCAGTAATACTCTCATGTAATATGAGTTGTAATCTGAGTATTAGTCTCATGTAATTTAAAAAGAAATACAAATATACAATATCATATAGTTGGTAAACTGTTATTTTTATTTATTAATAAAATATCGTTTGTAGTACGATATTTTAATTTATTAATAAAAACAGTGAATTTAATGAAACATTTTAAAGTTTTTTTAATGCAAAGATGAGCAAAATTCAAATTAATTTTTAGCCCTAACCACTTACAATGATTCAAACTCAGGTGAACAACCTACTACGCCTTATATATATATCATATGTGTCAAACAGTGAATTTTGGACATACTTTATGTAGTATATAATCACAATCTAGTGTAATCAAAGGTGCAAAACATGTCACGAGGTTTTGCCTAGTACCATATTTACCGTGTATTACTCATTCTTTATTTTTTATAATTTTAAATCCTTATTTTTCACTTTTTTTTAGTGAAATATTATTGTGTGGTGGTGTATTGATATGACAGTGATCAACATTAATTTTTATCATTAAACTAGTATTAAAATATAAATTTCATTAAAATAATATTGTATAATATATTGACAATTTTCTTGAGATATGTTTTCCAAAATTCCTGATACAAAATTTATTTTCCAAGTGAAGGATTGTTACAGACATGAATATTTGTATCAATAACTTGAACAAAATAGAAGGAAATATAAAATATATATATATATATGTTAATTCGAGGAAATTTAAACCTCCAAAATAAGTGTTGTTCTTTGAGAAATCAATAAACTTCCAAAAACAACTTTTTTTTTTTATGGAAACTGAATTTCATTAAGAAACAAAGCAATTACAAGATTGAAACCAAGCATGGAGGAGGCACCGAATGCCACACTCCAAGACCAGAAGGGAAGCCCCCTGCACTAGCAACAGTATAGGCAGCAATATTGGCCGTTCGTCGTACAAAAGAGAAAGCCACGTCGCCAGCTTCAATGGCTAAAGCCTTACAATCAGAAATAATGAGACCAAAGCCACTAAGGCTTACAAAATTATCAATCAAAGCATTAAAGACCTGTATGCAATCTAACTCAACAACAATTCTAGGAAATTTCAAGGATTTCACCCAACTCAACGCCTCACGTTTGTCTAAAGCCTCGGTGTCACGAGGGTTGAATTTATCGTGTATGATGGCACACCGAGCAGCAACAAACACTCCATTAGCATCACAAATAACACTGCCTAAAGAAATCAAACTAGAGGACCCAAATAATGATGCGTCCACATTACATTTAAACCAACAATCAGGCGGAGGTTCCCAACAAACAGCCCCATGCCCATCATTACAGGACAGCTCAGAGAAATAATTTTGCTTCCTAACAAACTGCCATTGATGTAAAAACTGACCAGCAGTATTCAGAAGCTGTGGAGCTTAATAGCACTTATCATTCCAAACTTTGTTTACGATTCACCTAAAGACGCCAACAAAGCATGACAGCAAGTTGACTCTCATTCTTAGCACAACAAGATAAAGTAGCATCTAACCACTTTAGAAAAGAAGTGCACATACGAGTATATCCCACCATTGAGAGAGACCAGCAAGCTCAAACAAATGCACATTCAAGCAAAGAATGGAAGACAATCTCATCCGATTCATTATAGATTGGACACAGTGGATGAACATCAACTCGTCGCTTCCTCAAATTGTCAACTGTAGGCAGAATATCCAAAGCCGCACGCCAGATAAAGTTTTTGACCTTACTGGGAACCTCCATACTCCATAACCGCGGCCACACATCAACAGTCTGTATATGGACAGGATCACTCAGTAATTTGTAATAGCTCTTGACTGAGTAAACCCCCTGCGGGTCCGCCATCCAAAACCAGACATCATCATCTCTACGACTACTCAAAGGAATTTGAAATCAAACAAATCATAAATCAGATCACTATCCCAAACTCGCTGGTTTGGCACAAATAGGCTATTGATAGGTGCAGTGGCCACATCCTCATAAAGAGCAGATGAAATAAACCCATTTTGCGAGTCAGGCAACTACGGATCTCCACCCACCAAAGTAAAATTACCACAACCAATCTGGACTCTGCTTCCTTGAATAACCATTGCATGAGCCGTCATTATGGACCGCTAAGCATAACTTGAGTTATGGCTCAAAGTAGCCTTAGAGAACGAGGTCCTCGGATAGCACCTAACCTTTAAGATTCTAGCCACAAGTGACTCCAGTTTAGCATGTAGCCTCTACCCTTGCTTTCCTAGCATTGCCAGATTGAAATTGTTAAGCTTCTTAAACCCCATGTCGCCAGCAATTTAAGGTTTACAAAGAAAATCCCAGCGTAACCAATTTATGCCTCCCCTGCCATTTTGTCTACTACCCCATCAATAAAAGTTCAACATTATTTCCAATTGCTTGCAAAGTTCAATTGGAATCAAATACACATTCATCACAAAATTCGATAGAGCCTGAGCAACTGTCTTCAACAAGACTTTTTACCAGCCCTAGACAGCAACTTTCGATTCCATCCTTGAAGACGACACCACACTTTATCTTTAATAAACCGAAAAGTCTCATACTTATTGAGCCTAATTAACGACGGCAAGCCCAAATAGGATCTATTATCTGAAGTAATAGAAACTTCAAGAGTGCTACAAACACGTTGAGCTGCTGAAGCACTTACATTAGCACTAAAGGAGACGGAAGATTTATTATAATTAACCTGCTGCCCCGAGGCTACCCTCTAAAACGCCAGCAAACTCTTCAACAACCTCGCTTCCTCCTGATTAGCACGAAAAAACAAAAAACAATCGTTTGCAAAATAAAATATGTGAAACAGAAGGCGCCGTTCGTGCTATTTTAACACCATGAATGTAACCAGCAAGTTCTTTCTGTCTAATCAACAAACTCAGACCTTCAGTCAAGAACAGATACGTGGACAAGGGATCTCCTTGACAAAGGCCTCAGTAGGAATAATCGGTCCGACATCCGAACCATCTCTGAGAACAGAATATTGAACTATAGTAACACAAGTCATAATCATCTCCGCCCACTCCAAAGTAAAACCCAATCGCAGCATCATAGCTCAAAAATACAAACATTCAATCCTGTCACATGCCTTTGACATCTATCTTAAGCGCAACCACTCCCTGCTTCCCTGTCGTCTTCCTCTTTAAATAGTTCATTATCTCAGCAAAAATCAAGATATTATCCGTGATCAAATGTCCAGGACCGAACGCACTTTGGAATTCAGAAATAACAGTATCAAGTACTCCCTTCATTCTATTCGCCAACATATTCACCACAATCTTATACAAGATGTTACGTAAAGCTATCGGCCGCATGTCAACCAAACTCTTTGGTTTATCCTTTTTAGGAATGAGAACAATTGAGGTATTATTAACCCAAAGGGGAACTGTTTTGTGGCTATGAAACCCAGACAAGCTGCCGCAACATCTGAGCCAACAGTACTCTAGAAACGTTGATAAAATGCTGGGTTCATACCATCTGGACCAGGGGATTTGTCCGGATGCATACTAAATACTGCAGTCTTTACATCCGCCACTGTAAACGGCTTAATTAATGCCGATTTTGATCCTCAGAAACTTTCTTCTCCACTACTGATAACATTGGCTCCATTACATACCCATCTGCATGAAAAAGGTCAGAAAAATACCCTACAATAGTTGCATCAATTTCTGCTGAATCACGACACTAATCTCTCTGGCAATTCCTCAAATTTACAAACGTATTCTTTCGTCGTTTAGCAGAAGCTCTTGTATGGAAGTAACGCGAGTTCATATCGCCCTCCTTAAGCCAGATAACTTTTTCCCTTTGATACCAGAATGTCTCATGACGTTGCAACAAATCACTGTATTACTTTTTTAATTTGGAGAACTCTGCAACACTGTTAACATCACGGCAACCCCTTAAAATACCCATGCTCCGTTTACAATCTGTAAGCCTATTATGAAAATCATGATACAAATGATTACCCCACTTGCCCAAATCAACACTACAAGCTTCAAATTTACTTTGAATTGAACCACTACCAGAAGCTAACCAGCTATTGCGAACAACATCACTGCAATCTACCTCCCTCAGCCACACGTTCTCAAAACGGAACCGTCAAGCACGAATTCGATGAGCTAACGGCACTGGCACCAAAAGAATTGGTAGATGATTCGAACCAGTAGCTTCCAAACCATACATTGTTGCCCTTGGAAAAATACCCATCCAATCCGAGTTTGCCAAAGCCCGATCTAACTGCTCTTCCACCGAACTCGCCGTTCCCCTTGATCATTCCCAAGTAAAAGGATAGCCCACCATCCCCAAATCACACAAGCGTGCATCAGAGATAGCATCACGAAACCCTTAAACTTTCCAATGTTGGTGAGCTCTACCCTCGCGCTTCTCCTCATTAGAAAGCAAATCATTGAAATCTCTAACAATCACCCATGGAAGCCGAGACAATAACGATAATGTGCGAAGCAGCTGGCATGATTCCAGTCGCCAGGTTGATTCTGGATATCCATAAAATCCAGTACTTCTCCACCTTCCCAAATCAGAGACCTCAATCTCTACGTCTATGAAATTACAGGCATACTTTAACAGCTTGACCCGATCCAAAGAATTCCAAAATAGAACCAGGCCCCCACTCCGGCCCAGACAATCTACACCAAAGAAACTATTAAAGCCCAGCCTCTCTTTTAAGAATTCAAGCTTTGGGCTAGTGCTTAGAGTTTCCATGAGAAGCACAAAATTTAGTTTTTTACACTTGACCAAGTCCTGAAGCATTTGAACTGTCCGTGGGTGGCCCAGCCCACGACAGTTCCAACTCAACAAACTCACTGTTGTTGGGCCGTTTTTTGGAAATTGAGCAACATCCATATCAAAAGAGCCCACATCATCATTGGAGCCCAGCTTATCAGTAGAGTCATCATGGGCCCGACGCCTTTTGGCCTTAACTACAACCAGGTCTGACATAAACTCCTCGTTATGAGTTTTTAGAGCCCGATCCACGTCATCCTCCACAAACTTTCCACAACTGTTTGATTCCACACTAGCCGTTGCATTAACAGTTACCATCTTTGCATGCATAATGCCACCATCCACACCCTCATCAACTCTTTTAGTTAAGCCATCAGATTTCTTGCCACCTTCCCAGTCAACTATTATAGTAGAACGGGAATCAATGCCTTTACTTTTATGACCATTAATAGTCACCGGCGGCAGCGAGTGACGCCACTGTTCACTAGAATTTGAAACATTTCGTCGTGCTTGAGCTTTAAGACTCGGGCCATAAGGTCGTACAATAGTCGCCGGATCACAGTCATACAAACATGGGCAGCTCCTCTCTGTATGGCCAAGCAATCCACATATAAAGCAAAACACACTCAATCATTCGTATTTAAACTCTACCCAAAACCAATCCTCACCGACCTTTTTCAGCTTTATCCGGCGCTGTAATGGCTGCCTCACATCAAGAGCAACCCTAATACGCATGTAGTTGCGCTAAACCCCCACTAGGTTATTGACATCCGATTCTTGGAATTCACCAATATAATCACCAATACTTTTTAGCACCTTATCGGACAAGAAGCCTATTGGCAAGTCAAAAATCTAAATCCAGAATGGAACATGGTATAAGGCAACATGTTGAGGTTGTTCATCTTCCTGCAGCCTCTTTAGGATTAGAATATGGTTGTCAAATGTCCATGGACCCGAGTCGATCACAAGCTTAATGTGAACTTCATGAAAAAATTGAAAAAGAAACGATGTATGGGATAAATCTTTGATGCACACACCCTTACCTGAACGCCATAATGAAGCCATAATGTTTTTCATTACCGAAAAATTGATCACTCTATTTGTAAGAAAGCGGCCAACCAGGTAAAATCTAAAATCTATCACACCACCTTCTCCACCCTCATTAATCTCCTCCCCAGTAAACACAAGACCCCTCCTCTTTTTCCGTTATGGACAAATCAGCATAAGCATCACCCATCACCAAACCATCACTGTCACTGTTGTAACAATAAATTTATTGCCTTTTAGTGCTTGTAATTTTATCTAAAGGAAAATAACACTCTCATTTTCATAAATTAATATGTTACAATAAAAAGTTCAAAAATGCAATTTGAACTGAGTAAAATGCATGTAGTAAAAAAAGGATTTCTTATTTCTTATATTTTATATTGTAAGTGACAGCTACAACTAGAGCACTACTCCCACAACCACACTCTCTTGAGTTTATCACACCACAGCCACTGGAGCAGCCACCACCCACAGCCACTAGAGCAACCACCACCCACAGCCACCGCCATTGCCACCACCCATAACCATCACGCGACAGCAATAGCCACTCACAAAGCAACAGCCATAACTCCAACCCCAGACCACTACGCCCCACAACACACTATCCTAAAAACGCCTAATTGATCACAGCACACCCACCGCCACTGCCATTATGCAACAGCCACAACCAGTGATAAAGCGACACCTAAAAATCAACCATCGCCACCGCTGTTATTGCCCAAGATTTCGTAACCTGCAGTTGTGTGTGTGTGTGTGTGTGTGTGTGTGTGTGTGTGTATGTGTGTGTATTGCTTAAGTTAATCTTTGAATTTCAAGCTATTCGTGAAATTTTATGATGGATTATGTGTGTGTGTTTAGAATATTAAATCAACTTTTAATATGTTTACTCATTTTCATGAAGGGTTTTACTTTTTTTATATGTATATAAATTTGCTTAGAATATTGCGATGTAAGCTGTCAGTGAATTTTTTTTATGGATTTGTTTTTATATATAAATTTGTTTAGGTTGTTAAATTAAATGATAGCAGATATCAGGATGTAAGCTATTTATAAAATTTTATGATGGATTTATTTTTATATATAAATTTGTGTAGATCAAATGGTAGCTGATATTAGGATAAAAAACTAATTTTACTTTTGTATTGAGTCTTGGTTTTCACATAAATGTATATGATTGCCTAATTGGTCAAAATTTTATGTTTGGCAATTTCAGTAGTCTATTAATCATAATATCATCTAGCACAAGTGAAATTCGAAACTCACTGCGAATATGCAATGAATGTGGTGATTAGATGAAGTAATTAACATCACGTACAACAAAGAATCCAAATAACAAATTTTGGCTTTATAAAGGATGTAAGAACTTTCAATGGGCAGAGGATCATAAATCTAGTGAAGAGAAAATTGACTTCTTAATAGATGAGGTTAGGAAGTTGGCATTGGAGATTGCATGTTTGTTCATTAAATTTTAACTGTTTCATAAACAATTTGAACAAATGCAAGAATGCGAAGTGCAAAGGTGACTGTTTGATGACGAACTACGAAAGAGACAGACACAAAGATATGATTTCATTAAAATACTTGTGATTGTTGTACTATGTTTTCTATTTAAGTGTTACCTTTAAGTTGTTTCAATTTATACTTATGTACTAAGAAAAGACTTATGGACATATATAATAGCATTTGAAATATAATTAACTAAGTTGTTTCACTTTATTGAGTTTGAAATTTGATTGAAAGTGTTGTTTTAATGCCCAAAGAATATAGCAGCACTTAAATATATTTAGCATCTTATTGAACATGTTATGTTGTGTATCACTATTTAGGGGAGTTCAACTGTTTAAAACCTTATATGATTTAAGTTGCTATAACTACTACAAAATAGTAACAATGCACACATGTACTTTAGACTGTAACTACTGCAAAATAGCAGCAACAATATACCTGTGTTGACATAACTATTTTCATAATATTGATTTTGATGATAACAAACTATGTGTGCCATTAGTTAAGAATGTTGGGGTCTTTTAAATTGGTTAATCAAATATATTTTAGATTATGGAAATAATTGGATAACCTCTAATTATTAAATGGCAAAAGCACTTTCCTAAGGTTTAAAATAATTTTCTAGAAAAGGACCTATTTAAAGATTTTTATAAAGTTTTGAGCTATAGTACAGTTTTTGTATGATTAGGGCAAATCTGTCATTTCTGAAAAGTTTTCATTGTAACAAACGACTAGCCGACAGTGTCCAGAGAGCAACTTATTTTTTGGACAATAACGGTGATCCGACATTTAGATAACAACGATCTGATAATGAGCAAAAAGTCAGCAACAGGTAGTTATCAGCTCCAACTATAAAAATGCTCATTCAAATTCAAATCATAACTAATTTTACAGTCATCATTGAGCTTGCTACTGAGTATACAATTGTTCTTGAGCTATAAACTTGTCATCGTTTCATTAAATCATACTTTGAGCTTTCACTTGTAAACACATACATTGTGTGAGAAAATTCTTTGTAATCCTTATTGCAAAATCAAAGTTGAGTGATTGTAAGTGTAGGAAACACTTGGGGTTAAGAGATTTGGAATAATCTCTTATTGTAAAGGTTGATTGACACCTTGTAAGTCAATTATAAGCATTTTTGAAGCCTTGGAGGCTTGCTTAATGGAATCCTCAGGCTCAGTGAGCTTGGAGGCGTGGACGTAGGCGAGGTTGGCCGAGCCACGTAAAAATCTCTGTATTCAATTCTCTTTCCCTTCACTCTTTATATTTTGATTGCTTTATTTAATAGTTATTGTGTTGAATTTATTTAATATTTGCATTAATTTTTATTCAAGCACTGCACAATTTTTAGAAACCCAATTCACCCCCCTTGGGTTGCATAGCTAGTATTTCAACCCGTAGTTTAGACTGCAATTTAATTTCATTTAGCCCTAACTCAAAATATACAAATGACTAAACAACAACTTCGTTATGATATGCCAACATAATATAAACTTTATTTATATATCTGAATCAATTACATTCAACAATTGAAGTACTAGTTTGGATTCAAACAATAACAAAAACAAAATAATACATCAAAACCCAAGCAAATTTTTTTAATTCATCAAGCCAGCTTCAATCATGTGCTTGGTTCATCAGTTGAAAACTCTCTCATTATCTTGTTGTAGTAATTGTTGAAAATTTGCATTATGAACTCCTCCATAGTTTATCCAAGACTGATAGTAGTAAAAAAGGAATTCAAATTACCTTCCTCTCCTCTATCCTCTCCTTCTAACCAAACACTACCTAAGGGTAAAAAAGAGGCATGTTGTCAGAGTGGCTGTTGTGCTAGCTATTGTACAATAAAAAAAAACACAAATTACATTTAGATGAAAAAAAAAACACTAGCAGAAAGTAGAAGTAAATAAATAGAAAATTGATCCCCACTTATATTGTAAAAAACCATATGGAAATGACAGATTAATGTTAGTCCCAAGCGGCCCACTAGGCACGCCAAAATTCAATTTTTTGCTTATTAATTTTTTATTTTTTATTTTTTGTCATATGAAAGATAAAAAATAATATACAAATTTCAAATTTTATAATGTATTCTAAAATATAAATTTCTAATTTCACATTCGTTTCTTTAAAATTAATACATTCTCACATTGATAAATGTATTAAATGAGTTAATTTAAATTTATTTGAATGAATTTACATTTTAAATGATGAATGATTTAATCATTATTAATAATTTAAACTTTAAAGCACAAATAGAAATGTTACTCAATTAAATAAAAAATATTATTATTGAGAGATAAATAAAATTTATTTTTATGAAATAAAAGCTTCAAATTGCAAGTAAAATAAAATATGGTGTAATTTGCATCATTATAGTTTACAACACATCCTAACTAGGTTGGCGCCTACTGAACTATCTATCATTTGCATTTTACAACCATTTCAAAATTAAAATTATTAATAAATTTTAATCTTTATCTTCATTGTCATCAACTTCAACACGAGCATCATTGTCATCATTTGTATCACAATTAGTTGTAACTGGTTCCTTATTTAAAGATGACATCTCCTTAACTAATTCATTATGCCAACGCTGTTGTGTGCGACAATTTACAGCCTCCCAATCTTAAAGACCCATCAAACAATTTAATTTCTTTCCGGCTAAAGTTGACCGACATTCATCTAACACTCTGCCATCTGTACTAAAAGTAGACTCCGAAGCTACAGTTGAGACTGGAGAGGTTAGTAAATCATGGGCCATTATGGATAACACAAGAAATATAGTGACCTTTTCTTTCCAAAATGCCAAAACATCTATATTTGCAAATCGTGTATTTAATATCTCTTGAAACTTAAACTATTTTTGTAGTTCATTTTCAACAGTGTAACTATCACTTATACCACTACCAATTGGGGCCTTACTTTTTCAGATCAAACACATTGCTGCATTTTCAAATCGAACAAGAGCTGCTTCAGATGGTGTTGATTGTGATTTATTTGAGCTCAATCCATATTTTAGTTCATAACCATGAAAAAAATCTTTTATTGATGTTAAATATTCACTTATACTAGTATTAAGTGTTGTGTCTAAGTTTTCAATTATCCATTCAACTAAAGCTTATGTTCCATTTAGACTAAACTCAGGATCCATAAGAGATGCATAAACAAACAAACGTGGAATATTTTTCCAATATTTCAAATATTTCTCTTTCATTTTTTCACATGCATTTGCAAGATATACATAATTTTTGTGCTGAGTTAAAACTGATATTATATAAATGACTCAACACTTTAGATGAAGATGGTTCATAAACCGTTGAACATGCAATTGTGGCATCATAAAACACTTTCAAAAAATTTAAAAATTTAAATACAATATTCCAATAATAAGCAGTAATACTACCCTCACCTAACTTATAATTATCATAAGTAGTAAGGGCATCACTGTAATATGCACTAGAAGCTAACATCAAATATGTAGAGTTCCAACGAGTTTTAATATCAAGTATGAATTTTCTCTTTTTCAATCCATAAAGAGGTAATGTGTTCTTACAAAATTGTTAATATCTAGAAGGTAAACTCAACATGTGTATTACTTCTCTAATTTTAGAGAAATTACCACTCATAAATTCCAAACCATCTTAAACAATCAAATTAATAATATGACAAACACATCTACTATGAAAAAATTGTGAACCACGTGCGGTGTGATATTGCCCAAAAAATAGTCCACAAAAACATCATTTGCAGAAGCATTATCAAGTTTTATACTAAAAATTTTGTTAATAACTTTTATTCTCGAAAAATACCCAAAATGCATTAAAAATATGAGCTTTAGTATAAGGGTAATCTAATTCACGAAATGCAAGCAATTTTTTTTCTCCAAATTCCAATTTTCATTAATGAAATGCGATGTCATACAAATATGACCCATATTATTACTACAGGTCCAGTAATTAGAAGTAAGAAAAATAATATCTTTAAAATCAAAAAAATTTTAAACCAAATTCATTTTCTTTTTTACATAAACATTCTCCATATCATGTTTAATTGTATTTCTAGGAACTCTTCTAAATTAAGGTTAAGCGTACCTTGTCATATAATGTTCAAAGTGCACTTCCTCTGAAAATAGCAACGATTATTCAGTAGCTACCATGTATAATGTCAAACCAGTTCGGTTCTCCTTATGATTATATAAAAATGGTCTTATCTCCCCCTCAGATCCATGTTGTGAAATCTCACTTTGCTGTGGGTCTTTTGCACTGTATTTTGCTTGACAATTATCGAAATGGTGCTTGAGATGTCTGTTGCCACCATTAGACTTGCAAGACAAAGAATTATGACAAAATACACAAAATGCCATTTCTTTCTTTTTTGCCCTTGGAATTTACTCCTTCCTTAAGAGTAAAATATTTCTAAACATTTGAAGCTTTTGCTTTTTTGTTAGATTTTTGAAGAAGTACCGACAGTAGTAGAAATAGATGCACATGCACTTTAGGCACTTTGGACTTGAGATTCATTTAAACATTGATCATATTGACCCACCATCATTTCTACATCTTGCCCGACTTCAACAAAATTGAAATTTGGATCAAGTTCATAATTTCCAGAATGAGCCATATGCTTTGCAATAGCAAAATATGAACTCAAGAATAAAAGAAAATGAGTTGAGAATGTGTGTAGGAAAATCAGTTCAATCGGATTTTAATATACTGAATTTGGCAATGGCAATAATTTGTTGCAACGACTAGAAACCGTTAAAAGCTACAAAAGACATAAAAGAGAAAGAGAGAGGGAGACGAAATGATGATTTGCTGAAATGTGAAAGAAAGAAAAAAAAATGATGATTTCACGGGTTCACTTCACTTTTTCATTTTTTCATTTTTTTGAAAAGAAAAAAGAGCATGCGTAAATGTGTAATGGCAGTAAAATACTATTTTTTTTACTAAATTTACTTGGCTAAAATTTTTTCAAACTTAATTTTTGAAAAAAAAAACCAAAAAAAAAAAAGCAAGCTGAATTTGAATTGAAATTGTCACAATGTCACGTGGCCAATTACTATTAGCCATGTGATAAAGTGACAATGACATATTAAAATAACAAAAAAAACTTTCACTTTTTTTTTGTCATCTTTCACTTTTTTTTAACATTTAAAACTAAAACAAGAGTAATGTGATATTAATACATTATACATATAACTATAACACACATTTTCAAAACGTTAGTTTTTAAATTATTAAAAATGGGTTATATTTAAATTATTAAATATGACTCATATTATTAAAATACACACACCACAATCCACACATTTTAAACATACACACTCACATTTTTAAATTCACTATAAATACGTTCACCTTGACTCCTCCTATTACTCATTCGTTCACCTAAAATTCTAAACTTCTCCTATCACTCATTCATTTTGAATTTTCAATGGAAAATAATAACAATCAAAATGAGTATCCTTATCTTACACTTGAAGGCAATGAACACTATTCTCCTCAAGGCAATGAATTTCGAAGTCCTCATGCTCGCCAAAATTTTTTTAATCATTTTACATTAATTGAATGGGGGGACGAAGTGCGAAAGCTTCAGTGCAACTATTGCAAAAACATATTTCGCCATAGAGTCTGTAATGGTATGAGATCCTTAAAGTGTCATATTAATCGTTGTCAACCCATATTTGAAGGTATTAACGAGTTTAATCAAAGGATGGAAGGTGGTGCTAACGCACCTCATTAAAAATATTTTGTTATCATGTATTATTTATATTTTTGAATTTAAGTTGTTAAGTGTTTTTAATTTCTAACATGTTATTATTCTATAGTTTATCAAATATTAGTATTTATTCTTATTATTATATCTTAATTGTAATCGAACTTAGTAAGTGTAAATATAAGTAATTTGCAAATTACAATCAAAATTGAATTTGTTTAACAAATTAGAGTTTTTATATTTTTAAAACTAAAAATTAATGCCATTAAACAAATTATAATTAAATACAAATAAAAAAATTATTAGGCCTCCTTAAATGGGTCGTGCCATGCCATTGGCCACCTCTACATGTAGGTAGCCAAACAAAACATGATTTATAAGTTCCATGATAATTATAACTTGCATTTAACTTGAATGAAAAACTTACATGATAGTAGTCTAATAAAAAAAACTCACTATAGCCATATTGCTCTCTTGTGTTGGGATTATAATAGTTGTCTGAGAAGATAATGAATCGCGTGCTTCTGAATCCTATAAAAGCAAGAAACATTTAAAATATGTAATAAATTAATTTAAATTACTTTTATATGACATAATTACCTCTACAATTGTACTTGATGAAACATTGTTCGACTATCCTTTTGGCATTTTAAACTTAACAAGGTGGATGAACTTTACAATAAGTTACTACAAAACTTGTATGATTTTAGTATAACTTCCCGCCCCACCAGTAACAATTGCATTGTCACTATCACAACGAATATTCAGAGATAGATCTTTCTTTACTTTTTGATCCAAGGCAAAATAATTTTATGACTTTCTACTTTTTATGATTACATTTTTAAAAACTATATCAGCAACATTATAAAAAATAACACACAATTCTTTATACTGCTGATGTTCAATCCTTGGACTCATTGCATTATAACTGAGTTTCACTCTACAGTGGCATCTCGTACATCTTTCCCTCATGTTCGTTTGATATACTTTCAGGAAGTATTTTTATACAGTGTTACGTGACAACACTGTAATGGAGTGTTTGCAAAGAAGCCTTTTACATTTAAACATTGAACGTATACGACGAATTTCTTTACTCTTTCCCTCATTTTCAATGACTTCATATTCTAATCCCCTAAAGTTAAAAACCTTACAATACATCTTATTCATTAGCTCATGTTGAAATTCTTAAAACTTAGAAATGCTATATACTCATTTAACTTGCTTTTCCATTGTCAAACTAGAACGAATATACAATATGGCATCAATTGACTAAAACACTTAGCATCTGCTTGCCATTCTTTCTCAAATTTACTTTCAATTGCTTTATTATATTTATCCACAAACTATTTCAAAGTTGTTTTTGAGTTAACATACTCATCAAAGAAAGCATTCATACTCTCATTACGTTGAGTGGCTAACATTCCAGCCTAAATGAAACCCAACAATACCTTTCCTTGTCTAAACCATTTAACCGCTGATTATCACTTAGGTCATATTTCTCGAACATGTCATGCCAAGCTTCCTTAAGTTCAACTGGAGTCTATGAATCATAAACAACATAATGAAATGAAACTCTAATGTCATGATAATCTACATAGCTCCTTAACTTTTCAGGCACCTTCTTTAGTATATGCCATAAACACCATCGATGCCTAATCTTTCGAAAAACAATCTCAATTGCATTTTTCATTGTTGTAGCTTAATCTGTGATGATTCCAAAGGGAGAAGATCGAGACATATGTGATAGCCATGTGTCAAATAGCCACTTAAATGTCTCGATGTCCTCATATGAAATCAACATACATCCTAACAAAATAGAATGACCATGATCATTAACTCCCACAAAAAGAGCAAATGGCATGCCATACTTGTTTGTAAGGTATGTGATGTTAAATGTAACAATATCTCCAAAGTTTTTATAAGCTGTCCTACTCTTTGGATCTGCCAAAATACATTTTTTAACCGACCCTCTATATCTAAGTCAATACTAAGGAAAACCCATCATTTCTGTCCTGCATTTTCTTAAAATAATTTTGAATTGCAGCAGCATCCTTTTCTCCAAGCCTTAATCGCCTTACTTTGTCAACATGATTTCCAGCATCTTTTCTTAAAAATGAGACATTTTTAAAGCCACCAGCCTCAACAACAATAGACTTGAGATTTTAAGCCATTTTAATTCCTGCTTCTTCATTTATTTCAAGTTGTTTTTTTTATATAGGGACAAATAGTACAGTTGCATCTATAATATCTACTCTTGCTTGGACTCACGGCATGGCTGTATTCAAGGAGCAAAATTCCAATTACTTATTTTCTACTAACAACAGCTACACGTCCTTTAATTTGAGCATTGCGTCTAATTTTTTGGTTAGGTTGAAGCTACAAAAACACTACTACATTTGCTTTTTGACTTGCTGTTTTACCCACAAGTAATTGTAACATATCTTATATTCCCACCCTTCCTTTTTTACAAGATCTTTGCATTACTAGAAACCCTCTTGTTGGCCATAGGCTTTGTAATATTCAAACATTTCATCAGGATTATTAAAATATGTCCTAACCTTAGGCTCAACAAATTTTCTTTCACATCTTTATTGTTATCAAATTCGGGCTCTTCTAATTCCTCAATATTTTCTTCAAAATCAACCTCTTCTAATTCCTCCAATTCCTTTAGTTCTTCAACTTCATCAACTTGTTCCAAATTGTCCATTACTACACTAAAATTTAAAAAAATCATTCATGTTCAAAAAAACTACTGTAGAGTAACATATTCAAAATATTATTAGTTAATTGTCCCAAAATAACATATTTAAAATATTATTAATTAGGAAAGAACTAAAAAAAATTATATATAAACAATAAAAATAAAATTCTCTCATCTTGTCTGTTGTTGACCGAAAATTGACCAGTCCCTCATGGCTCCATCGATGGCCAATGGTGGTGCCTTGCCACGCCCAGAGTCCATTCTTCACGCTGGTCACCATCCCTAGTCATGGCAGTCCCAAAATTTGTCTCATCCTCCTACATAAATTTGCCCAAACATGTTCGTCTTGGTATACACCATGCTTTCTCTCCTCATTCTAAGAAGATATAGGTGTTTTGGTTTGCCTTTTTTTCTATAGAGTTACTTTAGGATATGGGTTAGGTGATTCATTGCTAGGTTAGCCATTCTTTATTCCCTGGCCCTGCTCTTATCTTTTATGTTAATGATAGTTGCTTTATGCTAGTGTGGGAGGATCTATAGGATGACTTTGTGGTCCTTGCTAATAGTCATAATAGCCTTTGGATTGTAGGTAGGAATTTTAATGTTGTGCAGTCTGATTCTAAGGTTTCTAGTGGGTATTATTGATGCTTTTAATTTAGTCCTGCTAAATTATGGTTTGGAGGATGTTGGTTTTATTGGCAGTCCATTTACTTTAACTAATCTGCATGCTTGGAAGGGTCTAGATAAAGTACTAAGTAATGCTCAATAGTCTGCTTTTTCTATCTTTTGGGTTACTCACCTGAATCACACTATTTCAGTCCACTCCCCTATGTTATTATCATGTGATAGAGAAGTGGCTAAAGGGCCAACTTTAAGTTCTTACATGCCTGGCTTAAGCATTCTGCTTTCATGGATATTGTACTGCAGTCTTAGACTGCCCCAGTCTTTGGTACTGGGATGAGAGCTTTTTAGTAGAAGCTTGTTTGGTTGAAGCTTTGCCTAAAAGCTTAGAATAAAGATATGTTTGGTAATGTTTTTCATCGGGTTAAAGAGGCTGAGGAAGATGTGGCTCAGAAAGAGAGGCAGTATGACATTTCTAATTCTATTGAGGATCGGGCTATTTTTCTGAGGCTAGTACCAACTTATAGCATGCTTTACTTTGTGAGGAGATTTTTTTATGAAAGTAGTCTAATGTTTGTTCGGCACGAGAGAGATTGCTAATACTTGGTTTTTTCGTGAGATGATTAAGAGGAATCATTAGCTATTTTTTATCCATCGGATTCAGGATGGTTTTTCTGAATGGATATTTGAGCCTTTTGCTTTTCCTGCTTCTGTTGTTGGTTTCTTTTAGGGTTTATAAGTGGGTGGTGCTTGTTAGTTTCAGCAGTCTGATTTTGATTTTATCCCAACTTTGGTGACTGCGGAAGATGATGTGGATTTCTATAGAGAGCTAGATATAGATGAAATTAGGCAGGTGGTCTTTTCTATTGACCCTAATAGTACTCCAAGTCCTGATGGGTTCTATAGTCGATTTTATTAGTCTTGTTGGGATATTATTTACAGTGACTTATTGACTGCTGTTCTTGATTATTTTGGAGGTTCTGCTATGCCCAGGAGTTTTTAGAGTACCTTATTAGTTCCTCTTCCCAAGAAGACATCCCCTGCATCTTGGGCAGATTTTCAGCCGATGAGTCTTCATAATGTGAGCATTAAAGTTTTGACTAAATTGCTAATATTAAGACTAGTTCCTTTGTTGCCTCGTATTATTTCTCCTTCTCAAAGTGGTTTTGTTACTTGTAGGGTGCTTAATGATAAAATGCTTTTGGTTCATAACGTTAATCGCCGTACTCGGGGGAATAATGTGGTGCTGAAGCTAGACATGGTCAAGGCTATAATCAGATGTCTTGGTCTTTTATTATTCAGATGCTGCAGTGTTTTAGGTTTTTTGAGCAGTGGGTTTCCTTGATGCAGCAAGCTATATTTGGTCCTTGGTTCTCGGTGCTGGTAAATGAGGTCAGCTATGGGTTTTTCAGTCTCGGTGAGGTCTTAGACAAGACAATCCTCTTTCCTCATGTTTATTTATTATTGCTGCTGAGTTTCTCTCTTAGGGCTTAGATCGCTTATATTCTCAGTACCCCGATTATGGTGTGGTACTGCTACGCCAATTCTTGTCTCTCATTTAAGCTTTGTAGATGATATTATTATTTTTGCTAATTAAAATCGTTCGAGCCTTATACTGCTTATAGATTTTTTGCATCGTTATGAGGTAATTTCGGGGTAGCTAATTAGTCAGGCCAAGAGTAGTTTTTACATTGAGGGCTCAGTTTCTGCTTCGCGTCAAGCTATTATCCACGATATCATTAGCTTTCAGTGCCTAGTTTATACAAAGTGCCTCGAGATTGCTTAATTTGATGATATGGATAGAAGGTCAGAGATAAGATTTTGGGTTGGTCCAATAGATTACTCTCTTTCAGTGGGAAGTTGGTGCTTATTTGTCATGTGTTGTCCTTGATGCTTTTGCATTTGTTTCATGTTCATTCGACCTCCTATGATCATTGTTCAGCACCTAAAAAGGCTTTTCACTCGGTTTCTGTAGGGTGATTCTAAAACTATGAGGTGAATCTAAAGGTGTAAATGGCCGTCGGTTTGTTTTTTGATTGAGGAAAGTGGTATGAGAATCCATTCTTTTAATGATTTAGCTGAGGCTTTTGAGTTTAAGCTTTGGTGGCGTTTTCAGGACCAACATTCTTTATATGCTTCTTACATAAACTTTAAATGCTGTAGAGCGACGCACCTGAGTTTGGTTCAATTTTGGTATCCTGCTTCTTCTATTTGACGACACCTTTGCTTGATTCGATGTATGGGTGAGCCTCATGTGGGATGGTTAGTTAGTTATGAGGCATGTAGTTTTTGGTACGATTACTGATTGGACTCTTACTGTTTATTTTTCTATAATCTTAGAGCGGCATCATTGATGCCAGTTTCTTTTTGCTGCCGAGGTACTGTCTGGGATAGGAGTAAGCTCCAAGATATGTTGCCCTTGTTGATTATCTAGTAGATTCTGTTGATTCCTATCTCTAGTGAGGATTAGGATTTGATTCGGTGTGATCTCAATTTCGATTGTGCTTTTCATTTATGGACAGCTTAGGAGCTTGATCGTTACTCTAGGCCGAGGGATGAGGGTTTTTTTAATATTTGACAGTGACATATCCCTTCTCAGATTCATTTGTCCTTTGGCGGCTATTACGTAGTTTCTTGGCCACTGATGATACATTGTGCTCGAGGGAATTTTATATGGTTTTTTAGTGCTTCTATGGTTGGACTGTTAAGACTTCTCAGCATTTATTTATTGATTGCCCATAAGTTTGACAGATTTGGGATAATTTTCTACATACTATTGGTTTGCTTTTCTGTCCCCCAATGCTTTGCTTCTTTATTGGCGACCATGTGCCCTTTCTCGGAGTCATATTCGAGTTCTTCCTCCTTGCTTCATCTTGTGACAAATTTAGAAGGCTCGTAATGCTTTTGGGTTTGATTCGCTGGCTTTTTCTATTGATGTTGTTATATATCAGGTGGTGTCTAATCTTTAGCTTGCTAGTTCTACCTTTGGTTTTAAACCATCCCAAATGTAGGGAGTTTTGGGTTCTCAGATTGAGGAGAGATTGTGAGTTATTATTCCACCCAGGAAGTCGATTAGATTGGTTTTTTGGATGCGGCAGCCGCCTAGGGTGGTGACGCTGACCGTGGATGGTTGTTCTAGGGGCAATCTTGGGATGTCTACTTCATGTGGTATTCTCCGTGATTACGAAGGTGTGGTCTTTGCTGCTTTTGGTTCATTCCTTGGGCACCAACCGATCCTTTATGTTGAGCTTATGGCTGTTTGTGAGAGGTTGGAGCTTGCTGATCAACTTGATTACTCAATGCTTGAGGTAGAGTTTGACTCATCTACTGTGATTAAACTCGGCTACTGTGATTTTTTAGATACATTTTGATGGCCCTGTTCATTAGGATTATGCCTATTATTTACGTTGAGTTCATGCTTTGTCTTCTACTCCTACTATCATGGTTAGGCACGTGTTTTAGGAGGCTACTTCGGCTACTAATTTTCTGGCTAATTCGGCTTGCACTCATCAAGTTCGTTGGTGCTTTATGGATCCTTGGGATATTCCTGCTGGCTTATCTAGTATTCTTCATTTGGATATGCAGGCAGTTCCTTATATTGGGCATTAGGCTGACTACTTTAATTGTCCTTATTAGTTTTTATGTTGTTCATTTGTTATGTATTTTAATTTTTCTATGAGATTTTGGTTTATGTCCCCCTTCTTATGTATTTGCTTCAATTTTTTATGTATATTACAGGTAGGGATCCCGTTTAACCCGCCACCAACTTGGTGGTTTCAAATAAAAAATATTATTAATTAGTTATCCCAAAATCATTAAATATACAGTGGCATGAAACTGCAAAATCATTAGTAAATGCTCTCATAATCCTAATTAACCTATAATAAATTCAATCATAAAATTCTCGAAATTATTTTAAATCCAAAGTTCAACTAACAATAGAAGTCATGACCAGAACAGCTAGGCACATATTCTTGAATTGTTTCGACTTGACTACGTCTGTTAATGTGGGATGCGTGACTTGACTCTAGTTGCTCGCGGTCGTTGCGCTTGAATCATGTTAAGGTAAAGAAAATGAGTTAAAATGAGTTTTTGTTCTTTCATTTTTATTTAAGTTCGCAAGATCTAAACTAAACTGTGCTTTGTTATATTTTAACTTAATTAAAACGGTGTCATTTGGTAATGGTCTAGGTTTGACTCGAGGTAAGTATTAGCACTCTATGAAGTTTTTCAATATTTAAAATCAAGAATTTATTGGGATCAATCTCAATTAATTATATTACAACACAATCCAAATTTATCCCATATTCATTTATGAGTGTTATATAATTTACTCCGCCTCATTAATTATGAGGAGAGAGTATGAATCCTATGACCGAAAGGACTCAAACCATCTATCAGTAACCAGCAACGTCATGAGTTGTAATTTGAGACTTTCTCTGAATCATTTTTATTTTCCATGACTTTCTTAATTTCACTTGAAACTTTATAATTGCAATCTCATGGATGATTGTTTCTTTTTATTTAAATAAAGTATAGATGTCTTTATAATGCTCTTGACGACATTGTGTATTTGTAGTGCTTTAGTCAAACTCTCTGCTTAATGGTCTTCGATTGAAAAGAAAAAAAAAATGTTATCATCAAGTTTTGGATATTACTTTGGGGAAAAATAAATGCGAAATATTAGTACGTGTATTATCAAATAACACATGACATAAGATTATTAAAAGTTCTGGAGAGCTCAAATGCGGAGCGGATCCTAATCCATATATTTAACTTCTCCGATACCGTAATTTAGCTTCAAATTAAAGTGTTAGACCTACGGACCAACACTAACAAAGTGTTTCATTATAAATAAAGTTAGTTATGATCACGGTGTTTGACAAAAGATACGAGGTGGTCTTTGCTCTAGTGATCTCACACGTGTGTTGCTTAAAATAAATATTTTGTCTTGGGCCCTCGGCGATGGTTGCATGAAGCCAATGAAGTTTGACTCATTTTCTTTCTTTCATCGATTCGTTCACGTCGTATTTGTACTGTTCGCTCGCGGTCACGGACTCGCGGGACCATCCCAATTAAGTGAAATCTAATCCTTCCATGAGGAGTAACGAATCAAGATGTGAAATTGTTGAGTAATCATCATCATCAATGTTCACATGTCAGCGTTCAGAGAAGAAGGATAACAAACTTGGCTAAATAATTTTGAAAACTTGCTCATAAAAATGGTCATACACACACACAAATTTGTTTTATTAGGCGCATAGAAATTTTTTTTAACAAATTTTTGAGCATGTGTAACTATTCTACATATAAAATGAGATTTTTGTGTATGTGGAATAAATTTTTAAAATAAAGAATTTTTGTAACCATTTTATCAAATCACGGGTGTGTGCATACTATTTTCCCTGAGTTTATTTTAAAACCTTCATATATATTATAAGAAATTAAATAATTTACTAAATTGTAAAAAGTGAACTATTTAAAATGTTTACATCATAAAATACAATACTCATGAATAATTAATAATTTTGAGAGCCTTATTTACCAATTACCATAAACCACTTCAAGAGTTTGAGTTCCACGTGCATTAGTAACAGTTGATTTTCTTGAGCTCGGTTTGCATAAGTAGAAGTTGTTGTTTTTTTCCCAAACATTGGAAGTAAATTGACCTTTTTTTGAGTTATTATTATAAATATTAATAAATTTATAATAAAGAATTAAAAAATGATGTACAGCACAACAAAATTATTCAAATACATTTTAGGATTTAAAAGTAATTATATATTCGGTTGAAAAAAACATATTGATATAATGTTTAGGCAATGGCTATTATTATTATTTTTTTAAGAGTAATTATTGGGATCTCAATATTTGAGTCTCAACTTGAGTCCAATACTATGTGTTATTCATTTATTGGATGATAAATTTTATAACCTATAAAATTACTTAAACACTTTTCAATTAATAAATGATACATCAATTGAGACTCAAAGTGTGACTTAAATATTAATCTATCTATCATTATTCTTTTTTTAATTTTAAAACACTTGGAAATGCATTATTAGTTTCAAAAACATTTTTTAATTTCCCCGATGTGTATTGTATACCGGTTGCCAAAACGATTTAACAGGCAAAACGCAGCGTTTCTTTACGGTGAAACTTCGGAAGCGCGCCGTGCTGTTAGAAGAAGGAAAGATAGAAAGAGAAGCCGATTACAGTTTCGAGTTGATGATGGAAGCATTAGGTGGCGGCGGATTCCTTGGTTGGAACTTTTCGCACAGAAAAACGAAGCCGTTTGAATCTCAAAGTAGAAAATCGAAACCCTCGGATTCTTCGGAGGCTACTGGAGGAACCGGTTACCGGTTCCCCTTAAAGCAAGCGGCGACCGCGGGCTCACTCGCCTTGATTGGCGACACAATCGCTCAGCTCATCCAGCGGTGGCGAAAGCAAAAGGCTTCCGAGCAACAACGCTCGCTCTCCCGCTCCGAGCAATCCGATGAGGTCGGTCTTACATTGTTTTAGATAATTAAAAATTAGTTACTTTTGATGCACGGCTGATGTAAATGAATTTTTATTCTCTATTAGAAAATGCTCTTAGACTGCTGTTTGGAAAATTACTTGATAAATGATTTTGCGCAAAACGGTTTTGAGTTAAGAGAAGTACTTTATAAGTTAGTTCCTTGAATTATGTAAATAAATTCTGTATAGAAAGTTGATATTTTATGCAACAATTACTATTCTGTTGGAAGCAATTTAGAAATGTCCCAGAGCTAGCTGGCAAATCTGCTCGTTCTGGAGACTGAAACTAAATTGGTCGATCTAGTATAGTCCAGAAAATGGTATTCTGCACCGTGTCAACTTTATTGTACCGAGAAGATAGGTCATTCACAAATGTTTATACTACGACATAATGAGCATAATCTTATGTAATTTCCTTATAAAAATTAGTGGATAATCATATAACGTGTTGCTGTATAACTTGTAAAAGGTTAATACTTGTAGCGTGTCTTCTCCCGTATTTTCTGGTGCAGATATCTTGATGGTTACTCCTAAGATTTGTTTGTAAGTAGTGTTTGAAGCAGTTTGACTTTGAATTTGACCAAAAGCTCTCCCAAAATTCTATCTTAGGATGTCTTCTGGACCGTCCTTCTGGATCATGACTGGCTTCGCGCTGTGCGGATGACTTCTTATGGGTTTCTTTTATATGGCCCTGGTTCTTCTGTTTGGTATCAGTATCTTGATCATTGTATGCCGAAGCAAACAGCAGGGAATTTGATGATGAAGGTACAATGTCTTTTGGTTTTATACGGCATTTCGTTGTCACAATCAATTAGGTATGTTAGAAGATCAGTTATTCCCTTAAATGCGTTGTAACATCTTGTCCTTGCAGGTTTTACTAAATCAAATTGTACTGGGTCCATGCGTGATTGTTGTTTGTTTCGCCTGGAACAATTTATGGCAAGGAACTGTTTCCGAGCTTCCAAATAAGTATCAGAAAGATGCTCTTCCTACATTACTTTATGGTAACAACCTCTTGGAAGCAGTTGTGTTTTTTGGATTGATATGTGGCTCAAATTTTTGGGTTCTGCATGTTAACTTTGATTTCTTTGCAGGATTTAGATTCTGGATCCCAGTCAGCGTATTGAATTTCTGGTACATTTTTTCATCTTTTGTTTATTTTTGCTCGCTTTTGGTGCTTCTGTAACAAGGAACTAATCCAATGCCTTCAGGAACCTGGAAACATTATACCCTTTAGTAGACAAAAGAACCATCTTTTGCTGTTCTCTAAAGTAGTCTAGTGAAATCAAGGGAGAAACTCATGTCAGATCACGACCCACCAGCTTCTATAGTTTATCTCATGGCATAAAGCTAGCATGTCTGCTGTATCTGACATTAGTTTTGTATTCAGTATTCCTATAAACTTTCACAGAGGTATATAACTTTGAAAGTGATTTGAGTTAACTAATTTCAACTTCAAAAGAAGGTCTAAAAGAATGGATGCCTTTTTGGCCACTCATGCAAATGTTCTCATAATGATTATTTGCTTCTCTGATTGATAGTGTATAATTTGCTTATACAGTGACTATGCATGTTAACAGGGTGGTCCCTCTTCAAGCTCGTGTAGCTTTCATGTCTATGGGCTCAATATTTTGGAATTTTTATTTATCATCAACTATGAGCAAGTAGTTCATCTGTGAGGCTTTTATCATTGATGTAATGCCAGCATTTGGAATATGAGCATGGAGGTATCTTTCTTATATCAATTTTCTTCATTAGTAGCATGCTCTATTGTTTTTTCTTTTCTTTTTCTGTTAAACCATTTTTTCCACCTTTTGTTGTCTGAAATGATTTACAGACCCGAAAGCAGGTTGTGACATCAAACAAAGAGACAATTGGAGATCGAGATTGATTGATCTTCATATTTTATTTTTTAACCTTTTCTTGCTTTCTATTGATGTGACCTAGCTAGTAACTTAATTGCCCCAGTGATATGTCTAAAGAAGATTTAGATTCTGGTTGTCCAAGGTTATTTACCATGAGTACCTACAACTGAAGAAGCATTTGCTGATCTGTTGTTTACTTCACCAAGGAGCACCAGTGAAACAATGACTTCTGGTGGTGATTGTTTTGAACATTTTCAAAAATTTTATTATGTGTAATCGACAAATTTCGAATATCGAATGTTTGTACCTTCTGTTTTCTATATTTTTACTATCAAAGCGAGGTGGCTGTTGGAAATGAATTTGGCCTCCATCAAGTTAGCAATATGCATAATTTGATTTCCTTTCTGTTAGGTCGAAACATGGAAATAGCTTGATTTTGCTTTTACAGGAATTTCAAATAGAATTTTGTATTTCCCTTGTATCAAAATGTTCATCTTCGTTATATTATGGAAGAACGTATCTGCCCTTAGACATGCAAATTAATTAGCTGTAGGCAAATATTTGACAACATAAAAAGCATGTATGATTTCGTTTAAATAAGAAAAATGAAAATGATAAGGAATTACTGATCCCCCAAACATAGCATCCCGAGATTGAAAACGATTCTGCAATGTTTCTTTTAAATACACACAGAGGTAAATGAAGAAGGAGCCGAGTCCGGCACCGGATATAGCCAGAATGAGAAGTAAAGCCAGAATCCTCGAATCAATCTTAAAACACCCAACAAGAACAAGAACAACAACATCGACATTCATTCGATCAAAAACAACCTCAGCACAGTACGTAGCATCAAGATTCCGAGACCCCACATTCGAAAAGCTGATGGACAAGTACAAGAACTACATCAAGGTCATCTCCATTCAAGACCTCATTCTCGCTAACCGCAACAGCCCACCATCAGTTTCCCTCGAATTCCTCTCACGACTCTCCCAGAAGCTCCACCTCAACCGCGGCGCCACCGCGTTTCTACGCAAGCACCCTCACATTTTCCACATTTTCTACGACCCCGTTAAGTCCCAGCCCTTCTGTAAACTAACGGAAACCGCCGTTGAAATTTCCCGCCAAGAGGCGGAAGCTATCAATGCCTCTTTGGCGCTCGCAGTTGAGCGGTTAGTTAGGCTTTTGTCAATGTCCACGTCCAAGTCTTTGCCGCTTCGTGCGTTATTTAAGGTTTGGAGGGAGCTTGGGCTTCCCGATGATTTTGAGGACTCTGTGATTGCCCGAAATCCGAAAATATTCAAGCTTTGTGATGGCAATGAGCCGAATACTCATGTCTTGAAACTGTTTGATGGAATGTCTAGGAGGGATTTTACGGCGGCAGTTGATAATTGGAGGGTTACTGAGTGTTGTGAGGAGGATTGCAAAGTTGAAAGAATGGAATTACGTTATGGTTTTAAACAAGGGTTTCCGTCCGGGATGAGGTTGGGTAAAGATTTTAAGGGTGGAGTGAAGGAATGGCAGAGGTTGCCTTATGTGGGCCCGTATGAGGAGATGAGAGAGAGTAAGAAGACTAAGGCTGGGGTGAAGAGATTGGAGAAACGGGCTGTTGCTATTGTGCATGAATTTCTGAGTTTGACAGTGGAGAAGATGGTGGAGGTGGAGAAGATTAGTCATTTTAGGAAATGGTTTGGTATTGATTTTAATATAAGGGATTTGTTCTTGGATCACCCGGGGATTTTTTATTTGTCTACCAAGGGGAAGAGACATACTGTTTTTTTGAGGGAAGCGTATGAGAGGGGGCGGTTGATTGAGCCAAATCTGGTGTATGATGTTAGAAGAAAGCTTCTTGATCTCGTTTTTTTGGGTCGTCATGGTTCGATTACTGGTGGTTCAAAGTCAGGAGAAGTTGGTATGGGAGGGGAGTCTGTCTCCGAAGATGAGAACAATGAATGAAGTAACCATTTTTCATTTCTTAGGCATATAAACATCTGGTAGGTTTACTTGTCTGCTACCGTTGTATAGGTATTCAGTAATCTGTGAAACATGGCTGCTGAATACTGCCATTTGATGTGGAGCCTGGTTCACGTGGTAAACTCCTGTCAATGATGAAAAACTGCATGGGGTGAATATAATCTGGATGATTGCATTCAACAGATTCAGAGAGGTGATTAGATAATTCTTAAATCTCACCCCCAAAAGCACTATCATAGAACTGTTCAATTTCTTGAACAATGTTCTAATCTGCCTCCAACTTGAATATATTTGGTATTCAGCTAAAATTTTATTTTACTGTAAGGATTGGTTTGAAAATTTGTATTCTGAATTAGATTTTTTTCAGTAAGAGAATTATATATGTTCATTGATTACTCTATTTCAATTTTTTTTAATTATTATTTACCCATATTGATGAGTTTTTCATGCTACTGTGGGGTAATGGAGATGGAGATTACTTCGTCTTCTTTTTTCTTCCTTCTTCCAGAGAAACAAGATTCTATCTCATGAGAGCATATGCTAGAGTTATGTTTTCACCGTTCTTTTTAATTATGGGGTCAGAAAAGTACTAAAGTGCTATTTTACGTTATCTTTTTTTTTTTTTGACACTGAACAACAGAACCACATGGTGTGTGGTCATTTGGGCACTGGATGCGCATTCACAAAACTCAAAGCAAATATGCACCCAGATTGTTAGAATTCGATTCCTTTCTTGATGACCGCTGCTTCATTTCACACCTTTAAGTTGGTTCCACCGATCAAATTCTATGAATGGGGAAAGAATCAACTTTACACTAGAACAGAAAACAAGAAAAGTACAAAAGGAGATAATGAGGCAACTCTCTGGAATATGTTCAATAGGTGCATGTCATTCAAGTGGACGGGAATAAAAGTAGGAAAGCTACATAACCCCACTATCTAAAGCTACCAATATTAATTGAAAAACCTTGGAATTCTGGAGATCAACTGGATATAGAGACCATGAGCGGTGGCAGCAACAATTTCACTCCAACAAGAAGATATGGGCAGGTTGGACATGATTACGGTGCCTATGCTCCTATTAGTAGCGACTGGAACCACAGACAGGCCTCATTTCCTCGATCTGGATCTGCGTCCTTCCGTACCAATCCAGTAAGTATACTTTTGCCTGCATAATGTGATCAAAAGTAAGGGTTTGTGCCTTTATTCCCTTGGTATGTTGATTCTCTTCCATTTGTTAGGATGCCAACAGAGGTGCGCCAAGGCAGTCATTTGAAGAGGGAGGGATGGCGGTACCGGCTGTACAAGTACCAGTCAGTTTAGCTGGGTAAGCTTGTTTACTTATTCTGTTAAAATGGTTCCTGGAAACAATCTTTAGATAATGATTGTTCCATGGTCCATCAGAACTTTTGGTTTGAGTTGCAACTTTACATTCTTTTCATATTCAACTTACAGATAATAATAATCTACTAGTTCTATGGAAATGGCAACAAAAAAGAAACAGATCAAAGGATCAATTTATGAATTCAATAAAGATTTAGCTTTGCATAAATTTTCTAATATGTATGATTAATTGTTACAATATGCTTATATGGGTCTTTTATTCTTTTTATCACATTAATTCCAGTCAAGGCTATAATTGTCATTTTCTTTTGAATGGGTTTCTAAGCTTTCTCATTAATTCCGTGATGGAGTGGTAAATTATGTCGATTTAAATGAGATAGGGTAAAATTAACCCATGCATCAATTGTAAAAATTCTTTCCTTTCAATTGGAATCTTGTTTTTATTTTATTTTATTTCTTTTCTTTATAGTTTTCCAGTGCAATCTCAGTCTGCAGTGCAAATACCAATCTCTGGCAATCTCACGGCTAGGGAAGTCCGGCCCGGTCCCAGGCAAATCATCCAGGGATCGCGTCCAGGGTTAGCGAGTCGACCAAATATACTTTCTGCTCAAGAAGACGAGGAAAAAGCAGTTTTAAACAAGCTAAAGAAAGAAATATACAATCCTGCTCCGATGAATTTGGCAAGGCGATTGAGTTTGTATTACAGAGACCAAGCAACAAATGTTTACAAGGAAATGGAAAAGCAGAAAGAAAATGATGCTAAGAGGTGTGCTGTTTGCTTAGAAGATTTCGAGCCTAAAGAGAAAGTGATGCTCACTCCATGCAACCATATGTTCCATGAGGATTGCATCGTGCCCTGGGTGAAAAGCAATGCTCAGTGCCCTGTGTGTAGGTTTTCACTCAGTGAGAACAAGAGAGAAAGCCGTGCTTCTGTTAATAACACTGCCAACGCAGCAGTAAGCGATGAAATGTTTGCAATGGAGCTTGTGTCAGTTATAAGAGCTATGGAGGAGTCTTTGTTATGGAACAATGCAGCCCACTGAATGTAATGTAATTGATGCTAATCTCTGTTCGTCGTCAGAGCCATAAAATATAAACATTATTATAGTGCTGTAATCGTAATTCTTCATCATTTTCATTTCTAAAAGTTGAGTTTGTAACAGATCAGGTTTGATCATATCAGACAGGTGAATGGATTAATTTACACATAATTTTGTTACAGCATGCAGTGGTTATTAAGTACTTTTGGGTTATTTATTTTGAGTTTTTGACTACTGTTGTGCCTTAAAGCCATTAATCACTTGTCAAAGGCTCAATCTCAAAGCCTCCAAAGCCATGTACCATTAGTCATTTGGCAGAAAATGATTTCCTTTATTATATGAATTGGATTCTCATAAGTCATATAACTCATAAAGTGTAATCATTTTTTAAGTGGGCACATGCATACAGCATTTTCTGCAGTGAGATTTTTTTTTTTGATTTATTTTCTGTAGTGAGATTAAGATGAAAAATTTTTGACTATTTTTTAACTAAAAACAATTTTAATTGAACTATGCTTCTTGAAACGAAATGCTTGTTTCTATTTTTCAAGAGACTAGCTTATAATTATCTTTCTTAGATGATGGGCATAATTTATTGATATATTACCCCTCTAATTTTATATTTATTTATTTAGTTATTGAGAAACTAATCTTATATTTTTAGTTCTTTTTATTTGTTAATTAAATTATTTTGTTGAGGAGGGTAATAAATTGAAGATTAGAGAGTAAACATCCGTAAAGGAATCGAATTACCGAGAATTAAAGATTATCGCCTTTGTTGTTATTGGGCTCAAGGCTGAATTGTAGGGGTGATCGCGAATCGGATTTTGCGGATTATACATCAATCTATATCCGATCCATGGTTTTACGGATTATAAATTTTCAATTCAATCCAATCCACAGATTGGTGAAATTCAATCCAAATCCAATCCATATATGTCTACGGATTGGATGCAAATTTGACTCAATCCATATCCAATCCACCATTTGGCAGATTAAAAATTTTTAATTATGTCCAATCCATGAATTAATCAAATAAAAAATCTAATGCAAAATAATTTTACTACCAATCAAATTCAAAATTAAATAAGATTTAAATAAATTAATTGTTTAAATAAAGCTATAATAATACATTCAAAGTTTTAAAACATAACACAGAAAAGAAAAAATCACATTCGTTTATATCAATATATGAAAATTAACTAAAATTATCAATTTAAATCTATACAAAAGTTGAAACTTGAGAGCTTGGATGATCTATCAAAATGTCTACCTCCAATCTGTATTTCGTATTTTAACCTGAGCAAAATAAACACAATTGAAATAAATAACAAATAAAAATAATTAATAAATATTTATGAGTACTTACTATCTCATTAAATGCTATCAAGCTTCATCAAATGTGTTCTTGTTAGCTCCATAAATCTTTGTACGTGTAAGACAAAAGAAAAATGTCAATATTTAAAAATAGAATAATAATATAAAGTCAAATAATAATATATAAATACAATTAAAATTAAGTTGTTATATTTACATATTTCAATATTTTAATCTCATCTATTGCTTCATCAAGGATTATCGGAGTTGAATATAACCAATTTTGTGTGCAAATTTGTGCCTCCACCATCCTTGTAGATAGTGAGCACTAATGTGGATCATGTTTGGCTTAGGATTTTTATCACTGTTTAGGAAACTATATTTATTTATTTATTTATATTATATTATTATTGGATAAGATATAATACGGTGTTAATGTAACTATATTTTAACTTATTTACTTATTATTAAGTGATAATGCCACATTTACAAGTTTTATTTTTTACTTAAATAAAAATTTTTTGGTGGATTCGCGGTTTTTTGCGGATTTACAGAAGTAAATTCATATCTAATCCACCGACTGCGGATTTTTAAATTTTCAATCCAAACCAATCCACTTGTCCACGGATCAGATTTTAGTAGATGAAAATTTACGGATCAGACGGATTGAGCGAATTGAATCGGATTCTGAACACCCATACTGAATTGGAATTAAATTTATTGCCTAATTTGTAAGAAAGCGAGCAATAGCGAAATAAATGGACTTTGATAATTTAGTTTGGAATCAAACTAAAATAATTTTAAAAAATACTTTAATATGGAAACAAAAAAGATAAATCCTAAACAAATTAGAAATACAAATTAAAACAAAGGAAAATTTCGGCTTAGAACACACACACCAAAAAAATAAAAATAAAAAAAAGAAAGAGGCAATAATCTTTGTCCGTATCCACAGAAAATAATTACGGAAACTTTATGTATATAATTAAATAAAGACTTGCCTATGGTTATCTGAAGAAAACAAGGAAAATGAATCAATATAAAGAGACTTGGCTCTGCTTGTCGAAAAAGCAGTATTCTAGAATTTCTCTTATACTGTTGCCTCTTCTTTTAATTAGCATGCTCTTTGTTTTTTGTCAGCCCATGATTTTTCAGGACGGACCCGGATTTTATATTATCCTAAATTAAATTAAAAAACTTTTTATGTTGCTTTTGTAAATACTTTTAATACTAGTGACAATGTTCTGTTGCATTGACATCTTTTTTTTTTTTAATTAGTACATTTTTTAAAATAAATTAAAACAATAGTAACCTTTTAGCCCCCCAATGATTTCAATTTATTGAATAAATATATAATTTAATCATTTTATAAAATAAGTCAGTTGGAAAAAAAATTGAATTAGCGACATATAAGAAACAAAATAAAAATTTTATTATTATATAAAATTGATGAAAACGTAAGGATAATTGAATTAGGGACATATATGAAAATAAAACAAAAATTCTATTCTTGTATAAAATTAATGAAAATATAAGGGGGATATATGATCTCTGTCTAGCCCGTCCGCCACTGTATTCATAAAATGAATATGCCTGCTGTTGGAGGAATTGACAAGGATAATGGCAAAGGGTACTCTAGATACCTTACCCCATTCGTTGCAATAACATGCATTGTTGTTGGCCAATATCATGGGTTACCACATTGGGATTTCTGGTAATTTTATTTATGTAAGTACTAATGTATTTTCCTTTTTGTTTGATTTATGCTAACATTATTAATTGTAAATTATAAATTAATGCAGGTGGTGCGACTTTAATGCCTCTATTTTTGAAGAGTTTTTTTTTTTTTTCATGTCGTGTACGGGAAGCAGCAAAACTAGCTTATTGGGTATAGTGACCTATCCTAGGTATACTCCTCTTTATTAGCCAATGTGAGATATAACTCAACAATCGGTTTCGCTAATCGATCTGCGCCACTCTACCTCTCTGAGATAGCTCCCTCTAAATATAGAAGAGCCTTGAACCATGGTCCCTACCCTTGTCATCACCATTGGTTCAGTTTTCCTCCCGAACACAGCAAATTCAATGATTGAACGTGGCCAGCACGATGAAGGCAGAGAGAAACTTGGAAAAGTTCACGATGTTAATGATGATATTGATGAAGAATTTAATGATCTTGTTTCAGCTAGTGAAGCATCTTTACGCTCATGTTTTGTTCAACACATTTGGTTTCGGTAATAAGGCTTCCCTCGTGTCTGTTGTGATAATCGGTATTATCGATGTTGTTGCAACATTGAAGAAAAAGATATCTTTTCCTTGAAGGTGGTACTCGAATGTTAATATGCTAGGTTGTTGTTGCTGCTTGCATTGGTTATAAATTTAGAGTCGATGGGAATCTTGGTATGCCTTTGCGGTTGTATTTTTCATTTGCATATACGTTGCCGGATTTGCTTGGTCTTGGGGTCCTCTTAGATGGTTGGTACTAGGTGCCTGGTGAAATTTCTCCTCCAGAAATCCGATTAGCAACGCAGAGTACGAATGTTTCCATTAACATGGTGTTTAGAGAAGAAATGAAGGTTGATAATAAAGCACAACGTGTCAATGTAGAGTTTTATGACTATGAATCTCCATGAGATATCTGACCTGCATAAGGTACACCGGATAATCGAGATGGTATGCGGGATATGCCATATTAAAAGCAGAATAGTTAAAAAATACTCAAAATATCAGCCATATGAAATATCTCTATTGCCTAAAAAGAATATCTTGTTGGAAAATAGGGGACAGCAAGCACAGGCAAAAAGCACAAAACAGCACATCAAGGACAGTAATCCTTAACTGCCACACTAGAAACTGCCAAGACAGTCTTTACAAAGGTATGCGGGACTACCTAGCAGCTTACACCACATGTAAAAGTGTACAAATCATGTCAAACTGCCAAGATAGTCTTTGCAAAGGTATGCTGGACTACCTAGCAGCTTACACCACATGTAAAAGCGTACAAATCATGTAAATGACACCCTACTTGCTCTCCAAGAATGCTCCTAATGGCCCAAAAATGGTGATAAAGGTAAAAGAACAAAAAATCTTTGTGAGGATAGCCAAACCACTAATAAAAATGTGCTAGGTGGCAGGACAGCCGGGATACTCTATATAAAGACATTAAAGTTATATTTTTCTCACTCATAACAAAACGCACACTCCACATAAGGTTGAGGTTTTCTTTAAGCTCCAACCACCATTATCAAGGGCTTGCAAGCTCTTGACGCAAAAAATAGTCCCAAAAGCTAACTTGAGCGTCGGAATGTGGTTACCGGCTACATCGGCTCCACCTCTAACCTCATTTTTGCTCTTTTGCAGGTCAATGACTTCCTTTCAAGTGCTCTCTTCATACCTGAACCTCTCACCATAACCATCCTCCTCTCACTCTTCCTTAATCTCCATAAAAGCCTAAAACAGCCCACACACCCCGATTAAGCGAGACACCTTATATCCCGAAAACAAATTCATTGTTCTTAGTTAGGTTTTGCCCATTTCTCTTACACACCTAAATCTACCTAAAACACATGGCATCCACATTCTTAGTTGCACAAATATTCTTAAACATGCTATGCCATCTCAAGCTTGGCTTGTTCATTTTCTTCGCATTCTTCGTCGTGGTGATGACCATTTTTATATACTTCTTTTTGCTGAGACTAAAGAAATTCCAATTGAAGAAATGAGTCAAGTGTGGAAGAATCATTGGTTTTGGTACCGTTATGTTGGCCAAGACGATTTCGTCACCAATGGAGGCGTGGAGATACACAAAGGAGACAATGCATGTTCAACTCTGGATTTTTATTCAGTTTTTTATTTTAATTTTTATATTTTTTAGCAATAAATAGTAATATTTTTCTATCGGTTTATTCTACCCTTGTCTAACAGCTTTTGTGTTCTACTTAGTTGTGTTTATTGCCAATTTCTAAAGAAATTAATTTCATGTTTTGTTTCTGCTTTAATCTTTTGCCTATTTAGTTTGTGCTTTAATTATGTTCCTCTAGTTATTATCAAGTTTCAAGTTGTCTAAATTGTACACATCAGAAATCACCTTATAAAAAAAAATTGAAAATGGAATTAAAAACAAACTAAATCTCGAGAAACATCCCAAAACTCAACAGGAAAGTTAAATATGGGGAATTTTAAGGATTCACTGTTTCATATATTATTGACAAGTAACTCAATAGTCGATAGTTTTTCTAGTCACTAATTATGTTTATTACAATTTTCTAAATAAATTAATTTCATGTTTTGTTTAGAGGATAAAAAAAGAGAGAAATTAATTAATAAAGAGAAACGAATTGTTGGTGGGATTTGCGGAATAGGACAAACACTCCTCATTTTTCTAACACACCCAATTTACTTGTAAGATGCAATGACTAAACTACCTCTACCAAAGCCTAGACACTTACTTGTGCATTCAAAGGCTATTTTGGGTAGATCAGTACTGAATGATAAAGAGTGGTGATGAAAACAATGAGTTTTGGGCTCTCTCTGAGGGGGGAGAAATGGAAAATCTGAATCGACAATGGAGGCAGTTGCCTATACGCTAACACAGCTACCTGCTTTTCTGCTCTTGCTTTTTTTTTTTTTAAAAGTATTCTGCCAAGCCGATTAATTGGTACTTCGTTTTCTTTTTTCAGCCTTTGATCTATTAAACACTCTACTTTTGTTGTTTAAACGGAAACTATATATTTTATTTTTCCTGTAAACCTATGATTGACTTGAATGTAGAAGGGATAATGTCGAAAGCCTCTTACTGTCTTTCATAATTTCATGTATTTGTGGGTTGTTTAATCGGAAACTATATATTTTATTTTTTCTATAAACCTATAACTGACTTGAGTATCAATGGGTTAATGTTAGAAAAACTTTCGGCCCCTCTTACTATCATTTGTGATTTTAGGTATTTGTGGGTTGTTTAAATAGAAACTATATATATATATATATTCCTGTAAACCCAAAACCGACTTGAGTGTTGAAGTAACGCCGGAAAAACTTCCGGTACCTCTTACTGTCCTTTGTGTTTTCAAGTATTTGTGGGTTATTTGCAAGAGGTCGCATGGCATCTTTGGCGATTAGCAAGCCGCTTCCCTACCAAATAAATTTAATGTTGATTCAATTCATGTTAACATGTTTTATTTCTACTTTTTGTATTTTCATCAATCTAATAAATTTATGCCACATTAGTTTATACAAAATAAAAAATAAATTTGTATAAAAAATTTGTAACTCTATCATTACTCTTTTTATTAATCATAAAAAATCTTCACCCATAAAATTTGGCTCAAAAAAATTCTTCATATACACAAATCTCGAATATACTTCAAGGATTCAATTCATTGAGGTACTTGTTACCTCATATGCTAGATCATAGAATTTGGTAACACAATTTCATTTCACCCTGAGTTAGAGCCGCAGAGGTCTCTCATCAAAACAAACTGTTTCAACTTCAAAAGGTAATAGTCCCAAATTGAAATTGTAAAATATGTATACACTTGATGATCAATTCACTGCCTCTTTTTCAATAGAATAATTAAATAGTGGGGCAAGTATCGTAAGGATACTTTAATCGACTTCGGTGTATCTGCAATGATGGCAAATCATAATCAATGTGAAAGGAGATGTGTATAATTGAATTCACTGGACAAAGGGAATAAGGGATGTTGACATGCTAATACAACTCTCAAACACGAACAGATATCTCTATATATATATCTACATACACTACAACAATTCAGGCCTTTAGCGACCAAACTTTTAGCGAAAAACTTTTTTTCATCGCCTTAGTATGTTTCAGTGATGAAAAATGTATTTCGTCGCCAAATATGTAAAAAAAATTAATAATCATTTCAAGTCTTTAGCGACGAAAAGGTTTTGTTGCTAAAATTTTTAGACATATAAAAAATATGATTTAGCGTTGAACAATTGGTCTCAAAAAATAATTTTATCCATCGCTAAAACTTTAGTGACGAAAATGTATTTCATTGCAAAAACAATTTTAGCGACGAAATGGTTTCGTTGCTAAAACTCTTAGACATGTAAAGAATATGTTGTAGCAACGAAATTCATTTCATCCCAAAAAAACCAACTTTAACAACAAAAAGATTTCGTCGCTAAAACTCTTTAACATTAAAGAATATGTTTTAGCGATGAAACAATTTCATCGCTAAAAATAGTTTTAGAGACAAAAATGTGTTTCGTCACAAAAAATAGCTAAAACTCTTTGACATGTAAAGAATATGTTTTAGCGATGAAACTATTTCGTCGCTAAAACTTTTGACATTTATAAATATTTATTTGAAGATTTAAAGCGGTTAATTTTTAGCCAAAAATTTAAACCCTTAGCGACAAAATATATAAAATGTGGAAATTCAAAATAAATTTTGGCAGATTATTTTCTGCAAAAATTAGGTTTTAACGACGAATTTTAAATTTCGTCGCTAAAAACTCCAATTTTTCTATTTATATATCATTTCTTTCATTCTCTCAGTCTCTTACTTTTTTATTTTAATTCTCTCATCTCTAATATATAATTCTCATTCTCTAATTCAATCTCTACTCCTTTTTTATTTTATTTTTAACATGGTAATCTCTACTTCATTTCTCTTTTATTTTTAATATGGTGTAATTTTTTTGTTTTTACTTATCATATTTTATGTTTAGAAGTTAACTAATTAATGTTTGTGTTTATTTGTAGGAAGTATTGAAGATCAAGTACACACTAAGATGAAGAAAATCAAGAAATTTATATTCATTTGTAAATTTTTTTATTTCAAAAGAACAGATATTTAATTTTGTAATTATTTTTGTATTTTTCATCAATAATAATAATTCTTTTTAAATTAATTAATTCTCTTTTATCATAATGTTGTTAATTATCATTGTAATTTAGTGTTAAAAATGATAATATTTAAATATTTATAATAATAATTAAATGTTAGAAAAATGATAGTTTCGTTGCTAAAAACACCTTTTCATGACGAAATTTTATTTTTGTTCATCGCTAAAAGTACCTTTTACTGTGATATTCACTGTAGATTTGCTTATATTAGGTGCCCTTGGAAAAGAATTTTATTACATTATAAGAAAATTTAAATGAATTTCTCCCCAGACGTAGTTTGAGAATGCTGAAAACAAAAATATTGCCAAGTTTGAGTAAACATTTTCAGTTTAAATTTGTCTACTTTTACTTTTATATTTTAAACTTATTTACATAGTACCTTTTTTTTAACATCTATTTACTATTTAGGGTTTGATTATTTTATAACAATGGTTTAATTCACTGCCCTTGAAAGCTTAAAAGAATTTTAATTTTAATTTTTGGTTATGATTTTTCGGATATGATTTAAAAGATCACAGGCTCGTACCAGTAAGAAGGAGTCAAAGGATGCTTCAAAGGAGCACAAACGCCATTCACAAATTGCTAGGGAAGAAAATCAGAAAACAAAAAGGAGCAGAGCAGAGAGGTCTCACAAGTCTGAAAATAAGAATAATAGCATGATAGTAGATTATGGGTCATTAAATGGCCAAGACCTGATTGAAGAACTCGCTCATGACACTGTAAAGATAAAAGGTTTTCGTTTGCTATAAAGCATTGGAGGGGAAGTGGGATCTATCCGTGGCTGACAACAAACAACTGACAGAGTTTGTGGAGAAAGCTAAAAGAAGACTATCTTTCATAGAGATAGAACTAGATAGGGTAAAAGCTAAGGTTAATAATGACACTGCTGAAGCTGATACAAAGAAGAAAAAGTTGAAGGAAGTAAAAGCAGAGAACAAGAAACTTCTCGAAGAGCTTGACAAATCGGAGAAGATGAAAGCTGGAAGAAGAGAAGAAATATTAAGTGAGTCCAGCAACACATGAAGTAGTGGTAGAAATGTCAGGGGAAGCTTTCGAGAAAGGTTACTCCATGGGGAATAAAGACAAGCTAGCTTCTATAAATTGAATAGGCTTTGAGCTTTTATAGTTTAAATAGATTCTTTGAGCATATGCTTTGTTTTGAATTGTTATGGTTTTCGTTATTTAAATTTATTTGTCAACACATATCCATTGGGAGGAGTTTGGTAATATAATATAAGTGGACCGTTTGACCAGGGACGTAGTAGTCAGGATTTTGATTGAGTTGGGACACATTTAAAATCAAACATGATTTGGGTATGCGACTGCGCGTGTGGTAAGTTTTCATTTGGAGAACTGTGTTGTGAGCCCCACAAACTCCAAATGGAAGCTTACCACATGCACAATCGTGCTCCTTATGGAGTGCGTCTACGTGCATTTAATTGAAATACTATTTAAAATATAATACATTTATAAAAATTTAGATAATACTATATAACATCGCAACTATAATATTCATTTATTACAATTATTCTCATCGAAGACTCCTTGGCGGGATTTTATGTGTTAAAAATAATGCATAATAGTTTCATCATCAATATAAGTAAAAATATATTTTCCAATATACAAAACTAAGTTATCACTTAATTTGTTCTTAAAATCTTTTAATAATAACAAAAATATTCATATAATGCAACACACAAAGCAAACATGAATACATGATAAAATTAGGGATTTTAAAGCTAGATAAAAGATTAATTAGAAAATTGAAAATTAGAATTAGTTAAATTTACCACTTATAGATGAATGATGAAAGACTAAATAATTGATTTTGCTTGAATAGAAAGCAAAAAGAGTAAAAATTGGTCCATTAACCGTTATACTAACTTTTTGTTATGATTGTTTTTTATATTAATATTTGTTCTCTTGTGTTTTTATTCAAGTTTCATGAAATATTAATAACTAATCAAATTTTTTAGAATTAGACATTTAAACTAGGGGCAATATAAAATATTTTAAAATTAACAGGGCACTTTCATTATTTTAAAATTTAACTGAGACATTTTTTATAAATAACAAATAAAATTTTAAAAGTCAGCTGGGCCAGCCGGGGTCCGTGCCCGTGCCCCAACTGGTCCCATGCTGGCCCCGTCCTTGCTTTTGACATATTGCATTGTGCCCCAGCTGGTCCCATGCTGGCTCCGTCCCTGCTTTTGACATATTGCATTCATGGGCACCTTAAATCTCGTTCACTAAAATTTTATTTCTGTCGATGCTTTTGATGCTTCAAGGCACATAATTACTGTTCAGAGGTTCTTAAATGGATATTAACAAGCAAAAGTCAAACTGTTTGCGTAAGTACAAATTGTTGTTAAGCTTGAGTCTCTGCTAAATATTCAGGGGAATAATTCTTTTGAGTCAAAAGAATATGAGATCACAATCACAGGATGTAAGTTTAAATTAATTGTTTATACATTGATCAAATAGATTGGGCCTCATTGTTAACAATTTTTGGAAAAGGAAACTCCATCAGTAAAAATATTAATGATATCCTTGCTTTGCTTTCGTAGGTTTGGTACGTGAATATGTCGAGCTCTTCTTTGGCAAGAGTCCTTTGAAGAGCCAATTAGAGTGACCCTCGATGAGGCTGTTATTATTGGAGCTGCAATTGAAGTGCAAATTTTTAGTAATAGAAATATATCCACCGGTTACACAAAGTTGCACACCTTATCAAAGTATATAAATTATTTGATCACCAAAAGTTTATGTGATCTTTTTTCAATCCTTTTAACACATTTAGGTAGTGTTTACTTTTTGAATTAAAGTGGGAATTATGAGGAGAGGAAATCCTAGAATTGAGAGTGTGGAGTGGGAGTGTGTTGTTTACTTATACTAGAATGAGAGTATGAAATCGGAATCAGAATCCAATTAAAATGTTTACTTTATCTTGAATTTGGAGTAAATTATTTCAAATCATAGTTTTACCCTTATTTAAAGAGTTGTAGTTTATAAAATTAATAAAATATATATTTGAAAAATAAAATATTTATTTTATTATATTTGTAAATTAATAAGAATTATTAATATTCTTAATTATGTAAATCATAATTTTTTATTAATTTTAATTTTATTTATGTAAATTAAAAATTATTGATAAGAGCAACACAAATAAAACATTATTATTAGTAATATAGTACAAAATTAATATTTTCTTAGACTAAACTATTTATTATTATTAATTATTAATATTAAATAAATATAATGCTATTATTTTTAAATATATATATTTCTATTATTATTATTTAACTTAGAATCAATGTAAATTATAATTTTTAACTAAGTATAATAATATTATATTTAAATAAGTTTAATATTATTATTATCAATAAATATAATTTTATAAAATAATATAATAATATTATTTAAATAAATATGATATTATTTATTTTATTTTATTAAATTTAATTAAAAAGAAACGGGTAAAAAAGGAAGAGAGGAGGTGGGACCCACAGAATGAAATTCCCACTCCCCTCTAAAATATGCAAGTAAATACAGGAGTGGGAAGAATTCACACTCCTCACTTCCACTCTAATAAGTAAACATAACTAGTATTAATAGAATGATAACACTATTTTACTCTTAAAGTTCAATGTAACATAAATTCTACCTTTACTAAATGACAAAGAAACTAGACTTCATTTTGTAGCAATTTGGACTAATAACTCTTCATACTCCTCACTTCCACTCTAATAAGTAAACATAACTAGTATTAATAGAATGATAACACTAATTTACTCTTAAAGTTCAATGTAACATAAATTCTACCTTTACTAAATGACAAAGAAACTAGACTTCATTTTGTAGCAATTTGGACCAATAACTCTTCACACTCCTCACTTCCACTCTAATAAGTAAACATAACTAGTATTAATAGAATGATAACACTATTTTACTCTTAAAGTTCAATGTAACATAAATTCTACCTTTACTAAATGACAAAGAAACTAGACATCATTTTGTAGCAATTTGGACCAATAACTACTACCAAATGAACTATATAAACACACTAAACCTATTCATTTGCAGATATATAAGAAGAAATTACAAAACAGCACGGATAATAAGAAAAAATATATTTATATTATCTAAAAATTGAACCACAAAAAATCAAATTAAAAATAATCAAACTATATGGCATCAGATAATAAGTAGAGTTTGTACTTTATAATTTACACGGTGCATCAATGTAGCATGAATCCATGTTCATCAGTTGTCAAATAATTAAAACAAAATATATAGAAGAAATTATAATATAAGAAGAAGAAAATTAAGTGTCCCTAATTTTATTCTGTGAAGAAAACCACTGTATTAATGGATGCACAGACTTTTAAACTATATGCACCAAATACCTTGAATTCTTGCAAATCCAAGTTCCAACTTAAAACACATATCTATCCTTTTCACACCTTATTGATAATCTTTCTAATATATGGAGGACAAAATCCAGCCAAATATGCCATATATGAAAACATCCATGATTCATAGGAAAAATTAGTTTATTAACATTAGAACACTTTTCACCTACGCCCATGAGTATCGTGAAACAAGGGTTTATTTCCTGGAAAAGAAGAAAGGTATTTTTTTTTATTTTCCTTTTTTTATTTCAGCCATTTAACAAAAGATAAGGACTTATTTATTATTTAATATAAATACTTATAAGTTTGTCATAAATAATAAAATGTTAAACTATAGGGGTACAGATGTTATTAACCGAAAACAACTTTTCGGTTTGCAGAATTAACTACGAAGCTGGTATTTTCCCGCTCATTCTTGTCTTGGGCTCTTGGCTCCTACTCTATAAAACCCTCGCTCATAACCCATTCTCACGCTCTCTTGACTCCCAAACAGAGGGAAAAAGGGGGAAAAAAGAATCATCGATTAAAAGAAGAAATGATGGGTAAGTGGGTTTATGTTGTTCTTGTAATCTCTTTGATTCTGTCATTAAGAAATCCAAAGAGATTCGATACACAAACAATAACAGATGATGAGTTAACTCATCCAAGTTTATCCATTTTCCTTCAAAGATCCCATTTCAATATAAATCAAGGTCATGAACTTCGTCTTGAGTATGATTATTATAGAGACAAATGTCCTGATGCTGAAAAGATTGTGAGGTCAAAAATGGCCCAAATTTACTCACAGGATGAACAAGTTCCCGCAAATTTGTTGCGCCTATTCTTCCACGACTGCTTCATCATGGTATATCCTTTTAATCTTTTGGTCACAATTCTTGGGTTTCTGTAACTTTCTCTCCAATGGGTTCTGTTATTTTGCTCTAATTTGCTTTGCTGCTTCTTTTTCCGGATTCTTGTATGGGTTTTCTTCTCTTTGATTTGTTGTAATGATCTTCCTGTTCTAATCTTTTGCCTTTAGTAATTCTTTATGAGTATTAATTTCATGCTACTTGATATTTTCTGGGTTTGTTCGTTCCATGACTGCTGCATCATGGTGTATTCTTATATTTTTCTCTCGATTCTTGGATTGATGTCAATTTATTTCCAATGAGTTCTGTTCTATTGCTCTAATTTTTGCTTTTCTGCCTCTTTTTTCTGGACTCTTGTTGGCTTTTGTTCGGGGTTCTTGAAAGGGTTTTGTTCTGTTGTATCTGCTGTAATGTGCTTCTTTTTACTTTTTCAATTTCTATAAATGAGTATTAACTTTTCGATTCGAAATATTTTCCTAATTTCAGGTGGGTTTGTTCTTTTCTTATTTCTGAAATGGTTGATTACCATATTACTTTTTGTATTTTGATTTGGTTGGGTTTCATCTTTCTCAATTTCATGATATTAGGCCTGAAAGACGTTTTCATTGGTAAATTTTGCCTTCCATTTTGATTTTTTAATCCTGAACTTTATGTTAGCTCATGATTTTGCTGTTAACTGTTTATGTTGTTCTGGTGTTTCTTTGAACCAGGGCTGTGATGCTTCGGTGTTCTTAGACGATAGCAATGGCAATAAGAGCCATCCAATAGAGAGGCAGGCGATTCCCAGCCAAACGCTCAAGGGCTTTGACAAAATTTATCTGATCAAGGAAGGGCTTGAAGAGGCTTGCCCAACGGTGGTTTCGTGTGCAGACACACTAGCTCTTGCCACTAGAGATGGCATCCTTTTGGTAGGCTTTAATTCTCAGCTATTACTTTGTGTCTGCTTTTATATATATATATATGGGAAAAAGGAGTATAACCTAAAGATGACTTAATGTGTTGTTTGATTACTCCGTGGTTATGAGCCCCGGGCTAGTGAAAGAGATTTTACAGCCTGCTTTTGGGGAGAATTTTTCTGTGTACTTCGAAAGTTCTGGCAGTGACCTTTCTAAAAATTTCATTTCTTTATGGAAGGATAATTAAGTAATTCAAGATTATGCATGTTCTCACGAATATTTTATATGTCTCTTTTATGTCTTTGTTAAGAGTTTGTTTTTAGAGACTAATAGTTTTAGTTACTGAGTCAACCCCCAAATCAGTAACTTAAATATTATTAAGGTATCTCAACTTTTGGTATGGTCTTGTTAGACAATGTTTGAAAAATTTTAAGAATTCAATAATTGGTATCTGGCTCAGCTAGGCACTAGCTGCTTTGACTGTTACGCTGCCGCTGCTGCTTCATCTGTTTAAATTTGCTGTTTTCCATAATTGAAAATTAAAAAAAAAACATTTGGTTCAACTTCCACTTGTCGAATCCAAAAAGGGGAAAACCTTAAACTATTTTGAACTACCAATTCTCCTTTATGTTGAATGACATTAATGGATTCTGTTGGAATAACTAGTGTAGAAAATTCAGGCATATGCTAGACTTGATGTGGATCTGATGGGGGCAATATCAGGACTTATAGGTTGAGTATGGCTATCAAGTGCTATGGGGGCATATGATTCTTACTTGATGCTAAAATTTTAACAAAAGTAGGCTTCAAAACTGGAAAATATCATTACTACATAATATATGGAAATTATTTGAAAACATCTATTGTGTTATTTTGCTTCAACTTCATTGGGTACCATCCTTTTAATTACTTGCAAATCACTTAATGTCTTATGATTCTGTTATTCCCAGTCACTGGTTTCTTTCTTAAAGTTTTGTAATTTATTCTTCTTTCGCTCTATCTGTCTCGTCCTTTTCTTCGGCTGTTTACAGCTCATATAATTCCATCTGTATGGTTTCTGAGCTTAGAATCTAATTTATCTTTGCCAAATGATTGAATTAGTCGGTTAATTCTTTTTTTTTTTTTGAATAATTAGAAGAAAGACTATTTACATTTTCTTTCTTTTTTCCTGTTAGTAAGGTTTCCCCAAGTTTTTCTTGGTTATGTTGTGCTTTTGAAGTTTCATATTTCTCTTGATATCCATTTATACTATTGAGTTAGCATATGCTTATTATTCATTGTTATTTAAGCACTCTAATATTTGTGTAATGAAATAACAGGCTGGTGGCCCATACTATCCAGTATTTACGGGCAGAAGAGACAGCATTAGATCATTCTTTCAGGAAGCTACTGCTGAGATACCAAGTCCTGATGACGATCTTAACAAGACACTTCACCTGTTCTCACTCAGAGGTTTCAGTCCAAGAGAAACAGTCAGTCTTATAGGTACTCTTTCTATGCTTCTTCCACCAGCTCTTGTGTATCATACAGTAAATTAATGCTACATCATTTGAATTAGAATCATCGTTTGAATTTGATCCTTTTTTGTTATCTGAAGGGGCGCATAGCATTGGAAAAATCAGTTGTCAATTCATTAGAAGCCGCCTCTACAACTTTTCGGGGACAGGTCAGCCAGATCCTACTATGTCTGATGATCTTTTGGTTGAAATGAGGGTTCTTTGTCGGGGTGGTAACCAAACTAGTCTTCATGGCTCTCCTGCTCCTGCTTCTGCACCTGCTCCAATGAGATCTAGTGGAATGCGTGAGTCAACTCTTGGAATGAATTACTATCAGAGACTATCAACTTCCATCTCATCTGGGGCAGGTTTTGACACACATTACTTTCAGAATTTGCTGAGAGGGAGAGGACTTCTCTATGCTGATCAGCAATTGATGGCTGAGGAGAAGACTGCAAAGCTGGTCTGGGCATATGCATCAGACAGCGGAACAGCGTTTAGAACAGACTTTGCCAGGGCTATGTTGAAGATGTCAAACCTTGGTGTCTTGTCCGGATCTCAAGGTCAGGTCCGAATAAACTGCTCCTCCTCACTTAACAGCTCTTAAACCATCAAAGCCTGGCCCCTTCATGGCTGCTTATGCTTGAGGCTTTTTCGCTCTTTCATTAGCAGAATTCACTACCGACAGGGAGTGCATATCTGGGTAACCAATTAATGAGTTCATCTCTGTTGTATATTGCTTCTTGTATCATGCTTAACGGAGGAACAATTGTCATCAACTTTCAGAGAATTCGGATTCTCTGGTAGTAATGACTTGAGAGTTTTATAAATACATAAATAAGCTGATCCGTCATAAATACATCACCAATTTTTGGAAGAGTGCGAAATTGTATGGTCTTGTCTTGAGCAAACACTGTGTCTCCGCCGCCTCTGTTTGCCCCTTTTTCACTGTTCTGCATTCCTAGTTATTTATGTTTATTCATTGCAAATGGATTTTTTTTTTTTTTTTGGGAAAAAGATGTTCTCACTAAGAATTGCACAAAAGGATTGCATAAAATTGTACACTTTGATTTATTAAAATTATAAAAATTACTAAAAAATTTAAAGATTATTTATTTACACCCCTAAAGGATATAATTTAATGATAATTTTATTAAAATTATAAAATTGTACACTTTAATTTATTTGTCTTAGGTTGAGATTTTTACAAAACTGGTATCAGAGCTAACTAATTGGTATTAATAATTTAAAATGAATGATGAGATCATTGTTTATTTTATTAATAATGGAGGATATAATTTAATGATAGATAGTAGAACTATAAAATATAATATTGGCAAACATATTCAATATTATTCACATGAACGTCGAAATTTAGATATTAAACAATTAATGCAATTATATTTATCAAAAACTCATGAATTTAGGATTGGAGAACTTATAATTATAAACCAAAGAGGTTTAAATATAGATCCTCTCTTGTTAGATAGGATAAGAATAGACGTTTTTAGAAATAATTTTTCTTGAAAACAATGGAATATTAATTATGATGAAGATTATCATGATGATCTTATAATAAATTATAATAGACTTTTAACTGTTAAACAAATAGAAGAATATAATTGGCCATTGGGATAATAAAAGAATGGGTAATTATCTGGTGACCACCATTTATTAAGTGAAACTTCTGTAAACCACCAATTTTTAAGATTATATCTGTAAACCACCTACTTTTCAAAGAAACATCTCTCACCCACCTTTCCGTTAACGGAAACATGACATCAGCATACCATCATAAGGGTAATATTGTCATTTAGTTAAAAAAATAAATATTTAATTAATTATATTCTATTTTAAAAAATAAATATTTAATTATATAAACAACATCATTTTTTTTTATAAATAAAAAAAATCAAACAATACAAAATCTTATATTTAATTCATTATAAATCATTTTTGTAATTAATGTATTATAGGGGTAAAATAGTCTTTACACAGAAAACCACTAACGGCAGTTAACTTTTTTAACGAAAAAGTGGCTGGGGGATATTTCTTTGAAAAGTAGGTGGTTTACAAATACAATTTTAAAAATTGGTCGTTTACAGAAGTTTCACTTAATAAGTAGTGGCTACCAGATAATTACCCTAAAAGAATTAGAAGTAAAAATTATCTTTCTAGTAATATGCTATTAGGATACAAAAATTTATTTACTCATAAACTCTGCCTCATAAATATAGGTTTAGAAAAAAATTACATTCCCAAAGAAATAAAAAATATTATATGTCACAAATATTTAATAGAAAGTAATGAAATATTATGCAGATGGTACCATGAATAAATTACCTGAACCGTTAATAATTTCTCAAAATATATAAACTCGCAGGTTTTCACCTTCTAGTTATAGGCAAAGAGGATATACATATTGAAGATTTCAGCCATTTGATTTAATAAATGATTCTGATATGTGAGGAAATAATCAGTTAAACTGGATTTCTTTATATTTACTAAATAAATTAGAAAACCCTAATTTAACCATAAATGATATAGAAAGTGCAAATGAAATACTAGAGATAAGAAATTTTAATGTTGAAAATATAGATCAAATCAAAAGATTAAGAAATCAAATGAGTCAAAAATTTGAATACATTAAACAAATAATAAATGAATTCAAAATTGAAGATTTGGATATATTAAAACAAAAAATTATAAATATAATAAATAAAAATTCGATAGATACATGACTAAAAAAGATTGAAATTCAATTAAATAAAAATGAGAAAATTGTTGAAAAACTTAGTAATAAATTTGCCATAAACATAAATGAAAAACTTCAAGAAAATTGAAGTACAAAGAATTGATAATAACATGAAAGAATTACTCATGATAATTCAATAACAAAATAAAATTTTGCAAGATACCATAATTTACTTTAATGAAAAGAAAAGTAATGAAATTCAGCCTATGGTTAGACCAATATTTAACAAAATAAAAGAAAATGAAAAATTGATAAGTCTAAGAATGTTAAGCAAAAATTCAAATAATGGATTAAAAGATTTATCTGATAATAATGAAGAATCTGAAATAGATGAAGAAGACGATAATGTCTTCATAAATTTAGAAGATATCGAAAAAAGAATAGAACATTTAAAAATGAATTAATTAAAACTAAGAGTCTTTGAACAAGGTGAATCTCGTATTAGAGCTTCTTATACCAGAGAAGAAATACCAACTTACGAAAATGAAAGATCACAAAGTCAATATTTTAGGCCGAGCAAAAGACTTAAAAAAGAATATAAGACTCCAAGAGAATATAAAGAAAAACCCATCAGTCATGAGGGTATATGGTTAGATTTAGATTGTATTAAAGATAGAGATAAAATGATAACTGCATAGGTAAAATCTATAAAAATTACTTTAGCATTTCATAATTTAAATAGACATAATAGTATTGAATTTCTTAAAACTTCATTTATAGGAATAGCTGCACAATGGTTTATGGGATTAAGTCTAAATAATAAAAATAAAATATTTTATGGGGAAAATCCTAATGAAAATGAAGCCCAAAAACAAATCTTAACTAGATTTGAAAGCGAAATAAGAAGAGAATTCTTAGAAAAAAATTGGGAAGCCGGTTATCGGCAAAAATTAGAAAGAAAAAGAATGAAAAACATGAGAAAGCTAACTAGGCTTGAAATATATGTTACTTAGAAGAATACACATGTAGCTTCGAAGAACTATATTATAAATGTGAATTTAAAGAAGAAGATAATGCAAAGATGTATTACAATAATTTATATTTTATGAAAATACCAAACCCATGGGGTAAAAAGATCATGGAAGAATATAGCCAAGAATATGATGATACTACTAATACTGATACACTTGAAAGTAGAATTAGGTTTGCTCGAAATAGAGTAAATCAATGATGTTCTGAAATAAGAGATAGAATATTAATGAAAGAATCGAGGATTATGTTGTTCAAGATTAAAAGAACCTCCAAGATTTAGATGTTCAGAAAAAATTTATAAACATAAGAGAAGATTTAAAAAGAAGAAATTCTTTAGAACAAATAAAAAATATTATAAGAAAAATAAATTTAAGAAAAAATTCTTCAAAAAAAATATAGAAAATTCAAGGCAAAAATGTTTAAAAAATGTAAATGTTGGTTATGTGATGAAGAAGGGCATTATGCAGATGAATGTCCTAAGAAAAAGAAAGTAAACATTAAAATGTTTAAAGATTTTGATGAATTATAATTAATCACTGATAGTGAAAATGATAGTATATACTATCTGTCTGAAAAAACTATAAGTACCTCATAATCAGAATGAGTATAGAAGAAATTGATAATAAAGATTTATATCAAGATGAAGAAATAGAAAAACAAGGCTCTTTTAATAAAGAATTAATCTTTGATTAAAAAAATAATATCTAAAGATTAATAAAAATGGATTAAAAACATCCATGACTTCGTTAGCACAAGGAATAGCTAATATGATTAAAAGAAAAAATATAATGTATTTTGGTGCCACTGTAAGAGAAGAACCAATTGAAATTAGGCACTCCAGAGGAAATACAAATATACCATTGCTATTAAAATCTGATATAGAAGAAAAAATCAATAAAATCAGACCTAGTGATAGGCATAAAATTGGATATATTCATATTGATGGAATCCAAATTATAATAAAAGCTCATTTCAGAGAAGGAATTGATAGTCCAGTAAATACTTGTTGTACTGAATAATAGAATAAAAGATAGAAAACATGCACTTCTTGGAATAATACAAGGGAATCTTAATTATAAGAAATTGATATTTAAGATATATCCTAAATATTCCATAAACCTTAGAGATAAAAATATAAACAAAACTTTAATTTTATGTCATGATTTTAAATACTTTAATATAATGCATGACGGATCATATCCATATAGCATAACTTATGTCATAGAATATGCATTAACAAATTCAGCTAACAGTGAAATGTTTACATATAAAAAATTTATAGAAATAGATAAACTTTTTAATAAAATTAGAAAAATACAATCTCCTGAATTACTGAGAGAATTTGATTTACCAGAAGAATGGGAAATAGATCAAGAAGTCAACCTACATTGATTAGAGGAAATACCTCTAGAACTATAGAATATACCCGTGAAGGTAGAATAATGATAAGGAGTGGAGAATCAATCTCTATACCTAGAAAGGATTTAGAATTAAGCAGAACGCAAAGTTCTACAAGCTGTAGCCCTCTTGTGATACCATCATCACATGAAATATTGACAACAGTTAGAAAAAATAATCAAAATCTAAAAATCTTAATTGAATATAATAATGGAAAGTCCTAGCATGAGACTTTTGCTATTCTTGATACAAGAGCCGCAAAATCTATTAGATGCTAAGATGATTAAATACTTAGAACGAAAGATTCTAATTGAACCACATACCTATGTAGGGTATAATGGCGAAAGAAAAATATTATGTCAATATTGTGAGATATCATTAAAAATTAAAGGAATATAATTTATCTTTTCTTTATTTATAGAACCAGAATATGAAACGAAAATAAGTCTTTTATTATTAGGGATGAACTTTCTTGAACATTTCTCTCCTTACTGCATAGGAGATTGAGAGATATCACTCACAATTGAAGAGATTAAACAAACCCTATCAAGATATGTTTAATCCTTTTATAGTATATATAAAAGTGATTGTAAGATATTTTAAGCATAAACCAGAATGGTTCCATGCTTTAATTGATACGAGTTCAGGAGTTAGCTTAGCTAATTTGAGAATTTATCCAAAGTCATATTGAAAATATTATAAACCTTTAACAGGACAAGGAATTAATGGCAAACAAATTTCATTAGGAACATGTAGAATAAAAGTTTTAGTACAAATCGAATATTATATTTTAAGCATACTAATATTATGGTCTTATGATTATATGGGTGCAGATATACTTTTAGGAGTTAATTTCCTTTATCATTTTATTTATATAATAACTAACGAAACAATTACTCTTAAAACCCCCTGTCATCATACCCCTACCATACTAAGGATTTATCATCCCATTCGACGGACCATGCGAAAATTTTATTTTCGCCGCAGCCAGCGTGGTGGTTTCACTATAAAAATTAATCAAATCATATTTGATTATGAAAAATTCTTAGGAAAACTTGCTAAAAATTTTGGTGAAAATCCAATTCAATTATAAGAAATTGATAAAAACGTATGCTAAGATATAATTAAAAGATCCAAATGTTATCATAAAGGTTAACCCTATGAGATATGGGAAAAAAGGTAGATTAAAATTTGATAAACAAATCAAAGAACTCTTAGATCTCAAACTTATTCGAGAATCTAAAAGTCTACATAGCAGCCCTGCCTTTATGGTTAGGAATCATGCGGAAATTAAACGAGGAAAAGCTCGTATGGTTATTAATTATAAAGAATTAAATAAATATACCAAATTTGATGGATACTTTTTACCTCACAAGAATACATTAATTACTTCTGTAATTAATAAAAAGATATTTAGCAAATTTAATTGTAAATCTGGCTTTTGGCAAATTAAGCTTAAAGAAGATAGTATACTACTTACTGCCTTTAGTATACCTCAAGGATAGTATAAATGGATTGTAACGTCATTTGGATTAAAAAATGCACTGCAACTATTTCAAAAAAGAATGGATAAAATTTTTAAAGAATTCAATGAATTCTGCATTGTTTATGTGGATAATATATTAATATTTTCTAATAATGAAGTTGATCATATTACTCATTTAGTTTCTTTTGCAAAAAAATGTAAGAAACATGGAATATTACTTTCTAAAAAGAAAGCTGAGATAATGAAACATAGGATTGAGTTTCTAGGGCTAATAATCGATGAAACATGAATAGAAATGCAACCTCATATTTATGAAAAAATATATTTATTTCCTGATAAATTAGAATCTAAGGAGCAAATTCAAAGATTTTTAGGATGTCTTAATTATGCTGAAGGCTTCATAGAAAATTTAGCAAAAAAAAGACAACCCTTACAAGGATTATTGAAAAAGAATAATACAAAATCTTGGAAAGAATCTATACTCAAATAGTTAAAAAATTAAAAGAAAAATATAAAAATCTACCAAGATTAGGATTTCCAACGGCTAGTGATAATTTAATTTTTGAAACTGATGCTTCTGATAATTACTGGGGTGCAGTGTTAAAAACAGATCTAAAAAAGATTTGTAGATATACCAGCGGAATATTTAAACCCGCAGAAAAGAATTATCATAGTAATGAAAAGGAATTATTAGCTATTAAAAATGAGATAGCTAAATTTATTTATTTTTATTACCAAAAAAGTTTAAAGTCAGATATGATAATACTCAAGTTAAAGGATTTATATTTAATAAATTATCTAATCTCCCTCAATATAAGAGATTAATTAGATGGCAGCAATTCTTTGCAGAATATGATTTTGAAATTGAATATATTAAAGGATCTAACAATTGTATTGCAGATTTTCTCAGCAGGGAATACAATGGATAAAGATCTTTCCAAAATAATAAAAGGCAATCGTCTTAGCCATCTCTACTTCTTCAAGCTTATGTAATCTCTACTTTGTAACAATTTCTAGTTATGAAATAAATAAAACTTTTGAGTAAAATTATCATCTTCCAAATATCTTATATATATTCTTAGAAATAAATCAAGTACTTTATATGCCAGCACTTATGCTAATCGAAGAAGGCTTCATACTATTAAGCACTTTTCTAGAGACGTTTGCAAGAAAAGCACTCAGACAGATCCTTCTAGACTGTGGAGCAGTGTGTTGCGTAATGCCATGTGGAACAGTCGCCGAGGTGATCTTACTAGACGTGTGGAGCTATGACGGTGCTGATCATGGACCTCTCTATGGTTAGAGACAATTAGTGAGTCTATCTCAGAATTCTAAGAGATAGTACACTGGTTAGTAGTCTTAAATCATCTTCTTATATTTTGGCAACAAACGGAAGCACGTTGGGCCTTAATTGTTTTCTTGAATGTTATAAGATAGGAAGTGATAAAAGGAACTTAAATTCATAAAAATGGAAAGAGCAGTTGACAAATTTATTGATACAATTGATAATTTAGACTTTAGTCAAGAATATCAAATTATTTATATAATTTTTGTTTTAACTAGAAGATTAATTACTAGAAGACATTGGTATAAAGATATGAGGAGGATAAATTTAGAACATGAAAGGGAAATATTTGATACTTTTGAAGAAGAAAACAAGATAGCATTAATGGAATCAATTTTAACAAGTCTTGAAGTAATTCAAGACAAGTGCAGAACTAATAATATAACTCAAGATCGTCTATAATGAATAACAATAATAACAATAATATAAACTTTTTAATTCAAAATGTAAAATTTAGATTACAATATTTATGTGAAAGCTTGGATGGAATGTATCTAAGTTAGAATGATAGCCTAGGAATCTACATAGATATGTTAAAAGAAAAAATTTGGTTTCTGTCCCAAGATAGACAAATAATTATTAATGCAGACCTTAATTTGGAACTAATAGATCTTTATGAATATGATAATCGTCTAAACTTGTATAAAATTATAGTTAAAAGTTTAAAAAATTTCAAAGAAAGATGTACAAGAGATGAAATGACAAATTGTCCAGTTATCCAAAATTAATAATATCACAAACTTTTGACAAATTTTGCAAAAATGTCCCATTTGTGCAAAGCTTGGTGAGAATATCATTGATGTTCCCCCCCCCCCCCCCCCAAAAAGATATAAATTATTATTCGATATATACACAAATTAAAACTAATTAATTTATCCGTAGAGCAGGAGATATTTGTACTGATTTTTTTTTTGAATTACATAAAACTATTGTTCAGATTTCAACTTATATTACATGAAAATATTACTGATATTTACAATCAGACAATTACTATAACTAGTTTACATTAAATCTTTTATAGTATTACCCAGATTTTACCCTATATAATATTCGAGGAACGTCTACTCCATTCACATTTTGAAAAGAAAAAGACTGTCTTGACTCAGAATTAAGGAAGAAATTAGCATTGTGAGGGTTCAAATCTCTATCCTCACAAAGGCTAAGTAGTTATACCTGCAGTGATGTTGGTATGTGGGCAAGTAACTCTCATTTCGGCCAATAGGCGTCCACATAGGTGTTTATGGTTTTGTAGATCTATTTACATCTCTTAGAGAAACCAAAGAGAGATTGGCATAGGGCAAATATACACCAAATTGCTTAATCAACAGAACCATTGCCTTCTCCTTTCTCTCTCTGTTCCGTAGGTTCTTTTTTCTTTGATAAAGAGAAGATAGAAACACTTGCTAAGTTGTCTTACAGAATTAGATTTTACAATTCTTTTGGGGACTAATGATTATTTGAATCAGGCTTCCTTTTATTATTTGACTACTAGTTGGTGCCTATTTATTTTCAAAATTTCAAGGTACTTATGAGGGTATTTCTGTAATTAGACCTTACCGAAAACAGAAAATAAAGCATAGCAATTTCCTTGTAGCCCTTATTGGATGTACGATTGGTCCAAGACAAAGGATTGGCAATGGCAATAAGGCCACGAGCGTGCCATACTGACAGCCTTTCTATTCCAGTCTATTACGTGAAATGAAAATTGGTTGGGTCACAATCAATAGTTCAAAGATTTTTGTATCAGTCATTAGTCAAAATTGTTTTGCAAGTCTTTTTTTTTTATTATTATTGTATCAGTCATTAGTAAAAAAAAAACTTTTTTTTTATTTATTATTAGTCAAAATATATTTTATTGATCATATATTAGATATATATATATAATTATTATTTTAAAAGATAAATTTATTGAGATTATAATATTATATTAAATTCTATAAAATTTTTGTCTAGACGAATTAATCTTTATATTAAAGGAACTTATTTTTTCTACTCATATTTTATGAGAGAAAAATACTATTTATAAATTAATTTCACTCAATTATATTTAATTAAGAAAATTTTAAACTCCAATCATAATTAACACTCAAATCAAGACACAAAAAAATTTTAAGTGCCTTAATTAGAAATTTTGAGTGCCTTAATTACTGAGGACATTTTCCAAGTTACTTTAACCGACTGGAAAAAGGTCGTTTTGTGGAGCATAGCCACGATTATGAAGCAAAGTTCGCACGTGCGGCACGTATGCTATACAAACCCAGTGTGAATAAATAATTATAATATCCCTTGTCGAAATCCGTAGCTTCAAATCACTCACGCAAAAGAAAAATCTTAGAATCGAAAACAAATAAAAGAAACAAAGGCAAATCAGAACAAGTAAATTCATATAATTCATTAGAAAAGCGCCACGTATTTGGTTACAAAACCACATCCACTCCCTCTAAAAACTTCACACAAGTGCCTTCACTGGCCTTCACATTCTGTTCCAAACAATTCTTTCTTTCAAGGTACACGATTCTGCTTCTGCTATATTTGCCCTTTTGTTTTTAGTCATCAAAGTAGTTCTTTTGATACTATTGTTTATTTGATTCTCTTGATACATCAGAAGTAAGAATTTCATTGATTTGACATCTGATTATAAAATTTATGCATTAGTAAGTGGTTCTGCTACAATCACGAATGTGACCCAGATGGGTAATTTAAAAACTGCTTAATGGGTTATGCTTGCTTTTGGATTTGAAGTTTCAAGTCTCTCATGCTTCTTATAATTGTTGTCATTTCTTTTCATTCTTTGTTTTACCAGAGAGAAGCTGAATTAAATAAATGAGTCGTAGTTCTATGCTATTGTTGATTTCTTGGGGGTGTGCTTTTATTTCTGAATTTGATGTTTGTCTTAAATTTTGTTTTGGATTTTCCGTATTTTAGTTCCTGTGCTAATGGGTTTGCTTTGTCTCTACAGATGGCAGCTTCATCAGCTTGCCTTGTAGGGAATATTTTGACTACACACAAGACTAAAACAAATTTGAGCAAGGACCTCTATGGTAGGCATCTTCTGTTTAACTCGAGTTTTCGTTCATTGGAAAAGAAGCCAAAAGTAGCTGTTGTAAAGGCATCTTTGAGCCAGAAGCAGCATGAAGGAAGAAGAGGGTTTCTTAAGAAGCTGCTTGGAAATGTTGGAGTTGGTACTGCTTTGTTAGGGAATGGGAAAGCCTATGCCGATGAACAGGGTGTTTCTTCCTCTAGGATGTCTTACTCTAGGTTCTTGGAGTATCTTGATAAAGACAGGGTGAAGAAGGTTGATTTGTTTGAGAATGGTACCATAGCTATTGTGGAGGCTATTTCTCCTGAGTTGGGTAACCGGGTGCAACGAGTTCGCGTTCAACTTCCAGGGCTAAGCCAGGAACTTCTCCAGAAATTCAGGGAGAAGAACATTGACTTTGCTGCCCATAATGCTCAAGAGGACTCAGGATCGTTGTTGTTTAACTTGATTGGGAATCTGGCTTTCCCACTTATCTTAATTGGAGGGCTGTTCCTTCTCTCAAGGCGTTCATCTGGTGGAATGGGCGGTCCTGGTGGGCCTGGTTTCCCCCTTGCCTTTGGTCAGTCCAAAGCTAAATTCCAGATGGAACCAAATACTGGTGTGACATTTGATGATGTTGCCGGAGTTGACGAAGCAAAACAAGATTTCATGGAAGTGGTGGAGTTCCTCAAGAAGCCTGAGAGATTTACAGCTGTTGGAGCTCGTATTCCAAAGGGTGTTCTTCTTGTTGGTCCTCCAGGAACGGGGAAGACTCTTCTTGCCAAGGCAATCGCTGGTGAAGCCGGTGTTCCATTTTTTTCCATATCAGGTTCTGAGTTTGTTGAGATGTTTGTTGGTGTCGGTGCATCTAGAGTCCGAGATCTTTTCAAGAAGGCCAAAGAGAATGCTCCCTGCATTGTATTTGTGGATGAAATTGATGCAGTTGGAAGACAAAGAGGAACTGGAATTGGGGGAGGGAATGATGAAAGAGAGCAAACCCTTAACCAGCTTTTGACAGAAATGGATGGTTTTGAGGGTAATACTGGTATCATTGTGATTGCTGCAACTAACAGGGCGGACATTCTTGATTCTGCCTTATTGAGGCCAGGACGTTTTGATAGACAGGTAAAACATTTCAGCTTATCCTTAATGCTCTGATTTCTTAAAACACATACTCAATATAAAGATCCATTGTAGGTCACTGTTGATGTTCCTGACATTCGAGGAAGAACAGAGATATTAAAGGTTCACGGTAGCAACAAGAAGTTTGACGCAGATGTCTCTCTTGAGGTGATAGCCATGAGAACACCAGGGTTCAGTGGAGCTGACCTTGCAAACCTCTTAAATGAGGCTGCTATATTGGCTGGACGACGTGGAAAAACTGCTATTTCATCTAAAGAGATTGATGATTCGATTGATAGGATTGTGGCTGGAATGGAAGGAACTGTTATGACAGATGGGAAGAGTAAAAGTCTTGTTGCATACCATGAAGTTGGTCACGCAATATGCGGGTAAGTAGGATTATTTCTATTTATTTGTCTTTTGTGAAATTTCTCAGAGGAATTATGATAAGGCTTTTGATTAATCTTCAGGTTAAGCTGATGCATGGTTTTAGCCTGTATATCTTTTATGTTATTATATTAGATATAATGGTATATAATTGATGGAAATCACCTCGATAAACGTACCATTTGGCACAACTAAGCTGCCTTGATTGTGTTATTTATGTGATAGTGGTTAGTGAAATTGGTGGTCAATGAATTTTTTGAATCTCTAAGGAAGAGTTTAAAAATTATATTTTCTACTAAACCTGACAATAGTTAATAGTATGAAACTTGTATAAATATGAGATAAAGTTTTCCAATTAAAATATGATTTTGGTTACTGCTTATTGGAAGTTTTGGATGGTAGACTAGCAAATCCTTTTACTCTGATAAGAAGTTTTGGATGGTTGGGTAGCAGAACCTTTACTACTTTTTTTTTTTTTTTTTTTTGAGAAAGCAGAACCTTTACTTTGATAAAGGTAGCATCTAGCCTGAATTCCTGGTCAAACATACAAAAAAACTCCCAGTTAGGCTGAAAAGCATTGTCATGATACCAATGGAAGTCCATGTTACTGTTTAAAATTTTACGCCTGCATTTCCCAAGACTACATATATACAATGCGGTAAGTCGAAAGCTAGGCTATGTACTCTAAAGAGCCATCTTATGAGAATCTGGGTAGATTTGCTAAGGCAGCATTCTTATTTTGACTAGCACCCTTTGTAAGCACAGTAACGTTTGTTACAGGAGTGTAAGCAGGACTTATATTAGCAATCCATCAATCTCCTCTTTCCCTCCTCCATACCTCTGTTTTCATCTATAACCACATTTCTTTGTTCTATCTATTCTTTTCTTCCTGAGGTTCATCTTTTAGGCTTTGTTAGATGTCTGCTTTGCTAGTATCTAGTTGTTTTAAGAACTTATGGAATTATTTTGCTTTCTTTTGGTTCCAGAACTTTGACTCCAGGACACGATCCCGTTCAAAAAGTCACCCTCGTTCCACGTGGTCAGGCAAGAGGTCTTACATGGTTCATTCCTTCAGATGACCCCACCCTGATATCGAAGCAGCAGCTCTTTGCAAGAATTGTTGGTGGACTCGGTGGCAGAGCTGCTGAGGAAGTGATTTTTGGAGAGCCTGAAGTGACAACAGGAGCAGCTGGTGATTTGCAGCAGATCACTGGTTTGGCCAAACAGGTAATTTAATAATACTGGTGTTGCCTTCTCCTTCAATTATTCCTCCAACACTTTTCAATAAAATTTAGGTAGGCATGTTATTTTTTTTTATTCTTTTTTCTTTTTGCAGATGGTAACCACATTTGGAATGTCTGAAATTGGCCCATGGTCGCTCATGGACGGATCACAAAGTGGTGATGTCATCATGAGAATGATGGCAAGGAATTCAATGTCTGAGAAACTTGCTGAAGACATTGATGCTGCCGTCAAGAGACTATCAGACCGTGCTTATGAGATTGCGTTGAGCCAAATTAGGAACAACCGTGAAGCCATTGACAAGATTGTGGAAGTTCTCCTTGAGAAGGAAACAATGTCAGGGGATGAATTCCGGGCAATCCTCTCAGAGTTTGTTGAAATCCCAGCTGAAAATAGGGTCCCTCCTGCTGTTCCAGCACCATTATCTGTATCTGCTTGAGTGGCATTAATATTATCCATACTTCAAATTTCTGCCACTCTTTGAACTCACTTGAATGTATAATACTTGTATTCTTGATCAAATGTAAGTAGGATTGTACACTAACTCAAAAGTCATGAATGAGTAAAGTTATAAAGTTTTGGTCCTGTTTTTAAAAGCATAAAATCACAGCATCATCCACACCTCCAGACTTTTTATCGTTACAAGTTTCGGAATCATACTAAATCAGCTCAACTTAAACTTTTATCAATACATGTCTTACCTTCGTTTTTTCTCCAAGACTGCCACAGAAGTAGCTGCAAATTTCATTAACTCAACAGAAGAATTTATCAACATATGCTCAAAAGGACACATAAAAGAAGCCTTCAACAGATTCAAATCTGAAATATGGTCAGACCCAACTCTCTTCTCTCATCTAATCCAATCATGCACACTCAAAAATTCACTTTCATGTTCAAAACAGCTTCACTCTTTGATAGTCACATCTGGGGGTTCCGCAAACAAGTTCATTTGCAATCACTTGCTCAACATGTACTCAAAAGTTGGGCAATTACAAACAGCTGTTACTCTGTTTGGTCTCATGCCAACGAAAAATATCATGTCTTGTAACATTATGATCAATGCGAATGTGCAGAGCGGTGATCTGGGGAGTGCACGGAAAGTGTTTGATGCGATGACTAAGAGAAATATTGCAACCTGGAATGCGATGGTTGCGGGATTGGTTCAGTTTGAGTTTAATGAAGAGGGTTTGAGATTATTAACTGAAATGCATCAAGTTGGTTTTTTCCCTGATGAGTTTACTTTAGGTAGTGTTTTGAGGGGGTGTGCTGGTTTGAGAGGGTTACATGCTGGGAGGCAAATCCATTGTTACGCAGTGAAAGGTGGGTTTGAGCTGGATTTGGTTGTTGGGAGTTCATTGGCCCATATGTATATGAAAAGTGGAAGCTTGGTAGAAGGAGAGAAGGTGATTAGATTGATGCCTATTCGCAATGTGATTGCTTGGAACACAGTCATTGCAGGAAAAGCTCAAAATGGGCTTGCTGAGGATGTTTTGGATCAATATAATTTGATGAGAATGGTAGGGTGTAGGCCTGATAAGATTACGTTTGTGAGTGTGATTAGTTCATGTTCAGAATTGGCAACATTAGGTCAAGGTCAGCAGATTCATGCTGAAGTGGTTAAAGCTGGGGCTGGTTTGGATGTTGGGGTGATTAGTTCGTTAATTAGCATGTATTCAAGATGTGGATGTTTGGATGATTCAGTGAAAGCTTTTCTGGAATGTGAATATTCGGATGTCGTTTTGTGGAGCTCAATGATTGCTGCTTTTGGATTTCATGGAAAAGGTGAGGAAGCTATCAACTTGTTTGAGCAGATGGAGCAGAAAGAATTCGGGGCAAATGATGTTACATTTGTGAGCCTGCTGTATGCTTGCAGTCATTGTGGACTGAAGGAAAGAGGGATGGAGTTCTTTGATTTGATGGTAAAGAAGTATGGACTGAAGCCTAGATTAGAACATTATACATGTGTGGTTGACCTACTTGGCCGTTGTGGTTGTTTAGATGAAGCAGAGGCTCTGATAAGAAACATGCCTGTAAAAGCCGATACTATCATATGGAAAACTTTGTTATCTGCATGTAAAACCCATAAGAATACAGATATGGCTGGAAGAATCGCTGAAGAAGTTCTTAGGCTTAATCCTCAGGATGCGGCTCCTTATGTGCTGCTTTCTAACATTCATGCTTCGGCTAAGAGGTGGCAGGGTGTTTCTGAGTTGAGAGAAGCCATGAGAGAGAGGAATGTGAAGAAGGAACCAGGTGTAAGCTGGTTGGAAATAAAGAACCAAGTTCATCAGTTTACTATGGGCGACAAATCTCATCCAAGTTCGATAGAGATTGATTTGTATTTGGAAGAACTAACATTAGAGATGAAGCTACGCGGCTATGTCCCTGATACGGGCGCTGATATGCATGACATGGACAATGAGGAAAAGGAATATAATTTGAAACACCATAGCGAAAAGCTTGCAATTGCGTTTGCTCTGATGAACACACCTGCGGGTGTACCAATAAGGGTGATGAAGAACTTGCGCGTCTGCAGTGATTGTCATGTTGCTATTAAGTACATTTCCGAAATCAAAAACAGAGAAATTATTGTTCGAGATGCCAGTAGATTTCATCATTTCAGAAATGGGAAATGTTCTTGTGGAGATTACTGGTAAGAAGATGATTCATTGCCTCATAGTTGTACGCTCTAGGGATGAAGATTGGTTTTGTAAACTTTGCATCAAAGAGGGAAAAAAAGAATATTCATGCTTCTTCGATTGCCAATTTCAAGGTGAATTAAGAAAAGCCCTTTTCTTTTCTTTTCTTTTTGATGTTTCCACGTCCAGAAAATTGATTATGAAATTTATATTTAGTAGTCAGGTGGTGTAGTTTTTAATATACAACTTCTGCAGGATAAAAATTAAATTTGTCAAAGAAAAACCTCTATTTAATAATTATTACAAAAAATAATAAAAAAAAAAAAAACCACCGGTTGAGCTGTGGAGTCACAGCTCAATGAGTTTTACCGAACACCCAAGCAGTTGGACTTTGGTGGTTCGATTGTTGGAAATTAGACCCAAACGGGTTCTTAATTTACTTTGAATTATTAAATTTAGTCATTTATAAGAATGGAGTCTAGATTAATTCTATTATATCTGCATGTTTGAACTCATTTAGAGTGGTCTAGGCAATTTTACTTGCCAGGTGGTCTTCAATCTTTGAGTCTTAATTGACCCGTTAGGCCATGCATGTATAAGAAAGTCTGATATCACTTGCAGTTGCTTTCTGGTTTTTATTTTTATAGGTTTGCTTTTGTAGAAGTCATAAAGGCCTGGTCAAAGACGTGTTGGACAATAATTATAGCAGGCAATCACTGCTCTTCCGAGAAATACTCGTGAAATGATACAAATTTGATATTTAATATCCCCTGATTGTAATTACCCTTGAGAAGATATACATATATTATTTACGTTGTTTAATATGTGATGTTAGTATTTAAGCACCATTCACTAGTTATTGTGTGTTCATCGCACACATACAAAAGATTTGTATGCATCGATTCGATACACAGTATAAGGAGATAATTTATACTTCACAAATTTGTCACTTTTTTATCACATGTCTTACAACGAAAAGCACGTGACATAAGTTGGGAATATAGCAAAATACTTGAAATATACAACCCAAAAAAAAAAAAATTTCATAGCAAAGTTAGAGCTGTAAGAAGACACATGAATATAGTTTTCCATAAATCATCAAATAGACATTTGCCATGACATAAAAGTCTTCGTGACCCATTTTTCTCTCCATCTCTCTCACCCAATCCCAAACATACAGAGCATGGCTGGCTGCAGCTTCAGCTCCAGCTTCTGCTGCTTGTTTCCCATTCTCTCCATTCTTATTAGCGTACACATCATCCCAACTTCAGCTGCAACAACGGGAAATTGTTCCATAAGGGCCAGTAACATTTACTGTTTGGATTCAGGACTTCCCTCTACATGGTACAACAACAATTCTGTCATCATGAATGGATGGCAAATGAGAGTATTCCTCTTATTACAGAAAACTGGTGATTTAGATTTTTATTGTGGGTTCTACTGCAATGGAACCTGCAACTCTTATGTTTTTTCGGTTGTTGCTGTTGGAGAGAATAATCACAGAGTGGTCTGGTCAGCTAACAAAGACCGCCCAGTAAAAGCAAACGCGATGGTGCAGCTAAAGACAGACGGTTTGGTGCTGAGAGATTCAGACGGCGCAGAGGTATGGGCAAGCAACTACTCAGGTAACTCCGTTAACTGGATGAACCTCGACCCGGATGGAAATATTGCTCTCTTTAACAATGAAAGCAAAATAATTTGGAAATCCTCAGCAGAAAAGATACCATTTAGTCCACCTCCAAGTCCCTTTATCACTCCAAACTCAACACCACCACCAGAACGAAATGCACCACCAACTGTAACAGATTTAGCACCAACAGAAGAAAACATGCCAAAATCACCCACAAAAAGAGCAGCAAAATTGGTGGCAGTAATTGCAGGATCAACTGCTGGTGGGCTTCTGATCATTGGTATTGTAATCGTTTTATACATTGTGAAAGTTCGGAGGAATGTAGAGGAGGAGGAACAATCAGAAGATGACATGAAACAAGTTCCTGGAATACCTGTGAGGTTTTCATATGAAGATTTACAAATTGCGACAGGAGATTTTAAAGAGAGACTTGGGGGAGGGGGTTTTGGAACTGTGTTCAAAGGAGTTTTAAAAGATGGCAGTAAAATTGCAGTAAAGCGTTTGGATAGAATGGAGCCGGGGATGAGGGAGTTCTTAGCAGAAGTTGAGACCATTGGTAGCTTGCACCATTTCAATCTTGTGAGATTGATTGGCTTTTGTGTAGAGAAATCCTGCAGGCTTCTTGTTTATGAATATATGAGCAATGGCTCTTTGGATAAATGGATTTTTGTCAGAGATCTGAGACCTTGTCTTGACTGGCAAACAAGGAAGAAAATAATACTAGATATAGCCAAGGGATTAACTTATCTTCATGAAGATTGCCGTAGAAGAGTAGCACATCTTGATATAAAGCCACAAAATATTCTCTTGGATGAAAATTTCAATGCCAAAGTTTCTGATTTTGGGTTAGCTCAGCTAATTGAGAGAGATGAGAGCCTGGTGCAAGCAACGATGAGAGGAACTCCAGGATACATTGCTCCAGAATGGAGAACATCAAAAATCAGTGTCAAAGTTGACATATATAGCTTTGGAATTGTGCTTCTTGAAGTGGTTAGTGCTCGAAGAAACTTAGATCGTTCGCGATCAGAATCTAGCTGCCATCTCCTCAGACTGCTGCAGGAAAAGGCCAAGGAGGACAGACTGTTTGACATCGTGGAAAATTTCGATGAAGAGATGGAAAATTTCGATGAAGAGATGGAAAATCATAGGGATGAAATGACAAGAATGATTAAGATTGGAGCCTGGTGTTTGCAGGATGATCCCAGAAAAAGGCCATCAATGTCAACAGTGGTGAAGGTGTTGGAAGGAGTAATGGAAGTGGATGCAAACATCAACTACAAATTTGCACAAGCAAGGCCATATGTTCCCAGTGTCAATAGTGATCATGTTTCTCCCAGGCCAACAGAATCTACTCTTTCTAATCCTAGATGAACATTCATTTTCAGGCACATCCATCATTGACTGCAGACCAAACTCATTAACAAGTATGTGATCCACTGTTTTGTGTTCATGAGATTTGATTTTTAAGCTTGTTTTGAATTCTGAAAATTGAACATTGAGTCGTTTGTCTTCCTTGGCATACCAATATAATATGCCTGATATGCTTCTATTTTTCTTTTTCACTATCTGCTTGAATTTGTAAAGGAGAAAAAGAACCAGTATTTTATATTTGTCACTTGAGCCAAGGATTCAAGCTTACTCATCACTTCAGCTGTGTAATAAATATTGCATTTAGCTTTGGTATGCTTTTGTTTTGTTTACAATTAGCAAGCAAAAGCAGAGGAACAAGGCAAAGAAAAACTGGTAGTAGCGTTAGGCACTTAAATTTGTAGGAACAAACTTGAAACTTGCTGCTTAAAAGAGAAGAGAGAGGGTCAAAACGAAACTAAAATGGATCCTGAAGAAAGAAAATATGCAAAGCAGTTTCATGTTTGTAGGAGGAACAAACATGAATACTTTGCTGCCAAAACAAGACAATATGCCCCAATTAACATAGAATTAGCACAACATGCCTTTACTTGTTTGACAAATTATTTTTAATCTTTATGTAAATGTGATTAATAAACGGACGTTCATGTGCAGGGGTAAAATTGACTTTGCATTCAAATTTCTTAAAAATTATAATATATTATAAAATTTGGGTAAAAGGACTGTTCCACTCTTAAAGTTTGGGAAGATGATCATGTTTGTTTCAATAAGGGACACTAAAATTCTCTTTTAACGAAAATATCCTTAAAATATAGTAATTACAGTAATTGACTTAAATTTTTTTTAATAAATACAAATATAACATAAATAATTTAATTTGTCTAGTAGACTAATAGTATTAAAATATTTTTAATATTTAAAATAATTTTATAAATATAAATTATTATTCTTTAATAATATTTTTGTATTCATTACAAATATTTTAAATAAATCGTTGGGTTGAATAGATTTTACAATTAAAAAAATATCTACGTATTAATAATATTACAATTATTTTTATATTTATTTTAATATAATGTTTCTATTTATTATAAAATTTACTTTAAGATAATTAATAGATTGTAAAATCTTGAAATTATTTTAAAATGTATATATTATAGATATTAATTTTTTTATTAATCATAAAATATTGGAGTTAATTTTTGGGTTAATAGAGCAAAGAGTATTATGATAATAAAGGATCTTAGTGTACCTTCTTAAAATTTAAGGAATCTAGGGACTATTTTTTTTAAATCTTAAGAGGTGTAGCCGATCTTTTCCTTAAAATTTGAAGGAGAAAAACTATTTTTTAACCCCAAATATTCATCTGCTAATTATTTTTGGGGCATTATAAATCTTTGATTGCCCGTTAAAAACAGAAGCAAAAAAAAAACAATTTCTATGTAATTATTTTAATTTATATAAGGAATTGATAATTTACAAGTAAATTAACTGCAGAAAAAAAAATGTAATAAAATATTTATATCAAGCAAATAAATGAGCCATTACGGAAAAGAAATAGAGATTTTACTTTGAGTGGAACTATTGGCACCCCTCCAAATACCTCTTAAAACCGCTTTAATTATTTTACAATTTTAACTTTTATTAAAATTACATAATAGGATAATTTCTAATTAAACCTACTCTAAAGTCAAATAATTTTTTTCCCTTAAAAATTCTTTGTAAGGCATATTTTCATTTAAGAGTTGCCAAGGTACTGGAACAACTTAGTGGACAGACACCTGTTTTCTCCAAAGCCAGGTACACTGTTCGGTCTTTTGGGATCAGATGTAATGAGAAGATTGCATGCTATGTGATGTGACTGTTAGAGGTGACAAGGCAATGCAGCTTTTCAAGAGCATATTGATCTTGGATTCAAGTATGATCCTTCCACCGGAATTTATGGTATGGATTTCTATGTGGTTCTAGAGCGCTCAGGTTATCGTGTAGGTCGCCGCTCAGGTTATCTTGTAGGTCGCCACCGTAGGTGCAAGTCTTGTGTTGGGATTCAGCACCGTGTCACAAAGGAAGATGCAATGAAGTAGTTTGAGGTCAAATATGAAGGTGTGATCTTCAACAAATCCCAGAATATTAGTGCTTAAACCCTTTATGTGATGACGATTTTGCATTTATAGTGATGATGTTTGTAGACAGTGGCTGTTACTGAGGGTTTTGTAAACCTGAGTTAGATGCTTTTAGTAGTTCAAGATATTTTGTTATTTCGCTATTTAAATTTTATTATTCAATATGGCTTAGCTGCACTAAAAATCTCGGACACTAAATATGAATATCGTTTTTTCTCAAGTGATTATTCATGTTTCTCCTTACTATAAAAAAAAGGGTTTAATAATAAAAATAATTAAAAATTAAAGAATAGTGTTTATACTAATAAATTTTAATTAAAGATATTTTTATCATTAAAGGAGGTGTTAAAAGAATTTTATAATATTTTTAAATATTTTAACATAATTAACAAAAAAAATGGGTGTTAAGAAGTATTTAGAGGGTGCCAATAGTCCCACTCTTTTACTTTAAGAGTGGATGAGGATCAGTACATGGATACAAAAGTTAATTACCAGAGCTGAGAGGAAGATAAAAAAAATTCAACTTGAAAATTAATTAGAAAGATTTGCCTAGATTTGTTGAATGAGAAAGTGGATTTAGATATAGGTGTCTGGTGGTGGGAGTTACTTTCGGCATTATATAGAAGCTCTTGCTAGATTCTTGATCTTGCCAACCCAAAACCAAATCAAACAGCAAAACAATAAACAACTTACAAGTTCCTCTTTGTCACCGCTTCTTTAGCAAAATACAGACGCTTATTAGTTATTACTCTTTAAACAACCACCCCCCAAAATAAGAAAGAGAGCGAGAGACACACCAACCATATACCCTTTGTTTGTCTCTGTACTTCTCTGTCTCTGTACCAACTTTCTTGGGGTTTCTTGGTTAGAAGTGAACAGTCACACACGCGCGCACATATATAAATGGCGGGTTACAAGCCTGATGATGACTATGATTACCTTTTCAAGTTGGTATTGATTGGAGACTCAGGCGTTGGTAAATCCAACTTGCTTTCGAGGTTTACAAAAAACGAGTTTAATTTGGAGTCAAAGTCTACTATTGGTGTTGAGTTCGCTACCAAGAGTTTGAGGATTGATAACAAGGTTGTCAAGGCTCAGATTTGGGACACTGCTGGCCAAGAAAGGTTGGTTTTTTTTTTTTTGGGTTCCTTCTCTCACTTTTTCTTGCAACTTTTCTTGGGTTTTGCTTGCATGCTCTTAACGTTAGTGTGTTTGTAAGCCTGTAGCTGAAACTTGGTGTTAATGAATACTTGATGGGTTTGTTAGGGCATGAGGAGTCTGTTATTTCTTATGTAAATTTTGATTTTGTGTTATGGGTTTTGATATCTTTGTTTTGAATTTGACTCAATATGCAAGTTGGGGTACTTTATCTGGAATTCACTGCTACTTGTGATGATGGGTTTTCTTGTTGATGTCTAGACATGTTATAGACTCTTGAATTTTGAATTTTTATTGGAGATTGTATTGTTCTGTTTTTCTTTCTGAAACTATTTTGGGGGCTTTTATTTTGATGGTTTTTTTTGCTTGTCCCTTTTTCTTTTGTTCTTTTGAATACATATACTTTGTTCATGTCTGTGCGATCAAAGGATTGAAGCCATAATCATTTATGTTGTAGGGTTAGTAGAAAACATATGGAAAGGGTAGTGATAATACCAACTGATTGTTTTATTAGTAACATGTATTTGCAAAGTCTTAACAGTACTGGAAACTTTATATTTGTTTGGTACTACTCATATATTGGAGCTGATGAGAGAGTCAGCATGTTTACCTGTGCAATATATATGGGCAATGAGTTGGGTAATGCATAATGTCTGATATTGTCATTTGTAGATGCATACATGTGGCATTTCTTAAGGTTTTTTAAATCAGTAATTGGCTTCAGCTGCCTTCCTAGAGATTATACGTGACAACGTTTGTCTGTTGCTGTGAGGAATCACCTATCCACCCATCACGTAAACTTCACCTATATTTAAATTTTAGGAAAAAAATGGATTTTCATATAGTTGATTAATGCTGATACATTTATGGAGGGATGTTAATGGTTGGTGACAAACTCAAGGAAGGTTAGAGATATCTCAGTACTTTTAGGAATGAGACTGATGTCGATGGGATATCTCAGTAATTTTAGGAATGAGACTGATGTCGATATTTAAAGAATTAATCTGTTCAATTATTTGGTGTTTTGTCTATGTTGTAGCACCTTCAAGTATGTTTTCTGTTGGTCTCAATTTAAAAATTCAATTGGCAGATGCAGTCCATGTTTTCCAGTCCTGTATGAAACAAATGATTAAATGTTTACACGGGATGAGAGTTGCTGTTACGTCTAGTTGGTGGAATTCTGTCTTTGCATACTGTGTTCATACATGTAGGTGTCCATGTTGTTTCAGTCATGTTTGAAACAAATTGTTAAAGGACTCGCTATCATGCATGATTTATGGATTTCTCTCTTTGCATACTGTGTACATACATGTTGGCTAATTTAGAATTCAATAAATTCGTTTGGTCTCAAACCTTTTCTTGGCTGGAGTGGTTGACTGAATCTAATCATGTTATTGCTTATCTAAAGCCCATAGATCTTAAGCTGTTCTTTCTTCTTTACGTTTAAGATGGTCATATTGGTGTACTAGATTGAGAATATAATAAGACCATTACCTTCTCCGTCTTCTTTATTATGCTTATAATACCATTTTGTATCTTTAGTACAGTGAAGTAGCAGTTTAGGGTATCAAAAGGTATCCTTTGTGCTTTTAAGGTCTTTCTAGACTGGAGGAAAAAGGTGATTTCAGGTGGGGCTGATGATAGATGTCTTGCTAGCTCATCTGAGTGTAAATTATCCAAAGTTACAAACTGATGGGGTTGATGATAAATTATCCAGACTGGTTTCGCTTCTGATGGAGAAGAATTGGGGAATGGGTATTGACTTGGTAATCTGGGTCTGCAAAGTCTACTTTAGATTATAGGACTACAACACTAATCATTATTTAGAGGACATGGTGATCACTAATTTAAGCAGTAGAATGCCTTAGCCCACAGGCTATCCTTGATACCTGGAAACTTTTTTTTCTCTCTTTTTAAGTTTTCTAGAAATTAATGTCTAACTAATTGCAGAAGAAGGAACAAAGAGTCATTTTTTTCCTTTTTGGGATAAGAAACTGGAACAAAGATTTATATTAAGTCCTAATTTCTAATGATAAAACAAGTACAAGGAATCATTTAAAGACAATTTGGAATACCTATATTTGTTCTATACTTGAACAAAATAATATCTATATTACTCTTCGTTATTTAATATATATGGGATTATTTTTATTATTTGTTTTGTTATGAATTTTGTTTTATTCAAATTTTAAAAGCTGTATGGTGTCATCAAATGCTCCACTTGATGAGCTAACTTTTATTTGTTTATGGTTCACAGTGATAATTTAATTCACTTGACTGTTGTGATACAGTGGAAACATTAATTCAATCATCTTATTTTATCATCATGTCAAATACCTTTACTGAATATACTACAATTTTTGCAAACTGATCAGGTTCTATAAATTGCTTTGGTTCAAAATGAAAAGCGATATAACACACAAGTTCCCGACATTTGTAATTTGCCTGTTTGTTCTATTAGGTACCGTGCAATTACAAGTGCTTACTACCGGGGTGCCGTCGGTGCTTTGCTTGTATATGATGTAACACGACATGCTACATTTGAGAATGTTGGAAGGTGGTTGAGGGAGTTGAGAGAGCACACAGATCCAAACATTGTTGTCATGCTCATTGGGAACAAGTCAGATCTTCGACACCTTGTGGCTGTCTCAACTGAGGATGGGAAAGCTTTTGCTGAGCAGGAGTCTCTCTATTTCATGGAGACTTCCGCATTGGATGCAACCAATGTGGAAAATGCTTTTACCGAGGTTCTTACTCAGATATACAAGATTGTGAGCAAGAGAGCAGTTGAAGCAGGCAGCAATGGAACTGCTTCCACACTTCCATCTAGAGGAGAGACAATAAATGTCAAAGAGGATTCATCCGTTTTAAAGAGAATTGGATGCTGCTCAAACTAGGGAGACATTATTCGGTTACCAGATTTTACAGCATCGTGCAATTTACTTGTACATGATCAAAGTAATCTTTGTGTAAAATGAAAAACTACCATCTGGCATACTGTTTTGAAATTTTCCTAAAAGACCTCACTCGAAGAAGATGGTCTAGATTGTCTCTATTAAAACCAACATATGTGTAATTCATTTGATTACCAGAAACGTATGTATTGTATCCTCAATCCCGACACCTGAGTATTGCCTGTAGACTTTCTTTTAACTTTTGTTTTCTTCAAGGGATTAAATATGAAGTTCGCTAATATGCACAGGACATTTGCCACATATGGTGTATCATAAACACTGTTTGTTAGTTCTAAAGGCTGTTTTGTATGCAATCTGTAAACTGTAAAGAACCATAAAAATTTATTTTATGTAGAAACGAGAGTCCTGTAAAACTCTCAACTGACTCTCTCTGAAGTTACAAGTATTATAAATGCAGTATATGCATACAATCTACAATTTAACTCCTTATAAAAGAGATTGATATGTCCGAGACAGATATCAAAAGTGTTGAAGTGCCAAAATCATGTATTATCATCAACTCAAACAATCAGATATTCTTAACCATTCAACTGACAATTTTGAACACCTATATCGCAAAGTGATAAGGAGAGAACTATATCATTTTCTATGTATGGCCAGCATATATCACATGTTACCTCATGTAAACATCTGTGTCTATCAGTTTCCTTGAGGCAAAAGTTTTTACCTACAAAAGTTGTTTTTGGTATGATCAGCTATAACCTATGACAAAATGGTATAGCTGAATTTAACATGTAGCTAAAGCTAAAGTGCTAGAACTATAGCAGTTTAATCTTTCTGATGCCAGGACTGGCCTTGTGTGACCAAATCTCTTTGCTTTTAGCTTTGCAACAATCTTCTCAAGCCTACTAACCTAAGCTCCTCTGGTACCTCCCTAGCATAGTTCTTGTCATCTTCATTGCTGCGCTGGCTCCTTGCTGTATCATGACCAAGACAACATGCGTCACTCTCTGTAACATATTCCGTAACAGTCTCTGATTCACCATATTAGTAGGTTCATTTTGCATAATTTTTTCGGTCAATTCGGTCTGTGGCTCAGTAATGTTAACAGCCTCATTATCTCCAATTAAGAAAGGAAAAGTTTGAGACTGGCTTGAAGAATTTTCACCAACAACAACCTCTGAATCCTGAAAATTATTATGCTTTCTGCTGGATTTTAGTGATTCTGTTATGGCCAGATTATCTTCCTTACCCAAATCCATTGCCTGTAATAAATTATATTTGGGGGGAAAGCCAGGAGGCATAGGGGAATTATCAGCTTCCTTCAATAATATAGGCTCAGTGGCAGCAGTTTTGAAGGTAATCCAGTACAAGCAGATGTATCACTAGCTTCCATAGTACATCTCCTCTTCAGTTTTAAAAGTCTGAATTTTCCTTACTGCCAGCTGGATCATTAGTTCTGTCCAATCTCCTTGCTGTTGTCTTACTCCTTCCAACAAATTTCCTTTCCTTTGCTGTTAACATTACTGAACCCACAGACCGATTTGGCAGAAAAGGTTAAGACAAATTTCCTTTCCACTCCATCTGATTCTTTGGTGCTACCACAAAACTTGTGAGGATTCTTTTCTGTGGCAAAGCACCACTACTTGCATTTTGGAGACGTGAAGCTGATTTCTTCCACCACTCTTAAGTATCAGGTGGTAACATCAGCAAATATGCAATTCCACATATCTGATTGGCTTACTGTAATAACTCCAAGCAATTTTAACACTCTCAATTGGCCAAGCAAAACAAGCTGGGAGGTCTTGGTCCATTCCAAATGGCATTGCTACTCGATGAGGAAGGTACTGTTCTATACGGTAAAGCCCCAGTAGCTTGGAAATCCCCAAACATCAAGCAAATGACTGAAATTCCTCAGCAAATTAGGATCAACGGATACTCACGATTCCTTTTCTCTATAAGCTTGGGCAAGTTCCAGTTTTCCAGAGTTTTAGCATAAGGATACCACTCAAAAGTCTCATTAGCTGAATCAACAGCAGTCTTCAGTCCTCACATTCTCAACTCCATCCATTATCTTGTGCCATCGCGCATATCTTGGCTCACCGTTTTTAATCACTATAGATTTTGGTCTTAATTCTATAAACCACTCCCAAGCCCAATTTTGGACTAATTGAAAAGGTGAACGTATAGCAATTGCTAATTCACAATCTTCATCCAACTCACAAGAGTGAGAAGCAACAATATTTTTCTTTCAACAAACTCAAATCTCTAAAAATGCTAGTAAGAATAGCTGGTGCAAGCGAAATTCTAGTCCCTCTAGCTAAAAGTACAACTACTAGACAAGGGGAGTGTGGAAAAACAAACCTTGACAACCACAAGGCAAGAAATGCTTCGTGTTTGATTGTGCTCCCACTGTTCATCCAAGTACTATGATCCGCCGTCATTTTTGCATTTCTATTGAGTTTCAATCTCTCTTCTGTTTAATTGGCTTCATCTGATTCAAGGATGCTGAAAACTGGGGAGCCTGAAACAGGTGCCTGAAATCATCATATCTTCAAATGTAAACTGTTGCTCCACCCAAAGAAGAAATGCAACTTTTGGTCTCTGGACACCATTTCTCAGCAAGACCAAGAACCAAATCATAGTTTCTCTTAATTTCATAAGTTGAGTTCAAGATTGCTTCATGTATGCCAGCTTGCTTCCACGTGGGTCCATGCAATGCAGCCATTTTTGCAACCCACCTTTTCCATCCGTAAAAATTCAGCTTAAAGGCCAACTTTTCGGCTCAGAAGTAGTTGGTGTTGACGAAAGACATTGTGAAGGAAGCTCAAAAACTTGGCCTTTAATGGGATTAATGCAAGGTTTGAGAAACTGGGCTAGCCTTTTTGCAGGATTTCTACCTCCAGTTAATGACACCAACACCATCGTGTCTTCTCTCACTTCAACACCAACTTCCGGTCCAGGGACGAGTCAGAAATTTAGTTCATAGGTGACGGTGCAACTTAATAATGAATTATATCATAAATGATGACAACTTTTAACTCGAAGTACTTTAATTAAGTTAATTGGATTAGGTGCTTAAATTTATCAACTCTTATTAAACATTTTAATGAAGTTAGGAGATAAAGATTTAAATAATAAATATAATCCAGAAGATTTTTTTAATCAAGCGGGCAAGTGGGGCTAACCCCGCCCCTAGCTACCGGTGAATTCTCCATTGACAAAACGAAAAAATGCTCGGGAATAACGCCTAATGGGTTTGTGGGTTCTGTTTGACACGCCACTCAAAACATTTTGCTGGATCGTGCGGTTTTAGGTGTCCAAACCTTGTATTTATGGACTTAAATCAGCCTAAACCAAGACCTCACGCAAATGGTTGCTGTGTTTGAAAGTCAAGACACACTCGAAAGAACTTGTATTGCTTCAAAAAATTTTGATTACAAATGATATGCTAATTATCTATATTTTTCTGTATAATTCTTATTACTTGACCAAATGAGGGCCTCATCTATTTATAGGTACATGGAGGAGATTAAAGTCTAGCTAACTCCCACCTAACTCATTAATTACATGAAACAACTACAAGCACTAATGAGTACTAATGATGTAGAGAATCGTGTAGAGGTAACTCCATACTTCCAGAATTCTCCAGCCCAATACGCACATCTTGGTCACCCAAATGGACGCGGGCTTGGGCCGTCACATGTTTGGAATACAAAGTGGTTTCTCCTGATAATGTTTACTTCCGCGTGAAAAGGCAAAACTTTTATTCATTAATAATGTGTTTACTTGAGGTTTGGAGAATGGGAATGAAATTTTTATTTACTTGATAAAATATAATTTGAAAATAAGAATAAAATTTGTGGATCCCACGTAATTTGAGAATAAAGAATTGGAATCTCATTCTTATGGGGGGTTGGGAATGAAAATTTGGGAATGGAAACGGAGTATAAATTGACATTTTTATCCTTAAAGAAATAAAAAAATTATTTATTTATTTATTAATATTATTATTATCATCAAAATTTATTTTTTTATTATTATTATTAAAATTATCATTATTAATATTTATTATTATTATTATTATTAGTATTAACATTTATTTTTATTATTATATTAAATTATATTAACTTTATTATTTTAGTTATTATTAATTATTGTTATTTTTATTTTTATTAATATTATCATTATTAACATTAATTATTGTTATTATTAATTATATTTATTATTATTAAATATTATTAATTTTATTTTTTAATTAATATCACTTTTATAATAATATTTATACATGTATCTAGTTAATGAAAATTACATTGTTTAATATTATAGGTATTTTAGTAAATTGGTTCTTATTCCCATTTATTTTGCCAAGTGAACACATCAATAGCATTCCAGCACATTCCCATTCCCATTTATTTTTGTCAAGTAAACTTTGAAATCTCATTCTCATTCCAGCTCATTCTCATTCTACCATATTCGCATTCCATGAAGTAAACGCACCATAAAAAAGTGAACCAATTACCTTTCCGCAGACTAGTTGATGCTTACGAGGGTTTTTTTAGTAATGTTAGGCATCTTAATATTTAAGTCTTAATTTGTGTCCCAACTAATATGGTATTAATCCATTGGATGATGATTAAGTAATTTTATAAGTTATGAAATTCATCATCTAATAGATAGGTGACACATAACGTTGGGACTGAAGTTAAGACTCAAATATTAGGATTCTTAATATTATTGGTATTTCTTTACATGCATCATTATTCATCACGTGTTTTGCATGGGCCTTAATTTATTGTAATTTAAATTTTAAAGAAATTAAGAATAATTTATATGGTAAAATTAATGGTGGGGTAACCCAATAACTAAGAACCGAATTGTGAGGACAGCAATTCGAGCCTCCACAAATATATTGTGGGAGTAATTTCTTTTTTAATTATAATTAAATGAAGATTGTTTTCTCCCTCGCGAAATGTGAGAAATAAACATCCCTCGAATATTAATGAAGGTTAAAATTTTAATAAAAATTAATGTAAATTAATCTCAGTCATAATTTAATTTATAAATATTAATTATAATTTTATGTAATATGAGTTGTAAATATGAATAATTGTTTTATGTAATAAAAAAAAAAAAAAAAGGACCAAAGGCACCGACTAATTGGTGCTACCGTTCACATCATCATTTGATCTGAGCACCATTTGGGCTCATGATTTGATGTTTTGATCAAATCATCAAATACAAGCTGTGCTGGACTAGAATACCCCCTTTTAATGGATAAGTTCAAACATTTTTTTTTTTATTTACTAAAACAAGTAATTATCAAACATCAACCGTCATTAACGATTGCTTATTAAAGATTACGTTCGGTTTAATAAGAAAGTCTCAATGATATCAATCATGTAAAAAGTTAATATCCGTATAGTCCAAGAACACAAGTTCTGCCGCCCAATAATTGTGCTTATGTATATGGTTTGTTAAGTAAGTGCTCTAATTAATCTAAACCAATATTTTGTCGCAACAACGTGCTTTTATTGTTTTATTTATATCACCAAGTGGGAACTGGATAATTAAAGTGCCAAAAAATGATAATGACTCTTCCACTTTTAAGCCAGGCCCCATTGGCGCATAGTCTTAGTTAGCATCGAATATTCAAGATTCCACCACGTGTTATTCATATTAAATTAAATACACCCAATCACAAACTTAACTTTATTTAAAAAAAAAAAAAAAAAACAATTTCTAATACTTTCTAAGCTTTTAATGTGTTGTTATTATTATTATTTTTTTTTTGGGGGGGCTAAATCTGATGAGAGATGGGTCAATTTATTTTGAAAACAGAATGATGTAAACATGTTACTTTTTAGACAGGCAAGTTAAAAGTAATGTGTTTATAGGGTGGCGTGTAGTTACGGGGCATTAATGTAATTATGGGAACAATCAACTGCGTTGTGTTATGTATATTATATTATATTATATTATATATATAGGGTTTAGACAATTGAACTTATAGGCATATAGCTAATCTAAAAGGTTTATTTTGATCATATCCTATCAAACTCTGATAGATATTTCACAAGCTAGCACTTTAAAAATAAATGGCTGCAGAAGAAATCTTTGAGCTCTTAGATTCATACTGGTTTGAGCATGAGATTTTCACCAGGAGGGTAACTGCATCACCACAAAAAGCAAACCCAGTTCTTGAAATTGAGCAAGAAGTTCAAGAACCAAAACTTTCACGCTTTCCAAGTCACCATGTCCGGTCTTTAAGTGACCATGCGCTGGTGAGCTGCAAAAGTAGTACAACAAGCTTCTCTTCTGATCATTCTCTAACACCAAAGCTTCAAACAATTGCATCTGGCAAAGAAGTTATTGAGTCTGCAAGTGAAAGTGTTAATAATGAGCAACAAGAAGAGACAGAGATGGATGTGAAGCCAAAAAGGAAGAATAAGATGAAGAAGAAGAAGAAGAAGAAGAGTAGTAAGAGTTTATCAGACCTTGAGTTTGAGGAGTTAAAAGGGTTTATGGATTTGGGGTTTGTGTTTTCTGAGGAAGATAAAGAATCAAGCCTGGTGTCTATAATTCCTGGCTTGCAAAGATTGAGAGGAAGCAGCAGTTGTTCTAGAGAAGATGTTCATGATCATGAAGAAGCATTTGTTAATTATTATAATAATAATAAGGCTACTGTTTCAAGGCCTTATTTATCAGAAGCATGGGCTGTTTTGGATCATCAAAGAAAGGTTGAAATTTCATTGATGAATTGGAGGATTCCATCTCTGGGAAATGAAGTGAACATCAAAGATCAGCTCAGGTTTTGGGCTCATACTGTTGCATCAACCGTAAGATAACAAATATTTGCTTGACTTCTTTTTTTTTTTTTTTTTGCCCTTTTGATTTTGTATTAAGTTAGCTTGTTTATTTTGTTAAGATCATGGAGCAATTTTGTGGGGTGTCTTTTCTTCGCAAGAATGTAAATTTAAATAATGAAAGAATTATCCCCAAATTAAGGCTGTTTCCTCTTCTGCTTGCTTGTAAGCCCATATCATTTGAAAAAAAAAAAATTATCCACCAGCAATAATTTTTTTGTTGTGGTACTCAAAGATTTATTTGCATACAGACAAAAGAATATGGTAGGAGGGGGGATGTCAACTTTCTCAAAAGCATTGTTATTCTTATTTTAACAAACAGAGAAGATACTGCAAGTTGCAATATGTCTTTCACACCCCACTACCTTTTGTTCTCACCAAAGGACAAATGATATACACACACACACACACACAAAAAAAATGTAATTGGTTTGTTAGAGCAATAATTTTGTTAATAATAATCAGCATTTAAAAGGAAAACAAGAACAGATGGCGCGGGCTCTCACAAGTCACAAGCATGTTTAAAAGCATTTCTAAGTTGTTCTTTCCAATTTCCTGAAAAATTTATGCCAAAACATATTCCGAATTAGTTCATTTAGAATGTTTACGAGTATGAAAAAGACTAGCGCTTCTTTACAGTAGGGATAAAAATAAAAGTACCGAAATGGTAATATTTCTTGGTGACGATGATAATGAGCTCGGCTCATGGCACTAATATGATAGCCAATAGATGATGACTGCAGAAGAGTTGGCGCCCTGTCCAGTCCACTAGGACAATTGCCAACTTTTAGTCTTATATGTCCACTATAACAACCAACTCAGAAGAAAGCCGCCTCAACTTAATTAAACCTTCATGTTTGTTCTGATTTGCAATGTAAGAAGCAAGAAACTTAGCTAGAGATTCAATGAAAAAGGATACAAACATACTAACGTAACTGCAACATCTGGGCACAGTATGCTACGAAGTCACGACGGTAATATTTTTCTGCCTAATCCATGACCATGACCATGACCTAAAGGGATTTAATGAAAGCACCAGAGTTGTCAACGTCATATTGCCGATATCATCCACTATTAGTCTATTGCAGATTGCCTGACCCCAAGTGTATGAGCATATTACGTTTCTTGCAAATTAGACAGCATCATCTCACTCATTCAACAAATATTAAATGCAGTGTCTTCGTTTCTTTTTTCTGTTCCAAGTTCTTTGCATAAGTAGAAAAAAATTATAGAATCTCTTAGGACTGCCTATGCTATAAATAAGTAAGCTCAAAGATTAAACAATTTTGAAAGAAATAAACAGTAATTAGACAAAGAGAACAAAAATAATAATGAAAACAATAATTTAATGCCAATCAAATGTCAAATAAACTGCACTTCAGTGAAATCATAAGCATGAATATGTAGCATAGTTCAATATAAATCCTTTTCACTGATGAAGCTAATTGAGCTATAATAATAAGAATGCTAAAATCATACTTGTTAACAACTCAGAACTGAAAAGTTCATTCACCACTAAAACAAAAATGCTGTAGAAAGTATATTCTAAATCTTTTTTTTTTCCCCCTCCATTCATTGGTTTAATTTTATATATATATATATATATATATATATATCATTATTTACAACGTCGAACAATTTGATATGAGTTCCACATGAATAAATGTGGAACATGCTCATCAGAGTCTTAAAAATAAGACCTGTAACTAAATTAATTACATTTAATTGTACGAATAGAAAAGTTATCAGAATTTACTAGTTCATTTCTCCTTGCTAGTTGTTGCCTCGGGGAGTTTGAACATGGGAGGTTTGTCAGCACCTCTCCTTGAGTACTCCCTCCATCTTCGTGCGGCTGCTGCCGCCCTCTTTGTTCTCTCCTTCACTTCCTCTTCTGCAACAACTACACACAAGATTCATTGAAATTTAGTAGAAGCAGAGCCAGCGAAACACGCTAAGGGCACACAAGAAATAATAAATACACACATTTATTTTCTGAAAGTAAAAACATTAAGCTCCTTTAATAACAGTTCTAAATTTGCAATAACGTATTAAAACCAAAGATAGCCAGAATCATGAGCACTGTAAACATTTGAAATCCACCAAACTTCCTCATAAACAAAAATTTGTTAGCTTTGCTTAATATTCTGGCAATACTCTTAGTTTTAAGATATTTATTTCTAAGGAGTCTTTTACCCAACAGCTTCATACTTTAACACAAGACAGGAATGCAGCAATAACATAGGAATCATTTTTGTCAGTGTCTAGCATTCTACAATTTAAAAATCTCAAAATCAATATAGTTCTATGCCTTCTAAATGTCAAATACAACATGGTTTCACCAACAATTCTTTTGTCTCCATATGTACCAATTGTAACCGGCAAACCTTCCAAATAAAGTTAGTGGAGACTGGAGAATGATCATGAACCAAGTCTCTATCCGCTAATAAAGTTTGCTCCTTTGGGACACCCAATGCCAGAATTTTACTAGAACTCTATCCGAAGTCTCATAAGGTCAAAGACAGTCGATTCTTTTAAATTCAGCAGGTATTAGAGAACTTCATATTCACCACTCTCGTATTTTACAGGGTTAATCATCATTGAGTCAGGAGAGTGTGTGATAAACAAGTTTCAATAAGTAAAGTTTTTATAAACATTAGATACTTATAGGCAGAAAAAATAAATTAAAACAAATTAAGAACAGCAAATTTAAGAATTTAACTATCAGGAAAGCTTACTCGAAAATCCATCATACCTGAATTTCGATAGTCTTTTGGCTTGCCCCAAACATTACTCCAGTATGATCCGGTTTTGTCAGAATCTTTCTCCCGATTCATCATCCTTATTTTAGCTTGTTCCTGCAAAAAACTTGGAATCAGCATCCATGAACTGATAAAATCAACATCCACAAACTGATAAATCAGTCAGAGATTGAACACAGCAATGTAGAACTTAACGACAAAAACCAATAAGTATACTACGTATCTGCCAAGCAGGGCTATGAAATAAACACATTTCTTCGAATCAAAGCATTAGAAAGATTTTAGGAAAACCTCCTTGATTTATTTAGCCTCTGGTTTAGGCTACTCAAGCTAAGTCAAAGTATCACAACAAAATTGTCAATAACTCAAAGATTAACTTGATTTAAGATGTACATAACATACCAAAAGTTTTGCTTGCCTCTTTTCCCATCGAGAACTTGCCTGCCAAATAATTGGGCAAAATTAATTAGAAATTCTTGAATTACTAATAAGATACTGAACACAGCCAAGCAGATAAGAAAATGGGGATAAAGTTAGCTCTGTTTTGCAAAACCATACAAATGTTAAGATGGAAAGTAACAATTCAACTTTTTTTTTTCTGAAAAAAAATTCATCTAGTTGACAGAAAGGATAATATAGAAAAATAACAAAAGTAAAATTCTTACTATCCTAAAAACATCAGCTGAGCCAGATCCCATTCCTGAAAGCATCATGGCCACCTGATAAACATTCAAAAAACACCAAGATTTAGCTAATCAAAAGCCAATTAAAGGAAAAAGATCAAACACGCATATAAGTTATGTTCCGAGAGAAAAACAGAAGTTCTTCCCATGCTTAGCAAAAGCAAAAATAAAATTTTTCTTCACTAACATTTTTGGCCAAAAAAAAGATGTCATAAATCTTCAATGAAGCAGGTAATTTTAGATCAATTAACTGGAGGAAAAACAACAGTTGTATGTTATCTTTCCTATTCTGGCAGCATGAATTTATTCAGCAACTCACCAACTAGGAAAAGATCATAAGCGTAGATGCTATACAGAATAATTAACATCTAATCCTAATAATGAAATTGCAAGAATTGGTTGTGTAACTGTAACAAAGAAATCTTACATTTACTCTTTCTACCCTACGCATTTCATCTTCAAGCAGAGATAGCTGTTGAGCAGAAGTCCGATGAATGCAATCAACTGGGCTGAATAACAAGTGGAATCATCATCATCAGTTTATAGATATAAATCAACATATAACAATGACTTGGAGCTGGAAAAAATGAAAGAATCTAACACGTTTAATGTCTTCAGTATTTTAATAAGTTGATAATAATCCAAAAATTATTGATTGCTAGAAGAATAAACGATGGCATCAAAATAATAGAGCACAGATGAACAAAGTAATGGATAGTAATGATTTTCTTGTAACTATAATCATTAATTGATATCGCAAATATGAGCATTAAGGCAATTAAGAAAAAAGTATCCACAGATTCCATGCAGCGGGAACCTACCAACTTTCAATTGCTTGTTGAACCAATTCATTGATTCCACACTGGCTGTACACTCTTGCTCTTCCAAAGTCCTCTTCAATTTTAAAAACTTTTGGGGCCACATTGGCACAATTTTTACAGCCTGCAATGAAACGATGCCAGATTCACAAAAATACTTAGAATTCCTAGGAATTTATCAAACACCCTAGAACTTAGTCTTACACGTACATTTCCTAAAAGAGAGATTTAAAAGTAGTGATGCTAGGAAAATGTCTTAACTTCACGTATGCACTTCAGCTCTTACCTTCCTGAAGCTTGAATGATCAGCATTACATACTCTATAAGATTTTTTTTTTACATAAAGTTACAACTGCTTGAAATAATTAAAATTTTGATGTTGATATCACAATCTCAGGGGAGAAAGTGATACATTGACAACTGCAACATCATGTTCTATAGTACATACACTCTCAACCACATGACCTTAGTCATAGTATTTCTAGAAGTGTTACTTTATACATACCTATGCAACTAAACTCATCAACAAACACATGATCCTTGGGGCAGGAATCATCCAAGAAAGGATTGGTTGCAGTCAATGAATAACCATGAATTTCATCATAAACTATCCGCTGCACCGGATCACTGAGAACCTGCACTACAATTGTCTACTTATAGCAGAAGAAAAAAAGAGACTTAAATTGTAATATAATCACTCAAATTCAAACGGGAACCCACCGCATAAACCTCATTAATGAACATGCAGAAATTTGTGGTCTCCGGATCATTCCCACTCAAATCTGGATGGCAAGCTTTCATGAAATTATAGTAAGCTTTCTTGATCTGCTCTGGTGTGGCATCCGGAAGCTGGTAACATGCACATCAGCCAACAATCAGATGTATCAAACACCAATCCAGCAAACACTTAAAGCTTTAATGAAACATATAACTCAAAACTAAAGCATTTGGAGAGCAAGAGCATATAATCAAAGAAGTGGCCAACTTTACAACAAGCAAAACAGCAACCTACATGGATTCAAGATTAAAAAATGCAGTTTTCTAATGATCACAGCAGACAAATTTAAATAAATCTACCAATCCCAAAACAGCATAATAGTCATCAGCAATAGCATCCCTTGAAGCAGACTCCTCTGCAGTGACCCTCACTCTGCCACAGCTTCTTCTCTTGCTTCTGTGACCCATCAAGCTCAAACTGCCACTGTTATTAGCCAGCAAGCGCCATGAACTTCTTGAGCTGAAACTACTCAATGATGGGTTTTGAAGCTTGAGAGCATCAGTGCAAACAGGAGTGAGTAACTGCGCAGCCATTGTTGTTCAAGCAAGCAAAAAAACCATGCACAAAGATATAGAGTGAATAAAAAATATGAAGAGAAGAATTGGATTTTGTTTGGGGTGATAATAGAATATCTAGAAATTATGAGGAGGAAGAAATTACAAATTTTGGAGCGTGAAATTGTTAAAAAAAAATGCTGACATGGCAACACGAGAGCCATACGGTTCGTTTAAGAATCTGTACGAATGTCAAGATGCATCTGGTCAGATGGAGGGGGGTGTGGGAGAACACGCTAGTCAGACACGTTGCACGTGTCACCGTGTGGGATAATTTGTTTGCCTCACGCTTCGAGCAGCCGCTTTGGGTTGGCCACTCTTTTGTTTGCTTGCCCAGGACGGGCCGGACTCCTAATGGCGAAGGGTCCAGGTCCCGGCCCCATTACAGATTCGGGCCATTAACACATTCACGTTGCAAAAGCATCCTCAAAGTCGAATCATTTTCTTCCCTCCCAATCCCAAATCCATCCAAAGCGATAAGCAAAGCGCGTGAGCACCGCGCGTCGAAAAACGGAAACAACTTCATTTGGACGCGGTCTTGAGTTTGCAAAACAATGCCAGTGCCTGCCACTGTCCATTGTCCGAGGACCGAAACATTGAACCCTAAAATCCCAAACCGATTAGTCTTCATCTCCGACAATGCAACCATCGGAAGATTCCATGCCGACCCCTCGCGTCCCCGCAGAAAATGAGGAAAGCGGCGGCGGCAGAGAAGCAGCCGTCGCGAAAACCGCGGGGTTTGTGGTGTTCTCTGGAATTGCAATGAGCATCCTCAAAGCTTTAAACCCACTTAACAAAAACAGAAATGAAACAACTCACCCTCAGTCGATCGCCGAGTCGACTCAGCCCACCCCACCTCCTCGTCAGCAGCCCATCGTCACGGTTTAATTTTACACTTAACTCATTTAATTTTTTCTTTTAAAAAAAACTTCGTAATTTGTAGAATCTTTTTTTTTTCTTTTGTGGGTAATAATAGAAGCCTAGCATATGTACGGAGAAAAGTGAGCCTGAGCCCGCATCGTGTAGAACAGTTGAGATAGTGAGGGGAGATACACTTTGGGGACTCTCTAGAAAATATGGGGTATGTAAACCGCTTCTTCTTTTCGGAGAATTTTGATCAAATTATGTTGCTTTTTTTTCTTTTCTTTTAATAATGGGCTGTTTGAAATGTGCTTTGAATTGTTTCTGGGTATTTATTTTGTGGTTTGTTTTGGGAATTTTTTTTAGGTGTCAATTGATGCAAGAGGCTAATGGGCTCTCAGGGGACACTATCTATGCCGGAAAGAAGCTCATCATTCCATGATGTAATTTCTAGCTCTCCTTATCTTTTATTAATATGTATCTCACAGTTGGACGAAGAGCTTTTACCCATTCTGTTGTAGTTTTGTCTCAAGAAATGGAATATGGAATATGTTTCTTCTTGCGGCTGTGCGGTAGAAACTATGTTAACGGATAGCCATTTCGTTATTATTATTTTTTGTTAAATTTACATTAGTTTGTTCTGCTTCTTCGATTCTTTTCTGCCTTAGGTTGAAGATGCTAAGTTTTGAATGAAAGTTCTGATGTTGCTTTTGGCAACAGTATTTTGCTGTAAAGAGATGGTTGCCATGGGTGATAATTTTTGTAGATGTAAGCTGCACTTAATGCCCCTGCAGCCCTGCTATGAATGTTTATGTTTTGGAATGTTTGGCACATTGCTAAAAGCTTTAGTTTGTGGTGAAAATAATTCGGCGTCCTCACCTTAAACACATGTTCTTCTTGATCCCAAAACATCATGGTCTTCTTTTAGCATCTCATTCATTCTTACAATTTTTTTTTTTTTCTGAAGTTAGTTTGGAAGGTAACTTAATGCATATAAGTCTATCACAAGATGCTGACTTGCCCATATTATTCCTCAAAATTTTGTTTAAACTTTGCAAATATTAGGCATGGATTAGAGGTTTACCAGAGTTATTTAATGCTGACATAACAATGGAATTGGATGGAGTTGGTCACCTTTTTCAGAAACATTGATGAATGGCACCTTCAATATCTTTCAGTTCTAATTCCAAGGCTTAATTCACGCCGCACAATGCATCATTAGTCTCTTTTCTTCAATTAGTACAACTTTCAAAGCCCGTCCTGGTAACTTTTAGGGATTTCTTTTTATAGTTTTCCCTGCCCCAAAGTAGAGTGAACGATGGAATATAATCTATGCATTTGCTTTTTATTTTTTAAATGTTTTACCCTTGGAATGACATTCATATCTTGAAAATTTGAGTTTACTGATCTTTGAAGTTCTTTGATGCCAAGTGAAACCCAAAGTGAAAGATCCAGCAAAAGCCAGTAGTATGATGGAGAGGAAAAGAGGGGGACAGAGAGCGGTTTTGGTCTTCATCTGTTTTGAAATACTAGCTTTGCACAACCCGACCACCTGGGTACACGTTGGCCTTTATTGCTGACTAAATTGAATATGCCACCATGTCTAGCGTTCTCTTGTTCTTGCTGCAAGTGTTTGGCATGTATGGTTGCCTCATCATTTTTATCTTAAACATAATGGTAATATACAATTGGAACATATTTAGGGATTCAGAATTTCTGCCTACTTGCTCTTGCATTGGTGGAAATTGCAGAAACATCCATACTGAAAAGGAATACCAAGAATGGCTATTGTAACTGTCACGTGTGCAGTGTTACCTTCTGCTCTGTTGTGATTAGCTTAGCTGAAATTAAAAGCTCATGTTTGGTTCCAAAGAAACACTTCTGTGCAGTATATTAGAATACCAGTAGCAGTTCCAATTTAAGAAGAAACTCAACTTTGTAAGCAACTTTCTTCAATTTTAAGTTTACACCTTTATTTGAAGTCTTTGTTTCACTATCAGCGCAAAATCCGAGACACCAAGCATTGAGTCCAAAATGAAAAATTGCAATGCAAAGATTTTTTTCCTCTCTTTACCATTTGTGAAGAGTTAACTAGCAACCGGTCAGGGTCAGGATGATAGTAGGGAGAAACATGAATAATCACTTGAGAAAAAACAATGTCCATATTTAGTATCCGAGATTTTTAGTGCTGCTTAGCCATAATCTTGAATAATAAAATTTAAATAGAGAAATAACAAAATATCTTGAACTACCAAAAGCATCTAACTCAGGCTTGCAAAACCCCAAGTAATAGCCACTGTCTACAAGCATCAACACTATAAATGCAAAATCGTCATCACACAAAGGGATTAAGCACCAATATTCTGGGACTTGTTGAGGATCACACCTTCGTATTTGACCTGGAACCACTTCATTGCATCGTCCTTTGTGACACGGTGCTGAATCCCAACACGAGACTTGCACCTACGGCGGCGACCTACACGATAACCTGGGCGCTCCAGAACCACATAGAAATCCATACCATAAATTCCAGTGGAAGGATCATACCTGAAACATGCAAGAGATGATCAACATAATAATAATAATAAGGTAATCCAAGTTCTCCGACCAACAAGGGCAAACGCATAACAAATAGTCCCAATTTCTCAAAATTGGTGTGCTATTATTTACATGTTCTAAATACCATTAATCAAAAATAAATTATGACTATTAATCAAAAATCAAATTATTTCTACAAAGCCAACCACACAATGGATACTTGAAAAAAAATCCAAGCAATGTCAACTCAATACATCAACAACCCGGATAGAAACTGATTTGCAAAATGACACTTTCAAGCTAACACAACTACGGATATAAAAATTCAATAAAATATGCTTACTTGATTCCAAGATCAATATGCTCTTGAATACCGAAGCCAAAACAGCCAGTGTCACTGAAATTCCGACGCAGAAGCTCATATTCCTTCACCTTCAATCCACTCTCCAAAAGCTGCATAGCCTTGTCACCTCTAACAGTCACATAGCATGCAATCTTCTCATTACGTCTGATCCCAAAAGACCGAACAGTATACCTAGCTGTTAATCACATAAACAAAAAATGAAAAAAATAATTAACTGCAGAATTGACCCCAAAAAAAATGCAGCAAAAATAAATTATTATGGTTGATACTATCGCAACTAACACACAAAGGCCAAGACCAAAAAGCTCCCATCCCCAGTACAATACTTAAAGAGGGGCATTTTAAAAGAACAAGAAGAAGAAAAAGAAATAGTTTGGGTTTCATCATAAACATTGGTGTGTTTAAAAAAAAAAAAGGAGGATCACAAATTGTCCAATTAGCTCTAAGTCATCATATATGAGAAACTAGGAAGTTATTAGCATAAAAACAACTTAAATGTTGGTCCTTAAGATGAAATACAAACCAAATCATCTCAACTAATGGTGACTACAAAACTGTAATATTCATTCACCTAACAGCTTTCTCTTCTCAAATAAATTCAAAACAAAGACCAAAAAAACCCAATCAATCAAATAGACTAGATCCAAATCTCTTTACCTCCATTACTGGAGATCCCAGCAATGAACAACAAAAAACAACATAATCCAAAAACAATCCCAGCAGACTCGACATTAAGAAAATAATACTACTACAAAAAACCACTAATTTACTTTGATTCCTTTTCCAAAAATCCACAAAACAACAAAACAAACGACAATAAACAACTGCAGTATGCAGAAAATGAGCAAACCCGATTTATCAAAATCTCACAAATGAAAAAATCCAACTGTAGCAATAAGTTATTTGCAATGGACTCACCCTTATCACATTCTTCAGCACAATATAAAGAGAGATCTAGAATCCAGTGCTCCCAAAACTTCGACTTTCTTTCTAATAAAATCCTATTTTTATAACAATAAATAAATAAATAAAATACCTTTGGAGAAAACAGGTGTCTGTCCACTGAGTTGCTCCAGCACCTAGGCATTATATAAATAAACATCAAAATTGATTAAAATAAACATAAAAAATTTAACTTTCATAATTTCAATTAATAAAATACAACGAGAGAAACAGGGTATTCATTGAAGACCTTAGCGGCTCTGGTGAGACGATCTCCACTTTCACCGACAGAGATGTTGAGCACAAGCTTCTGAACCTTAATTTCCCTCATGGGGTTCGAAAGTTTCTTCTCTGAAGCCTGTTGTTCCCATTTAAATTTTATTCAATCAATTAATCAAAGCCAAGCATTAACGTAAATACAACAGAACAAACAGCTGAAATTAATTGAAAAAGAAATGAGAAGTCGAAATTCACAGAGAGTGGGAGAGGGAGAGAGTAACGGACCATTTGGGTTTGCTGATGATCAGTTGCTGCCGCTGCTCAGTGAAGACGGAGAAGAAACAAACCCTAATATGTAAGTAAGAATGTACTGAGTTACACTAGGGTTTTTGAGGGCTCCCGAATTTACGGTTAATGACGATAATGCCCCCGTTCTTCAAAAAGAATGGGGTGTATTCGGGATGTGGTTAGCGTGCCGATAAAAACATCCAATTCCCTAACCTGAAGCCCATGATTTGGTCTTGGGGCGTAAGAATATTAGAACTTCTCAAATTATTTTATATTTATGATTTATCTGATTATTTTTCAGAATTATCCCTATTAAAATATATTATTTTCACTTTATTTATTCTCTCTTCCCACTATCTCTCTAGCATTAAAATCACCTCCACAACTTATCTTCATCAACAACTAGTTCACCATCAATCGTCACCTCCACTAATATGTGATGAGTTTCAATATTGAGTTTTTGTTAAAATTTATGAACAAGTGGTGGGTTTTGTTATTGTTATTGATATTGATTTTAATTTTGTGTGAAGATTCTATTTAATTTAAATTTTGAATTCAATTAGAAGCTGATATTCAATTTAAATTGTGAATCAATTAAAAAAAATGAGAATTAAGTGAGATATGATCTATTGAGAGCATGAGAGAAGAAAAAAAAATTTATTTTTTATTTTTAATTGAGGATAATTCTAGAATAATTACTATTAATTAAAAAGTGGGGTCTAGTAAGAAAAAATAAGGGATTAAATATCACCACTCAGTTTTTAAAACGTTCATGTTACGTTCAATAAGCCATGAACCCACCAATAAAGCACTTTCTTTAACTAGGCCAAGCATTTTTAGTTTTTATCCATTCAATGGGTTCATTTAACTGGTAATGAAAAAACAATGATTCAATGTCTCAAAGATGTCTTCATTTAAGGACTAATTTAGTAATGTTGTAGCTTTTTAAAATAATTATTGTTAGTTGTGATGTAGAAATAATCAACTGTAAAAAAAATCAATTAAACATTTAGTAAATTTTGATTCTAAAACTGCTATGAGTTTTGAAAACAATCGTATGTGTTTGGTAAATCTCGCTTTTAAAAAATACCATAAAATGCAAATGACTTAAAATGAACATAATTCTCTAAAATTTATTTACACATGTATTTATAAAAATGTGTATGTAATAATATTTTATGTGTGTATATAGTAGTTGATAAGTAAAATAAAATTATTTTTATTTTATTAATTGTATTTTTTATCTCAATATATTTGGCAATAATAATATTCTCTTCGAAAGTAATGATTTTATTCTCTAATTGAATAAGAATAATTTTAGAGCATCACCAAAAGATTCCTCAAATAAGATTTTACTTCCTATTTAAAGAGCCACATCAGCATGAAACACTCCAAAAGATACTTCAATTAAGATTCTTCAAATAAGATATGCTTCTTACTCTTCAAAATTATCAAGTGAGTTTCTCCATTTTCTATTAATTTTTTTTAATGACGATAGAAAATAGCTATAATTATTATTTCTTTTTTCTTTTTTAAAAGATAATGGATATACAAAAGTATTTTTTTATCCTATTAAATTTTATTGAACTCATACATATCTCACGGCAAATATTTTTTCTTCAAATTGTTGTATGTTTTCAAGTAATTTTATAATTAATATTATATGTTTAATTTATTAATTACTAGTTGTTTTTTAATTAGCATGCATTAAGTTAAATCGAACAAACATAATGGGAAAAACATACTAAAAGCACATCAACAGAATTATTAAAAGATAAATATATTTAAAACATAATAATAATAACAATAATAATAATAATAATAATAACGACGACGACATTTAAAATCAACACAAAGATACTTAGCAACAAAGATTTGACTAAAATAGTTGGAGTGGTAAAATGAAGTGTAATTAAATTTGATAAAGGAAAAGATTTAATTAAAATAATATTAGCTTGTCTTATTTGAAGAGTTTTTTAGAGGAGAGTGTATTTTTTCACTCTTCTATTTGTCACATAAATAAGTAAATAGATATTTGATGAGTAAAATATGAAGAGCCTTTTAGTGATGCTAATATATATATATATATAGAGAGAGAGAGAGAGAGAGATTTTGAAAAGCTACTATTTTCTACTTTTCAAAATTCACTTGTAAAAGGGGGTGATTTTATCAAAAAAATTTATCTAATACAAAAATTAATTTTTAATTTTTTAAAATTATTTTTAAGCTTATTAAAAGTAATCCCAATTGGTCGTAAGACCCATCACATCATATTAACAATTAATAATTAATTTGATGTAATTAATATCTTATACCAAGTGACAGTTATAGATAAATTGTCAAATCAATTAGAATTTAAATATTAAATTTCTAGTATTGTCTAATAAAATATTGAAATGTAAAGTATTATTTTAATAATAATAAACTAATGATTTGAATTATGTATAAACCAATTGAAGGCGGATCTTTTAAGGGACCAGCATGGGCCACGCCCCTTGTAAAAAAAATTAAAATTTTTTTAATATTTTATATTTTATATTAAAAATAAATTGATATCAGTAAATTACCCATCTTGTAGACTTATACATTGTCGTTTAGTCATATAATTAAAAAAAAAAAAGAGTCGAAGATGAAGAAGAAAATCTAAATAGAAATTTATCTTTAATGAAGAAATACTAAATTGAAATATTCTTATCCAAAGCTTAAACGAAGAAGATCAACTTTCTTATTTATGGGTGATGCTTGATTGGCTGACGAATTAGAAGAACTTCTCAATTGAAGGTAAATCTTGATCTTGAACATTGATTTTGTTAATATTAGTTTATGATTATCTTAATTCTAGAACAATGAATTTCCAGTTTTCCGACATTAGCAAATAGTTAATAGGTAGCAAAATTAGAAATTAAAAAAAAAAAGAATCTCCTTTCCACTTACTAGAAATTAAAAATAATTGAATGTCCACTTATTTTTATAAATAATAATTCTTTGCCGTTACATTGTCAGTGGTCCAATGACCTTTATATATAAAAATAATTTCTTTTGATCATGCTATCTTCAACTACAAAAGATTGTAGATGCATTTTTGAAAAGAAAATATGCATCAAAACATCTAACTTCTTATTTGACTATGAGTCCAACTAATGTTGAACTTTTAACCCTTGACCAAGAGTAGTATCCCCCTAAACTCTCTAAGAATTGAATCAAGAAAAGATGATAATCTAAACTCTTTATAATGTGATCTAGAATTGCGTCAACGAATATGAGATTATCCTGTAAATGAGCGTAATGAAATACATAGAGCTTTTTTATATAAATTATTTAGCCCTTGTAGTCAAAGTTGGCTTGTTCCGCCACTGAAACCAATGTTTTAAGAGTTAGATAAGAACATACAATTCAATGAAATTAATGAAGTGAGCTCATGAGAAGAACATCCAGGCAGTATCGACGTCAGTTGATACACAAATATATCGTACAAGAGTTTGTATCCATCATTATTGTTAGGAAAATGATAAAGATTACGAGCACCAATTTGAATTCATGGCCAAGTCAGCGCTCGGGCTATTTATTCATCAGTGCCCCATTCTAAAAGGAAAATGAGAACGTGAATCAAGTATATATAATGATATATCATGCTACTTTACTATATGTTGGTCCTTATTGGAAGCCACTCTAAATGATAAGCAAGGACAAGAGCGTCTGACTCTCTCACGCAAGATGCCAACCTTTTTTTTCCCCACTACAATTGGGATCTCATGCCAAAGGAATTCATCCCTTTGTGATCTTCATTTTTAAAAGCATGCACTAGCATTTAATCGAATCTACTTTTTGCCTTCCCGTGCAGCTGTGTGGTTCAGGAACGAGGATCAATGTTACACACAAATAATTTTTTTTTCAATCTGTTTTTAGTAAACAGCTCAAAAAGAATACCAGTTTTATCGACCAGGAATTGTTATGTTATCAAAAAACAAAATCTTCGCATCTAACTAATATGTGTATACGTTGCCCTCTTAAGAGAGCTGTATTCTGTTGTGCAAAGCCATGCTTATGAATCGCCAAGATATCTGTTGCAGAATTCTCAGTAAAGATTCCTATAGTAGAGATTATTACTTACTTTGACCATAATTTGATTTTGTTAATTACTATCATCTATGAATTGGATTTTTAATTTGGCACCATATATATAACCCAACAAAATCAGCACACAGCTATACCACACGCACAATTAAACATGAAGAATTAATGGAAACAAGCTAACAAGATAACTTTGCAATCCCTAGCCCCGGATGATTTTATTTAGAGAATACAAAATATGCCAAAAGGCACTTAATAGACACAGCCATCATTTATATATGGATTATTCAATACAAGAGGAATTAGCAGGGAGACATATTTGTAGCGATGGTTGAATTAATTGGTTTAAATTTTAGAATTACTTCCACTTCTTGCCTCCGTGCTTTCCATGCCCGAAGCCTCCGTAGTGCTTTCCATGCTTGAACTTGCCATGATAGTGCCCGCCGCCGTACCCATGGTGACTACCGTGTGACAGGTGGTGAGTACCATAAGCAGCAGCAGCAGCCCCGGCTAACATTCCCCCTACGCCACCATATCCTAATATAAAAACGTACCATAAATATTTAAATAAATCAACTACTTCAAAATATATGCAATTAAATGGCTAGATTGCATATGGACATACACATATATATATATATATATATAGATTCACACCTGAATGATAAGATGAAGCATACGGGGCAGTACTGTAACCAGTTGGCTGGTACCCGGCAACTGAAGAATATCCGTATCCCTGCGGAGGGTAACCTTGTGGCGGATAAGCTGCTCCTGGTGGAGGAGGATAATACTGTCCCGGAGGAGGATATCCATAGCCTGGAGCTCCGTATGAAAAGTGCCTCCTGTCTCCCATGTTAATTTTCTGATGATATATATATAGAAAGCTAATCTTGTGTTGTGTTTGTGTGTGTGTATGTATGTATATATATATATATATATAACTGATAAGTGGTAATCAATTCTAAACAAGAAGCTAGCGACAGAGGATACTCAAGTTAATATTAACGCTTCTTTTTATAAGCAATATTTTCAACTTTTGACCATGCGTGTGAACTGTGAAGAGAATATTTTGGACTAACATGCGTTGCAACTTGCAAGAGCAATGAGCCGCTAACATTTTATTTGTTGGAGAAAGAATAAAAATTTTAATTCAAGAGGATTCTTTATGATATATTAAAAAAAAATTGAAAGAATCTATTTTAATCCAATTTTTATGACTTTTTTTTTATTAATTTTAACAAGCACTCTCATTGATATGAACCAAATCCTTAATATATAATTTATTTTTTTTAGCATATTTTTGTCGGCAATAATGTTATCTTTACACAATTAATTAAGATCCTTATTTTATATTCTAAGTGTTGTGGAGATTGACTTATCAATTATTACAGTGACCAATAGTGTGTGTGTGTATATATATATATAATGGATTATTATCTAAGTAATGTTATACATCTTAAATTTTTTGTCCCACATAATTATCTCAAATGATTTGGCATTCATTAATTGGTTAATAGTTCTTTACAAAATCTAAGTGAATTAATTGTATGCCAAATCATTTGAGATAGTTATTTGGGACAAAAAATTTGGGATATATAGTATTACTGTTGCTATATTTGATATATTAAAGTGATTTTTTTTTTTTTTGGTTTTGTGATGCAAATTTGAGACACCAATTTTATAAGATAGCGTTACCCTTTTGCTAAAGATGTTTTAATTTGACCAAGTATAAAAAAATCATTTGATACCAAGATTCTTTATATCCTTTTTATAAGTTGAGCTTGGTTAGAATAATTATTAGTTGTTACTTCTGACCAAGAAGGAAAGTTTTTGTTTTGGTTGAAAAATCATGGGTAAATGTTTAGTCTTTATATTTTGACTTAAGTGTTCGTTCACCATTTATATTTTAAAAAATATCTCAATATACCTTGTTATTAAATATGTTATATTTTCACCCTTACTTTTTCTTTCATTTTTACAATAATTAATTTATCTATAAAAAAGTTAATAGCAAATTCACCAATAATTATTTATTAGTAAATTAATCAATAAATATCAATATGAAAGAACTCGTATTTTTTGTATCTTTACAATAATCTTGCTAATAATTATTTATAAATAAATTAATATCAGTCAACTTAACATCATGTTTAATATCCTTGCAACAATCTTTTAAAAAATGTATATAAAAATTTAATTTACCAAATTAATCCTAAAAGTAAATAGATAAGATAAAATTTACATTAATTTTTATTTTTTAAGGTTAATTTTATTAATTAGTATTTTTTCTTTTCATTAATATGCCCAAAAATATTGTTGCAAAGGTTATTATTGTAAAATAAAAGAAAAATTAATGGTAGGGACATAATATATTTAACATTAGATTTTTTTAAAATAGAGGGATTAAATAAGCTCTTAAGTCAAAATATAGGGACTAATCGAACATTTATCCAAAATCAAATTAATTTCAATTAATGAAAAAAATTGAGACCAATCATACTTATTGTTAAACAAACAAAATATATATATAATATTGTTAATGAAATGGGTTTAAAGTCTAAAAATAATAATCATTTTTACAGATTGAATATTGGAAAACCTTTTTCCCATAAGAATTGGATTTTTGGCACCCAAGGAATGAGATGGATTAAGATGGATTAATTAAAAGACTAACACATAATGTATATCTATTAATCTGGAAATACTATGGAAGAAAAAATACACATTCCTCCACAGACCCCCAGGTGTTTTATTTATTTATTTATTGAGAGCACATTTATTATTAGATACAAGCAGCAAGAAAGCGCTTATTGTTTAAAAGTAACTTAAACCGAAGTTAAACACAAACATCATAAAGATGAATGAACATTATTCAGGCACAGGTAATCGGATCTTCACTTCCAGGTCTTGAACTTTCCTCCGTGGCCGTGGCTGTGGCCGTGGCCGTAGCCACCATAGTTCTTTCCATGGCTACCATAGTGCCCCTGGTGAGCCCCCTGGTGGGTGCCGAATCCACCTTGATGAGAATAACCAGTACTTGGAGGGCTTGGGCCAGCAGGGTAACTCGGTACGGGCCCGGGGTACCCGTACCCGCCTTGTTGAGGATAAGACGAGTACCCTGTTGAGTAGCCACTTGGTGGGTAGCTTTGTGGCGGATAAGCTGCTCCTGATGGAGGATAGAACTGCCCTTGAGGACATGATCCGTATCCAGGACCCCCGAATCCAAACAGCCCTTTGTCACCTCCCATAGTCGTCAGCAAATAACTGGTTCCACAATAAAGATATTATAAACTGATTAGATTCATACATACATCACGTATATCAAATATAATTAAGTTCCAATTAATTTAATGGGATACTTTGAAAATAAAAACTTGTTTCATGCATGCTAAGGGTGTATCTATCAGCTTCTATAGTGCAACAAGTTAATAACATCTTGTCATGTGTTCAAGCAAGGCAACATCTTTGTTTATATTGAAAAATTATCTGACAAAACTACGCGCACTTGTTATACTTTCAATATTGGCTAATCGTAGAATCATTAAAAGTTAAAGGATTCAGTGCTGATATGATTTTTGTGTTGATTTTTAATTTATAGAGAGTCGTACATCAATATAAATATAAGCAAGAAAAAAATTATTAAAAAAATAAATATAAAAAATATCAATACTGAATCCAAATTCAACATTGAATCACTTCAAATATTAAAGTTTAAGAGTTTAAAAAAAATAATAACAATAATAGATGATGGTACCCAACTGAACTCCACACTTGTAATATTAGTACTCCAATTCAACTTCATGAAAATACTAAATATATAGATAATGATAATTAAACGAAGTAATACGATATAGAAAGCCAACCTTCACTAATGTGATACCCGAAAAATTCTACGCAAGACAAGAGCAATAGATAGACGTACCCAAAAGGCTTCTTGGTTTTAGTTTTTATAGGCGACTCGAGACTTGACGTGGAATATGAGAATCTCTACAAATTGTTGTAAGAGCCAGTAGCCACCGCACACGTGCTCTGGAGAGAATATGATCTTACGAACTGTATGCGAATAATTTAATTTATATGTTGCTAAGAATTTGCTTTTCTAATAATAAATATTCTCCAATCTCGAACGCTTATTGATGGGGATCACTCTTTAATAATTCGTATTTACGCATAATCTTACACGTTAATATTTCACTTCCACATCTATAAAATTACAATTATGTTTCTAATATTGTATTCTAAGTGATTAAGCAACTGAGTTGTCCATTTTATAAATTATTATGTCCATTATATATTAATGATAAGAATCGATTACGGCAACAAGGGGTATCATATCTCGCAGTTAAACTACCGTATAAAATATTTGTGAAATTAATAAAAATTAAAAAAATTAAATTATTTAACGGTATTTAGGCCGTAGGGTACGGTTTCTTGTATCATATATAATCACAATTTAATAATATTGTTACATACAAATTATTTTTGAAAGTTTTTCCATGTAAATTGGCTTCGCATTATTAACTATCGCCACATGATCGGCATTATCAATTTATCCATAATTAGTGGTTAACACTTAACACGTTTAAATTTTGATGTAAAAAAAAAAAATCGAAAAAGGAAATTACATTCACGCGCTGGGGAGAGACGCGCGCGTACGCAGACAACTCTGAACAAGAAATTGTCAAAAGCTCGAAGCCGCTAAAATTTAAAAAAAAAAAAAAAGATGAATAGTCCAACAAAGAAAATTGCCTTGCTTTGGGTTAAAAATGAAAAATAATAAAAATAATAAAAAGAAGGTGGCGGTCACGCATTTCGAGGTTCGTTGCAACAACTTGGGAACACTGCCGAATAAATACTTGACTTGGCAGTTGGCACATCCTCAAAGCCAAATATTACCAAAATCTTTCACCGCTTATTTTTCAGAATAGAGTGAAAGAAGAAGAAAATCCAATTACATTTACATGGCGATGCGGAGCTTGATATCAGAGCCGGTCTCGTGTCGGAGCTCCGTTTTAGGAGCCAGATGGATGTCGTCGTGGTGGCGGAACGTGGAGCCCGCTCCTAAGGATCCGATTCTCGGCGTCACCGAAGCTTTCTTGGCAGATCCCAGTCCTGATAAAGTCAATGTTGGAGTTGTAAGTTCTTCTCTCAATTTCAGCCGTAAATATATTAAAAAATTAACCAAAAAAAAAAGAAAAACAAATTCTGAGCTCAGCTAGCGATCACAGATGCGTAGAAAAGTAGATCAGTGTAGAAATTTCAATTCTTAATTTTCTTCTTTCCTATAATTTTCTCTGTGGCCAAACAGGAGATTATTTATTTATTTATTTTATTAATCATCCATTTCGTAACTCACAAAAATGATTTTAAGAGAAATATTAGAAATAACTATCATTTTTTTTTTGGTTGACACCTAGCATGTTTTATTTATTTATTCAATTTCTTTTCGTATTTTAAATTAATAAAGTCATTTATTTGTTGGCTTTTGATTAATGGTGATTAAGGGAGCTTATCGAGATGATAATGGAAAGCCAGTTGTTCTTGAATGCGTCAGAGAAGCAGAGCGGAGAATTGCTGGAAACGCTAACATGTGAGCAATTTTTTTACTTTATATTTTTTTTATTGTCAAAATAAAAATAGTCTTATCATTCTTTAATTTTTTTTGCAAGACTTTTCATTAACTGATAAATATTTATTCTGTTCTTTTTCGCTTTACATGTACCAATAAGATTCGGGCGCGCGCGCGCGTGTATATATATATATATATATTTTTTTTTTTTTGACTTTTTTACTTGGTCCAATCTAAAGTACAAACCTTTATAACTCCACTAACCTATTCGATTCCTTTCTTTGGTCTTCTATTATTGCGTGCTTTGACACATCATGGCCTGTTGCTGACATGACAACTTTTTGGGGTCAAAAACTAGTTAGGATTTGTAGGAGGGTGGTTTTGGCTCCCAAGATAGCCTTTAAATCTTTTGTAGGGTCCAGGTGAATTGGGCATTGTCTGGTATAACTTTTTAAATTGAGTTCGTTTAAGTAATTTTTTAAGAATAGAGTTTTTATTAAAAAAAAAATTAGTTGTTTGATTATTAATGAAAATTTTTATTAATAATTGTAAAATTATTTTAGTAAGTAAATTATTTAAAGTTATTTTATGAAAGGAATCAAATAAGATTAAGAAATAACTAAAGGATATTTTAGATATTTTAATATTTTGAAAAAGTTTTCAACTTTTACTCCTAAAAGTCCAAAATTTAAACTTTTGTTAGCAGAGTCAAAATAACTTATTTAATCTTTAAAAGTTCTATTCAAAAGACAACCAAACAACAACAAAAAATTTAAAAAGAGCTTATGTGATTAAATAAGCACTTATGGCAATTAGATAAGCCATATCAAATAGGCACTTAGATAACAGTGCTTCTGGCCAAGATCAAAAACACAATTTTTTGCATTGGGCTTCTTCAAGTAGAGCTTTTGACAAAAAAAAAAAGTTATTGCTTATTTGGTAGCTTTTTGCAAAAGCTCTATAATTAGCCTTAATAGATAATTTTTTCATGATTGGAATAAAATAAAATAAGTGTATTTTAAGCTACTTAACACACTCACACAAGGCTCTTTTTAAAAAAAAAAACACTCACACAAGAAAATAGGAAAAAAAAAAAAAATTAGAAGTGTCTTCTCCTATAAACCTAAAACTTCAGCTTCTTTCGGTAGATGTAAAATTTTCTTAATTAGCTCTTCTCTAGTTACAACCAAACGACACTAAAACTTAAAAGAGCTTTTCACAAAAAAAAAATTATTCTGGCCATTCAAAATGGGCACTCAATGTTTTTTGGAGTAACACTTACTAGATGCTTTTCTAAAGCCTTTTTTGGTGTTAAAAGCACTTGTGAAGAAGCACCTCCTGTGTTTTTGGAAAGAATTTCTTTTTAATACTTTTGTAAAATAAGCATTTTTTATAGAAGAAGTGATTTATCATAAAAGCACACCCAAACACACGTTAAGTTGGCTTTTCTTAGGAAAAAGAAAATATGTGAATTTTCACGGTAAATGTTTATGTTTTGCTTTATTTTTGTACAATAGAAGGAGATAGGTTAAATATACCAATACTTATTTGACTTACAACTGAGTTCAATTATGGGTTTTTATTTTCTGATATACCTTGATGCAGCTAGTAGTCTCATGTTTTTATACTCTGCATTTCACATTGCTGATTTTGTTTGGACAGAAATGGATATGGTTTTGAAATCCAACTCCATGAAACAAATAGTCAATAAACCTAGATTCAGAACAATTTAAATGGATCGTCTTTCAAAAATTATTTTCTTCACTCTTCTGGACTTTTGCACATTACCGTTCAAGGATCATATTGACTGTAATTTCTTTTTCCTTATGATGTGCAGTTACCATTTTTTCAGTTTCTCAATATCTCTTGTCTTACATTTTCTTACTTTACTTTGTTAAGGAATTTGTTCTTTACACCATGTGAATGTCTCAGCTTCTCCAAAATACAGTTGCCATTATCCAAGAATGTAAAATATATCTCTACCATATGCCCCTAGAAGCTGTGATATGTCAAAGGGCTATGAGTTCATTTTTGGAAATTTACTTCTAGGAGATTTAGAACTCCTTCAACAAGGGAAATACATTTGTACAAATTTCTGTTCTTTTTGGGCAAAGTATACTAAGTGCAAATTACCACTACTCTATTCTCTCCTAACTTCCTTACAAGTGTGAGTTTGTGTGCGCATAGAACTCTGTTACTTCTATTCGTTACCCCACCCTTCCTTTTTGTGCCTTTTCCTGCCCTTCTTGAAGGATGGTTGAGCTGGTTGTATAAGAAATTGAACATTTACGGTTGCTTTGAAATTTTTATACGGTTGCTTTGAAATTTTTATCCATCTCTTATTAATATTATAATTTTTTCTGTTTCCAAATTATGAATATTTTGGTTCAGGGAGTATCTTCCTATGGGAGGGAGTGTGAAAACGGTGGAGGAATCTCTGAAGCTTGCCTATGGAGAGAATTCTGAGTTCATCAAGGATAAAAAGATAGCAGCTGTGCAATCTCTCTCAGGGACTGGTGCATGCCGACTTTTTGCAGACTTTCAGAAGCGTTTTCATCCTGATTCTCAAATCTACATACCTATCCCAACATGGTCCAAGTGAGTACTGTTGCTCTCTTGACCTATCCCTTCACAGTCAAATACTTGATATTTGTTTCTCTTTTTTGACTTTTGAAAATTTAATTACGAAGTCAGAAGTTTGCTTTTTCTTCCTCCTGTATTCTTTAACTTGAAATGTCCTCCAAGTTCTAACATGAAGTTTTAACAGCCACCATAACATCTGGAGAGATGCCCATGTCACTCAAAGGACTTTTCATTACTATCACCCTGAGACTAAGGGTTTAGATTTTGCAGCACTGATGGATGACGTTAAGGTTAGCATGGCCATTCTAATTTCAGGACTGGTTTTTTTTTAACCCAACCGTTAGTCATGTTCTTCTTTTTGTTTTTAGGGTTCCACTTCCTTTCCCATTTTATGCAAATCCACAATGCTAATATCCTGTTGTTTGTTTGTTGTTTATATTCCTCTTAGAATGCACCAAATGGTTCATTCTTTCTACTTCATGCTTGTGCTCACAATCCTACTGGAGTGGATCCTTCAGAGGAACAATGGAGAGAGATCTCATACCAAATTAAGGTAAATACTTGTTGCCTATTATTACATTTCATCTAATTTTATACTGTGATGCTGACTAATTTGCCTTGTACGTAATAATATGTTCATTTTCAGGCAAAAGGTCACTTCCCCTTCTTTGACATGGCGTATCAGGGTTTTGCCAGTGGTGATCCGGAGAGAGATGCCAAGGCCATCCGAATTTTCCTCAAGGATGGTCACCTACTTGGATTAGCCCAGTCATATGCAAAAAATATGGGACTCTATGGCCAAAGAGTAGGATGCCTAAGGTATTGTCTCGTTATTATATGTCGATCATTTGAATCAATTGCATGTCTTAATGTTGTGAAGCATTTTTTCAACCGTTGGCTTGAAAAAAATAGTTTGGCAATTTTTTGGGTTAGCTGGAGGGTGGACATGGGTTTACCAATACCAATTGCAATTGTCGAAACCTGATCGTTTTTATTTGATTTTCATATAATATAATCTTATGTTCTTAATGTGATTACTGGCTTCTAATTTTGACATTATAATTCTGAATTCCCTCCGAAAATAAGATGGCCTTGCATACCTGATGAACAGCTGTTTTCGTGGAAGTCAAACTTAGAAACCATCAATGGAGTTAGGAGTTTTATATCATTTAATGAACTCTTAAAGCAACAACTCTTCTAATTTCTTGTTGATGCTGTGCTAATCATTGCAGTGTGCTATGTGAAGATGAAAAACAAGCAGTGGCTGTTAAAAGTCAGTTGCAGCAGCTTGCCAGGCCCATGTACAGCAATCCCCCTGTTCACGGTGCACTCATAGTCTCAACCATCCTTGGAGATACAGAATTGAAGAAATTATGGCTCAAGGAAGTTAAGGTAATTAATTTTCCCTTGGCTTATTTTGTTATTTATTTCATTTATATTTGGTTTTAATACATGAAGTAGTCTTCAACTTTGCATGTATAAGCAGCAGATGGCTAAACGTGAGCACAATGTAAGTGCAAACCCATGCCTTTCTGGTGATTCTGTGGGCTAGGCTGGAGGGTAAAAATTATTTATAGCATGAAGGCTTTCGCTTTAAGACTAATATATAATAGAACATAAGGAATATCCCTGGGCATGCAACCTTGCACGACTAGAGTTAATGTGATTAATTTCTAGAACTTAGATGGGCTACTAAAATTTATACCCATATTTGGTGGGATCCAATTTAAGCCAGAAAAACTGAAATTTGTGCAAACACTTCCACAGTTGTATAGATTTTGTTCTCATCTAGAGTGGAATTTTCCTTGTGGGTTGCCGACTATGGATGAAGTTACAGATCATCAAAATTATTTCCAGAAATCATTTATTATCTTTTCCAGGAATTGTTTTGTTGTAGCTTGATTGTCCTCGAGGTGCATGCTCTGCTTTAATATTATTGTAGTCTTCTTTTCTCTTTTAGTATCACCTGAATTAACTATGCTGAGAAAAGAAATCCATCATTAACAATTAACTCTTTCAGGGCATGGCAGATCGCATCATTGGAATGCGAACTGCTCTTCGAGACAACCTCGAGAAATTGGGATCACCCTTATCATGGGAACACATAACTAATCAGGTAAGGCAAAACTTGGCAAGTACATCATTCAATTTCATTTGCCATGCTTTATACATCTTTGACAGGTTTCATTTGTTTGTGTGTTAATGTAAATGCTGGCTCTTGCAAACAGATTGGTATGTTTTGCTATAGTGGGTTGACGCAGGAACAGGTCGATCGCCTAACAAATGAATATCACATCTACATGACAAGAAATGGTCGCATCAGGTACGATATCCAGCTACAACTTTTACAAGCATATGTATGATACCTAACTACATGCATGCATGTGCTGTGCAAATTCATATTTTGCTAATCTTTATACCGTATTATGCAGCATGGCCGGAGTAACTACGGGCAATGTCGGATATCTTGCAAACGCTATTCATGAGGTCTCAAAATCTGCGTAGTTTGGTTACAAAAGTTGCATATCAATTTTTGTAGGCAGCCATATACACATAGGGCGCACAATGCAGTGCAGTGCAATGCAATAAATTTTTGAAATATTCTTTCCATTCCCTTCGTGACTGGGGGAAGGACAATTGTTAGTTATAATGGACATCTTTCATTTTTTTGCTCGTTCACAGTAGCTGCTTTCACTCTTCTATTCTACGTTTTGTTTAGAAGGAAGAGAGAGCCTTTGAATTATCTCATTCTTGTATAATAAACTTTTGGTATGAGGCTTTAATTGATTTTGCAGATACATATGAGGCTTTGAGACTTCAGAGAATTTAAAATGTTATTCTATAGGCAGAAATTGGAAATTTTGCTCAAGTACGTTATTTTTATTGGTTCCTTTAGAAAATGGCATGTATCATGCATTAAATTAAATGATAAGACCCGAAATACTTGATAACTATGATTAAGGGAACTATCATTTTTTCAATACGTAGAAGCACTGATTTTATTTATTTATTTATTTATTTTATAAGAATCAAAGCACTGATTTTAATTGCAACACATTATTAGTAAACTGGTTCTTGTATTTGGCGCGTTCGTGAGTTTAGTTCAGGTTTCTTTGAATCGTTGGCTTGTTAGTTTATTTGTAAGCGGTAGTTTCATTTCGGCCCCTCTAATTTTTTCTTTTAATGAAAAAAATTTTCTCGTATCGTTGAGGTTCATCTTATGTATATATATATTTTGTAGTTTAACAGGATATTCGTGTGATTCATGAACCACAGATAATTAACCCGTACAGTATATGTAATTTATTACATGATTTATCGCACGCACGGAAGCCAAGTTTAAGAGATCAAGTTTCATGAAAAACACCAACCGTAAAAAACTGAATTACTCTTTCACAACTATTTTGAAAAGATCAAGTTACCGTTTAAAGTTAAAGTTATCCCATACCAATCCAAAAAATTTAAAATTAAATCAAGATCCCTTTCATCACTCCACACAGAAACTACTATACTTGATAATTGAACAAGACCAGGTTATGCTGCTAAACTGAAGTTTCCTGTACATTCTACATTCTTTTCTGAGCTAGTTAAATCTAGAAAGCTCTAAAGTGCAAACAAAGTGAACCGGCAAAAAATAACAGGAAAGAAAGGGATCAATAGGTAAATCTTGTTTCCATTTGAAGACCAGCATGGACATAATGTGAAAATAACACCAAGTTCAAGTAAGAAAGCAAGCCAAACTACTACAGTACTGAGCCCTTGAGCTCTTGCTGGGATTTGCAACCACTACCTAGCTAGACATAAATACAGTCACCTTTTCTTATACTCCTAGCTTTTCAGAATCCTTGCACTCAAAACAATGTACAAAAAGGTAGAGAAATAGCATCATGGACATAGTAGACAGAATCATCAACTTCAAGGTTAAGCCAAAAAGCTAGTATATGCATACATCTTTGCAGGGTGAGAAGATCCACCGATTAGGCCAAAATGTTGACTATATCTTCACCAGGAAGGTTCTTTCATTCACTTCCTTCCACTAACGGCATTGTTGATACTTGTTTCATGTCACCATATTTACGTGCCAGCTGAATGTGCCATGCTAAGACCTGTTTGCCGCCTCACATGCTCTGGTATCAGCCTGTTGATCAGTTCAGGTGAAGCTCCAGCTAACTGTAATCAGAATGCGAATAGAATTGATCAGGTAGAAAAATTTTGATTAAATGAAAATTCTATCAAAACATCTTCAATGTCTATATAGCAGAGTAATTTATCTATGCCGGTCTAAATGATACTAAATTGAGCACGAAATTCATGTGAATGGCGTGCAATTAAATCAATCGCTTTGATAGTACACAAATGTCAAATATTGATAGACATTCTGATGATAACATTACAAAAACAGGGACTCAGATTCTCTAGATCAATGGAATATCCTATGTGCTATTTTAAGGTGAGACAGCAGTAATCAGACACTGCCCTTGAGCATCTCAACAATGTCATGCCATATGATTAAAAGCATGATGAAGAATACAAAAAGATTGTACTGCTAACATTAAGTGGTTCATAATCTTTAATTAACAAAGTGGATACGTACTTCCTGTTTAAAGTTGAAAAGCGGAGGAAAAGGGCGACTGTTCGGAAGGCGGGCATTAGGTTCACGAAGCTCATCAAAGAAAGGATGTGCACATGCCTCAAGCTACAATAAGAAAACAAGGCTGTTAAGAAAAATAGTAATCACCTACAAAGATAAAAATAAAGAAAAAAATCATAATAATAACAATTCAACTGTTTCAAATTGTCATAATGGATGGATGAGGAGGTGGCAGCTAACACCCAAAGTAGAAGATGTCACACTTGAAAGGTAGGAACTTTTATACTGAGTGAAAAAGGTAGAAAAAAATTAATTTGAAAATGGGCTTTTAAGTGAGCACAAACGTTTAATCTCCATTAGTAGATCACAAAGTCCAACTCACCGCAGTACAGCGCAGACTAGGTGAATATTGAAGAAGCCTTGATGCAAGGTCAATTGCTTCCGGAGGCATTCGCTTGTGGAAAACCTGAGTTAAGGAATGTTGCAGTAAATATGCAAGTAGAAAGAATTACTGAAACAAAATCTACAGTCAACAATTATAATTTGACCCGTTAATCAAGAAACAAACCCTATCTGGTGTCTGAAAATGTGTGTATGTACACACACACACACATACAAATCTAAATACTTTCAGAAATCAAGAGAATCAAAGTTGAGGACAGTAAATTCACTCATGTCTAGAAAGTAGAATGATAAAAGAGTGGCACACATAGGTGGGGGTGCCTGTTCTTGTGCAAAACTCAATTTCTTGGACCATGTCCATACTTATAATATTAAACAACTTTGTGAATTAGAAACTCCTGTAAATAAAAAATTCAATACCATTCATTGTCCTGTTCTTGAAATGAAGTTCATTTCTAGAAAATTATTAAGCAATTGACATATCAGGGAAAGAAAGTGGTTAAGAGTATACCTTGTGCCAAGGATGAGCCTTAATCTGAGGAAACCTAAAATCTGTATAATTTGGATTCATGCATCGAATTTCTTCCCGAGTTGGAGTACCAAGAACCTAACACACGATCTCATGATTATTTGAACAGAATAAACCTTGGTAAATGGTTTTGACATAGATAATGTTGCTCACCTTAATAATCTCTACAAGTTGGTCAACTGCATTTTCCCCCGGAAATAATGGCTATGAAAAAATAACTGAAATAATTAGAAGTAAAAAATGGACAAGCAACACATAAACTGAGCACATAGCTTCACTTATAATTGAGAAAACTGTAGGCAATGCAAAGTTTTTAAGTTTGAATTGCTACTTATGTTACTAACCTGGCCTAGAAGCAGCTCGGCAAGAACACAACCAGCTGACCAAATATCAATCGATGTAGTATATTCTGTTGCACCAAAAATCAGTTCTGGAGCTCGGTAATATCGGGAGCATATGTACGATATATTAGCTTCGCCCTTGACCTGATGGCAATCCAGGAAATGAGAAAAATTCATCAGAAAATGTACCACAGAACACTCTCCAGCTGGGATAATATTATTAACTTCATTAAAATGCAATAATAATGTTTAAAGCACTAGTCAAAAGGCTTAAGCCCATTGGTCATGGACCATTTCATTTCAAATACATGTTTCCCAGTTTACTCTCTAGTCAGCGGTTTGCTGCCCGCACACACATATATCCATCATATCTACTCCCTGCATGTGAATCTTTAATACATGCACCCTTGTACAGGGACCTTAACAGTATCAAGTGCACAAGCAATCAACCAGGAGCTCAACACCGAACCATTGACTTGTGGCTCTACAACAGGATAGGGAAACAATGGGAGCCATCACCTTCTGCTAACTTGGTTTCCACAAGGCTACTGATGTCACCACTCGCCGCACAAAAGGAGAAATTTATAGCCTTTGCACCAGGACCTTACACACACAAATTGGATACCATCTTCAACCCAAAAGCTCAATCAAACCTAGCCCATCCTTTACTGGACTAATTCTATTCTGACATGTGATTTACTACTAACATACTCATGCATACATTCAACAAAACCATAGGTGATAGATGATGCCTTCCTTCGCAGTATCTAAAACTGAATTTAGACGATGATATTCTCCATACAATAGCATTGGCCACTATACAGGATGAACGGATTCCTAACCACGAATAAGCTGTATTATTCTCTTATTTATTACAGTGGTGACAACTCAGAGATGCTTATACCAGAACTTTATTAATGATTATGGGGTCATGACTGACAAGGGGATGCACATACCAGAACTTTTGCACTCCCAAAATCGCAAAGCTTAACCTGGTGGGTGAGTGGATCAACCTAAATAACATATGTCAGTACATTGGGTTCAGAAAGCAGCAACTCATAGAATATCTATGTATAAAGAGTAACGTACCAAAAGGTTTTGAGGCTTCACATCCCTGTGGCAGACCCCAGGAACAGTATGGATATATGCCAAGCCCCTAAAGATCTGAGACACGTTTTCTATTACAATAATCAGGATTTGCAAAAACGAAAGGGCAATTTCAAAAAAATAAGCGAGGAAAATAAAACATACTTGATATGTATAAAGTTTTACATAGATGAGGGGCATCCTCTGGTTCATACTGCTGTAATGCTTCAGCACCCGATACATAGTCTCAGGAACATATTCCATAACCAAATTCAAAAAAAGCTCATCTTTACTTGTTGTGGAGAAGAAACAATGCTTAAGGGAAATCACATTCGGGTGATCCATCAAACGCATTAACTGCAATTCACGATTTTTATACCGCCTGTCCTGCAAGACCTTTTTTATAGCCACTGTCTCTCCAGTTTCCAAGCATTTTGCCTAAATATGGTTGAAATCAGAGACATAATGGATAAAAGAATACACGGAACCTTAGTTGTCATTAAATAAATATGTTTGCAGTTAATACCTGAAATACGATACCGAATGATCCAGTACCAACAACACGCTCTGCCATGTAACTAATCGTCTGCAAGGAAAAAACACCCATACATTAATCAAACAGTGAGTCAAAGCTCTGATATATCAAGGTATAGTGATATATATTAAAAAAACCACCTCTGAGGCCCAAAAAGGGAATAGTATATTAGTAAAACAATAATCTTTATATCAGATTGATCAATTTTCAAGAAAAAGTTACTGCTTGAACCAAAAAGGAGCAGCATGACACAAATACCAGTCAGAAAAAATGAAACATTGTTTTAGACGTCGTTAAAGCCTAAAAAAGGGAACAAAGACCAGTTACTCACCTGCTTGGGTTCGCCATTTTTGCCTCCGATTGTGGTAGAAATGATGTGACCGGTGACAGCGTCATTCCCCTGAATAACCGCAGCTGACATTTCCTGCAATTCGTAGAAACACAAAAGAATTAACAAAGGCACTAACTACAGGCCACTTACGAATGTTATAACTAGGACACTTGTTCCAATATTTGTTGCATGTAGGACACTTGCTGAAGCAAAAATGCAGCCGCAGCCACTTGTAACTGACAATACTCGGGCAAGAAGTAGATTCCATCTTAGTTAACTATAAAACCAAGTACAAGAACATGTTTATAATGCACACAGCATCCTGTTAACCAACCATTCATGGAATTAATTGTACTTTAGAAGCTACCATATCCACTTGTAATTCATGCAAAGTCAGATAACGGCATCCTTATGCGTGAAATTATCGTGAATTGCCATTTTGAACCGGGGTTATGATAACACTTGATGTCTTTGTTGAAAGCGACAAAAAAAGCAATCGAAGATGATCAAATTAATAATTCAATTAGCAACAGTTAAAAGAACCAAACAACAAACAAGCAAACTAAATGAGAACTGATTACAGCATGTTAATACTAAAAAAATTAACTCTACCATAAGATGAGAAAAGAAAATCAACCACAATGTGGAATTAAAAGATGCCTTCAGAATGCAGATTGTAAGGCAGCCACAAAGATCATGAAGTGCTATTTTTAAGTATAAGAAAAGCAATAAACAAAGACCATAAGCTACAAGAAAGAATCACATGCATCGAAAAGTTAGCATTTAAAACAAGAAACTATTCACAAGAGAATCGAAGAACATTCACTAGATGAAGCAAACTACAACAGATTTAAGAACACTCTACCTAAAGCGAAAGAAAGAGAAGCGAAAAGTTTCACAGAAGAATTTACAACTCTTGAAACAGAAAACCAAAACACCTACCTGGGACCAGAAAATAAGACTGTGACAGACTCAAAAATCTAATAATATGAAATTAAACTAATAAAAAGAAAACAAGAAATGGGTGAACCAAAAATAGAGAAAAATCTAAATGCACTTGTGGGTAGCTGAGAAAACACAAAATATAAAGATTTTTAAGCTTACTAACCTTAATATTCAAGCAAAATTCAACACCTCTCTCTCTCCTTTCTCTACCAAAATTTAAATTTAAAATTAAGAAAAAAAATCCTCCTTTATTTTTCTCTTCTTTTACTTTGTTAAATTATTTTATCCAGATTGAGATCCCCAAAAACACTAAAATAAATAAATGAACAGCGTGCAACAGTACTTCTCAACAATAAGGGGAAAAAAACAGTAAAACCAACCGGAAAGTGAGTGGGATCACAGAGAAAGACACAGATCAAATAGAATCTGAGCTAAAACAAAGATAAATTAAACTAAGCTAGATCTAAAACAAAGCTACTGCCATATACTACTAAGTAAAAGAAGCGAGAGAGAGATAGATGAGACCTTGTCGGAGTCCATATCCGGACGGTGTCGTTTCAGCGGGTCATTGTCGAAGTGGGGTTGCTGCGATGGTGGCGCTTGTGCTTGTGGTGGTGGTGGTGGTGGTGGCTGAGGCTGAGGCCCCAAGGGCATTGTGGCCATGTGGGTTACAGCTGCTGCAGCTTCAAACTTTCAATTCAATACACTCTCTCTCTCTCTCTCCTCTTTTCTTTCTTTTTTGCTTTGCATTACTTTCTCTCTCTTCTGTCTCTATTTTGGTTTTGGATACATTTAAAAAACAAGACAGCTTACTTTTTAGTTAGACCCACGCGGTTGCTCATGGCACTGTGAATCACGCTCCAATCACATTTTTTTTTTTTTTTTAAATAATCTTACATCCAAATAAAATACGTATTCATTCATTATTTTAGTTGGTGTAATACGAGTATGCTACCAATACCATCTAACTCTATTGTTTGTTTGCCCAAGACCAAGAGGCCAAGATCCAAGACTTGTTTTTTTTTTTTTTTTTGTTATTTCATTTGTTTTAGTGGTGTATGAAGCAAATCATATTATCCATGAAATATGGTGTCATTTATCACATAGTTACGAGTGTTATTTATTATATTTAATGCATTATCCGCTTAATTAATAGCATTCAATTGCTAAGTTAAGATAAGGTATGGACTTCCAATGACATGTCTTGGTCAATTCATTGTTAGATTTTGTAAAACCAGCACCTTTATAATGAATAGTAATGTTACTCCTTGCTTCATTTTTTTTTTTTTTAAATATCATTTAAGGACTTCACCGAAACTAATTAGAATTCTCCCATTAGTCATTATCTCATATTCTCTTGAGCAAAATTCATTAGAGTGATTACTAGTTAATAAATTAAATTATAATCATACATTAGCACTAAACCGTAGATAGTATAGGATTCTTAAAAGTTCAGAAGAACTTAGATCATGATATGATCCTAATTTCACTAAAAGGCTCTTCTATTCTTACTTATCTATGTAGCAAATAAAATAGTGAAAAAATAAGCTTTCTTCAAAAAGTTTCTTTAAATAAAAATAAATTTTATATTATTTCACTTAAATATTTTTCTTCACCCGAAAAAAAAAAAAAGTTATAGCACTTTGTTCTTTTCAATAATGATGACATAAAAATAATATAATATTAATTGAAGAGGAAGAAATCATTCCACAAGATTGAAGAGACAGAAGTATTAAAGGAGTTTTTTGGTAATGTTCTAAGAATATGACCAAAAAACACTTCTAATTTAGTATCACCAAACGACTCTTCTAATTTAACTCTTCAAATACTTATTTACTTTCTAATGTGACAAATAGAAGAGTGAAAAAAGAAATTATCTCCCCAAAGATTATTTTAAAATAAGTATATATTATTTTTAATCAAACTTTTTTCTCTACAAAAATAATAGCAATTATAACACCTCTCTCTCTCTCTCTCTCTTCATGGATTATGAAATAAAAAATAATATAATACTAAATTAAAGACTCTTAAAATAAGATTCTTTAAATGAGATAGTGCTTCTCTCTCTTTAATATTTAACAGAGAGAAGCAATATTAAAGAGAGAAAAGCACTATCTCATTTAGAGAATCTTTTGGAACTTTTTTTTGTTGATGTAGCTCTTCAAATAAATAGTGAAATTTCATTTGAAGAGCTTTTTGGTGATACTCTAATATAGTTAATTACAAATAACACAAGGGATACAAATTCTTTTTATAAACCATCATAGATAAGTTGAATATAGTTGATGGGTATTGCTACTGTACAATAGTCACATGACACACATTATTATTCTCATTAATTACATTTATTTTTATAATTCAACATTTCAACTCAATCAATATGTTTACGGGTCATTATCTAGTGATCATTTTCTTACTTTCGTATAGTAAGGGACAAGATGAAAGAAAGAAAAATATAAATTTTAATACACCAAATAATAAAAGACACTTCATTAATTATAGCATGCGTTTTTTTTTTTTTTTTATCTTTTATCGTATCTCTCATTTCAATCCCTTATTAAAAATTTCCTCATATGTTCATGTCACATTAATTTGCTATATATATAACATTAGTTTGTAAGGAAATGAAATAAGGTTTGAGTCCTCGTGTAGATTAATTAGATTTTATTAAACTTTAATTACTTGACATCTCACATCCACTATATTCTAACAATAAAAATAAAGCATTAGCAACATTGATCATCTCCCTCTGGAGAGGGAAGGTGCTCGTTATTTTACCCATTTAGTAAATAGATAAAAGAAACCAACTCATATATGGGAATTGAAAAAAAGAAAGTTGTTTGTGATTAGAAAGATGATAACAAGAAATCTTTATTAATTTAAATCCAAAGTCAATTATTGTAGAAGGTGGTGCATGGCGAGATACCATGCTTGTTGATTATTGACGACAAGACCCCAGCAACTGTTGTACAGTTTCTTTACACTTGGAATCGATTGATAACAATGGGCCTCCCATGAGGCCCACTTCCTCAAGCAGCTTCTTCTTGGATCATTCATTCTTGTCCAATTATTGCCGACTTTAGAAATTATTAGATTGCTTCCTGTTCTGGTCGAAATTTCATCATGGAGCTTCGAGCTTCCTCTTGAATTTTCGTTTCAAATGCTAGTTAGCATATTTTGTGGAGGATTTTTAAGGAACAGTAAAAGATAAAAAAAAATAATGCTATTGCCCTGTTAAGTTCATCTCATTTCTCAATTCTAAAGGAAGGAGACTGAATTGAAAAATTAATGATGAACATGGGCCCTTTGTTTGTGCATGGTTTTGTGTTTCTAATAATTGATGTCTGGTTCTTGTTCCACAATGAAAACCGAAAGTTATTTTAGATTATAATAAAATTTCTATTTTCGAGTTACCCAACTGATTAATTCATTCCACATAGTCTCGTCTGCTGCGCCAATTAGAACAAACATAATTAGGGAACTCAATATTCCATTAATAAAATATGCTACTCTCCATTTTTATTTTTTAAGAACCTCCACGAAATGGGGAAAATTTTATTATAAAAAGACAAGAGCAAAGAAAAATAATTAATCAGAGATATAATGTCATAATGAACCTCAATAATTGTTACTACTGCATATATGCTTCTTTTGCTACATGCTTTGCTGCTTCTATGCTCAAAATAGAAAATTTTAGTCTAGTATTCACTTTATATTTATGAATTGAAACTGTGTTTATTTGTTGGAGTAAGAGTGACGAATATAAATTTCTCTAATTCCAGCATTTACTTGCTCATCTGAGGAGAGAAGTGGAACGCCTACTCTGTGGATTTCACCCATTTTTTGAGTAAGGAGTGAGATTTTCACTCTCACGGGAAAGATATTTAAAGAACAAAGAAAAGTAATTAATCAGAAATATAATGTCATAATAAACCTTACTCCTTCAATAATTGTTACTGCGTATATGCTTCTTTTGCTAGAGACTTTGCTGCTGCTATGCCCAAAATAGAAAATCTTCGTCCAGTATTCATTGGGATTAACTCGCCAACTATCTCCCTATAGTTATATTTATGAACTTAGACTGCGTTTACTTATTGGAGTAAGAGTGGCGAATGTAGATTCCTCCCACTCCAATTTAAGGAGGGCCGTGGGTCTCATTCATTTTCGGAGTAAGAAGTGGGACTCTCACTCTCATGGGGGAGATATTTAATAAGGGGAGGGTTAAAAAAGAAAGAGCTAGGAGTGGATTAAAATAAAGTAATGTTACATTTATTTAAAAATAATAATATCATATTTGTTGAAATAATATTATTATATTATATTATATTACATTTTTAAAAACAATAATATTAAACTTATTTAAATATAATACTAATACATTTAGTTAAAAATAATAATTTACATTAATTCTAAGTTAAAATTACTTAAAATAATATTATTATATTAATAGAGAATTAATAATATTAGTATGTACTATCTTTATTTGAAAATATAATATTATTATAATATTTATTTAAAAGTAATAGTATTATATTTATTTAATATTAATAATTAATAATAATAAATAGTTTATTCTAAGAAAATATTAATTTGGTACTATATTATTAATAATAATGTTTCATTTGTATTGCTCTTATTAATAATTTTTAATTTAAATAATTAAAATTAAAAATAATAAAAAATTTTGATTTACATAATTAAGAATATTAATAATTATTATTAATTTACGTAATTAAAATTTATAATAAAATAAAATGTTTATTTTACAAATATATTTTTTATTCGTTTTGTAATTCAAAACTACAATTCTTTACATAAGGGTAAAACTGAAATTTAAAACAATTCATTCCTGATCCAAGACAAAGTAAACACATAAATGGGAGTCTGATTCCTATTTTAAACTTTCATTCCAATGTAAGTAAGCATCATATTCCCACTTCCACTTCACACTCGCCTACTCCCACTTCACCCTCGCAAATATTCAGGATTCCCAATCCAATATAAGAAGTAAACGCTACCTTTAAAGTATTTATCTGATTCAAGATCCTAAACTTTTTAAAAGTTCGAGATGAGTTGACAATAGTGTAAACATATTTTTACAATATTAAAAAAAAAATGTATGTTTACACCGTTGTCAACTTGTCCCCAATTATGAGTTCAGATCGAAAAATTTTATATAAACTTATTTTTTAAATTTGGGATATATATATATATATATATAAGTGCTAACGAAATATTTCGGATGCTCTAAAAAAGTTTGTCCCACGTGAAGAGAAAATGAGGATACAAAGAAAATATCACATTAACTAAATATGAAAATCCAATTAATTATACAATTACAAAGAAAATGATAATCATGATCACAGTTGCAACAATAATGCTTATTCAAATTGAAAGTCATAATCACAATTCCATAAAACAAGCTAGTATAGGTAGCCAGCTAGCAGAGTAAATCAATTAATTAACCACCCTGCAGTTTCTCCTAATCTCCCCATTAGTCCCAGTGAGTGGACTAATATTGCCCATTTTGACCATAGCAGCAGCAAAGTCTCTAGCAAAAGAAGCAGCATTGGTGCTGTAACCCCTAACAGTTGCATCCTGAGAGCCACCATTGAACAGCTCCTGATCAGAATGGAGCAGCCCACGTCTGTTCACCAGGTTCTGATAGTAGCTGTTATCGAACCGGTTCGGGGTCTGGTCCAGGGGAGCAAGATTGGCGTCACCGCCAGTAGCCGGGCAGGTTGCTCTTCTGGTGGTTGCAAAAGCTGGGTCTATGTTAGTGTCGTTGTATATGCGGCTCCGGAAGCTGGTGCATCGAGCGAATCCGATGGCGTGGCCGCCGGAGAGGACTGTCATGTCCCCGGCGGTCAGCCCTTTGGCTGCAAACATTGATATGAGTGTTGCCAGGTTGGAGGATGGTCCAGGGATTTGGCTATTGGCCGCACTTTGACTGGCCGTTCTTGCATCTCTCCGGCCGAGCGGTACCGTCCAAGTCGGTCCTCCAAGCTGCATACATAAAAAATCTTGAGCGCTCTCCTCACAGTATATACTTTAAATTTTAATGAATAAATTGATTTTTTTTTTTTTTTGGGGAAAAGAAAAGCTATTGCAGTAAACACCTATATATATATATGTATACTTGCATCCGAAATTCAACTGAATTATTGATATTTTCAACAAAAAGCAAGCAATGACTGACCAAGACGACACCGTCTCGGGCTGCAACCGCAAGGATGTCGGCACATGAAACGGTGGCGCTGCACGCTGCTTCCAGACGAGTTTTAATGGCGTCAATCACTTCGAAACCCCTAGCAGAGTTTCTGTTTGGTCCTGCATTCTTCTCGCCGGTGAATGTGGCTGTGTCATCTAGTAGTACCGACCCATCGCAGCCCTATTAAAAATAAAAATATATATAAACATAAAATATGTAACTCTTATCATGGTAAAATTGAAAACAAACACTATATTATATATATGGAAAATTTTCTAATACTGGACGAGTTGATTCCAATGTGAATATATCTATACTTTTACAGTAATGTATATAAAAATATGTTTACATCGTTGTTAATTCGTCTCGAATTTTAATAAAATTTAGGATTCTGAACCAAATTATGTGTATAATTTGTATATATACACACACAAACACACATGTTAACAAAAACATACATTAACGAAGCAGTCATGGAAGAAGAGGCGAAGAATAGAGGCAGCATTACGAGATTGTCTATTAACAGCTTTGGTCATTTCATCCCTCACAATTCTTTGAAAATTAGGGCAAGATGTTGCATAAAAGGTTGGAGAAAGTTGCGCATTGGAAGTGCAAGCTAGAAGAGATATAATTGTGACTGTAAGTGTAACAAAAAAATGAGAAATTGAAGATGCCATGAACCAATCCAAAAATGGAAAGTTAAAGCAGATGAGCTGGCTAGAAGCAAAAAGCAGTTTAATTGGTTTGTGATTGTGGGTGTAGTAAAATGAACTCGCAGCAAGTTTCTATTTATAGAAAGAAGTTACGTGCATGAAGGGTCGGAGATGAACAAATAATTAATTCATTATGAATGGGTGCGATTAGTTCGAGTTTCATTTTCAAATATTGCTGCTAACGCGTTTTCGTATGTTAAAAAGTTTGAAGGAGATCACAGATTCGACGAATTGCAGTGAAGGAGAGATTCTTCAAAGAGCCAAAAAGCAAGTGTCTGATTGTATAGCACTAAAATCAAAGTCTGAGTTGACTTGTTAACAAATCCATGCAATACAACAAATTAAGATTCGGCAAAGTCTAAGCATGGGGCATGTTCTTTTTTTTAAAATAGTAAGTGGGTATGTATCTATCAAAAGAAGAAAAAATGAAAATAGTAAGAGGGTGGTTATATTATGTTCAATATTTTTTTTTATCCCCTATTTAGACCGTCGTGGTGAAGACTTTTGCCTTCTGGTTATATAATACCTAGAGGAAAATTTCTTACTAGTGACTATGCATGTATATTTTAACAGAAATTTCAGTACATATACGTCTGCTCATTTTGAAAAATGACATTCGAGTCAAACGAATCTTGATTAATGTAATATTACTGTAGGTTTCTTAAAACAGCTAAGCTGGATAAGATTATGCTAGGATCTTATGACTTACAACAACTTTAATCGGAAGAATGACCCCAGTCAATGGTGAATCTAACAATTTTTTTTTGTTTTTGGGTGAATTGAATTCCTTTTTTGTTTTTTTCAAGTTCAATATTTTTCTACTGTACAATAAACTTTATTTAATAAAAAACCTATCAGGAATTTTTATTTTAATTAGTTATGTCGTCTCTACAACAATAAATATTTTGAGAGTTAAGATTCATTATGCCTCCCCTTATTAAGTAATATCTTTAATTTTATAATTAAATAAACAGAATTATGAGAGACCTAGGTTGGGCTGGTCCTATCTGAGCTTCGCCACCGTCTAGAGTATAGTGCTGGTGGTAGTGGCACATCTAGAAAAATGACTCACCGGAGGACTAAATTACATAACAACAAAATGTAAAAATTAAGCTTATTAAAATACTCTTTTAAACTCATTATTTGACTGCCCAAACTTTGAGATGCACTATATTTAAAATATTTGAATCTGAAACAAAAATTAGTCGTTGATTTAAACCGAAAGTTTAAAATTTAAAGCTATAATAAATCAATAAAGGTAGATAATTATTTCCCAAAAAAGTCATATAGTGTCTTCCATCATGCAGAGACATTTCTAGGGAAAATTAAATTATTGAAGAGAAGATTAAAAAATTCTAGGAACATTTTTTGAAAATTCAAAAATCCAAAAACCAAATCAATCCGCGTTTTGTAACGAGGAAAATTCTATATATTTATAATTCTTAGCTAGAGACATTAATTTCTAGAAAGAAAAGCTAGTTCTTTTGAATATACTAAAACTCAAAAACCAAAGAATCAAATTGCACCACTTTTATTCATGAAGAATTTTAATTCTAAACTTGCAAGTAGTGTCTGCGCCACTTGAGGGATAGCAAGGACTTCAGCCCTGCTTTATTTTTTAAAAAATATTAATTTTTTTTAATGAATTTACAATAAAGTCCTTGTTAAATTTTAAAAATAACTAGATACCAACGTTTTTATACAACATTTTGAAATCTAAGAAAAAAAAAATCCACAGAAATCAAATCCCTAACCCATCATCGATTCTTTTGCCAAAAAAAAAAACTCTGTCGATACCATCGACCTGTCGTCTATGAATTTTGTAAAAAATTGTCAGCGAAATTGGATGAGAGATCAATAGTTGAATGATAGTCTTGTTGTATACATAGAAAAAGATATTTTATGGTCTTAATAATAAGGTTATTCTTCAATATTTTCAACATATAAAACTACGTCGATGATAGTTATAAATGTATTGAGTTAAATATTTTAACAAAATTTTATTTTAGTATATATTATTTTTTGATCGTTTTCTTAAATTAAATTAATGTTTGAATTTAACCCCTGCTAAAAATAATTCTTGGCACCGCCATTGCTCTCAAGTGATTGTTTTTTTGAGATTTCAATTGCAAGACTTATTATGTCTATAAGTTTAGCAGCGGTAGAAACTATTATGGAAGAAAGTTTTTAATTTTATTCCTTAAAAGGGAGACTCGAACCGTCTCAACTAAGCAATTTCATGGTTAAAATAATCTCAACCGCAATTTGATGGTTAAAATAATCTCAACCAAAATATTTATTTATTAATTTTCAATATTTTTGTGTTTTTTAATATTTTTCTCCTAAAAATATTTAAAAACATCTTTTTAGCAGCAGGATGGTTTAATGGGTTTTGAATTATGAGGAAAATGATTATTTTCAATAAACAAGAGGAGGTGATCATTTTCACTTTTCTTTATTTTATGATAAATTTCTATTTTTAGTTGTTTATTATCGTATCATTATCATTATTATTGAATCACTCAGTCAACTTTGTTACCCGTTGTTCAATTTGCAATTGAATTTATCATGTATCAAAATTCAAATTTGGTGAAGAATTACAATTTTTCTATATATGATAGTCACTGACATAATATATAATTTGGTATACCAAATGATATAGCATTTATGCAGCGTTTACGTGTCAGTAATTGGAATGAACTGGAATGGGAATGAGTTGGAATGAGAATGGGAAATGAAAATCAGAATAAGTTGTTTATTTGAGCTACAGGAATCAGAATTGGAATGGACTAAAATTCCATTGATGTGTTTACTTTATTTTAGAATCGGAATCGGAATGAGTTCGATAGTAACAAATTACTAAAAAGTACTTAATGAACTATTATCATAATTATTATTTTGTATTTTAATTATTGTGATTATTTATTAAAAAATTATTACTATTATTTTTAATAATATATTAACATATTAATTAATTATAAAAATTTTATCAATGATAATGGTAATAATAAATTAATTAATTAGGTAAAACAATATATTAATTAATTAGAATAATTGTATTAATAATTGTTATTATTATATTAATTAATTCATTATAATAATAATAATAATAAATAAATAAATAAATTTAATTTTTTTTTAAATGAGGACAAAATGGGCATTTTAGATTTTGTGGGGGGTAAAATTGTCAATCTTGGGAATGGGAGATTGATTCTCAAGGGGGGGCTTGGGAATCAATCTCTCATTTCTCATTCCCAAATTGGGGTGGATCTTATGATTTCGATTTTGATTTCGGACCCTATTTTATAATGTAAACGCTGTCAATGATTCCGATTCCGGATTCAGAATCCCTAATCCAGGAAGTAAACATAGCATTAATGTGCCATTCATTGATAAGTAATACAAATACTATAAGTCTATAATAATAGATAATGAGGTCGAGCAACACATATAGTATATGCAGATGACAATAGGAGACATATCACTTCATATACAAATTATGTAGCCTAAAGATACAAATACACGAGTCAAAAAAATTTCATTAAATGGTTATATGCAGTGTATTTGGCTGGCGCGAGAATTTATATACGAACTGTCAACATTAAGTCTAAAATTTGATTAGTCACAGCATGTTATAGGTTGGCTTGATGTGAATGATTACATATTATAAGACTATCTCCTCCTAACGACATATTATTGTATATGAGAATGTTGGTCAAATAAAATATCACATTGCTTGAGCTCACATGGGTAGAAAGTATGATTGGTTTCCATTTTAGTTATGCAATACTTTATTTTTTTCAAAAAACAAGAAATAAATAAAATGTTAACAGCTGGTTATGGAGATTATAACAATTACGTTTGTCTCTTCGTGAAGATAAGCTCGTCACTGAAGAGTGAAGACCATTAATCTCATCTTGAGTTTGGTCGAAAGAGCTAAGCTAAGATTCAAACAACGACATGTCTAAATCATTTTTGCTTAGCAGTTAACAATGCCCATCAGTAATAATTAGGTTGTAGACTTGTAGAACTCTCAAATGTGCATTGTGTAGGAAAATATTTGATCCCCTCTCCCCCCCCACCCCCACTACTCTGATCTCATCACCGTCCTGCAATAGTCAAAGCTTGCAAGCCCCTCCGATGGTCTAAGTTAGGCAAAGAGTTGTATTTTTGTAACACTCTAGAAATTACAAAAAGTCCTCTTTTATTAATTGCTATTTTAATTTTGTCAAAGCAAAATGCCTGTCAAACCTGTGTTTTGCTCAAATACGAAAAGTTCAGATTAAGTGGGAAAAAGATAATTTAGTAACATGTTAGCGTGAATCATTTGCAACAACTACATCTATTAATTTGCAAGTTGCCACTGACTCCACTGACTCTGTCAATAGAAGATATGTTGAGAATATGTATACATATTTAGTTTAGATGCATTAAAGGAATAAATATGTTTTCACAATAATGGAATGTTCTGTTCAGTTAATCCAGCCAATTAGAATTTCACCATACCCCCACTAGAAGATAATTAGCACTCATATGCTAAAGCACTAGTTTTTCTGCATACAGAGATCGCTAAAGACTGTAATAAAAGACCTAAATAACAAGAAAGAGGAAAGTTTCCAAGTCAGCTAAAAGGAGATACACTGAGTGAGACAAGTCATACTTTAGTTTCACTCGCTTACTTTATCTGGTAATACAGGTGACTTGGGGGCATGGAAGCTCGGGGAGCTGCTTATCTTTGGAGTTGACTGGTTATATTTCACCAGCGGGACTAGTGACTGCACAACGTCAGCCATCAGTGGTCTGTAGTCCGCCTCTGGTTGCACACACATAGCTGCAATTGCCGCCACCTGAATAACCTCTTTCATTGAGTATTGACCCTCCAATGCTGGATCCATGATCTCTAAAATCTTCTCCCTATCTGTCAACCGAGGCAATGCCTTTTGCAGACAAAGAAATGATCAGGAAATGTAAAAAAAAGAGAGAAATAATTGAATAAAAGGAACTAATGTTAACAAACTTATCAAGTGGAATCATGGTACCTGGTAAGACGCTTTCTAAACCAAGTTTACGTTATGTTATATGTTCTGTGGGTTGTTTATGATATACCAAATGTTTATATGATTCTTTTTTCTTCAGTCTTTTGTGGGCGGAATAACCAAAACATTCAGCATATAAATCAAGTAAAGAAATTCTTCCTAAAATCTCAAAGGATATTAGGCAGAGGCCCAATCACACATAAGAAGCCATGTCAAATCTTAAGCAAATGCGAGGTGATAACCAAGAGCGAATGATAATTGGTTGATGATTTTAAAATAACCAGATGACATGGACAATCAGAACATTACAAATGATCATTATAACCATTTTAACTTAAATGAAGAGGAAAGATAAGAAACCCACCCAAGACACGAGAACTCCTTCTCCAGGTGGTCTCTTCACATCAACAGGAACTCTGCCAGTAAGCAACTCCAAAAGGACAACCCCATAACTATAAACGTCTGATTTTGTTGTTAGATGCCCGGTTAATGCATACCTGTATAGTAAACAAGCTCATCCAGAATTTGAGTTCAAAATTTTAATATTAAAAAAGGATTCCATATACAAATATAAAACACCGTCTTCAGAATAGATAAATAACCCAAGCTAGTATATTCAACAAGATGAAGAAAAGAGTTTACTGGTTCTTACTCAGGAGCAACATATCCCTGGGTGCCCAAGACTCGAGTTGAAACATGTCCACCAGCTTTGTCAGACCCAATCTTCGCCAAACCAAAATCAGAAACTTTGGCGTGGAAATTTTTGTCCAAGATGATGTTGCTGCTCTTAAAATCCCTGTGAATCACAGGGGGCCTACAATGTTCATGGAGAAATTCCAACCCTTTAGCAGCTTCAAGAGCTATTCTAAGTCGGGTTTCCCAGTCCAATTTGGAGGCAACTGAGTTGGAACCTGCATTCTTAACACTATTTCTTCACATATTTGCTCACATTACAACAAAGCCAAACCTATCAAAAGGAATCTTATAACAGTAAGCCAAGCTTATTTATTCAAAAGGAATCTTATAACAGTAAGCCAAGCTTATTTATTCATGGATTATGGATTCTAATCTAAAGACTACTTTTATTTCCTGATCCCTAACTATATTCATATGCACAACTATTTTTACTCTAAATATGCATTATTCTTACAAAGGATTTATAGCTTAGATTGTTTCTACTCTATCTGCTCAGAACGTCATTGAAGCACGGATAAGCTTTTCAAATCTTTAATTTGTTTAGGAGCAATGTGCCAAAAAGGATCTAAAGAAGATCATTATTAGATGTTATAATGCATCAGAAGCATTACAACTAAGACATTAATGCCACAACCATGACAACTAACTGCTTAACAATAAAAAAAAAAACATGGTGCTTAGTTTTGTTTTTAGCCCTCCGAAAATAAACATCACAAAAATACAATGTTTTTAGCCCTCCGAAAATAAACATCACAAAAATACAACTAAACAAGGAAAGAAAAACCATGGAGGAGATATAGTAAAAGGCCAGCATCTGCAAGTGAAGATAAGAACGGATTTCGCTATAACTATCAGTAAAAGCATTGAGACTAAACGAGATTACCATTAGTGGGATACAGATGTTCTTGTAGCCCACCATTTGCCATGTAATCATACACAAGCAATTTACGACGATCAGAACAATATCCAAGCAGAGCCAGCAGATATGGTGAACGTAACCGACCAAGCAACTCCACCTATGGTCAATCACAATGCCTTTCAGGAAATAGCCAAGTTCATAAGCCAACATATCTCATATAATGCACCATCCAGTTGCACAGAGTTTGAAGGAGAATAAATCACAAGAAAACATGTTTTTCACCTCCATAAGCAGAGACCTAGAAAAATCAACTCAACCAAGTCCTTTGCAATCATTTGGTTAAATTGATATTTTTTAGGAAATAAGATGGCAAACAGATGTTGAACTTCATCAATTTTTTTTTAATTTATCCCTCAATATTTCTCCTAATAGAATGGAGCCAAAAAGAAAAATTACAAATTGAGATCAAACCTCCATCTTAAATTCATCTTCTCCTTGCTTTCCTGCTTGATCCATCAACTTAATTGCAACTTTCCTCCCATTACTAAGCACTCCCCGGTACACTAACCCAAAACCACCATGCCCAACCACATTCGACTTGCTGAAACCACCAGTAGCTGAATGCAGCTGCTTGAAAGTGAACACCTGAAGTCCATTATCAGTAGTAACTTCCAAGATTCCCGACTCACCTTTATCCTCACGATCAACTCCTTCAAAAGCAAACTGAACCATTAGTTTGCTGAGTAAAGGTAAAGGCTTACAAGAATCAGCATTACTAAACTTCAATTTCTTATATTTGAACAACAGAACAACAAACTCTGGTTCGGTAAACTTTGTTATCCAGTAAAAAAAAAATAATAATAATAACATAAAGATATTCCAAAACTTTCAATTTTAGTCTATTCCTCAAATTTTCAGCAACAAAAATCCATTTCTTTTTCTTTTTCAGGAAAAGGAAACACATAAAAGATTCATTCCTTATAATAAAAAGCAACATTAACTACTCATCTTCCATATCAACCCAGAAGACCAAAAGCCCAAAAACAGACATTGACCTCTGTTTTGGTCACAGAAAAAATGTGGGTATTACTAACAAAAGAAATCTCTGTACGGTCATGCATTTCCTAAGCAGACAAACAGTGGAAAAGACTAAAAAAAAATACTTTTTTTTTCCAATTAATAGCACTTACATAAACAAAAGTAAAATGTAACTTACTTTTGTGGGTATTAAAGCGCTTAGAGACCTTGTTACGTATGTAGCAGTAGTAGCTAAAAGCGACGAGCAAAGAAGCCAAGACTAGTGAAGCAAGCACCACAATAACCACTAAGGCAACGCGCTCTTTTCTTCTGTACTCGTCGTCTTCTTCCATTTCTGCTTAATAAGAGAATGAAAGAAGATGAAGGGAAGACAGAGAAATGGAGAGTTTGAAGAAGGTTTCAGCTATGAGTAATGTCATGTTCAATGCCTGAGACTCTGCGTGTAATTGTCCGTTTTGCGATGGCGCGGAGAACTGTTGAAGTGTCAGTACTCTTTTTGCTCTCAAGTACTTGTAATTTTAAATATTCCCGTTACTTACCATTAATTCTTCTGATTTTAATCCATAGCCATAAGTTGTCTCAATGGTCAAAAGAAAATTTGAGGTTTTTTTTTTCCAATTGGAGGTTAAATGGTTAATTAAAATTATTAAATGTTTAGTTTTTTCAACCGAAAAAAATTTTGGGGTCCATTTGGTATCATTTTTGCTCTTCATTTTTCATTTTACAAAAACGTAAAATAAAAAAAATGTGTTTAGTGGTATTTATTTTTGGCATATTTTTCATTTGAGTGAAAACAAGTTGATTTTGTTTTCTAACAAAACTAAAGGAAAGTTAAAAAATATTTTTTTTTTTATATGTTTTCAATGTACCATATCTTAACTGGACCCTAGGGGAAAAAAAGTGAAAGTTAATAGGTTTTTATAGGATCCTCTCAATTCTCGTTATCCAATTTTCCCCAGATCAAAATTTACTCAAAATGATTGTTGGTTAAAAAATTAAAAAATGAAGGTAATCATATTATAATCAAGCAATTATATTATAATCAAATACCTACATAAAAAAATATGTGCCACAAAATCTATAAAAGATCAAAAAAACTCAAATCAGACAAAAATTCTAAATCTAATCGAATTTTTATTTACACCAAGTCAAATCTTGTAGCCTCACAAATAATTATTTACTATACTGCATATACACATGTTACTATTGTGATTAATTTTTTTAATTTATAATAATATGATAATATTATTCTTTGTTACGAACTATTAAATACATTTTATTCTGTTTATTTCTAAATCCTAATTTTAAAACACCCTATCAAACACTTTTTTAAACTCTATGAAAACTAATCATTCCTCTTGTAAAAAATAAATTCAAAAACATCATTTAAAAAATAATATCAAAAGCACCCTTGAATTATTTGAATCTTTATTTCTTAATTTTAGAAAAATGTCATATCAAAAGGGTAACATGGGTTTTGGTATTTATGATTTTCTAACATGTTTCTCTTAATAACAACAATAGTACTTATTGTTATGACAAAGACGATCCTGAACTGCAGGATTTTGTCTTGTCCTCTTAATTAATTATTGAATTTTCTGCCTTGATTGGATGAAGAGGAGCTTTCTAGGGTTAGCAAAATCTTAGGCCAATGTCTCTTATTGGTCCGGTCGAACAAATTTATGTGTTGCATTCTTTAGAAATTTTTTTTCTTTATACTTTTCAAATTTATAATATATAAAATTTTGTTTTTATGCTTTAAAAGTTGGGTTAAAAGAATTTGAAATTTTAAATATATGCTACGGGTGTGTTAAATAAATATTAAAAAGTATCTGTATGCATTTATCAAGCTTTCAGATCGGATTCGGATGTTTAGAAAATATGGTTGGGTTGGACCAAGCCCAGTCGAAAACACCTTAGTTCAGGCTGGACGGACTTTTTCTATCGTCACTGAAACTTTGAGATTTCTTTAGTGGAGTCTTTGAATGTTGAAAAATGTCTTGTTAGATATTGAGGAAGCTTTGAAATTATCTATGGAGAATTGGAGATGACATTTGATGTTAAGAGATGCAAAAAAGTTTTGAAATTATCTTGCGGAGTCTTAATGAATTATTAACCTTGGTGAGATATAGAGGTAGTAATCTTAAATAGAAGTCTATTAGAAGAAGTTTGAGCCGTGATCTTCAATCTTTAGATTGTCATACCTTTTCGTTAGATTTAGTGCTTTTATTAATAGTATTTACATTTCTCTTCTGTCTTTCTCCTGTGTTATTTTCTATTGATATGATTTATTTTAATTTTTTAAAAAGAATTTTAACAGCTCTTACCAATAATTTTTCATTCAACTGCTTAATTTTTTATATTTTTTATGATAAGGCTACTAAGAAAAAATTATTTTGGATAAGATTTATTTTTGCCTCAATACTAAGAATACATGAAACACTTTTATACAAACTCTATCTAATATAAAATTATGTGATATAACTATTTTTTTTTAAGCATTGCGTGAGAATAAAAATTAAACCTTCTATGTTCATTCATGTGAACTATGTTATAAATTTTTATCATCTCAAATTACTCTAAATTCAATTATATTTGAACTTCATTACTAATATGTACGGTTTTATATAATTTTGAATATTTTATGTCTTAAACAAAAATTAAATGCAATACATATTTAATTATCCCATTTTACCCTCGTATCAGCGCATCACCACCACCCGTACAATGAAAGACTGCACGCGATATTAAATCGCAACTTTGACATGAAAAGTAATAAGTAGAAATGAGAGGGGCATCAAATGCAATATGCAAAACATTAACCCACTTATAGGCCTGCACGTTTGGTAGGTTTGATTAGCCACGACAAGAACAACGCTAACAAGACAAATCCTTCACAATCTCCCATGTCTCAAAAGTCCCGCTCTCACATCACACACAGTTCACAGGTACAGCCTTCCCGCATGTGCCAATCAGGGGCAGGTCGGTAATTTAACAGCTTTGCATTGGCCAAAGCAGTGTCCTTTAACCCCGTTCCTGTTTTTATACTGTTTATTTTCTGTTCCCACGGTAATTTGTTTTTACTATTAGGAAAAGAAAACTTCAATTCACCTTATAAAGAGCGGCTTGGAAGTAACAATTGGAGTGAATGTTACATAATACAATTATTTGAAAAGAAAAAGAAAACTCCAAATGCAACATTGAGCTTACATAGTGCACTGGAAAAAATTGGAAAAAAAAAAAATGCTCAAAGTGAAGTTCTGCTGCCAAATGCAAAAACCTAAAGCAGATTACCAACAAATTACTACAACAGAACGTAGAAAATTCACATTCTGATCCTTGCCCTAATCCAACTAATTTGATGTATACCAAGATCTTGGTCTGAGTTAGAGATGCCGCCATGGAAGCCAAAAAAAAAGAAAAGGGCAGTAAGATTTCGGAAAGGAAAACGAAGATCTCCTTCTATGTATAACATCACTCAATGTGCGACTTTGTTATATTGATCTAAAGCTCGGGATAATGACTGTATTGAAACAGGGAATGATGGACCCATCTGCAGGTTTAACAAATGCAGGGAGTTAATTAGAAATAAACAGCAATCGAAATAATGCAAAAAGATTATAGTAGGAGCTAAATGTGTTGATACATTCCGACAAAATATATGGTTTTTAATTTTCACTGAATGAACAAGCTTCATAGTTTCATTCACCAGAGACTCAGGTATAAGTGAAAACCAACCTAAAAGCTCATACTGATGTATTCATAAAAATGTCAGTATCTTTATTTATTATATATATATATACACTTATACATACATACATAAATATACATATACATATATATATGTGTGTGTGTGTGTAGCTATTTCAGACCTTAGAAATAGTATTGTTTTATGAAAATTGATTGACCTGTAGGTGATGCTACCAAGATGAGCTCAAAACTCGTTAGTTGATGAAATATTGATTACATGGTGTTCAATTGTTCTCCACCATACTGTGACATTCACTTTATTAAGCCAAGTAAAAGTAAGTCTGTTAATATTATTGTTGTTGGAAATAAAAATATAGATTTTGATAAATGAAGAAAAAAAGAAGGGGGTACTGGTCGTTTTGTGGTGGTGGTGGTAGTGATGGTGTGGTGCAACAACAGTGGTTGTAGCATGGGGGGTAAGAGATGAGGTTTTGATGAAGATCTAAATGATATGTTGCGGAAGCAAAACTTTTGTTACGGAAAAAAAACTTAAACACAAAAAATTAATATTTTAAACTAAGGTAAAATACAACTTTTACTCTTTTTTTTTTTTCAAAAAAAATGTCAATGAGCATCTAGTCAAACAATATAAGGACAAAAAATCTTTATGACTTGATTAATTTTCAGAAAATCTTCATTCGAAGAAATAAAAAATGGAACATACTTTAGTCTGTCATTTAAAATTCCAAAAGCCTAGTGTGTGAATACAAATTATCTTTTGTTTCAATGATGAAGGATACACAAGAAAGTTGCATGTGGACCGATTGAACCGGAAATTCTCAGCTACTCGAGAAACTAAAGATATCCTGTTCTATTCTTGGTCAATCTTTATAAATGAAATAGTAAAGAATTCTCCACGTTACCTCAACCTAGAACAAGGTACAGGAGCTTACCGTGCTACACATATGGAAGGAATTCACATAGCCAGCAAATTTAGAAGCTGCAAAAAAGTAAGAGGAAGAAGTTGTTGTTCATTAGATCCTGGCCATATTGGAACAGATGAAGGTAACTAATAAGTTCCCAACTTGAGAAAATATCCACATAAATATGCCAAGTCAATACACCTAAAAGATAGTGAAAAATACCAATAACAAATCGGACTAATTCAAACAACTAATGTTGGTCAACAGAGTAAATTTCAGCAGGATCTTAGTTTATTCATTGCCATCTATAATTGCTTCAATAGCTTGGAGAATATTTTAGTCGCACTGACAAAAATATATTATATCAGACCTTATGATTCTATTGTAAATAAGAACAGGCAGCAAAGTGCTTAAAACTCATAACTATATTTTGTGGTTTAGGACCGCAGCAACAGCTTAAAATCACTTCTTTGATAGTGTTCCGGCAAACTTTTTCAGACAAATTATTTAGCAAAACAAAATCCAGAGTTCTTGGGAATGGTGGAGAAAGAAAGTTCCCATTGGCCATTCCATTAGAAAGTAAAAATAAATAAATAAATAAAGGACTACTCAATCTATGATTGATGATACTCCAAAAATAACTTCTTCAATATCAACTCATTTCCTGATCAGATATGACCAAACAGCTTTTGCTAAGGCTTGAAAATGATTAAAAAAACCTAAAATCATTTTAGACCATGAACAATAAATAGGAAAGTAAATAACATATGCCACTTACTTTTCTTTAAGCCTGCAGGCTTTGCCAGCAGAAGAGCATTTACAAATGCACCAACATTTTCACGTAGCAGCTCCTCCTTCAGACTCACCTATAGAAGATGTTACAGAGATAGAAATTAAAAATAGCATCCAGTTCATATATATATATTGCAGATAAGATAGACAAAGCACAATATAGGAAGATGCTAGTACCTTTCCAAGTCCCACATGCACATTAGATGTATTATCCATTTTAAATTTAATGTGACCCAGTTTTGCTTCTTGTACTGCTCTAGCAACGTCATTGGTCACTGTACCTTGCTATACTAGATATTAGTACAACTGTTTGAGGGCATTATAAGTCACTGCACAAAATAAGAGGCTACAAAAGATGATGTACTCACTTTAGGATTTGGCATCAAACCATGTTGATTAAGAATCTTTGATATCTGCAAAAGTAGATGAAAAACAGGGGAAAAAAAAGAAGTAATTAAACAATTACTAATTTTATGAATCACACGGTTTAGAAGATCAATCAAGTTTCAAAACCTTGAAAAGACGAGGCATGAATTGACGTGTTGAGAAGCATTTCACGACATCAAGCTTGCCACTGCCTGCACAGAAGCAAGCCAAAGTTTCAGAGCTAAACCATAATTTGGTTTACAAAGATTACTCCCTGAAGTGAAACACAAGATATAAATGACAGATCTCTGAGTAATTCAGGATTCAATCATGCTGCTAAATAAACAGTACTCAGGACAAACTAACATGAGCAAGATTATAATTAAAGGATACAATTGTCATGAAAGTAAGAGAGAGTATGAATATAAAAGGAAACCTAAAAGTAACACTCATCCAAAGGATGACATCAAATGGCTAGAATGAAGAACAACAGCAACAACCAGCTGCTCGATAAAAATTTCCTAACTAAACATAACAGACAACAGCAATCGATCACCATATAACAGTCGGAATAATGGTACATTACTTGTAATTTCCTCAATAAGTTCTAAACCACCAACAATATCAGCTCCGGCAGCTCTGGCTTCTTCCGCATCAGCCCCTTCAGCAAAGAAAGCTACCCTGACAGCCTGAAAACTGATTGCAATCATCAAAAGAACCAACTACTCTACTACTTTCTTAATCAAACATAGAATAAGCTTCAACAAATACCTTCTTATCACCATGCGGAAGATTCATAGTACCACGAACTATCTGCGGTTTAATTTAAATACCAATAAGTACTAATAAAAAGAAAATTAAAATGTATCACACTCGTGTAGATGAATTGGGCAAATACCAGCTCGGTTTTGCGAGGAGGAATAGCCAATCGTACATGAGCTTCAACAGTTTCATCAAATTTAGCCTTGGCATTGGCCTGAAACTATCACTAATAATCAGCTAAAACCAACTTATCATCCAACAAATTTTTAAATCAAATACACACACACACGCTAAACTCAGTGACCTTGACTTGTTTAATGGCGTCCATCAAATCAAGAACCGGTCTGCTCTCTTTCTTCTTACTCTCCGGCTTAATCAACAGTGGGTAGGGCACAGACACCTGCGCCTGCTCCGGCACCCTCATAAACCTGAGCGTCTTCTTCTCCAGCTGAATTCTCCTCCCCTCCCCGTCACCCTCCCCCTCAGCCTCGCCGCTAGCAGGCTCTCCGGCTTCGGGCAGAGGAGCGACGCGGGACGGGTACGACACGGGAGTAATTGTCGGAACATCCTTGAGGTATCGAATGTCCTCGCGGGTCAAACCCGTTCGGGACTCCCCGGCCTGAAAATATCGGGGCGGGTTATCGGATTGTAGTTCGTGTTGTTGTTGTGCGTTTTCGGTGGGAGCATTTGATTCGTCCTTTGGTTTGGAGGCGTAGGATACAATAGGAATGGGTTGTTTGGGAGGGTTTTGCGATTCGTCGTCGTTTTGGACTGCTGTTGATGAGCGGAGAGTTCTTTGGAAGGTTGCGGATGGAGAAGCGTGGGATTTGGTTAGGCATTGGCGGCGAGCTTGGGAGAGAAGAAGCCTCACGGCCGCCATTTTGATTGCTTTGCTTCGCCTGTTGCTCTTACTCGGCGATTACACCAGAGGACGATTGTGGGTTTCTCGGGGTTTAAGCGAGTGCAATGAAATGAAAACTAAAAAAAGTAATTAAAATTAAATTTAAAATAATTATTTTTCCCATTTACAGTTTAATTGATCTAATAAAATATCTAGAAAATTGATATTTAAATTTAAACACTAGATTCAATTTAAGTTATACATGCTAATGTGATATAAATATATACAAAAAAATATAAAATAATAAAAATAAATAAGGTGAATCAAAGGTAATTTTACCCTATTAATATGTTTATAGTGCCGAAAAAGCTTTAATGAAAGAAAAAAGAAGAAAGAAATAATTAGGTACTAATTTAGAGCGTAATTTTAATAAAAAGAGGACTTCGAATGATTAGGTTATCTAGATATTGATACATCTAAAATTAACCATATGTAAACTTATATAATAATTCACAAGTTACCAGAACTCATCTTATATTAGACGCAAAAGTGATGATACAAATCAGAAATTTATCTTATCTATACATTCCGCATAATAAACGATAATATTAAGGATCTTGCCAAGTTACCACACACACAAAATGATCCCACTAGATTGTTACTATTTTTTGCATTATTTTGTGTGTAGTGTAAGTTACGTGTAACTTACTCAAACCCTAATATTAAAAGGAGTTTTTTACTTTCCGTTTAACCGGGAATTTGTAAGGACGCTCAAATCTAATGCCATAATGATAATATTCTTGTTGAATTTATGACCTTGCTAATGGGAAATAATATGAGGCTTATGCACAATGACAAATAAAATTAAAACTACAAGCTGTTGCTTACAATACAAAGAATGTGAATTATTGGTAAACCGCATTTCCGATTAACCTTCTCTCTATGTATATTTTTTCTTTACCAGAAGAAAAGAATGAAAAAGAAAATGTTATAAACAAATCAAATATAACTAGTGTCTCCCAATAGTAAATCAAACATGTCAGCAGGGGTTAGAAGAGTTGTTCCACCAAGAATTAACTCTAAATCAGGCCTTCCACTTTCAGACAATGCCTCCAGAGCTTCGCGAACCTGGCAATATAGAAAGAAGAGAGAGTGTCGAGTTTAATTTTGGTAAAGTTAATGCCATAGTTTTAAAGAAAAAATTGTGATGCAACAAGCCAAAGATTGAAGGAATTCGAACCTCAAGACCATTGATGCCCCCAATAACAAAAATCAGAATAACATTTTGGTCAGCAAGACTGGGTTTCGCCTGTACAAGTTGTAAACCAAAGAGTTTCAGTAATTCATGACTATAGAAGCAGGATTCCCATGAAATTTACAGGGATTAAAGCTTACCTGTCCAAGGCCAAATCTTCCAAACCCACTTTTGAAAAGTCTCCCCACTGTAGAAGAATGGTACTCCAACCCAGGTACATCATTCTTGGCCAAAACTTTCATTAGAAGCTTATAAAGTAATCCCTTGCTTGCATATGAATCACCATGGAAGTGACTGTCTGAACCAAATGCCGAGTCTCTCAAAGGTATATCCTTCCTCTTCAGACCAGATACCTTGTGAAGGAATTTGAAAAGGTTATCCACTCTATCTCGCAACTCCAATTTCAACTGCATGTCACTATACTGCTGCTCTCTGTTATCATTATTATCAGCATCTTCATCACCCCACTTACCCCACTGATCATCATCAAAATCATCAATGTCTAACGGATCAGAAGACGCTTCTTTGGATTCCTCTGATTTGATTCTGTTTTTGTTGGCCTCAATTTCTTCTGTTAGACCATGTAGAAACTTAAATTTTGATTCTGATGGGTTTTCAAATATTGCATCCACAATAGCTTCTTTCAGAAAATGCTCTTCCTGCCATGAAAATGGGCCACCAGACCCAGATGTCGGGAAATTTTCACCTGCCAATATATATCCAGTGACTGTAAGGAGCAAGGCATCTTTAAATGAGAGTAACCCTGATGACAGCTCCATTTTTCCGGTCTTTTGGTCATGTGATCCAACCAAACAGCTCTTGTTGATGAGATCACCAATTTGAGCAGCAAGACTCTGGCTTGTGTCTCCAGCACTGACATGCAGCATTTTCTCTGCGCTCATGAAAGCATCCCATCTGGCACTGTGAGATTCGTCAAGAGTGGCTAGTGCAGCTGCTGCAAACTGAATAATTCCTTTATTTCTTACTAAAGATGACTGATTCTCAGCCAGCACTTTAGTCATGGCTTGCAACTCTGATTTTGTAGCTGAACCAGGACGACTTCTCACATTTACAATTAAATTTTCTCGACGCAGTGTTTCCTGAAGCCACTTTTTTACCAAAACGGCCCCATCTTTTGTCCTTCTATCCAATAAAGCTTCCATATATGGTGTTCCACGAAAATTTTCAGTGGAGACAAAGGATCCACTAAGTAGCTTAATCTCGGAGGAAAGGGACTTTTCACTAAATATTTTGTTGTTGAGATCAACCAAATCTACAACTTGGGAAGATGAGTTGTAAGCATCCCACCCACGTAGAAAAGCCTCAATATTTCCTTGAAGCCGAGAGTCATCTAACTTGGAATCTTCTTCACTTAAAATTTTTGCCAGTGGTATCTGAACTTCAACAGGAGAGCGTTGTACACTAGGAGACCCAAGTTTGGCTTGGGATTGTGAGCCTTTTATGTGGGCATAGCATGCTGTTCTCTCCCTACGGGGCAAAGATAAAAACATACGATCAACGAGCGAGTCTCCATGACAGCATGGAGTAAGAAGATCAAATGTACGGTCAACAAGTAATAACCCAGCTGGTCGTTTACGTCGACCTACATCATAAAGGCTTGACATGTCTGTCAGAAGCTTCCCAACATTTTTTGACAGATCTCCAAGGGAAAATATTTCCATTTTCAAGTCCATCTAGACATTTAAGGAAAAGAAACAGGTAAAAATATACTAATCAGCTATCAATATGATATAATGCAGGAAAAATATATTAAAAAAAAACAAACAGTATTCTATATAATTATCTTAAGTATCTACATAATTTGGAATTTTTTATCTTGTTCTCAACTGCTTTACAAATACTGTAGTTGTACTTTTCTGGTAGGATTCTTTTTAATTTTCAAAAAGTAAAAAACAACCATTTGAAAATGGTTCTCAATATACTTAGATCATTTTAACCTGAATAAAATAAGATATACAACATTTATATAGGTGTTCTTGCAGTGACCTGCAGTATTGAATTTATCATTTTGAGGTAAATGTCACAGAAAATATGCATAGGCAATTGAAAAAATAAAAAATACTGGAGGATCAACGAGATAGAAACATGAAAGAAGATATTACAATGTATATGAAAATAAGTTAATGTGCTTCTTGTTACCTTTGATGCCAAATGGTAAATAAGATGTGCTGTGAGAATTGCCCCAGGAGGGACATCATCACCATCAGAAAACAATCCAGTACCTATTGGAGGCAGCCCAGGACTAAGGGAATCTTTGTGTTCAACTGATAGGCATGCTTCAGCAACAGATCCCTCAGAAGGTAAGACAAAAACTCTAGGTGAAAGAGGACACAAAATCATGGGGAAGTGATGCACAGAAACAACCAATTCTTGCCCTACATCTTCTTTATATAAATCCTTTCCACTTGAACTGGCTACAAAGGTAGAAGTGTCCTCTTCACCAGATGTGAGATGTGACCATCCATCATCTTCAAAGGTCAACCTTTTCTGGAATCCGGTATCCTCTGACTGTCCAGATTTTGTCACACGCTTCCTAACAAGCTCCTCGTAATCTTGGAGAAGCAAGGTTTCATATTCATGGAATGCGTCTGGCCCCAGAGGTGAATCAGGATAAGCTGAGTGCGCTATCTACAATGACAAAATCTCTAATCAGATTCACAACACAACATGCCAAATAAATAGGCAATGCCAGAAATAACACTTGCGAACTACCTCTAGAATGCTGTCACTGTAACATTGTCTTCTAAATCACAACATCGACGAAAAAACATGTAACCCTCATGCTAAACTTCAGAAACATAAAAGAAGTTCCAGCTTCATTCTTAAGTATATCAGTACTATTAAAAAAATCTACTTCAGAAGTAATGTGAAAGAAAATAAACACTAGGTGTGTAAGTTCACAACTTGCATATACCATGAAAAGAACAAAACATATTAAACGTGCGAGAGAGAAAGTTAATAAACCCAAACTAATCAAAAGAGCAGTGACAAGAAAGTACCTCTGAAATAGATGTAAATATTGCACAGTGGCGAACACCATGATTTGTGCTCAGGCATCGTACAATATATCGATGTGCATCACTTAGTAGACGAGATGTCATAACCACTATTTTCCTCATAGGATCAATATTTGAGTTCCAATCAACCACCTATATAAACAACTCATTTATGAAATTAAAACATGGTTGAGGTTGGAGATGCAATATCAGACAATCTCCTACATAAATGGTTAAGTAAGGAAGAACTAGCAGTAAAATGCAATGATGAATTGTCTGGATGCCACCACCATATCTTTTTGCTCTATTTGTATGAGATGGCCTGAACTCAAACAGTTGAGTATTTCAAATGCAAGGTATGCAAAGAAATGATTAAAAGGATGATGTAGAATAAGTGCTGATTTGGAAATAGAAATGAAATTCTAATTTTACAAGCTCTATAAGGACCTAACATGTATATTTCTGCTTTCAAGCAAAACATGTCACAAAATGCTTACCACATCAAGAGGAGACATGTTTTCCAAGCTGCAAACAGCTCGTACACCAAGCTCCAGGAGGACAGGAAATGCACCAATAAATTGGAAACTCTCCGTACATCCAGAATCTAGATAAAGGATTGCATCTTCGATGTGCTCTGATATCTGTAAAAAAACAAAACAAAATTATTGAAAACAACGTCGAAGATATCTGTAAAAAAAACAAAACAAAATTATTGAAAAAAACCAAAAAAATCATTGTGTAAATATTGGCAATTTAAGGTGAACATTAAAAAAAAAAAACTACATCACAGCAATTATAGTTCGAAACTAAGGGAGCCTTCGGTTCAGATTTTTTTGTTATGCTTCAGTAATTTCCATAAATTCCATCAATTTCGAAGGTAATGAACAGAGATTTAAAATTAACATTGTCAGCTACACGCAACCAGTAATATTTTCACGGTGTTTATCAATTGGAAATCATATTGCAGCTCCAGCAAGTTTGTTTCGATTGTTTATAATGAAAAAAATAATTGAACTCACTTGTTTAATGGAATCGATGCAAGACTTAGTCACATCAACCAATGCCATGCTTTTGCCACCGGCCTTCTGCAAGAGAATCAATTTAAAATAACAAATCTCAGAAATTATAATCTTGAGCAGCTACGAGTTCATCGTGTTGAAACTGATGATGATTTGATTCTGGCCGTTCCGATTTGTGATGCAAGGATCCACCTCAATGATGATTACAGTGTCTGATTTGAAGCGAAGCGCAGTGATTTAGAACCCCTTCGCCAGTTCACAAGGTGCAAACTGCTTCTTTCCGATGAAAGCAAAATTAAACTTTCAGGGTCGGGTCGAAGTATGAGTATTGAGTAATTGAATTACTCATACGAGGGGTGGCAAATTAATCCGGATCCGGACTTGAGCCGGATAAATAATTCGGTCCGGGTTTATGTTAAAATAATGCGGATTCGGTAGAAAAATTATTAACTGTGTGTTTGACATATTGTATTGTGTTATATTATATTGTATTATTTTAATATAATTGTATTATATTATACTATATTACATTAACACTGTATTATAATAATACTGTACAATATTTAGTGCTATATTGTATTGTATTAATTTTATATTATACTATATTTAGTACTACACTGTACTGTATTAATTTTTAATTATACTATATTAATTTTGTTGTGATTAGTTTATATTATATATTTAGAAAATAATATTTATTATTCATATTAAATTATTAAAAATAATTAATTTTTATATATTGATTATTATAATAAAATTAAATAATGTAATATTATAGTATATTTTTATATACTATTTAAGTATTTATTATTAGTTATATTAAATTATATATTTAATATAAATTATAATGTAAAAATAAAAATATAATATAATATTATTGAATAATAAATTATAAATTTATTCATTTATATTAATAATTATAATGTAAAAATAAAATAAAAATTAATAATATATAATTAAATAATGTAATATTACATTTTTTATTTTTATATATGTATTTAAGTATTTATTATTATTTATATTAACTTATTAAATATGAATCAATTTATATATTAATTATTATAATATAATTAAATAATACATTATTTAGCATATTTTTAATATAATAAAATTAATATATAAATAATAAATTTATTAATTAATAATTAATAATTCTAATGAAAAAATAAAAATTAATATTATATTATATTAAAAATTAATATTTATTTATTATTATTATTAAAAAAAAAAGATAAGGTAAATAATTCTATTTCCACTCCACGCCAAGCATGGGTTTTGTATTAAAATAAGATAAACAGTAATTTAATACATGATAATACTATAAACCAAACATGACCTCTGATCATTTGGGTCCGGTTCCAGGGTTTACCTGCGCCCGGATATTTTAAGTATAAAAGGAAAAAAGACCCAAAGGCCTAAACTAAACCTACTGCCGCCACTTTCTTTCTTCTCCATTTTCTCTTTCATTCATTCAATTGAATTGAAAAAATCTTTGCATTGAAGGGAAGAAAAAGAGAAATGTGCCCATTAAGGCTGATCGTCATTTTCCTTGCAGCCACTGTCGCCAGCTTTTTCGTCATCAGAAACCTCAAATCTCCACATCAACAACTTTCTGACGATGTTCTCCTGGACGCCGATGACAACACCGACACCACCAAAAATCTGACGCATTTGCAATCCTCCTACTCCAAGGTTCGTTTAGCTTTGGAATCGGGATTTTGGACATTTGTTGACATGGCCAATGGTAAATATTTGCGGAGACATTTGGGTTCCTCCTCAAAGCGTTCTCTTTCATCAGGGTTTGATTTTGATGTTATTCTTGTTGTTGTAAATAATAATAAATAATATTTGTATCACTGAATTTGTCCCATACAATTTCTTGTTTCCGATTTGGGGGTGAGAGGGTTCTCACGATGTGAGGCTTAGCAACAATTTGCGAGTTTTATTGAAGCAAGATGAACCCGGAATCCGGATTTATTCCGGAGCGGTTCCGGTATTATAAATTGTCATCCGGGTCTGGAACCGGGAAGGCCAAACCCGGACGCAAACCTGGAAGCCCTGGCGCATTATGCAAGAAGCGCAAAATAGCAAGGTTCACTGCATGGTTATAAGCCATCGTAGGACTTGCATGAGATGCAACGTTCTCTCCACTATAAAATCTCTCCTGCGATTTTGGAGAACCAGAAACACAAATGGTAGCGGCTACTTCATCATTCACTCCCTCTAAAGCCAAACCCACCTCGAAGTCATTTAGAGCTCTCAAAGCTACCAGCGGCAGTGGAAACAGCGCCGGTTCGGGCTCAGCCCTCGGAGCTCGCATGGTGCCCATGCCTGTGGTTAAGACACCTGTCTTGCTCGATTTTGAGACATCTGTCTTCAAGAAGGAGCAGATCTCCCTCGCCGGCCACGATGAGGTGATTTTTTTATTTTTTGGTGCATAAAGCATGCGACACCTGTCGTTTTGTTATTATTATATTTTGTTTGTTTATTAATTTGTTAAATGTTTGTAGTATACTGTGAGAGGAGGAAGGGATTTGTTCAAGTTGCTGCCGGACGCATTCAAGGGGATTAAGCAGATTGGCGTTATTGGTTGGGGTTCCCAGGTATATATTTCTCACCTATCTATCTTTTACTCAAAATTATTAAAAATTCCGAGGTCTCTGTTGATATTTTCCAAGTGGACCATAAGTTCTATGATGTGTGTTAGTAGTGCTTAATCCAATGAATATTCAATTGAGTATTGAAACTGTTGGGTGAATAAATGGATTAAGATTTTAATTATCTCAAAACAAAAAATAAACTAGTGTTTTGAAACTTTTTTTTTTTTTGAGTTTTCAAAATTTTAGAGAGTAGTTGTTTGCTTTTTGTGTGCTTCTTAGTTGAATTAATTGTCCAATGGAATCCCTATTATGGCATGTTAGGCAGTTCATTATATGCTTTGATAATCATCGGGCTTCTTCTTTATGTAGGACTGCTGACAATAGTTATTTTATTACTATTTTTTATTTACATTGTTGTTCTTTTTAGATGATTAAACTTGGTTTTCTTACTTAACTGCAGTATACACAGCTGACATTCTTCTTTTGTTCAGGGACCTGCCCAAGCTCAGAATTTGAGGGATTCCCTTGCTGAAGCTAACTCTGATATTGTTGTCAAGGTCTTTTTCATTTATTTTTATGCTTCTTTCAGCTGATTTGGATTCTTATTTTATAATTAGTTTCGTATATGTTGATCAATTTGTGGTGGCTGACTATATTTTTTTCTTCTCTTTGCTTCATTTAAATGCTATAGGTTGGGCTTAGGAAGGGCTCTTGTTCTTTTGCTGAAGCTCGTGCTGCTGGTTTTACCGAAGAGAATGGAACTTTGGGAGATATATATGAAACTATTTCAGGCAGTGATCTTGTGTTGTTATTGATTTCTGATGCTGCTCAGGTTGGTGCAGCATACACTTGAATTGTGTTCTACGTAAAATGTTGGCTGATTTTGATGGGCTTATAAGACTTGAGATTTCATATATGTTTTTGTTCTTGTTTTCCAGTTGGATCTACAGTAAATCCCACAACTGTTTCAAGGAAATTTCCATTATTCCTTTGATATTTTATGTGGATCGGATGTAGATTGTGGGGATTTATTGGATGATTCTATGGTTATGCTCTTGATATGGGTTGTTTTGTTTGCCTTCATCATTTTCAGAGGTACTGATTTGAGTCTTATGCTGCAGGCAGATAATTATGAGAAGATATTCTCTTTCATGAAACCAAACAGCATCCTCGGACTTTCCCATGGGTTTCTTCTTGGGCATTTGCAGTCAATGGGACTTGATTTCCCAAAGAATATCAGTGTGATTGCTGTGTGTCCCAAGGGAATGGGTCCGTCTGTGAGGAGACTCTATGTTCAAGGCAAAGAGATTAATGGTGCTGGAATTAATTCCAGTTTTGCTGTCCACCAGGTGCTTTCTCAACCTCTAATTCAGTTGTGTGTTGGTCTCTTGTAGTAACCAAATCCATTCAACAGAGTTTCTGATTACTGAATATTGTTCATGTGTATAGGATGTTGATGGAAGAGCTACCAATGTCGCCCTTGGATGGTCGGTTGCCCTTGGTTCTCCTTTCACCTTTGCCACCACATTAGAGCAGGAGTACCGGAGTGACATCTTTGGGGAGCGTGGTGAGTGCTTCCCCATATCTATGAATTTGTAGTGAACTTAATCCTCAGTTCTTTGACTTCTCCTTCTATGATTTATAGGCATTTTACTTGGTGCTGTACATGGAATTGTGGAGTCCTTGTTTAGAAGGTTCACTGAAAATGGAATGAGTGAGGATCTGGCTTACAGGAATACTGTCGAGTGCATAACAGGAATTATATCAAAGATCATCTCAACTCAGGTAGTCAGCAATGAAATTATGACTTCATTTTCACATGTTTATCTATCTGCGTTTATCTGTACACACACACACCCTGCTATTTTATTTCTTCAATGGAGGTCTGCTTCCACGGTTTAATCTTTTCCAATTTTCTATCTTCTGCTAAAAGGGTATGTTGGCCGTTTACAATTCCTTCTCTGGAGAGGACAAAAAGGAATTTGAGAAAGCTTATAGTGCCTCATATTATCCGTGCATGGAAATCTTGTATGAGTGCTATGAAGATGTGGCCACTGGCAGTGAGATCCGCAGTGTTGTCTTGGCTGGATGTCAATTTTTTGTAAGTTCATATCATCTTAGAATTTAGAAAATTGAGTATCTTATGTTTTGTTTATTTAAAGTTTTTTTTATTCAGTCTACTCTTCAAATCATTATTAATTTGGCCCAAGTAGTAATCAATGCAAGTGATTTTGGTTATACCTTTTGTTTATAGGAAAAGGAAGGTCTACCAGCTTTCCCTATGGGAAAAATTGATCAGACTCGCATGTGGAAAGTTGGTGAGCGAGTCGGATCAACACGTCCAGCAGGTGACTTAGGCCCATTATACCCGTTCACAGCAGGTGTCTAGTGGCTCTGATGATGGCCCAGGTATGAAAGCTTCCTTCTTTTAGAGTAAATGGTATGATAATATTAAGTTGCTTGAACAGAAGTATGACAGTGATGTACCCTGTGCCACGGAATAATTCTTTAACTTGCTTCTCGAAAAAAATCAGTTTATATCTTTTTTAATATTCCAAGTATTTATTCGTCCCCAGTGGCTGCTTGAACACTGTGGTTTCACTAGATCTTTATGTACTGAACTTTTTGAAGTGATTCTTGTGGGATATAAAGTTTGTAGACTGGGATCCTTCACTTGCATCAATTTAGTGATACCCTTCTCGTTGGATTTAAAAATTTCCAGATTGAGATCCTGAGGAAGAAAGGACACTTCTATTCTGAGATCATCAATGGAAGTGTGATTGAGCCAGTGGATTCATTGAATCCATTCATGCATGCTCGTGGAGTTTCATTTGTGGTGGACAACTGCTCTACCACAGCCCGATTGGGATCAAGGAAATGGGGCCCTCGCTTTGATTACATCCTGACACAAAAGGCCTTGGTGGCAGTGGACAATGGTGCTCCCATCGATGGGGATCTCATCAGCAACTTCATTTCTGATCCAGTCCACGGAGCCATTGAAGTCTGTGCTCAGTTGAGACCTAATGTTCACATTTCAGTGCCACCAGATGCAGATTCTTATATTGGCAACTCAGGGCCATGTGGATTTCCACTGACGCAAGAATGTAGCAGTGATGAGGCACCACCAGCAACAGCGCCTGAAGAAGATGATACTTCAATCAGCCTGGCCAAGTTTGGTTGGAAAATTGTTGTCATGGGTTACGGAGGTCAAGTCATTTGGGAATGTTTGGGAAACCTTGCATTCTCAATAAGATTGCCACGGTGGTTGATGTGGATGATGATGATGTTCAAGAGATTTGGTGCCTAAAAGATAAGTAACCCAAATCCTTACAAGAATACCGTGGAGTGCATAACAGGAAATATATCAAAGATCATCGCAATTCAGGTAGTCAGGGGTGAAATATATCTATCTGTGTATCAAAGATTCTCTATCTGTGTTTCATGTATCCCGTGCTTGTCGTAACAACTTGTATCAGATAATTAATTTCTTTTTGTCATATGTATGAAGCTTGAATTCTAGTTGCTTGTTTTTTTTTTATTGAATACTTAAAAGAATTCAGTTTCAGCATTAAATTATTTTAGAAGTATTTGGTTTTTAACTTAACTCACAAAATTAAGTAATTGTTGTTTAATTTAATTAAGTATAAAATTTTAATTTAAAGTTTAATTAAAAAAAAAGCTGAAGAAGTTAATTTTTATTTTTTTAATAATATTTTAATAATATTTAATTATTTTTTACAAATAAAATCTTATATTTCAATGCTGTTTTTTTTAATTTGATGTCATTTACTTCCTCTTATTTTTTTTCTCTTAAGTTCTTATATTATCAAATACTTTGAATTAATAATCAGATTATTAAATAAGATTAATTTTAGGTACTTGTTTCTTGTTAGTATTCCCAAATTAATTTTTAATTATATGTTTCTTTTTCTTTAAATTTTATAGCTCTATTTGTCAAAACGACGTTCGGGTATTTCGCAGTTTGACTCTGAAATTTGACATGGGGAAAGTATCATTTTCTTAGAATATATAATCTATAAATTTCTTAGGCTCGTTTTCTATCTGCTGTGTTACAAGTGTATATTTTATATATGTCGGATCTGCATGAGAGCCCTGAACATTTAGTTAATTGTTGTCTAATTTAATTTTAAAATTGTATGTACAACTTAATCTAGTCCATTTCAATCTAACGTACCAAACACACTCTGGCGATGTAACATGACTATATTTATTAACTAATATTTTTTGTTATTCGCATCCACATCATATCGGATCAATAAGGACGGAGCAAGCATGGGCCCAGCTAGGGCACGGGCCTCCACTGGTTTTTAAAATTTTTTTGGATGATTATTTTTAAAAAATTGTATTTTATTTATTATTTATGAAAATGCCTCATTTAAAATTTAAAATTATGAAAGTACTCCAATTAATTTTAAAATATTTCATATTACCCCTAATTTAAATGTCTTATTCTAAATAATTTGATTAGTTATTAATATTTCATGAAACTTGAATAAACACACAAGAGAACAAATATTAAAATAAAAAATAATCATAACAAAACGTTAGTATAATGGTTAATGGGCCGGCCTTTATTCTTTTTGTTTTCTATTTAAGTAAAATCAATTATTTGGTCTTTCAACATTAATCCAAAAGTGGTAAGTCTAGTTAATTCTAATTTTTAATTTTCTAATTAATCTTTTATCTAGTTCTAAAATTCTTAATTTTATCATGTATTCATGTTGACTTTATATGTTGCGCTCTATGAATATTTTTGTTATTAATAAAAGATTTTAGAACAAATAAAGTGATAATTTAGTTTTGTATATTAAAAAAGATATTTTTGCTTATATTAATGATGAAACTATCATGCATTATTTTCAACACATAAAATCCCGGAGTCTTCGACGAGAATAATTGTAATCAATAAATATTATAGTTGTGATATTATATATTACTATCTAAATTTTTAAAAATATATTATATTTTAAATAATATTTCAATAAGATGCATGCAGACACACTCCATAAAGAGCAAGATTGTGCATATGGCAAGCTCTCATTTAGAGTTTTTGGGACCCACAACACAATTTCCCAAATGAGAGTTTATCATACACGCAATCGAGCACTCGAATCATGTTTGATTTTTAATGTGCCCCAACTCGATTAAAATCCTGACTACGTCCCTAAGATCAATTCACCTATTTTTTTTATAAGATCAATTCGCCTATTTAGTAATGAGTAGATATGAATTTTAATATTTAAATTTTAATTGACATGGCATTCATGATTCGTTAAGTAATAACGGAGAACTGAAGTTAGTACTCAAATGTTAATAAGCTCGTTTAGGAGCAATCCAGCTCGTTTTCATATAGTTAACGATTGAAAATTTTTCAAAACCAACTATACCCACCCACTTAAATACGCATCATTTCATCAATCACCATCAAAGCTAAGCTAGAAGCGGCAATCAGCAGCCCAGCCACTTTGATAATTAATGGAAGCAAGAGATGGTAACACATATGAAAAGAACCTCCATTGGATTCCCACAAAGTGTATCACAAACAGAAATTTTACATACACAAATATATAACAAACAAAAGATTACGCTAAAGCAAATAAAACGCAAGCAGGTACTATTCAAACTTGAAAGAGCGGACAAACAAGCAGTGGGCTCTGGATAAAGGTCCAATTACATGACACCGCGTACGCATAATGCGCATACCACGAGTCAAAATTCAGGAACAGGAAGGTCCTCATCAGCTTGCGGAGCCAAAACCCAGTCACCGTTTTCATCTCTCACCATCCCTTTGTTCTTTTCAACCCACCAAGAACCAGGCACCAATAATTCATCCTTCAAGAACTCACAAGACTTATTCACCAAAGCCAAACTCCTCTTCACTTTGAGCTCAAACTCTCCATCATCCCCATTCCACCCGGCCACCGCATGCAGCATCGCCTGCAAATTATGCCAATCACTCGGATTCCTCGACTCCTTCAAACTCGGAGACTTCCTCGTATCGATCACAAGCTCAGTCCCCGTATTAACGTAACCCAGCAACCTCCCCGGGTAGTGCGTTATGAGATCAATAGTGTTCCTCACGTGCAAAACTTTCACGTTCGGGTAACTCTTCAGTCTTTCGTTAAATGCTTTGTTCCCAACTTGTGGGGAACCAAACACAAACGCCGTCACAGGAATGTCAGTGACCCCATTTTCAGCCAAATCAAAAGCGCTTAAAATTGACAAGCTCGCACCCAAACTGTGCCCCGTGAAAATTATACTCAGCTCCTCGCCTTCATAACGTTCCCTCAACTCTTGAATCTTGGACACTAACTGAGCCCTGGCACTCAGCTTCGTGAATGACGACTTGGGATTTTCGGAAGTGTAAATTGTAAGCCATCCTTGCATAACTTTTGGCACCGTCTCGTCATCGTCGCTGTCGCTGCTGCTGTCATTGTCGTTCTTTTCTTCGACTCTGAACTTACTTTTATTCATAATCGATCCAACGGAAGCCTGCTGGGCGCCAAAAACGTTAATCCACTCGTAGTTCCTGGTGGTCCCACGCCATGCAACGTAGATTTCACGGCGGCCGATGGCTTGTGAGCGTTCGTCGGAGGTGACGGCGATGTAGCCGATCCAGTTCGACTCGCGGTCCCAGGACTCGCGCGAGAGGGAGTAGACCAAGAAGGCTTCGGGGACGCTGACGCGGGCGGTGCCGTAGAGGAAAGAGAAGACTTGGTAATCCGGTGCGTTTTGGAGCATGACTTTTTGGAAGAAGTCGCGCTTGCCGTAACGGCTGGTGCCGCAGTACTTGGAGTTCTGGTCGTTGTTGAAGGCGTCGTAGGTGGCCTGAATGAAGTCGCCGCAGCGGAGGATGAGCTTCCGAAGGGAAAGGTCTAGTGGGTCCAGCAGGCCGTCCCAGTTGTTGCTCCCCAGTAGCTCCGGCCACGGCGCTTGCTCTTCTGCTTCGGCTGTCGCCATTGATATGGTATTAGTGGAGGAGAATCGAGAGTGAGTGTCTGTATTATTATAATTTTTTTTTCCTGTTAGGTGTGTTGGATCGAATTCGTGTGGTGAAGAAGAGTCAAAAGGGCTTTTGATTTATTAAAGAAGAAAAGGGGAATAAAAAAAATAATTGATGATAGGAAAATCGATACCGATGGAGCCCACCAATGGAGTAATAATTAAAAAGGAAAAAAATCTTAAGAAGGTGGGATCATAACTTGTCAGTTGTCACTGTCCATATTTAAATTTTTTTTAATTATAATTATAAAGCCATTTATCATTACATTACACTAATTAAATTAAGTGTAATTTAATCAATATAATTCTGTGTTTCTCTCCGTAATTTATATAACTTATATTATTATATAAGGGATTTCTAGTCTAATTATAATTAATATAAAAACACTCAAAATTGAGTTCAAGTGATTTTTTTTTTCTTAAGATAAAATTGAGTAGAAATCTTCTTCTATAAAAGGAGTTTCCTAAGAACAATAATAATTGTAATTGTACAATTATTTAGCATTTTATTAAATAAATAGAATATATTACTATACAATTGAACTATTGAAGTTTTCTAATTTTTTTTATGTCGAGCTAAAAAATAATTTCCAGAAAATTGTCGTCCTATTCAAAATATCCAGTCTTTTAAAAAAAAAAGGCATAAAGATAAATTTTGTGGAATAATTTTCAAAACGTTTTTTTTTTTTTTCAGACAGACATTTTCAAAACGTTTTTAACATTATACTTGAGGCCAAGACTACGTTGCATCTTGGGCAACGTACACCAAAATTTGATGACCGTTGGATATCAATTACCGAAATCCAATGAAGCAACAAAAAAGCGACGGTACTGATTTTATTAACCTGTTATTCCGGTATTTAGCCGGTGAACTCTAGACAAACAATTTTGAGCACGAATTAATTGGTTAATTCTAGTCGCGAGTAAACTGATGGAACAATTTGTGTCGTTACTACAATCCGTTGGAAACAAATATTGGGTGAACGAATATGTTGAAAATTGTTCTAAATTTATGGAAAATCGAAAGAAGTAATTTGTTGCAACAAGATGGTTGGTCGGGTGGGAAAATAATTTTATGATAAATAAAAATTTACAGTAAATTCAGTGATAGAAGAAACAGGAGTCGCAGCTAGAGATGGGCAAATTGGCAATTGTCTGTTACAGGCCTTGATTTGATAATCCTGAACTGCCGTTGTAATTTGTAAATACCTAACCTGCACCGACAAATTTATTGCCATGTGACGGCATTACACATCACATCAAAATTTCCTTCTGAAAAAAAGGGAGACACGAAAATTTTCTTCTAACAAAAGGGAGAGACTTTCTCTTACATAAATTTATTCTCAATTCTTACTCTCATTCGCACGTAGTGAAGAGAGAACCCAAACAAATTCTTTAATTGGATGAGTAATACTGTAATATAATTCCTCATAGTAGCTAAAAAACACTTTTTTATTTGATTTTCTTCGATTTTCTCTTGAACTATATGCTTGAGAACCAAATGGATGTTCGAAGTTTAGGGAACTTTAAGATGAAGGATAAATCAAACATTTTTTTTTTTAATGAAGTTACCTATATTGTCACAAATTTTGAGTCACAGAATCCATTGTAATTGTATGTTTGGAATTCGGATAAATATGGTTGCTGATGCATATTTTTGCTCAACATACAGTGATTGATTTATGTTTTGAACTTCTTCTAAATCAAGCATTGTGACATATTGTCTCCTTACGGCGAGTATCTCAAATCATGTGTCTCCTTATCGTTAATTATTCTGCAAAGAAAAACAATTATCAAAGGGGGCCAACGTGCCGGCAAACCTTCCATGCTCAAGTTAGTTCATTTTGCTCAATTTATAAAGAGAGAAAATCTAGAGTGGGATGGACATAGTTTTTGTACTCATTTTATGCATTTTTCATCTTACCTTCAAATGGGGGGTCTTAGCCTTTATATAGGCATATTGAGTCAATTAGAGGTGTTATGTGGCACTTTTCTTGTGATAAGTATCAGTTAAATCTCATGCATGGAGATACAAATTCATATGTGTCAATACTTGTTTAAGACAAGTATTCTTTGGATGCTTGTCATGTTTTTGGGCCCCTGACCTTCAATGGGTTTGAGCTTGAATTCGACACTTACGTTGATTCCTTATAAAGATGATTGATTTTGCAACATTTTGCCCGTAATCACATTTTGTATTAGCCTATAGGCTCATTTCATATAATGTTTGTTAGCTCGTGGACTCATTTCGCAGAATGTATATTTGCCCATAGGGGCATTTCATAGAATATTAGTTGGCCTAAAGGCTCATTCCGTATAATGTATTTTTGCCTGTAGGTGCATTCCTTAAAATGCTTATTTGCCAATAGGCGCATTCCGTAGAATGAATATTTGCCTGTGGGTGCATTCCATAACATGCTTATTTATTCTTATTCTGTAGAATGTATATTTGCCTATAGGCGCATTTTATAGAATGTATATTTGCCCGTAAGCTCATTCCGTAGAATGTTTATTTGCCTGTAGGCTCATTCTTTGTAAAAAATGGATCTAGGTATTTCTTTATGGAATCACGCCTTTAGCGCTTTGTCGAAATCTCACCCTTTGGGTGTTTTACTTTAAAATATTTTTAAGTGTCTAGGTCATTTTTTATAAAGAATGGATCTATGTCGTTCTTTATAAAGAATGGACCTAGGTCTTTTGTAGAATCATGTCTGGTGTTTTTTCGTATCTTGCATTTAGACATTTTACTAAGAATTCCAAATACCTAGGCCATTCTTATAGAGAATGGGCCTAAATTATTTCATGTACAAAGTTTTTATTAGGCCTATATTTTTTCTGGGCTTTTGGGCCTTTTGTAATTTAGTCTAACAATAGTCACAAATTTTGAGTTACATAATCCATTATAATTGTATGATAGGAATTCATATACATGACTACTTCGTATTGATGAAGTTATCCATTTGTATCAATAGCAAAAATTGCACAGTTGTCCCTATTGTTTCAAGAAACATGATTTCAATAGTAATTAAAAGGATAAATTTGACTGTACACCATAATAAAATTGACCATAAATTAACTAGTAAATATCCAAATTTATTTAATTTTGGTTCCCGCTCTTTTTCTTCATCTTGATCTTTATGGATTTTATAATTCACAAACTAAGAGCATAATAAAAAAGATGGGCCCTTCAAAGTTCTGTTGCATTTTATCCAAACACAATAAGTAAGAGCATCAATTCTCAAAAGAATCTTTAATTTTTATCATATTATATAAGACTTCCATTGACAAACCAGAAATCGAAAGCAAGAAATTGAACAGCACAATGTAAACTGAATAACTGTCTAAAATTATTAATTAATGGATAAATTTCATTGTGCTCCTTGCTAGAGTGACTAGTTTCAAAATGCCCCCCAAGGATACAAAAACATCATTCTACCCCACAAATGTCATGATCCCCCCCGTTAAATTAACAGCTTAAAAGGTAAAATTGTGTTTTGAACAAATACCATAACGAGCGTTAGTACAGAGGAATGTGACTAACAGCATTGTTGTATAACATGTCAAATCAAGGCAGCCTTTCAACTAATGCATAGATTTTTTTTATAATTTTATATTGGGTAATAATATAATAAGTTATTTTCAATGTTTTTAATGAGAAAATATATAAGTGGTACGATGGCTGAGGTAAGGAAATTTTTTTCTCATTCATTTATGTCCATTAAAATGAGTTTAGCAGCATTTTTTTAAATGTAGGACAATATTAAGTAAAACAATGATCTGTACATATGAGAAATTTGTGATATCGCTGATATTATTTCAAGCAAAATGGGTTTGAACCCTGGTTGTTAATAAATTGGGGCTTTTTATTTTCATAGTACCATTAACGAAATTTATAATATTTCCTTTAGAAATAAGTTGCTGAAAACACAAAAAGCATACATTTATTAATTATTGATATGTATTGTCCTGAGTGGTTGTTTAGTAAACGTATTAAGAAAGTCTGTTATTGATATATACGCTGCATGTTTTAGTGATAGATATTTTGGTTTTGTTTTTCATTTTATGATATCATCCCTATGTTGGCGTTGTTATTGATATTTATTACGGATTCTTTTGTTATGGAAGGGGAACTTAAGAGTGAAAAGCTTTGTTAACTTTCTTTGTGAAACTTTTGAGGTTGGCCTCATTAACCCTAACTTTCTAAATAGAGTTGTTCTGATTAATGCAGAAATGAAAAGAATGGTTGGGAGAAATAGTTATAGAGATGAGAGATTCATCATTGAAGTTACACTGCCATGGAATGGAAAGAAAGGTACAATAAATAATGATCATGAGCTATATCAGATATGGCACTTGTACAATGAGAAGAAGTATATAGAGATTGTGTTTGACATGAGCATCATAGCACTTAATATGATGAATGTGATTAAAAGGAGGTTGTTTGAGAATGATATAGACTATTTTGCTGCTGGGCTAATGCTGAACCTTAGAGTGTGTTATATGTGTTTCAAAGGCAACCAACAGACAATGTTCCAGCACAACAATAGGTACATGCAACTGCTATTGAAAAAAGAGATGTTAAAAGGAAGTCAGTGGCAAGAAAGAGATCAAGAATTTCAAAGACCGAATTTTCCAAGCTCTCCACTCTAAAACTAAAGTCCACAACTGAGGCTACCACTGCAGCAGAATATGATCTTCAAACACAAACAACAACTCAACCCACCACGACAGCAGACACTGAACCTGAAACACAACCCACAACTACCACTATAGCAGAAGCTGAACTTAAAACACAAACCACAACTGAACCCACCACTGTAATAGAACCTGAACTTTAAACACAAACTACCACTAAATACACCACTGCAGTAGTACCTAAAATTGAAACACAAAGCACAACTCTGACCACCATCTTTAACTCTACACTAGGGGTGGGCAAAATACCCTACCCGATCCGATCCGACTAAAAAAAAATTGGGTTAGGATCGGATTAGATCGAAAGTAATATCGATCAGATGAAATTTTTCCAACCTGATCGGATTGTGATTGGATCGGGTTAAACCTGACCCGATTCGAAGACCTGATCAGGTTGGCTTCAAAATAAAAAAAAATTAAAGAAACAAAGCAAATAAGAAATCAAACGCACAAACACAGTACACACACAAACACAATCAAACACACCCACAAAAAACACTGAAACAATCTTGCCATCACACACTCTCAATCTTTTCTTCTCCGGTCTCCACTCTTCACAGCGACACCAGCACAGCCTCACGCATTGTCGCTCGTTGGTCGTGGCTTGGGTCGTGTCTCATAGGTCACGAAAGCAAATTGACGCACGGACGTAGCACCAACTCCATGGATTAGACGCAGACGCAGCACAATCGCCGATCATCATTTGCAAACATAGCCACCGGATCTACTGCTCTTTACCTCCAGCCCTCCACCATTACTAAGTTCCTCCAACTACAAGCCCACTCTAACCCGACAACCCGAATTCTCCAACCTGGTAACTCGAATTGTGTCTTTGAAATTTTAATGGTATATACTAATTTTAATGGAAATTGCAATTGCTAAATTTTATGTTCAGTACTTAGCAGCTGTTTAGAGTTTACAGAATATTTCTTCATATTATCATATGTATATTTCTTTAATTTTTTGCAAGGACAGTGGGTAATTGGGCATAAATTTTTCATTTTCATTTTCATTTTCTTTTTCACTCGATTCGAACTGACCCGACTTGACTCGAATTACCCGAACCCAATCCAAATCGTATCTAATATGATGTTCGGATCGGATTACTAATTCGGATGAAAGTCTCTCCAGCTCGATTAACCTGAACTCCGATCGGGTTAATTCGAACCTGACCCGAACCCAATTTTGCCCAGCCCTATTCCATACCATATCCTAATCCTACACATAAACCCTTACCTGAAGCTGATGAAATTTTACCCCTAGTTGTTCAAAGAACAGACCAAAGACATGTAGAAGAAGGGAGGTTGATGAGCCACCAACATATATAAGAGGTTCGCAATTTGTTGTTCATACTGTCACAGTATTGGTCATAATATAAAGGGCTGCCCTGTTGATCCAGCCAATGCACATAAGAAGATTAGGCATAAATTGGTTAGTTTGAGATTGCTTACAAATTTTTTAGATATTGTTAAGGTCAACTTTAAATTACCCCCACCTAAAGTAACTACATTTAGGGGATAAAGTGATGTTTTCACGTTTATGGGGTGTAAATTGAAGTTTTATCACTGTATTCAAAAAATTGAGTGTACTAACAAAATTTACTTCACTGTCATGAATAGAAGCATCGCAAGAACTTGGTAGCAGCCTCAAGCTTAGGAGCATCAGTTACAGAAGTGAATGTAGTTGCAAACTTGACGGCTGGTGGATTTGCTTTAAGTATGTGATGTTCAATAAATGCATAATGAAGCTAATTAAAAGTTTTTAATTTTTAATCAGAGAAACTTAGCATTATTAACATGAGTTAAACCTGTGCATTGATGGGTGATGAATTATGACCAGCAATTGAGCCATCTCCTAATACTTCAACGCCGAGTCCAAACCAATCATCTCCTAATACTTCAGCAACAAGGAAAGCGCCAGCAATAGAGGAAGCATCAGGAATAAGAAGAATACAAGAGAGACTAAGGAATGCATCAGCAACAAATGCAACTTTTGATCAATTTCCAATGCCACCAACGAGAGGCATTGAAATTAAAGAGGGAGGTAAATCTTATAGGGCCACTCTACAATCTGCCCTAGTTCAAACAAAGAGAGATTTGAAGGCCAAAGCAGTGGCAAAAGTGGCTGTAAGTATATTTTCTTTTTCTTTAAAAAGTAGTCTTTTTATTTACATGTAAGATATTGTTTTGCCAACATGGCAACTACGAATTGGGGCTTTATGTTGCAGAAAAATACTGCTACAGTCAATGGCATGTGGCAGCAGTATTGACAATTTATGAAAATGGTACTGTTGATTTTGGTATTTTATACTTTTGAAAATACTACTTTGATAATCTTTTTATATGTAATTACAGCCTAATTGTAGACTTCAAAATCCTGGGATGTAGTATGTGCGCTGATGTTTTTTTGGAATTATTAATTTGTTAATTATTTAGTGTAAATTTTTTTTTTTGGGTTGTTGCAGTTAATATTTGGTCTATAATCTCTTGTCATAGAAGCTAAAAAGCCAAAATGTAATAAGCTGTTGGTGATGGATTGATGGTCAATATTGATTGCAACAACTAAATGCAACTAAGTGTAATATTTTGGACTGAAAACTGAAAATACATTTCGATAGATGTAATACATGAGCTTGTTTGGTACATGAAAGTTCTTCATTCAACTATTCAATTTAATTTCTACTACTTTCTATCCTCATACTTCAGTTATGAGCAACATTGAGTGTATGCATCATACAAAGTATCAGCATGAACAAGATAATATACAATAGCTTAATGATTGAATCTGATTTTGTAACAAGCTTATTAATTCCCATGTCTAGTATCGTTTTGTCTTTAATTCCCATATCATCATCACCTTCCAAACCGTCATACAACATTCTCAATCCTCTTATAACTACTCTATTCTCATACATATTTGGTTTCCACCATCTAAAAAAATGACAGTGTTTATTGTTGCATTTGTAGTATAGCTTCTTAGGATTTGCAGCAGACTCTGAGATGTATATAGATGCACGTTTACCACAATCTTTGCATGTTTTGTTTATGAACTTGAGCACCTTTCCATTAGTATCAAACTTCTCATTTTCATCTTCGACATCAAACCAACTATCTCTTGAAGACGACATACTGGTATTTCTTGATTTTTTATGTTATGTGATGTTTGTGATTTTGCATGTTGGAATCTGTAAAATAAATATTAGTTTGATTTTTGAACTAGAATTGTTATAGTCATGGAGAGAGAAGGATATTTTTTTTTGAACCTTCAAAATGAGTAGTCCAAATCACAGTTCAAGTTCCAGTAAAAAAAAGTTTAATTTAATGGCATGCCTTGTAATTTTTTTGAATCTAAAGCCTAAATAAAGAATCAACTTAAAATTTTTTGACCAACAAGTAAACACACATTTTTAATATTAAAAGCCTAACACACCCACATTTTTTGATAGAGTTGTCGCATCAATGGCTTTGCCAAAACTCAAATGTTTACACAACAACACCGTTAGATAGAATATTCTGTCACCAACAAGGGTAATTATGTAATTTACTAAGTCAACGGCTGTCAACCGTTACAACTAACGACATTTGGGGGTAGAGTGATGTTTTCGTATCCTTAGAGGGCATTTCGAAGATAGTCACTCTAATATGGGACACATTGAAATTTAGCCTTAATTAATTTCTTTTTATGGATTTGCTTCCTTCCACGGTGGCTGTTTGATGTTGCAACTCATGGCTGTTGCCTTGTGCTTTGGCAATCTACGCACAGTAACAATTTTTCTTAGATTTAGCATGTTATCAGGATGTTAGTGTTGGATTTTTAATCCAATATTGTTGGATCCTTAATCCAACGTTAGGCTTATATGTTAATAATTATGTGTTGCAGACTGTCATATAAGGTTAAGCCCAATTAAAAGTGATTTAATAAGGTTTTCAGTAATTAGAGCTTTAATGTATCTAATAGAGTGTGGGCCTTTAATGTGTAGAGACCTAATGGTATTCTAATTATATGATGGGCAGAATTAGAAATACCTAAAGACAACAGGAAAAGTTGTCTATATAAGTGGTTATGGTCCCCAGGTCACAAGTATCATTCTCTACTGACATCCAATCAAGAGAGAGAGAGCAATGAGAAACTTAAAGGATTCTCTGGGAGAACATGTTGATCTGAAAGGCTAATCACACAGATATAGAGAATAATTCAGAGTTATAGATTTAGGTACGCTTCCGCATATTAATCTATTGATTCTTAGTGATACAACATGAATGTTCCTGCTTTATAGGTGATGATTTTCACCAAAAGATTTTTTATTCTAACAATCAGAGTTTGGGGAATATCATTTCTCTAATTAGTTTGATTTTTCATTTTATGAATGGTTAACTTGGTTAATGAGAGTTGATTTGTTATGATAGAGAAAGTAAAACTTTCGTTAATTCGACAAGGTGAATAGATACATAATTTTTGGAGAGATATTTGCTAACCAAATTAACCACAAATTCATTTCTCTATAAAACTGTTTTAGCTAAAGAGCGGCCATTAGCATTACATGATCTAGGTACAACTTTGCTTCAAAAGGCTTTAAATCCTTCTAATGAGCTTGAACTTTAGAGATGATCCAAAAAATTTCGGTCATGCTGCCCTTTCTGTTGTTTATCAACTCTGCCATAACCTGAAAATGAATTTCCAAAATATATTGATTGCAGCCCTGCTTCCTCTGCAATCCGAATCCCCAGCTCAACTGCCTCTGCTTCAGCATAAAATATGCATCTCCTTGGAAATTAGAACTCCTTGCGGGGTCCCTAATCACAACTCCTAATCCTGAGCTTTGCTTTAATTTGACACATTAGTGGCTGCATCAATATTAATTTTTACCGATCCATGAGGTGGAGTAGTCCCAGCTATAATAAACTTATTAGTACTAACAAGAGTGAGGGTAAATTATCATTGTTCGTGAATTTTTCACTTACAAAATTTTGTCTCACATTATTCAAAGTCAATTCCTTTCTAGATATTAAGTACTAGCTCACTGCTCTCACCCACCACCAATAATTAACTAAAAAGGAAAAGTTATTTATAAGTCAAGATTCACCCTCAATTAGTAACGAGTAATGACCAATAAAATTCGCGAACCCGAATTTGACTCCATGACCTATATTGTGAAAATAGGTCTTGAAAATTCTTAAACCCATATAAGAATTTCAACAAGTCAATTTGTCAATAAATAATATATTTAAGTATATGTACTAATTTAAAACTACGTCTTGCATATTAATTTTTAATAATGTCACTAGTTATATATATTTGGAGATGGATAGTGTTTGAATGATTTCATGTTCTGTAAATTATAAATCCGACTAAACTTACCTATTAATTTGAAAAGCATAACTATTTAAGAATATAATTACCAATTCAAAGAAAATATTGAGAAAATAATTCTTCATGTTTAACATCATATGATGTACACGAATTTTTTGTAATTGTTTAACTAAAACTATATTTCTAAAAATAATAAAATTGACATTCAAATCTAAAAGTAAAGAGAAAAAAAAACTACAATACTTGTTTGAAAAAATATACAAGTTTGTAATAAAATTCAACCTACTCGTTTAATTGCTCATGAGAATAATATTCAATATCCTTTACGTTTTGATACGTACAACAACAACGCAAGTTTCGCAATAAATATTTGGGAAATTTGGGGTTTAATGGTGCCATTTCAAATCAATGATTATATTACATAGTCACTTTATTGTCATTTTTTTTAATTAAGAAATAAACATTTAAGTAATTATATATTAAAATATTAAATGTATAATGCTTTTTTTTTTTTGGAATTAAAGTGTGTAATGCAATTGGTAAATTAGATATGAATTTATATCTGTAAATTCGTAAAAATATGCGAATTTGTTAATATATATATATAGAGAGAGAGAGAGAGAGAGAGAGAGAGAGAGAGAGAGAGAGAGAGAGAGAGAGAGATGTATCAATCCAGAATTTTAAAGTGTGAAAAATTTTGAGAAAGCTTTAAAACCGTGTGGTTTAAGTGCTTTAAGTTTTAAGTCTTTAAAATCCTGCGATTTTAAAAACTTTTTTGCAATTCCTGTATTTTAAAATTTCGGACTAGCCCACAGTTTATATAAATATATTTATGTGTGTGTGTATATATAATTTTAAAAATTTAAAACTTATAAACGTGGTATTATTAGTAGATACATAAATTAAAATTCAGTTGGAGGTAGATATTGATAACAATCATTGAAACTTTCAAGTTTCAACTTTTGTATTGATTTAATTCTAAAATTTTAGATAATTTCCATATACTGATCTAAAATCATCAAAGATTTTTCTTCTTGGTCTGTTAAAGTTTGAAAATTTAAATGACATCCTTAGACGAAAGGGTGGCCTTTCAGGATTGATCGTTGTGTGTCACCATCTTTCGCCTATGCTATATAGAAGTTGAAGCCACCTTACTCCAATTTTTCAATAGCTTTATTTAATAGACAAATGGTTATGCGGCTTTCAAATTCTTTTTTGTTTTGAAATGTATGTTGATTGAATTAATATATGCTGGATGGGCATAAAGATCCTATTAACATAGCATTCTTGAACACAATTTTAAACTACTAATTTATTTAGATATTGTTTAATTTTGAATTCCATCGAGAGTAAAATTATTTTTATAATAGATTTTTTTATTTAATTATTTCATGGATTGGATAGGAAGAAAAATTATTAATCCACATCGAATCTGCAAAACGGTAGATTGGATGTGAATTATATCAAATTTGTATTCGATCTCCAGACGCATGGACTGAATTTGGATTAATTTTACAAATTCGTGAATTTAGATTAGATAGAAAATTTATAATTCCTAAAACCGTGGATCGAATATGAATTGGTTTCCAATCTCCTAGTGCATTGTAGTGCATTAAAACACTGTTGTTATATTAACCCATGTTTGGTTGCAATCCCTACATTAAAAAGGTGGCCAATGCAATGAAAGGTGCATAAAATAAATCTATTGGGGGAGTAGGGTTTAGGTTATATTGTGTTAAAATACTATTTATATTTTAAATATAATTATTTAAAATTTTATTATTCATAATTTATAATAAATTTAAATTTATTAAATATTATTTTATAATTTATGTTTATTAAATATTAATTTATAATTATATTTAAATAAAAATTTAATTTAAACAGTACATATAAAATATTAATAAACTTAAATACTTAATAAATAAATGATAATACATTATTTTACTTTCATTCGATTAGATCATTTTAATTATTTAACTTTAAATAGGTAAAAATTATTTTAATTTTATTTAATCATTTATTATTTACTAAAGTACCAATTTAAAAATAGATTTAAATTAATCAACTATATTCAACATTAATAGATAAAAACAAATTTATAATTTAAATTATATTATATAATTGTATATTTTAACCATATAATATTAAATTATATTATATTGTAATAACTAATATATAGAAAAAATATTAAAAAAGTAAAATATAATTTATTAATAATGTTATAGTATTTTAATATTTAATAATGGTATATTATTAATTATTTTTATATTTTAAAATGAATAATAAACCCCTAAATATTAATAAAATAATATTATTTTATATAATATAGTTCATACTACACCAAACATAATATTTATATTACAACTAAATGTAATGCACCATAAAATCATTTTTTTGACATTATAGGAGCAAAAATGACTTTACAATCAAAATCAGGATAAAATTGTATATGCCTTTAAATTATAAGAGTAATATAGTCATTATCGGATAAAATACAGTCGCAACTCATTCATCAAAGATCAATATACAGCCAATTGATTCCCGCACACCGATACTGACGATGCTTTCAATCCCAACTGGTAGCCGCAGCCTGCACGCCCAATCGAAGACATGCCGAACTCTCTTACAGCCAACTAACTCGCCGCTCGGCCAAATCTGATGACAACCGGACGCCTAATCTAAGACCGTTGGGATTGAAGGTGAAGATTATGATGAAGAAGAAGAAGAAGTAATAAACATGACAAAAAGAATAAAAGAAGAAAGAATGGGGGACGGACGTTAGCGCGCGCATAATTTATTTTTTGTTTAATTTATTTGAAGTTTAATTAATTTTTTAATAAAAAATTATTTTTAATATTTTATTGATGTATTAAAATAAATTTTTTTTATAAAAATTAATAATAAAATAATAAATATTAATATTTTTTTTTATAATTATTTAATATTTTATAATTTTTATAATAATTAAACGACAATATCCTTTTGTTTATTTGTTGTCAGTATCATTTTCAGATCAGTTTAGCTGATCTTTGAAGATCTAAAACATTAAATTCATAGATTTCATTTGAGTAAATACATAACAACATTAAAGAATAACAGTAATATAATGACATTAGATATTATCAGATACAGAAAGAAGTGAGGACAAAATCGTAAAAATATCAGATACGTTTAGTTCAGTTCTGTACGGACTTGCGAGGCAAAAAGCCCAGTAGGGCTTTAAATAAAAAAATTACCCCCACTGACGTGTCCAAAATCTCCTTTCACCTTTCTACTCTCTCCTTCTAGTTGTAGCAGTAGTTCCTCTTTTCTTTCGTTTGTTTCTTTTTAACTTAAGCGCGATTCAGCGATTCTCCTCCGCTTGTCTCCTCTCATACCCCGTGCGTCTTCCTTATCCTGCGCATATCCGGTACGTTATCCTACGCACCCTCCTCTCCCCTCTTTTCACTCACCTAGTTTTTCACTCCATGGATCTCAATAATCTCATATGCACTCGTCCTTTTCTTTTCTTTATTAAATTCAACACTTTTAACTAAAATCTCCCTTTATATGTTATTTTGTTCTCGTAAAATCCCTTCAATTTATTATTATTATTGAAAAAATCGCTATTATTTCTGTTATTTTTTTTCAAAAATAATATTCCTTTTGCCTTTTCTTCTTCCTTTTTTTTTTAAACTACATAGACTAATCGAGATATACGTACAAATTAAGCTAACTTGCGCAGAACGATATGTTTGAAGATTTTGAATCTTGTATGCATTTGTTGGCCCTCCGATAACAATTTGAAGAAATTAGGATATAATTAGAATACAGTTAAGCAGTTTTTATTTTGTTTCTTTTGGTTTTGAAATAACTTTTAGGATTGCGTTCAAAAAAATTCGAAGCAATCGATTTTCAGATGATTTTTGGGGGGCATACCGGCTGAAGCATTCATAGTTAGTTATATACAGTTAATAAGAATTGTGATGTAAGTTTATTACTATGTGATCATTTTCTGTTTGTTCAATCAAGATTGGCAGAGGGATGAGATAACTGTCATGCAGATCTATTACCGTGGATTTGGGTCACAAACCAAGATCAAAGTATTCAACTGCATCTTTTATCGTAATTGCAGCTAGTGTGGGTTGTTTCTACCAAAGACGTTATCGGCTTACTGATATCTGTTCAGTTAAGTTGGTACCGTCTTTACATCATGCCATATTTTATACAGAGACTTTACAATACTTGCAAAGCAGCATTCTCTCCTGATGGGCCCGTCTCGGATGAAGCCCTGGAGAAAGTTCGTGCTATGTTAGGTATTGAGAATTGGCTCTTTAGTTGTCTTGTTTTATATTTATTAATAAACTTTTTAAACCCTTTATATTTTGTATCACTTTAAAGTCAAGCATGCAAACTTGTTTAGTTGGAATATATAGGAGATACGGCATGAGTGCTGATAGCAATTTTTTTTTTCCGGTTCTTTATATGAATTATTAAGCAACTGATTAGATTTCGGAATTGTTGTTGAATTTATCATTTCAACACAAACGATTAGTTACTCTTAGTTTTAGTTTTCAGTCAAATTTGGTGTTTTGAACTGAAAGCAGTTTTTTTTTTTAGTTTTCCATGTTTGTAATGACGTAGCACACAGTCACCTTTTTAAATAGGCCAGCATGTGTGCTTATTCTAGGAATTAAAAGTAATTCTTTCATGTATAATTACACAGGGTATCTTCCCTTGCTTATGTGATGAGGATGTGTTTTGCTTCTTCTTGGATAATTAGTCTTGCTTGCTTTGAAATTTCTTTGAATTTTTAATGTGATCTTCCTGCGGTATTTAAGAAATCTGTTTACCTTTCGCTTAACATGGCTTAACGTGGTATTGTCACTGTCAGTTTAAATGAGTTTAGTTGTAAGATTATCAAATGTGATACTCAAAGTCTACTGATGTTGTTAGCAAATTTTTTTTGGTAAGCACCATAGATCCTTGTGTAGGCTTGCCAATCTTTATGGTTCATTTCAAAATTTTTGATTCTCTAGCTTGTTAATTCACTTTTTTGGGGTTGGTGGGAACTACTAAGTTACTTCCGAAGTTCTGTTAAGAACATTTCCAGGAATAATTCATTCAATTGGTAACACAATGTGCTGTTGTGTGCTTGAGAATATCTTAATACTAGACCACATCATTCATATCATATAATGTTTTGCATGAAATGAAATGGGGCTGTATTAGAGAAAAATTGATGTTAGCCTTTTTTACCAGGTTTTTGCTGTTTCTGGTATGAATTCTGTGTTTAGTTTTCATTTTAAAGTTTTTCTTATTTTCCATACTTTTGCTGTTACACCAATTTAAGGTTTTTGGCCAGAGGTATCTTGCTTTCTTTTCAAGCATATAACATTGTCTAGTACACTTAGGAAAGTTTCTAGGAAACAGATTCTGCGTCATCATTGCTAAAATTTTCCTTATTAATTGTCTGGATTTCTTAAAATTTTATTAATTGTACAAGCTGCCTACTTGTTTGGACTGCAAGCAGGATTGGTTTACTCATGTTTATCATACTTCTGGCAAGTTTATTTTCCATTGACTGCACTTCTTAGTGTTATGCTACGGGGAGAAAATAGACTTATTTAGAGAAGATACCCACTTGGCCTGTCCTCTACAAGTATTTTTTGGAATTGATGTGCTTGATTGCCATATGTATGTAACTTCTATATCATGTTGGTTTATTTCATACTTCAACGCTATGATGTTTGTAACTTGTGTGTTTCTTTTAACTGCAAATGCATTTCTTGCATCTTTGAAGTTAATACGTTTTGCAGTATGTTGATATTCAGGTGAAAGTGCAAGTTAGATGTATTTATGGAGTTCTTTATTGTCCTGCTGACGTTTATGCTTACATTAAACTCAAGTTCTTAATTTCATTGTTGGTGTCTTCACACATTAGCTCTGCACTATTTAACCCCAGATATTATTTTATTTCAGACAAAATCAAGCCTTCTGATGTAGGTCTCGAACAGGAGGCACAATTGGTACGTAATTGGCCAGGTCCTGTGCTTGAACGCAATGGGAGGCGTCCGTCACTGGCACCAATCAAGTACCTGCACTTACATGAGTGTGACAGTTTCTCTGTAAGCACAGCTTCAAGTTGCCAGTAATTAGTTACATACTAATTTCTAAGCTAAAACCCACCGGTTCAAAATTTTATTATATCCAAACGCAATCAACTTTTACCATTATTGCATTTCAAAATTTGAAACTTGAAAATTGGATTATTGAAACCCCTTCGGTTTTTTATCTTCATTTTTTTCCCAGATAGGAATATTCTGTATGCCGCCTTCCTCCATGATACCCTTGCATAATCATCCTGGAATGACTGTGTTGAGCAAGCTTGTCTATGGTTCTTTACATGTCAAGTCATATGATTGGCTTGATTTGCCCGAGCGTGCAGATCCATTGCAAGGTGTGTTCTTTTGGCATATTGTATGCCCCTCTTCAATTGATTTTCATAATCCTTTTATGTCACTAAACAATACCCAGAACTAAGCCCATGCTTTTAGAACTTAAATTGCACTCTCTTTTCTGAACATTTATTGCTTTTGGAGTGAAGTAATTCGTTTTGAGAAATGAAAATACCTAAACTGTGGTAACCTCCTTCCTGTTGTCTAAAATTGAAAACTTGCTCATCTTTCTAAACCTATCAATCTTTGTATAATTTCTGCTAGCCGATAATAGAAAGTCTTATGCATTTTTTTATGATATGATGTTAATGTTTTGATCTATAAATGTTGTATAAATCTGTTTAATCTTTATATTCTATATGCAATAGTTGTTTGTCATCTGACTGGAGGCTGTTGAACTTTGTGTTAAAAAAGAATTTGTATTGAATGTGCCATAAGGTAAAACAAGTGTATAAAGGCAGCTTGGGAGACGAGAAAGTCATGGATAGCATTTTTTTTATCAAGATTTGTATAAATTTTCTTTTCTTGATGTTAGGGGTGATGCTTGCTTTGACGTATGTATGCCTTTACTTTTACCAATTTGTGTTACTAATTAGTAGGATTTTTTCCATCTTTTTCTCAGAAAAGCCCTCTGGCCTTTCATCTACTGAATAAAGCATTTGGTAACTAGATGCAATATAAATATTATAAGCAATGTATGCCTAAGAAAAACTATCATCCAAAGAGTCTTGGTTGTTAAATTTCTTGACACGTCGATATCATTTATTACCAACTAGTCTGAGAATGCCTTTACCACTTTATAATTCAACTTCCAGTTGTTGAAAATCGATTTAATGTGGTTATCAAAAATAGACCCTTGTGCCTTTTTTTTTTTTTTTTGTTAAACGTGGCTGGGGAAGCTTGAATTGCCCTTTTTTTTAAAAAAATTTTAAAGTGTGATTTTCTTTATCTGCATTAGTATGTAATGAAATTTTAAGAAATCTGTATTTCTGCGTTTTTTCTTATTCATGGGATCGATTGAGGTGGTGATGTTGATCGAAGTAACAATAGTATGAACAATAATATGGTTCATTCTGTGCAATGACAGAAATCTTTTATTACGTTCTACGTTTTGACATTACTCAATTCGTTGGAATAAAGTGAAGATTTTTTGAGCCCAGGGACAATGATTCAAGTATTTTTGCATAATATGATTTTTGTCCAGCTTACTGACAGCCTTGTAGAAATCTTGTAGTTCTGATGTGTCTTTTTCGCATTGCTCTAACACTAACTAAGCTCTCGGAACACTATTTTCAAATGTTGGGTTCATAATTCTCATTTGTTTGATTATTGTGGTAAATTTTTCTGGGCATTTAAAATTGGCTGATCTTGAACCTTATTAGTTTCATGTGGAGAGCCCTTGTCTTACAACATACATAGGAACCACTAATATTTAAGTGGCCCTTGTCTTACAACATACATAGTAACCACTAATATTTTCTCTGTGTTAATGGAAAATAAGTTATAGAAAATGTTTCTTTAAAACTTATTTTAAATTTGTTTGATGTGTTTCTTGGTAATTATTTAAAAATTGTTTGGTTTTTATTTATTGAAAAAGAGTAACATATGTCGGCTGCTTGATGTTTGAATACAAAAAAATTTGATAACCAATTAAATAATGCACCTGTTATGAGGAATGTTTTAGACTAAAATATGGTTAGAGAGAAGTGAAAGCTGAGAATATTTAAACTCAATGGCCAAGATGTCCTAGCTAAATGGAATTGTTATGTTGGTCGATCTATCTTCTCGGAGAGTGGCATTCAGGAGGTAGCTGCTCATAGCATGAGCGCACAGTGGGGGAAGCAAAGCTGTTTTCAGGCCATCATACCCTTGTTAAGCAAATAAGATGGGACAATCTGTCTTGACGAGGGCTTCTCAGGACCTGATCACTTGGTCGTATATTAAAAGTCTGGAAACATGTCAGTAGGATGTGTTGTGTAATTAAAATCAAGAAGTTGATCTGGATTATTGGCTTGGTGACTCGTGTCATCTTAGAGTAAACAAAATGTAGGGACATACATATTAGCTGATTATGTCTAGGATTGATGTTAAATAGGTTTAGTTTATCTTCTTCGTGTTTGAATATAGTGATGAGTAGCTTACGTGACCTATGATAGTGATTTTTTACATTTGGATTTTGATTTTTTACATTTTGATTTTTTTACTTTTTATTAAATGCTCTTGCTTGATCACTCTTTATCCTGCTCCTCCTACCCTTCAGACAGGTAGGTGGTCTCAAATTTTATCTTAATTAAAGTTTTGACCATTCACAATAAGTCATAATTGGTGGTTTGCAGCAAGACCTGCAAAGCTTGTTAAAGATACAGATATGACAGCCCCCTGTGGGACGACAGTTCTTTATCCCACAACCGGAGGGAACATTCATTGTTTCAGAGCCATAACTCCTTGTGCTATATTTGATATCCTCTCCCCTCCGTACTCGTCAGATCATGGGCGACACTGCACTTATTTCCGGAGATCTCCAAGAAGGGATCTTTCAGGTGATGAAATTTCTTTTGTATTATCTAACGAATAATGATTACTGCCTTTGGTTTTGAATAGTTATCCCATGGTTTTATTAAGTAACTTATTCTTCTGATACTAGTTTTCATTCCTCTTTCCTGTCTTGCTAAATGAAGGTGAACTCGAAGTGAATGGAGTTACAGTCTCTGAAGTTTCCTGGTTAGAAGAGTTTCAACCCCCTGACAACTTTGTGATACGAAGAGGGCATTACAACGGTCCCGTTATTAGAACTTGAGAAATCTTGTTTCATGTACCATGCATGCATTCTAATGATATTGGCTCTTCATATTACGGGGAAATAGAGGGGAAATTGTTTATGGGTTGTCAATAGCCTAGGCAATAATTTTTTTGGGGGCTATGTAATTTAGGCATTGGGCGTGTACATATTATTATACACCATTGTAGTCTTTTGATTTACTGACCTCACCCGTTAGTAGTGAGATAGTGACTGAAAGTTGAGAGACATTGCGGACGCTATTCTTGTTTGAATTTGTTTGTTCAGTGACAATAAGCAGATACTATCCTTTTGTTTATCATTGTTTGAGAGCTGGGTTTGTTTGGGCGTTAGTTCTTCTATTGTCTTTAGTCAGCGAAAAGTATTTCTGGGAGCAGGTGATTGAAGCAGACTACGGCAGATTAGGATCTTTGTTGTGGAACTAAACCATAGTTCAGTGGCTTCTGTTACCTGTTGCATAATAATATATGATTGATGCATATAGCAAATAATTTTTTCCCACACTTTAAAACTTGCGTGAAAAGCTCTAGGTTTCTATAACATGGTATGTGTTTCAAATTGATTATAAAGTGAATTGAGCGGATGATGGTTTAATTTCTTCTGTAACAAGACCATGCCTTTGCAATTGAATTACGCAAGTTTTATGTATGCATGATTGAGTCGTATATGATTATATGAACATGAATATATGATTCTAGAGAGTGGATACAGATCATCTCAATATATAGAAGTCTATCAAATGCCTTGTCATTCAATATGGAGTTCATAGTATGAAGACACTTGCAAAATTACTTGTGTTGACACTGTGAATGGTAAAATGAGCAAATGCTTTGAAGATTTTTCCTAACAGACGCATAATAAACTATAAAGCAAATGCATGGGGATGAATAGAGTGTATTATTATTGTTATTACTATTAATCTTATTGGCACTGATTCAATAAAAAAGAAAAAAAAATTAGTAAAATCTGGAGATGGTGCATGTGACCTACAACACCTTATCTATCTCTCTGCCTCAGTAGTGAGATCGCACATGGTGCCTATGTTCGCGGCGTCTCTTTGGCCACCGCACCAAGATTCTTATTCTTTGCATACATGGCTATCCAATTTTTACAGAATATCAAGATTAATTATTTTAATTAACATCTTTATTCTTAGTATTCTCAATTATATATTACAAAAACAAAGGAAAATCTTGAAAGAACTGATAGCTCTTAACTCAACTAGCTAATTGTTTTGATTATGTTTATTTTCTGTTTGGTCATCTCTTCTATTTCGGTCGATAAAATATTAAGGATTGTGAGCATGGTGGGATGATTGAATTGACCATATATTCTTTGCATTAGGGTTTAGGTTTTGGATATTACTTGGGAATAATACACAGGAATATTGAGCATCACATGTATCTCTTGTTTATTTTCAGAGTCTCGATCTCACCAAACTCACCCGCCTCTAAAATATTCATTCCTGATCTAATTAACTTCATTATGAAATACGCTTGCATTCACACAGCTTAAGGGCCAAGTTAATGAACTATAGTGTCATCCTCTTTCCAATAATATGGACACATTTATGCTCATTTTGAAATTGACGAATCATAATATATGATATATTTATTGGACGGTCCATGTAAATTTTTCTAATTTTCTCCCTTAAAATAGCTCATAATTTGTCTAGAATTGACGACATATTATATCTAATCATATTAATTTGAATAATAATTAACTAAATTCTCTTGCATACATCATACATTTTCTTCCATTTGAATTGCAGTGTGAATGCAAACATATGAGTTGTAAATATTCAGAGAAAGATTCTTCGTTGCATAGAAAATTTAATAATGAAAAGACGTCAACTCCCATGCAATTAAAATAATAATAATAATAATAATAATAATAAAAGGACAAGACATGCATGATTGTTTTTATATTTGGTAAGCTACGTAGGCTGAGGGAATTCCTCAATTTCTTAAAACTTAGCTACCTAGTAGCTACTGCATGCATGGCACGAGACACAATTTCCTCTTCTCCCGCAAACTCATCTTCCCCATCAAAAACCTCTCTTATTACTTTAATCCTTCGAATATTTGTCCTCATTACTCACAAGAATCTCCTCCTCTTTCTTATGTACAGTCTTGAGACACATAAAAAAATTGATGACACCAATATCGATTATCGAGTCAAATTTGAGTGCCTTTTAGCAAAAACCCAAATCCTTGAAATGATTCCTATTTGAGATTCCTCTTCCCGAATATTAAAGAACGGTTTTCTTCTTTGTCAAGACAAATTGCTCAAATTCTCTCAAAGAAGCCTTGGAAAGTAAAATCTTGGACGGTATAGGGAAAAATGATCTATGAATATGCATGGCTATAGTCTCTGATAGTTCCCAAACGATCGATCAAAAAGAGACAACCTGTGGGAATATATCTTAATGAAAAAGCTATTAAGATAAGCAAAAACTTGGAACAGGAAATTAGGGCTTAGCTAAAGATTTACTTGAAGAACTTTTTGCTCAAAAACCAGTAGTCACCATTGAGCAAAACAAGTTTTGATTCATTTATTTCATCTCAAGAATGAAAATGAAGTTTGAGTCTTTTTATTATCTGTCAGAATTACAGTCAAACAGTTTAGGTAATGGTTATTACAAAGTTTTGTCAGTCAATGTTGCCAGCGTTTTGGGATGTTAACATAGTCAAGACTCCGATCAGGCCATCTGGGGCTAGGGATGGACCTAATGAAAACCTAATAACTAATAAAGAATGACCAACCACAAGAACCTTAGGGTTAGAGCTATTATAAAATTGGATCTTCCTTTGTTTTAGATATTATCCAATATTTGTAATGATCCGTGGGCAATGTTACTCACATTAAGGTAGACAACACTATCATAATTGTTACTATTTATGTAGTTTACAATTTTAACACTATTTATAGAATGTTAAAGTTTTACGCTTACTACTATAAAAATGACCTTTCTTGACACTTTGTTTCTGACACTTTATAAAAAGTGTCAATAATTGCATACATATGCACTACTTTCCGTTTTTAACAAACAAATATTATAAATTATTAATACTAGTGTGTCAGTTAATTAAATATCAGAAATCACTGACACCGAAGTATCAAAAATTAAAAAAATATCATTGCATTTTCTTTTAATTTGAACTCGAACCTGGGATTTCTAAATCTCAAAGCTTCTAAATTTAAATCACAAACCACTAGACCATGTAGAATTATATATGGATATATAAAAGGCAATAAACCAAACCCTAATTCCCCTTCTTTTCCATCGTGAAAGAACCCACGCTGCAGCTGCTGCCTAATTTCCCTTTCCTTTCTCGTCTTCTTCTTCTCTATCGTCAAAGAGAGAGAACGACCACGCTGCCGCCGCCACCAAGCGCCCACGACCATGACCACACTTCCATTCAAGTGTATCGATGCTGCAGCTTCTAGCCATTCTCGATTTGCTTCGTTCGCTGCCTCTGGCTTCGTTCTCCTTCCAGCCTCGTTCGCTGCCTCCGGCTTCGTTAGCCGTCGTCAGTCATACAAGGTAAGAGGCGTAATTCAATCTTCTTTTTGGCTTGGGTAAGAGGTGTTACAGGCTCTAAAACTATTGAAGGGAAAGTTCCAAACAAGTATAGGCACATGCTCTCTTCAATCTCTAGACTTTTCATTTTCTCTTTTAATTTCATTTTTGGTTGTTTAAAATTCTTTGAGTTTCTTTTTTTTTCTTTTTAAATTAGAAAAATAAAAGAAGATATTTTGTTATTTTTTTGCAGGAAGCAACAGCAACAAGTTGAAGAGGAGAGTTTTTTCCTTTTGGAACCCCAACTGGGCTTGATTCAAGAGACCCTTTTGACCTTTAACTTGGTAAAAATTAAGAAACCAAAAAAAAAAAAACTCATTTTTATTCAGTTCATTGCAGTATCAATTGGATTTTCTTTAATTTCTAGCTTTTGTTGGTCATTGTAGGAGCAAGAATGTTCTATAATTAAGAAAACAAAAATGGAAGCTATATCTACTACTACATGGTATATGTGCAATCTCAGTATCCATGCTTTAATTAAATTAATTTTAAACTATCCATGCTTTAATTAGATTAATGTATATATAGTATCATGGAGAAACAAACTTTGGAAGAACAGCATCTGCCTACATCATAACAAGTTATTACGATCAAGCTCCATTAGATGAATATGGTAATGATGAAATAATTACTTATAGATATATTTATAAATCCAATCAAACCAATTTTTTTTTTTGGTTTTTTTATACATTCATATTTAATTACTTGAAATATATTAAAAGTTTAACGAGGCAGCCGAAATGGGGGCATCTTAAGGAATTGCATGCCACCATTAATTCATATTCTGAAACTTTGTTGCAGGGAAACCCAAGTAATATAGTTGATTTATTTATTTATAAATTAAAGCTTGAAATAATGTCCTCATTAACTTTAATCTTGGCTATTATTTTTTTAAATGTGGTGTTTCTTTTTTCTTTTCCCCTTTTTTTTTCCCGTCTAGTGTCTTAAATTAATGTTGTTCTCAAACATATCTGACCATTTAACCATATCGGTCATGCACATTTGCAAGCTGCACTGTGGTGTGTTTATATTTATTAAAAGTTTTGTTGCAATTAGGTCTTTGTATTTTATGTCCTTTTATTATCAATTTTATTTCTATTATTATTATTTAGCTGAAGCCGATTTCACTGATTTTAGTCTCGTCTCAAAGTTGTGTTTCAAGGCCCGTTGTTAGTAGATTTATTATATACTTTGGTGCGTCTGGGTAAAAGATTTGGGTGGTGTTTTGATACCTTTGCATTGTTTTTGTTTGGCAAAATATTTTTTTTCAATTTTTGTTGAGCAGACTGAATTCTGAATTTTCTTTTTGAGAAATACTGAATCTGCTTTAACTCATGTTTCCATATAGTTCTAAAAAAAGTAATTTAATAAATTTTACAGAAAAGTGTTTTAATTTTTTTCTTTGATTCAAAATTGGTAGTATTTATTTGATTTGATTTCTATCATGGTGTATTGATTATGAGGATGATAAGGTACTGCCATGTTCCATTACTTACGTCTGATTCCTTATACTAAAAACATACCTCTGGTAGAGTTGCCATTTATCTACTTTATGGTTATAAAATATGTTATAAGATGTATAAGCAATTATTCTTTTGAACATTCTTTAAATGCTTAAAATCTGAATTCATGTATGAGGTGTTAGTGTTAATGCTGATGATCATTTCAGTAAGTAGTGCCAATTTAGAATGACCTTCGTGCATTTTTATTTGGTTGGTAAACTTTTGTTGTTTAATAAATGTATAACTAGTTTCTACAAATTCACTTTGTGTATAATATATGATTCAAAATCTTTGCATAGAGGAAAGTCAAGATTTTGAAGTAAATGAGGTATTTTACTAAAACTATGGGCACATTAATGGCTGATCTCAAGTTACAATATATATGTAACTTAAAATACTCTATTGTTCATTTAACTGCTCTTAGTGCAAGCCTTAGTTGTTTTGCTGTAGTTCTGCTGTCAAAATAGCCGCTGGAAGTTCACAGGGGCTGTTTTGTTGCTTTTCTGCAGTGAAAACAGCCCTTGGTAATTTGCAGGGGCTGTTTTCATAACAGAACAGCAGCAAAACAACCCCTGTAAATTTGTAGTGGCTGTTTTCACTGTAAAATTTCAAGGGCTATTTTGTTGCTGTTCTAATGTCAAAACAACTCTAAAAAAATTTTTGGTCTATTTTGCATTCAAAATATTTTTGACGATTGTTGAGGAATGAGGGAATGAGTGCAGTAGTTTTTTAGAAGGCTTGGTGATGGATTGGATATATTTGACAAGTTTTACAGAATTAAAGTGAAAGAAGTTTATGCTGAGGCTAAAAGTTTGAGTGAGCAAATGGATGTTTTGATTGAAGATTATTTTCACTTGTTTGATTATAAAAAATAGACAGGTTTTAATTAGACTGACTTAATTGTTTTGTTTCATGTTTTCTTAGAGATCGGGCCTTTTCATGGGCTGATCTCTTTTTAACTTGATCTGTGACGTGTAGCAGGTTATCTACCATGACTTCTTCAAACAACTTAAGCTAAGGTCCTTCATTTTCTATAACTTTAAGTGTTATTGTAATATTATTTCTTATTGTTTTATTGGTTGTTGAAGAATCTTTCAATTGCTTTGTTTAACTACTCACTCACAATCAATTCGTTTACCATAATCTATTTCTATACTAACTGATTTTATGTACTTGTAGATAGGGAAAAAAATGAAGCCGTGGATCGGTATTGGGTGACCTTCTTGTGCTTCCTTTTGTTGAAAACTTAATTTTGTAGTAATTAGTACTTTGTTGTTTAGAGATTGTCGAAAACTTAATTTAGTACTTATGTTTTTCTTTTCCAAATTATGGTGTAGTTGAATTATGTGAATTTAAGTGATGTATTTAAGATGTTTATTATGTAAATTGTGTTGCGAGATTTTATATATTTGATATATTTTGAGCTTTCTTTTGGTTGTAAAAAATATAATTAAAATAAAAAATATTATTAACCAAAAGCAGCATAATATCACTAAATGCTGACATTAAATATTTAAAATAAAATTAATAATTTTTTTATATTATTGAGTCAGTGTGCTCTTGATACTGTAGTCACATAAATTAGTGACATTTAAAAAGTATCAACATATACTAACAACACTGTGTCACTATTATGATGATACGCTAGTGACATGAATTACTGACACCCAAATTACTGACGCCAAATTTTAGTGTCAGCGTGTTCTGGCTAGAGCAATACTAACACAATTAACAAGCGTCAGTAAAAATAATTACTGATACTAAATTGGTGTCAGTAAAACCCTTTTTTCTAATAGTGGCTACATCTTTAAATATTGCTTACTAATGGTAAGCAAAATATCTAGTTAGATCATTTCTTCTTTCTATTTTTTTTAAAATAACCTCATTAGAGCGAGCGATTTATTGGATGAAAATAAATTTGGTACAACAACTTAGGAGATATAATGAGCCCTATTCCTGAAAATATGCATGCGACTAGAAAGAAGATAAAAGCTGCAAACAGCATAGTAGAAAGCAAAATTGGCCAAGTTTTATATGCAATATCAATAAAGAAAAATTAGTACTTCAAGTATATATGCTGCATGAAGAGTAGTTGCGAAGTGCAATCTTAATTATAGAATATTTCCTCTCTTTATTGGGGAAAATTAGTACTTTTATCTGGATCTATCACTGTATACAAGAAAATATGTTGTGTAATATTGTTTTTCCACTGAGTACTGTTAATGAAAAAAAATTAACAGCTAACCTTGTCTTTTTAACTCTCCAAATATCTAAATTGGATAGCTCCTCGGGTTCCAAGTGCCTTCATCAAGGGTTTATATAACATTATATTATGATATAGATTCAAGCCATTGAATTTTTCAAATTGGGACAAAACTGTCAAAGCGATAAGAACATATATAACATAAACAAATATTATAGAAACAAACAATCAGAACAATAAGACAGAAATTAAGTTGTTTAAATATATGGGACACAAAGTTGTTTATACACATATGCATTGTAGGGTTCAGTTGCTGGTCCTTCTCTCACACAGATGAGAGCTCACATATTCATATCAATCATTTTGTAATTAATTAATAAATAAAACTTTGATGGAATTAATTGATTAATATAGAGTGACAAAACAAAGCATTGAGTCCCCAGCAAAGGTCAACTAAAGATTGATAAGAGAGAGAGAGAGAGAGAGATTGAAAGAGATGGGCAGCTGTCAAAATGGAATCGTAACGAGAATGGCCCAATATTTTACAAGATTTTCAACCGTCCAAGAAGGTGGTCCTATTTTGTAATGTTACTGTTAAAAATTACTAAATAAATTAATTTTAGTGTGAAGAGATCAATTTTTGATGCCCGACCATTGTCTTCAATAAGCATTATTTTATTTAATTATATAACGCATGCATGTTAATAAAAATCAAGAAAATTTTAAATTTGTTGACCAATGGCTATGAAGCTAAGTTTAATTTCATCACATTCCTACAAAAAAAACACCCACTTATAAAGAAATAAAGCTTTAGAATATTTTCATTACAGAAGGAACCAATAACACCTCAAACTGGAGTAAGCTCTCTCTCTTTCCCTATCTCTAGCTTCCTCTATGTTTTTGTGACACTCTCTGTCTATTCTCTCAGTGCGTGCACACAGTTTTGCTGAACAAGTTTTGTACTTTTCACTTGGAGATCCATGATATATACAGCACCTTAATTTCTTGGATGGGTAAGTTGCGCTCGGCCACTCCTTAATTTTAAAATACTTCTAGCTCGGCTGTTGCTAGCTAGGTCTTTAAGCAAACCTTGTATGCTGGATCCAAGGAATGCCTTGGATGAAACATGAAAGTTTTTGTAGGATTTGTTTCAATGATCAATAATTGCTTATGCTATTGAATCCGCTATTGTGACTTATGAGCATCTAAACTGCCCTAACATGTAACTATTTCCTCTGATATGTACTCTCTCTTAATTTCTTGGAAGAGAATTTCATTACCATGTATATTTTGTTAAGCAAATATATATAAGATTTAGCATTGCAAGTATTTGAATCAACTTTTGAGTTTCCATTTTCAATTTTTTTTTGGTTTCCCCATAGTTTTGCTTTTAAGCTTCTTCAAATACAAAAGCAGGAGGTTTAATGACTTGTATGATTTTCTTGTCTTTCTCTATTTGAGACTTCAGTGGTATTTCGTTTTGTTTGTATAATTTAAAGAGAAGAAATCAATTGCTCTATTTTTGGTTTCGTATATTGTTTTTAACAAAATTTCCAAATCTGCATTATGTTCTTAATTTGTTTCTGCATCTAAAGTAATCCGTACTGTTATACCTTGTCGATGATTCATTCTACTCATATACTGCTGTGATATTAATTCAGCACACATTGATTTGTCATTCTTTTTCTTGCAAAATCACATTTGCCACAGGTTTTTAGTAATGATCGCAATCTCATTTCTCTTAGTAGGATAATTTGGCAAAATATGCAACAAAGCATGATTACTTATTATCATAAATTAATTTTGTCCATACGAAAGAGCATGATGTATTTGTGCCCTTTAAATAGATAGATTGAATTATTATTGCTCTTTTTTGTGTGTGTTTGTAATTAATGGATGTCTAAACATTTAATTAATGAACTTGATCATCAAAATTGACAGAAAATTTGGATTGGATTGTTCTTTTCCCACATCAATTTTAGTTTTTAATTTGGTGGATTCATTGAACACTAACTCTCCACTCCACTGGTTTTAGGTTCTAATGAAGAAAATCAAGATAATTAATACCATTTTGATGGCTGACTACTAGGATTATCAGTCAGACATAAATTTGTGTGTTCTTTTAAGTTGCACACACAAATTATTACGTCTTCTCATCCATATTCTCATTTCATCGCTTCTGTTAATTATACTCTCCTTTAATTTCACCATTAAGGAAAATCTCTTATTTATACTCCTCACCGTCCACTCCACTTTGTATATTGTAACAGTAATGGCTCTGTGAAGAAGAAGAGAAGATAGCTATCATATAAGTGGAAAATATGGCTGACACGATTGAGATATCCTCTGATGACAATAAGAGCAATGAAAGTGGAACTCAAGCATCTCAAAAGTGTTCATCATTTGACTTGAACGAAGAAGCAGCTATGGACGATGATGAGAATGACAACATCACAAATGTACCATACAATGGTGACACAAGTAGTATAAGTACAAACACAACCTCGGAAGGGAAAGAAAGAACAACAATGGTTAGGCAATACGTTCGATCAAAAATGCCTCGGCTCCGCTGGACACAAGATCTCCATCTAGCTTTTGTGCATGCTGTTGAGAGGCTTGGAGGCCAAGAAAGTGAGTTTTTCCTACACACGTGTATGCTTTTTGTTGTAAAGATTATGATATGATCATATGAATTAACATTGATCTTTGTTTTTCTTTCCATATATGTGGGTACAGGAGCAACTCCGAAATTAGTTCTCCAGCTGATGAATGTAAAAGGACTAAGCATTGCTCATGTAAAGAGTCACTTGCAGGTAATAAATTGAACGGACCCTAAAAGTGATCATACCTTACTAATAGATTTTCTTTCTTTTAAAATTCTTTATCTAATTAATCAAGAAATTTCTTTATTCAGATGTATCGAAGTAAGAAGCTTGACTCGTCCGGCCTAGGTAAATTAACTAATCTTCATACTACTACAAAAAAGGGTTAAACGGTGAGGGTTTAAAGCTCACACAGCATTCAATCTCTTTGGGTATGCAGTTTCATCTAATAGGACAATGCAAGAAGGACACGACATTCTAGAAATGTATCGAAAATTCAATCCGCATGGGCGTTTTAGAATGGATAACAGAAACTACATATCCTCTCCACTTGTCAAACAACCATGTGATTTCAAACCTTACTCTTCGAGGTCGTAAAACTTGAGACAATTTTTTTGTTTTTGTGTTTTTTTTTTTTTGGGTTCATATTATTCTACGTGTATGCAATTAACTCTTAACTCATTCTCTCCAGATACCATCCATGGGCCTCAGTAGGTCATTGCACTAGATATAATCCAACAATCTTTCAGAATGAGAAGAAGTGTTTTCCATATGAAACAATAGGAAATCAAGGGAAATGTAGAAACAATTCTCTGTGCATATCTTGGGATGGATCTTGCATCAGTGATCAATTTCAATATTCTGAGTTTCAGACTTCCTCTATGGTTGAGGTAAAACTTTAATTAATTAATATTTGCTGATTTTTTTTTTTATCTATTTAAAGCATTTAAGATTGATGATTTTTAGAATCCAATCCACCAGGCTCAAGTTTTACAAGGTACTGATCAAGCGAGGCAGCAAGCACAAGAGATGATCAATTGCAAGAAATTAAAAAGGTTGAAAGATAATGACTGGTCAGCTGATTTGCAACTGAGTTTGTACCACAACAAAGATAATAATTGTGTTGGAATGAATAACAATAATCAGCAGCAAAGCACAAAAGAAATCGACACGATACTTTCCCTTTCTTCTTGGTCGAGTCAATTGTGTAAAACACAAAGATTTTACCAAGACTGAAAACTGGGGATTTGCATGCAATTAATGGATTGCAATTAGGATAGATTTTGAGATGAGTACTTAGGATCTGACCATGTTAGTTAGAGCAGAGGAGTGAGATCTTTTAAAGTACTTGTTTCAAAGGCAGCATGGACGTGTTAATTTTTGAAGATTATGATAAGTTGATCATTTTTGGTTATATTTCTTTCCATTTAAAATTTGATTAATTTATTGTCTGTATATATTGCTAATTTATTTTGGGGCAATAATATGCCAAGAGTGACATTTAGTAGAATTGATAAAATCTTTTGTACAAAAAATAATAAGTATAAATAGAGAGAATTAGATTATCATTTAGACTATAAAGAATAATGGAAATATTGTAAAAGTGCACGTTACTACTCAAGAGTTATTTTTCCTTCTCACAACCTGCTAAGTTGTGAGAGAATTTTGATAAAATAACATTAATGATCAAGCAACTTATGCAAATGCATCTCTTGATTGAAGGAAAGAAAAGAAAAATAAACCGTACACAAGACAGTACTGAAGCTGATCATACATGAGCCGACAACAATAAAGCCAAAATTCTTATTTCTAGTGATATGTATTAATTTCAGTACAGAGAAATTAACAATCTCTCGATTTAGAATCCTAAATCGAGTCTTGAGCAATAGTTTCATGTATGTTAGAAATTTTCAAAATAAATGGTATCTTATTGTAGAGACATGTCCAATTAATATAAATAGTGTCTTATTGTAGAAACATATCCAATTATTTGTGCCTTATAGAAGCGATGTACCGTTTCACTCAAGGATATGTCCATTCATGATGATATTTCATTTGAAATGGTGATGGTTCAATTTGGACTATTGATTTAAAATCAAATCTTGATCCAATGGCCATGCATGAATGGTTATCATGAAAGATGATAACTCAAATGAAAAGGTACAAGTATATTTATAAATAGAGGCTATGTTTAAGCCATTTACACATAAAATTAATGATCCTACACCACTTTTTTCTCACCCCTCTTTCCTAAAACGAATTTCATCATAAAACATCTATTTTTTATGCATCAAATATCCAATATATTGATTACTGCATAAACAATCTATTGATTCTTAGCAGGCTTGCAACATTCAAAATTATTCAAGTTTGCTTTCGTCAATGCACAATACAAGTAAACAAACAAGTGCTTCATTGTATCATGAAGGCGTATTTGCTTAACCCATATGCATCACTCAATTGGTGGGAACAAATAACGTCTTAAGGAAAGCGACATTTGTAACATGCCTTGAAGTATACATTATTTTTCTACAGTTTTCCTATTATTACTATTTTCTTTCTACACATAGAATTGTAAACACATTATTTTGCACCATTATTACTGCAATTCTCCTACATTTGCCATTAACCACAAGAATATATCCCCAACAATCTTAAGACATTATTGTTGCAACAATGGCACCAAGTTCATCTCTTTGGCAATTCACAGTAGATTTTGTCAAATTGGAGAGGTTCGATGGTGGCAACTTTATACGTTGGTAGAAAAAAGTTGCATTTCTTGTTGACAAACCTTAATGTGGTCTATGTTCTTACAACACCAAAGCCTCAAGAACACGAGGATGAGACATTAGCAGAAACTAGAGCGTGACAGAAGTGGGAGCAAGATGACTACTTGTGTAAAGGACATATTTACAATGCCATGTCTGATACTTTGTTTGATCAATACCACAACAAATTCACAGCAAAAGAAATATAGGACTCATTGGAGACTAAGTACATGATGGAAGATGTTACAAGTAAGAAATTCTTAGCTTCTAAAATTTTTAATTATAAAATGGTTGATAATAGACTTGTGATTGAATAATATAATGACATTTTGCATATTCTTGATCAATTCAATCAACAAAACATTCCTTAAGTGAAGCCATGAGTTACAAATAGAAATTTTTAAATATCCGAAAATTCTGTGTATCTCGTATATTTTAAATCTCTAAACAAATTTTTTATAAATGGTGGTAAGAAAGCATAAAAGCAACTTTAGCACAGCCAATTTAATTTAAAACTTTTGATTATTTTCATCGAAAGTTAAAAAACTTTTCGGGGAGTAATTTAGGGAATCTCCTTAAGTAGCTCGGCAGGCTGTCATAGGAACAAACGAACAGAACCCTGTTATGATGTTCCTCTATTAACAACAAAACAAAAAGGTGAATTATTATTTATTAGTTCTAGAAGTCAATTGAAACTAAAACCATAACTTCAGAAGAGCAATATGGAAGACCAGAAGAGAACAGTAGAGCAGAAGAAGGGAAGAGCGGAAGAGAATAACAGAACAAAGCATCTGCACCAACTGAATTCAAATGGACGGAACTATAAAAAGAGACTATGACTTCTTGTAAAGACGCGGCAGTTTTAAGACCAACAAGAGGAGCATTTCCAATTGAAGATCACTGCTCAGGGCTCCATCCAGCAAACTTCTACAAAGAGTTAATTAAAAAAATTATACTATAAGTAAACATACTCTTTGTCCACGAAGCCCATAAAAGCTTGGATCTCCAAGGATCTAGGTCTTTTGGAATTGGAGGTTGCATCATAGTCCATAGCTTTAGTTGATTTGAGAGTAATATCCCTTGCAAACGTAAATAAGCTTTCACCATTCTCAAGCTGAAAGGAAAGACAAAAAGGTGTAAGATGTGAGCAAAATGCACCAAGTTTGGAGGAGAAGAAAGTACAGGAATGCATCAAATCCCAAGAGACATAAAATTATAGGCTTCCTGCTCCAGATAATAATAACAATAAAATTACATGTGCAGGGAGAATATACTTATAGAAAGCCTAATGTTGGGCTCCCTGTCCTAGTTTTTCATTAAACTGTTTTGTTTGAAATGTCTTGAATGACCTGAATAATATATATAGAATATAATATGGAAAGAAGGAATGAAGTACCTTAAAAACATGTATTTTTGATAGCCTTCATGATCATGCTCTCGTTCATTACATCAATTTAAGAAGAAAAATCAGTAAAGCGGTATTAAGTAACTTTCTCAGAAAAAAGAGAGAGGGAGACAGATCATAAAAGAAAAAGATGAGTAACCTGAAGTAACTTGAAGGTCTCATAATCAAGATCTGCATGGTACCGATTCTCAGCCTGGTAATCAAGACAGTCTAATTGGAAATCAAGCGTAAGAATTCAAGCCATCTGCCGCTGGATACATCCTAGAATGCTGAAACCTCGTGGTGTGAACCTATGAGCTTCATCATATCAATGGAATTTCTTCTTTTTTCTAAATTCTCCCTTCTAGCTACCATCTCATAAAGGACAATCATAGACTTCAAGTTCTTTCTGTAGGGTTTCAAAGTAATTACGCAAATAAATTTTTATCTTTCAAATTGGTTTAATTGGAAAAATTAATACAATTAGCAATTGAGCAACGAAAATAAAAATTCGCACAAGACAGGGAAATCAGTATCATCAAGGAAAATCTCACAAGGCAAAAGCAAAATGCTATTTCTTTGCGTATTTATTCTTTAAGGTACTCATAACTTGATGAATGTTTGATTAATCAATAGAATATATAAGTAAGAATTAAAAACATTATCCAATATTTCATGTTTCTTTCCTCAATTCGTCCACATAACATGCTGCAATTGGGGTTACATATTACAATTGCCCTTATGTGAATAGCACCGATCAATTTACAAGGTTTACACACGGGCACTCACTAGTTACACATCAAAATCTCTTAATTTACACTGATTTTTGGCGGCAAAATTACCGACTTGCCCACATTTAGCTTCCAACAATTGATAATTATAATAATAAGTCTTGACAGCGTAGTAAAAAACGAACAATTAAAAATTTTTTACTATAAGTTAACGCGCTCATTGTCTGCGATATGAATTGTTGAAACCAAATCATCCAGAAAACTCAAAAATTAATTTTAATAAAAAAATTATAGAATTGGAAATGAAAAGGAAAACAGGTACTAAAACAGGAAAAAAGAAAAAAAAAAAAAAGGGAATGGTTGAAGAAAAGGAGGAAGAAGAGACCAATGAAACTTCTTTCGATAAGTGACGACAGCAACCTGAAGCTGGCCGTTGCCTCCACCATTGCTTCCTCTTTTGAATATCATAAAATCTGCTATCGAATTGTTCTCCAAGAACTGCTCTGCAGAGCCATCTTCGATCAGCTGCTGGGACGATGACGATGACGAAGCAGCGGCAGTATCGAGGTTTTTGTTTTAGAAATTTAATGGGATTTGATTTTAATAAAGGCGCGAAGGAGCTGAGAGGAAACGATGTGGTGGAGCATGATTCGGTGCTTGAATTTGATGCAAATGCAGTTAAATACAAAAAATAATTCTATAAATGATAAGATTAATTAGTTGGATGCTTCAGGTACCATGTTTGGTAACACAATAAGATATTAAAATCAATAGTTAATAAAAATAAACGTGCAACATGATTTATTCATTGCTAATTCATAGAACCGTTAATATCATAAAAGCCACAACAGCCCATTTCTCAATATTCCTTCATATATATAAAGCTCTATGTGTTTCTTATTCTTCACCACTTTTTTAAATTCTAATTAAGTTGTTTATAATCCAGTTTAGAAATTATAAAATGTTGAAGAGTAATAGCAAGTACTGAAAGCATACATATAAAATGTTGAAGATTGAGGGTCGTTACCTCTTGTACTCCTCAGACCCTCTCATTAGCCTAGCAAGATTAGGTGATTTTTCCAAATAGTTAAACATAGTTTTCTATAAGCAATAAACAAACTTTAAAGAAGAAGCCACGGTTACTAAAAGGCTTTGCAAAAGAGGCCCAGCCTTTTATATCAGGTCTTAGGTATGGGCCAAAAAGTCTCAGGCCCATTATGAGGGGATTTGGAGTCTGGATAAAGGTTTAAAAAATAAAAAAAATTAGGTCATGCTCGGTTTTTTATATATATTAAATAATAATAATTCTCTAGTAAAGGTATCCTCATTTTAATAAAGTGAGGATGTCATTAGCAGACAAAAAAAAAAATATATATTTTAATACAATAACAGACAAAAAAATACAGTTTTTAATGTATTAAAAAATATCTTTTTTTGTATTTTAGTAGACATTCCCACTTTAACAAAGTGAAGATGCTTTCACTAGAGAATGACTCTATTAAATAATTGAATTTAAATCATAACCAAATTTCCAATCATTTCAAATTCCCCTATTAAGTTTAATTATTCAAAGGTCAATTAATTTAAGATCTTCCTACTTTTGGTAGTGATGCAGTGTAGTGCTACAAAAGAACGCTCCATAGTGAAACTGATGTAGGGGAAGGATAAAATAATGCAGCAGAAGGAATAAAGATTTAGAGTAGTGGATAGTTAAGAATATTTTCAATATGTTGTTGATTCTTGAGAATATCAGAATAAAGAAATAAAATAAATCTACGCTGATTCTAAGAATATCCGCAAATCTAGGATGCTAATCTATTAGAAATAGATCTAAATTCCTTTTAAAGATGTTGCTACCCATGGTAATTGTGGCTTTCGAGTTGTGGATGATTTGATAGGCCATTGGTGAGGACAATTGGGCTCGATAAGAAGAGACTTAGTTGATGAATTACAATGCCATTATGATGAATACACTCTTTTGTTAGGCTATGCTGGTAGATCGCAAGAGCTCTTGCATTTACTTTCATATTTTGAGCCCAATCCGAGATATGATCATTGGATGATCATGCCTGATGCTAGGTTTCTTATTACTTCCAAATATAATGTTATAGTGTCACTAATATCTATGCAACAGTGTCTTACATTCCTTCCATTGAGATTTATTCCAGGGCCACGCTCAGCTCATAAAATTATAGCAATTCACTACATTTACGGTTGTCATTTCATTGAGGTATGAACAAAATATTTAAGAAATATAAAATAATAATTCAAATCTATTGATTGGTTATATAATTATGCTAATAATGATTTAATCTTTATGCAGGTTTTTATGCAACCAGGTTCGCCAATATCACCAATAGCAACTAAATGGTTTAAATATCATCATCTATGTGCCGAAGGTTGGGCAACTCCGTATACAGCTGATATAATGGCTTTTACGAGTTGGTGCCTAATGTCGCCATTCGAGCTACGATAGATTTGAGTAGCCAATAAATTATTGTATGAAACTACAATATTTAATAAATAGATTCTTAAATATTTAGACTTTTATAAAATATTTCTAACATTTTGTAATTGTTGAATATGTTTGCTGGACTTAAAATTCAAAATTTTTTCTTCTCATTGCTTCGGTGTTGATTTAATTTGATTTTCTTTTTTAAATTAGCAAGTTGTACTTGAATTTAAGCATGTTCTGGGAGTGGGAAGATGTGGGATCGTTGATATTATTTCATTAGAAAAAAAATCAATCCGTATTTAAATATATATGAACATCAAGTGGGCATGGTGAGCCAAAGCAACAACAGCAGCAACCCTACAGAAAAAGAAATATTTTAGAACTGGTTCTTGTAGATGCTAATGGAAAATGAAAGAGAAGACGTAATGCTTGGGCCGTGGCGGAGGTTATAATACATTCCTGGAGAAATACCAAGAGCTTGCTAAGGAAAGAAATTGGAGGCTACTGTTATATTCTTTGCAGATCATGGATGAAGGAATCACGTCAGCTGCTCCAAAGGACATGCCAATTGATGTTCTTATATCTCCGTCTGGTGTAATTCCCATTAGTGCCGTTGCCTTAGACAGGATGTAATTTTTATGTTGGATTTCAAAACCAAACATAAATGCTCTTTTTAACAATCATCAAGACATTTCAAACTGCTTGGCCTCTCAGCTGTCAAGAGGATTACATGGATTGTTAAATGCTTGACATGCAAGGCTTGTGGTATCAAAGGAATGGAAATACGAAATGAAGACTTTTGATAAGATGTTGGCCTCTGAGCGGTCAATAATTATTTTTATAAATAAAACAAACAAAATTCTGAAAAATATAAAAGAAAAAATATTTTGAATATTAAATAGGCAGGGGCATTAATTTTTGGTACTCATCTGGTGGATTTATAAAATAATTTTCATTTTTTAATGGGTTGGGTTAATCAATGGGGTGGTTTTACAGAAAACAAAGGGGGAAATAGTGGGTGGTGAATGCGTCAATGGTGCAGATGCCCTTGCCTATCTCGCCATGCTTCCGCCGCCACCATAGTTGTGCGGCGCCTCATAGGTACGTGGGTGCAGTGCCCACCTTTGATGCCTCATCTTGTACGCCCATGGCATCAAAGTATTGCTCTAGCCCAAAGAGGAAGTTGTCCACAACAGTGGCATTACAAGTGCCGTCGTAGGTGTTGGGCTTTGGCACATCAATGCGTCGCGCATCACTCGAGCTTGAGGAAGCTGGGCTAGATGTGAGTGTGCGCTGGTGCCTAGCCCAATCCGAGCGGACTTCCTCCACCTCCGCACGGATCGCTCGTAGCTCGCTTTGTACGAAGCTACGCAATTGGAGCAGCTCATCTCCGAATGCTCGAAACTCCCCTCGTAGAGTGTTGGCTTGGTCGTGGATGAGGGCTTTGCTTGCGACAGTGAAGTCGGCGTATTCGCCCTCAAGACCTTCCACCCTTGCCTCCAAGTTGTCGAAGGTGTCCTGGACAGCGGACATGGATGTTTCGAGCGTGGCCACTCGAGGCTCCAAGGCATCAACGGAGGCGGCCTTGGATTTTCCGCGGGACTTTCTAACACGTCCCTCCTCATGGCCACGTGTTGGCTCCGAAATCTCCACACCAACTACGCCCTCTTGTGTAGTACCAGAGATTGGCAAATTGGCCATTGCTCGTGAGCTAGATTGCGTGGGTGCAAACCTTCGCTCTGATACCACTTGTCACGGGATGAGTTTTAGCGCGCAACAACCCGTGCGGCACTTAGGCAACTTTCTAGTACACAAGTCGCTAAGTAAGCCTTAAGAACTTCTCAAGCTAGCCAAGCTAAGATGCTTGCAAGATTGCTAGAGAGAAGAGAGAGCAATATGGCCAATATGATTTATTACTTGAAAGAAATGATTACAAGAGAGCTTTACAAGAGCATGTGTGTTGTGTGTGGTGAGTTATGTGTGTGGGAGATGTGTTGTGTGTGCTGGAAAATGTGTTGTCCAAAATGGTGGTGGGCACCCCTATTTATAGATGTTGGGGGCCTTTGTGTAGAACATTCATGCAAGTTGGCAACTTGCACAAATATCTCCTAGGACTTAAATGCTAAAGTCTAGAGAGTTCTAGGATATTTACAATTTGTAGAGAATTCTAGAATGCGGGCCGGATTGCTAAGCGCACACGCCTTGGTTAGCCCAATTGCTAAGTGCATCCACGCTAAGCGCACCCCGGTGGGCTAGTTATGTGAGGTGGCCCAGTGCTGAGTGTACCTTGCTAAGCGCATCCCATGTGAGCGCTGAGCGAACCCCTTCTAAGTGCATCCCACCTATACATGGACTTTTGCTGAGCGTGCCCGTGCGCGCAAAGTTAGCCCCCGTTTGCGGGAGGTTTGAGCGGCCCGTGACATTAGGCTTGGCCCTGGCTTTTTTTCGTTAGGCCCATGTCCACGACCTCAAGTATAGGGCTGGTCCTGGGCATTTTTTGCACACCCTAGCGAAAAGATTGCACTAATACTGTTATTTATTAGTTCAAACGTATTTTATTGGACTTGAACCCTTGATTAGTTGCTTTCATTGCCAAACATTAACCAATTAGACTATCATTAGAAGATATAATAATAATAAAAATTTAAAGTATATCATTTTATATGTACTATATGTGATCTGTGTGTCTCCCACCTCTTTAATGTTTCTTAAAAATAATGATAGCATGAGTACAAGGAGCCAATTTCATTAAATAGATCTTTGTTCTTTTTCCTATAAATTGTCCTTATATTTGTTGAAGTAATTAACTTAATTACTAATATGATTTTCATGATCATATTATAATTGAGTACCCACTAAAACATATCTGATGTAATTAACATCACTATTTTATCACTCAATTAGCTTATATATATAATGTTTAAATTGTCCATTTTACTTTTAAATATAAAATAAAAATATTGGAATAAAAATTTGAGTTTAATGTTACCAAAGAGAGCATAAGAAATGCCCGGACCATGATCTTGGGCCGTTGGATATCTGTTAATGTACAATATTATAGATTTGAGTTATATATATACACATATATAAAATTTAGACTTTAGTATCTAGTCTCAATGCAAATAAGTTTGATTAATAAGATATGTCAACATGAAATTTGTAATTTTGTTTCATGTTGTTAGTATTCATGTTCAACATTTCATAGTAAATATTAGATATATAAATATTAGATATAATGTAAGATATCTTACATTATAGTTCAAAGTCAATTACTTTAACGTAATATTTATGCTTATTCAGCACATGAGTACTCTATTATATTTGTAATCTCATTCAATCATCCAAATAAGCTTTAAAAACCAATGATTATTAGTAGTATTGATTGTTATTATTGAATCAATTTAGAAACTAATTATCATATTACCTAGATTTTATAGTAAAGTATTCTAAGAAAAAATATCATACGATTGATAACTATTATCTAATCAATTTAGAGACTAAATTTTAAATAATAAAATTATATAGTGAAATATTTAATAATAATTTTTTATTAGATTTCATAATTGGATCATGCTCTTCGTAGTTCATATTTAAAAGACATTATTTAAGAAATTACTCTAAGAATGATCATACAATTAACTTCACCTGATAATTATTCTAAGAATGATCATACAAATAACTGCACCATATAATAAGAATTAATGCAAGAATTTATTTATATATTATAACATAAATAAAATCATTTTTTTTGTTAACTTATTGAATTTCAGCGATATTTTCTTTACTGTAAAAAATAAAAATCTTTTATTTGTCCAATAGTTGTTTATTTTTATCCAATCTAATCTAATCCTTTTTTTTTTATTTTTAAAATATTGATCTCATCTAATAGTTTAAAAGATATATTGTCATCCATCTTGTTTATCTTTATTAACTAAATTCTAGTACTTATCATCGTAAAACTAACTTATTAGGCTAAATTATATTATTTAATAGTTAAATAGAATTATAATTTGGGTTATACCCCACATTCTCCATTCTCTCTTTAACCCATATCCTCACGTCACCAAGTCCATAATCATAGCAGAATTCATCTTCTCATCTTCCAAATTCTCCTCATCTTTTCGTCTTCTTTCTTCAGAGATAGATTATGTTTTTAGTGTATTAAAATTCCCTAGTTTGGTATGTTAATTTGTAAATTTGGATATAAAAATAATTTGGCTTGGATTACTGCAGCATATCATCAATGGTAAATCTTGGTGTGAAATGAATAAATTCTTAATAGTTAGTTCATTTTTCTGCTGACAGTTTTGCCATATGGCATTGTTGTTGTAAGTTACCAACATAGAATCACATTCCAATCAAAGTTTATGCCAACCTTTAGAATAAGCGAACTCAACCACCAAAATAGCCAGCATTATTTCTGAAAAGTAAGCTGTGTTCATTCTCCGGGAAAATCTACCCAAATAACTACCATCATCACTCTGGAGAAGAGCCCCTACAAGTTGCTAACTAATCTTAAACAAAGAGTGGTTCTTGAAAAGAACAAATCTCATTATGTTATCATAAATTGTATAGCCGCTGCCGCCTCTAAAAGCATGAACTCGACTTTATATCTACACCTCTGAAGTAATTTCAGGAAACTGAGGTCGGGAACTATATTGTAAGAAAGAAGTTCAGATAGGCCAACCCAGCTTTAACGGCTTGGATGGGTTGCGCCCCAGTCATACTGGACTTTACTGACTTCCATTTTTAGTGATGCAATTTTGCCATAAGGTCCATTCAGTACCAGAATCTATTAAAATGTCTCCTCCTAGAGTTGATCCAGACATAATACATATTGATCCTTAAGAAGCAAGGGAGCAGAAACTACCCTTGCACCTGAAACAATTCCATAATTGATGTTCAACTTTTGCAGAAATAAAATTGTTTCAAGTCATGGGGTAGTTTCTACTCCCTTACTTCTTAAAGGGCCACAATGTTCTCATACTTGAAGCAAACAGTGTGGGAGACCGAAGATTAAAATTTTGTTTGGATCAAGTTTGGGATGAAGAATTATGATTGATTCTAGTGTTCAACGAACTTTATAGATACATGGCCAACAATACGATCCGTTTCGAAGAAATGCTTCCGCTTCCACTATTATATTAGCTTGGGTAGATGTTGATGAACAGATCGTGAGTTACATCGGGGTTGTGAAAGAGGGACTTTAGGGAGTCACGGTAGATCATCTCAACAGTAAAACCTCTGTTTGAGCATCTGTTGGAGAGAAAATTGAGAGACACAGAAAGAAGAAAAAGAAAGCACAACTCCAGAATTTATCTATTGTAATACTAAAAAATGGTTGTAATTTATCTATTTTCACAAGATGGGATTATTTGCACCCTAAAACATTCTTTAAATATCTTTTAACACAATACACTCAATGAAAATTCTTGTTCTAAGTAATTACTCAAAACAATCTTGAAAATTCTAAAATAGCCCTAAATTAAACCAATACCATAGCATAGCTTTATTTTCCCACTACAACTGCAAAAATAATTTTAAAACCCTGGACTTTTTATCTTCGCTACTTCACCTACAAGTACAAGAATAAATCCTAATTTACAAGAATGTTAAAAATTTAGATCTAATTTTAATCAAGTGTAGGCAAAATAAATCAATAGATAGATAAATAAATTTCTCCAATTAATAAAATCCTAATTTACTGTTCATGAGATACTGTTCAAGCATATTATTCACAATACTGTTCAACGCACTGTTCACCACGCTGTTCATTCATCATTAATATGCTAGAAACAATAAATTTACAGAAAGTAAAGCACACAGAAGATTTTTACGTGGTTCAGATTACAATCTTACATCCACGAGGCTACGCCCAGACAATAAGCTATTCACTAAGTAATAAAGAAATTACAACTTACTGGAATCTTACACAATTTTAGACACCTTCTTACTCTTGTCGCCACCCCGTTGTATCTAACTTAGTCGACCTTGCTTTGCGAGAATCCCTCGTCTTCAATTGTGTTTGCTGCTTTCCTTGAGATCCCTTCAATACAACAAACAACCTCTTTGTCCCAGAGAGACAAAAGTAGATATAAAGAACGTCTAATCAAAGACTTTATATGATGAAGACTTGATGAAGAAGACTAAAACATCATAAAAATATGAACAATCATAAGCGGCCAAGTATGTTTCTTCTCATTCTTTGCATTGGTTGCTTCTTTGATATGAAATATGATATGCCTTCTTCACTTTCAATGCGTGAAATACTTCTCTTTATGTAGGAGTAGTATTTCACCTAAATCCTAGTTGAGGAATATTTAAGATACATTCCTTAAGAGTCCAATATTTTATAAATACTTGATATTATGATATACTTTCTTAAGAGTCTAATATTCCATAAATATTTGATATACTTACCAATGTAATAGTCATATTTAATTTGAACTCTTTGATGTGGAATCCTCTTACACGCCAATTTGCTTCTTTTATGCCTTCAAAAATATTCTCCATATTCCACATAATCTAATATTAATTAATTCCTAAGCCTAGAAAAATCTCTAATAAAAGGAAACAAATCCCTAATAAAAAAAATAAATAAATTACAATATTATTGACATAATGATGCCAATAATAGAATCCCTAACAATCTCCCCCTTTGGCATCCTTGTTGTCAAAACATAAGCTTTGGCATCCTTGTTGTCTAAACATAAACTAACCAATTTTCTAGTCTTCAAATGGTTTGTGTAGAGGCAAGAGAGATCAGGAGCAATAACCTATACATAGGCAACAAAAACAAAGAGCTAACCAAAACAAAAAAACAATAGTCACCGTTAGTTCAAGATAAGAATATTTTTAATAAATAAAAGCTGATGTTTAAGATTTAATTAAGATAATTAATTCTCCCCCTAAGATTAGTAATCACATATGCATATCAATAAAATAATCAATAAAGATCATATGCAAATCAAATAAGCTCCCCCTTAGAGAAAGAATAAATAAAGTTACGAACATATAAATAAACTCCCCTATTATTATTGAAAACAAATTCAAATAAAGTTTAAACATAAATGCACTACTCTCCCCCTTTCACGGGGCAAGGAAAGACTAAAACATAAATGAAAAGTTACTCTCCCCCTTTTTGACAAAAGGAGCCAAAGTCCGATAGAGAACATAAATGAAAATTGAAATTGCATCCTAAGCTAAGCAAAAATCAAAACTAACAAGGGGGTAATATAACTAAGAAATCAAGGGCAATGAACACACCTAATATCACCAAGGGTGTGTTCAATGCGTTCAACTTGACCCAATAAATCCGAAATCATCTCTCGTTGATCATCCAAGCGTTGGAGAGTAGAGTGAATGGTTTGAAGCTCAAAACTGAAAATGGCCGAATCTATAAGAGCATTCTAGTTTGGAGTATCTTCGTCGTGATCACCAACAACACCAAGGGACGTCAACATAGGATAGGTTGGCTCAATATAAAGAGGAAAAGAAGAAAAAACCTCATCGTAGCCAACTAAATCATAATCTTGAGAAGTTAATACTTGGTAAATCAAGTAAGGGAATGGTAAGTTTGCCCAAAAGACATCGGCATTCTTCACAATTAAATCAAAGGCCAACTTGCCAAAGTTGAAGGGAATGCTGCCTCCAATTAAAAACAAAATTTTAGCAAATAAAGGATCAACCGTAGTAAAATTTTCAGTAGGATACCCATTGTGTGCTCCAATCCAATAAGGTCGTTAGGCCAAGGAGAATACCTTCCTAAAAGTCGAGTAACAATAGTAGACATGTCCAAGGTATTCATGTATTTTCAAACATTGGTGTCATCAAATCCTTACACCCTAATCGATGATTGATTAAGGAAGGGGAAAACTCCAAGATACATCCTCTTACATAAATTTTATGGAAAAAACCAAGCTTAGTTTCATCCACAATATTCTCATTCAAATTGGCATAAAATTCTCGAACAAAGTTAGGCGCATATGAAGAGATATTCTTAATGGAGTTTTCCAAACAAGCAGCAATAAAAGATGGCTCAATTTCAAAAGGACTAAACTTAGAGATATCAACACTATGTTCAGAAAGAAATTTTCTTGAGAGCAAGAAGCTAAGACCATCACTAGGGGGACGAGTATAGTACCTTTTACTGTAAGCACAAGATAACACATACCAAAATAAGGAGAGGCTGCTGTGTTGAGGAATTGAAGACTTTGAAACATGCTCAACTGATTTGGCTTCACTGGGGTCATCCTCGACGAAATCAGCATGGCCATTGTGAGATTCAACAAAATTGTTGAGTGATTTGGTGCAATTTGCGCCTTGTGTGTTGAGCAATTTTGATTTAGTTTCTGTCTTAGGCCACGGATTGCCATTCTTCTTTTCTTCATGAGTAGCAGGCAACACATTAATTGATACAGAATCATGCACGTTGGAATCACCAAGGACATCTACTTCCCTTGCTTGTTCAATATGCATCATTGATTTCCTCTTCATGGTACTTGATCTTGTGAAAACCTTATTGCACAACTAAAAAAGAACTAAAATAAAGAAGCTCTGGAGAGATGCTGCTGTTTGGGTGAGAAAGAATGAGAAAAATGAGCTAAGTAAGAGCCCTCACTACAAGAAAAAATGAAATAATTGACAATTAAAACTGTCAAATAAGGGTATATTTGACAGTTAAAAAGTGTCAAATATGCCTGTGTCAAATATCCTTATATGACATTTATCAAAACTATCAATTACATTTGTCATTTAAAAATTATCAAATCTTTTTTACATCTTTTAACAGTCAAATATTAGTGACAATATAAAATTATCATATGAGTATGATAATTTATAATAATCATATATTTATGACTTTAAAAAAAATGTCAATTATCAATGACTTGTTAAAAGTATCAAATTTTACACCTTTTTAAAAATAAAATTACAATAATAGAATCTCTTTCATAGACTTCACATGATATAAATTATAAACATTGAAAACCTGATAAAAATCCAAACTAAACAACAAAAATAGCAAACTCAAAATCATATTAAAATGACCTGTATATATCAAAAATAAATTCTAGTTTGAAACTATACATTCATCTAAACTGTGCAAGGACAAAATTTAAATGTTTGAAATGTATATATAAAAAATAAGATCTAGTTTTTGAAATTATACATTTATCTAATTCACTCTACACTTTGCGGTAGAATCAGTACCAATGAATTATTTTCAACACCAAAAGCAATACCCAAATCAGCTTAACTTCACCATAAGAAGTCCGTGTGCCACACCATAGACCTGATTATCAAACAAACAAAGCTCTTCCAATGACATTGAGGCATCCTCAAATGAATTACTACGGCTGAACATAAAGATAGAGAGTGTAAATAAAATCCACTCATATTTTCAACTGAAGATCCTTTCAAATGATAAAGAGGAAAGCAGTAAATGACAGAAGAAAAGAGATAGCACTGTTTTTCCACTGTTTTAAGTGCACATAATGGAACCAAACATTTTATTTTGGACATTGATTCCTCATCGTTAAGTGTGGGAACTACAACGAACCCTAACACAGGGATTTGTCATCCAATTAACTAACAATGATGTGAACGGGCAAAAGAAACAAGTCAGGCTCGTTGTCTTGAGAAATTATTGCTTTAGCTTAATTTACATCCATGCAAAAACTGGATGTACAGCAAGCAGACTTCTTACATTTGCTGATAGTGTGTATATATGCGCATGGGAAGATACTAGTTACATTTACAAACGCTAATAAAAAGAACACAATTTCTTACTTTTCTTGGTATTCTTCCACCTTGACACTCCACAAGTGGGACATGCAGACAAATCCTTGTATTCTTTTCTATACAGGATGCAATCATTAGGACATGCATGTATTTTTTTATATTCTAAGCCTAATGCAACCATAGTCTTCTTTGCTTCATATATGGCTAAAGGAATTTCATTGTTATCAGGAAGCATATCTGATAAACAACTTAGTAAATCTGAAAAACTTTTGTCTGACCACCCATTTCTTCCTTTAATGTTGTAAAGCCTTATTAAGGAGGATAACTTAGTGAATTTCACACAACCAGGAAACAAAGGTTTTTCAGCATCTTTAAGTAGAGTTTCAAAAGACTTAGGATCACCATTACAAGTGTCAAATGCATCATTAACCATTTCTACCGTATCAGCAGCTGCATCATATTGTTAACTGCCATCAAATGAAGCTTCTAGATTTGATGGACGTTTACTAGAAGCTCCCTCTCCATGCCAAGTCCATGTTTGATAGCTTTGGTCAATACCTTTCCAATAAAGATGATCTCTTATCTCAGTAAGGTACATGAAAGACCAAATTACCGCATGCTTGGCATGGACATCCCAAGAGTTCAGGATTACTAGCATGAAGTATTGCAAACTTGAGAAATTCATTTACCCTATTCTCATATTCTATAGACCTTCTATCCATCAACATCCAAGATTTATCCATATTTAAACTATTAACTTTCCTGCAAATGCATCACATTTTATTCATTCAGTTTTATTAATATTGGAATTTGATGTTTTTTGCAACCATAAGAACAACTAATAATATTACAAAATCAACCAAAAAAAGGAGAGAAAAAAAAAAAGGCAATGAGATCACAATTTATTATTAATCAAATGAAGCTTTCGGGATTGATTCCATCAATTATTTTTATTGATTCAATAGATATAAGTTCTAAGTCTGATGAGTGGCTTCATTAATTGAGCAACCAAAGTCCTAAACCTGTGCCTAGCCCATTGAACTGTTGCAGCACAAATTAACATTACTTATAATCTGCAAGCAATTTGAAAACTGTTGCAGTTATGTAATTTTCCCTTGTTAAAACATATGAAACAGACCAAATTGAAGCAAAGTGCATTATGCTAATACTGTTACGAGAGACATTTCAGTAAGATGTTTGCTAAAAATAAAAACAATCTTATAAAGAGACATTTCATCAAACAAGTAATGTGCATTCAAATAGCAAAACATTCTAAGATCATTTCCATAGGGTATAGATCTCAAATCCCTGTTACTATTACGAGACTCAAGTAATTTCAACTGAAAAATACTACACATTCAATTATTACCTGAAATCAACGTCGTTCTTGGTGGAATCAAGGAGCAAGTATTATTCTCAATGTAATCAATTAGAGGAGCAACGCTATAATCTGCTTGAAGAGAAAATGAAAATAATAACTTAGGTTAAATAAACAAAAATTGAAGAGAAGTGTACTAATCAAAGATCAAATAAATTGATTCTTTCGAAAGCTATTGGTTTTACCACAAAATAAATCAAAATAAATTGAAAGCTATTTATTTCTAGAAAGAAAAATAACTCAAGACCTTGTATGGGTAGGAAAGTGTATTTTGCTTTCCATAAATAATAAAAAAACTCAAATAAGGTTAAAGAATATTTATATAACAATAATAACCAAGATATGCCCAAAATAAAATCAACAAATACAAATTATTTTCAAGAAAAATTGCAAAAACCGCAAGTATTGCTCAAAATCACGTCAGAAGGATGTCACTGAAAAGCTTGTCCAAAGCTGGAAAACCGCGCAAATATAGGATAGTATTATGCCCTTTCCGAAATTGATCAGCGCTTGTGAGACAATTACATTAAGATCCAAGACGACTGCAGCAACTACAAACAGCCCTAAATGACTAAATGTTATCAATTTAAGTCCTAAATCGTGAAAAACCTTAAAAATAAAGTGCATGCACGTATATTTCATGCACAAATGACTAAATACCCTTTTTAAAGATGAAACACATAATTAAATATTTTATGCAGTAAATTTTTTTAATTTTAAATTTTTTTATTTTAAAATTAAAAACAAAACAAGCTAATATGTAATTTTTGTAAGATAAAATATGATTTTTAAAGAGACATGTGTGTCTAGTCATCACAATAAACACAAAATCATGATAATCAAACCTTAATCACTCAAACCAATAGATGATTAGTGAAATTTAAACTTGTGTGTGTGCGGGATACAAATCTATTACTACTACAAAATCGGCTTTTTATGACGGTTTTAAAAGACATATGATGACGGTTCAATAACCCATCATAAAATGTCTATTTATGATGACGGTTAATTAAAATAACCGTCATTATTTGCCAATATGCATTGGTTTTTAATGACGGTTTTGGTACAAAGCCATCATTAAAAATTTTTTTTTAATGATGGTTATTCGAAAAAACCGTCATTAATGTACATTTCTATATAACTTTTAATGACGGTTTTGGTAAAATACCGTCATTAAAAATTTTCTTTTAATGATGGTTATTGGAAAAAACCGTCATTAGAAATTTACTTTTAATGACAGTTTTATTCATAACCGTCATTAAATGTACACTTTTAATCATCTTATATCGGTCTTTAGTCTTTTGCATGAGTAAAAAGGAAAAAAAATAGCAATTTAAAATTCCCAAATTCTGTAAATTTTCACTACAATTAAAATTTATAAATCTTTTATCATCCATTATCCACAATTGAAGCCACATTTGCAAATTTCAATTTACTTTACACATTGATATAATTATCATTCACATACAAAGTACTCGAATATATACAAGCTCAATTATAACAGTTTAGCACTTAAATAACCTTGATCAAACTAACTCCTAATAGTGAAAAAATGTACTACACGAATTCTCAATTTGAAATGCAATATCATATAACTATACAAACAAATATAAACCAAAAAGCAAATGGAGATCATATTTTGTGCTTACATAAGGTGGTATTGGCACTTGGAACATTTATACCCAGCCAACAAGCTTGCCCCTCAGAAATTGAATCTTAATGCTCACAATTATACACATAGCATGCTTTGCCAAGTAGTTCTTTTCTTGCAACTAGGCTTACCAATGTGGTTCCTATTAAATCAATGCTTATTGGAACTCGAGTATCACCATTTTCATAAGTTGGCTGCAAAGAACAGAAACAGAAAATTGAAATCAAAGGTAAAGCTAAACAAATTAGCTTTTAAAGTAAAGAAAAAAAAGCAGAGCCTCAAAAAATCCCAAGTACCACAAATTTCACTGATTGGTTCAATCTCGATTTTATGTTTACAGGCACTCTATTTTAGACATGAAACCAGAAAAGTTTTTCATTTGTTGTGCACAAGAATAAATATGAAAACTAGTTCTTGTCAACAGTGGAAAAGTAAAATTCATCATATAAGGAAACCTCAAGCACAGAACTAACCTATGGATCGGATTTCCTTTACTACACACTTGTAGTGCCAAAAGAACAAATTTTATCCGATGAAATCCAAGACTTGTCCGTTGTAAACTCAAAAATAACAAATTGAAGCCTGAAGTTTCAATTACTACCTTTTAACCAAATGTGCTTGGATGTTCCTGTGCAAAAATATATTAATTCAAATGTTGGATGGATTAAAATAGAAATTCAAAAGGATTAAAAAAAATATAGCTTATTCAAGACAAGAACATAATGTAAATGATCTTGTTAAAAATTTGTTACCTCTTAGATTACAAATAATAAATAGATTGTTAAGGAGACGAAATTAATTGCTTGTTCATTTGTCTCAATAATAGCTATATGAAGTAAATTCAAGGTCCATATCTCTTTGCACACTTTCAAAACTAATAAAGATGTAAGCCTTTCCATTTAGAACTCCTTACAGAACATGAAGGATATGAAATTATATCCTCATCATCAAATAAAAAACAATACTTATAAGTTTACCAAATGCAAACAAGAAAAAGATATTATATAAATTTTGTCAGTTGCTGTATTAGGGTTAAAAATAGCACCAGACGCTGTTTTTAACAGTGAACAGCAGCATGACAGCACCCAAAAAAGTTTTTGGGTGCTAACCAGTTGCTATATATGGGTTAAAAACAGCACTAGCTGCTGTATTTAACAGCAAAGAACAGCGTGACAGCACACATAAACATTTTAGGTGCTAACTAGTTACTGTATTTGTGACAGCAAACAGCAGCATGACAGCATCCAGAAAAGTTTCTGGGTGCTGACAAGCTACTGTATTTGTGCTAAGAACAGCACCATGACAGCACCCAAAAACGTTTTTGGGTGCTGACCAGCTGCTATGTTTGTCCTAAAAACAACACCAGGTGCTGTTTTCAACATAAAATAGCAGCATGACGGCAGCCAAAGAATTTTCTTGGTGCTGTCTAGCTACTGTATTTGGGTTAAAAATAGCATTTGGTGCTGTTTTTAATAGCAAACAGCAGCATGACTTTTGAGATGAAATGAAAATCATTTTTCTTTTAGTATGCATGCCAATGTCCATAAAAATTAAAGCAGTAATCAAATCCTCAGCAACATACCATGAATAATCCTCCCACAAGTCATTTGCTAGTGTCCATACCATTACATATATAAAAGGTTCAAGGGGCTAGCTTGTGAACACAAACAACAATCAAATCAAACACAAACAACAAATGCATAAAAATTAAAGCAGCAACAGCCCACAGTTGCCTAATTCAAAGACTGTGAATAATTTGCCAACATACATGTTATTAGCCACACTCAATAACAAAACTCGTGTCAGTCCATAGTTCTAGGGTTCAGTCATTTCAACAAATTAGTTCATTTAAGAGAAGGAATTTTAGAATAAAATCCCTTTTTTAGCACAGTACAACAACCACCTTTAGGGTTTTTATCTACACATTTAGGAGTCAAATTTGATAAGAACTTTTGCTAAAATTGATATGCGAGAGAATATAATAACAAAAATTACCTGTTTTAATTGTTCAATCAGCTTTAACCAACTGTGGGTTCTCAGTTAAGGCTTTGATATCCAATGGCAGCAGCACATGCGTTCGGTGGGTACTCCATATGATTCTCAGTGAGGGCCAAAATCGACGGCAAAAGACGAGACAATGTCTGCGGTAGTTCGTTGCCCTGCAAGGATTTCAATCGAAGAGGGAGAGTGATGAGAGTGAGAGACGGGAATGAGAGTGCCAACACTGATGGGAAAAAACGATGAGTGGTTTTTTTTTTTTTTTTAACTAAACAGAATCATTTCTCTTAGCTTATAAGAAAATCAAACATAATTCTACCAAAATCAAAGATAATCCCACCAAAATCAAAGAGTTTAATTGCAATGACCATGCAGAAGATCGAATGAGCGATTACGAGCGGGTCCAAGAGAGTGAATAGAGCGGAATAAGCCAGCGAACGGGTCTAAGAGAGTGAAGTGAGAAAAATGGCAAGTGAGAGTGATCGATTTCAAGCAAAATGAAGCGAGTTTGTAAGCAAAGGGAAGAGTCGCGAGAGATTGAAGATGAGAAGAGAGTGCATTTTCGATCTTCTATAATGCCGTGATTCAGATTACGGCATCAATGTGTAATAGACATAGAACATTATATTAGATCAACGATTCATAATAATTAAAATATAATAAAAAATTTTAATTAAATTATATATAACCGGTTGGAAGCCGGTTAAGTATTATTTTTAAAGTAAACAATTATCGCTTAAAATTAAAAGAAAAAGATTTGACTTTTTAACGAATTGCAAAAGAGAAAGTCAATCCCTAATTAATGAATTCAATCCTTAATTAATGAATTGCATGAGAGAAATATATAGAAATATATAGAAATATAACCTTAAGCCGGTTATATAGGTTGATTTCTACCTCGTTCCAAGTTCCAACTACTGCGTCTATGCAACCTCCGTCTTGGTTTGCCCGTCGTCACTCTTGCAAGGTAAGTTTAATCCTTGGCTTCCAACTTTAGAGAGTTATCTCTCCTCTGTCATGACCCTAGGATGAATTCTCTCTCGTTTCTTTCAACTTTCAATGCCAGCAGAGTTAAAGTCATGTAAATCGATAATGGTCATGCTATTATGTATTGATTATTTTAAGATGAAATTGATCATGATATTGTTACAGAGTCGTGATTTAAATTATCTACATTTTTATGTTAGTAATTTTATATGAACTGAGACTTGATTTGTTTAATTACTAACAATTGAGGCTGTTGGATTTGTAATGAAAGTCTTGTTCTATATGTCCATGTGATGTGTTTCCAATATATATATATATTGGCTATTGATGACTTTTATATAGAGTTTTTGAAGGTTTGACGGTCATTTGAAGCAAATCTAAACAAACAATGTGAATGACATTGTTAGAATATTGATGGGTGAAGTAGGCATACAACTAAAGTGAAATTGAGAAATAATTATCACATAGGGACACCAAAATTTACGTGGTTCGACTTTTAGCCTACGTCCACGGACGAAAACAGAAAGAAAATATTTTTACTAGTGATATGGAGTATACAAGTATTATAGTATTTTATCTCACTACCCAAAAACTCCAATACATCCCAATACTCTCATTCACTAAACACAAGAATATTAAATACTCTTGACTTCTCACATAAACTCTTTCTCTCTTAAAACGGAAGAGAAACACTTAAAGATGGAATTTTTGGGATGCATAAATGAGGATGTGAACCCCTCAATTTATAGCCAAAATTAAGCTATTGTTACTCAAACCACGTGAATGCAAAATGTCAAAGTTGTGAATTCGGTGCTTGCATTTTTTCTTCAAAATCCGTTGCTACCCCTTGTTTGTGTCCTTTAATGTAAAAAAGGTTGGATATTGCTTTTTGAAATTAAGAGAACGGTGTTGACTTTAGATGTTATCTTTGACATTCTCCCACTTGGAGATTTGATTGAGAACCAATCAATCTCCACACCATCCTTTCTGCTTCGCCATTGTCATATTGCTTACGTTTCCACTAGGCCATGAGAGGATCTACTCTATACAAACTTGTCAGTATTGATTGGCTTGGTCATAACATCTGCTAGGTTTTCCTTCGTGTGGATTTTCTGCAAATCTACACTTCCATCCTCCACTACTTCTCGAACGAAGTGGTACTGAACCCCTATGTGCTTTGTCTTGGAATGAAAAGCTGGATTCCTTGCAATGTGCAAGGCACTCTGACTATCACAAAACACAGGAATTTTCACTTGTTTGTGTCCGAGCTCTTCCATTAACCTTTGTATCCAAATAGCTTCCTTGCATGCTTGTGTAGCTGCCATGTATTCTGCTTCTGTTGTAGATAAAGCCACAACGGTCTGCAGTTTCGAAACCCAGCTTACACCTACAAGTGTAAACACATAGCCAGTAGTGGATTTTCTTTTATCAAGGTCACCTGTAAAATCTGAATCTACGTAGCCCTTAACAGTAAATTCTGATCCTCCATAACATAATGCAACATCCGAGGTTCCTTTGATGTATCTTAGAATCCTCTTTACTGTTTTCCAATGCTCTCTACCAGGATTCGCCATATATCGACTGACTGCTCCCACTGCTTGTGCAATGTCTGGTCTAGTACATATCATAGAGAACATCAAACTTTCCACTGCTGATGCATACCGCACTCGAGACATCTCCTTCCTCTCTGCTTCATTGCTAGGACACATACTTGAGGACAACTTGAAATTAACAAGAAGTGGGGTAGAAAAATTAACAAGAAGTGGGGTAGAAATTGGCTTACAATCTTGCATGTTGAAGCGCCGCAAGATTTTCTTCAAGTAATTCCTTTGAGAAAGCCAAATCTTCCTGATATTTCTGTCTCGGTGAATTTGCATCCCTAGAATCTTATTTGCTGGTCCAAGTCCTTCATTTCAAATTCCCTAGCCAACTGTGCCTTCAATTCTTGGACACGATTTTTGTTGTGTCCTGCTACCAACATGTCATCCACATACAACAGCAAAATAATAAAATCATTATCCTCAAAACTCTTGTAGTATGCACAATGGTCTGAACTAAGTCTGTTGTACTGAAGGCTCATGATGAAGGAATCAAATCTCTTATACCAACACCTTGGCGCCTGCTTGAGACCGTATAGAGATTTGTTCAACCTGCAAACCAAGTTCTCCTTGCTTGTTTCAGCAAAACCTTCTGGTTGGAGCATATAAATTTCTTCTTCAAGTTCTCCATGAAGAAATGCGGTTTTCACATGTAACTGCTCTAGATGTAGGTCAAATGTAACACACATTGCCAAGACTACTCTGACTGTCGTAAGCCGAACCACCGGAAAAAATATCTCATTGAAGTCAATGCCTTCTTTTTTAGCGTAACCTTTTGCCACCAATCTTGCACGATACCGCTCCACTTGATCATTGACATCACGTTTGATCTTGTAGACCCACTTGTTTCTAATGGCTTTTCTACTATGTACTAGTGGTACAAGTTCCCAAGTCTTGTTCTTGTGTAGAGCTTCAATTTCTTCCTGCATTGCTGCCATCCACAAAGCAATATCTGAGCTATTTAAAGCTTCATGGAAAGTTGATGGCTCTCCATCCTCTGTTAGAAGACAGTATGCAACATTGGTCTCTGTAACATACTCCGAGTGCCACACTGGCGGTCGTCTCTCACGAGCTGACCGACGAACTTCTTGGGCCTCGGACTCGACTGGTTCTTGTTCCTCGTGTTCTGGTACTGCTTCAGAAGAATTTGAATCTACTAGATTATTTTCCACATATACCGGCACAGTCTCTGACTTTTCTTTTTCAGTACTATCATCCTCATCTTTCCTTTGTAGTTGATCTTCTACAAAAATAACATCTCTGCTGATGACAATCTTGTGGGCAGTGGGATCCCACAGACGATACCTCTTTACTCCATCAGCATACCCCAACAAGATACACCTCCTAGATTTTGGATCCAATTTTGTTCTTTCTTGGACATTGTACATTACGTACACAGGACATCCAAATGCATGTAGATGAGAGTAATCAGCTGGCTTACCAGTCCACATCTCCATCGGAGTCTTCAACCCAATTGCCGTGGATGGCAACCAATTTACCATGTAACAGGCGGTTTTGGCTACTTCTGCCCAAAATGAGTTGGGCAGACCAATAGTTTTCAATATAGCTCTTATCCTTTCTGTAAGAGTTCTGTTCATTCGCTTTGCCACTCCATTCTGTTGAGGAGTGTATGCTACCGTGAACTGTCTCTGAATACCTTCTTGCTTACAGAATGCAAGAAACTCGCCATCTGTATACTCTCTACCATTATCTGTCCTCAAACACTTGATCCTTTTCCTAGATTCAAGTTCTACCCGCACTTTGTATTCCTTAAATACTGGAAACACATCTGACTTTTTCTTGATTGAGTACACCCAACATCTCCTAGAGTAATCATCAATGAAAGTCACGAAGTACTTTGCACCTCCTTGGGATAAATCTGGTGATTCCCAAACATCAGAATGATCCAGGTCTAAGATATTTTTGCTTCTGGCATTAGATCTGTTGAACTTCAATCTATGCTGCTTACTTGGAACACAATGCTCACAAAACGGTAAGTTCACCGATTTGAGCCCCGGAAGCAATTTTCGCTCAGAGAGAATCTTCAATCCTTGTTCTGACATGTGGCCAAGTTTGAGATGTCACATCATCGCCGACTCTTCTCCATTTGATGCGACACACGCATCAGCTTCCTGTAGTGTTTCCCCTTTAAGCATGAATAGATTAGCACCAATCTTTTCTGCCTTCTTCAATACAAGCGCGCCTCTTACTATTTTCATGATCCCATTTTCCACATGAGTTTTGCAGCCAAGACACCAGATTTTTCTTCAGGCCCTTGACATGCCGTACCTCTTAAATTGTGCGAACTGTACCATCACACATTTTTTTTTTACAATACCAATACCAGCGATCTCCAAGGCATAGTCATCACCCATATACACAGATCCTCATGAGATAGGTTCATATGTGTGAAACCATTCTCTCCGAAAGGACATGTGCCATGTTGCTCCTGAGTCTATAAGCCAGACATCAGCTAACCGCTTCCTGCCTTCTACAACAGTTGCTGCTTCACTGTATAAGACGTCACCATCATCTAAAGTACTTGCTACACACCCCTGAGCATTTGGCGACTCAGGATCTTTACACTCTCTTCTCTTCTGGTTACTCCAACACTCTTTCTTGACATGCACTAGTTTGCCACATTTGTAGCACCTGACTTTCTTCTTACTTCTTGACTTTGATCTATCATGATTGTGACTCCCACTGGGGCCACGTTCTGTTGATCTCCCTCTCATCACCGTTAGCGTTTTCGCTTGCTGCGAACTTGCCTGCCTGTCTTCCTTGTTCTTGCGCCTACTCTCTTCTTCTAATATAGAGGCTGCAACATCATCGAAGACTAGGTACTCCGTAAGGATATTGTTCGTCAAGTTGATGATGAGTTGATCATACGAGTTAGGTAGACTTTGAAGTAGAAGTTCTGGACATTCAGTTTCTCCATTTTATGATCCAACGTTGTAAGTTGTAAAAATAGAGTTTTCAGAGTATTGATATGATCGGTCACTGTTGTGGTTTTCGCCATACGAAGAGTATAGAGTCTCCTCTTTAAGAAGATTTTATTGTGTAGCGATTTGGCCTCGTACAATTTTGTGAGAGTATCCCAAATATCCTTCGATGTCTTTTCCTCCGCCACACTGGATAATACCCCATCTGCAAGTGCCAAGTGTAGATCAGCAATTGCATTGCCATCCATTTCATTCCACTTGTCATCAGTGATTTCCGCAGGCCTTTCTCTAATTGCTTCTAGGCAATTATTTTTGCTCAAGATTGCCCGCATATTCATTTTCCACAACGAGAAATTACTCCCGTTGAACTTCTCAATTTCAAACTTTACTGCCATCACTTTCACTACGGACTGCATTGGCTAGGATCGGCTCCCACCGTTTTGTGTGAATAGTAACCGTATACGTGAACAATAACCGTATATAAATAGTGATCGTACCGTATACATAAATAGTACCCCGACTCCAAAAATGAAACCAAGCTCTGATACCACTGATAGAATATTGATGGGTGAAGTAGGCATACAACTAAAGTGAAATTGAGAAATAATTATCACACAGGGACACCAAAATTTACGTGGTTCAGCTTTTAGCCTACGTCCACGGGCGAAGACAGAAAGAAAATATTTTTACTAGTGATATGGAGTATACAAGTATTGTAGTATTTTGTCTCACTACCCAAAACCCCCAATACACCCAATACTCTCACTCACTAAACACAAGGGTATTAAATACTCTTGACTTTTCACATAAACTCTTTCTCTCTCAAAACGGAGGAGAAACACTTGAAGATGGGATTTTTGGGATGCATAAATGAGGATGTGAACCCCTTAATTTATAGCCAAAATTTGGCTACTATTACTCAAACCACGTGAGTGCAAAATGTCAAAGTTGTGAATTTGGTGCTTGCATTTTTTCTTCAAAATTCGTTGCTGTCCCTTGTTTGTGTCCTTTAATGTCAAAAAAGTTGGATATTGCTTTTTGAAATTAAGAGAACGGTGCTGACTTTAGATGTTATCTTTGACAGACATCTCGTGAGATAAAGCTTTGCTTCTTGCAAGATTTATTTTGTCACTGCTGATGATTAGCTCTTATTTGTTTTGGGTTTATGATATAAAGATCATGCATGGTTCAACGTAAGTGATAGTCTTTTATAATAACAAGGCAATGGTTCTGTTAAATTATAAACTTCTCATTCGTTGTTTTATTAATGGAAGGAAACTTCTCACTCTAATTCTCTCCTATGTCATGACCCTAGAATGAATTCTCTATTTTTTCATCATCTCTCTCTTGTTTATTTCAACTTTCAACTCCAACAGAATTAAGCCAACATCAATAATCATGTCCTCTTACCATTATTCTCTCCATCTTCATCATTGCTTCCACTTCAATCCCACACAACTCAAAACACAATCATTAAGAAAGAGATTATTAGAAAAGCAAATTAGCCCTCATAATCTCTTTCATGTATATGAAATGGCTATCTTAATCAATCTAGCTCTTGGTTTCAAGTGAAGGGTTGTGTTTTCCTTTCAGGTTTCAACACGTTAAAGACATTGAATTTTGGAGAATCAAGCGTCTTGGTCCGATCATTTAATTTGCTGCATCAAGCAAATTTAAGTTGCTCCATCTTCTTAGTTGGTTTAATTTCTTTGCACAACTTTGCCTCAGTTTCTCAATTTTTTCTTTGCATTTTTTTCAAAATTTATCAGGATTAATTTCTCAAAATTTTGAATTAATCATATTGTCAGATTGTGATTAAAAGTTGTACCGCCAAATTCTTTGACCCATCCGTTGTGACCATTCACAAAAATGAATCAACATAAGCCGCGGCACACCGGAACGCCCACTGACAAGTAAGTCTTGACTCAAAATACAGCTTTGCTAGAACACATTACGTACATTGTGAGTTGTCACCGTTTTTGAGTTATTGCTATAAGTAAATCATAAATGTGTAATAATGTGAGGTCAGCTAACTAGTAGAGCCCCATTATAACTAATGCTGCAAATGGTTATTGTTAGTAACTGTTCTGGAAGCAAATACTAGCTTAGCTTTTCAAGAAAAGAGTTCCTAATTCTTAATTAGGGATTCAATTTTGGATTGAAATGTTATTTATTAGATGCATTAATAAAGTTGGCTGATTTGATTATATCAATTGTTGGCCAGAAATTTAATTAACTTTCAAACAATAGGTCTACTCAGAGCTCTATCATATCAATAAAATGATTCACATGTAAAAGCATATATAATATTTTGTTTCTTAGCCAAAAAAAAAAAAACTGATTCACATGTAAAAGTATATATACAGTATCACATATTTTGAAGTTGAATTATAGAATATAGTGTATTTCAAATGTCTGATGCTATTAGTCTTTTGCTTAATAATGATTTCCATTTGTTCTTCATGACAAATATATGAAACTTTGAATTTGTTATGAGTTAAAGAAAACTTTTTTCTCGTTTGCTTGCACCACTAGATGGTGATGTTGAACATATGTACTAGAATTGGCATGTTTCCAATGACACAAGTGATGAGGTCGATGACTAAGGTCAAATCTTTAGATTGATTTGAAATGAATTGATGAAGAGCCATCATTTGTTTTCGTTTTGTGAGATTTTGTGAAACAATCTTTATTTAATTTTAAACTAATTTATTAATATTTTTGAAATTAATTTTAGATTACTTATTTTTGTTTGAAACAAAGCTGTCTCTACATATATCAAATTTCATTTTGTTATATAGTATATGTAAATTACCAAACTTTCTATTTGGATCCTGAGAAAACTAATGGAAAGACCAAGTAATGGTAAGATTATCAGATCTTTAAGTGAAAGTCAAGATCTTTAACTGATGTCCATTATGTCTTTAGCTTGGTTCAGATTTTTTCTTTTTCTTTTTTTTTTTAAATGACTGCAGAAGCTTGTTTGTTAAAACATGAAATGGCTAAATATATTTACTAAAGTTGATGATGGTAATTTCATGTAAACCTCTTCGCGCCCCCCCCCCCCCCCCCCCTCCCCCCGGCCCCTGTTGTGCCTAATATCTTTCATGTGTAGGTTCTTGTGTTAAACTTGAAAATGGCTGAAAATGTGGATAAGTGTAACAAGAATGATTTGAAGGAGAATGATAACGTGAACCAGGAAAGCGAAATTTTAAGAAAAAAATCGGCCTTTCATTGAGTATTTGTAAGTCTTCTTATATTATATATTATGTGTTTGATTGTTGGTAGTTACATGAATGTTTAGTAAAGTGAAGCATAATAATGTGACGGTGCACTTGTTATATTTGTTTCAAAATATTTAATTGACTACAACAAGTAAGAAGCAAAAATATTACAGGAACAAGGAAAAAAAGTGGTAAGTGTACCTACAAAATCAATTAATTTCCTTTACATTTGGGATATGTTTCAAGCAATAACTTATTGATAATATTTTTTTATTTTTTAAGATAGAATTAAATTAGAGACATGTTAAAAAAATTTGAGTGAAGAAGAGAAGGCTAAATATAGAAGTTGGTAGTGATATAGCACAAAATAATGACAAAGAAGATTTTGTAAATGGAACTAAGAAAGCCACGAAACTAGATGTGCTCTAGATCGTTTTGCACAACTAGTTGCAAAATTGTCAGAGAATAAAAAAAAGGTTGTTGTGGAGTTGGGATTTGAAAGTCTTCTTCACATAAAATGTGGTCGACTGAAACGAGATTTATGCTCATGGTTAGTTCAAAGTTTTGATCCATTTACTTCATGTATTTTTTTTGCATGGGAGGAGAATCAATCTCTCACCTCAAGATTTTGAGTACATCATGGGGATAAAAGATGGTGGAGTCGACATTGATGTAAATGTTGATATTGATAATATAGATATATTGAAGGATAAATACTGTGATGACAGTGGATACATTAAGTTGAAAACTTTGGAAACAAAATTGGTGAAGGAAAGGGAGGTGAATGATGACTTTAAAAGAAGCTTTGCTTTGTTGCTACACTTATTTTTCCTAAATCGGAGTTGAATTTAGCCCCTTATAATCTGGCTTTTTTGAAAGACACCAGTGTCATAAATTAAAAAAAAAAAAGGGCAACGTGGGCTTTTAAAGGCCTCGTTGAGGGCATACAAAAGTTCAAGGTAGGACAAAAAAAAGTTGTTAATGGCTGTGTACTATTTTTGGAGGTAATAATTTTTTTAAAAATGATTTCATCATTTAAAATGTTATTATTTTTTCCTTTGTCCTGATAATTTTGTCAATTATATTGTACCTTTTTTACATGGATATTATTGCATTTACACAAAAACTATTGATAAATCCTTGCGTCCAATAACAACATGGACAAATCGAGATGTAACTAACTTCTTGAGTTTTCTTAAGAAAAACGGTGGTTATAGGAGCTCAAAGGTATGGCATCATTTTTTACTTAATTAAATATTAACGTATTATTTTGAACTGACATGTATTTAACACTATGTGGTGTTTATCAGGTTAATTTGCAAGAAATCAATCTTGAACAAAACTCAGCCCAAGAAACATTTGATGGAAGGAGTTGGAAGAATGAAGAATGCACACATAATTGTCAACATCAGAAGGAATTATCACTTCTTCAAAAAGATATTGGCCCTATGGCATTGGAGCTTGACGGTTTAAAGCCTTCAATGGGTGCTTGGATGAAGAAAATGCAACAAGTAATGGAAACAATTAAAGAGATCTTAGACCAGAAGCAAGTAAAGCAGCACAAGGAGAATAGTGGGACTCCTGTTGAAATTACTTCTTCTTCTCGAAAGCGATAAAAGTGTGACAAATCAAGCCATAAAGATTTTAATTTTGATGAACTAATGAAGAGAGTCAAAGAAAGGGTAGAGGGAGATTACATTTTTTAGAAGAAATTACTAGATGAGAAGGATGTTGAAGAGAAACATGATAAGAGAGCTTCGTTGAGTGAGTCATAATTAAATGAGGAGAAGCGTAAGCAAAATTTCAACAATGCAGCTATGCAGGTATTTAGTAATAAACTATGATCTTCTTATTTTTCCTAAGTAATACAATAGTGCATAGATGAGTATTAAGACATAAAACATCAAAAAATTTTCCCTTTTGTAGGATAATAGTCTTAACAAGGATTGTTCAGTTGAAGAGGAATCATCAAATCAACTTAGTGTATTTGAGGTTAAAGATGTGCGCTCTCGGAAGAGAAAGCCTGGTCCATACCAAAAATCCCCTTATAATCAGTTTCCTAAAAGAAGAAGTAAACACAAAATTTTTGTTGATTCAGTCACTCTACTAAATTCATTTTCAGAGGAAGATATGAAGATGCTACAGTATATATTTCATGATGAATTGCCTAAAAAGTAATTGGATTTTCTCATAACCTATTTTCCATATGTTATTATTTTTTTCATTAACACCCTAATAGTTTTAATTGTGTTTTTGGACTCTTAATACATTGAGCATATTGTTGATGGAATTAGTTTTTTCGTCTCTCACCAAGAGATGTTTTCTTTGGCTCATGATACTTGGATCATTGATACAGTAAGCATACCTTCTCATATTTAGTTTAATCGTTCAATTGATTTATTCTCTTTTTAAGTATTTCAATGTTCTTGTTTAATGACTATTCGTAGGTCATAGATTGTTTCATCAAATACTTGACAAACAAAGAACATGCAAAAACAAGCCTAGAAATGCGTAATTGGTATTTGCCCACCATATTCTCAGTAAGTTGTACATGTTATAATATGATTTTTTTTTACCAGCAGTTGACTATGTATGTTGATAATATATTACTTTTGTAATTATTTTATGAGTTTTACAGCAAAAAATAATGTCAAATATGACCTGCAAAAAGAAATGAAGCATCGAAGACTTTGTCAAAAATCATAAGATTCGAGAAAAATACATGTCAGAAGTTGCTTTATGTGAAAAGGTAAGAAATTAAATGCAAAATTCTAATTCTATTACCAATGCTTAAGACATTTAATAGGAGTTATTAAAATTTATGCATTTGTCATGTAGATCTACATTCCTATAAATGATTGCTCTACACATTGGTATCTAGCGGTGTTGATTGTTAAAACGCAAATCGTCGAAATTTGGGACTCTTTACCTAGTTATAGTTCAAATTCACATCGAGAGGAAATTGTTAGAGCAATTGTAAGTGAAGCTTTCATTTCACTAAGTGAAGCTTTCATTTCACTTGTATTATACCAACAATTACAAATGTACACTGACCATTATCATCATTATCACAGTTACAGGGACTCGATAAAGTTTTCCTTGATGATTATTTGAGAAAATTTAATCCCCTTTGCGATTTTTTTAGTTTTACAATTTCGTATCCAGATAATGTCCTAATACAACCAAATGGAACTGACTGCTGCTTGCTTGTGATGAAGTTCATGGAGACACAGTGGGATATGTTATCTATAAAATACGTAAGCGACATTTTTTTATATCATGGTGATTCAAATTTTTACAATGAATGATGACTATTTCTTTTTTCAATGAAGATGCAAACAAGGCGAGAGATAGTATCAGAGATAAGGCTGAATTATTTTATGAGTCGCACAAGAATAATCTGCCACTGAACAAAATGACAAAGAAAGTTGATGGTCAAAAGAATTTTAAGAAGAAAAAGTAGTGCCCAAAAGCCTGAAGCGCGTTAAGAGTACATTATCTTTAACCATCTCTTTCTTGCTTTTTTTTTTTTCTGTTATGTTTCATGATTTCTATTAGTTGTTTATTCGTTGTTGCACTTATAATTGCAGTTTTACATAAAAATCATTAGAAGCAATTTCCAATCCCCAATTGCCTGGCAAATTAAAAAGGTAGTTCTTACCTGTTGCTGTGTCAGTTAATTGGCTGTTGGTGGAAGAAACATTTTGTGTTGTGCAATTTAATGATCATATATCTTGATAATTTTCAATTCTTGCTTGTTCCAGTCACTTATTTGTTCAATAGGAATTTAGTTTTCTTGTATATTGTTGAGTAAGAGAAAAGTCAACGATGCACTAAAATATTTTCTAAAGTTGGTCTTTTATTTCAATAAACTGGACGTGTATAGTAAGCCTTTGAAATTGGCCATAGAAATGGTGATATGAATTGCTCATATAATGTAATAGTAAGAGCCGTGTTTGTCTTATTGTTTATATTTTTTGGTTGGTTTGTAATGAGGGTGTTTTCATTTCTATTGTTTAGATTAATAGGCTCTTACAGGCTGAGCAATTAAGAATCTGATAGGCCGATGATCAATCAACTTGACATGTGCACATGCCAATTAGTAGATTCAGATTTTACAAACTGATTTTGATTATGTTATGATTATGGTGAATGATTTATCCTTGTCTTTTTTTTTCTATATGATAATTTTATATTTATATTTTAGTAAAAATTCGTAACACCTCTATGTTTAGCTGGACCTTTTTTCTCTGAGGAAATTATATTGTTTATGCCATGAAAGTGACTTTATTCTATAAATATAATATCATATTGAGTAATTCCAATAATACGACCACTCTTGACATTTATAAATCGTAAATAAATATCCTTATGAGATTATATTTAGTCTCCATTTTTACCCGTTCATTATCCATCTCTTTTCACCAAACTATTACCAATTGTTGGGTAATAACTTCTTAACCTTAATTGCTTGAATTACATAATTTTTTACCTTACTCTCATGACACTAATATTTATACTTAATTTATCCTGGAATGTAATTGCCTATTTTTCTAATTTCTTGGGTTGAAAAAAAATGGAAAAGAGAGCATATATTTTGAAATTATGCACTTTTGTGGCATATATAAACCAAAAAATCATATCCTCCTCTTCTCGAAGATTCTGTAACTTGTCAAGTGAAAATAAAATTGTTAGTTGAATGGTATTACAGTTTTTTTTCTTTTTTGATTCTGGATTCAAGTTTTTTAAAAGTTACTTATGTGAAAAATACAACTCTATTAAATATCACCAAGCATGAAGTACAACATCTGAGTTGAGGTTTAAAAATACAACTCTATAATACGAATTTTGCCCAAAACCGTATATCCTTCAAACATACATTAATCCATCAATTAATAAGTGTATGGAAAAATCCTAATTACAAAAAATTGCACCATCACATAACAAATTAATCATAATCATAAATGTTGCGGTTTTATGCTACCATCATCATTGTCCCAAACTCCAATACATTACATTATTATCATCACTGCCAAACTTGAAAAACAAGAAGCAATCAAGGGCCCAGTCGATAATCATAATAGTTGAGAGGTTTTAATCATGACTGTCCAAACCTCTAATAGCATAATAGTAATCCAATTACCTTAGAAAAATAAAATTACAAGCATAATCGTAATCTAGTTATTTAGAAATATAAAACCTAATAATCAAGATTTCAAACATTAACCAAGTTGCTGTTGATCCTAGGCCACAAAGTTCAAGGTCGAATGAGGATTTATCCAACATTAACTGAATTCTTTTCATTAAAAAAAAAAGGGTACAAATCTTAGCACCTAATAATACATTATTGTTAAGCTTTCTCCAGAGGACTCAACCTGTTAAATAAATGACAAATAGTTAAGAAAACAAAAGTTAATAAAAGTATAATCGTAAATAAACAACAACCCAGTAGATAATCATAAAATAATATTTCCAGAATTACAAGCATAATAGTAATTCATTTATTAGGTAAAAATCACTGTTACTATTTTGACACTTATAGTGATACTTAACAGGCAAAACCCAAATAATAAGAATTAAGGCTGATTTCATAATATTGGGGCTGAATAGGTTAGTTCAAAATAAATGGGGTCATTTGTAATATTTTGACTTAATTGGGACTATTTTGAAATTAGCCATATTAAAACTTTTGCAACTTGTAGATGATACGTTATGAACGAAACAACAATTCCAGTTCAAACCAACGATTTTTCCTTGCCTAGTATTTTCAAACGACCGCATTGAACACAATGAATGAGACTCAACAACAAGCTTAATGCTTCATTTTCTTTTAATTGTGTATTCTTGCTATTATTTTTAATGGTATTTTCCCTATTTCTGAAAAGAGTAGTGCCGTTTAACCTTGTAAAATTAAGATTATTTATGTCTATTATAATTTGGAGGATATTGTAAAGCAGTGCTATTTCACTAACTGTAATATGTTCTTATCGTATAATGACAGGCATTGACAAAAATTACAAAGTGCCAGAGTTTGACGGTCCATCATCATACGATATTCCTTCAACAACTCAGGCAAAAATACTATCAGGTTTTTTAGTTGTTCTTAACAAAAATAATAGTGTCAGATAATTTTAGTTGTTGACAGTAAAATAATGTACCAAACTATTTTAGATGTTAATAATAAAATAATAATATCAGTTGATTTTAACTGTTGATAATAAAAATAATTGTTCACATTCTATTATGACAAGGAGGGAGGATGGTTCCTGTAACTATAATTATTGGGATGGTAAAAACATGTATTAACTCATTGCCGAAGACATTATTGGAAGGCAGTTTACATCACTTGAAGAAACTGCATATTTTTATCAAAAATATTAAAAAATAATGGGTTTTAGTGTTCGCATTCATGATGAGAGACGTGATAGAGATGGTACACCCATAATAAAACATTGGGTTTGTAGTAGAGAAGGTGAAAGGGATAAGAAGTATATTGAGCATGCAAACAGAATCCGTGAACCCAGAGATATTACAAGAATCAAATGTCGAGCAACATTCAGGGTAAATTTAGATAAGAAGTCCAAAACTTGGGTTGCTGTTAGCTTTGTTCTGGAACACTCTCATGAGTTGGTTGAGGATTATAAGACTTAATTTCTTCGGTCTCATCGAATGGTCAAAGATTCTAATAACACTCTAGCTAATTCAATGAAAACAGTTGGTATAAAGACAAGTCAGATTATGGACTTCTTTGTCAATCAGGCTAGAGGTTATGACTATTTGGGCTTCGGATCAAAGGATTTATATAACAATTTAGATAAGGAATATCGATCTATCATACTCGAAACAGACTCAGAAACAGCACTTGCATACTTAAATGCAAAAGCTGACATGGATCCACATTTCTTTTGTAAGTACTCTGTAGATGAGGAGAATAGGCTTGCAAACTTCTTTTGGGCAGATTCTATTGCTCGTTTGGATTACAGTTACTTCGGAGACGTTTTGGCTTTCGATAGCACTTACAAGACAAATGAGTATAGAAAGCCTTTAGTTATTCTACTTGGTGTTAATAATCATTATGCAACAAGTTTTTTCGGATGTGCAATTCTCACAGACGAGACAGCCGAGAACTACATATGGGTGCTTGAAACATTCTTATCTGCTATGAATAATAAAAAGCCTATTTCTATTATGACTGATAGAGATAGAGCGATGCAAAGGGCAATTAAAAGGTAATTCCTAAGGCTCGACATCGATTGTGTATTTGGCATCTCCAAAGAAATGCACAGTTTAATGTTCATAAAAAACCTGAATTTGTTACAAATTTTAATGATTTTATGTTGGAAAATTATAGACCCGAAAATTTGAGCAATTGTGGCAGAAGATAGTGGATGAGCTTGGTCTTCAAAATAATGATTGGGTTAACAAGATATACCCAAAATGGGAGAGATGGGAAGAAGCATTCTTACAGGGTCATTTCTTTGGTGGCATGCGCACAACGCAACGTTGTAAGGGTATGAATGCATATATGAATAGATTTCTTCAAAAAAAGTTGAAGTTACATGAATTTTTTGTCAAATTGATCGGGCCTTGAGACGAACAAGGAATAACAGATTTGCATTCTACTCCAATGATCAGCACTCATCTTCCAAGCTTAGAGAAGCATGCTGCAGAGGTTTACACTCAAAAGTTATTTTACAAGGTTCGTAAACAAATTTACAAAGAAGGCCAGTTTATATTGTCTAGCAACGTCACTCTTCTAAATATGCAAGTGTACACCTTGACTAGGCATCTACAGGCAACTAAGAAATGGACTGTGGTTTATTATCCAAAGTTACAACGTTTTGAATGCTCCTGTAAGAAGTTTGGATCAATTGGAATACCATGCCCTCATTTATTTTGTGTAATGAAACATTTGCATGTTAGTGAGATACCCATTTCATTGATCAACAGAAGATGGACCATGGATGTGAAAGTTCTTAATCAATCTCCAATGCCACTGGAAAGTCAATCTAAGGATTTTCTTAACAATGCTCGGGATGGTTCACTAAATGCTGAATTCAATTAAATTAGTTTTTATGCTTCAAAGTCTGATGCTGCATATTGGAAATTAAAAAGTCATCTTGCTCAAATGAAGAGTGAGTTAAAGGAGTTGAGAACAAGTGATGAAGGAGATAGAGATAGACCATTCAGTGCAGAAAAGAAAGCAAGAATTGTAAAAGATCTTCTAGTTGTGAAGACAAATGAAAGAAAGATGAATCAGTAGCAATCATAATCATAATCAGTTCAGTTGATGATCAGTTCAGGGGCACAGCTACAATACCTGCATGTATCACATACATGCATGGGTGCAAAAAGTAAAAAAATGAGGCATCGTTAAAAAAAATTACAAAAAAACTTCAATGATTATTATATTATATAATAAAAAAATAATTAATATTTTAATAATAAAGGAAACATAATAATAAAAAATTAGTTTCAAGTTTAATGGTCCCAATATCAAGTTAATGGTAGGAGTTTCATGTTTATTGATCCATTAAAATGCATGATTTTGGGGTTTCAAGTTAATGGTCTCCAATTTCATGTTCATTGCCCTCCATTTCAAGTTCCTTTGATTTCAAGTTTAATGGTCCCAGTTTCAAGTTAATGGTAGCTGTTTCATGTTTATTGGACTATTAATATCATGATTTTTAGGGTTGCAAGTTAATGGTCCTGGAATTCATGCTCATTGCCCTCAGTTTCAAATTCCTTTGGTTTTAAGTTTAATAGTCTCAGTTTCAAGTTAATGGTAGGTATTGAACCATTAATTTCATAATTTTCAAGTGGCAAGTTAATGGTTCCAGATTTCATGTTCATTGCCCTCAATTTCGAGTTCTTTTGGTTTCAAGTTTTAATGGTCCCAGTCTCATGTTAATGGTAGCTGTTTCATGTTTATTGGACCATTAATTTAATATTTTTGGGATTGCAGGTTAATGGTCCTCGATTTCATATTTATTGCCCTCAGTTTCAAGTTTATTGGTCCTAGTTTCATGTTAATGGTAAGTGTTTCATGTTTATTGGACCATTAAATTTCATGATTTTCAAGTTGCAAGTTAATGATCCAATGTTTCATGTTCATTGCCCTCAATTTCAAGTTCCTTTGGTTTCAAGTTTAATGGTCTCAGTTTCAAGTTAATAATATATATTTCAAGTTTATTGGACCATTAATTCATGATTTTCAGAGTTGCAAGTTAATGGTCACGGATTTCATGTTCATTGCCCACAGTTTCAAATTCCTTTGGTTTCATGTTTAATGGTCTCACTTTCACGTTAATGGTAGCTGTTTCATGTTTATTGAACCATTAAATTCATGATTTTCAGGGTTGCAGGTTAATGGTCTCGGATTTCATGTTTATTAGCCTCAGTTTCAAGTTTATTGATCCCAGTTTCAAGTTAATAGTAGATGTTTCATATTTATTGGACCATTAATTTCATGATTCTCGGGGTTGGAACTTAATGGTCTTAGATTTCATGTTCATTGCCCTCAGTTTCAAGTTCCTTTAGTTTCAAGTTTAATGGTCTCGATTTCACGCTAATGGTAGCTGTTTTATATTTATTGAAGCATTAATTTCATGATTTTCAAGGTTGCAAGTTAATGGTCACATGTTTCATATTCATTGCCCTCAGTTTCCAATTCCTTTGGTTTCAAGTTTAATGGTCCCAATTTCACGTTAATGGTGGGTATTTCATATTTATTGGACCATTAATTTCATGATAATCAGAGTTGCCAGTTAATGGTCCTAGGTTTCAATGTTTCATGTTCATTGCCCTCAGTTTCAAGTTCCTTTTATTTCAAATTTAATGATCCCAGTTTCACATTAATGGTAGGTGTTTCTTGTTTATTAGTCCATTAAAATACATGATTTCCAAGTTGCAAGTTATTGATCCCTAGTTTCATGTTCATTGCCCTCAATTTCAAGTTCCTTTGATTTCAAATTTAATGGTCCCGATATTAAGTTAATGGTAAGGGTTTCATGTTTATTGATATCATTAACTTGCAATTGACTTTAACATGAGCATTAGAAGAATATTAAGGGATTTAACAACACTCATTGTACCAATACTATTTACTTAGTCTTAAATCTAACTATTCAGTTGATCACCATATATACTTCAACTTATCAACAACTAAATTTTTTAAGATTTTGCTGACAATATGTGGATCCACATTAATGAAATTGTAAGAAATAACCTAGCATGGGAAGTTTGTTTAATCCTACAAATTTATAAGGTATGTGTATATAATAGTCATTCCAAGTATGTGCAAAGACTCTCCCTGTTAGTATTGAAAGAGAAAATTCGACACATTCTCATATATTCTTTAGTGACTTATATTAGTCGTTCACCTAATGCTATAATATGTTCAATAGACTCGTCATTTGTTCTATAATGTACTTATCATTTAAGTTTAATATTATATAAGTAATATTAATTGAGAAAATTAAATAAGTAATAATGTTCTAAAATTAGGTATTACAATTATTTATTTGTAACTTAAAATTCTAGCTAAGTAACCCAAGAGGGGTGTGAACTTGGTATTTACAAAATTAGACAATAATATCACAAAATAATTCTTACGAATACTTTAAACAATTCAATATCAATAATTATGACAAATGCTTTAAACTATCCAAGCCTTTTAGGATGTTATCTTTAATTTTAATATCTGAAATATAATACTCTCTTTTTATTAAAAATATATATATGATTTAATATATAAATATTTGGTTTAAGATTGTTGATTATCATATCCACAATTAATAATTTTAATTATTATCAAAATTTTGGCAAAGTAATGTATGCGTTCAATTTGATGATTAAAGCTTGAAAAAGTGTCAAACACAATGAATGTAAGAAAATGAACCAAAAATGAAAGTGCTAAAACAATATATTAATTCAATTTGATGAAAAATGAACCAAAAATGAGTTAAATCCTAATGGTTGCAAAAATTGGTCTTGCACATAATTTCGAAAGAGCAATTTTTTTTTGCTGCCACTCTTTATAGCCAACATCACCATCGTAAATAACCTTGCAAACATTTTTAATTACAGCATACACATCACATAGTGGCAAGTCATCAAAAGTAAGCTATGATTTATGGAATCAATTCTTCTTCACCCAAGCATATCTTCGAATATTCGACAAGAATCAGAAACTATCAATATATTGAAAAAGGAAAAATGGAATGCCTTACAAACGATAACTTTCACATGACGAGAAAATCATAAAAGTGTTCAAATTGATCAGTAAAATCCTAACTAGAAACAGAAAAAACAGTTGTAACACAACATTTATCAAACGAATATGCTAATAAATGATTTTTTTTTGTAAAACTTATCTCAATATCACTTATGAGAGTGAAAGCATGAACAAAGAACTTGATAATCAATCTGTAATTTCGAGAATCACAGATATTGATTCAGATCGCAATAACTCTCTCAAATTCACCGATTTAAGAGTTCAAATAGTTTCATTGTCAGATTTGCTGAACAAAAATGAAGTGAAATTTGAAAAGTTTAGATGATTGATTCATACGTGAAATTATAATATTATTTTATACAGAATGAAGATACAGAGTGAAATTAGCACTCATGCAAAATTCAAATGCATAGATAAGAGCAAACTAGTGAAAAATAATATGGAAGAAAATAAAGCAGGAATTGTAATCACCTCCTCAGCAAGTTCCTTTTTAAGCATTTTCTTCACTATTTCAGGTGGATAACTACAGAAAATGTTGTATCAGCAGATTTGGAAGCCAAGACATAATAAACAAAACATTTTTTAAGCTTAAAGAAAGCATGAAAGTGACGTTCTCAGTCTTATAAATTTAACAAGGATCTAACCAAAATTACAGTATTTGAGACAAATGAACACAGCCCACCCACATAATAGATATCATAAACACACACTTTAACAAAACAGCATATGCCACTCATAAATATAAACAAAATTGAAACTTTATGCAGTGAAGTAAAACTAAAGATTAAATGAGAGGGTAAAAATCTGTTCTTTCTTCAAAACTGCGAAGGATAAGACTACTGTCTGTGAAGGGAAGAGAGAGAGCTTTAGCACGAAAGATAAAATTCAAGAATTAAATTAGTAAATAATAAATAAATAAACAATATAAACTTACAAAAATAAAAGGTAAAATAAATTACCAGAGTGCGCGGGCTTAACGAGAGCTCTATAGTTTTCTCTCTTGCATAGTGGGCTATGTAAAAAGCGAAACAAAACAGAGTTTCAAGATAAATTTGAGATTTTTTAAATTTTTTTGGGCAAAAAGTAAATAAATAAATAAAAAGAGAAACCTAACCACAAACCCATTTCAAGATCGATCCAATATAACCCTAAAATTAACAAAACTAACAGATCCCCAGCCAAAAACATCAAATTCATCAATCCCTCACAAGTCCTACACAACAAACTAAACATACATGCCACCGTTGATCGTTGTGGAAGAAGAAGATCAACCCGTCCTTGTGCCGCCGTTGATGGCTGTAGAAAAAAAGATCAGCCCGACCTTGTGCCACCATTGATCGTCGTCGAAGAAGAAGAGGAGAGGAATTAGCAATTAGGGATTTTCATTTTCTTCGGTGGGAGCCGTGCGCGAGGTGAGAGTGAGATTTTTTTTTTCACATGTATATTTTGAGGCTGAAGTAAACCCAGTAAGTACGGCTGCTTGGTCTGGGGAGTTGTGCTTGTTACCGATTTTACAATTTTTAGGTTTTGTTAAATTTTTTAATTATTTAATAATCACACTATCTCAGCTGTTGATCCACATTATTTAATCGAACGGTTATTTTTTAGGGCATGTATCAGGTATTGTAGCATTGGCCTCTGTTGAGTGGTCCTAGAAAATGGAAATTTCCGGGTTCGGGTCGGGTTTGCTCTTTTCGGTTCTGGACCCAGACAACAATTTTACGAATTGGACCCGGATTTAAATCCGGGTTTTTCTAATCCGAGCCCGGGCCGGATTCAACTTAAAAAAATTCGGGTTTCGGATTGCGGGTTTTCGAACCCGCTTAATCTTATAAGTTATTCTGCTTTCTCTGGAGAGTGGAGACTGGAGACGATTATTGAATGAAATAAAAAACTGACAATTATTGAATGAATCAAAAGCCAGCCAGCTATAATGTTTCTGGTTTCTCTTTGTATAACCAAAATTAAAAAACAAAGTGATATGAAGTGCCTGGTAACAAGATTAATCCTCCATTCCTGCTTGCAGTTCAAACAAGAAATGAACTTGTTCTAAAAAGGAAAAAATCAAACACAAATCATATTACATATCCAGGTTCTAAAAAAATAAAATACAAATACATAATCTAAAATTTAAACTTTCAAAGCAATAAAACATCAAAGTTTCAAAGCAAAAAAACATCCGGTATCCATAAATACAAATCCTTAACATAAATCTACAATTCACAGTTCAAACTTCAAACAACTTGTCTAAACTCTTAATCATCTATTTCATAAATCTACAATTCAAAGTTTAAACTTCAAACAAATCACTCACAATTTAGTATTCACGACAGCTGCTTATGTTGTGGTGACTAGTCGCGACAGAGAAGGCTGGTGTTGATGACGAGATGAACACAGCTGCGCCGTGAAGGTGGTGTGATGTGTCGTGGACTTGTGGTGACTGGTCCCGACAGCGGTGGACTCGTGGTGACTGGTTGCGATTCTTGAAAGCTTATGACGATGAGATGAACTCACCGCGCGATGACTCATCGACGTGGTGACTGGTGAGGCAATGAGACAGTGAACGACGGTGATTAATTTGATATTTGGATTTGAAGAAGAAGAGAAAGCTGAGACAGTGAAGAGAGACAAAGAAAGGAAACAGTCAGTGGCTGTTCGAATGCAATTAGGGATTTAGGCCATCTTTTATTTTTCTATTTATAATTTTAGATTATTTAATTTCAAAAAAATTAATATTAACATAAAAAAATCCAGATCCGAGTTTCGGATTTGCGGGTTCACCTAAACCCGGATCCGGAACCTGATATATGCGGGTTCATCATTCTTTGTTCGGATTCCACATTATTTTTCTTGCGGTGCGGGTTAAACCCAGCCCGAAAAATTCGGCTTCGTCCGATCCGAGCCGGGTCTGGATTTAACTGCCATCCCTAAGTGGTCCATGCACGCGTGTGATTCCCCAATAAAAAGCTACAATCATAATCATAATCATAATCCACCACTGCTCAGTCCTCCCTCTCTTTTACTTTCCCCAGAAAATATATATAATCCTTTCTTTTCTTAATTTTTCAATAAAAAATCCCTGGCTATAGATACACGTGTGTTTCTGAATTTTGAATTCTGATATATATTAATTTTTCTTCTTATATTTAATTATTACAAAAGAAGGACAAACTCTTGGCTTGGGAGTGGCGGGGGTGCGGCTATGCCCTGTCAATCAATGGGATTATTTTTCTTTTTTCCAATTATGTACACAATTCCTCAACTGTTGGACTTGTCCAAATCCAACCAAAGCCAAGCCAATAATTAATATGTTAAACAATGCATGTTATGGCCTAATATTACCGAAGTTAATTTTCTGGTTTTTCTTGAGACCTTAATTTGCACTTAAAGATAGAGAGCATTGATTATTAAATATGAAAAATGTAAGCAACAGTAGTTAGTTCATGAAACAAATTAAGTTCAAACAAAAGACAATCTTACTTTAATTTTCTGTCCACTCCAGACAAAATCAACCCTTCACAAGCTAGATTGATGAGGTAGTTGTTGTCTAATTAAAAGCATGAACCGATTAAAAGCATTAACCAATAATTGTTAGTTTTTTAGAAATCAAGATTAGATTTAACAATACAATAAATCATTAAATTAAAGCATTAACCGATTGAATAATATAATAAAAGAAATATAAAAAGATAGTAGGAAACATTCACCTGGTACCTCTTCACCAAAAGTGGTGACTATGAATTTTCTCTCAAGTGGTGGTTCTGTATAGAGTTTGGTATAACTAAATTAATTAACAGATAATTTCCTTAAAATAAAAGTGGCGGTAATATGTTATTATCAATTGGCTGCAACAATTTTTATTTTGTAGGTTTTGTATATAAATAAGAGTATTATGTAATTAATAAAATATTTTTAGGGTATTAAAAAATATTACACATATTTTTGAAAAAACTCTCTAACCTCTACTCTCAAAAACTGAAATTTTAGATTTTTGTTGGTAGAGATAAATTATCTAATTTGAGCTAAAAAAATTCTACTAAAAAAACAATCAAACACCCAAAAAAATTTTAAAAAGTACTTATGAGATTAATTAAGCACTTATGGCTATTAGATAAGTCATATGGCTATTAGATAAGTCATACCAAACAAACACTTCGTCACTTTTTGTCATTATAATATAAGATACATTTTGTGGAGAACCATACATTATGTCCTCTCTTTGACATGATTTATTTTCTTATATCAATCAAACTCTATTTAAGATAAAATTTATTTTAATCCCACTTAGAACAAATTCCTCGTTTGACCTTTGTTTGATAGATGTAATACCAGTACGCTTTTAGCAAAATCATCTATCCATTGTAGTACTTGACCACTTAGTTAAAAATAGAGTTAATTTTAATACTGTGTAGAGTGCTTAAAATTAAAATTTATGTAAACGCCAGGGGCAAAAAAACTAGGCCCAAACTGGGAAATTTTGGCCCATGAATTTGTAGTGGAGCCTATGCACTGCAAGTACACGCGTCATTCTGCATGCTATGTGAATTCCAAAAAGCAAATGATTGAAAAAGCCGAAGCGAAAAGATCAAAAGGGCCAAAAAAAAGTAATAAATAGAGAATCGGGGCCTCAATGACCCAACAAATGCGAGGATTAATGAGAATAAAACTCAATAATAAGACCGGTGTGCAACCCAACTCCCACCGCCAGTGCTCAGAAATTCTTTAACTTCCATCCTATCATCACAATACCTTTTGCCAACTTTGGTCCTCAATTGGTCATCGATTCAACAAAATGTACCTTAATCGTCGTTACTGAAAGGAGTGTTTATGCATTACACAGACGACGGAAGGAAAGAGAAACCAAAAAAAGCTACAGCTCCTCAATAGTTTAGTTCCCAAGTAATCATTTAACAAAAAAGCTTGGCTGCTGGCCTGCTGCTACATCCTCGCATGGTTTCCTTCGTATTCACTCTTTAGTCTTTAAAAGTCCTATAACAGTAAACAGCATTGATCTTTTTTGTCAATTTTCCTGACCGCTATCGCCCCATTTCTTGTAGCAGACGTTAAACTATTAATTTTTGTTTTACCTATCAATTTCAAATGCCTTTTTTGTGTTAAAATATCTCTGTCATTCTTTTCTATAAAATGAATCCCGTTTGTTGCGTCCTTTTAATCATTTGAAAATTCTAGGGCTAAGTTATTAATCATTTACCAATCCCTAGGCTCACATGCTTTAATATATTGCATACACAAAATTACTGGCCAATCAAGTCTTAATCCTTAATGGTCTTCAATACTCGCCGCATTGCAAGTCTTTATCCTTCTGTGTTCACATCTCTATTAAGAAGAATCTTGCCAATAAAGCATGCCATGAGCTGCTATCCTTTCTCCTTCCATTTTCATCCTTCCAATAAATGACACTTTATCCCCTTCCTTCTTTAAGGTGATAAACCGACATCTACAAATGAGCTCCTCTGTCTCCACTGTACTCTAGTATATTAAACCTTGCCCTCATTAATTGCTCTCACCAACCTCTGTTCTCTCCACCACCGCTTAAAAGTATCCAACTAGAAAGCCAGCTAAAGCAATAAAGATCAAAGCTTAGTCTTCTAATTAAATTAATTCCCTCGGAAGTATAATCACTAGCTTAATTAAACTAAAAGAAAACACTCCATATGTGCGTGGCATATGTGGGTCGTGACAAGCCCCATACACTTCCATACTAAAAGAAAAGAGTTCGTTACTAGAGAGAAAGACTTCTAATTGATTATATATCCTAATCTTGCTATTACGTACTAATTAAATGCATGTTGGGTTTTATTAAGTCCTTTTCCAATACTTGCTTAATATATCATTTAAATGATGCTATTATTTAACTTGTTTGCTCTTGATGCCCCGTATTTGATAATAAAGTCACTCTCAATTTATGAAACTAGTGGAATATTACACTTGCAAGCATCTTTTAGTGGTTCAAACATCATATTTTGAGAGTGAGAAATATATTGGTCGATGGCTGGATGGTGTTGGGATACTTGTTATGAATATCAATGGACAGTAATACATAAGAATTGTTTTAAATCTTTCATTTTTTTTTTCTAATTGTCTGTTGATAAAGGTTGGATTTTATGCAGTATACAAAATGTATAGATCTCATTTAAACTTTGTCGATCACATAATGTCATCGTTGGTTTGACCAAGAAGTTGAGTACTAGACAAGCAAATCAATGATTTCTGTAAAAATTGAGAGCAAGACCAATATTTGTCATTTTCATTAATCCTTTAGAATGAAGATAGATGAATATTTAATGAGGCATATCGCTACATGTCTCATTCGTATCTGAATTCCCAACAAGCAAATGAGAGATAAGAAGATAGAGAATCGGGGGTTCATTTTCATCCTATTATCACAATACCTTTTGCTAATTTTGGTCCTTAATTGGTCATCCAATGTCCCTTATTCGTCGTTATACGATAGAGCCTTTATGCATCACAGAAAAGAAAGAGAAACCAAAGAAGTACAGCTGCTCAATTATTTAGTTCCCAAGTAATCAATTAACATAAAAGCTTAGCTGCTGGCCTGCTCCTACATCTACATATGGTTTCATTCGCCTTCCATCTTTAAGAGCTCTAAACAATAAACATCATTGATCTCTTTTGTTAATTTTCTTGGCCACATTGCCCCATTTCTTGAAGCAGACGTCATACAATAAATTTTTGTTTTACCTATCAATTTTTTTAACCTATCAATTTGCTTTTCTTGTGTAAAAATGTCTCCGTCATCTTTTCTGTAAAATTAATGAATTCCATTTGTTTCCTTTTATTTGAAAATTCTAGGGCTATATATATATACACACACACCTATACCTAAGCTCATATGCTTTAATCTATTACTAGACAAGCAAATCAATGATTCCCTATCAAAAAAAGAGAGCAATGACCAGTATTCTGAATATCTTCCTCATTAATCCTTTATAATAAAGATTGATGAATATTTAATGGATCATTCGGAATATAAATCCGACAAAGCAAATGAAAGAAAAAGCTGAAGCGAAAAATATATAACAGGAGAGAATGGGGGCTCAACACCCCAAAAAAATTCTATCATTCATGAGAATAAAACTCAATGAAGAGATAAAGATCCAACATAACTCCCACTGCCAATGCTCATAAATTCTTTTAAATTTCATCCTATATCACAGAGGAAAAAGGAGAAACCCAAGAAAGCTATGTACAGCTTCCCAATAGTTAGATCCCAAGTAATCAATTAATATGATAGCTTAGCTGCTGGCCTGCTGCTGTATCCACATAAGGTTTCATTCGCCTTCTCCCTTTTAAAGACCCTAAAAAGTAAACATCATTAATCTGTTTTGGCAATTTTCTTGACCACATTCCCCATTTCTTGAAGCAAACATTACACCATAAAGTTTTGTTTTACGTATCAATTTCAAATGCTTTTCTTGTACTAAAATGTCTCCGTCGCCTTTTTGTAAAATGAAACCTATTTGTTTCCATTTATTTGAAAATTGTAGGACTAAGCTAATATATAATATTTGTAAGGTCACATGCGTTATTATTATTGCACAGTTTATATTTGAGCTTCAAGAAGTTCTCAGCTTCAAAAAGGTTTTCCATAATAAAAATATTCCAAATACAAAAAATGAGAGCAGTGACCAATATTCCAAATATTGACCAATATTTCAAATATCATTCTCATAGTCCTTTGTATTAAAAATTGATGAATATTTAATAAAAATTGTTACCTGAGATTTTTTTTTAGTCCAAGTCTGTTCTTTAAAGTTTGGATATGATCAAGGTTAGGATTATAAAATCTTTTTTCAAGAATATAATGTAGTGTGTGTCCAAAATTGTATTGCACATCATAAAGATTTGAAATGTAGAAGATATAATTATTAGAACACGGTTAATTTCTTCCAATTGTATACAAAGTACAAAAGATTTTTATTACCCTATTGATTAATATTTAAAAAAAAAATTATGGCTATTTTTATCCAGAATTGTGACTTTAATATGCATGCCATTGGCAGTAGAAGTTACTAAAAAAAATAGTGGTTTCGTTGTTAGACGGCCTCACATGCTTATTTTGATAAATTATTACAACTTAGATGAATAAATTATGTCATCTCATAACAAGGCTGTTATTTTGTATTGATTTAATTTAAATGGAAATGATTACATGCAATAGTATATGTATTAGATATATCTAAAAGAAAAAAATCAAAACGAAGATGAAGCATACAAAATGTAAACAACATAGTGGAAATTATGGTGTGAATGGAGTTAATCGCAAGCCAGGGCTGCAACCAACAAATGCCTATAAATACCGAGCTGCATTTGCTTGCAAAATCATTCCAAACATTTGAAAAATTCTTGATATCATGGCTTTGAAAAGGTTCTCGACTTGTGCTTTCGTTGTCTTCTTTCTCTGTCTCTCTATTATAAATCCAACAGAGGCCCAATTCTCCCCAAAGCCTCCGTTTTACAATCCCAATGAAACTCCCAAGTCACCAGTCTCTCCATCAACAATTCTTCAAGCTAATTTAACTCCTGTTGATGGTCACCATCTGATGCATTTATCAATCGGCACTCCTTCTGTTGATATATATGTAACTGCTGACACAGGAAGTGACCTCTTATGGATACAGTGCGAGCCATGCCCACAATCACAATGTTTCCGGCAAGACACTCCACTCTTTGATCCTAAAAAGTCTTCTACATACAATCATATTTCTTGCTCCTCATTCCGATGTGCCACGACCATAACAAACTGCTCCGAAGGAAGTTGCATATACTCATTGACATATGCAAGCGGTTCACATGGATCCTTCTCAAATGGAAATCTTGCTACTGAAACTCTTAACTTTTGGTGACGTGGAAATGCCAAAAGTAATCTTTAGTTGCGGACACAACAATACTGGAAAGGTCGATCCAAAACGAACCGGCATAATTGGCCTTGGACCCGGCAATTCTTCACTAATTTCTCAAATGGGGACATCAATTGCTGGTAGATTCACCTATTGCCTGGCTTTTCAAGGTTCCAGCACAATAAACTTTGGTGGAATTTTTGCAGGCGATGGGGTAGTTTCTACCCCTTTGATTATTAGGGACCATTATTATCTCACACTTGAAGCAATCAGTGTGGACAACCAAAGACTAGAATTTGTGTCCCCATCAACTGTTGGTGGAAAATTTTTTATTGACACTGGAAACATTTTTGTTGCTACTGGTGTTCCGCGGACTTTATTGCCGCTAGAGTATCACTTAAAATTGAAGTCCGTAATATCGAGTATGATTAAGGCACAACCAGTCGAAGCGATACCAGCTGAGCCTGATTCCGGCCTATCTGATGTTCTTTGTTACAATATTAGTTCACGGCTTGAATTTCCTGAAGTTACAGTTCATTTCAGAGGCGCAGATGTGAAGTTGACCCCTTCCAATCTTTTTGGTAATTATTTAGATGAGTTCATGTGTTCTACTTTTAGAGGCGCCAGTGCCAATACAATTTATGGTAATAGAATGCAAACCAACTTCTTGATCGACTACGACCTTAACCAAGGAACGATGTCCTTCAAGCCAGCTGATTGCGCCAAAAAGTAATTGGAAAGCTTGAGAAGTGCTTTTTATTAATGTTTTAAGTGTTTTTTTCCTCTTTATTTTAATTGCTTTTGTTTTATTTTGATTAGAAGCCTTAAATCTAGAGTTTTACAATATTAAAGTTAAAGTTGTTATATTGTCTATGTGTATGAGTAATATGACTTGATGCTGGACCTGGATGATATCTTGTCAAGTTTAATGAATCTGTTGGTTCATTATATTATTCCAAATATTTTGACTCCTTGCATTAAAGCTAGTACATTATTTTCATGAACCACGTTATCTTTTTCTTGTTTAAGATTATTTGGCAGCTTGAGAGGGTGTTATACAAAGTGATGATAGTCTATTTGGGTAGCTTTGCCAAATAATCGGGGGATGAACAGAGCTTGCTTTTCAGAAATAATGGCAGCTATTTTGGTGTTTGAGTTGGCTTATTCTAAAGGTTGGCATAAAATTTTGTTGGGGATTCTAAGTTGGTAAGCTGCTGCAAGATTGCCATACAGCAAAACTGTCTACAGAAGAACAAATTTCATCCCGAACTACTCAATATATAGCACATGAACCGATTTGATTGTTAGCAAAATCAAATCCCCCGCTTTTCTGTAATTCGTTGTTGCGTTTATTTATGTTGTCTCAAATTTGTTGTTGTATTTGTACAAGAATGTTAATATTGTTCAAGCATAATCTCTTGAGGGTATTGTCACCGGGCTTTCCTCAAAGATGTGGCAACACGCGTGTTGCTGCCAAAGGCTTGGCACAAGGCTGCAAACCAAACCTTGGCATCGCCCATCATGAGTACGGCAGTGACAGGTATATTGTTCCTCAAGCCTGATTAGCCAATAACCAATTTAGAGCACAAAATATCAGCGTGGAAATTCTAAAAGATATATTGCAACCTTGAGTTGCCACTTTATTTCATTTGATTAACTCTTGATTTACATGTTGAGATGTAGCTTTGTGGTTGTCATTCAGAGCTTTGCTAGACTTTTCTATGAGTTAAAGCTTTGCTAAGTTGAAACAAAATTTTAATTGTATTGCCTTCGCGATTCTGATCCTCTCATCTTTAAGGAAGAAGCATCGCCCTTTTGTCGCTCGAGCAAAGACGATTAAGGAAGCTGCAGCTGCTTCAGCATCCTCATAGATTTTAATATTAGGATTATATAGTTGAGTTTGGCTTCTAGTTTTGGCCGTTTCTTTGAATAACCGATGATTAAGCTATAGCATAGGCTAAGGTTCTGTTTCTGTGTTTTTAATTTTTACGTATATAACTCCTACTTTAATTTGAATGAATGTACATGTATTCGCGAATGTTAACCTAAGGTGTACATTTTTTTTATCGATAGCTTGGTACAAACAGATTGAGATTGAGAGACAAACCAACCAAATAGTGAAAGTTCTCCATTGGTGATGTCCATTGATGTGTGTCTAAGCTTTATATTTTTCTTAATTAGACTTGTATGAATGAATCTTATTAGAAATGCGTCAAACACTCCACCCTTGTTGGTAGAGATTTTGGATTCAAATTTATGTTCGACAATGGTTACAACATCTATAATCTAAATACGGATATAAGCAACATACTATACAAAAAAATGGACGGAAGGAAGAGAGAGAGAAAACGGCAGCTTTGATTTCAATTGATAAGACAAATGAATTCAATTAAATTTTACAGTTTCAAAATTGTAGCTAGAAAAACAAATTACAATACCTTTGATATGAGGGGTAATGAAGATATTTAAAAGACATTTGCAGATTACATTTGGCCTCGCGAATTTGAATGATTGAAAAAACCAATTGAGGACAGATCATAAACGAAAAAGACAAGTAACCTGAAGTGATGCAGCGGAAGTTTTATGTTCTTATATTATGTTGATTCTAGTGAATACCGGAATAAAGAAATTAACTAAATTCACGTTGGTTCTAAGAATACCCGCGAATCTAAGAGGGTTAAGACTCGTTAATTCCGCCGAGAATTAACTAAACTCAAAAACTCACACAGAGCTTCGAAATCTGAAAATATTATTGAATTCAAGTCTCTCTGCCTTCAAAGGCTACAAGAGGGGCCTATTTATACTAATCATAATTATCTTAAACTGTGAAGAAATAGGAAAACAATTCCTAAACTAGAAACAAAACAAATTCCTAAACTAGAAAGGAAAATAACAATAAACTTTAAAAAATAAGGAATATTAATTTAAATAGGACAAGGACTCCTAATAGAATATAGATTCCTAATCTGCATCATTCCCCCCAGGATGGAGAGAATTCGTCTTCGAATTCGGATTGTCGGTAACAACATCTTCATCATGATCACCTCTGAAAGGAATAAGATGCTTGACATTGAATACATTTGCGGTGCGGATATGACTAGGAAGCTTCAGTCTGTAGGCATTAGGATTTATCTTCTCTATAATCTCCAAAGGTCCGATTTTCTTGGCAGAAAGCTTGTTGTACTCTCCAACTGAGAACCTGTCTTTGGTCAGGACAGCCCAAACAAGATCTCCCACCTAAAACTCTAAAGCTCGACGCATTTTGTCTGCATCAATCTTATAACCTTTGGTAGTTTTCTTCAAAGACTTTTGTGTAGCTGTATGAATTTTCTGAAGTTGCTCAATAAAATCTTCTGCCTTGCTGCTTTTGCGAACTAAATCTGGAACTGAGCCTAAATCGATAGGAGCTCATGGATTATATCCATAATTAACCTAAAAAGGACTTAAACCAGTACTACGCTTAACAGAACGATTATAAGCAAACTCAACTTGGTACAACTTTTGATCCCATGTCTTCAGGTTATCACCAACTAGACTACGTAGATGGTTTCCCAAAGAGCGATTAACAACTTCAGTTTGACATCTGTTTGTGGGTGATAAGCACTTCCAAAATTTAGGCGAGTATTAATCAACTTCTCTTTGATAACTTCGAATGCCTTAGTAGCTGCTTCTGTTCAAGAGAATTGTCCTGCCTTCATATAATCTATAATCGGTGCCATAATAGTACTGAAATGAGGGATGAATTGCCTTTAAAATGATGCCAACCCATAGAAACTCCTAACGATAGATAAAGTAGTTGGCTGTGGCCACTCTTGAATAACATCTACTTTTGATTGATCAACAGTTATACCATTCTTTGACACCACATATCTTAAAAATAATACTTTCTCTGTTAAGAAAATATACTTGTTTACTGCAGTGTATAAACTTGTTGTCCTTAAAGCTGAAAGTACTTCCCTCAAGTGTTGTAGATGTAATTCATGGCTGGTACTATATATAAGTATATCATCGAAGTAAACAACCACAAATTTTCCAATGAAAGGACGAAGGACTTGATTCATAACTCGCATGAAAGTACTAAGAGCATGGGATAAGCCAAATGGTATTACTAACCATTCATATAATCATTCGCAAGTTTTAAAGGCTGTTTTCCATTCATCCCCTGGCCAAATCAGAATCTGATAGTAGCCATTCTTCAAATCAAGCTTGGTAAAAATCATTGCTCCACTGGGTTGGTCTAATAAGTCATCTAATCGAGGGATTGAAAAATGATACCGGACTATAATTTTATTGATAGCTCGACTGTCCACACACATTCTTTAAGAACCATCTTTCTTTAGAGTCAATAATGCAGGGACTGCATATGGACTAAGACTTTCGCAAATAAATCCCTTTCCTAGTAACTCTTCCACTTGATACCTCAATTCCTCATGTTCTGTAGGACTCATACGATAATGAGATTGATTTGGCAATGTAGAACCTGGTACCAAATCAATTTGGTGTTGTATATCCCGGAGAGGTGGTAAGCCTTGTGGTAGCTCATTAGGAAACAAATCTTGAAATTCTTCCAATATAGGTGTCACAGCATCAGGCACCTTCGAATTACTATGGCTCTCTTTTCTCAATAAAATATAGACTCTCTTCGTCTTTGTTATTACATCTATAAACCGCTTTTTACTTAATAAATAATTACCTAATTCTTGTTTAAGAGTGATTTCCTTGTTAGGTAGGATAACAATCTTAGTGTTGTTAAACATAAAGCTGTAGGTATTTCTTTTCCCATCATGTATTACATTTCGATCATACTGCCAAGGTCTACCCAATAATAGATGACAAGCATCCATAACCACAATGTCACACCAAACTTAATCTTTATAAATTGATCCAATTGATAAAGAAACTAAGCAACGTTTAGATACCGTTACTTGATTTCCTTTCTTCAATCATGTGAGCTTGTACGGAGTTTGGTGAGGTTCCGTTTTTAAGTTTAGTTTCGTTACAACTTCCTCTGAGATAACATTCTCACAACTACCCGAGTCTATGACCACACGACATACTTTTCCCCCAATTATGCAAGTAGTCTGAAAAATATTTTGACGTAATCACTTGTCTTTATCTTGTCCTTTAGGGGTAAAAAAATGCTCGATTTACTATCAACATTGACCTACTATTACCATGTTCTTCGATGGATTGTGTACTGCCACTAGTATCAAAAGTTGGCTCTTCAATTAACTTTTCACTTTCTTCCTCTTGGTACTTTTCACTTTCCTAAGTGCCTACGAATAAGCCTTTACCATACTTTCCCCCTTTTTTACATTCTGTCATTCGGTGTCCACTTTCCCCGTAATTGAAGCAGCGTATTCCTGAGCCCGAAGATTGGGTCTTGCTGCTTTGACCACTTTCACTAGATTTACTAGTTTTGTTTGAAGGATTTGGAAGAGCGAAATTGCGAAATTGGGGAGGTTGACTTGGATTATTACAAACAACACTTTGAGAATCACGAAAGTTAAAGTCACTAGTCCATCGACTAAATTGTTTCTCCAATTGCAAAGCCTGTTGGTGTGCTTCAGAAACAGAGTATGGATCAAGTAAATTCAACTGGTCTTGAAACTGTGATCGTAAGCCTCCAATGTAGTGGGAGACTTGTTGTTTCTCAGTCTCTCTTAAGTCATTACGCGCTATCAACCAATGAAACTCTGTGGTGTAATCATCTATTAATCGATTACCTTGCCTCAAATTCTGTAATTGCTAGTACAACAATTTAGCATAATTGTGAGGTAAGAATGCTCCACACAAGTGCTTCTTTAACTTTTCCCAAGAATCAATCTTCTTTTGCCTTGCCTCATCCTTGTGAGTTTTGTTTGTTGCCACCAAGCTGCTGCCCTTCCACTGAATCGAGTTGCAGCAAGCGAGACTAGTTTATTATCAGGAACTTCCTCAATGGCATTGATCCAATCTAATAATACCCCTGGCTGGCCACTTCCTTGGAATTCAGGAATGTCAATTCTTAGCCCAGATTCCCACCTTTTATCTTCAGTGGACTCAGTTCTATGTCGACGTCCGGAGAATGGGTTAACGAATGTTTCACTTGATTTATCTTCGTGTTCTGGTGTACGATGACGTTCGACGAGTAACTCTACCATTTGTGCAGTTAACATATCAATTCTAACTGTCACGCTAGCTATAGCTTCGTCTCTAGGAATATCATCCTGGTCGTAAAAAGCTACATGAGCGGCGTTATAGGCTTTTCTTAGAGCCATTTTTCTATTTTGGTTTAAAAAGGATTGGGGGGCTAAACTGAAAATCAGGTAAACTTTTGGGGTAAATCGATAATTAAGAAAAAGTTTAGGTTTCCGGTAATGGTTATCGGAAATTGGACTAGGATGGGTGGATCTGGAGGATTTAAGGGTGGTGAGTATGATGGTGGTGGCGGTTTGTCTTAAAAGGCAGTGGTTTGGTCGGAAAGTTGAATTAAACGTGGCGGTTTTGCTTTGGATTTCGATTCTGGCAATTGGTGCATCGATCAGGGGTGGTGAGGGGTTAGATAGGTTGTGCTGGTGTAGAGGAGCTGATTGGTGGTGGTGGTGCTGGCAAACGTGAGGCGAAATCCGGTGAACGAAAGAGGCAGTTCCGCAGCAGTTGTTGTGGTTTTCCGGAGGTTCTGGTTTCCGAAAGGTGTCGGGGATGGCTTGGTGTGGTTGGCCGGCGGGTTCTGATTCGGATGATGGTGGAGATCGACAGAAATGTTGATGAAAATGGACGCCGGCAGTTGTCCAAGGAGGTTGCTATGGTGGCGTGCGGCTGCTTTTTTTTTTTTTTTCTTTTTTTTTGAGCTAAATGGGTTTAAGGGAAAAATTAAAATAAAAGGATAGGTATTGAGAACAGTTGAGAACTAGGCTTTTAGCTCTGATACTAAACTGATGCAGCAGAAGTTTTATGTTCTTATATTCCGTTGATTCTAGAGAATACCGGAATAAAGAAATTAACTAAATTCACGTTGATTCTAAGAATACTCGCGAATCTAGAAGGGTTAAGACTCGTTGATTCCGCAGAATGCCGAGAATTAACTAAACTCAAAAACTCACACAGAGCTTTAAAATCTGAAAATATTATTGAGGTCAAGTCTCTCTGCCTTCAAAGGTTACAAGAGGGGCCTATTTATACTAATCATAATTATCCTAAACTATGAAGAAATAAGAAAATAATTCCTAAACTAGAAACAAAACAAATTCCTAAACTAGGAAGGAAAATAATAATAAACTTTAAACAATAAGGAATATTAATTTAAATAGGACAAGGACTCTTAATAGAATATGAATTCTTAATCTGCATCATGAAATAACTTGAAGGTCTCATAATCAAGGTTTCATAATCAAGATCCACGTGGTACCAATTTTCAGTCTGGTAATCAAGACAGTCTAATTCAAAATCAAGCCTAAGAATTCTAAGCCATCTGCCGCTGGATGCATCCTAGAATGTTAAAACCTAGCGAGCGTGAACCTTCGAGCTTCTTCGTATCCACAGAATTTCTTCTTTTTTTCAGAACTCCTCCCTGCTAGCTACCATCTCATAAAGGACACAATCATAGAGTTGAAGTTCCTTCTGGAGGGTTTCAAAGTACCTACACAGAAATATTTATCTTTCAAATTGGATTGATTGGAAAAATTAATAACAATAACAAAATAAAAATTCTACTAGCCAAGGGGATCAGTAGTTATCAGCAATGAAAATCTCACAAGGGGTTCAACCTGTTCCACTCTTAAGGCAAAAGCAAAACGGTACTTCCATGCATATTTATTCTTTAAGGTACTCATAATTTTATGAATGGTTCATTAATCAAATATTATAAAAATAAGAGTTAAAAAAATTCTGTCATGCTTGTTTCCTCAGTTCGTCCCCATAACAGGCTGCAATTGGGGTTAAAAATTACAATTGCCCTTATGTGAATGACAGAAATCAATTCACAAGGTTTACTCGCAGGCACTCACTAGTTACTCATCACAATCTCTTAGGTCCCGTTTGGCGAAGCTGCACTGCCACAGCGCAGCTACCCCACACCTATATTTGAAGAGAAAATTTATCCTCTTTTATAGATGTGGGGCAGCTACGCCGTGGCAGCGCAGCTGCTCCAAACGGGCCATTACACTGGTTTTGGTGGCGAAAGTAACAATTTGCACACTTTCAACTTCCAATAATAATTATTATAATAAGTCTCTTCAGTGCGATCAATAAAATCATAAAATCATAACAAAAACGAATATTAAAAACATTATATTATAAGTAAACGTACTCTTTGTCAGTGATATGAATCGTGGAAACCAACTCAACCTGAAAACTCCAAAATTAATTTTTTTTAAAAAGAAAATTGTGGAATTTTAAAGAAACAAGAAAAAAGGTGATGCACTAAAAAATAATAATAAGAGTTATAATAAAGTACTGAAAAACAGGACAAAGAAGAGACCAGGAAACTTCTCTCGATAAGTGACGACAGCAGTCCGAAGCTGGCCGTTGCCTCCACCATTTCTTCCTCTTTTGAATCTCATAAATCTGTGATCTAGCACAAGCACATGTATGTGAAGATATTGAAAAACAATACTGAATCTGATTTGATTAATCAAGATTTGATTTGCTGTATTTGGACTCTAAGTTTATTGGCAGTGAGTAAAACATATTTTTTGTTCGTCTGCGTGCAATGTGTTCCAACATATATTCAGAAAGAACTGCAACATATACAAATTCCATCAATGGTAATCAATGAAGTCACTAGGAAACTGATCTACAGCAAGAAACCTCACACAGCCAGTTTTGATGATTCTATAACAACTCCGAAGGCAACAACCAGAGGAAAGTAAAGCTTACCCTTGAGTTTCTCGTTTAGAAAAATGAGAAAGCAAAAGCAACTTCAAAGCTCACTTCGGTTGACAGATCAATACATGTGCATATCATAAAAAGGCAAGGATGGAAATGTCCCATCTCTTAATACAAAAAGACATTGAAGACATAAAAGATGCAAGCTGCAAGCAGTGGACACCACTCATAAATATTCAGACAACACTTGGCTCGGTGGAAAGCTTCATACATGACATACACTATCTAACAAAGTCACAATTAACAAGCGTGCCTCAATTCTTCCAAGATTATATGCTCAACCATTTAAAAGAGAAGGAGATTTCTTATCTCTCTACACCAGCATAATATCAGAGATCAAACAAACGCTCCAAGCTAGAAGTTGTCGGGCATGAGAAGTATAACGAGATATGAACAGCATTCATGGAATATCAGATTCGGACATACACATCTACAAAGCTTAATGAGAGACTACAGCCTAATGCTTTCCCCCACAATTCAGAATATTTACAAATTATTTTTCACGCATGGAACTGCAAATTCTATTCGACAGTCAACACGCTATAAACAAGATACGACTTCTTCCACGAGCAAGAAGAAGCCTTGCAAAATAATTTCACCTTCTATTATACAAGTTGCAGCTTGGAATTAAATTCCAATAAACTATATCCTCACTGAAGATAAAGATATGAAACTTGTACCAGTAATATACAAGTCAAAGAGTTTCAGAAATGAATAAAATGTTTGGCATAATTCAAATAATGGCAGTTAGTTCATCCATAAAGCAATATAGCTACAAGTTATCGTATCTATCCCAAGATTCAAGGTTGCAGCAATATGGCAAAAGTGGGGGCATATGAAGTTTGCAAGACAATTGCTTGAGAACAAGGCTTCCTCCAATCATTCAGGAGAAAGATATTTGCTTCAAAGAAATAAATATGAACTGCGGCAAAATTTTACAAATCTCCCTAAAAGAGGAAAATCACCCAATATGAAGCCACAGCTAGCATGACACAAAGAATCAGCCTTTGAAAAGCCCGGCTAAACTATTGCATCAAAGATTCAGTAAGAATAGCATGGTTGGCTCAGCGCATCTTTGTCCAAAAGACAGAAAAATAAGAGGAGAAAACCTGGGTATTGCTCATGCAACATGTGACACATTTTTCAACATGTCTCCAACAACAGAAAAGTAAGCTTCAAACAACTCTGAGAACAACGAGCAAATAATCCGAATAGCCTACATCTGGAAAAATCTTGGGTTCAAAGCTACTACTTCATTTTCCAGCTCAAGAACTCCAGTTCATCGGTTCATAAGTCATTAATGAAAAATCTGGAATTCCAAACATCTTGCATAATGGGGCTCCCAAAGGAAAGAAAAATATTAAAAATCTCAACACGAGTAAAGAAGATCCCGCCTAATTACAAAAAGTTATTAGTCTCTAAGGCTCTAATCTCAAACAAAGATTGATCTATGGTTAGTTTTTGGCTAAACATAAAAACGTATTAGATCCTAAAGCCTCTGGCAATGAAATTTTAAGATCTGTAATCTCTGAGGCAATAAAAGTCTAAAATCCTAAGAAAAGACCTAAGTTACTTGGGCATAAATAAAGCCTGAATTCTTCCAGCAAGATTTCAAATTCCTAAGTTCCTTTGGCAGACTTACATATCCTAAATTTCTTAAAAAGATTGAAATTCCTAAGTTCCTTAGGAAGATCTATGAATCCTAAATTTCCCAGGAAGATTCAAAGTCCTAAGTTCCTTCGGCATATTTATAAATCATACATTTCTTAGGAAGATTCAAAGTCCTAAGTTCCTTAGGCAGATCTACAAATCCCATAGCTTTAGTAGATTTGAGAGTCATATCCTATGCAAATGTTAAAAAACCCTTCACCTTTCTCAAGCTGAAGGGAAAGACATAAAGGTATAAGATGTAAGAGTCAGCTGTCATTGACAAACTGAGCAGAATGCACCAAGTTTGGAAGAGAAGAAAGTACAGGAATGCATCAAATCCCAAGAAACACACTTCTCACTTCTTGTTCTAGATAAAACTAACAATAAAATTGTAGGCTTCGTCAACACCTGGAACTGCAAGAGATTATACTTACAGAAAGCCTAAAGTCAGGCTCCTCGTCCTAATTTTTCATTATTCTATTGCATTTGAAACATCTTGGGTGACTTGGCTAATATAAAGAATTTAATCTCGTGTGGATGACTTCAATTTTTTTCCTTTTGAAGAAAATGAACAAACGATGAAAGAGCAAGTAGAAGAAGAACAGCAAGAGCCAGCTGCTCCACCTATCTCACCAGTATCAGCCATACATGAAGATTCACTACCATCTTTCTTAATTGAAAGAACCGAAGAATGCACAATGAGTCTTCAAGATCTTTATGAAGTAACTGAGAGACATGATAATCTCACTCTCTTTTGCCTCTTTGCTGATTGTGGGCCAGTTTACTTCAAAGAAGCTGTATAAGATGAAAAATGGAGAATCGCAATAGTTGAAGAAATCAAAGCCATAGTAAAGAATGACACTTGGGAACTTACTACACTTCCTAAAGGTCACAAAGCCGTCGGTGTCAAATGGGTTTACAAGACGAAGAGAAATGGCAAGGGTGAGATTGAAAGGCACAAGGCGAGGCTAGTTGCAAAAGGCTATAGTCAAAAAGCTGGCATCGACTATAATGAGGTATTTGCTCCTATAGCCCGAATGGAAACTATAAGAATAATCATTTCTTTGGCAGCCCAAAAGTAGTGGAAGATTGATCAAATAGATGTAAAGTCTGCTTTCTTAAACAGATTTCTCAAAAAAGAAGTCTACATCGAACAACTATTAGGCTATGTGGTGGAAGGATACGAAGACAAGGTTCTGAGATTGAAGAAGGCACTTTATGGGTTAAGTCAAGTACCAAGGGCATGGAATAGCAGAATCGACAAATATTTCAAAGACAATGGCTTCACCAAATGCCCACTCGAATATGCTCTCTTCGTCAAATTCAAAGATAGAGACATCTTGATTGTATGCCTGTACGTGGATGATCTCATCTTCGCTGGAAGTAACCCAAGCTTATTTGAAGAGTTCAAGAGAGTGATGACCAAAGAGTTCGAGATGACTGACATTAGACTTATGGCGTATTATCTCGGTGTTGAAGTCAAGCAAAAGGAAGAAGGCATATTTATCTCCCAAGAAAGCTATGTAAAGGAAATACTCAAAAAGTTCAAGATGAATGATTGTAAGCCAATAAGCACATTAGTGAAATGCAGAGTAAAGCTGTCCAGCATGATGAAGGAGAAAGAGTAGATCCAACTTTTTTCAAGAGCCTTGTTGGAAGTTTGCGTTACTTGACATGTACGAGGCCATACATTCTCTATGCTATTGGGCTCGTTAGTCGCTATATGGAGAATCCAACAATTACTCATTTTAAAGCTGCAAAAAGAATCCTTTGCTACATCCAAGGTACCATTGATTTTGGCTTGTTATACTCATTCTCTAATGATTACAAGCTTGTTAGATATAGCAATAGCGATTGGAGTGGAGATTTAGATGATCGAAATAGTACCTCTGGATTCGTATTCTTCATGAGAAACACCGCTTTCACATGCATGTCAAAGAAGCAGCCAATTGTCACACTTTCCACCTGTGAAGCTGAATATGTAGCTGCCACTTCATGTGTTTTCCATGCAATTTGGCTAAGAAATTTATTGAAGGAGTTGGGTTTGCTGCAAGTAGATCCAACTGAGATTTTTGTTAATCACAAGTTCGCAATTGCCCTATCAAAGAATCCAGTCATCCATGATCGAAGTAAGTATATTGACACTCGCTATCATTTTATATGGGAGTGTATTGAAAGAAATGATGTACAAGTAAAGTATGTCAAATCTCAAGATCAAACAGTTGATATCTTTACTAAGCCATTGAAACAAGAAGATTTTATCAGATTGAGAAATTCACGTAGTGTTATGAAACAATTGACTATGGGAACCAACGAAAATAGCTGCGAAAGTGAAGGAGAACAAGTACATGTGCGAAAAAGAAGATTAAAAGCACATTCTTATAGGACATGCTTAATAAAAATAAGAAGAATAAAGCCAAAGAACAAGTTGCCAATAATTTTACTAAACCCCTTGAATAAGACGACTTGATATCACAAGATCAAGTTTAAGGGAGGCTGTTGGATCATAAACTTGATCCAAGATAACAAATTCAAGCCCAAATACGTGGAACCTTCTTGTGGTAGCCGTGGTTGGTGAACTAGGTGAATATTAGGTTTTGATGAATGGTTAGGATTTATTATGTATTTGAATAAATGAATGGTTGTGATTGGTTTGTGTCATGTATAAATACCCCCTCTCCCCTTTGGTTTAAGTATCAAGTAAAGCAACAATCATCTGAGTTATAGAGAGGAAAAAATAAGAGTTGTATTTGAGGAGTGTTGTTGAAGAAATAAAATAATGTGTTTTTGAGTGTTTGATTTTCAATATTCTCCAACATTATTATTATAAATATTGTTATTTTGTGAAGTTTTTATTCTAGTTATTCATATTTAAATGAATTTCGTAATCTCTAGGCATAGCGTGCAAGAGAAAAATGTGACATCACAAAAAAGTAACATATAAAATGAAATGAAAATAGTAATAAAATAAAATAATTGGTAAAAACCGAAATTGCATTGAAATATAATACTTCTTTTGAATATTCGTAATTGTAATTTGGTTTGATCTTAATCCATTTCTTTATTTGTTTATTTATTTTTGTCTTGTCATTAAAGGATTTGGATTTATGCACTTTAAAATTTGTTATGAACACCTTTCATTTTATAAACTATTTTATTACATAAATGCCCTTAAATCATTTTACACGCGGAAAAATTACACCCACCTCTTAAATATTAAAATAAAAAATAAAAATGTATTAGAAGATAGTTTAGAAATTATAAAAAATAAAATAAAATATGGGTATTCAAAATATTTCTTAGAGTGTAAATAACCTTACCCTAATTGGAAATAGACATAAAACAAAAAGGATATGATACCGGTGTTTAGCTAAACTTTTACTAGCTGTTTATGACATTTAATGGTTAAGATTTAGTTTCTCTTAATTGTCTAATGAAAATAATATCTTCTTGTTGCATAGTTTTTCTTTTTCTTTTAATTTTTTTTATTTCATTAACATATGAAAACTATGAAATCTTTTTTTTTTCCCTTAATCATCCCCAGATATTAAGATTATTAAGAAATTCCAAATGAATTCCACCTTGAAGACTTTTCAAGCCTTTTGAACTGGTTAGACTGAGGATAGCAAGCTTGTTCAGAAGTGAGATCAACGACGGTTTGGAGTTTTAGTAAGAACATTGCAAGCTCCAACTAAATTAGAAAGGCCAAGACATGAAATTCATTAATTAGCATGTATAAAGACAGAAATAGGACAAAGACTACTAAAAAGCAGCTTGGCTAAGCACTGGATTCAAATCATAAAAAAGATAAATGGTCCTAACAAAGTAATTATAATCTCTTGATTATTATCAACATTTAACTAAGTGCTTTCTCATAGATTGATTCAATAGTATGTAAATAGAACACATCTGCACAACATCACACACACAACACATCATGTGCTCATAATCAATTAATTCTTTCTTTTATTACAATATAACATCAATTTCTCTACAACTGATGGTTATAACAAAATTATTCCTCTGGCATAAGAGAAATAATTATTTAAGAAAATCATTGGCATCCAAAAACAAGATTTAAGGGGGGTAAGAGGTCATAATCCTTATGCAACTTGGCACATTCTGCAGTTGTAAGTCCCGAGCAACTGCTACTGTCAGGTGATGCTGCAGAATTGGTTGAAAATAAAGCATATGGTTTAGATTCTTGATCAGTATTCGTGCTTGAAATAAGTATGCTTTCGGTGCCAAGATGATGAAACCAAGACTCTTTGACATTTTATATTTTCTAAACTAAATTGTAACAAAGTAATTAGAATTAAAAAAGAGGTGAAGAATAAGAAACACATGAGGCTCTATATATATGAATGAATATTGAGAAATAATTTATGGTAGCCTTTATGAGATTGTCAATTCAATTTATGAGTATTGAATAAGTCATAGTGCCTATATTTGCATTAACTATTGACTTTAATATGTTGTTGCGTTATCATAATCAGTTTTATAAGTTTTTAGTGTTACATGTTGTTGAATTTATGGCTTGGATTTTTTTTCTCTTTATTTAACCTTATTATAAATAATGTTGAGTATTGAATAGTATATATAGAAGTAAGAATTAAAAACATTATCCAATATTTGATGCTTCCTTCCTTAATTCGTCCACATAACAGGCTGCAATTGGGATTACAAATTACAATTGCCTAGCACCAATCAATTTACAAAGGGTTACACACGGGCAGTAGTCACTCATCAAAATCTCTCAATTTACACCTATTTTTTGCGGCAAAATTACCAACTTGCACACATTTTAGCATCCAATAACTAATAATTACAATAAAAAGTCTTGACAGCCAATCAAAAATAAAAAATTAAAAAAATTATACTATAGGTAACGTACTCTATATCCGCGATATGATTTGTTGAAACCAAATCAACTTGAAAACTCCAAAATTATTATTATTATTTTTAAATTGTAGAGTTGGAAATGAAAAAGAAAACGGGGGAAGCACTGAAACAAAAATTGAAAATAAAAAAGAATAAGAATACCTGAAGATAAGGAGGAATAGGAGAGACCGAGGAAACTTCTTTCAATAACTGACGACTGCGGTCTGAAGTTGGCCGCTGCCTCCACCATTGCTTTCTCTTTTGAATCTCATAAAATCTGTTATCCAATTGTTCTCCAAGAACTGCTCAGCAGAGCCATCTTCGATCTGCTGCTGCGACGATGACGATGCTTTTGGGATTATGTGCTCTTTAAAGCATATTGATTTTCTAATTAATAAAATATTTGAGGTATTTATTTAGATATCTTAATTGTATAAATATTTTGAATAAGGTTCGTTTAATCATATTATATTTATTTATGTGATCATCATATGGATTCACAGAAGACATAAATACAAGTTATCTTATGATTAAAGAAATTGAGTTCGCAGTTGATAAATAGAGTTGGGCGCTCCATTTATATTTAGACTGTAGTAAATTCATTCAATGATTTGTCTTAATCATATATGAATTTATTGATGTAGTTTGACTACATTGAACTAGATTACATATGAGATTTAATTAACCTTGAAATGACTGTCAGACTTATTAAATCTCATAGGCATTGATTTTATTGCAATCTCAATCTTGAGTTAATTATAGTTTCATGTTTATGATTGTCATTTCATTTGAGTTACTAACGGGCAAGACATGCATTTGTAGTCAAGATTACCCGGTATCTTGGTGGAAGCAATTATGAGCAGTGAGATTATAGATTAACAATATAAAATTTGTACAACACATCTCTTGACGGGTTTTCGGTACTTGATCATAGAATTTTCTAGCCAAAGTGTGTCAACATAATTAGTATGTTGAAAATGATCATTAGAGAAAGCTAGTAAGTGTCAAGGAACAAGATGTAATTAAATTGATTGTCAAGGAACAAGATGTAATTAAATTGATTGGACAATTGAGATATCAATTTAATTAGCGATGTGGTACAAAGGATTGTTCAGTAAAGAAATCAATGTGGCATGGGTCGAATTATTATTCGAGAACACTATCCTAGATAGCATATAATTATGGAGGTCAGTTCCAATCTTTTAGTGGAGTAGATTTGGAATTAAATAATCGGACTAGTTTAATTACATGCTTGATTATTGTAGCCACTATTGTATGTACCCATATGATCCCCGGGTTAGCTCATTTAATTGACTGCACCACTATTGGGTTGATAAGCGAGAAAACTAGCTATTTGAGTTAAAAGCCTAAATATATTATTTGATGGGAGCCTCTATTTAATATGCTTATGTGTAAGGGGCCTTGTGTTATTTTACAATATGGGTCCCTATAACAAGAATAAGTGTAACGTGGGCTTTATTTCTTTTTAATTTAAATCAAATTGGATTTAATGGAATAAAAGAAAAAGGAGCCTAGGGTTTTTATCAATAGGATATAAAAAGGTTTGTTCTTTCTCAAAAGAACAGAGGAGCCACGATATACAGAACAGAGAAAAGAAATTTTTCTCTCAAACTTTAAAAGAAAAATTTTCTCTTGCTAGTTAGTTTCTAGTAGTGAAAAAGGCGCTCGCACGTTAAGTGCTGATTAAACTTGAGTCATAACCTAGAAGATCATTGGTGACGGATCGTCATCTAATAGAATTGGTGGTGACAGTTCGTGACTTAAGAGCCCAAATTACTTCTACGAAAAAGTAAAGGTACGATTTCTAGATTATAGTATTTCTATATGTTGTATGAGAAACGCGATCCTAATATTTCGCTGCAAAATATTTTTAAACCAACAGATGCAGCAGCAGTGGCAAATATTTTTTTCAAAGGAATGACATTTCATAGGTTTTTGTTTTAAAAATTTTATAGGATTTGGTTTTAATAAAGGCGCCAAGGAACTGACACGAGACGATGTGGTGGAGCATGATTCAGTGCTTGAATTTGATGCAAATGCCATTATTGACACCATTGCCTTCTTCCATTCTCACTCTTCTTTGTATAATATATATACACACTGTATATATATGATTGTCCTTAGTGTAAGCGGAGGGAAGAAGAGTATTGTGTTTTCTGTTTCAATGACATGTACATACAACAAATTCTATTCAATAGTCAACACCTAGCTGTTTTTTATTAGTTTTTATTTTATTTGAATTTTCATTTCATTTTCTGTCACTGTTTTACGCTGGCATATTTTTCGCTTGTACCCTATCCCTAAACATTAACAAATTCACTTAATAATGAGAATTGGAACAGAGTTAAATAAAGATAAAAAAAATCTAACACATAAATTAAATAAAAAATAATTCTAAAAGTGATAAAAGTAATTAGCTGGATGCTTCAATTACCGTGTTTGGTAACACAAGAAGATACATAGTTAATAAAAATAAACACAATATGATTTATTCATTGCTAATTCATAGAATCGTTGACATCAAAAGCCATTATAGCCATTTCTCATTTTTCATTCATATATATAAAAAGCACCATGTGTTTCTTATTCTTCACCACTCTTTTAATTCTAATTAAGTTGTTTACACTTCAGTATAAAAATTATAAAATGATGAAGAGTCTCAGTTTCATCATCTTGCCTTTGCTTGTAATAGCAAGTATTGAAAGCATACTTATTTCATGCAAAAATTATGTGTAAGAATCCTATGTTTCGTATTCTACCAATTTTGTAACATCGCCTGATAGTGATGGTAGCTGGGGACTTACACGTGAACAATTCTTGACCAGGAAGATTGAGGATAATTACCTCTCATACTCCTTAGACTTTGTCATTAGCCCAGTAAGATTCAGTGACTTTTCAAATGGGATAATTTCACCATACTCCCTTATTAGATTGGCATATTTTAATTTGCCCTTTAAAAGTACGAAATCATCAATCTACTCTCTAAAATTCGTGATTTTTAATATTTGACTAATGTTGACTGATGAAAATATGAAAGAGTAATGATAGATATCCCAACATTTAAATCTCCTTTGAGTCCCAACTGATCTGTCATTCATCCATTGGAGGATGCTTAAGTAATTTTATAAGTTATAAAATTCATTATCCAATAAATGAGTAACACATAGTATTGGAACTTAAGTTGGGACTCAAATATTATGATCCCAATCATTACTCAATATGAAAATACCCCAACTTGTAATGGAATAAGCTCTTAACGGCAGTGTATGAACTGAAAAGTGGTAATTGATTTGACATGTCTGCAAGAAGACATGTGGCATCTTACAAAATAAATAATAAAATATGAAATATAAGTTGTTTATTAGATTTAAAAATTCAAAAAGTAAAATGTATTAATGAGCAAAAAAATATAATCATTATTCCTAATTTGAGCTTTGAAGTTAAAGAAATTACAATGATTGCCATTAATATTTTTTGTCAATTGGGCTTTGAAGTTGAAAAAATTACAAGGATTGCCATTGGTGTTAATTGAATTTGGGCTTTGAAGTTGGACATATTACATTACTTGCCATTAGCTTGATACGTTAAAATAGAGAGCTGACTGTTGCAGAAACAACCAAAATTCAAAATTGAAAATTCTATTTGACACTTGACAGGTTCAGTTGCGTCTGAATCTAGCTCCCAGCACACTTCAGTGGCAACGAAATCATAAACGGCAATAGAATATTAACAAAGCAAAGCAAAACAACAAGAATCATGTCATCATCCAAAGGTAGCTGGGGTGGTTATGCAGACGAAGATGGGGAGCTGCAGATCAATGGCAAAGTTATCAAGTTCATAAATAAATTTTGCATTGACTATGATGACCGAGTATCGTTGAAAATCTCAGAGTCTGTTCCAAATCCTCAAAGGCTGTACTACAAATGCGAGAAGAAAACTTGTAATTTCTTCATGTGGTGGGAACCAACTAAGCAACAGTACAGAATAATTGCTAGAGGAGTGAGATTGTTAGATGATGATTTTGAAGATAATTATAAGGTGGCAGCTGAAGAGAAGAAGGTTTTAGAGGCTGTTAACAAAATTGTTGCATAATCAGATTCAATGATAAGGCTGCTGCAAATTACCCTCAAATGCTGTCACCGTGTATTCTGTATTTGTGGCAATTTTCTTAGAATTTATTAAGTATTAACCATGCTAGAAACATGTAAAAAAAAAAAAAAAGGCTTTGAAGAAGAGGTGGCATTCCAAAACACAGCACATGTATTGCATTTTGTAAGTTTCATCTTGTAATACATATATTAGAGATATAGAGTGTTGCAATAAATATTCAACAGCAACATCTTACATATCTATTCTGCTGCAACTACAAGAACTCCAGTAGCTATACCAAATATTGTTTGCAACACCCCCAAAAAATGTAGTCAAAATAATTACATGAGCTTTAATAAGCTTCAACATAAGTACTGCTTGTTAGGGAAATTTTCTAATCTCACCCAAGATCTTGCAATAAAAAATATCAAACAAATAATAAACAGAAAATAGATGAAGAATAAAATCAATCACACAGCACAAGAATTTACGTGGAAAACTCCTATACCAGAGAAAAACCACGACCGCCAAAGATGGCGAGAGAAAAATCTGCTATGTAAAAAATTGTTACAATCACTCTAGTAATTTTTCTCACACCCAAAACCCCAATAACACCAAATCTCTCAATAGACCTACCGTTTCTCTCACATTAGAAACTGTCTACTTGCAGAGAGCCTGATTGATGTGTTATTTAGTGTGCAAATAAGTGAACCTAACTTCTCTATATATAGAGCTTATTACTTGTAGGAGAAGTATTCCTTTTCTTGTACTAGTAGTATTCATCCTTGAATAAGAAGTCAAATCCTAAAGAAGAAAGTACTTATTCCTTAAATAGGAATCCTACTAAATAAGAAAATATCCTTGAAAATCCTTATTGAAAAAAGAGATATATTTCTTAACATGTTTTCACACTTAAATAAATACACAAAACAAAAGACCAAAATCAGCAACATCATTGTACCATACTTGGCAAAGTAAATAAGCATAAGTTTGATGCTGCCTCAACTTCTATTTCGCTGAATCTCATATCCTCTGCAACAAAAGTTCATAGCCCAGCAACACAGCAAAAAATGAGCAGGCAAATAATACTGAGTACAATTAACAACCTTTGACAGAAGAAATAATGCGAATTTGGTGAGCTGAGATGCTTACCAGCCACTTCAAAGCACTGCTTTGCCCTTGCCTTTCAAGTCTCTCAATCTTGCAGGTGCAAATTGAGGTGTAACCCTTGCAAATGTTGACCCTTCTCTAATGAGAATCCCTCCTACAGGCCTAGGTAGTGGATCAACATCATTTGTTGGTGTTGATTGCATTGTTGCTGCATTCCTTGTAGTTCTCCTAGTTGCTGAACCCATTGTTGCTTGACTTGACATTTGTGTTGTATTATTATGGTGAGGCCTCAGCTGTTAATGATAACAATAATGGGGTAAAGGACAAGATTCAATTCACCCTCATACTAATATTGAAATACTTCAAAATATCCCCAAATTATATTGAAATACTTAAAAACTTTAATTCAATGACTGTTGACAGTTGGGAACCCTAATTATAAATATATGCTACAAACTAAAAAGAAAACAAAATTATGAACCTGATGTAGATCCACCAGGCACAGAGCTACTGGCAGCAGCCCCATCATTTTGTAAGTTCCCATCAGGTTGGTCTCTAGTAACTTATGCACCTGAGCTTGAATCTCCTGCCAATATCTTCCTACGTTTCTTCAAACATAAAGCAAAAAATAGCACATTATTATGTGATCCATTAATGAAAAGATATATTAGATTCATATAATTACCACGTGAAATACTGAATGTTTTAACCATTGCCTTACCAACATGTGCCTTGTTTTCTTGTGTGCATTAGCAAGATCAGCGGGGCAGAATCTTCTATTGTGGCCAATAACTCCACATTTTTGGCAGCATACAGTGAATCGTCTCTTATGAGTTGGAACTTTATCAACCTATCTCCTTCTAAAGGTTCTGAGCCTGCCAGGTGCTCTTTGAACCTTTGGAAGCAAGATTTCCTTTGCTTCTACGTGTGGCCATTTAGATTTGTCAGGCAAATGATGAGTCATGCTTGAGTAACAACTTAAATAAGCCTTCTTTGAGTAATAAGGAGCAACAAACTTCTCATAGGTACCCCTCATGTGTGTTATGCAAGGCATTTGTATGGATGCAAGGTAAGCCACTAATTTGCTATAGGTCACAGTCACATGTATGCTCCTGTAAGTTGACAACCCATAACTGTGTAGTAAGAGTCAACTTAAAAAAACACCTCACTGGCTGGTGTAACCCTAAGCTTCCTCCCATTCTTTAGTGTCTGATTCATTTTGTTGTTGATAAAGGTAGGAACATTAGTTTTCCATTGGGCGCAATTCATCTTTCTATCATTGAGTGCTCTCATCATCCTTTTTGTAATGAACTCCATCAAAGTGATTATAGGTGCCTTCCTCATTTCACAAATCCATGCATTCCAGCTCTCAGTCATATTATTTGTTGTATAATCATATTTGATAGGCTTGTCAAATGCATGGACTGACCAGTACTTGGGGTTCAGTTTTCTTAGCCACTCAAAAGCATCAACATCAACATTTTGTATATCATTCATTGCTGCAGTGAATGCATCCTTATTTGATGCTCTAACAGCACTCCAATACTGATTCCTCAGCTCAACTTTAGGGAACCTTGCTTTCAGATTCGCAAAAACATGTCTTACACAAAATCTATTATGTGATCCACCAAACTCTAAATTCAATGCTGCAAGAACACCTTTCTGCCTATCAGTCATGAAGGTAAGTTACCTTGAATTAGCCAAATAACCAGGTCTAACTCTGAATATTTTCAAATTCACAAACATATACTGCAATAGGAAAAATACCCTAGTTCACATCAAGGGTGACAGCTGACAGCAAAATACCTTGAAAAGGGCTTTTTAAATGACAACCATCCAGCCCAATAAATGGCCTACACCCCTCTTTGAAGCCATCTCTAACACCTGAAAATCTTACCATGAACTTTTGATACCTAGACTTATCTCCAAGTGTGTCTTCTTTTGTTACTTTAAGCAATGTTAAAACCCATGGAATTTGTTGTTTGATGATGTAAGCCTAATTCCAAAGTTGCCTGAAGCTCTAAACATGATCTCCACTAGTAGCTGACTCCAATATCTTTCTCTTTGCTATGTAAACTTTTTGGGAATCAACCTCTATTCCATACATTGTCCTAAGATCATCAATATCACCAGTCACCTTGTTCTTGTACTTCCTTACAATCTAGCTAACAGTGATCTCTAGATTTTCACAAGACCCTCACATATGTTTACGTTGTGTAAGCTCTTGATATGAAAACATTGTCCAAATCTCTGAAGTGTTGCATATACTTTAAAAGGGCGCTTATCTGCAGAACATTTGCATACAACTCTTCTTCTCTTAAACTTAGTTTTTCTACCTCTAAAACTAAGTTGTATACAATATCCTTAAAAGCCCATATAAAAGATTGCAAATTTTTGAACACTTGTCCAACTTTGAATTCAATAAGTTCTACTCCATCTTCAAACATTTCACCACCCAATACATGAGACATTCTACTAAAAGGATGCTCATTTTTAAATTCTAACATTGCCCATAATCTTCATTGTCACTTTTATAACCATCCAACAAGTCATCATAAGCATCATAGTCATCCCCATGTTGTTGATTTTCCTCTTCTCTAGATTCTCGATCATCAATATCATCTTCTAAATCAAGAAAACCATAGAAATCATCCTCTGCTTCTAATAACTCATCATCATGACCAACAGTTCTAGATAAAGGACCAACACGATCATCCATATTCATGCTTGACTTCCTCTTCTTGGTTGTCTTGGGCCTGCTTATCACATGCTCTAAATCTACAACATATCTCTTCATTGTTTTCTTTGCTCTCTTGTTCTGAACTGTCCTTGGAGCAGCTGCAGATGGTCTTTTACTGGCCAGCCCTTGAGAAGCCCTTACTTGGACAGATTCAGAATTTCTTTTATTGGCTTCTTTTTTTGAAGCTCTAACTTTGACAGATGCACTTTTTTGAGCTGAAGGCTGGTTTGCTTTACTTTTAGAAGACTGCACTTGGTCAACTTGTGATGCCAAGTCTTCCATAGGCACAGTGACAGTTTCTACCTAAGGTTCTGTAGGGGTAGCATTTTATGAAATTTCTTGTAGGGGTTGCTTGAAAAACTAAGATAATGGTGGATCAACTACCTCTTATATAGCCCATATGCATCGTCATCATGTGTAGTAGGAAACTCAGACAAGTCATCACCATCCTTAACCTCAAAGTCGAATACATAGTCACTACATTGTGAGAGGTGGAAGGAATCAGTTTCAAAGCCATCAACTTCGTCCTCATCCTGATGCTGAAATGGTGCAGCAATTTCATTAAATGGTGTTTCTTGCTGCAATGAAGGGTTAACTGTGGGCAGTGGGAATGGCATATGGTCAAATTGTGGTTCAGTTGTTGGTGTTTTAAGAACATATTCTTTTGTATACGCACTGAACTATATAGCCGGATTCTCAGTAGTAGTGACTATTGGCCTGAGTTTTTTCATTATATCTAGAGTGCTTTGTGGCTCATGAGTAGATGCATTATGAAATATAAGTGCGTCTTGGTGATGTGGGTGAGGTTCAGGTTGAGGTTGAGGTTGGGATTGAGGCACATGTTCAGGTTCAGGTTGGGGTTGAGGCTGGAATTGAGGCTGAAGTTCATCTTCATTTTCGAATGGAGGTTGAGGCTGAAGTTTAGGTTCATGTTCTGATGAAGGTTGAGGCTAAAGTTCAAGTTCATGTTCTGTTAGAGGTTGAGGCTGAAGTTCAAGTTCATGTTCTGCTAGAGGTTGAGGCTGAAGTTTAGGTTCATGTTCTGATGAAGGTTGAGGCTAAAGTTCAAGTTCATGTTCTGTTAGAGGTTGAGGCTGAAGTTCAAGTTCATGTTCTGCTAGAGGTTGAGGCTGAAGTTCAAGTTCATGCTCAGCAGCAGGTTAAGGAATTGAGCGCTTCATAGTGGCGGAATGATGCACCTTTACTGTTGGTTTTCGTCTTACGGACTTCTTTCTGGCCCGTCTGTGAACTTCCTGCTTGTTTATATTGCTCTGACGTAGCTGAGTCTCTAGTTGTCATTCCTTTACTTTGTTGTCTCTCAAGCTGTTTTTGAAATACTGCTAAAATATTAGGCTCTTTAACATTAGATCCAGCAGCAATATCTTCAATGTTATCTTGAAACAACCTTCTTCTGACGACATTATACATATTTAGTAGTATAATTTCCATGTCAAATACAATCCCAGTATACTTCTTCTCATTTTACAAATGCCAGATTTGATAAAGCTCATGATCATTATCAATTGTCCCCTTCAATCTGTTCCATGGCAATGTCACTTCGATTATAAATCCCTCGCCTCTATAGCTATTTCTACCAAACATCATTTCATTGCAGCATTAATCAGGACCACTCTACTTAGAGTGTCTGGGTTAATCAAGCTAACCTCAAGAGTTTCACTAACAAAATTAACAATGGCCTTCACCCTCAAGTTTTGCTACAATAAAAATTATACATACAATCAGTAACATCACTAAAAGAAATCACACTTTATCATAAATAAATAACAACATAAAACAGGCACAATAAAACACCAAAACCCCTGTTAACAAAATTTAAACAAAATGACTCATAAACACCAACATCATTAAGAGTAACAACAACACCAATATGATTATCCTTTCTTTACTAACAAATCTTCACAAATGAAAGTATTAACTTCACTTAATTTCAACAAAATGACTGATAAAATAAAAAAAATCTCAAATTTTGTAAACTTAAGGTTTGTTCATCGATTTTTTCTACAACTGTCAATCCAACAATCATCGATCCCATTAACACATTAATTATTGGCAGTTTGGCACTCAACATTGTTGTCTATTTCTTGAATATTTACTACACCCTTTAACTTGAAAAAAATGCATATTAATAGTAATTTCTAACCTCAGCCATCGTTAGGGTGTTATGTCTCTGTACCAGCCTTTAATCTTTGGTCTTGACATGATTTTCAGCAACAAAATCTCTTGTTGTTTGTCGTTCTTTTCTTGCTCTATTTCTAAGCTTCTCTGTTAGCAGTGTGAAAAAGTAGTAGTTACACGCGAAATTCAAAGGGATGGATATGTAGTTAAAAAATAATTAAATATTTTTAATAATAAATATTGTACTAAAATATTTATTTTCAAAATAACTAAATAAAAAAATAACGGCTTATATATCTTGTCTACAGGTTGCTGACATTGATTTGACATGCACAAGGCTCTATATCTAACACCCGTTATGGTTTCTGTACAAATACAATTTTACCCTTTTGGACGTTAAAACTAACAGGGAGTTAACGATTTTTTGGGGGTAGATTGATGTTTTCGTACTTTTGGGAGGCGAATTGAAGTATGTCAATCAAAAAAGGGGGTATGGTGAAATTATCCCTTTTTAAATAGTTAAACATAATTTTCAGTGAGCAATAAACAAACTTTAAAGAAAAAGCCACAATGACTTACACGCTAGGCAAAAGATCTCGGGTTGGCCAGGTCTAGTCCTCTGCATGAGGTCTTAGGCATGGGCCTAATAATCTCAAGCCTATAGAGAAAGGATCTGGACAAAGACTTAAGAAAAAAACACTGGCCATGTCTGGCCCTCTATATATTTTAAATAATTTAATTTAAATTATAAATTACAATAATAAATCAATTTTCAATCATCTCAGAATCCCCTATCAAGTTTAATTATTCAAAGGTTAATTAATTTAAGACCTTCTGGTTTTAGGTAGCTTTAATTATTTTTCTTTAAATAATTATTGCCACAATACTCATGTAAATTATTGGGTTATCAAATTTATGTCATTTACATGCAATGGTGGTGAAAAGAATAATTAGATTTCATTTAAAAATATTAGATTAAAAGTCAGAAAATTAAATACTTAAATTATTAGTTACAATAACTCATGTTTATTGGGACAATTAGATCCTTTTATATGACAACAATAAAATAGTAAAATAAAACTTATATTAAAGTTTATGATTAAATATGGTCAAAGAAACATAAGAAAACAATTAATAGAAAGATTTAATTAATTAACTGTACAAAACTTTTATTGATTTATACTCTTTACAAATATTGTTAATTTGCTCTAATTATTTCATGGAAGTGGGGTGCATTTATAAAAATAGTAGGGTGGACATATTCCTACCCTATAAAAGTAGGCATTAAGATCAAATTAATGTACAATTACAAATATTTAAAAAATTTTAAAAAATTACAAAGAAGCGGATTAAATGGGAAACCAAATCTAGAAAGCTAGTCGTCTCGTAAGATTTTTATTAAAATATTTATTAATTTATGGTTTTCTGTTAATTCTCTTTGAGTGCCATGCTTTTTTTTATTATATTTTCGTTTCATTTTTTGTGTCTCTATTTTTGTGATGTTATATTTTTTGCTTGCATGTTATGTCTAGAGATTAGTAAATTCATTTAAAACTGAATAATATTTGACAAAATACCTATATCTATAATAAGAGTTAAATAAGAAGAAAAAAAATCCGAGTCATAAATTCAACAACAAGTAATACTAAAAAAATGACAAATTTGATTTGATGTACGTTTCAATTGCAATGTGACATGATTCAAAAGTGTTTGATTTACTCCCAAAGTTAAGAGTATCTAGTTATAATATAACCTGGTAAGTCCGGAGTTGAATCATATGAAATTTTAAATCTAGTAGTCAATTATTAAATAAAAATTAATTGTAGAAAAAGAAATTTATAGTCTGAAAAGTGTTAAGGTTATAGGATCCACTCTTGATAGTCAAATTATGTTCATAACATTCTCTCATATTTATATTTTGCATTTCATTTACTATTTAATTATTATGCCATTTAATTATTTAACTAACCATTTTTTGGATGAATATGGGAATAAAGTACATGATGTGCGATAACTATATTTGAGTGTCGACATAATGTAAAAATATCATATACATCCTAAAGAGATCTAGATGTATAAATTAATATGACATAAAAGTAATCGGTAAATAAAAATATAAATAATAAATATGTAGTAAATAAAATAGACTTTAAACTCACTTAACAGAAAAATTAATTCCATAATTTGAATTTTTTGAGTTTCACCTTTCACATTAGCATAGTAAATTAGCCACAAATCTAAATACTTTTTGGCTTGCTTTAATCATTTAAGAATTTTTTTGGTCAAGTCATAGTAGAGAGAAAACGACCCCTGGTATATGAAGGAAGTGACAGAGGGTTATCAAAGTTGTCTCAGAAGCGGTTTTCACTAGAGGAAACCAAGTGCTAGGCATCATCCCAAAAGTTCTAAAACCTCTAGGATGCTTACCCGGCCCATCAACTGGAGAAGAGTTAGTTGTCTCATATATGCATGAGAGAATATCTGAAATGCTAATTCATGCTGACACTTTCATCTTCTTGTTAGGTGATCTTGCAACTCTAGATGCAGTAATTAAATTGGCACATTGGGCCCATTTGAACATTTATAAAAAACCCATAGGTTTGTAAAATGTTAATAATTTTTATGATGGGTTGTAACATTTCTTAACCATGCAATTAAAAATCATTTTATTTCATCCACTATTAAAAAACTCTTTATTTGTGCTTCAATTGCTAACGAGTTACTTGATCTTTTACAAGCTTACAAACCAGAGCCAAATCCCATGACCTTGGTGTTGGATTGGTCGATTGATGATGGTAGTAGCAGTAGTAGTAAGAAATGCAAATTAGATTTAACTCTACATTTGTAAATATTTTCTATTGCAATGTTCATGTGATGTCTTATAAACTTTACTTCCTTTAAGACATTGAGGACAACGTCTTGTTCAGGTTGGGGGAGAGGGAATAGTTGACGGTTGTGGAATGTCTCAGTCCTGGTGATGTTTTTACTAATTATTGCTGTAAAGACTAACTTTGGATAAATTTGAGTCGAAGATGGTTGAATATGGAGTATAGTGACTCTAGAAACGTATCTTCTTACTCTTAGAGTTATATTTTCAAAAAAAAAAAAATTCAAAATCAAATTTTTTTTTCTTTGTCATCTTCTTTAAGTTTTTGCAGCAAGTTTAGGTATAATCTTCCCTATTTTTTTCTTTTATATTTTGTTTCCTTTATCTTTTTTGCATTTTTGCATGCATACCTTTAAATTATGTAATGTTATGGATAATGTTTAGATTAAGTTAAGGGGTAGGGATAGTTGACATAAATTGTAAATACGTGTGTTTGTTAATTTTTTTTTTAAAAAATCCAAAAAAATTATTTTATTGTCTAGGATGGCTATTTAAAAAGTCATTACTTTTGAAACGTATCTTAATAGTCATAGTCCAATTTATATTATATTTTTATTTTGAAATTCATAGTAAGTTATTTTTGTTCTCTTTTCTTTGAATTACTCAAATTTGTTAATTCTCCATTTAGTTATCATTAATTAAGTCATTTTCGTCTTTTAGTCATTAAAAATGTATTATTAAATTATTCTTTATACACACACTATGACACATGGTAGTGGGTCGTAAGTTAAAATTTTTGCAATATTTAGTTTTTTTGATTTGTTGGAGAGAATTTCTAAAGTAGTGAAAAATATATATATTCTCAAAATAAAATAAAATAGACTTTTACTTAGTAACCGAGCATCTTGCCTAATTAGCAAAGATTGCTCGCATAAAATGGTAAAGGTCTAAAAAAAAGAAAAAAATAAATGTTTTTAATTTCGTTATATATGAAATATGGTAATTAAGTCCGTATGGTGTGTTAACACCTAGTGCCCTAAGGCCAACTAGTATAGGAATCATTGGCCCAAAACTCGTTACATGGGTTACAAATATATTGTTTGCTTATTTATCATAAATAATCTGAGTAATTAAGTCCATGGGGATGTTCCAACATGGATTAAAATATTATTTTGTGAATTATATGAATAATCTATTACCAAATAAAGATAGTATCTCTGATGAACTTTTGAAACAAAAGTGTTGTTTTCTTTTGATGAAACCCTATAAGTGTGTTAATTTCTTAAGCACAAAAGAAGGTTTGGTGATATCCTAGATAATGAGTGAATGACAAGTTATAGTAAAGAAATTTAGGAGAATTTATTTATTTGGTAGTTTACAGTAAGGATGGCAAATTTGGGTCTGGGTCTGGGTCCGGGTCTGGGTCCGGGTCCGGGTTTGGCAGTTCCGGTTCTGGACCCGAATGACAATTTGGTATTCCAAATCCAGATACAACCCGGATATTTTAAATCTAGGTCCGGTCTAGGTTGAACCCAGGAAAATTCGAGTTTCTAGATTACCGGTTTCAAACCCAGATACATAAATGAATTTTTTTTAAGGTTCTAATCATCTTAATATTGATCTCCCTCATCACCATCTTTACCCTCACCAGACTTAGCACTAACCTGCTCATAAGCCTTCTCCAAAGCAGCAACGTCCTTATGGGCTTGAAAGAACTCACCTTCCTCTATGCCCTTTTAGCATACATTAGATCAAATCTATGGTCAATGCAAGAAAACACCTCAGCAACACTAGTTTAGTAGGCCTAAATATGGGTGATTAGAAATGCTTGTGGGTTTGATGAAATTGGAAACGCATTAAAGGATCCAGTATTGTTGTTAATTTTATACAATAGGATGTTAGTGTGTAAGTGTACACAACAAGTAATAAAGTGATAAGTATTCAAGATCGACTCCCCAGGAATTGAAGTTATCAACCTTGCTATAACAAGCTTATTCAGTGCAACTTTTAATAATTTAATGAAAGTAAATTAAAATAAATTAAGTCAAAATTAAAATAAAATTAAATAACTAATAACTAGGAATTAAAATAAAATAGACGTTCACATAAAGAAGTAATCAATGGCTATTAGGTAGTTAGGGGATCTAAACTCACTTAATGACTATTGACTATTTTGTAATTTATTAACAGTTGCTACAGCATCATTTACAGCACTGGGCAGATTCCTAATGTATCCTCATCTTTCGCTTGTTGGATTCTTATATCTAAATGCAACCTAACAGTGATCAATTGTTAAGCCAACATCTAAATATAGCATTACACATTCTTGGATCTACTAACCCTACAAGGTGAATCCCTATGTCTAGTTCTTCACTAATTCTAGATTAGATATGGCTCCACCAAATTGATGATAAATTAATTAAGGAAAAAAAATCCAATCTAAAATCATGCATTGCCTTGATTCTTTCCACTAAGCCGTCCCTATTGAGGATCAAACCTAGTTTATATCTCTAAATGGGTGATCAACCGAAATAAATAATTAAATTAGGCGCAATCAAAACAAAATGCTGCACCAGATGCAGAACAACAATAGTATAGGTCAATTCATCATTAAGTTTGTTTATAACCCAACTACATAAAAATTTAGTTCATACTCAATAAATAAATAAAAATAATATGCGGCTCAGCCATTGAATTCATTCTTAAAAAAAATAAAAACAAGAAATAGAAGAGTATAAAGATGAGGCTTGTAATCCGAGAAGTCTCTCTTGTGTATGATGCGATTTGTTCTTCTTCTCCTTTAAACTCCTCTTGCCGTCTTCTCTTGATTTGTTTTTGGGTTTTTGTGCGTGTGACAGCTGCCCCGCCTTGTAAAAAACGTGCTCCCTTTTATATCTTTAGGGTTTTCCAAAAAGGCAAGGAAATCTCTATGTATCCTTAGGATTCTAAGAAAGTATCTTTGACTATTATTAGGAATCTAAGAATATATGTCATTATATTTTCCTAATCATGGAAGACCTTTTTCTTTAGATTAATGCATGACACGTCTGCCCTATTTTATCCATCAAATAACAATCAGTCGCACATAATTTAGTTGCTTAACTCGCACAAAATCGCACCTGTCCAGGCTTTGAGTGCTACAGTTGCTGCAGCAACAACTGCTAACTTTGGCCTTGCTGTACCATCTTCTCTACTTCAGACTTAATTTATCTTTTTTGCACATCAGCTCTTTGTCATTCTCTGCAGCTTTATTGTTGCAGCATCCATCAATAAAATTTGACTTATTTGGATCACCTAAAATAATGCACATAATAAGAGCACATAATGATCTAAAACATATAAAATTATTAAAACTAAATTTAAATAAATACTTAATGCAAAATGCAACTAAATGGTAATTTTAGCCTAAAATTGCCATGATAACTCTCATTTCATAGAGTTATCGAGTATCATGCAACAGCCCTCTCCCCTCTGCATCTTCATGAGATCAACACTTGGAACAACAGTTGGAGGCTGGTAATTGATACCACACTTGAATCTAGTTGGGCACCAATCAACAAATTGAATGGCTGCTAATGATGATAATGATCAACATAATTGCAAAGGCAACGGAACGGTGAAACAACAGCGAAACGACAATGACGAAATAGGCAATAGTTGGTGGTTTTGTTGAATTGATGAAGAGAAGAGGAAAATGGTTGGGGGGCTGTGATAAATTGATGAAGAAAAGGAAAATAGTTGGCGGCTGTGTTGAGGGTTTCTTCTTCCTTCTTTTATTCTTTTAATTTTTTATTTTCTATTTATATTAAAAAAAATTAAAAATATGAAATTAAGAATAAAATTATTCGAGTTCGGGTTTTGGATGTACGGGTTCACTGAATATCAAATCAGGACCCGAATATGTCTGAGTTTATAAAATGGCTTCCGGATTCCGGATGTTACTTGTACCCGGTACGGGTTAAACCTTGTCTGGATTATCCAAGTTCGTCGGAAAAAATTGCCATCCCTAGTTTACAGGAAAGGTGAACAATTATTAACTTGCTCGTGAATTTTATAAATCTCAATTTAATATAGCGCTTTAATTGCTAGGGAGTAGCAATAAACTGGTTGGGAGGTATGATTAACACTAAAAAGTGTATATTTTATAAAGGTTTAAATTATCAGTTTATTAGTTAAAATGTTAATTAATGTGCTCATAACTTGTGTTTTGTCTTAATACTTCCTATATGTAATTTTATGTAAATTATATTTTATTATGTTAATTATTATATTTTGTTATTGTACGTATATTTCAGGAATAAAGAGGAATTGAAGCTGAAAACAGAAGACAAAGGAAACATGATCGATTTACAATAATTAATAATTACAAAATAATAATAATCATAAAATAATAAAATAAATGAAGAGAAGCCAACAGGGTGAGTTATTGGCACTCGCACCAAAGGCCAATGACTCATGCACCTTTATCCCTTTTTAGCTATAAAAAGGGATGAAGGTGCAGATCTCAGGGGCATGAAGCGGATTAGCTCTCTCCCTCATTTTTCTTTCCTTTGTTTTCTATTTCCTTTGTTTTCCAAATTTTCTTATAATATATTACAGAAGTTTATCAAATAAAATGTGTAGTTTTCTTTTCAATATGAGTGGCTAATTTACTAAGGTAAAGTGAAAGGTGAAACTCAAGTATTCAAATTTTGAAATTAATTTCTCACTCAAGTGAGTTTAAAGTTTATTTTATTTACTACATCTTTATTATTTGTATTTTTATTTACCCATTACTTTTATGTCGTATTAATTTATACATCTAAATCTTCTTAGATGTATAGGACATTTTGACATTTTGTCGACACTCCAATATAGCTGTGGCACATAATGTACTTTATTCTCATATTTATTTATAAAACTGGTTAGTTAAATAATTAAATGGCATAATAATTAACTAGTAAATGAAATACAAAATATAAATAAGAGAGAATATTATAAACATAATTTGAATACCAAGAGTGGATCCCGTAACCTTAGTTCTTTTCAGACTATAAATTTCATTTTCTACAATTAATTTTTATTTAATAATTGATTACTAGATTTAAAATTTCCTATGGTTCGATTCCGGACTCACCGAGTTATATTATAACTAGATACTCTTATACTTTGGAGTAAATCAAACACTTTTGAGTTGTGTCGCATGGTAATTGATGTTGGAGAATTTAGATAATCAAACACACAAAAAACACTTTTATTTCCTAAACAACTCAATACAACACCTCTCTTTATAACTCTTTTTAGAACTCAGAAGCTTTGCTTTTTCTTGTTGCTAAAACCAACTGAGAGAGGGGGTATTTATACTTGTTACAATTCGACCAAACCACACAAATCACACCAACCAAACCTAACTTATTCAACTTTCAACAAACTACACTCACAAACCATACCTAACACACTAATCTCAACAACTTCAAGAAGCTTCTATGGATTGGATCAAACATCATTTGGGTTTGTATGGATCAAGTTTATGATCCAACACTCCCGTTTAAACTTAATCCTATGATACCAAGTCTTCTTGCTCGAGGGGTTTAGTAAAATTATTAGCAACTTGATCTTTGGCTTTATTCTTCTTATTTTGATTGAGCAATGCCTTGTAAGAATGTGCATTTAATCTTCTTTTTCGCACCTGTACTTATTCTCTATCACTTTCGCAGCTAATTTCTTTGGTTTCCACAGTTAATTGTTTCATAGCACCAAGTGAATTTCTCAATCTGATAAAATCTTCTTGTTTCGATGGCTTAGTAAAGATATCGGCTACTTGATCTTGAGATTTGACATACTTTACTTGTACATCATTTCTTTCAATACACTCTCAAATGAAATGATAGCAAGTGTCAATATGCTTACTTCGATTATAGAAGACTGGATTCTTTGATAGGGCAATTGCATACTTGTTATCGACAAAAATCTCAGTTGGATCTACTTGCGGCAAACCCAACTCCTTTAACAAATTTCTTAGCCAAATTGCATGGCAAACACATGAAGTGGCAGCTATATACTTAGCTTCACAGGTGGAAAGTGTGACAATTGGCTACTTCTTTGACATCCATGTAAAAGCAGTGTTTCCCATGAAGAATATAAATCTAGAAGTACTCTTTCGATCATTTAAATCTCTGCTTCAATCGCTATCGCTATATCCAACAAGCTTGTAATCATTAGAGAATAAGTATAACAAGCTAAAATCAATTGTACCTTTGATGTAGCGAAGGATTCTTTTTGCAACTTTAAAATGAGTAATCACTGGATTCTCCATATAGCGACTAACGAGCCCAATGACATAGAAAATGTCTGGCCTTGTACATGTCAAGTATTGCAAACTTCCAACAAGGCTCTTGAAAAGAGTTGGATCTACTATTTCTCATGCGTCCTTAGCTGTCGCTTGTTGGACATCTTATATCTAAAAGCGACCTAACAATGATCAGTTACTAAGCCAACATCTAGATATAGCATTACTCGTTCTAGGTTCCCTTAACCCTACAAGGTGACTACCTATATCTAGTTCATCACAAATTCTAGGTTAGGCATGGCCCTATTCAAATCGAGTTAAACCCAACTTGGGAAACCCACTCTAGAATCATGTATTGTCTTGGTTAGATCCACTAGGTCAGACCTTTGTGAGGCTCTTTCCTAGCTTGTATCTACTAAATGGGTGATCAGCCGAAATAGAGAATTACAACACATATAACCAAGGCAAAATGCTACAGCATACACCCAACAACACAATATATGAGTCAAATAACCATAAAGTTCATTTAAAATCCAACTACTTAAAGGTTTAGCTCATGATGAGCTTTAAAACAGTAAAAGCATAAAAGTTTGTCATCAAATACATCATCAAGGAGAATTAAAACAAATAAATACAAAGATAGAGTTTAGGTACAATAAAGATGAAGTGTCACTCTTCAATCTTGATGTGCACCCTCTTTTCTTCTTGTGTGTCTTCTATCATAGCTCTGAAAATCCCCTTAATTTTTGTGAGTGACGGCTGTGAGTGGTGGTGGATGATGGTGGGTTAGAGTGGCTGTTCGTGGGTGATAAAGATGGGTGAAAATGGATGATGTTGGATGATAAAGGATAAGGGTTGCGTGAATGGTTATGAATGGTTGGTGGATGATGGTGTGGCTTCCTTAAAAATGCCTTTTTATATCATGGAATTAGGGCACCCTTTTTAAGGAAATGGGGACACTTGGCAACCTCTGAAATTCTAGGATCACATGATATTTTGTGCTGCTAACAGTAACAGTAGCTGCTGCTGTAAATTTTATCTGCTGTTGCCATATGGCAGGCTGTCTGTTTTGCTCTCAGATTGCTACAGCAAATTCTCCAGCATTCTTTTGATTTTTGCTTGATATTCTCTGACGTGCAGGCTGATCTTTTGGTATCTTTCTGCAGGTCTGTTGCTGTTTTATCTGCACCCGATAATGACAGCAGAATATTCTACTGCAGCAGATTCTGTCGGCTGGCATGTGAGCTGTCTTGTATGTATTTGCTATAGTAATGCTACAACAATTGCTACAGCATCTCCTCTTATTCAGGCTTGGTTTTGGTCATTTGCAGCTATGTCGTTTGTCGTTTTCTGCAAGACCATTGCTGCAGCATGCGATCCCTCTTCTATAGCATCCCTTTTCACGTCATAAACTTTTGAGGTCACCCACAATTATGCACAAAAAGGGCATGTAATGGTCTTCTACGCACATTTTATTATAATTGAAATTAAATACATACATATGCAAAACATAATTAAAAATACACTAAAACATCACCATTTACTCTCTAAGTAATGTAAGTTTAGGTCTAAATATAGCATGAAAACTCTCATTTCATAGAGTTATCAGAAAGCAGACTTTACATCTATTTGATGAATCTTCCACTACTTTTAGGTTGCCAAAGAAATGATTAGTCTTATAGTTTCCATTCGGGCTACATGAACAAATACCTCACTATAATCGATGCCAGCTTTTTTACTATAGCCTTTTGCAACTAGCCTCGCCTTGTGCCTTTCAATCTCACCTTTGGCATTTCTCTTCGTCTTGTAAACCCATTTGATATCGATCGCCTTGTATCCTTTGGGAAGAGTAGTGAATTCCTAGGTGTCATTCTTTATAATGGCTTTGATTTCTTCATCCATTGCTTTTCTTCATTTCTCATTTTGTGGAGCTTCTTGGAAATTTACCGGTTCACAATCAGTAAAAAGATAAAAAAGAGTTACTCTCAGTTACCTCATATAGATCTTGAAGCTCCTTGTGTGTTCTTCATTTCTTTAATTTAAAAAAAAATGATGGTGCATCTCCATGTGTGTTTGAAGTTGGTGAAGAATGTAGAGTACTTGGCTCTTGTTCTTCTACTTGCTTCATTTATGTCTGATCTTCTTCAAAAGGGGAGAAGTTGAAGTCATCCATATGAGAGCCAAAATCCCATTCTCCAGCTTCATCAAAACTTACATCTCAGCTAATCACAATCTTCCTATTGTTTGGATTGTATAGCTTCTATCCTTTAGAATTGTTGTCGTATTCGATGAAGATGAACTTCTCACTTTTGTCATCCAGCTTGGCTCTTTTCTCGTCTGGTACATGTACATGGGCAATACTTCCAAAAACTCTCAGATGGGCGATGCCAGGCTTTTTTCCACTCCATGCTTCTTACGGTGTCTTGCCCCACACACTTCTTGTTAGAGATCGGTTAGATAAGTAGACTGCACATGCAAAAACTTTAGCCTAAAATTCTTTGGGTAGTCTTTCGCTCTTAAGTATGCTTCTCGCCATGTCTAAGATACTTCTGTTCTTTCTTTATGTAACACCATTTTGTTGGGGGGATCTTGGAACTATCAAAGGGCGTGAAATTCCATTTGCTTCATAAAACTTTAGGAATTCTTTGGAAGTGAACTCTTCACCTCGATTAGATCTCATGGATTTAATCTGGTGTCCGCTTTCTTTCTCCACTACAGCTTTGAACTTCGTGAAAACTTCAAAAACTTCTCACTTTTGCTTCAAGAAATATACCTAAGTTTTTCTTGAAAAATCATCTATAAAGATAAAAAAATATTTACTATTACCAAGGGAGCTTGGCTTAAATAGACCGCACATATCTGTATGAATAAGCTCGAGTGGCTTCCAAGCTCTCGAGTTTGACTCCTTTGGAAAGCTCTTTCTAAACTGCTTGCCAAGTAGACATCCTTCACAAACTTGATTTGGATGATTGATTAAAGGTAGACCTTTCACCATGTTCTTCTTTGATAATAGCTCGAGTCCCCCAAAATTGAGATACCCATATCAAAAATGCTAATTCCAGGTTGGAACTTTGTGACAAGCCTTGAGACACTTTGTGACATCATTTTGAATATTTAAAGGAAACATTCTATTCTTTCACATCCTCATCTTTGTAATTAGGTTTCCTTTGTTGTCTCTTAGAAAAAGACTATAATCTTTTAGTTGGATATCATAGCCTTTTTCTAAGAGTTGACCTAAACCAAGGATGTTGCTTTTCATATTGGGCACATAGTAAACATTTGAGATTAATTGGTGGCTACTTTTATTAAGAAAAAAGATCCTTTTTGCTAAAAAGGATGTTATCTTTTCCCTTTATTGGTACACTCGAATCATCTATAAAAGCAACTTTTCCATTCACTGATTCATTCATCTCCACAAACATGCTTCTATTTCAGCTCATGTGATTGCTAGCACCTGTGTCAAGATACCAAGTATTTTCTTGACCTCCACTGTTGTCATTACGTGCTTGTAAAAGTGGTTCATCTTCGTTATTCTTCTCTACAACATAGTTAACTCTCTCATTAACTTTGTTGATTGGAGCTTTACATTCTAAAGCATAATGCCCAAACTTTTGACAATTATGACATTGTACTTGGGATTTATCGTACCTTGATCTTGGGTTGCCTTTTCCTTGTCCTCTGGTTGAGCTTTCTCCTCTTTCATAGTTAGAGTTGTTGTTGTTGAAATTTCAACCTTGTCCATGATCACGACCTCTACCTCATCCTCGGTCTCTACCTCGAACATAATGCCTTCTCTTGTTGTTGGAGCTTTCTTCTCTCTTCTTTGGATTGATTTCCATCTTGAGGAGTTGTTCTTTGATCCCTTACTTTTTCTTCAGCTTTTCTTCATATGCTTGCAACCTTCTTTAAAGTTGCTCGATCGTCATAGCCTCGAAATCTTTGGTCTCCTCTATTATTACTACAATGTGGTCAAACTTCGAATCCACAGATTGAAATATCTTCTCAATGATCCTTACTTCTTTCAACTCTTCACCATTTCTTTTTAACTCATTAGCAACAGTTACAACCCTAGTAAAGTAATCAAAAATTGATTCTCATACTTTCATGTGTAAGGATTCAAACTCATCTCTTAATGTTTAAAGACGAACTTTCTTAGCTTGTTCTGCTCCTTTGTAAGATGCTTCTAACTTCTGCCATGCTTCCTTTGAGGAGGTTGCACCAGCAACTTTTTCAAAAGCATCTTCATCTAATGATTGAAAGATGAGATACTTTGCTTTGTTCTCTTTCTTTTTCAAGTCTTTTAAGTTCTCCTTTTAAGCCGCAGTTAAAATACCTTCATTTTATGGTACTGTAATGTCTATTTCCACGACTTCCCACACATCGTGTGTACCCAATAGAGCCTTCGTTTTGATACTCTGATTGTCAAACTTGTTCCCCTTCAATTGTGCAAATTGGAATGATATCATGCTACCATTATCCATAACTCACAAATCGAGTGAGAATTTGGAGATTCGAAATGCACTGATGAATCTAGAATGTCGAAAGACCTTGGGAAGGGCTAGGGTCAAAATTCGGTCAACAGTCAATGTCGATCAACATCTAACGATCAACGGCTCAGTTTGGCTTGCTGACTTGACTCGGCTTGGTTCGGCTCGGATCGGTTTGGTTTGGTTCAACTCGGTGAGTAGACTCAATTTCTATGCAGAAAAATTCAAGCAGTGATTGCGAGCGCATTCGGACTCCAATCAGGCTAATTCTTATGATGTTGCATTTTGCTCATCGAGCTCTTCGATTTGATATATTACACGACTATGTGAAGCACCGACTACTAGATTTGATACCACTTTGTTGGAGAATTTAGAGAATCAAACACAAAAAACACTTTTATTTCTCAAACAACTCAATACAACACCTCTCTTTACAACTCTTTTTAGAACTCAGAAGCTTTGCTTCTTCTTGTTGCTAAAACCAACTGAAAGAGGGGGTATTTATACTTGTTACAATTTGATCACAACCACACAAATCATACCAACCAAGCCTAACTTATTCAATTTCCAACAAACTACACTCACCAACCATACCAGCCACACCTAGCTAACACACTAATCTCAACAATCTCAAGAAGCTTCTATGGATTGGATCAAACATCATTTGGGCTTGTATGGATCAAGTTTATGATCCAACAATTGACAGGTACATCTAATCAATTTTGTCATTTTTTTAGTATAACCCAATAATTTACATGAGTATTGTGCCATAAAGACTCTATGTTAGTTTAATTAAAATTTAATAATCATACTAATAAAGTAGTGTTAGAAACAATGAGTTTAGTATAAAATTATAAAACTGTTGAAGTTAAAGCAAAGTCTTTGCAATTATCTTATAAGGGTAAAATCTAAGTCCCAAAAAAAATTAAGATAGATTTAATTGATTAATTCTCTAAATTTCTTCTTCATTTTAAAATTTTTAAAAATAATATGCACTTTTTGTAATTATTTTTAGAAAATGTAGTGAGTTTACAAAAACTTTGGGGTAGAGACATCATCACCCTTTTTTTTTATTAGTTATTTTTGTCACGACACAAAAGGATTTGAATTTATGCAGCCTAAAATTTTCTATGAAGCTGTTCATTTTATAAATTATGATATTACACAAATGCCTTTAAATCAAATTATAAATATAGACAAATTACATCCACCTCCTAAATATTAGAATAAAAAATGAAAATGTATTGAAACACAACTTAGAAATTAAAAAAAAGGGTAAAATAATGTATTTTCGAGGTGCAAATAGCCCACTCTAATATATAGGAGATTGATATTAAAATAAAAATAAGACCAAGAATTTAATAAAATAATTATAATTGCTTGATCATTATTAATATTCAATGGAGAGCTCTCTTGTACATTGATTCAGTAATATATACATACAACAAATCAATATTAGATAAAACACAATAACATATCATATGCTCATAACGACTTTAGTTCATTGTAGATGTTTCAATTTCCTGCAAATTGCATAACACTTATTAGCTTGGTCATCAAAGATCATTTTGTGTTCTATTGGGTGTTGAAAATAGATTGGAGGGAGATTTTAGGCAGAGCTCTGCCTTGTGGATTGTGGCTACAACTTTGATCGCTTTTATGCATAGATTTAGGCTAGAATTATACTTATTGTAGATGAGTTTTGCCCGAATTATTCAATTGGGTTCGAGAGTTGAAATCTGTAAACAAGATTCTAGTATTTTGCATTTTCTTTTCACTGATTTACTCGATAGGTGTGTATGCTCCATATGTGCTATAGCTAACTTTAAAAAAAAAAGTGTATTTCATAATTTTTTTCGGATGAATGTATTTGTCTGTTGTAAAATATTATAATTATGTTTAAGGTTCGACTGAGGCAACTGTGGTGTGGTGTTATTTACTCTTATATTAAATCCATTTAAATTTCAAATCTATTTAGAATTTAAATAAAAAAACAAGCCGCACAGGAAGCCAGAAGTTAAGAAGGTGTTAATCAAATTATTTGAAGAATACATATAACCTGATAGAAAGATTAAAAAGAAAAATGTGGTTTTTCAATTAATTTTGAGCTACAAATTGATTTTTGAACACGACAATCAAATGACTATCTTTGGATTTTAAATCAAATTCTGGTATCCATAACGCAATAATTTTAAATAATAAAAAAAAAAGACCATAATTTTAAATAATAGGAAAAAATGCTGTATATCATAAGAAATATAAGTTGTTGGTCGATCTTCGAAACAACGTAGATTCACGGGTATTGTACCCTCAACTCCATGCTTGGATTGGGTTATTCTAGAGTAGATGTTTTGATATCCTCAAAATTCTTAATCAAACCCTTTTTTCATTGAAATTATTTAAATAACCAAATAGTGGTACTATTGATACCCATCAAAGTTCTTATAAAACTCAATTGCTATCATGTATTTAGACATTTAATCTTAATTAAAATTACAACTATAAAAAAAATGAATTAAGGAAAACTGTAGGATCATTTGTCATTAGGAATGACAATGGACAGAGTCAGACTTTTTCAAGTCCATGTTAGAGAAATAGTCCTAGTCCCTCTCAAAGTCCATCCAAGTTGGGAGGATTGGGCTTAGGCTGGACCCATTGCAAGCTTGGGATTTTACAAATTTTGCAAAAAAATTTTTTTAAATTATTGTAAATTTAAAATTGGGTAAATAATCAACAATGAATCAAAGAAAAATGATTGTCTTAAAATAAAAGTTTATTTAACCTTTTAGTGTTGAATTTTAATTCAAGCATTCTCTTAATTGATTAATGCTATCTTATATTCAAAGAAAAATAATTAAAGCTACCTAAAGTCAGAAGGTCTTAAATTAATCAACCTTTGAATAATTAAATTTGATAAAGGATCCTGAGATGATTGAAAAATGATTTATTATTTTAATTTATAATTTAAATTAAATTATTTAAAATATATAGAGGACCAGACATGGCCAATGCTTATTCTTAAGTCTTTGTCTAGACCTCTCTATATAGGCTTGAGATTATTAGGCCCATGCCTAGGACCTCATGCAGAGGACTAGACCTGTCCGACCGAGATCTTTTGCCAAGCGTGTAACTTTGTTTAAAGTTTGTTTAAAGTCATGGTGGCTTTTTCTTTAAAGTTTGTTTATTGCTCACTGAAAATTATGTTTAACTATTTAAAAAAGTCACTGAATCTTACTGGGCTAATGACAAAGTCTGAAGAGTATAAGAGGTAATTATCCTCAGTCTTCCTGGTCAAGCATTGTTCACGTGCAAGTCCCCAGCTACCATCACTATCAGGCGATGTTACAAAATTGGTAGAATACGAAACATAGGATTCTCACACATAATTCTTGCATGAAATAAGTATGCTTTCAATACTTGCTATTACAAGCAAAGGCAAGATGATGAAACTGAGACTCTTCATCATTTTATAATTTTTATACTAAACTGTAAACAACTTAATTAGAATTAAAAGAGTGGTGAAGAATAAGAAACACATGGCGCTTTATATATATATGAATGAATAATGAGAAATTGCTATAATGGCTTTTGATGTCAACGATTCTATGAATTAGCAATGAATAAATCATGTTGTGTTTATTTTTATTAACTATGTATCTTCTTGTGTTACCAAACATGGTAATTGAAGCATCCAGCTAATTACTTTTATCACTTTTAGAATTATTTTTTATTTAATTTATGTGTTAGAATTTTTTTTTATCTTTATTTAACTATGTTCCAATTCTCATTATTAACATGGTTATTTTTTGAAATATTATTAAGTGAATTTGTTAATGTTTAGGGATAGGGTACAAGCGAAAAATATGCCAGCGCAAAAAAGTGACAGAAAATGAAATGAAAATTCAAATAAAACAAACTAATAAAAAACAGCTAGGTGTTGACTGTTGAATAGAATTTGTTGTATGTACTTGTCATGGAAACAGAAAACACAATACTCTTCTTCCCTCCGCTTACACTAAGGACAATAATATATATACAGTGTGTGTATATATTATACAAAGAAGAGTGAGAATGGAAGAAGGCAATGGTGTATATTATTAAGTGACATACACATTGCCACTTAAACCGAATAAGTCGTCCAAAGACGACGTGGTGGAGCATGATTCGGTGCTTGAAACCGAATAAGTCTATGCGAAGATTGGATTATATCCTATTGATGACAATAGGATATAATCCAATATCCTATTGTCAGTTCCTTGGCGCCTTTATTAAAACCAAATCCTATAAAATTTTTAAAACAAAAACCTCTCAAACGTCACTCCTTTGAAAAAAATACTCGCCACTACTATTGCATCTGTTGGTTTAAAAATATTTTGCAGCGAAAATATTAGGATCACATTTCTCATACAACATATAGAATTACTATAATCTGTAAATCGTATCTTTGCTTTTTTGTAGAAGTAATTTGGGCTCCTAAGTCACGAACTGTCACCACCAATTCTGTTAGATGACGATCCGTCACCAATGATCTTCTAGGTTTCGCATAGACTTTTTCTCTGTTCTGTATATCGTGGCTCCTCTGTTCTTTTGAGAAAGAACAAACCTTTTATATCCTATTGATGGAAACCCTAGGCTCTTTTTTCTTTTATTCCATTAAATCAAATTTGATTTAAATTAAAAATAAATAAAGCCCACGTTACACTTATTCTTGTTATAGGGACCCATATTATAAAATAACACAAGGCCCCTTACACATAAATATATTAAATAGAGGCTCCCATCAAATAATATATTTAGGCTTTTAACCCAAATAGCTAGTTTTCTCGCTTATCAACCCAATAGTGGTGCAGTCAATTAAATGAGCTAACCCGAGGATCATATGGGTATATACAATAGTGGCTACAATAATCAGGCATGTAATTAAACTAGCCCGATTATTTAATTCCAAATCTACTCCACTAAAAGATTGGAACTGACCTCCATAATTATATGCTATCTAGGATAGTGTTCTCGAATAATAATTCGACCCATGCCACATTAATTTCTTTACTGAACAATCCTTTGTACCACATCGCTAATTAAATTGATATCTCAATTGTCCAATCAATTTAATTACACCTCATTCCTTGACACTTACTGGTTTTCTCTAATGATCATTTTCAACATACTAATTATGTTGACACACTCTGGCCAGAGAATTCTATGATTAAGTACCGAAAATCCGTCATGAGATGTGTTGTACAAATTCTATATTGTTAATCTATAATCTCACTGCTCATAATTGCTTCCACCAAGATACCGGGTAATCTTGACTACAAATGCATGTCTTGCCCGTTAATAACTCAAATGAAATGACAATCATAAACATGAAACTATAATTAACTCAAGATTGAGATTGCAATAAAATCAACGCCTATGAGATTTAATAAGTCTGACAGTCATTTCAAGGTTAATTAAATCTCATATGTAATCTAGTTCAATGTAGTCAAACTACATCAGTAAATTCATTATATGATTAAGACAAATCATTGAATGAATTTACTACAGTCTAAATATAAATAGAGTGCCCAACTCTATTTATCAACTGCAAACTCAATTTCTTTAATCATAAGATAACTTGTATTTATGTCTTCTGTGAATCCATATTGTGATCACATAAATACATATAATATGATTAAATGGACCTTATCCAAAATATTTATACATTAAGATATCCGAATAAATACCTCAAATATTTTATTAATTAGAAAATCAATATACTTTAAAGAGTACATAATCCCAACAGTATCGTCATCGTCATTGTCATCGTCGCAGCAGCAGATCGAAGATGACTCTGTGGAGCAGTTCTTGGAGAACAATTGGATAACAGATTTTAGCAGATTCAAAAGAGGAAGCAATGGTGGAGGCAGCGGCCAGCTTCAGACCGCAGTCGTCAGTTATTGAAAGAAGTTTCCTCGGTCTCTCTATTCCTCCTTTTCTTCAGGTATTCTTATTCTTTTTTATTTTCAATTTTTGTTTCAGTGCTTCCCCCGTTTTCTTTTTCATTTCCAACTCTACAATTTAAAAATAATAATAATAATTTTGGAGTTTTCAAGTTGATTTGGTTTCAAAAAATCATATCGCGGATATAGAGTACGTTACTTATAGTATAATTTTTTTAATTTTTTGTTTTTGATTGGCTGTCAAGACTTTTTATTGTAATAATTAGTTATTGGATGCTAAAATGTGTGCAAGTTGGTAATTTTGCCGCAAAAAGTAAGTGTAAATTGAGAGATTTTGATGAGTGACTACTGCCCGTGTGTAACCCTTTGTAAATTGAGAGATTTTGATGAGTGACTACTGCCCGTGTGTAACCCTTTGTAAATTGATTGGTGCTAGGCAATTGTAATTTGTAACCCCAATTGCAGCCTGTTATGTGGACGAATTGAGGAAGGAAGCATCAAATATTGGATAATGTTTTTAATTCTTACTTCTATATATACTATTCAATACTCAACATTATTTATAATAAGGTTAAATAAAGAGAAAAAAATCCAAGCCACAAATTCAATAACATGTAACACTAAAAACTTATAAAACTGATTATGATAACGCAACAACATATTAAAGTCAATAGTTAATGCAAATAAAGGCACTATGACTTATTCAATACTCATAAATTGAATCGACAATCTCATAAAGGCTAGCATAAATTATTTCTCAGTATTCATTCATATATATAGAGCCTCATGTGTTTCTTATTCTTCACCTCTTTTTTAATTCTAATTACTTTGTTACAATTAGTTTAGAAAATATAAAATGTCAAAGTCTTGGTTTCATCATCTTGGCTTTGCTTGCAGTAGCAAGCACCGAAAGCATACTTATTTCAAGCACGAATACTGATCAAGAATCTAAACCATATGCTTCATTTTCAACCAATTCTGCAGCATCATCTGAGAGTAGCACTTGCTTGGGACTTACAACTGCAGAATGTGCCAAGTTGCATGAGCATTATGACCTCTTACCCCCCTCAAATCTTGTTTTTGGATGCCAATGATTTTGTTAAATAATTATTTCTCTTATGCCAAAGGAATCATTTTGTTATAACCATCAGTTGTAGAGAAATTGATGTTATATTTTAATAAAAGAAAGAATTAATTGATTATGAGCACATGATGTGTTGTGTGTGTGATGTTGTGCAGATGTGTTCTATTTACATACTATTGAATCAATCTATGAGAAAGCACTTAGTTAAATGTTGATAATAATCAAGCGATTATAATTACTTTGTTAGGACCATTTATCTTTTTTATGATTTGAACCCAGTGCTTAGCCAAGCTGCTTTTTAGCAATCTTTGTCGTATTTCTGTCTTTATGCATGCTAATTAATGAATTTCATGTCTTGGCCTTTCTAATTTAGTTGGAGCTTGCAATGTTCTTACTAAAACTTCAAACCGTTGTTGATCCCGAATATCATGACCACCACAATATCCCCAATTCTCCTCCTTCATTGTCAGCAGTAAATCCAAATCAACCACATTCCCATTCTATTGATACTTCCTATTTTGGTCACGATACTTCCCATCCTCACTCCTCTCCTCAATTCTCAGCTTGTCCATCTAAGGCGATTGTCGACCCCTTCGTCCATCCGGCAATAATTTTGATTCTTCACAAGCATCTTTACCATTAGAAGTGGATCCTAATTTGGACGGTTCACCTCATAAGATACCATCCTCTGCGCCACCAATTGAGCAACCCCCATTACTGTGAGCCTTATATTCACTGTGAGCCTTCTACTCAAAATAAACATACCATGACTACCTGTTCCAAAAATTATGTATTTCAACCCAAACATGTCAACATCATAAAAAATACCCTCTCCTATTACCACTTGAGCCTACCAATCCCATACAAGCTCTTATAGATCCTCAATAGCAACATGTTATGTGTGATGAAATTAATGCCTTGGTCAAGAATGGTACTTGAGAGTTGGTTCCTCGAACTCCCACTCAAAAAATTGTTGGTTGTAAATGGGTATTCCGTATTAAAAGATATCCCAACAGAAGCGTTGACCGGTATAAAGCCCGCTTAGCTGCTAAAGGCTTTCATCAACTACTGGGTATTGACCGTCGTGACACCTTCCGCCTAGTAGTCAAGCCAACCACGATCCGACTAGTACTCTCTACTGCACTTTCTCGCAATTAGAAGGTTCATCAGTTAAACGTCAATAATGCTTTCTTACATGGTCAGCTATCTGAGAAGGTTTTTATGTCTCAACCTCCTGGTTTCATTGATCAATTTCTACCAAATCATGTATGCTTGTTGCACAAGGCATTTTATGGCCTTAAACAAGCACCTAGAGCATGGTATAGTGAACTTTAGGAATTCCTTCTTTTTTCTGGCTTTGTAAAGTCCAAATCAGATGCTTTATTATTTATTTATAACACCAACTCCACTGTGATTTATTTTCTGGTGTATGTAGATGATCTTTTGGTTACAAATAGCTCCAAAGTTGCAACTACTACCCTTATTGTATCCCTATCTTGACGGTTCTCCATAAAAGATCTAGGTGACTTACATTTTTTCCTTAGCATTGAGGTGTTTCCTACACACAATGGCTTGTTTTTGCCTCAACAAAAGTACATGTTGTTAATTTTATGCAATGAGAGTCAATGTTCAAGCAAACATAACAAGTAATATAATGATAAGTATTGAGATAGTCTCCGCATAGATTGATATTATCAAACTTGCTACAGCAATCTATTCAAAGCAATTTTTTAAAACTTTAATAAAACACACTTGAAATCAATTAAAGAACTTAAGAATATAACGAAACTAATTAAACAAAAAGACAATAAAGGAAATAAACGTCAAACACAAGAAAATATTCAATAGCAATTAGATAGTTGGGTGCTTTAACTCACTTAATGATTATTGACTATTCTGTGATTTAGGTACGATTCTTTACAAAGATCTTCTACAAAGACTGAGCGAAATTCCTAATAAGTCCTCGGTTGTCGCATGTTGGATATCTTATATCTATATACAAACTAACAGTGATTAGTTGTTAAGCCAATATTAGACATAATATTATATGTTTTAGAATCTATTAACACTATAAGAGGAATCCCTATGTCTAGTTATTCACTAATTCTAGATCAAGCATGGCCTTATTCAAATTGAGATTAACTTAATTCAAGAAACCCAATTTAAAACCATGTATTGCTTTAATTTATTCCACTAAGTAGTTCTTTTTTAGAATCTCTCTTAGCTTGTATCCATTAAATGAGTGATCAGCCGAAATAGAGAATTGCAATAAGTAAAATCAAAACAAAATGCTACAAAGAGACACGTAGCAATGATAATATAAGTTAATCAATCATCAAGCTTGTTTAAAACCATACTACATTAAAATTTAGTTCATAATTAATGAAGAAATAGCAATAACATTCGTTTTAGCCATCAAATACATTCTAAAGAAAAATAAAAATAAACGAATGAAAGATAGAGATACAGTTCCGCAAAGATGAAGGCTTCTCTTCTTTATTGATTTACGATCTTTCCTTCTTCTCCACTGAAATCTTCTACTGCATCCCTCTAATCTTTGTTGGTTTTTGTTTCTCTGTTTATTGTGTGACTGGCTCCGCCTCTTTTTTCTTTTCCTAAAAATTTGCTCTTTTATAATCATGGAATTCGGGTTTCCCAAAAAAACATGATGATCTTCTATAATCCTTAGGATTCTAGGAATATATATTCCTATCTTTTATCAATTGATGAAGATCTTTTCCTTTCTTTTTGTTGTATGCCATGTCTGCCCTATACTTTTTTTACAAATTAATGACAATAAAATAATCAGCTACAGAAAATTTCGTTGTTTAATCCGCATGCAGTCATATTTGTCCTATCTTTGCGTGGTCCAGGGTTGCGGTAGTAATTCCTACGGCATCATTCTTGTTGTAACTTGACTTATTTCTCTTACAATTCACTTCTCTGTCATTCTCTACAACTCTATTGTTGCAGCATTCATCCATAAAATTTGAATTGTTTGGTCACCTACAATAATACACGTAACAAGAACTCTTAATGATCTAAAACTCAATAAATTAATATAACTAAACTTAAACAAATACTTGTACAAAATATAACTAAAAATGCAATAAAAAATTATCATTAACTCTCTAAGTAATACTAATTTAATCCTAAAAATACCAGTACATCAGGGACCTCCTTGCGAAAACTAAAATGGAAGGCGTCAAGGACCATGTCACTCCTATGTCCACCTCAATTAAACTCCTTCATCACGATGGCTCACCTTCCGCAAATTAGGGGTGGCAAAATGAATAAATAAATTGAATTCGAATCGAATCATAAAAGAATTAGGTCAAAATTCTACTGATTCGGATTCAATTAGTTTATTAAATGAGTATTCGGTTTAATTCGTTTGATTCGTTTAATTCGTTTAGTAGAATTAATAAATGAATTGAATTGAATCTGGATTCATTTACTATTCATTGGTCCTATAACGAATCGATAACAAATCGAATTGAAAATGAATTCGTATACAAAAATATAATTAATAAACAAAAATTAAGCAAAATAAAATATAAAAAGACCATAAATTTAACATCCAACAAAATACAAACTAATTATCATTTATAATTACTATATTAGCCTTTAAACTTTAAAATTTTCATATTTAAGGATAAATAAGTAATTCATTTATGACCCATTTATTAAACGAATCATAATCATTGTCCTCAAACCCAAATTCGATTCGTTTGATTACTGAATCGAATCGAATTCACCCATTTATTAAACGAATCAATTTTTTCAAATCCAAATCCATTTAATTTGCATTGAATCAAATCAAATAAACAAAGATTTGTCAATTGAAAGAGATCTTGAACAAGCATATAATGTGCAGAGTTTTAATATCACTGTGCCAACTCTCTTAAGGCTAAGCATCAGGCTGGCCTTGTCACCGTATGCATTTAAAAATGCTTCTAAGCATAAGTTCGTGATCATGGCTGGTAATCTTGAGTACCTTTACATTGAAGAGGATTCCTTAGGATGGTTTCTGGTAAATGAAACACCGTTTCTGCGGAAGGCAACTGTGGATGTTGGGCATCGTTTAATTTATGCTTTAGTCTCGAAGGTTGTAATTAATCGCGCAACAGAAGTTGTCGGAGAAATCAGCCATGCAAAGATTTTGTCAATCTCCTTTCGCACTATGGCGGTAATTCCTCTGCCTTACATCTTGCATACTGTTATTTCTGATACTTTGTGACTCTTGACAATATTTTGCTTTTAAAATGTATGATTGTTTAGAGATTTTTAAGACTTTGTCTTTGACTTGTATCATTGCTTTCACCGTAGGCTCTAAGCTTTACTTATAGTGGTGATTTCCCAACCTTTCCTAATTTGGTCCATCTGGAGTTGGCCATGGAGCCTTACTTTCGCTGAAAATTGCTACCGCACTTCCTCAACAGCTCGCCAAATCTGGAAGTTCTTATCTTGAAGAAGGTGTGTAAATCATAATCATGTTTTACTTGAATGGTTTTTGCTTCTGAAAAGTTTGATAATTTATTTCATTAGGAACATGCTGAATCCAAAAAATGGGTAAATGGGTTTCAATACTCAGAAAAAGTTAGATCAAGGGGTTGTCGATTGGGATGAACCACCGAATGTGACATGATGTTTGCTGTTGCATGTTAAGGAGATCCAGATTAGAAACGCGAGGGGAAAATTTGATGATCAGCTGAAATGGTCAGGTATTGAAAAACGGTGAAGTTTGAACAAGTTCTCGATTAATATTTTTCCTTCAAAGGAAATTCTGCAGAAACAGATTCTTTTGTTTCCAAGGGGTTCCAAGACTTGTGAGATTGAATTTGTTTGATATGTTTATTAGTGGATTCTCGAATGGCACTAATGCTTCGGGTCAGCTAGTTTAAACATATATCTTCTGTTGAAGTTGTGAATGCATACTGTGAAGTTTAAAGAAAATCAATTTTATTGCTTTCCAGGCTTATTCCTGTATGAAAAAGGGAGGGCGTTGTTAGTTTTGTGACAATGCTTGGTTGCAAATTCTGTGCTGTAAGAAGTACGTAAATTGATTAGAGTAGCTATTTCGGCACTCTTAGGTGCTTTTTGGTATTGAACTTGGGCAGCAAGTTAAGTGTTTAGGTCTACAGCAGACTAAAGTGTTTGGGAACACTAACTATTGTGGTTTAAAAGCTAAGTTGATTTAATCTACTATTTGTATGATGAAAAACCTATAATATCTTAACTATTTTTGTCAAAATTATTATTTAAATATCATATTTACTAAATATTATTTATTTTTATTTTATACTTACTGTTTTTTTCCACAATATCTATAACTTTTAAGTTCTGACACCTCAATACCGAATAATGGCTCTACAATGTTTGAGGATTCATCGTCCGTTGATAACTCAGCTGCAAAATATATTTTAGAATTGGTGTCGAGGTAATAATCTTTTTTAACAGTACAAAACAAATTATCAGCTGCCAATATATATATTAAGAATATAATGTATTTGATTTGAAACACTTAATATTAATGATAAATGACTCGAAGATAGTAAATAAACACCATCGAGAAAGAGTATGATTATCATCATATTGATGTTGTCTCAAAACATGGTTATGGTTTGCAGTTGAACAAAGTGTTTGCATCTTGATCTTGGTGTTCATCTTTGTGGGAAAAGGTATGACAGGCCTTTTAAGTTGCCTCAAAGCATTTTAACTAGCAAAACACTTAACGATGTTATGCAGCATGCATAATGATTTTGTGCTCGACATCCCTGACTCCTTTGTGTGTTTCCCTAGTCTTAAAATTCTTCATATTGTGGAGGCATTTCCAAGGAAAGACCCAAGGAAAAAGTTGTTTCACAATTTCCCAGCACTGGAAGATTTTTCAATTGAAGGATATCTCAAAAGTTTTTATAATGCTGGTTATCGTGGGCGAACTTTTAACGTCATCGTGCCAACTCTTTTAATCCTTAGCATTAAGGCTGTTCGTTCCACACTGTGTGCTTAGAGTTTACACGCACAAGATTGTGATTTCGGTCCGTAATCTTGAATATCTTAACATTGAAGACAATTTCTTAAAGACGCCTTTTGGTGAATGAAACACCCTTTTTAAGCAAGGCATTTGTCCATATTGGATATTGCCCTGCACAATGTATAGTCTATGGGGATAAAGATAATCGTCCAATGCAACTTTTGAATGGAAAAACACATGCAAAGTTTCTGTCATTAACCTTTTGCACAATGGCTGTAATGCTTCTACCATCACATTTTTTCTAGCTATCATTTTTTCAAGCTGCTTTACATCTTGCATACTGTAATTTCAAATATTCTAGCGAAACAATATTTTGCTTTGGCAGTATTCACCAATATATCATTCCTCTAGCATACTGTAATTTCAAATATTCGAGCGCAAAAATATTTTGCTTTGGCAGTATTCACTAATATATCATTCTTTAGTTATTTTTTAGATTTCCTATTTGGTTGTTATCGTTATTGTCATTGAAGGCTCTAAGTCAACATGCTTATAATCGAGATTTTCCCATCTTTGCTAATTAATCTGCTGGAAGCTGCTGCCACGCTTTCTTAATAGCTCACCAAATTTTTTAGTCCTTATTTTGAAGAAGGTGAGTCAATAAATAATAAGGTTTTTAACTGAATGGTTTTTTCAATATTTTATCATTATTCGTTTATAGGAATATCCCGAATGCAAAGATTGCATTCACAAGAAGTTTTATGAGTGTGATCGAAGAAGCTATGATCCGGGATATGTTGATTGGGTTGAACTAGAGAATGTACCATGTTACCTGCCTGTTGTTGCACGTTAAGGAGATCCAGATAAAAAAACACGAGGCGAGACAGTAATGAGTTGGAGGTGATCAATGGTGAAGTGTTTGGTGAAGCTTTCTTTTGATATTTCTCCTTCAAAACAAAATTTGCAGGAAGAAATTCTCATGTTTCCAGGGGGTTCCATCACTTGCAAAATTGAATTTCTTTGATATGCTGGTTGAAATCTTAGAGAATCACCTGATTTAAAGGTTTCTATTGTAGTACTCATGTGTCTCCTTTTAAAGCTGTGAATGTATACACGTTCTGACTTTCAAGTTGATGAAAATTGAGAGATCTTGTTTTGTAGACAAACTCTGTATAAAATGATACTGGTGATGTTTTTTTAGCTCTGTTTCCTGTGGTGAGGACGGTATAAAATGTAACTTTAGGTACTCTCGATTACTCTGATGTGTTTCAGGATTCTACGGAAATACGAAATAGAAAAATGCTTTCCATTCTTGCTATTGTTTGTTGGAGCATTTTGCCTTTAGTGATGTATTCCAGGTATGTAATACATACACTTGAGGCTTTGGTGTCTTAGAACTAGATACTTCACTGGCTGTGGTCTACTGGTCTGAGTTTGTGTGAAAGTCAGACTCAGCCAAGCTTGCTACTGGCTCTCTAAGGGCTGCAATTCTGTTTAATGACATTACATATAAAACGGAGAACGGGATGTAACTTAGTCTTAGTCATTTAAATTAAAAAAGTACACAAACCAACAGGTATGAGTAGATAAACGTAAATGGAGATGCATACTCAAATACCAACAAGAAATAAATTAACAGCAGCATAGCAGCCAAATCCAATAAATAGAATAAATAGAAGAAAAGTTTATTCAATTTATTTATCTACTTGTTTTATTTTTTTTTAATCCCCTTCAACAAGTCCCTCCTCCTCCTCCACCACCACCATCACAGCCACAACCTCCGCCGCCACAACCTCCACCTCCTCCACCACCACCATCTCCTCCTCCTCCTCCGCAACCTCCACCTCCTCCTCCACAACCTCCACCTCCATGATCAGTTCGACGTTTCTTAGGGTTGCTGTCATCACCACAAGCAAATATAACCATAGATATCATTGAGACTGAAGCAACAACCATGCAAAGGCAAAAAACTCCCCCAAAGTAGCTTTCTGCATGGACAGCACCAGCAAGAACCGAGAGCTCTCTAGCCATTTTTGAAATGTTTTTCACTTCCCCTAGCTGCTAGCCGTGTAGATGATGAAAGAATAACTTAAACATTCGTGACATTGTGTGTCAGTCAATCAAATAAAGTTCTTTTATAACTGTATTGTTGTGGTGTTGTTGAAGACATTGAAATAAAAAACGGGCCACCTAAGTTAGTTGACATGTCTTCAGTCTGTAAGAGTTACGTAACTGAAAATTCTATGAAGCTTCAAGTACTTGAGGTTTGATTTGAATTTTCAAATATTCTTTACGAGGGAGTTATCGAATCAAAGTAACCGTAGAAAAGTCATTGATTGTCCATTGAAACTGAGCCATTCAATTAGATAAGTTAGCCCAAAATGTATTAGATGAATTGGCAACATGTGAATATTATTCACTAATTAAAACTGAGATGTTGTGTCAATTTCTAATAAATAATTTGCAAAATAATTATGATTCTTCAACAGGGATAAAACTAAAAATGAGTTGTTTAAGTCGATAAATATCACAAACCAACAAGGTGTGAGTATATAAATATACATGAAGAGATACATCAAACACAACAGAGATATACATTAATCAACCACAACGTATATAGAACAAGCTAAGCCCAATAACTAACTAGACTGCAGGTAGACTAATTAATAGAAGAAGAGTTCTGTATGCTCATTTTATTTATCGACGTATACTTTTCTTTTCTTTTCCCTTCTTCTTCAACAACCCCCACCGCCCCCTCCACCTCCTCCACAACCTCCACCGCCTCCGCCGCCCCCACATCCACCGCCTCCTGCGCCACCTAATCCTCCCAGTCCTGCTCCGCCAACAAAACCACCACTTGTTCGATGTTTCTTTGGGCTGCCGTCATCACCGCAAGTGAATATGACTATTGATATAATTGAGAAAGAAGCAACAAACATGCAAAGCAAGAAAATTCCCCCAAAGTTGCTTTCTGCATGAGCTGCAGCAGCAAGAACCAAGAGCTCTCTTGCCATCTTTGCAATCTTTTTTAACTTCCTCTTGTCATGTAGATGATGAAAGGATTACTTGTATAAATACTAGATTACATTGTGCCTCTACCAATCAATGTTCTTGGGTTGAATTCTTGGAATTCAAAACGTGCCGACTGCCCACATGTCTTCAGCCTAAAAGTCGATGAAATTGAAAATTGGAAATGTCGCTGTTTATCCTTTAAAAGTCAGACTAAAATGTAGATGAGTTGGCAAAATGTGAGTGTCTTCTTTAATTTTCCATTAAATTAAGAAGCATAAGCTCAGGGAAATTATCTATACCTGATGTATATAATTGATCTAGGTTACTAAATAAACTCCTCACACTAATTAGAAACACAAAATGTAAACACTTGGAAGGATCAGAAAATTAAAGTGAACGCAAACGAAATGTCTTTTATTAAATATCCAAGCATCTGCAGGCTCCAAACAACCAATCATCTTTGCCTGGAAAGGACCTATCATTATTGCGTATACAGATCATTTTAAAAGCAGCATTTCTTCTTGTTTTACTAATACAAAAAAATAAATAAATCAATAAAAATAGTAACAAGCCCGGGACTAGTTTTGTATTTTCCTAAATTATGTCAAAACTTTGTGAAAAAAGCCCTTTTTAAAAAAAGAAAATATATCACAAAATACAAAAAGCAAACCAACTCAAGTTCTCAATACTTTTAAGGGAAAATGACAAAAGTCTTATTTGGTATTTGAGGAGTGCTATGATTTTATCAACCCATAGCAGCTGTCGTTTGACTAAATTAATCAAAATCTAAAACACATCCAAACTCATTAATGTTTTTGCTGATCTTACCATTTTACTCTTGGTGGCTGTTTGATATTAAGAATATGAATACATTTGATTATTTAATTAATTGAATATGTTTTTAATTATAACTAATTAAAAAATTAAATCCAAAATTATTAGAAAAAGTAAGGGAATTCTCATAATTTTCCAATTAATTCTAAAAAATTGAAAAATTAAATCCAATATACATACATACATATATAAATATATTAATAATATTCCAATCCAGGATCTTGAATTTGTTAAATCTGATAAAGTTATTAAACCATACACACACACACACTTACTATTTTTTTTGGAGAATGAAAAGTTGAAACATTAAAAACAAAATATATATTAATTTTGCATTTAATTTTTAATAAATTCTAAAAAAATTTGGAATTAATTAAAAAATCATGACAATTCCATTGCTTTTTCCCATAATTTTAATTTAATTTTTCAATTTATTAAATAATTAAAGGCATTCATATTATCAATATCAAACAATCATCAAGGGTAAAATGGTAATATGAGAAAAAAAATTGACACTAATGGAGTTTGGATGTGTTATAAAACATCGGGGGGGTTTGATTAGTTTAGTCAAACAACATGGAAGTTCACTCTTTTTTTCTAATTAGAAAATAAAGTTAATGGTGTGAGCTAAATCTGACTTTTAAATAATAATTCTAATAAAAATAATAAAATATTATAGGTTTTTCATGAAACATGATACAAGTGTTAGACAAATCAACTTAGCTTCCACGTTACAACAACAGGTGTTTACCAAACAGTTTGAAATTTTAACTTTGAAACTACAGCTGCTCAGCCACAATGCTAACCGACCGCAATACCAAGCAAACCTAAGACTATTTAGGATTATTATACAATTGCTATAACTTTTTATCTACAATTGTAAAGTGCAAGTTTCAACTGTGGCTTAGAAATTAAGGTGATTTTAGAGTTTTGTCCAAAATTATTTAATGGAAAATGTACAAAAATTTTATTATTTTGTCAAAATTATTCATATATACCATCGTTATCATCTTTTATTATTTAACAAATTTATAAGTTACATTTGATAGTATTTATAGCTTTTAAGTCACAGAGCATATCGATTTGATTACATAAAACTAGACTAAACAATGAGAGAAAAAAAAACAAAATACTTATGCTTATGGAGCACATAAAACATGGAGTTTTATACATCAAAGAGAGATAAATCAACCGCAACATAGATCGAAGATACGCTGTGTGTATCTAACTCCAATAACTTGAGTAAACAGAAGAGAAGGTTACATGGTTGTATCGTTTTTCTATTATCCTTCTTTTCTTTTTCCTTATTCTTCAACAATTAACCCCAACAATTAACCTCCACCTCAATTAATTGCCACTGTTACGTCCACGGCCAGAAGCAAATATGACCACATATATCATTGAGAATGAAGCAACAACCATGCAAAGAAAGATGATTCCCCCAAAGTTGTTCTTGATATTGTTGTTGCTTTGAATACTTGCCATATTTTTAAACTTGTCTGCAACCTAGCTACTAGTCCATGGAAATGAAAATTCTATGAATCTTCAATACTTGGAAGTTTGAGTTGACGATTCAAAGTATTGCATTAAAAATCTGCTTTAAAGCTTTGCACAGACTTTGAAAAATTACAATATCTGAATGAGTTTGCTTGCGCAGACAAGAGTCAAGATGAAGCAAATAGCAAGTCATCTAATTGATGGATATTGCACTCGCGTCACTTAGATGAAAAAACTTTCAGAAATGTAATATTACTTTTTACAATTTATATAACTCATAAGTAACTAGAATCATGACTCAGATTTAGTTCCCAAATTAAAATTCGGGATTAAAATTTAAGATTGAAATCTGGAATGAGTTTGCAGTGTTGCACAGTTTTACAATGTTATAAACTCGTCTCGGATTTTAATCCCTATTTTAACCCATTTTTGGTTAGCTAAAACATTAGAGAAGATTGTCTTTCAGTGATATTGAGGGACGACTAAAAAACTTCTTCTCCGGATATATGTGGAGTGGGTAGGTATTTCAAGGATTTGCAAAAGAAAACGTCGTTAGAAGTCAATGCCGTGTTAACCGGCCATGCTCTGATGATCAAGTTAGACTAGCGCAAAAATGGAGGTAAGCCCTAACATAACTAGAGAGCAGTGGTGTATAGAAGGCGAATCATGAAGAAAATGCCCTTTACTTATAAACTTGATCTTTTTATACAAGATGTGCATGAGGGCGTCGTTGAGTCTATTTAAACAAGTGAGAGAGATCTATTGGTCCAACCCCCAACCCCGCCTCACGTAAAGGTATAATGGTACTTACGCCTTATATTCAAATATTGGAGCCATTAGGGTATTTCTCCTTGTTGGACACGCGTAGTCCCCCGATTGGTGGTTTCTTTGAATTTGGTAGGGACCATGATCACTTTACAGGTGTCATGCTCTTATTGGATTCTCAGGTACTCTATGATCCTTAGAGGCTAATCAAGACCAATGGGCTCCTTGGGACCACTAAGGTGCGGTCCCTTTCTCTAGCAAGTAATGGTTTGGTTTTACTTAGGGATAACAATGGGCGGTTTTGCTTAGGGATAACAATGGACACCACTTATTGTGGGTTTGCCATTACCAAACTCACATCTATAAAATATTTAAATTACCAAACATGCATGCCCGCAACTCGCATCATGTTTTTATTTTTTTAAAAAAACCCCCCTGCTGCTAATTTTAACAATTAGCAAACCCATCAGCAACTTACAGCGGATTTTTTGCAGGTTTGCTCATTTAAAATAATAGATATTAAAAAAAATACTTTTAATAATACATAAAAACTTGATTATATAATTTAAATTATAATTTTATAACAATAGCCTAAAAAATCCACATACAATACTCAATTCTAGATTTTATCAATGTGAATAAGAAATTAAAATTTCAACATTAAAACAAATACACAAAATATTTTAATCTAACACAAAATATTTATGTTGTAAGCAAATCATCATCACTAATATCAATGTCTTGCTCCATCTTTTAATCAATGTACAAGTATTATCAACAATACTAGCAAGTAAATTTTATACAACTACGGTTAACAATTACTTAATCAAATAAAAGCCCAACTTTAGCAAGTAATCATTAAGTTCAAGTTATTAAAGCAAAACAAATAAAATCAATCAAATTAAAATAAAAAATCAGTAATATTAAACTTGAAAATTATAAAATTTCCACTTATTATAAGCTTATTTTGTGTATGTATGTGTGTGTGTGTGTGTGTGTTAGGTTTAGGAATAAGAAACTTTAACTTATATATATTTATGATTAAATTTTTTAATGTAATTTTTATGATTAAAATTAAAAATATAAAGAATGCGGGTTGGCGGATACCTATCTTGGTATCCAATATCCAAAGAATTTTTTTCAATACCAAATCCACCCGCAATCCACAAATGAAGTTTAAGTTTGAAATATCAAACTTGCCCGTAAGCAAGCAAAAAATTACACGCAATGATTGGGTTTTTGTGGCGGGTTTGGGCAAGTTTGCAAGTTAGCCGGTAATTTTGCTATCTTAGATTTGCTTGGAGAAGAGGGTAATTAGGTAGAGTAAGCCTATTGGTCCATGGGGTGAATTGTCTAAAATTTAATATAAGCCTTGTCACATTAAGGCTAGGAGACAATTTGGAGTTAGTTTTGGAGAGAGAGACAAATTTTGAAAGTTAGTATGGCCAAAGTCAGCTTTATGGTCCCCATTCTCTTTCTTCACCTACTCGGCTTTGTTTTAGATACTTTTCATATTCCTAAGGCCTTGAGAAATGAATTAATCTTTGCGTTTATTTGTCGAAGAATCGAAATAAAATGGAATCGGAATGAAATTTGAAATCGAAATGGGAAATGAGAATCAGAATAAGTTGTTTACTTGAGCTGTAAGAATTAGAATCGGAATTGGCTGGAATTCCTTTGATGTGTTTACTTTATCTTGAAATCTAATCGTAATAAAATTTGAATTGCTTTCAAGTTATTAAAATGCCCTTAGTTTATTATTATAACAATAATAATAATAATGACATTATTATTATTTTAATATTATTTGTGATTATTATTATTATAAAAATTATATTAATTAAAAAATAAAAATAATAAAATTTAATAATAATAATAAATGTTAATAATGATAATATTAATAAAAATAATAATAACAATAATTAATAATAATTAAAATAATAAAGTTAATATAATTTAATAATAATAATAATGACATTTAAATAATAATAAATAATAAATAAAATAATAAGAATTAATATATTTTAATAAAATAATATTAAAATAATAATAATGACATTATTATTATTTTAGTATTATTTGTGATTATTATTATTATAAAAATGATACTAATTAAAAAATAAAATTAATAAAATTTAATAATAATAATAATTAAATAATTAATAATAATGTTAATAATGATAATATTAATAAAAATGATAATAACAATAATTAATAATGATTAAAATAATAAAGTTAATATAATTTAATAATAATAATGACATTTAAATAATAATAAATAATAAATAAAATAATAAAAATTAATTGATTTTAAAATAATATTAAAATAATAATAGTGACATCAATGATAGTAATATTAACAATTAAAATAATAAAATTAATAAATTTGATTATAATAATAATAATGAAATTAATGACAATAATAATAATTAAAATAATAAAATTAATATTAATAATAACAATAATTAAAATAATAAAATTAAATAAAAATTTTATAACAAAAATAATAATGATAGTATTATTATTATTATTAAATAAATTTATTATCATCATCATCATCATCATCATCATCATAATCATCAGAGGACCTATTTACAAATAATACAAGATTTTAGGTTATTTTCATAATTCTGTAGGAACTAAAATGAAAAAACGTCAAAATTTTAATGAGGGCATTTTGTGAATATTGAAATATGAATGAGGGTAGAATTGAAGTTCAGGGAATGTGAGACCCATTCCCAACTCCCCCCATGGGAATGATATTCTCATTCCCCATTCCCAAATTATGGTGGATCCCACGATTTCGATTTTGATTGCTGTATCCATTTTACGAAGTAAACGCTGTCAATGATTCTGATTCCGGATTCTGATTTCCAAATCCTGGTAAGTAAACACAATATAAATATATCCTTCCTATGATGGGGGCTTTCTTACTTTTTTTTTTTAATTTTTCAAGACGCGTATATATATCATTCTTTTCTGCCTTTGACAAAGAATTATATTATGTATAAAGAGCTGGCATGCAACATACACGTATAACTTAATTATATAATAATATATAAATAGATTATTGTACGACTAGTTTAAAAATCTACTCACTCTAACAATGTTACAAAGAAATTTATCTTAATTCCAAACTTTTTTATGAACATGAAAAGGAATCCCATGGGGTTCGGACTGGTGCTATAAAAATATTGAGAAATCTTTCACTTGAGTAATTCCCCATCACACTTAACACCTTATTTAACATCCACATTTTAGGTATGTTTAAATTTCAAGGATTGTTTATATTATAAATATTATTCATCAAGTACCTACATTTTTTTTTATAAATTGTCTTCCAATTAGCCATTAACAGAGAACAAAATACCGAAACGAAATTTTTTTTTTAAGAGAAAGTATTACTTTGATTCATTTGATTCAGTGAATATATATGAATATTGAGCTGGTATATTGTCCAACCATAGTACAAAATCATTGAGCTCTAAAGCTAACTTTGCAAGGGACTGAGCTAAACCACTGCAACCTCGTGGAGTATACCGCAATTTCACTTAATTCAATCTCTTTAGATGGTCTTGAACAATATGTGAATACGATCTGCTAACACAGAGGTGTTGCGCCAATTTCCAAACAATACAAAATACTAGTGCTTCATCAACGGAGAATAGACTAAAAATGAGTGATTTTATATTGATAAATTATCACAAACCAACAGGTTTTGAGTACACAAGTGTACATGCAGATTCATACATCAAACACCAAAGAGATATAAATTAACCACAACATAGAAGCTAACTGCAATCACTAGACAAGCTAGAAGAAAAGTTTGTATGTTCATGCTGTTTACATACATATTCTTATTTTCTTTTTCCTTACTCTTCAACCGCCCCCACCACAACCGCCGCCGCCGCATCCACCCCCTCCGGGAGCAAAACCGCCACTGGTTCGATGTCTCTTAGGGTGGCCATCATCACCACAAGCGAATATGACCATTGATATCATTGAGATTGAAGCAACAACTATGCAAAGCAAGAAAATTCCCCCAAAGTTGCTTTCTGCATGGGCAGCACCAGCAAGAACCAAGAGCTCTCTCCCCATTTTCTCAATCTGTTTTGACTTCCTCTAGCCATTTAGATGATGAATGAACTCCTTATATACATACACACAAACTAGATAACGTTTGTGTCTCAACCAAAGTTGAATACTTTGAATTAAAAACACTTGCCATTTGCCAACTTGTCTTCAGCCTATAAGCCCATGTAATTGAATACTCTATGAAGCTTCAACGACTTGAAGCAGATTGAGTTGAAGATTCAAAGTAATTCCATTGTAAATTATTTTAAAGCTTTGCACAAAATTTGAAAATGACAATGGCATGCAGATGAGTTGACTTTCGTCAGCAAGTTGATGTCAAATAATTTTAAAATATCATTGGGGTTTTCATTGTTGATTGACCCAGTCAGTAGATGAGTTGGCAGTGTTTGAAAGCATAAATTGAAATCATAATGTAAACACAAGAAACTAGAAAAAACTAGAAAGGATAAGAAAGCAAAAAGTCTAAAACAAGCCCCACATGGCAAATAAAAATATCCAAATAAAAATATCCAAGAGTCGCCCCAAAAACCAATGATCTTTGGCTGGAAAGACCCATCATTATTGAATAGACGGGTCATTAGAAAGCAACATTCTTCTGCTTTTATTGCTGAAAGAGATACATCTGTAAAGATTCCCTTTGAAAACGAAAATATATCACAAAATACAAAAGCAAAGCAACTCAAATTCAATTATTTGAGTTTTGAAGGGGATGTACAAGAAACTAACTAAATGTAACTCTTCTTATTAGAGGATGAAAATGGGCATGTGGATTTACAGATTCCCATAGTATGCTGAGTATGGCAAGCGAGGACCCGCGCAAAGGAGAAGTATTTCAAAGATATGCAAAAGTATTTTCAGAACCCTTTAAAGATATAAAAACTATGGACAATTCTAACCAAAGCATATACACGAATCCATAAGCTTAAGGCTTCTACAATTTAAGCTTCTGGTATTGAATCAAGTCGTTCCTGCGACAATAATTAGGGAGTAAAGTAAGCATAAAACAACCTGAAAATGATTGAAGATAGACGATGTAAGAAAGAATTGTAAAATTACCTCAGATAAACGCAAATGTCCGTGCTGTACATTGGAGGTTTTAACAATAGTTTCCCACTTCGGATCGACAGGGACCGTCTTTGAAGCCTGAACTCTGTAATTATCTGTTCCAATACAAGACCATGGAGATGAATTCTTCACAGAAACAGTAGGCAAAGTACGCTTCAGCCAAGAGTCTGATGGAGATTTTGGTGGAGGCAGGGAAAGAGGAAGTTGAGAGTAGCTGCCAAGAGACTCTTCTTGAATAATTTGTGGTAGGCTTTTTAAGTCAGTCTTTATACCATCAGCTATTTTTGTGCTAGTTGATGAAGCGGATTTCAGGATGCGGCCATGCGCTTTCGCTTGATTACTGAATTTCTTTCGCAGATGGCTTTCTAGATCAATCTTCTCACTGCCATCCATTTTGGGGCTTGCCAATTTAATTGAATTCTTACCGAGATCTTGGTCCTCTCTGGAACTATTCTTAGTATCAACTTGCAGCCCATGAGAGCATATGTCAGGAGAGGAGAGAAAACTGGAATAAACAGGCTCCAGACTTTTAGTATGTGAGATTGCTTTTTCACCCGTGACATCCGAAAACTTGATGTCCCGAAGTGAAGCATCTATTGGTTGCGGAGCCACTGTTTCCTCACTTTTAATGAGAGCATCAAAATCATCCCCTTGAACATCACTTAGCCTTTTTGCATCCGAAGAACTGGAATTTGGTTTTGGAGATTTCACCTTATGTACAGAATCTATGTACAAAGTTTTTTCAACAGGACTAGCTAAGCCTGTCTCGCAATTAGTGCTCTCATCCGCCAATAGTTCCCGAAAGATCTTGCTGCCTTTTCTCTCTGGATCAGATTTATTCACCTTGAAATTCTTAGTTTTTTCAGGAATCTCACAGTAAGAACTAGCATATGAACCTCTTGCCAGTGCTCTATGGGCCAAATCAACTGCTTGCTGAGCCTGTAGTCGCATCCCAGGTACAGGATTCAGAAGGCAAAATGAAGCTTTCAAGCAAAATGGAGGAAGTAACCCACAAACTGTAGCTGATGAGTTTCCAGGTCCATCATAATCATCTTCATCATCACTTTCCTCCCACTTCTTATCTTGGGCATGAAACTGTAAACTGTTTGGACTGTATTGTTTAGGTGGAGTCCGCCTGTCCATATTGACAATCCTCTGTATATTGCTTGGATGCTCTTGGGTTACAGGCTGCTTCCTATTTTTATGTTGAGGTGCTCCCGAGGCTATTGCCTTTGCTGCAGGCAAAAAGCGGGTCATCATGAAATCCCGAGTCCATTGATCAGAAGAGAACGTTCCTGATGGTTTCATTTCTGCATCATCCAACCCACTTATACCACTTACACTGCAATTGAAGAAGAATGATTCAGTCCGGGAAAGTGTATCAAGTGCATCTGCATAAGCCTCATTACCATCCTCTGACCTAGAGCTTCCAGTCTCATCCATCCCCTCTATGGAGCTCTCACATTTAGCAGTGTTCTTGTCTGGAGAAGAAGAGGCACTTTGAGAACTGGAAATGACATTTCCTACACTTGGCAATCTATTGTTTCTTCTACCTTCAGAACCTTTCTCCAAGAATTGCGGTTTAATATTCGAAATCCTTCCAGGAGGAAGCTTTGGGGCAATGGGAGGCCGCTCAATGGATCGAGTTTGAGATTTGCCTTCATCCTTGGGTCTTCCTGGGGTCTGCTCCCACAGAAAAGGAACAGTTCCCGGATTCCTGATTGGACCTGATTTTAATTCTGATTTGTAAACAGGAAGAGGAGATATTTTGGAAAGCAAATTATCTGTTTTCTTTTTAACTTCAGCTTCTGAGGGGACTGCCGTTGATGAGAACCGCCTTACAGATAGAAGTGGCTGATTAAAATCCAATTTCTTGTCTTCCATCAAGTTCTTTAGTAACATGTATTCTCTCTACAAAGTACCAATTTTGATTCAAATCACAGTCACCTACGCAAGATTCAGATAACTTAGATTAGATAGGCATAATCAAATAAAAGCTAGCTATTTATACAAATTCAACTTCCACAAACCTAGAACCCTAAATTCAAAGCTCAAGCCTCTAAAGCAAGACTGTTCAATTCCCGTTCAAATAAAATATGCATAGCAAAGTCACAAGCAAGGAAATAGAAAAATTTATGTATTTTTCATTTTCCTTGATCAGAATCAACAATAATAAGACACAAAAGGATGTCTCTTTCCCCAATTCTCCTCCTTCATTGTCAGCAGTAAATCCAAATCAACCACATTCCCATTCTATTGATACTTCCTATTTTGGTCACGATACTTCCCATCCTCACTCCTCTCCTCAATTCTCAGCTTGTCCATCTAAGGCGATTGTCGACCCCTTCGTCCATCCGGCAATAATTTTGATTCTTCACAAGCATCTTTACCATTAGAAGTGGATCCTAATTTGGACGGTTCACCTCATAAGATACCATCCTCTGCGCCACCAATTGAGCAACCCCCCACTGTGTGGCCTTATATTCACTGTGAGCCTTCTACTCAAAATAAACATACCATGACTACCTGTTCCAAAAATTATGTATTTCAACCCAAACATGTCAACATCATAAAAAATACCCTCTCCTATTACCACTTGAGCCTACCAATCCCATACAAGCTCTTATAGATCCTCAATAGCAACATGTTATGTGTGATGAAATTAATGCCTTGGTCAAGAATGGTACTTGAGAGTTGGTTCCTCGAACTCCCACTCAAAAAATTGTTGGTTGTAAATGGGTATTCCGTATTAAAAGATATCCCAACAGAAGCGTTGACCGGTATAAAGCCCGCTTAGCTGCTAAAGGCTTTCATCAACTACTGGGTATTGACCGTCGTGACACCTTCCGCCTAGTAGTCAAGCCAACCACGATCCGACTAGTACTCTCTACTGCACTTTCTCGCAATTAGAAGGTTCATCAGTTAAACGTCAATAATGCTTTCTTACATGGTCAGCTATCTGAGAAGGTTTTTATGTCTCAACCTCCTGGTTTCATTGATCAATTTCTACCAAATCATGTATGCTTGTTGCACAAGGCATTTTATGGCCTTAAACAAGCACCTAGAGCATGGTATAGTGAACTTTAGGAATTCCTTCTTTTTTCTGGCTTTGTAAAGTCCAAATCAGATGCTTTATTATTTATTTATAACACCAACTCCACTGTGATTTATTTTCTGGTGTATGTAGATGATCTTTTGGTTACAAATAGCTCCAAAGTTGCAACTACTACCCTTATTGTATCCCTATCTTGACGGTTCTCCATAAAAGATCTAGGTGACTTACATTTTTTCCTTAGCATTGAGGTGTTTCCTACACACAATGGCTTGTTTTTGCCTCAACAAAAGTACATGTTGTTAATTTTATGCAATGAGATTCAATGTTCAAGCAAAAATAACAAGTAATATAATGATTAGTATTGAGATAGTCTCCGCATAGATTGATATTATCAAACTTGCTACAACAATCTATTCAAAGGCAATTTTTTAAAACTTTAATAAAACACACTTGAAATCAATTAAAGAACTTAAGAATATAACGAAACTAATTAAACAAAAAGACAATAAAGGAAATAAACGTCAAACACAAGAAAATATTCAATAGCAATTAGATAGTTGGGTGCTTTAACTCACTTAATGATTATTGACTATTCTGTGATTTAGGTACGATTACTACAAAGATCTTCTACAAAGACTGAGCGAAATTCCTAATAAGTCATCAGTTGTCGCATGTTGGATATCTTATATCTATATACAAACTAACAGTGATTAGTTGTTAAGCCAATATTAGACATAATATTATATGTTTTAGAATCTATTAACACTATAAGAGGAATCCCTATGTCTAGTTATTCACTAATTCTAGATCAAGCATGGCCTTATTCAAATTGAGATTAACTTAATTCAAGAAACCCAATTTAAAACCATGTATTGCTTTAATTTATTCCACTAAGTAGTTCTTTTTTAGAATCTCTCTTAGCTTGTATCCATTAAATGAGTGATCAGCCGAAATAGAGAATTGCAATAAGTAAAATCAAAACAAAATGCTACAGCAGACACAGAGCAATGATAATATAAGTTAATCAATCATCAAGCTTGTTTAAAACCATACTACATTAAAATTTAGTTCATAATTAATGAAGAAATAGCAATAACATTCGTTTTAGCCATCAAATACATTCTAAAGAAAAATAAAAATAAACGAATGAAAGATAGAGATACAGTTCCGCAAAGATGAAGGCTTCTCTTCTTTATTGATTTACGATCTTTCCTTCTTCTCCACTGAAATCTTCTACTGCATCCCTCTAATCTTTTTTTCTTTTTTTTTCTCTTTTTATTGTGTGACGGCTCTGCCCTCTTTTCCTTTTCCTAAAAATTTGCTCTTTTATAATCATGGAATTCGGGTTTCCCAAAAAAACATGATGATCTTCTATAATCCTTAGGATTCTAGGAATATATATTCCTATCTTTTATCAATTGATGAAGATCTTTTCCTTTCTTTTTGTTGTATGCCATGTCTGCCCTATACTTTTTTTACAAATTAATGACAATAAAATAATCAGCTACAGAAAATTTCGTTGTTTAATCCGCATGCAGTCATATTTGTCCTATCTTTGCGTGGTCCAGGGTTGCGGTAGTAATTCCTACGGCATCATTCTTGTTGTAACTTGACTTATTTCTCTTACAATTCACTTCTCTGTCATTCTCTACAACTCTATTGTTGCAAAGATTCATCCATAAAATTTGAATTGTTTGGTCACCTACAATAATACACGTAACAAGAACTCTTAATGATCTAAAACTCAATAAATTAATATAACTAAACTTAAACAAATACTTGTACAAAATATAACTAAAAATGCAATAAAAAATTATCATTAACTCTCTAAGTAATACTAATTTAATCCTAAAAATACCAGTACATCAGGGACCTCCTTGCGAAAACTAAAATGGAAGGCGTCAAGGACCATGTCACTCCTATGTCCACCTCAATTAAACTCCTTCATCACGATGGCTCACCTTCCGCAAATTAGGGGTGGCAAAATGAATAAATAAATTGAATTCGAATCGAATCATAAAAGAATTAGGTCAAAATTCTACTGATTCGGATTCAATTAGTTTATTAAATGAGTATTCGGTTTAATTCGTTTGATTCGTTTAATTCGTTTAGTAGAATTAATAAATGAATTGAATTGAATCTGGATTCATTTACTATTCATTGGTCCTATAACGAATCGATAACAAATCGAATTGAAAATGAATTCGTATACAAAAATATAATTAATAAACAAAAATTAAGCAAAATAAAATATAAAAAGACCATAAATTTAACATCCAACAAAATACAAACTAATTATCATTTATAATTACTATATTAGCCTTTAAACTTTAAAATTTTCATATTTAAGGATAAATAAGTAATTCATTTATGACCCATTTATTAAACGAATCATAATCATTGTCCTCAAACCCAAATTCGATTCGTTTGATTACTGAATCGAATCGAATTCACCCATTTATTAAACGAATCAATTTTTTCAAATCCAAATCCATTTAATTTGCATTGAATCAAATCAAATAAACAAAGATTTGTCAATTGAAAGAGATCTTGAACAAGCATATAATGTGCAGAGTTTTAATATCACTGTGCCAACTCTCTTAAGGCTAAGCATCAGGCTGGCCTTGTCACCGTATGCATTTAAAAATGCTTCTAAGCATAAGTTCGTGATCATGGCTGGTAATCTTGAGTACCTTTACATTGAAGAGGATTCCTTAGGATGGTTTCTGGTAAATGAAACACCGTTTCTGCGGAAGGCAACTGTGGATGTTGGGCATCGTTTAATTTATGCTTTAGTCTCGAAGGTTGTAATTAATCGCGCAACAGAAGTTGTCGGAGAAATCAGCCATGCAAAGATTTTGTCAATCTCCTTTCGCACTATGGCGGTAATTCCTCTGCCTTACATCTTGCATACTGTTATTTCTGATACTTTGTGACTCTTGACAATATTTTGCTTTTAAAATGTATGATTGTTTAGAGATTTTTAAGACTTTGTCTTTGACTTGTATCATTGCTTTCACCGTAGGCTCTAAGCTTTACTTATAGTGGTGATTTCCCAACCTTTCCTAATTTGGTCCATCTGGAGTTGGCCATGGAGCCTTACTTTCGCTGAAAATTGCTACCGCACTTCCTCAACAGCTCGCCAAATCTGGAAGTTCTTATCTTGAAGAAGGTGTGTAAATCATAATCATGTTTTACTTGAATGGTTTTTGCTTCTGAAAAGTTTGATAATTTATTTCATTAGGAACATGCTGAATCCAAAAAATGGGTAAATGGGTTTCAATACTCAGAAAAAGTTAGATCAAGGGGTTGTCGATTGGGATGAACCACCGAATGTGACATGATGTTTGCTGTTGCATGTTAAGGAGATCCAGATTAGAAACGCGAGGGGAAAATTTGATGATCAGCTGAAATGGTCAGGTATTGAAAAACGGTGAAGTTTGAACAAGTTCTCGATTAATATTTTTCCTTCAAAGGAAATTCTGCAGAAACAGATTCTTTTGTTTCCAAGGGGTTCCAAGACTTGTGAGATTGAATTTGTTTGATATGTTTATTAGTGGATTCTCGAATGGCACTAATGCTTCGGGTCAGCTAGTTTAAACATATATCTTCTGTTGAAGTTGTGAATGCATACTGTGAAGTTTAAAGAAAATCAATTTTATTGCTTTCCAGGCTTATTCCTGTATGAAAAAGGGAGGGCGTTGTTAGTTTTGTGACAATGCTTGGTTGCAGTATCTGTTGATGGTAATTTTGTTAACACATTCTGTGCTGTAAGAAGTACGTAAATTGATTAGAGTAGCTATTTCGGCACTCTTAGGTGCTTTTTGGTATTGAACTTGGGCAGCAAGTTAAGTGTTTAGGTGCTACGGCACTAAAGTGTTTGGGAACACTAACTATTGTGGTTTAAAAGCTAAGTTGATTTAATCTACTATTTGTATGATGAAAAACCTATAATATCTTAACTATTTTTGTCAAAATTATTATTTAAATATCATATTTACTAAATATTATTTATTTTTATTTTATACTTACTGTTTTTTTCCACAATATCTATAACTTTTAAGTTACAACACCTCAATACCGAATAATGGCTCTACAATGTTTGAGGATTCATCGTCCGTTGATAACTCAGCTGCAAAATATATTTTAGAATTGGTGTCGAGGTAATAATCTTTTTTAACAGTACAAAACAAATTATCAGCTGCCAATATATATATTAAGAATATAATGTATTTGATTTGAAACACTTAATATTAATGATAAATGACTCGAAGATAGTAAATAAACACCATCGAGAAAGAGTATGATTATCATCATATTGATGTTGTCTCAAAACATGGTTATGGTTTGCAGTTGAACAAAGTGTTTGCATCTTGATCTTGGTGTTCATCTTTGTGGGAAAAGGTATGACAGGCCTTTTAAGTTGCCTCAAAGCATTTTAACTAGCAAAACACTTAACGATGTTATGCAGCATGCATAATGATTTTGTGCTCGACATCCCTGACTCCTTTGTGTGTTTCCCTAGTCTTAAAATTCTTCATATTGTGGAGGCATTTCCAAGGAAAGACCCAAGGAAAAAGTTGTTTCACAATTTCCCAGCACTGGAAGATTTTTCAATTGAAGGATATCTCAAAAGTTTTTATAATGCTGGTTATCGTGGGCGAACTTTTAACGTCATCGTGCCAACTCTTTTAATCCTTAGCATTAAGGCTGTTCGTTCCACACTGTGTGCTTAGAGTTTACACGCACAAGATTGTGATTTCGGTCCGTAATCTTGAATATCTTAACATTGAAGACAATTTCTTAAAGACGCCTTTTGGTGAATGAAACACCCTTTTTAAGCAAGGCATTTGTCCATATTGGATATTGCCCTGCACAATGTATAGTCTATGGGGATAAAGATAATCGTCCAATGCAACTTTTGAATGGAAAAACACATGCAAAGTTTCTGTCATTAACCTTTTGCACAATGGCTGTAATGCTTCTACCATCACATTTTTTCTAGCTATCATTTTTTCAAGCTGCTTTACATCTTGCATACTGTAATTTCAAATATTCTAGCGAAACAATATTTTGCTTTGGCAGTATTCACCAATATATCATTCCTCTAGCATACTGTAATTTCAAATATTCGAGCGCAAAAATATTTTGCTTTGGCAGTATTCACTAATATATCATTCTTTAGTTATTTTTTAGATTTCCTATTTGGTTGTTATCGTTATTGTCATTGAAGGCTCTAAGTCAACATGCTTATAATCGAGATTTTCCCATCTTTGCTAATTAATCTGCTGGAAGCTGCTGCCACGCTTTCTTAATAGCTCACCAAATTTTTTAGTCCTTATTTTGAAGAAGGTGAGTCAATAAATAATAAGGTTTTTAACTGAATGGTTTTTTCAATATTTTATCATTATTCGTTTATAGGAATATCCCGAATGCAAAGATTGCATTCACAAGAAGTTTTATGAGTGTGATCGAAGAAGCTATGATCCGGGATATGTTGATTGGGTTGAACTAGAGAATGTACCATGTTACCTGCCTGTTGTTGCACGTTAAGGAGATCCAGATAAAAAAACACGAGGCGAGACAGTAATGAGTTGGAGGTGATCAATGGTGAAGTGTTTGGTGAAGCTTTCTTTTGATATTTCTCCTTCAAAACAAAATTTGCAGGAAGAAATTCTCATGTTTCCAGGGGGTTCCATCACTTGCAAAATTGAATTTCTTTGATATGCTGGTTGAAATCTTAGAGAATCACCTGATTTAAAGGTTTCTATTGTAGTACTCATGTGTCTCCTTTTAAAGCTGTGAATGTATACACGTTCTGACTTTCAATGTATACACGTTCTGACTTTCAAGTTGATGAAAATTGAGAGATCTTGTTTTGTAGACAAACTCTGTATAAAATGATACTGGTGATGTTTTTTTAGCTCTGTTTCCTGTGGTGAGGACGGTATAAAATGTAACTTTAGGTACTCTCGATTACTCTGATGTGTTTCAGGATTCTACGGAAATACGAAATAGAAAAATGCTTTCCATTCTTGCTATTGTTTGTTGGAGCATTTTGCCTTTAGTGATGTATTCCAGGTATGTAATACATACACTTGAGGCTTTGGTGTCTTAGAACTAGATACTTCACTGGCTGTGGTCTACTGGTCTGAGTTTGTGTGAAAGTCAGACTCAGCCAAGCTTGCTACTGGCTCTCTAAGGGCTGCAATTCTGTTTAATGACATTACATATAAAACGGAGAACGGGATGTAACTTAGTCTTAGTCATTTAAATTAAAAAAGTACACAAACCAACAGGTATGAGTAGATAAACGTAAATGGAGATGCATACTCAAATACCAACAAGAAATAAATTAACAGCAGCATAGCAGCCAAATCCAATAAATAGAATAAATAGAAGAAAAGTTTATTCAATTTATTTATCTACTCGTTTTTTTTTTTTTATCCCCTTCAACAAGTCCCTCCTCCTCCTCCACCACCACCATCACAGCCACAACCTCCGCCGCCACAACCTCCACCTCCTCCACCACCACCATCTCCTCCTCCTCCTCCGCAACCTCCACCTCCTCCTCCACAACCTCCACCTCCATGATCAGTTCGACGTTTCTTAGGGTTGCTGTCATCACCACAAGCAAATATAACCATAGATATCATTGAGACTGAAGCAACAACCATGCAAAGGCAAAAAACTCCCCCAAAGTAGCTTTCTGCATGGACAGCACCAGCAAGAACCGAGAGCTCTCTAGCCATTTTTGAAATGTTTTTCACTTCCCCTAGCTGCTAGCCGTGTAGATGATGAAAGAATAACTTAAACATTCGTGACATTGTGTGTCAGTCAATCAAATAAAGTTCTTTTATAACTGTATTGTTGTGGTGTTGTTGAAGACATTGAAATAAAAAACGGGCCACCTAAGTTAGTTGACATGTCTTCAGTCTGTAAGAGTTACGTAACTGAAAATTCTATGAAGCTTCAAGTACTTGAGGTTTGATTTGAATTTTCAAATATTCTTTACGAGGGAGTTATCGAATCAAAGTAACCGTAGAAAAGTCATTGATTGTCCATTGAAACTGAGCCATTCAATTAGATAAGTTAGCCCAAAATGTATTAGATGAATTGGCAACATGTGAATATTATTCACTAATTAAAACTGAGATGTTGTGTCAATTTCTAATAAATAATTTGCAAAATAATTATGATTCTTCAACAGGGATAAAACTAAAAATGAGTTGTTTAAGTCGATAAATATCACAAACCAACAAGGTGTGAGTATATAAATATACATGAAGAGATACATCAAACACAACAGAGATATACATTAATCAACCACAACGTATATAGAACAAGCTAAGCCCAATAACTAACTAGACTGCAGGTAGACTAATTAATAGAAGAAGAGTTCTGTATGCTCATTTTATTTATCGACGTATACTTTTCTTTTCTTTTCCCTTCTTCTTCAACAACCCCCACCGCCCCCTCCACCTCCTCCACAACCTCCACCGCCTCCGCCGCCCCCACATCCACCGCCTCCTGCGCCACCTAATCCTCCCAGTCCTGCTCCGCCAACAAAACCACCACTTGTTCGATGTTTCTTTGGGCTGCCGTCATCACCGCAAGTGAATATGACTATTGATATAATTGAGAAAGAAGCAACAAACATGCAAAGCAAGAAAATTCCCCCAAAGTTGCTTTCTGCATGAGCTGCAGCAGCAAGAACCAAGAGCTCTCTTGCCATCTTTGCAATCTTTTTTAACTTCCTCTTGTCATGTAGATGATGAAAGGATTACTTGTATAAATACTAGATTACATTGTGCCTCTACCAATCAATGTTCTTGGGTTGAATTCTTGGAATTCAAAACGTGCCGACTGCCCACATGTCTTCAGCCTAAAAGTCGATGAAATTGAAAATTGGAAATGTCGCTGTTTATCCTTTAAAAGTCAGACTAAAATGTAGATGAGTTGGCAAAATGTGAGTGTCTTCTTTAATTTTCCATTAAATTAAGAAGCATAAGCTCAGGGAAATTATCTATACCTGATGTATATAATTGATCTAGGTTACTAAATAAACTCCTCACACTAATTAGAAACACAAAATGTAAACACTTGGAAGGATCAGAAAATTAAAGTGAACGCAAACGAAATGTCTTTTATTAAATATCCAAGCATCTGCAGGCTCCAAACAACCAATCATCTTTGCCTGGAAAGGACCTATCATTATTGCGTATACAGATCATTTTAAAAGCAGCATTTCTTCTTGTTTTACTAATACAAAAAAATAAATAAATCAATAAAAATAGTAACAAGCCCGGGACTAGTTTTGTATTTTCCTAAATTATGTCAAAACTTTGTGAAAAAAGCCCTTTTTAAAAAAAGAAAATATATCACAAAATACAAAAAGCAAACCAACTCAAGTTCTCAATACTTTTAAGGGAAAATGACAAAAGTCTTATTTAGTATTTGAGGTGCTATGATTTTATCAACCCATAGCAGCTGTCGTTTGACTAAATTAATCAAAATCTAAAACACATCCAAACTCATTAATGTTTTTGCTGATCTTACCATTTTACTCTTGGTGGCTGTTTGATATTAAGAATATGAATACATTTGATTATTTAATTAATTGAATATGTTTTTAATTATAACTAATTAAAAAATTAAATCCAAAATTATTAGAAAAAGTAAGGGAATTCTCATAATTTTCCAATTAATTCTAAAAAATTGAAAAATTAAATCCAATATACATACATACATATATAAATATATTAATAATATTCCAATCCAGGATCTTGAATTTGTTAAATCTGATAAAGTTATTAAACCATACACACACACACACTTACTATTTTTTTTGGAGAATGAAAAGTTGAAACATTAAAAACAAAATATATATTAATTTTGCATTTAATTTTTAATAAATTCTAAAAAAATTTGGAATTAATTAAAAAATCATGACAATTCCATTGCTTTTTCCCATAATTTTAATTTAATTTTTCAATTTATTAAATAATTAAAGGCATTCATATTATCAATATCAAACAATCATCAAGGGTAAAATGGTAATATGAGAAAAAAAATTGACACTAATGGAGTTTGGATGTGTTATAAAACATCGGGGGGGTTTGATTAGTTTAGTCAAACAACATGGAAGTTCACTCTTTTTTTCTAATTAGAAAATAAAGTTAATGGTGGGAGCTAAATCGACTTTTAAATAATAATTCTAATAAAAATAATAAAATATTATAGGTTTTTCATGAAACATGATACAAGTGTTAGACAAATCAACTTAGCTTCCACGTTACAACAACAAAAGTGTTTACCAAACAGGTTTGAAATTTTAACTTTGAAACTACAAATTTGCTTTCACCACAATGCTAACCGACCGCAATACAAAGCAAACCTAATACTATTGAGGATTATTATACAATTGCTATAAATTTTTATCTACACTTTTCAATTGCAAGTTTCAACTTTGGCTTAGAAATTAAGGTGATTTTAGAGTTTTGTCCAAAATTATTTAATGGAAAATGTACAAAAATTTTATTATTTTGTCAAAATTATTCATATATACCATCGTTATCATCTTTTATTATTTAACAAATATAAGTTACATTTGATAGTATTTATAGCTTTTAAGTCACAGAGCATATCGATTTGATTACATCAAACTAGACTAAACAATGAGAGAAAAAAAAACAAAATACTTATGCTTATGGAGCACATAAAACATGGAGTTTTATACATCAATCAACCATCAAAGAGAGATAAATCAACCGCAAAGAGATCGAAGATACGCTGTGTGTGTATCTAACTCCAATAACTTGAGTAAACAGAAGAGAAGGTTACATGGTTGTATCGTTTTTCTATTATCCTTCTTTTCTTTTTCCTTATTCTTCAACAATTAACCCCAACAATTAACCTCCACCTCAATTAATTGCCACTGCTACGTCCACGGCCAGAAGCAAATATGACCACATATATCATTGAGAATGAAGCAACAACCATGCAAAGAAAGATGATTCCCCCAAAGTTGTTCTTGATATTGTTGTTGCTTTGAATACTTGCCATATTTTTAAACTTGTCTGCAACCTAGCTACTAGTCCATGGAAATGAAAATTCTATGAATCTTCAATACTTGGAAGTTTGAGTTGACGATTCAAAGTATTGCATTAAAAATCTGCTTTAAAGCTTTGCACAGACTTTGAAAAATTACAATATCTGAATGAGTTTGCTTGCGCAGACAAGAGTCAAGATGAAGCAAATAGCAAGTCATCTAATTGATGGATATTGCACTCGCGTCACTTAGATGAAAAAACTTTCAGAAATGTAATATTACTTTTTACAATTTATATAACTCATAAGTAACTAGAATCATGACTCGCATTTAGTTCCCAAATTAAAATTCGGGATTAAAATTTAAGATTGAAATCCTGGGAATGAGTTTGCGGTGTTGCACGCTTTTACAATGTTATAAACTCGTCTCGGATTTTAATCCCTATTTTAACCCATTTTTGGTTAGCTAAAACATTAGAGAAGATTGTCTTTCAAAGGATATTGAGGGACGACTAAAAAACTTCTTCTCCGGATATATGTGGAGTGGGTAGGTATTTCAAGGATTTGCAAAAGAAAACGTCGTTAGAAGTCAATGCCGTGTTAACCGGCCATGCTCTGATGATCAAGTTAGACTAGCGCAAAAATGGAGGTAAGCCCTAACATAACTAGAGAGCAGTGGTGTATAGAAGGCGAATCATGAAGAAAATGCCCTTTACTTATAAACTTGATCTTTTTATACAAGATGTGCATGAGGGCGTCGTTGAGTCTATTTAAACAAGTGAGAGAGATCTATTGGTCCAACCCCCAACCCCGCCTCACGTAAAGGTATAATGGTACTTACGCCTTATATTCAAATATTGGAGCCATTAGGGTATTTCTCCTTGTTGGACACGCGTAGTCCCCCGATTGGTGGTTTCTTTGAATTTGGTAGGGACCATGATCACTTTACAGGTGTCATGCTCTTATTGGATTCTCAGGTACTCTATGATCCTTAGAGGCTAATCAAGACCAATGGGCTCCTTGGGACCACTAAGGTGCGGTCCCTTTCTCTAGCAAGTAATGGTTTGGTTTTACTTAGGGATAACAATGGGCGGTTTTGCTTAGGGATAACAATGGACACCACTTATTGTGGGTTTGCCATTACCAAACTCACATCTATAAAATATTTAAATTACCAAACATGCATGCCCGCAACTCGCATCATGTTTTTATTTTTTTAAAAAAACCCCCCTGCTGCTAATTTTAACAATTAGCAAACCCATCAGCAACTTACAGCGGATTTTTTGCAGGTTTGCTCATTTAAAATAATAGATATTAAAAAAAATACTTTTAATAATACATAAAAACTTGATTATATAATTTAAATTATAATTTTATAACAATAGCCTAAAAAATCCACATACAATACTCAATTCTAGATTTTATCAATGTGAATAAGAAATTAAAATTTCAACATTAAAACAAATACACAAAATATTTTAATCTAACACAAAATATTTATGTTGTAAGCAAATCATCATCACTAATATCAATGTCTTGCTCCATCTTTTAATCAATGTACAAGTATTATCAACAATACTAGCAAGTAAATTTTATACAACTACGGTTAACAATTACTTAATCAAATAAAAGCCCAACTTTAGCAAGTAATCATTAAGTTCAAGTTATTAAAGCAAAACAAATAAAATCAATCAAATTAAAATAAAAAATCAGTAATATTAAACTTGAAAATTATAAAATTTCCACTTATTATAAGCTTATTTTGTGTATGTATGTGTGTGTGTGTGTGTGTGTTAGGTTTAGGAATAAGAAACTTTAACTTATATATATTTATGATTAAATTTTTTAATGTAATTTTTATGATTAAAATTAAAAATATAAAGAATGCGGGTTGGCGGATACCGGTGCTGGTATCCAGCAAATTTTTTTTCAATACCAAATCCACCTGCAATCCACAGCAAATTTTTTTTCAATATCAAACTTGCCTGTAAGCAGCAAAATTACCCGCAGCGATTGGGTTTTTGTGGCGGGTTTGGGCAAGTTTGCAAGTTAGCCGGTAATTTTGCTATCTTAGATTTGCTTGGAGAAGAGGGTAATTAGGTAGAGTAAGCCTATTGGTCCATGGGGTGAATTGTCTAAAATTTAATATAAGCCTTGTCACATTAAGGCTAGGAGACAATTTGGAGTTAGTTTTGGAGAGAGAGACAAATTTTGAAAGTTAGTATGGCCAAAGTCAGCTTTATGGTCCCCATTCTCTTTCTTCACCTACTCGGCTTTGTTTTAGATACTTTTCATATTCCTAAGGCCTTGAGAAATGAATTAATGCTGCGTTTACTTGTCGATGAATCGAAATAAAATTGGAATCGGAATGAAATTTAAATCGAAATGGGAAATGAGAATCAGAATAAGTTGTTTACTTGAGCTGTAAGAATTAGAATCGGAATTGGCTGGAATTCCTTTGATGTGTTTACTTTATCTTGAAATCTAATCGTAATAAATTTAATTGCTTTCAAGTTATTAAAATGCCCTTAGTTTATTATTATAACAATAATAATAATAATGACATTATTATTATTTTAATATTATTTGTGATTATTATTATTATAAAAATTATATTAATTAAAAAATAAAAATAATAAAATTTAATAATAATAATAAATGTTAATAATGATAATATTAATAAAAATAATAATAACAATAATTAATAATAATTAAAATAATAAAGTTAATATAATTTAATAATAATAATAATGACATTTAAATAATAATAAATAATAAATAAAATAATAAGAATTAATATATTTTAATAAAATAATATTAAAATAATAATAATGACATTATTATTATTTTAGTATTATTTGTGATTATTATTATTATAAAAATGATACTAATTAAAAAATAAAATTAATAAAATTTAATAATAATAATAATTAAATAATTAATAATAATGTTAATAATGATAATATTAATAAAAATGATAATAACAATAATTAATAATGATTAAAATAATAAAGTTAATATAATTTAATAATAATAATGACATTTAAATAATAATAAATAATAAATAAAATAATAAAAATTAATTGATTTTAAAATAATATTAAAATAATAATAGTGACATCAATGATAGTAATATTAACAATTAAAATAATAAAATTAATAAATTTGATTATAATAATAATAATGAAATTAATGACAATAATAATAATTAAAATAATAAAATTAATATTAATAATAACAATAATTAAAATAATAAAATTAAATAAAAATTTTATAACAAAAATAATAATGATAGTATTATTATTATTATTAAATAAATTTATTATCATCATCATCATCATCATCATCATCATCATCATAATCATCAGAGGACCTATTTACAAATAATACAAGATTTTAGGTTATTTTCATAATTCTGTAGGAACTAAAATGAAAAAACGTCAAAATTTTAATGAGGGCATTTTGTGAATATTGAAATATGAATGAGGGTAGAATTGAAGTTCAGGGAATGTGAGACCCATTCCCAACTCCCCCCATGGGAATGATATTCTCATTCCCCATTCCCAAATTATGGTGGATCCCACGATTTCGATTTTGATTGCTGTATCCATTTTACGAAGTAAACGCTGTCAATGATTCTGATTCCGGATTCTGATTTCCAAATCTGGTAAGTAAACACAGTATAAATATATCCTTCCTATGATGAGGGCTTTCTTACTTTTTTTTTTTTAATTTTTCAAGACGCGTATATATATCATTCTTTTCTGCCTTTGACAAAGAATTATATTATGTATAAAGAGCTGGCATGCAACATACACGTATAACTTAATTATATAATAATATATAAATAGATTATTGTACGACTAGTTTAAAAATCTACTCACTCTAACAATATTACAAAGAAATTTATCTTAATTCCAAACTTTTTTATGAACATGAAAAGGAATCCCATGGGGTTCGGACTGGTGCTATAAAAATATTGAGAAATCTTTCACTTGAGTAATTCCCCATCACACTTAACACCTTATTTAACATCCACATTTTAGGTATGTTTAAATTTCAAGGATTGTTTATATTATAAATATTATTCATCAAGTACCTACATTTTTTTTTATAAATTGTCTTCCAATTAGCCATTAACAGAGAACAAAATACCGAAACGAAATTTTTTTTTTAAGAGAAAGTATTACTTTGATTCATTTGATTCAGTGAATATATATGAATATTGAGCTGGTATATTGTCCAACCATAGTACAAAATCATTGAGCTCTAAAGCTAACTTTGCAAGGGACTGAGCTAAACCACTGCAACCTCGTGGAGTATACCGCAATTTCACTTAATTCAATCTCTTTAGATGGTCTTGAACAATATGTGAATACGATCTGCTAACACAGAGGTGTTGCGCCAATTTCCAAACAATACAAAATACTAGTGCTTCATCAACGGAGAATAGACTAAAAATGAGTGATTTTATATTGATAAATTATCACAAACCAACAGGTTTTGAGTACACAAGTGTACATGCAGATTCATACATCAAACACCAAAGAGATATAAATTAACCACAACATAGAAGCTAACTGCAATCACTAGACAAGCTAGAAGAAAAGTTTGTATGTTCATGCTGTTTACATACATATTCTTATTTTCTTTTTCCTTACTCTTCAACCGCCCCCACCACAACCGCCGCCGCCGCATCCACCCCCTCCGGGAGCAAAACCGCCACTGGTTCGATGTCTCTTAGGGTGGCCATCATCACCACAAGCGAATATGACCATTGATATCATTGAGATTGAAGCAACAACTATGCAAAGCAAGAAAATTCCCCCAAAGTTGCTTTCTGCATGGGCAGCACCAGCAAGAACCAAGAGCTCTCTCCCCATTTTCTCAATCTGTTTTGACTTCCTCTAGCCATTTAGATGATGAATGAACTCCTTATATACATACACACAAACTAGATAACGTTTGTGTCTCAACCAAAGTTGAATACTTTGAATTAAAAACACTTGCCATTTGCCAACTTGTCTTCAGCCTATAAGCCCATGTAATTGAATACTCTATGAAGCTTCAACGACTTGAAGCAGATTGAGTTGAAGATTCAAAGTAATTCCATTGTAAATTATTTTAAAGCTTTGCACAAAATTTGAAAATGACAATGGCATGCAGATGAGTTGACTTTCGTCAGCAAGTTGATGTCAAATAATTTTAAAATATCATTGGGGTTTTCATTGTTGATTGACCCAGTCAGTAGATGAGTTGGCAGTGTTTGAAAGCATAAATTGAAATCATAATGTAAACACAAGAAACTAGAAAAAACTAGAAAGGATAAGAAAGCAAAAAGTCTAAAACAAGCCCCACATGGCAAATAAAAATATCCAAATAAAAATATCCAAGAGTCGCCCCAAAAACCAATGATCTTTGGCTGGAAAGACCCATCATTATTGAATAGACGGGTCATTAGAAAGCAACATTCTTCTGCTTTTATTGCTGAAAGAGATACATCTGTAAAGATTCCCTTTGAAAACGAAAATATATCACAAAATACAAAAGCAAAGCAACTCAAATTCAATTATTTGAGTTTTGAAGGGGATGTACAAGAAACTAACTAAATGTAACTCTTCTTATTAGAGGATGAAAATGGGCATGTGGATTTACAGATTCCCATAGTATGCTGAGTATGGCAAGCGAGGACCCGCGCAAAGGAGAAGTATTTCAAAGATATGCAAAAGTATTTTCAGAACCCTTTAAAGATATAAAAACTATGGACAATTCTAACCAAAGCATATACACGAATCCATAAGCTTAAGGCTTCTACAATTTAAGCTTCTGGTATTGAATCAAGTCGTTCCTGCGACAATAATTAGGGAGTAAAGTAAGCATAAAACAACCTGAAAATGATTGAAGATAGACGATGTAAGAAAGAATTGTAAAATTACCTCAGATAAACGCAAATGTCCGTGCTGTACATTGGAGGTTTTAACAATAGTTTCCCACTTCGGATCGACAGGGACCGTCTTTGAAGCCTGAACTCTGTAATTATCTGTTCCAATACAAGACCATGGAGATGAATTCTTCACAGAAACAGTAGGCAAAGTACGCTTCAGCCAAGAGTCTGATGGAGATTTTGGTGGAGGCAGGGAAAGAGGAAGTTGAGAGTAGCTGCCAAGAGACTCTTCTTGAATAATTTGTGGTAGGCTTTTTAAGTCAGTCTTTATACCATCAGCTATTTTTGTGCTAGTTGATGAAGCGGATTTCAGGATGCGGCCATGCGCTTTCGCTTGATTACTGAATTTCTTTCGCAGATGGCTTTCTAGATCAATCTTCTCACTGCCATCCATTTTGGGGCTTGCCAATTTAATTGAATTCTTACCGAGATCTTGGTCCTCTCTGGAACTATTCTTAGTATCAACTTGCAGCCCATGAGAGCATATGTCAGGAGAGGAGAGAAAACTGGAATAAACAGGCTCCAGACTTTTAGTATGTGAGATTGCTTTTTCACCCGTGACATCCGAAAACTTGATGTCCCGAAGTGAAGCATCTATTGGTTGCGGAGCCACTGTTTCCTCACTTTTAATGAGAGCATCAAAATCATCCCCTTGAACATCACTTAGCCTTTTTGCATCCGAAGAACTGGAATTTGGTTTTGGAGATTTCACCTTATGTACAGAATCTATGTACAAAGTTTTTTCAACAGGACTAGCTAAGCCTGTCTCGCAATTAGTGCTCTCATCCGCCAATAGTTCCCGAAAGATCTTGCTGCCTTTTCTCTCTGGATCAGATTTATTCACCTTGAAATTCTTAGTTTTTTCAGGAATCTCACAGTAAGAACTAGCATATGAACCTCTTGCCAGTGCTCTATGGGCCAAATCAACTGCTTGCTGAGCCTGTAGTCGCATCCCAGGTACAGGATTCAGAAGGCAAAATGAAGCTTTCAAGCAAAATGGAGGAAGTAACCCACAAACTGTAGCTGATGAGTTTCCAGGTCCATCATAATCATCTTCATCATCACTTTCCTCCCACTTCTTATCTTGGGCATGAAACTGTAAACTGTTTGGACTGTATTGTTTAGGTGGAGTCCGCCTGTCCATATTGACAATCCTCTGTATATTGCTTGGATGCTCTTGGGTTACAGGCTGCTTCCTATTTTTATGTTGAGGTGCTCCCGAGGCTATTGCCTTTGCTGCAGGCAAAAAGCGGGTCATCATGAAATCCCGAGTCCATTGATCAGAAGAGAACGTTCCTGATGGTTTCATTTCTGCATCATCCAACCCACTTATACCACTTACACTGCAATTGAAGAAGAATGATTCAGTCCGGGAAAGTGTATCAAGTGCATCTGCATAAGCCTCATTACCATCCTCTGACCTAGAGCTTCCAGTCTCATCCATCCCCTCTATGGAGCTCTCACATTTAGCAGTGTTCTTGTCTGGAGAAGAAGAGGCACTTTGAGAACTGGAAATGACATTTCCTACACTTGGCAATCTATTGTTTCTTCTACCTTCAGAACCTTTCTCCAAGAATTGCGGTTTAATATTCGAAATCCTTCCAGGAGGAAGCTTTGGGGCAATGGGAGGCCGCTCAATGGATCGAGTTTGAGATTTGCCTTCATCCTTGGGTCTTCCTGGGGTCTGCTCCCACAGAAAAGGAACAGTTCCCGGATTCCTGATTGGACCTGATTTTAATTCTGATTTGTAAACAGGAAGAGGAGATATTTTGGAAAGCAAATTATCTGTTTTCTTTTTAACTTCAGCTTCTGAGGGGACTGCCGTTGATGAGAACCGCCTTACAGATAGAAGTGGCTGATTAAAATCCAATTTCTTGTCTTCCATCAAGTTCTTTAGTAACATGTATTCTCTCTACAAAGTACCAATTTTGATTCAAATCACAGTCACCTACGCAAGATTCAGATAACTTAGATTAGATAGGCATAATCAAATAAAAGCTAGCTATTTATACAAATTCAACTTCCACAAACCTAGAACCCTAAATTCAAAGCTCAAGCCTCTAAAGCAAGACTGTTCAATTCCCGTTCAAATAAAATATGCATAGCAAAGTCACAAGCAAGGAAATAGAAAAATTTATGTATTTTTCATTTTCCTTGATCAGAATCAACAATAATAAGACACAAAAGGATGTCTCTTTCCCCAATTCTCCTCCTTCATTGTCAGCAGTAAATCCAAATCAACCACATTCCCATTCTATTGATACTTCCTATTTTGGTCACGATACTTCCCATCCTCACTCCTCTCCTCAATTCTCAGCTTGTCCATCTAAGGCGATTGTCGACCCCTTCGTCCATCCGGCAATAATTTTGATTCTTCACAAGCATCTTTACCATTAGAAGTGGATCCTAATTTGGACGGTTCACCTCATAAGATACCATCCTCTGCGCCACCAATTGAGCAACCCCCATTACTGTGAGCCTTATATTCACTGTGAGCCTTCTACTCAAAATAAACATACCATGACTACCTGTTCCAAAAATTATGTATTTCAACCCAAACATGTCAACATCATAAAAAATACCCTCTCCTATTACCACTTGAGCCTACCAATCCCATACAAGCTCTTATAGATCCTCAATAGCAACATGTTATGTGTGATGAAATTAATGCCTTGGTCAAGAATGGTACTTGAGAGTTGGTTCCTCGAACTCCCACTCAAAAAATTGTTGGTTGTAAATGGGTATTCCGTATTAAAAGATATCCCAACAGAAGCGTTGACCGGTATAAAGCCCGCTTAGCTGCTAAAGGCTTTCATCAACTACTGGGTATTGACCGTCGTGACACCTTCCGCCTAGTAGTCAAGCCAACCACGATCCGACTAGTACTCTCTCTCGCACTTTCTCGCAATTAGAAGGTTCATCAGTTAAACGTCAATAATGCTTTCTTACATGGTCAGCTATCTGAGAAGGTTTTTATGTCTCAACCTCCTGGTTTCATTGATCAATTTCTACCAAATCATGTATGCTTGTTGCACAAGGCATTTTATGGCCTTAAACAAGCACCTAGAGCATGGTATAGTGAACTTTAGGAATTCCTTCTTTTTTCTGGCTTTGTAAAGTCCAAATCAGATGCTTTATTATTTATTTATAACACCAACTCCACTGTGATTTATTTTCTGGTGTATGTAGATGATCTTTTGGTTACAAATAGCTCCAAAGTTGCAACTACTACCCTTATTGTATCCCTATCTTGACGGTTCTCCATAAAAGATCTAGGTGACTTACATTTTTTCCTTAGCATTGAGGTGTTTCCTACACACAATGGCTTGTTTTTGCCTCAACAAAAGTACATGTTGTTAATTTTATGCAATGAGAGTCAATGTTCAAGCAAACATAACAAGTAATATAATGATAAGTATTGAGATAGTCTCCGCATAGATTGATATTATCAAACTTGCTACAGCAATCTATTCAGTGCAATTTTTTAAAACTTTAATAAAACACACTTGAAATCAATTAAAGAACTTAAGAATATAACGAAACTAATTAAACAAAAAGACAATAAAGGAAATAAACGTCAAACACAAGAAAATATTCAATAGCAATTAGATAGTTGGGTGCTTTAACTCACTTAATGATTATTGACTATTCTGTGATTTAGGTACAGTTGCTACAGCATCTTCTACAGCACTGAGCAGAATTCCTAATAAGTCATCAGTTGTCGCATGTTGGATATCTTATATCTATATACAAACTAACAGTGATTAGTTGTTAAGCCAATATTAGACATAATATTATATGTTTTAGAATCTATTAACACTATAAGAGGAATCCCTATGTCTAGTTATTCACTAATTCTAGATCAAGCATGGCCTTATTCAAATTGAGATTAACTTAATTCAAGAAACCCAATTTAAAACCATGTATTGCTTTAATTTATTCCACTAAGTAGTTCTTTTTTAGAATCTCTCTTAGCTTGTATCCATTAAATGAGTGATCAGCCGAAATAGAGAATTGCAATAAGTAAAATCAAAACAAAATGCTACAGCAGACACAGAGCAATGATAATATAAGTTAATCAATCATCAAGCTTGTTTAAAACCATACTACATTAAAATTTAGTTCATAATTAATGAAGAAATAGCAATAACATTCGTTTTAGCCATCAAATACATTCTAAAGAAAAATAAAAATAAACGAATGAAAGATAGAGATACAGTTCCGCAAAGATGAAGGCTTCTCTTCTTTATTGATTTACGATCTTTCCTTCTTCTCCATTTGAAATCTGCTCGCATCCCTCTAATCTTTTTTTCTTTTTTTTCTCTTTTTATTGTGTGTGACTCTGCCCTCTTTTCCTTTTCCTAAAAACTTGCTCTTTTATAATCATGGAATTAGGGTTTCCCAAAAGCATGATGATCTTCTACAATCCTTAGGATTCTAGGAATATATATTCCTATCTTTTATCAATTGATGAAGATCTTTTCCTTTCTTTTTGTTGTATGCCACGTCCGCCTCTATACTTTTTTTACAAATTAATGACAATAAAATAATCACTTCAGAAAATTTCGTTGTTTAATCCGCATGCATGCAGTCATATTTGTCCTATCTTTGCGTGGTCCAGGGTTGCGGTAGTAATTCCTACGGCATCATTCTTGTTGTAACTTGACTTATTTCTCTTACAATTCACTTCTCTGTCATTCTCTACAACTCTATTGTTGCAGCATTCATCCATAAAATTTGAATTGTTTGGTCACCTACAATAATACACGTAACAAGAACTCTTAATGATCTAAAACTCAATAAATTAATATAACTAAACTTAAACAAATACTTGTACAAAATATAACTAAAAATGCAATAAAAAATTATCATTAACTCTCTAAGTAATACTAATTTAATCCTAAAAATACCAGTACATCGAGGACCTCCTTGCGAAAACTAAAATGGAAGGCGTCAAGGACCATGTCACTCCTATGTCCACCTCAATTAAACTCCTTCATCACGATGGCTCACCTTCCGCAAATTAGGGGTGGCAAAATGAATAAATAAATTGAATTCGAATCGAATCATAAAAGAATTAGGTCAAAATTCTACTGATTCGGATTCAATTAGTTTATTAAATGAGTATTCGGTTTAATTCGTTTGATTCGTTTAATTCGTTTAGTAGAATTAATAAATGAATTGAATTGAATCTGATTCATTTACTATTCATTGGTCCTATAACGAATCGATAACAAATCGAATTGAAAATGAATTCGTATACAAAAATATAATTAATAAACAAAAATTAAGCAAAATAAAATATAAAAAGACCATAAATTTAACATCCAACAAAATACAAACTAATTATCATTTATAATTACTATATTAGCCTTTAAACTTTAAAATTTTCATATTTAAGGATAAATAAGTAATTCATTTATGACCCATTTATTAAACGAATCATAATCATTGTCCTCAAACCCAAATTCGATTCGTTTGATTACTGAATCGAATCGAATTCACCCATTTATTAAACGAATCAATTTTTTCAAATCCAAATCCATTTAATTTGCATTGAATCAAATCAAATAAACAAAGATTTGTCAATTGAAAGAGATCTTGAACAAGCATATAATGTGCAGAGTTTTAATATCACTGTGCCAACTCTCTTAAGGCTAAGCATCAGGCTGGCCTTGTCACCGTATGCATTTAAAAATGCTTCTAAGCATAAGTTCGTGATCATGGCTGGTAATCTTGAGTACCTTTACATTGAAGAGGATTCCTTAGGATGGTTTCTGGTAAATGAAACACCGTTTCTGCGGAAGGCAACTGTGGATGTTGGGCATCGTTTAATTTATGCTTTAGTCTCGAAGGTTGTAATTAATCGCGCAACAGAAGTTGTCGGAGAAATCAGCCATGCAAAGATTTTGTCAATCTCCTTTCGCACTATGGCGGTAATTCCTCTGCCTTACATCTTGCATACTGTTATTTCTGATACTTTGTGACTCTTGACAATATTTTGCTTTTAAAATGTATGATTGTTTAGAGATTTTTAAGACTTTGTCTTTGACTTGTATCATTGCTTTCACCGTAGGCTCTAAGCTTTACTTATAGTGGTGATTTCCCAACCTTTCCTAATTTGGTCCATCTGGAGTTGGCCATGGAGCCTTACTTTCGCTGAAAATTGCTACCGCACTTCCTCAACAGCTCGCCAAATCTGGAAGTTCTTATCTTGAAGAAGGTGTGTAAATCATAATCATGTTTTACTTGAATGGTTTTTGCTTCTGAAAAGTTTGATAATTTATTTCATTAGGAACATGCTGAATCCAAAAAATGGGTAAATGGGTTTCAATACTCAGAAAAAGTTAGATCAAGGGGTTGTCGATTGGGATGAACCACCGAATGTGACATGATGTTTGCTGTTGCATGTTAAGGAGATCCAGATTAGAAACGCGAGGGGAAAATTTGATGATCAGCTGAAATGGTCAGGTATTGAAAAACGGTGAAGTTTGAACAAGTTCTCGATTAATATTTTTCCTTCAAAGGAAATTCTGCAGAAACAGATTCTTTTGTTTCCAAGGGGTTCCAAGACTTGTGAGATTGAATTTGTTTGATATGTTTATTAGTGGATTCTCGAATGGCACTAATGCTTCGGGTCAGCTAGTTTAAACATATATCTTCTGTTGAAGTTGTGAATGCATACTGTGAAGTTTAAAGAAAATCAATTTTATTGCTTTCCAGGCTTATTCCTGTATGAAAAAGGGAGGGCGTTGTTAGTTTTGTGACAATGCTTGGTTGCAGTATCTGTTGATGGTAATTTTGTTAACACATTCTGTGCTGTAAGAAGTACGTAAATTGATTAGAGTAGCTATTTCGGCACTCTTAGGTGCTTTTTGGTATTGAACTTGGGCAGCAAGTTAAGTGTTTAGGTGCTACGGCACTAAAGTGTTTGGGAACACTAACTATTGTGGTTTAAAAGCTAAGTTGATTTAATCTACTATTTGTATGATGAAAAACCTATAATATCTTAACTATTTTTGTCAAAATTATTATTTAAATATCATATTTACTAAATATTATTTATTTTTATTTTATACTTACTGTTTTTTTCCACAATATCTATAACTTTTAAGTTACAACACCTCAATACCGAATAATGGCTCTACAATGTTTGAGGATGAAAGAGGATTCATCGTCCGTTGATAACTCAGCTGCAAAATATATTTTAGAATTGGTGTCGAGGTAATAATCTTTTTTAACAGTACAAAACAAATTATCAGCTGCCAATATATATATTAAGAATATAATGTATTTGATTTGAAACACTTAATATTAATGATAAATGACTCGAAGATAGTAAATAAACACCATCGAGAAAGAGTATGATTATCATCATATTGATGTTGTCTCAAAACATGGTTATGGTTTGCAGTTGAACAAAGTGTTTGCATCTTGATCTTGGTGTTCATCTTTGTGGGAAAAGGTATGACAGGCCTTTTAAGTTGCCTCAAAGCATTTTAACTAGCAAAACACTTAACGATGTTATGCAGCATGCATAATGATTTTGTGCTCGACATCCCTGACTCCTTTGTGTGTTTCCCTAGTCTTAAAATTCTTCATATTGTGGAGGCATTTCCAAGGAAAGACCCAAGGAAAAAGTTGTTTCACAATTTCCCAGCACTGGAAGATTTTTCAATTGAAGGATATCTCAAAAGTTTTTATAATGCTGGTTATCGTGGGCGAACTTTTAACGTCATCGTGCCAACTCTTTTAATCCTTAGCATTAAGGCTGTTCGTTCCACACTGTGTGCTTAGAGTTTACACGCACAAGATTGTGATTTCGGTCCGTAATCTTGAATATCTTAACATTGAAGACAATTTCTTAAAGACGCCTTTTGGTGAATGAAACACCCTTTTTAAGCAAGGCATTTGTCCATATTGGATATTGCCCTGCACAATGTATAGTCTATGGGGATAAAGATAATCGTCCAATGCAACTTTTGAATGGAAAAACACATGCAAAGTTTCTGTCATTAACCTTTTGCACAATGGCTGTAATGCTTCTACCATCACATTTTTTCTAGCTATCATTTTTTCAAGCTGCTTTACATCTTGCATACTGTAATTTCAAATATTCTAGCGAAACAATATTTTGCTTTGGCAGTATTCACCAATATATCATTCCTCTAGCATACTGTAATTTCAAATATTCGAGCGCAAAAATATTTTGCTTTGGCAGTATTCACTAATATATCATTCTTTAGTTATTTTTTAGATTTCCTATTTGGTTGTTATCGTTATTGTCATTGAAGGCTCTAAGTCAACATGCTTATAATCGAGATTTTCCCATCTTTGCTAATTAATCTGCTGGAAGCTGCTGCCACGCTTTCTTAATAGCTCACCAAATTTTTTAGTCCTTATTTTGAAGAAGGTGAGTCAATAAATAATAAGGTTTTTAACTGAATGGTTTTTTCAATATTTTATCATTATTCGTTTATAGGAATATCCCGAATGCAAAGATTGCATTCACAAGAAGTTTTATGAGTGTGATCGAAGAAGCTATGATCCGGGATATGTTGATTGGGTTGAACTAGAGAATGTACCATGTTACCTGCCTGTTGTTGCACGTTAAGGAGATCCAGATAAAAAAACACGAGGCGAGACAGTAATGAGTTGGAGGTGATCAATGGTGAAGTGTTTGGTGAAGCTTTCTTTTGATATTTCTCCTTCAAAACAAAATTTGCAGGAAGAAATTCTCATGTTTCCAGGGGTTCCATCACTTGCAAAATTGAATTTCTTTGATATGCTGGTTGAAATCTTAGAGAATCACCTGATTTAAAGGTTTCTATTGTAGTACTCATGTGTCTCCTTTTAAAGCTGTGAATGTATACACGTTCTGACTTTCAAGTTGATGAAAATTGAGAGATCTTGTTTTGTAGACAAACTCTGTATAAAATGATACTGGTGATGTTTTTTTAGCTCTGTTTCCTGTGGTGAGGACGGTATAAAATGTAACTTTAGGTACTCTCGATTACTCTGATGTGTTTCAGGATTCTACGGAAATACGAAATAGAAAAATGCTTTCCATTCTTGCTATTGTTTGTTGGAGCATTTTGCCTTTAGTGATGTATTCCAGGTATGTAATACATACACTTGAGGCTTTGGTGTCTTAGAACTAGATACTTCACTGGCTGTGGTCTACTGGTCTGAGTTTGTGTGAAAGTCAGACTCAGCCAAGCTTGCTACTGGCTCTCTAAGGGCTGCAATTCTGTTTAATGACATTACATATAAAACGGAGAACGGGATGTAACTTAGTCTTAGTCATTTAAATTAAAAAAGTACACAAACCAACAGGTATGAGTAGATAAACGTAAATGGAGATGCATACTCAAATACCAACAAGAAATAAATTAACAGCAGCATAGCAGCCAAATCCAATAAATAGAATAAATAGAAGAAAAGTTTATTCAATTTATTTATCTACTTGTTTTATTTTTTTTTTAATCCCCTTCAACAAGTCCCTCCTCCTCCTCCACCACCACCATCACAGCCACAACCTCCGCCGCCACAACCTCCACCTCCTCCACCACCACCATCTCCTCCTCCTCCTCCGCAACCTCCACCTCCTCCTCCACAACCTCCACCTCCATGATCAGTTCGACGTTTCTTAGGGTTGCTGTCATCACCACAAGCAAATATAACCATAGATATCATTGAGACTGAAGCAACAACCATGCAAAGGCAAAAAACTCCCCCAAAGTAGCTTTCTGCATGGACAGCACCAGCAAGAACCGAGAGCTCTCTAGCCATTTTTGAAATGTTTTTCACTTCCCCTAGCTGCTAGCCGTGTAGATGATGAAAGAATAACTTAAACATTCGTGACATTGTGTGTCAGTCAATCAAATAAAGTTCTTTTATAACTGTATTGTTGTGGTGTTGTTGAAGACATTGAAATAAAAAACGGGCCACCTAAGTTAGTTGACATGTCTTCAGTCTGTAAGAGTTACGTAACTGAAAATTCTATGAAGCTTCAAGTACTTGAGGTTTGATTTGAATTTTCAAATATTCTTTACGAGGGAGTTATCGAATCAAAGTAACCGTAGAAAAGTCATTGATTGTCCATTGAAACTGAGCCATTCAATTAGATAAGTTAGCCCAAAATGTATTAGATGAATTGGCAACATGTGAATATTATTCACTAATTAAAACTGAGATGTTGTGTCAATTTCTAATAAATAATTTGCAAAATAATTATGATTCTTCAACAGGGATAAAACTAAAAATGAGTTGTTTAAGTCGATAAATATCACAAACCAACAAGGTGTGAGTATATAAATATACATGAAGAGATACATCAAACACAACAGAGATATACATTAATCAACCACAACGTATATAGAACAAGCTAAGCCCAATAACTAACTAGACTGCAGGTAGACTAATTAATAGAAGAAGAGTTCTGTATGCTCATTTTATTTATCGACGTATACTTTTCTTTTCTTTTCCCTTCTTCTTCAACAACCCCCACCGCCCCCTCCACCTCCTCCACAACCTCCACCGCCTCCGCCGCCCCCACATCCACCGCCTCCTGCGCCACCTAATCCTCCCAGTCCTGCTCCGCCAACAAAACCACCACTTGTTCGATGTTTCTTTGGGCTGCCGTCATCACCGCAAGTGAATATGACTATTGATATAATTGAGAAAGAAGCAACAAACATGCAAAGCAAGAAAATTCCCCCAAAGTTGCTTTCTGCATGAGCTGCAGCAGCAAGAACCAAGAGCTCTCTTGCCATCTTTGCAATCTTTTTTAACTTCCTCTTGTCATGTAGATGATGAAAGGATTACTTGTATAAATACTAGATTACATTGTGCCTCTACCAATCAATGTTCTTGGGTTGAATTCTTGGAATTCAAAACGTGCCGACTGCCCACATGTCTTCAGCCTAAAAGTCGATGAAATTGAAAATTGGAAATGTCGCTGTTTATCCTTTAAAAGTCAGACTAAAATGTAGATGAGTTGGCAAAATGTGAGTGTCTTCTTTAATTTTCCATTAAATTAAGAAGCATAAGCTCAGGGAAATTATCTATACCTGATGTATATAATTGATCTAGGTTACTAAATAAACTCCTCACACTAATTAGAAACACAAAATGTAAACACTTGGAAGGATCAGAAAATTAAAGTGAACGCAAACGAAATGTCTTTTATTAAATATCCAAGCATCTGCAGGCTCCAAACAACCAATCATCTTTGCCTGGAAAGGACCTATCATTATTGCGTATACAGATCATTTTAAAAGCAGCATTTCTTCTTGTTTTACTAATACAAAAAAATAAATAAATCAATAAAAATAGTAACAAGCCCGGGACTAGTTTTGTATTTTCCTAAATTATGTCAAAACTTTGTGAAAAAAGCCCTTTTTAAAAAAAGAAAATATATCACAAAATACAAAAAGCAAACCAACTCAAGTTCTCAATACTTTTAAGGGAAAATGACAAAAGTCTTATTTAGTATTTGAGGTGCTATGATTTTATCAACCCATAGCAGCTGTCGTTTGACTAAATTAATCAAAATCTAAAACACATCCAAACTCATTAATGTTTTTGCTGATCTTACCATTTTACTCTTGGTGGCTGTTTGATATTAAGAATATGAATACATTTGATTATTTAATTAATTGAATATGTTTTTAATTATAACTAATTAAAAAATTAAATCCAAAATTATTAGAAAAAGTAAGGGAATTCTCATAATTTTCCAATTAATTCTAAAAAATTGAAAAATTAAATCCAATATACATACATACATATATAAATATATTAATAATATTCCAATCCAGGATCTTGAATTTGTTAAATCTGATAAAGTTATTAAACCATACACACACACACACTTACTATTTTTTTTGGAGAATGAAAAGTTGAAACATTAAAAACAAAATATATATTAATTTTGCATTTAATTTTTAATAAATTCTAAAAAAATTTGGAATTAATTAAAAAATCATGACAATTCCATTGCTTTTTCCCATAATTTTAATTTAATTTTTCAATTTATTAAATAATTAAAGGCATTCATATTATCAATATCAAACAATCATCAAGGGTAAAATGGTAATATGAGAAAAAAAATTGACACTAATGGAGTTTGGATGTGTTATAAAACATCGGGGGGGTTTGATTAGTTTAGTCAAACAACATGGAAGTTCACTCTTTTTTTCTAATTAGAAAATAAAGTTAATGGTGTGAGCTAAATCTGACTTTTAAATAATAATTCTAATAAAAATAATAAAATATTATAGGTTTTTCATGAAACATGATACAAGTGTTAGACAAATCAACTTAGCTTCCACGTTACAACAACAGGTGTTTACCAAACAGTTTGAAATTTTAACTTTGAAACTACAGCTGCTCAGCCACAATGCTAACCGACCGCAATACCAAGCAAACCTAAGACTATTTAGGATTATTATACAATTGCTATAACTTTTTATCTACAATTGTAAAGTGCAAGTTTCAACTGTGGCTTAGAAATTAAGGTGATTTTAGAGTTTTGTCCAAAATTATTTAATGGAAAATGTACAAAAATTTTATTATTTTGTCAAAATTATTCATATATACCATCGTTATCATCTTTTATTATTTAACAGCTATAAGTTACATTTGATAGTATTTATAGCTTTTAAGTCACAGAGCATATCGATTTGATTACATAAAACTAGACTAAACAGCAGAGAAAAAAAACAAAATACTTATGCTTATGGAGCACATAAAACATGGAGTTTTATACATCAAAGAGAGATAAATCAACCGCAACATAGATCGAAGATACGCTGTGTGTATCTAACTCCAATAACTTGAGTAAACAGAAGAGAAGGTTACATGGTTGTATCGTTTTTCTATTATCCTTCTTTTCTTTTTCCTTATTCTTCAACAATTAACCCCAACAATTAACCTCCACCTCAATTAATTGCCACTGCTACGTCCACGGCCAGAAGCAAATATGACCACATATATCATTGAGAATGAAGCAACAACCATGCAAAGAAAGATGATTCCCCCAAAGTTGTTCTTGATATTGTTGTTGCTTTGAATACTTGCCATATTTTTAAACTTGTCTGCAACCTAGCTACTAGTCCATGGAAATGAAAATTCTATGAATCTTCAATACTTGGAAGTTTGAGTTGACGATTCAAAGTATTGCATTAAAAATCTGCTTTAAAGCTTTGCACAGACTTTGAAAAATTACAATATCTGAATGAGTTTGCTTGCGCAGACAAGAGTCAAGATGAAGCAAATAGCAAGTCATCTAATTGATGGATATTGCACTCGCGTCACTTAGATGAAAAAACTTTCAGAAATGTAATATTACTTTTTACAATTTATATAACTCATAAGTAACTAGAATCATGACTCAGATTTAGTTCCCAAATTAAAATTCGGGATTAAAATTTAAGATTGAAATCTGGAATGAGTTTGCAGTGTTGCACAGTTTTACAATGTTATAAACTCGTCTCGGATTTTAATCCCTATTTTAACCCATTTTTGGTTAGCTAAAACATTAGAGAAGATTGTCTTTCAGTGATATTGAGGGACGACTAAAAAACTTCTTCTCCGGATATATGTGGAGTGGGTAGGTATTTCAAGGATTTGCAAAAGAAAACGTCGTTAGAAGTCAATGCCGTGTTAACCGGCCATGCTCTGATGATCAAGTTAGACTAGCGCAAAAATGGAGGTAAGCCCTAACATAACTAGAGAGCAGTGGTGTATAGAAGGCGAATCATGAAGAAAATGCCCTTTACTTATAAACTTGATCTTTTTATACAAGATGTGCATGAGGGCGTCGTTGAGTCTATTTAAACAAGTGAGAGAGATCTATTGGTCCAACCCCCAAAGGTATAATGGTACTTACGCCTTATATTCAAATATTGGAGCCATTAGGGTATTTCTCCTTGTTGGACACGCGTAGTCCCCCGATTGGTGGTTTCTTTGAATTTGGTAGGGACCATGATCACTTTACAGGTGTCATGCTCTTATTGGATTCTCAGGTACTCTATGATCCTTAGAGGCTAATCAAGACCAATGGGCTCCTTGGGACCACTAAGGTGCGGTCCCTTTCTCTAGCAAGTAATGGTTTGGTTTTACTTAGGGATAACAATGGGCGGTTTTGCTTAGGGATAACAATGGACACCACTTATTGTGGGTTTGCCATTACCAAACTCACATCTATAAAATATTTAAATTACCAAACATGCATGCCCGCAACTCGCATCATGTTTTTATTTTTTTAAAAAAACCCCCCTGCTGCTAATTTTAACAATTAGCAAACCCATCAGCAACTTACAGCGGATTTTTTGCAGGTTTGCTCATTTAAAATAATAGATATTAAAAAAAATACTTTTAATAATACATAAAAACTTGATTATATAATTTAAATTATAATTTTATAACAATAGCCTAAAAAATCCACATACAATACTCAATTCTAAATTTTGTCAATGTGAATAAGAAATTAAAATTTCAACATTAAAACAAATACACAAAATATTTATGTTGTAAGCAAATCATCATCACTAATATCAATGTCTTGCTCCATCTTTTAATCAATGTACAAGTATTATCAACAATACTAGCAAGTAAATTTTATACAACTACGGTTAACAATTACTTAATCAAATAAAAGCCCAACTTTAGCAAGTAATCATTAAGTTCAAGTTATTAAAGCAAAACAAATAAAATCAATCAAATTAAAATAAAAAATCAGTAATATTAAACTTGAAAATTATAAAATTTCCACTTATTATAAGCTTATTTTGTGTATGTATGTGTGTGTGTGTGTGTGTGTTAGGTTTAGGAATAAGAAACTTTAACTTATATATATTTATGATTAAATTTTTTAATGTAATTTTTATGATTAAAATTAAAAATATAAAGAATGCGGGTTGGCGGATACCGGTGCTGGTATCCAGCAAATTTTTTTTCAATACCAAATCCACCTGCAATCCACAGCAAATTTTTTTTCAATATCAAACTTGCCTGTAAGCAGCAAAATTACCCGCAGCGATTGGGTTTTTGTGGCGGGTTTGGGCAAGTTTGCAAGTTAGCCGGTAATTTTGCTATCTTAGATTTGCTTGGAGAAGAGGGTAATTAGGTAGAGTAAGCCTATTGGTCCATGGGGTGAATTGTCTAAAATTTAATATAAGCCTTGTCACATTAAGGCTAGGAGACAATTTGGAGTTAGTTTTGGAGAGAGAGACAAATTTTGAAAGTTAGTATGGCCAAAGTCAGCTTTATGGTCCCCATTCTCTTTCTTCACCTACTCGGCTTTGTTTTAGATACTTTTCATATTCCTAAGGCCTTGAGAAATGAATTAATGCTGCGTTTACTTGTCAGTAATCGAAATAGGCTGGAATCAGAATGAGCTGAAATCAGAAAGGGAAATGAGAATCAGAATAAGTTGTTTACTTGAGCTGTAAGAATTAGAATCGGAATTGGCTGGAATTCCTTTGATGTGTTTACTTTATCTAGGAATCGGAATCGTAATAAGCTGAATTGTTTCAAGTTATTAAAATGCCCTTAGTTTATTATAATAATAATAATAATAATAATAATAATGACATTATTATTATTTTAATATTATTTGTGATTATTATTATTATAAAAATTATATTAATTAAAAAATAAAAATAATAAAATTTAATAATAATAATAATAAATGTTAATAATGATAATATTAATAAAAATAATAATAACAATAATTAATAATAATTAAAATAATAAAGTTAATATAATTTAATAATAATAATAATGACATTTAAATAATAATAAATAATAAATAAAATAATAAGAATTAATATATTTTAATAAAATAATATTAAAATAATAATAATGACATTATTATTATTTTAGTATTATTTGTGATTATTATTATTATAAAAATGATACTAATTAAAAAATAAAATTAATAAAATTTAATAATAATAATAATTAAATAATTAATAATAATGTTAATAATGATAATATTAATAAAAATGATAATAACAATAATTAATAATGATTAAAATAATAAAGTTAATATAATTTAATAATAATAATGACATTTAAATAATAATAAATAAAATAATAAAAATTAATAGATTTTAAAATAATATTAAAATAATAATAGTGACATTAATGATAGTAATATTAACAATTAAAATAATAAAATTAATAAATTTGATTATAATAATAATAATGAAATTAATGACAATAATAATAATTAAAATAATAAAATTAATATTAATAATAACAATAATTACAATAATCAAATTAAATAAAAATTTTATAACAAAAATAATAATGATAGTATTATTATTATTATTAAATAAATTTATTATCATCATCATCATCATCATCATCATCGTGAGGACCTATTTACAAATAATACAAGATTTTAGGTTATTTTCATAATTCTGTAGGAACTAAAATGAAAAAACGTCAAAATTTTAATGAGGGCATTTTGTGAATATTGAAATATGAATGAGGGTAGAATTGAAGTTCAGGGAATGTGAGACCCATTCCCAACTCCCCCCATGGGAATGATATTCTCATTCCCCATTCCCAAATTATGGTGGATCCCACGATTTCGATTTTGATTGCTGTATCCATTTTACGAAGTAAACGCTGTCAATGATTCTGATTCCGGATTCTGATTTCCAAATCTGGTAAGTAAACACAGTATAAATATATCCTTCCTATGATGAGGGCTTTCTTACTTTTTTTTTTTTAATTTTTCAAGACGCGTATATATATCATTCTTTTCTGCCTTTGACAAAGAATTATATTATGTATAAAGAGCTGGCATGCAACATACACGTATAACTTAATTATATAATAATATATAAATAGATTATTGTACGACTAGTTTAAAAATCTACTCACTCTAACAATATTACAAAGAAATTTATCTTAATTCCAAACTTTTTTATGAACATGAAAAGGAATCCCATGGGGTTCGGACTGGTGCTATAAAAATATTGAGAAATCTTTCACTTGAGTAATTCCCCATCACACTTAACACCTTATTTAACATCCACATTTTAGGTATGTTTAAATTTCAAGGATTGTTTATATTATAAATATTATTCATCAAGTACCTACATTTTTTTTTATAAATTGTCTTCCAATTAGCCATTAACAGAGAACAAAATACCGAAACGAAATTTTTTTTTTAAGAGAAAGTATTACTTTGATTCATTTGATTCAGTGAATATATATGAATATTGAGCTGGTATATTGTCCAACCATAGTACAAAATCATTGAGCTCTAAAGCTAACTTTGCAAGGGACTGAGCTAAACCACTGCAACCTCGTGGAGTATACCGCAATTTCACTTAATTCAATCTCTTTAGATGGTCTTGAACAATATGTGAATACGATCTGCTAACACAGAGGTGTTGCGCCAATTTCCAAACAATACAAAATACTAGTGCTTCATCAACGGAGAATAGACTAAAAATGAGTGATTTTATATTGATAAATTATCACAAACCAACAGGTTTTGAGTACACAAGTGTACATGCAGATTCATACATCAAACACCAAAGAGATATAAATTAACCACAACATAGAAGCTAACTGCAATCACTAGACAAGCTAGAAGAAAAGTTTGTATGTTCATGCTGTTTACATACATATTCTTATTTTCTTTTTCCTTACTCTTCAACCGCCCCCACCACAACCGCCGCCGCCGCATCCACCCCCACCACAACCACCGCCGCCGCATCCACCCCCTCCGGGAGCAAAACCGCCACTGGTTCGATGTCTCTTAGGGTGGCCATCATCACCACAAGCGAATATGACCATTGATATCATTGAGATTGAAGCAACAACTATGCAAAGCAAGAAAATTCCCCCAAAGTTGCTTTCTGCATGGGCAGCACCAGCAAGAACCAAGAGCTCTCTCCCCATTTTCTCAATCTGTTTTGACTTCCTCTAGCCATTTAGATGATGAATGAACTCCTTATATACATACACACAAACTAGATAACGTTTGTGTCTCAACCAAAGTTGAATACTTTGAATTAAAAACACTTGCCATTTGCCAACTTGTCTTCAGCCTATAAGCCCATGTAATTGAATACTCTATGAAGCTTCAACGACTTGAAGCAGATTGAGTTGAAGATTCAAAGTAATTCCATTGTAAATTATTTTAAAGCTTTGCACAAAATTTGAAAATGACAATGGCATGCAGATGAGTTGACTTTCGTCAGCAAGTTGATGTCAAATAATTTTAAAATATCATTGGGGTTTTCATTGTTGATTGACCCAGTCAGTAGATGAGTTGGCAGTGTTTGAAAGCATAAATTGAAATCATAATGTAAACACAAGAAACTAGAAAAAACTAGAAAGGATAAGAAAGCAAAAAGTCTAAAACAAGCCCCACATGGCAAAGCAAATATCCTTATAAAAATATCCAAGAGTCGCCCCAAAAACCAATGATCTTTGGCTGGAAAGACCCATCATTATTGAATAGACGGGTCATTAGAAAGCAACATTCTTCTGCTTTTATTGCTGAAAGAGATACATCTGTAAAGATTCCCTTTGAAAACGAAAATATATCACAAAATACAAAAGCAAAGCAACTCAAATTCAATTATTTGAGTTTTGAAGGGGATGTACAAGAAACTAACTAAATGTAACTCTTCTTATTAGAGGATGAAAATGGGCATGTGGATTTACAGATTCCCATAGTATGCTGAGTATGGCAAGCGAGGACCCGCGCAAAGGAGAAGTATTTCAAAGATATGCAAAAGTATTTTCAGAACCCTTTAAAGATATAAAAACTATGGACAATTCTAACCAAAGCATATACACGAATCCATAAGCTTAAGGCTTCTAAAATTTAAGCTTCTGGTATTGAATCAAGTCGTTCCTGCGACAATAATTAGGGAGTAAAGTAAGCATAAAACAACCTGAAAATGATTGAAGATAGACGATGTAAGAAAGAATTGTAAAATTACCTCAGATAAACGCAAATGTCCGTGCTGTACATTGGAGGTTTTAACAATAGTTTCCCACTTCGGATCGACAGGGACCGTCTTTGAAGCCTGAACTCTGTAATTATCTGTTCCAATACAAGACCATGGAGATGAATTCTTCACAGAAACAGTAGGCAAAGTACGCTTCAGCCAAGAGTCTGATGGAGATTTTGGTGGAGGCAGGGAAAGAGGAAGTTGAGAGTAGCTGCCAAGAGACTCTTCTTGAATAATTTGTGGTAGGCTTTTTAAGTCAGTCTTTATACCATCAGCCATTTTTGTGCTAGTTGATGAAGCGGATTTCAGGATGCGGCCATGCGCTTTCGCTTGATTACTGAATTTCTTTCGCAGATGGCTTTCTAGATCAATCTTCTCACTGCCATCCATTTTGGGGCTTGCCAATTTAATTGAATTCTTACCGAGATCTTGGTCCTCTCTGGAACTATTCTTAGTATCAACTTGCAGCCCATGCGAGCATATGTCAGGAGAGGAGAGAAAACTGGAATAAACAGGCTCCAGACTTTTAGTATGTGAGATTGCTTTTTCACCCGTGACATCCGAAAACTTGATGTCCCGAAGTGAAGCATCTATTGGTTGCGGAGCCACTGTTTCCTCACTTTTAATGAGAGCATCAAAATCATCCCCTTGAACATCACTTAGCCTTTTTGCATCCGAAGAACTGGAATTTGGTTTTGGAGATTTCACCTTATGTACAGAATCTATGTACAAAGTTTTTTCAACAGGACTAGCTAAGCCTGTCTCGCAATTAGTGCTCTCATCCGCCAATAGTTCCCGAAAGATCTTGCTGCCTTTTCTCTCTGGATCAGATTTATTCACCTTGAAATTCTTAGTTTTTTCAGGAATCTCACAGTAAGAACTAGCATATGAACCTCTTGCCAGTGCTCTATGGGCCAAATCAACTGCTTGCTGAGCCTGTAGTCGCATCCCAGGTACAGGATTCAGAAGGCAAAATGAAGCTTTCAAGCAAAATGGAGGAAGTAACCCACAAACTGTAGCTGATGAGTTTCCAGGTCCATCATAATCATCTTCATCATCACTTTCCTCCCACTTCTTATCTTGGGCATGAAACTGTAAACTGTTTGGACTGTATTGTTTAGGTGGAGTCCGCCTGTCCATATTGACAATCCTCTGTATATTGCTTGGATGCTCTTGGGTTACAGGCTGCTTCCTATTTTTATGTTGAGGTGCTCCCGAGGCTATTGCCTTTGCTGCAGGCAAAAAGCGGGTCATCATGAAATCCCGAGTCCATTGATCAGAAGAGAACGTTCCTGATGGTTTCATTTCTGCATCATCCAACCCACTTATACCACTTACACTGCAATTGAAGAAGAATGATTCAGTCCGGGAAAGTGTATCAAGTGCATCTGCATAAGCCTCATTACCATCCTCTGACCTAGAGCTTCCAGTCTCATCCATCCCCTCTATGGAGCTCTCACATTTAGCAGTGTTCTTGTCTGGAGAAGAAGAGGCACTTTGAGAACTGGAAATGACATTTCCTACACTTGGCAATCTATTGTTTCTTCTACCTTCAGAACCTTTCTCCAAGAATTGCGGTTTAATATTCGAAATCCTTCCAGGAGGAAGCTTTGGGGCAATGGGAGGCCGCTCAATGGATCGAGTTTGAGATTTGCCTTCATCCTTGGGTCTTCCTGGGGTCTGCTCCCACAGAAAAGGAACAGTTCCCGGATTCCTGATTGGACCTGATTTTAATTCTGATTTGTAAACAGGAAGAGGAGATATTTTGGAAAGCAAATTATCTGTTTTCTTTTTAACTTCAGCTTCTGAGGGGACTGCCGTTGATGAGAACCGCCTTACAGATAGAAGTGGCTGATTAAAATCCAATTTCTTGTCTTCCATCAAGTTCTTTAGTAACATGTATTCTCTCTACAAAGTACCAATTTTGATTCAAATCACAGTCACCTACGCAAGATTCAGATAACTTAGATTAGATAGGCATAATCAAATAAAAGCTAGCTATTTATACAAATTCAACTTCCACAAAACTAGAACCCTAAATTCAAAGCTCAAGCCTCTAAAGCAAGACTGTTCAATTCCCGTTCAAATAAAATATGCATAGCAAAGTCACAAGCAAGGAAATAGAAAAATTTATGTATTTTTCATTTTCCTTGATCAGAATCAACAATAATAACACACAAAAGGATGTCTCTTTCCACTAGACAGATCACAAGAAGTGATCGGAAAAAACTTGTCAGGCTCCAAGCATATTAAACCTCTTGAGATGAACCTCAGACTCTCATGGATCCACTTGCCGAAAATTGAAAGAGTGGTGTTGCTCAAAATCTTTTTTCTATTGTTTAGATTTATATCAAATTTTATTTGACTGATGAAACCTCCAGACAATTCACCGTAACTGATAACCATTCGTAGGCCTAAAGTTTAAATGAAGTTTATTTGATTTCCCCATCATCTTGAGGAAAACAAAAATATGATCGTCCTTTCCCCTTTGCATTTCCTGATTAGTTTTGTCTTGCTAACAGAGATCCTAGGAAGCATCTTATGAAGTTCAGATACCAGTGGACAAAATTATGTTAACAATTAGATGTTTCTTCCAGCATATGTCCGTGAGCTTTTAAGCGTATTATATGTTGCAATCGAAATTGGGATATCTCATCATTGTGATCTCTCCCCACCCAGTAACACAAAAACTCCAATGTAACAGAGAACATAGAACTATTTAAACAAAAATATATATTTCATTTCAGTCTTGCCGGTTATCTCAGGAACCAAACAGAGGACTAAAGACACTAGAGAAAAATGATTAACGAATAGCATAGCACTGATGATTCTCTAAAATTCAAAATCAACAAGAATCAATAATCTTAAGAAAATAAAAATTCTGCTAGACAAAAGGGACAATCAATCTATTCTATCTTGAATCATCTTTGTATTGCAATCCTCTTTGTGAACAAAAGACATCACAAAGTGAATAAAAGCATTCCTGTTGACGCAAATTTTATCATGAACACATCAATGTCTGAGCCAAATTCCTTTTACAAGAATACATTCATGAACCAAAACATATCCCCAGAACAAAAGAAGCAAATTTGAACCAAAACCCATTAATACAGATCTCATTCACATACCCACCAATCAAATTCATATAAAATAAAAAAAACCATCATCAAAACGCTTCAAGAAAGTCGGTAAAAAAAAGCAAGAAGGTACGTACCTCTGACAAATGAGCAATCCAATGCAGCAACTCGATCAGATTCTTGAAAAGAATGAACCAAATGAGAGCGCCCTGAAAGCAAAACCCAGAAAGAAAGAAACAAAAACAGTTTATGCAAAGAATCGACACTTAAACATAAACAAGAAAGTAGAAACCTTTAGAGAAAGAGAAGAACAAAATCTTAATTTCAAAAATCATTCATACGCAAAGAAAGTAGAAACCTTTTAGAGAGAAAGAAAAAGAATAAATTTATTTGTACGCTTGTGTTTACTTGGTTCTGGAGCTGAGCTGAGTGCTTACCCGCCCTCAATGGAAACTCTTTTTTAAAAATATAAAAAATGATACGTTACTTATTTTTAGCTTACTGTGTATTTAATAAGATGAAATCTTTATTGTTTTGGATCATGTGACGACATTTATTAAAAGCTGTCGCTGTTGGGGCCTTTTAATGTTAAAATTTTTGTATGAATCTTGAACGCTGGTCCCATCAACTTGCCTCTCAATTATTGATTTGCAATGTCATATTCTCTAATTCTAAGATCTTACTTGATTAGAAAGCTTTATTCTTCTTTCAGATTTTGTTCCCTTTTTTATAAGTTTTTAATCGTTGTAATCTCTTTATCATGATGATGCCATGAATACATTATTAAAGTTTGACAAGTCCATTGTAAAATTACAAAACGGCTCATAAATTTATATATATAAATTAAATTTTGATAAGTTGGATTTGTTAATTATGAGCAATAATATGTGCATTGGATTTGTTAATTCTTAGTGATTAATGATAGGATATGAACTCTTTGAATAAATTATTATGTATAACTAAGAGTGGACATTTTCACGTTCAGTTATATTTTTTAAAAACTAAATAAATTGGTTCAAGACTTGACTCCCCCAACAAAAAAGTTCAATTCATTAATTTTCTTTCTTTCTTTCTTTCTTTCTTTCTTTTTTTAATTTTAGTTCATTTTAGAAGAGCCGAAGCAATCGATTAATAATTTTCAAATTGATTTGAATCGATTTTTAACTTATCAATTCTAGTAAGAATAGAGCTATTTGTACTATAAAACACTCTCTATCCCATAATTTCACAATAATTGTTATTATCAAAATGTCCATCAAGGCAATTACCTTTAACAAAAGAAATCAAAGGGAAAACAAACTCTCCTTGTTGGCAATTTAATGAAAATCTTGTATAAACTAACAACAATTTTTTAGGTCCTTACATATGAAAAGAAAGCAATCAAAGAGTTAAATAAAGCAATAAAAATTTATATAGGATAAATTAAATTTTTAGTAGAAACAATGAAATATATGAAGACTGATCCAAAAGTTGATTTGAACCCTCAACTGCAAGTCAGCAATTATGTCTTCTAGCTAGTTTTAAACTTTTCATGAAGGCCAATGAATGACCGAAAAAAAAAAAAACAACAATAATAACACACAATTATTTATACAAAGAATATATGCCCTTAGTACAATTCATTAATTTTTATTCAAATTGCATGGTTGGCAAGCGATAGCCATATTACGCATTATTATTTTAATGAAGTTAAATACTATGCATGCTGTGAAGCTTTGTCGAGACTTTGAATGGTCTATAATTTGAGAGAATAAATTCGTTATACAACGAGGGACTACACATACTAAATACAATATAATATGGGGTGCATACTTTTGTTTACTAAACAAATCCGATGCAAATCTTTCAATTACATGACTGTACTGTACGCCTTGGCATGCATGTGGAAAGCTACTGGGACAAATGCTGGCATCAATGTGCAATTACTTAATCATCCTCACTCTCAAAAGTCGATTCAAAATAATAATTAGGAATTCATCAATTAATCATCCATATTAAATTTATTTTATTATAAGAAATACTATAAAATTTTAAATTTATTTAATTTTTTTATCTTAAATTTACAATCTAGTGTTATTTAAAAATTAAGTCGAAATTTATTGCATTAGAGAAAACTCATGTGTGTGTGTGCGCGCGCGCGCTCATGCATGTGTGTTTGTTTTCCATTTCTAGCCAAGCTACAAATCACGTGGGATGTATTCGGCTCAATTAATAATATGCTCGGATGTCTAGGGCTCATGCATGTGTGTTTGTTTTCCATTTCTAGCCAAGCTACAAATCACGTGGGATGTATTCGGCTCAATTAATAATATGCTCGGATGTCTAGGGCAAAACCCTTTTCACCCCATATCCATAAGCACTTTGCAAAAACAACGAGCATGCTTTTCCTCCTCCTCCTGTTTGTCAAAAATCTTTAGAGAGCCAGTAAGGATAATGCAACAACATCCATGAAACCTAGAAATAATTAAAAATGGCCACCGACTTCCTGCTTCTTCATTAACTCTTCTCTTGTCTTCTCTTTTATACACGTATATATATTAGCCTTAATAGGCTCAGCTGCAGACTCATTGATGATGAAAGTCTACAACGCGCTTTCCAAGCATCAACTTCGAAACTCAAAAGTAAAGGTCAATTGCACGCATATTTTAGTTGGCCATTTAATTTCACTAAAAGTAAATGATGAAATAAGAAAAATATATATATATTCCATTTTATTTAAGGCTCCCCATTGGCGAACTTGGTCATGATCAATTAATTCATTATCACAAAAGCTTGGCAAAATGCGGGCTTGGGTCGGGTTTTTTCAAGCCCAGGCCCAAGCCCATTAGAGGACAATTACAAGGGCTGGACTGGACTAGGCTGGGGTTTTGCTTATTTTTTTCAATTTTTTTAATTGTTGTAAATTTAAAATGAGTTAATAATCGCCAAATTGTTATAATCAACAATGAATTAAAAAAATAAATATTTCAAAATAAAATAATAAATTATAAATAAAACAAATAAAAGCTTAGTGATTTAATTTTTTAATAGTGAATTATCTAATTCAAGCACCATCTTAATTAATTAACACTTGAGAGAAAGTTTAATATTATAATTTTAGGTTTTTTAAATTGTTTATTGATATATAAATTAGAGATTTAAGCTTTTTTTATTTTTTTATTATTTTTTTAAATGTTAATTTATTATTCTATTTAATAAATTTAATTTTTAAAAAATATAAAGGGCCGGGCCTTGTCCGGGCTTTTTCACCTTAAGCCCTTGTCCAGGCCCACTTGTGAGAGGCCCAAGCCAAAAGCCTGTATGAATGGGTCGGCTCAGGCTTTTTTGCCATCTCTGATCACAACATCACCCATGCAAGTGCGTATCTTCTCAACTTTGTTAATGCATTTGGCACACAGCATATATAATTACATTATATTGCATTAACAGATAAATCAATGCAATCTCATGTTTAATATATTATATAAGACAACATAATGCTATATTGTTTGAAATTATGTTGTCTTATATAATATATAATTACAGTACATTAATAGATAAATAATGTTAATAATCTGAAAATGTTGTCACTAATGACAAGGAACTATCATCGACTACTTACCGCCACCGTACTCTAGTATCATTTGAACCAAAATTCGATATTAATGTACTTTTTGGCTGGTGGCTCCTATGTGTCTTAGGATTCTATATTGAAAATTTTAAATAAGAATATGTATACATAGGGAAGTGATAAGGTGCATGCTGTCGCACACCACAGCAGGCATGTCAAGATTTAGGTCAATGAGTTGTGAGCCTCACAGCATAACTCCTACTTTGGATCTTAACACCCATACTCTATCTATCTATCTATCTATCTATCTATCTATCTATCTATATATACATACATATATATGTATATATGTATATATATATATATATATATAAGTGCCTTGTCGTTTTTTACTATTTTTTCTGTATTTTGCCAATGGCAATGTATTTCAGGAAATAATTAGATAGGCAAATAATATACTCTAAACTTTGATATGGTAGAGATAGACCTAGACACATCACAAGCTGAGTTTAATGACATCAAGCATGTAAGTGGCTATGAGAGTGCTACGAGTCCGTTTAATGACATCTAGATAAAGAACGGGATCTATTTGAGCCTTTTAAATGGATATATATATTACGACGAACAGGATGTGAGTACATGAAAAGTGTAAATGGAGATGCATACACCAAGACGATATAAATCAACGGTGATATAGAAGCAAACTCCAATAATTAGAATAAACAGAAAGAAAGTCATATACTCATTGCTGGGCCAAGATTTCAAATATTCTAATTGTCCCGCACTAAACGTTGGACACTCCTTTTGCTCTCACGAACTATCTCAGGCCAGATAAGTCTACGCTTGCTCAATAACGATATGTTGATCTGTCAAGTGTGAGTTCGATCGAGAGCCAGTCCCACCGACTTCCTTAGGCATTAATACGGCTCACAAATTCTTATGTTGTAACTTTGGATGGTAATGGCGACTATGGTGAAGTGTTTTGATCAGAAAAAGGGTCTTTATGTGAATGATGATGTGGGAGCAGAGTATACTAAGTAAATTAATAATTAAGAACTAAGTCAAGTTAAAAATTACCGATCATTATTAGAGATAGTTTTAAATATAAGCGAGCAAGGCAATCATCTAGAATCTTGGACCCTGATATCTTAGAAATATCCTTTTTTTAAATATTTTGCAAATAATAATTTAATTAATTTTTTTAAAGCTAGGTATCGTAGAAAAAGCCTATGTTTCTAATTAATATTATCCTAAATTTTATACAAATTTTATATTTGATAACTTTAATATTAAATAGCCATAATTAATAATATTATATAACCATTAATTCATTCATCATTAGTCTTTCCAAGAAAATAAAAAAATAAATAAATTCTTTAGATGGTTTCAATTCAATTTGCCTTTAAAACAACAACCCATTATTGTTGTGCAAATAGTGGCTTGGGTCCACTTAGTAACTACATACCTTTTTGTCGTAGCCTCAACTCCCATCGAAGAAGCAACTCACAAACCGTGGCTGATGAGTTTCCAGGTCCATCGTATTCGCTGTCATCTAGCTTCACCATCACTTTCCTCCCACTTCATATCTTGGACTGTAATTTGTGTTGGAGTGTGTTATTGTTTAGGTGGAGGTCTCCTATCCAAATTGACAATCCTCAGTAGATTCCGCTACCCGCGGCAAAGGCAATAGCCTTTAAAGCATTTCACCATCCATACATATAGGAAGCAGCCTGCTGCCTTTCTTGCAGGTAAGAATCTACTCATCATGTGAAAGCAAAGCAAGTGAACAAAAATATAGTTCCAAGCAAAATAAGCCTACAGAAATAACTTCAGACTCCCCAATAACCCTCTTGCAGAGTATTGAAAAGAAATAATAAACCTACACCTGGCATGCATGTGGAAAGCTACTCGCACAATCGGTGGCAGCAATGTGCACTTACTTAATCATCCTCATACTCAAAAGTCAATTCAAAATAATACACACCACCAAAATTATTATAGTGGCTAAAATGCATGTGTATTTTATAATTGTCTCAATATATATATATATATAAAACGGTAATGCTCATGATTGTAATGTGATCACATTAGTCCTTTAATCATAATTGTTGCTTGGTGATTTGGTATAATATGATTATGCAATACTGTCATTATCAAGACTTTGATCATCTTGTAATTATGGTGATCGACTAATTGCCCGACAAAGATTACCATGATCTCTTTTATTAGATCCTTAATGATAGTGAGATTTGGTTTTTAATATTGAAAACTTTTACTGTTTAAATCATTTAGGATCGATCTCTCATGTATTATCATTGTATTTAAATAACCATTCGATGCACTCATTATATTAATTGGATTAGAACCTACATATTTTTCTTACATGTTGAAAGTCTCCTTAGGTATAGTTGGGAGAAAATTTTCTGTTCAATGATTAATTTTATAAAGAGAGTACAAATTTTTTATTTTTTTACATTAGTGATTCGAATGAAATAAGTAATTAGCGATTTTTGAACTATGGACACTGTTCTTTACTAGCTCGGGCCCCTAATTAGACTGATGCTTATCGACTTAGAGTTGGATTATTAGCACCCCTCTTATAATCCTTCTAAAATCCCTCTCTTATTATAATTACATTAAAGGACAAAATAAACCTTAAGTGTCTGTCATTAACTGTTTACATTCACATCACTATGCTGATGTTTTTTTTATATATTTTTCTTTTCCTCATAAAAACCATGCATTCTAATGAATATGATTATACTAATATATTCTTACTCTTGTCATTCTCCTTCTCGATTTTAAATTTCTTGTATAAATTTAGAACAATAATATTTTCTTATCATTTTCTCACATATCAGTTTTTTTTTTTTTGTGCAAAAATAAGAAGGATAATTTTGAAATTAAAGTAGATTTTGACCAAAAAAAAGGGATTTTAAAAGGAAATTAGGAGTGCTAATAGTTCCACTCACCGACCTAATTAACGTGTTACATATGATATTTAACTTCTTTGAAAAGAATAGAGCTTTTAACACTCCTTTTTCATTTTATTCCTAAAATACCCTTTGTTTAGAATTTGTGAAAAATAAAACCCATATATTCAAATTAACCACCTTCCTATAAATTTCCTCTAAAAAAAGGTAGTTCTTTTAAGCTTTTATTTATAAAATACATACAAATCCTAAAATCTTAAATTATCTTTTCTTATTACCTAATTTCTAGCTCCATAAATTCTAAAATCTTATAATTTTCTCAAAAGAAAATATTTTACTTAAAATTTAAAATATAAATATAAATTATAAAAAGGGACTGTAAAAAGCTTGTTAAGAGAATAATTTGTTTAAGTATTTAATTAAATTTCATTCAAAATAAAAAATAAATTAATTTTTCTTTAGTTATTTCGGTAACTCTAATTAAAAAAAAAAGATTTTATGAGGAATTTTAAACGTGTCAAAAAGCTTACTCCTTTGAGAAATGTGAAAATAAAGATCAGTGGGCCTCATATCAATGGGCTTAAGCTAAAACGGGCCGGTCAATTCGGCCCATAATCCAGAGTTCGAGCCTGGATGCTCCTATCCCAGCTTTAAAAAGTGAATATTTTGATTGACCAAATAAATCCGGTCATTCCAACGTGTAGTAGATCGAACGTCGCTGTAATCTTTGCATTTCGGCCTACAATAATAATAAATACGCATTTTGAAGCTAATTAATTTTATTATATTACCCTCAAAAGAAGCCGTGATCAGGCTCGTGCTGTAATTTGTAGGTGAGTTAGTTTTTTTTTTTTTTTTTGCTCAATTAGATGTTGACTAAACGGAGATGTTGCTTGATAGTTAGGTTTGAATCATTTGAATCAAAGCCATTCTTTATTTTATTATGAAACCCAGACCTAAAGTTTTGTTATTTTATTCTGAACTTGAGGTTCAAATTCTTGGTCATCCATTTTTGCCCATTTGATGATTTGTCAACGGGCGTCTACATTCAAAGTGCAAAAGTTTGGTGCCGCTAGGTCTTGTAGCCTTGTGGGTTGAATTTTCATTTTTTTCTAAATTTCAATAAGAGTTGATAACTTAAACAAAAGGGGTAGATTTTTTAGTTCATACTTCATACATTTATGAATATATTAATTTCAAAATTAAAAAAAAGTGCGAAAGTTTGGTAGAAAGTTTATAGAAAGTTTGCTTGATCAGTCTTATCAAACTAGTGGCAGCAAACCCAAGTTCAATTACCCAAGAGGAGGTTCGGTCAAAGCCGGCCTTTGCATCACTTCCAAGTAAGAAAAAAAGATGCGTGCCGTAGCCCAGTTCATACGGAGCTGTAACCGTTGTTTTACGATTTAATTTTAAAAATATAACAATTAAAAAGCAAAGCAATTGTTGACTTAAATTACAAACCCTTAGTTGACTCTCATTATTCAAAGGATACAGTAAGTGTTTTTAGTTTAGCCCCAGAAATATGATGAGAGCTTCACTTCGAGGGATGATTTGGTGAATAGTAGGGGTACCTCAGAATAATTTTTTTGGGATGAATAGAGTTGAGACAGTCCTAAAAATAAGAGAATATAGTCGTTAGAGGTAGCGTCGGCAGTGACTGGCGATGGCACTTCGACGGTCAAATTAACTAAGGGTTGGATGATAATAGGTATCAAAGAACTTAAAACAAGTGAAAATTTTAGAATTGTAGGGATGAAATTGAACCTGTTTTACTGAAACTGACCTGACCTTATATGGAGAGTGCCCCTAAGGCCATCTTAGTTTTTTCTTAAACACATGGCAAGCTTTAATAAGTTATTCCTCTCCTCATGTAGGGACTAGCTTTTGGGTAATTTAATTATTCAACTTGAGTCTTTTAGCCTATTTAGAACAGGACACATTTCAGCAGTAAGATTGTTCGTAGTGACATCATGTCTTGATCTCCAATTGACTTATTTCAATTGAGCCAATTGGGTTGTAGGAGTTGTTGACTTCTCTAAGGGTGGCTTAGATAACATTTGAGATGGTTCCCTTTCTCACTCTTAGTGCACGTGACTTTTGGAGAAATATTTTGGGATAGCTCATGTGGGACTATATCATGCTGATGTGTAGTGATTTTGGTGGAGGAGCTGTCACTGTCACATTAAAGCTATTTGAACCCACTAAATTACTCACTAAACTCATTTACTAAAGGATAATTATCTGGTGACCACCACTTATTAAGTGAAACTTCTATAAACCACCAAATTTTAAGATTGTATCTGTAAACTACCTACTTTTCAAAAAAAAAAAATCCCTCAACCACTCTCCATTAAAAAAACTAACTGCCGTTAGTGGTTTTCTATGTAAAGACTATTTTACCCCTGTAATACAATAATTACAATGGATCACTTTTGTATTGTTTATTTTTTTATTTATAAACAAAAACGATGTTGTTTATATAATTAAATATTTATTTTTTAAAAATAGTATATAATTAATTAAATATTTATTTTTAACTAAATGATAATATTACCCTTATGATGGCACGCTGACGTTATGTTTCCGTTAATGGAGTTAATGGAAATGTGGGTGGGAGATGTTTTTTCAAAAGTAGGTGGTTTACAGATACAATCTTAAAATTTAGTGGTTTACAGAAGTTTCACTTAATAAATGGTGGCCACCAGATAATTACCCCTTACTAAATAAACCCACCCTCAAATTTTAAAATTTAAAATTTTACTCAACCAACCCACTTAAATATCTAATATACTCTTATTAAACCCAATTTTTATAACAATAGCGTTTTTACTCATTAAATTCATTTATAAATGCTTTATAAATTTTTTTCTTTTTTCTTTTCCCAACAAACCGAAGATTTTCTTTATTGACAAGATTCAAAAAAATATAGTTCCAGCACACATTCATCCTTCTTCTTCTTATTATTTTTTTTCAAAAAGAAATTTAATGCAGCACAATTTGAAACTACCAGGCCTTTTTCATCCCATTTTACACCATTTAACAATGTCTCGACCTTTGATTTAAGATGTAGATTATTCAATTTCTTAATGGAGGCAACAAAACAAACAATATCTATTCCTATCATTGCTTCTGCAGTAATCACCAACATAAACGAAGCCACAGCTACTGGAAGTAACTTTTACACATTAAATACAAGTAAAATATGCAACAAAGCAAACAAATGCAACTGCTGCAGCAAACATCAAGCTCTTCCTCCCATTTCCATTGCTGGCCTCAACGTTCAATATTCTAACTTTTTCTCCTTCAACTTCACCATTTGCTCCTTTTGCTGCACTTGCAACAACTGCAAGTCTCCAGCCAGCATTGACCCAAGCCTGGCTGGCGCTGCAGAGGAAGGAGGCTATCATGGTCATTGATGCCATTTCCACAATATTCTCATGCTTTGAAGAAGAATCACGCCTCTTAACGCAAATATGATTAGGGTTTAGCAAAACTATGTTGAATGTAAAGATGAGTTTAAAGAATAAAAATTATGTTTTTTTTCTTTTTTACTATATTTTAATGTCAAAATTATAATTTAATTTAGGGGTATTTTAATCATAAAAAATTATTTTCAAAAGTGGGTTTAGTGAGTAGTTTAGTGGGTTCAAATAACCCCACCTTTAAACAAAAATTATGGTTAAAGTAGTTCATGACAGAAAAGGAGTTTTGAACAAAAATTATGGAGTGTTAATAGTCTTATTCTTTAATATTGTGATACAATTATTGAATCAATTGTGTTTTAATTAGCTTAAATTTGACATGAATGAAGCTGACATGAAACGAACACGATCTAATGCCTGTTTTGTGAGCTCAAATAAAAAGTTTTGCATTAGGTTTATTAAAATTTTGAAAAATCAAAAGTGGCGCCTATTGTGATAAATTCACTTAAAAACTAGACCACTTAATTGGCTAGGTTTATGAACATTTCCATAACGCTGCGGAACAGGTAATTTTGTATGTGATATTTATAACATTTATTATTATTATTTTTTATAAGGATATTTATAACGATTATGGTTAAGGGTCTGTTTTGGATTGAGGTAAAAGCTACAGCTGTTGTAAAAAAAAACTATAATTATGAAACAAAAGTTAATAGTATGTAGTAAATATAATTTTTAAATAATAATTTTGATAAAATTATTAAAGATATAATAAAATTTTCATCATAGAAGTGAAAAATTATATTAATATAGTTTCTAAGTTACAGCAGTTAGTATTTATCAAATATTTTAATACTGCAACTTTTAAGTTATTGTTACCCAACTTCACTCCCAAACTCATCTTAAGTTATAACGTTACTTTTAATAGTGAGCTGGAAATTGATATCTCGATTTTTTAACAATTTCATTTTAAGATTAATATGGGTTAACTTTTGCGTCAAAATGCTCATTCGTAGAGAGTCATGATTGCTGGTACTTCAATATGGTTATTTAAAAAAAAATTCGAGTAAAAGAACCCACGTGTTCATTTCAATTAAAAAAAATTAAAAATTGCGTTTTGGCCCGCACTTCAATATGAATTTTGAACAAAAAAACAAAATGATAGGGCACGCCAAAAATTAAAAATCCTTATTACAAAGTCTTCGATCTCAATGATTTAGAAAGTAAGCCACTCGTCCACGGCCGAGAGTACTTCGTTAGTGAGCGTCCCTCGAATATTAATGAGTGTTACAATCTAAATAGTAATTTATAAAAATTAATGTATACTAGTCTCAGTAATAATCTGATTTGTAAATATCAGTTAAAGTCTTATACTATATGAGTTGTAATCTTAAGCAATAATCTCATATAATAAAAAAAATAACTCAGAAAGTAGGAATTTCGTACAATGATATACTTATTATCTTTTGTTCTTAAAATCTTATTTCAAAAATTATATAAAAGTTACTTTGTCGTCTCACCTTATTAAATAAGTATAAAATTGAGGGTGTGCTTAGAATTAAGGTTGGTCAATTGTAACTTAAAAGCTATAGCACCAAAGTAATATGTAAATACTAGCTGCTGTAGCTTGAAAGCTATGTTGATATAATTTTTCACTTGTATGATGAAAAATTTATTATATTATTAATAATTTTATCAAAATTATTATTTAAAAATTATATTTACTACATACTATTAATTTTTATTTCATAATTACAACTTTTTTTTTTTACAATAACTAAATCACCTCAATCCCAAACAAGATCTAACTATTAATTGGTAGATTTTGAAATATTAATGGGGAAAGATGAGCGTATAAAATGATAGACATGTTCCTTGAAAACTACGTATCATCAGCATCCTTGAAAACTACGAATCATCAGCATTCATCAGACATTATTAATTTGATGAATTTACATTTTGGAAATAAGGAAAATTAATTCATGCATTACATTTGGATGTTTAATTCTAGATGATAGTTACCCCGTTTAAATTAAAATGGGGGTGCTTTAATAGCGTTTAAAGTGCCATTATAAACGTTGGATTTGTGTAAACTACACGATTAAGTAGGTTGAATGGTTCAATGGATCATGAAATTGCTTATAAAATTTCCTTCTAATTAACAAAGATGAAAATTAAGGTTTAAGGAAATGTGTGTCAAAGAGAACAAAGGAATATGCCATGAAATTTGTTCAACTGGGTCATGAAATTGATCCAAGTCTAACCAAAGATTCCGATCGATTGAAATGGCTTTACAGCCAACAACTTTAGTGGCTTTACAGCGAATATGTATAAATGAAATTACGCTGCTACATTATTCATTTCTCACGTGATTATTGTCTTATTGAGCATCCATCATCTTAAATAGATATACGCAGTCGCTGTTGCTCGCAGCTTTTGACGATGGAGCCCATCATTGTACCTTGGTATTAATAATGTAAAGACTCTGCATGTACTTATAGGCTTGAATCATAACAGATAAGATAATAGATATTAGGATAAGTTGTTTATTTAAATAATAAGAATTAACTATAAATAACTTATACGAAATCGAATTCTCCCGTGACATTGAATTTCCATTACTCGGTGAAATCCACCGTTCTTTTTCACATTTTATAATTCATTTTTTTTAAAGTTAATGACTCAATATAAACGATTTCCCATTTGAATTTCTTAATCCGAGAAATAAACACACTCTTATTCTGTAAATTACAATATCACAGTATCAATCGGTTGATATTACAAAGTTCATGCATGTTTTACGCATGGAGGGGAGCTTTTGTTTTCTTTTAAAAAAAAGAAAAGAAATCGTATTAAGAATGGACGTAAAAATACTGACGTCATTATTATTAAAATAAGTTAGCGACAAGTCCTAAACCCTAATACCCCCTTAATTGAAACATCGGTGTTCAAATGCGAAGGAATTGAAAAAATTACAAGAGTTACATGTGTTGTATAATATATGTTAATGTTTGATTCTATTGAGTGTGTTTGGACCAGTTGGGTTAAAATTTAATCCAAGTTATAAATGAGGTGATACATATAGAGATACAAAACTTTAATACTAAAAACTGATGTGATATGTTTTTATAATTTTTCTATTGTGTAGCCTTTACTTACAATTTTAACTTTTGTTAATGATAAGACTCAAATCCATCGCAGGTTCTCTTATTACCCTACAAAGTGGTGGTTGAATGCGAAATTACAATCCACAAGGAAGAAAAAAGATTAAGCAAAAAAGTTGTGAATCACGCGGGCGAGGGTGTGGATGTTGGTGAGCCACTCCCAATGCCAGCTGGCTGTCGGAGAGAGGTCCCCAGATCCATCTCTGCACGTGACTCACCACCTCTCTCTCTCTCTCTCTCTTCTCCTCCGACTCCTCTTTCTTTCTCTCTTTAAAAACAAAGCATTAAAGCAAAGGGGGAAAAAAAAAGATAAATAAAAAAACCATCGCTTTCTCCATCGATCAAAATTATTTATATATCGATCAAAATAAACATTACGTTAAAAACAAACTCTAAAAATCAAATCCCTCTCCCTCGCTCGCTCGCTCTTTCTCCCTCTCTCTGAAATCCCCCACATTTCCTCGTTCTCGTCTCCCCACTCTCTCTCTTTCTCAGGCATTAATACAAATTTATTTTTCTTTTTCTTTTCCTTTCAAATATTGTTAGTTAATTTTAATCAATCAGTTAGTATAATTATTTCTCTTTCTAGAAGTGATGTAGAGAGAGATGAGGCTATTTAATACAGAAGAGGAGTTGAGATTCAAATGCTTGGATCTGCTGGTGGTGGTAAAACCTTCACCTCGTTAGCTGAGTTTTATTCAAATGTAATTGATCCTTCTGTATTTCCTTTGATTATTTTTCATTTCAAATTTTAATCATTTTGATTGGTGCAAGTGTCGTAGAGCTTTGTCCGATGTTATGATTGATTTTGAGCTTGAGTTCTGGTCCAATTCGTTACCTAATTATCAATAAATTCAGTTGAAGGCGATGCTGATAGAGTCTAATTTAAGAATGTGTTGGTCAAGGTTGTATAAGTAGGTTTCTATTTTATGCCATGTGTGTCTCTTCTTTTGAAAGATCTTGATTTAAATTCAATTTTTTTTGTACTTGATTGGTGCAACGTCTAGGTTGATTTCCTCTCGTTTATGGATTGGTTCAAGGTTTATCAATATTTTTAGTGGGAGTGGAATTCAATAATGTGCTTTTTATTTGGAGTGAATGTGTGCAAACTTTCTGCAAGTACATATCTTCTTTATTTAGTGGACGAGGAAGATGATAGATGGAATTGAAACTTTTAAAGGTTGTTTCAAGTGGCTGAGGTCAGGAATTTATAATTAGGTTTTCTGTTTTCTTTAGTATCCTTTTCCCCTGCTATCTTGATTTGATACAAATTGGATTTATTTAATCATCCTATGATTATCTTTTTATTTTAATTCACAAATGTGCTTTAGGATGTTGTATAACAATCGTCCTGTCTGCAGACAATATTCGAAGATGCTATATAAATCCAACCAAAAAGCTTAAGTTATTTGGTAGGTGAACCAATTGCTCTGTTGTAGCCATGCCAAGGAGTTGATTAGTGTGAGATACAATGTCTTAGAAATCTTTGTTTACTTATTTACTCGTAACACTAGGGGCTAGGGTTTCGTAGGGAACATGATATATATATTCCAGAAATTCAATTCGTCTTTCTAGGGTCTCTAAGCTCTAAAGTGCGGATGATTGCCGGACCCTACTGCTTTTGTTGTTAAGAAATTTGTTGATCCCTAGTAGGTGGTCTTCATGGTTTGAATCCTAATCTCTTTCTTGACATGTGATTTTCTCATGTAATACAACTTATAATTAAAAAGGACTTTTTTTTTTTTTTTTTTAAGGAATTGTGGGTTTCTTTTACGGTTAGTGGCTTGTGGATTCTGCTCTTTCTTGTTCATTTTTGGAGAACATCTTGCTGCTTCATATTTGTATTTGATTTCCTTTAGAAGTTTATTAACTTGTATTCAGAAGCCGAGATTTACTATATGATTTTTGTTTTACATGTCAGATGACCTCCAGCCTAAAGAAGTCAGAAAGCAAGGGGTTTACAATCAATGTTTTGTTGTATTAGAAATATACTAAAATTGAAAGGATCTTTTATGGGGTAAGAAGTAGGGGCGAAATGGTTTTGCATGCCATATTCTCAAGGACATGGAGGAAACACGAGATGATGCAGGATCAGTGGAACAAGGGCATCCTAATGCTACATGGTGGACTCAAGATTTCATTGAAAAATTTGAATCTGTTTCTTTGGGATCTCAAGAAGAGACTTTAAGCAATAAAGAATCACCTAGAAATTTCGAGCAAGATGGGATGTCATCGCAGACAGCATCACAAATTCTCTGGAGCACTGGAATGCTCTCTGAACCAATTCCAAATGGTTTTTATTCTGTCATTCCGGTGAGAATTTCTATTTATATGACAACAATCATTATGTTATAGTTGCTGCCGAAGTTAGCTACAGTTTGATATTTGCTGGATCCCTGAATATTTTAAGTGATTATATGATGTTTCCATAAAGATAATGGGTTCCATTCTATGCCTCACTCCCTCGCTCTCTCACTCTCTCTATATCTATATATTGTTTTGTCTTTTGTCTTCTTTTCTTTTAAATGTAAATCTGGGCAATGTCAAGCATTCTAGAACAGAAATCCATTTTATTTTCAGGTCTAAAATTCATGTAGTAAAATGTTTATCATACTTTACATAGTAGCAACGTTAAGAGTTATGATTCGGAAGTCAGTGGTGCTTACCTTATTGTGAAGATTGGAATTGCCAAATTTTGTGGGAGGACAAGTCCGATCTAATTTGGAGTATGTTCTATTTTAATGATTTCCATCATCAGTGTTTATTGGATGTCAAGTGTCACAGATGCAAAATGGCAAGAGAATTGCAAGTTAGGGTTGCACCATATGAGAATTATGGAGCATCTGGTGACATGACTGGCAACAGCAACTTTTCTGAGCAAAAAAAATTGTGGATCAAGAATGCAGCAGCTAAATGGACTCCAATGAAGTATTTTCAAAAGCTACCCCTTTGGTTATAAGTATGCAAAAGCATTCTTGTTGGGTATGCTCCAGAAATATATATTTTCTTTGGAGTTTTCGCTGGCAGGGCAGGCTGAGCCAGATTGCAGAATATGTAATGTTTTCTGCTGCATTGGTTTGATTGCTTCTATTTAAGCACACGCTGCAAGCATTAATGGGACTGTTAAATTGTGGCAGTGAAGCTACTGGAATGATTCAATCTGTTTGAAAAATTTTTAATTTTTCTAGGATGGCTGCATTCATTTCATTGAATCTCTTGAAGGCCACTAGTTTGTGTTCGGGGGCTTCACGTGGAACTTTGTAGTTGTATTGGGAAAGTCACGTCCCTCAAGTTTTGATCTCTTTTGGGATCCCCTTCTAAACTTAGAAGAAAGCATACTTGTTCGAGGACTGGTGGTTGAATGGGGAAAGACTATTTGTTTTGAGCTTTAGCATAGAAGGCAAGAAAAATTTCACTGCGAAGATCATTAGATAATGGTAGGTTTATTAAGGTTTGGGAAATAAAATGGTTTGGATAGTTTATAAAAGAATGGTGTCTCATTTTCCGTGGGGTCCAACTTTATAGAATTCACTAAAGTTGGAGAATCACGAGGTTATGTTAGAAACCCGTCCTTTTCCAGCCTTCGGAGAATGCGCCTTCTGTAACAATTTATTTCTGGCTGATAATGAGGTGGTCTGTAACTTAACTATGAGCTAAAAATTTTGGATGGCATCTCATTTTATAGCTGAAAGTGCTGAGGTGGCCTTTGAGTGGATTTCCCGAATGTTTTGCAAGTACTAATGAATAAACTTGTGTCTTGGACCTTATTAAAATCTCTGAGCTGGAACACGTTGTCCTGAATGTTTCCCAGGCTTACATGGAAATAAACAGACTTTGGAATTGACAGAAACTAACACTAGTAATAGTTCAATAATATCTGGCAATATATTCATTTAACAAGTGGGTATTTTAAGTTCTTATGCCCTTATCCTCTTAGCCACTGTTGTTAAGGTTGAAGCACCATTCCAGAAGCCCCACAAGTACTTGCTCAATTATGAGCAACATACGCCCTGCCTACTTTCCTTTCTAAACATAAGATATGCATTTTATCTAGCTTGATCTGCTTATAGTTCTCTTCGCTTGTCAGATTGACCACCACTATTAAACTTTGTCTACGTTACTGCCTTTCTTCTTCTTCCTCTTTCCCCTCCAGCACCCACCCCACCCCCCCGCTCACCGGCGCTCTAACCATGTTTCTCACATTTTGAGGCTTTTAATCTGATCACTGTCCTTATTGTGGATGAGTTCCCTGATCTCTGGATATTATATGTTTTGACATTTATTATATGTTTTCCTTATTGTGTAAGCACAAATACATGGCATATTTACATATATTTCCATTTCTTGATTTCACTTAATTATGATTTAATTTGATTGTATGCATCTTTTTACAGGATAAAAGGCTGAAGGAGCTTTTTGATAGTATTCCTACTGTAGATGAGCTTCATGTGCTGGGAGGAGAGGGTCACAGAGCAGATATTATTCTTGTAGATTCAAAGAAAGATAAAAAGCTATCCATGCTGAAGCAGTTGATTGTGGCGTTGGTTAAAGGGTTGAACTCGAATCCAGCTGCTATGATTAAAAAGATTGCCGGATTGGTAATATCATTTTGAGAACCATTGTGCTATATTGTTATCTCATTGTAGTATTTTTACCTTGTTCCTTGATCATGATTTGTGCACAAGTGTATGTGATTATTTTCACCAATTTAGTGTACTACTGTTATTTATTTTCAATCTAGTGAAATTGTTTTGAATTTTTTCTTGAGTTAAGAAATTTGTTTGAGTTAAGATGGAAAATAGGCTCTTACTTTACCAACTATGTACCAGAAGATTATCCAAGTGAAGAACTGATCAAAAGCGATGCGTATTGTATGTTTTTCAGTTTTCTCATTCACTGGTATTCCCTAGTGAACTTTTTGTTCTGTATGTAGCTATGGACAAAGTCATCTTTCAACTATTCATAAATACTCAACATGAAAATGTGCTAATAATAAGTTATACTAGTAAATAGATGCTAAGACAAAGAAAAGCAAGTAGGCACTAGGTGATAGAGAGAAATTTTGGTTTTTGTGAAAGGGAGGAGGCAGAAAGGACAAAAGGGATCATGAACAAAAACTCTGCTAGTAAGTTTCTGGATTCTCTTTCTTTATAGATTTCCGAAGCTGGAGGCATGCTAGATATTCCTTTCTAATTTAGAATAATCCATCTTTTTTGTATCTGCAAGTAAGCACTGGATGTTTTTACTATCTAACTAGTGCAGGTACTGTATGCCTGCTAGAAGTTAAAAAAAAAAAAAAGGTTTGTCAAATAAATTAAGATAATTGGATGAACATAGCCAAAGGTTGGCCTTCTCATCTCTACAACTTGAGAGGTTTACACTGTAGGATCCAGATGTGGTTACAACTGTTAGAAGTGCTGTTCATCTGATTTTACTTGTGTTCATTGACTTAAGAAAAAAACATCAATTAGCATTTTGGTCTGAGCTGCAACAGGGAAATAGTTTTGGGTTTTTTCCTTACAGATTCTTGCACTGGATGCCTGGGAAAAAAACTTCTAATTAGCTTTTCCTTTGTTCTCTTAATACTATTTATTTTTAGCTATGACTGACATCTTCTGCACACCTGATGTTCCATGAGCAGGTATCTGACTTTTATAAACGACCAAATGTGGAAAGTCCAGCAAAAGCTGCACTCGAGGAAACCTCCCACATGTTTGAGACTAGAGGTGTCCAATTGCTAGGGCAAATTAGGCATGGTTCATGCCGTCCTCGAGCTATTTTGTTTAAAGTTTTGGCGGATACTGTGGGTCTAGAAAGTAGGCTTATGGTGGTAAGCATTTACATTTTATGGTTGAATTGATTCTTTCGTCCTTTTTTTCTCCTTTTAATTTGAACTTGCAAGTGGTTCTTATGGGTTCAGTTGAAAAAGAAACTTTCTTGACCTTTTGAATTCTGAACGTTGTAATCTAACTGCTGAAATGCCATGTCTATTTCCTCAACATTTTCTAACAGGGTTTACCAAATGATGGGACTATGGAGTGCATGGACTCCTATAAACACATGTCTGTGATAGTTGTGTTGAATTCTGTGGAATTGCTGGTTGATCTTATGCGGTTTCCTGGTCAACTAATACCTCGCTCAACCAAGGCAATATTTATGTCCCATATCTCGGCGGCAGGGGAGAGTGATTCTGCAGAAAATGACTCTTGTGATTCACCGCTAGAGCCAAATAGTCCTCTATATGGGGTTTCAGAAAGAGTGGATCCTGACAGGTTAGCAGACATTGTTTGACTCACATTTTTAAACTGTATGTATCTCTCACATTCTAAACCTATGTTGAGTGATACTAAGCCATGTGGACTTTTTTATGTTGTCATTATTTCTTTTTCATTTTTCCACAGTTCGGAAAAAGATGAAAGCCTTCAGTTCCAACGGAAATTAGAAACACCGGCAAATATATCAGGTCCTTCATTGCGTAATATGATGTTACGGCCTACGGCTTCTCTTGACAGGAAATTGAGGTAAAGGTGCTTGTTTCTTTTTGTCTAGTTCTGTATGCTAATCTAAGGGCCTTTTTGTTTATTATTTTTTCATTTTTATCTTTAAATTTCATTTCACTACCTCAGTTTCTCACATAGTGAACCCAACATTGCAACTACATTTTGGCGCCGAAGCCGGAGAAAGGTCATTGCTGAGCAACGGACTGCTAGTTCGAGGTTTTCTTAAACACCTTCTGTAGGATTTACTTATTTACAGTTATTAAATCTTAGTTTCTTGAAATTATGCAGTTTCTCTCATGCCAAAAAACCATTCCCTTACGCAACAGCAAGAGTGAATATTATGGCTATGTATTACTTATTAATGGTGTGAATGTATCATAAGATTTCCTACATTGTGTGTTGCTTGAGATTTTGCATTTACTTTTACTGAGATAAGGAAAATTTCTTATCACAATAATTTCTAGTTGTGCTGTGATTCTCAATGCCATACTATTTTGGTGAAAGTAGAAATGAGTAGTTATGAATCAAAGGATTTTTTATGAATGGATGAGTCAAAGGATTTGAATAAAAAAATTTATGGCTTTTTGAGCTTTTAGCGAGTAATATTGTCTATTTGTTTCCTATAAAAATTGTTAGCCATGATGTTTGATTTATAAACTTCATAACATGTTTTGGGAATCTATTAATTTATTTTTTTTATTTTACATCTCCAGTTATAAATTTTCTACAGTGATATGATATAAGAGAAATTTGATGCTTGGATTGCTCACAAAAGTTTTGGGTAATAACTTCAGGATTAAAAATAGTTGGATATATAATGGTGAATAATTCCTCTCTCGTCTTTTATTTGGGTGGATATTGTTGTTTTCAAGGAGCTTGTCTTCACTAATCACTATTGCAACAATAAGTGATGATATGATTAGAAAAACTAATTAGACATGCACACGCACACGCACACTCGCGCGAAGGCATCCATAAATGCACTGATTTTCGCTTTATATGAGCACGTTTGATCCGTGTACATAACTCTGAAGTTTACATCAAGTGTATGTAGATTGTTCTTAAAATTATTTTCAAATCAGTGCCAAGCTTCAATAATTTGTGCACAAGTTCTCTGTCATTGTTTTTAAAGTTTTATTGTTTTTGCAGTCCAGAGCATCCTTCATTTCGAGCACGTGGGCGATCCATGCTGAGTGGAGACAGAAATTCACTTGCAGATTATGGTGACGATGTAGTCACAACAAGGTTATCCCACTTTTGATGCTATGTTTATATGACTTATACAGAAGATTTATTCATTCTTTATTAAAGCATGGTGCACTACTTGATTTTTCATGTGCTCACAGTACCAATAAACAAAATAAACATTCTAGTTCTCTTTTGTTGCTTAATTTCAGATTTCATTGCTGATTTTGGTTATGTTCCTCTAGAGAATGACAAAATTCTTTCTCAGTCAAAGTTGTAAAATCTGGTGGGAATGTTATGTAGTTCACATATCAATGGGTATACAAGAAAGTCAGAAGTCATGGGATTTGTCATTTATAATCAGAAGACATTCTAATTCCACCTGGTACTTCCCATTGTGTATGCCCACCTTCCAATATGGTCCAAAAAATCAGGTGGAAGTTATATCTCCTTAAATGTCTAGGCCTCAAGTGATTAGTGCAATTCCAACTATCATTTAGAGCAGAAAAGAATAAATTCGATGACCCTGCTTGTCTTCTTATGGAAATGATAGGATTTAGCTGCTTCTTTCTTGTACTCTCTATCTGTTCATTTGCTATTTAGGCACTACATTATCATTCCAGAGTTTATGGATCGGTTTAAAGCACACGAGAAATATCCACTGTCTAGAGTATGCATAAACTTGCAATTTTGTAGCCTTATTTCTTAAAAAACACAGAAATTCATCCTTCCTCTGTAGAAAATCCTTCTTGAAACTTTATCCCTCTTGAAATTGTGAGAGAGCTTAAATTATTAGATCCTTACCTCTAATCTTAAGCTTTTGAGTTCAATGCTTGCTTAACCTGTTATTAGAATCAATTCTCCAATTGGTGCTGCGTTCGAATCACCTTGTTATGTTAATTAAATTGAAATAAGTTATGTTCTGTTTGTGGTTTTGATTGTGTTTGATCCACGTGCCTTGAATGTCAGGAACATGCAGTACAACATATTCTTAAGTATGTATCTGTAAATGGAGGCACGTTTGTTTGATTGAAAGCAACATATGTGATTTTTAACTCATGTCAGTGTTGTATTTGAATTGGATGTAGTAGCAAGAGCATGGTCTACGAAAGTTTAGAATTTGTAGAGTTGTAAACTGAAATCTGCTTTTCCTATTCGATTTCAATTATAGTTGCAGGTCAGAGGGTGCATCAACATCGGAAGCTCGTAGAATAAGAAGAAGAAGCATTAGCATTACTCCTGAGATTGGTGATGATATCGTAAGGTTGGTGTTTGTTTTTATGTGTCATATTTGTTCCTGTATTATTTTAACTTTGAATTGCCCTGTCAGCTTGTTCTTATTAATTGGACTTTTCGTCTGGTATTGTAGGATTTTTATTGACTACCTGTTTTGAATAATTTTCTGTATCCTAGTGATGGTGAACTTCATAATGGTTACCTGGCTTTTCTTGCATTCTCGTGTTCTCTCATGTCAGAGCATGGTTGTGGGTTTGCCTTTGCTTATATTTTCTTCTTTGGTCAGACATCAAAGTAAATAATAAGTTAGATTAATTCCTGATTAATTGAACTAGATGGCTCTATCCATGTTTCAGAATACTAAGGATAGGTGAACTGAGTCGATCACTAATCCATTAAATCGATCATGCAGGCATTAACATCGAGTAGACAGAATTTTATGGTACTCTTGAATGATTTTCATACATAGAGGATTAACTCAGGATATTGCTAACTGTTTCAGGGCTGTGCGAGCAATGAATGAAACATTGAAGCAAAATCGTCTTTTGCGAGAAAGAGGGGATGATAGGCCCTTTACCCATTCTTCAAATGACAATACTTCAGATCTTCCAAAAAATGTACGCTTTTCTCATTCCTATAAATGAGGACTGAATTTTACTTTGAATTTCTTATCTTTAGCATCAATCTTGAATGTTGTGATGGTAAGCATACTATTAAGGACAATAGGACATGGTGCCGTAGCAGAAGTTTTTACTCAGACATTTGTGTGTCAATTATGTTGGAGCGTTTGCCAAGTTTCAGGAAAATGGTGTTGGATCAGTATATCAATATAAACTGCGTATATAAACTTTCTTTAGTAAATTACAATAATTAATCCAGAACTTACAATAATTATGTTTGTATAGGGGGAGGTGTCTGCTAAGTTATAAAAAATGATGTTTTTTTGGATATTATTAACTTTAGGGCCCTGATTATGATTGAATTTGTTTAAATTCTTTGTCATAATATTAGTTTACTTAAATTTTCATTGTTGTTTTGTCCATCAAGTCCTGAAATCAGCAATTTATTTTGGCTAAGAGGTTGGATTGATGATACAAACTTGCTTTCTTGATGGTTACTACTTACCAACACTTTTGCAATATTTTAGGCTTCAAATTTCCATCTTGGTACTCATGATGAAATATCCGGTGGAAGGTCTGCTTTGTATAATCTTTCCCGTGACCAAATGAACTCTCAGAAAGCAATTTCACTGCCCTCATCTCCCCATGAATATAGGAGTCATGGTTCTGAGAGAGGTGGATCTTCTGGCTATATGGCAAATTCCGAAATGGTCTCAACATGGAATAAAGTTTTGGAATCTCCTATGTTCCAGAATAAACCTTTATTAGCTTACGAGGAATGGAATATTGACTTCTCTGAATTAACTGTGGGAATCCGTGTTGGAATTGGTAAGCATTACTTATTGTCATTCTATGTATTTCTGTTTGCAAGGAAGCGTCTTTAGGCCTTTGATGTGGACAAACTCACTGAAGACAAAATATTTAACTAGAAGACAAATCATTTATTTTCATTTATTTTGTCTTAATGCACATACATCTTTATTCTATTTGTTTTTTTTCCCAATTTTTGTACAAACATCATTACTCATCCTTGACTAATCTTTGATCAATGTATAATAGGTTTCTTATGTCTTATTATATTCCTTATATCCTTCAATCACAGGTTTTTTTGGAGAAGTTTTTCGTGGCATATGGAATGGTACAGATGTTGCAATCAAGGTTTTCTTGGAGCAAGATCTAACAGCAGAAAACATGGAAGACTTTTGCAATGAGATATCTATACTAAGGTGTATTCTCGTTGATTTGTTTATTGTTTTAGTTTTATCTTAAAATATATTTTCTAACTTAATCCTTGTTATTGCTTTGTGTGTGGGTATGTCTCTTCCTCCAGTCGTCTTCGGCATCCGAATGGTACCTCCTCCTGCCATTCTTTCAGTTATTTGTGTTTTAAAATTCTATAGAATTGTTGAAATGAATGATCATTTCTTTTTAACAAAAATGAACCTATCTATACAAGTGTGCAAATTGCTATGATACCTACCAAAATAGGCATCTATCAGTTGCATCAGACACAAAAATGGTAAACACGAAATGTGTAACTTTAATGCAAATTGCTATAATACTGGCTGGTATATATACTGAAATGCATGTTCATATAATAATAGTTACCCTAAATGTGTAAAATGCGGTGTCAGACAAATAACATGGTGTTTAGTGTACATGAAACATGCGTAGGAGGAATGCATGATAACATATCCCTAGTTCAATGTTCTATATTATGAAAAAGTTTATAGGATTGAGCGGTAACATACTATTAGTTCAGATGTTTTATTACGTGTTGCTGAATGTTATTGCCTTATTGGTCTACACTGTTCAATGTTAGTAGTAATCATGTTACTATTTTTTCTTTGTCACTAAAGAATTTTGTGTTACCACTTGCACATATGATTCCGGTACCAATACCAAACCAGTATTGTAGTCACTTGTTTATGAGGTTTTATTTTTCCATATTACCCCTATCGTAGACTTGAGAAACTTGACTGTGATTGGAGTTTTTTAGTGAATCGGCCAATGCTGGTTTTGCAGTTATCTTATTTTTGGGTGCTTGCACAAAACCTCCACAATTGTCAATGATTACTGAGTACATGGAGATGGGGTCCTTGTACCATTTGATTCATTTGAGTGGCCAGAAAAAGAAGCTTAGCTGGAGGAGAAAATTAAAAATGCTGCGTGATATATGCAGGTATATTAAGCCTGTTCATAACATAGGAAGTTCATATACTTTTTCTGTACAGTGGTTTATGGCGGGTGGAATTTTTATTTTGAAGAAGTACAATCATATTTACACTTCACATGTGAATTTATAAATAATACAATTGTTAGGAATTAAGCTAGATAGTTGATGTTTTCCATTGGTGAGTTATGCATCTCATTTGCTTGTCTTTGGAGATCAAGAATCTCTAGAACTTTTATGGACATGAGATATGTGAGAGACTTTTATCATTATGGTGGCAAGATTAAAAATTATCATTACGAAAAAGTAGACCTAGGCAAGCAAAACTGAAGCACAGGGATGCTCTTAACCTGTTTTGCCATTTCAACAAGTATGAGATGTCCCATGTTTCACTGTGTGTTTTGTTCAATCAAACCTCGGCTTCATCAATTGATAACTTAGAAATAGGATCTTAGCATTTTTTAAGCATTAAGTTTGTTTTTTTCTCATCCTGTAAACTTTACCTTTTGCACTATAAAGGTATTATGTAATTCATGACCTTTGATCTTTTCCATTATTGTGTGGCTGGATGGTTTCAGGAATTGAATGACATGCTAGCAGTGATATTACCTTATTTATTTTTCAAATTTCCTTTTGTTGGCAATTATACTAATTTATTGTTTATATGCTATGGTGTAAACATCTTATTTTCTGTTTGTCTCGTTGGCTTTCCCTGCAAAATTGTAACTGTCTTTATGTTTTCATATTAGATAAGGAAATAGATCTGGTTGCTTAGTTTCATGTGATTGAATTTGAATAAATATCATGAAAATTTTCTGCTGCATACTCACTGGAATTTTCTGTTGCCTACTAATAAGGGGGTTGATGTGCGTACACCGAATGAAGATAGTCCATCGTGACTTAAAAAGTGCAAACTGTCTTGTGAATAAACACTGGACTGTCAAGATATGTGATTTTGGGCTATCGAGGATAATAACGGACTCACCCATGAGAGACTCCTCATCTGCTGGAACTCCAGAATGGATGGCTCCCGAACTCATTCGTAATGAACCCTTCACAGAAAAATGTGATATTTTTAGCCTTGGGGTCATAATGTGGGAGCTCTGCACTCTAAATAGACCGTGGGAAGGTGTACTACCAGAAAGGGTAAGGCTGACGTGAGTCTTTGTGGTTAATTACATGCATTTTATTTAAATATAAATAGCTAACGATGGACTAATTGTTTCTTTCTGTCTAGGTTGTTTATGCTGTTGCAAATGAAGGCTCCCGCTTGGAGATTCCTGAAGGTCCACTTGGCAGACTAATTGCAGGTTGACTGCATTTACAATTTATTAAATTTCATGCTTGTCATTTCCATTAATTATCAAGCGTTTGCATGAATTTAATTTGGTGAAAAAAGAGTTTATATGAACTAATGTCTTGGCATGTTCTTGATTGCAGACTGCTGGGCAGAACCACAAGAAAGGCCAAGCTGTGAGGAGATACTTTCCCGCTTGCTGGACTGCGAGTACTCACTTTGCTGATACAATACAAAATCTTCCCCTTCTTGTGTATAGAAAAACATGGTAGAGTTGTTACATTGTATTCTCGGCTTCTTAAGTTGTAAACTATCTTGATTTTTCCAATAATTGTAAAAGCATTGAATGTTTCATTTTTCAGTTTTGGATGACTAGATCCCCATTTCTTTCTTTCGCCATCACTCCAAATGGATTCCAATTCCATTCAGAAAACGCATAAAACGGACGCATTGCTGTTGCTGTATAAAATTACACAATCGTATTGGTTTTGCACGTTTCAAGTAACATTTGGGTAAAGCAAGAAAAAGGGAAATTGTAAAATGAGATTAAACATGCGGCGGTGGGTAACTCAAAACTCGGATGTTTCCGAAAATCATTTATGCCTCTTCGATATAACTTCAAAAATGCATTTCATGGTTGCAGGCAGTTTCGGGCAATCAACTAGGATTGACAAATTTTATTTACATGTTTCAATCAGCAATGCGTCTCCTATTCATTGCATCTTCAAAACGACGGTGAGAGTCCTCTCTCATCTCAGTGGTCGAATCATCAGCCGGTGCTGGATAGTAATCTTCTCGGAGCTGCACATCCCTCACGTTAGGCATTGGAGTAAAGAACATCATGAAATGTTCATGCGCAGTGCCATGGATGATGAGTTTCCTCAGCGTAAGGCACTGCGAGATCAATCCAGATGCTGGAAGCGTGAGACTCCTCTGGTTCACATCCCGGTCTTGTGCCGGCCAATAATCGAGCTCATTGAGTCTCAAGCTCCCAATCCCATTGAAGAAAAACCTATCCCAAAACGTCAAATCCGTTTCTCCGCCAGGGGCAGTAAGAGCATATCCTATTGTTTCACCGAAATCCAACTGCAGTTTTGTGAGCTGAGGATACCGTGTGAGGCAGCTCAATCCGAAGGCTCGGTCCGACGGCTTCTGCCGCCCACGGCTATCTCCTTCCATCTTTATACGAATCTCCTCCAAAACGGGACAGTCATCGAGACCAACGATAGGCAACGGAGTCAAAAGCTGACCCACTTCAATCCAAAGGGACAGGTACTTCAAGCTCTTCCACGTCTTGCAACAAACTCCGTTTTCTTCAATTTGCATATAGCAATTGCCTTCTTCAAGCAGGCAAAACTTTTGTTTCTTCCTAGCCCCCAGTTCATCGTCTTCATCATTCAACTCATTGAGATCAAAACTCCTTACTTTCGACTCCGAACTCTCAGTCAACTCCAATCCATCCCACACGCAGTCGATATGCAGCTTTTGAATGCGATCACGTACCGGCTCCAGCGCTTTGCAAGACGCCACGGCACCGAGCTGCTTACAGCACGAAATCTTCATCTCCACAAAAGTCTCCCGAAGCAAAGCAGCCATCGTCCTCAACCCACGTACCGTAACATTCTTGCAACCCTCGAGTTCAAACTTAACCAACCTACGACACCCTCTCCCGATCGCCACCAAACCCATGTCACTCAAGTCGCCGCAATTCTTTATCGACAAGGACTCGAGCCCTCCGCACAAGGAAACCCCATCAAGCTGCCAATTAATCGCCGAACACACCCCATGAAACTGGCCCAGCTTAAGCACTTTCAGATTCAAGCACTTGGACTTGAGCACCTCCAAGACGGAACCGCTATCCCTCACATTCTTACACACATCAAGAACCAGCTCTTCCAGCAAAGGCAGCCCGTCAAACAGCTGCATCAAACCCTCTCTACTGACACTCGCGTCCTCCGCTGTAAACCCGTCGCTGTCGGGATCTCCTCTCTCGCTAGCCAACGACGACGTATCGACCAGATGGAGAAGCGTCAGTTTCGGACAGTTGGTTGCTATAGCTGATAAAGTCTCGTCGTTAACGAAACCAATGTATCTCGGATCAAACGTGCACGCGACGAGGAGCTTGTTCAGGTTGGGGCACGCGGCTGTGATCTCACGAATCTCCTGCGCCTTAAAGCCCTCGGTAAACGACGTCGTGAGGAGATTTAAGCATGTGAGGTTCGCGGATTTTTCAGGATAAGCTCTGAGAACCGGCGGGAGATCCTCCGTCCAGAAATAGAAATTCGAGAGGTCGATGGACGTTAGACATTCGCAATGTTCGAACAACGGGATGAACTCCGCGCCCAACGGAGCCTGCAGCCGCTGGTGCCAACGGACCAACTTGACGTGGCGCAATCCGGGCCACTGGGGGAGCAGAATCTCGAGCGTTAACGGTACCCGACAGTAGACGGTGAGAGACGTGGTTAACGGGAAGGCCTGACGTAAGCGGTGGGCGAGTAGGAGAGGATCGGAGGGCGTGGGTAGCGTGAGCAAGGGGTGGCCCCACGGAGAGAGGTTGGAAATGTCCAGGTCCGTGACGGATCTGAAACAGATAGGGATCATGTACAGGTAACGCGCGTTGCCGCGGAGGGTGATGGAGGTGCGCGTGGCCCTCTCCAGCGAGTGGAACTTCCGGTTAACTAAAGACAGCGAGTTCCGCGTGCGCGTATCGCTGATTGCCGCGCAAATGTTTGACAAAATTACGTCGGGAAGGTCGTTGATCGTTGTCGCCAATGTTGAAGCCATCAAATGAAATAATCAGCTGTTTTTTTTTAATTTTAATTTGTTATGGAGAGGAGAGGAGAGAAGAGCAGAGGCAAAGAGGTGGGCGATGAGTGAAAAAATTGCTTATGGGCGTGGAATGGCCATGGGAGCCACGTGATTAGGATATATGTAATTATGTATGATGCTTGTCGTGGGGTACATTGAGAGGATTTTGACGATTGAGGTTTTTTTTGTCTTTTTATATGGACTTTTTATTCATTTATATTTGTCCTACTTACCCACAAATATTTTTTGAGTAATATTATATTCTAATATATAAGTCCTAATTTAAGTTCTTTCTGATATAATATTTATTTATTGGACAGTGGTTAAATAATTTTATTAATTATAAAATTTACTATCTAATAAATTAATGACACATAATACTGAGATTTAAATTAAAATTCAAATATTAAAATCCCTAATAATATTACTATTTTTTGGATACTATTATTTTAACTCATTGATTCCATCATTAAATTCATTTGAAAAAAGTATATTTTTATTTTTTAAATTTTTAAAGTTCACCTTTACTAATCTCTTTTAACTTCAATCTAAAGGTGTTAATATAACAAAACTCTCTCCCTATCATGGTTGTCACTAAAAAGAACTCTCTTAACTTTAGATTGAAATTAAAATAGAGATATTTGTTAATTTATATCATTACCTTTTAGATTGAAATTAGGAGACGTTAGCTTTTGGTTCTAAAAATTTAGATATATATATAAAAAAAAAAATCCTTTATTCTTTATGGTATGTGAAGATGCAGATGATGGGTTTTGTTCCTCTTTATTCTTGGTAGATTATAATAATATTTATTTTAATTTTGAGCAGTTTGTCTCATCTCTCAAAATTATTTGCAATCTATCACACAAAAAAAAAATGTAAAAATTGGTGAGAAACTGAAGGAACTGGAGAAAGAGAAAATAGAGTTATTTAGAAAAAAATATATGTGGTTAGTTAGGTAATTTCATTAAAAAAAAATTATTAATAATAAAAGATTACTTGAAAAGAGGGTGTAAAGAGGAAATTAGTAAATTCAAATAGCCCTACCCTATTTTTTGGAACAAAATTATTTGAGTGTTTCATGAGGTCTAATATAAAATTTAAATAAAAGATGGGTGTTTAAAGAATATTTTTAGTGTAGATAGTCATATCCTTTATTAATCATCTAATTCTTGAAATTGAGGAATCGAGTCATTCTATGTGTATTGTGTGAATTCAACTTGTTCTGGATTTGAGGTTCTGATGCACCCTTTTGTTAATAATTCAATTCTTAAGGTTGAGGCCTCGAGTCATTCCATATATAATAAAGCACTTTCAAGTCATTCCATTTATTATGGATGTTAATTTGTTCTAATTATTTAAAAATAAATTCAACTTGTTCTGAGTTTGAGGTTACAATAGACTACACACTTATATAATAAAGCGTGTAATAAACTTTAGACTTCAAAAAATTCTAAAAAAAATGGTCTAATAAATTGTTATGTACAAAGCACTTTTGAGTAAAAATATACTTGGAAGTGCTTTTGATGAGATTGTTGTTATAGGGCTAAATTCTCCATAGTTTCGAATATAATATATTCTTGTTGATAAATATGTTTGGGATTCTTAAGAATTTTGGCAATGAGTGAAAAAAAAATAGTTAGGCGATTTCCGTGAAAGGCAACTCTTGTACAAAGTTGGTGATTCTTTGTCGCTCTATAGGCATATTTTGCATTTGACATAGAAAAGTTACAGTTAGAGGAAAGTAGGTGATTCTCTTGGACTTAATTTCGTATTAACCCCTTTATAAAATGATAATTTTTAAAATATCTCTTAAAGAGTTAAAGTATTGTAAATCTTAACTTATCACGGTTATTAAAAAGACAAAAAGAAATTGCATAATTTACTCTCATTTTTCCCTCGTCTTTTGAATAAAAATATAAATAACTTGAGATTTAGAATAATTTGAGGATACTTAAAAATTGTCATTGCACAATGGGTAATTCAAAATTTACTCTTGCTTTTATTCACCATAAAAATTAATAGCAACCCACGTTTACATTGACAAAATAAGAATACAGCATAATGTATTGGTATTGTGGTTGGTGTTTGTTAGCTCAATAATTGTTGTATATATATTATCCAAGGGTTAGATGATTAAACTAGCTTTTATTTATACAATTTTCATTTTGGAATATTAGATTACTCTTTATGTTTGCCCATGAACAACTAGCTAAACCTAATCTTTTAAAAAATAAACAACTAAACTCTTATCATTTAAAAAATTACAATTATTTATATTTATTTCTATAAAGCTAAAAATATAACAGCACATTAATTTTCGTGGACATTATAGTGCTAAATAGACAAAATCCACAAGCTAAAAGAGACCTTATTGTCCATTTTTTTATGGTGAGATCTAGTTGTATATTAAGGAAACTATTACGGGGGTTGATCATCTTTTTATATTAAATTTACTGATATTTATAATTAAAATTTATTGAGACCATATTTAGGTAGCGTTTGTTTTTTGTCGCAATCTAAATATGTCTGAATTTTACTTAAGTCTGAATGGATGTAAATACAAATATTTAAATGATATTTTTTTAATATTATATGAGTGACACTTCTATATTGTTATAAATAAAAAAATATCTTAAATATGATTATTTGACATTTATTTCCTTATAAATTAAAATAAAAAAGATTAGGCTTTATAGTTTAGAAAATAAGTATATTTAATAGATATATTTTTAGAATATAATATTTACTTCTTATTTAGATCTTTCCATTCAGTTTAGATAAAATCACAAAAGTTCACTATTTTCTATTTAGATGTAAATTTCTGAAAATCAGACATAAGTTACAAAAAATAAACAAGGAAATCTTTTTTAAAATATCCAAAATTAATAAAATTTCATACTTTAAACATTTAACAAATAAGCCCTTATATATATAATTAATCATTTTGTAACAGCGTGTTCGCATGAGGAAAAAAAAAAAAAAGAACGTCCGCACTAGAGAATGATTATATATATATATATATATAGTCCCTATTTTTTTTAATACAGACACGTTGTTAAGTCCTACAACTTAATAAAATTAATTTTCAATACACTATAAAGTCGTGCGGTTTGATAGCATTAAAAACTGACTCTATTAAATTGCATGGCCTAACAATGTATCTACATAAAAAAAAAAATGAGAACGCCCACGTTAAAGAATAATTATATATATTTTCCTTATCCAAAATTATCATTGCAGAATATATAATTGGTATTGCTAGATGAGAGCGTTACATCAATAAGGTTACATTGTTAGACGAATATAAACATATAATTAATTGTTTCTTCAACTGTGATATTGTCGAAAGAAATTTAAAAAAAAACATTTTGATGTGACCGAATATAAAAGTACTTTAGTTCTTTTTCATTGGGTTTAGAACTTCTTTTAATTTGAACCTTGGCATTGTAGGTGGGCACAATCATTAGAATAAATCTCACTTTTGATTATCTTTGAGATTCTTAAGCATACTTTACGTTATCCGATGAATACAATTGCTAAACATGAACGATAAAAGAAATTTGTAGTCACCATTACTTCAGAAAATTGCTTGTTTAAGTTGGCTGATTCTCTACAACTAAGGGCGCACATAGTTGGTTCTTTAATTAAGCATTGAGTTTGTACGTGAATAATGTGTTTTAAATTATCATATAAAATTAAGTTTAATTAAAAGTAATTTATTAAGATTTTTAATAATTTGATCTTTAATATATCTAATAAGGCGGTGACCTTTAATATGTAGAGATTTAAGTTAATTTTTATTTTTATGATTGGTTAAAATAAGAGTACCTAAAGATAATAAAAAGTTAATTATATAAATGTTATAGTCTTCAGATCACACATAACACTCTATTTTTTTTTTATAACATCTCATCATCAGAGAGAGTTTAGAGAGAAACTTAAAAGATTCTTTAGAATAACGTGTTGATATGAAAGATAAATCACACAGTTCTAGAAAGTAATTAAACATTGTGGATTCAGATATACTTCCGCATATTTATTTATTAATTTTTTATGATACAACATGAATATTCTAAAAAATTTAGGTGATAGTTTTTATTAAAGGAGATCAAAATTCAAATACATGCACATATATATAATAGTAACATTGATTACCCTACCCATAGGGGTTACCCTTCACATTGCCTACAACAATTATTTGTTTGCAATCAATAAATTAACTCTGATTTTTTTTTTCAAGAATATTATTAAGAAAGAATTATTGTATCATCTTTAACATCAAAAAAATTATTGGAGTTCATGAATGGAGCTTTTCTTATTGCAACATGAAACTTGTGGTGAATACGAATTATTTACTTTTTCCAAAATTTAGATTATAGTATTGAGGAATTTAATGAGAACCTAAATGAGTAAATACATATAAGTAGCGTTTATTTTTTGGATTGGAGTGGGAATCCTGGGATTGGGAGTATGGAGTGAAAGTGGGAGTAAGTTGTTTACTTACATTGGAATGAGAGTGTGGTGTCAGAATTTAGAATGGGAGTGTGGTATCGGAATCAGAATCCAATTATATGTTTATTTTGTGTTGAATTGAGAGTAAATTATTTCAAATTATAGTTTTACCCTTATTTAAAGAATTGTAATTTTTAATTATAAAATTAATAGAAAATATATTTGAATATAATAAAATATTATTATATTTGTAAATTAATAATAATTTTTAATATTCTTAAATGTAAATCACAATTTTTATTAATTTTAATTTTAATTATGTAAATTAAAAATAAAGATAGTATTATTATTAATTATCAATATTAAATAAATATAATAGTAATATTTTTAAATATCTATAATAATATTATATTTTTAAATAAAGATAATAATAATAATATTATTAAATAATAAAATAATATTATATTAATAATAATAATATTATTTTTATTAAATTTATAAAATAATATAATAATATTATGTTTAAATATAATTATATAAAATAATATAATAATATTATTTAAATAATATAATATTATTTATTTTATTTTATTAAATATTAATTATATTAAATTAATAAAAAAAATAATAAAATGGAAAGAGGTGAGAGTGATCTCTGCTCATAAAAATTCCATTCCCACTTTTTATTCCGAAAAAAAAAAAAAAAACCCAGACTCTCACTCCCTTTTATTTTATTTTAAATAAATAAACATTAACTCCCACCCTCCCTCTCTTTCAAAACGTAAACACACCCGTAATTATAACATTGTCAGAGATCTGAGCGTTCCAAAATCTTACAATCAATTTATACAGATAAAGATTAATTTTCGAAACACGTAGAAAAATAAATATTTACAAAATATGATAAGTCCTTTCAGAACATTGAATTCATTCACTGCATGATGGGGGAAACTGGCCCCACCCTCAGTGGCAGGAAACGTTTATGTTTGAAATACTACAAAATTCTCTGAATAATTTTTAAAATGGGGGTAGAGTAAATATAATTGTATTTTATTCTCACGTTAGGTAGATTGTAGTAATCTTTTCTTATTTTCTAATAAAACTGATTTCTAGTTACCAATAACAAAAATTCAAAAATATTTTGATAGGCTTATTTGGTATGTGATCACCATTATATTAATGAATCATTTTGGGTACACCTATATGGACTAGTATGATATATTGGACAAGTATGACCATAATAAATTTTATGTGAAATAAAAAATTTATTTACACATAAAAAAAAAGACTATTAATCTGTTGAAAATAGCATAAAAAATTAACACAAGATAAAAACAACTAACTACAAAATAATTTTTTTATTTTTTTTATACATTGATTGTATAGTGTTATTCATTCGTCGGCTATTTTTATTTCAACCGATAAATAATATTGAAGTATCAAATGAAATCAACCTCACGTCAGCTGTTAAACTGTTAAAGCCACCTTCACGTGCACAAATCAGAAAAGCACTCCAGGATTGTGACGCGGCCAAATATTTACCATCCACGTGGCGCATTAAATACCCATAATCCGCAATTAGCGCCCCGGAAAAATTTTTGATCGTACACTGAATACAATGAGCATGACTTCACTCCCGTGATGTAATCTTGCGGACACGAAGCAGAGCATCTGAAAAGTCGATTTCAGGGACACTAACGTCATTTTCTTAACAAAATCTCGTTTATATGATTTATTTTGGACCCAAAAAAAAAAAAATAATAATAATAATAAAAAATTCTTATTCCTATTATTAATAGTTTGAAATTCTTTTTAAAAAAATTTTGAATAACTTTTATATTTATTTACTCATCCATTGTAGTAAAAGTAACCCATTTGTATAGGCATTCTATTTTTCTTTAATTAAGGCCGGAGTTAATATTGAGTAGGTGGAGGCAATTATTCCCACTTGATTAAAAGATTCTCTAAATTACATTTATCTAAATTTCTCTTCCAGTAAACTTAATTAACATACTTCATGAGTTAAAGTTGTGATCACTTATATTAAATTTATTACTAAATTATATCCCTTATAAACTAAATTTTTGACTCCATCATTGACTATGTTCTATGCTTGTGCCCTTAGGGTGAGTTTGGTATATAGAATTATAGTGTATTAAGCCACTATTCATATTATTTTAATACTAATACTATGTTTGGGGAAAAAAAATTGTTTAATACTAATACTATGTTTGGGGAAAAAAAAATTGTGGATAATGAGGTATTGTTATGAGTCGGCATTAGTTAATGCAGCTTGCCTTCTTTTTTTTTTTTTAATAATAACAATAATAAATATAACATTTTAATTTAATATAATATTAATTTTTTATTTTTACATTATAATTATTAATATAAATTAATAAATTAATAATTTATTATTCAAAAATATAATATTATATTATATTTTACTTTATAATAATAATAAATAAATAAAACTTTTTAATTTAATGTAATATTATATAATATTAATTTTTATTTGTTGTTTTTACATTATAATTATTAATATAAATTTATAATTTATTATTCAATAATATTATATTATATTTTTAATTTTTATATTATAATTTATTAATAAATTTATAATTGAATATAACTAATAATAAATACTTAAATAGTATATAAATATAATTATATATTATTACATTATTTAATTATATTATAATAATCAATATAACTTTTTAATATAATATAATATAATATAATATTAATTTTTATTTTTTGTTTTTACATTATAATTATTAATATAAATTAAAAAATTTATAATTTATTATCCAATAATATTATATTATATTTTTTATTTTTATATTATAATTTATTAATAAATTTATAATTGAATATAACTAATAATAAATACTTAAATAGTATATAAATATAATTATATATTATTACATTATTTAATTATATTATAATAATCAATATAACTTTTTAATATAATATAATATAATATAATATAAATTTTTATTTTTATTTTTTTTACATTATAATTATTAATATAAATTAAAAAATTTATAATTTATTATTCATTAATATTATATTTTATTTTATTTTTATATTATAATTTATTAATAAATTTATAATATAATATAACTAATAATAAATACTTAAATAGTATATAAAAATATAATATAATATTACATTATTTAATTATATTATAATAATCAATATATATAAATTAATTATTATTATTTTTACTTTATAATAATAATAATAAATAAATAAATAAAACTTTTTAATTTAATATAATACTACATTTTTATTTTTTGTTTTTACATTATAATTATTAATATAAATTAGAAAATTTATAATTTAATATAACTAATAATAAATACTTAAATAGTATATAAAAATATAATATAATATAACATTATTTAATTATATTATAATAATCAATATATAAAAATTAATTATTTTAAATAATTTAATATAACTAATAAATATTATTTTCTAAATATATAATATAAACTAATCACAAAAAAATTAATATTATATAATTAAAAATTAATACAGTACAATTTAGCACCAAACATAGTATAACATAAAATTAATACAATACAGTATAATACCAAATAATGTATAGCATTATTATAATACAGTGCTAGTGCAATACAGCATAATACAATACAGTGTGTCAAATGCACCCTTACTGAATTGTTTCATAGATAATTGCTCGTTTCAAGTAAAATAGTTGTTATTAATGCATCCTTTTATATGGACTACATTATTATTACAATTTTTCTCTAATTATTAACGTATAATTAAATTTCATAAGATTGTTTTTTTTTTAATGGAAGAAAGAAAAGAAGCACGAACAACCACTAATATTTGGGAAGAAATTTACATCTACCTATGTTTTTTTTGCAAAGAAAAATATTTCAGTCTCATGAGTCATGAAAAGATTAGTGGTGTTAAAATGAAAAGAAAAAAAATATTGCTTGCAGGGCAAAAAGTATCATGGGCAAATCATATAATTTCATGAGAATTTGTGATGTTTGATTAAAAAAATATATATTTATTATTTATAAATTGGTAAAAATTAGTGGGTATTAAAGGGAGCTTGTATTGAAGTAACATGATCTTTATCTAAAGAGAAGGCGTGGGATTCTTTTTGGATGAGATTTTGAGTGAGAAATGGGACCCCAAAGGATTGCATTTGGGGGATTTGCCGATTATTGGATTATTTAATTTTGAATAACGACATTCATTATCACAAATTTTTGTCAAATTTGGATGGATAGATAGAGACACGATGACCATGATGTGACTCAGTGCCTCGCAACTGGCCATGCCTCCTACTCTTCCTTCTTCATTATCTTAATTTTGTCATTCAACATATATACTCGTGGTATGATTTTTATTCATTTTTTTTTTAATAAGAATCAATCGGTTCAGTTTAGCTTTCAATTTTTTTTTCCTCAATTCTTCTGAATATGGAATTGAGTTGTAATAGTCACACTTGGTCGAATTGTCCACTGAAAATATTCGCAAGTGCCTACATGAGACTTCTTCGAACTTATCTAAATATTATTTTGCTTAGTTGAAGCTCATTCTCTCTATATTTCTTATTCTTTTCTAATAAATTTTTTGAATTAATAATAATAATAATGATTTAGGTTTCGGTTCATTGCTACACTCGATTTCATAAATCAATAAATGAGCACATCGTGGAATATGTTGGGGAATTTTACAGAAATAACCATAAAACTTTAGAGTTTTTTAAATATAACCCCACAAAATTATTCCTGTCATAATTAGCCATAAATTTTTTGGACCAAGTTACCCCCCTCATTGGCACAACCAAAACTCTCCTTTACCAAACCAAAACGATTTTCTTTCTCTCAACATCAATGGCAACAGCAACGGTGACAAAAGACGGAGAACATTGATGGTAACTAGGGCGACGACAAACTCGAATCCATCCAAATCCAATGAATTAAAAATAGCATAAATCCTAGGTGAGCTAATTTCATCATTTTTTAATGATTTGAATGAGTTTGAATGGAATTATAGACGATTATATGTTGTTAGAGGACTATAATAACAAAATATGGTTAAAATCATGAGTTACAACTGTTGCACATTAGGTATTTGATGAAATGCATGTTAGATATTGTTTGTGCTTAGTTTTTGTATATCAAGTGTTATTTTAAGGTGTTTGTTGTTGTGTTTTGTGCTTAGTTTTCATTAGTGATGTTGGTTTATCATTTTTGTGTCTTGTTCGTTTAAGAATGGTGATGGTGTCAGTAGTTTGAGAATAATGGTGGTGATAATGGTTTGAAATTTAGTGGATAAGCCTTTGTTTGTAATATGGTGCGATGGGCTGTCACACCAAAATATACTCACAGTGTTTTGGTGCAACAAGCAGCCTGCCTCACAAAAACACAGACTGTGCATAGATGGTGTATTCTATTGCATAAAAACACAGATCCTGTATTTTTTTTGTCATTGTTGTTAATTTTATGCAATAGACGTCAATGCGCAAGGGTACACTATAAGTAATAAAGTTATGAGTATAGAGATCGTCTCCACATGGATTGATATCACTGAACTTTGCTATAACAATCTTATTCAATGCAATTATCAATGTTTCAATAAAAGGAAATTAAAATTACTAAATTGAAATTCTAAAAGACTTAGCAACTAACAAATTAAGAATTATTAAAATAAACAAACGTCAAACACAAGGAAGTAATCAATGACAATTGAGTAGTTGGGTGCCTAAACTCACTTAATGATTATTGACTTATCTAACAATTTTTTATTCAGTTGCTACAATATTTACTACAACACTGGGCAGAATTCCTTATGCATCATCATCTGTCACCTGTTGGATATCTTACATCTATATGCAACCTAACAGTGACCAATTGTTAAGCCAACATCTAGATATAGCATTATACGTTCTTAGAATCTATTAACCCTACAAGATGAATCCATATGTCTAGTTCTTCACTAATTCAAGATCAAGCATGGTCCTATTCAAATTGATAATTAATCAATTAAGGAAAACCAAACTAAAACCATGTATTGCTTTGATTGTTTCCACTAAGTAGTCTTTTTTGGGGATTTAACTTAGCTTGTATCCACTAAATGGGTGGTCAGCCGAAATAGGGAATTGAATTAAGCATAATCAAAACAAAATGCTATAGCAAACACAGAGCAACAATAATGTAAGTCAATTCATCATCAAGTTTGTTTATAACCCAACTACATTAACAATTTAGCTTATAATCAATAAAAAAAATGAAAACTATAATCAGTTCAGTCATTGAACTCAACATCCAGAAAAATAAAACAAGAAATAAAAGAATCTAAGGCAAAAATTGAATCCCAAAGAGTCACTCTTGATTATGTAGTGATCTGCACTTTTTCTCCACTAAACTCCTTTGTTGCAACCCTTGAATTTTCCTTCTTTTTTGCTTTTCTTTAATGCGACAGGTTGTATATGTCTATGACGGCTCTCTCCCTATTTTTTCTTAAGATGTGCACTTTTTATAGTCTTGGAATTAGAGTTTCCCAAAAAGGCACGCGGATCTTTGTAAACCATTAGTATTCTTGGTCCACATGCTATTTGTATTGCTTGCTACGTCAGCCCTATTCTGTTCGCACTTGTTTGTATTTGCGTGCTCCAAGATTGCTGTAGCAACCTTATTGTAGCAACAAGTGCTACAACATCTGTTCTGATTCATACTTATATTTGTTCATATGCATAGAAGTCTTTTGCTGTCTTCTTCAAGCATGTTGTTACAACAATAAGGATATTCTTTCACAGCATCATTCCGCATAATATAGGCTTTTGGGTCACCTACAACAATGCACTTAATTAAAGCACAAAATGATCTAAAACATATTAAACTATTATAACTAAACTTAAATAAATACTTATGCAAAATATAACTAAAAATGAGAAAAAAATTTATCATTAACTCTCTAAGTAATACTAATTTAAGTCTAGAAATGTCATGATAACTCTCATTTCATAGAGTTATTAGTCATAGTTTTTAATTTCTTATGGTCACAATGAACATAATTCGGATTTTATTACAGATACATAGTGAAGAATAAATTGGCAAAGCATAATCCACCCACACTAAGGAAGGAACTGGGAGTGATGAAGTTATGTTTTGATGATCACTTCCCAGGCCATATTACGGAGACAACAAAATTTTAAAAAATCATCAAAGTTTTCGAAGTAAGTTAACGCGCAAACAGTTATTGTTATTTAAGAATGATATTTTCGGACACTTCATGGATATCGATAGTTATGCATTCAGCAGAATTATAATCCACAACCTATTACTTAGGCAAGTTGCACAAGAAAAAACCAATGAAGATCAGTTAAAACTATACTTTGCAGAGAAGTTAAAGAAATAAAATCCAATGCTTGGAAAAAGAGCCAGATAGAAAAAATCTAATTAATTTAAATTTACATACTACATTTCACAAATGATTCCAAACATTAAACCAGTTTCCTTCAAACTAGCCACACGGTTTCAAAAATACTAATCACTGTTACAATCAGACCACGAAAAATTATAAAAAATCTATTTTTATTTTTCTACATATCAATTTGAATCAAAAGATGCAAGGGCTACCATTTCCTGCAATTCATTGATTCTCATAGCATGAAAAAATTACAACTGATAAACAATCAAGTGGTAAGTGAATAAAAAATTGAGACAACAATAAACCTTTTGTTCTAGGGTTCCGGCAACGACCCACGAAGCCAATTGGCTCTGCCTCTTACAACTCCCATCGAATTCCCAACAAATTACTGCAATGTTCTTACTCTAACTGCTCGCCATTAGATTTAATTTTGTAGCTCTTGATCACCATCACCTATTAAATGGGATGAGGTTTTTTTTTTCCAATAATGGTTTAGGATTTGTTATTTTGTTACCAAATCACGATTTAATTCACTCTTGACTTGCCGATTAGAACATGCAAAGAAAAGAACGAACCCAGAAAGTGCAAACCCTAGAATTGCAATAATGAGGCCATGATGAATTCGCTCAAAGAAGATGATGAAGGCCATATGGAGAAGATAGGTTTTCCAGGTACGAAATATTAATTTTGTGGCTTCAAATAAAATCGATGGAAAGAGGGTGTCAAGATTTGGTTTTGGATTTGATGATTTTGAAAGGGAGGAAATGTGTTTGCTAATGAAAAAAGAAAAGAGGGAACCTCAATATTTTTCCAAGTATGGGACTGCAATTTTTGCAATGCACCGTTTAGAAAAAAAATTAAAAATAGGCATTTTATCCTTTTATCAGTTTATTAACAATAATAAAGTCATTTTTTCTTGTAATAATAAGAGTAAAGTCATTTCCTACTGGTAAAATATTAAATTGTATTTTTATTTTATTTTATTAATTTTACAATAATAAATTAGAAGTTTGAATTACATTTTTTACTAATTTATTAACAATCAAATAATAAATATGTAGTTAATAACACAAAAGAGTAAACATATAATATAAATATATGATCATTACAAATTAATACTTAACAATTATTTGAATTAATATTTTAATAATAAAATTAATTTTAAAGTAGTTGTGGTGCATTCTTATTAACAACATACCTTTCATAATGTTGATGAAGATAAACCTTTTAATAACATGCTTAGATTGTACGTTGTCATTTGCCCTATAGAATCAGCTACATTCAGAAAACTGTTGCGCTCATGTGTTTTATGATTTTTAATTTTGTCACCGTAGTGACTCATCTAGAACCCAAAAATGAGATCTTAAAATTATAAGAAATCAAAATAACTTTAGAGACTAATATTATATGTCACTGATGGTTTGCCAAATTTTACACTTATTTTTTAGTATGAAACAGTTTCGTCACTTATAATTATATTTAGTGACCACTTATTTTGTCATGAATGATGAAATATTATCCCAAAATGTTCAAATTTTCAAGGAGATTTTTGTGCCAAAAAAATTATTTTTCTCGACTAGAATAATATTCGTCACAAAAATGTTGAATCAGATACCAAATAGTGCGTCTCAAGAAAGAAATAACTTGGTTACAAAAATATAATATTATTCAAGATAAAACTTTCAGCTACTACTTTTAGTTTTGTTACTGTAATTACTCATCTAGGACCAATAATGGGGTCATCAAATTATAAGAAATTAAAATAAATTTAGAGACTAATATATGTATTACGGATTAGTTTGGTTAAATTTTCAATTAATTTTTAGTTACAAAATAGTATCGTCGCCTATAATTATATTTTGTAACCATTTATTTTGTCATAAATGATGAAATATTATCCCAAAATGTTTCAAATTTGGAGGGATAATTTGCGTTAAAATAATATGTTTTTCTGCGACTAAAATAATGTTTGTCGCAAAAAGGTTGAATCAGATACCAAATATTGCGTCTCAAAATAAAATTATTGGTCACAAAATATAATACAAGTCAAGACAAAATTATTGGATAAGATTTCATAAATTCGTCACAATAAATACCATTTCGTGACCAAATTTCAAAGCATTGTAAAAAAAATCATCTTAAAAAGTCAAATTCTTGTGGTGTGAGTTGCGAAGTGAGGACTATTGGAAAGTCTTAACAGTTAAGGATGTGCCACAACAAGAGCCTAGTAGTGGCGATTGCAACGTTTTTATGTTAATGTTCACAATGTATTCAATGTTCGAGCTTAAACTTGATTTTAGTAGTAGCCACGGGTAGTACTTTAGAAAGAAGATTGTCATAGACATATTTAATGATAATATTGCATTATAAGTCATTTTAATCATTCAAATGCTAATGTATGGATTTTTGTAACGTCAATGTGAATTTTTTTTAACGTACTTAAGTAGATATAAATTTTTATTAGTATTTTACAGGCTGGTCACATGGTAAAAAAAATCTAAAAGTTATACCAATAAAATTATAATTAATTATGGACCTATTTAAATAATTATTTTTGTAATAATAAATAAGATAAGAATACTTCATAATATATAATTGTGCAATACACAAAAAATAAGAGTTTCAAAATACATAATTACGTGGAACTATACTACTAGTTTGGATTCAACGCAATCGAATTCTTTCCGAAGAAAAAAAGCTCTATTCTTGTCATCCATGTACTCCTTACGACCATTCGCCAACATTTCTCATGAAACGTCATAACATATTTGAAGCACAACTGAATCTATTAAGCTTAATCTACTAAAAAAAAATGATTACACACTACAAAACGTGATACGGTGATTGGTGCGTTGCTGCTATGATGGTGTCAGTGTGCAAGTGTACACAATAAGTAATACAATGATGATTATCAAGATCGTCTCCACAGGGATTGATGTTATAGGATTTGCTACAGCAATCTTAACAGTGCAACTTTAGTACTTAAATAAAACAAAATAAATGATGAGAATTAATGAGCTAATGGAATTAAAAATGCAATAAACAGAATTCAGTAAAGAAAATCTAAAGTCAAACGCTAAGATATATTCAACAGCAAAAGGGTAGTTGGATTCTAAACTCACCTAATAATCATTGATTATCTATCAATGTAAACACAATTACTACAGTACTGGACATAATTCTAATGCATCGTCAGCTGTTGCATGATGGATATCTTACATCTATATGCAGCCTAATAGTGACTAGTTGTTAAACTAACATTAAACATAGCATTAATGTTTTAGACTCCATTTGCCTACAAGGTGAATCCCTATATCTAATTATTCAGTAAATTTAGATTAAGCATGGCCCTATTCAAATTGAGATTAACTCAACTTGAGAAACTCAATTTAAAATCATGTATTGTTTTAATTAGTTCCACTAAGTCAGACCTTTGTGAGGCTCCTTCTTAGCTAGTATCCACTAAATAAGTAGTCAACCGAAATAGGGATTTACAACAAGTAAAATTAAAACAAAATGCTGCAGCAAGTACTAAGCAACATACTCAAGTAAATCAAAAAAATAATAATAATAAGCTTGTTCACAACCCACCTACATGAAAGTTTAGCTCATGATGAGTTTTGAAACAATAAAGACACAAGTGTTTGCCATCAAATACATCATCAAAAAGAGAATAAAATAAACAAAATACAAAATAAAAGTTGAGATGCTAAGAATCAAGTGTCACTCTTTAATCCTCAACTATCTCTCCTTCTTCTTCTCCATGAAATTGCTTCTCTTGTAGCTATGAAATCCCTCTCTTTTTCTCTTGATGTGTGACAGCTGTGTATGTTTCTATTCTTTAAAATATGCCTTTTTTTATATCTTGGGATTAGGGCAACCAAAAGCTTGAGGACACTTGTCTTTTTTTGGCATCCAAGGACCACATTTCTTTTTGTGTCGCCTACCAATGTTTTGTTTGTACCCGACAGTGACAGCGTAGTAACGGCTACAGCAGGCTTTGTCAGTTAGCACGTGAGTAGTCTTGGTCAGTCTTGTTTGTACTTGATCCTGGATTGCTGAAGCAGTAGCTGCAACATCTTCTCTGTTGAAACTTATTTTTGTTCATATGCAGATAAATTCTTTGTCATTTTCTACAGGCCTGTTGCTATAGCAATGCACTCCTTCTTCATAAAGCATAAGCTTTTGAGTTACCCGCAACAATGTACTTAATCAGAGCACTAATTGGTCTAAAACATATCAATTTATTAAAGCTAATACTTAAATATATACTAATGCAAAATGTAACTAAAAATATGATGGAAATGCATCATTTACTCTATAAATAATATTGGTTTAAACCTAAAAATGCTATGATAACTCTCATTTAATAGAGTTATCAGTGATATGCCGTGCATTTTATATGGCTGTAGCACATATTGTGATTACATGCGACAGGTAAATTTATGTATCTGTCATGTGATAGGCACTTGTCGCCCTGCCGGTCGTACCAAATCTAGGCTTTGTTTGTAACTCAAATGTTTGACATGTAATAATGATTTTTTTTATTTTTCAACTCAAACTAAGTACCTTAAGAAACCACAATGTTTTATGAATAAAAAATAATAATATTTGTAATAAAATCAACGTCAATTTCGAATCTAAACCTTAGACTTAATATATTAAAAATTTATATTATGTAAGAATATACGCTAATTTTAAGAAACTCTCTGATTAATGATTATATTTATAATTATATAATATTATATTTATTTAATAAAGTTTGGTGATTTATTAAAAGTGACGAAATTTATTGATTTATTGAGAGCGAAGAGGTTTTGGTTTTGTTTGATTGAATTAATTTGCTGGCAAACTGCTTATGTACAAAGTAGTTTGTTCATATCCGTGGTACTTCCTACGACGCTAGCACGATCGTGGTTGCTTTTTTTTTTTTTTTTTGAAAAGTGGTTGCTTTCTTTCGCTCATCATCTTCATCTAGTTATAAATCTACTTCGGTGGGCCCACACTCCCCTGTCATCATCATGCATGATAACTCACGATCAGGAGGTTACCATGCGCCTGCCACGTTAACCTTACCTGTTCGTTAGGTCAGGTCATTTACATTTTTGTGGGACCTTATCAATCTGCACAGGACGTGTTCATTTGATTGCCTCTTACGTGGTTTGATTGCCTCATGCGACTGCATGCTTCCTGCACGTGTCCTTCTGATTGCCTTTCTTCGACATCTCTCGTTGGGCTTACCGATTGCTTTTCTTCAACTTCTCTCGGTCTTTTCTCGTTGGGCTTCCGATATTGAGCTTCATTCACATTATAACATGAAACTAACGGTAATTCTAAATGAGAAAATGTCACATACACATCATAAACAATCACATAATGATACATAGTTTTACAAACTCGTGTCAGCAATCAGCTAGACGAGTCTCTCCAGTTTTAATAATACAAAAGCATACACAATATTTTTACACACTGAAGAGGAATGAAATACAAGAACATAATTAATTATATATTTGCCTTAAGTTTTGAATTTTGATTTTTATGCAGTGGGGTAAGAAGCTTGCATGGCAATTCCGCAGAGGCCTTCCTTAGCATCGATATCCCTTTGCATCCTTATGTATCCTTCCTCTCCCCAGGATGTGCCCCATGAATTTTTCACCAGCCAATACTTGGTCCCATCATCAGCAACTCCATAACCAACAGCAGTGACACCGTGGTCTAATTCAGTGCCACAGTCTCCAGTAAACACGCCGCTGGAGTAGAACTGGAAATCAGAGCCTCCAGCATCAATTGCAACCGAAATCGGTTGATTAGCAACAGCCTTCATCAGTGCTGTCTCACTGTTGGCCGGCACATCCTCGTGTCCATTAATCTTGGCCGCATGATTTGCTTCCTCTTTAGCGTTGCATTTTCCATCAACTCCCTTGTAAGGATAGTTTGTCTCAGTTGTTATCCCCTTGTTCTTTTGAATGAATTGGAATGCATTGTCCATCAAACCACCGTTGCACCCTTCATCTTCACCCTTGACATCACAATCCACCAACTCTTGCTCCGATAGAGAGATTAATTTGCCAGTTGTTAGCTGATTAATTCCTTCGATAGCCGCCACTGCCGAAAATGCCCAGCAGCATCCTATGTACACACACATGCATTTATATGTATATCGTTATGCAAAGTGTTAGCTAAATACATAATATATATGCTTGTCCTTATTATTCGGACCCAGCTAATTAAAGAAAAATAAAAACACTATACTGACCGCATTGTCCTTGATCCTTGACGGGCGTGACAGCGCCTTTCCTTCGCCAGTCCATAGTGGACGGCACTGCAGTAACATTTTCATACCTGAATGTACCCCTTTGTTCGGAACACATGTGACCCTTGAATCTGTTTCGTGAGGCTTTGAACTCTTCGTTAGTAAGATCAGCAAATTCATTGACGGCTAGCTTGTAAGGTTTCTCACTAGCCTTGTCGAAAGCTTCAATATATGCAACGTTTTGTTTGAAAATGGTGAGCCGCTTCTCCTTCTCAGCATTGTCCTCGTACACGCGTCCATAGCGAGCCATCCATTGCTCGTACATAGTTGCATCTTGCAGCGTACGAGACGACATGGCTTGTGGAATCCAAGCTCCCAACAAGATCAGGGCCAAACAAAGGCATTGCTGCTGGCTTGTGAATGTCATTTTAATTACTCGTATTAGTTTAGCTGCTATGAATAGAGTAATTGATCAAGTGAAGTGATACATGGAAACAAGGATCAGTACTCCTCGGATTTATAGGCAAGTTTTTAGGCCCTGTTGGAGATTGTGATTATTAGTATCAAATGAAAGCTTTGATTATCAGCGTGGCTGAGAGAATATTCTGATTTTGACCCGTAAAACTGACCGAATTAAACCAACGAGACGTACAAACCGTTGTGTAAGCTCTCGCCGTAACGTTACATCCATTGTGTTAAGGGTTTCACATCAGAATCGGATGCAAGTTTAAGCAATGTGTAGATGATTGAGACGTTGAGTTGCCAAAGAATTAAATTACATATTCACAATTGATGAAACGTACGTCTACATTTATACGGAAGCTTTGAGTTATTTATGCCCGTATAAAATATAGACGTCTTGAGATTGGATTAGTTGTTGCTTTTTGAAAACATTTTTTTAACAGTATTTAAAAATAAAATAAAATTGAATTTGTTGCCGTTTTTGCGTGGCCGAACTGAGACAGGGGCCCAGGGCCAACAAATGAGCTGGGCCTGATTCCATCGGTCAGAAGTTAGCTTCGGTTCCAACATAAATTATATATATAGAATATAGATTAATATGATCTATATATTTCAAGTAACAGTATGTTTAATTAGTTTATTATATTTTTTTTATGCCATTGTTTATCACTTTGTTGCGCTTCATTTGCAAACTTGTGGCCGTTCGATTAAATTGTTCGGGTGTGTGTACATATAGAATTTTGGATCTAAGTGCTGATGTTTATAGATATCGTGTCAAGTATGTATTTATAAGAACATACTGTTGATATTAAAATATATGTATTTTCTTATCAATAATCACAATCACAGTCTTAAAGTCCTTTCTTTGTTTTATGTTATATCTTAAAATATTTTGGCTTTGTCAATTGATGTTTGTGTTTTTATATTGGAAATTATCATATATAGCCACTTTCCAAAATATATTATCAAAATTAGTCATAGAATAAAATTTATTTAAATATTAATCACATATACTTTATTTAGACCAATTTACCCCTGCCCAAAACTCCTCTCTCATTTCACACCATCAACAAAATACAAACCATTTCACCTCAACAACTAAACAAAAAATTCACAAAATTTCTCCCATTTCACTTCTCAAATTCTCTCCAACAACTAAACACATAACTACTCCCATTTCATATGCATCAAACAACAATTGTTACCTAGAATTGAAGACAAAATCAATCAACACAAAAAAGAAAAAAAAAAGATCAATAAGGAATTAAAGTTAGTATTTTTAAAATTTAGATTGTAAGATTAAGTGAGTTTTATATATGGGTTTTGTAGCTATTTATAGCTTTGTTAATTTTTATTACAATATGGGTAGCTATTTGCTTGTGTGAATCCAAAAATTAGGAAAAATGTAGTTAATTTTGTGTTTTTGAGGAAACCCAGATAGCAGACCAAGGTTGGCCCCGCGATTTGAAAAACCACCCACGAGCGATGACAACCATCGATAAGCTAGGCGGTGGTCTCCATCAATCGATCGATGGCACTATCACCAGTGATGGGAACCCATCATCTGCAACATGTGCTTGTAATTTAGTTGTAAATTGCTTTCAATTTAGTTGTTAGCATAGTTTTAACTCTTAAAAACGTAACCAAAGTAAAATAATTCTATGCAGCAATTTATCAAACATATAGTATGCATTATATGTTTGCAATATGCTTTTGACAATTGGTTTTTCTAGATTAACCTTACAACTCCACTATCCTTAATAATTGAAAACAAACTTTACAACTTCATGCAACCATCAAAACAACTCCCGCAACAATTCAATCATAACTCCACCACAACATAACACAACTATCTAATTCAATAAGCAAAATGTGTTCAAATGATATTAGAAACCCTTTCTAAAAATCGAGTTTGAGATATGCTTGGTCATTGAGCTTGATGAGCCCAAACGCTTCTTTTGTCTTGCTAGAGAGCTTGATTTAGATGATGAAAATAACTTGGGCGGGCGAACCAAAATGTAACAACTTGAACTGAAAATTGATGCTAAGAGTTTTCAGAGTTTGATGCTCTTTGAGAGGCAAGGGTATTGATGTATGAAAGTTGTGAGTGTGGTTATTTGAGTAATTGAAAAGTGAAAAGTTGCTATATATGACAATTTTTCTTTTATATTTGAAATTTTATAACAGTTATTTGTAGGAATATATTTATTTAAGAGAAATAGAGGGTGGGTAAATTGAGGTAACAACAATCACCTAATAACTAATGCCTAATGAATTGGGGTTTGGATCAACAAATTTATAACACAACATTATAAGATCAGCATATGAAATCACATCACTTCAACGCTACCCACTGTGAGGTAGGGTTGGCAAAATATTGACCCGGCCCGGATATGCTTTTTGGCCACCCGGGCTGGGGTTTTTAATCCGAGTTTTGAAGCTCGGATTTTTATATTTTATATTATTATATATGTATTTTTTTAATTTAATGTTTAATTTTTTAATTTATTTTAATGAAATTAGACATGAAAATATAAACATTAAATGTTTAAAATTTTAAGTATATATAATAAATGGATTAAATAAATATTATTATTAAAAAATATATCTTTTATAATAATTTTATTTTATAAAATCTGAGTTCCGAACCGAACCCGAACTTTTCAAGTGATGTCCGGGACCGATCCGCCCTCATTTCCTGTCTGAATATTACTCGGTCCGTATTGTCCGGGTCCAATTTGAATTCGATCCGAATAGATATTTTTACCACCCCTACTGTGAGGCCTAACCCATTGAAGTGTTTAGCAATAGGGTTTTTTTTATTTATTTATTTATTTAGTTTAGCAATAGGGTTGGGTCTTAATCATTCTCCATTAACTCGTTGCCATAATGCATGTGCCTACAAGTCAAAGTTCACCCTATAACCAGAAACTAATTCACTTGGGGAACAAGCACATACAGACAAAATGCTCACTAATCGAGCATAGAGATTCATTGAATGTAATCAGATTGTTGCCATAAAGAACACGAAAACCAGACTTTAATTAATTTGTACTTATGTTTAATTAATTTCTTCATTTCTTTTCAGTCTTTTCCATATATAACTTTGCCACAAATTTCAAAGTTCTTTCTCAAGGGTTCCATTACTCGTGAGGTTTTAGAGTCTATCCAGGGGCGGCTTAACCATTTATGAGGTCATAAGCAAATTGTTTTAATTAGGCTTTCATCAAAATTTAAATTTATATATATATATATATTTTTTATTATTATTATAAAAGTTAATCATTTAAGATCAATTTTTCTACATTTTTTAAAAAATAAAATTATTTTTTTCCTAATTTTACCAACATATCTTTCTCAAATGATAACATAATATAACTCCATCTTAAATAAATTTTTGTCAATTTAATTTCAATAATAAACTTCTTTTTGCAAAGATGTTATTACCAATATTATAAACTACTCCCTATGAACAAAACATACAATTATTTAGAAAAATTAAAACAGCATCCAATGAACATAATAATATTTTTCAAAAGGAAATAAGACAACTGAAAAACAAACTAATTAAGATGAGAATATAAAGATAAAACTTGAAAATTTGTGATGAAATGATAAATCAATTTTTATGGTTTTAGGTTTCAAGCATTAACCAATGACCATGAAAAGAAGTAAAAATAAATAATTGATTTTTTTCTAAAAAATTATTACCAATATTAAAAACAACAACCGATGAACAAGCATACAATTGTTGTAGAAATTAAAAATAACACCCATGAACACAATAATATTTTCATAAAAAATAAGACAATAAATGGTAAAACTAATTAAGAATAGAGTAAAAAGATAAAACCTGAAAATTTGATATGAAATGACAAACTAAGTTTGATGATTTAAGACTTTAAGCACTGACCAATAGTTGTGGAAAGTATAAAAAAAATAATAAACTGCTAATACTTTTTTCTAGTAATGTCTTTATTGTGTCATTTTTTTAGAAGAAAATATTGTTAATGGATAAGTTCACAAATGTAGGGTTTTTTATTTTTTTAAATAGAGGTTTAAAAGGAATAAAAAATGTTTTAATTAAAATTTATTACTTTAACGTTACATAGAGATTTTATAGGTGTTAAATCTATTAATTATAAAGAGACTTTGTAGGGATTTTGATAATTTATTTAGGAAAAGAATTATAAAGCAATAATAAAATAAAAATTAATAAATACATAATCATGATTGAGTTAGTTACAAATTAGGAATTTATATCTTTTTAATTATAAAATAATAGATTTAACATAAATATATGGCCTTAATATGTAATGGGCCCTCAGCAACCGCCTAAGTTTCCGGGAGAAGAGCCGCTCCTGAGTATATCAGCGATATTACATTTAATTAATATATTCATATTATATGTGTATTTATTTTCAAAATTATAATGTAATTAGTAGTTATATTAATTAGGTATAATACTTCTAATGTACTCTAATTTTTTTCTTGATACTCTTTTCTGTGGATCTTTTCCACTTGGTCTAGCTGAATATAGTACAGTCTATACTCGTTAGGGCATGCAGCAGCCGTAGAGACTAAAAGATAAGGCTTAAAGCCAATGCCCCAAGGCCAAACTTCATATTTTCATATGGTGAACCAACAACCGTTCCTTAGAAAAGAGGAGGGATTTATTAGGTCTCAAAAGACCTTATTTTTATTGGACTCAGAAGACCTTTTCAAGTTTATATATTCGTATACTCCCTAATCATTTCAATCAAGAATACGACGATTAGAGAGTATGAAGTAAAAAAAAACATTTTATACTTAATTCTTAAAATGTTTCATATTTTAAATGAGACAATATTGACCGTTAGAATAAGAATTAAGTATCCTGTAAAACCCTAAATCTAGGCCTCCACGAGAATTAAAGAGAAACATTTTAAGAATCATGATTTGACCTGTCTATCGATGCCGTAATCTTGCATGTTTTATGTTTTAGGTTTTTCTTTTTATTATATAATATTATTTTTTTTAAATTTTCTTAAAGATTTAAAGCATACCTAAATCAGCACGCACCAACAATTCCAAAATCCAGTTGCTAATATCCCACGGATTATATATGGAAGCAGACATCGGTTCATGTCAAGGCAATAAATTAATCTAGAATAGACCGATCACAAGTTTAATAGTTTAATTAGTGCTAAATAATAACAATATTAAACCACATTGTTTAACTGTGTGATGACATTAAACTACTAAATCATGCTGCTTAATAACTTTTCCGAACTATAAAAAATCCAAGATCCTAGACTAGATCGACACTAATATGCAATATCTGCCATTCTTTTTCATTGTGATCCATCCCCCATTCTGGTTCTAATTTTCTTCTTGTTTGTGATAAGCCCTAAACATACGGCTCTCCTTGCCGGAAACCAATTCTACAGCCGGAAACCAATTCTACAGCCTACTAATTGAACTCTTACCCTTTGGTAAGAGACATAGTGTATGTTTAGGTTAGCTTAATTAAGCTCTTTTTTAGTTTTTAGAATTAAAATATGTCTTTTGGAGCTATTTGAGTGTCAAACTAAAAGTTATTTTTTTAATCCAAAAGGTCTTTTGGGAGAAGCTAGGATTTCTAGCTTTTCCCAAAAGACCTTTTGAGAAACTATTTTCTCATTTATTACATTTTTCATAATTCCTAAACTAACATTAAATTAATAAATGAACAAAAAAATATTACATCCATATCCAAACCCTTAAACCCTATTTCTTATGTATTTTACTTGTTTTGCCTCTTCATTGTTCAACCCAAAAAAAAAAAAAAAACAACAGAAGGAGCACAATCACCACACCAATCTTCTTTCAAGTAAGAATTTTTTTTGTAATCTCATCCTTTGATTTGCATCTTATTTTTAATTTTTTAATTTGTGTGTGTGTGTGTGTATAATTATTTTCATATGCGAACACCCTCATTTTGTTAAGCCATATAACATAATAGAGTTAATTTTTAACACACTATAAAGTGGTGTAGTTTTACCATTAATAAATGCTTCTATTAAATTGGCTGCTTTAAGCTTGTCATTGCGCCATCTTCCATTTTTTCCTTTGATAATAATAATTACAATCTCCTTACTAGTTCCCCTAGCTAGATTATTTCCACCAGCAACATTGGAGGCCGAAAATTAAATTATTATTGTAATTATTATATTAAGTAGTTTTCCTCTCTCTCGTTACTCTTGCTTAAGACCTATGGCGCAGAGATATTTTGATGATCGCTAGTGCTCGCAGAAAAAGATTTGCAAATGCTTAATTAGTGCACAAAGAGCTTATTATTGCTACACATGTCATGATTCTGTCGACTAATTGCACATATTTTTCTTCAGGACTAGCCATTGAAGCCAATCAAAAGAAAGAGAAAAGGTTAAAATGAAGAAGAAGAATATATGCAAAAGAACAGAATATGGGATCAGGAGATCATGAGAACTATGCAGTTACTTACCAAGTATTGATCCCCTATGTTTAATATTTTATAGGAGAAAAAATTTCAACAAATAATTGCCTTACACTTCATTGCACATGTGTGATATATATAGTAGAAAGGAAGCAATGCATTGAGGTAGCGTTTACATTTTGGATTGAAGTGGAAATTCTGAGGAGTATGAATCTTGAGATTGGGAGTGTGGAATAGGAGTTGGAGTAGGTGGTTTACTTACACTGGAATGGGAGTATGGATCCAGAATCGAAATATAATTTATGTGTTTACGATTGGATTTGGAGTAAATGGTTTTAAATTATATTTTTACCCTTATTTAAAGAATTGTAGTTTTTAATTACAAAATTAATAAAAAAATATTTGAAAAACAAAATATTTATTTTATTATGTTTGTAAATTAATAATAATTATTAATATTCTTAATTATGTAAATCATAATTTTTAATTTTAATTATGTAAATTAAAAATTATTGATAAGAGCAACACAAATGAAACATTATTATTAATAATATAGTACAAAATTCATATTTTCTTAGAATAAACTATTTATTATTATTAGTTATTAATATTAAATAAATATAATACTATTTTTTTTAAATAAATATAATATTATTTTTTTTCCAAATAAAGATAGTATATAGTAATTTTATTAATTCTCTATGAATATAATAATATTATTTTTAAGTAATTTTAACTTAGAATCAATGTAAAATATTATTTTTAACTAAATATAATAATATTATATTTAAATAAATTTAATATTATTATTTTTAATAAATGTAATTTTATAAAATAATATAATAATATTGTTTAAAATAATATGATATTATTTATTTTATTTTATTAAATATAATTATATTAAATTTAATAAAAGAAGGGTAAAAAAATGAAGAGGTGGGAGTGGAATCCCTATTGGGAGTGGGAATCCCACTCCACACTCAAAAAATGGGTGGAGTCCACAGAGTGGAATTCTTACTCTTCTCTTAAAATGTGCAAGTAAATACTGGAATGGGAGAAATCCACACTTGTCACTCCCACTCCAATAAGTAAACATAGCATAATTGTAGGTACGCGTGCTCCATTGAAGTAACATAATTGCTTTAAATAATAATCACCCCAAAATACTCTCTCTCTTTATATATATATATATAGTCATTCTCTAGTGAGGGCATCTCACTTTATTAAAATAAAAATGCACACACTAAAATACAAAAATATACATATTTCAATATATTGGAGACTGTGTTTTTTTGTCTATTAGAGCATCCTCACTTTATTAAAATGAGGATGTCCTCACTAGAGAATTATTATTATTATTATTATTATGGCAATAACTATGTTGGAGATGCTCAATCATGGAACACTTCTTCAAAACTACACAATCAAAGTAATAAATAGTTAAAAAAACACGTTATAACTTTAATTGTGTAGTTACGAAGGAATATTCTATAGTGAAGCATCTCCATTGTAGCCGGATCCTATATACATATGAATATTGCGAGTGGCAGATTTGAACAATATGTAATTAATACAAATTGCATAAAAAGTTTGTGATATGCTAAGAGCTTACAAATTCCCAAATTGCAAACAAGTTAAAAGAAAATCCGATTACCAATATCCCAGGAGAGTCGTCATATTGCAAATCAACTCCCTTGATCACTCCTGATACCGTCGAGGTTCATAGAAAAAGAAAAAATGAAAATTCCTTGATCACAGACATAGTAGGAGAAGCTGAAATTAACGTAGAACTGAAACTGCAATGCCCCCTCACAAACCCTTCCACAGATTCATTAGCAATCCTGCAACAAAAGAATTTAATTGACAAGGTGGTGAACTGTCAGATTTGTTTTTTGTCCTCTCTCTCATACATCTCAATTCTTGCAATTAATTGACATCAAGATCATTAATCATCAATATCCAATCGAATAAATTACTCTAACTGGATGAATATAGAAACCAAAATTTGTGTAGTTTTATAGTCTGTATGAATGCATAGAAAGAGTCCGTAATAAGAGTATTATTAAATACTATGAAAGAGTTTATCATTGTGGTTAATAAATGAAAAAAACCAAAGAATTTAAGTTCTACCCACACATTACTACTAAAAGACACATGGCAACAGAGCTTCAGGAAAGCTCAAATCAATAGAGGATCTGAATCCCTATAATAAATTTATTATAGGTATTAAATTTTATGAAAATTACTCAATGATTTCAATATCTTAGAAATCATCACCCCCTTGGTTAATGAGCAATGAAAAAATGATGAAGAACTATTGAAAAACATACACTCATCATTTTCCATTATATATTCGAAGGAAAAATTAGTCCACCGCCCAAAAAAATAAAAAATCAATGACACAGATGCATTAACTTGATCATGCCCGATACATAAGTTTCTCATGAAGCGGTGCATGTAATTAAATAAAGAAGACAACCAAATCTAAAGGACTATTTCATTAAGATGATTCAGGTTCACCTAAACCATAAATAAGGTCTCATTTTCAATATTGGATTAGGAAATTAATTAACTATTTATATTTTCAGCTTCCAGTTCGGAAATCCTAGATTTTATAAAATTTGGACCTCATTTACAGTATTGTAAATTGCCTTTTTTACACATTTAAAGTATTATAAATAGGATCTGAACTTTATAAAGTCTAGGATTCTCATACTGAAATTTTATACACATACACATACATACACACACACACATACATACACACACAGTTTAACATGGGTAAGACCTTTTGGTTTGAAAACAATAAGTCTAAGGTTCAAACCCTGCTCATAGGGATGGGTGGGGGGGATTGTGGCTACTACTAGGCCAAATAAAGTGAAAAAAAAATATACCCTAATAATTTTCCAATGAATGATCATTCATTTTGTTAAGTAATTTATTTGTTTTTTGGTGTATTAGAACTTGTGTATTTCTATCTTTTAACTTAATCTTCATTTTAATAAAATAAGGGATCCCTTCATTAGAAATGGACTCATGTAAACCCTTGTCTCGAGGCTATGAACACTCCTTGTAAATTAAAGCTAGAGCATACAACTATTTTGGTTTGTGATATGCGTATATTTATGATTCATACAAAAGGAAAATGAATTAGTAAAATTGATTGCATGTGTATTCTTTAAGGAGGTTTTAAAGCTAAAGTCTGAGATTTTAAGTTTCAAAGTGGTACAACTAAAGAAACCCTAATTAACATGAATATCAAGGAACGTGAAAGTGAAACCTTTCATCTGCAGATGAAACTCCCAATCTCATATGCATGAATGTTCGGCTAATATAGAAGCCCAACTAACATGCACATTACAAACAGAAAGTCCAATGAGGGATATGACAAATAAAAATTGAGATGAATATAAGTAAGCTAATTATAGTAATTCAATACTATTCAAATTATTTTCTTCAGCTAATCAGAAAGGAAAATGGAGAGCACAATCATGAAGATCAGCGACAAGAACATGTGAGATGCAAAGGCTTTAAACATGATAGGAGCAGAAAAATGTGAAGCGAAAAATAAGAAGTATATTCTTTTAAAGCCCAAAGCTCATCACCAGCCAGAATTTGGTCATCACCCCAAGAAAAGGTCTATTTCCCAAACAAATCTAAGATCTAATACCAAAGCAATAAACTTACTGTCCCACAAAATCTGAATTAGACGACATGCAAAATCTAGTGAAGGTACAAAGGCCTACAACAAATGCAGATACAAAATTTCAAAACTGCCCTCGCAAAGATCTTCTGCAATAAGGAAAAGCAAACAGTGGGGCAATTCTGGTTAACCAAATTAACATTAATGATATTAAATTAGCATTAAGTTTGTATTAAATAATGGATTTTTTTATGATTAATAACTTTGTTTATATTTGGAAAAGCAATCTTAAAGCATGAACGAAGACTAAAAAATAATTCATTAATTAAGGAGATTTTTGAGAAACCTTAAAACTTTGATTAATCACTTTCTGTCAATCATTTGCTTATTTAACATATATATTAAACATGAAAAAGTGCATACTATATCTTACTTGACCATTCACGGGGGCAGAAAATCTTCAGAATCTTAAAAAGAACCGTATTAATTGAGGAAAAGTAAACATGAATTTAATATATATTAAATTCAATCACCAACATTACAATCTTCTGCATAATTATTCATGTACACACGTATGTCTCAGTGTTGTGTAGTGCGTGTGCGTAACTACTGGTATTTGACATCAATTTTCCCGAGAAAATTAACAAGCAGTTTCACTAGTTTCTTTTGGACCAAACAAACATTATATAGGATATATACATTGTCAACATTGCATCTAATATCTTTGACAGTTAAAAATTTACTACATGTTGCGATCGGATTAGGGTTTTGGCCGAAAGGGCAGTACTGGTTAAGTGTGGAAAATTATTGAGCTCAGATGGTACTACCACACTCCACACACATATAATATTAATACTTAAATAAATAAATCAAAACACTATTTAACAGTTAGTGAGAATTAATTATTACCATGTAATCCAGAAGAGCTGGCAAAAGATGATTCAAGAAAAATGCATGGCGGAGCTTGATTCATCACTAGCCTTGCCTTGGCCCGGCTTCTTCTTCTTCTTCTTATAAGGGATCCCTCTAGCCTTAGCTTGGCACTCCCTCACTTCCCTTAAATAAACCCTTATCGCGCCGCTAGCGAAAGGATTTGTCTCCGGCGATCCTCCATTCTCTTCATAAGCAGCTCGAAGCCGACCGATGAGAGCATCAAGGCTGCCCCAAGCTTGCCTTAGAGGGCAAGTACAAGGAGCCGGCGGCTCGGGCTGGCCATAAAACATGCAGCCTTGGAGATGAACCTTTGTCTTGCCAAACTGATCAAGATAGCGAAGAAAGTCAAGCACATGATTGCAACTGCACTGAGACAAAGGAACCGGTGGCCTCTGGTTCTTTAGATACTGCCCAAAAGTGTTCCAGTCCCTTCTCTTTTGTGACTCATAGCGGCTAGGGGTAGTTGGCTGCTGCTGCTGATGATGATGATCTGATGATCCTTCTGCTATTTCCTTGCCTCTATCACTAGACATGGCTTGAAATTGATGAAGATGGTAAGTTAAAGTTTGGTTGGTTTTGCTAAATAAGGCAAGAAATGGAATTTTTTAGTTTTTAGTTTTTATTTTATTTTATTTTTTTGTGAGATGGGTGAAATGAATAGTAGAAAATGGAGAGTGGAGGAAGATGAATATCACATCGCGGGGACTAGACTAGACATGCAATGGGGGCCATATGGAGTTGCTTTCACTATGTGTATCATCTTTTTTTTCTTCATCCTTCAAATTTATCTTTCTTTTTTTAATACGCTTTTCCCCTATTACATACAATTATTGTTTGTCCTTTTATTGACGTCAGCAATTAACAATTAATTGAGCCCCAGTCGATGCTAATTTGTAATTACCAAAGTACCATTAAACTTAATTATTGTTGGGGTGACAAATTCATAATTACTGGGTAGAAACTAGAAAGTGGGAATTGGACTAGGTTATTGCCATGGAGCCACTCGAGGCATTTCATAGGTTGATAACAAAAGCTTAATAAATAAACTATTATTGTACATAAAACATTAATTAAAATAATGCACAACCTGCAGGTTTATAGTAGTTAGTAGAAGTAATTACCTAAACACAAACGCTGTTTAAATTTGACTCATCAAGGGAAAGAGATGGATGATGATGTGAAGGAGATCTAAAATTCAGATTTGTTGTTGATTTATTTTACATTTTAGTTGTCATTTTCACGATTTAGGATACACAAACTTATAATACAAAACATACTAAATTATAAAGATAAATATACCCATTAACGCTGTTCTAGAACAGAAGCTTTTATATATGCCGGTTTCATGTCAGGTTTTAGGAAGCAAAAGATCATGCAAGCCAAAAATTAATGGCCCTCTCTTGCTTGGATGCTTATTATTATTATTATTAATGCATGCATCGACCGATCACATCTATTTTTCATTCGATTTCTGTCTTTGATTCCTTTTATTATTTACGTTTTACAAGGACTTGATCACTGATCAGGACCTGTTTATTGAAATTAGGTTGGCATGTGATGTGCGTGTATTATTTTGGCATTAATTTTTTTATTTTTAATAAGATTTTGGCGTTAATTAAAACCTAATACGGTTTGATTTTTGCCATACATAATGCGGCAATTAAATTCTTACTTGCCATAATTTAAGAGTGAGGAAACCTGAGGCACACGTCAATTTTTGATGGAGATGACAGCTGACCAATCTCACTGGGTCCCATCAGAAGATACCCTTTGGCTGCAATGGTTGATCGCCGTGGATCGATATCATCAAATCTCACTGGTTCCTTCTATCTATTAATTACTTGATAATATTATTACTATCATTAATAGTTAGACATTGACTCTAAATTTGATTAAAATCTAATAGGGCACCGATATTTAAATACCGGCAAAATAAAAAATAAAAAATAAAAAATAATTTATATTACAATATTATTATAGCACACAATATGATAAATAATTTTTATGCTTAAGTATCATTATTTCTGTCATGTTGATAGTCAAATATCATTTTTTAATTTATTATATTGCTCATGAAAACTCAAACCATAAATCTTTATATGGAACAAATTATTAAGGTTGAAGTCCAAACAAAAAACAATTGAAAACACTAGGATATGATGATATAAATAATAACACCGTGCATAAACAGTGCGTCGTTTTGGTGTGCTACAGTATTAGTATTCACTAAACGGGCACTATTTTCGTTGTCTTGGAATCTAAACATCGGTGCTCATAACTACTATATCCGCTGCTAAAGAAGGAAAGAAAACATACTCCAACACATCTATAGAGAGATTTGAACAATTAATTTCATCGAGAATGAGATAATGAGATACTAACCACTTAACCTAAGAGTGATTTATCTAATTATAAGTTCAGAGATACGCAAGAGTCCAAATAAAAAGGTTATTATAACACATAATATGATAAACAATTTTTGTGTTACAGTACCGTCATTTTCGTCATGTTGATAGTTAAATATCATTTTTCAATCTACTATATGGCTCATGAAAACTCACATCATAAATTTTATATGGAGCAAATTATTAAAGTTGAAGTCCAAACAAAAAACAATTGGAAACACTAGGATGATGATAGAAATAATAATGCTGTGTATAAACAGTGTATCATTTTGGTGTGCTACAGTATTACTATTCACTAAACAGTGACACTATTTTCATCATCTTGGAATCTAAATATAAGTGCTCAAAACTACTGTATCCGCTACTAAAGAAGGAAAGAAAATAGGCTCCAACACACATGTAGAGAGATTTGAACAATTCATTTCATCAAGAATGAGATAATGAGATACCAAAAAGTGATTTACCTATTTAAAAGTTAAGAGATACAACCAACAAGAGTCCAAACAAAAAGGTTAAATACTTGTTTAGTTCTTATATTTTGAGTAAAATATTCATTTAGTTCTTATATTTTAAAAAATACCTCAAGATACCTTTGTTGTTATGTATGTGACGCTCTTGCCCTTTTTTTCTCTTATCTTTTGTAATAGTACCATTGCAACAATCTTAGGGACATTAATGAATTTATCTATAAAAAATTTAATTAACAAATTAACCAACAATTATTTATTAATAAATTAACAATTCTGCTAATAATTATTTATAAAAAAAATCAATTTATCAAATTAACCTTAAAAGAAAAAAATAAAAATAAAAGTTTACAATGATTTTTATTTTACTTTTTAGAGTTAATTTGATAAAATAACATTTTTTTTTATTTTTGTTAATGTCCCCAAGAACATTGTTGCAAGGGTATTATTATAAAAATTAAAAAAAAAATAAGGGCAAAAGTGTAACATATATAACAGTAAAAGTGTCTTAAGATATTTTTTAAAATAGAAGAACTAAAGAGACACTTAATTCAAAATATAAATACTAAACCAACATTTATTTAATAAAAATACTGGATACCCTGACAATATCAAAGACTTTTCCTTCGTATAAAAAATATTAGATTGTAAGTATTTAAGCTAAATAACTCAACTTCTTTTCATCATTAATATTGTATAAGGAATTTTAAAAAATAAAGCCCTAATGGTTTAGGCGAGTAGTTTTTACATATATACTTTTTTAATTGGTCATCTGAGTTTGAGTTTGAATTTTAAGGAGGTATGAGACTAAAAAAATTAATTTGTACGTTGTCCACCTCAACATTTGTTTGAAAAAAAAAATCCAGAAATAATGCACAAGTTGGAAAGATTCCATTTTAAAGAAATTTCTATTCTCGTTTTAAGTTAATGATTTTTTTCTTCTTTGGTCCCCCTTGTACCTTCTGTTCTGTTAAACTTGTAACAATTTTAAGGCAAGATAGATTGAAACTCGGAACAGTTTGGCTAATATATATAATTATGCCTGTAGTTTTGTTTCTTTCTTTCTGAAGTTTCCTGTATCGATTAATTCAAAATGCACAGACAAATTTAGTCACATCTGAATTGTACCATGACATCGCACCAAATCTTGCCTATTTCACGCCACATAAAGCTGTAGATTCCATTGTCGCTGTACTCAAAATTTCAATTTGTTTTTTAACCCTATATAAGTAACTGACATATATTTGTCTATGGCACACAGGAGTTAAACGTTACAAGTTTTGTGTGAAGACCTTTCAGAATTTGTGTTTAGTTAGTTTCAAGTAATCATTTAAATATATGAATTTGGTTTAATAATTACCTCTCTCTATATATTATATATATCTACAGAAGTAGGAAGATGACTGTATACCAGCATAATTAATATTAAATATAAAGAAAATCAAAGTCTTAAGGTCATCCCTATATTCAGCAATATGATAGCTGCTTTTCTCTTACCTTGATAATGCAACCTGTACAATTTAGATATTATTATTAAATATATATTATCACAGTCGTCACAGCCGAATTGGCCATGACAGATCACCTTTGGATGTTTATTTCTAACCTAAGTTTCTCCAAATTAATAAGATTCATCCATGCATATGCATAGTCTTCAAATGATACATTAAAGGATTCAGGCAATATTTCCTCAGATGTCAATTGTTTTTACTCTCGTCTTGACTTAATTTCAATCTTTACATGATCCATCGTTGAGTGGTTAAGTTACTGCATATGTTTTGAGGGGTAAGAGTCCAAATCACAGTATTAATTAATTAAACTTTGACGTCTCACTTTAAGTGCGTCCATACCAGAGGTGCTTGCCTGATTTAAAATTTAAACTAATTGATCATAAAGGTTATAACAGCCTCTGATCATTTACAGATTTAACTATACTCTTCTTTTTTTTCCTTTTCTTTTATGTGAACAAAGATATAAAAATAACCGTTTGACTTAAAAACTTAAACTATTAGGTATGGACCCAAAGAGTAATAGCATTAATTAAACTCTAAACCTAAGGGTTGTGGCTCAGTTGGCAACGCAGACTGAGATTGTGGGAAGAGCTCTCGGGTTCGATCTTCACTAAACATACCTTGAGGAGGGGAATGAGTTTTAACTGTGACTTCATCTTTGAATCCGGATTAATCATGGCCCAATGTGACCACCAGATATCGAATGGTTACGCACAAAAAAAAAAAAAAAAAAAAAACTCGAAACCTCTCTCGTTTTCATCTTATTAATGTTGCCTATCATCCTTTCTCTTAATGATGCTTGTGCTGAAATTTTCCCATCGAGTTCACCGATCGGTCATATTCATTCCATTACTTCACATAAATTTTCAGTGTCCTAGCCGAAATATACATGTACCTACTACATAGCCACCTTAAGTTTCAATTATTAAACAAGAAGTAATTAATTAGTTAACGGCTTAACACTTTTTTGTCATCTGGGGTCTGACCGAATGGTTTCGGGTATATTATGAAAAATCCTACAATGCTGTGATTAAAATTACGGCATTGATGCCGTAATAAACGTGGACCATTAGATTTGAATAAAAGATCTCCACTATTAATTCTAAATAAATAAGTAACCAATTACTTAAGTAACAGGTAATTTATTAGTCCTATGTATGGTTTACATAATTTTTGTTTTATTTTACAGTTTATGTCAATTTACAAGTTTTATGTTATTTTTTAAAGTTTTTTATTTTTTTTACAATTCAGAAGACTAATTTACGACTCCAACGTTAATTTACCCATTTTATCTTCAATTTACTAGTCTTGTATATAGTTTATAAAATTTTTGTTTCGTTTCACAGTTAATGTCAATTTATAAATTTTGTGTTATTTTTCTAAATTTTTTATTTTTTTACAATTCTAAAGACTAATTTACCACTCTAACATTAATTTACCATTTTTTGCTTTAATTTACTAGTTCTATATGTAGTTTACAAAATTTTTGCATCATTTTACACTTAATGTCATTTTCAAAATTTTTTTCTTATTTTTCTAAGTTTTGGATTTTTTTACAATTGTGAAGATTAATTTACCACTCCAACATTAATTAACATTTTTTTCCTTCTATTTACTAGTCTTATATGTTGTTGACAAAAGTTTTGTTTTATTTTACAGTTAATGTCAATATATAAGTTTTGTGTTATTTTTCTAAGTTTTTTATTTTTTTCAATTCTGAAGAATAATTTACTACTCTAACATTAATTTACCCTTTTTTTCTTCAATTTACTAGTCCTATATATGTGTGGTTTATAAATTTTTTGTTTCATTTAACACTTAGTGTCAATTTACAGGTTTTATGTTATTTTTTCAAGTTTTTATTTATTTTTTACTATTCTTAAGACTAATTTACCACTTTAACATTAATTTACTTTTTTTACGTTCAATTTACTAATCTTATATGTGGTTTACAAATTTTATGTGTCATTTCACAGGTAATGTCAATTTATAAGTTTTATATTATTTTTCCAAGTTTTTGGTTTTTTACTATTCTCAAGACCAATTTACCACTCTTACATCAATTTACTTCTTTTTTGTTCAATTTACTAGTCTTATATTAATTTACAAGTTTTATGTTTAATTTACTAGTTCTATGTGTAGTTTACAAATTTTATGTCTTATTTCACAATTAATGTCAATTTACAAGTTCTATGTTATTTTTCAAAGTTTTTGTTTTTTTTTGTACTATTCTAAAGACCAATTGACCACTAAAACATTAATTTACTTCTTTTTTGTTTAATTTACTAGTCCTATATGTGGTTTACAAATTTTTTATTTTATTTCACACTTAATGTCAATTTACAAGTTTTGTATTATTTTTCGAAGTATTTATTTTTTTTACAATTCCAAACATTAATTTACCACTCCAATATTAATTTACCATTTTTTGCTTCAATTTACTAGTCCTATTTTTGGTTTATAAAATTTTTGTTTTATTTCACAGTTAATGTCAATTTACAAGTTTTGTGCTAGTTTTTTTACAATTTTTTATTTTTTTACAATTCTTAAGACCAATTTACCACTCTTGCATTAATTTACCTTTTGTTTCTTCAATTTAGTAGATCTATGTGTGGTTTATAAAATTTTTGTTTATTTCACAGCTAATGTCAATTTACACGTTTTGTGTTATTTTTCTAAATTTTTTATTTTTTTACAATTCTTAAGACCAATTTACCACTCCAACATCAATTTGCCCCATTTTTATCTATTTTCTAGTCCCATGTATGGTTTACAAAATTTTTTATTTAATTTCACACTTAATGTCCATTTACAAGTTTTATGTTATTTTTCAATGTTTTTTATTTTTTTACTATTCTGAAGACCAAATTACGACTCCAACATTAATTTACTCATTTTTTCTTCAATTTATTTGTCTTATGTGTGGCTTACAAATTTTTTGTTTTATTTTGCGCTAAATACCAATTTATAAGTTTTATGTTATTTTTTCAAGTTTTTTATTTTTTTTCTATTCTGAAGATCAATTTGCCACTCAACATTATTTTACTCCATTTTCATTCAATTTACTAGTCCTATGTACGGTTTACAAATTTTTTATTTTATTTCACACTCAATATTAATGTACAAGTTTAAACTTATTGGTTGAATGAAATTACAAAATAATAAAAAAAAAAATGTGGGCCAAGAGCTTGTTGATCCAACCAAATAAATTTTGTTACTTCAATTTGTAGAAAATAAATTTATAGAAGTGTTTGTATGATATAATTTTTTTTTACCCAAATCCATCATATATTAAAATCTTTTAATATATATCCAAATTTCATTAAACAAAATAGCATGAATTTATAGAAGAGTTTGTTTGATATAATTTGTTTTTACCCAAATCCATCATAGATTAAAGTTTTTTACTATATATCCAAATTTCATTAAACAAAATAGCATGAATCATGCCTGCTTTAGAAAAATTTCTTTAAAATTAAGATGCAAACATATCTACATTGCAAAAAGACTAGGTCCAAATTTTGGACTGATTTACCCGAACCGAATTTCGCAGCTTTCCTCATAATTCAAGGATCATGAATAGGGCCTAAGCCTAAATATTAGGGCCTGATTAAAATCGGGTCAGGGTTCGGGCCCTACATGTCCCAACCCGACCCGACTCTACCCTAAAACTTCAAAAAAAAATTATGTTTATGCTTATTATTTATATAATTACAAGGTTGAGAATTTGTGTAATTTTTATGTTTATTTCATTTTAAATAAGTTTTACAGCTTGTAAATTTTAATATATATCAAGAAACTATGTCCATTTTGTTTAAATTTAAGGTAATCAAAATTATAAAAATCTTTTAAAAAAAATATGGTAGGGCTCGAGCTTTCCGACCCAAAATCCAAATAAAAAGGTTTTTCCAGAATCGAACTTTTTATTTCAGTGATCGGGTCGGGACTGCCATCCTAAGCACATACTATAAATTTAAAGTAATCAAAAAATCTTTAAAAAATCAAAAATTAAAAAAGCTTTAGAAAAATATGGCCAAGCTTTCCAACCCGAAATTGAAATATTCGGTTTTTTGGGGACGCAGAGCTTTTATTTCAGTGAATTTTTTTATTATGAATATTTTGTTGTTGATGATGTCATAATTATTGTAAAATTATTTTTTAAAATTAATTTAAAGAAAAAATTGATAGATTTATGATTTTATTATAAAATATATGTACAAATCTAAAATATATATAGAGACACAACCATCTTGTATAAAACAAAATGTGAATAAAATGATGTGGCATGAAAAGATTGGTTATATAAAATTATCATGGACACACATAATAAAAAAAAAAAAGAGGCTTATTACTTTTTAGCTAATGTGTTTATGCCACATCAGTTTGTCCACAATAGTTCGTATATAAATATTTGTGGATATATCATTATTGATTTTAAAAAATTGATAGATTTATGATTTTATTAGAAAAATTAATAGATTTACGATTTGATTAAAAAAATATATCTACACATCTAAAATATTTGTATAAATTGAATGAAGAAAGAGTAAATTAACGTTAGAGTGGTAAATTGAACTTCGGAATAGTAAAAACAACAAAAACCAAGAAAAATAACAAAAAACTTGTAATTTGACATGAAGGGTGAAATAAAACAAAAAACTTGTAAACCACATATTGGATTAGTAAATTGAAAGAAGAAAGTCTAAATTAACGCCGGAGTGGTAAATTGAACATCAGAACTGTAAAAACAACAAAAACTAAGAAAAATAGCAAAAAATTTATAAATTGACATGAAGGGTGAAATTAAACAAAAAACCTGTAAACAACACATTGGACTAATAAATTGAATGAAGAAAGAGTAAATTAACGTCGGAGTAGTAAATTGAACATCATAACTGTAAAAACAACAAAAATTAAGAAAAATGACAAAACTTGTAAATTGACATGAAGGGTGAAATTAAACAAAAAACTTGTAAACCACACATTGGACAAGTAAATTGAGTGAAAAAAGAGTAAAATAACGCCGGAGTGATAAACTGAACATCAGAACTGTAAAAACAACAAAAACTAGGAAAAATGACAAAAAACTTGTATATTGACATGAAGGGTGAAATTAAATAAAAAACCTGTAAACCACACATTGGACTAGTAAATTGAATGAAGAAAGAGTAAATTAACGCCAGAGTAGTAAATTGAACATCAGAATAGTAAAAACAACGAAAACTAAGAAAAATAACAAAAAACTTACAAATTGACATGAAAGTTGAAATTAAACAAAAAACTTGTAAACCACACATTGAATTAGTAAATTGAATGAAGAAAGTGTAAATTAACGCCGGAGTAGTAAATTGAACATCAGAACTGTAAAAACAACAAACACCAGGAAAAATGACAAAAAACTTGTAAATTAATATGAATGGTGAAATTAAACAAAAAATTTATAAACTACATATTGGACTAGTAAATTGAATGAAGAAAGTGTAAATTAACGCCTGAGTGGTAAATTGAACATCAGAACTGTAAAAACAACAAAAACTAGGTAAAATGACAAAAAACTTATAAATTGACATGAAGGGTGAGATTAAACAAAAAACTTGTAAAGCACACATTGGACTAGTAAATTGAATTAAGAAAGAGTAAATTAACGTCGGAGTGGTAAATTGAACATCAGAACAGTAAAAACAACAAAAACTAAGAAAAATGACAAAAAACTTGCAAATTGACATGAAGGATGAAATTAAACAAAAAACTTGTAAACTACACATTTGACTAGTAAATTGACATGAAGAAAGTGTAAATTAATGCCGGAGTGGTAAATTGAACATCAGAACTGTAAAAACAATATAAACCAAGAAAAATGACAAAAAACTTGTAAATTGACATGAATGGTGAAATTAAACCAAATACTTGTAAACTACACATTGGACTAGTAAATTGAATGAGGAAAGAATAAATTAACGCCGGAGTGGTAAATTAAACATTAGAATAGTAAAAACAACAAAAACTAAGAAAAATTACAAAAAACTTACAAATTGACATGAAGGGTAAAATTAAACAAAAAGCTTGTAAACCACACATTGAATTAGTAAATTGAATGAATAAAGTGTAAATTAATGCCGGAGTAGTAAATTGAACATCAGAACTGTAAAAACACCAAAATCCAGAAAAAATAACGAAAAACTTGTAAATTAATATGAAGGGTAAAATTAAACAAAAAACTTGTAAACTACATATTAGACTAGTAAATTGAATGAAGAAAGTGTAAATTAACGCCTGAGTAGTAAATTGAACATCAGAACTGTAAAAACAACAAAAACTAGGAAAAATGATAAAAAACTTGTAAATTGACATGAATGGTGAAATTAAATAAAAAACTTGTAAAGCACACATTGGACTGGTAAATTGAGTGAAGAAAGAGTAAATTAACGCTAGAGTGGTAAATTGAACACCATAACAGTAAAAACAATAAAAACTAAGAAAAATGACAAAAAACATGCAAATTGACATACAAAAACTAATAAAAATGACAAAAAACTTGCAAATTGACATGAAGGGTGAAATTAAACAAAAAACTTGTAAACTATACATTGGATTAGTAAATTGAATGAAGAAAGTGTAAATTAAAGCTAGAGTGGTAAATTAAACATCAGAACTGTAAAAACAATAAAAACCAAGAAAAATGACGAAAAACTTATAAATTGACATGAATGGTGAAATTCAACAAAATACTTGTAAACTACACATTGGACTAGTAAATTGAATGAGGAAATAGTAAATTAACGCCGGAGTGGTAAATTAAACATCAGAATAGTAAAAACAACAAAAATTAAGAAAAAAAGACAAAAAACTTGCAAATTGACATGAAGGGTGAAATTAAACAAAAAACTTGTAAACCACACATTGAATTAGTAAATTGAATGAATAAAGTGTAAATTAATGCCGGAGTGGTAATTTGAACACCAGAACAATAAAAACAACAAAAACTAAGAAAAATGACAAAAAACTTACAAATTGACATGAAGGGTGAAATTAAACAAAAAACTTGTAAACTACACATTGGACTAGTAAATTGAATGAAGAAAGTGTCAATTAACGTCGGAGTGGTAAATTGAACATCAGAATAGTAAAAACAACAAAAACTAAGAAAAATGACAAAAAACTTACAAATTGACATGAAGGGTGAAATTAAACAAAAAACTTGTAAAGCACACATTGAACTAGTAAATTGAATGAAGAAAGTGTAAATTAACGCCGGAGTGGTAAATTGAACACAAGAACAATAAAAACAACAAAAACTAAGAAAAATGACAAAAAACTTACAAATTGACATGAAGGGTGAAATTAAACAAAAAATTTGTAAACTACACATTGGATTAGGAAATTGAATGAAAAAAGTGTAAATTAACGCCGGAGTGGTAAATTGAACATCAGAACTGTAAAAACAATAAAAACCAAGAAAAATGACGAAAAACTTGTAAATTGACATGAATGGTGAAATTAAACAAAATACTTGTAAACCACACATTGGACTAATAAATTGAAGGAAAATTTATTAAATTAATATTTGAGTTGTAAATTTGTTTTCAAAATTATAAACAAAACAAAAACTTGTAAATGTTATGTGAAATTTGTAAATCACACATTAGAGTAGTAAATGTAACCTGCAACTTGAACAAAAAAGAATAATTATCTATTACTTAGGAAATTGGTTACCTATTTATTTAAAATTAATGGTGCTGATTTTTCATTCAAATCTAACGGTCCACGTCCATTACGGCATGATGCCATAATTTTAATCACGGCATCATAGAATGATCCTTAATTATTTCTTATTTGATTGATTATCCGAATTTAAATCCTAGAGAAAATGCTATGCTTTCTTTTAATGTGTGACTTAAGTGCACATTCATTGACGACAAATACAAAATTAAACTTGAATGGTAAATAAAATAATTATATTTAAGGTACGGATTAACATTTTTAAATTATATCCTTCAATTTAACTCTCCGTTTGAATTTTGCATCAAGCTCTTGCCATTAAAGGCGGAATAATGACTAATGAGTTCGGGATCTACTATTATTGTCAGCTAGCAAAATTGAGCAATATTAAAAAAAAAAAAAAAAAAAAAAAACACTCTCGTTTCTCTTTCTTTATTGCTTTTAAAGTCTCAGTACGAACAACTGCCTGTCTTTGTTCGTAATATTGGCTTTGCGCATATATTGTAATAATAATTAAGCTTTCTAGGTTATTCCCTTTGCCACTTTTTTTTTTTTTTTTTTTTTTGTCAAAGAACTTTTTGAGGCCTTAAAAGTCTTAAAGATACCTTGCTTATATTGGGAGTTTTCATCAATTCGTTTGTTGCAATCCCAAATAAGACTTCCTTGTTTCAAATTCAACAATATTGAGAATATTTAACGCAATTTTCAGATAAAACGTGCAAGATAAAACGAAATTGTTGACCCTAAGAAAAATGAAAGTTTGATTGATTAGAGAGCCAAAAAAAATTCTATTTACTATTTTATATGATGGCTGAAATCAAGAAAGTATTTATATTTTCGTTTGACATGTGATAGTCATTTAATTTGATTAATTGTGACGGTAGAAACTTTACCCATTAGGAAATTTGATATCATTATCAGAAAGAACAAATCAATGTTTCGTTATAAATTAAAATCTAGTGAATTATTTTAGAAATTAAACAAAGCGCTCTTTGTTATGGTTTCTTACTTTCTTTTCTTAAAAGAAAAAGAAAAAGAAAAAAAAACAAAAGCACATTATTTCACATTAAGATCAAGAGTGAATTTGAGCAGATTCACGATTCAGTTCACTCAAATAGTTAATCATACGATGCAATATCTGTGCACATGCAATCTTTCAATCATCCAAAAAGAAAAGAGAGAAAGATGTGAATGATTGTAGACATGTTTGTTGTTAGGTAACATCTAACTCCAAGCGTGCAAAAAAACTATATAATTAATTATAACTTTCTTGAAATTCTCTTTCGGATACATCATTAAGGTTAATTCTGATAACCGCAAAGCCCTAAAAAATTATCTTAGATTTTAAGAAAATGTGTTGTCAAAAGAATATACCGACAAATATAGATGTGTTGTTGATCCTTAACTCGTAAAAAGTCACCTAATTTAACGAAAGAAAATGTAAGTTGTTGAATTTTGTCGCGATCATATTCGAATTATAATTAACTAATAAATAAATTAAAATAATATTGCTGGTTGTTGCAATGTATTCTCTTCTCGAATAATTCCTCAGCATTTCAACAGAAGAACATCCAAAATTCTACTCTCGATTCGTTTCTCGACTTTCGCCTTTATTGTGAGCCAAAAGGGCAGGTGTCTTGAGTTAAAAAGGAATATCTTGTGGAATGTAATAAATATGCAAAGCAAGCTTTGTCACTGGTTAAAACAGTAACACAAATATTCAATTTTAACTTTTAACAGTGTGTTTTGAATTGTCATCATCCCTACCGAGTAGTGAAGAGACAACCCCAAATGTCACATTCAAGTGTTGAGTGAGTGCTTGGCTTTTGTTTTTCACAAAATAGGGTTGTTTGTTGGGTGTCCCTAAGAATATTTGCTCTTGCCAGTAAGCAGGTAAGTTGGTGTAAGGCACATACCCCACAGAAATGTTTTCTTCCCTTTTTGATGACAGTGAAGGCCTCCCCCACATTGACCCTTTTTCTTTACATGATTGGACAAAAATTGGACTCATGATGCCCATTTCACTATTTCTTATATTGTCTTTTCTTTCTCGATTCTTGATTATCACAGTGATGGTGAGTTTCGTTTTCTTTTTCTTTTTTCTTTTTTTTTTTTTAACTAATCTAAAATTTTGTAAATTCCGACAGAGAGGGGACCTAAAAAAATATTGCAACAATCACACGACACTTGGTGGTCTTGGCTTGGGGTGGGGTTAAGAATTGGATATTGATTTCATATTTTTATTCTTTTTAGTACTTTTATGATCAATATTATTCCCAAGAACTTATTTTGCAATTTCACCAGTCAGTTATCATTGAGTCTAAGAACCAAAAAAGTTTATAGCTTAAGATAGGGCATTGAGAGATTTCACTTGGTAAAGTTTGTGTGTACTATTCATGCAAGTGCTTTTGTTTGTAGCTGGCGCTTGCTGCAAAGTTATATAGCAGTGGATTCTAGAGAAGAAAATGATTACATAGGTGCTTATCCCAGTTATGTTTCAAAAATCCTTTTCGGATCCTAATATACGGACCACACTCTTTTGAATGCAACAACTCTGATCACCAGTGTCACATTTACATATGCTTTTACAATGCCCAGGCGCATACCAAGTATTGCAGCTAGCATCATATTTTACGTGTACTCCAGATGAATAATACCATGTTTAACTACCTCACGAGTGTCGCATTACTAATATTTATTGCAGTAAATTCAAGAAAAAGCAGCTTCATCTGGTATATCTGCAATGTTTACCAAGATGCCTAGTATAACATTTATCTGAAACTAGCAAATAACTTATCAGTAATTTCATACTTCTGATAGTATAACAATCATCATTGAATCTAGGAAAACTGAAGAGGAAAAATAAACAGAGAAAAAATGACAGAGGACGACAAGAAGCTATGCAACAATTCAATGTTTCCTAATTCCGAGGACAATTGGAGACACATTTGGGGGGTTTTCACCTTGTAGCAGCTCTTGCACTCATGGATGAATGGTAGGTTGTGCTTCTTTGTTTCCGATAAGAAGTATAAACATCATCATATTGACTTGCCTCATTTGGATTAGCGGTTGCCCCAAGTCCTAATCTTCCTGAGCCACTGGATCCAGGTTTTCGCTCCACACTTCCATCAGCATAAGTTCCCGTTTCTGGGTCCACTTGCAGATTTGCTGGTGGAGGAATGCAAGCCCCTCCCTTGCGAACAGGAGGCTCTCTTTCATACTCATAATCTTCATCCCCTGAATCAGATTTCATTGGTCCTTCAGAAGGATTTACCTCTCCAATTTCTTTAAAGAACTTGGACACTCTTTCTAGAATCTCCGATGGTGATACATTGGATGGAGGAATAACCGTGGGGATGTCCAAAGGACTCATGGGAGAGTAGGGCACCCCACTGCCAATCTGCATCTTCCTGACCATCCCAGGAATAAGTCCTGGTGGAAACAAAGGATAAGGGGGCAATTTTTCACCAGTGCTAGCAGCTGACTGGTTTGCTGGTGGAACAGAAGAATTAATGGGCATCGAACCTGGAAAAGAACCATCTGGAACTGAATTTGGAACAAATTGCTGGCTTGCAAGGGATGCTGACATGACAGATTGAATTTGTTTATCAGGATGCTCTTGCTCTAATATGGTGGGCACAGAACTTCTATTATCAGGGTGCCATTGTGGGACGTTATGGCTTTTTGTTTGTGCATCTGCTGTAGCAGCAGACATTTCTTTTGGAGGAAGTGAAAAAGAATTGATTGGTGGTCCACCTAGCATCTCACCCTCAAGTCCGTAAATGGTATCTTGATCATAAACTTCCTTGGAAGCCCAGAACTGCAAGATTTTCTGTAAGCGTGACTGATTTTCCTCCTTATTCTGTGGGTTATGGTAAATCCTTGCAAGCATTGAACCTAGAACAGGTCTAAAAGCAAGAGCCTCATTATCAAGGTCTTGTGGGTTAGTCCTCCTTTGCAAACTGCAAATCAAGAAACAATGTTAAATAAAGACACAAGTAAAATCAATGCTAGCATCAAGCCAAAAACTGAAGCCTTTTCAAGAAGGGGAAAAAGAATATATTTAAGCTCTAGATAAGCTGTAAATTGCTAAGAAAGACAGGCGATGTTCTGCATGATGCACAGCACTTAAAACTAGTTGGACATTAAAAAAACCAGATCCTGTCATTATATTTTTAAAAGGATTACAAGGATTGGCCAACATATATAAAATGTCTCATTCCTAGACATTTCTGTATTAAATTCAGATCTAATCAGCCAACTTTTTGCAGATAATCAAGTTTCTAAATAATGAAGGGAACATCTAAGCCAGAGGTATAATCATTTGAGAATATAAGGTTCAGTAACTCTGTTTCTTGCTCTAAGGGACAAGCTTCTGTTATCCATCTTCTACTGAGGACAACCTGCCTTCTTATTCACATAAACTAAAAATATTCAATTTCTTATGGAAAAAAGGGCCATGAAACAAGGTGAAACAAACAAATAGGAAAGATCTAACCACATTTCATTATTAAAAAAAAAAAAAATAAATATCTTAAAAAGTCACTTCCCATGATCAAACAAAAGTATGTTATTTAGAGTTGTGAAAATGAATTTGCCGAGGCATCCATGAAGTCAGAAGCAAACTGTACAAAGAGATCCATGCTATCAAATAATCAAGTGACTGGGGAGAGAAAAAATAAAGAAAAAGAAAAAGAAATGCAATGCAGACACAAGGCATCAATGAACATCCAACAACTGGCCAAGATTATGTTTTAGGAGAGATACGAATTTAGTATAAACAACAGTATATTAGAGAAGCACCAGAAAAGTACCTGTCAAACAGAATGTCATTCGCAAGGTAAATTATATGGAGTTGCCTCTCAGAATCATCTACAGCAAAAACCCTGTTTCTGAGTCCCTCAGCCAGAGCTGGTGCAAATGGAGACCTCTGCATGAACCAAGCCTTGGCACTTTTAATTGACTCTTTGGTACCATTGAGAGTATTAAGCAGATTATTAAGCTCCATAGCAACATCAGATGGAAGTGGACCAGAAAGACCCTTAAAGGGCTGATCATATTCTGGTCGACCGTGACCTACAAATTGCTGAGGATGCTGATGACGCTGCTGCTCGTAGAATGGAGGAAAAGCAGGTTGGTGCATCTGAGGAGCACCCATATTCATCGGAGGAGTATTTGGAAGAGGATTCATCATAGCATTTGGAGGAGGGTGCATCGGAGGAACAGAAGAGGGTGCTAATGGATGATTAAAGGGGCCACCAGGGGGGTGCATAGATATCCAGAGCTTATAACGATAATAGCCATGCCCCTCGCCACCAAAGAGGAAACTATAAGCAGGATTATCTTTCTGCTTTTCACGGATCATGGCTTCAAATTCTGGGCCATTCTTAGTAGCATACTCAACAAGTTTGTCAATACGCTTTTGGAGCTCAGGATCAGATGGGGGAGGAACTGGGGGTGGAGGAGAATCATATGGCCCATGGAAAGTTGAAGGGACGAGGTGAGGTAGATGTGAAGAAAAAGCTGCCGGTGGCGGCTGTTGTTGCTGCTGCATATGAAGAAGATGAGGATGGGGAGGAGGATGTGGATGGAGTTGCATTTGCTGTTGCATGTGAGGATGGTAAGGAAATGGCTGGAGAGAAGGATGGGGAGGTCGGAATGGAGGAGGAATCACTGACGGAGGTAACTGTTGATGTTGCGGAAGATACCCAAACTGCTGCTGCTGTTGCATATTAGCAACAGGTCGCTGCTGTTGAGCATATGCCATTGCAGATGCTGCTGCATAATCGTGAGCTTGTCGGTCCATAGACCTTCCAAATAAAATAGATCACCCAATAATACAACAAACCTTCAGAAAACCTTTCAAGATCCTACAAAACAAGAAAAATAGAGTCCATTCATAATTATAGCAAATACCACAAGCAATAGTCCACCGCAATCTAATGAATGCTTTCACGATATCATAACTCTGCAATGGATCTTCTTAGAAAACACAAAAATGCCTAATTTTTTTTTTTAATCTACTCAATAGTAACTTAGAATACTTGAAAAGCAAATTCACCTATTCAAACAACAATATTTTAAAAAGGAAAAAAAAATTTTTAAAAAAAAAACACCATTGTCTCAGCAACTAAGCTAACATTTGAACAACCCGAAAAGAAAAAAAAAGCTAACAATAGAAGCTTGCTAGATTCTTTCAACAATTAATTCTGTAAATTTTACAAGCTGGAATGCAACCCTAAGTTTTTTACTATTATATAAAAATAAACGAAATATTAAATTTAAATTTCCAGATTGCAGCAGTAAGTAAAGTAAAGATTTTTACATACCTCTTTTATCTTGTGAAAATTTTTCAGGGAATCAATTAGAGCTATTCTGTTTTCCTTGTCACTGAGTCGCTTATTTTATTTCGATCGCCAAGTTCGACGAACACTGCCAGCAACGACGTCGTAAAAGCAGGAGCCTTTCACTTTTTATTTGACTTATTTGGGTTCAAAAGGCCCAAGTGGGTTTCGCTCTTTAAATGTTAGCTCAGTTACTGAGACAATGGTGTTTTTTTTTAAAAAGAAACTTGTTGCATAACTGACACTGTTTCTAACTTTTTCAATCCCATCACCTACTGCATCTAACCCATCCTTAACAATTAAATTTAAAATGTGAGCACAACATCTCATATGCAACAATTTTCCATTTAATAATAATGAACTAAAAGGAAACTTAGCCAACAAAAACGGAATCATAGCATCGTTAGTGGAACAATTATCAACCTTTATTGTAGATAACTTTCGATCTAAGTTCCAATCCAACAGACACTTAGCCAACTCATTAGAAAATGCTTCAGCAGTGTGTGGAGAATGCACATATATAAATCTAGTCAATTAAAAAACAAAATTACAAATAAGAATAAACATAATAAAGTACATATAATAAAATATAAATAAAATTTATTAAACTTTTAAATGGTACCTAAGATCCCATTCCGTAGAGTCCACGAATTGTCAATAAAATTCACAGAACAGATTGGTTGAGATAAACTAAAAGTTTACATCAAAATTATAATGCTATCATTGTAGTCATTACCAATCAGTTAAAAATAATTATGAGCTTTTTGAATTCATAAATATTGAAGAAAAAGATTATTAACACACACAGAGCCAAACATGATACCCAAAATGAGCTTCTGAAGCAAAAGTTGGAGTGTTACAGTGAGTGGGTAATTTTTTTCCTCAATGGCTAGCTTCATTGAACAAAATGATATAATATAAATTAATCAAAATGCATAGGTTAAGCAATCATAGAATTCATAAAATTTCAATAGAATTCATTTCATATTTTATTATGTTTTGGATCGGCAATAAATTTAAAATTTCAATAGAATTTATAAAATTAAAAAATGCATAGTCAAAAAAAGATAATAACAAAATAAGAAAAGAAAATACTTATAAAAAAAAATTCAGTTCTGCAGAACAACAAAGATCAGAGGCGATGAATCAAACAAGATTCGAGGAGTGCAGGTGAAGAAAAAGAAAGAGATCTGAGTTTACATACACTGATGTCAAAAGAGAGAAATCTGAGTTGCAGGTTTGCCCCCGCTTGTTCCTTTTCCTCAGCAATAGAGAGAAAAGAGAAGAGATGATCAGCCGGCCAGCGATGAGCGGCAGGCGATAGTTTAAGGGTTTGCTAAATCGATAATCTCAGACGACATTCGTTTTTATTTTTTTCATTTTAATTTTATAAATATTTTTTAACTTAAAGTCGGGTAAATGAATTGGATTTTGGATATCCATCAAATATCTATATCCATCCAAAATCTATTTGGATATTTTAAAAAAATCCATATCCAAAAGGTTTTGGATAGATATTATCCAGTCCAATTGGATTGGGTATCTGGATATCTATTTTGGATGGACCAATTTGCCATCCCTAAGCTAAGTAGACTCAAATCCTATTATATATAAAACTAATCCTAATATCATAGAATATCAAATGAAAATTTAGTTCCTAATTAATTTGGAGTCTTAGTAGATTTCAGATCGTAATGTATTTATGGATGTAATAATTTTAAAAAAAAATAATGAACTGTAAGTGTCATATATTTTTGCTACTCAATCACTGCTGCCAGCTAGGGGTGGGCAAATCGAGTTTCGGTTCAAGCTGTTCGGGTTTCGATTTGGGTTACAACCCAATCATTGAAGAATTGAACCCAATCAGGTTGAAAACGAGAACCCGAACTGAACCGAATTTAATTCGATTCGGTCCAGTTCAGGTTCATAATTCGGATCGGTTCTGGTTGATAATTCGGGATGAAATTTCGGTTCGGATTAAATTCAGGTTAGAACAGTTCAATCCAAAAATTTGCCAGCAGCCACCTAAAATTCCAAAATCTCAAATCCAAGCATCCTTAACAACATTTCAACAAATCTTTTCAAAGTTAACAAAACATAAAACAAGTAGTCAAGTACGATAAAGCTACTGAAGTTACATATCTAAAAATCAAAATGACAATCATGATTAATAATTTCATCTCCATCAACACATCTCCAAATGAAAAACAAGATTAACATTCCATCTCCATCACCATCAACACTCAGGACAACAGAAAGTCAGAAGCACTTTGGAACAGAAAGTGCTTCTCTCTCTATTTGTCCATTTAGAGATGGTTTTGATTTCAGCCGGTGATGACCGTTTTGGCATATTTGACAGGGGATGTTCTTTTTAAATCAAAGCTTAAGAATTGAGAATTGGATTATCAAACTCTACAAAAATTGATTACAATAAATAAAACAACTTTCAGGACGGCTTGGTAAGCACCCCATTATGTTGAACAAAAGAGACCCTAACTGGAAAAAAGAAATCACAAAATGGCTTATGTTTTAGCAATACGGCAAACCCGCGTCAAATATATAGCGGATTTGGCGCTCTAGCCAAAACGAATCCTATTTCAGCACGCATTTATGATTTTATAACAGAAAATGGCTTCTCATTACAAAAACTCATAATTTCATAATATTATAATATCCTAAATTGATCAAACATACAATTTAACACTTCGAAAGAACTGGTTTATAATCCTAAACCCTTCACTGCCAAAAAAAACCCACAATTGTATATAATAATAATAATAATAAGTAACCGACTACTGACCTTGATGGATCGGAAGCGACAGCAGAGACGGCGGCTGGATCGGAAGCAAACCGGCGTCGGCAGGACGAAACTGAAAGCGTCGGGCACCGGCGGAGTGCGGCCGTGGGCGTGTGTGAGCGACTGAGTGAGACCGTGAGTCTGTGACCGTGGGAGTGAGTGAGTCGGCGTGTGGCCGTCGGCTGGACGGCTGTGGGCTGCGGCAGTGCGGCTGGGGATTATGATTGTGCCGTCGTTGGTTGGGTTTAGGCCGTTAGGGATTTCATCGTTTCGAATTTGGTTTGGGGCTTTGGGCGTGCTCGAGTGAGTGAGCCGGTGCAAGAGGAATTGTTATTTTTTTTAATATATATAGGTTTTTTTTGGCATAACCCGAGCGGATTTAATTTTAACTCGAACCGAACCGATGATCGTAGTTTTCTACCCATTCGATTTTATAGGTTAACCCAAATTAAACCGAACTTAAAATAAATTTTGTGCTCGGTTCGATTTAGGTTAATTCGATCCGAATGTCCATCCTTATTATCAGTGCTAATAATTTAAGTCTTCAAATAGAGATATAATTTTTTTTTAATTATACAATTAAGTGAAAGTAAATTTTTCTTATAGTATAGAGTATTTATGATTTTATCTCTTTGATAATAAAGACAGAAATTTAAAAATTTCTAATAGTATATTAAGAGCATTCTCTAATGGTAATGTATATATCACAGTTTCAATTTAAAGAAAAAATCACGTTCGTTTTATGTAAAAATTTTCAACAAATTCTGTAAAAATAAATTGAAAAAATAAAAAATATGTTTAAATGATTGGCTAATATAATTTAAGATGGGCTCTGTGGAGCAAAAATATGGGGAACGTTTGTATCATTACGGGTTCGGGTCCGGCCTATTTTAAGTACACTGGTAGGTCCCACGTGCAGTACACTGGTAGGTCCCAACGTGCAGACTTTTTTAGTATTGTTCTTTCAAACTCTACAATCTAGTCCCAAATTTGTTTGTTTATTTTGTTTTGATTTTTTAAAACAATTTATCATTTGTGCTAATGGGAATGGGATCGTGTCCCAACATAGTGAAGACTCGACTCTTTTTTAGTAAGAATTTAAATATTTTTTTAATATTAAGTGAGGGTTAATTTTTAGACTGTATTATAATAAAATTATTAAAAGAAATTCTAACTGACCTCTAATTATAAATATTAGTATACATCTGATACAATCATAATATATATATGACTGTAATATATCAATAAATAAAAAAAACTGAATTTATCATTTAAGAAATTATGAAAATACCATTTAAATTGGATGTTATATAATTATTTTTTTAATTATGTACATTATGTAGAACCAGTTTAATTATATTCATTTTGTTTTTCAATTATGAAATGTTTGAGTTTTAGGTATTGCCAATGTCTAAGATGGGCAATTTATTACAAGCCCAGGCTGAAGTCCATGTATTTAGAAAGAAGCTCAAACCCTCCAAAAACCTATCCACTCATGAGTAGGGCGGGCTGGACGTAGCTTAGGTTTTTATTAATTTTTTAACAATAAATTTTTAATAAAAATTAAAATTAAAAACACTTAAATTATATATGATTATTCAATATATTATTATCCAACACACAAAATATTAGAAAAGGTTCAAGGATTGCAATGAAATAAAACTATATAAGAATAAATAAATTGAAGTGCTAGGGACTTTACAATTTCCATCGATCGCTTTCTTTTTTGATTTTGTGGAGCAAATTAAATAAATAACTCGTAAACACCAAAACCAGACAACAGTTACATTTTTTTTTTCAATTCTCTTACATCTTATTCATTTAAAAGACAATTTATAAAAAAAAAACAAACACACACAAGAATAACAACATTGTATCTGCCTGCACATGACATATATTGTTTCATTATTAGTTTATTATTACACCAATATCAAAGCATATCATTAATGACCCACAATCCAATCTCCAACCATATTATTAATATACAATATCTTTTATTTTGCTTTCTGAGTTTTGGTTTTTGGTGTGTTTTCATAGAATTGATAGCGGAAAAAATTAGAAAATTAAAATCATGAATGATGATACGGAGACCGAACCGACGGTGTCGTTTGGACCCTCTAGCAATTATGTGAGTAGCAATAATCAGCAGAGGCGCCGAAGACCCGCCAAAAGCAAGTTGGAGAAAGCCACGACGGCGGAAGTACGCTGCTGCTAAGACTTATCTTATCACCAGACCAAACTTCACTTCTGATAATTTTAGATTTTCAGTTTCAGTTTTCCATTTTTTTTTTTATAATTTTATATATTATTGGCTCAGGCTTTTTGAGAGAACCTTACTAAGCCCAATTCGTGCGGGCCTTACAGTTTTAAAAGCCCTTATTCATACTTTATCTCGTAGGCCGGACTTTTTTGCCAAACCTACCTACGGCGGCAATACCTGGACCCCAACTGAGATAATGAAAGTAGTCCTTTTTTTCTTTTTCATGAGAATCAAGAGTCACTTATCACACTAAACACCAAAAAGAACAAAATTGTTTTCAGCAATTTGCTTCCTTAGGAAATCAGAAGTCAAATTCCGGAAGCCATACGTAACAAAAATCAATTGTCCTTTCAAACTTTGCAAGGACAATGAATTTTTGTTTTCGTTATTAGTATTTTTCATTTTTGTTTTTCTAAAGCGACAACTCTTGTATTTGAATTGTTGTTCTTCTTACGTCCCTAGTAATAGTATTTTTGTTAATTTGAAAATTAATTGATAACACATCTAAAATATGTTGACATTTAGAATTTTCAGTGCGCCAGAAGTATTGTTCCTTATTCATTCGCTTTTAAAAAACATTTATTAATAAGCAATTGATATCGAATCTTTCTAATATATTTAAAAAGGAAAAGTAAATAAAATATTCTTTCCTACGATGAGAAAGTCATTTTAAGTCGTATTCAAATTAGATTCCAAAAAAAAAAAAATCTATAACAAATTTTACGTTTTAGATTATAGGCATTTCGTACATTTGCAATTTACTTCAAACTAGAAAATCCCCATTTTGTTAAGTGGACAAAATTGTGACATGGATATGGTGTCCCAGAAAAAGCAGGCTTCATGTAGCAAAATTGGATTTGAGGATCATTAGAAAGGACCGACCATTAGTAGCTGCAAACAAGCAAGAATGGTCCCTGCATGTTGATTGCACCATGTGTATTTGTCTGGAACCTTTTGTAAAATGCATGCTTTTAAGTATGTGATGGGAGAAATTTTTGGCATTACAAAATGGGTTAATCTCATGTTATCTCCCTCATGACAATTTTTACAATATTTTTAAAATTATTATAAATCTTAATTTATCTCCTATTTTTATAAAAGAAAAAGAAAATTTGTCATTAATGAATTTCAAAAAGTGTTGTAAGGCAATCTTTATACGTAGCGGTGTCAGTTCGTATAATCGTATCGTTTTCGTGTCGTGTTAAATTTAAGCAAACATAAATATAACTAATTTATTAATCGTATTGAAATATTAAAACACGAATACAATTCGTTTATTAATCTTGTTTACCTGTTTAATATGTTTAATATAAAAATAACAAATATGTCAATATTATTCTTAAAAATAAATCATAAATAAGTTAACATAAAATGAATTCATTTATAACACAATATGAATATGATACGAATAATTAATTTAATTTTAGTATATATATTAGTTATTTTTTTAATAAAATTACCACATATTAATTAATATTTGTGTCATAAATGCATATTCATGTCGAGGTATTTTAAAACAGATACGATATAATTATTTATGGTGTTTTTATGTTAACCTATTTATTAATCGTGTTAATATTTATCAACAGGAATAAGAAAAAATATTTCATATGTGTAAGGTATTTATGTTGTAATGTATTTCGCCACGTGTATTTGTACGTGTTGATTATATTTGAGGTTAATAAATAAAAGTAGTGTATGAGCACCATTCGGAGAAATCTTTTTTTGTAGAATATATTTTACTCGAGTCCCTAAGGTTCGTAAAATAAATTGAAAGACTAAAAGTTTTTAATACGTATTACTTAAGTCTTTCAAATTTATTTAATTTTTTATTTTCATACAAGTCTTGACTGAATTTTATCATTAAAAAAAATAACACAATAACAGCACAGGACTGTCTCCTTACGTTTAACTCTACGACACATTGTCAAGAGTTTAAACCTAACTAAGGTTACTGTTAATTATATCCAAAAGAAAACCTAATTTAATGTTAAAAAATCAATTGCTTAATCTAATGAAATTATAAGCATCCTTCTATATTGATAAGTGATAACAAGATTCGAATTCCAAAATCCAAATCTTAAATTTAATTAGACACATCACAAATTCCAACTCCACTTCTTTCAAACTTTTCAAATGAAAATGGAAAAAAAAAATATGCTAGTAATATAGAATCTACTTTTATACAAATAAGAGGAGATGCTTTTTTCACAGGCATATTCCAAGTGTATACAGGAATATTTCCTTAATTCAATGGTTAACGTTCAATCAAAATATTGATAATATATTCTTAAAAATATCGAAACATAATTATGTATAAAAAAATGTGAAAAGAATGGCAAGTATAAAATGTGTTTGTTTTTTAGCATCTAATTACGATTTATGTCCGATTAAATTAATCTAACGTAATCTTTTCCCCCTATGTGATAATTTTGTTCTAAATGCATACAATTTTATTAATACCAAAAAAATGAAGTCAAAAAAATTTTCAAGCACAATTACATAAACCTATATCTGCCGAGACTTCAAGAATCCTCAAGCATCTTATTATAAATAGCAATAAGTGACTCACTAAAGATAAGTTGAGTTTAAGGCAGTTAGTTTATCTAAACTATCCACCGTCACCCTCATGATTCACGAAAAATATGAGTGTATGAAACTTCATTTCACGAATTATTTCTAAACAATTTACTTGGACCTATAAATTTTATAAAAAAAAATTATATGTACTCTTATACAGTACAGTAAAATTATTACTTTAATATATTTGGTTACCGTCCCAAAACTTAATTATCCTTTGTATGGAAAAATTATATACTTATATGGTGAAGGGCAATTAATTAAAATCTTTTAAAATACTATCATAATTAGTAGATAACTTAACCTAACTTAAGCATATAGTACATCTTAAAAAAAAAAAAAGCATATGGTACATGACATAAGTTATTCTCCATTTGGAGGATTAATTTGTGGGACTCACGAGGCATCCACAACAAGTTGGTCGTTGCAAAACAGGGATTACTAGAGTAGGACCCATGTGTTCAAATAGACAGACTATGTTCCTGTTTGAGAAAAAATAAACAAAATAGGGGAACTAAATATTATTATCCTAAGTCTATAAAAGTAATTTTAAATATAGAGAAGTCTGGTTACGAGTATCTCTCTCTCTCTCTCTCTCTCTCTCTCTCTCTATAAATAAGTACGAAACAGGTTCAGTTCAAACACAACTGAACTCAACTCAAACTCGTGAGTCGTCTAAAATCTTCTGGCAACTGGTAAGTGGTTACATTCACTTTTTCCCGTGTGAGAGCCGATCAGGATATCACGAGATCCTTTTCGTTTTCCACTTCTTTTTCATCTAATTACATTGAATTCCGATTTTTTTTTTAAATTTATTTTTTCACTTTCTCATGCATTTTATTTCGTAACTGCCCAGGTTGCATTATATAAGAAAAGAGGCGGGGGGAAATGGCTGCTAGAAATTTGGAGAAGATGGCATCAATAGATGCTCAATTGAGGCTACTGGCGCCGGCTAAGGTCTCTGAGGATGACAAGTTGGTGGAGTATGATGCTCTGTTGTTGGATCGCTTTCTTGATATTCTTCACGACTTGCATGGGGAGGACATCAGAGAGACGGTAACGTTTTATTGTGTTCTATTAACTTTGGTTATGTTTAAGTTTTAATTGAATCTTGAAGTGATTGCCAAGTTTAGATTTTTATGGTTGCTACACATGTTGTTTGACAAAATTTTGATTTTATGGGGGTGCCCATTTTATCTTCTCCATTTTTTTTTAACTATATAAATGAACTTCACTTCATTTGAGCTAATGCTGAAGGTTTGCAATCTAAAATTTGAGTTTTCTTATGGTTTTAGGCTTTTAGCTAAATCAAATACATGGCTTTCTCATTTTAGGTTCCCCCTCTTTTTTTTTTTTCTTTTTTTTTCCCGGTTACTGAATGTGGTAGGCTGAAAGCTTTGCACTTTCATTGCATTTGCTTAATTCTGTTGGAAGTGAATTTTGAGAGTGATTAATTTGGATTGCAACATCAATGGCATTGGATTCATTTTAATAGATTGGTACTGTACAAAGCCGTTATGCTGTCTGAAATTTGATGCATAGTTTCCTTCATCCTTTTGTGATGAACTGATTAAATGGGGAATGGAGCAGTGAGATGTGTATTATTATTAATGAACAGAGTGATTTATTGGCTTTTACAATTATGTATGGTCTATAGGTTCAAGAATGTTATGAGCTTTCAGCTGAGTATGAAGGGAAGCATGACGCTCAAAAGTTGGAGGAGCTTGGTAATGTTTTAACTAGCTTAGATCCTGGGGATTCTATTGTTGTTACCAAATCATTTTCCCACATGCTTAACTTGGCCAACTTGGCTGAGGAAGTTCAAATTGCTTATCGACGAAGAATCAAGTTAAAGAAGGGGGATTTTATCGATGAGAATTCAGCAACAACCGAATCAGACATTGAAGAGACACTCAAGAGGCTCGTTATGCAGCTGAAGAAGTCTCCAGAACAAGTTTTTGATGCTTTGAAGAATCAGACTGTCGATTTGGTCTTCACTGCACATCCAACCCAATCTGTGCGAAGATCTTTGCTTCAAAAACATGGAAGGTTTGTTGTCCCTTAACCTTGATCAGTTTCTCAGTCGGTTTCATCATGTAATCTACTGATACTCATTTCTTAAGATACTGTTTGCTAGACTGTTTTGTGTTTCCATTCTAATCCATAGGTCTTTTGTTGACTTTTCAGGATTCGTAATTGTTTGACTCAGTTGTATGCTAAGGACATTACTCCTGATGATAAGCAAGAACTTGATGAGGCTTTACAGAGAGAGGTATGCTGTTCTTGTCTATTGTTAATGAGTTTCTATAGCAACATTTGGTTCATTAATGCCGCTGGACTAACTGTATGCTTTCTCCCCTTGCTGTATCATGTGAAATCTTCAGTTCTTCTTTTATTTATTGGTCAATGTTGTAATTCTATGTATTGTTGTCAATTGAATCTTATGAATTGATGATCCCACATTTGTGTTCTACCCACAAATATATTTCTTTCTGTTGAATTGTTTTTGATGTAATGCACTTTTATAATGCCCAGACAGTCCTAACTCTACTTGATAAGATATACTATATGTCAAAATCTCTTTGAAATTTAATCAAGATTTTATTCATTGATTTTTCTACGACATTATTTGTTGAACAGTTGTGCTTATTAATACATATATCTTTCCTCCCATACAGATACAAGCTGCTTTTCGTACAGACGAGATCCGAAGGAGTCCTCCTACCCCACAAGATGAGATGAGAGCAGGAATGAGCTACTTCCACGAGACAATCTGGAAAGGAGTTCCGAAATTCTTGCGCCGTGTTGACACTGCTTTGAAGAACATTGGCATTAATGAACGTGTTCCCTATAATGCTCCTCTCATTCAGTTCTCTTCGTGGATGGGTGGAGATCGTGATGGTATTCTTTTCTATAAGCTTAATGATGATAATTGATGTTCTTATCAAACAATGATTATACATGTTAGCACACTCCCTAGGATTACAACATTGATCAATAAATACATAGATTTAACATTGGTATGATTAGTATATAATCGAAGTATTACATTTGTTAATCAAATTTACATTGTCAGCCTTCTTTAGGTCATCTATTTATGCAATACAACGTCTTTGCTTTCGTCCCATATCTCTCTCTCCCTCTCCGAGAGTCATGCCTTCCATTTGAGGACTTTTTTTTCATGCTATAGCTAATGATGTGGACTGCAGGAAATCCCAGGGTAACATCTGAAGTTACAAGAGATGTTTGCTTACTGGCTAGAATGATGGCTGCTAACTTGTACTTCTCCCAAATAGAGGACCTTATGTTTGAGGTATCAAAAAGATGGACTTATCTTTTTATTTATTTATTATTTAGGGTATTACCAGGATTGTGCCTGAAGCGGCCGAGGTGGTAGGGTGGTGGTAGTAAATGTATTGGGTTTGGACGATGAAAATTATTATATCTTGTTGCCATTCATCTGATTTGCTTTTGTAAACTATAAACCAAAAGAGAGTAAAAAATGAGTTAATTAACAAATTTAATTTGTTTATGCAGTTATCAATGTGGCGTTGCAATGATGAACTCCGTGCTCGTGCAGATGAACTTCATAGGTCCTCAAAGAGAGATGCAAAACACTATATAGGTTTGTGTTATTAATTTTAATTTCTTCTTTGGACTTTACTGTTCAAAAGTTTTTGTTATTTTCTCGAAACCTTGTTTTGGTTTTATCTCTTTTGAATTCCATTCATTTTTGTTAATTGTGAAAGTTCAAATTTGTTACGATAATGTTAAAATAACATATCATAGATGCTTTGGCCGAAAGCTATGGTCATACTTTTCTGGAATCAAATCTTTTTTTTTTTCATTTTTCTTGTTTGTGTAAGCTTTAATTTCAGTAGATTTTGTTCACCAACTTAATTAATTTCGAATGCTCTTACTTGTCACTGCATTGTGTATACAGAATTCTGGAAACAAATTCCACCAAATGAGCCTTATCGTGTTATTCTTGGTGATGTGAGGGACAAGCTGTATAATACACGGGAACGTGCTCGTCAGCTGTTAGCCAATGGGATTTCTGACATTCCAGAGGATATAGCTTATACTCATGTGGAGCAGGTCTCTCCTTCATAACTAATTAACTCTCCTTGTCAAGTTTGAATCATAAATTGCCAATGATCGATCTATTTGAGATGTTCCACAAATGACTTTTGTCGGAAAACTAAACCTCTCAAGTCCATTCTACCTTTTACATCTTAATTAAAGAATTTTGAAAATTCTCTGTCTAAATGATTTTGAGCAATCGTCAAGTGGTGGATATTATACCAACTTTTTAATGTAATATAAAATTTCGATCATTTGTGTAGCCTTATTTATTGAAAAATGCATTTAAGAACTAAGAAGGCATAGAATATTTCACTAGGTTTGAAGAAATTCATTGCTCTTTAATTAAGCTTTTAAGTGAATCTCCTTGTTATAAAATTTAGTGAGAGTGAATGCATTGGAGTCTTTCTCTTCTAGCAACTTGCTATTCTATATGAAGTTCTCTTTCCCACAACAGATTAGCTGAGCTTCAATTTTGGTTTTTTTTTTTTCAAATGAATTTTGAAAATATTCGATAGGATAATATTGAAATATTTGCATGTGGCACTCACTCTTTTTATTTGATTTTATGTTTAAAGAAAATTCCTTTTTATTAATTTGATTTCTTTTTCCCTATAGTTTCTGGAGCCTCTAGAACTCTGTTACAGATCACTCTGTGCTTGTGGTGATCGGCCAATAGCCGATGGAAGCCTTCTTGATTTCTTGCGGCAAGTTTCTACTTTTGGACTTTCACTAGTGAGACTTGATATCCGTCAAGAGTCTGAAAGGCACGCTGATGTTATTGATGCTATCACCAAGCACTTGGGCATTGGAGCTTATCGAGAATGGTCTGAGGAGAAACGGCAGGAATGGCTTTTGTCTGAGCTCAGAGGCAAACGTCCTCTATTTGGCCCTGATCTTCCTAAAACTGAAGAAATTGCTGATGTGTTGGACACGTTCCATGTCATTTCAGAACTTCCTGCAGACAACTTTGGTGCCTATATAATCTCAATGGCTACAGCTCCATCTGACGTACTTGCTGTTGAGCTTTTACAACGTGAATGTCGTGTGAAACAGCCTCTAAGGGTTGTTCCATTGTTTGAGAAGCTTGCTGATCTTGAAGCTGCTCCAGCTTCTGTGGCTCGTCTTTTCTCTATAGACTGGTATAGAAACAGGATCAGTGGGAAGCAAGAGGTCATGATAGGGTATTCTGATTCAGGAAAGGATGCTGGCCGTTTGTCTGCAGCTTGGCAATTATATAAGACTCAGGAAGAGCTTGTAAAAGTTGCAAAGCAGTATGGTGTTAAACTCACAATGTTCCATGGCCGAGGAGGGACAGTTGGAAGAGGTGGAGGACCCACTCATCTGGCTATATTGTCTCAACCACCTGACACAATTCATGGTTCACTTCGTGTGACGGTTCAAGGAGAAGTTATTGAGCAGTCTTTTGGGGAGGAGCACTTGTGCTTTAGAACACTTCAGCGTTTTACAGCTGCTACACTTGAGCATGGAATGCATCCCCCAGTCTCACCAAAACCAGAATGGCGTGCACTCATGGATGAGATGGCTGTCATTGCAACAAAGGAATATCGTTCCATAGTATTCCAGGAACCTCGTTTTGTCGAATATTTCCGCCTTGTAAGTATTTTACACATTCATCATAATTTTGTCTTTTCAGTTTTTTAAAATTTGATTCTAGGAACAGAATCCTCTTGACGGTACCATTCTTTTTCCATTTTATATGAGTACAGAATTTTGTAGTTCAAGTTTGTTAATTCTTACTGAGGTATCTTTTAATCGCTGATTTCTTGCCATTACATCGATCAATTTTTGAAGACCAAAGTTGTCCTCGAGTCCTGAGCACTTTATGATGATGTGAGGGAAGATACTAATTATATATATATATATAATATAATACTCTTGTCCTTGGGATGCTGCAGGCAACACCAGAAATGGAGTACGGTCGGATGAACATCGGAAGTCGTCCATCAAAGCGAAAGCCAAGTGGAGGCATTGAGTCACTCCGTGCTATCCCATGGATCTTTGCATGGACTCAGACGAGGTTCCATTTACCTGTGTGGCTTGGCTTTGGGGCAGCATTTAAACATGTCATTCAGAAGGACATAAAGAATCTTCACATGCTTCAGGAGATGTACAATTTGTGGCCTTTCTTCAGGGTCACAATTGACTTGATTGAAATGGTGTTTGCCAAGGGAGACCCGGGGATTGCTGCTTTATATGACAAACTCCTTGTGTCAGAGGAGCTGCAACCATTTGGAGAGAAACTTAGGGCTAACTATGCTGAAACTAAAAGCCTTCTTCTCCAGGTATGTAGAGTAAATCGCTGAAATGACTTCAGGAAAATAATAATAATAATTTCAAAATAAGATTTAAGACATGAATATTTCTTAAAACTAGGTTTTTCATTTTGTCATGATTCTTCCATGAATTTGTGTGCGGCAGCCTTCTTCCTCCCTGTCTCTCCACATGCATCTGGATACATGCACGAATGAAAAGAAGGAAAATGGAGCAGTATTAGTGTTTACAGAATCTAAGTTCCTTTTTCTTGCAGGTTGCCGGGCATCGGGATCTTCTTGAAGGAGATCCATACTTGAAGCAGAGGCTTCGCCTTCGTGATGCATACATCACGACGCTTAACGTCTGCCAAGCCTACACTCTGAAGCAGATACGTGACCCCAACTTCCATGTTAAGGTGCGACCACACTTGTCGAAAGAATACATGGAATCAAGCAAGCCAGCTGCTGAGCTTGTGAGGCTTAACCCTACAAGTGAATATGCTCCTGGTCTTGAAGATACTGTCATTTTGACAATGAAGGGTATTGCTGCTGGCATGCAAAACACTGGTTAAGGCATCCTTATAATTGTGCAGCTTTCATCAAAACCTACTTATCACGTCCTTTTGAATTCCAAAATTGTATGAAATGCGTCTACTCTTTATACCAGCTGTAATAAACATTTAATGAAGTAACTACTATACGTCCTGCTATAATGTATATTTTTTTATGACGCTGGAAAGAAAGCAGTCCCTTTTTCTTTTCCATGGCTTTTTTCATATTTAAAATGCGTTCATGAGAAGTGAACAAAACTTTGTTGCCAATCTCCTCCCAGTTTATCCTTTGCATTCGTTCAAGACGCAGTATTTATTGACTGCACCAAGCAATAAACATGATCAATAAATCAAGATTTATTTCCTTGAATAATTTATTTAATCAATTGCAGTAGTCATCTAGAAATTACAATTAACTTGTATTGTTTTCCGTTCTGAAAGTATCAGAACAAAAGGAAAAATGATTACAATCTATTAACTCTCCTTTTCGTATTATATATGCCCATCGAAGCATTCAAGATATTTTCTGGTATTCTCTGGGTTCAGGCTACCCAATCAATCCAGGGCATTTGATTCACTGTGACAAAAGTATCATTTCCCTTGGCCCTGAAGCTGGCAAGAAATTACCCAGAATTTTAGTGAAAAAATAATAATAGTAATAATCAAAGAACAAACCCCATCTTTTTATACAGGAAAGTTAATGAATCCATGACTTCAAAATTGGCCAGTTTCTGTAATTTTCTAGTCGGTTCAACTTAATGCTTCCTTCTGCATAGGATTTATGGATTATTTCTCAAGGATAACATGTGGTAAATCACGTAGTTTCTGGGGAACTCCATGATATCTGTCAGCTAGCTAGAAACACCAATGCATAAGCAGAAAGGATCAGAATTCAGTAAAAATCACCTTGGCAAGGTACATTAGATAATCTCCTTATTCATTAAGAAGCTTTACATTATATCTGGATCTTTTTTCTCAACTATTGAGACTGCATCTTCTATAGCTTGAAAGAAAGTGGCAATTTTGTATGTGAAAAATCCCACTAACATCGGTATCAATTCTAAGTGCATAAATCCATATTCAGGAACAGCGATCCTGTACCCAAACATTATAATGTCAGCATGAACGCAAGAGGAAAAAGCTGCTACTTGAAGTAATTGTCTTTTATCACACACCAAATTATAATCCACAAATAATCTACTTTACAATGGACATAAGTAGGCAAAAATTTGGTTCCTCATCAACTGTCATCAATTTATTAAGAGGAGATCAATGTAATCAGAATGTTGCCTTAAATCCAGTTAACTCAATCAGAATGTGGACTTGAAAAATCAGCCTTTAAACTGAAAATGTATCCAAATAGACCAACTGAAAAAAAGATGTATTCTACCAACAGAAGAGCCAATATTTTTCAAAGGGTTCATTATTGAGGGGAAAAAACACTTAAGAAAAAATAAATTAAAAAATTAAAAAGTTAAAAAAAAATTCACAAGGAATTTCGTAACTCTAATGTGCATATATGAATTTATAGTTAGGAAAAGAGTCATTCATAGTATGATGAAGCAGTGAACCAAAACAAGAACCCAGCATAGATGCTTACTCATTCCACCGATTATAGATCATGACCAATACAACAGGGACTAACAGCCTTGGCTGCCCAGCTGCTCCCCTGCAAGCGAAAGTTAGTGAGTCAAAAACTGTAATGCAGTCTCCTTACTTGGTGGGCCAGGATTTATCAAATAACTTGATACATCAAAAGTAAGTTACATGGTAAACAATAATCAGAAAAGCCAAACTTTTCCAAAGGAACTGGGCAAGTTTAACGCTTTGCACTGACACGATCTGATTAATTTTTATGAGTTTGAAAATTAACTTTAAGTTTAAATTGAACTGGAACACAAAAGTTTGGAAAGGTGCTATGAATGTGGAAGGTTTTGAGAATGTGTGAGTGTAGTATTAGAATTGGCTAAGGTACAATAGGAAAAGGAATATTTTGTAAGCCCTAATTACAGCATCATTTTGTACTTGAGAGGTGGGATCATGGGATTATGTTGATCGAAGAATATAAAACACAAAATTCGCTTTAATCTGCTTCAAAAAAAAAAAAAAAAAACTACATTTTGCATGCTGCAGCTCGTCACAGCCTATCCAGATAGTTAACATCTGGCTCAACATAGAAAACAACTTTAATAAAAAATGCTAAGTTAGTGCAACAAGTATGCTGAAAGTTATCAACAAACATTATGTAGCAACTGAAAGTAAAGGGATAACTAAATGGTAAATGCTTACTTGATGAGCCCCCTGGCTCCTTCTGCCATGGAATCCACGGTACTCCCCAGCATTCGTATATACACCAAAGAGCCAAGCAAACCAGCGCCAAAGCTGTATACAAGAAATAACCACAAAGAAAATCAAGCATCAGAGATTGAGCATTAGAAATCATCATTCAATCCATACTCACCATATAGATACTTTGAAATAAATACAGACAATTTGCCAGCGGCATCATGTTAAACATTTAGAAAGCTTCTCATATTACAGGTTCATTGAGTGTATCATGCACCGTAATTCCCAGAATAAAAGATGAAAAAACTAAAGATAATAAGGTGGAAAGACATTGTCTGCCAAATGCAACAAATTCCCAATTTCAACTTAATAAACCACATAGACAAGTAGCTGGGGTCAAATTTACTTAAAGGCTAAATCATTTGCAAGCATATACTCACCTAGCTGCAATTTCAGGAGAATAAGAAACATAAGCTGACACTAAACCAACACCACCTATTCCAAGTGTGAGGAATTGCAACTTGTTCTTTAACTGCAAAAGAGAATCCCAAAAGCTGAAAAATTAAATCCCCATAGGTTTCTTGTATCAGAAACACAAAAGTAGTAAACTGAAAAAAAAAATGCTGAAGTGGATCCAAAGACCAAAATACTTGCCTTAAAATACTGCTCCTTTGACTGTGCAGCCAATACTTCTGGGTCCCCTCGAGGTTTCCTCAGTTCCCGAAACATTACATCCTACAATCAGTCTACAGTTAAAGCAGACCATAAATTCCAAAAAGCAATCTTTGCAAAAGGCATGGAATAGAATGCAAGTTTAAAGGAAAGATCATGTAACTTACACTGCCACCAGTTGCAGCCTTAGTTGCTTTATCCCACTTGTCTTGCTCACGGCGTGTAGGTGCCAATCTCCATTTGCGTGGCATTCTGCCATTCTTTTGCTGATTGCCCTATTAACAACCAAAAAAAAAAATGATCAGGAAACTCTCATACGATAAAACAATAAGACTGAAAATACTTAAATATTCATCGTACCTGAATGGCAGCCTCAATTGGCTGCTGTAACGCAGCCTTTGAAGGCGCTGTAAGCTCTTTGCTTAAATCAACTTCTAAACTGTTAAATGCCCATAATTAAAAAAAAAAAGTTTCTAAAAGAAGTAACTTTAACTAAAACCTTGTAAGTAAGAACAAACCTGTCAAGGCTCATAACTCTATTTAAGCTTAGAAACCCAGAAGGCTCTTCCTGTTTACACCAAACCCAACTGAGCTCAAAACCAAAGTCGAAAAGAGAAAAATAAAAGTCTCAATTGATATACAAATGGAACATATTGAAAAGAACCTGAACAGGGAATTTTTCAGCAGCAGAAGATTCATCGGTGTCTTCAATCAATCTCTTCATGCGGGGCATGAAGTCATTGTTCCAAATAAACTCATCAGAAGTTAAAGGGTCTTCTTTTTCTCCGCCCCAGAACTTCCGCAGCTTCGTGGTGGTCGGCGGGCCACCGTATTCTCCGGGCGCCACGCCGGTGGACCATTTCATTGGTTTCTTTTTTGGGAGTAAGACTTTGGTCGGCCTCGGGTTTGGTACTGATGATGATGGCGTTGATGAAGAGTCTTGAGAAATTGGCGCGCTTGTTGCAGTCACTGAAATGTAATTCAGCACTGCCATTGCTTTGTATGAGTAGGATTGAGCATGCAAAGAACAGGTTCAGTTGATGATGATCAAGATTGATAAGATATCTGCGTGATCCCGCTCCCTCGTGTGTCCATTCATTTTCCACGTACGTTTTTTTTAATATTTTGTATATTCCTAAACGACATCGTCTTATGAATCAAGGACAATGGGTGTTCCGTTGGGTCGCTGAAGCCCAGGATGGGCTTTGACGGCTTGATCGACCGACCCATTAATGGAATCGCGCCATTCATTTCAGCCTAAATAACCCAAAAAAATTAAAAAAAAAAAAAAAAAGGTTAGGTCGGTGGACTAATGTCCGTATAACACGACAAGTAGCCACGTGGGCACATGTTTTCAGTCCCAGCATATACGTCAACTTCAAGCCATGAAAATGCAACAGTTCTGATAATGAATTTTAATTTCTCTGCCACTTAGTAATATTTTTTTTTCTCTCAAAATCAAGGGGGGAGGGAAGGGACCAAGTCAACTCCTGTTGGAATTATCCCCGATGAATTGTACTGGCTGAACATTTAGAACAATCTCAAAAGCTGTGAAATTTTTTAATGACTTCTGTTTCTTTTATAAGCTTTTATATAAACATTCTTATTACATTTAAAACAAATACATAAGATACAAAGGAGAAATACGTAGATATGTATCAATAAATACAGATAAATCTATCATAGATGTGGGTGTATGCAAAACGAGAGAAAAGAGGCAGTGCCGTAATATGTATTAAATATGTATGAATTTCAATAATTTTGAAAGATAATCGAATTTTGGTGTTCAGTTGTATAAAGCTGTTTGAAAATTATTCGACCATGTCCTTCGAAGCAAACCATCACTTAAGAACATGTATTACCAAAAAGATTAATTTCACAAATTAGTTCCATAGCTTCACACTTTTGACAGCAAAATACAAGCTTTTTGAATTTGAATTGGACTTCTACACTGCTTCTTTTATTCATTAGTTTTTGTTACTTCATAAAGGAACACGTGTGTGTTGTGTCCATGGAAAAGCTAAGCTTCAAGTTGAAAATGAAAAAACTTAGAACTGAAGAGGAATAGCTATATATCAATATTAGGCACGATCCGACGAGACCGCTCAGCTAGCATGTGCGTCATCAATTCATTCTCCCAAGTAATTTTGTAGCAAATGATTATTGAACTTATAAATTACTAAACATCTAGAAAGTCAAAATATTATATGTTGACATTAAATTATACGTTATAGCCCGCAGCTGTACCAATGGCGGATGCCCCATGCGAGGCATTATGTCTCGACCTTAAAGAATGAGTAGATGTAAAATAGTCGGTGCAATAAATTCATAATAAACTATACTAAATACTAATCCAATCTCTACGCTCTCTAGCTCTATGTATATAAAGATCACATTGTTATTAGCTTAAACGTCAACTCACACATATCCCACTCCTATACAAAATACACAGTTTTTAGCATAAGCTCCAAATTAGACGACCCAGAGATTTTTGATAGATTTTTTTTTTTATTTCTCTCACTCTTTCCCCCAGCAAAATGTCGACGGTAATTGAGCAAATTAGTTAAACATGCATATTCTCACTTGCTTCTGCTATTATGTATATGCATATGTTTTTGTTATTGATTAGTTTCTTGCTCTCGCATTATTATTACTCAGATCACAGAAATGCGAGTACACATGGACTGCACCGGATGCGAAAGCAAGGTCAAAAGTAGTCTTCGAAAACTAAAAGGTATCATATATATTTTTTCATCATTATAACTTCATTATATATCTTTTTTTTTTTTCATTATTTTTCTCTTTTCACGAATAATTACATTGGGGTAATTAATTTAATATGTTGTTCTTCTCATCTGTAGGCGTGGATGACATAGACATAGACATGGGCATGCAAAAGGTGACGGTCACCGGATGGGCTGATCAGAAGAAGGTGCTGAAGGCGGTGCGTAAGACCGGCCGGAGAGCTGAGCTGTGGCGGCTGCCGTACAGTCCGTCAGAGCAACACGGTTACCATAACCAACATCAGTGCAATGGTCCCGTGACCCACTATGCACCCCAGCCTTCATCTTCATATAACTACTACAAGCATGGATACGATAGCCAAAATCATGCATATTATCATTATACTGCGGATGCTTCCATCTTCAGCAATCAAACGGGTTCCACGTTTAGTGATGAGAATCCAAACGCTTGTTCTATAATGTGATCTCTTCAAAGTACATATCCAAATGTTCTAATAATGATATTGTACCATTTTCTTTCGATCTTTTTGTTTTGAAGCCGTAGAGGTGATAAATGAATTAATATAACTTTTTTGGTTTTGTTTCTCACCCTTTTTGTTTCAATTTTTATTTTTATCTTCATGATCACTCAGTTGCATAGATAGCTTTATCATATTTCTTTTCATCTTCAAAGGGATCATGAATTTTAAATTTGAATAGTAAGTATTGTTGACCTATACGGTCATATGGTATTTTGATTTTGATGATAACAAATCACGTATCATAGGTAAAATAGAAAATGCATATATTTCACAATCTCACTAACTCTTAAAGGATAAAAATCATACGTGTGAGATCAAGTTGAAGGCACTCAAGGACAAAGGCACAAAGCTCGTGGTGTCAAGGACAAGCTTCAAGGGCACTAGCTTAGGTGATTTCTCTTGTTATATTTCTTGTAAAGCTAGTATGATTATATGTATGCATGATTAAGCACTTAAAAACTCAAGTTATTTTAAATAAATTATCATTTTCATAATATAAATGTTTTACACTAAAAGGAAAAATGATTTTATGAAATTGGTTGTTTTCATGACATTTTAAATAAATTATCATTTTCATCATATAAAGGTTTTATACTAAAAAGTAAAATGATTTTATGAAATTGGTTGTTTTCAAGTTTATAAACTAAATTGAAAACGTTTTGAGAAATTTAAAATCAACAAGTATTTTTTGAATTTCTTAAAACGGATATATTTGAAAAGTTTTATAAAATTTTGGGCCATAATATAATTTCATAAAGTTTTTGGAATAGTAACTTAATTCCAGAAACATAGCAGCTAATCGACTGCAGCAAATTTTCAAATTGATTTTCTAACAGTAACTTAAGCGGCTAACTGCCTCATGCAAGTGGCTAACTGGCTATTTATCAAAAATATCTATAACGGTTAGTTTGAAAGTTTAAACTAGATAAACTCAAACCAAACTCATTTTTAATAACTTTTTGAATTGTATTTGAGCTAAAATTAGTCAATACAACTTACCTTGAGCTTTCATTTTGCAAATCTACATACATTGAGTTATCATTGAGCTATCATTGAGCTATCATTTGTATATTCACTCTATAAGAGAGTATTTGTTTTAATGTTCAAATCCATTATCAAATTTTTGTAAGTGTAAGTGTAGGAAATACTTGGGGAAAGGTGTGTGTGGATGAAACAACACTTGTAAAGGTTTATTGACACTTTAGAAATCAATTGTAAGAACTTAAAGCCTTGGGAGGCTTGGATAGTAAAATCCTCAAGCGTGGTTTGCTTGGAGGCGTGAACGTAGGCGAAGTTTACCGAACCACATAAAAATATTGTGTTCATTTTCTCTACCCATAACTCTTTACATTTACATGTTGTAAAAATTATTATTGTTATTGGTTGTGCTAGTTGTTGATATTAAATTGAAAAAAATTTTAAATACCTAATTCACCCCCCCTTTTGGGATGCACACTTAGAATTTCAAGTACTGATTAAGTCCTATTCAATACTACAGCCTATTTAGTATTGAAGTGTTGTAATTTTTATATAAGCTACAACTATTGTAAAAAAATAAAAGTTATAGTTCTAAAAAAGTTGATAGTGCAAGGATAAATATAACGTTTAAAATAATAATTTTGACAAAAATAATAAAGATATTATAAAATTTTCATCATACAAGTATTGGATGAAATTAACTTACATTTCAAATCATAACAACAAGTATTTACAAAAAAACTTCAGTGATGTAGATTAAAAACCACAATACCAAATACGTCTTAATCACCAAGCGCCATCCTTTTATTTTTTTGTTATGTGGCTGCCAAGTTATAACAATATTAATTTGATTATTCTTTGAACTTGTTTAAATGAACTTATTAGTTTGTTAATTGAATACAATACATTCACACTTTATCTCAATTAATGTGACACATATAGGGTGGTCCTCTTATACATCGTAATGTATGTAAAAAAAAAATAAAATAAAATAAATAATCTCTTAAAAATAAAAATTTTAGTAACTTTCTAAATATATATATATATTTTGGGTGCAAGTGACAAAACTTTATTGATCAAAAAGCAAACTGATAACAAAACAACTGAAACAAAAGAGTTATGAAAAGTGATTGATACTAAGAACCTATTTGTTAAATATTTGAAATATGAAATTTTATTAATTTTAGATATTTGTAAATTTTACTTGTTTGTTTTCTTAAACTTAAGTTTAATTATCAAATATTTACGTCTAAATAAAAAAAGTAAACTTTTTTGTCTTTTATCTGAATAAGAAGTAAGTATCATATTCTAAAATTTCGTATTAAATATATATATTTTCCATATTATAGAACATAATCCTTTTTCTACATTTTATAATCTATGCTTTATATTTTTTGTATACTTTCATTTTATTTTCTTTTTCATTAATGCTGGAACTCATTTTTCTTCAAGCATAGTAGTAGTTGAATCTCCATTGCTAAGTTATTTATTTATTTTTTTAAAAAAAATTTAACGAATATTCTTTTGTCTATTTTGTCTAATACTTGAAATTTTGTTTGGATGTTGAAAGCGTGGCTGATAAATTAAAATGAAACTATAGATGCTAGTGCATACTATGATTATAAATTTTATCTGCCTTCATTTATGGATTTTCATGGTAGAATATTTTGTGATTGTGTATTACATTTTCATAAGCGTGATATGGCTAAAGTTTGAATCTATTTAGCATGTGCTGCTGCTTTTAAGTTTAAGAAATTTGAAACATTAGATGATTATTATAAGTGGTGTCTAGAAAGAGTTAAAGAAGTTGGGTGTGGTTGATAATTCTTAAGTATCATTTTATTGTGAAATGTTTGTTTTTAGTTTCTAGAAATTCAAAGTTAATTAGAGGTTAAGACTATCTACATTGAAGAAGTCAATAACCATTAGCACAATTATTTTATATTTTTTGGTTCTGACTATAGCATGTATATGATTTGATTCAATTATAGATGGCTGAAAATATCGGAGTTTGTACAGTAAATTGGACTGATCATATCTAAAAAAAACAATTTATTAATATTTGTCTCATTGAGGTGAATAATAGATTTAGATTAAGAGGAACATTAAAGCCAAGTGCTTGGCCTCAAATTGCAAAAGAAATATTTAAGACATTTGGAAGAAAGTTAAAACAAAAACAAATTAAGAATGGTTTGGACTATATGAAAAACTAATATTCAACATGGATTAAGTTGACAATAGTGACTGGATATGGTTACAATCCAATGACCCAAACATTTGACTGGCCAGATGAAAGATGGGAAGGGTACATAAAGATAATATACTATTTAATTTATTAGAATGAGTTCATAATATATACGTGCTAACATTTTTTTTCTCTTGTTAAATGGAAATATCCAGATGCTAGATAGTTTTGTTATAAATAGTTTTGTTATAAATCTTTAGTTGATGCTAATGAGTTAAAGACTTTGTTCTCAGGAGTTTCAGCTATTGATCTAATACTTGGAGTCCGGGTATGGATAACTTACCAGAAGTGGGAAATTTGTCATCTATATAATTTGAAACACATGTGCCTAATAAAACTCCAATCAATGTAAAGGATGATGATAATGTACCTATAACACCTACATCAGCTTACAACTGAGATCAACCAAACATAAATGAGGTACAAGGTTCCAAGAAAAAACAAAAGAAAAGAAAATTTGATGAAACTCGTGAAGAAGTAAAAAATTTAGTATAGGCACTAGAGAAGACTGATGATAAAGGACCCTCCCAATGAAAGAATGTATAACAATCTTACAAAATATTTTATCTATTCAGAATCCCAATTATTATGTAGCTCCCAATTATTATGTAGCTATCAACACATTGTGCAACAAGAGGGATTATAGAGAGGCATGGATAGAGATGGAAAGTGATCAAGAACTAGGCGTTGGTAAGGCATAGTTCAATTTTTTCAAAATTTTAACCTTTAAAATCTTGGTTTATTAAGGTTATTTGGGGTTTCGATTCGATTTTTTTTAATTCAAATAAAGTAGTTATTTTTTTTCAATTTCATAACTGAATCGAAGTGCCGGTTTAGTTCGGTTCCTCGGTCATTTTTATCCACCTCTACTAAGAACGAATATGGTAGATTCAAAATTTAGCAAAATAGGTTATAAACCTCTTCATTTAAGTTTACATGTCTTGAACCTACAGTTTTCTTGTTATGCTTGTTGAAGTCTGACAATGTGTTTTAATTAAAAAAATATTATATGGTGATTTTATGATTATGTTATTTTAATATTTTAATTCTTCACAAGTTTATTATTATCTCTTTATAAATTGTCTTATTTTCTTTAATAATTGGATGACATTGTAGTACAAAAAAATTAGATACTGTTACTTTATCTATAATTATGGTTCTTTTTCCAATTTTTTTTTAGATATGTCTATGGAGAATTCTTCGTTGTATACTTCAAGTGAAGGAGATGGTGATACAAAATACAAGGTTAACAAAAACGAATGATCATATTGATACCTAATTTATTAAAGTGGTTGAATATTACAAGACTTCCAACATCAATATCAATACTTATAGGCTTGGATTTTACTAAAGAGCTTTTAAATGGACCATCTACCGTATGTTATGAATGAGTAATGATTGGGATCCCAACATTTAAGTCTCACTTTGAGTCTCAATTGATATTTGTCACTCATTTATTGGATGATGAATTTTATAGCTTATAAAATTACTTAAGCACCCTCCAATAGATGAATGACACATCAGTGGGACTTAAATGTTGGGATACCTATCGTTACTCGTTATGAATTGATGCAATGGAGATGAATGGATTTATTTCTTTACGTTAACCATTCAAGGAAAAAAAGGATGGTTATAACCTAGTAAACATACGTCTATTAAACAGAAAAAGGCAATGTTCTTGAAAACAGTTAGTCATAATCTTCGTAACCGACATGTTCAAACATTTTCTACGCTCAACTCAAACAGTGCACAAATACTTTCATAAGTTTTAGTAGCCATGATGAAGTTATCGAAAGAAATAATAAATTCTCCATCATTTAATGATGATTTAAGTGGTATAACTAATCACAAGCTACGGGAAATATTTTAGGTTTTGTCAATGATAGATAGTGATATAATTTTTTAGTATATTTCCCATATTAATAGTATTTGCTTATGTGTAGGGTGTTGTTGGTGCAATAGATAGAACCCTCATTCATACATGTATTCCGATAGAAAAACAAGTGCCCTATAAAGGTCATGGATGAGGGAATGTTTTTTAAATGTCTTGGCAATTTGTGACTTTGACATGATAGTTAGATATGTTATTGTTGGATAAGAAGGAAAAACATATGATTCAAGAGTTTTGACAAAAATAATTCATGATTCAAGGCACAATTTTCCAATGCCACCACGAAGTAATTTTTTCTCTTTATATGATTATTAGACATTTTTTTCTAATAATTAACTTTTGGTAATTACTGAACCTAGAAAAATATTATTTAGTTATTGTGGCATGTACACAAACCATGGTATTTATGGCGCCGTATCGTCACTTATATTATTGGTTGAATGATTTTTGTAATGGTGGTTGAACTAACTAAAAAGAGGAGATGTTCAACCAAAGTCATGCCAAATTAAGGAATGTTCTTGAGCATACTTTTGACATTCTAAAAGCTTGTTTTCTAATTTTAAAGTGGATGCTACCATATCCATTTTTTGCATAGACAGATAGTTATTGCTTGCATTGCGATGCATAATTTTCTTTGAAAATTATCTAATATTGATGCATTATAGTTTTTTTTTTCACACTCGTTATAGAAAATTGTATTAGAAAAATTATAGAACAAATTTGAATCAACCAACAAATGCAAGCAACTTATTTAGGCCATCAGTTCAAGTGTTCATGCAACAACTACAAGATCAACTTGCAAATCGACTCTCTCAAGGATGTAATAATTGATTTTCTTATCTTTTAAATATTGTAGTTATTATAATAAATTTGATTAATTTTTTCATTTGGAGTAACGTAATAATATTTTTATTTAAAGGCCAATTACTACCTAATTCTATATATGTTTGCTTTTAATTATAATGTCGATGTATTTAACTCTTCAAATTTATAACAAGTATATATAATACTTAGAAAGACATAAATATATTTCAGATGTTTATGATTTATAAAAAACAAAAAAGATGTTATTTATATTTAGATATTGAAAAAAGAAAAACAAACATGTCATTCAGAGATTTGTATTCATACTCATTCATAATTCAACTAAATTCAAATCCATTCAGATTTTAAATTTTAAAAAAAAAGCTATCCAAGGTAAACCCAAAGCATTTTCATGTAAACTCTTGCAAATACATTAAGGAGGAGTAGCCCACCAAGTATAAACAGCACAAGAAAAATGCACATTCGCAATAATATCAGTCACCATATTGCCCTCCTTAAACTAAAAATAAATAGACTTAAGCCACCTCAAGAAATTTTATCATCGAACTTGCAAGAATTAGGCCCAGTTTAGGATTGAGGTTGAAATGCTATAAACAGTACAAGATAAACTAACATTCACAATAATGTTAGTCACCATATTGCCTTCCCTAAACTGAAAAGAAATAAAATTAAGCCACCTTAAGCAATTTTGTCATCGAACTTGCAAGAATTAGTGCGAGTTTAGGATTGAAGATGAAATGCTATAAGTGTCTTATTTAATAAGTTTTGGCAAAAATGGTGTTTTGTAAAATTTTAAAAAACTGTTTATTTCATAATTTTCTTTATTTTGATATCAGCTTTTAAAAGTAAGTAAATGGTTGCTTTTTATAAGTAATTTATTAAATAAGCTACCGCATCTTTTTAAAATTTCTATTTTAACCTTAATATCTTAATAAAAAGATCACAATTATATCTTATTTTTTATAATGTAAATATAAAAATAATATACAATTTAAACTTATATCTATTTTGGTAATTATATAATAAACAATATTTTCATAATAAGTACTCTACTTTTCAAACTTACAGCAACTACAAAGACACAATTTACAAAACACCTAGTTATTTTTTTAATAAGATTATTTGATTAGGTTAGCACAACAGAAACAATTTATTTCATCAGACACCACAATCTCGAACCGACTCTTAGATTGTTGATGTATTACATTGTCCATGTTAACATTGAATATTTATCACATAATCAAACATTATAAGATAAACATGTATTTATTGAACATGTAAATGGTAAAATAATAACTTAAATTAGTTAAAATAAAACATAGTGTTTTTAATAATTATAAAGAATATTCTTATAGTAAGTTAGCATTTGTTTTTTTGTTTGAAATATGAATAAGTCTGAATTTTTCTTAAGTCTGAATACGAATATCTGAATGACATATTTGTTTTTCTTTTTTTAATTTCTGAGTATAAGTATCATCTTGTTTGTTTTTATAAAAAAAAAATTAAACATAGTTATCTGACATTTATGTCCGTACAAATCAAAACAAGAAAATGATTAGATTTTATAATTTAGGAAATAAATATATTTAAGAGTAATAATATAGTTACAAACTCTTGTACAAAATTATTTTGTACAAACTGATTTGCTATTAACTCATTGGTTGAATGAAAATACAAAATAATAAAAACAAACCATGTAGACCAAGAGATATTTAATCCAACCAATTTAATAGAGATATTTTTAAAATATAATATTTTTAATACAGATATAACTTTATATTTAATACAGATATTTTTAGAATATAATATTTATTTCTCATTCAGATCTTTGTCCATTCACATAAATATCACAAAAATTAATTTTTTCTAATTAAATGTGAATATCAAAAAATTAAATATAACTTACAACAAACAAAAGAAAATTTAAAAAAATGTCAGAAATTAATAAAACTTTAGAATTCAAACATTTTAGGAACAGCCCCTAATTAAAATTAATTGCGCATCTGACACCAAAACAGACAGAATGAAAAATCTCTAAATCAAGTGGCTTAAAAAATTGAAAAAAAAAATACTGTTAAACAGTGGAAATTCAGTCTCTCTTACGCTTCTGGTTCATCTCACAAGTCAATGTCGTTAAGCAAATTAAGCATTCACAGTGACTCAACAGCTACCTGCCTGCACATTTGATCTCTTGTTTCACTTTCACCTTCACCAACCAGCACCACCCTCACCAAATTAAATAAAATATAAAAAATAATATTATCAGGTAATAACCACCTGCATTTTTAACTCTTTCATCTTCTATTTTAGTTGCATCTCCGCTGGGGGAGTGGCGGGGTTTTACTTGTGCGTATGTTTTGATAATTAAAAGTCATTATGTAATAACTTAAAATAAGTTTTTCTTTTTAAGTTCATCATAAATTAAACGGGTGAATTGTAAGAGAATATAGATAAATGCGATGAAAATATGAATTGAAAAGCATAAATTAGGTTTTACTATAATTTTTTAAAAATTTTTTTCCTTATACGTATAAATTGCAATAATTATTTGATTGTAACTTGTTGTAAAACAAAATTTTTTTTTTCTCATTCAAGATTATATATTTTTGTTATACATATGACTACTATAGATATTTGGTTGTAATACATTGTAAAATATATTTTTTCTTTTTTCAAAAAAGATACTCAAGATTTTCTCCTAAGGACAGCTTGACCCCGTAATTTTAAATATAAACTCTTTTTTTTTATCTAATCAAGCCTCCAATCGAAAATATTGGTTAAGTTAAAACAATCCATTAACTAACTGATCTACGCGCTAGTTAATTTTAAATATAAACTCTTCCAATTGATAAATTCTACTATTTGAATAAAGATGTTAGCAATTTAATGTCAACTAATAGTAATATACATAATGTCTTTATCTCCATCAAACTAAATGAAATTTATTAATTAATAGAAGAATGTCAAAATATCTACTTTTGAAATGATGTAAAATTTACCAATAAAATATATTCATCAGTTAGGGGCAGACTTAGGGATTTGTGTGTCATTTTCTTAAGCATAAATTTGCATTAAAAAAAATATTTTTCTAAAATATATACAAAATATTTCGATCAAAAGTATTTTTGTAATCATTGAAAAAGAAAATTCCAAGACAGAGTATAATTAGTTTCAGAGTATTGAATTTGAATAGTGGAGTTGGTCTAACTTTTTTCCAAAAGAAGAAATAAAATGATGATGATAATTGGGCCCATTTCCTTTTGGTATTGGACAATCTACATGAGTGCACCACCGTATCCTACACACAAACGCATCATAATCCTGACCAAACAATAAAAAAAAAAAAAACAATTTAGAGTCTAATTCGGGAATTTTAAACTGGTCACGAACAGCGACGTGCCGCGTTGCTATTGGCTTGACTTGAGTCTTAATTCTTAATTAAGACAAATCCTATTCCTAATCTTGAAGTCTTAGTGGACAAGTAAAATGAGTTAACAGATTAATTTATAACAAAGGTAAATAAAATCTCAAACGCTAGTCTTTATACAGACTGTTGTAAAGGCGAAGAAAGGGAGAGGAATCTATTGAGACCTACAGTTAAACCCTAATCTCTTCCTGGGAGATCGGCCATGGCTTCCTCTAAAGAACGCGAAAACTTCGTCTACGTCGCCAAGCTCGCCGAACAAGCCGAGCGCTACGACGGTCAGAACTCACGGCACCTCTCTTTGTGTGTTTCATTTGCTTAGTAGCTTTACTGAAATATTCATCTTATTTGATTTGATTTTGCTTTGATTGTTGATTTAATTGGAAGATAAAGTTAGTTCAATTTTGATCCTCGTTGTTTATTTTATTTTATTTTTTTCATTTTTTATTTTATAGAAAATAGGAAAAATTAACTGATTGACTGGATTGGCTGATTTGAAGGCTGTTGTTTTGTTGACTTATGATATATCTATTGAATTTTATTCCTTTTATGGAAAATGACCAGAGATGGTGGATGCCATGAAAAATGTTGCGAAGCTTGATGTGGAATTGACGGTTGAGGAGCGCAACTTGCTCTCTGTTGGCTACAAGAATGTGATTGGTGCTCGAAGAGCTTCCTGGAGGATACTTTCGTCGATTGAGCAAAAGGAGGAAGCGAAAGGGAATGAAGTGAATGCGAAGCGGATCAAGGAGTATAGGCAAAAGGTTGAATCTGAGCTGTCTGACATCTGCAATGATATCATGACTGTCATTGATGAGCATCTTATTCCTTCGGCAACTGCTGGTGAATCAACTGTGTTCTTCTATAAGATGTGAGGGCTTATACACCGCTGACCAATGTTTGGTTTGTGTGTGTGTACGCAGGCTTTTAGAGTTTGAGAATTTTTTTGATTCCTTGCAGGAAAGGAGATTATTATCGGTACCTTGCCGAATTCAAGTTTGGTGATGAGAAGAAAGAGGCTGCTGCTAACTCAATGAAAGCATATGAGGTAGCTTGTCAATTTCTCAATTATTTTACGACGTTTACAATTCCTATTATTTATCAAGGGAACTGTAATATTGCTTCTTGATCAACTAGTCTCATCAAGTCTGTTGTGCTGTTGGTTACTAGTCTTTTGTGAAGTTGTTATTGAATTTGAGGTCATTGGGCTTATTGTTTCCATTGGTGTAATATCAAGTTATTTTTTCTGGTTGATATTACTTCCCAGTTACTTTTGAAGAAATTATAATTGAACTTCAGTTTATTTGTCAACGTAAATGATCAAAGCATCAAGCAGTTTTGCTTTAAACTTTGTGGCTTATATTGATAGATATCTTTATTTGCCGCAATTTTTCTTTTTAAATATTAATTAGATAGGTTTACCTAACATTGAGAGAAAGCTGCATTACATGCTCTCTCGCATGAGCTAAATTATCTTTTGTCATTTTATCTATTTGCAGACAGCTACCACTGCTGCAGAGGCTGATTTGCCACCAACGCATCCCATCCGATTGGGTTTGGCACTGAATTTCTCTGTCTTTTATTATGAGATCATGAATTCCCCTGAAAGGTTTGTAAGATATTATATGCATTGTTGTTAGTAAACACGTTCTTGCATCATTTAATTTGAAATAGAAGCTGGTTATTTCTTCTTACTACTATTTGTATCTCCAGGGCTTGCCATCTTGCAAAACAAGCTTTTGATGAAGCTATTTCGGAGCTGGACACCCTCAACGAGGAGTCCTACAAAGACAGCACCTTGATTATGCAGCTTCTTAGGGACAACCTTACCTTATGGACTTCTGACATTCCAGAAGATGGAGGTGATTTTAGGACTTAATCAAGCAGTTAAACTTTAATTTAGATGTCTGATTTTATTTTGTTGGTTTCTCAATTTTTTCTTTGTGCATAGAAACAATCTGATGTTTTTTAATGGTTGCATCTACTTATGGCTCTTTGGCATGTCATGGGTATGGTTCCTGAATAGATTGTTAAAGTATTCATGTTTGGAGAATTTTGCATCCATACTACATGTTCTTGATGCATTAGTCCTGGTGGAGAAAGGTCAGTGTTCTTAACGTGCATATATTAGCATCTGTGCTGCAGCCGGCTGGTTCTAGTTTAATTTCTTTTGTTTTTTCTAAACTCTCTTCCATCTTTTTTATTTTATTTTTATCTTTTTCCTTTTTTATTTCTGCAACAGAAGATGCCCAGAAGGCTAATGGCACTGCCAAAGTTGGTGGGGGAGAAGATGCAGAGGTTTGTTTTCTCTTTTAAATGCTATTATTAGTGTTGTCATTTTTCATTTTTCCACTCACGATATGATCTCATACTTTTTATGCAGTGACAAAGAGGCCACCGAGGAGCTGCTATGTGTTTGGGGTAGAAAGAATGAGACTTGTTAATCAATCTTAAGTGTTTACTTAAAGTGCCATTGTCTTTTGCTTGCTGTATTTTCATTTTAGTAGTGCCATATTGTGGTGTGGCTTACTTTGTAGCATGATTGTCTAAACCTGATTGGTCGTACTTGTCCTGCCCCCAATTGTTTCCCTCCTGTCGTGATGGAGGGAGTGTAGTAGAGGATTTGGTCTGACTGCACAAGGTGTTTTTCTTATTTAGCTGTAAATGCCACAGGAGGAACTCTGCTATTTGGATATCCTCTTATGTTAATGTTTGAAGTTCACATTGAAGCTTGCTTGCAGCTCAAATTGTGATTATTTTTCAATCTGTATGAATGATATTGCTTGCTGGTTGGCATTAATTGTGAAAACTTTGTATTGTTGTCAACCGCAAAATCTCTTAATTGGCAGTAGGAATAATTACCATCCTTCGACCTTCATATGGTTCCAAAGCTCTTGAGCATTAGTGAGAAATTACGATATAAAGTTAATTTTGAGTGGCGGGTGTTTGCAAATGGTTTGTTCGTTTGAGCTTGCGTGATTGAATAAACTGAAATGGGTTAACATTATGGTTTCCTGGGGGCTGTGGCCAAGAATATGGAAATGTGACTGGTAAGGCCTACCGTGGACGAAGCAGTTTCAGATTGAACGATGGATTCCACAGGCTTCTCCAAACTTGGTGAGACTGGTGTATATCAGGGAAAATAAGGTTTGTATTGTCCCTTTATTTTTCGGAAAAATTGAGCAAAAATTTTTTTTTATGTTTTAAAATAGGTCTAAATCTACGTGCAGATATAATGGTGTAAATTTTATATCATTTTATTATTCTATCTACTAGTCTCGATGGTAATAAAAAAAATTTAAATATTTTAAGAATATAAATCAAGTAAAATGAGTTATATATCCTTAATGATTAAATTAATTTAATAATAAATTATAAATTATGGAGAAATATTAGTAGCCAAATTCAGACAATCAACATTCCATACCACTAAATCATTTTTCTTCCCACCAAAATTGACGAAAATATCCATTTTAAGCATATGAATACGGTAACAAGGGACACTAACATCATTATTTCAAGAATACATCAAATAAAATAAACTTGAATAGAAGTTTTAAAGTTTTTTTTTTGCTCAAATTCACTTTATCAACAAATTCAGACCTCATTCAGCAAAAAATTAGAAAGAATAAACAAAAAGTTCAAACTATTAACACCCATAAACCCACGTGTCAAAAATATAACAGACTCAGAATAATTTTTTTTAATAAAAAACCTCATATTTTAATACTATAAATAGTTATAAAAATAAAAAATAAAAACGAAATTATGTTTATAAATTAATTAATATTTCTCCATAACTTACAATTCATTATTAAATAAATTTAATCATCAAAGGTATATAACTCATTTTACTTGATTTATATTATAAAAATATTTAAATTTTATGACTAATATCAAGACTAAGAGGTAGAATAATAAAATGATATATAAAATTAATATTGTTATAACCCATTTTAAAGCATGAGGGGGTTTCACTTAGTTTCTCCAAACAACAGGAGATTATCCTCATTTTCCTAAATATATTATAAGAGATTTATTGACTTAAAGAAAACATACTAAAATTTGTATTAAAATTTATAGAAAATAATGAATTATGAACAAACATTATCGTCTCCCGAAACTAATCTCCTGGAAACTACGATGATGTGTAAATAGCGATGCAACATGTCTGCTAACAAACAAATAATCATATCTTAGAAATGTTCTTTTATTTATTTAATTTTTTTTAACACATTGATAGCTTATAATCATAAATCTATTGATATTACAATAAAATATTTATTGAGACTAACTTAACCTAGGGATGGCAAAATTCGGGTCTGATCTCGGGTATAGCAATACCTGGACCTAGCCCTGAAATGTTTTTTTAACACCAGGGCTGGACTTAAAAGGCCTGGTACCGGGCTGAGTTTTTTATTTGAGCTTTTCAAGCCTGGATTTTATATATTAAAATATTATGTGAGTATATATTTTTAATTTATTTTATAATTTTATGATTTTTAAGTTTATTTTAATGAAATTAGATATGAAAATATGAACTTTAAATGTTTAAAACTTTAAATATATTGAATAGATTGGTCAAATAAATATAATTATTTAAAATAAAATATATTTTATAACTTTTTTTTATAAAATCCGAGTTCGGAGACGAATTCCAAGCTTTTCAAATGATGCCCGGAACCAGGTCAGGCATCCGAGCCGGATCCAAACTGAACAGGTATTTTTAACACTCTTAACTTAAACCATCTTACAGTTGGAAAGCCCAAAATTCTTCCTCCGTTGGCAGTCGGGAGGATTAATATGTCCCACCAATATTATGATAGTGAAAATCTTTTGAACTAATTGATATGAGAGGTCGGGGTTATCTCGCTCACACTAGTAAATAAGTAATCTTATACTAAAAAAATGGAATGTTATTATTAGTACATGCTTCGAATTTTAATTCAAAATTTTTAAAGATTATAATCCGTGAGTCTACTTTTTTTTTTCTTTTTTATTTATCACTTATATGTATTATATAAAACATAGGGTTATTTCCGCCCTGCCCCCAGATGTTTCAACATTTTCCACCGCAACCCTAACCATTTTGACTTATGGCACCAGACACCCAAATCCGTTAATTTGACCGTTTATTCTAATGGTCAAAGGGAAAATTGGGAATTTCATGCTTTAAATATTATCTGATAGTAAAAAATTAAATTTATTTGATAATTTAATTGATGGAATTATTGTGTAATTAATTTTAATTAAAGATTTTTAACTTAAATATCAATTGATTGATTAGGATTTTATATTATTTAATTTTTTTAATTCAAGACAAAAGGTATTTATGATATTTAACCAAATTTTAAATAATTCTGTTAAAATTAACAGTTAAATTAACGAAAATAGGTGCATTGTGGAAATTATCGAAATTTTTAAGTGTGCGGTAAAAATTATCAAAATATTTAGAGGCTAGACGGAAATAATCCTAAAACACAACCCAATCTTCTTTTAATAAATATTTGAAGAATACCCGTTTCACTTACAACTTAACGAGAAAAATATCTATTTCTACTCAATTTTTAATTAAAATAGAAATACAAAGAATTTCCGAAACCACTCAAAAGTGAGGGCATGAGTTGTGGGCCTACTTTGAATTTGAGTAAAAGTACTATGATACGGCGAGAGTTCATTAGTGTTAAACTGGAAATCACTTTTGGGCACTGGGGCACACTTGGCTATGGTTTCATTGGTCGTTGGAGAAAATTAACCAACCATCAAGTGACGTAAACCTTTTTATAAATTAAGGGAAGCAAAAGCTGAATGGGGAAGGAGAACCAAGCCAGCCCTTTTCTTGGAGTTCGCTTAAAATCTCCCCATTTACAAGAAAGAGAGAGAGAGAGAGCGATTTCTGACTCATCTCTGAAAAGTCTCTTGAAATTCCGATGGCTAGTGGCAACCTCCCTCGCAGAATTATCAAGGTACCCTCTTCGATCTTCACCTTTTCATTTATTTATTTATTTTTAATCTCTCTTTCACTTTGCACCACATACGTTTACACCGTGTCTGGAGTCTTACAGCTTTCATGGTTTTGATTTTGGTTGTGTTTATGATTTATTAGGAAACTCAGCGGCTACTCAGTGAACCAGGTTGCTCTTTACTCTCTTTTGGGCTTTTATTTTTTATTTTCTATTTTCCGAAAGTGTAGTTCAACTTTGTGTTTGAAACTAATTGAAAGGATTGTTATTTACCAATTTAGCCGTAGGGACTTTGTTATATGTCAAAATGGATACTGGTAGTTGATGATTTGGGTGTGTGCTAGTTTGGAAATTGTGCATTGGTTCTGCTATATTGTTAATTTCATTAATGAGATATGTAAATGGTTATTTGAAGTCTTGTTCTGATGAACAATTATTTGATACTAGTTTATGCTTTGTGATCTCTGTAAACACAGCTCCAGGGATTAGTGCTTCTCCTGCAGAAGACAACATGCGATATTTTAATGTAATGATTCTTGGTCCATCTCAGTCTCCTTATGAAGGTAACTAGTTAGCTGGTACAGGTCATTGCTGTGTCTGGAATTTTTTTCCTTTACATTTTTCACGCTCCATGTGTAATTGTGGTGTTGATTTACTTTAAAGTATAAACTGTGATTTTCGTTTGGGGGATTCTTTTCCTTTTTGTTTACTAAGTTTTCTTGGTAGTGACTTTTTTTCGGGAATGCTTTTTGGATGAGAATGTCAGTGATTGTGTTCCTAATGTTATGCGTGATGTTTCAACAATGAAATATAAAGTTTTACGTGGAATTTTGTTTGAAGTTATTGAAATTTAGCTGAAACTTGTTTTGTGGAATGAAACAGAATTAGGTGATAATATGTCACATATAAAAGAAAGAGGAGTTGTTTTATCATTTTCTTCTGTGAAGGGCAGGTGCTGTATGTGTTGATGAACCATATTGGTTTTGGCACTTCCATGAGGAGAATTCTGTTAGGCTAATTTTCTCATTTTCTTCTGTAAGTTTTATAAAAATTCCATTTAGCATTCTTGGCAACAGTTTTGTTGTTGTGGTTGTCATTGTCATTATCTCAGCGAAAATTCTGTTGTTGAATCATGTTGAAAAAAATCTGATTGTCTTGAAGTATTTGGATGCGATTGATGTATTTTTTTAGCACCAATCTGATGGACTTTATGCTTGTCACTGCTGAGATGCTGTGAGATTATAGAGTATATTCTGTGTTTTATCTTGAAATTACTTTCAGATTTTTTCCCACGTGGCTCTCTGTTCTTTTACTTCTTATGTAACAATTCATTACTTTTTGTGAATCATGACAGAGTATCCTAATCTCTTTCTTTTCTGTTAATATTTTTTGCGATCCTTTAATTAATTCTGATATTGCTTAGGCGGGGTTTTCAAGTTGGAGTTGTTTTTGCCTGAAGATTATCCAATGTCCGCTCCTAAGGTATACTATTACATGCCATGCCCTTCATTTTTTTGACATGCTCATCATTATCCAATGTCCGCTCCTAAGGTATCCTGTTACATGCCATGTCCTTCATTTTTTTGACATGCTTATCGTATGTTTGAGGTCTATGTTAATAGTTGCAGTGTGTCTTATGAAGGAGTTATTGTTTCATTATTTTGATGTCAATTGGAAGTCATAACAATTTTCAACATGTGCCATATCTGTTTGTTAATTTTCCAACACAATATACTCCCTGTTAAGTTTCTGTAAATTTCGACTTAAATGCTTATAATATTTATTATCTTCATGGGAGGATAATCAGGTCTTGGTCTTTAGCTGTTCTACTTTCTGGATAACAGGAAGTTTTTTGTGAAGAAAGGAAACGTAAGAATATAACTTTTACCATAAAATTTCTTGCACAGCTTATCAAAAAAATGGATTGCCAACAGTTTACGTGATCAACGTACATACTTCTTTAATGCATATTTATTCTTCGCGCACGTTATTTGGTTTGACCTTGGCAATTTCAGAACAATATCTTGTTCTCATGCTTGATTTTGCCCTTCTAGTCATTTATGTTTTCTCATATTTTGAATGTCTCCTATTAACAGGTTCGCTTTCTGACCAAAATATATCATCCTAACATAGACAAGGCAAGTTGTTCTCTTATTGCTTTTTCTAAATTGATTAAATCTCCATGTGCCTAGCTGTGAATAGAGAATTGCTTTTTGCAGCTTGGAAGGATATGCCTTGATATTTTGAAAGATAAATGGAGTCCAGCCCTGCAAATCCGCACAGTCCTGCTGAGGTAAATTTTCGGTGCTCCCACTATATATATACATATATGTCAATGACAAAATTTCTCTTAATCTAAATCAAAACTGGGAAAATATTAGATGTTTAACATTGAAATGAACCAAGTATAAGAGGATCATATCTAAACTCTAGATGCTGCTACTAACCCAGAAATATGTTGCTGTATATATTATTACATTAGATATCGACATGTATGTGAATTAACAAGGCAAGGTGGAAGAGTATTCTTAACATGGTAATGTTACTTTTAAGAGCAAAATTTTGGCTGATGACAATGATTGCATGATTCAGTATCCAAGCTCTTTTGAGTGCTCCGAATCCAGACGATCCACTTTCTGATAACATTGCAAAGCATTGGAAGGCAAATGAGACTGAAGCTGTTGAAACTGGTAATTCTTACTAAATACTTAGCAAGTGATGTTACATCTATGGTCATATGCTTATTTTGATGTAGTGCTTTCAACAGCACAGATTTCTAGTTCATTGTATTCTTTCTTTTCGCTGATCATTGTTTGGTTGGAATCTTGTAGCGAAGGAATGGACCAGATTATATGCAAGTGATGGGTGAAGGCTGGAGCTTGTTGGTAAATATTTCTCTACAAGTTTATGTTAAAAACTCTAATTGATGTATGAACAGATGTGTAAAAATGTTTTATCAACCGATCTGTTATTTGAATGCTCCACTTATTTCTCATTAATCCAACGTGCATGCTTTTTGATAAATGAATGATCATATAGCAAGAACGATCACTGTATTTGATATTAAAAGACAGAAATACCCTACCATTTGAACCAAATTCGCAGATCCACCATTAAAACTCCCGCCAGCTTGAAAAATCGAAACAGAAACGGAAACGGGGAGATCAAATTAAAAATCGAAAAGCAGACAAATCTCTCAATTCAAGCCAAGGCAGGAAGGACTAACACCGACGCGCGCGCTTCTCTTCCTTTTGGGAACCAATTTGTTGGCCTTCTCATCACCAACCTCATCAACTCCAACGGCGCCATAGAACGACGGCTTAGGAACCAATTTGTTCGACCTCTTCTTCTTCGGCTTCGCACCAACCTCAAATCCAGCAGACAACGACGTCGTAGAAGCAGAAACAGGAACATCCTGGCTCGACTTTGAAACTTTGGAGGCAACAGAGAAATCGTTTAAGTTGTTGTTGTGATTAATTTTCTCTTTGCCTTGGGCTCGGCGCGAGTTGAGGACGTTGATTGAAGTGACGCAGCACTCTTGCCAAGTGAGGTCGTTTAGGTCCTCCATCACGTGCTTCAGTGTCACGGACATAGCTGGCGAGATGTTCTCCCTCAGCGTGGATCGCGATGGATTCATCAGATCGATTGCGCTCACCGCCTCGCTTAACGCACTCTGTGCAACGAATTTATACAAACACGCAAGTAAGTGAACTCACAACTTATTTCATATAGAAAATTACATTTTCTCGAGAAACAAACGGAAAAATCGGTTTAGTTTTTCGTACCTTAGGAAGTTTGATTCTCTTGAAACCGTGCATGGAGATGATCTACAAAATTATTATTATTATTAATAATTTTTTTGGAAAAAAAAAAATAAAAGATTAAAATGGAAACTAGATAATAAAATGTTAAAATCAGAATTAAAATTATAGCAATGAAAAGTGAACGGACCTGATTGAGAAACTCGACTTTGAGATCTGATTGCTTGTGAGAAGCAAAAAATTCCAAGTACTTTTCCATGTACAGTTTCTCGTTCCTTTCTTTCATTTTCAGCTGTTGCTTGGTAGTCACTCAACCTCTCTCTGTGGAGCTAGTAGTAGCCAGTAGCGATTGATATATATATATATATAAGAAGAAAGAAGAAAGAAACACACGCCAATGCGTTTTTCACTGTTTGTTAGCCGACGTGGCAGCACAGCTCGTGCAATCCATGAGAAATAATTTGGTAGGATGGGCGCATCACACCATCCGTGCGGCCATCCATTCAATTTTGACACATGCATGTACATTAATTTTAAGTTTTAACAAAGTAGTGTCAAGCGAAGAAAAACAAGAAACTGCCGAAGCCAAAAGCTTATTGACAACATATTGGACGAAACTCACAACGCAACATTGATTAATTTTCTTCGTTTTGATCATCAACACTAAGCCTTTTTTTTTGTCACACATCTCTGGCTACTCTTCTCTTAATTAGTCCCCAAATGAATGAACTTCCCTCTTACGTTTCCGCATCCCGAAATTGAAGTTACAAACAAAACCACTAAATTAATTAGTAAGCCACGGCAATGGCAGCAGAGAAAGAAGGAGGCATTGTCGAGAAAGGCCATGAAGAAGGCTTGAAATTGGCCGTTTCTCTTCTCAAAAAATTTGAACTCCCCGAAGGGCTGCTTCCCTTGGCCAACGTCATCGACGTGGAAAGCACAGTGTACATGTGGATTGTGCAGCAAAATAAAGTGGAGTACGAGTTCAAAATGATCGGCAAACTCGTGAGCTATGACTCCGAAATTAATGGGTACGTAGATAAGATGAAAATCAGGAAGCTCAAGGGAGTTGAGGCCAAAGAGCTGGTGCAATTGCAACTACTAATTTAGTTGGTTGTGCTTCTGCTCGTGTGACTGACTGGGTTCATGTGCATGGTTTGTTCTTGTTGGATCATGATGGGGCCCGGCTCTGTATATTTTGGGCCGGCCTATTTTCAAGACTTAAATTTCCTTTCACGCCTTTTAAGTGAGAATAAAAAAGTTGATTTATGATAATTAGACGTGAGATTATATATCGTATATGCATTGTATATTTATAAGGAAAGGATTTTTAAATCTCATTTCAGGAGTCGAGCTCTTCCCCATAAGTAGAGAAAGAGTGTTTTACAACCGGACCAAGGGCCTAGATAGTGGAAACTCTAACTATTAACTAATGTAGCTGTCACATGCACGGCTTTTGGTTTAGACAAAAAACTTGTGCAACTATAAAATAAACATATTCTTCCTAAGGAAAGAAATTAAAATATTTGCGAAAATAATATAACATAAAGTTAGTCAATTTTTACTGTGCACACCGATGATAGTCAATTGCGCATCAACAATATAAAATTAGTTAATATTTACATGTCAATAATATAAAATATTATTCAATATTTACATGTCAATAATATAATATAAAAGATTATTCAATACTTACATGCCGATAGTATAAAGATAGTCAATATTTACATGTTAATAATACGAAGAAAAAAAAAAAAAGTCAGTGTTGGCTTGCCAATAACGTAAATATAATAAGCGTATGTCTGGCCACAAAATTGACTAAATCACGTGATATTCCGTACTGATTTACTTAGCTGGTGTGAATGTGATATTTTGAAAATAAAAAATATATATTAATTTATCGATTATTTTTTTTCCTAGTCCCAAAAGTATTAATTTATTAAGTTTTTCTATATAGGAGCCTTGAAAAATAAGGTAACTTATAGTGTTAGAGAAGGTAAACAAGGACCACCACAAACAAATTCATCGCTAAGCTTTTTGTCACACATCTCTACTCGGTTTTAATCTACTAACTTGTATATAAAGAAACCTCCCTCTAGCGTTTTCACATCCGAAATTAAAGCTGCAAGAAAAGTCACCATATTAATTAACAAGCCATGGCAGCAGAGAAAGAAGGAGGCATTGTCAAGAAAGGCCATGAAGAAGGATTCAAATTGGCGGTTTCCCTTCTCAAAAAATTTGAACTCCCTGAAGGGCTGCTTCCCTTAGCCAATGTAATCGAAGTCGGCTATGTGGAAAGCACAGGGTACGTGTGGATTGTGCAGCAAGCTAAAGTGGATCATGTGTTCAAAATGATCGGCAAACTTGTGAGGTATGATACTGAAATTAGTGGGTACATAGAGAAGAAGAAGGTCAAGAAGCTCAAGGGAGTGAAGACCAAAGAGCTTATGCTTTGGCCACCAGTGAATGAAGCCACGGTTGACGATCCACCAACCGGCAAGATTCACTTGAAAAGTCTTGCCGGAATCACCAAAACTTTCCCTGTTGAAGCATTTGCTGCCGGCCAGTAACTTGCATTTCGATTGCATGGCATGGCATGGCAATTGCTTCTAATTTAGTTGGAACTGTGGGTGGGTGTGTTTGTGTGTTCACTCTTCATGTGTTACAAGGGTACATTAGTTAAAATAAAAATTGTATGTGCTTTGAATTCATTTTTTATTTCTTCTTAACATTATCACAACTGTTGGGGTCTACTGAGTATTTTTATTCGAAAATTTATGCTAAATAGATGCATAATTTATCCCATACTAATAAATAATTATAAAAGAGTGATTTTAAATGTCTTATGGATTCAAACTCTATAACATGATTAGAAGAAAAGTACTTTACAATAGGATCAATCGCTTTGGATTATATATATATATTAGAGGATATTTTTCAGGTTAAGGTACTGTAGTTTTAAATTCACAATGTAGAGCTAAAGATTCATCAATTCCACAGGACCTCAATGGTATAGATTTGGAGCATGCAACCAGTTGTGTCGCTATTTCTTTACTTAATATAAGCTTCTAATTCATATTTGTTATTTAATTCCAATTGTTGAAACAACTATATATTGAATTCAATAGTCATACATAACAATTGCTCTACGTTGGAGATGCTCCAACACAGTTAGGCCCATTAAGACAAGACCGGAACCAATATTGACCCAGAGGAGCTTTGAAATATTTTCTAAATACATCCTATTTACTGGCCCATTTTGAATTGTTATCGACATATAAAAGTGGGCACGGTTTGGATCGATTTAGTTTTTTAATCGAACTCAATTGCCGAATAAATATTATTAAAATTATAAACCAAAACGAAATGGACCAGTTCTAATTTAGTTTGGTTTTCGATTTTTTAACCTTTAAAATCTTTATTATTTCTGGTTATTCGATTTTCAGATTGATTTTTATTTAATTAATTAAGCAAAATTTGTTTTTTCCTGCTTTACAAACTGAACCAGTAGTTCGGTTTTATTTTTTTGGGACCACGATTTATTTACCACCCCTATCTATATAATCCCCTTCTCGACTTTTGAAATTTTTTTTTCTAGAAGCTATATTCATGTTTGAAGAGGTTTTTTTTTTTAAATCTAAACACTATTCATGTTTGAGTGGAGCTTTAAACACCCCTAAAAAATCCTTACAACACTCTTTTGAATTTTATTCCCTAAAAAATCATTATATATATAATCATTCTCTAGTGAAGATATCTTTATTTTATTAAAGTGAAAATATCACTAAAATAATTTTAAAAAAAACACATATTTCAATACATTAAAAATTATATTTTTTTGTCTATTAGACTCACTTTAATAAAACGAAGATGTCATCACTAGAAAATGATTATATATATATATAAAACATAAAAGTCAGATTTTTTACCTTACTTTTTAGGCCTAGCTCGGATATTCTAAAAATATGTCCAAATCGGATTCGAGCTTTACCATATGTATTTTGCCATCCCAATGTTAACTCCATCACATCCTTGTTATTAGTTTGCTCACTTTCCCAACAATTTGCTCTCTTACCCAACTAAAAGTCCAAAACTCGCCAATGGGCTTATAACCCATTGGTAACCGAAGTGCTCAAGAAATCTTGAGCGCTTGGGTTAGAGTCCTAACTATGGTTGGGACTCAAAATTTTTTTCAATTAAACATGATTGAATGAAATAAATTTATAAATAGTTTTTCTCCCTTGCGAATTACAAGTGGAGCTAATACATCCCTTATTACGAGGGTTATTTATCTGAGCAAGTGTTCATAGAATTTAATATAATATTGTAGTCTCAGTATATTTATCTGCTGAAATAATAGTTGTAAATAGTATAGTTAGTATTCTAATGTGTAATCAATATTAAAAAAAAAAAGTCCAAAACTCTAGTGTTTTCATATAAAAAAATAATAAAAATAAAAATAAAGACAAAGCTAGGGTGCCGTTTCTTTTCTTCTAATAATTATTATCAATTTAGCATTTTTTTTATTTTTAACAGAAATTACATTAATTAGAATAAAGAAAGAAATTTATCGACACATTAATTTTTTTTTTAAAATTTTATAATTATAAAATTACTTGTACTAGGCCCCCTGGTAAAATTTTTTAGGTCCGCCACCGCATTTAAGAACTAGTTAAAAAAAACACCTATTATTCTTAATTGCATGAAATAATGGGGGGGGGGGGGGTCACCGACTAGTTGAAGGAAAACAAGGTCCATATATAAAAATAAGGTTAGTATTTGATCAGCCGGCATGACACGATGATAATTGATATGTACCCACCAACTAAAAGTAGTGTTAGAATTTCGAGGAGAATCAAACACTGGACAGAACGGTCGTGTTTACCAGCCTGACCCTGCACTCTCTGTCTCTGTGCCTTCCAACAACAAGACACAGCCAGTCAGCCACAGCACACATTTTTCCTGTACGTACGTGCACACCGTACCATTCATCATTCACCCTTGGATCTCTCACTGTGGTCACAATTCCAGTCCACCTCCAGCCCCTACATTTTTATTTTTTGTTCTGTTTACATTAGCTCAAATTTCTTGCAAGTGAGCCACACGACCTTTGGTCCGAGTGATCAGAACTCTTCCCTCACCTCACGATTATGAGAGAATGAGTTCAAGTCTCCATTCCATAAACATATTGTGAGAATTAAATACTTCCTTAATTATATCATATAATTAAATAAAAATAATCTGTTTTCTTTTGAAATCTAAGTGGAACATTAGACGTCCCTCGAGTACATTTCTTGCAAGTGACACGGGGGAATGGACCTTGCAAATTCTCCAAAAACTACTGAAGGAAAAATTGGTGAGGGTTTTGTGTGTGTTTTCTTGTGTGACATGTGGCCTCTGATTTATGTTTTAACACTTTTTTTTTTTTTGAACTTTCCAGTATTGGAGCTGCATCCACTGCCACTTCGGTAAAAGGAAACATCGTTAAAGTAACATATGTGGCCAAAAAAAAAAAAAAAATTGCGCCACAGCCCATTCATTCAGAAAAGTACTGTACTAGACCAGCCAAACAGGGAACAAGATAGAGTCACTAGCAGAAGTTTGTAAACAAGGCTAGAAGCAAGACTTGCTTCTCTATGGGTTCCAAACTTCAGTCTGATAAAGTCTTGTGGCAGGTTATTTATTGTACGGTGAAAAAATACTAGTACTAAGAGGGGTTAATAAATTATGAGAGATTGACATGCAAAAATGAGAGTTTTGGACTCTTTTTTTTGGTTATTGGGTCCTTAAAAATTTGTATATTCCACTTAGAATAGGAGGAACTTCAAAAAGAACGAAGATGGTGATGAATACAACTGTAGACAATATAATTTAATTGCACAGCATTTTCCAGCTTTTCTTGGACACGAAAATGAGAAAGGCATCATATTCATATGTGACCAAAAGTTTGTTTAAAGAAAACAATAGGAGTACTCATGCCTTTGAAAGATAAAGGACTAAACCTGAAAGCATAATTAATTCTGTAAATGTTAACCAAAGAAGCTATTTCCTCTCTTGATTGTTTCCTTGACTTATAAAAAATTCTGAGAAAATTATATAGATGATTATTTCACAGGTAAAATTGATAATCCTAAGGATTAAATGATGATGGACAATTACCATCAAATATGTGGTGGCTTGAGCCATGATAGAGCAAGAATCAACATGTATTTTATTCTATAGACTATAATTTCTTACTGAGTCCTCCAAGAATTGGTGGCTTGGGTTGATCATCTCCTTCACTTTTTCTCCATTCTTGTATATCTTAAAAGTCGGCACGGTTCTTACACCCTCAGATTTTGCTATTGCCAAGCTCTCCTCCACATCCACCTGCAGTCAGTCGAATGACCACAAATTGTTACATGTCAATTTTGTTAAAAGATAACATCTGTCTTTGCTTGTTATGGATGAAGGTTATTCCATATAATGGAATGGATTGATCTCATAATCAACTTCGGTTGTTTGAGGACCATTAAATCACCTACCTTAAAGAAATGCACATATGGGTATCGAACACAGAGAAGGTTTACGAATGGCGATATTTCTTCACACTTTTCACCGGATGCCTCTTTAAAATGAACTAATGAAACACCTGATATCAGTCGAGACAAAGTTAAGATATGCACGTTGAAGAGAAAAAGAGAGATGAGACAGAACAATTGTCAAGAGAAACCCCACCAGGTGATGATATTGCAGCTTTGAACTTCTCTAGGCTTGAAACCTCCTCTACCTCACCACACATTTTCATATTATTTACAAACTCTCCACGAGATTTCATTATCGCAACTTGTGCATTGTGCAAAGATTCAGCAACCTCATTGTCTCCTGGAAGTTCCCTCCTCAAGGCCTCATAATCTCTCACAGCTTCTGACCATCGCCCAAGCTACAATACCCCACAACAAAATATCTAACAGTCAAATACAAAATTACAAAGAAAGTATATGTTCTATAAACTCAGAAAACCGTATAGGTGCTGACTATTCACCTTTTCATTTGAGACAGCCCTGCGAAGAAGAGCCTTAGTGTAATTCGGTTGTATTCTGAGGGCTACATTGCAGTCCTCTATGGAATTTTCCCATAATCCCATCTTAGACCAACAAACTGCTCTATTGCAATAGAGAATGGAGTTGCAAGAATCATATTTGAGGCCTTCACCATAAGCTGAGCAGGCTTCGGAATATCTTCCAGAACCGAAAAGATCATTACCACGAGTACGAGCCCTTACCACCATTTTCACATTGGTTAACACCGATGCAATCTCTACATTACTGTAATCAAGAAGCCTGGCTTTCTCTGCTGCTGAAACTGCATTCTCAAATCTGCAACACATCTATTATCCATTCTCACTCACCCCAAATAAATAGAAAATTTTTTAATTTGAACTTCATAGTCCAGAGCTCACCTTCCTAGTGCCATATCAACCTGAGCTCGGATATATTGAACATAAGCTTCAGCAACCATACCAAAGAACTTAACTTGTGAGGGAGGAGGGTAGTGTTCAAATTTAGGCATTGTTGATAGGCAAGAATCTGCATCCTCAATTTGGTGGAGTTTCAAATGAGCTTCTGCTTTGCAAGCAACAAGCTGTAAAATTCCATCCAGAAAAGTTCAGGCAGTCTGAAGTTTAGTTTTATGTCAAGGAAAGCTAATAGAAGAAATTCAGGAGAAATGTTTGCACCTGAGGAGAGGAGTCTACTCCAACTGCTATGGCTTCATCAGTTTCCCTAAGTACAGCCTTCCAATCCCCAATCTTCCTGCTCTCGGCACATCGGTTTAGATGCTTCTCGAATGATTGCATCTTCAGCAATTCATTTGGTTCTGGGTGATGCCCAGGAAAACAGAGGTGACGCCGGGCATTTTCAACCTGCCCTAATCTGAAGTGAAATCCAGTTGAAGTTGTGGGTAAGCTATCATGGAAAATTCATTAATAAATAGCAAAAAGCTAGATGTTCTTGAAAAAAAACCCATGAAACTAAATTGCATAGATGTGTTATGATCAGTACAATTTAAACCGAAAACTAAAATATTATCAACTCTCAAGCAAAACATCAATCAGTGACGGCACCAACACAGAATGATCGACCAATCTAAGCTAATAAAAGCAGACCGGTAAGAAAGAAACAAGAGATCTAGCATCCTACATCACCAAAAAGATAAAACAAAATTCAACAATTGAAGAGAATATTAAACAAAACCCAAAGCCCCAGCAAAACAAAAACCAACCACACAGGGGACTAATAGAACCCAATAAAACAGATCCAATTTATAGCAGAACCAACAGGAAACATAACACAAAATCAAAGATTAAAAACACCATGAGTATTCACTTAACTACCTAAAATAAAGAGAAGCCAATCTCAGATGAGCCCTGCTATAACCAGGGTCCAACCTCACAGCCTCCTCACACTCAGACACAGCCTCAGTCAACCTCCCCAAAGCAGTCAGAGTCGCCGCCCGGTTACTCCGATAAGCTGCGTTTTCCGGCGACTTGGATATAGCCTTATCATACAACTTCAGAGCCTCAACAAAATTCCTCTTTTTATACATCTCATTGCCAGCTTTCTTCACTTCCTCTGCATCCACTGCCACGGTACTCATTTTCACATTAATGTTATTGATATGACTGCTACAACCACGCACAATACTGCCGTGTCCGTAGTTCCCGGTGCCCGTACCCAAAGTGTCCGTCCGGTTTGAAACCCGACACGGGATCCCAGTTTTGAGGATCTTCCCGGACGGGCAAATGTTGCCACTTGGAAGCACATTACTCGTGTTTGGATTCGAAGAAACTGAATGTGTTGCATTACCGTTATAGCTGCTGCTACCGTTGCTTGTAGTGCTGAAGCTTGAGCCAGAGTAGATCAACGGAGGGCCAGCAGAGACTGATCTCCGATGACCCGGCTTCAAACTACGTGGCGGCGTAGGCCCGGATCCAGGGAATCCAGAGAGCTCGCCGGAGAGGCTGCTGCTTTTGTTACTGTTAGGCAATTGGGCTGCGTTTGTTTTGCCTCCTGAAGCAGAACCAGAGGAGCCCGAACTACTGCTGCTGCTGCTGCTTGATGCGGCCGTGGGTGCTGCACCATTTGCGTTACTGCTGGCTGAGCCGCCACGCGTCACTAACGGTGAAACAGGCGAACCCAGATCGAGTTCTTTGAAATCTGGCTTGTTGTTGTCACTGTCGTTCAATGTGAGAGAGTCAAAGCCTGTGTGTAGTTTCTTCGAATGTGACATTATCATAACTCCACTTGAAAAAAAAAAAGTTGTTCTTTTTGTTATATCAACAAGAAGAAGAAGAAGAAGAAGAAGAAAACTTGTGAGAAGAAAGAGTTTGTGAATGGAACATGAAGAGAAGGAGATGCGATGGGGATCTCGTGATTATTTTAAAAAAAAAAAAAAGCAGCACAGGATGAATTAATGAATGTGAGTGAATAGTGATATGAAATATATGATGCCGATGAAGTGATGATGCAAATGATACCCAAGTGTTTTTAAGGAAAGAAAGAAACTGCTTTTAATTTTCTTTCTTTCGGAAAAAAAATTAAAAATTTGATCTTCACGAGACAAACAATGTGACAGACTCTTCTCTTCTTCTTCTTCTTCTTCTTCTTCTTCTTCTTCTCTCCCAAGTCTCAAATAGTTATAGCCTCCCTCTGATCTTTTCTACGGCTATCTCACATTTGTTTCTCTTCTATATATATTTTATTTATTTATGGATAAAATTTCGACCAGCTTATTATTTCTTTTTAACTCTAAAATTTACTTACTCACAATGCACAACTAACGATGGTGCGACGTGCAAATAGTAAGTACAACTTTGATTGGTGATTTATTAGATGATAATAAAAGACTAAATTATTATAAATGCATTCATATAATTTTAAAAATTTATTATAAATGTGTACGTACAATTTTAAATATTTACAAGAGTTCACATCAGAAAACGATCAATTAAAATTCGTTATACTTTAAAATTATTATTTTTATTGTTTTATTATTATATAATAAATTAAAATTTATTGAAAACAATTGTAATCGCTATAATGGTGATAAGTGTAACCTAAATTGAAAAAAAGATCTCACTTTGGAGGCATTTATCGAAAATTGTTCTTACATGAAATGTTGTACACAAGATAAACGAATTCTGAAATTAGTTATTAGAGAGATTTAATGGCATTTGTTCTACAAGTTTATGTATTTTTGGTACAATCTCAGCATTTTTTTTTTTTTTTTTACAATTTCATGTTACTTTAACAGCTTTACTCATATTGTGCTTGTCCACTCCTCCGCTACGGCACTATCCACAATTTATTTTATTATTATTTTTTTAATGTTAGCCAGCAAATTGCATTTCTATGGGGCGCCGCATTCATTTATTTTAAGCAAGAATCCTTACTCTTATACGACAGGCACCATGCGTCTTAAATTCGGGGTCACGTTGAAACCATTTTACAGTAAAATAATTTTTTATAATCACACGATTAAAATTATAATATATTTTTTATTATTTATTATTTTATGTGTGTGGTTATAATTCTTTTTTTTTTTTTATCAGTGGAGCCAATCCATTGTAACCCTTACTAATTAGTAATAATGTTATAACAACAAAATTTTACAATAAATAATAATGTTACAATAACAAAATATTCATAATAAATTTACATTCTAAGTTGTAGAGGTATATTGTAATAAATGTTGTTGATAATGAGCTTTAATGGGAAATTAATAATGAAAATGCCCCCCCCCCCCCCCTCCTCCTAATGAAAAAGATTGTTAATTATGTCATCAAAATCTAGAATAAAAAGCCATTAAATTAATTTTATCTCAAAATTTGAGCTGGCTTTCGGAGCTGATGTCAGAAGCTGCCATTTATAATATTAATGTGTTAATTGTGTGGGCTTACGTGTACTTTCCATAATTAACTTCGTCTTTTTTTTTTATTTCATATATTTCGTAGTTACGGTGCGTTTACTCTTCAGATTGGAGTAGAAATTTTGAAAAATAAAAATTTTGAGATTGAGAGTGTGGAGTAGAAGTAAAAATAGAGTGTTTACTTTTATTAGAATGAGAGTGTGGATTGTCAATTAGAATCTGAATTATTTGTTTACTTTATCTTGGATTTGGAGTGAATTATCATAAATTACAATTTTACCCTTATGTAAAGAATATGTAAATTTTAATTAAAAATTAAATAATATTTATTTTATTATTAATTTTAATTATATAAAATAATTATTATTATTGATATTTTTAATGATGTAAAATAAAATTTTTTTATGAATTTTATTTTAATTATTTAGAACTAAAAATTATTGATAATATTTATTTATATAATCAAAAGACAAAACTAAAAATTAGCCTCCCTCTGTTGTTTAATTGAGAATCTGATCATATGACAACCTCTTTTTGGTGAAGCTTATTCAATTATTATGCCAACAATTGACAATACATATGACAACCTCCTGATAAGTTTGGTGTGGATTAAGAAATAAATTGATCACCAGTAGTTACATGAGAACAAATAAAAGAAAGAAAAGACAATACTTCTTTGAGCAGAAGTTAGAAACTTCTTCATCATTAGGAATGTCGTCTGTTCCAACTTACATAAAAGTCCATAGTTCATCATACTACAAATATTTAAGCCCAAAATACATTACATAGTACCACAAGTCTAAAGTTCCAAAATAATATTACATAAGAACACATTTCCAAAGTTCCAAAATAGTGTGTTTACTTGACAAAACACAATCTAAATTTTCAAAATGATAGAAGGATTTCATCTCAAGAATCACGACCAATCTTCGAAGGATATACCCATTTTTCAGCTCATTGGGCAAGTTGAAGAACACACGCAGCATATCATGTTGCGTGGCCATAATATCAATTGCATCTAATATTTCTTTCTCGCTTAAGCCATCAATCAATTGCATTAATTACTAGCCATAGCTAAACCAGAAAAAGACATATAAAGAGTTACAAAGCTAAAGCTAGAGAGACAGCACATAAACAGAGCTCCATAACATGTCGTATATAAGCAAATAAGTAAATAAACTAAACTATATATAAATTTAATCCTTGAAATCATTACCCAGATAATGGCTGAAGAATGAATTGCAATTTTTAGTCAAAAAATTAGCAATATCTAGTCCAAAAATTAAGTTAAAAAAATTCTTTTTCACTATGGCATAGATTACTAACACTTCATTCCCATATAATCTTATCAAAATGATTTTCATTCCCATATAATCTTAGTTAAATCGGAAATTATCAGCCGTATACCCTTAAATGACACTAGTATCAAACGTGCTACAGTACTTTTCACATGTATCACTCGTATGCCCTAAGTTATCAAAATGTATCTGACGTCCACCTTTCCGTTACCACCCGTTAGAATGTTAACGAAAATGTGGCAAAATGGCGATTTTGTCCTTGAAACATAGGACAAGTTATGATAAAAAATGATATGTCGTCTTCATTTAGTGAAATGACAACGTTATTATGGATGACATGTCGTTTTTCATTAATACCATTGGATGTCATGTCGTTTTACATTAAAATTATCGAATGGTATGTCGTTTATAGGCGACATGTTATTTCATAACTAAAAAAAAAAAAGTTAAACAAGAGGAAACACGCACAACACACACAAACGAATCTCTTTTTCTCTTTACATACACAACACAAAAGCAAAGAGGAAGCTAGTAGCACTACCACAGCGACAGCACTTACGATTGGAGACGGTACGACAGACGTAGAGGCAGGACCTTAACTTATATGACTAAAAATCTCTTTAAGAAAAATTACCTTGCGCGTGTGAGTGTAAAGAGAAAAAGAGATTCGATTGTGTCTTTTGTGCGTGTTTCCTCTTGTTTAATTTTTTTTTTGTTATGAAATAACATGTCATCCGTAAATGACATGTCATTTGGTAATTTTACTTTAAAACGACATGTCATCCGATAGTATTACCGTAAAACGACATGTCATCCGTAATAACATTGTCATTTCACTAAATGAGGACGACATGTCGTTTTTTATCACAGCTTCGCCTATAGTAAAAGACCTAACTACCCATATGACATCAGCGTATTCTAACGGCTGGTAATGGATTGGTGGATGACAGAAACGTTTTGCCAACTTAGGGTATATGAGTGATAAATATGGAAAATGTTGTAGCACGTTTGATACAAGTGTCATTTAAGAATATATGACTGATAATTTCCCTAGTTAAATAAACCGAAAAGAACTTATTACAACAAATCCCCATTTACCAAGTATATGCAGGTTTCTATTCAATCATCTCTTACTAGAAAATCAAAAGATTTCACAGTTCTTTAATTTCTTTTAAAAAAAATCCTTTCATCACAAATTTGCCTAATGGCTTCGAAAAGAATAGTCAAGGAGGAAAAAAAAACAAATGAAAACAATTTATTACAAGCATAAAGGAATCTCCGTCACTAGTTATAAAATTAATAATTTATTTTTATATTATTGCATGCATGAGTCCACAAAAACTAGATGGCGGCATGAATCTTTCTGCTAGTATTAATTTTTAAAAAATAAAAGAGAATAGAAAAACACTACCTTAGTTGATTCGAAATTGAGACAGGTTTGAGGCTGAAGAAAGCAAAGGCAAATTGGTGGCGTGGGTTGTGATTCCGTTGTCGGAGAGTTGAGATTGAGGCTAGGTCCACGTGGTTTCCCTATCGTCGGCGCCGGTGACTTGTGATGCAACGATTTTGGGATTTCACTGGGTTAGGGATTCGATAAAGCTTCGAATTTGATTTTTTGGCCCTTTTTATACATGACACGATTGTAATTTTTTATATTGATTAAGGGCAATTTCGGAAACAAAAGGAGTGGGAGTGAGACTCCCACCTCCCCCATGGAAGTTGGAATCCCGCTCTTCACTCCAAAAGAAAGTGGGACCCACAGAGTGGGACTTCCACTCCCAGCCTTAAATACCCAAGTAAATGCTGGAATTAGAGGACTCTAGACTCCTTACTCTCACTCTTGTAAGTAAACACTACCTTATAGAATTTGCTCGGTTTGATTTAATAGTCCTCTTCTAAATTTACCAAACTACCCATGAAACCTTTTTTTTTTTTTAACTATTGGGGTTAGGTTTGCCCTTCTTTGTTTAAATTCTTTATATTTATTTTTACTCATAAATACTCGTTTTCCTTTAATAGAAAAATCATAAATGTTTTGAAAACTTCTCAATTTTTGTGTTTCAAAGAAAAACTAGCTTTTGTAAAGTGGTCCTAGTCAATTATGATCCTACTCTCCTACATCTATTCCTTGAAATAAAGAGCAAATTTTTGTTCTCAATTACGAGAGCAATATGTAAATCCAATAAAGTCTTTGGTGGTACTAATGTTCCCGCGTCATTAAATTAACGTTAGTTAGTGTTCCTTCATATACCTTTCATCAAATTCAAATTTATCATAAATGTACCGTGTAAATATAAAAGAATACACTTTGATGGTAATGTAACGTTGTGGTAGTCTTGATATTATTTACAATTTATTTATGATAATTTTGAATTTGTTGATAATTGTACGTGTGAGGAAATGTAAGTAGACGTCAGTGTGGCGATGTTGACTTGAAAAATTGTGTAATTATTATAATAACACAATTATAATAATTTCTCCTAAAGTCCCCACAACTAGTTACTAATAATTATTATAATAAATTTTAGCATTTCTTGCAAAATTGTGTAAGAAAAACAATTATAAGTAACATCGCCAATACCTTTTATAATTGACTTGAAATTGATGGGGAGCCACCCATGATATGGTTAACAAATTCTTCAATTGTATAATAAGCATGCACCAAAACCCATAACCTGTCTTTGTCTTTCTAAAACATTTGCTTAACATACTGAGACACACCATCTTATTAGATTGCATTATACCCAACAATTCAAGTTGGCTCGAGAAACACACATACACACAAAGTATTTTCAATCAATTTAGTCATTGGAACCACATGCTTCTGCTTTATATATATATATGCACTTTCATTATACGCTGTTTATGAGTCTTGCAAATAATTTTGATGTCCACTAATTGACATGATATTTTCTTTAATAGCATTACTTAGGAAAGAAAACTCAGCCATAACAAAATTGAAAAATTTACATGAAGTGGATCTTTTGAGAGAAAAATAAAAGGGCAGAAAGGGTAAAGACGTCGATTGGAAAATGAGAGGGGGATAAAATGGGAAAGAAAGAAGTGAGTGATATGGGGACGCGCGGGGGCGGGGGGAGGCAGCTGGCCATGTGCAGAGCCCTAAGCACCAGCGGCCTCCAGCGGAGCACATGACATCATCACGTTTGACGCCGTTTACTATTTTTGACGGAATATTCTCATCATTCTTTACGAATATATTTCGTTTTCGGCTTTTGAAGCCGAGCCGGATATGATGTTGACTTAGGTTCAGAGGAGCAGCCATGCCTCGGCCTCCCTCGACTCCCATACAGTGATACAGCCTTTGGATTATTAACATCATCATAACATCATTCATCTGATCAATCATCATCCGTCAATCACATCACATTGTTCATTAGCCACACTCGGGCTTCCCCGCTCTCACTTTTCCGGCTCGGCTGGGCTATAATTTAATTTTGAATTTTTTAATTAAATTTTTAACAGCGACCTCCTCGAGTGTTTAATTAATGAATCCCCGTTGGCCGTAACCTTAATTAATTCACATGTCATCACTTTGTTTTCTCTATCTATCCAAATGAATTTTTTAATTAATGCAAAAAATATGTATCGTGACTACAGTTAAAATACACTAATCTTAAAATATTTATAGAGTGTAAGAAATTATGAAAAATATTCTGTTGTTCAAATTATTTTGGATAATTCAAGTTTTTTTTTTCTATTTAATCAAAATCTAATATTTTAATTTTTTTTAAAAAATAACATTATTTTACTCCTACTCAAATATTTTAGCCAGAATGTACTCGATATGTCTCTCGAAACTAAGATGACTCAAAATTCTTTCCCATTAATATGCGAAATATTTAAGTTTATATTTTCTATTTAATTACGAATTATCATCCAATAGCGTAACATCTTAAGAGAAATAGCATCTCATAGTTTTGTAGTTATAATACTTTCTTTTAGTGCCTATTTATTTATACAGTTGTTTGTATTTATTTGTTTTGTTAGATTGGATCGACATATCAAATGGTGAACATAACTCATTAAAGAGAAACAAACAATGATCCACTCTCTTCTTGTACTTCATTTACGAGGATGTGTGATAATCACATTTTATGGCCCTCCATTTATAGTCCTTTTTCTTGCTCATCTTTAAATGAAATCGCGTATGAGAAATACTCTTATGAAATTTTTCACCCAACAGAATGATTGCGATTACTTTCTTCGTTGAAAAGTCAAAAAGGCGAAGTTCAGCAAGTCATGGAATAATTCTTTAATTTTATTTTTCCTTCAACAAACTTACTTGGCTATCAAGAATATTGCCTTTATTAAGACAATAATTCTTTAACAAGCTACTGCACCACCGCGGTGGCTTGTGGCGATGCGACATTTAGTGGTGGGCAACTAACCTGACTCGACCCAAAAAAATTCAGATTTAGATCAGATTCGGATGAAGATTCTAACCGATTGAGTTGGATTTTAGTTAACTTAACAGGATTGGATCGGGTCGAACATGATTCGATCCGAAAATCCAAAAAAATCAAAGGAAAAATAAATACAAATCTCCGATCTAAATATGTTCGGATCGGATCAAATTACATGTTCGGGTTAAATTCGAGTTTCATTTTTCTCAACTCAATTAACCCAAAACCCAATCGGATTAATCCGAACCCGAATTTACCCACTCCTAACTGTATCCATTGGTGTAATGTGGGCTCTCGAGGCAAAACAACAGCGATGACCACTTGGGGTTTTTCAACAGTGGCAACTTAGTGTATTTTTTTGAGAAGCAACACTTCCATTATACATCTAAAAGTTTAAGTTGACTAAAAAATATCTACCATTAGTATTAAAGATCAATCTTAACAATAGCAAATTTAAAATATGCATGCTAGTTGATTTTCGGGGTCATCTTTAAATTGTACAACAAGTCTTAGGTCGAACGCCTATCATACAGATGAGAAAGATTTTATACAATTGAAACAAACCTTGAATTTGTATCCGTTTTTTTAATGTAATAAGGTTATACCTGTAACAATGTCATTTTCACTTTTTATACATAATCTAATTGCAGCGAATTGAATATATAAACAAGTGGGGACGATTCATTTAGATCTCAATTAAACGAATCAAATTAGATCTAAATAAGGCGCTTAATACATATATTAAAAATGGCACATCAATTATAATTTCCCCAGAAAAAAAAACAATACCTCTATTAAGTGCAAGGCGTTGGGATTTTAAAGCCCTTAGAATTAATTTAAGCATTTGTTCTTTTCGAAAGACTAATTTAAGCATCTTAATTAATTAATTGTAGGCGTTCGGTGCAGCCGTAAAGTGATTGTCATCAAGTTGCAGCTCTTGCCAGCTGCACTTTACTCCAGCGCATTGTCAATTAAAAGAACTCAGATTATAGCAACTAGCTGTTGGCTGCACTGACAAAGAAATCTCCTTTAAGTGATTAGTTATTAGGGTTGGGTGTGTTTTTCAGTTCGAGTTATAGAAAAGTCGTTTTTATTAGGAGAACCCACTCTTCCCGATTCGAGCGGAAATTTCTAATTTATGCTATGATACATGGTTAAAGATGCCTTCCACAGTTAAGACCTACCCAGAATACCTCGTGACAAAGATAAAAAAAAAAAAAAAGAACTCAAATTATATTATCAAATCATATTCCAAAAAGGGAAAGTAATTAGCAAAAAATGATACCTAGCTAGAACAATGCCCTCACAATTGTGAGGGTAGTAGTTCGAGCCCCTACAAAAATATTGTGAGGGTATTTATTTATCAATTATAAAAAATAACTGAGTAAAGATAATTTTCTCTCTTATCATATGTGAGTGGAGTAGACATCCCTCGAATATTAGATAGGATAAAATTCTCAGCATACTATATAAGATTTAATGTAAATTATTTTTAGTAATTATCTGATTGTAAATATTAGTTATAATCTAATGTAATATCAATTGTAATATGATCAATAATCTCATGTAAATAAAAAAAAAACAAAAAATGATGGTGTCGTCTTTTACTTTATGTGAATATAGTATTGTATTGATCTAATGAACTTGGGCAAAAAGATGCCTAAGACAAAATGATTAACTTTGACAATTGTGAACCCTCAATGGGAAAATTAATTAATTTTTATTTTTAAAATTGGATTCTACATTAGATGTGAAACTGGACAAGTTTGTTTTTCTTATTTGTCCAATTTTCGGAATAGATTAATGTTTTATTTTTATTATTAATCATTATGTTAGTATTTAATAAAATTTTATCAAGATATTTTTATTTTTCAGTTAAATATTTATCACATGATGAAAACCATCACTATCATGAGATACAGATACATAAAATTTCGTACTTAGTGGATCCACAAAGCATTTCTTAAGAAAATTGAGCTTAGATTATTATTATTATTATTATTATTATTATACGGTTAGAAAATTCATTGGTTGTGCTATACGGGACATAATGTTTCTCATTTACGGTCTAATGTTTCCCATTTACGATCTTGAAAGATTGTCAAGGTCCTATGTGACAATTTTTATTAACATAAAAGTGATCTTCTATGATTCTCCTAATTGATATTTATATGAATAAGGGATAATATACCCATTTCCTCTAATACCTTAAGATTATGTTATATGAGTCATTTTCTCATGTGAACTCCTTAATTTTTTTTTACGAGGATATATTATTAAGTCATATAATTTTATAGAGTCAGTGTTCAATTAACTATAAAATTATATGTTTGGATAGAGTGTCTGCATGAGGACATCTTCTTATGAGTATTTCTCTATGTCATATTTTTTCAATCTGAATCCATGTTAGAAATTATATTTGCTGAGTAGGAGTGAATGAAGGTCCTCCATATACAAGGGTTAATTGTGAAATTGAGAATAAAAAATGCTTAATTAATTTTTTTTTAAAAATTAATCATCATTGATAAATGGGTCATTTTTCAGAGAGAAGTTAACACGTTTTAAAGTATATATAAATTTGAAGCTACATTTTTTTTTATATTGATATTATAATTAGACTATAACTCATATTATATGAGACTGTTACTGATATTTGCTCAGATTTTTACCCTCTCTAAAACTCTAAGAATGTCTACTCCATTCACATTTCGAAAGGGAACAAGCTACCTTAACTCAATTACATAATACAATTAAGAGATGACTTAACCCCCACAATATGTTTGTGGGGGCTCAAACTCATTCCCTTATAATTGTGAGGGAAGAGTTCTAACCACTCGGCCAAACATTCTTTTGTCTGGCTACATACAACCAATGTTGAAGGAGAGCTAGATAACATCTTTTATATTAAAAATTGTATTTTAAAACGGTCCTGAAAGTTCTTAATGAAATATAAAGTATCCTCCAATACATATCTTCACTCTTTAATTGATTCCATATTAAGCACTTCTTCATTCTACGACGGAATTTCATACTTGTGGATTGTTTTGGTAGCACATGCCACTGAAGATGAAACCGAAAAAAAAAAAAGAACAAAAAAAGAAGAACTTTCCTTTTTTGTGCTAGATACAATCATACAAAACAATAACAAGACAACCAATATAAATTTAAACTTCCAGAGTGTTTGTGTGTGTGTGTTTTTTTTTCTTTTTGGGTTACTTTTGTATACATATAATTCGAAATGAAGAAGCTGCAGCTTTGGGATTATCATAATTATTGGATCATGGCTAGCATTAGCACGTTCGCAAAAGCCCAAAAATAGGCACAAACTTGAGAGAAGATGCCATGGATTTTCATTGAGAAAGAGACTCTGCATTACAATGGGACGAAGCTCGCACATGTCATGCATGTGATTCAAATCATTGTGATCATATTGGAAGTTCACAGCCGGAGCCATTGATTTGTAAGTTTATTTTATTTTTTTTGCTTTTGGTGTCTCCATTTTGAATTCCCAAATAATCAAAGTATCAAATGATTAGAATTGTGGGACTCATTTCAGAATTAGTTTTGTATATCAATTTAGGACCCGACAGGCGGACAGAAAAATTAAGTGAATTGGAATTTAGCCATTTTATTTAAGATTGTAATAAATTTAATTAATTATCCAGGACTTTTCGTCCCGTACAGAAGATTGTAGCCTATCTCATGGTCAATGCCGAACAGAAAGCCCACCATGCATGCGGCCCAGATCTACAAATCAGTGCGTACGAGAATGTGATATACCAGCTCGATTTGGTATATCATATATTTACTTTTAAAATGTCGTTACAAACGTTTACTAAACACTTCAAAATTACAAAAGGAATTAAAAAAAAAAAAAAAAAAGCTTAAACCAATGTCAAGATGAAGCATAATTTTTCATCATAATGTATTACGTTACCTGAAAGTATAGGTTGAATGCCGTTAACGAAAACAGAGATGGCAAGCAAAGGTGTCAAATTGGAAGCAGCTTGGACAACCTCAGAATCGATCACTTGTGAAGAGTTTACTTAAATCAGCTCGGACGATAAAAAAAAATTGCACTGAAGACTGCACCGATGAAGATGCTATTCGAGTTCGCTACTAATACTGAAAATTTTGCAACTCTCGGATGAGCTGCTCCTAAGTTCATTACTCACTCGAATGCTACAATCAGTTTGAAAGCTATTAACATTACACTTTCAGAGAGAAACCAAACTCCTAGAATATCTAAATTTGCAGTATTATGACTAACGGAAAAAATAAATTGTTATCATGTAATGAATGGGACCGAATTCGCCACTCCGCCTTTGGCCGAGTGGTCAGGGCTGCTGCCCTCCAAATGTGAGGGTAGTTCGAGTCTCCACAAATGTATTGTGGGGATAATTCATTCCTCAATTATAATTGAGTAAAAGCAGTCTTCCCTCGAATATTAGTGAAGGCTAAAATCTGGGCAGTAATTATTAAGAATTAATACAGATTAGTCCCAGTCATAGTCTGATTTGTAAATATCAGTTATAATCTCATGTAATATGAGTTGTAAGTATGAACAATAATACCCATGTAATTAAAAAAAAAAAATGGGACCGAACTCTTTGCCTTAGGGGGCGGACTGTGAGGAGGGCTGCTGAAAAAGTAGTAGTATTGAAGAGATGGCATAAATATTTGAACTTTGATCATGGTATTTGCAAGAGGGCTGAATCTAGTGCGTCATGATACAGATTATAACTGTATGATGCAATATTGTGTTAAATTTATTGAAAGTTTTGCATCCTCAAAAGAAGATTGTAATATTTAATGGACAATGCTAAACAGAAAGCCAGCCATGCGGCCAGGATGGATGGATAAATGGCTATGAGGATATGTCCCCAGCCAACAGTGAAACAGTACTAACGGAGGCTGTGGAGATAAAATTAAAATTCTGTCTGTGAAATAAATATAAAAGTTGATAATAGTTGTATATATAACACTCTGAAATTAAGAATTTTGACGACATACTAAGGATGGTATAGATTTTTAACGAAACATTTCACAGCTCCTTTAGCTCTAAAAGGATGTGCCCCTTGGTTATTGCCCGGGCAAGCAAAGCAGCAATTTAGGCGAAGAATCAAGGGCTCATCGCAAATTGGGAAAAGGATATGCAAAGGGATGATGATGCAAATGATGACCTCGAACTAACCCCATAATATCAAAATTATTATCTGTGTAGGATAGTCATTGCAATACATATAAAGTCTCTGTGGACACTTCCAGTTACGCCACTTGAAAGACTTGTCATTGCCTTCTGCATATATAAGCCTGGTGATGCACAAACTTAATTATCAATTTAAATTTATCAGATCGCTCAGTGGACTAAGACACGCCCATAAAAAGAAAATAAGATGTATTCTGTCAGCACACTCCTCTGAAACATACTATTATTACACCAAATTCAAAAACTAGAAAGCATATTCTCATGTCTTGTTTGACAAAACCGGACATAGTGCAACACTAGCCTAGCAAACTAAATAAATATGCGACAACTCACACGATTAGGCAAAGTCTCTGCCTCAGAATATCCCTTAAGGGGAAACTTTTAGGGCTAAAACCCAAAAGCTAAGGATTCACCATGACTCAATTGCTACCCTGACGCAACTCTGGACGCACGAAATCTGCATCTGGCGGCACTGAAATGTCAACAGTAGGTCTCAACTGAGCACAGACTTCAATGGCTCCATGGACTGGATCAGAAAGGAAGTTGCTGATGAGATCCCCATTGATGGGAGCACCGTTGTCCACTGCCACCAAGGCCTGTTGTGTCAGGATGTAATCAAAACGAGGGGCCCATTTCCTTGATCCCAATCGGGCTGTGGTAGAGCAGTTGTCCACCATAAACGAAACTCCACGAGCATGCATGAATGGGTTCAATGAATCCACTGACTCAATCACACTTTCATTGATGATCTCAGAATAGGAGTGTCCTTTCTTCCTCAGGATCTCAATCTGGAATTTTTAAATCCAAAGAGAAGGGTATCACTAAATCGATGCAAGTGAAGGATCCCAGTCTACAAACTTTATATCCCACAAGATTTACTTCAAAAAGTTCAGCATATAAAGATCTAGTGAAACGACAGTGTTCAAGCAGCCACTGGGGACGAATAAATGCTTGGAATATTAAAAAAGATATAAACTGATTCTTTTCAAGAAGCAAGTTAAAGAATTATTCCGTGGCACAGGATACTTCTGTTCAAGCAACTTAATATTATCATACCATTTACTCTAAAAGAAGGAAGCTTTCATACCTGGGCCATCATCAGAGCCACATAGACACCTGCTGTGAACGGGTATAATGGGCCTAAGTCACCTGCTGGACGTGTTGATCGGACTCGCTCACCAACTTTCCACATGCGAGTCTGATCAATTTTTCCCATAGGGAAAGCTGGTAGACCTTCCTTTTCCTATAAACAAAAGGTATAACCAAAATCACTTACATTGATTACTACTTGGGCCAAATTAATAATGATTTGAAGAGTAGACTGAATAAAAAAAACTTTAAAATAAACAAAACATAAGATACTCAATTTTCTAAATTCTAAGATGATATGAACTTACAAAAAATCGACGTCCAGCCAAGACAACACTGCGGATCTCACTGCCAGTGGCCACATCTTCATAGCACTCATACAAGATTTCCATGCACGGATAATATGAGGCACTATAGGCTTTCTCAAATTCCTTTTTGTCCTCTCCAGAGAAGGAATTGTAAACGGCCAACATACCCTTTTAGCAGAAGATAGAAAATTGGAAAAGATTAAACCGTGGAAGCAGACCTCCATTGAAGAAATAAAATAGCAGGGTGTGTGTGTGTACAGATAAACGCAGATGGATAAACATGTGAAAATGAAGTCATAATTTCATTGCTGACTACCTGAGTTGAGATGATCTTTGATATAATTCCTGTTATGCACTCGACAGTATTCTTGTAAGCCAGATCCTCACTCATTCCATTTTCAGTGAACCTTCTGAACAAGGACTCCACAATTCCATGTACAGCACCAAGTAAAATGCCTATAAATCATAGAAGGAGAAGTCAAAGAACCGAGGATTAAGTTCACTACAAATTCATAGATGTGGGGAAGCACTCACCACGCTCCCCAAAGATGTCACTCCGGTACTCCTGCTCTAATGTGGTGGCAAAGGTGAAAGGAGAACCAAGGGCAACCGACCATCCAAGGGCGACATTGGTAGCTCTTCCATCAACATCCTATACACATGAACAATATTCAGTAATCAGAAACTCTGTTGAATGGATTTGGTTACTACAAGAGACCAACACACAAATGAATTAGAGGTTGAGAAAGCACCTGGTGGACAGCAAAACTGGAATTAATTCCAGCACCATTAATCTCTTTGCCTTGAACATAGAGTCTCCTCACAGACGGACCCATTCCCTTGGGACACACAGCAATCACACTGATATTCTTTGGGAAATCAAGTCCCATTGACTGCAAATGCCCAAGAAGAAACCCATGGGAAAGTCCGAGGATGCTGTTTGGTTTCATGTAAGAGAATATCTTCTCATAATTATCTGCCTGCAGCATAAGACTCAAATCAGTACCTCTGAAAATGATGAAGGCAAACAAAACAACCCATATCAAGAGCATAACCATAGAATCATCCAATAAATCCCCACAATCTACATCCGATCCACATAAAATATCAAAGGAATAATGGAAATTTCCTTGAAACAGTTGTGGGATTTACTGTAGATCCAACTGGAAAACAAGAACAAAAACATATATGAAATCTCAAGTCTTATAAGCCCATCAAAATCAGCCAACATTTTACGTAGAACACAATTCAAGTGTATGCTGCACCAACCTGAGCAGCATCAGAAATCAATAACAACACAAGATCACTGCCTGAAATAGTTTCATATATATCTCCCAAAGTTCCATTCTCTTCAGTAAAACCAGCAGCACGAGCTTCAGCAAAAGAACGAGAGCCCTTCCTAAGCCCAACCTATAGCATTTAAATGAAGCAAAGAGAAGAAAAAAATATAGTCAGCCACCACAAATTGATCAACATATACGAAACTAATTATAAAATAAGAATCCAAATCAGCTGAAAGAAGCATAAAAATAAATGAAAAAGACCTTGACAACAATATCAGATTTAGCTTCAGCAAGGGAATCCCTCAAATTCTGAGCTTGGGCAGGCCCCTGAACAAAAGAAGAATGTCAGCTGTGTATACTGCAGTTAAGTAAGAAAACCACGTTTAATCATCTAAAAAGAACAACAATGTAAATAAAAAAATAGTAATAAAATAACTATTGTCGGCAGTCCTACATAAAGAAGAAGCCCGATGATTATCAAAGCATACAATGAACTGCCTAACACGCCATAATAGGGATTCCATTGGACAATTAATTCAACTAAGAAGCACACAAAAAGCAAACAACTACTCTCTAAAATTTTGAAAACTCAAAAAAAAAAAAGTTTCAAAACACTAGTTTATTTTTTGTTTTGAGATAATTAAAATCTTAATCCATTTATTCACCCAACAGTTTCAATACTCAATTGAATATTCATTGGATTAAGCACTACTAACACACATCATAGAACTTATGGTCCACTTGGAAAATATCAGCAGAGACCTCGGAATTTTTAATAATTTTGAGTTAAAAAATAGATAGGTGGGAAATATATACCTGGGAACCCCAACCAATAACGCCAATCTGCTTAATCCCCTTGAATGCGTCCGGCAGCAACTTGAACAAATCCCTTCCTCCTCTCACAATATACTACAAACATTTACCAAATTAACAAACAAATAAAATATAATAATAAAAAAAACGACAGGTCACAGACCAAAAAAAAAAAACCTCGTCATGCCCAGCTAGGGAGATCTTCTCCTTCTTGAAGACAGATGTCTCGAAATCGAGCAATACAGGTGTCTTAACCGCAGGAATGGACACCATGCGGGCACCGAGGGCCGAGCCCGAACCGGCGCTGTTTCCACTGTCGCTGGTAGCTTTGAGAGCTCTCATTGACTTCGAGGTGGATGAGAGAAACCCTAGATTGAGAGGCTTGAATGCTGGTTTTAGGGTTTTGGAGGCAGATGATGGAGTAGTTTTGGCGACAGAGTGAGTGAATGATGAAGTAGCCGCCGCCATTGTTCATCGTTCAGCAGCATATTACGAGAGCTTTTATAGTGGTTTAGATGCGCAGGGCTTTTTTGGCTGTGAACGTGGGAGCCAGTTAAATTAATTCAGTAAGGACTTTTCCGTAACTTAGTATCTGAGAAATCTGAAGCGTTGAATATCTTTAATTTTAATCAACGGATGATGTTAAATTTATCCAAAAGTAGTAACAAATGGTAAACCGGCTGAACTGGTTACCTTAAGAGATGGGCTACTTGATGAAACGGTGTCAAGAGGGGTTTGTAAATGTTTTGAAGAGAAAAATGTTCAAAGTGACGAGCGGACTATCTAGGGTTTATTAAACCGAAAAAATTGAAAATTGAATTTGGGATCGGGTGGGTTTTTTTTGTGAAGGGAAAAAAATGAGACCGTGGTTTATGAAAATGTAATCAGCGAGTGCTTCTTCTTCTTGGCTGTTTGACGGCTTCTCACGGACATCGATAGGCAGTCAGGGAGTGGTTCTTCCTTCTGCCTGCGGCTTGGCTATTTGGCTACTTTGCAGCGTCGGTTTGGGAATTGCATAATAATAAAATCAATTGCTATCCTTGTTGTTGTTATTTATTGCGGGTAATTTCCTTCGATTTATTGGAAAAAAAAAAAAAAGAAACAAAAGAAAATTTGGGGGTGGGTTTTGAGCAGGATTTCGGCTTCTCTTGCTTAACGTTTTGGGCCACGTTTTCATCAATTTCCGATGGCTGATTTGGACAGCCTTCCCTTGCAACTATGCCGATTCCATAGCTTATGCTTTATCCAATCCAGTTTCTTAATTGAATATTTAAAAATTTTATTGTGAAACCGGCTGTAAAAAGCTCTCCTTTGGGTTGACTTATTTGTAACCGGTCTCCAACCCTTTCATCCAGTTCCATTTTCCATTTTGTTATGTATATGTGGCATATTTGCATTAGTTACTTTGTCAAATCATGAGCTATAAGTTACGCAAGCAGTAACTTAAGAGGGAGAACCTTTCTTTTAATCTTTCTACTTCGGTAGAGACTAGAGAGCAATGACCACATACTGAGCGGCCAGCGCAGTCTCAGATCTGAGTTCTTTACTTCATAATGTGTTAGTTAGTTAACAAGATAACTGTCGAACTAGCATAAGTAACTGCTGCAACCACGCCGAAACTGAGTCTTTAGGCTGTTTCGCTGCTCATCTGCTACAAATCTCAATACCCATTAGCTTAAAGTTTGCATTTTTGACTTTTATTAGTTGGATGCTACCCATGGATCCTTATGCTTGGAGTTCATTTAGAAATGACAATGGTGTTGAGATTTTGACTGATGAGCTTGTTGTGAATAATGGGTTTCAAGGGAGGTCAGGAAATGGGTCATCTTCATATTCATCATTGGTTTTGGATGGTGAAAGGGGAGAGCTTGTGGAGGCTAATGTGAAGCTGCAAAGGGGTCTCAGTGGAGAGAAGTGTTGCGGCTTTGAAGAATCATATTGAGGCTGAGAGGAACCGAAGAAAGAGGATTAATGGGCATTTTGATACTCTCAGGAGCTTAATCCCCGGTGCTAAGAAGGTAATGATGGTTGTTTGATTAGTTTCATATGAATTTAAATTGGTATGGTGATGTTAGGTTCTTGAAATTTTGGGATTAGGCTTTGTTGCAATTGGTATTTGGTGGTCTTTTAAAAGATTGGCATGGTTGGTTTACCTTTTTTGCGTTAGTGAAGAAACATGGGTTATTGACTTGTAGTGGTACTCACTCCAGTTACAATTTTTTAATGTTCTAGCATACAAGATCCTCTGTGATTATTTAGCTCGAAGTTAACAGAAATTGGCATAGGTTTCTCAGTTAGTTGCTGTGATTAGCTCTTTTTGAGAGTTCAAATAATTTGAATGCCAAGAGTGGTAGGATAAAAAGATCATGATCCATAACTGGACTTGTTTAGGTTGAAAGAGCTAGGTTGCAATATGCTTTCTTATTCTCTACTTCTTAATGTGGTGAGTGTTTACTGCTGTGGATACTTACAAGCACGGTACTGGCATTATGCTGATGTTAGCATATGTGTTGGACTTTGAAATTCTTGATATTGTCATTAAAACCACAGGTAATTTTCAGAAACCTCCCCTGAGGTTTGGGGTCTTCTCACTTAGATAGAATGTATTCTCGTATTTTCAGAGACCTCCCCTGATGTTAATATTTTGTTTCGTATAAGTTGGGTAAGCGAGGACAAAATCGTAATTGAACACATTATGATAAAGAAATTCAAACAAATTTAATATTTTCACTTTGTAATAAACTGAAGCACGCTTTTACTTAACAGACATTAGCAAAAAATGAAAAATACTCGTCTTTCCTCCATCAAATCCGATGCAAGCAAGCTTAAAACACATTTCATTTTCTCTGTTAGTGCTTTGATCAAGTACTTTGGCCACAAATTAGAGACCATGACAACGAAGCTGACGACTCCAATATCGGCGACGAACAATTCACGACGGTGAGGTGAGAGAGCACTGACCAGTGGGTTTCGCCGGCGACCGGCCAAACTATTTTCAAGCAGTCAATGAGGTATGAATCAGATTCTTTCAATGCATGTTAGTTTTATTAGTTGAAATTAGAATTCTTGGTGACAAATTGAAAAATGGGTCTTGAAAATTGTTTGAGATTGTTGTTGTTACTTCTGATTTTTTCCATCGATGAGTATTAGTGGTAGTTAAATGAGTACATTGCAAGTGCTTATTGAAGATAGAGCTAAGTCAATTACCTCTGCTGTCTTGTGATTGAAAATGGGACTTGAAAATTTTTTTAACTATTTTTGGCTGCTGCTTCTGATTTTTGTCCATGGATTCATGATAGTTGTAGTTAAATTATAGATGAAAATGCATGTCGAAGATAGCTTGAAGAAGGTTAGTAATGCTAAGGAATTTTGACATGATTTATTTGACAATCTTTTCCTCTTTTCCCTTGAAGTTTTGATTTTAGGAATGCTTATATAACGATTATTTAAGATTTGTTTCCCACTTTGTGTGCTTTTGCAAGTTGATCAGAATTTTTGTTTGCATTGCTATGATGAATGTAGATGTTCCTCCTATCATTGTTTACAGAGAAAGATTACTAATCGACCGCTTGGCACTGTTAGTAGATGCAAGACGTCTAAAGAAGATCTGGTGTTTGAAAAGGAGCTTTTGAATGATGAAAAGCAATGTGCAGAGCATATTATGCTTGTTGACTTTGGGAAGGAATGATGTTGGAAAGGTTAATTCTTAATTTTATTTAGTGAAGCTTTCTTTTTCATGTTTCACGAACTTGTCCGTCTTGGTTTTGTGGACATAGATTTGATTTTGAGGCGCCGTTCTTGAAACCTGGCTTTGTGAAGGTTGAAAAGCTCATGAATATTGAACATTATTCTCATGTTATGCACATAAACCCAACAGCATGTGTTTATATTTATCTATTTCTCAATTAGCAAAACATCTGTTTGTCTTTGCAGGTTACTAGAGAGTTGCTCAATCATTTAACTAGCTGGGATGCTTTGCGTGCAACACCACCTATTGGGACCGTTAGTGGAGCACCCAAGGTATGCCTATAATATATCATATGAGTGTTTTGATTATTCATTCTTCTAAATTCTCAGATGTTCTCAATTTTTTTTTTTTGGTTGTCGTTCAATCTTATAAAAAAAAAAAAAAAACTCTGAACTTTTTATTTGGGCAGATATTCCAACTCTCATTATCCACTCTGATGTAACTAAGGTGAAAGCCAGGGAGTTAATTGAGGAGCTGGAAGTCAAAAGACGTGGCCCCTATAATGGTGGAGTTGGAGGCATTTTTTTTTTAAACTGGTGATATGGACATTGCCTTTGCTCTTAGAGCTATAGTCTTCTAAACTGCAACACGCAATGAAACTATATATTCACACAAAGTTGTGGAAAAACGAAGGGAATGGATCCCTCATCTGCAAGTCAGTGCTGGAATTGTGGCTGACAGTGACCCCAGTGATGCGCAGATAGAGTGCGAGAACAAAGCTCTTCTTGGACGTGCCATTACCGTTGCAGAGTCCTCATTTGTTCATAAATGATAAAAAATTATGCCTTATGGAGTCTCTTGATCTTTGTTGAAAAAGTCTTTAAATGATTCATATGGAGATGAAATGATATTTGCAGGGATGGTTTGATACTGATGAGGAAAGACGAATGCTTTATATTGGTAGCAGCCAACTGCAGATGAAGTTAAATTTCGAATTTTTTTCTCTTATTGAAATAAGTTGTTTTGGAAAATGACAAGGGTGATTTGGAATGTTCATTTTGTTTATATCCCGTGGCGCCATCATAATAAGTATGATGCTATTAACTAACAGTACATTAATTTGAATATACAAGTTATGTTTTTTTGAAGTCTAGGTTATTTTGGTTTTTGGGCGGTCAACAAATGGTGTAAGGATGGGAATCCTAGCGTTAGGGGAGGTTTTTGAGAATGCACGAATACATTCTATTAAAGTGAGAATACGTCGAATCTTAGGGGAGATTTTTGAAAATTACCATTAAAACCACTAGGATATAACAGCTTTTTACTCCCTTTCTTTATCGTTTATAATTAGATAGGAGAGAAAAAAGGGCATTTCAGTATTTTTACTTTGTACTAATTTAGAATATTAAAATATTGACTTGAGCTGATGTGTAGCTAATCCAGTCAACGCCACGTGTTGAATTTAATTGACCGAATATTTTAGGGATGATTTCACAACGACCAATGTATTATCATAGTTTGAAAAATACTAACGTAACCCACAATTGTTTGCCTAATGATGCAACTTGAGAACTTTCTCTTTATTTTTTAAAATCTATTTCGGTGGCTTTGGTAAAATGTTTGTAGGTTTTATCATTTTTTTAAAAATTCTTGTGATCAATTTTTGCCTCAGACTTTGCATACTTTTGAGTGATTTGCGTATATTGAAAGAAAAGTTAGGATTTGGTGGCAGTAGTGGAATAAAATTAAAGGAAAATAAAAAGAAGCTGAAGTAGATAAATTTTATTTTCCATAATCAGCAGGGATGCATAGTGTTTGAGGCCTTGGGCTAATTCTTCTCATCTTTTTGGCATCATATCTCTCGAACATCATCATCAACCACCGTGGCTTTCTTGTTGAGAATGCAAGGTATCCCAAAGATAATCCCCAAATGACTCCACATCCGTAACCCATCACAACAATTTTCCAATCAAATCTTCAGGCACTGTTGCTGGTGGTACCTCATCATTGCTACATCGTTGAATCAGCGGTAATCCACATAACCCCGAGTTCCCAATATAAGAATCATTCCGAAACGAATTGAACTGTTTCCCTTGAGGTATTGGTCATACTAGCTGATTGCACGAAAGGTTCAACACTGAAAGAGCTGTCAGACTTGTCAACTGCACAGGAATCTCCCCTACAAGCCTGTTTGATGAGAGGTCTAGTGATTCAAGCTGTGTCAAATTTTCCAACAACGATGGAATATGACCTCTCAGGTTGTTGTGGGAAAGGTTGAGCAATTTGAGCACAGAAAGTTTTCCGACCACTTTTGCGATCATTCCTTCAAACCGGTTGTTCGACAAATCAAAGGTTGTAAAAATATTTACACCTCTCTCAATCTCAAGGTCAATTCCTTTATATGTCAAAACCATGGAATACTATTGATCAGAACTAGGTGTCTTTATATAACCATGATCAATATCTTCATTTTCTCCATGCATCATAGCTTCAAAACTTTGGAAATATCTTGCCGGCAGAAGGCCTGTGAATCCGTTGCGAGAGATATCAATTATTCTCAACAAGGGGAAAGGCCTTTTTATGCTGGAGACGTTATCGCATATGGGGCCATGGATAGTGTTTGCTCGCAGGACAAGAACTCGTAACTCGGCAAGCGTTGCTGTCCAATATGGAAATGTATCATTAATATTGTTATTCCCCACATCCAAAACTTGCAAGTTGCTGCAATTTACCAGAGATGGTGGTAATGTTCCCCGCAGCTCATTGTCATTCAGGTTTACGGCCTGCAATTGGTAGCAATTTGAAAGTATTCGAGGAATGCTGCCGCGGAATTGGTTCTTCCGCAAATCACAAAGAGAGACCATTCAGGTTTGCCAGACATTGTGGAATCTTTCCGCTCAAGCTGTTATTGGACAAGTTAAGGTACTCAATAGAGCTCAAATTGCAAAATGATAAAGGGAACTCTCCTATCAATTTATTGTCTGAAACTGAAAGGAATACTATGCCAGATGATAGAATGAATGGTGGCCTCTGAAGCAAGTTAGATTGAAGGTCAATATGCCACAAGTCCACAGATGAGATTCTCTCCAAACTTGTCAGAAAATTGTGAGATAGATTCAGAGAATTCAAATACGGCCACTGATCTAGTTGGAAAATCTGGCCGGTAATTTTATTGTTAGAAAGGTCTAACAATCGCAAATTTTCTGAGGTTCTTAAGAAATCTGGAAACTGAGACACGTTGCAAGAAGAGCAATAGAACACCTCAAGCTTGGGCAAGCTAAAGTTTACAATACTGTTGGTTGTTAGTGTCAGGAGATTGTTATTTGAAAGATCAAAATATTTAAGATTTTTAAGCTCTGAAAACATGGCTTGTTTCACGGTGCCACTCAAATTATTTGATGAAAAATCAAGTGAAGTGACATCCGGAAGTGCAAATGTGAAATTGGGATTTGAACTAGACTGCTGGACCTGGTCAAAAGTACCTGTGAATTAGTTGTGACTAAGGTCTAAAGTTATTAAAGACGACAGAGTGAACAACCAAGATGGAATTCTTCCATCTAGAAAATTACCTCTTAGTTGCAGACGTGAAAGAGAAAGACAGCTTACGTGACAAGGAAGTTGACCCACGAATTGGTTACGGAACAAGTCTAAATCAGAAAGTTGTGTCAAATTGAATACTGATAATGGCAACTGACCAGTGAAATTTTCATTAGCTTCAAGAGAGATTGTAGTTAGTTTGCTGAGGTTACCAAAAACATCTGGAAACTGCCCTGAGAAAAAATACGCCCCAAGGTTTAACACAGTGAGCTGTCTAAGGTTAGTTAGAGATGCTGGAACTTGGCCAGAGAAATAGTTGGACCACAAATCCAAATAAGTGATTTCTGTGAGATTCCAAAATGAATTCGGAATCAAGCCGTCAAAGTAGCTTGCAGAAAGATCAAAAAATTTCAAGGCTCTGAGATTGCCAATTGTGTCCGGTATCTGTCCTGAGAACCTTGTGCCTGAGAGGTCCAAGAATCTAAGGGGACTGCTCCAGTTAGACATGGGTAAATTACCTGTAAGAAGTCTATTGTCTGATAAAGTTAGTTGCCAGAGGAAAGGAAAGTGAAAAATATGAGCAGGGAGCTCGCCTTGCAGAAAACAATTACCAAGACTGAGAGATGTCAAAGAAGCAGAAGACAGGTTCAACAATGAACTAGGGAAAATTGAAGACATTTGCACATTGTCAAGAAGAAGATATCTCAACTCTGTTAGATTTTTCGCGAGATTATTAAAAGTGCGTTGGCCCAGCAATATGGATTGCTCAAATATCGTTTCAGGAATATCACTAGACAAATCAAGTGTAACCAGCTTAGACAGATGAGAAATTTCTGAAGGAACATTGCCAGAGAAATAGGAAAAGGAAAGGTTGAGATGTGTAAGTTTCGTGAACTGACCAAAGTTGGATGAGATTTCGGATCCGTTGAAATCATTACAAGCAAGGTTGAGTTTCTGAAGATGGTGGAGAAGGAAGAGAGTGCTGTTGGGATGAAGAATGCCAAGAAGCCAGCTTGAACTGAGGTGAAGGCCAGTTACATGGCCTGTCAACTCACCACAAGTGATACCATCCCATGAACAACAGTCACTATTTTTATTCCAGGACTTTGTCTTGGGGTAAGTAACAGAAGCATCACAATGACCAGAAGCAGAAGCATCCATTGAAATGGTGTTCTTAAATTGGAGTAAGGCCAAGCTTTCCTCGGGAGAGCAGAGCTTCGCTGATGACAAATAAAAAATAACTTGAAGATGCAATAACATGATGCAAAGTAGTCGATACTTCCACATATTTTTCTTTTCAGGTAGCAGTGCTAGCAAGCTGGTCAACAAATGAGAAACGTGCTATAAAATATTGCTTTCTATAGCATTAGAGAAATGTTGCTTCTCGTAGCATTATAGTAATTAGTTACCCTTGACTTGTTGCTTCTCCTTATAAGGTAAAACTAAATTTACTTTAACTTCATATTTATTTTAATTTTTATACAAAATTTATTATTTCTAAATAATGTATCAATACTATTTTATTGGTATGATTATTAATCTTTAATTAAACTAACATAATGTCTTTGTAATACTAAATTATCATATTACCCAATTTATGTAATTTACATGTAGGGTATTGAAAATTATTATATTTCATTTAAAAATATTAGATAATAAATCACAAAATTAAATACTTAAACTATTTGATACAAAAACATATATTTATTGGAGCAATTTGTTTATTTTATGTCATAAGAGTAAAAATGTCAAATAAAACTTTTATTAGAACATAAAAAGTGGTCAAAGAAATATAAGGGGTTGTTTGTTTTTTTAACTGAATGCTTAAAAAAATTTAATTTCAGCATTCATTTTTTTTATAGGTGTTTGTTTTTTAACTGAACACTCAAAATTAAGCAATTGTCGCTTAATTTAATTAAGTAAAAAATTCTAACTTAACGTTGAATTAAAAAAAACGCTAACGATGTTAATTTTTATTTTTCCAACAATATCTTAACAATATCCAATTATTTCCACAAGTAAAATCCTATATTTCAACACCGTTCTTTTCAACCGATGTCATGCTAGACTAAGGAATGTAATTGAACGTGCCTTTGGTATGTCAAAAGCCCGCTTTCCAATTTTGTAGCGAATGGCGCCATATTCATTTGATTCGCAAAGAAAAATTATGCTTTCATGCATTGCAATACATAATTTTTTGCCAAAAAAATCAATTGATGATAGATTATTTTCAAAATATGAGAATGAAGAAATGGTATTCGAAAATGATAATGCACCGAATCAAGCACCAAATGCAAACAACTTTTTTGGAACTTCAGATTAAGTATTCATACAACAACTGCGAGATCAAATTGCACTTTTTAATGGTTTTAGTTGATTTTTTTATTAAAAAAATTCAAAAAAAAAGTTGATTTTTTTAATTAATGTTTCAATTTATTTTTGTTATTAAATAATAACTTTAGTTTCTTTTTTATTAAATATAATAGCTTATTTATTTTATCTTTGATTTTTTTATTAAATTATTAATATATAAGTGTAATAATATGCATAATATTTAATAAGGATAATATATAAAATAACAGTTTTTAGACATTTCTGTTATAAAAAAATGAATAACTTAATACATTTATTTAAACATTTAAAAATAAAAAATAAATATGTTATTCAGCATTCAGCTCTATTCAGATTTAATCAAATTCATAGCTATTCAGTATTCAGTTAAAAAAATAAACGTCACCTAAGTAAGAAAAAAATTATGAGAAGAATTTAATTGATTAATTGTAAAAATTATAATGTTAATTAGTATTTATCAAAAATAACGTGAACTAGTAAATGTTTTTTTAAAAGCAGGGTGGGTTTACACCAATAATTAGTGGAAATATCCCCACTCATATATATTTTATATAATTAATTAATTCAAGCAAATTTATGTTTATAAAAATTGATATGTATATTAAAATCAAACACATACGGACTATTTTAAATTAAGTTTATCATGTTAGAATCTAAATTTTAAATTTTTATCTTCATTAGTTTTGAAGGTATATCTATCTATTCAACCACATGAATAAGTGGAACAGATTATAATAGAATCGAACTTTATACTGAAGGCACAGCCGGGTTGCACCCTCACTAAAAATTTGGACCTTGACGAGAGGACAAAAGTTGAACCTAATTTTGTATTGTACCGTATAGAAAAATAAAAGCTTAAAGAAACGAAAGAATCAATTGGTTAAATGGATATGGAAAGATATTCTCTATTTTGAACAGTACAGTCTGAATTATGATAGGATTAGGTGGAGTTTAGACTTTGAAGTCTCTGACTAACACTTGTACTCCACAGCACACACACAGGCACATTTCTTTAAATCTTTCTACTTCTGTAGAGAGCAATGACCACGTACTGAGTGCAGTCTCAGATCTGAGTTCTTTACTTCATAACGTGTTAGTTAGTTAACAAGATAACTGTCGAACTAGCATAAGTAACTGCTGCAACCACGCCGAAACTGAGTCTTTAGGCTGTTTCGCTGCTCATCTGCTACAAATCTCAATACCCATTAGCTTAAAGTTTGCATTTTTGACTTTTATTAGTTGGATGCTACCCATGGATCCTTATGCGTGGAGTTCATGTAGAAATGACAATGGTGTTGAGATTTTGACTGATGAGTTTGTTGTGAATAATGGGTTTCAAGGGAGGTCAAGAAATGGGTCATCTTCATATTCATCATTGGTTTTGGATGGTGAAAGGGGAGAGCTTGTGGAGGCTAATGTGAAGCAGCAGAAGAAAGGGGTCTCAGTGGAGAGAAGTGTTGCGGCTTTGAAGAATCATATTGAGGCTGAGAGGAACCGAAGAAAGAGGATTAATGGGCATCTAGATACCCTCAGGAGCTTAATCCCCGGTGCTAAGAAGGTAATGATGGTTGTTTGATTAGTTTCATATGAATTTAAATTGGTATGGTGATGTTAGTTTCTTGAAATTTTGGGATTAGGCTTTGTGACAATTGATATTTGGTGGTCTTTTAAAAGATTGGCATGGTTGGTTTACCTTTTTTGTGTTAGTGAAGAAACATGGGTTATTGACTTGTAGTGGTACTCACTCCAGTTACAATTTTTTGATATTCTAGCATACAAGATCCTCTGTGATTATTTAGCTCGAAGTTAACAGAAATTGGTATAGATTTCTCAGTTTTTTTTTTTTTGGCATAGATTTCTCAGTTGCTGTGATTAGCTCTTTTTGAGGGTTCAAATAATTTGAGTGCCAAGAGTGGTACGATAAAAAGATCATGATCCATAACTGGACTTGTTTAAGTCGAAAGAGCGAGGTTGCAATATGCTTTCCTATTCTCTACTTCTTAATGTGGTGAGTGTTTACTGCTGTGGATACTTACAAGCACGGTACTGGCATTATGCTGATATTAGCATATGTGTTGGACTTTGAAATTCTGGAGCCTGTAACTGAGATTGAGATTGAGATTGAGTTGCACGTTATTGTCATTAAAACCACTGGGATATTGCAGATTTACAACTTTTTTTTGTCGATTAATATTGGTCGACTGAAATTGACAATTTGTACTCTCAGATGGACAAAGCAACATTGCTGACTGAAGTTGTTAGTCAGTTAAAAGAGCTGGAGAAGAATGCCACGGAAGCTACTGAAGGATTTCTCATACCAACAGACATTGATGAAGTAAAAGTTGAACAGCAGGAAGATGGATTGGACGGAGCTCCTTATTCAATTAAGGCATCCCTATGTTGCAATTATAAACCAGGACTGCTGTCTGATTTAAGAAGAGTACTCGAAGCCCTCCATCTCTCAATCGTCAAGGCAGAGATTGCAACATTGGAAGGCAGGATGAAAAATATTTTTGTGATGGCTAGCTGTAATGAACAGAACTTTGAAAATACTGAAGTATGCCAGTCTCTTGTGAGCTCTGTTCACCAGGCTATAAGGTCTGTCCTAGATAAATTCTCGGCTACAGAGGAGTTTCTTTTAGGAGCCAGACTTTCAAATAAGAGGCAACGGGTTTCTTTGTTTGATTCATCCTTGTCATCTTCACCAGAGTGTCTCTGGTGAGCATATGATTTCTTACCGGTTGTATATATTTTATTGAGCAATCAGGAGACAGGGTGGTGATACAGTGACTGATTGCATGTATTTCTGTTGCTGTATAAACTCCAGGGTTTACATTCACAAATATCTTGTGCCTGCATGATAGATTACTGAATATGATGTATTTCAAAATATGATTCAATAGACATTATAGCAAGTAAAGCTTTTTCTTTCTCATTGATATAACTTGTATTAGAATTGTATCTCACTGATTGCCTGGCATACTGATTGATATCCAGGCTTCAGTCTTTTGTTGCTCAGGATAAATTAGGTAGATTTTGAAATAGAATGCTACTTTTTCTGGCTCAGTTATCTTTTTTGTCTCCTTGAGTGCATTCTCTTTTCTGTGAAGCATGTCAACTTAAATGCCAAATTGATTGGTCTGAAAAGCAAATTGTTTTGATTTTATATCATGGCACAACTTTTGAAATAGAAATTTCTAGACAATTCTGCTTTTATTTATGTTGCTCTGGAATACCAAATGCATGTTTGCACAGTTGCAGTTGCACAAAATGATCTCAAAATGGTTCAGCAATCACACAAAAGAGGATGATATACACGCAGACCTGTTTCCAAATCTCTCCTTTCAATTGGATAGCTGAAATCGTTCTAGCATTGGGTTCTGTAAGATCTGTACCACAAAATTAAGAAGCAAAGAAATCTATACCCCAAAATGAAACCCAACATTATACCTATGTTACTCCATTTTTGCGAGTCTTTTAGACCTTGCTGCGCCAGCAAGCCATCACCATACAGAAAACAGGTTCCTTCCAGAGCCTGCAGACATCTCTGCTTTCCCTTCTCTCCTCCATACTCATTTATCATAAAACACTCAAATGGGTATTTAAACAAACTCAAATAATGCAAGAAAATCCAATACTTAGGTATGTCATCCTTAGATATAAAATACCCAGAAAAGAGGAAGTAAGACCCCATAATCCCAGCTATTAGACAGTTCCCCATTATGAAATTTGGAACGAGGGCACTGAAACATGCAACAAATGAATTTGACATCAAAACTACCAGCCATACCACCAGTGAAAAGTACAGAAAGCCATCCATTTCCCTCCTCAGTCCAACTAGCCAGTACACCGGAATGGTGTAAAGAAGAGCCACGATCAACAGGAAAGGTAGGAACACTAGAGTATTTGATATGACATAAGAAGAAATTCTATAAGCTCCTCTTGAGGTTTCTCTCATTAAGATTTTCCTCTCTTCCAAGTAAATTGGTAGTCCTTCTGTTGTAGATGACAGCAAGCAGGTGAGGCTGAAAGCGAAAAATCCTATTTGAGTTTGTAGCTTCATTCTCCTAGGACCATTATTTGCATTCATGAATACAGTTCCAAGCACAATACCAGCTACTACTGATTGTAATATTCTCGCAGCAAAGAGCTGTTTTGTTCTTCGAATATTGCTGGAGAATCTCTGAACCAGTATTATAACCTCCTTGAATGGAGGATTAGAGTAATATGTTTTAGTTTGTTCACCATTAACTAGGCAAAGATTTTTACTGCTATGCTCATTTCCCTGCTCTCTGTCTCTATCTTCAATTTCGCTTTCTTCAGAATCTATGACCATTGATGCTGTCATTTCAATAGCAAACTCAAGCACATTAACTTGCCGGGGAATGGAATGACCTGCAATTCTAAGCCGGTGCTCAAGGAGAGGCAGGGATCCATGGTGAAGGACTGTTCCATTTGATAGTAATAGAATTTGATCAAAAAGCTCAAGGATTCGAAACCCTGGTTGATGGATGGTCAACACAATTGTCTTACCTTGCTTCATAGCCATGTATTTCAGCACGGAAGCTACATTTAGAGCTGATGCTGAATCCAATCCAGAGGTTGGTTCATCAATCAGAAGAACAGCAGGGTCATGAACAAGATCAACTCCAACTGAAACTCTACGCTTCTCTCCGCCTGAAATGCCATGGCTTGACTCGCCAATTCGCACATTGGCAACATGCTCCAGTCCAAGCTCTTTCAGCAGTTCACCCACTCTAGCTTTAGCCCTGTTGTGTCCACCATGCAACCTGAGTTGAGCACTATACATGAGTGTTTCTTGGACAGTCAGCAGTGGAAACAGCACTTCGTCTTGTGTGATGTAACCTGATATTCTTCTAAATTGTGTAATATTCATTGGTTGCTCATTAACAAGAACAGAACCAGAGACTCTACTCAGGGGGATCATTCCAGCAAGTATCTCCAACAATGTGGTCTTTCCTGCCCCACTCGGACCAACAATAGCCATAATCTCTCCTGGTCTAGCTTCACAATTGACATTTTTCAGTATGCATGCAGCAGCAGGCTTCTCCTTCCAGCTGCAAAACCAATTGAATTCATCAACCCGCCTCAATAACCTGTAAGTAAGTTTCTTGGTCCTTATTCTATATTGGTTTTTTCGGTCACTAGAATGTGGTGCTTTTATTGGTAAATGATCCATGAAAGAGACACTGGCAAAAAATAGAGAAGGCTTATGAAAAATGTAGAGAATGGAAAGAAGTAGAAATGGGAAGATGAGCTAACACACACCAAACTATCTCTTTGCACTACACGCTAGCTAGCCACAGAGCCACATATTATTTGTTTCATTGCATGCTTGAGCGATTTATTAACCTTATATTGTGCTTTTATATTCAACTTTTGATAGCCAAATGGGGCAACTCGTAAGGCCGGTTGGTGCAATATAATTGACAGTTTCAAATGAGTTGTGTAATAACAAAATGCTGATAAAGGAGAAGTTTTGACTGAGTGTGTTTGGTGCTTGTTTCATCACTCCCATGTGAGCAGTAAATTTTGCTGTTACAATCTTTCTGAACGGCCGTTTAATGCCCTTTTGGTAACACCAAGACATGGCGATAAGGTTGGGGCTTTTGCTAGTGGCCGTTCTACTTTCACTTCCTATATATATATATATTCAGTCCTTATATTAATGTAATTTCCTTCTCACAGAGAAAAGATAATAATTTTTTGATTGCATGTTCAACTAGCTTGGCATAAATTTCTGATATGGTTGTCAGTTTGGCAAAGTCAATGTTAAAAAGTATTCTGACACTAAATAGACTCAACATATGCTGGGATTGGGAGAGGGGCCTGATGTTGCCAAATTGATTATGAAAACAACTGGGCAGGGTAATAAAAATAAAATAAAATAATAAATGAATAGTCCCATTATTTCTTTTGAGTTTGCCTAGTTGACCTTCATATTAAAACTTATTTCACCCTTGTAAGTTGCCTTTGGAGCCGTAAATTGCAAGTCTAAAGCGGCTTGCTATGATCACCTTGAAGGATAATTGTGTGCTTTCAAATTGCATCTTGCAGCCTACGATCGTTTTTAGTTCATTATTTCAACTTTTCTTTCTTACGACTGCAAAAATCATCTACTAATAAATATCAAAATGTTTAATTTCTAGAGAGCTTTCATATTGACTTGATTATTGAAAGGATTAGGTCTATCTGTTTATGTAAAATTTTAGTCCACTAAACACAATTTTAAGACTTTGATCTTACCTACTTTATTATTTTTAAGCTAATATTTTCCACAATTCAGTAATAATAATTAAAAAAAAAACCAAACGCATGCATGCATTCACATATTCAAATCAATCTCAAAACAAGTTGTTTATGGTACAAATCATATAATTTAATTTCCAATTTGCTGGCTGAATGCATATAATATTATTAATTTCAATATTGGCTTCTGTAAGATCTGTACCACGGAATGAAAAAGCAAAGAAATCTATAGCCAATAATGAAACCCAACATTACGCTTATATTACTCCATTTCTGTGAATTTTTAAGACCTTGCTGCTTCATGAAGCCATCAGCATATTGATAACAAACTCCTTCAATGGTTTGGAGACATTTCCTCTTGCCCTTTTCTCCTCCATATTCATTTATCATGAAACACTCAAATGGGTAGTTAAACAAACTCGAATAATGCATGAAAATCCAGTACTTAGGTATGTCATCTTTCTTAATAAAATACCCAGAAAAGAGAAAAAAAGATCCCATAAACAAGGAGATGAGAGAATTCCCCATTATGAAATTTGGCACAAAAGCACCAAAACATGCAACAAAAGAATTTGACATCAAAATCACCAACCACACAACAAGTGAAAAATAGAGAAATTCACCAATGTCCCTCCTCAAACCTACTAGCCAATACACTGGAGTGGCAAAAACTAGAGCCACAATTAAGAAGAGAGGAAGGGAAACAAGAGTATTTGATATGACATGAGATGAAATTCTGTAAGCTGCTTTTGTGGTTTCTCTCATTAAAATTTTCCTTTGTTGGAAGAAAAATGGAAGGCCTTCTGCTGTAGATGACAACAAGAAGGCAAGGCTAATTGCAAAAAATCCCATTTGGGTATGTAACTTAAATTTACTAGGATCATTGCTTGTGTTCATAAACAAAGTCCCAAGCACAAAACCGGCTAGTGCTGATAGGATTATCCTTGCAGCAAAGAGCTGTTTTGTTCTGAAAATATTTTTTGAAAATCTTTGGATTAGTATTATAACCTCCTTTATTGGAGGATTGCAATAACTTGTGTCGGGATTTGCTTTCACATTGGTAAACTCTTCGTCTATGTAACTCTGTATTTCGCTTTCTTTAGCATCTGTGACAAGGGCTTGTGCCACTTCAATGGCAAACTCCAGCACGTTGAAATGCTGAGGAATCACTTGACCGGCAAATCTTAGGCGGTGCTCAAGGAGATTCAGGGATCCATGATGAAGAACGGTTCCATTTGACAGCAACAAAACTTGATCAAAAAGTTGAAGAATTCGATAACCTGGTTGATGAATAGTTAACACAATTGTCTTACCTTGTTTCATAGCCATTGATTTCAGCAACAAAGCTACATTCAAAGCTGATGCCGAGTCCAATCCTGATGTTGCTTCATCAACCAGGAGCACAGAAGGGTCGTGAACTAAATCAACCCCAATTGAAACTCTATGCTTCTCCCCACCTGATATGCCACGGCTTGAATCTCCTCCAATTCTGGAATTGGCAACATGGTCCAATTCAAGCTCATTCATTAGCTCCATCACTCTTGGTTTAGCCATGTTGAATCCACCATGCAACCTGAGACGAGCACTGTACATGAGAGTTTCTTCGACAGTGAGAACTGGGAATAGAGCTTCATTATCTTGAGCTACATAGCCTGATACTCTCCGAAATTGTTTAGCGTTTACTGGTCGTTCGTTTACAAGAACAGAGCCAGAGACTCTGCTCTGTGGGATCATTCCACCGAGTATTTCCAACAATGTGGTCTTGCCTGCGCCACTTGGACCAGCAATTGCCATGATCTCTCCTGGTCTAGCTTCGCAATTCACATCTATCAAAATGTATCTATTAGCTTCAGGTCTCTTACTCCAGCAAAAGCAATTGAATCCATCAACTTGCCTGGATAGTTTGTAAGATAGTTTCTTGGTTCTAATTCTATATTGGCCTCCCATTGAGAGATAGAGAAATTAAAGACAGATAGAGAAAGACAAGTAGTGTGAGTTAGCTAACGCAACAAAGTAGTAACTCGATCTTTATAGCAAATGCTGGCTAGTTTTTATAGTAATTGATTCATTAATCTCAATTTCTTGGTCCTGGCAGTTTATATCATTTTTGGGTTTTGTTAAGCAAAACATGATACTGATAGAACTTGTCAAAAGATAAAAACATGTTACTGAGAGAAGGTTGAGAGCTTAAAAAGGTTAGAAATCTATTTCAATGTGACTACACATACGATATTGCATTTATAATGTTAATTTCTTTTTAAATCAATTTAACAGCAACAATTAATTTTTTCCAATGAGTCCTAAAAGACAAACGTACTACAGAGGTTAATTTTAAGTGTTAATAAACAGACTGTGCATCAATTAAATTATTAACCTAGATAAAAATATGCACGCAAATGAACTAATAATAACTTATACGCATTGACATAGTCATTTCGTACTATTTAACACTTGCCTCCAAAGATTTCTTTAAAGCGAAATTACCTAACTCTCTTTTTTTAATACAATAGATTGTTAGTAAAAGTTAGGAATGACAATTTTCAAGCATCAATGAGCAAGAGATATCTAATTTTCTTTCTCTATACAATGGCCGGTTGGTCATTGACCTAAATGGACATAGATCTTATTTGGTATTGAGATGCTGTAATTTTTAAGTTACAGCTGTTATGAAAAAAAAATTATAATTATGAAATAAAAATTATAATAATATATAGTAAATATAATTTTGACAAAATTAGTAAATAATAATATATATTTCATTATACAGGTGTAAAATCAAATCAACTTAATTTTTAAATTACAACAATTAATATTTACTAAATATTTTAATACTATAGCTATTAAACTACAATTGTCCAACCTTAATCCTAAATGGAACCTTAGTTGATTTATTTTGAAACTTCTAGTTTATTTGCGTTTACACCAAACATCAAGGGCTGCAGTGCATGTTGCCCTAAAATTTAGTGACGCAAACAAAATCTTTCTCTTCCACGTGTTGAAAAGCTATTGGCTAGCATAAGATACGAAAATGACATGGCAATATGTTTTGCTCTGTACTTCACCACCCCCGTCTGAACTCTAAATACTGTCGTTCGTATCGGCTCAAATCTCTCACTCTCTTTCTCTAAACCCCTGATTCAGTTTCTCCCTCTCGAGCTTCAATGGCGCTGTGTGCACCAACCCAGAAGTTGTCTCTTGCCTTCTACGCAGAAACAAGAAGAACAAGAACAAAACAGTCGTTGACTGTACGAATGGCTGCGTCATCTGACGTGGCTACGTACGAAGAGGGACAGCTAGAACGACCCAAGTGGGCAGGAGAGACACCTCTGTCTCGTCTTGTCGGAGCCCTCATTTCCTTCAAGCCCATCTCCACTGTCCTCAAGTTTGGTGCAAGACAAGTCCTCATCCGGTCTCCTCTTTTAACCATGACTCTATGATCGTTTTTTATTTGTTTTCGTGTTTATTAATTAAGTGTTAAGGGTGCATGCTTAGTTGCTCTGATTCTAATAATTTGCTGTTGAATAGTTGTTAACATTAATGTTTAATCATAGGCTAAATGTTCCTTAGAAAGAAAATTTTGCTACTCATGTTACGTACTGTTAGACGTAGATAACTAATTAATTAGAGAATTAATTTAGGTGGGGACAATATAATAAAAAGAAACAGAGAATTAATGTGAGTATAGAAAATAAATCTTTTATTACGATAGCAATTACAATTAAACTCTCACTTACTTGACTACTTTTTTTTTTAATGCTTGTTCTTAATACTAAGATAAACCTTTGATTAATTGAAACTCATCATAATTCTCCTCTATCCTTTGAAATTTGAATTGCAAGATATTCTCTATTTTCTCATCAATTCTATCTGTGTCAAGCCTCATCTATTTTATTTCTGGACCACATATCCTTTCATTTTTTTACTTTTATTTAATTGGGCTTGATTCAACAATAGCCTATCTATTTAGACTTGGCCTTTCTGCTTGGTCTATGATATAAAATCAGGTCAACGATTCTTATAGGCTTATGGTCCATGACTTATTTTGCTATATGCATGAATTCTGGTTCCCACACTTGGTGGAGTACAATCTCTGCTGCTCCCTAAGTTTGGAGAGTATGATTGCTCCTCTCTGAGGAGCATGGTTCCTGCCCTCCACGCTTGGGGAGCATGGCTTTTCAACTTCACTATTCCTACATACCTTTGTTGATTTTTACACATTTTGTACAACAGCTGTTCCCCAGCTCTTAGGTTCTAGTTCTATCAGAATCAGAAGTATAAAAGCTCAAATCATTTGTCTCTCCATATTTTCTATATAAATCATCTTTTACACCATTCATCGACATCGTTGAGCTTCCATTTTTTTAACTTTCACTTTCTTTGGTGAGTGCCTTTTTTTTTTCTTTTAGAATTTTCAATGTCTTCAAATTTTGAGGATAGTTCTAACTCCTTTTACCATCACTACTTTGAAGATGATGATGATTATTATCTTATATCAAATGGCCAACCACCCTCTATTGTAAATTTTACTCTTGCATCATATATCCCTAATAACCAAATCAACTTCCTGATTGGTCCTTCGATGAGGCAAGGAATAAGATATCTGAAAAATTCATCTCATCCCTTAGAGTCAAATATGAGATCCCAAGTTCAGTTGAACATAGAAAAGCACAAATTGGTGAGCTCGTTAGTCAGTCTCCTCTTGGGGCCGTCGCTTTTCACCTTGATTTTTTTCGATATGGCGTTAGGTTACCATTACACTCCTTTTTGAGGTACATACTTATATGCCTTAACTGTGTTCTGACACAGCTTTGCCCCAATGTTTGGTGTGCCATGATTGGCATATATGTCGCATGGAAATTAAGAGGTTTCCTTGGCCTTATATTTAGTCAATTTCAGGGAGTTTACTAATTTATGAACCTTTCATGTGGTAGAGACTCTTCTTCCAAGGGCTGGTATTATGTCCGAACTTAGGCTAGGTCTCTCCCTCTAATTATTCAAGACAAATCACATAATGGTTCCTGGAAGGATTCTTGTCTATTTGAGAAAGATATTTCCAGGACTGTAAGTTTTCAAGATCTTTAAAAATTTCGTCGATTTGACCTTGCTCAGCAGGATTGATAAGGGCGCAGCTCTATGACATTGTTAAAGAAAAAAAAAAAGAGCAAGCACAATGAGTAAAGAAAACATATTCTACAAAGATTTCCTATACCTAGGGTGGAAAAGTGAGTTTGAACTCGTTACCCAGAAAATCCTTTAGCTCGCAATCCCCAAGGGCAAAAAGCCAAGAATCCTTCCATGAGCCATTATGTGATTTGTCTTGAATAATTAGAGGGGGAGGTTTAGCCCAAGTTCAGACATAATACCAGCCCTTGAAAGAGGAGTCTTTACCACATGAAAGGCTCATTAGTTGGTAAACTCGCTGAAATTGACTAAATGTAGGGCTAGGGAAACCTTTTAATTTTCATGTGACATACATGCCAATCATGGCGCACCAAACATTTGGGTAAAGCTGTGCCGGTGAACAGTTAAGGCAGATGAGCATGTACCTCAAAAGGAGGTGTAATGGTAACCTAAAATCATATTAGAAAAAATCAGGGTGAAAAGCTGTGGCCTTACGAGGAGGCTGACTGGCGAGCTCACCAATTTGTGCTTTTCTAAGTTCTGAACTTGGGATCTCATATTTGACTCTAAGGGATGAGATAAATTTTTCAGATATCTAATTCCCTGCCTCATCGATGGACCAGTCGAAGTTGGATTGGAAGTTGATTTGGTTATCAAGGATAAATGATGCGGAGTAAAATTTACAACAGGAGTAATTGGTCATTTGATATAGGATAATAATCATCATCATCTTCAAAGTATTCATGGTAAAAGGAGTTAGAACTATCCTCGGAATTTGGGGACATTGAAAATTCTAAAAGAAAATGCACTCACCAAGGAAAGTGAAGGCCAAAGAAATGGAAGCTCAACGATGTCGACGAATGGTGTAAGAGATGATTTATATGGAATGTATGGAGAGAGAAATGACTTGAGCTCTTATGCTTCTTATTCTGGTAGAACTAGAAACTAAGAGCTAGGGAGCAGCTATTGTATAAAAGTCAACAATGGTGTGTAGGAATGGTGAAGTTGCAAAGTCATGCTCCCTAAGAGTGAGGAGCATAGCCATACTCCCTAAGAGTGGGGAGTGGGAAACATGCTCCCCAGAGAGCAGCAGCCATGCTCCTAAAGAATGGGGAGCAGAGATCGTACTCCACCAAGTGTGGGAAGCACCCTAAGAGTAGGGGATAGCAAAATAAGTCATGGACCATAAGCCCATGGGGACCGTTGACTCAATTTTAAATCATAGACCACGCATAAAGGCTAAGTCTAAATAGAGAGGCTATTGTTGAATCAAGCCCAACTAAATAAAAGTTAATAATAGAAGGATATTGTTTGGTCCAAAAGTAAAATAGATAAGGCTTGACACGGATAGAATCAATGAAAAGATAAAGAATATCTTGTAATTCAAATCCTAAAGGATAGAGGAGAATTAGGATGAGTTTCTGTTAGAAATGCATTTTATTTGTAGAGGGCTATAAAGCAAAGGTCTCTCCTAATATGAAGAACAAGCACTAAAAAAATGTAGCCAAGAGAGTGAGAGTTTAGTCGTAATTGCGATCATAATAAAAGTTCTTTTTTTCTCCATCCATGGACGTAGGCCAAAAGCCGAACTACGTTAATTCTCTATGTCTTTTTATTATATCGCCCCCACCTAAATTAATTCTCTAGTTGACCGTATCTCTGCGTCAACACGTACAAATTAAACTAATCCAATGGTGTAAAACTTGTGTTTAATTTGTGTAAATCTGATGGTCAATTAGTATTGCACATTCATTAGGCTGGTCATGTTCAATCTCAATGGATAAAAGTGCTTGAATTTGAGAGTGAAAAGTGTATGCTGTTTTTCTAAAGGTAATAAGCTAGCTAATAATGTCTTGTGCGTGCATGCGTGTGTGTTTTAAGTATTATGAATTAAGGTTGAATAGTTTGGGTTTATTTAAGTGGAAGATGATTAATATTTGTGATGTTGTGGAGCAGTACTGCTGAAAAGAATGACATTCCATGGCGGGAAATGACAAAGGAAATTCTTCAGTCGGATGTTTATATGGAGATGGAGAGCTTTCAAAACCCCTCCATTGTTTACCCAGACTGTAATTCTACTAATTTCTTCGTTTCTTATTTATCAGTTATCTCATATATGCATGTTCTTCTATATTTGTTTGACAATTAAAAAGACCTAGGATGATAAAAACAGCATAATTCTTTCAACCAAGCTAACTGGTAGCAGTGTTTCAGAATCCTTTTCAAAAACTTTACATCAACGTCATTTGTTTCCAGATCTTCACAAGAAAAATATAAATAAATAAATAAACTGAGTAGATGTCTGATTCCAGAACTGACCATTTTTCTTTTCTACAAGTTTATTATCTATATTACTTCACATAAGACTAATACTGGTTTCCGTTTCCTTAGACAATATTATGATATTGCAAGACGGTATATTTGTCATCTTATCAGAAACTTTGGCGAAGTTAATGTGATAGGACATTCTAATGATTAATTGCAGTTTGAAACTGAATGCATTGGCGTACTTCAAGTTTTCAGTTTTGATGATAAGTAACACAGATTGGGGTCTGTTGCTTTCAGAACTATTTGAAGGATAAATGAACTAGCTGAACAATAAATTCGATTCTTTTTTATTGTGAGATATTCAGAAACACTACTAATATATATTTTTTTTTTACCTTTTTTATCTTTTGATGTTTTTTTTTTTGCTCAAGTCACATCTTGTCATGTAATACTTTGAATTGTGATCAAATAAAAATTAATTAGCAAGCTCATTTTGAACAGATTATCTTAATCCCTTTCATGCATATGATGATGGTAACCTTTCGTGGCTGGTAAGTATTCTTTCTTCGCCTTAGACTTGATGATATGTTTGTTCTTCTGTATTATTTTAGCCATGAAGGAACAAGCAAACACATGTGTACAACTCTTTTTGTTGGTCACGCTCGAACCCGTGCCCATGTCACGTGTGTTATAACATCATTCATAACCCCATTATTAGCTTTCCTGAACCACCTTATTGAGTTTTTAAACTGACTTGTCCTGATACTTAATGAATAAGCTTTTTCTATTTTTGCAATATATCACGTACATTATAGGGCTTTTAGTGCAGAAATGTAACTTACTGATCCTCATAAACTTATAATTGCTCAATTTAGATGACACTTTTGAATAAGGAACATTACTCAATTCAACTTAAGTAATGCTTAATACTAGGTTGAATATTATAATTGAACAAGAACAATTTTACTTTCAATTGCATGTCAAATGGCAGGCTGCAGCTGAAGCAGAAGCAGCAGACTTGTCAATGACAAGACGAGCAATACCTTATGCTTCTTCAGTAGATGAAGCAAATGATGTTGTGCGGGGAAATTGGCTTCAAGCAATTGAGAAACATCACCAACAATACACTGGGGAGATTAGAGACATTTTGGATATTGGATGCTCTGTTGGTGTGAGCACAAAATGTCTTGCTGACAAATTCCCTTCTGCTAAAGTTACCGTGAGTTAGAAAATTTTATGATCCCACCAAAATTACATTTTGGATATCAAGTGAAGTTTATTTAGTCTTTGATATGTAATATCTCACTTCTTGTTTTCCCAATGCAATTCTAGGGGTTAGATCTGTCACCTTACTTTCTTGCTGTAGCTCAACTTAAAGAAAAGAGAAGAGGCCCAAGAAAGAATCCAATTAGCTGGGTGCATGCAATTGGAGAAGACTCAGGCTTGCCTTCCAAGTCATTTGACGTTGTCTCTCTTAGATATGTGGTATGTTTTATTCCAACTCAGAATACCTGTCAGTGGAAAGATGCTTGTATACCTCAGCTTGTGTATGTGAAATGAGAGTGAGAATTTTGGATGCATTGGACATTTGCAAAGCATACCAATTTTGCTTCTTTCATGACATCATGCCAATGAGTTTAAAATTAATAACTGCAATCTGCAAATATTATCTTTTTCAGAACTTTGATGATAACTCATTACAGTATTCTAGTAGGTTTCTCTTTCCCGTCTTCATCAAGGATAGCTTGTTGCTTTCTAAAATTTATAGGGAATTTTGAAAATCACTTAGAAGGTGGTGGTCTTGGCATTTTATGTTAATGCTAAAGTCCTGTGACTCCAAGGACTCTAATAAAGCTTGCATTATGAGGATTTGCCATCTGACTCTAATTTTAAGTGTGTGCCGAGTTCAGCAGATGAGAATGCAGATCATCTGGCTTGAACTCTCCTAAGGTTGTAATTTTGTATTCTCATTATGTGTACTCTCTTTATTGTTTCTCTAGCTTCTTACATGCTCTATTATTCTGCTTCCCGGTACAACTTCTCAGTCTTTTCTTTCTACCTGTGCTGAACAAGAGTAATTTCCTATGAAGCATTTGACTCCTTGAGTGCTTACAGCTCCATGAATGTCCTGAAAGAGCAATAATTGCCTTATTGAAGGAAGCATTCCGCCTACTTCGACCTGGAGGCACAATTGCTTTGAATGATATTGCGGTAAATTATTACGACCGTTTATTTCTACATAATATGATACCTACCGTGTTTTACTTACTGCAGGGGCTAAAACTAATTTTATTCTTGTTCTCTTTCTCAGCCAAAGTCGAAGATCCTTCAGGTACATACGATGCCTCCGATATTCAGCACGTTGATCTGTCTTCCTTTTGCTGACAGATTTTTTTTTTTTTTTTGAAGAACTTTATCTAGTTTTACTTGTATTCGATCTTTTTGCAGGAATTGTCTCCAGTGCTGTTTACATTGATGAAGAGTACGGAACCATTTCTAGATGCGTATTGCCTTACTGATCTTGAAGGAAGAATGACAGAAGCTGGCTTTGTGAATGTAACATCAGTCCTCACAGACCCAAGACACAGGACGGTCACTGGAACCGTGCCTCATTAACATCAAACCGAATAATCTCATGTAAAATTAAATTAAATTTATACTTCACTTCACTTTCTTATTGTCTCTTAATTAAGAGTGAATATTTTACGTTTGTCCCTTTTTTTTAAAAGAAAATTATTTTTAATTTTAAGAAAAAACATCGTTCGGTGGTTGGGTTGGTTAAGAAGTTGCTCGTTTAGCAGTGGTAACACGTGTCTCTTCTTTAAGAACCAAGCAACGGCAAACAGGTAAAGGCTCTACTGCTCCATCAAAGCCGTTCATCTCATTGACTCAAAAAAGATCACGGACAATCAGAGCCGTCCAATCAATCTCCATGACTCTAGCAACCCAATCCTACGACGACAAGACCACTTTCAGTAAACATCGTGAATTTTGGTCTTTGAGCGAGAAACTGAGAAGGAACATTCCAATTGTTGTATTCCAATCTCACACCCACCTCTCTTCTCTTAATAGACCATTGTAATTATACTAAATTACCATCCTGTCCTTACCCGACTGAACTGAAAAGTGAAAACTGAAATTCTCAATCTGTCTAAAAATTGTGGGAAACCAAAAAAAAAAAAGAGAAGGTCTATTGATTTTCTCTCTTTAGATCATGATGGAGAAGGAAGAAGAGAAGAAGGTAAGAGAAAGAGAGGATCAAAACGACGTCGTAGACGAGAACGAAGAAACTGAAGCTATAGAGATTGTTCTCTTTCAAGTATCGGAATGTTACGTTTATTTGGTAAGTCTTCTCTTTAACACGCATCAAATTCTGTTGAAGATTTTGAGTTTAAATATTAATTCTTCTTCGAGTTGGATTTGAGATCTCTGATCTAAGTTCAAATTTCTGTATGCATGTTATTAAAATACTTTTTATTTTCTAAAATGTATTCTGATTGCTGTTGTATTGCATGATGGTGCGTTTTTGGAGTTAATTGAGGATGAAGTGTTATATTGTTGAAAAAAGTTAATAAAGTGAAGGCATTGTAGTAACGCTGATGATAAAAAAAACTTAATGAAAGAGTTCAGAAGTTCAGTACTGACTTTAAGAATCGGTTCTTAATTGCCGGAAAGATCAAATTTCCGTGCAAAAGCATTTTATTTTATTATAATGCTTCTTAAATTTCTTTGTAATATTGTTTATGAATTGCTGTATCCAATATTTTGAGATGTGATTTTTCCTAATTTTGCTTGTTATTTCTGCAGATACCCCCGAGGAAAAGTGCAGCTTCATACAGGTTGTTACTGAACTTGAATAATTATGTCAATTGTTTGTTAATATGATTTTCGATTTAATGTTGAAGTCTCTAATGACTTAAGCTATTTCTGCTGCTCTTTGAGTCCATCGGCTTGTTTATGCAAATATTTTTATTGTAACTGTACTAAAATAGATAAACAATATAGAGGATGCTGGGGCCTTGGCACAGGCTTGTTTAGTTAAAGATTAATGTGAAAGTAGTTCGTTCGACAAGATTATGAGGTGGCGAAGTCGCTTTAATTTTTTGGTATTTCATGAAAAAGTTCTTGTATGACTGATGAAGAACATTTGTGGAAAATGGTTAGGCATCTGTCTTCTAGGTTCCTAATGAGAATTGTTGTTAAAAGGTTGCTGATAAAGCAGGAGCTATGGTCTTCAATCCCTTTACCTCATTCAATATTCTTTTGATATTTGTTTCTACTGGCTTGGAAACAGTGATTAGTCTGGCAGGATGATAAATATTGTTTCGTAATTTCTGGGTTTAGCATTTGAAGCAGTTCGTCAAACTCACATAATGCTAGGAGTTGAAATGAGATGAATAAGCAATTTGAAAGTTACAGTTTCCCTGTAGAAAATTTGTTACAGATAGATATCAATGATTAACGTGGTTTCAATTAATGGTCACATGGTTGATAACATGGGCACACTTGCCTGCATTCTCACTCAGATGCTTTACCGGCATTTTAGCAAGTTAGGTTAGAACAATGGAATATCTTTCTATAAATGATTCATAATTCTTGAATTTGGTAAATAGGTTTATCTTTATTCTAAGTTGCCTTTTATCTTATTTGTTATTAGTACTAACTGATGAATGCCAATTTACTAGAGCCGGCATTTCTTGAAGAAAGATTACAGTAAAATAATGATGAAATGGTGCATATTTTACGAATAAGACTAAGATTGAGTGTCACAAAGTCAAAGCAAGAAACTTAACAAGTGCCTCTTGGAACCAGACATGTCAAAATATTCCAAGCTGTGCTTTATGCCTTTGTATCTTCAGCAATTGTACAACATCATATCAAAAATAGACACTCTTCCAGTTTAGCCTTGTACAGAATTTTGTGTGCTATAGTTCTTGATATAATCAGATCCATTCACAATCTTATTGCTGTAACTTTATATTCTGAGAATTGAAGATGGATATTTATTATTGAAGTTCATTGTAGGGCTGATGAATGGAATGTCAACAAATGGGCATGGGAGGGAATGCTAAAAGTTGTCAGCAAGGGAGAAGATTGCATTATCAAACTTGAAGATAAGTCCACAGGCAAGCTTGATTTTGTTTTTTCTTAACTCAAAATATATGCAAAACCTTTTTACTACCCTATAATATGTCTCTGCAATATTTTTTACGTAGGTGAATTATACGCTCGGGCATTTTTGAGAAAGGGTGAACTGCATCCAGTGGAACCTGTAATTGATAGTAGCAGGTTTAGTTCATTTCAAACTGAAATTTTGGCGTATGCTTGTTTGATTATTTGCAATAAAAGATCGTACCATAATGTATACAAGCAATTTGGGATTAATCTTCATTTAACCATGTTCTGCTCAAGACTGTTACTTAGCTTCTATTATTACTATATAATATCCTCTAATCCAGGAACTATCTGAATGAAAATCCTTCTGCAGATACTTTGTTCTTCGGATAGAAGAGAACATAGGTCAGTAACTATTTCTTCTTTTAGATTTCTTTTATCACATTTTAATTTTTCTATTTAGCAATTGTACCATTATCAACTAAATGATAGTCTGGTTTCCAAAAAATAAATGAATGATGTTTTTAGTTGGATTTTCGTTCCATATCCCTTACTAAATATTTAGTTAGATTCTCCCTACCTATTCCCTCTAGCGTTTCTCCTCTTATTTCTCTTGAAGTGTTCCTATATGTAATATTAAATCGTGATTTGTGTTGCTTTTATTACAATTTCAAAATATTTTGCCCTTTTTATGAGAACAGGTATCCTTTCCTCCTCCTCCTTTTTTTTTTTTTTTTTTAAATAAAAAAACACCACCATGGCACCTTAATATTTAGTTTGCATCTTTAATGTTAAGCCTTACTTGTTGTACTACGGTTAATTTAATTTCTTCTATTGACTGATTTGCTTTTGACTATCCTACTTAGAATTTTTTTTTTTTTGATAAGATCCTACTTAACGTTTTGGATGTTGCACAGGTGGTCGCCTTAGGCATGCTTTCATTGGCATCGGATTCCGGGAAAGAACAGAAGCTTATGATTTCCAAGCAGCCCTTCATGATCACATGAAGTATTATCCTGTTTACCCATATGCATTTTTTTGAATCTTCTGTCAGTTTTTTTAGCTGCAAGTTTTAGGGAGTTATGCAGCTAATTGTAGCAATGATAATTCTAATGCACTTTATAAAATTGTTCTGAAGATATTTGGACAAAAAGAAAACAGCAGAAGAGATGGAACAGCAATTCCAGAACACTTCATCTGTTGATTACAGTTTAAAAGAGGGGGAGACCCTTCACCTCCATCTAAAGAACGTAAGCTAATTTGTATCTACATGTCAAGGATGTCAAATAGCTCATGCTATATATTCTAGTCTCTCATGGAATGTTTCTCCTATTGGTGTCATCAGAAAAGCAGTGGCCGAGTGAAATCCAAATTTTTTGAGCAGGGTCTGAACGATCTCTCATTGGAGGATAAGGGTAGCCGTAAAGAACCCGTGATTTGTCTCAAACCACTGCCACCTCCTCCAGCACCTCTTTCACCCGCTACAGCTGCTCAGAAGTCTCCCTCAAACTCACCACAAAAATTCAGTCTTGAAGGAACTTCTAAGGACGCGTCTCCAGACTCTGCCAAAGAAGACTCAAAAGAACAACATTCCCCCGAAAACCTAAGTACTGAGGATATACCAGATGATGATTTTGGGGATTTTCAAGCTGCAGGATGAAATGGTCTATGAGATTGACAGTTCATACTGGAATAGTGGGAAGTCTCTTGTTTTTATGATTGGCACAACTAAAAAAATTTCTGTGATGTGGTAAATATTTGGTAAATACTGCAACATAACCGAGTTACCTTGTTACATAAACTGTGTTGTTTTGAATTTTTTTTACTTTAGTCATTACATTTTAATTTTTTGAGCACCAGTCTTGTTAATTTCTGGACTATCTGTAATTAATCTTTGTGGATAATAGTTTATCAGAATTTGCTAAAAAGGTTACCTTGTTATGTTTGTTCTTTCTTCCTCTTGCACATGGAAATATGGAGTGATTGCGGCTTTACTGTTTTTTTCTTAAAAAGAGCTCATTACTTTTATGCATGCCCATGAAGTCTGGGGTGAGCTTGAACCTTGAAGTAGCTCTTAGCTTCAAATATTTTTGGCAAACCCATGTTAATTGTTGCATCTTTTGGTTTTGTAATAGAATAAATTCTTAAATATTTTAGTAGGTTTTTTCCTTTTTCCACCCCTTAAATTCAAGCAATTCATTTTGAATATTAAAAAATCTTCTTGATCTTCTGAGTGACGGGGAGACAAAATGTTGGGCCGATACATTCTGTTTCAATGGTCAACATCAAAGCCCAATAAAAGGCCCAAAAGGAAAAAGTAAAATTCCGTAACTACGGGACCCACTCACCCAAACGAGGAAAACGAAACGTGGGACCCAACATCCATAAAAGAACCCGAGCGTGGGGCCAATAAACGAATTGGACACGTGTCGAAACGACAAGGATCAGAGTAGGATGTCAGTGAACCGAGTCCCTACGACTCTCTATCGTCTGAGTTGTATTTGTAATTTTCAATTTTCTTTTTATTTGCTTTTTACCGTCGTGTGGTGTTGTGTGTGTGGTTTTATTTTAGTAGTTGTTCTTCTTAAAAGCTGAAAACTGAATTGGGCTTTACTCAAATTCATAACATTAACTTGTCTCAAAGCTCTTTATTTTTAGCTTCTCAGTTTATGTCATCTCTTATTACACGTAAGTTGTTTTAGCTTCCAATTCGATTACTTTAAATATTCCTTCCCGAGGCCCTCTTTTTTTTTTTTTTTCTTAATTCTTATTATTATTTACACTACTAATTGTCAAGTAAGTTCTTTTCTTTTTTATTTTTAATTTTTTGGGTGTGTAATTATGTCTTTTAATTCGTTAATTATGTTTTGATTAGCATGCTATTTATGGCAATATATCTTTTTGGTGGGTGATGAAGCTGTTTTTGCTTTGTTTCTGCTTGTTCCTGATTGTCATACGCTGTGTCAGCTGAAAATCACATGAAAATTCATGTTTTTTAGAATTTTTTTATTTATTTATTTTTGGGTGGGTGGTGGGTTTGGTGAATTTTGTTTGTTGAGGCTGTGTCTGGGAAATTTTTTCCGTTACGATATTTTTATTTTTTCCAACACAGGAAAACAAAATAATAATAATAATAATAATAGCAAGAGATAACGGTTTAAGGTTTAAGCCTACCTTTTGTCTTAATGAAACCCAGAATCAGTTTAAGAAACTCGGGGTTATAACTTGTTAATGGCCTAGTGGCAGGTGTATCGATTCTGTTGTTTTGTTAGCAAAACTAGCCTTGCTCAGTTTTTGGGCCTGGCACTGTTAAACCAAATTTAGGTTTCAATGAGGCATCCTTCTGCGGTGTGTACTTCACTAGGTCTGTACGTACTTGTTTGTTTTCCTTGTGAGAGACAATGCAGTTGTTGCCAAAAGGGTACTAGTATGTATATGTAATTTTGTTTTGTTAAAAAAGTACTCATTTGGGTTATTGCAGTTTTTCTAGACCGAGTTTAATTGAAAATTTGGGGTATGTTCTGCTGAAATTGTAATTTTTTATCTACCGTGCTTGAGACAATTTTTGAGTGTCATGTGAAGATGTAGAAAGCATTGTAAGTGTTTTTACTCAGTGTATAAAAGGTATGGGAGATTAACTTCAACTTTTTGGAGGAGATTGTGACAGATGGATTGAATACATGTACTTTTCTTATTCTTGTTTAGCAGTCAGTATGTGCATGTGTACATTGGAGTAATATATTTGTTTGTGATCCAAGCTTTACTTAGTTGGCTGTTCTGCAAGTGTATCTGATACTTGCAAAACACTTCATAGATGCAGAGTGTGTCACATTTAAAGTTGAGACAACTTGCTGAAGCTCAGTCTGTGATGACCATCAATATATGTAGTTTAATTTTATGCTATATCGTTGTCTGGAAATGATAAGTCAGGGCTACAATAATACAAAGTCAAAGAAATTTCTGCTTGCCTATTGTTTCACAAATTACAAGAAGACCACTTAGATATTCTGGAATTATTTCAATGGTTTATGATTTAAAGTTTTCATAGGAATGCATACATATCAATGAACAGTTATTAATTTGTTAATACTGCTTTTGAATATTCCTTTAATGGTCCTGAGGAATTTTTTTTTTTTCGCTTTTTTGCTTGCTCTAAATTAGAAAATTTTAACATTGCACTAATACGTAGATAATTATATTTTTTGGAATTTCTTAAGTTGAGTTACTGGCTTTACCTATCTGCTAAAGTTTGACATAATATCTGAAGCATTATCTAGTAGTTTTGATATTATTATTGGCTTGTGAATTCTAGATAAGTTCTTTGTCATCATTACGTAGCTGCCCTTTGAAAGAGATTTTTGATGTTTTCATAATGTTAAGTGATTAAATGGAAATACACCTTGTTGCTGCTCAAATTTAAATATAATTTGCTGCAAATGAGAGTATTCTCTTCGAATAAGAACTTAAGGGTTTGCAGGTTTCTTTATCCAGAAAAAAAATTGGAAATCAAACAGTTTATTCCGCTGTGGTTAATACGTGGTCAGTATGGATCTGAAGGGTATAACCTGGGTTGGGCATGTATACCAGAAGTTTGAAGCTATGTGCTTGGAGGTGGAAGAAATTATGTACCAGGTATGCTCTTCTGGTTATTCCGCATTCCGCTAGGGAAGAAATTAGAAAAACGATGAACCCTATAGGTTGACTCCACAAATTCCACCCCAAAAAAACCATATTTTGATTGTGCCCCAACTATATCAACCGTACTTAAACTGTTAGATAATCATAGTCGGTGGTAACATTACAGTTTCCATCGCTATTACAAAACCGTACATGAGATTTTCACCTCATACGGCTCCTCAGAGCCACAAATAAATGTTGAGTTCCTAAGGGGACAATTTCTTGAACTTCCTTAACTGGTGGCAGCTAAATCCTTGAGTATTCAGAATCAATTCCAGTGTCTGCTCCTTCTGTTTATTTATTTATTTATTTTTTGGGTACTGGTCCAATTCAAGTTTGAATTTGGCAGGTTTTCTGAAAGTTGTAGTGGTTAGAACTATGAAGCCTAGTACAATTCATTTCTTTCCTGATCATTCACCCTCACTGAAGTTGGTAGCACTCCATTAATTTATTATTTCATTATTTTATTCTTTTACAGGATACTGTTAAGTATGTAGAGAATCAGGTGCAGACAGTTGGTTCAACTGTCAAAAAATTCTATTCGGATGTGATTGAGGATTTGCTTCCTCCACCTTCTATGGATCTTGTGAAAGGGGCAGTGGCCTCCAACTTGCCTCCAGAACAAAGTACTGCTGTTGGGATCTGTAAAAAGCCAAAAATAGGTATCAAGGAAGAGGCTATGAAGGTCAACAATGAGCAATTGAGTGAGAGCTCACTAGCTACTGCAGATTTGGATAAAGGTGCAGGCCGTGGACAATCTTTCCAAGGGTTTCACAGTGAAGATACCTCATTCCAACCATCCATGGGGGATACTGTCAAAGGAGCATTCTCTGATGTGTACTCAAAAGAATATGACGTAAGGAGTGGGCATAATCAATCAAGTATTCGCATGCAAAAAATCTGTAAAGAGGATAATTTGCCACCAAGTGAAATATCTGGGGCTAGCCGTCATATGGAAAGAGATCTGTGCAGAGCATCATCATCCTGTGAACTGTTGGATAAAAATCAAGAAGCATCTGATGCCCAGGTAGTTGTAAATCCAACCTCTGTTACAACTGAAGTGGCTAGCTGCAAGTCCTTTGAAGAAATTTATGATGAGTTAGAAAAGGTAAGCAAGGGTGCATCAAGTGTTTTAACTAGTAGCCCAGCAGCTAAAAATTGTGATGAGAGTGAAAGTGCTTATTCCTCTTGTAGCAGCCTTTCAGCAGAACTTAATGGTGATTATGCCCTACACCCTGATATATCGTTTTCCTCATATTGCCAGTGGCCTTTGTTGATTTCTAATGTGGCTCTGCAGGCATTTGTACAAATGATGGGGTTGTTTCTCTGGTTGAGTTCTTGGTGAATGGAGATGTACAGCCAAGTGAATTTCCTGATCCTGGTATCAATATGTCTCATTTAGATGCATTGTATATATGAATGTTTTGTCTTTCATCTAACCATAGATCTCTCCCTTTAAATCTGCTTCTTTCTGTTTTATATTGTTGATTTTATATTATTTTGATATTGTTCATTTTATGTAGTAACTGGTTTGAGCCAAATTTTGCAGGACAATCAGATTACTCAACTATGGATGCAACTGAGAGTAGTATTGATGTTGAACAGGGATATGAAACCATTCGACGAGTTGATAATATTCAAGTCGAGGAAACTTGTGTTCTAGTGAATGGAGATGAACTTTGTCTTTTTCCTAGCAAGGAAGGCAAACACAGGCCTTACAAGGTACTCTCTCTCTCTCTCTCTCTCTGTGTCTGTGTCTCTCTCCCCCTCTTTTAATTTCTCTTGATTGAACTTGTTCAGAAAAAGATTCAAGATGCTATTTCATCAAGGATTAGATCTACGAGAAAGCATGAATATAAACAGCTTGCTTTATTGTATAATGAGGATGAAAAGTCCGAGCAACAAAATGCTGAAATGAAGGGAAAACCATCTCATGATTACTGTGAGTTGGAATGGGAGCTTCTTTAGATGCGAGAATGCCAACTATGTGTAAATAATTTCTTCAAAGTCATTTTGCAGCCAATCCTTGCTGACGAAGGTAATTAAGACAGAACTGGATATTAATAATAGCAACCAAGCATCCACCCTTGTAGAATATTGAGCGAAGTGGATAAAAACAAACAAAATACAAAAATATAAATAATTTATAGTTATAATCCCCATTAGGGTTGACTCTTTGTTACTAATATGATGAGGTTGAGTTATTCCATTCAGAATTCATCAGTTGACCCTTTCTTTAAGTTCATTAAGTAATTTTACCACCTCTCAATCTACTTTATTGCTCTGCAATGCTGTTTCTTGGCTGTTGAAAGTTTACTTTGTTTTCCATTTTTCAATGTGAGAATAATGCAAGTGTTAGTTCCTGAGAAAAGACATTTGTGAATGATGATCTTCTGAATATCTTTTGTGCTTGTGCTGTGTGTTTGATATAGAATGGTGTTCACTCCATGAACTTGCTTATTTTATCACATTGTTGATAGAAGGAAATTAAGTTTGTCTCAGCAAGCTTTCTTAGTGTCTTCGATGTTCCCAAGCATTTATGTTATGAGTATATCAACAGTGCTTGTCCTCGTATTGGCTTTTGCCAATGCCCTGTAGTTTATACATGTGAAGAAACTGCTTTCCCTTGTGGGACAAACAAGGCATGTATCAGAAAGTTAAAAGGAACCATGAAATTGGGAACCTGGATCGTTGTGGAAATAAGTTTCTTCAAGCCACTGTCCATGTGGGTTGTCACTGACTGCTCATTGCTTTCTCTAACTAATGCAGGGAGTGATGATTCAGATAAAAACAGTCATCAAATGGAATTCCTAGATTCTTTGTATATTAGGTATCAGAAATCAATTTGATCCTATGGCTGCTTGATGTACCTATCTGGATTGCTGGCCATTTGTTGCCATTAGAGATGGGTGGTTTCCTGTCAGCATCAAGCCAAACATAAATTATTTTGAAAAAACAAAAGACTGCAAAGATAACTAATGAGCTAATTCTTGATTTGACTTAAAAAGTCCTAGTTTTGCATTCTTTCTGCCCCAAACCGGAAAGTGCAATCAGTTAAAAGGAAACATCAAACAACAAATGGGAAGAATTAGAAATGTCTCGGGAGTTCGACAAAACCATGGATGCATACAGTAGCGTGTTCCAAGTATCAGGCAGACCAGGCAAGCACCAGTGGCTGCAATCAGCATAAGTCTCCTGTTGCATTTGTTGCTTCGCTATCAAGAGCCCTTGCTTTTTTGTATAAATCGTTGGATGTGCATCAACTCGATACTGAGAGAGCTTTGTGATGTTTAGGTACTTCACCGGTGTACTCATGCCTCCAATTGTTCTCTCAACAATTTCTACCATTGACTTGGGAAATTTAGCTACATAAGACTCATCCGTTATGGGCTCAGTTGTGTTGTAGCACCATTGCTTCCCTTTGTGTTCTGGGGATATGCTTCTGAAAAAGACCAATGTTTTGGTTGTGTCAACGTTTTCATCAATCCATTGCGCCCAAGTCTCCATGGCAATCTCAAATGCTTCGTCTACATTCATATTCTCCGTCAGTTTACCATCATGTTCAAATAATTCCCACCTGCAAAAATTTTTCATCATTTGACATAACTTTTCTGGCTTTCCCATTCCAAAATCATAAGTTTATGAATCTATCAGAGTTTACTGTATACTTACGCTTTGATTTTCCCACGATGCACCCACCAGTGACCAGTGTTGAATAACATAACATCAGCACCTTTCCACTTCTGGGCTGAGGCAGAAAGTTCATCAAGCTTCAGAATCCTAGAGCCAAGTGCATTATTTACATCTAGTTGGACAAGAAATGGACTCCAGTAGAATTCAACATAGCAGTCATAGTCCTGTAGCAGGCAAATCTGCATTCTTGCATTCATCTAACACAAACTGAGCAAAGAAGAAATACAAGATGATGGAACTTTTCTTACCAGTGCTCTAAAAACCTTATAGACACCACTTTGAACGTCCACATGGACTCGAGAAGAAGGTAAGGCAGTATAAAGAAGACAAGCAAGAGACTCCCATTGGTTTCTGTTGAGTGAATCTCCGACAATAATCACTCTCTTGTTCTTAAGCCTCTCCAACATGTCTGTTGCATTGAACCTTAAAACCAGAAACTTGTCACAGATAACAAGACCAATTTATTCGTGCATATAGAGTTAAAGAGGCATTTTAGCTTACCTTGGAATCTCACACCCTTCTGCTTTCCATGTCCACTTCTCATACTCAGCATCCGGTCTGCCATTCCTTTGGCAGCTTACTTGATCACTAAGAAATGGACACTGTGCTTCATTATATAGCGGACTGGCCTCTCCATTATAAACCCATTTTCCATTAAAAATATTGCATAATTTTTTTTCCTCAACTGGGTTATCATTGTCAATCAAAGTAGTGAACTCAGTGGAAGGTGTTATGGTTATAGCTAAGCTTTGAACAGTGAAAAGGCTTATTTTGTTGCTGCCGCCGTTGAGACAAAGAACAAAGATAATGCAGCCTACGAAAAAGATTACTGATATGCAGATTCTCCATTTGCCATAGATGGTGAAGCTGATTTCCATTGAAGAGACGAAGGTTTAATACATGTGAAGTTGGTTCAAAATGAGATGAGAATTATAAGTCATCTAAGTTTACAGAGTTAGTAAGTTGATATAAAATGTTAGGCCAAGGGGTGGATTCGCATTACAAATTGGTTGGAAGTAAGTGTGGGACTGGTACTTGTAAAATTGGTTGAGGGGCAGAGATGTGGATTGACATTGTATGTTTTTAAGATGTGACTCCTATAAATTTATTTTGATTTACTTGACTGTATTTCAGGTTGCTCATTAACTGGTAATTATTGAAGCAGTAGCAGGTACAAAAATGGTTTAGGTCACCTTATTACTTTAGTTTAATCGTAGTTGGTGTGTGATTAGATATAACTAATAAACTCTCAATACCCCACGACTTCAACCTTCATTCTTTTTACTGCAATTGCTTAAACTCTTATCATTGCAGGGCAATATTATTGTATTAAGAGAAAGGATTAGGAGATAAGACCAAAACTATAACTTCCTGGGGTTACAAGTTACTTGATATTTTGGGCTGATGGGTCTGCAAACATTTTATTCACTCGAACTATAGTTTTCAATCATGCATTTGTTATTTTCTTTTCATATTTTTTTTTCGGTTCTATCAAAATGTTATTATTTTTGGTGGAAAACAGAAGATGCTGACATTATTAGCTATTATTTTGATCCCATTGATGTATTTTATAAGAAATTATGTTAACAAACTAGAAGTTGCTTAGGGTAGGGATGGCGAAATGCGAGCTTGGACTAGGTTTTTCTAAGCCTACGCTCCAGCCCATTGTAGGGGAGGTATAACCGTATAAGGGTCGGGTCTATTGTGGGCCTAGCCTGGGCTTAGGCTTTCATTTATGTTTTTAATTTTTTTTAATTGTTGTAAATTTGAAATGAATTAATAATCAACAAGTCATTGCAATTAATAATGAATTAAAAAAATTAATATATTAAAATAAAATAATAAAGAAAGAAAATGAAGTAAATAAAAACTTACAGATTTAATTTTTTAATATTGTATTCTCAAATTCAAACACCCTCTTAATTAATTAGAGCTTAAGAGAGAGTTTAATATTATAATTTTAAGTTTTTTGAATCATTATTGATTTATGAACTAAAGATTTAAGTTTTTTTTTTTTTTAAATTTTAATTTATTATTTTGATTTATAAATTTATTTTTTAAAGAATAGAAAAATGGGACTACTGGATTAGGCGGAATTTTTTTTAGCGGGTTAAGCCTTTTTACCCACCCTACTGAGAGGAAGAATAATTATCAATGTTTTGTCAAACATATTGATCAAGGATCCTCTGTTATTAAGCACTTAAAACTATAATCGAAGAGCTCAGTTTACGAAATTTTGTAGAGCTATTCCGCTGAGAATTCATCAGTTGACACCTGCTTCAATGTCAATAAGTAATTTTACCACCATTAGATCTACTGTCCTCATCTGAAGTGAGAGATTGCTGGGGAAGAAAGTTTTTAATGATGATCTTCTGGGTATGGCTTGTGGTTTTGCTTTGCGGTTGAGATGGAATGCTTTATATTGTATCGTCCTTTGCCTGGCAACTCCATGAACTTGTTTACTGTCTCACATTGTTGCTAGCAGAAAGTAGAGTTTGTCTCAATGAGCTTGCTTAATTTTCTGTGTCCTCAATTTTCCCATGCATTAACACTAAGGGTGTCAATAGTGATTAACCTCATTTCGGCTTTCGCCAATGCCCTTTAACTATACGTGTGAATTGTGAAGAAACTCTTTTCCTTTACTGGACAAACAGGGCATATATCAGAAAGTTGATAGGAACTAAGAAATTGGAAACCTGGACCTTGTGGAAAAAAGCTTCTTCCAGCAACTACTGCTTTGCAAGTAATCACTTACAGCTCATTGCTTTCACCAATTAATGCAGGGAGGGATGACTTAAGATGATAATAGAGTCATCAAATGGACTGCCTCGATAATTCTAGTTCTAGGTACTTTTAGGTGTCAGAAATCATTTTGATCCTGTGAAAGCTTCATGTACCTATCTGAATTGATGGGTTGAATCATTTGTTGCGATTTAGACGTCAAACAAAAAGAATCTAAATGCATTTAATTGCTGATCTGATTTCAATTCCTACTTTTGCATTCTTTTTTCCCCAAAAAAGCAACTAAAATCAATTAAAAGGAAGCATCAAACAACAGATGTGTGGAATTAGAAATGTTCCTGGAGTTAGATGAAACCATGGATGCATACAGCAGTGTGTTCCAAGTATCGGGCAGTCCAGGCAAGCACCACTGGCACCAATCAGCAAAAGTCTCCCGTTTCCTTTTTGGCTTTTCAATCAATTGCTCTGGTTTCAATGCATACCACGTTGGATGTGCATCTACCCGATACTGAGAAAGCTTTGTGATGTTTAGGTACTTCACTGGCTTCCTCATGCCTCCAATGATTCTTTCAACAATTTTTACCATTGGCTACCCGATACTGAGAAAGCTTTGTGATGTTTAGGTACTTCACTGGCTTCCTCATGCCTCCAATGATTCTTTCAACAATTATTACCATTGGCTTGGGAAACTGAAGTACACAGGACTTATCCATTATGGGCTTATTTGTGTTGTGGCACCATCGCTTCCCTGTGTTGTGGGGATATGCTTCTGAAAAAGATCAAGGCTTTGGTTGCGTCAACCTTTTCATGTATCCAACGCACCCATGTTTCCATGGCAATCTCAAATGCTTCCTCTATTCTCAGCCTCTCTATCAGTTTTCCATCATGTTCAAACAAATCCCACCTGCAAAATTTTCATCGTTGCACGTAACTTTTTTCTGTATTTCTCATTCCAAATAATAATTTTATGAATCTATCATTATAGTTTACTTTAGACTTATGCTTTCATTTTCCCACGATGCGTCCACCAGTGACCAGTGTTGAATACCATAACATTGGCACCTTTCCACTTGTGGGCTGAGTCAGAAAGTTTATCAAGCTTCAGAATCCTACTGCCATTTGCATTTTTTGTGTCTAGTTGCACTAGAAAGGGGCTCCAATAGAACTCAACAGAGCAATTATAGTCCTGTAATAGGCAAATATATGCTCTTGTATTCATCTTCCACAGTTTGCACAAAGAAGAAACACAAGATGATGGAACTTTTTCTTACCAGTGCTTTAAAAACCTTATAGACAGCACTTCGAACATTGACATGGGCTGTAGAGGGAGGTATGGTGGAATAAAGAAGAGAAGCAAGAGACTCCCATTGGTTTCTGTTGAGTGAGTCTCCAACAACAATCACTCTCTTGTCCTTACGCCTCTCTAACATGTCAATACCATTAAACCGCAAAACCAAAAAAGTTTGTCCTGAAAACAAAATATTCAAGCATACAGAGTTAAAAGAGGCAATGCATTATTATAGCTTACCTTAGAACCCCACACCCTTCAGCCTCCCAAGTAGGAGGTGTTATGGATATAGATTTGCCGTGAACAGTGGGAAGGCTTATGCTGTTGCTGACGTGGTTGAGACAGAGAACAACGATAATGCACCCTATGAAGCCTGCCAAACTCCATACTCTCCATGTTCTATTGATGGTGAAGCCTGTTTCCATGCTTTCCAATTGTTTCTCTTAAATTGAAAGATCAAGGTCCAGCTATGACATATTTCAAAGTGGATTGAAATTGTAGTAAGTGCTTAGTGCCATTACTTCTAAAATTGGTTGAGATGATTTTGGATGTTTAAGATGTGACTCATATAATTTTATTTTTAATTGGTACAAATATGGCTTATGGCACCTTACATGTTATAACCTTAGATTTAACAAATCAACTCTCAAGAACCTAAGGCATCAAGCCATCAACTTTTAACTAAAACTTGACCAATTTCACCTATATATTGTGAATGGCAAGCGTCACAATTGAACCTGATTCAGCCAATCCAGGAAAAAAATAAATAAATAAAGAAGATAAAAGAAAAGGAAACTCAAATCAAAAAAGAAAAGGAAACTCAAATCAACAACATATAGCTTGATTTAGATAATGGGCAAAGATGGAGGGATGTAAGGTTCCTGGCAGGTAGGTTCCTACCAGAAGGGGAGAATGATTGCTTCACTTGAAAATGAGGTCAGTGCCGGAGGTGACGTTCTCACTTTCAAGTTAGCTTGTATCTCAAGGTAGAAGAAGAAGAGAAAGAAAAATAGAAAACCTATGAATTAATTTCTTTTTATCTTTTATAGATGGTCCCTTTTGTGCACTTGTCAAAGATCCACTGGACATTACTTCCTCACGTAGTGGGAGCAAAGTAATGGATAGGACGAACTTCAAAGCTTCTGGCCGATTCCCCCAATTGATGTCCTTTCTTGCAATTTACATCCATATTTGGTAAAAGTGATGTTAGGTCTTACTATTATTTCTATTGATGCCGAAAAACGACTTCAACAGCTAAATTTGTTTTGGTGGGAAAACAGCATGAACTGAGCAAGTTGAACACAAATTTCTTAACCTGCCATTCACAGAAAACGGTTAGGACTCGCCGGTGGGGTTCCGGCAAGAACCCTTCGATGCCAAAGTCAGATCTTTAATCTAAGGGAGTAATTAATTCATAAAGAAATCACTCATAAAAATGTAATGCGTAGTGCTACCCAAGAAGAAAAATATCCTCCCCCCCCCTCCATTATTTTTTCCTTATATTGTCCTCCTAGGTAGTTGGCCATTTTCTCCTTTCTCTGTGGTAATGAAGCCATCAACATATCACCAATAACAGTTTACTTTAGGTAAAAAAACCGCCTATCAACATCAGTCCCCCAGTTTTCAATACCGAGAAGACATGATCGGTGTTGGAAACTTAAAAGGAAATAGAAAAATAAAATCTCTCCAACCTCTCAAAATGTAGAATCAAATATGTAGATGTCGATCTCAAATTGTAGAACCCAATATGTAGATATAGATTTCAAAATGTAGAATCAAATATGTAGATGTTGATCTCAAAATTTAGAATCAAGTATTTAGTCTAAAAAATGTAGAATCAATATGTAGATGTCGATCTCAAATTGCAGAACCAAATATGTAGAACAAAATTTGTAGATATCAATCTTAACATGTTGAATTAAACACATAGATGTCGATCTCAAATTTCAAAATTAAAACATGTAAATGTCAACCTCAATAAGGCCAAGATAGTAATCTCGATCTCAATAAGACCGGATCATACAATTTATTCACGTTGGACCTCAACAAGGCCAAAACAATTCATCAAGCTAGACCTCAATAAGACTGGCAGAAGAAAATCAATTGGATTTGGACCTCAATAAGGCCAAGATAGCAACCTCGATCTCAATAAGACCGGATCATACAATTTATTTACGTTGGACCTCAACAAGGCCAAAACAATTCATCAAGCTAGACCTCAATAAGGCTAGCAGAACAACAAAATCAATTAGACCTCAATAAGGTGAAATCAAAGTGAGTTGAACACTTCATATAACAATTATACGAAATCAAAATATGAACTTAACGATGAAAAATTTTCCTAATATAAGCTAGTTGCTTCCTTTAATAGAGCAACAAAACAAGAGCTGAAAATTGTGAAATTATTCGCTGGGGGTTCAATTGCTATCCAAATCTCATCTGATTTACTACAAGAGTTTCCTACCTCAATGATGCTATAAACCATGAAAATCTCAAAATTCATACTTCATATGTATATAATAAGTCTGAAATTTCTTGGCTTAGCTTAATTTCACTTCAAAGTTACACCAGATACAATATTGATTATCAGAATATTTGAAGATAAAAGTATATACCACAACATGAGAGAGATTGAATTTGCACTCTAAAATTAAACATTCGGGCCATGTACTACGACCTAATAATTCCTTGTGTGTGTGTATGTGTGTATATGTGTGTGTGTGTGTGTATATATATATATACACACATACACACACACATATGACAAGAATGCTTTACAGATGCAAATTATTACTATAGGGTTCTTTGGTATCAGAGCCAAGGGAGAGTAGTTGTAATATAGATTAGAGACTTTGTGTACCTACACCTTTAATTGGTTAAAACTTTTATTTGTGTGGTGAAGGAGTTACCTTAGGGTGCCTTGGTAGTATTTGGTCGTAAGTCCCGATTTGGTTGAAGGGCAGTAAAACCAACTCTTAGCCTTGGATTGTAGCCATACCTATAAAAACTAGATCACTTTTAGGTTATGTACATGGATTCTCTACTCTGTAGAGCATTCTCTTTCTCTAGCTCTTCTTTCGGGAAGACTAGTAATTCAAAGAATGATGTAAATTCAGAAGAATTCATAGTTGAAGACTTTAATAAAGCAATAGATTGTTGGGAATTACAAAAAATTTCCTAAGACATGATTTACAAAACAAAAAAGCTTGATTTTCTAAAGACAGATTTTGTAATAAAGACCGAAGAAAGAGACATAACCCTTTCAAAGCCTTTTGAAACAATTCACTTGTTTACAGAACAATCACTAAAGAGACTAAAAGATAAAAACTTTAATTATATTCACATTGGCTTAATACAAGTCGGAATAAAACCTTTAACAAAAGAAGGATTGGATACTTCTATCCTTGCTGTCCTCAGAGATGGAAGATTCATCTCTTTTGATGATTCTTTGCTAAGTAGTATCGAATCAAGTCTCTGTAAAGGACCTATCTCCTTCAGCTATTATCCAAACATAACAGTTTCTTTAAAAGACAAAAACACTCTTAAAAGCATGATTCTACAGATTAAGACCCATAACTATAATATGATGGAAGGATCAGTTCCTGTAGCCTTAATCTTCAGAATCTCTTACAAAGCCATGAATTCTGCATTCAGTACGCAACATAAATTCCAGTAAAAAAGAGATGAGACTCCTCTCTTGCAGACTAACTTGTCTAAAGCCAATACTGTTATTCCAAAGCCTATTTAATGGAAAGTTGTCAACCTTCCAGAGGAATGGATTCTAGAAGGAGCCACTGAGCCAGTGATTCCAAAACAACTAGAACCAAATACAGAGTTACAAAATGTGACTCAGTATTCTGATGGTAAAGTAAAATTGTCCTTTAGGAGATCTACATTGTCTAGATTTTTCGATAAGGATTCTACCTCTAGCATCCCCTCTCTGGAAAGAAGATTTTCTAAAATACCTTCAATGGTAAATTTTCCTTTCCAATCTACAAAAAGTCAACCTAAGTTTTCCACATCAGATATATCTAGTTCCTCTATACACTCGGTTGACTACACTACTAGTGTTCCACATCCTATTTACACTAGCAGTCAACACGAACAAAGACAGGAAGAGAAGGAACCTTCTCCTCCAACTTCTCCAACATTTTTCTGCTATCACAGAAAATGTAATCAATGTCCTTGAGAAGAATTTTGAACTTGTTAAAACTCTTCTTCATAAAGATTTTTATTCTGAGAATAACAAAGAAAAAAGACTTTGGTTTTTCAAAAATTTCTTAAACCAAATAACGAAATCCAAAATGCCTATTATGAATTTGTTAATTCTCATAAAGTTCATATTCTATTTTTTGATTGGTTTGAATTGTATGCCTCTGAAAATAAGATACCTTACTATTTTAAAGAAACAAATCCAATCACGGTCAGAAAAAAGATTATAGAATGGAATCTTTCTGACAGTGAACAAACAATTGAATCTGAACATCCACCACTTAGGAGTATTACTATAGATCATGGTAAACCTCCTATCCAGGTTAAAGCCTTACCTTACAAAATACACAAACCTAATGATTCAGAGACAAATTTAGGTAGCATTATTCAACAGAATAATTTCTGTAATGCAAACCTAAATACAATAGGAAAATAGTTGACTAAAATAGAGAGTCAATTCCAGAAGTCAACCATAGCTGTTTCCTCTAGTATCTCCTCAAAAGCTGACTCTGACAAAAAGCTTAAGAAACCTATTTTCGAACCATTTCAGGTCTCGAAAAATAGTCAAAAGCTTGTTCAAGAATCAAAGTCAGATTTTGCTAAAGCCATTAGAGACCAACTAGATAGGATCGAAGCCTCTTCTTCCTCTAGTAAAGTCCAGATAGCCCCTGATAGTGCCCAATCTAGAACTATTAGAGTACTAGACCAAGACCAAATGTCTGTTGTCTCTTCCGACATAGAAGCTTTCAAAGATGAGTCCATTTCTAGAGCCAATAAAGTCCACTGGGAATTAGCCCTTCCTGCCAGTTCTCCTCCTGACCTAACCATAGACAATAGGCCTAGTGCACTAAACCAATCTAGGTTTAATGCTTCCTCCGTCTATGAGTGGAATATAGATGGTATGTCTGAGTATAACATACTTGGACTTTTACAGCAAATGACCATGGCAGCTAATGCCTATAAAACCCAATTAAGAACCTCTGACAAGGTTATTGCAGACATCCTCATTGTAGGGTTTACTGGTCAACTTAAAGGATGGTGGGATCATCTTCTCACCAAGCAACAACAACTTGACATCTTGAATGCAATTCAAATAGATGAGGATGGAGCGCCCATCTGTGATGAGTTCAATAGTCCCATTCAAGATACTGTTGCTACTCTTATTCTTACTATATCCCTTTATTTCATAGGTGATCCCTCACACCTTAGAGATAAAAATGCTGAGTTACTACACAATCTTAGGTGTAGAAAACTTAGTGAATTCCAAAGCTATAAAACCACTTACTTTACTAGACTTTTTCTAAGAGATGATGCAAATTATGTAACCTGGAAAGAAAAATTTCTTACAGGATTACCTACTCTTTTAGGAGAAAAAGTCAGAAACACCATTAGAGCCCAAAATAGGGATCGCATCCCCTATGACGACCTCACCTATGGTAAATTAGTCAGTTTTGTTAATAAGGAAGGTCTAAAGATGGATTTTATCTATGGAAGATGGATTTTATCTATGGAAGATGGATTTTATCATACTGACCAATTTCAAGCTATTTTAAAGATTTTCCGAAAGGCTGGTTTTTCAAACCTTGGGATTTGTCAAAACCCCAGTCTTTCTATCAAAGTGTTTTGGAGATCACTGAGTCTGTAAAATTCAAACACTTCTTCTCAATGAATCTCATTCTGAGCCAGCCTATTCAATGGCTACTATTCTTAAAGTCTTATCTCCAAAACCGTAGGGAGACCAACTCCATAAATTAAAAACCTTCCCTGTTAATTTTCATTTAAGTCTAAACCATTGCTTGCATTTCTCTTATTGGGATTACCAACATGCTTGGTTTAACACTTTCTTCATACAAAACCCAAAAAAAACCCATTCATGGTCATTTTTCTTCAATTAAAAAATAACCGTCCAAAGTCTCCCAAACTGGTTCCAACAGTGGTGGAACTATTTCGGCCCATCTCCCGGAATACTCGCCCCAAATGCCGCACACTGTTTAACCTTATTCAAAGCCCATTATGTTCCTTCAGAGTCCGAGAAAAGGTTTCCTCCTTTTCTTTGTTTCTGTACAAATTTCTTCCTTCCTTGGGTTTGGATGTGGGATTTCCAATATCAAACCCACAAAGCCCAACTCTTTCTAAAGAGAAGTTTTAAAGTCAAATAGTGGTCCAAATTCGATGAAAAGTCAAAGCTTTCTGAAGTTACTATTCAAACTTGGCTTTCCTCAAAAGTCCTTCTGCAGCCCCCTGCTAAAGATATTAAAGCCCAAAGTACCTTCCTTACTCAGAAGTCCAAGGCCCAATCTCTTTTGGCCAGTGCAAAGAGTAAAGAAGAATAGTTCAAGATGATAAAACAGCTCCTTGACTCGCGATCTACGTCTTCAGTTGCTGCTTCCTCAGATGATGAAGATGAACCCTTCATCTCTCTTAGAAATGATAACGAAGATGACTGCTTCGTTATTTTTTCTCCTGTAAAGCACTCTTAAAATTATTTTTATTTCTGTATCTGTATAACGTTGTATATATTCTCTGTAAAAAAAAAAAAAGAGTACCAGTTCTAATTTTCATATTTATAAATTTTGTATTTATACCTTTGTATGCCTACGAAAATTGTCTTCCTTCACTCACTATCCTTGTCATAAGGAAAAAGCTGTGAAGACATTTTTCTCCCTTCTTTTTCACCTAAAGCAAAGATGCTGCTCCCTTGGTGGTCCCGCATTTCAAAGATGCTGTCCCCCACTTTTTGATTTCACATGCGAAATCTCACAAACGCCAAAATGACAGCAAAAATGCCCATGTGAAGCTATAGCGAAAGCAAGCACACTCTTCGAAGCCATGTGGGTTCTTCCATGATTGAGGGCTTCATCCATCCTTTTATACTCTCATTCAACGGGAGGAGAGGAGGGAGAACATATAGAAGAAAAGAAGAAAATTTTCTCTGTAATTTTCTCTGTTTGTAAAAGATCATATAAAGCTTTGTAATTTTATTTTCTTAAAATAAAAACATCCTCCATTTGTAAAGCTCCTACATCTTCCTGCATCAACGTATAAAGCAATAAAATCGGTAAAATTTCTTATTTCCTATTTCTTATTTCCTTTTTAAATTTCTTATAAACTGCTACGTTCCTCTAAGGCATAGAGACCAAATCTCTGCCCTTAGTTGTATTTCTCTCCTCCCTCTAATCAATCAGAATACTATTTCTAGGATCCAGATCTAGTATTTTATATGAACCTTGTGTTGCTTAAGCTTGATTATTAAAAGAATTTTAAAAGCTATTTTATATTTTTAGTATTTGGTTGGAAACCCGAGTGTACGGGATAATGATCAGTTCTAAGTCTGATCTGGCTCCAAAGGCAGTACTGGCTACTGCATCGCTTTGGTCTAACAACACCATTTACTAGATCTATAAAATATTTTAGATCTATAAAATTTCTATTGTTTTATTAAAGTTAAAACTTGAGTTTTCGGTATTTTACACACACTCCACGATCCTAGGGTTCTTTGGTATCAGAGCCAAGGGAGAGTAGTTGTGATATAGATTAGAGACTTTGTGTACCTACACCTTTAATTGGTTAAAACTTTTATTTGTGTGGTGAAGGAGTTACCTTCGGGTGCCTTGGTAGTATTTGGTCGTAAGTCCCGATTTGGCTGAAGGACAGTAAAACCAACTCTTAGCCTTGGATTGTAGCCATACCTATAAGAACTAGATCACTTTTAGGTTCTGTACTTGGATTCTCTACTCTGTAGAGCATCCTCTTTCTCTAGCTCTTCTTCCGGGAAGACTAGTAATTCAAAGAATGTTGTAAATTCAGAAGAATTCATAGTTGAAGACTTCAATAAAACAATAGATTGTTGGGAATTACCAAAAATTTTTAAAGACATGATTTACAAAACAAAAAAGCTTGATTTTCTAAAGACATATTTTGTAATAAAGACCGAAGAAAGAGACATAACCTTTTCAAAGCCTTTTGAAACAATTCACTTGTTTACAGAACAATCACTAAAGAGACTAAAAGATAAAAACTTTAATTATATTCACATCGGCTTAATACAAGTCGGAATAAAACCTTTATTGGATACTTCCATCCTTGTTGTCCTCAGAGATGGAAGATTCATCTCTTTTGATGATTCTTTGTTAAGTAGTATCGAATCAAGTCTCTGTAAAGGACTTATCTCCTTCAGCTGTTATCCAAACATAACAGTTTCTTTAAAAGATAAAAACATTCTTAAAAGCATAATTCTACAGATTAAGACCCATAACTATAATATGATGGAAGGATCAGTTCCTGTAGCCTTAATCTTCAGAATCTCTTACAAAGCCATGAATTCTGTGTTCAATACGCAACATGAATTCCAATAAAAAAGAGATGAGACTCTTCTCTTGCAGACTGACCTGTTTAAAGCCAATACTGTTATTCCAAAGCCTATTCAATGGAAAGATATCAACCTTTCAGAGGAATGGATTCTAGAAGGAGCCACTGAGCCAGTGATTCCAAAACAACTAGAACCAATACAGAATTACAAAATGTGACTCAGTGTTCTGATGGTAAAGTAAAATTGTCCTTTAGGAGATCTACATCGTCTAGATTTTTCGATAAGGATTCTACCTCTAGCATCCCCTCTCTGGAAAGAAGATTTTCTAAAATACCTTCAGTGGTAAATTTTCCTTTCCAATCTACAAAAAGTCAACCTAGGTTTTCCACATCAGATCATCTTCTCACCAAGCAACGACAACTTGACATTTTGAATGCAATTCAAACAGATGAGGATGGAGCGCCCATCTGTGATGAGTTCAATAGCCCCATTCAAGATGCTGTTGCTACTCTTATTCTTACTATATCCCTTCATTTTATAGGTGATCCCTCACACCTTAGAGATAAAAATGCTGAGTTACTACACAATCTTAGGTGTAGAAAACTTAGTGAATTCCAAAGCTATAAAACCACTTTCTTTACCAGACTTTTTCTAAGAGATGATGCAAATCATGTAACTTGAAAAGAAAAATTTCTTGCAGGATTACCTACTCTCTTAGGAGAAAAAGTCAGAAACACCATTAGAGGCCAAAATGGGGATCGCATCCCCTGTGACAACCTCAACTATGGTGAATTAGTCAGTTTTGTTAATAAAGAAGGTCTAAAGATTTGGAAATATAATGTCTAAGAAACCTGACTTTAGTCTGAAATAATGTAGCAAGAAAGGCCATACAAAAAATTATTGTATGATGAATAGGAAGCTCCATGAGCTTAATTTAGATGATGAGACACTTTCTAAAGTCACTCCTCTTTATATAGAGTCTTCAGACTCTGAGTCTTCCATGACGGGAGATAGTGAGCCCCTTCAGGTTGATGAGTTAGTAGACTCTGAAACCTCTGTGTCTAGTGATAGTAATTCTGATACAGAATCCTATCTAAAGAAGATCAATGTGCTGACTAAAGATCAAGAAACCTTTCTTGAGTTTTCGGTATTTTACACACACTGCACGATCTATACACACACACACACACACACATATATATTCCTGATAATCATAACAATATCAATTATAAGGAATTTGGTTGCCAAAACTTACCAAAGTAAGATGAAGATTTCTAATTATCACTGTTTATGTAAATGTGTGGTGAGCTAACTTGTTCCTTTTTTGAAGTGCTACTGAGAAGTGTGTGCTTCCCTCTCTTTTATTAGTAAAATGTGCACCGAACATAAATTTTTTTTTTTTTATAAATTCAATCAACCGAGAAATTTCCCTTTTTTCCATTGTCAGTGTCTAATAAAGGATGCCAATAAACTTGCTTCAATATAAACAAACAGCGCTATTGATGTTCAATTATACATCTCGTGTTTGAAAACAAAGTGACAATTTTCCATTAGACTAATTATAAGATTTCAGACAAGAAGTTATCACTTTAAAGGTTCAATTCAAATCAATCAATATACGCATCAATTCATTTCTCTAGATCATTATGCATTAATCAATTCCAATATTTAATATTATGACTATCCAATATGATACAAAATTAATATTAACCTATGAGTTCATAAAGTGCTAATTGAAATTAATATGAGTTCATTAAGAAATCGAACTCTTAAAATAATCACATACCATTTTCAACAAAGAACACAAAATTACAAAACACAATTACTATGCAGGTAAATGAACACTTGACTTTAAATCTTCATGCCGCAATGCCGTGAATGGCAATCTAAACAAGTTTATCTTTATGATTTGATCATCTATGGAAACAGAACCCGGATTTTAATCCTTGGCATTGGGCAACATTCTCTTGAGAAAATAAATTCATAGTGTAGCCAAAAAATGCAATTGCTATATTGCCTAAGTTCCAGACTTTCAATTACTATACTGTTGAGGGCAGGTTCATTTCACATTTTTAAGATTTGGATGGGCAGTCTAAATCAGTTCTGTAAAATGATCATTTTTCGGATATCATGTTGAGCCTCTTGTTACTACAGCTTTGATGCATAAACAAGATTGATAAAAATTGTAGAGCTAGAGCTTACCCATCTTCATCAAAGCAAGGCAAATAAATCGACTAACCAATACCATAAATTAGTCTAGTAGAGATTTGAAACCAACTAAACAATAGCCTTTAAGTGAAAATATTATATATGGAGTTAAAGTTTAGAACAAGTGCACCTGAGGTAGTTCTTTGTGGTAACTTCTCTCATGTATTTCATCAAACAGCTCTGGGTTGGATTTTAACCTGATCGGGTCTCATCAAATAGGTTCATTGTAGGCAAACACCTTATCTTTGACCAGAATGAAATATGTAGTTCACAAGATTAAGCTCAACGGGTGCACCTTCAAAGCTGGTTCAAACTTCTAAGTCACATTAAAAAGCATTTCAAATGTCATATGAGTAATAAACTTCATTCTGCTTCTCGTGTTAATAATTATTTGTAGCATTTCATAATGCAAAATGAAGAATGACATGCAATAAAAATGGATGACAATTTAAACCTTTAAACAGAGCTTTATCACTAAATCAAGAAAGTAAGATGCTAGGCTAAACCAAGTTTCTCTCAGCTATTTGGTCAAACATGTTATGAGCGTATATAAAACTAACTTGTACATGCAATAACTTGCAAGGACAATACAGCAAGTTCCAGAACTCTTGAAGTAGCTTCATTTTGAGAAAACCCCAGTTGTAGGTGGGCAATATATTCGACAGAATTGGTTATAAGCATTACATAGTCTAGACACTTGCAAATAAATTAAATAAACAAAGAGGGTCCACCTTGTGCAAACAAGAATACAACCTTTTAAGACAGGTAGTGACTTAGCACACACACAGAACAAGACAAAGAAATCAGCATTTCAACTATCTAAATTTTTGTATAAATATCATGCCCACGTCAAATAATAATGACCGATAAGATTTGACTATTCCACAAAGTAGTATTAGTCTTGCATAAAGCCAATTAATCACCTAACATAAAGTGAAAAATAAGTTACCTCACCGTTCCACAAAATAACCGTAACTTACAGAATTCCAAAAGCTCCCAAGTCTAGCCTGTCGTCACTATCTGCTTGCTTAAATCCTTGTATGTAATGCGGTTGATATTTAGTTTTCCATAAAATTCTTGAAATTTTGCCGTGTTGTGAATTCTCGTACTGGACTCCAAAAGTCCAAATAATAGAATCAATTTTCTATTGATTCGAGATACAGCCCTCACGTGTAGTGGTTTCATGCCCACCATGCTTCTGCTTGGCCACTTAAATTTCTTCCATATGGCTTTTCACACTGTTCCCCACAAACGGCGCTAAGATGTTGATGCCGAAAAACAACTTCAACAGCTGAATTTGTTTTGGTGGGGAAGCAGCACAAACTGAGCGAGTTGAACACGAATTTCTTAACCTGCCATTCACATAAAACGGTTAGAACTCGCCGGTGGGGTTCCGGCGAGAACCCTCTGATGCCAAAGCCAGATCTTTAGTCTAAGGGAGTAATTAATTCATAAAGAAATCACTCGTAAAAATGTAATGTGTAGTACTACCCAAGAAGAAAAATATCCCCCCCCCCCTCTCCCCCCTCTCGATTATTTTTTCCTTATCTTGTCCCCCTAAGTAGTTGGTCATTTTCTTCTTTCTCTGTGGTAGTGGAGCCATCAACTCCTTAATTATAGGATCAATATATCATCAATAACAATTTACTTTAGGTAAAAAACTGCCTATCAACAATTCCTAAACTACAAAGTTTGTCTTTTTGTAGTTTGTTAACTGTTTTAATCAATGATGAAAAAAAATAAAGAAAATCTTTTTTGTAAAAGTGGGATTTAATATCTAATATTAGATCTTATTATTTTGTCTTTCTAAGCTACAAAGTTTGTCTTTCTGTAAAAATGTCAGAAGTGGGATTTGAACCCACGCCCTCTCACGAGGACCAAAACTTGAGTCTGGCGCCTTAGACCACTCGGCCATCCTGTTTTTAATTTGCCAGAGTTCACTTTAAAATCTATATATAAATTAGTACTGAGAACTTGGCATTGTCAGCCACAAGGAACAAAATCGTGCATCAGGGCCCTAGCTTCTGTTTTATCTTTGTTCCCCATTTGACCGAGGAAACTGCTAAGTTGATATGATTCAATTTTAGAGCCTATAAAATATAGAAGAGCAACTCATACGGGACACAAATTACCCTTCAAAATCATATCCAATTTGCCGGGCACTCTAGGCGTCAATATGAATTTTATACCAAATAAATTTTGCAATTAAGTGCATGTTTCCTCTATATATAAACAAAGCTAACAAAGGCTTTTAATACATAGCAACTCATTCATTTCAAATATATAAACAGATTACTTTTTAATTCAAAATTAATTATGGCTTTAAGGTGCCAAAGTCTATGTAAATTATCATTAATCTTCCTCATTATTGCAATTGCGGCTTCCCATGTCACATCCCGGAAGCTGCAAGAGGCCTCATTCTCCGAGAAACATGAGCAATGGATGTCGAAATACAGGAAGGTTTACAGGAATCCTGAAGAGAAAGAGAAACGTTTCAGGATTTTCAAGAACAATGTTGAGTTCATTGAATCGTTCAATGCTGCTGGAGACAAACCCTACAAGCTAAGCATTAACGAATTCGCGGATCAAACCAAGGAAGAGTTTAAGGCTTTCCGCAATGGATACAGGCGGCCTAATGGACTTACTTCAAGAAAAGAAACTTCTTTTAAGTATGAAGATGTGATTGATGTGCCTGCTACCGTGGACTGGAGAGAAAAAGGAGCTGTCACTCCCATCAAAGACCAAGGCCAATGTGGTAATTTAATAATTAAAAAGAAAACAATTGTGTGTTGCTTCAGCTTAATTTTGAAAGTACTACAGCTAAAGCGCTGTTTACTCGAGCATTAACTACTTGCACCAATAATTACTTGAACAGGAAGTTGCTGGGCTTTTTCGGCTGTGGCAGCAACAGAGGGCATAACACAACTAACTACAGGCAAATTGATCTCGTTGTCCGAGCAAGAACTTGTCTCATGTGACACTAGTGGCGTGGATCATGGTTGCGAAGGCGGTGAAATGGAAGATGCATTTGAGTTTATAATCCACAACCATGGCATCACTACTGAAGCTAATTACCCTTACCAAGCAGCCGATGGGACTTGTAACAAAACGGGGGCGGCATCCCATGTGGCCAAGATCAAAGGCTACGAGACTGTCCCGGCTAACAGCGAGGAAGCACTATTGAAGGCCGTTGCAAATCAGCCAGTGGCGGTCTCTATTGATGCCAGCGGGGCTGCATTTCAGTTCTATTCTAGCGGGGTGTTTACCGGTGATTGTGGGACTGAGCTGGACCACGGGGTTACAGCCGTTGGATATGGCGCGACTGCTAATGGAACCAAGTATTGGCTTGTGAAGAATTCATGGGGAATCAGCTGGGGCGAAGAAGGGTACATACGGATGAAGCGTGACATTGATGCTAAGGAAGGCCTGTGTGGCATCGCCATGGATTCATCCTATCCCACTGCTTAATTAAAATGTGCTTTCCCATTGTGTCAACATTTATAGCACAGCTTCTTGGCTACTTCATTTCTCAGCTTGCTAGTGCAAATGATGTAATAGTGGTTGTATCAGAACTTATTTGTGTAAATTATGCGTATGATTTCATCAATATTCGACTTTGAATTGTGCAACTTTTATTTGAACTCTTGATTCTTGATCACAAATGGCATTTCATTTTTAATTGTTTGATTATGCATGCAAGCGATAAACTAAATTTTCTAATTATCATCGATGGCGAAACTAGAACTTTGGTTCAATGGTTCCATGCATAATGGAGAACCTACAAATGTGAGTAAGTTATAACATAAAACCTGTAAAATTGAGGAGATATGAATTGTAAAATTAAGGAGGGTTTTCCAAAATATATAAAAATATTGGAGGCAGATGTGGCATATGTAGATCATGATGTGGGACAATACAGTCGTACATTATGATTCGTGGACAACTCACCTAGATGGGCTAAAAGCCCAATGGACTCAAGGGCTATGATTAGAACTAAGATAATAAAATATTTTATATGATATGTACAAGAAGAATGAACACTACAAAATAATAAAATATTGATTATTGTGTTGGGAATTTAATATAATACCTACTGTTCGTCGCTTGTGCTCGATTTTGATAACTCCATTGAATTGGAATTTCTCTTCTCAATATAAAATTTGACAATGACCTCTTTGACAGCAAACCTATGTAATATTCTTTAGTATGAACTTGCGCAAAATAGTCCAAACAAAGTGAGCTGGAGGCAATTTTATTTTAGCGTGCAAAACACTTTTTATATGAAAATTCATTAAAAGTCAAGTATGCAAATTACGGCACCAAACAATTCCTACTTCATAATGAATATACATGTACCTAAAGCAATGTGCCTTTTTCAATATTCAAAAGCATACACAGTAAAGGTAAATGCAACCAAATTCAATCACGAAAGGCTGCTGAGGGCTGCCATCACAGAGTCCTGAAAATGGACAATACTTAATAATTTATTAATTTCATAAATACATCCCAAACAATCATATAGTAAAGGCAATAAATATGATATTTACTCACTCAACAAGCAACTTCTACGAAACTTATTGAAGTGGGCAAGACTTTTGATGGAGCCCACATAGCCCAATTCAATAGAATTATCTTCCATTTCAATGTTTCACTTTCTTTGTTGTCCTTATTAATTAGGTCCTAATGGATTTGCCAAAAAGCCAGCACAAAGCACTTCATTTGGCACTAATTAAGTTGGCTCATTATCATTATGTTTGTTCAAAAGAAGATCGCATCCCCCATCAAAGAAGAAAAGCCTAGAGTTAACAACAATCAAGTCATTTCGATCCAAACTTTTCAAATGTTATTACTTTTATTCAAGCAAAATTTTTTTTTTTTAAAATATCAAAATAGAGTATAATTCACAATTTTATAGTATCAATCAAGAAAGTTCATAAACTACCAAATAGTCGAATCCTAAAACACTTTATTTCCAACTCGTGAAAAGAGTTTCGAGTCCCCTTGCGTGTATTAGTGAACATTGATTTTTTTTTTTAAAAAAATATTTGAAAGTATGTTTGATCTCTAGTTTAAATGTCAATTAAATTAGATATTCTAATTTCTAAGTACATCCCATAATTATACTAACATATTAGATAATTGATGTCAATTACTTGAATATTGAGTAGTCTATTCAATCTCAAAAAGGCATAAGATAACATTATCTTATATTTAGCAAAGTAAATCACACGTCGTATTATGAAAAAGTTTGTCGATAAATACATTATCGTTTTGCTTAAAACTTATACTAAAAAAATTCAATTGCCGAGCTTGGAAATGCTGACACACTATTTCATTGATGTGAACAACCATGTGATTATCAGAATTTAGGAGAACAATGAAAACGAAATCAATCCTTTATGCAATGGCCAATGGGGGTCATATGAAAGACTCAAGCCGCCTTGGCCCGGCTATTTAATTAATTGTTTTTTTTTTTTTTTTATCAATTTGTGTGGAGCAAGTTCTTGAGAATCTTGATTATTGGGAGTGCAGGACAAACTTAAAACAAAAAGCAGCTTCTATTGATTCCATTTGCAGGCCCTACATCAACCCTTTTGCCAAGGCAAGCCTAAAGGACATGAAGTATTTGCATTCCTAATTGGCAAGTTGCATTGCTTTGTTGTGGGCAACGATCAAAAGAGACGTTTTTAGTCTGCTTTTCCTTTATCAAGACTCAAGAGAAGTATATATTTAACTGGATAATTTATCACCATCAAAGGGTTTAATATAAAGAAAGTATCCTTCTCAATTTGAAAATGATATTTTTGTTTGTGCGCACGTTGATATAGTCATGAATATTTTCCCTTTAAATTTATCTATTTTCATCGCCATTGCACCGATCAAAGCTGATCGCTTCATATCTTTTTGAATTTGTATTATCAGAAAAAAACTGAATTAAATATATTCGATTTTTCTGAATCATCTGTTCAAATATATGGAAATAACATAAGTATATAATTATTGATAGCGGATTAGTGGAAGCAAAAGAAAGTCAAATAAAGCACACCATGTGGATTGCAAAATAGCATGTCTAGGTTTAACGTACTTGCTGAAGGTGTGGCTATCATTTTATCAATGACATTATACATCGTTTTAATCCAAACGACTTGAAAACACGAGTGTACGCCAGTATAGTTTATCTCATAGGAGAAAATAAAAAGATTTTTATTAAATGAAATTTATTACCATTTTAAAACTATTAAAGCTACAACCCAAAATAATAATACTCAAATAAGGCAAATCCTAAATAGTAAAACTAAAAAAACAAGTATAATTCAAATAAGAAAACACAATTGAGACAAACTAAAAAAAATTAAAAAGACTTCCTAAATTGGCCTACATCACTTATGCACACATACCTTTGTTGTTAGACTAGCTAGTATTTCTCATTGGTAATCACAAATTAATGTGAGATTGGTTAGTGAAAATATAAGTCTTTAGTTTTCTGCTTTTAAAACACTGATTTCAAGCACATAAAAGTTATAAAAAAGCAACAATTGTTCAAATACGTTCTATAAAATCTCCACCTATAAATTTTCAAAGTGTTGTCGTGAACTTTTATCAAAAGGCATTGTAGGGATTGTTCATCAAATATAACTAAATACCAATGCTAAAATAGATGTTAAAATGTAAATCACGATGGCTCAAGACCTCAGGTCAAAGTCAATCATCAGTTAGTGGCATCACTATAAAGCAACTTGCTTTGTTGTGTACCATCTCAATTCTCAAGCCTAACCTCAGCCTGTGATCTTGTTTCAAGAACTTTAATTATCTCATCGTCGTGTAGCTTGTACATACGACCATTTATAAAACGAAAATTATCAGTCATATATCTTAAGTTTGTCATGTTATCAAATAATACAAAAGTTTGAATGTGTTCAATTTTTTACCCTAAATTTATAATTTGTATCAGCTGTCCACCAAAACGTTAACGTAGTTGAAGAATTTAAAAGAATCTAAGTAAAATAATCATTTGAACCTTAAATTTAAGGAAAATTATCGGTTATCCATTTAAATTTATCCTATTATAAAAAAATACTACAAAATTTTGAATTTATTCAATTTTCCACCTAAATTTGTAATTTGTATTGACCTCCCATCAAAACAATAGTACTGTTAGAATATTACATAATCTTAAAAAAAAATGACCATTTTACGCTTGATTTCAAGAGTATTTTTTACTTTTACCATTAATACTAAAATTAAATTAAAATATATATATATATAATAAAATATTAAAACCCAGCAAATCCAGCAAACTTTTTGTTTCAAAACAAAATTCACCAAAGATTTTGATCTCTAACCACAAATTTGCATCAAAATCCTTCATCAACCACATAAAACCAAAAACAAAGTAAAATAAGTCTCACTATCTTCTTCTTTATCTTCTCTCACTATAAATTTTTATGGTTCATAAAATCAACACTAAAATTTATATCAAATCCTTCATCACCAAGATCCTTCATCACTAAATCCTTCAACCATTTGTGGTAATTGACAAAAACATGCATTGGGTTATGAAGACCAGCCATTGAGGAGTCTTATGGTGATTGTAGTCATCCATTGGCGAAAACGGCAACAGTAGTGGTAGTGAAGATCAACAGTAATGGTGACTATGACATTGCAAATTTATTTTGATTGGGTGTTTATAAAATCGGATTTAAGGATTAGATTGATTGATTGATGTTTATGAATTAGGGTTTAGGGTAATTTGTGGATTGATAGAGTGTTTTGGTGGACGGTTGATACAATTGAAAACTTAAGGTAGAAAATTGAAAAAATTTAAGGATGCGTTTGGTACTGCTTTTTAAATTATGTTTTTGAATTTGTTTTATGGTTTAAGAATGATTAGTTTTTGTTGAAAATGAAAACATGTTTGGTAGCTTCTTTTAAGAACAATACTTGAAAATAAAAAAGGTGAAAAGATATTTGGTTATTTGTCTAGAAAAATGAAGCAAGAAAAGAGAGTAGAGAATTATTTAATGAAAGTTTTTCTTAAAATAGCACTATTTAATGAAACCTTTAAAAAAAGATAATATAATACAATGAATATAAATATATATTTTATATCATTAAATAATTAATTTATTTAGCTATTATATTATGATGTATTATATATTATTTTAAATGCATATAGATAAATAGTTATTTTAATAATTTCTTAAAAACTTTTAATTACGTAAATAAACTGTAGTTATAACATAATATTAACTAAGAAAATCTTAAATTACTTTATAGTGATCATATATTTGTTTATATTAATTGTGAAGATGTAAATTTTTTATCGATATATTTTCGTCAATATATAAAAGTTTGTAATCATTTTTAAATAGCTACATATTGGTGGAATAATGTAATAATTTACTCTAATAATTAAGTGATATTACCTTTTATTTAAAGTAATTTATATAATATATTAAGTGATTAGGCTGTAAGGTATAGAATAAATTCTTGTTATTGTTGTTGAATATTTGTTATATTAATTAATTTATTAAATTATTTCTTTATTCATGGGGCCCACATAATCTATTATACTATGGGGGTGTTTGGTACCCCTCATTACATGGGATGTTTGGGGCTCTAACTTGCTGCATTAGGGTGCACCGTAATGCCAGTGCACCAACTTCAGCATTAGCTTCTTCTTTCGTTTTTCTTTTTTACACTTTACAATAATAATAAATAAATATAATTTTTTAATATAATATAATATTTTATTTTATTTTGACATTATAATTATTAATATAAATTAATAATAGATTATTAAATAATATTATATTATATTTAAATTTTATTATATTAAAAAAATAACTAAATAATGTATTATTTAATTTTTTTAATTTAATATAACATTATATAATATTATTTTTACATTATTATTATTAAAATAAATTAATAAATGTATAATTGATTATTTAATAATATTATATTTTTATTATATTAAAAATATAACTAAATAATATATTTTATTTAATTTTTTTCATTTAATATAATATTTTATTTTATTTTTTATTTATACATTATAATTATTAATATAAATTTATAATTGATATTGAATTATATTATATTATATTTAATTTTTATTATATTAAAAATATAACTAAATAATGTATTATTTAATTATATTATTATAATTAATATAAAAAATTAATTAATATTTAATAATTAATATAACCAATAATAAATAGTTAAATAATATATAAATATAAAAATATAGCATAATATTAGATTATTTAATATATATATATATATATATATATATATATATATATATATATATATATATATATATAGTAATTAATATATAAAAATTGAGTATTATTCAACAATTTAATATAACTAATAATAAATTTTTTTTAATATGAATAAATTTGAATAATATTAATTTAAAATTAACAATATAAATAATATTAATTTTCAAGTACCAATAAATATAATTTTCTAAATATATAATTTAAATTAATCACAAAAAAATTAATACAGTACAGTGTAGCATCAAACATCGCACAGCATTGTTATAATACAATATTAATACAATACAGAATAATACAATATATCTATATTAAAATAATGCAATACAGTGTACCAAACGCGCCCTATATAAACAAAGTCAAGATTGTGGGCCCTTATCAGAGAGAAAAAGTGAAATAAAATGGAGAATGGTAATATACGGTTCTCTTGTTTTCTTTGCAAGCATTGGAAAATAGAAATTTTTTGTTTCCAATCACCATAGAATTTTCCACCAAAATGAGCCCACCAAACAAGTTTTCTGCATTTTCCTTTCCACAAAACGAAAAACAACAGAATAAAAATGGTAACAAATGTACCCTAAATTTTTTATAGTATTTTTTATAACAAAATAAATTTAAAGTGGATGACTGATAATTTTTTAATATTTAGTATGTTAAATGTTTAAATTACCCTTGTCACTGAATGACAGTTAAATTATTGGTAGATAGTTGATACAAATTACAAATTTAAAGTAGAAAATTAAACAAATTCAAATTTTTACAATATTTTTAATAACATGGTAAAATAAAGGCATATGACTAATAATTTTCTTTTATAAAACTAAATATATGTATACATATGTCTAATTAATTGTCTATATTCTAAAAGAGAGTATTTGGTGGAGCCTTAATTTGGCCTTTGAGCACATGGAGATTTTGGGCACTCGCTAACATCATCCCACATGTTGTCGGCCATCTCACCCCACGCTCACAGCTAACCATGGCTGGAGCCTGGATGGACCTCGCTTTAATTTCCAATTTTTCAGAACCATTTTGTTGTATTAATAATTAATTAATTAGTTGACCTCCCAATATATACAATAATACGTACTTCTTGCTTAGCACGAATATCAATCACATCATATCGTTTAGATAATAATATATATTGCTACAGTATTTAACAAATGATTGATTCCCTTGTGCAAATATCCGCAATTTTACGGCGTAGCAAAGCAATTAATAGAATGTTCTCTTGTTGCAAAACAAAGCAAAATAGCATAAAGGAAAACGGCTTCTTATGAAAATTTTCAATTAAACAATATCTTTTTACCATTTAATTTCTTAATTTTTTAATTATTCATCACACCTTTGATATTAAAATTACAATAGAAGAATATAATTTTATCATTCTTTTATTATTATAACCTTATTTTTGGTATATGATTTATGAGGTAATTAATGAGGGTTAGCATACACACACACACATACATATACATATACATATATGTATAAATTGTAACGTCAAGAATGTAATAAATAGTTTTTAACAAAATTTAAAGACCCAAGGGTGGTCATTCTCTCTTCATTTTAGAACTAGTTAGCTTATCTCAATATGGGTCGATTGATGGTCACTAGCTAGTTAGGAGGACCCATTAATTAATAACTGCATTTGTTTTCTTGTGCTTGTCATTTTGAAGTATATATTATTACATGATTTTCTTTTATGATTGATGTAAATTCAAAAGTGTAGGGATCCGATCACTGGCTGCCAGGCAATGAGCATAATGTGTACGTGTTAATGGTGGGGTGCAAAAAACCTTTGTTGCTATCCGGGTAACGTTGATGATCGATCAATTGAAAGAAGGAGCCCTAGAAATTGCGTACTCAATTTGACAAACTCAAAAGTCACCTTTATCGTTACATGACTAATGATTATGATAACCTCTTGAAAATTTTTAGAAAAATTGGAATCACCCAAAGCTAATTCAGAATACCTCCTGGCTAGCTATTGAATTTTATTTTTTAACTTTTTATTTAGATGCTAACAAATCTTTAAATAAGCTTTTTGATTGATTTAGGGAGCAGCAAAGCCAAATTCAATCAAGGCAATAAGAGGTGGCATACTTTTCCTGATAATGCCTATTTTTCATTGTGATTCTAAACCCAACGTGGATCCTATATCTTAGTTCCCAAGTGAATATCATTCTTCAGTTGTATTACAACTGAGTGAAAGTAATCTTCTCCCTCATTAAATGTGAGTAGAGTGGGCGTTCCTCGAATATTAGTAAAGATTAAAATTTGGACAGCACTTCATAAAAATTAATGTATACTAGTTTTAGTATGTAAATATCAGTTAAAATCTCATACTATATGAGTTGTAATCTTGAACAATAGTCTCATGTAATTAAAAAAAAAGGTGAATATAATACTAGACATATGTAAAATTATTTTAATCATTGGATTATTATTTGCTTGATCGTTAAGATAGTATAAGCTAAGATAATAATAATTTTTGTTACATTATCCTTTAGAGAAGTTTATTATTGTTAAGTTACATATTATATATATGAAGCAAAAACTAATCGATTGATTAGACAACCAAATCAACCTAACTGTGTCTTGAATTCTTTTTAATTTTTTTTATTAGGCCATGTTATCTTCTTTCTGGCTCTCCATTAAAATAAATTGGAAGTCGACTTTGTTAATATTTACTTTAATTAGGTTTAGCCTCCGCCACGTTGCACTCGCCCGCATAACACGTACGTGGATTTGTATGTGTGCGCGCTACTTCAAAATACTAGCAAAAGTGAGCATGGATAAGTTATATAATTTGAAGGCCAAATATCCATCAACTACCTGCTGTTTCACACCTTATAAAAAGTACACCAAAAATTTTATTTTTTTACAGTTGTCTACCTGAAGTTCGTAAAGTATATTACTTAACATAATGTTGATAATATAACTATTTTACCCCTAAACGTAAGAAGACAATTTAATCCTGCCTTAAATGGATATTATATATATATATAATATCCGTCATCGGTGGATATTTATCCTTATAAGAATTGAGAGTTTTTTTTTTTTAAAAAAAAAAAAACAAGTATACTGTGAATTTGTGAAGGTGAAAACACATACATGCAACTCAAAATAGTTTGAGAAAATATTTAGTTATATTTATGAAAAAAAAATTAAAAAATTACAAGCAAGGTTTTAAAACAATAATATTGAAAATCTTTGAAGATTGGAATGAAGATCGAGTAACAACAACTCACTGCCTACAACGCTTTCTTATTCAATTAGTTCAAGCAAGAATCAAAAACAAGAGATTCGGTCTCTACAAACTAGCCAGCTATTAAAGCGTTGGTCCCCTCATGAAACTCTTTACACGTTTGTAGCATTGGATAAGATCCATGAATTTTTTTTTTCTTAATTTCTCACTTTTGCGCAACATAAATTAGACCAAAAAAAAAAATTAAATAAATAAAATCAACATTGGCAAATAAGTGAAAACTAGAAGTAATGTACATTTTTCTATATATTTTTGGTTTTTCGGAATATCTATTCATTAGGTAAAATGCAATTTTCATATGGGTCTGGTATACATGCATAAAACAAACGAATTGCGATTTCAATTGGTTGAACTACTATTGTGTGTTTTGGCTCTTCTTATTCATTTTACAAAAAAAAGTAGGCAGCTAGGACACCTTTGTTGTTTATCTTCTTGTATTGTGAAACATTTTCCTTTTCTTTCTCCCTTCCATAATTAAATGGAGAAAATATAAATTTATAAACTAGACATTTCAAATAGTATTGGGTCTTGTTAAGTTGCATTTTATGTAACTTACAACCAAAACAAAAATTATATAGGACCCACTACTTGTTATTATTTTTTACATAATTTTTATATTGGTTGTAAGTTATATAAAATGTAACTTAGCAATTATTAATAGTATTATAATTTTTTTTATTATTTTAAAAACTGTTGTGACATTAATTTATTAAATGATTAATTTTATATATATATATATATATATATATATATATAAAATTACTTATTAAATTGTCTTACCATACTGTCCAATCAATAAATATCATTTTAATCAAAAATAGAAAAATTGAATTAGTATTTATGACGGTGAATAGCATTACTTATTTAGTCAATAAATCATCAGCCAACTTTAGGATAAATATTAGTTTTATCTCCCTCCTAAAAGTTATTGAAAAGAAGACAGCAATGCATAGTTAGGAAAAATGAAAGTTTGAATCACCAACCAGATGAAGAAAGAACCTTTAAAATTTAAACATAGCATATTATTATTTTTAACTTTGTTGGTAGGGAAAATGTTTCCATTATTTTAGAATCAAACCATCATGATTCCTAATTTTCAAAGAAAGGATTGGATCCAATTCCAACCCCACATGCATGCCCACAGTTATTATTTTTTTTTTAAAAAAATAATAAAAAGAGTAAAGAAAAGAGGAATCCATCCAAAGATTTCACATTTCTTGTCGGTAAACTCAAAATTAAACAATAACAAAAAAATTGGATTTAAAATAATCTCCTTATTACCGAGAAAGTGCTTCTGAAATATTATGATTGATTGAAGTGTAAATAATAAAAAAAATTTTGAATGAAAAAATAACAGTTCTATTGGGAAACATCCAAAAAATTTTCCCACTTTGCCTCGTGCCCTTGTATTATATAAACACTTAAACACAGGACAACTTTAATTGGCTTCGCGGCTCGTCTTTTTGCTCAGCAAAAACAAAATTCATTTCCGGGATCGAAACCCGAGATGGGGTTTCTTCAATTCAATGCTGCAGCCGCTGCCATACTGTTGCCATTGTTGCTCCCTTTGTTCCTGCTAAATCTCGACTCTGCAAAAGCTGATACCTTCACTACTAATAATATTAATGCCACCACCACCAACAACAACAATGGCAATGATATTTTTCCGGAGAGAAAATTACTTGGCGGAGGGAAGTGCAATATTTTCCAGGGAAAATGGGTTTACGACGCTTCGTATCCTCTCTACTCCCACTGTCCCTTCGTAGATCCCCAATTCGACTGCCAAAAATACGGCCGCCCTGATAACTCTTACCTAAAGTACAGGTGGCAGCCCTTCTCCTGCAACATTCCCAGGTATTTATTTATTTAATTATTTTCTTTTTAAAAAACGCCGATATTATATTTATTAATTCCGCTTAATAATTAAGCTTATGGAAGTTACATGGTGCTGGCCTGGATGCAGGTTCAACGGGCTGTATTTTCTGGAGAAATTTAGAGGGAAGAAGATCATGTTCGTCGGCGACTCCCTGAGCTTGAATCAATGGCAATCGTTAGCTTGTATGATTCACTCGTGGGTTCCCAAGACTAAGTATACAGTCGTAAGAACAGCAGTGCTTTCTTCAGTCACATTTCAGGTAATTAATTAATTAATTTCTCTTAATCTTGATGTCTCTCTCTCTCTCTCTCTCACTTTGTTTTTTAAGATCCGAAAAAAAAAATCATTGCTTTTAACGGTGCATGCACGTCCTGTCTGTCTGTTTTTTGAAATTTAATTCCTTAATTAAAAATTTCCAAAAACCAGTTGGGCTAGCCGTTAAATTAATTACTTGCACTAAATTGCTCGCTCGCTAGCTGTTTGTTTGGTGTCTGATTAATTTTGCTCGAGGGGAGAGCTTGAAAAATGTAAAGCATTAAAAAGTAGAGCGTGATTGGTGGTGAAGCTTTTCTTTTTTGCTGGGGCACATTCATGTCAGGTTTCTATTTTTACAATTTTATTTTATGCGGTAATAATAAATCATATCGGTGTTTGAAATTTAAACCGATAAACAACTAAACAAGCAGATCACGTTTACTTTTGTTTTCTTGTCTGGTTCTGGAAAACGTATGTTACGTGGCAAATCCAGTACCGGGTAATACAAATTTGTTCCCAAATTTCCAGGGGCTTTGTACTATTTTCGAAAAATTCCTTATTAAAAGATTGATAATATTGAGAGATTGATTATTTGAACAGTCTAGTATTCTTATTTTTATAAAATAGGTTTTTTTTTTGAGTCCTAAAAATAGGTATAAAAAGCAAAACAGGATAATAAATCTTCATATACAATATGTATAAACTGAAAGCCACTTTCTGAACAAAAAAAAAAAAAAAGATTTGAATCTTTTATTTTTAATTTTGTTGGAGCACACTATGAATGTATGTATTCCGGAATGAAAAATGTTAAATGTCAAGAAAAGAGAGAGAAAGATATGTTGTTATTAATTTTTAAATTATAAAATGCTAGAGAAATGAAAAGCGAAAAGGCTGCATGTGCCGCCGTTTCTCTCGTGTTTCTCTCATTTCTTTAATCATCTAGCACTACTCTTCTAGAGTATCATTGACATAAAAATTCATTGTTATCCAAATTTTTGATTAAAATTAACTCTTTCCTTTTTTTCCTATCTGCTTCATATTTATAATATTTTAAAATTTTGATTGGACACAAATGTCAACCCCGCAAATTTTAAGAACACTTTAATTGCTTTTTTTCTTAAATAATACTTTTTTATTTAAAAAAAACACTTTAATTACCAAATTAATGATTTAATGTCAGCAGAATGTTATGCATCTATGGGCTGGCCCCTTTCTTGGTTTCTACTCAGCAGCCATATTTGACGATGGGGCGGCCCTTTTTAACACTGCTCTATAATCTTTACCACATCCTCTTTTTTAATGTTATTTCTTAAAATACCTTTCGTTTAATTAATAAATTATACATTAATATATTAAATTTCTTTTATACAAGTATTAAAATATTAAATTTATCTTAAATTTTTTCTTATTATTATATAATTTTTATCTTCATAACTCTCTTTAATAATTTTATAAAAAAAATATTGTTTTAATCAAAATTTAAAATATAAAATAGTGTAGGTGTCAACAATTTATCAAAAAAATAATTTATCTAAGTGTTTAATTGAACTTCCCTTCAAAACAATAAATGAATTAAATTGTCTTAGGCATTATTTAAGTAATTTCAATTAAAATGAGATTTTATAAGGAATTCTAAGGGGTTGCCAATAGTCCTAGTCTTCTCAATATCCACATCTTATTCTAGATTCGAGTTGCCCAGTGGGCCCCATGATTATAAAAGGTTAAACTGGAAATTTGATTTTTGGGTGAGTGTCCCTAGTTTGAAATTATTTCCCCAGCATTGTACAATCCAAGCATACCATCTGGTCCGTCTCATAATTTTTTTGATTTATCACTGTAATTGACTATGCATTGGAACACAGTAGGAAAGATCATTTGACCAATTGTTAAATTGAACAGTTCTCATAACACCATGCTAAAAATTTCGCTTTTGTTGAGCAGGAATTTGGACTGCAGATATTGCTATACCGAACAGCATATCTAGTGGACCTTGTTAGGGAGCCAGCGGGCACAGTTTTGAGGCTCGATTCAATCAAGGGTGGCAATGCATGGAGAGGCATGGACATGCTCATTTTCAACACTTGGCACTGGTGGACACACACCGGAAGAAGCCAGCCGTAAGTTTTAATCTTATCTCGCATCATTATTTTGCGAGAAAATTTACAGTACCATTTTCGGAGTAGGTTCTTATCATGCAAAATTATGTTACAGATTTGATTACATAAGAGTGGGAAGGAAATTGTACAAAGATATGAACCGTTTGGTTGCATTTTACGAGGGCCTAACAACTTGGGCAAGATGGGTTAATTTCAATGTTGATCCTACCAAAACCAAGGTCTTTTTCCAGGGAATTTCTCCAACCCATTACGAGTAAGCATACCCTTCTTCTATATTCGCTCTTTTTTTTTTTTTTTTTTTGGGGCTCTTTAATGGTGTTTCCAGGTTCTACTAACAAGCGATTATATATTTATTAATAGAACCATCAAAATTAAGCTGAAGCACAACAGTTATAAACACTCTGCATTGTATAATCCTGTAATTAACCTTTAGGATGGTGTATAATAGTGTGCTTACGTGGTTTTGGCGATTCTGAAAAACAGAGGAAGGGATTGGAACGAGCCATCAAAATCATGTTCCGGACAGACAAAGCCATATTTCGGATTCAGATATCCGGCGGGGACACCAATGCCCTGGGTAGTTGTGCAAAAAGTACTCAGCAGGCTTCACAAACCTGTGTACTTACTCGATATTACAAGGCTTTCGCAGTACCGGAAGGATGCTCACCCGTCAGAGTACGGCGGCCACAGCGATGATTGTAGCCATTGGTGTCTTCCTGGCTTGCCAGATACTTGGAACCAGCTTATGTATGCAGCTTTGTTTAGTTGACTTCAGGTTTAGGATAGCTTTAGTCAGCCTTGTTTGCCAGAGCTCCTGGAAACATTTATTACCATTTTTTGTTTCTCGTGAAAGTGGGTAATAAGAGGGATGATGCTTCGGTTGTGTATTTAGATTAATCATTTGGGATGAAAATTCGCCCTGAACTGAAGACCATTCCCTCGAAATTGTAATTGTTTGATTAATACAGTCAAGTTCATCTCATTCTGCTCGCTTGAGAAAAGCTGGCAAGTTTTTATTTCAAGGAAAGATATCAAAAAGCACATTTGTAATTGTAATCCCCCTTTGGAGGATATACAAAAACTTGCAACCCAAACCGTTTAGAAACTCGGCTTAGGCATATATCATTCACTCTATTACAATTATTACAAATTATTGAAACCATTTATCATTAAAGCAGATAGTTCATGATACGATTGATTATATGTATCTTCTCTCGCTCCAAAAGATTTTTCTCTAAGCTCCATGATAAAAATTGCGGTGCTCTATGATAACTTTGTTCCAATAAATCAGAAAGTGTAACAAAATTTGAAATTACAGATATGACGAAGTAAAACTGGTATGAAATGTACGAGTGAGAGAAAATATCTTCTTCCAATTTAGGAGCTCTAGATTAAGCTTCTCTCATATGTATATCTAGTTAAAGCAAAGGATATGAATTTATGTCATCTCCTTCGTAGGTAACTTATTATCTTCCTTAATGTACATTGAGCCCTGAGTTTAATCTTCTAACACTTGTTGATAGTATTCTTGATAATACACAATCACGATTTCCATAGGATTATTGTATAGGCTTATATAGTTTAGCTTAAAACATGATCAAACACAAGAGGTGCAAATAACTGTTTTAAAAACAAAATGGGGTTACACGGAAATCAGTGTACGTGTAGTCAGAAATACTGTTTGTTTTTCACCTAGTTTCTTTTGAGGCCCAATCAATGTTCAGGGTTCATTGAGTGGATCAGATACCCATGGTGAGTACATCCACGACTCGGAGAAACTGCCAAGTGTCAAAAAGCCCAAAGAATTGACACGTTGCTGGCTCTATCGCCTACTGGTGTGTACAGCCTTTCAGTGATGCTCAACAATCTTACACGTGTGCACATGAAACATGCTAACAGCTGACTCATCCACCCCTTTACATCCCAATCTCCATTACACGTGTGGTCAGTTCAGTCAATACATGCTAACGCCATGCACACACGTCCGTTTTCTCAAACCGCTGTGGCTTGTATATTAAAGTCCATCATCTTCACATCACATTCCCACACCACCATCAGAAAAGAATTCAACAAACGGCACCGTCAAGAAAACAACCGTGAGTGAGCGAGCAATCAAAATCAATGAGAGTAATGATTGGGATCCCAATATTTGAGTTTCAATTTGAATCTTAATGCTATGTGTTATTTATTTATTGAATGATGAATTTTATAATTTCTAAAATTACTTATACATCATCCAATAAAGTTGGACTCAAACGGGACTTAAATATTGAAATAGCTATCCTTATTCAATCAAGAATCAAGAAGAGTAAAGAATGGCTTCTGATCAAGCTCGAAGAATAAAGCCAACCATTGAGAAAGAAGTTGTCATTGAGAAAGACAGAGTCCCGAAAATGACGACTCATTTTGAGTCCTTGACTGAGAGAGCCAAGGATTTAGATACTAGTGGTGGCAAAGAAATTTCTCATGAGACCGGGAAAGCGACAGAGACAGAGAGTCTCATGATCAGTTGGGCACTCATGAATTTGAGTCTCTTTCTGATCAAATGAAAGATAAAGAGAGAGGGAAAGGGACGTATGCGGGTAAAGCAAGGAATGCGAATATGGTTGGTGGGAAAGAAACGGATGCTAAGAGAGGAAGAGAGGAGCATGAAGTGAAGAGGAATGTTGAGCCTTATAGGGTTGGGAAATTTGAGGGGAGCGGTGAAGGTAGAGAAGAAATGGAGGGCCATCAGGAGAAAGGAAGAAGCAGAGGAATGCATCAGTGAGAAGAAGAGAGACATGAGGAGAAAGAAGGAAGCAGAGGAATGCAGCAGGGCAGCAAAGAAGATGTGGGACAAGAGCAACATTCTCTTGAAGAAATTTCCCAGCTCAGAGGACAGGCTCAGCAGCAGTCTATGGATGCTTTGAAGGTTGCAGAGGAGCGGTATAATCAAGCCAAAGAAGACGCCAGTCGTAAGCTTGGCTCTGTTACTGAGTACGCCACTGAAAAGGGTTCTCAGGCGAGGGACACCGCGCTGCATGGTGCTCAACAGACTTCACAGTACGTAGCTGAGAAAGGCAGCCAGGCCGAGGACACCCTTTACAGTGCAGGCCAGACTGCCAAGGAGTACACTGTGCCGAAAGTAGAAGAAGCTAAAGAATATGCTGTAGAGAAAGCGACTGAGGCAAAAGAAGGACGTGACAGTGCAGAGTGGCAACTCAGCGGCTGCGGATGTGAAGGACAAGGCCGTGGTTGCGGGGTGGAGCACGGCGCACTATATAACTGAGAAAGCTGTGGGAGGCACGGCTGCTGTCGCAAAGGGAAAGTGGTTGAGGGGACAATGGCGGCGGTGAGGGCGGTTGAAGGAGCGGCTGAGTATGCTGGTCATAAGGCAGCGGAGATTGTCTGGAAGCCGCTGGTTGCTGCTAAGGATGCTGCTGTGTCTACTGGCGAGACCATGAAGGAATATACTGCTAGGAAGAAGGAAGAGGCACAGAGAGAGTTAGAGGCCAAGAGAGGCGAAAGACAGGTATCTGCTTTTACATTGTTAATACTTTTGCCTCTACTCTTTAGTCCTCGTAACAATAATGTCACACAGAATATTTCTTTAATCTCCCTAATCAATGTATGATATATAGTTGAAATTTTGTCACTAATGGGACTTGTGTTGTGATCTTTTGACGTTGACGTTGTTATAATCTTATTGTTTGAGGGCACAGAGAGGAGTCACACCGGAGGGGATGAACAGTCACTCACAATGGAAGTCCAAGAGAAAGTTGAGGATGTCGCCAGGCCAATCTAGGAAACATTCCGAGGAGGTCAAGAACAACAAGGAGGAAAACAAGAAAAACGAACCACCGAATACGGAGAAGATGAAGGGCGGGGAGGTGGAGTGCTCCTGGCCATCGGGGAAACTGTAGTTGAAATTGCCCAACAAACCAAAGACCTTGTAATTGGAGAAGGCGAAACAGAGGAGAACATACTTGGTTACCGCTCTAGCCAAGTTGAAGAAGGCAGTAAACAAAGAGAGGCTGCATGTGGAGAGCGAAATCAGAAATAAAACGCTGCATGATCCTCATTTTATACATATATGTGTTATGTTTTGATGTGCATGAGTGGAAGATAAATGTTTTGCATAGCCTGGTTGTCTGAATTTTTGTTTGACAAATAACCGAGCGTCCTGTTGTTTTACCTTGTAAGAGCATGCATGTCTGTTGATGTTTCAATTAGAAGAGGGTTTTGAAAATTTTGTAAACTCCATCTTTTGGAATTTCATATTTTATTATCGTGAAAAGGATGAAGATGTGCCGCTTTAGTAACTGCAAATATTAGATGCTTTTCAGTCCATTTGCTTTCATTATTTTAGTATATAAATTGCACTCATCTTAGTCAATGTACAATGATTTCTAATCTTATATATGTTAATTAGAAAATGATCACCGAGGCTCTCTCTTGAATCTTCTTGTACTCTTATTTGGGATTAAAAGGTAGTATGTAACTACGTATCATCTCATATCCTAAAGAGTTGTTGCATGGTTCTCAATTTCTCATCGTCGAATTATTTTCGTTCGAGAACGAGCACAACACGCGGCCTTTTCTGCATTTTGCTGATGGCTATGAAGCATCTTATTTCTGTAGCACATGCGAGGGTTAAAAGAGTTGATAGTTTTTGTGCAAGAAGCTAGCGATCACCTCCTCGCAGTTCATGTGATGTAACCAACACTAACGAGGTTGCTTACCCGTTTTGTGTTTCTCAGAGTTTCATCTGAGTGATCGGTATGTTCGCATAAGAAAAGAATAATATTAGACGTGACGGTAAATGAGAATTTGGCATCACAATCCAACGAGCTCAGTATTCCAAATTCAAAAATAAATTCTAATTCCCAACTGCCGACGCTATTCATGTTATCGACAAGTATCCCAGAAACATTTTCGTTCTTTAGCAAATGATAGGCAGCATACAGGAAAGATGGAGGGTTCTTAGCGGCAAGGATAAGTGGAAAGACCTCTTGGATCCTCTAGATATTGACCTCCGCCGCTACCTCATTCACTACGGCGAGCGGGCTGCAGCAGCCTATGATGCATTCAATCGAGATAACGTGTCAAAGTATGCTGGGGATAGTCAATTTGGACGGAAAAATTTCTTCTCCAGAGTCGGTTTAGACAAAGGCAATCCATTTAAGTACGAGGTCACCAAGTTCCTTTACGCGACGTCTAGTTTTCCACTTCCCGCCGCATTTATTTTTAAGTCATTATCCAGGGAGTGTTGGCTCAAGGAATCAAACTGGATCGGGTACATAGCTGTTGCCACCGACGAAGGAAAGGCTGCACTGGGCAGGAGGGACATTCTGATTGCATGGCGAGGAACGGTACAAACATACGAATGGGCTAATGATTTTGAATTTCCGCTTGTACCGGCTTCTGACGTATTTCCGGAAGCTACCAGTGTCAAGGTTCACAAGGGCTGGCACTCGGTATATTGTTCAAGTGATGAAAAATCACCTTACTGCAAGACTAGTGCTAGAGAGCAGGTAATTGCGTTGGCTTGTGCCTATGATAAAAAGAATTTGAAATGACGGTACTAAATTTACATGCTGATACCAGGTTCTTGATGAGGTGGAGCGACTTCTGAAAAAATATAATGCTGAGGAAGAGGAAGTCAGTATAACAATAACTGGTCACAGCTTAGGTGCAGCTCTTTCACTTCTAAATGCAGCTGACATTGTTGTCAACGGGTTCAATAATTGCTGTCCTGTTACTGTCTTTGGCTTCGGCTCTCCATATGTTGGAGATATCGAATTCAAGAAAATGTGTGATTCTATGGAAGATCTCCACGTGTTACGTACGCGTAATCTTCCTGATCAAATACCTAATTATCCATTGCTGGTGATAGGATACTGTGGAGTCGGTGAAGAGCTGGTGATCAACACCCAGAAGTCAGAATACTTGAAATTTCCAGGAGACCTTAGGAGTTGGCATTACATGGAGGTGTATCTTCATGGAATTGCCGGAACTCAAGGAAGTAAAGGAGGGTTTAAATTGGAAGTTGAACGAGACATTGCGCTAGTGAACAAGAGGATGGATGTTCTCAAGGAAGACTATTTGGTGCCTGGTAAATGGTGGTGTTTGGAAAATACAGGGATGGTTCAAGAGGAAGATGGCAATTGGAAGTTGGAAGATCACGAGATAGAAGATGGCAATTGGAAGTTGAGTATCTGCAAAGCCTCATAGTTGTCTTATCTGAAAACAAGATCATTTATACCTTTCTCAATTAGATTGCTCAGATGTACTTGCTTTCATTATTAACAATCAAAGACTAGTATTTCTTTGCAGACAATCAAAGCCGATGCAAAACTGCAAAACTATATACGAGATTGGTAAGTGGCTTAATGTTAAGCTTTAGATTAGACATATAATATTAGCTTCCTAAGAGCCGGCTCAAACCCTTGACTAATCTTTTCTAGTCTTATGCTTGAAACAACAACAAAAGAATATCTAGAACTCGATTCTTTCAAAATATATATATAGAGAGAGAGCTTGATGATTTAGTCAACAATTTACAGCACTCTAGATTTAATATTAAATCAAATAGAACAAAATTAAAATGTAGTGCTTATATTTGATTGAGGGATTCAAAGTAACCAAAAAAGACACCTTTTCTGGACCATAATGAAGAAAACAAACAGATGTATATCTCAGGTGTTTGCAGATAAGTCAACAATTTTTTATTACCTATAATTTGCCCAAATACTGCCTCAATGATCATCCAACAAATACATTAAAGAGAGACAAACCAAGCTTTACAAGCAACTAAGAAACAGGTGGAAACAAAAACACAGGAGAGTAAGCACTATAAATCAAATTTAACAAGGGATCTGAGAAGTGAACCATTCCATGACATGAATAGGAGCTTTAATCAATTCCAGAGCCAATTCCACTATTACGGTCAAGCACAAACAACAAGGGCATATGCAAGTCAACAACAGCCTGCACCCACAATTACCAATATTTACGTTAGCTAGAAAACTTCAATCAGATTCTAATCCTGCCAAGATTCTATGTTATGCTAGAAAAATGAAAAAAAAAACTACCTACGACTCCAGCAGAGCTTTAGTGAAAAGTTACAATCACTAGTTAGAAGTAAAGAAACCCAGAAGAAAAAAATTGCATTCACTTGACTTGCGACACACATAATTTGAGGGACAGATTCCAGTAGAAAATGGAGAAATATTAGACACCCAGAAGAAGATTAAACCACTATCAACTAATATGGGGATGATCTTTGATAATCGAAAAGCCAAAAAAGTTATAAAGAAAAATAATGGATGCCTTCGACACAGACAGTGTGACAAATTCCTCCAGAAACTTAATTTTGGGCAGAAAAATAAAATGAACAAAAGATTGCCCAAAATACAGAAGAGTGAAAAAGTAACTGACCCGATGATCCAAACGACGACACCGACGAGGGAGATGAGGAGGGAGAGTAAGGCGAAGGGAAGGCCCAAGAGAAAGCCCAATGGCCTGCAATCTCCATCTGCGTTGCACATGTTTATGAATTCTTTTGTTTTTTGGTGCACTCTTTCTATTTGCTTTCTTGATATGAAGAGGATTTTGTTTTGCTTGTTGCTTCAGTGAATGTGCTAAAAAGGGGAATGGATGATTGAAGAGTAGTTATGAGATAATGCGTTTGTTTCTGTTTCGTTCTGCTGATTCATTATCGTCGATTTGGCTTATTGTTTGACTAAAGTAAAAGAGAGAGAGAGACACGTTTTTTTTAACTTTTGTGCTGCTATTCAGCACGAATCTGCTGAGAGAATGGCGAGAGAAACGACAGCGCAAGCTGCCGTTTTGCTCTTGCCTCTCTCTCAGCATAATATAATAATAAAAAATAATAAAGAGGAGCATTAAGCCCTCAATTGCTATCTCTCATTATTTGCAAAATTAGTTGCCATTTTCAAAACGCAGATTAAACATACACACTCTCTTTTTTTGCTTCTCTTCCTCCCTCTCTGTACTGTACTCTCTTTCTGCCTCTCTCTCTTTACCTCTCTTCCTCCCCCCTGTACTGCAAAGGCTGGAGTTGCTATTTGATGATATGGCTGGATTTTGCACTTTGGTGGTGATTATTTGAAATTTTTTGTGGTGAAAATGAGGAAGAAAACCAGTAGATGGGGAACTGAAGAACTTAGAGAAAGTGATTTTGAGTCAAGCTATTCTTGGAATTGATTTGCTAATGGTTTCTGTATAGGTTTTGATTAATATCATACCTTGAAGGCTTTTAGAGTTGTCTAGTTATAGAGGAGTTTGTTGGTTTTCTTAGGGGGACAAAAATTATGTGAGCAATGGAGGATCAAAATATAATTGTGGATGATTCTTCACTGAAGATAGTCAGAGAAATGAGATTAGAAGAAGATGAGGAAGAATTTAGGAGCTGTTGCAAAGACGATGAAGTATGGAAGGAGACTGAAGATGTGGTGGTGAAGGAAGTAGTGAAGGAGAATCTTGATGAATTTTCGGTGAAGATGTTCTTCAAGGGCATGTCAATAATCGAGGTTTGGGTCTGTTTCGGATTCTCTAGAATTGGTGTGGTAATGGAGAGATCAATTAATATTCTAATTATTCAAGTGCAAAAGAAGCCAAAAAACGTGATGGTCATCTTTTTTTATTTTTTAACACTACAATTTTCCTGCACAAAAGCAATTGCAGCACTCATTCAGCCACGTGATGCTCAGCTTTTTTTATTTTTTTATATTAAAATTCCTACCACAAAAGCAATTCCTGCATCAAAACAGAGCCTTAAATGCTGAGAGCGGGAGCGAGAGAAACGACACCAATGAGCGTCGTTTCTCTCGCTGTTCTCTCAGCATTTTCGTGCTCAAAAGCATTTTCCTTTGTAGTAAAGCATTAAGCAACAACAGCAAGAAGACTTAGTAGCCCACGATGAGTCAATGACTTTCATGTGACGTGGATGCTTTAAACAAACTTCGAATAAAAGCAGAAGCTAAAAGCCCTCACCTAAAGTTTCCAGATCAAAGAAAGAATATATTTTTATTAAATAAATGCATTCTTTTTTGCTTCCTTATCTATTGTTTATTATAATAATTCATCCACGCACTTTTTTTTTTTTTTTTTTTTTTTTTATAGAGGTGGGCACCAACCCGACCCAATCTATGAATCCGATCCAACCCGCATGATTTTTTGCAAATTGGATTGGATTGGTAAAGTATGCGGGTTGGGTTGGGTTGGGTTGGGTTGGTAAAATCCCAACCCGTCAACTCGCAAATATTTATATATATATATATATATATATGATATTATATAATTTTTGATTTTTTTTCATTAATTATGAACTAATAATTTGATTGTTAGATTTTAAAAATTTTAAATTTGTTGTAAGAATTTAATATTTATGTTTTTTTATTTTTTTAAATTTATTTATTTTTGTACAATATTAAATTAAACAATAAAAATGGATCTCTTTTAAAAACCTAATCCTTTCAACCCGACCCAACCCGCAAAATTACGGGTTGGGTTGGGTTGGATTGAAGTTTTTTAACCTGTTCTATATGCGGGTTGGGTTGGGTTGGGTTGGGTTGAATTTTAACCGTGCCCACCCCTACTTTTTTCTTGTAGCTTTCAAAATTATTCTTCTTACGTATTTGTTTGTCAATTATGATATACTCTATTCTCTCTTTTCAAGTAAAATTAAGAAAGTGTTATATATATATACGAGTACTTTTCTAATGTGAATACTCTCATTTTTTTTATGTTGACACGCTGTTAAGTCATGGGGTTTAAAAAATACATATTTTAATACACTGAAGACTATATTTTTTTGTCCGTTAATGTATTGAAATTTATATTTTTTTTATCTGTTAGTAGCATCTTTACTTTATTAAAATGAGAATGTCTTCGCTAGGGAATTATTATATATATATTTCCCTTCTAATAAGGGTTTTCTTAAGGAATAGATTAAAAGATTTAAAACTATAAATTTCAATACACTATAAGATAGAATATAATATATTAGAATGTGTATTTTTCTATCTTTAACTTAATTATTTACTTTATTAATGTAAAAAATTTTAAGTTCTTGTTTCGATATATTTCGCCTATTTACGGAAGGTGAAATCTGTAATTTAAATTTTGCTCAAATATATGAAAAAAATAATTTAATTACGGGTCACATCGTATGCTAAAAAATAAAAGGTTGATTGTAAATTTGTAACCATTTCTTTTTTTTTTTTGAATTAATTTGTAAATTTGTAACCATTTCACAATGCTACAAGTGGTAAATTAAAAATTGTCATTTTAAGTAAGATTAAATTGAAGTTTACCCTCAGAATTTAATTGAAATAAAGACGAGAGGGGGATCTTATGGGTTGTCAAAACACTGCTTCCCCCTCTACACAATAAAAATTAGGTTTAAGTTTCAAAATGCACATGCATGGTTCTGGCACTTGGAGATACTGCAATTATTTATTTCCCCACATACTTTCTAAAAGCACATGATTTGGGTAACTGATAGCATTATTTACATTCGAATCGAATGTTAGAAAAATATGCTGCCGCCCACACGACAATTGACCGCTCTCTAAGCTTTGTACAGATTCACACTTATCTCCTTTAATTTTATTCTGATGCGACATAATTGAAGCAACCACCATGCAAGAGTAGCGGCAACCTGATCATTTGTTGAAGATACATGAATCACACACATTAATAATTCATTATGAAATTACAAAACTGACCTACTGCAAATTCTAGACTTTATTAATTTCCTAGATGAATCACTAAAATCGGTATAGAGATATATCAGAAGCACATACTCGAAGAAAAATGATTTTTTTTCCCTTTCTTTTTGGGGAATTTTGTTTACGAACATTGTTAGTATTATGCAAACTATTTTAGAGTAAAATAGTTAACCTCTCTTTGAAAGAAGCTGCTGTCTGTGACGAACACCACAAAAGTTTGAACAGCAAACAGATGAGGTGCCGCAAATGGTTCTTGGCTTCATCTGGCATCGACAACTTCCAAGCAACGGTGGGCCATTGCAAGACAAGCACTCACATTTAGCAGTATCCCTACTCAACACTTTCGCAACAGGCAACCAAACTAATTACTTGGACCACCTGATTCCTGAAATCATTGAATTGGGGCTGATTGGGTTAATAAGCATTACCCTGAACTCCTTTTCAAACTTGAGTTTTCACTCTCCATGGAGATGATGGAAGCAAGCCTCTCATAAACCTGTAACAAAAGTAATTTGTTTAGAATATCTTTTGCCCGAAAATAGTTTCTCTAAGTTGCATAGGAAGTGCAATATCACATATCATATACCACTGAAAGCTTGTTATTAGCATCCTGTTCATGTGCAGATGATGGATCATACCTGGACAGAAGTTCAGGCAAGAAACTTGTCAAAGCCAACTATACACATTCATGCAAATTAATAAAATTCAGCCTCCACTTTCTTTCTTTTTTTTTTTTTTTTGGTAGCCATGCAAACAAGAAAATCCAATGCGAGTATCAAAATCACAACATTTCAGCCCAAAACCTCCAGGTTCTTGACTACCAAACGATAACACAATGTTCTCACCAATCACGGGGTATGCCAGCTTCATCCCGTGCTGAATAATTGAAGGGGCCTTTCAACTCCACATCATATTCTTTCAACATATCTGCATACCCATAAACAGGATTTATATTTTTTGCGCTTTGTATAAAGCTAATATTACCAGTTAAGTGACTAATAAGGGCTGCCAAACCTTTAAAGGTGGAGCAAGGAGCACGCTTCATTTTCTGACAGACTGAGAGAAACCAGTGAACACCAACAGCTACATGTGCAACTTCCTCGTCCGCAATTCTGGCCACTATGTTGGAGGTCCTATGATCTCCAAAGCCGATCAATTTTTGCACCAACCGTGGCCCAGCATCAAGTCCTCTAGCCTCCTTCATCCAGAATAATAGCAAACAATAAGTATTACTGCACAAGGTTTAAACTATAAAAAGAATGAATGCTTAAAAATCCCCAACTAGTATCTCAAGCTTTGGTGGCATTAATAATACTAAGGGCAGCTGAAATATATATATATATATATATATATATATATATTAGGATTGAAGCAGAATTGTATGATAATTTCTTGAGCTAATTCCCTAGACAACAAAATATACAGTTCTATTTTCCATTTTCTGAAAAAACTGGTTGCCACTGGAGGAGAGAAAAACTTTCATTAGAAGCCCTACTTCCCTCTTTCTGGCCTCATCACTTATGCGTAGTACATAGGTAACTTCAGTAACTGCAGACCCAAACGTAGAATCTGGCATCAATTACACTAACATAGAGCTTTTGGTTTAAGTTCAATGAACAAAAGCCCCCATCTAGAATCCGGCAACAGATTAAACCAAACATGGTTCTATAACACTATACTTGTACAAAAATCTTTACACCATCTAATACCAGGAAGGATGAATCACCATTTCCAAACAAACCCAGGGCCTAAACAAACCTCTCTTCCATCAATCAGAAAAATTAATTTTAATGCCTATAGATACATAGAAATTGCAAAGAGTTCTACCAATGTTTGTGCTCTTCTCTTAGCCTGCGGGTGAACAAACAATCAGCTGAACCAACATAAGCAGGTGTCTTCTTTCTGACGATAAAGAATCTCAAAGGAATGGCTTACAGCCTCTTTCTTATCTTTCATCTTTTTTGCCGCTTGAGAAGATCTATAGCTTGCTGAAAAAGCTATTGATATCTATATTTTCTGGCTTCCACTAAACTAGTCAAGAAACCTCCAAATGCTGCTTATTGCATGACCCAACTATTTTAGGTAAAGGGGGAAGATAGATCTATTTTCATTGCCTACTAAAAGTTTAACAGAAAGCATATTTCTCTGAGCTCTATAGACCATTGGCAACCAGACTTTAATTTGCTTAGTACTTGGAACCACTGCAATTCATCCGAATGTCTTAAAGTTTATTTTCTAGTGTGATCCAAGCTAAAGCAAACCACAAGGAGAAGAGATTTTTTTGCAGAATGAATAACCATCCATTTTCAATCACCTGAGAAGCCGTTCTGGCTTCTGCCAAAACAGTCAAGTAACCTCCAAATACTGCTTATGGCATGACCCAACTGTTTTAGGGAAAGAAGGAAGATATATCCATTTTTCAGTGTTCACTAGAAATTTAACAGAATCCAAATTTCCAAGTGCACTACTCTTGTTATGGTGTGGAGACCACTTGCAATGTCCCAATTATTCTCAGTATTCAGAAGAGCTGCAACCCATTTGAATATATTAAAGACTATTGGCTGTATTGATCCAAGCAGAAGCTAAGCTACAAGAGAAGAGATTCATTTGTAAAACGAATTAATATTCATTTGTTATCACCTGAGAAGCCCTCCATGAACCAAATAAATAAAAATACAATGTATAATTCATAACATACATAAGATTCTATTCCCTGATAGATAAAATAACATAATATACTCTTAACTTTATGCATTTAATTTATGTTTGAAAGAGAGTCACCTTGGCAAATAAATACTGTTTAAAAGAGAGAGTATTGAAATCGATTACTGAAATGAAAGAGAATTTTGGATTAAACTAAATGACGTAGTTGGAGAGACAAAGAATAAATACAGGCATACAGCACGTATAGAGAAACTAATGAGTTTGCTAACTACTGATAAACCTTCTGAAAACTTATCCAACACACAAACATTTGGAAGTTTAACAGCACATATACCAGACTAGATGCTCCCAAACGTAAAATGGTTTATCTTATTCAATATGTATGAACGGTTATACGCTTGAGTTCTCATTTTTGGATGGCCAATCGTTAGAGGTAACATAAAGTGAGAAAGGGCAAGGACCTAATCTTCACAAGACGACTATCTTATTTTATCAGGTGATACACATTAGCAATCAGTAGCATATGGCAAAATGAAAATCAATTACCTGGACTAAAGGGATCACTGCCAATCGTGCAGCCACATTGTCGGATGATTTTTCACATTGATTCCAAAGCACATTATGAGCAGGCATATCTCCATATCTAATCATAGAAAAAATTTCAAATTTTGAAAGCCAATATCACCGACAGGAACCAATACAATAATAACAACAGTCCTCACTTGAAACCAAGCTCAGCAAGTCTCTGCGAGCACCAAGCAAAATGGCGACTCTCATCATCAGCAACATGAGCAAAATCAGCAAAGAAGCCATCTCCAAGAATGTCACTAAAGGGCGAAAACCGAACAACGGTATCCCACGCCAAATCAATGGCGTTTAGCTCCACATGAGCAAGATTATGTAGCATATAAGCATTAAGGGGCAAACCTGAGTTCTTGGGAGCAGGAATTTCCTTTGCTGAAACCTGAAGTTAACTATTTAAGATTATGTTAGTTAACAAGTGGGGTATGTTGAAAATTGATCATAAAATCTTCAAATAAAGAAAACGAAAAACAAACCAATTGGGGTTTGGGAGGACGAGCAGGACTAGAAGGCGGGACAGAGACGCCAATAGGCAAATTGAGAATGCGCCATTTGGAGAAAGCCAAATGGGAAAGCTTCGACTTTGAGAGAGGGTCACTGGTGGAGAGGACAAGAGAACCAAGCTCAGCAAGAGAGGAAGCAGAGTCGATTTGATTGTTATCATCAGCTGACGGAGACGGTGGTGAGTCTTGAAGAGGTTCTGGGCCGTTGGGTCCCCAGTAGCGGTTCTCGTTGTGGGGGCTGTCTCTCCATTTTTGGAGACCCGACCATGTCGACGCTTGCAAAGACGAAGGAGATGAAGAAGAAGAAGAAGAGAAGGATTTGGCTTTAAAGAACTGAGGATGGACACACGAGGAGAAGCAAGCGTGTTTTAGTGTTGGAGAAAGCATAGCTTTCGGTTTGAGCTTAAGTGTGAGGCCCAGGCGCATTCGGTTTCTGGTTTGGCTATTCGTAATGCTTCTCTATATATCGTCCTCCTCCTTTACATCAAATTACATGTGCTTTATCAAGTTCTCATTACAAAAATAAGTTTAAAAAACAATAATAATAAGTTCAGTTGAATTTATGTAGTCGTGGGTGAAAATCGATTTCGGGCTCTGGATGAATTTTAAGATAGATTTTTCCTTTTTCCTCCAATATCATCAGTTCATCATCATGCATACTTGCGTGATAAAAACAACTAACTGTACAAGAGATTGCAAGTTCAGTTCCCTCAGCACTCGGATCACAAGTACTACACTTACAGTAACCAATAAACAACATAATCGTAAGTGCAAAATCAGGAACTGCAACCAAACACTTTTGACTTTCCAGTTCTCCACAAATACAAACCCTGACCCATTACATTTGTTTCCTCGCATACTCTGGCATTCTTACTCTCAGGAAGCTGGAAGTTCAAGTAACATAGCAGCACAGCTGCACAAGTTTGGCCTACACAAGATTACAAGTTCGAAAAATATCACCACCTCCCCAGCCAAACCATATATAGAAACTAAAATGTTACAAAATGTTAAGAAATTCATAATATATATGAACGACGACTGACTATTGCCTTCTGGAAATGATAATAACAGATGAGCTGCCAAACAACCAAAATAGAATAATATCTACACAACCCTGCAGAGAGAATCATTGCATGTTAAGCCATTTAACTTCATCAACTTGAATTACAGACTATCTTTTGTATAACCTCAAAAGAATTCTGAATCTGCAGCAAAAACTAAACAACACTAAGACGAGTAGCAGTAGTTAGAAATGTACACATGCTACGTAGACAAACCAACTGTTTCTAATCATCACAACATTCTACCATATTATACAAATTTGGGACAGGACAGATAAGCATGCCTAGATACTGAACGCCTATGTCTGACAGCGGCACCCCCCACTATGCAGTGGTCAAATGGTTGCTGGCCTCAGGAGCTTTTCCACCGTACACCCAATGCAGATTCAAAATCTAATCACAATCTGAACAGGTTCTGCCCGGCAAATAGCAAATCATCTATGCTAAAGTCTGAAATCTGCCATAAAAAGCAAAGTGTAAACAGCAAGATAAGTAATTGGCGGGACAGTTTCTAACTGATTTGAGATTGTAATTTGTCAAGCACAAAATCAAAAGCAGCATTGTCAATAGCAGAATGAGGAAGCTAACAGCTGATGACACATCAGTATAACTTCACCAGGTCACAAGATCAAAACTCAACATGCTTTATACTTAACTGACATCACTCACAAGAAATACAGGAAAACTTGTATAAACAAACAAATCTACTATTCTTAAGAGACAGTTTATGATGTAAATATGCAACATCTATGAGAATTGAAAAATAATAATAATAATTTTCTCAAAAGCTTATAAGCAAAATCAAGATGGATTTTACACTTTGCAGTGCCTTAATTTTGAAAGGAATTCATTCTTGCACTAACTACAACACAATGTCAAATCCAAACACAAATGTTAATCTATACTTTCCATTTTTTCCAGCTATAATAATAATAAGAAGAAGAAGAAGAAGAAAGAAGACTTATTACTGGCAACATAACAAGCCAACAAATACCAAAAATAACTTGTCATTGTCAAAATAAAATAACGTTCATAATTTTTGCCACATACAACAATTAATCTGCTCTTATCATGTTAAAGAACTACTAGCCAAGCCACTAACAAAACATTATAGGTCCTAATCTCGATTCTTAGAGAAACAAAAAAAATATTCAGGTTTTTCAAGATGGGATTGTTTTCATGCAAAAAGTACAAAATAGTTTAGCACAGTAGTGAAAAGTCTATCATATCTAACTCCATGACCCAAGTTATCTTACATAAAGATCATGACTGCTATTACCAAACTATTATAAGAAAAGATTGCTATCCCATCTTGAGATTATATAAGGTGTTACACATTGCTATTATTTCAAAAGAAGAGCAACAACTGTCTTAGGGTTCATTTGGGATTGAGGTGTTATAGCTTTTAAGCTACAGCTGCTGTGGAAAAAAAGCTGTAACTATGTAACAAAAATTAATAGTATATAGTAAATATAATTTTGACAAAAATATTAAAGATATAATAGATTTTTCATCATACAAGTGAAAAATCATATTAATATAGCTTCCAAACTAAAGCAGTTAGTGTTTACCAAACACTTTAGTGCTGTAGTTCTACCCAACCTTAATCCCAAACGCACCCTTAGTAACACTAACAAACAGCTTAGAGCATAACATATGACTGGTAAATCTCATTTAGTTTATGGTCACTCTCTTTTAGAGCTCAAAATGGGGATGATTTGTTAATAAACAGAACATGCTATTGCAACATTGTCTACAAATACATTAAGGAAAAGTAGGGGATGGCATATCACAGATGGGTTTGCAATTCCATGCAGGGTATTTCTTCCTCTACATATCATAAAAATAAATTCCAAACAATAATTTGACAAACTTGATACAAACAGTTACAAAATATCAGTGCTAGAAAATGAAGGAAAAGGTCACCAAAAAGTAAACTGGATGCAGGTATGCATAAAAAGAGGTGAAAAAAATATGGTATCTTAGTTAAGTATTCTTTAGTTAAGTATTCTTTAACCTTCATTTACAAAAGGAACAATTTCAGAAAAAATCCTGACAGAACCTCCTAAAATTACATCTAATATACCCACGTCATAGAATATAACCATACAAAAAAGGGTTCAAATTTCACTAATTATGAAATATCCTATAATAATTGGCTTACATGATAAATTCCATACCCAAAACCTACAAATACGCACAAACTTAGAGAACACCAAACCTCCATGCCATAAATCAACATGTGGTTAGACAAAACATCTGGCAGTTATCCACCTACATATCAGGGGTGTGCGCGGATCAGATTTTGCGGATAGAACATCAATCCATATCCGATCCACGATTTTGCGGATTATAAATTTTCAATCCAAATCCAATCCACGGATTGGTGAAGCTCAATCCAAATCCAATCCATACGTTTGCGGATCGGATGCGGATTTGACTCAATTCATATCCAATCCACCATTTTGCGGATTAAAATTTTTTAATCATGTCCAATCCACGAACTAATTAAATAAAAAAACTTAATATAAAAATAATTTTACTACCAATCAAATTTAAAATTAAATAAGATTTATAGAAATTAATTATTTAAATAAAGTTAGAATAATACATTCAAAGTTTTAAAATATAACACCGAAAAGAAAATATCTCAATTATTTTGATCAATACATGAAAATTAACTAAACTTATGAATATAAATCTACACAAAAGTTGAAATTTGAGAGTCAAAATGTCCAACTCCAATTTGTAATTCTTATTTTAACCTAAACAAAATAAACAACAAATAAATATAGTTTGTTTAATAAAAATAATTAATAAATATTTTTTGTTTACTAATTGTTGGTCACGTGTGATATGTGATAAAGTTTTGTTTGGTTAGTATTTTTTATTTTGTTTTGAACAATGACAGGTTTGTTTGGTACCTTTATAATTACAAGTTATAATTGTAAAAAGTAATTATTTAATTATTTTTTTATTTTATATTATTATTGGATAAAATATATTATGGTGTTAATATAAGTATGTAATCATATTTTAACTTATTTATTTATTAATAAATAGTAATATCATATTTACAAGTTTTTTTTTAAGTTAAATAATTTTTTTTTCCGGATTCGCGGATATTTGTGGATTTATAAAAGTAAATCCATATCTAATCTACCGACTACAGATTTTGAAATTTTCAATCCAATCCAATCCATTAATCCACAGATCGGATTTTTGCGGATCAAATGGATTGAGCAGATCGGATAAGCACACCCCTACTACATATCCCCTACCAAAGTATATACAAGCTGGTTTCACAACAACAGTCTGATACTGGTGATCATCCTATATTGTCCATCATTACCATCAACCGTCATCATAAACGAAGTACTCGAAATAATATATATATATATATGCTATCAGTCATACTTGAGTCATAGTGGAAATTATCAATAAGAGTATAAACTTCAGAAAACCATGTGCATTCACTCATTACCATTCACTAAAGATACATTTATAAATCAAGAAAATGAAGAAAATGGCTGAATCAGCAAAGGCCAAGGAAAAACAAAACTCAGACCATGCAACAAAAGGCAGCCGGTATGACCTTACCTGAATAGAATTTGTCAAGTCCTTGGTGAATTCCCCCCATCAGATCCAGATGAAGAAGTTTCACTGTCTGAATCTGCAACAAACTTTTGCAAATGAGAAAAAGAACCAATAAAACTTCAGCAAATCATTGCATTTACCACTACATTGCATGCAGCTAAGTTAGAGAGACATCACAGTACCACTTGAAGAAGATCCAGAATCACTGCTAGAGCTGCTTGAACTACTAGACCTACTTCCATTATCCCCCTGTTTTTCCACATGAACCGGCGATGATGTGGAAGCAATCCTGTCATCTACTCTCAAAAGGGAAAAAGCAAATCATCAAACTTCAATTTACCAATTCAATCAATAACCATCAACTGAAATTACACATCACCAAGTGACCCTTACCTGTTCTGATTTCTTTCGGCACCTCTGCCACCACAGGGGCTGGGGTCTGCAAGTAAAAAAAACAATCATGCATTCAGCAACTTGATTCCCATTAAAATTAGAGAATAGAGATATCATTGAATGCTTTACCTGCTGTTGGACATTTTGCTGTGCTACTGCTCTGGCTTGAATTGCAAGCTCAGCCTTTCTCTTGTTCTTGCTCAAACTCTTCTTGTAGTTGGTTACAAACCTATCAAGCTCCCATAGAGTCTCTGCATCAACACTATCAATGTCCACCTCAATTTCGTCATCATGTTGGAAAAGTGATGAATTCCTTTTCTTTATAATCTGTACAATGTTGTCCAACTTCTCTGAAGGTAAACTTTGTAGGTTTGTGCTTAGCTTCTGCTTCTCCTCATATGTCATGTCCCTTTTATGTGGATCCTTTGCCTTGGGCTTCTTTGGAGCAGGGGTCCTACTTGAAGGAGTGGTACTAATAGGTTTCAGTCTCGGATCCATAGGATGGGTCATTGATTCTGATCTATCCAAAATCCGTCTCATATCAAGAGGCGGTGGCAGTGGAGGAGCCTTTCTTGATGTGGGTGTATGAAAGCCCAGCTCATAGTCTGCACCAATCCTCATCTCACGATTATATTCCGACTCTATCACCACCCACTTGTCCTCAAATATCTTCAACAACTGCTCCGCCATAATATGAACATCTTGGCCTTTCGGGTTATATGTCATAGCATTGTGAAAGGTAAGTCTGACATCCTCTGCAAATTCTTTCGGTGACTTGTACCAGTTCTTGTTCAGCCTCGTCTTCACGGTCCCCAAATCCATCGGATGCTTAATAATGGTAAAATAATCAAGCAAACCAAGACCCTTCACATCAACTGGAGCATTAAACACCCAACCATGCTTGTGCTTCATCAACTTCTCAAGCAAAGCACTACAATTCTTGAAAATTTTGCTCCCTGTTCCAAACCCATGTCCCAATTCATTTCCTGCTTGCTTCTTTCCAATCAATTTCGACTTCTTGTTACTCTCAGCAGGTGGAAACTTATCTTTCGCAAGTAGAAACTCTGAATTCCTATAAAACTGATTGGCTTTTGGTGTTCTCTTCTCTTTCTCCACATTTTCACTGACCCCCAGACTGTTCTCCACTGTCGATATACTCAACTGATTCAAAGGTCTAGACGGCCTAGTAATACCCACACGAGTAACAGGAACTCCAACCGAAGCCACCTCCGAATGACCTCTCTTCATGCCATTATCAACCACATCACTCACGGGCAATACCCCCGAATTACTAACTCCGCCACTTATCTGCACCTCCTTTGCCTCAATCCTCTTCACCAGACTCCTCACCATATCAAGCTCACTTTCCAGCTTCTTCCTAATCTCACGCATCTCCTGCTTCGTGCTTGACCCCAAACTTATCTTAACCCTACTCTCCCCTGACTTCACTGCCACCACCCCATTCTCTGAAGGAGCCTCCCTCGTGGTGGCGGCCACCACCACACCATCCTGTTGTCTATTAAGACTCGAAGAGTCATCCGAGGCAGCATCTAAACGAGAAACAACAGGTTGCTGGTCCAAATTCGTGTCTGCTACAGTTAAAGTTTGTGTGGGCTGCTCTTGAATAGAACTCTTCTCGTTGTCGTTCTCGTTCCTACTATTTTCTATACCGTTGTTCTCGTTCACGTTATTCTCGGTACCGTTGTAGTCGTTCTTGCTATTTTCGGTAGCATCGTTCTCGTTCTTGTTACTTTCGGTGCCGTTGTTCTCGTTCTTGTCAATTTCCACCCCGTTGTTCGCGTCCCTGTTGTTTTCATTGGTGGTGACGTCCGTGGTCGTGGTGATGGTGGTGGTGGAGGTTGCCGTTGTAGTAGTAATAGCGGATACATTATTGGCCGCGGCGGCTGGGGCGTTGCTGTTGTCCGCTCCGGCGGTGGCGGTGGCGTTTGTGTTTTGTTTCTTCGGACCCTTAAAAGCTTTTCTCGTATATACTTTGCTCTCAGAATATCTCTGCTTCTCTCTATTAGCTCCTTCATTCCCTTCTACTATTGGCCCCGACGCCATACACACATCTATCTACTCACCAAAAACCCTAATTTTTTTCCGTACGCAGAAATTCCTCAACGAAAACCCCAACTTTCCAGCAACAACGCAACAAAATTAGGGCTTTTCTCTACAACTGCACGATCTAATCAACCATAACCTAATAATACATGTATCTAGGGCAATAATTACACAAAAGCGAAAATCAGAAATTAGGGTTTCGAGCTTTTTACCTTTCGTTTTGATGAGATCTTCTCGACACTTTCTCTCTCTAGAAACTTGTTTTTTTTTCTCTCTCTCTCTCTTACAGAATCCTTATCTTACAGGTGTACGGTGCCGCAGGCGTTCGTGAATCGCAATTGATTTGCAAGAAGCGTGTGGGTGCACTAAAAGAGCCGTGCTTGAAAAGTATCAGAGCGCAATTGAGGAGAGTTGGACTCACGTGCTCTAGTGACGCGTTGAATACACCGTCCAAATAGAGTGCAGGAAGCAGATCGCGTGGTTAGAAAGCGAGTGTGGAATAATTGGGTTGGTTGTGGCGGGTTTTTTTGAGTGCGGGGTTAGAAGGGAGTTATGTCATTCTATAGTTTGGCGCGTGACGTTCCGTTCCCGATTTTGAGTGGAAGTTCTGTGCTCTGACGAGGAGAGTGCTCGGCGGGGTTTTACACGCGCCGGTGTGTCGGTTCTTCCGCTAGCAGTTTTTTGAGGCCTTAAAATGGGTAAACGGAGATTCCAAGCCCAACAAAATTTTGGAAAGGCTCAAATTGTGAACCCAAAAATAATAATAATAATAATAATAAATTTTTTTTTTTATATACATGTGAAATCAATATGATCTTCCCAAAAAAAAAATCAATATAATATGATTTATTAATTTATATGAGTAAAGATGTGAATCAAACGTCTTAATTATATAAGTTAATTAAGTAATTTTATTTGACTTGCTATATTGAATTCAAAAAGTAAAGAAACTAAAAATGTTAAAAATCAAGTTGACTTTTACCAACCCGTGACTTTAAATAAAACCAATAAAAATGGACCGGATTAGAGGTGGCAAAATAGCTTAAGAAGTGATTACATAATATGAATACGATACGATTTTTCTATGTTTTAGTTGACAATTATTGATATGATTAATAAAATTGGCTCATACGACATGATAGGATAATTTACGTGAATTTGATGAGTTCACCATATTTGACGCAGTGCGGAAGCGATACTAGATGTCGTTCTAGCGTACGTTCTTGAAATTCAAGAAGGAGGGCTCTTACAAAGGAAAAAATATCTCAATTGAGAAAATACTTGAATATTATTGATGGAGCTTGTGTTAAGAAACAAGTATAACAAGCCTATTTATATTAGCTAAGATTAATCCTAATCCTAATAGACTTATGATTCCTAATCAGAAAAGGAATATTAATTAAACAAGAAAATATTAAACTAACCCTAATTAAACTAGTAACAGGAATTAAACTAGAAATAGGAATTTAAACTTATGCTTTTACTTATCCTACATCAGTCTCCTCCCCTTAGAAAAAACTCGTCCTCGAGTTGGCTCAAACATATGGCAATGGTGCAGGTCCATGATACTCGAACAAGTCTTGAATATTGAATGTTTTGGAAATATTATAGCTGGCTGGTAGGTTCACGACATAGGCATTGTCATTGATTTTCTGCAGGATGCGAAATAGTCCAATCTTCTTTTACTTGAGCTTGTTGTATTCTCCAACAGAAAATCTTTCCTTTCGTAGATAAACCATCACTTGATCTCTTACAGCAAAGGATTTGAAGCCCCTACGCTTGTTCGTGTCTGTCTTGTATTTAGTAGCAGATTCTTCTAACTTCTTCTTGACTTCTTTATGAACATTGATTACTTTGTCTATCAGATGATCAGCAATGATGCTCATCCCTGGTAGTTTAGGCAAAGGAACCAAATCTAAGGTATGTAAGGGAGGTCGAATGTAGACAATCTCGAAAGGTGACTTTCCACTTGATCGATTGGGCACATTATTATATGCAAACTCTGCTTGAGGTAAAACATAATCCCACTGGTGAGGATTTTCTTGAATCAAACTTCGCAGAATATTGCCTAATGTGCGATTAACAACTTCAGTTTGCCCATCTGTCTGTGGATGACAAGTACTACTATACTGCAAGGACGTATCTAATCTCCTCCATAAGGTCTTCTAAAAGTAGCTTAATAATTTACTATCTCGATCAGAGACAATAGTCTTAGGTAACCCATGTAAGCGAACAACCTCTCGGAAGAACAGCTGGGTAATATTCCTTGCATCAGAAGTCTTCTTGCATAGAATGAAGTGTGCCATTTTAGAAAATCAATCAACAACCACGAAGATAGAATCTGTTCCTCGTTGAGTTCGTGGAAGTCCCAATATGAAATCCATAGATAAATCTTCCTAAGGAGCTTCAGGAATGGGGAGAGGCGTATATAAACCCGTATTCTGCGCATGGCCTTTAGCTGTCTGGCACGTGTAACAATGTTTAATGAACTTATCAACATCTCTTTTAAGATGTGGCCAGTAGTATCGTGCCTCTACTAGTGCATTACTTTTATCTCGACCCATATGTCCTCCTAATCCTCCGTTATGTAGCTCTCGAATTATATGCTCCCTTAAAGACCCTTAGGGAATGCATAGACGATCTCTGAAGAATAGTAATCCATCACATATCTGATACTTGCTTGAAACTCCTGAGATGCAGTTCTTCCACTCCTCTTTGAAATATTCATCTTCTGGATAAAGATCCTTTAGGTATTCAAAGCCAATAATTTCACTTTTTACCGAGGTAAGGAAAACTCCTCGGCGACTCAAAGCATTAGCAACTTTATTCAATTGCCCGGACTTATGCTTAAGAGAGAAGGTAAACCTTTGAATGTAAGCAATCCACCGAGCATGCATACGATTTGGCTTTGAAGAATTATTGAGGAATTTGAGTGCTTCATGATCACTATTCAGAACAAATTCCTTTTGAATTAAATAAGGCTCCCACTGTTGTAAAGTACGAACAACAACATATAATTCTTATTCATAAGTAGACCACTTTTGTTTGGCCTCACTAAGCTTCTCGCTGAAAAATGCTATAGGGCGTCCTTCTTGAGATAGGACAGCTCCAATTCCAATCCCAGAAGCATCACAGTCAACTTCAAATAACTTGCTAAAATCTGGGAGTGCAAGGATTGGTGCAGTAGTTAAACTTTCTTTTAACTTTAAGAAACTTTGTTCTGCCTTATTTGTCCAGACTAGCTGTCTTTACTTTAGACAATCAGTGAGAGGGGCAGCAATAGTACTGAAATCTTTAACGAAACGTCTATAGAATGTAGCAAGCCCATGAAAGCTTCGTACTTCTCCGATATTTGAAGGTGTCGGCCATTCTCATATAGCCTTCACTTTCTCTTTATCTACTTTGATTCCTTCAGCACTCACAATATAGCCTAAGAATATCATATTATCTGTTGGAAAACTGTACTTTTTCAAGTTGACATATAGGCTATTCTCCTGCAAGGCTGTGAAGACTTCCCGCAGATGTCGTAAATGTTCTTCTTCGTTACGGCTATAAATCAAAATATCATCAAAGTAAACAACAACAAATTTGCCTATGAAAGGCTGTAATACTTGATTCATCAACCTCATGAAGGTACTTAGCGCATTAGATAGGCCAAAAGGCATAACTAATCATTCATATAAACCCATGTGAGTTTTAAAAGCTGTCTTCCATTCATATTTAGGGCGGATACGAATCTGATGATATCCACTCTTTAAATCTATCTTTGAAAACATCTTCGATCCTCTAAGTCTATCAAGCATATCATCTAACCGAGGAATTGGAAATTGATATTTCACAGTGATTTTATTAATAGCTTTGCTATCAACATACAATCTCCAGCTTCCGTCTTTCTTTGGAGTTAGCAAGGCGGGCACAGCACAAGGACTCATACTTTCACTGATTAGGCCTTTCTGGAGTAATTCTACAACTTGCTCTTGTAAGATCTCATATTCCTTTGGGCTCATACGATAATGTGGCAAGTTCGGTAGGCTAGCTCCAGGAACAAGATCAAATTGGTGCTGAATATTTCGCATAGGAGGCAACGTATTAGGAAGTTCTTTAGGCAAAATATCTTGAAATTCTGAAAGTAATGGCTGGACTTGTGTGGGGACTGATTCTGCTTCAGATGCCTCTTTTGGTACTAAAAGATAAGTCCCTTTGACTCTTGACTTCAGTGGGGCAAGAATAATCTTCAAATTATCTTTGTAGAACCTGTATGTATTATCCTTCCCATGATGACCTGTATTAAGATCAAACTGCCAAGGTCTCCCAAGTAGCATATGACAAGCATTCATGTCGACAACATCGCAAGTTACTTCATCCTTGTATCTTCCAATGGAAAAAGAAATGCGGCATTGTTCAGTAACTTTAGTTTCTCCAATATCTTTTATCCATCCAATGCGATAAGGAGAAGGATGTTTGTGAGTTTTAAGTTGTAACTTGTCAACCATGGTCTTGGAAACTATATTCTCACTACGACCACTATCAATAATCAGATCACATACTTTTCATTTACAGTGCATCTTGTCTTGAAGATGCTATGTCGTTGAGCGTCCTCTTCTTTCTTTGGAATATATAGCAAACGTTGTATCACTAATGACACGCCTTCGTCTGGATGTGTCCACTCTTCTTCCTTTTCTATGTCCTCATTGTCTTCATAAAGTTCGTCTTCATGCTCTTCACTTTCCCTCACATGAGTTGCCAAATTAACTGTTTGGCGTCTTCGTTCTGGACATTGGTTTGATGTATGACCTGGTTTTAAACAATGAAAATATTTGTCGCCTCGAGGGACTGCATAAGGATTACTACTACTTGTTGGATCCTTTATTGGTCGTACATTCTATCCATTACGGTTCTGTATTGGTTTTCCAAGGTTCTCCATAGGAGCTTTTCCTTTATTAACTTCATACCTCTGCCTTGGTTGATTAGGAGTGAATGAGCGTGAGGTGGTTTGGTTACAAGCCTTTCACTTTTCAAGTTGCACTTCTACCCTTTTAGCTAGTCGAATGGCGTTTTGCAATGTATGTACTGGTTGTAACCCAACTTGATCTTCTATTTCTAGGCGTAAACCATCTAAGAATCGACCAACTATCTGAGCCTCTGTCTCGCGGGGATTATTTCTTTCCATAAGCCTTTGAAATTCAAGGGCATATTCTTCAACTGTTTTGGCTCCTTGACGATAATTGTTGTACTCACAAAACAAGGTCTGTACGTAGTCAAGAGGCAAAAATCGTTCCCTTAGCAAGTGGTGCATGCGATGCCAGGTCTTAAACTTTCCTTTTCCTTGTAGCACTCGAGAATTTTAGAGATTGTCCCACCAAACTGCAGCAGCTCCTTTGAGTTAATACGCTATTACCTTGATCTTCTTTGATTTTGAAAAATCCATTGTTTCAAAGAATCGTTCAACATCAGACAACCAATCAAGGAATTCTTTAATGCCTAGTTGTCCATTAAAGAATGGAAGGTCAATTTTGATGTGGTAGTCATTTTGATGTGTTTCCCGTCGCTCATCTTCTATTTCTTCGTCATCTGAGTCGTCTGAATGTAGAAAGGGTGGAGTAGCTTTTGTATTTCTACTAGTGCTACCTATTTCCTTAACTCCATTAGTCTTCCTTTGCTCTCCAAAATTAATTCCTGAATCAACAATTTCAGTACCCTTAGCTTCCTAGTTACTTTTTTGGGCAAGTCGAAACTCTTTTAAATCTTGTTTTATGCCAAGTAATATTTCTTTCATTACCGTAATATGGGTTTACATTGACTGTAAGGCTCTCATTGTTTCACGCGATGCTTCTGCTGAATGGTTTGTTAACTGTTCAAGTCGCTCTATCTCCTTTGTAATTTGATCTTCAAATTGAGTGCTGCTATCTCCAGAAACCATTATTGTTTTGAATTTTTTTTTAGTTTTTGTAAGAAAAGAAAAATTAAAAGGCAATAATATAATTAGAAGAAACTTTGGGTTAAAACTATAAATAAGCAAAAGTTGGTGTTGCCGGTGATGGTGGTCGGGAAAACGGGAGAGAAAGGGTAGATCTGGAAGATTTGATGGTGAGGAACACGATGGTGGCTTCGGATTGGTCGGATTCGCGACGGTTTGGCCGAAAAACTGACTTGAAGTCGCGGCTGTTGATGGTGGTTTGTGGCGGATTTGAGGTCGGTTCACGCCGAGGCTGGTTGGGTTTTGACCAGTTGAGGATGGGGAGTCTGATGGTGGTGTTGGATATCGGTGAAGGTGACTGACGGCGGCAGATCGAGAGGGAGGAAATTCGTGGGTTGGGTGGTTCGCGTGGCGGTTCAAGCAACGATTGAGGGCGGCGATGGTCGGGATTTGGTCGCCGGAGTATGATGAGTCTGGTGGCGGGGTTGGACAGCGGTGGTGGTCACCGGATATGGTGCCGGCACTGTATGGATGATGGCGGCTAGGGTTTTGGAATTTTGGATTTTCGTTTTTTTTTTTGCTGGAATTAATGGGTGATGGAGGAAGAATTTGTGTATGGAGAGTGGTTGATGGTGGTCAGGAAAGCTCTGCTTGGCACAGAGAAAAGCTCTGATACCACTTGACGCAGTGCGGAAGCGATACTAGATGTCGTTCTAGCGTACATTCTTGAAACTCAAGAAGGAGGGCTCTCACAAAGGAGAAAATATCTCAATTGAGAAAATACTTGAATATTATTGATGGAGCTTGTGTTAAGAAACAAGCATAACAAGCCTATTTATATTAGCTAAGATTAATCCTAATCCTAATAGACTTATGATTCCTAATCAGAAAAGGAATATTAATTAAACAAGAAAATATTAAACTAACCCTAATTAAACTAGTAACATGAATTAAACTAAAAATAGGAATTTAAACTTATGCTTCTACTTATCCTACATCAATATTACAATAAAATAAAATATGACTCTCCCTCTCTCTATTGTGTTTACATGAATTTGATGAGTTTATCCTATTACATTAAAATAAAATACTATGGGAGAAATTAACTTTTATGGAAACTTAAAATGATTTAGGTATTTATAAGAAAACTTATTATATATTTTATTATTAGAACAAAAATTAATTAAGAATATGACAATGTTGAATATGACAAAAATAAATAATCAATTGGAATGTTGAATATTAATCATGTTAGTTTCACACAAACATTCAATTTTGATTTTAAAGAGAAAGAGGAATATAGATTAGGGTTCATCGTTTTTTTTATTTTAATATAATGTAATTTGTATTTTACTAGCAATTCACTTTGTGGGTATCATCGTAAACCCCACTCTCCAACTTTGGCCCCCCCCCCCCCCCCCCCTTTTTTTTATTGAAATTACCTAAATAATCAAAGATAAGTTAATTTATTTTTTGTTTTATTGAATGAAAATTCAATAAAATACTTAAATAAATATTCTTTTAAAAAAATTTACATCCATCCCATTTTATAATTTATATTTATATATTTTAATTTTTAATTGATTTTTTTTAAAAATACTTATCAGATTTGTTGGTTATGGAGATATAAATAAATATAATAAGAAGAAAATAGTTAAAGATTTTAGGATTTGAATATATTTTATAATAAAAATTTAAAAGAAATATTTTTTTTTTGTAGGGTGAAATTTTATGAGAAGATGATTAACTCTAATGTATGAGTTTGTATTTTATAAATTAAAATGAGATACTATAGGAAATAAAATTCAAAAGGGGTGTTGTAAGAATTGTGTTAAAAGTCCACCCCCATCCCGGGCTTTTACTGGATTATAGCCTAGCATAGTCCAGAAGTAGTTTCGATGTTTGTATTTACTGGATTAACTAAACTGGGGTGTCCATCATCCCAGGCCATATGTTATGTTCCCGTGTATTATGATAGTTGATTTTACGCATTGTATAATAATCTACATATTATTCATATCAAGAAAAACATATGTAATTTACTTAAAAGCGGTCATAAATATTTGTTGATGGATTGTTATTAGCATCAATCGCTACTTTCTAATTTTATTATTTCACTATTAAACTATATTAAATAAAAAGATGAGAATTTATTTTGTAATTTTAAGTTTAAAAAAGAAAAACTTGTAGTCAATTAAAAATTTAAATTTGAAAGATTTATACAGCACATATTGATGATCATTATTCATCAATATTAGAATTTCATTATAGGATTAAATTCCTGACTATAAATTATATAGATTTCTTGCATCCTTGTCGTTATTGGCATCATTACCATATAAGGGAGCATACACAATCACAACTCATTTTATGCAACTACAGAAAAAAGTATTGGATTGTCATGGATTTTTTTTACCATTTGAGGTAAATGCAATTATTTTCTTGAAAACTAAAAGATTCATTATTTTCAGTTGTCATCACTACTAATACAATATAGTCTCTGGCATGTGTATATATATTTCATGGCATACATCCTTAATTCATATAGTCATAATACAATTACATTTTGAAAAATGGTGAAGACATCAATATTGAAGCTTGGGTTTCTAGTTGTACTCTTAATTACTGCATCTGGTAATTCTCTTTTGAAAAATGGTGAAAACATCATTTCATGTATATTTCAGTAGTGCTTGTTTCATTAGCAATCTTCTTAAATCTATTTTTCATAAGATTTTTCAAATACATGAATTATCAAGTATATTGGTGATTTAGATTAACGAATATATAGTGGGTAATGGCAGGTATATGGACAGGAACTGAGGCAAGGAGTGATCCAAGTAAATGCAAAAGTGATCAAGATTGCGTGGGTGCGTGCGATCCTCGGTGCCAACAATGCTTATGCGTCCCAAAACCCGGCCCTGGCTGTACTTGCAGAAACTTCCAACAAAATTTTAAACCCAAATCTATGAATGAATAAACGTGAAATTATGATCGCTTTGCTGATTAGCTATAAATAAATTTCCCGATTCTTATCATTTATTCTATTAATAGTTTCTTTATTGTTGAAAATTAAATTTAAGGCTTCTGTCGTTGACTCAGCCTTTGCAGTATCGATTGTTACACACACACACACGCATATATAGATTATTATTGTTCTATACATAAAAAAAAGAATTGCACATATCCACTGACCAGATCAAGCCTCTAAAGATATATACACACACACACATACACTCTAAATGAGTGATAAAAAGGAAAAAAATGGAAGAGATTAATATTCAAAGATAGAGATACATGTTAATTACTCGTATTTCATCAAAAGGCTTGGTTACCTCTCATTAAGTTATTACATGTCTGTTTTCTATACATGCACGTCCATATGCATAATCTAAATAAGCAATTGGCTGATCTTCAAACATAAATGTATTATTTACTTCACATATATAAAATCTTTATTAATTAGTAGTAACGATATGAAGCTAGCTTGGAAAGCATCTAAGATATATCGGGTGACTCCAAAGGATTTGGTCCACCGGGTACAAGTCTATCAATTCCTACAGCAGATGCATTTGGTAAATCGGGTGACTCCATGCCATTTGGTCCGCTGGGTACGACCCTATCAGTCGCTTCACCAAATGTGGACGGCTTCTGATAATGCTTATTATGATGTTCTGCTGAGAGATCAAAAAACCCTAACTCATGCAAGAGACGATGATTGTCAATATTTTTTGGGATGGTGTGGTGGTTGTGAGGAATACGTGCCTGACCAGTACTGATCATTGAGAGTAAGGCAAACGTACTAAAGAAAATCACCAACAATATTGGGAAAATATTAAATGAATGTTTTGCCATGGTGATTATTACAGTAAGAAAAGATGGCTTTATAATCAGAGTTGCTTGCATATTTATAATTACAAGCTTTACTAAGTTTTACTATATATATATAATACAAAAATAGAATGAAAAAAATAGCTAAATATTGTTTTTTTTCATCAATGGACAGAGATCATGTAAGAAATATTTGTTATTTATTAATGAACAGAAGATGTAACCCATCAAAACCAACGATGCTTTTGCAGCCCAAAACCAGGCCCTGGCTGTACTTGCGGAAACTTCCAACAAAATTTTATTCCCAAATCTATCAATGAATGAACATGAAATTATCACTTTGCTTATTATCTATCAATGAAGTTCCCGATTATGATCACTTTGCTGATTATCGATAAATAAATTTCCCGATTCTCATCATTTATTCTATTAATCGTTTCTTTGTTGTTGAAAAATTAAACTTAAGGCTTTTGTCATTGACTCAACCTTTGCAATATCAATTGTTACACACATACATATATTTTATATTGTTGTTCTACACATAAGAAAAGAATTGTACATATCCACCATAAGGAGCGCGATTGCAGACACCATATCAGGCCTTTAAAGATTGTCAGGAATTTAGATATATCTTAAATAGATGTAGGCAATATTAAAATCATAGAATCAATTAATTAACGACTTAATTAATTAAATTCCTTAATAGAGCAAAGCCTAAGAAATTCTTCAATATAATTAACCTTATTATATTAAAAACACAAAATTAATTAAACTAAATTAATTTTCGAAAAACTTTTACATTTACTGTTTATAGTTACTGTTCATGCGTCACTGTTTACAGTACTGTTCATGCATAACTGTTCACAAATAACTGTTCATCTGCATCAAAATTATTAATTTTACCAAAAACAATAAATTGCAAAAATTAGAAGACACAGAGATTTTTATGTAGTTCGGATGAATCAATCCTACATCCACGAGGCCACACCTAGATGAAAGTAATTCACTAAGTTGAGATAATATAACCTATGAATTTACCAAACTTAAGACTCTTACTTATAGTTTATTACCATACAGCTTACTCAACCTTAGACTGAATCTGCTTCTCTTGAATAACTTCTATCCCTCTTGATCCACGTTTCTCAAAGCACTTCGCAAAGTGATCAATAGCGATTCTTCAATTCTTCAATGTCTAGTGCTCTAAGATTCACATACACTCTTCGCAGAGATGAACAAAAACAGTCTCGTTACAAGACTTGAATATAGAAGACAATATAAATAAATCAACACAACCTCATGTGCCAAATCCAGCTTTTCTGCTTTATGCTCTGTGTTGTGCGTAACCCTTCAATTGTGAATCACCTCTATTTATATAGGCACTGGAGTTTCACAAAAATAGCAAGTCTTAAAAGACTTGGATTCTTTCCAAATAAGAGATTCTTTCCTCTTATAATTCTTAAGAACCAGAATAGGAATAAATCTGATATTCTTGCCTTGCTTGTCTCCCAAAGAATATCTAGAGCATTTATAAATTTCATGTTTGAAGTTATTCTTGCCATGCTTGTCTCCCAAGGAATATCTAGAGTATTAATAAATTTCCTGTTTAAACCAACTTCTTCTCTAAATAAATCATACAGCCAATTATAGAATCCCACCATTAATTGACTTGCTAAATTAGACACCTAATTAAACTAGGAAACAAATATTCCTAATAAGGAAATAAATATTCTTAATAAATTAGAATCTCACTAAATTAGAGAATTAATAAATTAATCATTATTACAAGATATGTAATAAATAACATTCCAATTTAACCAGACTTGCCATAAGATACCAACTCTATATATAATGGACCTAACAATCTCTCCCTTTGGCATCCTTGTGGCAAAAGTAATCAAACATAAGTCTTCAATAAAAACTTGGTGCTAAAACATAAATCTGAAACAAGCACAAACAACAACAAAGAACTAACCAAAATAATTGGCAATTAGCATGTTAGTTCATCAAATAAATCAAGGCAAGAAGTAAAATAAAATACTTATTTTATTGACCAATAAATTGCAACAATGAGCACAAAAATAAGATCCAATTAAGAAAAAATAAACTGCCCCTAAGAACTAGCTTATAATAATAAACCTTCCCCTAAGAATTTAAAAATACCCACAAAACTTAAGAATTGAAGACATGTAAAACTCCCCCTCTTTTGCCAAAACGTTGCAAAAGTGAAAAAGCATGGCATGCACATGGTCAAAACAAGACTTGAGAGCAGCAAGATAGTGACCGTGCTTGAAAAGAACAGCCTCAAGATGAACAAGGCCGGTTGCAATAGAGGCAGGAAGATTATGAATGGGACTAAGAAGGGCTGTAGCAGTGGCTGACATCCTAAGAGCAGAGGTGGAAGGGCCAAAACGAAACTACCTTCACTGGGATCACTGTCAATGGAATTAACATCACCAGAACGCATGGAGGTACCGGGAGGGACATGACCAAATTGAGGACCAAAATCCTCATCATTATCAAGAACATGAATCTCATGAGGACGGCCACAACCAGAACAAAGATAAGGAGGAGAGGTACGATGACCCATGGAAGGAGTGTGAGCATGAGAGCTCTCACCTTTCATAAGCTTAGAGTGGCAGGGGGCCATTGAAGTAAACTCACTAAGAAGATGAAAAACAACTCTAGAATAGCCGAAAATATGAGGAAGAAGCCAAGAAAACAAAGTGATAAATAATGACCCTAGAGGCTACTTTATATAGCTGAATCAGCCAAGTGAAAAGAGTAGAAATCCTACATTCATAAGGTAAGGGAAAGGGTTTGTTTCCAATTGAAGCCAACATTAAACCTAAATCTCGTAGGGGAACAATAAAAAAAATAATTCTAACTCAAATAAGTCAGTAATATGAAGAAAAACGCACACATGAAATGAGATGCATGATAATCTTCAAAACAGTGACATAGTGTAGATGTATAAACTTTGAAATGAAACTGGGAACGATTGGATCAGTTGTATGTAGAATTATACAGAACCGAATTTGGAGTTTTGTAGACAAAGTTATGACCAAAAGAATGCAACATGTTCATTTGCGACATGCAAAAAAATTTTCTGTACTTTAAAAATAAAAAATTTGAATTTTGCTGCAAACAAATGTAACTCTTAAACCCAAAATCAAATCAATATGTAAAAATAAGATAATGCTCACACATTATAAAAAATGTGCACATGTAAAAATGAATTTTTTATGCATGAATAACAAGCGTAAACCAGGAAAAATCAATTTATCAAGGAATTTTCCACAACAAGCACGAAGTCATGAAATCAATACTCTAATTTCCTCAAATAAGTAAAGATTAGAGACATTTAAACTTTTGTGTGTGTATGCAAGCAATTCAATTGAGACATTTTTTTCCAAAAATTCATCAATATTCATAATCAAAGTCTCAAATATAAATCATAGAGTTGGTCAAACTAACCTTATCATCTTTATCTCCAAATTTGACCATTTTGATTTTGACATACCTCTTTTTTTTTTTTTGGAGTATAATATAAACTTTTATTGATAATAGAAAAATATCTATGGTCAGGAGCTTTCACTCTATCTTTTAAGGCAGCCTTCTTCTCATGGTAGTTCGTCCTCTGTCATATTTGTGATACGCGGTCTCAGATTACTCAAGGATAACTTCACTCTTTGGAGTTATAGGTAGCTATTTCTGACCATAGTGTCTGTATATATTTGTGGTCTTACGATAAGAAAAGAATCAAGGCAAACAGTCATAACTCAAGTTAAATATTCTCAACAAGACCATGTCAATATCAAAACCTTGAGTAAAGTAAAGATTGAATTGACATTCATGTGCTTTTGAAAAGAAGGTTAAATGATCCTAATCAAAACTTATTCAAGAATGAAAAATTGCTTGTTGTTTATTAATCCAAGACTTATCAATGAAGCACAAAACAAACTTTAAAAATTTAAAAACATGTAAACGCATGCCCTATATCTAATGCATAAATGCATGACTTAAATCTAAATGCAAAAATATTTTAATTTACATAGAAGACACACCTAAAGCTTTCCATAAGGAATCAAATAGTTTGGAATCTAGGGCTTTTGTAAAGATATCTGTAAGCTGTTTTTCAGTATCAATGTATTTTAAGGACACAGTCTTGTTTTCTACTAAATCTCTAATAAAATGATGACGAATATCAATATGCTTAGTCCTAGAATGTTGAACAGGATTTTTAGAAATATTGACAGCACTAGTGTTATCACAAAACACAGTTAAAGTATCCTGAACATACTGTAATCTGCAAGCATTTGCTTCATCTAAAGTAATTGAGTGCAACAACTTCCAACTACAATATATTCAGCTTCTACCGTGGAGAGAGAAATTGAATTCTGTTTCTTGCTATGCCACAACATTAAGTTGTTTCCAAGATAAAAACATCATCATGTGGTGCTTTTTCTATCATCAGCATTGCCAGCCCAATCTGCATCACTATACCCTGCAAGACATGAATTAGTGTCATTAGTATACCAAATACCGTCATTGACTGTTCCACTGACAAAACGAATGATTCGTTTAACAGCTGCTAAGTGTGACTCCTTTAGATTTGCTTGGTACCTAGCACAAACACCAACACTGAAACATACATCAGGTCTACTTACTGTCAAATAAAGTAAATTACCAATCATGCTTCTGTAAAGACTAGGATCAACACTGAAACCAATATCATCAATAGTTAACTTGAAATTAGTACCCATGGGAGTTCTCATGTGTTTTGCTGAATCTAAACCAAACCTCTTAACTAAATTCTTGGTATATTTACTTTGATTGACAAAAATTCCATTCTCCATTGGTTTCACTTGTACGCCTAAGAAATAAGTCAATTCTTCCACCATGCTCATCTCAAACTCTTTTGTCATTTGACTTACAAAATCTTACACATGATCAGAAGAAGTAGAACCAAAAACTATATCATCAACATAGATTTGAACAACTAAAATCCCTGGATTAAGTTGTTTAACAAATAGAGTTCTGTCTATTCCCCCCGCTTATAGCCTTTTTCAAGCAAAAATTTAGTCAATCTTTCATATCAAGCTCGAAGAGCTTGTTTAAGACCATATAAAGCTTTCTTCAATTTATACACATGGTCAAGAAAATGAGGATCAATAAAACCTTTAGGTTGCTCAACATAGGCTTCTTTTTTCAAAATGTCATTCAAGAAAACACATTTGACATCCATTTGATACGATTTAAAGCTTAATAAACAAGATACAACAAGAAACAATCTTATAGACTCTAATCTAGCAACAGGAGCAAAAGTCTCATCAAAATCAATTCATTTCATTTGTGTATATTCTTGTGCTACCAATCTAGCCTTATTTCTCACAATGTTACCAAATTCATTAGTTTTGTTTTTAAAAATCCATTTGGTACCTATAACATTAGCATGATTAGGTCTAGGAACAAGAATCTATACCTTGTTTCGCTCAAATTCTTCAAATTCTACTTGCATAACTTTGACCCAAAATTCATCTAACAAAGCTTCCTTAGGATTCTTAGGCTCGATCAAAGAAGTAAAGCAATTAAATCTTACTATATTAGCAAATCGTTTTTGAGTTACCATAGGTTCATTAAGTCCATTCAACATGAGATCCTGAGGATGATTCTTTTTTATTCTTGAAGAAGGCTCCCTTCTTACTTAGTCATTCAAAATGTTGATAGCTTACTGTTTGTAACTTGATCTTTCTCACTTTCAGAAGGAACAGGATCACTATCAGATTTGTCTTCCACTTTGAGTTCCTTGTTCAAGCTACTACTTGTATCAGCTAACACAATGATTTGATCTGAAGGAGGAACATCAAGGTTTTCTGGTGTCTCAACAAGACTGATTATCTCTTCTTTAATAGAATATTCTGTAAAATCTTAAAAATCATCAATAAAAACGTTTGCAGACTTAATGATAGTGTAAGTTCTCATATTATAAACACGATAAGCTCTATTATTATTGGAATAACCAAGAAAAACATTATCATCACTCTTAGAATCAAATTTACCTAAATATTCTCGAGCATTCAGAATAAAACATTTGCTTCCAAAAATATGAAAGTAACCAAGATTGAGTTTCTTACCTTTCATAGCTCATAGAGAGTTTTCATAGTACCTGGTCGAAAGTAGACATGGTTAATGGTGTAATAGGCAGTGTTGACAGCCTCAGCCTATAATCTCTTAGAGAGTTTCTTCGAGTTAAGCATAACCTAAGCCATTTCCTGCAAAGTTCTATTTTTTCTCTCTACAACACCATTTTGTTGAGGTGTAATGGGTGAAGAGAATTCATGTGAGATACTAAAAGTATCACAATATTTCTCGAATTTAGAGTTTTCAAATTCCTTTCCATGATCACTCCTAACTCTAATAATATCGTTATCTTTTTCATTCTTAATCTTTTCACATAACTTTCTAAATACACTAAAGGTATCTGATTTTTCTCTAATGAAGTCTACCCAAGTATATCTAGAAAATCATTAACACAAACAAACACATATCTTTTACCTGAGACACTTTCTACAGGCATTGGTCCCATGAGCTCTATACGTAAAATTTGTAAAACCTTTGTTTTACCTTGATCTTGAATATTTCTGTAAGATGCTCTTTGTTGTTTTCCAAATTGACATGGTCCACATACACCTTGTTGCTTTCTTTTGAGTAGAGAACTCCTTTTACAGCACCTGCTTTCACAATTTTAATCAGAAGCTTATAATTCAAATGACCAAGCTTTTAATGTCACAAATCTGTATCATCAAGAGTGGTCTTATTACAAACAAAAGAATTCAAAAGTTTATAGCAATGATATGAGGATCGAAGTCCTTCCAAAACACAATTCCTATGAGTGTCAATCACACGACACTTGTGTTTGTCAAAATTGACATGCATATTCTGATCACAAATCTGACTAATGCTGAGAAGATTTGCTTTGAGATTCTTTACATGCAGCACATCATCAAGCTTTGGAAATCCTTCAACATTAAGTGTTCCTTTTCCAAGCACACAACTTTTTACTCCATCAGCAAATGTGACATTTTCTCTTCTAACTTTTTAATAGTTGATCAATGCACTCCTATTACCAGTCATATGTCTTGAACATCTATTGTCAAAATACCAAAAATCTGTAGTACAAGCTCTTAAGAATGTTAGTGAAACATAAGCTTTAAGATTTGACTTTCTTACCCATAAATTTTTAGATTTTCTGATATTCAAATCAACTCTAGGTCTAGGTGTGTTTCTTGGTTGCCCTAAGTAATTAAAGAACATGACCTTTTTCACATATCTCATCAATTTATAACAATTAGGTCTTATATGTCCTCTAGAATTATAGAAATGATAGATAGGTGCAAACCTTTCATACTTACCTTGATGACTTAAAGAAGCATCTTGAACACTTTTACCTTTCTGATGGAAGGTTGCCTTAGTTGCTTGTGAAGATGCCTTTGATATCAAAGCATTCGAGTGAGTGGCATTGCTTGAGTGTAGGAATCACTTTCATGTTGATAACCAAGACTATGATGATCTGAACTAAACTTCCCAATGGATAATATGTGATCCAGCTTCTTAGTTTCAGAATTCATCATTTTAAGAGACTTCTTGGTATTTTCCAATTCTTTGGGCACAGAAAACAACTCATTATCTTTATTAGAAATCAAAGACTATAAATGACTTACCTCGCCTTTTAATTTGGTCTTGTCTGTAAGGAGGTTAATGAGCTGAGTAAACAAAATCTCATTCTTTCTGCATGCTTCTTTATACTTTTCGAACATCTTCTTGCAGAACTTAAGAGTAGAGGCAGTATCCTTCACATTGAGATTATCAAGGTCATCATCGGAAGCGTCATCAGTATCTTCATCATTTTCATCAGAATCAGCATGAGCAATGAGGGCATTAGAATGAGAAGTACATATCAACTGATCAACTGGAACAAATTCCCTTTATTTTAGTTTATTGTGCACAACAAGTCCTCCAACAAGATCATCTTTATCAACACTAGATGAGTCATCATCACTACAAGTAATTTGCATGGCATTCTTTTTCATGAGTGTATTCGCACAATGAACTTGGATGTGTCCAATACCACCACATTCTCTACATTTAACACCCTCATATTTATTAGCATCAGAAGATTTAAAACTAGGGTTAGATGTACCTTTTGGAGTAGTTGGTGTAATAGAATTCGTAGACTTCTTTGATTTGTTGAAATTCTTTTTCTTCATTAAATTCTTGAAGTTCTTTGCAATGAATGCAAATGCATCCTCATCATCATCATCATTACTGTAAGTCTTAGCTGATTTTTGAGTCTCAACCTGAAAAGTAACACTTTTCTCTTTTCTAGAATGTAAGTTCAGATAGTTAGTCTTATAAACCATTAATTTTCCTATCAATGAACTTCTAGTCATAGTAGAAATGTCTGTATGCTCTTCAATAGCTAAAACTTTAGGATGATATTTAGGACGCACAGCACTAAGAATTTTCTTACAAATTTCTTTTTCATTAAGAGGTTTACCAAGAGTATAAAAATCATTTACCATAGCAAGTAATTTAGAATTAAATTCAATAATATTTTCATGCTCTTTCATTTTTAAATTCTCAAAATCAGTTGTAAGCTTTTAAAGTTTAGAACGTTTTACCGTATTATCACCTTCAAATGTCTCTTGAAGAATATCCCATGCTTCCCTTGAAGTTGTGCAAGTTGAGATCAGTTGATGCAGGTACATCTCAACACCATTAGTAGTAGTATTGAGTCCCTTGCTGTTGTAGCTTGCATTGTTAAGTTCATCAGCTGTCCATGTGTTGATTAGTTTGGGGCTGACAACATCATTTATCCAGTAAGTACCATTCTCCAGACTCTTTCATCAATTGAGGCTAGTAACATCTGCATCATCTGCTTCCAATAAGCATAATTTATCCCATCAAGGAGTGGGGAACGGGAAAGAGAACCACCTTTTCTTTGCAGATTCATTCTTACAAAATAAATAGATCTAGGATCCCAAAAATCTCACCAAAGAATATTAGTGCCGGCTCTGATACCAATTGTTAGGAATTTAGATCTATCTTAAATAGATGTAGGCAATATTAAAATCCTAGAATCAATTAATTAACGACTTAATTAATTAAATTCCTTAATAGAGCGAAGCCTAAGAAAATCTCTAATATAATTAACCTTATTATATTAAAAACACAAAATTAATTAAACTAAATTAATTTTTTAAAAATAATGTTCATGCGTCACTGTTCACGAGTACTGTTTTCGCGTCACTATTTATAAATTACTATTCATCCACATCAAAATTATTAATTTTCCCAAAAACAATATATTGTAGATGTTGACGCTAATTTTTTGTTCAACTTAGAGAATTAAATATGGGGAACGTATAATAAATGGAACACATAGAATTTACGTGGTTCAGCATTTGGCCTACGTCCACGGGAGTAAAAGGAACAACTTTTCTACTATTCAATAAAGAATTACAATGGAAAGATTTTTTTTTGTAACTATTTGCCTCTGTATTTGCTTGTGTCTTTTGCATCTCTAAAGCTCTCTATTTATAATGCAATTTTTTGGGTATCAAAGTTGGTTGACCATTCCTTATTGGAGTCGTCTTTCTCTACTTAAGTGGAATTATACTCGTAGTCTGTATTTGCTTCCTTCTCCAAGTGAGGTTTTAGAAGCTTCTGGACTATTTTTCCTATATTCCTGATTGTGCTTTACTTGCCCTCCACACCATGCTTCTTGCTTCATTGGCCATGTTTCTTTTATATTCCTCACATGGGCTTTGTTTGTTCATGCAAGTAATGCATTTCGTCAAGCTTCCATTTCATGCTTTAATTTCCTCACGCGAGCCTTTATATCAAGCTTACTTTCCTTTTATCTTTTTCTTCACATGCTCTTTTTTTCTTCTTTTTAATTTCCTCACATGTCTTTTTCTTCTTTTTAATTTCCTCACATGCTCTTTGGTCAAGTTTCCAAGTTTGGTCAAGCATCCATTTCATGCTCTCAGTTTCCTCACGTGCTCTTTGGTCAAGCTTCCAAGTTCGGTCAAGCTTCCAAATTTGGTCAAGCTTCCACATTCGGTCAAGCTTCCAAGTTCGGTCAAGCTTCCAAATTTGGTCAAGCTTCCACATTCGGTCAAGCTTCTATGTTTGGTCACGCTTCCAAGCTAAACTTTTCCTCACATGCTCTTTTTCTTGTTTCATATTCCTCGATCAAGCTTCCAAATTCCTCACAACATCTGCCCCCTATGCCTTTGGAGATTCTGGTTTTGAAAGCTGCAGAGGGCTATCTTTCTCCTATAAGTATGCTGGTTGTGATTGCAGAATTTCTTCATCTAAAGATCTTGCTTCTCTATCTTCACTTCCCTTTTCCCTTTTCTTTGGGTGAGTTTTAGCTCTTTTTTTTTTTGTATTCTTCATATATGAATCCATAATGTCTTCAAATTCTGAAGGATTCTCCGACCACGTTCTTTGTGACTTCTCTGTAGATGATGACAATTGTGAGCCTGTGAACGACAACCCAGTTATTGAAAACTTTGCTCCTACTTTCTTTTTTCCTACTTCTGTTCCCACTTTCACTAGGTGGAGTATTGATGAGGATATTAATCATATGGGTGAAATGTCACTCGAGTCTCTTCGACTTTCTTATGGCATTCCTCGCTCTATCTCTTTTGAGTGTGCTAGAAAAAATGAGAAACCTAGTAACCCACCGCCAGGGGCTGTCACCATGTACCCATACTGTTTTAATTATAGTGTCTGACTCTTTTTTCATCATTTTCTTAGATACATGCTTAGTAACCTCAGATGTGCTCCTGCTCAATTGAGCCCTCAAGTTTGGTGTGCTCTAATAGGCATGTACATTCTTTGGAAATAAAGGAATCTTTCTGAACCCACATTCCAGTAGTTCTAATTTTTTTTTATCAATTAATGATCATTCCTGCCTTTAGTAGGGGTCCTCCCACTAAGGGTTGGTACTACGTGCGAACCTGGGCAAAACTTCCTCCTTTAATTATTCAAAAGAAATCCCTAAGCAGGTCTTCGAAAGATTCATGATTTTTTGCTTGTGGGGACTGAGAATTTGGGGATTTTCATGATGTAGATCCCGAATGTCGAATTAGGACTCGTTTTTGTACCCCAGGTAACTGGCTTGGTGCTATTTTAATGCTCCATCATGGCACTTTGTTAACTTGCATCTATTTTTATTTACAACAACGTGGAGCACTTCCCCTCATTCATTTGCTATACCTGATGATGAGAAAGGTTTGCTGTTAAGTGTCCTCGATATTCCATCGGAGTACAGATATTGGGAGTATTAGTCTCAAGCAGGCTTCTTATCATCATTTGGCTTTATCTCCCATGCTCATCTTTTAGATCCTTTTAGAGGTGAGCTTTCTCTCTCTTTTTTTTAAACACACCTTTATGGTGATGTAATAACACACATCTTCTTTGGTAGTGTTGTCTTTTCGAAATTATGTTGTCCGCAAAAAGAAGAAAATTGAAAAGCAACCTATGGTTAAGGTTAGTAGGAAGTGGATGAAGGATAAGATCTCTTTTCATGCCGGAGGATCATCCTTTCAGGCGACTACTGTTGCTGCCTAATTTCAGCAGGAATCCTTTTTTCAAAACAATGTTGTTGCATGTCCGCCGGAAACAAGTTCCCGTTCTGCCTCTAATACCACTGGTGTTGCGACTTCTGCCCATTTTTCATTAGACTCTAGTCAAGGAACCTTGCATCTATTTGATGACTTACGAAACTTTGCCTGGGAGGATCCTTCCCAATCATATCTTAATTCCCTCAACTAACTTTGGCCTTAATATATTTCTCCTAACGATGTGAGAAATATTGAAATATAACGATGTGAGAAATATTGAGAATTCTGATCCCTATGACTTTATGCTGACCAATATTTTACAGGTATACTTTGTGGCTCTATGTGTGATATTATAATCAAAGCTTATTCCCTGCTTCTATTTGCTTTAGAGTTTTTGTTTATTCAATTGCAGCTTACTTGTGCTATCCAAGCATCCAGAAAAAGAATAAAAAATTTAATGTTGGAGAAGAATACTTTTCTTGAATTTGGTCGAGCTTCTGCCAAGAGGATTACTGAGTTAGAGAAGAATTTGGATGAAAAAACGACCCGTGTGGCTCAGCTTAAAGTAGATTATAATAGCTTGAAGGCAGATTATGATAACTTGAAGGCTCAATCTCAGTCTCAGATTCAAGATCTGTCTAATTCTATCGATCAATTGATTCTTCAAATATCTGCTGCAAGAGTTTCAACTGTGGATGAGTACAGGTCTTCTGCCGAGTTTGCCACTCTCATTGATAAAGAGTTTATGAGGGGTGCTGGCAAGGTGAGGTCATTGATAGAAGGTCACTATCCCCAACTTGACTACTCTTTTCTGAAAGATGATGAAAATGAGGATTAACCGTGAAGCGTGGAACTCTCTCTGTTGTTCGTGCACTCCTCTTTCTCTCTTTTTTTTTGGTACTAGATTTTCCATATGATGGACTACTTGCTTCCTAATGTATTTGTTAGTCTACAACTTGGAGTGTCTCTGCTGTTGTATAAAACTTGTGTTTGCTTCAATTTTAACTTTGACTATTCTTGCTTCCAAGGACTTTTTTAACATTCCACCGCCAAGAACTCGCTTTCCTGCACCAGGAATAGTTGAACTTTTCTTAGTTAGACTTTTCATGCACCAGGAATTACTTGATCCTGCACCAGAAATTACTTAAACTTTTATTTCTTAGACTTTTCCTGCACCAGGAATTACTTAAACTTTCCTGCACTATGAATTACTTAAACTTTTCTTACTTAGATTTTTCCTGCACTAGGAATTACTTAAACTTTCCTGCACCAGCAAGTACTTAAACTTTTCTTACTTAGACTTTTCCTGCACCATGAATTACTTGAACTTTCCTGCACTAGGACTTGAAATTTTAGCTTTTCCTGCCCTCCTTTTATGAGACAAGGAAACTAAATTTACTCAGAATGATAGGCTGAAACAATGAAATAAATTTTTTAATAACTTGTTGAGAACAACTTTTTTCTAGTACTTAGATTTTCTACTGGCTTAAGAAGCCTTATTGAGACTACTAAAAGGAATGAACAACTTTTCTACTGATAGTAGATCCTCAGATGCTCTGCATTCCAAGGACGCGGCAGCACGACTCCATTCATATCTTTAATCTGGTATGTTCCTGGACGAACAGCCTCTGTTATCCAATGTGGACCTTCCCAATTTGGGCCTAATACTCCAGCATTCTGCTCTCTAGTGTTCTTGAATATTCTTCTAAGGACCAAGTCTCCTACTCAGAAGCTTTTTGGACTTACTTTTGAATTAAAATATCGGGCTGCTCTTTGCTTATATGCTGCTGCTCTTAGCAGAGCTTGTTCTCTTCTTTCATCTAATAAGTCTAAGTTGAGACTTAGCTGCTCATCATTTTGTTCTAGTTAGAAGTGTTGCACCCTATATGATGGCATCTCGATTTCAACTAGAACTACTGGTTCTGTCCCGAATGCAAGGGAATATGGTGTTTCTCCAATTGTTGTAGTATGTGTTGTTCTGTAAGACCATAGCATAAATGGTAATTGATCTGTCTATGCTCCTTTGTGCTTCCACTTGTCCATTAGCTTAAGGATAGGCAGGCGAGGAGAAAAAATTCTTGATTCCAAGGTTTTCATACAATTCTCTGAGGCGAGAGTTGTCAAACTGTCTTCTATTATCTGTGACAATGGCTTAAGGGATTCCAAACCTGCATATGATGGATTTCCACACAAACCCTGTCGTCTTCTGTTCTTTGATCTGTACCAAGGGTTCTACTTCTGCCCATTTTGTAAAATAATCCACAGCCACTACAGCGAACTTTGTTTGTCCCTTGCCTATTGGTATTGGACCAATAATATCCACTCCCCATTGAGCGAATGGCCATGGACTGGTGACTATAGTGAGCTGTTCTGGGGGCTGGCAAGGTATGTGAGAATACCTCTAACATTTGTCGCATTGTTGGACAAGCTTACGTGTATCCTCCTTCATTGTAGGCTAGAAATATCCTTGCCGAATAGCTTTTAGGGCTAATGACCTTGCTCCTAAGTGATTGCCACAGATGCCTTTATGGATTTCTCTCATCACGTAATTTGCTCCATCAGGTGCTAGGCATCGCAAGTAGGGTAGTGAGTACCCTCTTTTATACAGTACATCCCCTAGAATCACATATCGTGCTGACCTTAATCTTACTTTTCTTGCTTCTTGCTTATTATCCAGTAGCTTCCTAACTTTTAGATAACTAATGATGAGGTCTATCCAGCTTCCAGCTGTATCCACACAATTAACTTTGTTACTCTTATCTTGACTAATGCTAGGTCTTGGCAAGAATTCTATAGGAATGAGTTTGGTTAGGCTGGTGTCAGTGGCTGATGCTAACCTAGCAAGTGCATCTGCTTTGCTATTTTCCTCCCTTGAAACTTGTGTTATGGTATACCTTGCAAAATTCTCTAATAATTCTTTCACTTTTTCAAGGTATTCTATCATTCTATCTTCTTTTGTCTGGTACTTACATATGACCTGGTTTACGATTAATTGTGAGTCATTGAATATCTCTAATATTTCTGCCCCTATTTTCTTTGCCCATTTGAGTCCAGCAAGTAATGCTTCATATTCTGCTACATTGTTAAAGGGTTGAAATCCAAATCTAAGGGCAGAGTTTAATTCTGTATTTTCTAGAGTTATAAAATTAATCCTGCTTCACTTTCTTACCGATTTGATGATCCATCCACATATAATTTCCAAGCTGATGTGGAACTTATATTAGTCCTTTCCCTTTTGAATCGGCCGCTGGTAAGTTCTGCCATAAATTCTGCAGCAGGTTGACCTTTAATTGTTGTTCTAGGTTGATATTGAATATCATGCTCTCCCAATTCTATGGCCTATTGGACTAACCTTCTTGATGCTTCCAGTTTTTGCATGACTTGTCTGAGTGGCTGAATTGTCAGCACTAATATGGTATGGGCTTGGAAATAAGGTCTTAGTTTTCTGGCATAGATAACTAATGCTAAAGCCATCTTTTTTATCATTGAATATCTTGTTTCTACATCTACTAATGTATGGCTTACATAATAAATGGGTTTTTGGATCCCATCCTCCTCTCTTATCAGTACCGAGCTTACTGCTGAGTCTGATACTGCTAGATAGATGTGTAACTTCTCTCCTGGTATTGGTTTAGAGAGAATTGGAGGACTTCCCATATACTTTTTTAATTTTTGGAAAGCTTTTTCACATTCATCTGTCCATGCTAGGTCTCTTCGCCCTCGAAAGGTCTTAAAAAATGGTAAGCACTTATTTGTTGCTCGCGAAATGAAGCGGCTCAAAGTAGTAACTCTCCCTGTCAGTCTTTGGACCTCCCTTTTTATCTTTGGTGATTCCATATCTAGTAGTGCCTGTATTTTTTCTGGATTAGCCTCTATGCCTTGATGGCTAACCATGAACCCTAAGAATTTCCCTGAAGATACTCCGAAAACACATTTACTTGGGTTCAGCTTCATATTAAAATGTTTCAAGACCCCAAATGCTTCTCTAAGTCTGCAATATGATCGGTCATCTTTTTGCTTTTAACAAGCATGTCATCTACATAGACTTCCATATTTTTTCCAATTTACCCATCAAATATTTTATTGACCAATCTCTGATAGGTTGCTCTAGCATTTTTTAAACCAAAAGGCATTACATTGTAGCAGTATAAGCCTTTGTTTGTAATAAATATTGTTTTCTCCCTGTCTGACGGATGCATCTGAATCTGATTATAACCAGAATACACATCCATAAAGGTGAGCAACTCATGCCCTGCAGTAGCAGCAGCTAATTGATCGATCCTAGGCAAAGGAAAGCTATCCTTAGGACATGCTTTATTCAAGTCAGTGAAGTCTATGCAGATTCTTCACTTTTCATTTGGCTTTCTAACCATCACTACATTAGCTAACCAGCTGGGATACTGTACTTCTCTAATAAATCCTGCCTTCAGTAGTTTATCAACTTCTTCTGCGATTGCTTCAGATCTTTCTGAATTAAAAGATCTTATTTTTTGCCATATTGGTTTGTAATCAGGGCTTACGTTCAGTCGATGGACTATTACCTCGAGATCTATGCCAGGCATGTCTTCATGGGACCATGCAAATATGTCTGATTTGGCTTTGAGAAAATTTTCTATTTGTGTACGTATTCCTATAGTCAGTGATTGGCCAATTCTTGTAGTCTTACTCTGGTCTCCTTCATGTAATTGGACAATGTCTAATTCTTCAACTAGTGAACCCCTCTGCTCGCTTTTTTCCTCACTAGAATCGAACATGACTTGTAGGTTTTCATGCTTGTCTATTTTACCTTTTAAAGTTATGGCATAACATCTCCTGGACCCCTCTTGATAAGCTCTTATAACACAAACTCCAGCCTTAGTAGGAAACTTCACCATTAAATGGTAAGTCGAAGTGATCGCTCGAAACATGTTCAAAGCTGGTCTGCCTAGGATGATATTATATACTGAAGGGTGTTCCACCACCAAAAAATTCACCATTTTGGTAACTTGGTGGGGTGGTTCCCCAATGGTTACTGGTAATTCGATGCTATCCAGGGGAATTAAGCATTGTTCACCAAAACCAATTAAGGGTGTACGTACTGGCTTCAATCTTTCTCTTTCGATCTCCATTTTATCGAACGCTGCTGCATACAGGATATCCGCTGAACTTCCATTATCTATTAAGACTCTGTAGACTTTTCTGTTTGCCAAAATTATTGAGATGACCACTGTATCATCTTGTGGCTGATGTATACCTCTGGCTTCCTCATCTGTAAATGTGATGGTATTGTGCATGATTTTGGCTTCTTTTTTAGGTATGTTCTTCAGATCCACTAGAAATATCCCAGGTGTATTCTTAGCTTCTCTAACGTGAGACTTTCGAGCCCTATTAGAGTCTCATCCACTTGTGGACCCACAAAATATGGTCCTTATAGGTGTGCCACATGTGTTATTTTGGTTCTTGACTCGTGCAGCCACGGATGTTGTTGCTTTTTGTGTGGCACTAAGTAGGGCCTCGTCAAGTGTTCTTCTATATTTTCTTATGAACTCTCTTAGATATCCTCTCTGGATCAAAGACTATATCTCTTTTTTAAGATCAAAGACTCTATCTCTTTTTTAAGATCAAAACAGTCCTCTGTGTTGTGACCGTGATCTCGGTGGTATCTGCAGTATTTGCTTCTGTTTCTTCGATTTGGTGCTGTCTTGATTTCCTTAAGTTCCGCAGGAAATTGAAATTCTTAATCTGCACCAGCAGCTGCTCCCTTAGTATGTTGAGTGGTGTGTAACCAGGGAACCCACTTTGGGAAATTCTTGGACCCTTGTTATTTTATGATCTATTTATTTTTTCTCGATTTTCAATCGACTCCTCCTTCCTTTTTCTCTTCTCTCCTGACCTCTGTAAATCTGGGTCAACGCTCCTTTTTGCATTAGTTAACTCATCCGCATTGGAATATTTTTGTGTTCTCGATAATAGCTCTGTAAAAGTTCTTGGTGCATTTTTTCCGAGTGAATAATGAAACCTTCCTGGTTGCAAACCTGTCATAATGGCAGTCAAGGCCACTGCATCATTATAATTCTCCACCCTTACTGCTTCCCTATTAAAGCAGGTGATGTAGTCCTTTAATGACTCATCATTCCCTTGTTTAATCGATAAAAGATGAGTCGGGGGAAGCTGATGGTCTCTGGCTCCAACAAACTGACTAACAAAAGTCCGACTCAATTGAGCGAATGATGATATTGATCCTGGTTTCAGCTTTTTATACCATCTGCGTGCTGCTTCAGTAAACGTCCAGGAGAATGCTCTACACATAGTTGCTCCTGATGCTCCTTGCAACTCCATCCAGGATCTGTAAGTCTCTAGATGTTCGGCCGGATCTCTTTCTCCTCCATATAATTTTATCTGACTTAAACTTTGGAGGGAGTGGTGCATCTAATATATCCCTGGTGAAAGGAGGTTCTACCGTTTCCATGATCGAACCAACAGCAGAAACTTTCTCAATATTATCTATTCTCTTTTTAAGCTTTCTTAATTCTGCTTCAAGACTTGCTAAGTCAGCACTAGATTCAGCTTCCTCATGCCCTCTAGATTGGCGTTTTCCATTCAACTTCTCATGTAGATCTCGTTCTCTAGAGTTCAATACTTCTCGAAGATCGCCACTCCTATGGCTTGCATGGCTCCGGGCTCGTGAGTTAGCATAAGATCTCTTTCCTTGATGAGCATGCTGCTGATTTTGGTGCTGATCCTGTTGCTTCTCCATATATGGGGCCAGCCCATGATTTCCCTGGTTATCTAGGTATTGGAGCACCAAGTTCATGGTTTGCACCAAGTTAGCCATTTGTTGAGCAAGCGATGGTGGCGGGCCAATGTTACTGCTCGGTCTTCTTGGGGGACTTGGGACCCGCGGCAATCCATGATTGTGCTGGCTTCGTTGGCTCATGATTTTATGGTGCTTAATTTCAATTACAACTAGTTATATCTTCCCCACAGACGGCGCCAATCTGTTGACGCTAATTTTTTGGTCAACTTAGAGAATTAAATATGGGGAACGATATAATAAATGGAACACAGAGAATTTATGCATACGTCCACGGGATTAAAAGGAGCAACTTTTCCACTATTTAATAAAGAATTACAGTGGAGAGATTTTTTTTTGTAACTATTTGCCTTTGTATTTGCTTGTGTCTTTTGTATCTCTAAAGCTCTCTATTTATAATACAATTTTTTGGGTATCAAAGTCGGTTGACCATTCCATATTGGAGTCATCTTTCTCTACTTAAGTAGAATTATATTCGGAGTCTGTATTTGCTTCCTTTTCCAAGTGGATTTTTAGATGCTTCTGGACTATTTTTCCTAGATTCCCGATTGTGCTTTACTTGCCCTCCACGCCATGCTTTTTACTTCATTGGGCCATATTTCTTTTATATTCCACACGTGGGCTTTGTTTCTTCATGCAAGTAATGCATTTCGATCAAGATTCCATTTCATGCTTCAATTTTCTCACGTGGGCCTTTATATCAAGCTTACTTTCCTTTTGTCTTTTTCTTCACATGCTCTCTTTTTCTTCTTTTTAATTTCCTCACATGTCTTTTTCTTGATTTTAATTTCCTCACATGCTCTTTGGTCAAGCTTCCAAGTTTGGTCAAGCTTCCAAATTTGGTCAAGCTTCCAAGCTAAACTTTCCCTCACATGCTTTTTTTCTTCTTTCAATTTCCTCGGTCAAGCTTCCAATTTCCTCACAACATCAGAAATTAAAAAACACGGAGATTTTTATGTGGTTCAGATTAATCAATCCTACATCTACGAGGCCACGCCTAGATGAAAAATAATTCACTAAGTTGAGATGTTACAACCTATGGATTTACCAAACTTAAGACTCTCACTCACAATTTTTTACCATACAGCTTACTCAACCTTAGACTGAATATACTTCTCTTGAATAATAGCTACCCCTCTTGATCTACGATCCTCAAGACACTTTGTAAAGTGATCAATAGCAATTCTTCAATTTTTCAATGTGTAGTGATCCAAGATTCACATAGACTCTCCGCAAAGATGAACAAAAATAGTCTCGTTACAAGACTTGAATATAGAAGACAATATAAATAAATCAACACAACCTCATGCGCCAAATCTAGCTTTTCTGGTTTATGCTTTATGTTGTGCGTAACCCTTCAATTGTGAATCACCTCTCTTTATATAGACACTGGAATTTCACAAAAATAGCAAGTCTTAAAAGACCTGGATTCTTTCCAAATAAGAGATTCTTTCTTCTTATAATTCCTATGAACTAGAATAGAAATAAATTTGATATTCTTGTCTTGCTTTTCTTCCAAGGAATATCTAGAGCATTTATAAATTTCATGTTTGAAGTTATTCTTGCCTTGCTTATCTCCCAAGAATATCTAGAGCATTAGTAAATTTCCTGTTTGAACCAACTTCTGCTCTAAATAAATTCTACATGCCAATTATAGAATCCCACCATTAATTGACTTGCTAAATTAGACACCTAATTAAACTCGGAAACAAATATTCCTAATAAGGAAATAAATATTCTTAATAAATTGGAATCTCACTAAATCAGGGAATTAATAAATTAATCCTTATTACTAGATTTGCAATAAATAACATTCTAATATAACTAGATTTGCCATAAGATGCCAACTCCATAAATAATGGACCTAACAAAGATATATATATATATACTCTAAATGGATGATAAAAAAGAAAAAAATGGAAGATATTATTATTCAGAGAGGGAGATACAGGTAAATTACTCATATTTCATCAAAATGCTTGGTTACCTCTTCTTAAGTTATTACATGTCTTGTTTATATACATGCACGTACATATGCATAATGTAAATAAGCAATTGGCTGATCTTCAAACAAAAATGTATTATTTACTTCAAATATATAAAATCTTTATTAATTAGTATTTGCGATATAAAGCTAGCTTGAAAAGCATCTAAGATATATTGGGTTGTTGAATATATGCATATATTATTAGTTTGATCAGTTGAGTCAATATTGTTAAGTCTAATAACTAACTCTGATGATGTGGCAGCACAGTTAGTAGAGTCGTTGCTATATTCTGTTAGTTAGCTAAAAGTTGTTAGATTCTTCGTTAATCTCCAACTCATTCCTTACTTGCGTGTGAGGAAGCTGAAGAAAGTTCTGGACACTATTATATAAACAACTTGTACTCATAATTCATTTAATGAGAATTGATGATTTTGCTCTCAAAATATTTTCTCTCAAGTCACTAAACTTTCTTTCATTTTCTGAGCTACCAAACATCCTTTATCCGTCGAATACATTTCAATTGACTCCAAAGGATTTGGTCCACCGGGTACGAGTATCAGTTCGTACAACAGATGCATATGTAAATCGGGTGACTCCAAACCATTCGGTCCACTGGGTACGAGCCTATTAGTCCCTTCACCAAATGTGGACGACTTCTGATAATGCTTATTATAATGTTCCGCTGAGAGATCAAAAAACCCCTAACTCACGCAAGAGACAATGATTGTCAATATTTTTTTGGGTGGCATGGTGGTTTGAAGAGTGCGTGCCTGACCAGAACTGATCATTAAGATTAAGGTAAACGTGCAAAAGAAAATCATCAACAATATTGGTAAAATATTTGATGAATGTTTTGCCATGGAGATTATTACAGGAAAAAAAAGATGGCTTTATAATCGGAGTTACCTGTTGCTTTACTAAGTTTTACTATTTGTATATAATACAAAACTAAAATGAAGAAAATAACTAAAATATTGTTTTTTTTTAATCAGTGGAGAGATAATGTAAGAAATATTGATATTTATTAATGAACAGAAGATTTAACCGATCAAAACTCAAAACCCTTCCAAAGATTTTACTAATGAACAGAAGATGCAACTTTGGCCGTTGCATGCCAAGTTTGCACGAAGCTTTACAAAATTGAATATCAATATAATTTCACACAATGTTCAAGGAGACGAGCTATTTGGTCCCGACATTTTTCTTTGTAAAATGATAAAGAGCTATTAAAGTCTGACAAATTAAGAAAAAAAAATAACTTTACGTCCAAGCCGGAATTGTAGTGTTAATTAAAATTTTTTGAATATTTTTCAATTGATACTATAATTCCGGTGGTGTAATGTTGTTTTTGTCACCACTGAATCAAATTCTTCTATTAGACTATCAGTGCGTTTTAGCTTTTAAGACCTTGCTTAAATAAGTGATTTATCGATAAACTCCATTAATTATTAATGTCGCAAAAGATAATATTAAATCATAGTTCGCTCTTCCTTTGCATTCACATAGACATAGTGCTCAGACAATAACAGTGCTCAGTCAATAAATCTACTTCAATTCTGTTAGATGTGATTTTTCACAAAGATGTTTGTCAATTTAACTTGTTTTATTCATATAAGAATGACACTTTCCCAAAGTTCTGACATTAAAAAATAAAGGAGAGCATCATCAAAATTGTAGGAGTAATGATAAATTCAAAAAACTTTGGGAAAGGTGTTGTTCTCAATCGATCAACTTATTTGTACACTAGAGAAATAGCTTCAACAAACTTTATTGATGATAAAGATTGGGATACTAAGTGTGGTTTACGCTTTTTTTTTTTTTCAATGTCAACATTCTTACTCTTATTTTTATATATTCTTAAAAGTACTATATATAAAAAGGTAATTATCCACCGACCACCTATTTTTTCATCTTTTTTAAAAAATACACAATTTTTTTTGGCTGAATTCCACTTGAAGTTATAATTTTTTGCACTCGTCCACTGTCGTCTCCAAACTGTTATAACGTCTAACAAAATATTGGACAAATGACTATTTTACACTCCCAATATAAATTTTCAGTTTTACCCCAAACGAAAGCCAAAAAAAAAAACAGATTTAATATTCAATTCTAAAAACAATGTTAGGCCCTTGGTGAAAAGTGTGCATCGAATCGAATAATCAAAGAAAAAATTATTTGTTTTGTTATCCAATTATCACCTCAGCCTATATGTACAAACTCAACAATTTCATGGGCATGGGCGAAAAACCCACAACTAGATTGACAAGAACCCAAGAAAGCCAATATAATCAAAATTCAGATAAAAGATCCAAACCCTTGAGAAGCTAAGTCTTAAGAACCCGGATTGCTAGATAAGATGCCACAAAGGTTAGCAAATCCTTTGATAAGTCGAAAGTTCTTTTAAGAACAAGTTGAGAAAATCCTCTCAATGATATTAAACTCAATAATGTCAAAGTTTGTTCAAAATAACATAAAGGAGTGTTTATATAAGGTGGCTAACCCTAATTTAACATAAAAATAAGAGAAAACCCTAAAATTAAAAACCTGGACCGGCAGGGCCTTGGCCTACAAAACCACTGATTTTAAATGGGTCATAACTTGGTTATATGATGTCAGATTTGGACCCACAATATACCGTTTCGAAGTTCTCGACATAAGGAACGCATCTGCAGATTTAGAATTACTTTTCTGGCCCTTATTTCACTTCAAAAATCATCCTCTCCGATGCTCGCCACCTCGTTAGCTCGAAAAAGTGTACCAAGGCTGGTTTCTCCTCTTTCAAGCCCATCTTGAATATTGGACTCATGCAAATTGAATTTGAATTGAAGTTATCTAAAGTAGCTTGAACAAATCCTTGCATTGCTTCTTTAATCTTCTTAACTCGTGCTCTCGTAATTGGCCCTTCTGGAACAAGTAACAGATCATTAACGCTCTGAGCACTCTGGATCATATCATTCCCCCTCTCCTCGAAAGGATTCGTCCTTGAATCTGAACCTGCATCAAAGGGAGAAAGATTAGAAACATTAAATGTAGCGGACACATTATACTCACCTAGAAGATCCACTTTATAAGCATTGTCCTTAATACGCTCAAGAATCTGAAATTGACCATCTCCTCGAGGGTGCAACTTAGATTTCCTCTGAGCTGGAAACCTCTCCTTCCGCATGTGAACCCAAACCCAATCACCGGGTTCAAAAATCACATGTTTCCTACCCTTATTAGCTTGAGTAACGTACTGCTCATTCTTTTTCTCAATGTGAAGCCGCGCTTTCTCATGAATGGACTTTACCAACTCCACTTTCTTTTGACCATCCAAGCTAGCTCTCGCATCAACGGGCAAAGGAATCAAATTCATTGGAGTCAACGGATTAAAACCATAAACAATCTCAAATGGATTTTAACCGTACTTTTGAGAAACCAAGAAAAAAAAACTTGTTGTGAAAATTTTAATGTACTCGCAAGCGCATGAATCTATTGTAATATAGACTATGAATAACGAGATCGAACCCACATGGATTGTCAATTTTTAGGAAAGTAAAATTTAATCTAAACTAATTATAACTTTATCCTAATTAAAAAGAAAATATTTTGTTTAAACTTTATAGGAAAGACACAGAATCAAAGATAATTATATATAAACTTTATAGATCCAAGTATATATTTAGTCAAATATTTATCCTAAAAATCAATAATGCATGACAGAATTGGTGAAAAAATTTAATAATATTCAACCAAACATATGAAATAAAAACTATAAATATTAAAGCACAAGTGGGAAATTAATTGAATAAAAAATAATTTATTTTATTGAACAGGACTTCATCCTTAACCCTAGTATAAACAATGTAGAATTAATAAAACCCATATCCGGCTGCTACTCTGATCCTTCTCTCTCTGCCTTCCATCTCCTCTGGTTTTCTCTATTCGCTGGCGGCTGCTCGCCCCTCCAAAGCTGAATAATGTTTGGCTTATATATAATTACGCCATCGACCTTATGGAAACCTGATGCCAACAGGCTTGGCTCTTTAATTCGGTTTTATTTCATCTTGCCCACGTGCCCTCCACTTTGACTTAATCAAGCCATTTAATTTGCTATTGCTCCTCACGTGTACTTCTTGCAAATTGGGCCAACAAAGTTTAATTCCAATTCAATCATGAGCCCACTAATAACAAATCCAAATAATCTTTAGCTTTTCTCCAATTTGATTTATTTGAACACAGTTTATTCCTAATCTTTAATTATTTTCCTGTTCAATAAAAATAAATAAATTAATTAAAAATATAAATAAAAAAGACTAACTAATATATTATTAGAGGGAAAATATATCAATAAATTATGCTCATCAAATACCCCCAAACTTAGATTTTGCTAGTCCTCGAGCAAAAATAAAAACTAAAAATAAAGAAACAAAATTAAATCTAACTAGACCACTTTCGTAGGTAATCTCGATTGCATTGAGTGTATGCAACAAGCCTTTAAACTCCTAGGCGGCCATAGTGGACGAGTTATAGTCTCGTGAGGGAAACATCATCAAACTTAACTTGAAGACAATAAATAAGACTAAAAACAATGACTTTTTTTTTAAGGCACTTGCATTCACTTTTTCAATCAGATTAATAACAACAATCAAATAAAAGTATAAGCTTTATCTCCAGCTTAAAGAGATATCACATCCATATCAACCACTCACATGAATCAGTCAAGAAAACTCATGCACAATGATCAATCATCAAACCTTTATTAACCAAGCCACTTTAAAGAATGACACGTCAAGCCCCAAAATCTCATATGATAAGTATGACGCTCTCAAAAGAAAATAAATCCAATAAAAATAGTCACTCCAAAGAATCATAAATTGGGAGAAAATAATATCCCACACTCTCACTAAGATGAAAGAATAATGCCCATAGCTTAGAAATAAAAATAATATGATCTCAAGTAAAAAGAATTGCTAGTCAAACCAATAATATTATTTTTTGAATTGCTAGTCAAACCAATAATATTATTTTTTTTTCTTCTTTTTCATGTATCACCACATCTTTCAGTCCATTTCACCAGCTTCTACTTTATACTATAATTCCCTAAAATCAAGAAGGACTTTTACTAGGACGTAACGTAGGCTAGAGACATGGCTAACAAAGAAAGGATAATAGGAAAAATAAAATATATACTTGAGAAAAATAAAGATCTTCTTTAAAATAAAGTCAAGGTGCTTTTCATATTGCTCTTCTTGTTTTTGCACTTTTCTTGTCTTTTTTTTTTTTGGTCTTTTTTTTTCTTTTTCTTAGATTTTTCTCCTTTTTTTTCTTTGCTTCATTGCACCACCTTTATGAATAACATAATCATCTATATTTTTTTCAAACATGAATGGGTGATGTAAAACATAAAATATAGGGTAATACTCTAAATATTAGAGTGGGATTGGACAACAAGTTAACAAAGAAAAAGGTTTTTTTTTTTATATAAACTCAAAAGGGCTAACTATGGATACTTCATAATAGGGATGGCTAAAACAGACTCAAACGGATCAAAGATGGCTTTTCTGTCATCTTTTAGAGCTCTAAATAGTCTTCTATATCTACTAGTTCAATGGACTTTAGATGCAACAACACATAATTTTTTTAAAATTTTTTTTTCAATGGTTGACTCTAAAGAAAATATAGAGATCATATATAAAATAATAAACTGCTAAGCAGCATAAATGAAAAATAGGCAAAAAAAGGTTACTCTCTAAGAAAAATAATAGGCACAAAAACTCACTTAGAACTTATTGTGACATGTACAATCCTTTAAATAACTCAATCAATTTCACTCGTGAAATCTCTCAATTCACACTTGTCACCAATATCAACATGCAAAGTAGCAAACATGGTGTAACATAACTCAAAGTCAAAGATAATATGAATACTAAAATTTAAAAGTCATCATGTCATTCAATATCAAAAGATCACAGAAAATGCCTTAACAGTTTTAACTTTTTTTTTTAATTTTTTAAATTTTGATTTTTGGATATTTTTTTATTAAGACATCTCACCCCCAAACCTATTCTAAAAATTGTCCTCAACGTTTCCTATTCTAAAGATGTGCATGTCAATGTGCGAAAATATAAAGAGAAAATGAATGCTAATAGTAAGAGAAAGAAGGAGCAGGGATCGCACCTGAACTGGCTGTAAAATATTCTAGAAAAGAAAAAAGATCTAAAGAAAATGTTAGAATAAATACAAATAATAAAATGAAATAAAGAAAAATACGTAAAATCCTACTAAACTAACTAATTAATGTAAACAATAAATCGACCAGGATCAATAAGAATGTGGTGATAATCAAAGCAATTATAAAGAAAATAACATAAAGCATAATTGGTCAAACATTGGAGCATTTTATCTATAAAAGGACGATGGTAGTGATACTCACTAATATCATTTTGTTTTAGTCGCATCTGTCCCAAGCTTATCTGAGAGCTATCTAAAATACTGTAAAATTTTAACAATTTAAGCACTTCAGATCTTACCACATTTTTCATGTTAGAAAGTGACATATGTTACATTTCTCTTCAGGAGGAAGTGGATCAATCTTTTCCTTCCACTTAGTTAGATCCATGATAGGCGCAGAATCAAGTAAAGCATTAACTTCTGAAATAGCACTATCAACATCAAAAGATAGACCAATGTGAGTTAAGCATGTCTTTAATGGATCATCACAATGGTTACAAATAAATGAATCATCAACTAGTGCTTTTATCATATCTACTTCAGCAACTTCATCATCTTCTTGTGCCTGCTTGGGAACATTAAAAATATTCAATTCCATAGTCATGTTGCCAAAAGATACTGCAACTAATATAAGCATCAGCTGTCGCCAAGAAAGGACGGCCTAAAATAACATGAGTGTGTTTTATAGGATCCTGTACTGGCTGAGTATCAATAACAATAAAATCAACAAGATAATAAAATTTATCAATCTGTATCAACACATCCTCAATAATACCACGAGGCATTTTCATTGACCTATCAGCAAGTTGTAAAACAATAGAAGTTGGATATAATTGACCTAGCCCAAGTTGCTTATAAACAGAATATGGCAAAATATTAACAGTAGCTCCTAGATCCAATAAAACTTTATCAAATAATTGGGTCCCTATAACATATAAGATAGTAGGGGAACCTGGATCCTTAAATTCTAGTGGCATTTTACTTTAAAGTAAATTGCTAGCTTGTTCAATTAAAAATGCCTTCTTGGAAAAAATTAGGTTTCTCTTTTTAGTGCATAAATCCTTCAAAAACTTAGCATATGAGGGAACTTGCTTAATTGCTTCAAGTAAAGGGATATTTATACTTACCTGCTTGAAGATTTTCATAATCTCGCCTGTTGAAGTCCCTTTCTTTACCTTTGCTAACCTTTGAGGAAAATGAGCCTTAGGAATGTAAGCTGATGCGCTACTTTCTTCTGGATCCTTTGGTGATGAATCGTTTGATAGAACTAGATTTGAAGAAGCAGGTTCAGGTGTCTTTCTTGTCGAAACCTCCACCTTGTTGTCAAATAATTTTCCTCTTCTTAAGGTCATAATAGATTTTGCCTCATCATGCTAATGGCTTGAACTTGATCCAACTTCATGTACTCCTTTAGGATTAGGAACTGGTTGACTTAGGAATTTTCCTTTTTCTATGGTCGCTGCTATATTCTGTACTGATGAAGTTAGTTGTCCCATCATTCTCTCAAGGTTAGACATAGATTGCGCTTGAGAATTTTGAGTGTTCCTGACCTCATTTCTTAATTCTGACATGGCATCCTCTGTAGATTTAGATAGCTTTTAGATTGCTTGTTCCCATGGTTTAGGCTGTGAGAAGTTCTGGTTAAATTGTTTAAAGCTAGTTTGAGGAGCTTGAGGAACTTGAGCTGTTGTCTCATTTTGTTGAAAACATTGTGACCATGAAAAGTTAAGGTGATCTCTCCATTCTGGATTATAGGTGTTGGAATAGGGATTATAGGTAGGTTGTCTTCTTAGCATGTTAATGGAGTTGACTTGATCAAGGTAAGAATCCTGTTCAAGCTGGTTGTAAGCTTGTGGTGTAATAGGATTAACACCTGTCTTGAGGCTAACTGGCGAGAAATTCCCTCCATGTAGGTTTTAAGTTCTTTGATATTGGAACTAGATTCACTACTGTGAACCTCATTCAATCCCTTTATTCTTATACTATTCCTTGAAGATCGACTCTTCTGCTGGGAATTATCTGCTTGTCTCTGGAAAAAGTCCCAAATTTCTGTCGCACTCTTGGACATAAGTTCACCTCCACTAGTGGCCATCAACCACTCTTGAATGTGTGGCAATAATCCTTCTAGAAAATGTTGGCATTGATGCCATTTTTCAAACCCATGATGAGGACACTTCAATAGTAAGCCATTAAATCTCTCCCATGCTTCAAAGAACTGTTCATCTTCTTTTTGGGTAAACTCTTATACCTCCCTGCGAATAGCATTAGTCTTGTGGACAGGAAAATATTTATTCAAAAATTTCTCAACCATTCTCCCAAGATGTAATGCTATTAGCTGGCAATGTGGTAAACCATGATCTAGCTCTATCTTTCAATGAGAATGGAAACAAACGAAGCTTAACATCATCAACAAAAAAATTCTCATATTTAAAAGTTTGGCACACATCATCAAAATCATTCAAATGATTATAAGGATCTTCATTATCTAAGCCATAAAAAGATGGAAGACAATTAAGAACATTAGGCTTTATTTCAAAACTCCTAACTGCAACATCTGGATATCGAATGCATGAAGTGCTTAGATTAGGTAATGGGCTAAAATAATCTTTAAAAGGCTTTTCTTGTGGTTCTCTAGCCATTTTATCTTCAATTATATTTTCTTCAATTTGGTCAACTTTTTCTTTTCTTTTAAAGTAGCTTTCTTTCTTTGATGGAAAGTTCTCTCAATTTCACTATCTATTGGTTCTAAGTCACACAATGGAGAACTACGACCAAGCATGCAATCACACAATAGAGAACTACGACCAAGCATGTAATCACACAAGAACAATTAAAACAAATAAAATAAAATATGAAAAATAAAAGAAAAAGAAAGAGAACTAACCTGACGAGCTATTATAGAAACTAACTACTACGGAGAGAATTAGAAAGAGAACTAACCTGTGATTTGCGCTACTCTCAATTTAAATTATGCTAATTACTACTTAAACTGTAAAATAGAAAAATAACAAAATTAAATGACAATGAAAATAATAAATAAAAATAAAATAAATAAAAACAAAGTAAGATAATAGACGAAAATTGAAGACGCAAGACTTAAGCCAAACATGCACTAGTCAATGGCTAACAATTAACTCACGCAGACAGACAATCTTCAATAATTTTTTTTAACTAAAACGAAAATAAATGACCAAAATAATAACTAGAATAAAAATTAAATTAACCCAAATCAAACAAACTTTCTAATACAGTCCCCGACAACGGCACAAAAAAACTTGTTGTACAAATTTTAATGTACTCGCAAGCGCACGAATCTATTGTAATATAGACTAGGAGTAACGAGGTCGAACCCACAGGGACTGTAAATTTTTAGGAAAGTAGAATTTAATCTAAACTAATTATAACTCTATCCTAATTAAAAAGAAAATATTTTGTTTAAAGAAATTAAAACTAAAGATGCAATTAAAATTAAAACGAGTAATTCAAAGCAAGAATTTGAGAGATTAAAGCTACCAAGGTTTCAGAATCCACCACTGTTCAACTTAACAATTATCTAACTACCAATCAATTCCCAATTTTGGAGTGACAATTCGAAATCAATCTATGTTTACTCATGAATATAACAATTAAGCTAAAATTAATCTTATGTAGGTTCTTTTTTTGTTTAATAGTATGATATCTAAGCATCTCATGTAAACATATTGAATAACAAAAAGTCAAAATTTTGCTAAGCACTCTGTATAAACAATTTAATGAAAGACACAGAATCAAAGATAATTATATATAAACTTTATAGATCTAAACATATGTTTAGTCAAATATTTATCCTAACAATCAGTAATGCATGACAGAATTGGTGAAAAGATTTAATAATATTCAATCAAATATGTGAAATAAAAACCATAAACATTAAAACACAAGTAGAGAATTAATTGAATAAAAAATAATTTATTTCATTAAATAAGGCTTCATCCTTAACCCTAATATAAAAAATTTAATTAGACAAAAAAAAATTGAACATAATAAAATTAATAGAACCCATATACGGCTGCTGTTCTGATCCTTCTCTCTCTGCCTTCCGTGTCCTCTGTTTTTCTCTATTCGCTGGCAGCTGCTCCCCCTCCAAAGTTTAATAATGCTTGGCTTATGTATAACTACGCCACCGACCTTATGGGAACCTGATGCCAAAAGGATTGGCTGTTTAATTCGGTTTTATTTCATCTTGCCCACGTGCGCTCCACTTTGACTTAATCAAGCCATTTAATTTGCTATTGCTCCTCTCGTGTACTTCTTGCAAATTGGGCCAACAAAGTTTAATTCCAATTCAATCACGAGCCCACTAATAACAAATCCAAATAATCTTCAGCATTTTTTCATTTTGATTTATTTGAACACAGTTTATTCCTAATCTTTAATTATTTTTCTATTCAATAAAAACAAATAAATTAATTAAAAATATAAATAAAAAAGACTAACTAATATATTATTAGATGAAAAATATATCAATAAATTATGCTCATCAGACAATGAATTATATCATATCCATCACAAATGCGTTCTATTTGTTTTTATTTTTTTTAATATTCTAAGTTTGCTTCTTCTTCTTTTTTTTTTTAATTTGGAAATTTATGAAAATCATAAATTTCAATTCCAAGGGATTTGAAAGACCTACTATAAGAAAAAAAAATAAAAGAAAAGATGAGTAGAGAAATGAACATACGAAAAAAATGAGAGAGATGAACGAGGGTCCAAGCCATGCAAGAGGACCAACTGAAGAGAGAAAGTACAATAAGCAATGATATGAATAGAATGGATATGTATGTCGTCCATACTCCTGGATACGTGAACCACTCCGTGTTCCTCTTCAGATCCGTCGGTGGCACTGCCCTTACATACATCTTCTCTTCTCCTTTCCAGTTTCCACACTAACAATCAATTCAATTTCTCTCTCTCTATTTACTTACTTTCTATTTATATACCTTTCTGCTTTTTCTTTCTTTCTTTCTTTCTTTAATCTGATTTTTTTTTTTTGTGATGATGACGATGATGTATGTGTTTCAGATTTCAGATTTCAGAGGAAAAAAAAAAGAATTGTGTGTGCTTGGTCCTCATTTTGGCTTTTTTCTTTTTTTTAATCAAAGGGTTTGAACGACGTCGTTCCTTTAGTGTGCATGTGAAATGACTGTTTTATCCCTATAACATCTGTAATGTTATAACAGTTTAGAGACGGCAGTAGACGAGTGTAAAAAATTGTATCTTCAGGTGGAATTCAACAAAAAAAAAAGAATTGTATATTTTTAAAAAAATGTGAAAAAACAAGTGGTCGGTGGATAATTGACCTATATAAAAATCTCTTAAATATGTTTTGAAAAATTAGGTTAGTTGTTGCCGATTGATTACTTTTCTTTTTTACGAAATAATAGGTGTAAGAAGTATTAATGTGTAATACTTTATTACTCTATTGTTACAAAATCATACATTTTACTATGTTTCTTTAAAATCATTCAGATATTCCCTCAATTTTTTTCCATCAGCAAATACGTTCCTTCCCTTTTAAATTCATCAAATGCAAAACCAAAACCAAAACCAATTACCTTCTTTCAATCGAAGTAATTTGAAGCCACAAAACTCAGTTTTAGTTGCTAGAAAACCCATCTACTTCATCATGGCCTTCATCGTCTTTTTCTAGCGAATTCATCATGGTCTCATTGCGGCAATTCTAGGGTTTACACTGGGGTTTGTCCCTTTCCTTCCATTATCTGAATGGCAAGCGCGAAGTCAATCAAATCGTGATTTGGTAACTAAATAGCAAAACCCTAATTCGTTATTGAATTTAAAAAAAAATTCAACCCATTTAATAGGTGACGGTGATAAAGAGCTACAAAGTTGAATCTAATGCGAGCAGCTGGAGAAGAATAATCGAAAATGTGAGGTAATTTTTGGGATTCGATGGGAGGTATATGTAAGAGGTAGAGCTAATTTGGCTTCGTGGGTCGTCGATAGAACCCTAGCCTATTACCTCTAGGTCAAGCCCTCAAGACCTCAGGTGAGAACAAGAGGTTTATTGTTGTCTCAATTTTTTTGTTCACTTCATATTTGATTTATTGATTTTAATTTTTTCATGCTATGACAATCAATTAACTGCAGGAAAGAGCAGCCTTTGCATCTCTTGGTCCAAATGGATATGTCGAAAAATGAAAACAGATTCTAGATCCACTTGTAATGTTTATTTTGAATAATTTTTTCCTTAGTTTCTTCGTTGTTTGATTGTAATAGTGATTAGTATTCTTGAAATCAGGCAGGGACGGCTTTAGAGTATATGGGACCTTAGGCGAATTTTTTTATGGGCCTAACTTGTTTTATTTTGTAATCTCATATTCAAAGAAATATAAAAAGGCTAAAAATTCATTTCATCTTTAATTCTTAAATTTTAATAATAAAAAAAAATCCTGAAAAAATTTCAAAAATAAAACCTAAAACAAATAGTCATGAAGATTTTTTTTAATTCCATTAAAACCATTACAAACTAAACAAACAATTAAATAAGAACAACATTATTTTCAAATAGAATATTTCGAATGATAGAACATAAAAAATTGAGATAGTGAATTGATGATCAAATAATATAAATGGACTTTGTATTTCAAGAAACTAATATTTTTCTTTTTTAAATGAACCAATGAAGATAATAATTTACTTTGTATAGAAGAGAGTAAGAAATTTTTTTATCTACTAATTTTTGAGATTATAAGGTTTTTAATAGAAATTAAAAAAAATACTAAAAGTCAAAAATTCTAACGTTAAGTAATTAAAATTTTTTTAGAAAGTTGGAAGGGTAATAATTTAATATTTTTCTTCAAAAGACTAATAATGAATGAATTAATGGTTAAATAATATTATTTTTTATATCTCTTTAACATTAACATTACCAAATATAGATTTTCAATAAAAATAATAATTCTTAATTATAGGATAATTATTAATTAGAGATATGTCTAATAGGCTTCCCTATTTCGTACAATACATAATTTAAAAAAAAATCTTTATTAATTAGAAAATTATTAAGGAAATACTCAAAAAATGAGGCCTTCCCAAAATATGGGGCCTTAGGCGACCGCCTTGTTCGCCAATACCTAAAGCCACTCCTGAAATCCGGTGGCTTATTTGAAGGAAGCTAGTTTGAAGTTGCTGAAACATTTTGAGAAATGTAGTGAATTTAAATTAATTAAACTTGCTCTGTTCGGGCTTTATTTCCAAGCTTCTTCGTTTTGTTTCTTTATATCAATTTTGTTCATTTTATCTGTTTGATTTGTGAAATCTGGTGCTTGTTTTATTTTTGCCGCATGAATGCACGGTAATTGTTAGTTGATTTTGCTTGTGCTTTAGTTTCCAATTTTTTCCTTCTGTGCTTTTGAAATGGGAATTTGGTTGCTTGAATAGTCTTTGAAATTGTGTTTTCTAGCTGGATGATTCAGGTTTTGTGAAATTTATTTTAATGGCTTCCAAATGTTATTGTTTCACATAGTATATGTTTTTATGTGGGCTTATTTTGTGTTAAATTTTAGCTGGAGATTCTGGACTTAAAAGTTAAAATTCTTTTTCCTGATTGACTTTTCATGTAATATTTTGGCGGAGATAATCCCAAGTTCTTATGTAGTTGTCATTTTTATTTGTTCTTTTTCCTAGTTGTATATTGCAATTATCTGGTGGAAGCACGAGCTGGTAGCGAAGGAATGAAAAGCAGTAGCGTCAATTACTTTCTTTCTTATTGTAAATTGAGTTGATGGTTATGCTGAATGACATGTCATTTTTATTTGATTGCCTTTTTTTAAATGATATTGATGCTGGATTATCAGATTATTTTCTGAGATAGAAACAGATTGTTGCCTCACCTTTCAAATTATTGTCTTAGAATTTCAATTCCAGGCTTCAAAAAATTTCTTTGGCATGTAATGGTTCTTTAAAAAGAAAAAACGAATTTATTATTAATGTTATAGAAAGCCATGATCTTTTTGTTGATTGTGAAAAATTTTGCAGGTTGCTAAAGATGCATATGGTAGAATCACAGAAGATGGAGTCATAACAATTAAATAATAAACAAGGAAACGACAAATATGAGGAATTAATGCTAGGAAAGGAAATATGCCAAGTAATTAATGGCTGAAATCAATGGTCGACTGATTCTTGCACTAATAGAGAGGTATTGCATCTTGAGATAATTTGTTATAGATTGTTATTAACCTCTGAAATATCCTTTGGTAATTCTATCGTTCTATTAGTTGCTTGTATTTAGTTATTTATTTATTTATTTTTTTGATGGGGTATTCAGTTATTTATTTATTTATTTTTTAATGAATTTTGGTCTTTGCATGTGTAGGAGTTGGCTTTGTGATAATTTGAGGTTTATTGCTAATGCTATTATGGCGAGATTGAAGAATTGGATTTGGTTAGAGTTTTTACTAATATTATGTAAAATTATCTTTGAGAAAAAAGAGAGTAATATAAAAATTACTATTTTGCATTATTAAATTCTTGTACACTATGATTGCTAAAGATATTGTATTAATTACATAAGGATGTTATTGGATTCTTTTGTATTAATATATTATTTGTTTTTGTTATTTCTTATATTAATATATTTGCAGAGCTTATAATTTTTTTTTGATAGGCAGAGCTTGTAACTAAAATGTATATATAATTTATTTTCTTTAAGCAAAATGTTATTCGCAACTTACATCTGAATGTTGTTGAAAACAAAAAGTAAACTACGGATTAACCACAATTATTGAGTGTGGTTAAATATATTTTAGCAATGGGGCAAAAGACTTTTCACAACGCACCTGGAATGTTGTTAAAGATAGTTCTGCTTAAGACAACATCAATATTCACAGTGTGCGAGCAAACATTGTTGAAAGTGTTTAACAACGTACATTGCACGTTGTTGAATCCATTTTGTAGTGAAATTGAAATATCATAAATTTTGCAAGAAAACTATCTTTTTAAATTTTGACCCTAAATATTAATTTACTGATTTTTAACAAATTATGAATTATTTTTTTAAACATTAAAAAATAAAACAAAAATAAAAGATTTCTTGTAATTTATTTATTAATAGGTACTTAATTTATAAGTCAACTTACTATCGATGGTATTAGAAATGTAGTAAAATAAAAGCAGTTCCCTCCTGGAATCATAACGAGAGATAAAAGAGGAAAAACAATTTCAATAATTGTTATATTTTTTAATTAGTACCCAACTCATCTTATAATCTCGAGCAACATTAAATGGTTGGTAGGAGTGATAAGTACTTTTCAAATTATGAAATTGACATCCAATAACTGAATGTCATATGAGTGAGTATAATAATAAATCAATACACACACACACGCAGAAGTCTTGTATTATTTTTTATTCAAATAACAACTCGCTTCATCGAGAACATTTAATTAAAAAAAGTCTTGTATTATTCTCCTTTTAATTTCACATTATTGCAAACAACTCACACACGTATATATAGAAGTATTGTAGTATTTTTTCTTTAAATAATATCTCGCTTCATCGAGAACATTTAATTAAAAAAAGTCTTGTATTATTCTCCTTTTAATTTCACATTATTGCAAACAACTCAATGGCCTCTCCTCAATACTAATATTATCACAACATTTTATTTATCTAAATACATATAAGTAAGTAGTAGTTGGCTGATCTTCAAACATACTGTATGTACGTAAAAATCTTAATCTATTAGTAGCAGTGATGTTGGGGAAGCTTGATTAGGAGTGATGAAGAGATATTGGTGGATCGGGAGGCTCTAAATGAGCTGGTCCACTGGGCACGAGTCTATCGGATCCTGCATTAGAGGTGGAGTTGTACTGCTTCTGATCATAATGCTTATATTTTGAGGGATCAAAGCCTAACTTATGCAAGAGACGCTCTTTAATGCTGTCAATGTTTCTTTGATGGCCCGTTGGTTTTGAATCATACGTGCATCGCCACTGATTAGGAGCAAGGTAAATGCAATAAAGAAAATTATCAACATTGAGACAATATATGATGAATGTTTTGCCATGATGATTGATCGATATTCAAACAGTAAGAAAGAAATGGCTTATAATATTGGTCTTAATACCTTTTATATATATAAAACAAGGTTTACTATTTATAAAAATAATACAAAACCAAAATAAAGAAAATAACTTGATATTGTTGTTTATTGGTGGAGAGAACATGTATTGTTGTTTATTGGTGATTCATTTTGTGCTTAAAACATTGCATTCCATGATACAATTTTGGGTCAATTATTTTATCAAACACTTGTGAGCGTAAGTCATTTTGCAACATTTTTTTGAGTTTTTTTACCATTATAATTTTATTAATCTCACTATAATATGATGTGCTTTTCAATAAGTAAAAAGAGTTCTATCTATATGTTAAAACCCACATTTATTCTTCATAGTTAAATTCTAATATTAAATTAAAAGGCCAGGTATTGATGAGTTATTTTAACAAAAAAAAAAAAAAAGAAAGAACTTCAGTGCCAAAAATGAGGTATTAATAATATTAGGGGTTATTCTCCCTTTCTAAAGCTTCCAAATTAATAACAAAATTTTTTAACGTCAGTTGAAGAGATGTAGGATTCACAACCACCCCATCAAATTTAGACTCATGTTCGTGTTTTTATATCGAGTGAGTGAGTTTATTTTATAATTGTCCTGCTTTTGATACCCTGCTGCGTCATGAAGTGTTGGACAAATCCTCGCGTTGAAGAAAAGCCATAATCACTAAAATGAGAAAAATAAAAATAAAGTGGAAAAAGGAGAGAGAGAATTCATTTTATCGTCATGCAACTCCAGCTATTACAAGTTTGTTCTCCAAAACGCAATCAAGTCCTTCAATTCTATCATAAATAAAAATTTGCCTGCAATAAAAATGCGATATACTTCAGCCTTTACCATGCATGCCTGTAAACAAACATGCATAATGAATTAGCTGATCTTCAAATATATAAATGATCATTAATGATGATGAGGATCTGGTCCTCCCGGTGAGACTCTGTTAGTTTCTATATGAATCGTACTGGAAAGCCTCTGATAATGCTTAAGTTTAATGAGATCAAACCCTAGCTCGCGCAGCAGAAGTTGGCTATCAATATTTCTTTGCATGGCATTGGCCTGGTGCTCATCATGAAGAATACGTGCCTGAAAACTCATGAAAAGCAAAGAAAAAACGATAAAGAAAAGCATCAACATTGGGGGATTATTTGATGATTTAGCCATGATAACTAATCAATATGGTTACTTAGACAGTACTACTGAGCAGGAAGATGGCTTATATAGCTATCAATCAGTACCTTGATATATATTTCAATGGAAGAGGATGCAAATAACTTGCATTTATATAATATAACAAGCATTCGTTTCCACATAACAACAACCAGAAAAAAAAAAGTATAAATTGTTAGTTGTTAGTGGAGAGAACATGTTGACCGACAAAACCCTCCCAAATTAGATGCTGTACACTCAACACCAACGCAGAATTTTTCTTTTTTTTTTATTTTTTTTTTTGGGTGTGTGTATAGGTTTTTATGATATAGGATATGTATACCATGTCTGCTGCAGTCTGCAAAAGATTCTCCCTCCATAAGAATATGGAGTTACCTTCATATCCCAATTTTAAATTGTTTATCTTATTGTGTTTTTATAATAGTATTTTATATTTATAACAATCATAATCAGCAACATAAATTTCAGTAAACATCTCTGGATATGTCTCCAGAATAATTCCCATCTGCCAAATGTTTTGATTTGTTACTTTTCAACGTCTGAATCCTATGGTTATAATCTCCACATGGGTTTGTTGTTGGATGAGTCGATCCACGTTCTTATGAAAAAGAAAAGAAGTATATCTTAGCAGCATTATAGTTTTTTTTTTTAAGTTTTTTCGTTGGAGATATTAATGTATAACTTTTTCCTGTCTTTTCTTTTCTTTTCTTTTCTTTTTTTTACCAAAAAGATGTGTGCCTATTTAATTTTTCGAATAACATTTAGCCGACTTTCATTATTTTAGTATGAATCAGTTGAATAAGTATGGTTTGTTTCTTATGGCTGATAATGGAAGAGGATTAGATAAAAATGTTAGGAAATCTGATGACAAAGACATCTTCAAATGCTATTTGTTCATAGATTCTTAAGTTGCTTATATTTTTTCAGCTTATAAATCCTAAGTATTTTATAACTATGAAGTGGTCGACAGAAAGCAGTGTACTTTCTTTCTTTGTTTTTGACCGAAAATGATAAGCAAAGCGGCCAAGTGATAACAAGCTTATTGGAAGTCCTATGCAAAATCTAACAAAAGTTGACCAATTTCTATGGCAGTTGGCTCTCCTATCTGATCCAAGAAGTTGCAAATGGACAGATTTACTTTTTGATAATGAAGAGAATCAATTCCCCCTTTTAAATTTTTATTCCTTTAATTTTTTTTCCTCTTTTATTCTTTTGTTTCTATCACTAAAGCCAGACTCATAAACATAGCTACACAGAAAGCTTGTAATAACATGATTGTATATATCCCTTTTGATCATCGAGCTTAACGGCTAACGGGGCACCACAAAAAATGAAAAATAAAAAATACCTTTGTTTAATGACAAATAACAAGATACTTTATTATGCTGCTGGCGGCGGGCAAATTCTGTCATTCTGACAATGAATGGATCCATGGAATAACTTTGTTGCAGCAATTTTTTATAGTGAAGAAGTCGTGGCTCCACGCAAGACATTTATCCAATTTTAGAGTTGCTCTAGTGAGATTCACGTGGAAATAAAATAAGAAACAAGCCACATTAACAATAATATTGATAGGATACAAATTATTAACAATTTATTTATTTATTTTTTACAAATTGATATGTTAAAACAAAATGTTTTTCATTTCGTTTTTGAAAACATAAAACGTGAACTCGAAGTTCTACCATCTGATTTGTCAATATATTCTGTTATTGGAAATGAAGCCGAAGTTCTACAAATTGATGTGTTAATCTATTATGTTTTTGGAAATGAAATTTTTTGCATCATTAAGGTCACACTTGGTATTGAAATTGGACAGCTATAGTTTAAAAGTTATAGCACTAAAGTGTTTAGTAAATACTTGTTATATAGCATGGAAGTTAAGATAATTTAATCCCATGTTTGTCTAATGACAAACCTTTATTTGTTTTATCAAAATTATTATTTAAACGTCATATTTATTATACATTATCAACTTTTATTTCATAATTATAACTTTTTTTAACAATAATTGTGACTTAAAAATTATAGTCTTTCAATATTAATTAGGACCTGAATTTTCTAGTTAGGCAGTGGGTGCATCGGTGGTTTGAGACCCATCGTTTTGGGGATGTTTCACCCTTTGGCAACATTGCCTAGAAAATAAGAAACAAAAGCTAATTTTGCTTAAATTTTTATCACAGCAATCTTTACCGTTAACCCTGTTGGATTTTGTGGTTAATATTTTGAAATTGTAATGATATTTTTGTTCTCTGTCTTCGAAGGGTTCAAATTCTTCTCTTTGCATTTTTTCACCATGTTAATACAAACCCAGAAGTTAATCGTACTCTGCAACTTTACGTAAGGTAGAGTTTGGTTTTTTTGGGGGTAATAGTGAAAAAGTTGACAAATAAGTCACCCTTATTGCCACTCTATAGAACCGTAGTACAGAACATATGTCTATCATCTTGATCGAGATGGTTTTACCCCGTCAGATATTCATTCTAGTATCTGGACCACGGAATATATGAAATAGATCACGGAGTATTCGAGCTATGGTTATATATATCCGATCAGGGATCCCTAACTTTATTAAAGTTAGAGATAAGTTAAAAGATTAAAAAAATAAAAATTTCAATATACTACAGGACAAAATATAGTGCATTGCAGGCTGTATCTTTTTGTTTTTTAGTTTGTCATTGACTTTAACATAGTATGAATCTCTGGATGGAACATTTCATACATACATACATACATACATACATACATATATATGGCACCTTTATATATATATGTGTGTGTGTGTGAACACTCTATGGTTTAATGGAATAATTAACTATGGTTTAATAATGTGTTTGCACAAACAAAAAATGAGGGTGCGTGCACCTGGAAACATATATATATATAATCATTCTCAGATATGGACGCCCTTATTTTTTTTTAATGCGGACATGCTATTAAACCTTGCAGTTTAATAGAGTCAGTTTTTAATACACACTATAAAATCGTGTGGTTTAATAGTATATCTGCATTGACTCTATTAAACCGTACGGTTTAACAACGTGTCCACATGAAAAAAAAAAAATGAGGGCGCTCACTAGAGAAAGACTATATATATATATATAATTTCTAATGAGTGTTCACACATTTTAATAAAGTTGCGAAAAGATCATTATGCCATGTAATGTAATAGTGTAAAATATAGAACTCTCCTTATAAAATTTCTATATAGACTGATTTGAAACTTTATTAAGAAATAATTTGTAATCATTCCCACGTCCTACTGTTGATAATAATATCAAAAGCTACTGATTTCTGCACATCCTGGAGTTGGAATACAGACCTTAAACCCAAAATTTAAAAATATGACTACCAGTTTTTCAATCCCGGAAAAAGACATGACGTGCTTCATCACAAAAGGCTAGTTAAAAATTTTTATCCCAGAAAATGAAGGGTCTTAAATAAATAGAAATTTTACCATCACCACACATATAAGTAAAACTTGAGCCCCTCCACCTCAGTGATGAGATGAGGATGTGTTGTCGTCATAGTTGCCGAAGGAGGAAACCAAATTACCGTAGGCCTAGTTTTTTTTTTTTTTTTGAATGCTGATTTCACATCAGAAGAGATTATATACAAGTTAATTTCACTCAATTATTCTTAATTGAGGAAATTTTGAGCCCCAACCGTAGTTGGGACTCGAACCAAGTAGCTCAAGAAACTTGAGGACCTTGGTTACCAATGGACTAAAAAGCCCATTGGCACCGTAGGCTTAGTTAATGCATACGCAAGATCGTACTTCAAAACTAAAAGTATGTTAAAAATATCTTTGTTTGGATAAATAAAACAAGTTTGGGGCTGTTAGGAAGATCTTTACATCTGCTTATTCAAATATGAAATCTGTTTCGTGCATATATAGTCATGGAATGGCTTAAGAATTCTTCCAATTTTCTAATTGAAAAATCCATCTGAAGCAGCATATCCATTCTTCTCTCGGAGATTATTCATATCTTGATGTGCATTAATCAAGGTGATCAATGTAATGTGAGAATTAAACAAGATCAATGATTGTATTAATTATTGAATTATAATGTTGAACGTATATAATTATAAGCTTCTTTTGCCGACCATATAGGCCTGCGCAAGTGCCTCTTCGACACCTAGTTTATTACTTTCCATATAATAGAGTGAGGCATAATCCTCACAGATTCAATTATTCATTTCTCCAAATCCTTTGATTGACCCTACAAAAGGCAAAAAAAAAAAAAGGGAAAAAAAAACATACAAACCTCCTGTTCTAATATTAGGGCATGATATACAATTAAACCCTAACCACATTTATTGAGAATATTTGTCCATTGTATGAATCCATCGATCTCATATTGTTTAAGTTTGTTCATCATTAAACCATCATTCAGATTAATAATTTTTAAGCTGTGTTTCTCCGGAAGATGGTTCATCTGCTTTACTCGTGTTCAATATGTCCTTCTCAGACTTAAACATTAGGAATTATATATTCAGCAGGCTCTTACAGTTATAACACTGTTAAAGTGACAGAGAAAACAAACAAGCATTTTCAGTTTACAATATATTTTTAACAAAAAAAAAATACATATAAGAAAAAGCAACATAAGACAACAGAAATTGATCAGTAGCATTTGCTCGAAACAACCTCAGGAGTAGCGCTATGCTTAAGGCATTGTCTGGGAATATCAGTTATGATTGGGATCTGGTCCTCCAGGTGACACTCTCTTGGTTCCTGAATCTAGGATGAATGCCCGTCGAAAGTACTCCAGTTTGAACTTGTCATAGCCTAACTCATTCAAAAGAAGACGACCGTCGATCCTCGTCTGTTTAGGGGATCTTGCCTCTGACCTCAGGACAAGTAGCAGTATCAGCGAGACAACAAAGAATAGCATCAAAACTCGATTAGCAGTTTGAGAAGCCATCCAATGCTACAAAAGATGATAGATGAATGAAGCTGGCTAATGAGCCATCCCATTTATACTTGAAGCTAGATGCAAACATGACAAAAAAGTAAAGCTAGTGGAGATAAGATGGGTCAGTATTTTTTGTTTTTTTCTCAATGCTTTTGTTTATAATCATATCTAACATTATGAAAGTTTCACGGAGAAGACAAATATGCATCCCATGAACAGATGTGCTCTTGTCTTCTAAATGTTTGTGGATCTTCCATTACCTCAAATTACAAAATACAAACGTATATAAAATGGAAACCATTCCTTCCATTATAGTAGGGGAGCCTCTTTCTCTTCTGATGTAGGGTGTGTACGCGTGAGTAGGATACCTTCCGGAGGGCATAACTTTGGCTACAAATGTCTGTTTGGGCGTATAATATATTGTTTCGAAGCTTACGACAAGACGAACAAAACCCAGAACAAGTTTCTGCCGTTCTGGTACGTGCTCGGGCAGAAAATTCGGTTTCTTTCTTAGTCATTTTTAGGTTCTTAGATTTAAAGATTTTTTCCTATTTTTCTTAATTCTTCTAGGATTTTTATCTTTTTATTTACAACTCGGATTTAGATTCCTTTTTTTTTTTTTGCTTTCTTATTTCGAATAGGAGAATTTAACCATAGAATAATAATTCGGATTTGCTTACCTTGTAAATTTGGATTTTAGGGTTGTTATAAAAGGGAGCTAATGCCCTGGTTTTATTCATTCAGACTTTTCGAATAAAATTAGCATTATTCAGAAACTTTTGTTTCTTCTATCAACAATCTTTACGTTTTCATTTCGTCAGTTAGTATCAGAGCAAGTTCGCTTGTTATTATAGTACGACCACACGAACAAAGGAGCAACCGTCTCGAAGACGCTGATCAAGGGATGCAGGCAACGTCTGTGGAAACTATCAGACAGATAGTCGCAGAAGAAATCTTGCAAATGGAGAACGTTATTAACCCGAGAATGGCAGCGATGGAGCAAGCGATCGAGGGTCTCACGCTTTCCGTGAATAAGATAGAGAGAGAACAGCGAGGACAAAAGGATAATCGCGAGGATGCTGTTGAAGGAGTTGTCGAACGTGAAGAACATAACATTAACCCTGAAGCCATACCTCGAGTCGTCAATCACGAAGTAGTGCCTCAGAATTTGGAACCCGCGAGACGTATGCAGCGATTCAGAAGAAGAGGACGCCAAGGATTATGATGGGAGACGCAGAAGGGGAGTAGATTACAAGATTAATGTTGAAATTACAGAATTTTATGGTGGAATGCATGTTGAAGAATTCCTAGACTGGATATCAAGTATGGAGAGTTTCTTCCAGTATATAGACATAACCTAGGATAAGCGGGTCAAACTTGTGGCATTCAAATTAAAGGGCGCAGCATCCGTATGGTGGTAGAACGTGTAGAATCGAAGATTGATTGGGGGAAAACCACTAATCAAATCGTGGTCCAAGCAGAAGATGATGAAAGAGTATTTCCTGCCAGCGAACTACCAGCAGCAGTTGTACATGAAATATCATAATTGTAAGTAGGAAAATCGCAGTGTTGATGAATATACAAAGGAGTTTTACCATTTGCACACAAGGAATGACATGAATGAGCCAGAATTTCGGACAGTTACGAAATATTTTGGCGGATTGAAACAAGAGCTGCAAGACGAAATTATCCACACGATTTGGGACATGGGTACTGCAGTTGCTAGGGCAAAGAAGTTAGAAGAACGAAAGCAATGTGCAGTTTCTAGAAGTCAGCAGCGGTATTTCACTAGTGTGCAGAATAAGCCAAGTGGTGTTAGGGTTGAGAATAAGCAGAAAATGTGGGCTAGTAGTAGTTCAACGCAACAACCAGCACAACAATAACAAAGATAGCAACCACCTAGGCAACAACCACTTAGGCAGCAGCAATTCAACCACAGATGCAGAACAATCCATACATAAAACCAATGCTGACTAAGTGTTTCAAGTACAGAGAAGCAGGACATAGGTCGAATGATTGTCGGCCAAGAAACGTGAATTTGGCACATGCTAAGGTTGGTGAGGCAGAGATAGAGGTGAATGATGATAGGAATGAAGAAGAAGCTTTGGAGTTAGAGGCAGATGAATGAGAGTTGCTAAATAGCATTGTGCAGAAAATTTTATTAGCGCCAAAGTTTGAAGAGGATAATCAGCACAATAAAATTTTCAAAACACGTGGTATTATTAATGACAAGGTATGCAACATGATAATTGATAGTGGCAGCAGCGAAAATATTGTGTCAAAGGCGCTGGTCGACGTGATGGGGCTTTCTACGAAAAAACACCTAGCACCTTACAGAATAGGGTGGATAAAAAAGAGGACAGAAACGCGTGTGACGGAGGTATGTCGTGTTTCTTTCTCTATTGGGAAGATTTACAAGAGCGATGTGGTGGATATAGACGCGTGCCATTTATTATTGGGCAAGCCTTGGCAGTTTGATGTTGATGCAGTTCATAAAAGAAGAGATAATGTATATGAGTTTTGGTGGAATAGTAAGAAAGTTCGCTTGGTGCCTTTAACGAATAAGAATAAGAAGAATTCTAAGGTGGAAGGGAAGAATTTTCTAATTATTGTGAAGGGACATTTAGAAGAATATTGTGATGGTTGCAAGAGGGTGCAAAAAGAAGAAGACTTGAAGGTGAAGATTATTCCTGAAGAGGTTCAGCCGTTACTACCAGAATTTTCAGACATTACGCCATCAGAGATGCCAGATAGGCTACCTCATTTGCGAGACATCCAGCATCATATAGATCTAGTTCCTAGTGCAACTTTATCTAACTTACCCCATTATCGCATGAGTCCTTATAAGCATGCGATTTTACAATGACTGGTCGATGAGTTGTTACGAAAGGGATTCAATCATGAGAGTATGAGTCCATGTGCTGTTTCGACCTTATTGGTGCCTGAAAAGGATGGGAGTTGGCGTATGTACGTGGACAGTAGGCGCATCACCAGATTACAGTGAAGTACTACTTCCCCATCCCTACTTTTTGAGATTTATTAGACCAACTAGATGGTGCTCGGGTTTTCTCGAAGATAGACTTATGTAGTGGGTATCACCAGATTCGGGTTAGGCCTGGAGATGAGTGGAATACAACGTTCAAAACAAAGGATGGGCTGTACGAGTGGTTTGTGATGCCATTAGGATTATCCAATGCACCAAGTACTTTCATGCGTTTGATGAATCAGGTTCTTAAGCCTTTTTCATGCAAATTTATTGTAGTGTATTTTGATGATATCTTGGTGTATTCTATTGATGTGGTGACACATTTGGAGCATTTGAGGATGGTTATGGAGGTATTGCAAAGAAACAAGCTCTACATTAATATGAAGAAGTGTAGCTTCCTATAGAGTCATGCAGAATTTTTAGGGTTTATAGTTGGTAAGGATGGAATTCGAGCCTTTGAGTCGAAGATTCAAGGCATTAGAGATTGGCCAACACCAAAGACAGTGGGTGAGGTTCAGAGTTTTCATGGGTTGGCGATGTTCTATAGGCGCTTTATACGCAGTTTTAGCACTATAGCCGCACCTATCACAGAGTGCTTGAAGAAAGGGAAATTCAAATGGGGAGATGAAGAGGAGGCGAGCTTTGTTTTACTAAAGGAAAAGTTGTCTACTGCTCCTGTGTTAGCCTTACCTAATTTTGACAAGTTGTGTAGGTGTCGCGAGCATGGTACCTTCCGGAGGGCATAACTTTGGCTACAGGTGTTCGTTTTTTGTGTATAATATATCGTTTTGAAGCTTACGATGAGACGAACAAAACCCAAAACAAGTTTCTGTCATTTTGGTTTGTCCTCGGACCAAAATTTCCATTTCTTTCTTAATCATTTTTAGATTTTAAGATTTTAAGATTTTTTCCTATTTTTCCTAATTCTTCTAGGATTTTTATCTTTTTAATTACAACTCATATTTGGATTCCATTTTTTTTTTTTTTGCTTTCTTATTTCAAATAGGAGAATTTAATTATAGAATAATAATTCAGATTTGCTTTCCTTAGTAAATTCAGATTTTAGGGTTGTTGTAAAATGGAGCTAATGCCCTGGTTTTATTCATTCAGACTTTTCTAATAAAATTAGTATTATTCAGAAACTTTTGTTTATTCTATCAACAATCTTTACGTTTCAATTTCGTCATCTGCCCCAATACACCTGCCACCTGCCATACATGATCCTCCAACCCAATGAAAATGCATTTCAGTTAAAACAATTTATTCATGTCTCAATGGGTAATTTTGGATGGTGGTTGACTTAAATTTAAGGGGGAAATTGCTCATAAATCATGTATAGAATTGCATTATTCCTCACTCAAGGCAAAAACATCTTCACATGCGGTTGAATATCTCAAGTACGTTTTTCTACCAATTCCCCACGTAATTCTTAGCATATTTTAATCAAAGAGACTTTTCATATGGTCCAAATTAAAGAGCGTGGCATAAAACCAAAGTTAATAATATATAACCTTGTTTCATGAATTCCAAAAAATAAATGAAAAAGAATAGTCATAAATGTCAACTTTCTGTTTGTAGGGCTGGGAATCTCGACAAAATCCATTCAGAGACATGGTTGGTTTGGTTGTGGTACAACGTTATGCTAGCTAATGGCGATTGGAATTCACATGGCACCTCAAAATTGAGCCATTTGCGGTACAAGGTTTGATGAGAGTGTTAACCGAGATTCCACAAATGAAGATGGAAGTAAAAATAAATCCAGTAGGGAAAACCTTATCTAGAGTCTAGTCAGTGATGTAGTTCTTTAACAAAGCTTGATCACATGGCCCTGAGTTTCTTATTATTATTTTCCATTCACTTAAGCTTCTTTCTGCTACCAATTCGCCACATACACTATCTATAGGATTATTCAAAGAGTCACTTTCATAAATGGTCCTAAGACTATCTCTTCACATTAGAAATAGAGAATCTTGTCATCCATCTTGCACTATTGGGACAAATAAAGTAGCAGCAGTTAAGATAGTGCTAGTGGGCGAGAGAAACAGAGCTTTACACTACAACTACCACCAAATACAATTAGCTGTCCATTAACGGTCAGGAGTATAATTATTTTGAAGAGGCAAAGTGTTCCTATATGAAGTTGAAAAGAAAAGTTACTTTAATTTCATCACAGCAGATAGAATTTTCATATTGTTATCTCGTCATTTCTTGTTTATACTTTGTCTTCTCAAAAACCACTAGTCCTCTTAACTTAAAATCAAACTATTATGAGGCAGGACAAACAAACTCACCAATTAAAAAGCAATATGGCCTTGGTTGCAGCGAAGAGTGTTAAATATTTCATACATACTGCAAGGGTAATGAAATATGTTTATATCAGGAAATGAAGAGGTGTGACAGAAACAGTAATTTTCAACGTGAATAAATAATCTTATAACTTTTTTGAACAAACTGATTTCAGACTGTTTCTTAGCCAGCTACCTCACCCAAAACTATATCCCTCAACAACTGGATCTGGATGATTGAGCGTCGTCTTGCCCAAGTGTTTGATTGAAGGGTGAAGGACTAAAATAGTGAGCCGTGGTCGCTATAATGAACAGGTTAGCTTTTGCCCAGGTGATTTACATTCTCTAGATGAAATGGAAATAATAATACCTTCAGAGATAGAAGCAAGGGATCAAGGTTTTCAAATACTCCCTCACTGTATGGCGTATTATCCTGGAAGCTTAACAGACATCCGCAAAACAGAATCTTAAACCCAACTTGGCAAATCTATGTTGTGGAACCTACTTAAACCTAGCAAGCATAATTGGTAGGAATAAGGAATCTGTGCAACCAAGATAAGCAGCATGGAGTCAGAGTGCTCATTTGAAATTAACACTTAGTTGAGTTGAGTGTATCATATTCTGCAATTCTACGCCTATGGCAGCCTTCAAGGAAAGTACGCCATATAAGAGCATTTGGTGGGAAAGGCATTGTTGTAATCATTTTTTCTGCTTCCTTAAGATGTCCATATCTTACCAGTAAGTCCACAACACAATGATAATGATCAATTTCTGGTTCAACCCCATAACTCCTATTCATTCTCTCAAACAATTCCATCCCTTCTCTCACTAGCCCACCATGTCTGCAAGCTGTAAGCACTGCAATCAAAGCAACCCTATCAGGCTTAAATCCAAGAAATTCCATCTCTCTGAACCTTTCTAGCGCCGTTTGAGCAAAACCATTTAGTCCAAGAGCAGAAATTAGAGCAGTCCAAGTAATAATGTTTCTATCAGTCATTTCGTCGAATATTTTCATGGAACTTCCAATGCTCCCACATTTTCCATACATGTCTATTAACATATTGCAAACAAATGTGTCCGAAGAAATGATTTCTGTCTTTTTGATGAGACAATGAAGAGAACTGCCCAAGGCAAGGTTGCAAAGTTTGGAGCAAGCACTCAAAATGCTGACAAACGTATAATTGTCTGGATAGATTTGCGCGGCACGCATGTATTTAAAAAGTTCCAACACTTCTTTGTAATCACCATTGCGAGCACAAGCTGCAATCACAATATTCCAAGATATTATGTCGGGTCTTTCAAGCTGAGAAAGCAACTTTACTGTTTCATTATAGTGGCCAGTTCTGTTGTAAATTCCAGCAATGATGTTAGCGGGGACAACAGCTCTTGGTATGTTGAAAGCTGTGACAAAAGCCAGGGCATCAGATACGAGACCACTTTTGGCATATGACGTCATGAGGGAGCCTAACACATACTCATAATTCTCATATCCCATTCGAATAATCAGACAATGAAGCTGCAACAGCTCGAAGGATAATGATGATCTAAGAACATGAGAAAATGTGAACTCATTAGGTTGGTAACCTAATTGAAGCATATCTATGAGTAAAATAACAGAAGTAGGGGAGCTTTTACTTGCATAACCCAAAATCAAAGCATTCCAAGAAACGATATTCTTATTAGATATTTCACTGAAACAGAGATGAGCATCCTCCAAATTATCACATTTAGCATAGAAGTCAACCAATGCACTACCTACAAAAACATCACATTCTAAAGCGTTCTTGATCACTTTAGCATGGATCGATTTTCCCGAAATTGAGTTCTGCAGACCAGTGCAAGAATTAATAACATATACAAATGTCGTCTGGTTGGGAAAAACTATATCCACAGACATTCTTAAAAAGAGTTCGAATGCTTTTCCAAAATTTTCACTCTCTACTAATGCACCAATAATTGTATTCCATGATACAACATCCCTAATCGCCACATCCTTGAACATTTTCTCCGCAGAGCATATGCCTGCACAATGCATGTACATATTAACTAAAGAATTTGCAACCAAAACTTCATAATCAAACCCATTCTTGATCACTAAACCATGCATCTGTTCTCCAAATTCCAAATCTTGTTCATTTGACAATCCATGAATAACACCCACAAAAGAAGATTCAGTCAAAGGGACCTCCGATCTGACAAGCTCGCGAAACAAAAACATACAATCTTCAACAAACCCATGTTTCCCAAAAACAGATACTATTGAGTTCCACGTCACTAAACTCTTCCTTGGCATATCCTCGAATACAGAAACTACCTCATCCAAGCAGCCATGCCGCCCATACAACCCTAACAAGGCAGTCCCTACAAAGGCGTCAGCACAAAATAACCCATTCTTCAAGACTGAAGCCTGTAACTGAGCTCCCTCAACAGGATTCAATGAATCACACGACAATAACCCACCAAAAGTGAACTGGGTAGGTTCAAAGCCCCAGTATCTCATATAAAGAAACATTCTCAAAGCGTCCTCTACATACGCACATCTACTGTAAGCACTAATTATGCTATTAAAAGACACCGCGTTTCTGTCGGGCATTTTGTCGAACAGTTTCCGGGCAGTCACTAGTTCCCCGACAGATCCGTACAACGAAATAATACTGTTGTAAAGAAAGATGGGTTGGTTGGGGTTTGGGCCTGCAGTGACGGTGAGTGCATGGAGGAGTTTTGTGCTGCGGAGGGAAGGAGCTCTCGAGCAAGTTTTAAGTAGGAGAAGAATGCGCTGATGATGTTTGATGAAATCTCCATGAAAGCTCATGCAGGCGGGAAACTTCACGATGGGCGATCAACAGTTTTGTGTGGGTCGTGGCCCATGACTTATCCTCAGAAGGAAATCTCTTGTGCTGGGCGCATGGCCCACAGGCTTAAGAAGTGGGCTTGTCATGATGATCAAAGATAAGGAATGTGATTTCCACAGTTGAATTAGATAAAGTGATTGCTATATCACATAAGCTTTAATTTAGTTGTTATTACATTAATTTTTTTTTTTAAAATAGTCCCATGCCCCTACCTATTAATAGGAGGGACCATTCTATTAATAGATAGGTGAATTAAAGTCCTAATACTAATTTTTTGTCAGTATTAAAATTCGAACTTTCGCCCCCTCAATTTACATCGTGTAGATTTTCCCATTGAGTTATAGAGCATATATGTAGTTATTATATTAATTAAATAATAGTACTAACAATGATGGTAAAGTCCCAACATTTATATCTTAACTATATGTGTCATTCATCTATTAGATAATAAATTTATAATTAATAAAATTACTATTATATCATCAAAAAGATAAATGTCACATTAGTTGGGATGCAAATCGGTATCCTTATTATTCATCATAAACATCTCAAAATGTCATCCATAAATGATGTGACATTCATCATTTGAAACTTGTAAAAAATCATCAACTATCTAGTGTATGACACATCACGTGCCACATATTTTGAGATAAAATTATCAAACCAAGTATTTGATAATAAATTTAACATAAGAGATGTACCACAAAGACCAACTTAGACCAACTTTACTCTTAAGTTTTAGCTTGGATTTTGATGAATGATTATGCATTCATTGTTGTCAAACATCACATATATTATGTCTCTTACTCTCAAAGGCCAGCTTTGGGTAGCGTTTATGTAAACCCTTCGTGTGCTTTGACTATATGCCTAAAGTATTTAACTTTCATATCAATCTATATAATGGAAAAAGTATCTCACGAAATGACTCAAGCTATCCAGGACTATAAGCTGGGATGTGGTGGAGGAACAAGTGTATTCATATTTGCACTGTAGGCTGTAGCTAGCTATATGCATGGATCAAGTCACCAATCACCAGTTCACCACCATGAACCAACAAATTAAATTAAGGATACTTGTTTGTGTTGATTAATTACCTATTAACTTCTTTCAACATGTACACACGATAACCAAGGAACAAACTAAAACCTAAAAGTACGTAGATCAATTTAAATGATTTCATCATACCATGTTTACGTGTAAAATTGATTGTAGATTGTAAAATGCTACGAATTTTAATCATAGAAAATGTCACCTGAACCATATAATTATTATAACCAACTTTGGCGTTAAAGAATGAGCTCTGCAACAGTTTATATAATATAAATTTTAGACAAGTAATGATTTATAAAATTTAATCAGATCAAGGGAGAGATATACATTGCTAAATTAGAGCTTTGATTTGCAACTATTACTAATAAATTTACAATTCGGTCCTAATACCCGAGCTGTGTAATGAGATTTTAAATTTTTGTATCATGTATACATTTGTGAAAGTATATACTTTACTATTTAATTACTTTTACAATTTTATTATCTAATATTCATCGATCACATGCTTATATTTTGATTGTTGGTGGTGGTAATAGAATTGATGATCTTCATCATCTGTTGCATTAATGCAAAACTATAAAGTTGGTCGTACAGTTTTGCTATGTCAAGTTGCGAATTTGATCTAGCAAAAATGTTAAAATTTTGAAATTGCAATCCGGTTGGCTCATGGTACATGAACAATTATTTGATGACCTAATTAATACAGTGCGGATGATTACACACTGATTGTAAGAACCGAAAGAGACTGCTCTTGCGTCTCCCTTCCAAAAAACTTTATTTATTTTTTATGAGGACCACATACACAGAGCTAGCTAGCTAGTAAGTATAAATAGTACCTATGGTATTCATGCTGACTTTCCGTTTATTGTTGAAATCAGCCTTGATTTAAAGTACCATGATTTAAAGTACCATTTTTAACCCTTAATGCATAATTAATTAGGAGACATATATATATATATATATATATATATATATATATATATATATATATATATATATTACTACACTTTTTATAATTTATCAAGAAAGTGATCATCAAAATATTACGTGTAAATACTAAAAAGTAAAGTTGTGGATAAATAGTAAATTAACTTTTTATTCTCCTGCCTTTATGAGTACTTGAACTCGGGTGGCCAGTTAAAAATTAGTGAAACCACCCTCTGAGTGCCAGTACTTACAAATTCATATATAATTATAACTTGAATTACAAGTTAAAGTCACAAGCTAACCCTAAAATCAAAACCCTTATGTTGCTTGTGAATCGATCCACTGGCACCAGCTCTGTAATTCATCTTAATGATGTTTGGGGTCGGGTCCTCCAGGACTGACTCTCTTTGAATCATAATAGATGCGACTAGTTCCTTCATTATTCCCCAGCTTCACTTCAAGTTCTTCTCTCGTTTTCTCAAGCAATAATTCTCGCCAAATTTTGCTTACAACATTGTTCTTCCTCTCAGGATAATTATTCTCAAGAGGTCTACTTTCGAACGTCGAGAATGTCATCAAAAGCAAAGCAAGACATGCCCAGAATTTCAAGCTAGCCATATGCCTATTTTATATATAAATTGCTTTCAAAGCTTTCGAATATTCTCGCTACGATCCTGAACACTCCTTATATAGTAGTAGTACTTCATTGCTGCTTTCTTTCTGAATTAAATTCAGACAAAGTGGATGACGATGAGTGTGTTTATTAGTTTGTCTTGTTTTGTGTTGATGACTCAATGCCAATATCCGGTTAAGTTTAAGCACTGCATGCAACATAATTTTGGATAGGCTGCTGCCATGTCTAATGAGATATGAGCTGTATTCCATTTCACTAAATTCTTGAACACAGAGACTCATATTAGTTTGTCTGATAATTTCTGCTAACAATAGAATCTCTATGAACATTTTGCTAAAACACAAGTGGTGCTGTCATTTTCCTCGTATAGATAGTAATGTTTTAATGAGAGATCGTATATTTTATTAAAATAAGGGATCTCTTAAAAGACAATAGAAAAATATATTTTAATATACTGTAAGATAAAATATACTGCATTAGAATGTGTATTTTTCCTTATCTTCTAGTCTTTCCCTTGTTTTAATGAAATAAAAGATCTCTTATTATATAATGACTCATATACATACACATAGACACACATAGGACTCTTCAAATATTAGGACATTGAATCAATCCTCAAATTTGCATGACTAAGGCCCTGTTTGGTATTGAGATTGAACAACTGTAGCTTTTAAATTATATAGTACTAAAGTGTTTGGTAAATATTTGCTGCTAAGATGATTTGATCACATACTTGTATGGTGAAAAACGTATAATATCTTTACTATTTTTGCTAAAATTATTATTTAAAAATCATATTTATTATACATCATTAACTTTTATTTCATAATTATAACTTTTTTTTTTTTCGCAAGGTTATAACTAAAAAATTATAACACCTCAATAAAGGGCCTAAGTTATGAGTCTAGTCAGTGGCTGCCACTTCTGAAGTTTGAAAGGTTACTCTCTCTCCAAATAATTATTCTGATGTGGAAAGTTTCCCTCCTGCAAACTTGAAGGGACAAAGTGCATTTTGATGCTTTGGACTTCTTTTATATATAAGCACACACACATTACCTCCACTTGAATGATGTCAAATACTTTCGAGACTTTGCTTTTGCCTGCATTAGCTTTTTCACCGCTCCAAAACAAATATTGCGTGCTGGCCCTTCAGTTTAATTTGTTCTCCTCTGTATGATCATCATCATCCAGATGACTGAATTTAGTAGATATATCATATACGTGCACAATTATCGGAGATGGGTCTACGAGAGTGATATGTGAATTATATTATAATAGTGGAAAATCATGAAGATGATTTAACAAGAAAGTCTAACGTTGACAAATGAATAGCATGTAAAGTGATGATGAGGCATACATGCAACAACATCCGTACAATATTGCATATATAATGCTCATCGTCATCATCATTATCCAATACCGACCTTCGATCGACATGGATTAATTAAGAAACGATTAGCTAGAACTAATATAAAATGAAAAAAAGAGAACATTGTTCTATTTTAATTTGAAGGATCAATATTAAAAAGTGCACCACCACTGAATTATTAATCTTCTATGGTCAAGAAACTCATTTGACTATAGCATCAAGTCCTTTCAAAGTCTTTTTTGTTAAATAAATAAATAATATATTATTTTTTAATATATATTAGAATTAAAATTTTATTAATATATTTACAATCATATATCTATTAAGAAGAAAAAAAAAAATTTCATGACAAGACTTCGAGCACTTGACATATTATGAACTCTTAAAATGAGCTAAAAAAAAGTAGCTTTAATTAAAAAGTAGTAATATTTTTACTGCTAGCATTTGTCTGACTAGAAACTTTAATAAATTGGCAAGTGGTGGCCACATTTACGTATTCGATCTTATTACATTTTCGCCGCACTTAAAACCAATGATTAATTAATTACACTAAATTAAAAGTGGATGAAGAGGTCAAAGCTTTTTAGAGATGTTAATGAATTAATTAAAAATATGTTATTATATATGTTTTCGTCCGCATGATTTGTAACGTTAACTGTTTAATTATGTTTTTGGGATAATATCATCAAGCACTACACTATGATAAAGTATAGTATAGTCAAGGATTTGCTTGCGCTAATTAAATGTTGAAATATTAATGGAAAGATGACGACGCATTATGGTCAATATGCATGCTTTCTATATTTATATAATAGATGACTAAAACTTTTTCGAAGTGGTTCATTGACATATTCCAGAAACATTTTATTTCGGCTATACAGGTTAAACTTTAAAGTTGGTGCAAAGAGCACTGTTGCTATTAGCTTTATACTCATAATGTGTTTACTATTAAAGAATATGGAAATGATTGATGTATTTATTTATGGGAATAAAAATTGGTCTACGCCACACTAATTTGGAAATTAGGTATGAGAATTTGATTTCCAAAAGGTTAAAGGAATCAGACTCCTATTATTGAGATTGATGAAATTATCCCCCCCAAATTTTCAAATCACTAATTTGTCCTAATTAAATCACAAAAATATAAAAAGAAATGAAAGAAAAATCATCAAATCCCCAATCGAACCAACAGGCAGCAGTACCCAAGAATCGTCGAGCCAACAGTGCAGCACCTGCCATTGCCGGTTGTGCAGTCGTCAGTCGTCGATCTCGCACCTGCTGTTGATCTCGTTGTCAATCATTACTGCTACTGTCAGTCATTGCTGCTACCTACCGCTATCGATCGATGATGATGATGCATTGTTGATGATCATAACAATGATTATTGTTGTTGTTGTTGTTTTATTATTATTATTAACAATAAGTTTTTTTAGTAATAATAATTGTAATCATTATAACATATAATAATTATATAAAAACAATAATTAACTATAAAAACAAAAATTAACTCCGTGGCAAAGACAAAAAAAGAAAAACTTATATTCTTCCTCTGCTTCTCTGACTTTTCTTTTTAAATTGAAAATTACCTATCTATTATTAGAGACAGGTAGCTCGAAATATGACTACCAAAATCAATCAAATGCTGAGTTTCGTAATGAGGTTCAAGAAATCTTAAGATGTCATAAGTCTAGCCTAGACCAAGTTCATGCCACCCTGCAAACTATATTATCAGAACTCCAATCTCTTCGTGCCTCAGAAGCCTCACCTATATCTGCCTCTGAAATTAATCCCTTTGCACCTGTAGCATCCTCTTACCAAACCACAAAATCTGCCTCCTCAAACTTGCCTAACCATCACCACCATCTCAAACTAACCTTTCTAAATTTGAACGGAGAAGATCCGACTAGCTGAATCTATAAGGTGGAACAATTCTTTGAATTTAAGAATATTGTCCCAGAACAATGGATACAATTGGCATCATTCTATTTGGAAAGGATTGCACTACAATGGCATAAATGGTTAATGAAATTTCGTTGCCTATTGACTTGGGCAGAATTTACAAAGGCAATCATTCTACGATTTTTACTAACAGATTATGAGGACCCATCTGAACCTTTGAGACGCCTGAAACATACTTCCACAATAGCGGAGTATCAAGAAACCTTCGAAAAGCTTTCACATCAGGTTGATGGCTTACCCGAAAGTTTTTTACTTGGTTGTTTTATTGCAGGTCTTCAAGATGAGATACGACTAGATGTTAAGATTAAATAACCATGTACCTTGGCTGACACCATTGGAGTGGCAAGATTGATTGAGGAGCATAATTCAATTTCTCAATGCATTAGTCACTCTTCTCTTCCACCCCTTATTTTGATGATGCAGCAACCAACCCCAAATAATTTTGCTGAGGTCTTAGGTCCACCTCCTAAGGTTGATCAAATAGCCAATGACATCACTTCTCCTCTTATCCAGCAATTGTTTAACCAAAAAGCACAGGCTCATCGTGAAAAAGCGTTGTATTATTATTGTGACAAGAAACTCATTCTTGGCCACTGTTGCCAAAAGCCACAGCTATTCATGATTGAAGATCATGTGCCGTTCGCACAATTAGATACTGGTTAAAAGGATAGGAGTAGTGGATGAGGACGCTAATTGGAACTGTTCGTGATTTTCAAAGACTCACCCTGACTTTGACCTTGCAAACAATGTGGTTCTAAGTGGTGGAGAATGATATGTGCTCAATATGCATTTAGTCAGAATAAATTATAGTGGTGATTGCATTTAGTTCGTGGCAGTTATGCACATTTCCATTTTAAGTAATCATATTCCTGTTTTCAAGTGATTTTCCTCTTTTCTAGTTTCCTAATTTCTAGTATGTGTACAGGTCTATTTAAGAGACCTTACTGGACTTGTACAGTCCAGGGTTTTTCTTTTGGAATGAGAATTGTCTTTTCCCTTCTAATCAACTTATATTCTTCCTCTGCTTCTCTGGCTTTCCTTTCTAAATTGAAAATCACCAATAATCTGGTATCAAGGAATGATATGTTCTCAATATGCCTTCAGTTGGTTATTTGACTTAGTCAAAATAAATTATAGTGGTGGTTGGATGTAGTTCGTGGCAGTTATGCACGTTTCCGTTTTAAGTGATCCTATACCTGTTTTCAAGTGATTTTCTCTTTTCTAATTTCCTAGTTGCTAGCATGTGTACATGTCCATTTAAGAGACCTTACTGGACTTGTACTGGTTTTTTTTTTTTAATGAGAATTGTATTTTCCCTTTTATTCAACTTATATTCTTCCTCTACTTCCTTGACTTTCCTTTCTAAACTGAAAATTACCTACCAAAAGAGTCTTTGACAATAATTTCCCACAAATGAAGGTCTCCTTGAACGAAATAAAGGCCTCATGAAAACTAAGTTCCCAAAAGATTTCAAAATAAAACTATGTAAAACTCATCGATGAATAGCATTAACATGTGTTCATAGAATTTAAATCCGGTGCACATCTGAGTTAACACAAAACTCATATCAATACTAAATCCAAATTTATGTCCAACAAAGAAAGATTCACGGTGAGTTATATTGTCGCATACCGTTATGTGTGGTAATGTTCATTCCAACCACAGTCAAATTCATTTGGCAAGCCTATGTGTGTTCCATCAAGTTTAAAAAATAAAAAATATATGTCTATAAAGATAAGGGTCCTATTGAAATATATCCTACATCTTTGGAAATTTTACCTTTTAACACTCTTAATTTTAGAATTTTTATTCTGGACCATATAATTATGTAGTTTCTTCATTCTAGCTCTTCTTAATAGTCTTATGGTTGGCAAAATCTAGATCCACGGAAAAATATGCAGATTCGGATGCGGGTAATGTCTGCAACATATGCGGGCGGATATTTCAAATATCCAAATCCGCAAATTTAAAATTTAACAATTTACTTAATAATATTAAATAAAATTCAATCATAATTCATAATTAACAATTCAACATGAATAATATACAATAACATTATAAATCCACAATTAAAAATACCACAATATAAATCAAACAAAAAAAATAACATAAATTCAATAATTTACCTAATAATATCAAATAAAATCTAATCATAAATTCATAATTCAACAATTAACAATTCTATATGCATAACATACAACAATATCATAAATCCACAATTTTAAACTTTTTAGTTTATATATTTTTCTATCGAAATTTAATTATATTAATAATTTAATTAAAAAAAATACGGATCCAGATATCCGTATCCGCATTCGCAAGGATCCTAATTCTTAGGATCTGGTTTACATTTTTTAATATGCGAATCCAGATTTTTCCGAATCCGGACGAATCCAAATTTTTTTACCATACCTAATCCTACGCTTATACACCAAATCCTGGTTCTATGTTTCACTCACTGGACAATTCATTATCGATTATACAAACTCCATTTTTTACTCATTTTTATCTTCGTATAAAACATATAAATTTATGATTTATTGGAATAATTAAATATAACAAAAAAAACCTTAATAATATAGCGGTAATACAATCTAAAAGAGGTTTTTTTTTTCTTTTTCTTTTTCTAATTCTTCAATTTTGCCCAGACCATTGCAGAAGAAAAACAATGAAATAGTCAACTTAATCACAAATCTCAATACATAGGCACTCCGATATTGAAATGTATATGGAAGCTTAAAAGACACATTGATTGAATATGACTAAGAAACCAAAACATAACAATAATAACTAATTTTTAGATGAATTTTATATTATCAGTATTAGTTATCGAATGAACAAAATATAACAAGTATATATTATATTATACCATATAAGAATCAATAAATTATCTAAATCCCATCCTCAAAGACTTGGCACACGTCCCTTCAGTTGAATCAAAATCCTGATCAGCAGCCTTTCTCTTGCGAGAAATAGATGAAGGTAACAAGAAGCAAACGTTGCGATCACTTTCTTGATTAGAATTTGTTTGAACTGAAACTGAGCTGTTGAAGAGATTTGAAATATCGGCGAGCGGCACTCTTAATCTTCTCTTAAAGCTTTTCTTGAATGATGGGGCTGGGGCTGGGGCTAGGGCTGCAGCTGGGTTGATTACTGGTGGAGGGACATTTTCTTTACTATGCTCCATTTTGGTGAATTGATCATGAAAGAGTGGGAATAATATGAGTTGCTATTTCTATTTGTAATGTTGAGTAATGGGTTCATTTTGGATTTGGAGGGATGGTATAAATTTTGCAGAAGTGTTAATCTTTTTTTTTTTCAAGTTTAAAATTTTGGATTAATGAAAAGGAGGGGGGAATTGAAATTTATGTAATTTTGGTTTGGGTTCAAATTTTGTTTGTAAATCAATTTGTCAAAGGAGGGAATTTGGGTTTTGGGTTTTGGCAAAGGAGACAAAATGTCAGAAATTTTAGGCGCCGATTGGAAGGAGCCAAAATTGAATCTTGATGCTTGACCAGGTTAGCAATGGCATTGACAGATCAGAGATCACTAAATTTGTGAAGATAAAAAATAAATAAATAAATGCATATGTAGGGCATGAGTTGGCAGTTCAGATTTCAGAAGCATTTTTGTTCATGTTAAAACTTTCTCTTTTCTTTTTCTTTTTCCTTTTGTTTCATAATTTTATGTTAATATCAGAATCTCTAGAAAGATTCAAATTCAAATTCAATTGAATTTGAATTTATTTTTCTCTTTAAATAAATGGCATAACACAAGGACTTTTTAACATTGTTAAAAATTAATTTACTGACTTTATGTATGGAAATAATAAATTTCTCTCCATGAAAAACTAATTGGAAATTTATTTATTACGTGCCATGTCGTTTCCAAATTCCAATTAGGAGTAGGTTCGCCATGTACATTTAAAAGGAATCTGCACAAATTCAACTTGAATTTTGGTTCACTTCGCTTCAAGATTTTAATTTTCTTTATATTTTGGCGATGGCTATGTTAGAGATTTATAACCATATAATCAAAGTGATAAATAATAAAAAATATATTATAACTTTAATTGTGTGGTTATGAAAAAGTGTTCTACGGTGGAGATGCTCTACCATAGCTGAATTCTTATATTTTTCATTGATTTAGTTCATTTTTTTGAAATTGGAATTGCACGAATTAAGAAGTAAACTTGTTTTGTTTGAAAATTTCAAACCTAATCTAAACATATTAAAAAATTGAGTGATGATATTTGACCTCTTTACTTTATTTCTTAAGCCCTATTTTTCAATTTAACCCATCTATTTCGATAGACACCCTTATAAATTATTATTATTTTTTTAATCTTTTGTCTCATATCAACTCTCTCTTTCCCTCTCCATCAAACATTACTGATCATAGCAACAGCAAAACTTTCTTCAATAGGATAGCTTTTTCTTTGTTAGGTACTCCTAATAACATAAATAAATTATAAATAAATAAATAATTCAAGCAAAAAAAAATTACAATGATATGTGAGAATATATATATCTCTTTAAATATTTGTAAGGTGATTTTAATAATGCATTAATGATTTATGGCAGACGATCTTAATTGTTTGCCTAGCACTATACGATGTTGTACTATATAGAAAAATTTTTAGATTCATATTTGTTGGCCCATATGTCACGAGAACAAGTCAGAACCAGAATTAATGAAATGCATTAATGCTTTCAATTGCTGCAATTGTTGGCAATGTTATGGTAGCCGAAATGATGTTGAACAAAACATCTAGATTTGAATGGGGTTGCAAAACAATGTGGCTAGATTATTTTTCATTGAGGTTGCCGGATTTGAGAGAAAGCGTGTGTATGCAAACCACAAAAAAGAAAAGAAAATTAATATGGGTAATTGTGAAAATAAAGAGAGTAAGTAAAAAGTGAGGGCTAATAAGATAAATAAAATGGGTCAAATTATTATTAGACTAAAAAAACCAAGACAAGTGAACTGAAGATAATGGGCAAACTTAAACGTTGTTAATGAATTTAGAGAAAAGATTGGAGCTTTTATCACCGCTCTAAAATCTTTATAACACCCTTTTCGAATATTATTTCCTAAAATATTCCTAGTTTAATTTACAAAATACGAATAAATATATTAAAATTAACCATCATCCCATAAAATCTTTTAATCTAAAAAATTGTATATTTTTAATGTTCTTATTTATAAATTACATATAAATCTTAAATAATATTTTTTTCTTATTATATAGTTTTTATTTTCATAACTTTAAACTCCTATAACTTTCTCAAAATATTTTTTATTAAGCTTAAAATATAAATATAAATTATAGAATTGGATTGGTGTAAAATGTTTGTTAAAAAAAATAATTTATTTAAATATTTAATTAAATTTCTATTTAAAAAATAAGAAATGAATTAAATTGTATTTAGTTATTTAGGTATTTTCAGTGTTTTAAAAAAAAAAAAAAGAAAGAAAGAAAGAAAAGGGCTTTATAAGGAGTTTTGAGGTGTGTCAAAAGACCTTCTCAAAAGAGAACTCCCAAATCCAACCCTCGGTTAAATGGACCTGTTTCAGGGGTCAAAAAAAAAAATCATTAAATGGGCCTTGTTCTCAAAAAGATGAATCGAGCCCAATACAATCTGAAACACAAAAAGAAGAATCTCTATTAATTTTTGAAAAAAAGGTTTCAAGACGAGCAACTTGTTTTCACACGTGCTAAAATAAGAGTGTACGTCCGCTTTCAAGGCAGTTTGCATGAATTTTTAATTTTTCGGCAATTAAAAAATAATAGAGTTGTCTCATCCAGCCAGTATTTGACATACAATGACAAATACAGCTCAGAATAATAGACAAGCGACAGCGAGAATGATATTAATTACCAAAGAAATGAACCACACTCTGCATATGGATTCTCTTCTTGTTCGATCACATAACTTTCATTACCATTAGCAAAATATAAATAAATAATAATAATAAATGGTTGGCAAAAATCAAAACAGTTGAACATGATTGGCTAAGCTGACACTGTTGTGCTTACTACTGCTTAATTAGTTCCCGCTTATATGGCTTTAGTTTTTTTTTTATTTGTGATTATGCTTTAACTAATTAATTGAGATTAACCCACAAGTTGTTATTGAAGCATGAGTCTTCCTTCCCTCTTAATTACTTGTTGAGGGAGAAATTTGTGAAACAAAATTGCTAGAGGTCGTATTCTACAAGCAATTTGGTTGCAAAAAAGAAGGTATTGAAAGAAGACGCTGAGAGAATGTTATAAAGCAATTGTGAAAGCAAAATGAACAGATAAAATTATTCAACCATTTTCATGGCTGAGAGCCTCAGACACTGATACATCTATTCCCCACTTGCCCATATGTCAAAGTCGGTCAATAAAGATAATTCTGGACCCATCAGTAGTATATGATCATCACAATAATACAACCCCCACAAAAAAAATCCCTTTATGTGTTAATATTGAAACATTATTGCATCATATATGTGTCACTTCTGATATTCGATTCAAGTCCCTAATATGTTACTGTGGGAATTAATTTTCTTTCAAATATTTTAAAACAGATCTAATTTGATTCGATCTCACGTATTTTAAAGTATTGTAATGCTATAATATCGATAAATGTGTAATATAATATTCTAACTGTAAACTTTTAACATGTCATTTTTTACTGTCAAGAAATCCACATGTTTTAGAATATAAATTTAAAGCTAAACAACATTATCTAACATGAAATTGTAGAGAGAACTGCAAATTAATTAAAGACTAATTAGCTTTGTGCTCTTACAACCTTTCACCCTCAGAATTCAATGAATGATAGGAACAAGCACAACAATGTCTTTTTCTTATCTTTGAAACCCTAGTGCCAAATTTCCCATATGCATGCGTGTTCTAATTAAGACTGAGGGTAACAACTTATACCTCTATAATTTGTTTTGTTTGGTATCGACTTGTGTGCCCTTTGAAGAAGGTTGCGCTGCGTGAAGTGAAGTGAAGGTGAGTGTACATATAAAGACGTGTTGTCAATCTTTCTACAAGCTGGACACCCATTTTGATATATTAATGGTTCTTTGAAACTAATTCCATGCGCATGCAAATTAATCAATTAATATTATTGTTTGATGTATACAACACAACATTTGATGTTTGATTGTGACAACATGTATCTATATGTATGTACGCGTTGAATATTAATCGGCGTATCACAGAATACTTCTTTTTGTGTGCTCCTGCTAGTTGGTTCTCACTTCTCTCCAACAAGGTTAAGCTGAAAAAGTAAAATGTTTCTATCAACTCTAGTGGGATGATTAAAGAATCTGTTAGTGTAGGAGGTGACATGAAATTCTTTTATTTTTTTTATAATTTTATTACATCAAGTTTTGATTTGATCTCCTGGAAAATAGCAGTTAATTAAATTATTTGCTTGTTGTTGAGTTGATTCTTTGCTAGCTATTGAGTTGTTTGTTCAGTCTCACAATAAGTTGGGTTATTCTAATTTCATTGAATTTTATTAAGACTGAATTTGGTATTTGAAAATCTTGGTACCAAATCCATAAAATTTGAATATTATTAATATTTAGATTTAATTTATCCCCCCCCCCCCCCCCAAAAAAAAATTATGCATGCGAGTTACATGGTTTTGGATAAAGCTTCTGCATTGTATATTATTTAGTTGATACAGACAGAGCCAACCAATCTACACCTCTTCTGATCTGAGTTTCTCTTTAACAAAATACAAACTTAAGAATTTTCATGAGTGGTTATTGGATTAAAAAAAAAAAGTAATAAATCTTAACAATGAAATCACATATTACCCATGAACTATCATTAATGGACAAGTGTATGATTCTTAAAATTTTAGGAGAGCCCTTGATAATCTTAATTCTCCTACTCTTTTTAAAAAATTATATAATTCTATCAAATTATGGTACTCACCTAACCTGAGTTCTCATGAGCATTTAAAAATCATGTGCCACGTGTCTTTTCTTTTCTTTTCTTTTTTTTAGTGATAGTATATAATAAGAATTTAACTATGTCAATTTTTATTTATTAACCCGTGTGAATTTCACTCAAAATAAATTAATATCGTGAGGAAATCATAGTCTAATCATGCCACATATTTTAAAATTTCTCACCCACATTTATTCTAAAAAATTAGTGTTGTGATGGATTGACTTTATGTAAATATACGTGACACAATTCTATTGAACCGACATAAATGACGTGGTGAAAATATCTCCATGTAAAACTTTCTCTATAACATTGTTGAAATCAACAATGCTACTTTAAAAAAAAAATGGGTTACAAACAATCCACTTCTAGTCTTTTCATATTTTTTGTCAAAATTTTGTAGCCCAGATTTTTGTCAAAGTAACATTTTCCTTGTTAGAAATTTTTGCTACAAGCATGAGTTTGGTGCGTGTATCTCATTCTTCAAATTGCATAGTGGGATGATTAAAGAATCTGTTAGTGTAGGAGGTGACATGAAATTTTTTTATTTTATTTCATCAAATTTTGATTTGATCTCCTAGAAAATAGCAGTTAATTAAATTATTTGCTTGTTGTTGAGTTGATTCTTTGCCAGCTATTGTGTTGTTTGTTCAGTCTCACAATAAGTTGGGTTATTCTAATTTCATTGAATTTTATTAAGACTGAATTTGGCATTTGAAAATCTTGGTACCAAATCCATAAAATTTGAATATTATTAATATTTAGATTTAATTTATCCTCCCCCCCCCCACCCAAAAAAAAAAATTATGCATGCGAGTTACATGGTTTTGGATAAAGCTTCTGCATTGTATATTATTTAGTTGATACTGACAGAACCAACCAAGCTACACCTCTTCTGATCTAAGTTTCTCTTTAACAAAATACAAACTTAAGAATTTTCATGAGTGGTTATTGGATAAAAAAAAAAGTAATAAAATCTTAACAATGAAATCGCATATTACCCATGAACTATCATTAATGGACAAGTGTATAATTCTTAAAATATCTCCATGTAAAACTTTCTCTATGACATTGTTGAAATCAACAATGCTACTTTGAAAAAAAAAATGGGTTACAAACAATTCACTTCTAGTCTTTTCATATTTTTTGTCAAAATTTTGTAGCCCTGATTTTTGTCAAAGTAACATTTTCCTTGTTAAAAATTTTTGCTAGCAATAGAGAGAGTCATAGAGAGAAAGAAAGCATGAGTTTGGTGCGTGTATCTCATTCTTCAATTTGCATATGTTAACCGGTTTACAGTAATTCCCTAAAGTGAAATAAACAGTTTGCACTTCGCAAAGCTAAAATCTAAAAGCCTCGAGACTGAGGTTGAGAAATTTGAGAGCAAGGGCCAGGCATGCACATGCCATACAGAATAGACAAGTCGATGTTAACAAACAACAACAACAATAACAACTTGGCAGTTACGTTACTACTGGGAACCATAAATTGCTCCAGAACTATCTCTCTGTATTTTCTCACATAACACAGAATTTTCAGTATATAGTGGGACATTAATATTATGATTCATCATCATCACCACCGTCTTGGATCACGAGCTCGATTGGTGCCTTTCACGTTTTTACCATACATGAAAGATGAAACCGCCAGCCACTTTAATTACTTAATTCTCACAATGCATGCCCAGGGTCCCGCTGCCATTGTCCTTTTCCTACGACTGCAACGAAACTAATATTATTTTATGTAATGCTAAGCTAGATTCATCAGTCTCTTCTCTTTTCAATAAATATGAATTATGAAATTTGAATTGCATGGTTGCATATTCGGAGCGTCTCCGAAATGACCAGCCTACTAGTTACGTGTTCATTTTGATACGTACTCTTTCGGTTGGGAAAATATTATTCGCTTTACATATACTTCTGATTGAGAGTGGCTTCAATACCATTTGAGACATCTGTTAGTAAATATTGTCTGCTTTGGACTTTACGCATGCATTATTTATGTACTCTCACAGTTTTATTTTTTATATGCACTTCTGATTGAGAGTGGCTTCAATACCATCTGAGACATCCGTTAGTAAATATTGTCTGCTTTGGACTTTATGCATGCATCATTTATGTACTTTCACAGTTTTATTTTTTATATGGGTTTAAATCCACCCAAAAGACCTCTTGTTTGTCTAAAATAGGAGAAATTCTAGAATACATCGAAAGTACCATATCATCCATACAGCAAATAAATAATTATATACCATGTGTTCATTTATTTTAAAAAACTAACATGCAAGTGATAGTATTATTAAATTCAATTACATGTGTCACACAAACAATAGTTAGTTGTATTACCTCAAATGTACCATAGACTTTCTCTCAAAATAGATTACCCATTTTATGTTAATCACTCACATCTTTCAATGATGTGAGATGTCACAGTGTCTATACTAAAACTATTGTAATATACGACACCTCCACTCATCATATAAAACTATTTATCCTTGAGTTTACATCAGTGGTGGCTCAACCTTTGGCCAAGTTAGGCAATTGAGTAGGACCTCACCTAAAATTAAGGCTCCAATTTAGGGTAAAGCAATTTTTTTATATATTAATCTATGCTTTAGAAGTAAAATTTTCAAGTGAAATAAGTTTTATTTTCTTTTCCAATATATCATCAAGGCCTATCTGAATTCTTTGTAAATATATTTTAGTGAGCCATTAAAATTCAAAAGGTTTATCTATTTCAATGTATCAAAATTTAAAGAGTAATGCTAGGTATCCCAATATTGAAGTCCCAATTTGAGTTCCAATTGATGTGGCATCATCCATTTAATTGTGGTTAAGTAATTTTATTAATTATGAAATCTATCATTCAATAAATTAGTGACACATAGTATTTGAACTCAAATTAGAACTCAACTGTTGTAATCTCAAACATTATTGAAATCGAAAAGGTAGTTTAAAAAGCACAAAAATCATATTAACACTGAATCCTTTTCCAATCTCATCATCCGTTCATTTCTTTTTCAAAGTTTTTTTTTTTAAGTTGCTACAATTCTACAAATATATTACCATCCAAAAATTACTAGAATTTTAGATCCATAAATAATTGACTCAAACCATATGAAATTAAAAAATATTTATCCTATATATAAATATCATAAGTTTGAGATAAAGAATAAAAACCCTAAAGAATGACCGCGAACTTGAGGTTTTCAATGGAGAACGTGGGACTCTGCAGCGGTCGTACTATAGCCATTAATGGTCACGTATTCAAAGCTATGTCAGAAGCAATAAAGTGGTCCTCATAAGGCAGCTGAAAATTTTACACCGTTTGAGTAGGCTTAAGAAAATCAACGTGTTTCATTCTTTTTCCCTTTCGGTAAATAAGATATCACGTATTGACTATGTTCCATTTTCTTTTTGTTTTTCTAAAGTTTTAGGCATGCTTGTGCTCGCTGTGAGGACCATTTACAAGGTTTTAATTTGAAGTTATATTATGCGGGACCATTGAAAATTAACATGAAGCAGAAAAATGAAGGGGGGTAATTAAATTTTAAACAAATTAAAGTAGGATATGTTAAAATTTAATCTTTACCGTTTGAATTATTTTCCTTCAATTAATATTGAAGCCGAGAATAATAAATAACCTAGCCTTAAAATGCTAATCTAATAATTTGAGTGGTACATGCTATCCTACAATGGTAGATGCGTGAAATTGAATGGACATTTAATAGAGAATGGTTAGATAAAAATCAAAATCCGTTCTTTAAAGGTCAAAGATTCAACAAATTATTTAATTTCTCTCGAATAATAATGCCATGGCCTATACCCCTTGCTCTAATTTATGCATGGAATTTACCAAAAAGTTGTACAAACTACAAAGATGTAATAGGGCTGGCTCTTGGCTAGCTAGGTTTCGAATTCTGACTAACATTTATTTTCTCCAGCGCGGTGCTTTAATTTTGAACTTTTTCCAAAATGATATTATTAGATATGTTTTTGAATTTGAGTTGTGTTTCGTTCTTGTGTTTATAAGCATTTTTATACCCAAAAAAAAAAGTGTTTATATATAACTTCATTATAATAACCATTTTTTTTCTAATAATGTGCCGCGTGATGATTATAATATATAGTATGATTTTTTTTTTTTTTGTGGGTTTAAGAGATCATATAATGGTGTATTAATTCGCTTTAATAATACATACGATGAAAGTGACATTATTTTTTTGTCAATAGAAGCATAAAACATATCTTACTACATAATAGGAATATTAAGGGGTTGTCTCCATATTTTTAGAAGAATAAAGTTTAAAAAAAAAAAAAGTAGAAGAAGAAATCGGTAACATGATAAAAAGGGGCATGCGATGTGACAAATATGCTTTATGATTGTAAGTATCAAATCATATCACTCTCAGTTAGGTAACCGTGAGTATCATGCATGCATGATCTTTATTTATTTAATTTATATATTTTTTTAATGGTAAAGAAACAAATACAATAAGAAATAAAAATTGTTATTTTTGTTCCAACCTGTGGTATTTTGCTATATATACGAACATTTTGGAAACGTAAATGATCGAAATGTTTTAAAATATAAATTTGACTTGTGTTGAGCTATAATTCTCAAATACAATGAGAAATAAAAATTGTTATTTTTGTTCCAACATGTGGTATTTTGCTATATATATGAATATTTTAGAAATGTAAATGATCCAAATGTTTTAAAATATAGATTTGAGTTAAGATAGAATTGTCAAATTTCAAAATTGTGAACAAACAATTGTGTTGAGCTATATAATTTACCAATGTGTTGTAGCTTTCTAACTTTTCAATTCGCATTTTCGAAATGTGATCAGACCATAGAGACTTAAAAATTGACCCTTATCTTCTGCAAATGGAAATAACTTCAACGTTACTTCACTCTTTCTTCTACCATAAGATAAAAAAAAAATCTTAAAAATATCATTTACACGTGTCCGAACCTAGCGACTGGGGCGGTTGTGACCATACAAACTTTTGCAAAAGGAGCCAAAGAAAATGACAGTAGCTAAGCTATAAGCTTCTTTTTATTAATTTATTTATTTTACTGGTTTTTTTTAATATTATTATTATTATTATTATTATCGTTTTAATGTAACGAGAGAGAGCACAGCACTCCCTGCAACGAGGAACTGTGGCCATTTTTAAAATCTCACGATCTCTGAAAACACTTTTATTATTTTATATCATCACTTTTCCTAACTTGGTGTAATCAAAGTGGGATAGTGCAGCTTGTTGCTACTACTTTGGAGGCAAATTAGATTGATATTATAATTTATAAGCCAACAGGGTGAATTTATTTAACAAAGTTTGCTCCCCTTGCCAATTATATGTACAATATTCTAAGGCCTCGTTTGAGATTGGGGTTGGATAACTGTAGTTTAAAAATTATAGCATTAAAGTCTTTGATATGCACTAGTTGTTGTAGCCTAGTTTTTATTTGATTTTACACTTGTATGATGAAAAATCTATTACATCTTTACTAATTTTATTAAAATTATTATTTAAAAATTATATTTATTACATACTATTAATTTTGATTTAATAGTTACAATTTTTTTTTACAGCAACGGTAGCTTAAAAGCTACAATACTTTAATATCAAACAAGGCCTAAGCACTTCTATTGATATAACAAACTCATGCCGTTTATAATATATAGTCGGTTTGTCTTGAATGGGCTTTAAAATGGGAATTGTTATTTGTTTATTTAATTTTAAAATTAACAAATTAATAAGATTTGTAAATAAATTCGTGATGCATTTAGACCTCATATTATAGTGAGTTATGCTAAATTTTTAAAAATCTTATGTTACGTGTTTATTTATACCTTCTAGAAATTTTCTCTAAGTCCATAAAAACCTACCTATCCTTTAGAGGGAGATATTTTCTTTCTTTATCAGTGCAAAATAGACATTTCTTTAATTTTATGAATTGAGGCAGCTGCTACCTAACTAAATACAGCAACGGACAAACCCGTAAGCTAACTAAACAGCTTCATTTTTATTCCATTGTCTTTACTTTTTATTTATTTAGTTCAATCTTTAAGGCAAGTTATTGAGTATTGACAGCTTGGTTCACAATTGTCAACTAAGAGGAGTCATGGAATATAATAGTTCAAGACTGTTGTCTTTAAGCTAATTCTTTTATCCGAATTTTAGGAAGTATGATTGTAGGAGCAAGCAAGTTGCCGAAAAAGATTCTGGAAATATGCGCATGTGTTGGAGGGAAAGGAGAGGAGATGACTTGTCGTTTCCTTTTAGTGTAACTACACAAATCCAAATGAATAGTGGAAACTTTTAAAAGAAAAAAAAAAGTACTTAAGAGAGAGAAAAGAAACCAGAAATTAAAAAAAAAAAGATGATGTTAGATATCATTATCATTTATCAAGGCCTTCAAAGGAAGTGGGTGGGAGATCAGTTGGCCAATTGGGTCATTTCCTTTTCAGTTATGGCTCTAATCATAACTCATCACCAACAATCCACATTAAGTCCTTAAATAAATAAATAATAAAAAAGTCATAAGTTTAAGAGATAAGAGTTTGGGTTTGTGAGTTGGTGTTACACACTTGGTGTCTCGTGGGGGTGGGGCTGGTGATGACAAAAGATCTTTAATTTCTTCTCTGACTAAAGTCTGCCACCCTTTGTAGAAGCATCAACGGCCCTCGTAAGGGTAAGATTTTTTTTCTCTATTAGACCAATCCTTTTCATCCATTCCCTTCTTCTGCTTATGATTTTATCACATAATCAATCACCAGACTGTCAAATCCAAAGGTTTTTAATTTCAGTATTTTTTTTTTTTTTAAAGAGTAGATACCAGCTAGAAAGTTGATGCTGTACTTGCTAGTTTTGTTTTGTTTCTGCAGGCTACATAAAGAAATCCACCACCATGGTTCATTTACTTTGCTGAGATAGAAGTAGATGAGCTATAGTAATTAAAAGCTTCAATTTTGTGAGTTGTTAATTTGATTTTCTAAATTTTGTTTGTATGTATTTTGATTTTCAGTTTGAGATTTTGTGATGGCGGTGGTGGTGTTGGGGCATGCAATCTGGAGAATGCAATGTCAGAGTTTTTGTTAGGATCCGCTGTTGTTTGCAGTAACAGAAGTACCAGCTTTCAGGGTGATGGCAGTTGCAGCATGGAGAGCGGCAAGCACACAACAACAACAACAACAACAACAGCAACAGCTAGAGTGAGAGGCCAAGCAGCAAAAGATTTTGAGTAGTACAAGAAAACTGTAAGAAAGCAAAAACTTTTTGCAAATTGCAAGAGCAAAACCTGAAGGTCTAGGAATCTGGATTTCCAGAGAAATCATCAGCATCATCCGAAGCCTAACCGCCAAATCACAAATCTAATACCACAAGAAACAACACTGCAACAAAATCCTGAAACTGCAACCACCGACTCCACATATTATCAATATCTTCAAGTACAATATCAGAGCCAACAACCATTTGGACAAGCCATAATAAATTCATCGAACCAAACACAAGTACCAAACAACAAACAGTCACTGGAAGATTATCCAAATTACAATAGAGTAAGAAGAATGGGAATGAAGGGCACTGAAGGGGAAATTGTTCAAGTCCAAGGAGGTCATATTGTTCGATCCACAGGGCGAAAAGACCGCCATAGTAAGGTTTACACATCAAAAGGTCCGAGAGATCGAAGGGTTCGTTTGTCAGCTCACACTGCTATTCAATTCTATGATGTTCAAGACCGCCTTGGCTATGACAGACCCAGCAAAGCTGTAGATTGGCTTATCAAGAAGGCAAAATCTTCCATCGACCAGCTCGCTGAGCTACCCCCATGGCAACCAAGTACTAGTAAGAACAATGCTGCCACGGAAGCTGAGCCTAATATGGGTTCAAGTGAGATGGCGATACAAGAACAATCACAGTCATCTGGCTACAGCTTTCAGATCCATAGGCAATTGGGTGATCATAACACAAATAATGATTCGACTTTCATGTCGCCGCCGCCTTTGGACACTGATGCTATAGCTGATACCATAAAATCATTCTTCCCAACAAGCACCACGGCTTCAGCAATCAACTTTCAGAACTACCCAGCTGATATAATCACAAGAACTACAAACCCAACAGAAGATCTTGGACTATCGCTTCACACAGCTTTCCAGGACCCTGGCCTAATCCATGGCCAGTCAAGGGGAGACACAAGTCACACAGCTTCAGCAGATCAAACCCTTTTCGCAGGCTCAGCTCCTGTGGGTTTCGACCCCAATTTCCAGCGAATGGTAGCCTGGAATCATGAGACAAGCGCAGAAACTAGAGGGACTGGTGGGTTTTTATTCAACTCATCATCGTTGTCACCACAAGCGGCATTGGCATTTGCTCATCATCAGAGGGGACCCCATCAGTCCAGTTTCACGCAATCAGTTAGAGCCTGGAATGATATTCCAATTGGGAAAACACATGAAATTCAACAGTCTCATATTTTTGGGATGCCGGCTGGGTTTAACATTCCAGCTCGAATTCATGGCGAAGATCATCACCAGCACAGTAACAGGCCTTCCTCTTCTTCTCCCAATAATTCTCACCGCGGATAAAATTTAATTACCAAGTTATGATACTTAGTATTTTTCATTTAATTTCTTTCTTCAAAGCGTATGCTTTGAGACTTGAAAGTAATATATCCATGGACGTCACTCAAATTTCAAATAAAAGTTATTATTTTTGGGAGAATTTTTTTTTTTTATGTTCTTCATCTAGTTTTTTCAAGTCCTGTAGTAGTAATGGTACTTGTCCGAATGTAGCAAGAGATCCTTAACCTCATGCTCAAGTTCAACTTTGTTCCTTTGTGGTGTGGGCTTACCCTCTGAATATGTTATCTCTCAGACTCTCACAGTTTTCACGCAGGAAAGATGTTAATGAGAAAAATACTAGAGAATTCATATTCACATTTGCTTCTATTTTGTTTTACGGCTTATAACTGTATTTTTTTTTTTTTTTCATTTTCATATTGCTTGAAAAAACCCTTTTTTTTTTTATTCTATAGAATCAATTTTCTGCATATAATTCGTTATATGTTGTGTATGCCTCCTCGAATACAACCAATGTTTTCAGTGAGTCCACTACACCGCTTGTGTACTCGAGCTGTATAGAGAAGCTTAGACAACCTCTTTGATGGTTGATTCATGCTCCTTTTGGTACCGCATTGTTAATGTGAAACAAAAACTCTAATTGATTATCAAGAAAAATAAGCATTATTAGTTGTTAAGTAAAGTTATTTGTTAATATTTTTAGAGTTCAATTTTTAATAAACAATTGTAAGAAATAATCAGTTATGGGCTGCCAAAGCCAAGTTATAAGTGTTCACTAAACATCAATTATGGAAAAGAAAAAAAAAATAGCTAAAGTACTTCGAAGAAAAGTGCATTATACATTTAAAAGACTTAAGGTCAGTTTGGTAATGCTCTAACTTTTTAAAATAATTACGGTTAGTTGTGCTGTAAAAATAATCAGCTGTAAAGAGAATCAGTTAAGTGTTTGGTAAATTTTATTTTCAGAAGTACTGTGAATTTTGAAAGTGGTTGTGGGTATTTAGTAAATATTATTGTTAAACTACTATAAAAAGTTAAATGACTAAAATGGACATAATATATGATGAAATTTACTTACACGTATAAAAATATGTACATACAATATTTTTAATTATGTATTATAATAATTTAATTAAAAAAATTATATTATATTAATTATATTTCTTTTATTTTTTTTATAATAAAAATTTATTGAAATATTGATTTTGTTTTCAATTTGAATAAGGATAGTTTTGGGTTTAGGTAATAATTGTAAGGATATTTATGGAATTGTATTAAAGGATAAAATTGATTCTCAAAATCAGAATCTAAAAGCTACTCCTTCCTTGCTTTTCAAAATCAGCTGCAGGAAGGCCTGATTTTGACAAAAGTGATTTTGAATTTTTTTTACCAAACACTAAAATTAATTTTTAGATTTTTAAAATCACTTTTAAGCCTCCTAAAAATAATCCCAAATGGGCCCTTAATCACCATGTCGTGTAAGTGTTCACTAAACATTAATTAGGAGTTAAAAAAAAAAAGAAAAAAAGCTAAAGTTCTTTGGAGGAAAGTGCATTGTACATATAAAAGACTTAATCACCATATCGTGGGTATGTTTAATATTAAAATGACGTGAGTTTTCATCACAATTATTATGAAATAGAATCATTAATTATTAAGCAAAATAACATGAATAACCGAATGGGTTGTAGATATTAGCAACCCAAAAAAAGAAAAAAAAATTCATGGTTACTAAATATATATATTTTGATTTCAAATATAAGTTGAAAGCAACATAAGTTTCAAACGTACCATGAATGTTAAATGCTGAATGGACCAAGTGAAACATATATTTTAAGATCCACATTTGTATTGAATAATCACTACTAGTATATCTAATTTTGGTTGTTCAAAGCAATGGAAATTTGCTAAATTTTGAGAATTGAAGTTCCTTACATGTGAGCTATTGTAAATGAAGTTGGCTAAGCCGAAAACGATTGACTCTCAAAGGCAAAACAAGCTACACTGCCACAATAAAAGCTGTTTTGGAAACTTAATGAACGAGAAGCTACAAGACCAAAACTTAATAACATATCACATATCGGGACACCATGATATGATGGCTCATGCATTTGTTAGGTTTCATTGTACAATCTTGCAGTTGCAGGCTTGCAGCGCCTTTGTCAATTGTCGATCAAAAGGACTAACTGCTAACACAACTTGTCGAGAGACAATCCGTACGCTGTTGTTTTTTACTTTCTCGTGCTCTGTGAAACTTTCTCAGAGTCCCACATGAAGTTGCCCACCCATAAACAAAGGCAGAGATACAGTCACTACTCACTAGCTAATCGGCTTGGACATGACATGTTAACATGCACGCCCGAACCAGACGATGTTGTAATGCTTGAATTTCCATATTAATTCATGCAATTTATGGGCTTGAATATGAACCGAACCCAATCGGCCAATGGTGTCCATTGGGTGGCTCACAATGGGCTTGATCGCAAAAGGGAGGATTCTTCTATTTAAACTCAAATTTTCCTCTCATCAAACCCATTTCTAGGTACATACACATCAAGCCGACAAACTCAAAACATATAAGATTTGCTTATGTGGAAATTTTCAACCAGAATTAAGAGTCCCCAATTTATTTTACATTTCATGCATCGAGTTTGTTTGATGTTGTACCTTTTGCTTTTTTGTTTTGTTTTGTATTTTTTTTAATTAATAAAAGTCTGGCCTTTTTTGCCAATACGGATCTGAAACTTCCAATTCTTACAAAGTATACAAAACGCCTTTTGTATTCTTCTAAATTCATATTCATAATTGTTTAATTTGGAAATTTGTTTAATTGTTTCATATTCAAATTATTTCATATTGGCAATGTGACAAGCATGGAGGTCGAAAGTGCTTAAAGATGCACCCATGTTCAGCCCAAATCCCGATCTCTAGATGTAGATGTGCCTTCATTTCATTTAATTTTGTTTTTCACTTTTGAGTAACTCTCCAAACAGTCTAGGCACGTGTTTATGTCATGAAACTTAAAATGAAATACAAGAAGTTTATTTTCTAAAAAAATCATATGCAATAAAATTCAAGAACAATGAAAAATAATTGTAGTGTCAATAAATGAGAGATTAATACATATCAATTATACTTATTTCCAAAAAAAGAAAAAATAGATAGCAATAGTACTAGGCTTTCTTAGACCTTCTCAAAAATTGATGAAAAATATATGTATTAATTTCATAATAAAAAACTTTTTAAATCATTTTTTCTAGCTTTTTGAGATGCATAAGTTTTATATTATGGATTTGTTAATAAGGAAAAAGCCCTTTTTACTACTCCTAGGGTTTGACGCAATAGCCCATTGTATCCTTATTTTTTAAACAATGGTTTATATCATTTGTACTTTTTAAACAATGGCCCAAAATACCTTTCTATGTATTTACAATTAGTTCACTGTATAATTTATTGAGGGCAAAAGAGGATTTTCAATTAAATAAATGCAAACCATTTTGAAATAAAAATCTCAAGAACAATTAAAAAAATCTTACTTTCTATATAAATTTAAAATTTAAGGATAACTTAATGAAACAAAAATAACACTAAAGAATATGCACAATATATATATATATATATATGTGTGTGTGTGTGTGTGTGTGTGTTCATTAAATTTTTCTAATGAAGTCAACTAAATTATATGTGTGTGTGTGTGTATTATTATTAGGTAATAACTATGTTGGAGATGCTCCACCATGGAGCTTCATAACCACACAATCAAAGTGATGAATAGTAAAAAAATATGTTGTAATTTTAATCGTGTAGTTATGAAGGAGTGTTCGACAGTGGAATATCTCCAACATAGCTGGACCCTTATTATTATTATTATTATTACTACTATTACTTGTTATTGTTAATAATAATAATAATAGTAATAGTAATATATTATTAACAATAACAGTAATAGTAATAGTAATAATAATACTTTTTCATTCAACAATCACTAACCTTGTTAAAATTAAGAATAAGTTAAAAGATTAAAAAAAAATACACACTCTAATCAATGTATTTTTTTATTATGTAGTATATTAAATATGTGTTTTTATATCTTTAGTTTGTATTTTTTAAATAAATAAGACTGTGTTTACTTTTGGTAAAATAAAAGTATTGATTGATCATTTATTTTGACCATATTAAAGTCAGGTACAATTAGGATGGCACTAAGGCACACATGGGTTATATCTACTCCACTCTAGATCCAGATCCATAATAATAATTGAGATCCGTATTTGCTCCCTATCCAACACGGATCCATATTTTTTGCTCCATATCCATATACGAAAAATAAATAAAGATCTATATCAGCTCCAAATTCACAAATAAAAAAATAAAAATCCAAATCTGTTCTAGATCTGTCATGAATTCTAAAACTCAATAATAAAGGAGTAATAATTTTTAGAAAGAAAATTAAAGACTAATATGCATCGATAACAATTAAATTATATAATTCGTCTCAAAACTCTAATAAATATTATAGCTTATGCTTTTACACCAAAACAAACAAATAAGAAAGATAATAAAATACACATAAAAAGTAGTTGTCGGAGTAAGATTGATGCAATATTCTAATGTCTCCTTCATCATTCTGATATCCACGGACCACAGCACACGTCATTATTCCTACAAAATTAAATAATGACATATAAATTAAATATAATTTATATTCAATGCTTTGTTATTTTTATTATGATCATATTTAACTAAATATATAAATAGCAAAATTATTTTATGGTAGATAGCCAACACTAATTAATGATTATACAATATGAATAATGTTATGAGAAAATAACTAAAGAAAAAGAAAGAAGCTGAACTAAAGAGTGAAGGACTTAAAAAAAATTAAGCCTGGCTGCCCTAATTTTAATTTACACTTAATTATTTTGTTTTATTATCATTTAAACTTATAAAACTAACCTTTAATTTTTAAGATTTTTAAATACATGGTAAAAACCACTGATATGCTATCAACAAAATTTATTATCATTTATAATTACACAATTATTAAGAAATTTATAAAATTAAATTAAATTAAAAAATAACTAGACATGGATCTAGATCTAGATATTAAGATAGAACCAAACCTACACCAGATCCATCTTAGATTCGCGCATCGATAGCTAAATCCAATCCAAAACTATTTTAAACCGACCTAAATCTTATCCAATTGGATTTGAATCGTGTGAATCTTGGGTCAGATCCGATCCATTGCCATCCCTGGTACAAGCTAAAAGAAAGAAAAAAGAAAAGAAAAGAAAAACTCACTTTAGTGCTGTGAAATCTATGTTTTTTTTTTCAATTTTGTCCTAAATATATATTTTACATATTATTTAATATTATTATTATTTATTCATTAAGTTATCCTTAAATTTATACAGAAGGTCCGATGTTATTTAATTTTGTTTAAATATTTTATTTTAAAATGATTTGTATATTCTTAATTAAAAATCTCATCTCAATGAATTATGTAAATTAACGGACGATTATTTTGGACTATTATTTAAAAATTATGGATGAAATGAACTACTATTTATATAGCAAGGATGAAAGGGGCTATTATATCTAATCTAAGGGGTGAAAATAGCTTTTTATCTCGATAATATAATTAATCTATTTAATTTTTCAATTGAAATAGAGTAAACAAGCACACAATTGTGCTAAAATTGAAAGACAACAACTTATGAACAGTATATTTTTTAAAAAAAATAAGAAAAAAAAATTAAACAACTGAGCGAGTAGAGTAAAAAGATAAAATTTGAAAATTAATTTGACATGAATTTATAAATTGACTTTAACTTTGATGGTTTGAGTCTTTGAGCGGAAGTGACCAACAATCATGTAAGGTAGAGAAAAAAATTATTTTTTTTTTCATATGCGGAAAGTAGAGAAAACCTTAATATTAGATTACCTCGTTTATATACTATGTGAGGAATTAAATCAAAACTTGTCATATATCAGATGATAGCTTTAATTACTCTTACAAGATTTCTACGGAAAATTCAAATGATATCATTGTTAGTTCATCAAAGTTTTAGACTTTTAAGCTGCATTATTACATCAACAAGGACGAAGAATTATTACTGAAAATATATGCCCATAATATCATGCGCAAAAAGTCTCCAGCCAGACTTGACTCTCAGAGCCTTCACTCATTTTTTCTTTTTTTCCAAGTCAATGTGAAATAAGTCTTCTTAAAAAAATTCCACATTCCCGTACTTTTTCGCTATTTGTAGGCCAATGAAATGAAAAATAAAATCTCATTTAAAAAAATCGTTAAAAAAAAAAAAAACACGTAGTTGCATACAAGTAAGTCAATCAGGAATATTGTCTCCATCTTGGTTGGTGAAATATAACTGAAATGATAAAATATTTATTGCATCTTCTTGTTGAAGTTTCGTTATTTTTCAAATTCCATACGCCAATTTGTTTCGTGTAGAATCAAATATATAAACGTGGAAGTTGAATAATAAACTTTTGAGTTATGATGTTTTAGAAAATGGAACTTTTCATGGAAATAGAAATGATGATAATTTTCTTAATAGACAATTTTCATTTTCTTTTTGCTGTTTCTGACCGCTTAGAAAATTTAATTAAATTAACTACAAACTACATTTATTTGCTAAAATCTTTTTAGATTAGTCGTCACTTCTTTTTCTTAAAGGTGAAGAGTTCGAGTCTTCTTAATTTTTATATAAATTTATCATGTCCAAATAATTTATCGATTTAACTGGCATAATATTATTCTTACTAAGAAAACAGAAAGAGCTTCAGTTCTTTCTATCACAATTGCAGAATCATCAATCATGTTAATTCCACAGGAACCAATTTAAACTTTTGATTTTTCTATTTGCTGAGCCTAATTGGAATTCATATTTATAGTTATTAACTACGTATGTTGTCCATTTACATATATTAAAAAAAAAAAGATAAAAGATAAATGAGTTAACAAATTGAAGCACGACAAATTTACGGCTTTCTTTCAAATTTTTTTTATATAAAAACTAATTGAAAACCCCTTTTGAAATAAAAAAATTAGTTGAAAATTCTTAGATAGTATTTGTTTTTTTAATTTGAAATCTAAATGGGTCTGAATGTTACTGAAGTCTGAATGAGTCTGAATGCATATATCTGAATAATATATTTATTTTTTATTTTTTGACGTCTGAATATAAGTGATAAGTTGTTTATTTTTATATGTTCAAAATATCTTAATTCTAATAGTTTTATACTTATGATATTTAAAGTGTTATATATACTTGAAGTTTAAATAAATATATATTTACAATGTTTTCTAGTACAATAATTTTATATGTTATAAATATTTATAAGGTAAGCATTTGATATATAATTTATAAAAAATAATTTTGATAACATTATTTTTTTTACAGTATAACATAATGTTTATAAATAAAAAAGTTGTTATTAATAATAAAAGAATTTTTTTAAAATTCAAATTGAATGTATGTTAAGTATTTAATACCAAGTAAAATTTAAGATCAATGAAAATTCTAATATGGCATCTAATAGCTACGTAGGAAATAAATACATTTAATGAGGTTATTTGTGAAAAAATAATTTAATTTTCCATTCAGACATTGTGAAAAAAAAATTTAATTTTCCATTCAGACATTTTATCATTAAGATAAAAGTCATGAAATTTTATTTTTTTTTCATTCGGATGAAAATGTCTTACAATAAGCTTCAGATACAAAAACAAACAAGCTAAAATATCAAAACATCTTAAATTAAGTCAAATTAAAACTTCAGATATAAAAACAAACAACTTTTTAGACTCGCTCAAACGTTTATACATTACGAAACATTGAAATAGACGTGTGTATATAAGTTAAAATAATTAGTCACATACAATGTGATTATAACTCATCATAAACCTTGTGATGATCCTCATAAAATAATAGTTTCTTTTCCTTAAAAGAAATTAAAAAAATTACCCTTAAAACAAAATATTTCGCTTAACCAAATTGAATGTGAAAAAGGAAAATAAAATTGAAGAAAATTGGGGCTTAGAAGTCAACATTCAACAGTCAAAATCTTCAATATTTATAGGTAATATACATATAGCCTTGCCCTCTAATTTCAAAGACACAAGAAACAACTCCCAGTCTCACATTATATATATATATACACACACATATAACTTTGCGCTCCTCCCTTGTGTCCAGTGTCCATATCTCCAAAGCGCAGCCGCCGCTGAATCCACCATGAGCTTCGGCGATGGCGACGACGATCACAAGAACCCTTATGATCTCAACAGCAAGATCATGGTAACAGCCATTATTTCACTATCAATCGTTGTAGTTGTGGTCCTATTACTTCACATATACGCAAGGTGTGTGCTTCGTCGTCAAGCCAGACGCCGTTCGTTCATCCGCAGCCTTGACTTAATCAACAACCGTGAAACTCACTCCACGGAGACACCACCACCACCCAAGACCGGCCTCGATCCAACGGTCATCGCCGCCTTCCCTATATTCGTTTACAAGCAAGCGGACGGCAGGCAGGATGATGATGTGGCGGCTCCAATAGAGTGTGCGGTTTGTTTGAGCAATCTTGAGAACGAAGAGATGGCTAGAGTCTTACCAAATTGCAGCCACACGTTCCATGCAGAGTGCATTGACAAATGGTTGGGGTCACATTCAACGTGTCCCATTTGCCGCACCGAGGCCGAGCCACGGCCGCAGCCGGAATCCCGTGAGGGTCCGGTCAATGTTGCACCCACGGCTCCGCCGTTATTGGTTTCTGCTGAAGGGACATCCTCAACTAGTAGAAATAATAATGGGGATGAAGCTAATTCGGCTAAAGTTACAGCAGGGTCCAGTTCAAGATTGAGTTCTTTTAGAAGAATACTTAGTGGGGACTGGGACAGATCATCAAGGAGGCTTCAAGTTGAGCTTGTTGATTTAGAGAGACAGTGATTATATTTATGTGGTAAATTTACTACAATTTTTTTATGTTTTTCTGAACTCTTTTACCTTTAGTACATTAAACATTATGTGGCAGTGTAGATACTGAATGATATGTATAGTACATGAGAAAAAAAAATGGGGTTCTTAATTAGAAAGTTTTTTGTATAATATATTTTTTTTTCCAAATTCTAATGAGGTTTTATAATGAATAAAATTATATTTTAATTTGTTTATTAGTCAAAAGAGGGCTGAATTTGGTGTTTGGTTACCTAAGTAGATGGTAGATGCTGATATTATCAGGAGTATTAGGTGCAACGCATGTGAAGTTAAGGTTCATAAAACCATATATTTATCAGCCATTGACCTGGCCAATTTGTTAATTGTCTCATAATTCAACTCCTTTACATTTTCGTAGATTCAGATTGATACTGATCTCCATTAAAATATTAAAAAAAATTATAGGGAATCAAACCCACCTTCAAAATGTTCACATTTATTCATAAGTGTAGAATTGAGTTGTATTCACTTCAGCAATCTGTAAGATGAATCAAAAGATAGATCCCAATTTCATTTAACCATATTTTACTTTTAATCAGTTGACCTTAAATGTGAATTCGTGATGTATCTACAGAACACTGGTAATTTCAAATCTCTTCCACCAGCCCCAAATAATTTTAACAGCTAAACTAATTAGCAAAAAGTATGAATCAGGTGAAGTTTGACTTGAGAGATCTGAATATGGATTTTCATTTGAATTTGAAGCTTGGCTACTTGTACAAGAAGAAACTTCTATGTAATTAGAAATTTTGGAACTTTGAATTACATCAAGGGCCGGCCAACAATTTGGAAAGTGCAACTCATTTGACTCGATGGATTTTTTTTTTTAATTTCTCTTTCTTTTGTCATGTGGTGCACACAATTGAGTTGCTAGCAGCCCTGTTTTTCAATGTGCTCATACTTTTCCGCCATCATTTTCATTTTGTGTTAAAATGAAATGCTTGCAGTTCGGCCTTGTTTCAGAACTTTCAATGAATTATTTTTCTTATTTGGAGGTTTCTAGGAAGCTTCCAATCTTAGCAATTAGCGATGAAGAAAAGTTGAAGCTGCTGTTGTTGAAAGTGGCGCACGGCAATTAGTTCAACAGCACCAACCACATAACTAGCTTTTGACTCCACTCAAATTGGCAGATTTCTCTGTAGTTGATATATTTGTCTTTCGAAAACATTTCTGTGCATAACACTGTGCATCACTTAATCACAAGTCTTTCATTTATCTTCTCTTAAAATTATACGACAAAATTCAACATCAGGATCGTAAATCTACTGTCAAAGTTTGCAAATCAGGTCATTCACAATTCATTTGAGTATTTGACTAAGAAGGCCCCTTACAAAGTGAAAAATACAGTTAAAACAGGTTGCAGACCTTGAACAAGCATCAAACCAAAAAAATATGTTCAAAATTGACGACAACTTTCAGTGGAAAGACAATAATTATAATCTACTGTGATTTTGTCATTAACAATTGAAGGTAAATAGTTGACTATAATACTATCAGAAAATATTCACTAGACTAATCTAATCAAATAAAATGACTGATCCTAAATGCCTAAACATACATCTCAAAAATAAGGCCTTTGCCTTTTTTCTTCAGCAGTTTCACTGAAATCATCACGCATAGGAAAATAATGCCGAACTTTGATTCACTCAAAATGTACGTGTAATGACCATGAACAAATGAATGGCAATCAAGGGCCAAAACCATGTGAGAACAGTCAGACCACAGCCACTCAAATCTGCACTATCCGACCCCACTCCCACTGTTGTTGTTGACGAGTTTGAAATGCTCCCACTCCCATTCTTCACTGATGAGCTGCACCATTCAATTCACATTTATCAGTGTAATTTTGAACCTCACAGGAAATATGTCATTTGCGAGAAAATGGTTTTATTTACATAACAACCTCAATACACTATAATACTGCAGATTCTGTGCATTTTCTTTCATTTCCACATAACTCAGCGATTCATTATCAATCACAGAAGTTTTAATTTATATTCAACGCAAGGTTAGATTTAGTTAATGCACTTTTCATATGTATCTAAACAAGGACCCATTTTACACTCTGTTGATACAAATAACAGAATGCAAGTTCACTAAATTTTTATATAAGACCTCTCCTAACGCTAAAACCAAGCTGGCAACCATTCATCACAAAAGCCAAAACTGATTAGAGAGCAGGGATTGCAAAAACAACATACTTTGATTTTGTAAAACAATGTGATCGAGATTAGCATTGCTTCAAAACTTTCAAATGGTTATAAAACGAAAGATAAAATGAACAATAATCTAAAACTATTAACAGAGCCCCTTTCTTCAGCAATAAGAAGCAGAAGCCACAGCAGTTCAATGCAAGTTAAGCCATTTTCTTGTTCTATTTTGACACAAATAATTCAAAACATCCAAAAAATATCTTCTTTTTGCAATTGACAAAAAGCTCATGCAAGTTTTTCAAGACCATTTCTAGGATCTAGGTTTCTCCAACCCCACAAAGGGCTCAAATCATAATAGCTACAAATTAAGCAAATAAAGCAGCAAAGATACAATCTTTTATGTGCTTTCAAAGCCATTACCTTGAGGGGAATTTGCAGCTGCCACGACCTGAGAAGAGGTAATGCAGCAAAAGGGTTATCACAGATTTTGATAAAGGAATCAAACATTCCTCGATAAAGGGTATATGATTTTCAGATCCAATTAAATAAATGAAAAAAAAAAACAGAGGTGTTTATCACTCACTAGGGTTCAAAGACGTGACAGCAGCGTTGTTACCAAAGGAGCAGCTATCATCAGTCATGCCATTCTTCAAGTAATAGTCATTGAAAGCATAAGAAGCCATTGTTTGGACATCATTCGGGTCATAACACGGCCCGCCATGCTGGATCGGGCTGCAGTCAGCTCCCCCGGACCCACATGCCCAGTCCAGCGCCCCCTGCAGCCCCGCATCGTCCGCGTTGTTCTTCGCCACGCACCACAGCTGCGTCGACACCACCACTCCCCCGCCGCCGTTGCCGTTCTGGGCCTCAACAACTAGTGAAGCTGCATGAAAAATCATCGACAGAAATAGAAACAAACTGAAGTTGGACAAACCCATGTTTTTTCGTTTTTTTTTTTAAATGTAAGAGAGAAAGAAAGAGACAGTGAGTATGAGATTCTGTTCGAGGTTGTTGTTTTAAAGAAAGAGCTGAGAAGTGGATGGGCAACCGTTGGATTTAATGGAGTTTTTTGGTTTAATTGATGCAAAAGCGACCGTTGTGTTTTTTGAGAAGAGCAAGGGATCTTGATTTTTGAGTTGTTACTGTGAAAATGAAGCAGAGTAAAGGCTACTAGTTCTAGTTGCTTCTTGTCGTTTTGTGTTGGTTACTCATATTATCTGGTTACAACTTATGTAATTCATAATTGGTCGTCTCGTCGGTGAAAACTACACGTCTCTTGGTTTTCCTCTATTTAATGCATCGCTTTATCAAGACTCTGACCTCTCGCAGCACCTTCATTTTATTACCGTGCGCATATATATATATATATATATATGAACTTTGTTAAGCTACTTTTACCTCCCATATAGGATAGTGTAAAAATTTAGTAACATGATAACGAGATTCATTATTTTTTATATGAGATGTAAGTTATTTTAAATGTAATTTAGTAAGATTGTAGAAGTATAATTAGGTGTGCGCAGTTGTGCACTTACCAAGCTTGATTTATCAAGCTCTAGAAATTTAGAGTGAGAATCCTCGAGTTAGAGCGAGAGTAAGAGTAGAAATAAGGTATTTATTTAGAGTTTTATATTAGAATGAAAGTGTGAATTGTCAATTACAATCTCAATTATATGTTTACTTTATTTTAGATTAAAAGTAAATTTTTATAAATTATAGTTTTATCCTTATGTAAAAAAGAAAATATATTCGTTTAATAACTTATGTATTAATTTTAATTATATAAAATAATTATTATTTTTAATATTTTTAATGATGTAAATTAAATTTTTTATGAATTTTATTTAATTATTTAAAATTAAAAATTATTGGTAATCTTCGTATGTAATTTTTAGATTGGTTGAGGGGCATTTTTAGAAATCAAAAGTGGGTGGTTCCCATCCAACAACGTCCAAAAGTGGGTGGAATCCACGTGTTGAAATTCTCACTCCTACCTTTAAATAAATATATAAATACTGAAACGAGAAAAATAAATATGTAAATACTGAAACGAGAAGACTCCATACTCTTTATTCTTACTCCAGTAAATAAACACATCGTTAAGAGGAATTGAACTATGGAGGCCATGACCTCTCAATGAGAATTTGACACGTGTAGAATGGCGCATGTGATCAACCCCTTCCTACGTAATATTTGTTTTCTATTGTTTAAAGTTAAATATAAGTGTGATGAATATTAATTTATGTGGCAAATGACGTTATACTATCAAATAAATTGCCGAGGCACATGTTTAATGTGAGGTGAATGATGATAGATTGTTGATATCTGAGCTGCAAGAAGCAGCTTTACAGTCTATGGTATCCAGGATGATACAGAATTCACTATTAGCAGTGTGATGATTCCCCTAAGGGCATGTTTGGTTCATTGTATTACATGGGATTAAAATCCTGCAGTGTATTAGATTTATGCAATATCATGTTTGGCATTAAATGGGCGCTGGATTCGCGGGGAAACTAATGCAACTATTACCGCATTAGCATGGCTCCTCCTGTTTTTTTTTTTTTTTTTAACTTTATAATAATAATAATAAATATATAAATATAATTTTTTAATTTAATATAATATTATATAATTTTAATTTTAATTTTAATTTTTTATTTTTACATTATAATTATAAATTTATAATTTATAATTCAATAATATTATATTATATTATATTATTATTTTAATATTATAATTTATTAATAATTAATAATAAATATTTTTTTATTAATAATTATAATTTATTAATAATTATAAATTTAATATAATTAATAATAAATACTTAAATAGTATATAATAATATAATATTACATTATTTAATTATATTATAAAAATTAATATATAAAAATTAATTTTTTTACTTTATAATAATAATAATAATAATAATAATAATAATAATAATAATAACAATAATAATAATAAGGAATATAACTCTTTAATTTAATATAATATTATATAATATTAATTTTTATTTGTTGTTTTTACATTATAATTATTAATATAAATTAATAATTTATTATTCAATAATATTATAATATATTTTTAATTTAATAATAAATTTATAATTTATAATTTAATAATTTAAATTTATAATTTAATATAACTAATAATAAATACTTAAATAGTATATAAAAATATAATATAATATTACATTACTAAATTATATTATAATAATCAATATATAAAAATTTAAATATTATTATTATTTTTACTTTATAATAATAATAATAAATAAATAAATAAATTTTAATTTAATATAATATTATATAATATTGATTTTTATTTTTTGTTTTTACATTATAATTATCAATTTAAATTAAAAATTTATAATTTATTATTCAATCATATTATATTATATTTTTTTATTTGTATATTATAATTTATTAATAAATTTATAATTTAATATAATTAATAAATATTATTTTCTAAATATATAATATAAACTAATCACAAAAAAATATTATTCTTAAAAATTAATACAGTACAGTATAGCACCAAACATAATGTAACATAAATTAATACAATACAGTGTAGCACCAAATACTGTACAGTATTATTATAATACAATGTTAATACAATACAGCATAATATAATACACTTACATTTAAATAATATAAAACAGTGTGACAAACGCACTCTAAGTTCACCATCCTTTTATAAGAGTTTTTTTTTTTCCCACCATGAATTATATGTAAAAAGTAACATTCTTTTTCAACCATAATGGCTCTCGGCTTAGGACCTATTGAGAGCATTGTCAAGAACATACAGCAGCAGCAGCGAAAATGGGTAAAGCATACAGGCCACCAAACACATCCAAAGTGGGAATGTGGTGCGGAAACTTGCAATCAGCCCCATCACAATGCAAACCAGTAGAATTACCAACACTTCTGCTGAAAAGTTCCATGTCAAATTGCGAAAGTAAACAAGACTCAGGAAGACTGATAGTGAAAGAATGTTACTCATGGTCACCGATCCATATATCTGCAATTACGTACCAAAATCTTTCAACTTATTAGGCACCAATACCATCATGGTAATTCAATAAGCAAAATTGAGATTGACAAGCCATGCGAAGAAGATACAAACCGCGGAGTATGTTAAGGATGAAGTTCTTGTCCTCTTTCGGCTGGCAAATATTAGAGCTGACACTGCCTCACTGGATGTAGCAAAAGGCAGAATGATGAAGGAGACAAACAAAGAAGGAATGTTTGAAGCAGATGAAAAGTTGTCAACAGCATCCACTAGAGGATCAGAGCACACAGCAGCGACAATGGTTCCCATAAGCAGCATCAACGCTGCTTTGGAGGTCTTCCATTTGGGATTTTGAATATGCTCCACAACTTCATCGTTCTCGTCCCCCAGTAGATCATATTCTGTCCTTGCTCGCTGCATTTCAACAATTCAATAGATGTGATCACTTGTTGTTAAAATTAACAACCCAGACTGGAGGTTAGCAACAAACCTCTTGAAAATCATTTATAAGTCTTGGTGTCCAGGAACCATCATCAAGTCTTTGTATGGCAGAATGCTTAAGCTTGTTGAGCCATCTTGAGATTCCTACGACAAATTCATGCTCATCGATACATGAATCTTTTGATGAATCAAAGTCTTCCATTACTTTTTCAATAGCATCATCAATGTTCATACCAATATCTTCAAATTGGATTCCTATAACCAGAGCTCTTAGCTCTTTCGCTGATAGGCATCCATCGGCATTCTCATCAATAGTGTTAAATAACCTGTCAATGAAGTGGTGGAAAGTGCAATGAGAATCAACAACACCATTATTTTGTAAAATGCTGCACAGTAATAAATTCGTTAAAGTTAAGCATGGCCAACTTTTGTATGACATCGATATTAGGCTCCCCATCATCTGTAAAGAGTCTTCCCAATGCATGCATTTTGACAAGTTTCAATATTCCTGATATTAACTGCTTCTGCTTCGCATATTCAATTCTTCTCTTTTGGATCCATGGTTGGAATACCTGCAGCAATATCCAAAGGTAATGCTCTGCAGGCCTAGCTTGGTCGCGGAAGAAAATAAATAATTCAGCAGTTAGTAAATAAGATTTTGATGACCATTCATAATTATAGTTTTAACCACCTGATAAATGCTGTAAGCAAACACTAGTGAAATGGAGACAATCAGTGAACTGAGGACTGTTATGCGACTAATAGCAGTTGTGTTGAGGACTTGTGGTAGCTGGACTATTATGAATGGAACAACAGATAAAACCATTATCATTGCAGCATAGCTGGTCCAAACATCAGTGCTCACCCCAGATCCTGCATGTATAAGAAAACATGCATTATGTCATTAACTGAACTAAAAGTAACTCGATCAGAAATTCATTAACGACACAAATGCGATTATAGGAATTAAATTACCAGTTAAACTGAATCTTTTTGTATCTTTTAAATCTACTGCAGTGGTACCCTCAATGTCACACTTGCCTACTAAGAGACAGGAACCCCATAACACCGTAAGAAGCATGACAGTTGATCCAGCTAACAAACCCATTCCAACAGATACCTGATTTTGAGCTGTTTCTTTGCTCCCAGATAGCCCGGATGCTATTGGATCATCAGACAGTAAGAAGAAATAAGAAAATAAAAAATTAATGACAGGGCTACATAACTTGCAATTGAAGTAATCAGAGGACTCACTACACACATGAAAAGAAAGAGTAGTGCTATATATTGTTACTGCCCCACGTATTTTTATTTTGTACTTAAAGAACCCAATTTCTATTTGTACCTCATAAATTATAGCTAGTAAAATTTGACACGACCGACTACCTGACACGAACACGACACGAATAAATGCGTATGGGTCGTCAAATTTGACACGATTATTAAATAGGTTTGGTCAGGATCGACACGATTTTTTCCGTGTCAGGTTAGGGTCAAGAATTTTAACCCATTCACCCAACCAATGACACAATTATATTTTTCTTTTAAATTAATTTCTAGGTTCTTATCATCAAAATTCAAATATTTGACATAGTTCTCTTTTTTTTTGGAAGGATGGACATAGACATATTGTTTCATTTATAAAATTTTATATAGATTTAGAACTTCAATAGTGTAAATGTGTAATATTTTGGGGTGTGTATATATAATCCTAACTTGGTCCGAAATTTTAGAGTACGAGAAAGTCGGAGAAAACTTTAAAACCATGGGGTTTTAAAGGTTTAATAATTAAAGCGTTTATACCGCATGGTTTTAAAATTTTTCAAGACTTTCCTGTACTTTAAAATTTCAGATTAGAACATTTTTGCATGCATACATACATATATACATACATACTCAAATATCTAATGTAAATTTTATTAAATATTTAGATATTAAGCGGATTATTGGGTAACCCATTTATTTTCTGTGTTGGGTGTGGGTCTTAATATTTTGACACGATTATTAAATGAGTCATGTTTGGGTCGACCTAAATTTGACACGACACGAAACTGACACGACACGAATACGACCCGATGACCCATTTTGCCAGCTCTACTCAGAATCCATTTTTACAGGCATAATTTATATTAGGATCGGACCACTTATCAATCGTCCAACAAACTCAAAGAAGGTGACTTGAAAATGAAAATATAAATGTCTGAATATTTATAAGATTTTCCTCGCTGGGAAAAAAATAAAAAATAAAAAATCAGTCTCCAAGAAATCCTAATTATTGGATAAACTACAAACTACTGAATAAAGACATAAAGTTCTTGGTCTTTTTCACACGACAAGTAGCAATTCGACCTTGATATGTAATATAAAATGTGACTTATTTTTTTATAATTAAATTTTTGACCAAGTTCTTTTGGGTATTGGAATATTTTAGTACTATTTGTGTCAACTTAAAGACAAGTTCCAGACGTAGAAGCAAGAGAAACATGAATTTATATCATAAACTAGAAGCAAAATACAGGCTACTGAACTGGAAAAAGGAAAAAAAAAAAAACTTGTGCCGTAAGTAATTGTCTTATTGAATTTGAAAACGAACCAAGCTATTAGAAAATTCGTTGGCCAAGCATATTAACTAAGCAATTAGGATTGAGCTTTGGAGAGGGAGAGACAATTAATGGTTAACGAAGCTCACCGAGGATGATTGCTGCATCAGGAACAGAGCTCAATACAGGCAAGAATAAGCCACCAATAATGCCGGGACCAATAATTTGCAACAAAATCTCACTTCCATTGGACAACAACTTGGCAGCCAGGAGCATCAAGTAACCGTACACAGCAATAAGAAAAACGTTGCCAAGCAAACTGGTGGTGCATGGCAAGAATCCATAAGTTTGCTCACATAAATCAGATGGTGATACCAAATATTTGTTATTCAATTGGGTTAAAGCCGGTTCCCGAACGTCGTGGCTTCCATCAGAGATGATTACAGCTGATAAGTTGGTGATAGGTCGAGCTCGAGTATGCGCAGGGCCGGACAGTGCAAGAAAAAAGATGGGTAACAGAAGAAATGCAAGCTTCTTTACCATGTTTATATTTCTGGCTTATTTTTCTTTTTTTAAAGTTTTGCTGCCTCGATTTATATATGTAGGTATGGCCTTTACACAGATGGTTCATATCTATCATATTTGAGGCTGAAAGTTCTGCATTTATAGTGAAAGAGAGCACAGAGAAGAAAATTAGATGAAGTAATGAAAGAAGAACCAATTTGAAATAAAATAACAAGAGGATGAAGTTAACAAGTTTTTTTATTTTTTATTTTTTTATTTTGCAGGTGTTTAACAAGTAACAACAATTATACAGTAATGATTTAGTTTCACGCAAGCAGCATCAGCATAATATTCTCATCAATTTAAGCCTTTTTTGGTATTGAAGTATTGTAACTTTTAAGGTAGTGGAAAAAAATACTGTAATTATGAAATAAAAACTAATAATATGTAATAAATACAAATTTCAAATAATAATTTTTACAAAATTAGTAAAAATATATAATATATTTTTTATCATACAAGTATAAGATCAAATCAACTTAGCTTCTAAGCTATAACAGTTAGGTGGTGTTTATTTTTTTATCTGAAATCCGAATAGACCTGAATTGGTCTGAATTTTAAATATACCTGAATTGGTCTGAATTATGAATATACCTGATTGTCTGAATCTAAATAATATGTTTTTTTTTTGTCTGAATCTCTGAAAATAAGTATTAAGTTGTTTGTTTTCTCAACTTAAAAAATTAAAAACATGTATTTTTACATTTATTCTTATTAAATTTGAATGTCAAATAAATAATATACATATCTCAAAAAACATAAATACCACAATATTTTAACATATATAAGTAAAACTAAGTTCAAGTGAATACATAATGATTTTAGAATTATAATATATAAAATACCATAAGTTTAAAAGTTTATCACAAATTCTCAATAATAGTAATATAAGATGAGATTATTAGTGAGTAAATGCGTATGGGTGGGTTTTGGGATAGGAATGAAAAATAAATTATATAGTAGGGATATTTTTGACATTAGAAATTAGTTGACTTATTCAGATTTTTTCATTTAGTAAAAAGCTACAAAAATTGACTTATTTTATTAAGTCAAAGTTATCTAAAAAGTCTCATTAAATTATAAAAAAAAACACCTCTATTTAACTTAATTAATTAAGTTAAGTCATTAAATTAAAAAATAAATATCCTCTTAATATTTATCAAATATTTTAATATTGTAACTTTTACACTATAATTATGTAACTTCTATTCCACACGAGCTTTAACTGATTATAGTAGAAGAATACAAGACAAGTGCAAGAAGCAAGCTGATCCATGAAGGGAAAAAATTGTTATATATACTAATATAATTATAGTCTAAATACTTAGCAAATTAACCTTTCAAAATTAATTTTCACATTAGCGATTTCCCTAAATCCTTGTCAATTATGTAGTATATAATCAAGATTCCTCCCAGGCAAATTCAATTTTTTATTTTTTATTATTTTTTTCACTCATTTTTTAATTTATTATATGGGAAATTAATTAATTTTTCTCGTACCACTACACTCCTACAATGCACGCGTGAAGTAAATCCAAGTCTAGTCAAACGTTTTTCTGACGTGGCAGGAGTTGAGAGGCTGGTTGGTCTGAGAGGAAGACGAAACGGAAGCAAGAGCAGAGAGGTCTTTTGCTTTTACCTTGTTGCGGGTCCATGACAAAACGTCCTCGCTTTTCGTCAACTTCATCGCTCTCTCTCTAGCAAATAGCAATGGCTATTGAATCCTCAGAGGATCAAAATCCAAACACTCCCTCACTAAACCCTAACATGACTGAGAACGAAGAGCCACCGCAAGATATACCACAACCGCCGCCGTTGCCGCCATCGCCTTCGAAGCAACAAGTGGAAGAAATCCCAATATCGCCCGAAACCCTAACCCTAGAAATCCCAAGTTCCGAAAATTCAAACCCGAAACAGCAAGAACAAGTCGAAGAAGATCAGAGCAATGACGATATAGAGATGCTTTCTCCCGCATCTCAACCTATTCCCGACCGCCACGTGCCCAGTGCCTTCAGTGTTACCTACACTCGCCGCGGCGCGAACCGCAAGCATCAGAAAAGGCTTGCTTTGGTGGAGAAGAAGTCTTCGAAGAAGCTCGAAGTTCTCAAACAAACCCTAAAGACCATTCCTTTTTCACCCTTGAAAAATACCCTTGATTTCTCCCGCCACGAATCGCTGTTAAAACGGCTAGGGTTATGGGATTTCGTGCATCTGGAGTTTGATACGAACATTCGAACGGATCTCATCGCGCAACTGATCGCAACGTACAACTCAAACGCGCGTTGCAGCTATGTTAACGGTGTGAGAATTGGTGTGAACCGTGCGGATTTGGCTCGCGCGTTGAATTTGCCTTCGAATTCGACTTCGAAGAGAGATAAGGGTAATGTCAATGTGGATGTGTCTGATGGGTCAGCGGAGACGACCGACTTGCAGGAGTCGATGGTTTTTGTACATGAGATAGTGTCAAATTGGATGCTTTTGCACGATGACATGTCGATTCTGCCTGATGAGGTGATGAAAGTGCTAAAATATATCAAAGAAAGGAGCTTTGAGAAAGTTGATTGGCCTACTTTGATTTGGAATATGATGGAGAAAGAATTGTTGGGGGATCCGGAGTTGAGGAATTGTTATTATGCGTCGCATATGCAGTGTCTGATAAAGTCGCAAAAAAAGGAACTTTTGTTGAGTGAAGAGGTAAAAGAGGAGGTGGGAGAGGATGGTGATGGAGATGTGAAAATCTGTGATGGGCTTGAAGATGTTAAAGGAAGTGACTTGGAGGAGCATAAGATTGAGTTGAGTCTTGGACAGGACAATGTTGTTGATTTGAAAGCAAATGTTGAGAATAATTTGAATGAAAATGCTGGGAAAGAGGAAAAAGAGTTTGTTGGAGAGGGGGATGTGGTTGGTGTTGAAGGAAATAAAAATCAGCTGTTGTTCTTTGATGAGAAAAAAATTGGTTTTGAGGGGGACAAAAAGGAAGAAGAAGAAAATGGGCAGTGGTTCTCCGATGATAAAAACAATATGGGTGAAAATGAGCTTCTTTTGAGGAGGTGTACAGCTGATGGGGTGAAGGAAATGGACCGTGAGGAGGAGGAAAAGAAGGATATGGATTGCGATGAGGTGGAAAAGAAACAAGAGGTTGGAGAAGGAGAGGAAGAGGGAGGAGACCAAGAAGACGAGGAAGAGGAGATGGAGGAGGAGCAGCAGCAAGAGGAAGGAGGATTTAGTCCTTCTATGAGAGGTGAGACTTTAGAGATGGTAACCTCAGCGAATCTTATTCAAGGAATGGAAGCAGTGCAAGTTCCAACATTTAGATCTGATGTAAACATTTGTGATGATGATTTACCAGCGGATTTTCTTTCATCTAGGGTTGGTACTCATACAATTCCAGGTGGTTCGTCATCACATTTTGGTAATGGGATTAAGAGAGAGATTCTTCATGATAATGACTTGTCTCATCACTCTATTAATGGCGGAAATAAGCGGATGAGGATTTCGTGGGATAATAAGTCATCATCAGAGTTTCATATGTATATGGAGCAAATGCAAGATTTGATGGAAAAGACTAGGTTGCTTTATGAGGCAAAAGAACAAGCTTGTGAGGAATCAAATGTGAATCAACAGTTTTTTCTTAATGAATTGCAGAAGCGGGAGGCCATGATTGATCAATTGCAAAAGGCTAGGTTCGAGGTGGAACAGAAAAGACAAGAGGAAGTTTATAGGCTTGAGCGTGAGCTCTTTTTGATGGGAAATATACTTGAGGGATACAGGAAGGCTTTGAAGGAGACTCGCAAGGAATTTGATGAATATAGAGCACGCTGTTTGCTGCCTGAGGAGCCACTCTACAAGGATGTTCCTGGCGGTGAAGGTTTAGTTTTGAGTGTTATGGAACTGGAAAAGCAGCGGTTGAAGCAAGAAGAAGAAGAGAGAATGAACCGTCTTCTGATTGAAAACAAACTTAAGGACATTGAAGGGGGGTGGATTGCAAAATTTGAAGCACATAAAGATAGGGTTCAGCAGATGTGCAACAGATTGCTTGATCTTGAAAATGAAGTGAAACATCTGAAGGAGTTGCTTGCAAAGCGAAAAGTCTCTGAAACTTCAGAATCTGCTCCAAATGAGTTATCTGGACAGTAAGTTTATGCTTTTCTGTTATTATTATGTTAATCAAGAAAAGGTTCTTTTTAATTTGCATTTTGATACAGATTTTATATCTAGATCTGTAGTAAGTGTTGATATGTTAAGGCAGTGACAAAGACTGTGTTAGCAGACTGAAGTTGTTATTGTGTGTAGTCTAATTGTGATTGCAACGAAGTGGATATTTATCTGTTGCTTTTGCTGATAATTTGTTACTTGCTGATACATATGAGAAATGCTACCTGTGTGCCCTGCTCCAAGTTCCTTTGTATGTTTTATTTGATAATATTTCTAATAATTTTGCCACTGGTCAGTTGAACTAAATTCACATAAGTTGAAACAATAAAATGGACTAGTAGTGTGGATAATGACCGATTTCCAAATGTTTTTCAATTTTTATTACTCAGCTAGTCAAAATCTTATCTTAACTAAGCTGAATTGCGTATATCTCTGTACAGGAATTATTGAACCTAAAACTGTTTTCTTGTACTTGTACTAAAATGTTACCCATATTGTGTTTCCTCCCTGCTTTTCTGGCCTGCTGCATTCATTAATCCAATATGAAGTATAGTACATCATGCAGGAGGCTGTAATGTAGTTTCAATGTTACAAATTGAACCATATAAATTGGATTTGAAGAAAACCAGTTCAAGATTTGAAAGTTAGCTATAACATAGCTAAAAAGCTTGAAATGTCAGAATGTCCTTCAAAATGATTGATAACTGCTCTGTAAGTTGCTCTTGTTGATAAAATGTAGACGGAGAAAACTCTTACTTTTGTGTTGTTGAATTTCTGCAACCTTTTGTTCTGTGTTTGGTATGTGGTGACCTAGATATTGTTATTTGACAAATGGTTATCTCTTTGATAAATTGTTTTCTTCAATTACAAATATATGTGGGCCGCTTCCCCTGATAATGCCTGAAACAGTATTTGCTAGTTAACAATTTTCTAGTAACTCTTTTTAATTAATTTAGATATGATTGATTCTAATTTACTTTACCTCAATGCATGTTTGCATTATATGTTTCATCCATGGTGCTCTGTTCAACGAGTTCCATTGCATCAGTTTCACAAAATACAAGATTGTCCATCTGCTGTTTTCAAAATGTTGTCATCTCTGAACATGAATACCAGGGCTGGGCTTGTGTGGCGGGCCGCTGCAGACTGCAGTTGAGGAGATGAAATGAAGGAAAAATAGTAGTGGATGGAAACTATATTTTCCTGGGTAACCTGCAACTGAAAATGTTTAATTTATCATGATTCCTAAGGGTGGAATTTTTTAATTTTGTTTAGTTTCAGGCTGCACAAGGGAGTACTTAAGCTGTATATCCAGATTGAATTATTCTAGGATACACTTAAAATAAAATTGGAATCTGTATTTAACATTGGCAATATGGCTTAAATGAGTGGTCCTTCAACCTGGTTGTTTTGGTTACGAAGCAAACCATGTCCCAGGAAACAATTTTCATTTGTGAAGAAGTGCTTCCTAGCATCCTGCAACTCTTTTTCCCCTTGAAAGTGTCATCCTAAGGCTTACTGATCAACACTAGCTTTAGCATATCTCTGTGTCTCCTCACAATACCCATATAATATTCAACAACTTTTCAGCCCAGCTCTCGGAGCAGAGCATCCGTGCCTTGGTAGAATATGCATGTTGCATTAACGTTATCGTTCATTCCAGTAGGACAAATCATTCCAACATTGAACTGGTCATTTGTAGATAATTTGTTCAATGATTCAAAGTCGTAATTTTTCATCTACAGCGTATATTATACTCACATGGTCATAAGACATCCGTTACCATTTTGTGCATTCACTGCAGCTCTGAGCTGTCCTGTCCTTTCCTCGGGAACTGCTGAACTTTTCTTCACCTCCCAGTTATCTTTTGAAATTGCAAAGCAATTACCAGCGGCTATATGTATGTAATAAGCAACATTGATAGGTCTGACTTGGAGGAAATCTGCGTAGAAGATCGATACGTTCCAACAAAGCTGACTTAATTAGCAAAATAATAAATAATCTTCTTCAACAAAGACATTCATTTTCTTGATGGAGTGATCTATTTTTTTTCGTTGGTTACTGAACTGAATAAAATGAAAAAATAATAAAAAAACACTGGGTTCTCTAAGCACAAGACTTTGAATTAGTCTTTCGTTGAGTCTTTCCAATTCGAACGACCAGGTCCAGGACCATATATATAGGAAGGCATTGGTATTGAAATAAATATTTGTTTATTTAATTTTAGCCAGGAGCAGAGCACCCTTGTTCTTCAATCTTCATTGCACATGATTTTCCTCTCCTAACTTTCATAATTTCAACGTATAAATGTACCAACAGCCCCTGGGTGCAACTCCACTAGCTGTGAATGTTTTTTTGCGTCTAAACTCTCTGGAATTTTAATGATAATAAGGGTTAAGTGTTGGTGTCCTGTGGATAAAATTTATAACAATTTTTAAAAATATAAGAAAATGATGACTTCCTATGTAGGATATTTAAATACGTATGAGTCAAACTTCTTAGTCATATGGCATATGGGTGGGGAAGAAAATGGGTTGTCATTAAACTAACTATTAAAAGAAAAATTCAAACCTAGACTCATAAAATAAACCAAAATAATTTTTTGTTTTCTTCTGTTTTTATGGCAACCTAATTTGAAACTTGTTTGATAGCGCACCTTCCAAAATCAATTTCATGAGAATAAAGATAATGGCAGTACGTTACTACATTTTGTTACTTGGTGGAAAACAAGGAGTTTTTGTGGTGTTTCTCAAATCTAGTTTTCTTGAATATTTTTCCACACCAGTTTGTCCAAAAAATTTTTACAAATCCAATAAGTATTATGTATTATTGTTATTATAATATTTTTCTAAGAAGCATAAAATGACAACCTACAAACACTATTTTATCCTTGCTAGAATAAAAAAAGTATAAGTAGGGTCCTGTTATTATATACCGTTAATTAGTTATGTACGTAACACTACTATCTAATAAAGAAATAATTTAGTTGACTCATACGGAATTACCAACCGCCCTTCAAGTGTCTTATTAAAGCTGAAATGAAAATCACATTGAGGATACGAAGTCACTCTTTTTCATTTATGTAGTGTATATATAATTAATAGACAAGTCGTTTTCTTACCAAAAATCGTGGATGGTCAGCTAATTGATATATATTTCTAAAGTCCTTTCAAAATTATATATGACAATTAATCTGCTGCAAATTAAGAAGATGGACAAAATGTTTTCTGCTTTCAATTTTCTCTCGCTCTTTTTGATCGTCCTTCTCGGAATATTTTCGAATGCGGATGATTATGATGAACACCAACGAGAAGAGATCAGTTTAGGTGGCTCCGTAGATGACTACTCTCGTATTGGCGAAGGAGAAAAAGTTGCCATGAATATGGCCAAGGAACATCTTTTTGCTCGCGACATCGTTCACGGGCCAATGCTTCATGTCAAGAACTCTCATGGAGATTCTACTCAGGCGGCTTCTTCTGGTGAGAGCTAGTTTTTCTAACATAAGAGTAATGATAGACATCTCAAATTTCATCTCAAATAATATATCATTGATTGATTAGTTGGTAATTCTTTCTAAGATTTAAGTGAATCAATTATACTATCTTCACCAACTAATTGATGAATGACAAATTATTTAGAATAAAAAATTTAGGATGCGTAACACTACTGTTAACATAAATACCATAATTCTAAGCCGGCATCGAATTATGGACATAACGCAAATCTGCACATCATAACTTGCGGATGTCCCCACACACACACACATACCAAAGTTTTCCAATCCTAGAATACAGATTTTATTAAAGTTCGGCACGCTATTTTATAACCTTGTAATACATTGAAAATGAAGTTTACAATGTTATAAGCACGTCTCAAATTTTATAAAGCTTGGGATTCACGGACTCAAGATGAAACTTTAATAAAGCTTGGAATTCACAGACTCAAGACAAAAACCGAATTCATCTTTGTGGAAAGGGTCATGATAATATCTATAGAAATTACACACACATATAGTCCTTATGTGCTTCGGACGCCCCTATTATTATTATTTTTTTATGCAAATATGTTATTAAACCATATAATTTAATAGAGTATTAAATTTATTATTAAACCATATCATTTAATAGTCATTTTTCAATTAACTATAAAGTCATATGACTTAATAACATGTCTATATATATATATATATAAAAGGAGCTAATCATATGGACCGTGCACGTGTCAAGCTTCTATTGGGGTGTTTTGGGCTCCATAGCTCAGCTTCTCCGATGAAAGCTTGACACGTGCGTAGTTGTTAAAATCTGTAAAAATTATTATGTCATATATGATGTAATATTTAATACTCTCTCTCTCTCTCTCTCTCTCTCTCTATATATATATATATATTCCTAGTCCTATACATCCACATTTTATAAATAACAGACTCAGCTCATGAGGCCCTTTATGCTAGGAGCACTTTATAAAATGTTGACTTCCACACCTTAAAATGATTAAATATAAGCACATGATAGTTATGATTGACACAAGAAGAAGATTGGCCAGGAGAACGAGGGAGTGCTGCTCGTAGAATCTTAGCAGAAGCTGAAAGTCGGGCAGAACAACGTCTAAGAATAGCAGTTCCTGGAGGAAATTCACATCCGGAGTTTGTGAATGTGATATCTGGTCCTGATGGTAAGCTAATAAAAGTTACTGGGTTTTCCATTCAGGTATTCACTGCTGCAGTTCAGAAATTACCAAACCCGTTCCCTCCGTATGATTTTCATTTATTTGAAGGCAGCTATAATTCTTTGGTCGAGCAACTCGCGGAAAAGGTACTGATTTACTGACTAAATATGCATCCAGATGAGACAATTCTCTCTCTTTGATTTTTATTTTTTAGCATGATGATTGACTTAATAACCTGCCCTCTTGTAGAAATTTGATGCAGTGGTAGGAGACACGGCTATAATGGCTAATCGCAGCTTATTTGCTGTATTTTCACAACCTTATGCGGAGCCAGGTGTCCAGATGGTTGTGTATGTCAAGCCTAGGAGTGCAGAGGGAGCTTGGTTGTTCATGAAACCATTCACCACTTGGATGTGGGCTGCAACAGGAGCCATTGTTTTGTATAACGGCTTCGTTGTGTGGTTAATTGAGAGGAAACACCATCCTGAATTCACCCGTGGAACTAAATTGAATCAAGTTGGCTCAATGCTTTCATTAGCCTTCACAACTTTGTTCTCACTACATGGTAATATTTATATTGACCATTTCACTCCAATTTAATAAATCCGTGAGTTTACGCATGTGTTTGCGGAAGATAAGTTTCTTCTTTCGTTGATTGTAAATATAGGAGCAAAATTACATAGCAATTTGTCTCGGATGACAATGGCTATGTGGCTATTCGTGGCATTAATTATCACCTCCAGTTATACCGCTAGTCTAACATCATTACTTGCCCATCAACGACTTATTCCGATACCTGATGTTGAGACATTAAAGTGGAATGGGGACAAAGTGGGGTGTGATGGAAGCTCCTTTGTGTTGCAGTATTTGGTCAGCGTCTTACATTTCGACCCAAAAAATATTGAGCCAATATCTTCAGAAAATCGTTATCGTCAAGCTCTTATGAGTGGAGAAATTGCTGCTGCATTTCTTGAGGTTCCATATGTTAAACTATTTTTAGCAAAAAATTGTAAAAATTTCACTACAGGACCAACATACTCTGTTGGGGGCTTTGGACTTGTAAGTAACCTCTCTGAAGATCGTCTTCTTTTTCAAGTTTTTATTATTTTATATGTTGAGGAGATTAGGTTTGCTTTAAACAGTTATAAGTTTCATGTTTCAGGCTTTTCCGAAAAATTCTACCTATCTTCCTGACTTCTCCCAAGCAGTTCTTCAATTATCTGAAGAGGGTAAATTGCGAGAATTGGAGGAATCTATGCTCTCCCCCTACAACTGCTCATCTTCGGAGAATAATGAAGATCTTGATAGTCTTGGACTATGTAGCTTCCAGGGTCTCTTTTTCACTACTGTGGTAACATCCACAATCGCTTTATTTTTCTTCATTTACCGCCATGTTCACCAGAAACTTTGGTGTTGTTGGCCATATATCGTTCAACCAAAACCACACAACAATAATGTAGATGATAACAACTTGCTATTGCACAAAGCCCTTGCAGATGGACAGTCACCGCCGAGCCAGTCCCCTACACATGAACATTGGTTATCTGCTTGGGAAATGGAAAATCGTGGCCACTGGCCCTGATTGTGTGTAGCGTTGTGTAGACCACAGTGCGCTAGCTTGTCCATGGAAACCTAAAAATAGTGACGAGTTCATGAAAAACTAGGAATGGAAATTGTTCGAATTAAAAATGTAGAAGGAAAAACGTTTTAGAAGCACAATAATGATTCATGTATACGTCACAGTTTGATCAACCTCATAGTTTGTAACTCTTGTGCTTTTACTTTCGTTAGCTTTGAAATACAAGAAGGGCATGTTCGGTATTATTTCTGAATTAGTATTTTTTTAAAATTAAAACTAAAATTAAAATGATGTTTTGCGGTTTACAGTTATTGTATTTTGAATTTAAGTATGCTTTTAATATCATTTATATCTTGTATTTTAAAATTAAAAATAGTAATTTATGTTCGGTAAACACAATTGAGAAGGATAAAAACAGTAAATATATGTTCGGTAGTATCATTTTTTAAAATAATTTTTACTAAATATTTAAGTCATACTTATAGGTAAAAAGTAATTGCTTAACTAATACATACACAAATATACCATAAATAATTTAATATTAGAATTAATAAAAAAAAATTTGTATTGTCATTGTTTTTACTATAAGATTGATTTGTTTAAAATGGTAATATAAGGAAAAATAATAAAAGATTGATTTGTTTAATCACTTTAAATAAAAATTAAATTTTTAGATAAAAAAATATTTACAATAAATCAATTAGCATGAAATTTTAAAAATAGGTGGTATATCTTCAATAAATTAGCATTAACAAAAATGTCATAATTTGGGTAAAGTTGCCCTATATTAAATTTTTTTTGGATTCATTCAAATAGCTCATCACTTGTAATTGTCTAAATTAATTAATGTTTTTTAAGTCACCATTTTTAACATGATCATATACTATTCCTCTGGTTTGTAACACAATATGGCCAGACACACTTTCAAACACAAATACCCCACAGCACTCACCCACATGCTCTTAAGAAAATAAAATACAAATATTCAGATAATATGGTGGACTTGAGATACAAATCCAATTTTCCCACTTAGACGAAATTTCAAGAGAATAAAAAAAAATCAATATCTTTATGTAGATTTATAAATAGTAGTTCAAATCTGCATGAACAATGATTTCATAATATTTTTTTAAGATTAAAAGAATTGGTTCGAAAACACAAATGGTGGGTAAGAAAAAAATAATACATGCAAAATAGGAAAAAATAAGAAGAAAAAATTATTTGGAAAGTGCTGGGATGGAGTGATTTTCTGTATTGACAGATGAGAGAAAATGTTAGATGAATCCCAAAAAAAAATGCTAGGGATGACCAAAAAAAGAGTGAAAAAAAAGTACTTGAAGATTTTGATATTGGAATGAGAGACGAGAGATGAGGAAGAATGAGAGATGAGAGATGAGAGATGAGGAAGAGTGTCTGCCAGTGGGAGAGCCAAATGATAAATGAAGAAGAAGAAAACTGGTGAGGGAAGGAAGAAAGTAGAAAGTGTAATTATTTCTTGGAAAATGCGTATGAATTTATTTTATAAAATATTTTATAATTTATTTTGTAGAATACCCCAAACATGTTTTAACTTGCTTTCTCAATTATAACTATCGAGTGGACTCTGTTTTATATGTTTTACAATTCATATTTTGAAAACTGCCCACCGAACATGTATGATGCATCACATTAGCTGCCAAATAAAACAAAGCTGAATATGCCTTAAGCGTTTGGTAATACTCACTTTTTATTTGGCAGTTAATGTTTATCAACCATTAATCTACTTGTAAATGATAATTAGTGATTCAATTTGTTAATCTATAAAATATTAATAGATAAATAAAATCAACTATGTTAAATTGAAAAATTATTATCCTAAATCTTTTATAACCTAATTAAGATGATGAGATTTTCAATTTTTAGAAATGATTATATAATCCTCTATCATCTTCAAGATCTTAAAGTTTCAAGCATTTGTTCAGCACCTGCCAAACACACTCTGACCCTCAAATTAGCATTTGGTTCATGAGAAGAAGAAAAATAATAATAATAATTAAGCAAGGGTAATTGAGCTGCTCCAATTCCAAATGAGCATTATATTCTTGCTCCTTTGGAGATCCTATTTAGCAACTTTCCTAAGTTCAATGTCAATGAATGAGAGAATTCTCCCTTTTCTATTTGACTATTTCTGGACCATAAAATAGATTTTGGAAAATGGGTCGTACTTCATGAAAGCATGAAAGTGCAAATAACTCATAAGGTAAACTCGATTGTGGTGGAAGATATATATATATATATATATATACATATTCCTTTCTTCCCGGTCCCTACTTAAAAGTGATTGATTATCTACTTGTTTAGTTGCGTTAAATAAAAACAGAGCAATTTAATTACTCAAAATAGTAGACTTTGAACCAGTCTTGCGTTAAGTCTTTTCTGATCCCAAGTGCATGTGGTGGTTTATCATAAGCCGTGTTTTTGTAATGTTTTGTTTATAAGCATAACAAATGAACAGTCAGCGCGGAAAGTTGAGAAGATGACGAGTTTTATATATATGATACCGATTTTATCAGTTGACTAGTGAAAAAATAGTTTAGTTGACTGCTAAAAAACTGCCAAGTTGGTGTGTTTCATAAGTTGAAAGCAAGGTCAGATTTTTGGTTTTAATTAATTTCTTGCCCAAAATAGACGGGAGGCATAAAAAATTTTATTAAGAGTGGAAGTTTCTGAGCAAAAGACAGGATCATCAATTGACGTTTGTTCTAGTCACTTATAAAACCAAGCAAATTACTAGTCTGCTCCAAAGAAGTGGATAATGTGTCCTATTATGCATTTGCTCTTGCTCTTAATGTTTATCTTTCTGTTATTTCCATCCAATGGGATGTCTAATGTAGTGGATGTAGCATTAGAGAAACACCAATTTGATAAGTTCAGTTTTGGGGCCATTGTAGATTACGGATCCCGTGCTGGGAAAGATGAAAAAGTGGCTATTAAAATGGCCATAAAGGATTTTTATACCCATTTCATTCAACCACCCACTCTCCATTTCAAAAATTCTCACGGAGATCCTGTCCACTTATAAACAAATCTCAAGTCCTGATTCTTTCTCTGGCAAATGAATTTCCATCCTGGGCCTGTTCGCATCGGCCTTTTCTGGTTAATCCAGCTCGCAACCAATTTGCCCAAATGAAAGCTGTGGCGGCAATAATAGGCAGCTGGCAATGGAGTAAAGTGAACATCATCTATGAAGACACCGATTCAGCTGTCAATAGTATCACTCCATATCTCATCGATGCTCTTCAAGAAGTGGAGACAGAGATTAATGAACTCGTCCCACTCACTCCCTTTCCTCAGTGCTATTCTTTATCCGAAAAGTTGAAGAATCTTAAAAAAGGACAATATTGAGTATTCATTGTGCATACTTCTTCAACATTGGCAACAAATATTTTCAAGGAAGCAAAGAAATTGGGAATGATGGAAAAGGAATACGTTTGGATCACCACCATTTCCATTACAAATGTGATCGACACCCTTAACGAATCAGTGATTGACTCAATGCAAGGTGTCTTGGGAATCAAGAGCTATTACTGTCATTCCAGGAAACAGTTCAAAGGTTTTCGTTCAAGATTCCAAGTTATGTTGTAAGAGAGATTATAAAATTTTTAAGTTTGAAATTCTAAAAAAGCGGCTAGCCGGATTTAAGAAAGCAGCTTGCCGAATTTGTTCCAGAGAGTATGATTTTTTGGCCTTTGAAAAACGGCTAGTCGGATTTAGAAACCCGCAAACCGTTTTCTTCAATAAGCATTCTAGACTAAAAATGGCTACCCGCATTTTGAATCTGGCAAGCCGGTTGTTTACAGAATACTCTCTGGACAAGAAACGGATAGCCGGATTTTGAGAACTGATAAACTGATTTTTCTCAGAATACTCTCTGGATAAGAAACGGATGAATCCGGCAAACATGTTTTTGAACAGGTGCAAATTTCAAACCAACTTGTGTCTTTTGAAGATGTACCATTGTTAATGGTTGTAATACTTCGTTGAATAAACGTTTTCTTCAATATAAAGACACTTAATATTAATGGATAACATCAAATAACTACAGATTTCATACATGTTCTTGAATATAATCTCAATTGATAGATATTATATTAAGGCTTGTTGTATCTTGGGGGTAATTTGCTATCTTAAAACTCTATAGTAATCCTAGTGTGGTGAAGGCAAATAAAACCTTAAAGGAAAGTGTTAATCACGCGTCAAACCTATCAAATTTTCTTAGTTATTTGCCTCCATATTCATAAATTTCTCCAACATATGTTTCATAAACAATATCCGAGGGAAAAATATACACAGCCAGGGATTTTCGCCTTGCAGGAGTATAATGCTATGGGGGCGGTAGCTCTTGCGGTGAAAGGAGATTCAGATTGGCAACGATATCCAAATTTACCAAATGATGATCATATGTTTTCTCTTTGTGGGCAAACGTTGCTGAACAAGATCTTGAAAAGCAAATTTAACGGCTTAACAGGTGCATTCAATTTTTAAAATGGAATGTTGGTTCCTGCTCACATTTATCTCATAGTTAATGTAGCTGGGAAAAGTTATAGAGAAGTTGGCTACTGGACAGAAGGGTTAGGATTTTCAGAAAGCATTGCCAAGGGTGGTATTTATAACAAGTCGATGAAAATTATGGGACAAATTCTTTGGCCAGGAGGTCCCTGGACAGTTCCTACAGGCTGGGCAGTGTCAACAAATGCAAAGCCTCTAAGAGTAGGAGTTTCAATGGGGAATTCGCATACAGAATTTGTGAATGTGAGACTTCATCCTAGTGCTGAGCCAAATATTACTGGGTTCTCCATTAATGTCTTCAAAGCGATTGTTGATCGTTTACCTAACAACTTGCTTTCTGAGTTCATCCCATTTCAAGGCACCTATGATTCTCTAGTAAATCAGCTTCAACTTGAGGTATTTTTATACACACATGTAATCCTATATTTCATTTATAAATTAGAAATTTGCTTTTGACATTTACTAACTTGGTACTCTGTAATTTCTGAAGAATTTTGATGCAGTTGATGGAGATACGGCTACAGTGGCCAATCGTAGTAGACAGGCAGAGTTCTCGCAACCATACGCTGACTCTGTTAGACTTCTTGTTATTTTGTGCCATAAAAGCATGTGATAAATAATAATTTCTGAATTTTATAAAATTTATTTATTCATGATTTATTTGAGCATATATTATTAGCCCTTATTTATAAAGTATGTGATTTATGTATTTGGCATATAATGTCAATACTAGAAGATATAAATCACATGTTATTTATAAATAAAATATTGTTCACAGCTATTAGTGAAATGGACCTTTCATTATGTAAGGTAGTAACTTTTATACTTCTATTATGAGTAATTTTATCTTGATCACTGAAATGGAGACTTTGAGTAGAATAGTTAATATGTATATGTGATATGCATATTGAACTGGACTATAGTGAATTATGATATAGTCTAACAAATGTTGTTGAGCATAATTCACATAAGCTATAATAAGTTTAATAAACCTTAATCCTGAGTAGGTAATGAACTTGCATTCATGTATTATGTCTTTTCAGTTATCACGGAGTGAGATCCATATAAACGGTCAAAACCTCGATAGCTTGGAGCTATAATTTCATGGATCGTAGGAACATGTATTTACAAGATGAAATCTATATTATTGATGCTTACCTAAACTGTTTGTGGTACTTAATTATTTAAATCTATAGCCGCAGTTTATTCAATAAATTGTTTATTGAATAATAATATTTATTTATAAATTTATTTACAAATATAGATATATTAAAAGTGATCATTTGAACAAATAGTGACTTAAGAGTAAATATGTAATTAACAGGAGCACAACATTTATCATTGGCCTAGCTTTAATTGCGAGCATCAGATAGAGGGTCAATTAAGTGGTTATTATTGGTCTAAGACCAAAGTTAAAATTAATTAAAATGAGTTTTAATTAATTGGGCTTTTATTTAATTACATGGGTTACTAGAATGCAACTTTAGGCTTTTAGTGGAATAGCCTGGGGTTAATTTAGTAGTTTTGGTGTGTCGTGAGATGAATGGATCTTGACTATTAAGTTGGAGCTAAAAAGTCCATGGGTCTGTAGTCCCTCTGCTAGTTCAATTCCTAGTCAAACTCTAACTCTAATAAGTGCCTATATAAAGGAGAGGAAATTAGAACTGAAGTAGACTTTTCGTATGTTATTTTTCTTGAGAAGAAAAATATAATTCTAAGTTCTAAGGTTTCCATCACCTGCACTGAAATTTAGGGTTTTTTACATGCCCACACATGTGAGGGAAATGATTGAGGATAAAAGAGAAGATTGCAACCATATTCTGCAGATCACAACAATAGTGGTGGAAAAGATTGTAGTCGTCTTCTTCAGATCTTCGACAGGAAATCAAGGTATTTTTCTAACCCTATGCTTGTATACATAATCAAGAAAAGACCCTAGCTTCTGCTGATTTTATAAAATAAAAAAAATTATTTTTTTAGGATCTGATTTACCAACAACTAGTATCAGAGCGGTCTTGATTTATGATACATGCATAATTTAATTGTATGCATGATGGTGATAGATTGTGGTGCCATATTAATCTTAATATTGTTATTTTTTTAATTATAGCGTGGAATTTAACTTACTCCGTGATCATATGCTTGTATCGGTATTTGTTCGTTGCGATTGCATGTTACCGTATTTTAACAAAACTGTTTCTTTTAAAATAAAATAAACAGGGGTTTTTAATTAAATATACCTCAAAAATAGGGTATTTAATTATTATACCCCATAGTTTAAAATTATATAGATATACCTTTTTAGTGTGTGCATTGACTAAATTATCCCTAAAAGAAAATATATAAAGCCACACAAAAAATGAATCTCTTGCAGCCACCCATTTCAATCATTTCTCACTATTGATAAAACCTAATTCCACACAATAAAACAACACGGTTTGCAACGCTCAAAATCATTTCTTATCAGCCAATTTATTGAGATTTTAGCTAGTAACTAGGTGCATTTCCCATCCAATGAGTAAGGTATTTTAATCTTTTCATTTTTTTTTGTGTTATTTATGCATTTTTTGATATTACATTGGTTTTCGGATTAGGTTTGACTTGTGATAAATAACAAAACAACTCACATTTTCATTACATTTGCATCATATGACTGCTATGTGATGGATTTTCTAAGTATATTGGTTGAAATCTCTTTTTACGTTAAAATTTTTGTTCTACACCCGTTATACACGACCGCAGTCGTGTATGCTGCATTCGTATATGCTTGAATTTACATGACTGTAATCGTATATTTCAGTAAGTTACACGACTGCATTCGTATATGCTTGAATTTACACAACCATAGTTGTGTATTTCAGTAAGTTACACGACTGCATTCGTGTAGGCATGAGTTTACACAACTATAGTCGTGTATTTCAGTAAGTTACACTACTTATGTCATGTATGCATGAACTTACACGACTACAGTCGTGTATGTATGAGTTTTACACCACTGCAATCATGTAAGTGTGAAAAATGTTGCAGTTATTATGACACCCTAGCTTTGTTAATGTGCCAAAAAAATATTTTTTTTATTAAACATGTCCCTTGACTGTTTGTTGGATTATAGTTGTGTATTTTAGCAAGTTACACGACTATTGTCGTGTAAATGGGCAGGCTGTTCCAACATTTTTATATGCCTTTGTTTGATTTTATTTTTTATTTTTTGTATAATTGTGTGCTGTATGATTACAGAAAATTATTTCAGTACGTGTGCCTATTATGTTTTGTGGTGAATGGATTGAGCAAAATTATGATAGCAGAAAAAGGGTCGGCCACAAGAAATTAGGATAGCGTTGCAAGGCAAAGACAAGCTACGTCATAAGTGTGGTAGGTGCGGTTCTAGAGGACATAATCGACTAACTTGCAGTGCATCAATTCCACTATCTAAGAATAAGCCTATAGTTGGACTGAATGAAACATAAGCAAGCATGGGTAATGTACTCAAACTTACATATTTATCCTTTTCATTGTCTTTATTTCTTTAATATTTGTAATTGTTAGTTGACCAATTTAACAAGTATTTTTTTTTGTCCTGTTGTTTAAGCAGGTTTCTGTCATTAGCGTGTAACTTTTCAAAGGGAGCCGAGCATGGGTTTATAAAAGTGGGCCGATTTATTGGGGCAAATTAGCTATGATGATTAAGTAGCAACTTGTATCAACTTAAGACTTATTTATGATTATGACATGTATTAGGGCTATGTTGTTTCATGCAAAAAAGCTTTTGATATTTGATGTATTGAAATTGCAAATGTTAAAGATTATGTTCACAATGTGTTATAATTATGTTGAGTGATTTATGTAGTTTCAGTTCTCTGTCCATGTATTCAGCTACAGTCGTGTATTTATGAATTTACCGGACTATTGTCGTGTTTCTATAAGATATTGTAATCGTATATATGAACATACATGACAGTAGTCGTATATCTATGAAAATACCTGACGGCAGTCGTGTATCTATGAAAATACCCGACTGTAGTCATGTATTTATGGTTATTTGAGGTTCTTATCATCTGTGAAGATACTGAACTGTGTAATAGATGATAAAATTACTAGAGGTTAAGGAACAAACAAGATGATAAAATGGCTAGTGGTGAAACAATACTAAATGATATCTATGAAAATACTTAACGGTAGTTGTGTATATATAAAAATACTCGACGGTAGTCGTATATCTATGAAAATACCAGACTGTAGTCGTGTATTTGGGCTGAGTATTTCTTAAATATATATGATCATCCTGTTATATCACATATACTGTACAAAACTAAAACAATTCTCTTTCAATAATACATTTGACCAAAAATAAAATATATATATGATGTAAACTCATCTTTAGTCATATCAAATGTTAATTACATCGACAAGAAATTGTTAAGGTTGGTTTCAAACGTTGTACAAAACTAGTACATACCATGATAACTAATCCAAAAAATAGTAAAATCACAACAATAAAGTTCTTGAGGTTTTAGTAATTGGTTTCCACGACCTATATCCAAATAATTTGGCGGCCAATGCTTTGCGAAATTGTGTAACATCATTTTGCTGACAATATGTGTTGATGTCAAGTCCGTTGGCTAGGACCTCCAAGTACCGTAACAAAAATGCTCTACATAATTTAACACATTGTAAACATAATCTGATTCCTTGATTTTCATTTCCATCTATATAGACACAAAAATATTTGAATTATAATATAAATACAAGTAAAAAATTGCATAATAATATATTATAAACCATTCAGAAAAATTACACGACATGCCCATTTATAAGTTATTCAGTACACGACTACAGTCGAGTAAAGTATGCGATACACGACCGTAGTCGAGTAAAGGTATAATTACACGACTGCAGTTGAGTATAGTATTCATTACACGACTACAGTCGAGTATAGTATTCATTACACGACTACAGTCGAGTATATTCAAAGTAGATTATTCTTTCACTCGGAAGAAAATGCAGTAATGCAAACATCATCATAAGAAATGAAGAAACAAATGCCTTATAAGACAAAAACAAGTATAAAAACTTGAGAAATAAACATAGAACAATTAGATCACATGCACATGGCCATAAATTCAAACAAACTAGATAAGCAGGAAAAACTATATAATAAATTTTAACAATTTATTGTAACTAGATACTAGACAAAGTTATCAAACATTGTATTCTTGAAAATATATATAATTAACTTAATAGAAATATTAATAAAACTAGTGAATTACATTAACTAGCATGTGGTCACATGTTATTCAGTAAAAGCAAAGTCTCTAAAACATGTAGCAGCACTGCAACAAAATCAAAATTCAAACCAGGTTAGTGCAGCCTCAAGTTTAAGACCAAATTATGTGTCTCAAGAAAAAAAAATTAAAAGCCAAATACAAGGGCCCCAAACATCTTAAAGCAATTATCTCACCATCACTTTAATCAATCTCTTACATCTATAAGTACCAAACTTAATTGGCTTTGCTTTCCACTCTCACTCGAACCCATTTTATTCTAGTTCTCAAGAAAATGAGACAATGCAATTCGATGAATTCAATTGAGAATGCTAGCTAACATCTAATTATCAATTTCGCATTGCCACATTTTGCTTCATGTTTTGCTTCACAATTCCAAGAACAGAACGTTGAATTAACACCAAACTTAATAACATCTTTCCTGGAAAATGAGACAACATAATTTGATGAATTCGGTTGATTAAAGTCGATATTATCAACATTATCACTTCCTTCAATTTCAACTCCACAAGTTCAAGAAGCTTCATTACATGAACCAAGAAGAAACATTATCAGCAACCATGCAATTGAAACAATTAATTCGCCCAACACAATAATGACCTTAATTACGTGTGCAGTTCTATTTTTTAAGACCCTAATGCAGATATCACTGACAGTTATGAATCTTAAATGCTCTTTATGAAGTAAAAATCAAATATAGATGTGGTAAATCACTTTTAATTCTTTGAATTTTCATTCAAATCATCGGATTTATAGTGCTCAACAGTAGCAGCAAAAGCGAACAGCAGTAGTGAGCAGCAAATAGTAACAGCAAACAATAGCAGTAAAAAGCAACAAACAGCAACATGAAAAGCAGCAAACAGCAACAACAAAAATCAACTAACAGTAACAAAAATAAAGAAACAGTAGCAGTAAAAAGTAGTGAACAGCAACAAACTACGAACAACAATAGCAAATATCACCGATGTTGGCCTCCTTACCAAGAACAGCAACAATAACTGGTCTTTTATTTCTTTGTTCCGACTGAATTTAAGCGTTCAGACAGGAATGATTTAGGTTTTCAATACTGGACTGTTCTGAATGATTTTGAAAATTAAGTTTTCACTTAGGGTATTTCAGTAATTACATATTCAAAAAGGTATATATGAGAAATTTTAAACTATAAGAGTATTTTTTGATAAATATTATATTTTAAGGGTATGGCTGAGTAAATTCCTGAATAAACATTGAAATTGTGAGAAGGAAACCGAAGCAAGTAATTATGCGTGGGCTGTACAGCCGGCATGTACTGGCGAGTAAGCAGCATCCGTAGGCTGTGTTTAGCACGGCAGCAGGTGCGGCTGGATTCGCTGGCGGTGTGGGCTGGAGTTACGGCTGCGGCACGGCGGTTGCCTCATCAAAACAGCGGATTATGTCGCGGAAGTCACGCATCGTTGCTGGTGGTGCGCGGGTTGCGACTGCCTCACTCAGTTCAGTGGCTTCGCGGGCTGTTGCCGGCGACAAGGAGCGTGGCTGGACCGCGGCAAAGCTACGGCTGTGATGGTTGCAAAACGGTGGCTGGTTTTGGTGATTAGTGGTGGCTCCTGTTGAAGCGTCTTGGTCGCGGGCTGGAGGTGCAAGCTTCCGGCGGCGACGTGCTGCGTGGATCACAGCACGGTGGCTGCGCAAAACTCCGGCGAAGGCCTGCTGTTTTGAAAGAACGGCGAGGGCTGTGTTCATGGTTATTGGCGGCTGAGAAGAAAAATATGAAATTAGGGTTTCGTGGTTTATCTCAATGAGGACCCTGAAATTTCATATATTTTTTAAGTTGGGCAGAATGGTTTAAAATACCTTGCTTTTAAGTCTAAAAAATTTGTTTTGGGCTTAACTAATCCTAGTTTTAGGTCCAATAGGGATTATGGGGCTTAATTGATTAAAATACATAGTTAAAAATTTAATTTACTAAATTTATTTTTGGTCCAAAAGTTTTACTTAAAATTATTTTAAAATTATTATTTTAATTATAAAATAAATGAATAGATAGAATAGATTAACGTAATTTATTACATTACTCAGTAGATAAAATTTTATACTAATAGAGACACTTGAAATAAATATCTCACAATGAGCTTATAACAATTATATTATAAACTCTTTGATTTTTATTAATTTTTTAACTTACATACATTAACACATAATACACATATTTATAGGTTAATTAAAGGGAGAGGGGTTATTAATTTTTTCAATGTGGGATTCCCCACCAAAATGTGAATTTAAACATTTACAACACTCTCCCTTTGGATTCACCATTTTGTTACATACATGTATTGGATGTGCTTAATACTGCCTCATTAAAACCTTGCCAGTAAAATCCAGTGGGACAAAACCTGGTCGGAGGAAAAAGAGTGCACATTTGTCTAATATAGCTGCAAAAACTTTTATCTTCAAAATATGCTCCCCCTGATGAAGTATCTCGTCAAATGTCTTTTGTCAATTTGTTGAGTCGACGCATGCCAATATTATAGACTAATTTCTTAAACGTTGATGTGAGCAAAGCTTTAGTGAAAAGATCAGCAAAATTATCAGTGGAACGAATCTGCTTGACATTAATTTTCTTGTCTTACTATAGCTCATAAGTGTATAAAAACTTTGGTGAGATGTGCTTAGTTCTATCTCCCTTGATATATCCTCTAATTTGAGCAATACAAGCAGCATTATCTTCATAGATAATCGTTGAAATATCTATTACGGAAGTCAAATTGCATGTGCTCTGAATATAATGAATAACAGACCTCAACCAAACATACTCTCTGCTTGCCTCATGTAGTGTAAGGATCTCCGAATAATTAGAAGAGGTGGCAACAAAAGTTTGCTTTGTAGATCGCCATGAAATTGCAGTACCATTATAAGTAAAAACATAAATTGTTTGTGAACGAGCCTTGTGGGGATCAGACAGATAGCCAGCGTCAGCGTATCTAACAAGACCGGGATTATGTGTTGGTTCATTTGAATAGAATAATCCCAATCAGTTGTTCCACGGAGATATCGAAAGATATGCTTGATGCCATTCCAGTGTTGTCTTGTTGGTGCTGAGCTATACCTCGCTAACAGCTTCACCGCGAATGTAATGTCTGGTCTAGTCCATTGAGCTAAATACAATAATGCACCTATTGCATTTAGATACGGTACTTCTGGACCAAGTGTTTCTTCATCATCATCTTTGGGCCTGAATGGATCTTTTTTAGAATCAAGAGATCATACAATCATAGAGGTACTTAAAGAATATGCCTTATCCATATTAAATCTTTTCAAGATTTTCTTAACATATGCAGACTGGTGGATAAGTATCCTATTTATCTTATGCTCGATTTGCAGGCCGAGACAATATTTAGTTTTTCCCAATTCTTTCATCTCAAATTCTTTTTTCAAAAATTCAGCAGTCTTGAGGAGCTCTTCAGGAGTTCCTATCAAATTCATATCATCAACATAAACTGCTGTAATTGTAAATCCGGATTCAAATTTTCTAATGAACACGCATGGACAAACAGGATCATTTTTGTATCCTTCTTTAATCAAATATCCACTCAAACGATTGTACCACATGCATCCTAATTGTTTCAACCTATATAATGATCGTTGTAACTTGATCGAACATAAGTTACAATCTTTTACCTTTAATGCTTCAGGCATTTTGAATCCTTTAGGGACTCACATAAAAATATCAGTGTCAAGTGACCCATATAAGTACACAGTCACTACATCCATTAGACGCATATCTAGTCTTTCAGAGACTGCTAAGCTGATCAAGAATCGAAACGTAATGGTATCCATCACTGGAGAATACATATCTTTATAATCAATACCAGGTCTCTGCAAGAAACTTTGTGCGACTAGTCGTGCTTTGTATCTAGTGATTTCATTATGCTCATTACGTTTTCATACAAATACCCATTTATATCCAAAGGGTTTGATATCTTCTGATGTCTGGACTACAGGTCCAAATACTTGGCGTTTGGCCAAAGAGTTCAATTCTGCTTGAATTGCTTCTTTCCATTAGGGCCAATCATGTCTTTGTCTACACTCATCAACTGTTTGAGGCTCAAACTCATTTGCAATTTCAGTAGCTACTGTAAAAGAAAATACATTGTCGATGATAATTTTATTACGGTCCCACATTTCATTCGTATAAGTAAAATTTGTAGACTTTTCTTTATTTCTAAAACCTTGTGCCTCTTCAGGGACTTCCGTCGCTTCAGGAACATGTGTCTCTTCAGGGACTATCTGTTCTTTTGGAACTGGTGATTCAATTAATGTGGGAACACCCAATGCTCGAGCTTCATTTTCAACAGAATCCTGATTTTTCGTTTTCCTCTTCCGGGGAATAGTATCTTTAGAACCAAGTGGTCTACCACGCTTCTGGCGTGCAATACATGACTAATTAGCTGCCTTTACACTTGACTGTTCAGCAGAAACAATCACCCGGGCTGGTGTATTAGCAGCAGGTATATATGACTTGGTTACTTTTGATGCATCTGCAAATACATCTGGTAATTGATTTGCAATCTGCTGCAAATGTATAATCCTTTGCACTTCATTCTCACTTTGATTAGTACGAGGATCTAAGTGAGACATAGTGGGGACTTTCCAATTTACTCCAGGAGGCTTTTCTCCCCCTAATGATGGGAAAATTGTCTCATCAAAATGACAATATGTAAAACGTGCAGTGAAAAGATTATCCGTCAGGGGTTCTAAATACCTGATAATAGAAGGTAAGTTAAAACCAACATATATTCCCAAACGTCGTTGAGATCCCATCTTTGTGCATTGAGGAGGTGGTATAGGCACAAACACAGCACAACCAAAGGTGCGTAGATAGGAAATATCAGGCTGGTGACCAAGTACAAGTTGGGATGGAGAATATTGATGATAAGCAGTGGGCCTGAGACGAATCAATACTGCACCATGCAAAATAGCATGGCCCCACATAGATATTGGTAACTTTGTACGCTTGAGCAAAGTCCTTGCAATTATTTGCAATCGCTTAATCAATGATTCCGCCCACCCATTTTGTGTATGTACATAAGGAACCGAATATTCAATATCAATTCCCACTGATATACAATAGTCATAAAAAATCTTAGATGTAAATTCACCAGCATTGTCTACACGTATGGTTTTGATTGGATGGTCTGGAAATTGTGCTCTTCATCTTATAATTTGGGCCAATAATCTCGCAAAAGCAACATTACATGTAGACAGTAAACATACATGTGACCATCGTGCAGATGCATCAATCAAAACCATAAAGTAACAAAATGGTCCACTAGGTGGATGAATTGGTCCACAAATATCTTCGTGAATCCTTTGTAAAAAGGATGGAGATTCAATATCAACCTTTGATGGGGATGGCCTAATCACAAATTTTCCCTGTGAGCAAGCAGTGCAAACAATTTCGTTTGATGAAAGAATCTTCTGGTTCTTTAGTGGATGTCCATGAGAATTCTCAATTATTCTACGCATCATCGTAGATCCTAGATGTCAAAGACGATCATGCCATAGCATAAATAATTTTAGATCTATGAACTTCTGGTTCATTACTGCATGGCTTTCTATGGCATTTATGATCGTGTAATATAATCCAGATGAGAAAGCTGGGAGTTTCTCTAAAATGTATTTCTTTCCTGAGACATTTTCAGTAATGCACAGATACTCTACATTATTCTCATTTAATGTCTCAATATGATATCTATTTCGGCGGATATTACTAAAACTCAACAGATTTCTTCTGGATCTTGCTGAAAATAAAGCTTTCTCAATTATCAATTTTGTTCCACTTGCTAACAGGATTATAGCTCTTCCAGAGCCTTCTATCAGGTCTGCAGGACCAGATATAGTGTTTACCATTCCTTCAAATTCTTTTATCTCTAAGAAATACTTCTGGTCTTGAAGAATAGTGTGTGTGGTTGCACTATCAACCAAACATACATCCCCAGTTTTCGCTCCCAAAATAGATAATTTATTTCTAAAATCCATAACCTTATAAAAAGTTTAAATACATACATATTATAAGATGTAGAAAAAACACAAAAGGTAACACTAGTTTGTGATAATATAAGTCTAGTCATAAGATTATAAAATCTATTACAACATAATATAAGCATGATTATGATAACTTAATCCATATTCTCACTCCTATTTCCAGTCAAGAAGTCACTAGCATCGAGGTGAGTACTCAGATCAACAAGATCAGAATCATTAACCAAATTGGTCTCAATCTTCCCTTTACCCTTCCTAGATGCTTGGTAGAGATCTACCAGATGTTTGTCCGCACGACAGGTACGCGACCAATGTCCTTTTCCTCTACATCGATAACATATATTGTCATTGTCTCTCTTAGGAGATTCACGTCTGACATCTTTCTTTTTAGGACTTTTATCGTCTTGTCTTTTATAAACATTCCACTTCTAGTGGCGTCTATTGTTGTTGTTTCGTTGTCCAGAGTGTCTATGACCATCATGAGGATAATAACCACGGCCACGTCTTCCTCTTCTATTGCGTCTATAACTATTATGAGCACTTGCATTCGCGTCAGGAAATGCTTGGGAACCAGTTGGTCGCATCTCATGATTTTTCAAAAGTAACTCATTATTTTGTTCAGCCACTAAGAGACTGGATATTAATTCTGAATATTTCGTGTATCGACGCTCTCGATACTATTGTTGCAGAACCAGATTTGATGCGTGGAAGGTCGAGAGTGTCTTTTCTAGCATAGCATTCTCGCTAATTTCCACACGACACAATTTAGCTGTAAGGTGATATGATATAATTCAAAATTATAGTCATGCACTTTGGTGAAATCTTGTAGCCTCAATTGTGACCATTCATACTCAGCTCGTGGGAGGAATATATCATTCTGGTGGTCATATCTCTCTTTCAGATTTTTCCATAGAACTAATGGATCTTCCTCAGTTAGATATTGAGCCCTCAGGCTCTCGTGTAAATGATGTCTGAGGAAAATCATTGCTTTTGTCTTATCTTGCCTTGATGCATTATTGCTTGCCTTTATGGTATCTTCCAGATTCATGGCTTGCAGATGCATCTTAACATCCAGGGCCCAGGTTAGATAGTTTCTTCCAGAAACTTCTAGGGTGGGAATTTACAGATTTGTAAGGTTCGACATTTTCAGAGTATCTTATTATAAAGTAGAGGAAATCTATCAATTGCTTTATAGTAGTTTAGAACTTCAGGTTCATACTACCATTTATGCAAGCAATAATCTATATGTCATGCTTATCATGTGAAAAGATTAAGCATACTTCGTAAATATCTATTGCCTAACAATAATTAGATCTAATATGCAAAGCTAACATATGACAAAGCAACCATAATAAGCATGCTTACAAACAAGAACTAAACTATTCATACGAAGGAAGCTATTGTGCTGATAACGTGTTATAAAATAAATGAATAGATAAAATAGATTAACGTACCTTATTACGTTATCTAGTAGATAAAATTTTATACTAATGGAGACACTTGAAACAAGTACCTCACAATGAGCTTATAACAATTATATTATAAACTCTTTGATTTTCATTAATTTTTCAACTTATATACATTAACACATAATACACATATTTATAGGTTAATCAAAGGGAGAGTGGTTATTAATTTTTTCAATGTGGGATTCCTCACCAAAATGTGAATTCAAACATTTACAACAATTTTAATATTTTAAACTAAAAAATATTAAAAAGGACCAAAAATAAATTTTAAAGCCCAAGTTGCCTTAGCCCATTAACCAAGCTTTGAAAAATGGACATTAAAAGGAGGCCCAATGAAAATTTGACTTAAAATTAATGCATTTTTTTATAAACTCATGGATTAAGAGTTGTTTAATTACAAGATTAATTAATTGAATGAATAACATATCATTTAGATTAAAAGGGTGCCACATTCATATGTTCATGCATATACATAATATTTGATATTAATATTCTAATGAAATTAGAATAAGATATTGATATCATATTTTAATATTAAATTGATTTACCATTGACATAACCTAATTAATTATTTTATTTATAAAATTAGATATTAATTGGTGGAATGTCAATTAATTAATCAATTAAGAATATTAAAAGGAAAAACTCTAACTTACAAAAATTGAGTGGGAGAGGGCTTTAGGCATAAAGCCCACAGCCTCCATTGTTGGTCCTATAGTAAGGTAGATTAATACCTCGCCTCAAATTATATGAGCTCCTTACAGAGGGTATTAGTTAGAACTGGCTACTAGATAGTACTTCTCTAAAGGATAAAATCTTGAGTATGACTCTTTAAAACTGACTGGCCTACGGTGGCTGTTTTATTTGAGAAATATAAAAGATTGAAATAATGGTTATACACTCAACTTAAGTTTGTTAATATCCTCCCTACGGAGTTCTTATTAATTAAACTTAAGAGGCTGAATGAATCGGTAGTTTATTATTACTTGATATGAGATATCTGGATAATTTTAATAAATTTTTAAGTTTACTTGTTAGCAACAAATATGACCACCCTATGGAGGCTTATTTAATGTGGGATTAGATTACTGATGCATAATAAAAGTAGTTAGAGAGTTCTACTTATGCATTTCATGCATTTATATTAATTATGCTAAACTTTTATACTTTTAAGTTGATGTATGCTTACATGAATTTATTTATTTTATTTTGCAATCAGAAAATGTCTTTCAATTCACTTCCTCAATCCTAAATTAGTTAATTGAACATAAAATTCTATTTTAAAAGGATTTTAGATATTGTCCTCATAGCTAAAAGCACATATTATCATATTGACTAATAATACCCTTTTAACTCTTATTGATATACATCATAAGATGAAATTTATGCTAAGTAAGTGGATTAACTCTGATGAGATGACAAGGTGGTATATACTGGCATTACTCTCCAGTGCCTTGTTTAGGCTACATCAGATTATGGCCATGGATACTAAAATGCAGTTTATCTAAGATGTTCTTCACAAGGACGAGACTTAGAAGATAATTGTCATCATAATTGAACACTCTTTTATTTAAAGGAACATTACTTCAAGATGGTCTTAACAACCCCAAGTCTCTTATTTTAAGAGTTCAAGGATTCAATGAATAAATCAAATTATTTATTGATTGAACTAATAAATAAGATAAACGCTAACATAATTAATGCTAAAATCCAAATGAGAGTTCATTTAATCTAGAGCTTTTATTATTTCTCTTTACCCATTCCTAATATAAGTGGAAAGAGAGATAAGAAAAGAATAATAAGTCCTAGAAAGCATCTAATTCATCGGTTATGTAAATTCAAGAAATAAAAGAATAATATAAAATGTTTCTATTATAGCTAGAGTGGGTAATTGAAGAGAAACTACCTAGTTTACCTAGCTAAGTTATCATTAGCTAGAGAGTGGTTTCAGTTTCAAATAATAAGTCAATTTGAGGTTGGGCACTTATACAACTGTTGCATATAAAGTAGTAGGAGTTATCAAATAGTTTGATGACTTTAGGAATTTAATATTAAATAATTGTTTATTTGTACTAGTACTTAAATTATTTTGATATTAGTTAGTCTATTGAATAAATTGTTTATTCAGTTACATGGACTCAAATTATCAAAAGAAATAAGTAGTACAATAGTTAAACAATTTAATCCTATTTATTTCCTAAATTCACTACATAAAAAAGAATTGAATAATGAATCTATTCACCATGAGAAGATTAAGTTATCTCTTACTAATAAAACATAATGTGGTATTTGCATTTAGGTCATATAAATTTTAAATATGATCCAAAGACTAGTTAGAAATGGGCATCGAACCATTACTAGTTTGCGAATCATGTTTATAAGGTAAATTGATCAAGAAAGCATTTGATGCTAAAAGCAATAAAGCCGCAAAGTTGTTGGAATTAGTATATTCTGATGTATTTAGGCTTATGAACACACAAGCTATAAGAGGTTATGAATATCATCTTTATTGATGATTAATCAAGGTATAGTTATATGTACCTAATGCTTCTACAAGTTTGAGACTTTTGATTAATTCAAAGAGGTCCAAACGAAGTTGTAAGCAATTAGGAGAACACATAAAGGTACTTTGATTTGATCGAGGTGACAAGTACCTCATAGTGACTTTAAGACCTATTTGTCAGAACATGGGATTCTATCCCAGATGGTTGCACTTGGGACACCTCAGTAATATAGTGTAACAGAAAGGAGAAACAATGCACTTCTTAAGATGGTGAGGTCTAGAATGAGTTATTCAACTCTGTCCATCTCGTTATGGGGTTATGTTTTAGAAACGGTCATATATCTTCTTAACCTAGTTCCATTTAAGTCAGTTCCCAAAAATATACCTAAAAATGTATAATAGATGTAAAATCAGTTTACACTATATATATTTGGGGATATTCAGCACATGAGATGAGCTAAAGGGAAAGACATATTTTGGAATCTATAGTTGAAGTTTGTCTATTTATAAGTTATCCTAGAGAAATGAGAGGTAATCTTTTATAGTCTTAAAGAAAGGAAGGTATTTGTTAGAACAAATGAAATCTTTCTTAAAAGAAGACTATAAGAACTTCAAATATAGGAGTAAGATAGTTCTTGGTGAATTATTTAGGAACTCTAGTTTGTGCTTGAGCAGAATAGTAACATAAAATTTAATAACCAACCGAAACCAATTGTATATCAACAGTAACCAGTGCTCCATCATAATGGGAAGATTATTATTAGTCATGCTAGGTATATGTTATTTGGAGAGTCTTTCTAGATGGTCTCCAATGAACATGATCTGGATCCTACAAGCTATGATGAAGTGGTGATAGTTATAAATACAGATAATTGGTATAAAACTATAAGACCTATGATAGTTTCAATATACTCCAACAAAGTATGGGTAAAAGAGAAAAATAGATAGGAAGATGAAAATCTTCAAAGTAAGGATTATAGCAATAGTGTTTCGCTAAGTATCTATACTTATAATCTATCAAGCTTCTCTTGGCCATACTTAGATGTTGGAACATCAGATTTAATCTACTAATCAAATAATTTGATATTGATTGGAAATCTTGATGAACATTATATCTATAAGATGATAGGAAGATGGTTGGTAGTGAATCTAGTCCTATTTATAGATGATACCTTACTCATTGAGAATGATGTAGAGGTGCTATCATCATTTGGTTATCAAACCAATTGATATGAAGGACCTAAAAGAAGCTAGTTACATCATTAAGATCAAGCTTATTTGAGATCATTAGCACATGATGTTAGGCTTATCTTTAGCTATATACATTAACAAAATTCTGGTAAAGTTTGCTGTGCATAAATCCATGAAAGAATTACATCCTTTCAGATATGGAATTCTTCTGTCTAACGATTAGTCACATTTGACTTCTCAAGAGATCGATTGTATGAGATAGTTTCCTTATGCATATGCAATAGAAGATCTCATGTATGCTATGTTGTATACTAGACCAAATATTTGAAATATAGGCATGGTTAAAAGATATCAATCAAACCTAGGACCAGAACACTAGATTATATTGATGCATATACTTAAGTATTTTCGGAGAACAAGAGATTTTATGCTTGCGCATTCTAGTGAAAATCTAATACCTATTAGGTATACAGGATCTGAATTTAATAGAGATATAGATGTTCAAAGATTAACTTATAAATTTTTGTGTTAGACTTTAAGTGGTAGAGATATAAGTTCGAGGAGTGTGAAACAATCTTGTATCACAGACTCCACCATAGAAACCTAGTATATAGTTACAAACCAAGTGCTTAGATGCTCATTGTCCTTTATTGTGATAGTAATGAAGCAATAGCACAGTTATTAGAACCAAGTACCTAAAGGAGAGAAGCACATAAAATGAAAATATCACCTAATACAAAGAGTTTGTATAGATTAGTGAAGTCATAATTTTCATAGCATTGTTGGCAGATAATCTAATAGTTCTTTTCCTTTAAAACCTTGATTGTCAAGATTTTTTATAGTCATCTCGATGACAGAAGGATACATTGTATGTACAACATGCGTTGAGGGCAAGTGGGAGATTGTTAGACTTCTTGTTATTTTGTGCCCTAAAAGCATGTGATAAATAACAATTTCTGAATTTCATAAAATTTATTTATTCATGATTTATTTGAGCATAAATTATTAGCCCTTATTTATAAAGTATGTGATTTGTGTATTGGGTATATGATGTCAATACTAGAATATATAAATAACATGTTATTTATAAATAAAAGATTGTTCACAACTATTAATGAAATGGCATTTCGTTATGTAAAGTAGTAACTTTTCTCCTTCTATTGTGAGTGATTTTATCTTGATCACTAAAGTGGAGACTTCGAGTAGAATAGTTAATATTTATATGTGATATGCATATTGAACTGGACTATAGTGAATTATGATCTAGTCTAACAAATGTCATTGAGCATAATTCACATAAGCTTTAATAAGCTTAATTGACCTTAATCCTGAGTAGGTAATGAACTTGCATTCATGTATTATATCTTTTGAGTTATCACAGAGTGAGATTCATATAAACGGTTAAAACATCGATAGCTTGGAGATATAATTTCATATATCGTAAAAACATATATTTATAAGATGGAATCTATAATATTAATGTGTACCTAAACTGTTTGTAATACTTGATAATTTAAATCTATGGCCGCAGTTTATTCAATAAATTGTTTATTGAATAATAATATTTATTTGTAAATTTATTTACAAATATAGATATATTAAAAGTGATCATTTGAACAAATAGTAACTTAGAAGTAAATATGTAATTAACAGACGCACGACATTTATCATTGGCCTAGCTTTAATTGCAAGCATCAGATAGAGGATCAATTAAGTGGTTATTATTGGTCTAAGACCAAAGCTAAAATTAATTAAAAGGAGTTTTAATTAATTAGGCTTTTATTTAATTACATGGGTTATTAGAGTGCAACTTTAGGCTTTTAGTGGAATAGCCTAGGGTTAACTTAGTAGTTTTGGTGTGTTATGAGATGACTGGGTCTTGACTATTAAGTTGGAGCTAGAAAGCCCATGGGCCTGCAGTCCCTCTGCTAGCTCAATTTCTAATCAAACTCTAACTCTAATAAGTGCCTATATAAATTAGAGGAAATCAGAACTGAAGTAGACTTTACGTATGTTATTTTTCTTGAGAAGAAAAATACAGTTATAAGTTCTAAGGTTTCTATCTCGTACACTGAAATTTAGGGTTCTTTACATGCCCACACATGTGAGGGAGATGATTAAAGATAACAGAGAAGATTGCAACCATATTTTACAGATCACAACAATAGTGGTGAAAAAGATTACAGTTGTCTTCTTCAGATCTTCAATAGAAAATCAAGGTATTTTTCTAACCCTATGCATGTATACATAATAAAGAAAAGATCCTGGCTTCCGCTGATTTTATAAAATTAAAAAAAATTATGTTTTTCTAAGATCTGATTTACCAACAGACCCTGATGTCCAATTGTTGGTGCCTGCAAAACTTAGGAGACTAGAGAGAGCTTGGTTAATACTCAAAAGTTTAATATCTATTGGGTTTGAGGATCAACTTAGTCATCACTCAAAGTTATACCGCTAGCGTACCATCCTTGCTCACCGTTCAACGCCTGGATCAGGCCACTGTTGATATTGAGATGCTAAGGCGGATAGGAGCCAAAGGTGGGTCATGGGAACTCATTCATTGTCAAATATTTAGAGGAGGTCCTAGGGTTCCAGCCTCACAATATCAAGAAAATATATTCAGACGATGATTATCCTGAAGCTTCTGAGAGGAGATATAGATGCAGCATTTCTTGAAGTTCCTTATGTTAAAGTATTCCTAGCCAAATATTGCAATGGTTTCACTACAGGGCATATATTCAAAGTTAGGGGCTTTGGATTTGAGTAACTTTTTCTCTTTACATATAAAAACACATATATGATAACATTAAACAATGATTGCAAGTTTTATGTTTCAGGTTTTTCGGAGGAGTTCTCCTTAGATTCCTGACATATCTCGGGCGGTTCTTGAAATTTTTGGAAAAGGAAAATTGCTGCAGCTGGAGAATTCTATGATGTCCACATACAAGTGCTAGGTTTTGGGGGATGATGAGAAAACTGATAGGCTAGGATTGAATTGCTTTGGAGGTCTATTTTTGATAACTTTAGGAACCACTACAATTGCTCTTGTTATCTTCATTGTCCGCTCTATGTTTAGTAGTAGGGGTCAGCGGATTGGATTGATCATTGAATTTGGATCAATCCGATCAGATTTTAGATTAATCGAGTTGGATAAAAAGTAATTCGAATTATATTCAAATCAGATCGGATTAAAAACTTCAAATAATTTTTTTTTTTAATTTTGTGTAACCGATCAGATTTTTGAATTCTGTATTTTAATCTCCTTAAATTGTGCACTTTTATCTTCATAATTTGGTTGTATTCTAGAATTTATCATATTCTTAAAGCTTTGGTTTCTCAAGGTTTGTAAAAAGGCATACTAATAAGATTATAAAAACAACGAAGTAAGGCCGTAAATTTTTTCTTTTCAGTCGATCGTAAATTTTGTCCGTATTGATGTGATTTTCTGACTACGCCAGTCATCGTCCGTTAATTAACATCAAAACATGTTGTAAATATTAATTACTTCACTAAGACTTAAGCTAAACACAATCACAATAACCACGAACAGGCTTAAATCGCAAATTAATACTTTTTTAGAATTAATCATTCATCATGGTTTTGGAATATGAGCAGGGATCACCAATCAAGCTCTTGCAATTAAGAATGAACTATTTACAATTGGGAATAGATATTTACATTTCTTTTTCCTCTTGCTAGAAATAATTTGGCAAATAACATCATTACAAACCAAAAGAAAAAGCCACTGAAAAAGTTCAGCATAGCAGCCACCTGCCTGACATCCTTCTTTTCATACTTCCCAATACAAACCCACACCAAGTACCCCTTCCCCTCCAGTAGCTACCACTTACAACAACAACAATAGAAAAAAAAGAAAAAAAATTTAAAGTTAGAAAATCCCTTCTCCCCTAAATAATCAGTTAAAGCAAAAAACAAATCACAATATTTTTACGTCCTTGAAATCACAGATTCACAGTTGCATTTCCTTCTCTTTCTTTCCTGGAAACCAACATGTAGTCTTGAGTGGTCCCAATGAATTTGAAGCACATCACATCATGTCAGTAAGAGCAGATGGCGTCAGATCTAGAGGGTCACACAACACAAGGGCCAATTTCCCATCCTGAATATGGACTCCATATCCCATTAAATTCATTAATTAATGTGTCAAGTACTCGAAATTTACAATAACACACAATTATGCAAAGCAGGCAAGCAAGTAGCTTGCAAATTTCTTCACTCCCAAATAATCCTTAATCATGCTTTAAAAGAACTCAATGGGAGATGGAATCCGGAAATGGGATTTGATTAAACATTAAGAAGCTGCTCTTTTTCCATTGAAACTTTGACTTCAGCTGCTTGTGTTGGTGCTGGTGAGGCTCCATTTTCCATCTTTTTGAGGTTTTGTTGGTGATACACTTGCCTCAATCTCTCTATTTCTCTCTTCAGAGCTTCTTGATGAGCTGCAATTTTTTTTTCCAGCAAAGCAGCAACATATATTAATTAATTAAAAGGCCTAGCTAGCCAGCTAATTCATAAATCACCATAATTATCTGACACTAGCACATGCTATCACATATATTATAGATGTGCCTATATATACAGTATACTTGTATGAAAAAGTTACCTAACCTAACAGCCCTCTCCTAATTAAGAGACTTCAATATTGTTCAATTAAGAAAATTGGGTTTCTAAAACATCCCTAATACTATAGAATGGGAAATTGTGGAAGCAATATTCATAATTAATTGAAGCAATTAAGCACTCACCATCTTTGAATATTTTGTCTTGCGCCAATGCAGCGATTCTTTGCTTAAGAGCACTGTTGTCGACGTTCAGAAGCAACCTTTGGTGATCCAGAAATGCGACACGTGGCGATAAGACCGAGACTTCAGCCTTCATTTAACATCAAAATCACAAACAATTAATAACACTGATCATGCAGCAACCATAATTTTATAGCCGCATTATAGAATTATTAAGAAAATTAACCAATTACGTACATACCTGTAATGAAGTAACACTTCGTTCAAGCTCCGATATGTATTGCAGCTTCCTCACTCGTGATCTTTGCGCAGACTGCCTATTCGCCAAGATTCTTAAAACACAAGCAAATGTAAATGTAATTAGCATTTAGCAATAATATGTAGATTTATAATTTTTTTTTATTTTGGTTTTACGATAATTCAAATTATTAGAATGAGTTTTAATTAAGTTACCTCTTGACCCTTTTGGGATCAACTATCCGATCAGAAGAATTAGTTGCTGCTGCGGAGCCGTGTGGCGGGGCTTGAGCTTCAGTTTTGCACTGGCTTTGCACCTCCTCGGACTCATTCCTCATCATCTGCTGTTTCTGATCAGACGGTGCATCTTTCTCGTCGTTGATGCTATTATGATCAGACGGTGTAGAAGGGTTAGAGGAAGACAATGTGGGAGGCACAGCAGCATTAGGCAAATCATCAGTGAACATAGACATAAACTGCTCATCATCAAACTTATCAAACTCGTGATGATTGCTATTAATAATATTCCCCGACCCCGACCCCGGACCCGACCCGGGAGCCGCACCCGCCCCACGACACTCGTCCAGCATTGGCGCCTCGAGGTACGTTATCGAGTCGCTGACCGACCGCCGGTGAGTCCCCCTCCTCGCCGACGAGAAGTCCAGAAACTCGTCCACCCATGAAGGGTTGCTAACGTTAGAACTATTATTGATGTTATTCGCCATTGACGATGGTACCTTCTGGTGAAAAAAATCCGGCCAAGTAGGTGTCATGTTCGGAATCTTCGGAGGCAATTGTGCCATATGACACAACCCACAGAGAACGAACTAGAAACGGAAACAAACGTATAACGAACAGGACGCGACTGAGACAAGAACACAAACACAGATACACAGGAAGAAACTGCACCAAATGAGTTTCTCTAGCAGCAAAGGTTCAAGTTATATAACAACAACAACAACAACATGATTAAGGGGTTTTAATTAAAATTAAAATTAAAATTTTGGGGTGTGAGAAAGAAAAGAGAAAAGAAAAAAAAAATGAAATGTTCTTTTTAATCTTTTCTCTCTCGCAAATGTGGGAGCAAAGGGGTCACATGGTGGGGGTTAAGATAGGACAGCTATGTAACAGCTGTTTGAGGAGGTTGGGTCTCAACGGTATAACTGGAAAGTCGCCCCCCACCCCCAGTAGTTTATTAACCATAAGGAATCTGCAACCCACGTGCCCTTGCGACCGTCTCTTTAGTGGTCTTGCTTATTATAAGTCTGTCCCATTATTTTACTATCCCTCCCTAACATTGCCTTGTGTGGTGAGCCTCTTTTACGTCTCTGCATCGCCAGCTTCTGACCATCTGATTCATCTGTCAATGCCGGTCAACTTTCGTCATGGAGATCAGATGGGTCATTTCTGAGCCTTCAGACAATCATGGAACTTACTTTGCTCGGTTAGTTGCAACTAAACCTGTAATTTTAAGTAAAGTTTCAGTTCTCCAGTTACCACAAGATAATATTTGTGTTACGGATTGACTACAAACCTATAACTATTTTGCGTGTTTATATATTATATATATAGTCCCAATTTGATCCAAAATTTTAAAGTCTATAAAAGTTTTTAAACCCCACAGTTTAAAAGCATTATTAACTTATACTCTTACACCTCACGATTTTAGAGTTTTTTCCGAACTTTTCTATACTTTAAAATTTTAGATTGAAACATTTCTTTCTATATATATATATATATTAATGGAATTCTAATCAGAATTTCTGACTATATTAAAATAAGGGATAAGTTAAAAAATAAAAAAAATACATATTTTAATATATTATAAGACTAAATATATTGCATTGAGTACTTTTGCTCAGTAAAAAATGTGCTTTTGAAAATAATTTTTACAATATCCAGACACAATTTCAAAAAAAGTCTGTGAACATTGCAACATCTATAAATATATAACATTCGCCATAATTTTTTTCTTATGAATTGTTTTAGTGGTGAAATAGGGCGACCAAAATCAGGCTTTCCATGAAGCCTAATTCTGCTCCCCTTATTGCAATCTAGTGGGTGGTGCTGAGCAAGATCTGGCGAGGAGACGATTGAGCTAGGAGCAAACACGGTCAAAACTACTTTGCCACATCATCTGAGAATTTAGGGATAGAATTCTACCCATAAAACCAGTAATACTGTAATTTTAGAGATGTGGGGAAATGGGATCCTATCAAAAAATACACAATCCTAGAATTAACAGAGGAAAAAATAAAAGTTTTATCTATAAACCCACTAATCCCAAATTTAAGAGAAGGAGATTTAAATTCCTATAAAATCTTTCAAAAGGATAAACAAGGGAGAAAAAATCCTTACCAAACCTTACAAAAGGAGAAAAAAAAGGTCATTTGAAAAAAAAAAAACTCGATCCCATCTTCTTCTCTACATGAGTTTAGAGGATTTAATCTTTTAATTCATTTTTCATCCGCTCCCATCTCTATCCTTCTTAATTTTATCTTCATTTATTCTTATTTGAAGGGAGAATTTCTTCTTACATTCATTTCTTTAGATTGATTTTTACTCATTTTTATATTAAATTTATATGTTTGGTTTTCCCGCAAAAATTTTTTATATTGACTTGAGCGTTGGAGGGTTAATGCCGGAAAAACTTCTGGCACCCCTAACTATTTTTCTGGCCGCAGGTGCTCACCAAAGAAGGATCGTGTTCCCCAAAATTCAGTTCTTGATCCCCAATTTCTGCTCAGAACATAGGAGAAAGGCAGGAAATCGTCTCTACACCCAAATAAATTTAAATGTTGGCGTTAAAATCTGGTAGGTAGTCCACACACCGATACGACCAAATTTTGGCGTAAACATGAGTAACAAATTTTTTATTATTTAGTAAAATATTGGGTTGCACATTTCAAATGGTTTGTACTTCGTAGCACATGTTACGGGTAATCAACTAATGATGATGGAGGTATAAATTTTTATATAAATTAATACGACATGATTGCATTGTTCGGATTAAAACTCCACATCCCCACATGTTTTATTTTATCTTATATATCATTAGAGTAGTTAATGTATTTATTTCATGTCCGTTTGTACAACAATTTTTTGATTCTCTCACTTCTCTTAAGTTAACTAAGGTGAGCTCAAAGAGATTTGAGGTCTTAACTAAGGTGAGCTCAAAGAAATTTGAGGTCTTAGGCAAATATTTATGAGCAGACATTTCTTGAAAACATTAGAAAGTACAATTAATGTGAATGGATTAAGGTTGCAATAACGTTTTCAAATATTTTAAAACCATGTATATGGAGAAAATCTAATAATTAAATGAGTAAGAAAAATGAAGATATATTTAAAGTAAATAAAAATAACAAGTCAAATGTCAATAATCATTTACAATAGAAATAGTACTAGGGATGGCAAAATTTTCCACGGGTTTAGGGTCTCAGAGAGCCCCACCTCAAATGGAGTGAATTTTGAACAATTTTTAGAGAATGGGATGGGGAATGGAAGAAAAATTATCCCTAAATTTTTAATGGGGTGGGGTTTGGCATTGCACTCCCCACCCCACCCCCACCCCCACCCCAATCTCCATTATATATACATATTTAATTTTTATTTAATAATTTTATTTATCAATTACAATTAATTAATAAATTTTCTTTTTATTTTTACCTAATACAAATAGACTATAACTAAAAGAAAACCCTACAACATAATTCTTATTCAGCCTTAAAACATTGGATTATTTATAAAAGAATGATAAACCTTACACTCATAGGCTATATAAATATGATAAAGAGAAGATGAAGCCGTTAACAAAGAAGAATTTGAAACATTGTTATACAGTTTTATGATTTTAGTTATTAAATATCTAAATATTTTACAGTTTTCATATCATTTCAAGATATTGTTTTAAATTTTTATAGATTTTTTTAATAATTTAAATACTTTAAATTATAGTAATGATTTTTATTTAAGTTTTTAATTTTTAATTTACTAAAATTATGTATTTATGCCTAAAATAAAATAATAAATGGGGAATGGGGTGGGGTTAGGAAAATTATTCCTCATATAGGGATTCCCCATCCCCACCCCCACAAAATTTATTGGGGAATGGGGTGGGAAATGGAGCCAAAATTTTTAATGGGGTGGGGAACGGGGTAGACATCCTCACCCCCACCCCACCCCATTGCCATTCCTAAATAATACTGCTTTAAGTGCCTTGTTTATTATGTACAAATAAGAAATACTCTATTTGGATTAAGAGTCAGCCTGATAATAATGTACTTTTTTAAATAATTATTGTTAGCTGTATTATAGCAATAATCAGCTGTAAAGAGAATCGGTTAAATGTTTGGTAAAATTTATTTTTAAAAGTGCTGTGAGTTTTAAAAGCAGTTGTATGTGTGTGGTAAATCTTATTGTTAAATTGCTGTAAAAATGTTAATAACTGAATTAGACATAAATCCATAATGTTAAATAAAATTTATTTAAATATTTATGAACATATATATATAATATTTTATATTGTGTACATATAATAATTGATAACTAAAAGAAATATTTTATATTAATAATTTTATTTTTTATTTTGTTATCTCAATATAATTGGTAATAACAATAATCTCTTTAAATTTATTGATTTTATTTCCTAATTAATAAGGATAATTTTAGATTTTTATAATATATATGAGGATATATATGAAAATAAAAATAATAAGTATAAAACTGATTCTTAAAAACAAATTTTAAAAAACTATGCTTTCTTTGCTTTTCAAAGTCTATTGTAGGATGGGGTGATTTTGTTAAAAGTAATTTATAAAAAAATTTGCAAAGGATTAAAATCAATTTTTATCTTTTTAAAATCACTTTTACACATTCCAAAAGCAAATCCCAAACGAGCCTTTGGTAGAAAGCATTCCCATAATTAAGGAAAAGTTATCAATAAAAAAATGATATAAATTGATAATAATTTCAATGATACTTATCAATAATGTGTCTTAAATATGTTCTTAATTAAGAAATGTAATTTTATAATTTAAATTTTTAAGGCATGTAAGTATTAAAAGAAGTGTTAATAAAAAGCTTGAGGGACCCGTGTTAAAGTGATGGCCTTAAGGCATTTGCCCAAATACAATGAAACAATTGCCTGTTATCAATAACGAAATGCGTGACCAATGTCATATAAAGATGGAGCAGTGCAGTCGCATATATATATATATATATATTGAGGATTTGAGATAGTCTATTGATAAAGGCATAGACACTATTGGAAGACAAAAAACAAAAAAATATCGGATGTGTATCTTGTGATCAATGTTATTTAATGGCCATACCCATGTGCAGTGGTGCACATACGCAGAAGGCTTGTCCCAATATAATACATAAAGATAAAGGAAAATGAAATGGGAAACAAAAAGTCGATGCTAAAGAAATTGAATTATAATGGGAATAGAAAATGGTGGGGGAGATGTGGGATTTAGGGCACATGAGCTGTGAAAGGAAATTGTAAGGATGATGATGATGATGGTGATGAAGATCATGTAGTGGTATCATTCCATGTGAATTGTTTCCACGCTCTAAGTCTTAGCTTTCTTTTGCTTTGTCCTTAAAACCATAGCCACATGTAGGGTACGTATGTGTCCTTTCGATTTTACCCCCCTTGTGTTTCTTGGCAACTTCCATGTTCATGCTAGCTATCAACTATCAAGTTGTAATTTATGTTGTGGTTTTTTAATGCATGTGATGGGAGGCACTATTTATGATTGATTAGAGAAGGTATTTAATTAGAATTTTTTTAATAAATTTTGCCGCCTTGTATCAGAAGAAAGTGCTTGGCAGTGAAGCATCTTCAGCGGAGTACTTCGTATAAAATATTGCATGTGACCATATCTGCATTGCTGTCTCTGTCATGAGTGATTTTGAAGTCATTTAGTTGCACACAAAATTGGTTTTAATTAAAAAAAAAAAAAAAGAACTGTAGGTTTTGACATTTCTTATAAAAAGTTAGGGTGAAGATGATTTGTTGAGAGGCGCGAAGGAATTCCGTAAATTATATAATTATATAACATATATCAATCCAACAGTTGTTATCAGTAATATATATGTATATGATTTTTATTAATTATATTTATACAGTTATTGGGTTGATGTATGTTATGGATATGCTTGGGAATAAGGTGCTGTAGAAAAAATATTGTAATTATGAAACAAAATTTAATAGTACGTAGTAAATACAATAAATACAAATTTTAAATAATAATTTTGACAAAATTATTAAAGATATAATAAATTTTTTATCATACAAATAAAAATCATATCAATATAATTTTTAAAGTACAGCAGCTGGTGTTTACCAAACACTTTAGTGCTGTAGCTTTTACGTTATAACTGTCCAACCTAAATTCCAAACGCACCCATAATTATGTAACTTAACAACCACCCACTGTGAATGACTTGATACAAGTAAGGTGAATTTGAGCCACAACTAATATCCCTTAAACTTGAACGGCACCCAAATTTGGGCGCCTATAGTCATGGACTCATAGCCATAGCCCATAGGAACTCTGAACAATACACCTACCTTATGCAAATAAACGAGGGGTCAAACCATTTGAGTAACCTCTCATGGGCATACACGCTCTTTCATTAGAAATTTAGGACTTGGACAAGTTGAGTGCTTTTGAACTAAAAGTGATGATTTCAACTTTTATCTTCGTACTCAAGCATGCATACATGCCTTGTGCCATGCAACCAATAGCAACAGTGGTAGACTGATACCCATGAAATAGAAAAATTCGACTAAAAATTAGGGCTGAGCATCGGTTTAGTATAGAACTTAGTTGAACCGGAAAGAATCGAATTTATATATAAACTAAACCCAAACCGACCTGATTTATCGATTTTTCAAATATATATATATATATTATTTTCTTACATAATTTAATAGTTTTAGGACATGAGTTTATCTCATATGTCCTCTTAGATTATGCCACCTAGTATTATTCTATTATTAAAAAATATAATTAATTTTTTTATTTTCGGTACTGATTATAAGAATTTGAACCGAGAATCGAACAAAATTTCAGCTTGATTCTCGATTCATATTTATCGATTTTTTGACAAAAAAGAACCGAACCGAACCTAACCTATTTTGTTCTATCCATCCCTCATTAAAACTTTCTTGTGGATGAAATAGATATAACTCCCCAAAAATTAGTAGTAGATATTCTTTGTAATTGTGTAGTGGCTAAGATTTTCTAGAAATGCTCAATAGACCCTTTGTCTTGGTTGTATAAAAGTTGTATATGCAATGTTTTCATCCTGATTATTAAATAAGTTTTGATTTCGTTTTAAGTTAATGTTCAAATTAATGTGACCTACTCAAAATAGACCGTAATGTTCAACCAATCAATCATATCATTCAATCGATATATAGCACAAACCTATATTAACCCGTTTGCATAAATAATTCAATTCTTCTATATCAAACCCGTCATGTGGAACATGTCATGTTCAATTTTTAATAAAATGATAACTTTTATACTAATTTATTAAAAGTGTAAATGATTAATTAAATTAACAGACTACTGATACAGCTGACAAATTGTTATGGCAACTATTAACGAATCCTCATAAATTGCGCAATCTAAAAAGGAACTACGAAAGCGAAATTATCACAAACTAGTAACGGCCAGCATAACCCAATTTTTTCAACAATTTGCTATTTCCAAATTAATGGCTTTCTGCATGAACCCTTTGCCTTGCTAGCTCCAGTCTCCAAGTGTAGTAGGTGCACTGCTGCAGCTTCACAAATCACAATGGGCTATCTACACACTTCCCACACCCATATGCAACCAGAACTGAACTTCCTAACTTTTAGTTGGCATAATGCAGTAATCAAGCAAAATAGAGCTTCCGTAGTGAAACTCAAGCTAAAAAGGATGCGAAATGACGTTAAGAAAACTAGAGAAACCACAACCGAAAAACCCTGCATAAAGTATGAACAAACATTATTGATGAGCCACATTGCATGACCAATCCAAACAATGAATTCATACCATACCATGCATGCTTCTGCTTCACTTTATAAAGCAATACAATATTGGCTTTTCATTGCTATCTATAATCTACATCTCGAGATAGCAATAGATATGCACATGATGTTGAGGAATGCTGGGTTATCTCTTTTTCTTTTGTGGGTTCTAGGGATACCTGCAGGGGCATGGTCAGAGAGCTATTCACAAAAGTACGACCCAGCATCCATGAAGGAGAGGTTTGAAAACTGGCTGAAACAATATAGCCGAGAATATGGGAGTGAAGACGAATGGCAACGGCGATTTGGAATCTACTCATCCAATGTTCAGTACATTGACTACATCAATTCTCAAAATGTATCATTCAAGCTAACAGACAACAAATTTGCAGACCTGTCAAACGAAGAGTTCATTTCTACCAACTTGGGTTATAATAGACCGTACAACGAACCAAGGTGGCCAAGCATACAATATTTGGGTTTGCCAGCTAGCGTAGATTGGAGAAAGGAAGGTGCTGTAACTCCAGTCAAAGATCAAGGCCAATGTGGTATGTAATATTTACTTACAAGAAATTGGGATGTTTTAAATGCATGTTAGAAGATAAGGATAAACACTGACTTGATTTTTCGTATTATACTACAGGACTGGCTATTTGATTATTTCTCCAATTCAACCTCATTCAAATAAATTCAAACCACCATAGCCAGCCACCTGCTTCTTGGACGAACTAGTCTTTGAACTGAAATTACATGCCCAAAAAGAGAAACAGAAGGCATTTTTAAAAAAGGGTCCAAATCAGGTCACCCAGCAGAGTTTCTAAAGACATTAGAAGTTATTTTACCATGAATAATATGCCTTGAACACCCTCTGCAACCAACATGATGCCTGAATATTAATTTCAATAGAGGTTATTCAATATTATCTAAATCGAATAAAAGCAGTTATGTTGGAAGACTGTTTTCTCTTTGAAATTGAACTGCCAGAGAAATGCCGAGGGTAGTAGTACATAACATCTTACCTTTTGATGCAGGAAGTTGTTGGGCGTTCTCTGCAGTGGCAGCTGTGGAAGGCATCAACAAATTGAAAACAGGAAAATTGGTATCTCTGTCAGAGCAGGAACTGGTGGACTGTGATGTTAACAGCGACAACCAAGGCTGCAACGGTGGATACATGGAGAAAGCATTTGAATTCATCACAAAGATTGGTGGAATCACCACAGAGAATGATTATCCTTACATAGGCAAAAATGATGGCTGTCAGACAGGCAAAACTAAACATCATGCAGTGACCATAACTGGGTATGAAGCAATACCTGCCAGTGAGAACAACCTACAAGCTAGAGTTTCACTCCAACCAGTGTCCGTTGCAATTGATGCTGGAGGATATGCATTTCAACTATATTCCCATGGTGTCTTTGATGGATATTGTGGACAACAGCTCAACCATGGAGTCACAGTAGTTGGCTATGGAGAAGATCGAGGTCAAAAGTACTGGCTTGTGAAGAATTCATGGGGGACTAGCTGGGGCGAAGCTGGCTATATAAGGATGGCACGGAATAGCCCTACTAGCAACGTAGGTATTTGTGGCATTCTCATGCAGGGAAGTTGTCCTGTCAAGCGTTGTTGAACTTTTCCTGCATGAGGGACTGAAGACATCAGCACAATCAACTTTATTCAGACACTAAATATACGTAGATTAAGTTGGGAAATAACATTTCAGGAGTTTAAAACATCATAAGATTTGTATTTGGCAGACTAGTAAAACACAAGGCACAAACACACAAAATTGGTATCATTATAGAATACATAGATTACCGGAGAACAATGGCTGAATGTCGCTCTTATTATTAGTTCCTAATATATTATTTATATATCCATAAAAAAAAATGATTTGAAAAGATAATCATGATATATATTCCATGAGATCAACATGATTTGCCCCTGTTGTCAACATGCATGCATTTATTCAAAATAGTTTTAGAATTCAGCATCAGAAATGTAGAATATACAGGTAATAGAAAAAAGTTTTCTCTAACACAAATTAAACTTCACACTAACTAATATACAATAGAGAGGCAGTGCATCAAAGAAGCTCAATACGAACAAATTCATAATTTTAGAAGTTGGTGATAAAGAACAATGGATTGAGTAAGGCAAGTTTTTGGCCGCATAAGATTAAAAAGAGAAAAAGACAGTACTGAGATATAAATCACAAGCAAATGTTGAAGGATGCCAGAGCAAGGGACCCCTCGACTGCAGTAAACATGGGTAGATACTGTTATTGTTGACTTTCAGATTGAAATTTCATGTCAGTAGCCCTTCATAGAATAAGCAAAGTCATTATTTCCCCTGAAACAACTTCCATAAATTTATGAGTAGCTAACTTGTGGTCTAATTGAACTGCATTCTAGCAGTAAACTTAAAACAAATAAAAAATGATAGACTTCTTACTTGTACAGCTGAAAATCCACATGAATATTCAGCTCTACCAATCACAATTCAACTATTTGTTAATAGAAAATCCAAGATCAGTAAAATTGTCAACAAGAATAAAATAAATTATTCCAGAATGTAGCAACTTTATAGTAAAGTGAAAGTAGAAAGGAGAAAAATGAATAAAAACATAATAAATCAATTGGAATTAGTTGTGGTTTATTAACAAACTGGGTAACCATATTTAAGTGTTGCATCACTTCATAACCTATTTAAGTGTTGCATCACTTCACTGGCAGAAAACGTGAGAAGAGCACAACTGGAATTACGAATAGGCTTTCACATTCACTGTATTTCACCAAGATTACAGATAACATTCCATGAGATTGTATCAACTGGCATCTTTTTCTCCTCCTAATTTTAATAACTTCAACCAGAAACAACAGTTTAGCTATCACTAATCACATCAAACCTGGAGGGGATTTCAGCTCCAACACCATCTCCATCTTTGCATTGCATGAAGAAATGAGTGCCTTGGATCATGCATCAAATAAAAGCAGACTAGTATATGGCTAACAGAACCCACAATTCAAGTGCCAGAAAAGCTTTAATGACACGCATTCATTCCCTTATACATCAAGAACTCTTTATCATACACATTCAGAAAAGATGAACAGATCTAAGACTTCAGTTCTGCGAATCTTTGCCTCACAACACTAGCAAGCTTCCATTCACCAACACCAGCCAGCCCCTCAACGACCTTTTGCCTGACTTTAATATATGGTATAAAACCTCTCTCTGTCATCCCCATTACTGTCTTTCCTGCCAAAATATATTCACGGCACTCCAAGCACCCCTCGACCACAACCTCATAGCCCTCAAACCCAATAGGACAACCCTCCCTCTCCAAGAAATCGATCATTTCAACTGCTTTCCACATCTCTCTGTTTGCCTGCAATGCCGCTGCCACTTTTACCACCATTCCTTGCCTTGGCATCAATCCCACATTAAGCACCATTTCCTTCATCAACTCTACAGCATCATTAGTCTTCCTCGCTGTGCTCATTGCACCAATCACAATGCTGTAACTCTCCAAATCAGGAACACATTCCACTCTACTCATGCCTTTCAAGACTTTAACTGCCTCCACCAACTGATCAACGGCACAGAGAGATGATACAAGGTAATTGCATGTACCACAGTCAGGATGATACCCCATGGATTTCATCTCCAACAGAATATCAGCAACAGACTGAGATTGAAACCTTCGCTCCAGCCATACAGAAGAGAGAAGGAGGCGTATTTGAGGGACTGGAACACAGCCAGAACGAAGAGTTCGTTGGAGGATGGCTAGAGCAAGAGGGAGGGGATGCGAACTTTGGAGGGTGTATGATAGGAGGTAATCATAGGCATTCTGGGGGCGAGAACGGGGTCTGAGAGGGATAAAAGATTGCAACATTTCATCAATGACTTTTATTCTGTGATTTTGAGGGAAGTTGGACAGGAATGAGAAGGGATTTGGGTTTTGACAAGCTTCTTTAGATGAACCAAGAAGCTCAGGAATTTGTTGGTAGTCTTTGGCTTCAACTGCCGCCCTGACAGTTTCTTCCAGTGCTCTCAATGAAGAGATTGAACGCAATAAAGAAAATTGGAGTAGATGTGGACGAAAATTAACAAGAGATCTGCAACTCTTTATTGCTCCAATCATCATTGGTTCTTTTTTTTTTTTCCTAAGACATGCATGCATACTTTACAGTGGCAACATGACTATCACAATTAAAAACCTGCAGATAGTCATCATATAATAAGCAGGACACTTATGTTATTTTAGATGAATGTGAAAACATTAAAGCAAAACATGGCCATTGAGAGCATAAAGATTGATAGCACAAATAGAAACAAGTACGTTGTCATTCAATTTAATCTGAGAGCAGCACCAAGAGTTCAACACGCAGTTCTCTTTCAGGAATCAATTTTACTTTGCCAGCAAACTATAAAGCAGTACACTTGCTACTTACAATCACAAACAGGGAACCCAAACTCGCAGAGAAATATCGACGAACAGCTGGTGTACAACACGCAGGTCTACAGATCAGTGCCTGACTTCCAATCGAACGACGTTTGAATAACTCAATTTTTTATTGCCCGATGACTAATGGGACTCGAGGGCTCATGTTCAAGTCATGAGCTGGAATCGATGGTCCAGTTAGTACGAACGCTGTTGTAATTTCGAGGACTAGCCCAGTTAACTCGGCTTCTTGTTTTTTATCTGAATTAATTGATTTTTAAAACGTTCTTTTAATGAATAAAAATTACATATAATTATTTACCCGAGATCAAGATTTATGCAAAATTGAGAGAAAATCAATAACGACAGTTAAAAAACCAACAAAAGTGTTTAAGCAGAATATTTATGGGAAAGTTAGTTGAGACTTGAGAGCAATAAAAAATAATAATAATAAATAATCGACCTTTTTGATAAACAAATACAGTACAAATGGTTTCAAGTACAAGTCTATGCAAATTAGATGATCTATTAGGACTAAGAACACAACTGAGCTTACTTATAACATTGTCTATGCTGCTCATGGTTTTATGTACAAGTTTCCTAGACTAACAAGAAATTTCAACTTCAACTGCTTGTAAAATAGAGGCATTCAAACCCCAATTATGTCGGAATCTGGCCACCGGCTGGTTTTGGGAAATCATGAGTATTGTGTATCAAAAAAGAATACCCAGCATCTATCAGTAGAAACCTGCAATGAAATCAACCAGTAGGATGTTATAAGAACCTGGAAGGAGGAAAAATATATTCTTAAAAATTAAAGGAAAATCATGACAGCGGCATTCACTTCTCACCATTCAGGTTACAAAAAAAAATGTTGGTGATAACATATTTCAAACTACTTACCAAAACCCAAATACTGAACAGCTGGGAGAGGATTCCTTCAACGGGAATGTCTTCTTTTAGATCTGGCACGGCGATGCATTATCCGCAAAACCACCAAAAAGATAACAAGGAACACCTGCAGAACTATTACCATCTTCACATCTGCAAACACCAACCTAAAACTTAAGTCTCGTAAACTTTCAACTTCACCGAGGCATAACAGTAATGGACAAACAAAATACCTTTAAGCCTCTCAATCACGTCCTCCTTGTTGACTGGAATTTTGGTTTCCTTTGCATTAATAGAGCCAGTACCATTGATTGTAGAGATGTAACTCTGCGCTTTGTACTCAATATTCCCTCCCATGACACAAGTGTTGGGACACTTGATACCGCTATCATACTCGTCACTTCCATCACAACAGTCTACAAAAATGATGATATCAGCATACATGAATTTCAGGTGGAAGACAAGAATATACTTATTTCGTGATCCAAAAAAACATTGAATGATAATTTTAGTTAAAATAGGTTTAAACTGGTATAAATAAATCAGGTTTAATACCATGTTTTTTGTGATGGTGTTAGCATAATAGGTTAGACCCATTTCATAACTCAATAATGACAAGAAGTCATTTTGTAAGGTATGGAAACCTGAAACTTACAAGGACGCTAGACCAGGGAAAAGTGACCATTGCATTGCAAGATGACACGTCATTGGTAATTTAGTATTCAGGCCAAATCGGCCTTTATTGAACCATGAAAACAATGATCGTGATGTTAGAAACCATGCAATATATTTCAAAAGTCCATTTCATAACATTATAACAGGCAATTCAGAAGAAGACATTGACCACCATGAATGTCATTAAAAGATCTACAGTCAGTAATTAATCAAGACAAGAGGCATATTTGCCAGAACTTGCCCAGCTACATGCTAGAAACATGTTTTCCATTAGCAGAAATAATTAACAATGTACTAAACAGCTATCGCAATTGTGGAAAAATTATATCACAACTAATATTTACCACAGATACGATCATTAACACGAGAAGAGAAAATGAATCGGGGGGTACTTCCTACATTCCCACAGTAAAATTTGCCTGCTGGACAAGCAGAAGTTCCTGCAGAATACAAAAAGAAAGCCTGGTTAAAAAACAAGACATTAACAACATGGAATGCCTTGAAAAGAAAATACAACTTGAAATTAAAGATCAATTTGTTATTTTACTTAAGAAGCTAAGAGTAGCGAGAGCAATAACATTCCGTAGCTTAGAATCAAGATAACCGCAAACAAAATCTTTGAGACTTTGACAACCAACAGATATTCATTATAATCTTTTCCTATAAACAAGGTCACCTTCAACTAACGTTTTATCAAAATAACTCCCTTTTTCTTTTCTGGGTACAAGTTCTAGTGAGCAGATAAATCAATTAGTCACTTAACTCATTACTTATGAACTAATAACTAATCATTATATAAAATTTACTAATTACAAATTACAACTGAATAAAGAAATGATACCGGGCTCATCGGTTCCATCAATGCAATCGCAGAAATTGTCATTAAGGCGGTCTCTGGTGAAAGATTTGGACGCATCTTTGCATTTGATAACCTCTTTCGAGAAATACTTCGCATCTACAAAAAGACACAAGAAATTTTATTTTTCAGCATGCAAAAAATTGAAAAATATTAATTAAAAGAAGATTTTGAAACTGCACAGGATTGGTTACCAAGTGGGTGAATGCCTAGGAGAGAAGATTTACACTGAACAAAGACCACAAGGAAGCAAAGGGACATTAGAGGTATCAAATTTCTTAACAACAACATCATCATCTCTCTTGGTTTTCATCAGATGCCATGCCCACAGCCATGTTTATTCCAATCACCACTCTGACCCAAGAGTCAACTGCCCCTGCCTATTTTTTTTTTTTTCCTTTATATCCAAAATCATATTTTCCGCGAATTTTTCAGAAATTCGATTTGCTCTAGTTTTTAAAAATTAATTATTTCTTTTACAATTAAAACCAGAAAATATGATTGATTGATTGATTGATATGGTTTTAGAACATGAATTAATTAAACTAATAAAACAAAGTTTTAGTATATTTTTTATTTTAAAATAAATAAGAATATCTTCTTTTTTTTCCATAAAATTGCATTTCCAATATTTTTATTGATGGAAAAATTTTTGGTCAGATAATTTTAAATAGCAGTCAACATATGTTGTTTTAAGCTTACAAATACCATAGGATCTTCAAATAAAAATCAATTTACTTAATTTAAAATTAATGCAAGTTTGATTTTTTTTCATAGATTTTAAAAAATTTTATTGTGTTTTGGATTTAAGTATGTTTTTTTTAATGATTTTATATACTTATAAAATGATAAAAAAAAACTATAAAATTGATGGATAGTAATTGCAAATGACAAAAATACTAGGTGTTAGTACGTTGGTGGATCGTGGATGTATAACCAAAAAAAAAAATGTATGTTGGCGTATATGGGAAGAGAGATGAAAGATTAAAATGCATTATAAAGATTAGGAAATGGATGGTGGAGATAAAAAAACGTGTAATAATTTAGAGAAACTATCCTAAACGGTTTTATAATTTATTTTACAATTTCATAGAAAAATAAAATAAATTGTTTAAAACTAAGTTTAAACATTTTATATAACTTTAGAATGTCCTTAAGGTCAACCAAATGCATATTATACTTGAAACAAAATTTAAACCGGGTGCTTAACAATTCTATGAATGTAATAAGATGCTTTCAACTTTTATATTATAAAAGCAAGAACAAACATGTTTTGGTCCGATTTTGGTTCAATCCAAAATATTATGAGAGCTCTTTTTTTGCAGATGGTTTTGATGATAATGGAGATTGAGCTGTCTGAAGATAGTTTATAGGAACAATGATAACTGAGACGAATCGATGGCTCGCGACGGCACTCCGACAGTAAAGTCAATTGGAGGTTGAAAGAGATGATGGGCTTCACAAAAACCCTTGAATGAGCGAAAATTTGAGTATTTGTGTGAATAAGAGAACTTACATTTTTTGTAAGACCAACCTAACATTATAAAGTGGAGTGCCCTTAAGGATATCTTTGTGTCATTTTGGACACATGACAGACTGCTATTAGTTGTTTCCTTTCTTAGGTAGGAATTTAAGAGTAATTTAGTCGTTTTTATTAAGGCCTTTGGGCTTCCTTTGGCCGGATAGCTGTCCTCTGAGAGACTATCCTTATTAGCAGTGCATCCTCAACTCTGATTGGCTCATTTCAAATGAGCCAATTGGATAAAAAAATATTAGATTTTACTGAAGATGGTGCAAATGGTTATGTTTGTAGTCTCCCATTCTCATATCTAATTCATGTGACCTGCAGTGAGATATTTGGAGATAGCTCACGTGGAGACCATGTTATGATGATGTGTCTTGGCCTTATTGGTGAAACTGTCACTGTCTCTGTGGTTCAAGTTAACATATGATGATTTTGGTACATTGTAGGAGACATTTTCTATAAGTCTTAGGTGATTTGGGTGGCTGAAGCTAATTTATAGGATATTTCTGTTATGCCTTCGTCCTTTTACCTCCTTCTTCCTTCTTCGTAGGGGCTCATGGCTCATGTGAAATATCTTTACACGTGTCATATCCTATGCATTTTTCACTCAAATTTTACCACCAACAAAACATTTTTTTGCTTTGTAAAACGTGTTTTAGAATATAGCTAGGGATGGAAAAATTTAAGTTTGGGCCGGGCTTTTCCAAACCATCGCCCGAGCCCATTGTAAGGGAGGTATAAGGGTCGGGTTTGGGCTTTCACTTATTTTTTTAATTTTTTAATTGTTATAAACTTGAATGAGTTAATAATAATCAATTAGTTATTACAATCAACAGTGAATTAAAGAAAATTAATATGTTAAAATAAAATAATAAATAAATAAAATGAAGCAAATAAAAGCTTACAAATTTAATTCTTTTAATATTAGATTATCTAATGAAACAAATAAAAGCTTACAAATTTAAGTACCCTCTTAATTAATTAACGCTTAAGAGAGAATTTAGTGTTATAATTTTAGTTTTTTTTAATCATTATTGATTTGTGAATTAAAGATTTAAGTTTTTTTTCTTTGTTTATTATTTTTTAAATTTTAATTTATTATTCTAATTTATAAATTTAATTTTTAAAATAAATAGGGAGCCAGTCCGGGCCCACTTTTTTGCCCACCCTAAAAATAACACTGAAACACATTTTTCAATAATTCCAAGCTTGGTATAAAAATATATATTTAGATATCCATCTGAAGTTGAATCGATTTCAAGGTAACAATTATCATGATCTAGTAGTCTTTCAATAACAACGTTAACTAAACCAGTAAATCTGACGGCAATATCTAAAATTCATCCTTTAGTGCAAGCTTTTTTAGCTTTGTGCTCAATTCAATAACAAATTGTAACCGTTTACATCTTTGAACTTTAAGAAGTGAATCTAGTAAGTTAATATTTTGTGTACTTGTCCTCATGGCACACAACTACGCATATATATTGAACCAACCATATACGAAGGTTTGATTTTTCTCTATCACATAATGATGAAGTTTATAGTATGCATGAGGATGATATAATGGATCGATCCAATGGCTCAAATAACATTTTTTTTTGGCTTTAAATCAATCCTCAGAGACCTCTGGGTATCTTTATTAATTAGAAAAGGGAAATTATCTGGTGGCCACCACTTATTAAGTGAAACTTCTGTAAACCACCAAATTTTAAGATTGTATCTGTAAACCACTTACTTTTCAAAGGAATATCTTCCACCCACCTTTCCATTAAAAAAGTTAACGGAAACATGATGTCAGCATGACATCATAAGGGTAATATTGTCATTTAGTTAAAAAATAAATATTTAATTAATGATATTCTATTTTAAAAAAATAAATTTTTAATTATATAAGCAACATCGTTTTTGTTTATAAATTAAAAAAAAATCAAACAATACAAAAGTGCCATCATAAATATTTTCGTAATTATTGTATTATAGGGATAAAATAGTCTTTAAGCAGAAAACTACTAACGACAGTTAACTTTTTTAACGAAAAAGTGGTTGGGGGATATTTCTTTGAATAGTAAGTAGTTTACCGATATAATCTTAAAATTTGGTGGTTTACAGAAGTTTCATTTAATAAGTGATGTCTACCAAATAATTACCCATTAAAGAATAATTGTTAACGTATTCTTATATCGATGTCAATTTCTTCTTGACCTTTTTTCTGAATCATAAGATTAATACCTATTTGAATTAAGCTAGCTAGCTTCCATTAAACCCACAAGAAGATATTGTAAAACAAACAAAAACAAAGGGAAACTTAAAAACAAAACCAGAAAGAGAAAGAAATTATAAAACGCATCATATGAAGGTAATTAGCTAGGTTTGGACATTAATTAAGTAGACTATTATTGAATTATTATCTATAATAAAAATGAAATCATGAACAAAGCTAAGTTGTGGTAAATGAACAATATATATTAAATAAATCAATTTCAAGTTTCTTAACAAATATAGTAATTGAGGGTAATTAACTTTAAATTTAACCTCCCTCTTCAGCATTCATAATGTTTAATTAATATCATATATTAATTTAATTCAAGTGCGAGATTGAAAAACAATCAATTAATTGTATATAACCCTCCTTCAGTTCAATACAAAGAATAACTATAATCATAAATGACTTGCAATTTCCATCCAGGACAAACAAGAAGTAAAATAATCAGCCTTCATTGCAAATTTAATTAGTCGAAAAAGAATGCAGCCCTTTCTGTCCTTCCCTTCACCTTGCCACTTGTTCAACTAAATTGACCTAAACAATAAACCAATTAAATATGAGACATTTAATTACTTTGTGATTGATAAATCAATTGCAATTTTTATTGACCATTTTTTTCTCTTTGCATGGTAAGCGATTCATGTAAGTGCTTTATGTTCATGGTTTATTAAAATTTACCTGGAATGTAGTACTGCTGGCTAAACCCATTATTGATGGATGGTTGTTGCCGCTGCTGCTGCTGCTGCAGTGGAATGACAACAGGACCAACCTCTCTTTCTTGCTTCAAATTCTTTGGACTTTGCACAAAATGTGAAGCATAACCGTAAGTATCCATATCAACGATCGGATTATTCCCATTATCATGATTATTATAATTCAACTGCTCGTTACCACTAACAATAATACTCATGCTATTGTTATTATTCATCCCATTATTCCATCCCATCAATGGCTGCGAAGAAGACCTGTAAATCGCTCCCCCTTGTCCTGGTAACTGCACCAATTGATGATTCTGATTCCGGTGGTTGTGGTTTTGCATTAGGGTTTGACTTCTATACAACTTAAGTTCCTCGCAAATCCTCTGATACTCGCCATAGGGTCCTGAAACCGGATCCTTTTGTCTCCAAAAAGCTTCCCAAATCAACGAATCAACGACTTTTTGTCTACTCTCTTCGTCATTGGCATTTTGAACTATCTTTGTGACGTTACTGACGCCAAAAACTTTATGCACAGCTTGAAATTCTTTGCTCCTGTTAGCAGGAAAATAGCGTGCCAATTTGCAATCCTCACTGCATTTTTTCCTTTGGTGCTTGCATGCAGCACAAGCTGATTGCACGCTTGATGTTGCTGATGAGTAATTGTTATTCCTTTGCATCATCCTACAAATTATATGTACAAACAAACACAATAACAACACAATTTGTTAACAAAATATTATAGCAAAATAAAAAAAAGTATTATATATACAGTTTGTATTTATATATCAGATCATCATAGAGGAAGGAAATTGACAAATCGAAGAAATTTGAGGAAACCAATTTGACAAAATATATATGATAGAATAATTAAAAGGGAAGAAAATAAGTAACACACGAACCTTATTATATGAAGATTAATGGGTGGGAATGAAAAGAGCACATTAGTATAAATAAAATGGGGAACAAGAAGGTGATAGAAAAAATCAAGTGTTAGTATATAACGCACGAAAAGATTGTCACTGTAAAATTCAAGGCTTTTGGGGGAAGAGTTGATTAGGGTTTAGGTAGATCATAGAAATAATAAGAGCCGCGAAAGGAGATGATAATATATTGTTAGGAGAATTAAATATGTGTTAATTAAAGAAAGAAATCTAGTCTTAATGGAAAAGAATCTAGGTTTTCCATTTTCTTTAAATAAAAATTGACATAAGAAGCAAATCTTGTTAGATTTGATATGGGATGATGAATTAACAAAAGGTTACCGTGTAATTCTGGTGAATATTTGGCGAAATACTATTGGGCGGTGAAGTGAACGTACGTGGTGGTGATGGCACCTCCTATAACATTTTCCTAGCAAAAATGTAAGTTTAAATATATTTTTTTTAATATAAGTAACTTAATTTTATTTATTCACTACTTATATATAATGTACGTAGTTGATGATACCATAGTGATTATATCTTGGAATTCTTAACATTAAGGATTCTTCAAGCTAAACGTTATCCGGCAAAGAACCATCTCTTAATTGGGTGATTTTCACTGCAAGAAGGAGATTAAGCTTTCATTAAACGTCTAAAGTCTCAAAGTTTATTAATTTACTTGTTTATTTTTTGCAACTAACATTTGATTTTGAGATATTTACATCTAAATATAAAAAGTAAAGTTTCGTGACTTTTATTTGAATGAAAAAAAAGTCTGAATAGGAATTAAATACTATATCCTAAAAATATTCTATTAAATATACATATTTCCTATAGTACAAAACCTAGTCCCTTTTTTTTTTTTCTCTTTATAATTCACGTGCTCTATTATTTTGTTTTGTTCTCTTTTTCATTAGCACTAAAACACTTTTTTCTTCAAGCATAACAGTCTTTGAATCACTATTATTAAGTAATTTTTCTTTTTATAGTTTTTATAAATATTCTTTTATATATTTTATCTCATACTTGAAATAATTTTGTTTGGATGTAGAAAACTTGGCTGATAAATAAAAGTAAAACTACAAATGCTTCTCTATCTAGTTTTTTTTGAAAAATAACTTAAGCTAAGTCTTCGTTCTCGATTTAGCAAGTTTGTCTTATAAAATTTTACATATTTGAGTGTCTCAATATTCTATCGCATCTGTCATCGTGATTAGCCTTGATTAGTCCAGCCAACAAAAACCCCTCCAAACTCTACATTGTACCTTGCTGAAAGTACATGCAGCAGTTTGTGTATGAGCAATGAATTCTTGAAATAGAAATTACTATTAAAATTTAATGTTAAAGATAAAGAAGTGCAAAATGTGTACAACTTAATTATTTTTGTTGAAGAGCTCTGTTTTTGTTGTCTGTATTTGTCATGCGACCGAGCCGGTGCCTTGGTTCGACGATAACAGCACACCCACAAAGTAATGATTGTCTTATTACATTTTGTTTCTCCGTATATGCTGTTTGTGATTCATACATTAAACAAAAAATTTTGCGCTCCATGAAATTTAATGGAAAGTTACATGATTAATAAATTATCAAATCTTCCAATACTGAAGCTAGTACCATATTTTATATCAGAAGAAAGACTTATTAAAATAATAATAATAATAATAAATAAAAACAAATGTTATCTTATCATGGGGCTGTCCATTTGGTATTTGGTGGGTTGTTAGTTGGTTCCTAACTAAACGTGAAAGTTGGTAAGTCAAATTCTTTTTAGGTTATTTACACTGAGGAGGGTCTCTGCAAGTCTGCGGCTAAGATCTAGTTTCTGTGTAAAAATGGAGGAGAAGCCTCAAGTCCATGTTCCAAGAGTGAGACTGGGCAGTCAGGGTTTAGAGGTTTCCAGATTGGGTTTTGGATGTGGGGACTCTTTGGAATTAAAAAAAAAATGTGTATAACTTAACTGACTTGTGCATTGTGGTTAAAGTAAAGTAATTTAAAGATTTTGGAACTTGTTTAACTCGTCAATTTTGTATTGATTTGTTGTGATTGGTGTCGTGGGTGAGATGAATGAATGTGTATGTACTGTGTTTGTGTATTGTTTGATTTCATTTAGCATGTGCCGCTAGTTTTAAGTTTAAGAAATTTGATATGTTAGATGATTGTTATCATGGATATCAATTTTCTTGTGAAATATTTGTTTTTAGTTTCTAGAAATAGAGGACAAGACTGTTTATATTGAAGAGGTCGATCACCATTGGCTCAATTAATTTCTATTTTCAATTCTAATTGTAACATAAATTGTACCATGTATATGATTTGATTCAATCATAGATGGTTGAAAATATTGGAGTTTGTGGAGCAAATTGGAGTGATCCAGTCCAAAAAAAGCAATTAATTGATCTTTGTCTCATTGCGGTAAATAATGAATTTAGATCGGGGAAACTTTAAAGCCAAGTGCTTGGGCTCAAACTACAGAATAAATATTTAAGACAACTAAAAAAGGCTAAAACAAAAACAAATTAAAAATGGTTGGGGCTATATGGAAAACAATATTCAACATGAACAACAATAACAGGACATGGTTACAATCTCGTGATCCAAACATTTGACTGGCCAGATGAAAGATGGGAAGAGCATATAAAGGTAAAATTTTAATTATTTAATTTATTAGAATGAGTTTATAAGAAGATTTTATATTATATAAGTAAAATTTTAATTATTTAATTTATTAGAATGAGTTTATAAGAAGATTTTATATTATATAGGTGTTAACTATTTTTTTCATGTTAAACAGAAATATCTAGATGCTAAATAGTTTTGTTATAAGCCTTTAGCTAATGCTGATGAATTAAAGACTTTGTTGTCTGAAGTTTTAGCTACTAATCCAATACTTGGAGTTCTAGTATGAATGACTTATAAGAAGTGGGAAATTTGTCATCGATATTTGAAACACTTGTGCCTAATGAAACTCCAATCGAAGTAGAGGATGATGATAATGGACCTCAAACACTTGCATCAGATTACAACTCAGATCAGCCAAGTATAAATGAGGTACAAGGTTCTAAGAAAAAAAATTGATGAAACTCGTGAAGAAATAAAAAAGTTAGTAGAGGTATTGGAGAAGACTGATGATAGAGGACCCTCAATGAAAGATTGTATAACAATTTTACCAAAGATTTTACCTATTCAAGATCCCCTTTATTATGTAGCAATCAACACATTGGGCAACAAGAATGAGTACACAGAGGTGTGGATGGAGAAGGAAAGTGACCCAGAACGAATATGGTGGATTCAAAGTTTAGCAAAACAGGTTGGGAACCTCTTTTATTTAAATTAAAATGTCTTGAACCTAAAGTCTTTTTATTGTGCTTGCTGAATTTTGACAAAGTGTTTTCATTGAAAAATATTATATGGTGATTTAATGATTATGTTATTTTTATTTATTTATTTTACTTCTTCACAAGCTTATTATTATTTCTTTATTAATTGTTAAATTTTCTTTAACAGTTGGATGGTATTGTAGTACAAGAAATTTATATATTGTTATTATTTTGGTTTTTTTTAGATATTTCTATGAAAGCTTTAAGTGAAGGAGATGATGATAAGAAATACAAGGTTAAGAGATTGCTACGAAAAAATTGATTATGTTGATACATGACTTATTAAAGCCATTGAATATTGAAAGACTACTTGTATCAAAACTTACAGGTTCAAATCTTATTAAAGAGCTTTTAAATGGACCATCTATTACACGTTATGAATTAATGTAGATGGAGACGAATGGGTTTATTTATTTATGTCAATTCTTCAAGGTAAAAAAGTGGCTATACCCTAGGAAACATGTCTCTGTTGAATAGAAAATAGCAATATTCTTAATGATAATAGTCACAATCTTCGTAATCGACTTGTAAGAAATATTTTTCAACACCTAACACAAACAATGCACAAATCTTTCATGAGGTTTTAATAGCCATGATGAAGTTCTCGAAACAAATTATTACTCCTCTTTCATTTAATGATGATTTAAGTGGCATAACTAATCACAGGCTACAAGAAATATTTAAGATAAATTATCTTTTGTCAATGATAAATAGTAACATAATTTTTTAATATATTTCTCATATTAATAATGTTTGCTTTTGTGGGTGCTATTGGTGCAATAGATGGAACCCTAATTCATGCATGTATTCCAATAGATAAACAAGTGCCATATAGAGGTCATGGAATAGGGGAGTATTTTCAAAATGTTACGGCAATTTGTGATTTTGACATGATATTTAGATACGTTGTTGGATGGGAAGGAACAACAAATGATTCAAAAGTCTTGACAGAAACAATTCGTGATTCAAGATATTATTTTCCAATGCCACCACCAAGTAATATTTTCCCTTTATATAATTGTCAGATATTTTTTTATAATAAATAACTCGTGGTAATTATTGAACCTAGAAAAATACTATTTAGTTAATGCGGTGTATACACATACTAGGGGATTTATGGCGCCATATCATCACGTAAGTTAATGGTTGAATGATTTTCATAATGGTGGTCGGGCTAGAGGGAAAGAGGAGATGTTCAACTATAGTCATGCGAAATTAAAGAATGTTATTGAGCGTACTTTTGGTGTTCTAAAAGCTAGTTTTCCAATTTTAAAGCGGATGTCGCCATATCCATTTGATGCTTAGAATAATATTGTTATCGCATGCATTACAATACACAATTTCCTTCGAAAATTATCTATTACTGATGCATTATTTTTAGAGTATGCCAATGAAGAAGTTGAGTTGGAAAATAACAGTGCAAATTTGAATCAATCAACAAATGCAAGCAACTTCTTTGGACCATCAAATCAAGTGTTCATGCATCATCAATAAGATCAACTCGCAAATCAACTTTCCAAGGATGTAATTGAATTTCTTATCTTTTAAAAATTTTAATTATTATAATAAATTTGATTAAATTTTACATTTGAAGGAATGTAGTAATATTTTAATTTGAAGATCAATTACTACCTAATTCTATATATGTTTGATTTTAATTGTAATGTGTATGTATTTAACTCTTAAAATTTATAACATGTATGCATAATTCTTACAAGAATATAAATGTCAAATAATCATATTTCAGATATTTTCTTTTTTAAAAACAAACAACTTAACACTTATATATATATATATTCAGACCTATTCAGACTTCAGCGAAATTCAGACCCATTCAGATTTCAGACAAAAAAAACAAACACTACTTAAGTAAAAAAAAATTAATAAAAACTTCATTTATTTTTGAGAGAAAATCTGAAAGATAACAAAACAGCTGAGGAGTAAAATCCTCCGCCATATATGAAAAGGAAAATGTTATTTGCACCGGGTCAAACCCCAGGTCAAATCCCAACTTCAAAACGCACTGTTTGACTTAAGCCCAAAAATGCACCGTCTTGCAAAGTTATTTCCCTTTTCCTTTATCGCACCGTTTGCAAAGTTTCTTCAGCACAAACAAGAGAAGAACTAACAGTTAGTCAGTGCAAACAAGCTGCAACTTAATCCATGAAAAGCAAGAGTTGTACAGTAGAATGCAGCTCATATAAATTATAATTTGAAGCCCCCAAGCAATAATGAACTTATTCTTTCATCAACATCAAGAATGACATCAAAATGAAGTTATTAGACCCACTCTGCATCAAAATGTTAAAGAGGTGCAAATAACTGCAGTAGAAAAAACTTACAAAGCTTCGAAAGAGGAAACAAATTATGCTTGTTTCATCCATGAGTGTTAGCAGCCTTCCACACTAGATTCCTTGGAACTGGACTGGAGAGATATCGAGCCTATAAGGCAGCAGCCCGAAGAGTCCCCATTTTCATTACATTGGCCTTCCAAAATGAGGCAATTAATGTTGTATGGCAAATTATGCTTCTTACAGAGCTCCACAACAAAGGGTGAAACTTTCTTGAGGTTGTATCGAGGCAATTGAGGAAACAAATGGTGCTCAACTTGAAAAAAAAAAAAAGTATGCAATGCACAGTGTTCTTTCTTTTCAAACAAACCCATCTTTGAAAACCCAGTCAAATGCTCTGCCAAAAAATGTTCGTAGCCACTGTAATTTGAGGATATGATCTTTGTTCAGGCTTCTGCTAAATCTAAATCATGAAGCCCAGAAAATGAAAAGAGAAATGACAATGAAATGGAAAAGGGAAACGAAAATGAAAAGAGAAACAGTGCTGAAGTTAAAATGATTTTTAATTAATTAATTCTCAAAATGACTCATTTTTGCACTCCTCTTGACCCGGTGTAAACATCGGCACTCTATATGAAAATCAGAACAGCAAAAAGTGAAATGAGCCAGAGTGTTCAACATAAAAAATAATACGGAATAGTTCTAGTACTGAGTATGATGGAGCGGAGACAAATCAACATGCTGTAGATTGAGAGAATATAACACAATTTTCTTATTTAAAAATCAATAGGTTGAGATGTAATGTTCCCAACAACCAAAAAACAGAGAATGTTCATTTTTTAAACAAAAAAAAATCCTTTGAAGAGAGAGCTCTTGAGTTAAATAAAAACCAAAAAAATAAAAATTAATAGACCTGTACTCTTCTCAAATAAAATGGAAAAATAACAACAGCTTTCCCTTTAAACTAAAATGGCTGGAGACTGATTTATATGATCCAAAGAACGAAGGGTGACCGCATAAGGACAACCAAAAAAGTTGACATGTCGTGCTAACTTAGACGCAGAGTGCAGCCTGGACAAACATTGTGGGTAGAGCGATTTTCTTCTTCATCGAGGGGGCCAAAAGATAAAAAATCAATCTTGGAAGGGCCGAAGTATAAATTTCTTTTTAGTGCAAGAAATAGAATGCTATAGAGAACACCATGGGGCAGGGCCAGCTTCTACTCCAACTATTACACAGGGGAATTGAATCTTCTGTTAAACTTAAATGTGGCTAAGTTAAATTAACGCCAAGATATTAAGGTTCTATTTGGTATAGAGATGTTGTAATTTTTAAACCATAATAATTGTGGAAAAAAATTATAATTATGAAATAAAAGTTGATAATATGTAATAAATATGACTTTTAAATAATAATTTTGACAAAAATATTAAAAATATTATAAATTTTTCATCATACAAGTGTGGAATTAAATCATCATAACTTTCAAGTCACAGCAGCAATACATGTTTACAAACAGTGTCTAATTAAACCATTTTCATAGATTTTGAGACAATGGAAGACCTTTTTTTTTTGTGACATTGATTGTCCAAGTCAATTTCATCTCATTGTACCGAGAAGTTCTACCATACATCAAAGGTAGTGTAACTAATTAATGCATGTATGACATGTGTATTAAATTTTATATAACAACCAACTGCATGCTGATTCTTCAAATTAAATGCAGATATATCATAATATTATTTACTTGTTGCATGACTGACATAGTACCTCAGAGGTATTCTAAAATTTCTCCATTGTACCCAATAAAAATTGTCAACATAAGTCGAGCATTGTCAGGCACTTCAAGATTTCTAGGTTTGCAAATTGTTCCTAAAAAATTTTCCTTATTACTAGACCACTACCTTTTTGGATTATGGTCCCCAGTTTGATATGTAAATTGGTGACTGCTTGTAAGGTGAAATTCTAAATCAATTAATTTTCTACGTCAGCAGACAGCAGTAATATAATTATCCACTACTATTCGACAATAGCATCTAAGCAAACTTTGATACAATTTGTTCACTTTTTACCATACAAATGATCAGTAAAAATGATGTCCCAGCAAATTATATTATTGATTTCTACTCATAGCAGCCATTCTTGCTAGCCAGCATATACTAAATAGAATCTAAGTATCTAACCAACGCACTATGGAGACCAAATATCACTTGATATTTAAGTTAAATTAAACCAATCACTCTGAAGAAAAATAAGATGATGCCCATGTAAGCAATTAGCAATTAATGGACGTCACAATAGCCCTAATTAAATTTTAGACAAATCCTTCAAGGTTGATCCAATTCAAAATCTTTTAAGTTTCTAATTGAGTTGATGTATGCACTCAAAAGTTTAAAAAATAAAAACTCTTAAAAATTGAGAAAATTTTAGATGGAATAGACATACCTCATCATTCATTTGCCCATATATAGTACATTTTTTTTTAATTCAAGCACAGTTATTTTATAATTAACCAAAACATTTTTTTTATTCATGCACATTTATTTTATAACTGATCAAAATTATAAAAGTGAAGGAAAGAAGAAAATTAAAATATGTTGATTTTTTCTTATTGGATGATTCTAATAAGACCGTTGTATGTAAATTTTTCAGAAATTAGAGATACCCCAGTATTATTATGTGGGTTTGATGTCATCATTTGAGCTAGATAGCTAGCATGTAAATTTCATGCCTAGAAAAGTGAGTATATATAATTAAAAATAACTTTTGGGTATTTTTCTTGCATTCATTATGATATAGGTTTTGCTAAATAAGCAATGTTAAGGTTTCTAAGTATTCATCATTCAGTATGTACCTTGTTCAACACTTAACCAACTAACACTAGCACCAAACCCTTACTTTGTTGGTCTTTACTCTTTAGACTCTTTGGTCCTTCCCCTTAAAGAAACAGAAAGCAATTTGACAATCATGGTAAAGTTAAAGAATTGTAGCTAAAGTGGGTGCTTTAATATAAATGCCACCTTCACCCCTCCATTTCTGTTCAAATTTCAAAACTCAAGGGCATACAGCTTCTGCATCTTTGGCATTGATGGAACAGAATAAAAGAAGGTGATAAAGAGAAAAGGAACTAGGATTCATCAAAAATGATGAACACAGCCAGATTCATCAAATGTGTCACCGTCGGCGATGGAGCTGTTGGCAAAACTTGCATGCTGATCTCTTATACAAGCAACACTTTCCCAACTGTATGATCCAATGAACTCCTACAAACAAGTTTCAATTTTTTTATGATTCATTATTCAAATGATTAATTAACAGGTTGTTTAATTTTTGTTCTTCCTTCTGATATAGGATTATGTGCCTACTGTGTTCGACAACTTCAGTGCTAATGTCATGGTTGATGGCAGCACGGTTAATCTTGGTCTGTGGGATACTGCTGGTGAGATCTTCCTCCATAGAAGTACTTTTTTTAGCTTGTAGCTGCTTTTTCCACAAGTGCTTTTGAGTTTTGAGGGTTGTGCATATGCTTCTTTAATTGCGTGACACAGGACAGGAGGATTACAACAGACTTAGGCCTTTGAGTTACAGAGGTGCTGATGTGTTCTTGTTGGCCTTTTCTCTCATCAGCAAAGCCAGCTATGAAAATATTTCAAAGAAGGTTGCTGGTTTTATCATATGTATATAGTAACATAACATCACATTAACTAACATATCTATTTTCTGATTGCTGGCACAAAATCTTCTTGTGTATGTAGTGGATCCCTGAGCTAAGGCATTATGCCCCAACTGTGCCTATCGTCCTCGTAGGAACAAAGCTGGGTAAATAAATCTGAGTATATACATATACATCTGTCAATAAATTTCAAATTTGTACATATAGCATCTTAATGGACCTAATTGAATACAGATTTACGCGAAGACAAGCAGTACTTGATTAATCATCCCGGTGCTACGCCAATCACAACTGCTCAAGTAAGCTTCGAATAAGATACAAAAATGTGCTATATATATATGCTTTTAAAAAAATTATTTGCAGACATGAATCTTATGGACATTTTTTTAGGGGGAAGAATTGAAGAAGATGATTGGTGCTGCTGTTTACATAGAGTGCAGTTCCAAGACTCAGCAGAATGTGAAGACTGTGTTTGATGCTGCAATCAAAGTTGTCTTGCAGCCTCCTAAACCAAAGAAGAGGAAGAGAAAGGCAAGGCCTTGCATATTTCTATAAGATGATCAAAATTCAATCTATCAATCTCTCCATTTTGTAATTTCTTATTAAGCTTTTATACATATATGCGCCCGTAAGGCCATGGCCTTAGTGCTTTCTTTTCTTCCTCCTTTTCGTATTCCAAAATTTCCCCTGTATTTTGCAGAGACTTTTTGTCGGTACACTTGAGATAGAATAAGCATTTAGAGTAAAATTGCTCATTTTGTATGCTTGTCGTCTGTGTAGATTTAGATTCCGTATGTTCTCAAGACCAAGCCAAACAAAATACTATGACACGTCGTTGCAATCAATATATGATGTAAGACAAATCGATTGCTTGATTAGGACAGATTTTCCATCTTCTTACAATAAGAGATCTAAGGGATGTCTTGAAATTTTGCTGAACTGCTTGCATAGGTAGCATGGAACGATTATAAAAACGCAACCTTGTTCTTAGTTTATCTCACATGAATCATAAAATTTGTAAGAATGACTATTTACTAGAATATGCATTTCTAATTATGAAGGCGCTTATCTAATTAATTAACTTTGGTTGGGCATAATTTTTCAAATTAAAATAATTTAAGTATAATTTTTACTAGTAAAGTTTTAGAAGTAAAGTTTTTAGTCTTTTACTATAAAAAAATTTAGTTGTTTAATTGTCAACGAGAGTTTTTATTAAAAATTATATAAATTTTTTAATAGACAAGTTCTTAAAGTTATGTTATGAAAGCAATAAAATAATAATGTAAAATAAAATAATGAATATTTTAAACAATTTAATTTTTTTAAAAATTCTCTAATCTCTACTCTTAATAACTCAAAATTTGAGATTTGTAACTTGTTAGTAAAGATGAAATAACTTATTTTATAAAGAACTTTTAAAATTAAATAAGAACTTATGATCATTAAATAAGGTATACTATACCGATCAAGAGCAAAGTTGAGTAAAGAAGAAAATTTACTTAACTTTCAATATAAGATTTTATCGTCTACAATTTTTAAAAAATGTGGACTTGGCATGTAAGAAAAAATTTTCTTCCAAGATGCATTACAATGATATGATATTGGTGATAAAATTTATGAAGTTGTTTGATTTATGATCTTAAAATAATTTATCATTTTTGAAAGCACAAGAAGTAAGTTTTACGAAACATGTTTAAATGGATTTGGGATATTTATAAAGCTCGATTCTTTGATACAATTATAAATATTATTCAAAATTTTAATTTAAAAAAAGAAGAAGCTCTTTTTCATCATTTTTACAATCAATTGAAGACTTTATCAAAGAAGTCATCATTTATTATATCAATTCTCATTTTTAATTGAAAACGAAAAAAAAAGGGTTAATTATCCATGAGTGACAATATTTTTGACAAATTTTAAAAGGGTGATAGGGTTTTTGAAAATAGGTGAGGGGGTGACAAATCCGTTAATTTTAACAGGAACAGTAACGGTAATAGTAACTTTAATAGAAAATGATATTTTTGTCCTTAGAGTTATTATAAAATAATGTTTTTATCCTTATAATAGTTACAAAATGACATTTCTATCCCGACAATTAGTTACAAAATATGTTTTTACCCCTACTCAATTATTTTTAATTTTTTTAAATAAAAAAATTATATCTAAGTCTAATTAATGGGTTTTTTGTTGTTAAATCTATTTTTTTTAAAAAAAGAATTTCTTGTTGAATCAAACTTTGCCATTAACTGTATCAAACAAAATATTTTTTTAAAAAAAATTTGATTTCACAAAAAAAAAGCCCGTTAATTAGACTTAAATGTAATTTTTTATAATTTTTTCTATTTAAAAAAATTAAAAATAATTTAGTAGGGGTAAAAACATATTTTATAATTAATTGCTGGGACAGAAATATTATTTTGTAATTATTATAGGGGTAAAAATATCATTTTATAATTAATTCTAAGAATAAAAATATCATTTTCTATTAAATTTACTGTTATCGTTACTGTTCTCGTTAAAATTAACATTTTTATTACCCCCATCTATTTTTAAAAATCTTATCATTTTTTTAAAATTTATCAAAAATATTATCACCCAGGGTAATTAACCCAAAAAAAAAATTCTGATTTTTAACTAACAAAAAAAAGAGTCGATATTTTTACACAAATAATAGAAAAGAATATTCCTCATTTCTCGAAAACCCCAAAACCCTAAACCCCTCGCACATCAAACTGAAAAACTTGGCAACCAAGAAATTAAATCAAATCACTCCACCAACTTAACAAATTAACGGTTTAACACACAATCTCTTCGCCATTTCTTCACGAAATGGCCGGTCCTTTACTTCTCCGATCTCTTTGGTCCACGAGCAAGAGATCTATATCCTCGCCGTCAGCATCATCACTTCATCTCAAATCCTACCTCTCGTCTGCACGCGCCTTATCCACCTCCGCCAATGCCGCCGCCGCCGCATCATCTCCGAATTCGGCGCTGGACCCTAGCCGGCTGCGCAATGTGGCGGTCATAGCTCACGTCGACCACGGCAAGACCACGCTCATGGACCGGCTCTTACGCCAGTGCGGTGCTGATATCCCTCACGAACGCGCCATGGACTCCATCAGCCTTGAGCGCGAGCGCGGCATCACTATCGCCTCTAAGGTTCGTTTTCTGTCATTTGTTTACTTCCACACTGAACTTATTCTGAAACGACGTAGTATTATTGGTACTGAAATAAAATTCAATTGAAGTGCTGTAGTATTCAGATTAGCTTGGCATAATAATGTTCTGTTTTTTGGGGGAATTATATGCAGGTTACGGGGATATCTTGGAAGGAAAATGAGCTAAACATGGTTGATACGCCTGGACATGCTGATTTTGGTGGTGAAGTATGTCTTTTTTTTTTTTTTTAATTAAGTATACACAATTTTATGCTAATGAAATGCAATCTGAGCAGAAGAAATTCAAAATATGATGTGGACTTGAATATCTGACTAAATAAGTGACCGCTTGAGTATTTGAGTTGCTCATGAAAACAGTCGGAATTGTCATATCATCCAATTGGCAGAGTCAGGTCCAAGATGATACTCCATGTAGGGCTTCATTCCTTACTGTAACTTGGGATGTGTTTTGTGTGAAGGAAAATCCTTAAGTTATTGAAAAATTCGATACTATGTGAACAAAGAAGTAGCACATTAATTTGATGGGAAAAAGTGTGTAGTGTGTGATGAAAGAGATTGGGAAAGCCTGGTAATAGTGGTTAAAATGATTAATGGGCTTTGCCAGAAGTAAGTCCTTTCGTAATACCAGTATGTTATATTTAGCATTTGCCAAATTATTTGATGGTTGATCTATGCTTGACTTTATTTTGGATGGAAATAGGTTGAGCGAGTTGTTGGCATGGTTGAAGGAGCAATTTTAGTCGTAGATGCTGGTGAAGGTCCACTTGCACAGACAAAGTTTGTCCTTGCCAAGGCCTTGAAGTATGGGCTACGCCCTATACTTCTTTTGAACAAAGTTGACAGACCTGCTGGTATGAACAGTATACTCACTTACTTATTTATGAGAGTGGCTTTCTTGAAACTGAAATTTGTTTGGGTGATACCTAAGACAAACATAAAGAAGAAAATGTGATATCGTCTTCCCTCTCCCTTGTGCTTGCATTTTCTTTGAACTGTAGATTTGGATGATGGCATCATCATCTTACAGACCATGCTTGATGCATTCTGATCAAGAAGATGTGGTCTTATGGACTGGAATCTTACCAACTATTAGGAGATAAAATTAAGCACTGAATAGCCTGAACTAGGCTTAAAAGGGGTTATAATTATATAAAATAGGTGCAATTATTAGCAAATAAGTTGCAGTTGCAACTTTATACTTACAGCTGTGGCAAATATTATAACTCATGGCATTTTTCTTTAGTTTAGTAGGGATTAGTCCTTATGTCATTGGTTTTGCATAATGCAGTTTCTGAGGAGAGATGTGATGAAGTTGAGAGCTTGGTGTTTGATCTTTTTGCAAATCTCGGTGCTACAGGTGAAATAATATAAAAAACTTTATGGTCAACTAACTTAACTTGTTTTGGCTAAGAGCTTATTAGTAAATTATAAAAAAATAAAAGGGATATTTAATAATTTTGATTTTTTTTTTCTTTTGTTTAGATGAGCAGCTAGATTTTCCAGTTCTGTATGCTTCTGCTAAAGAAGGATGGGCATCTTCCACATACACCAAAGATCCACCTGCTGATGCAGGGAATATGTCGCAGTTGCTTGATGCCATTGTAAGACACGTTCCCCCACCCAAAGCAAGCCTTGATGCACCTTTTCAAATGCTGGTTGGTATACAATGCTTATGAGTTCATTAAATTAGTGGAGTGTGGTTGTGTAAATGTGTGTGTGCGCTTTTTTTTTTGGGGGGGGAGAGGGGGGTGTGGAGCAGGCACACTCTTTTTACTTCTTCATAGGGATATTTGATGAAAATAATTTATAGTGGCTTTCAGGTTACAATGATGGAAAAAGACTTCTATCTTGGGCGAATATTGACTGGTCGTGTTTCTTCTGGTGTTGTTTCTGTTGGTGACAAAGTACATGGACTACGCATCACTGATTCTGGGACTGAGAAGATTGAAGATGGAAAGGTTTGTTGTTCTGTCTTTGCTTAGTTTAGTTGAATTTATTATAGCTCACCCTTAATTTGCTTTTAACTAGTGTTTGATATTCAAGGGTTTAATGTTAATTTTCTTTCTTCTGATATTTAGTGACCTTCTGCAAGCAGTGTTATTATTATACAGGTCAGATTGATGATCTTGATTTTGTAGGTTATAAAGCTAATGAAAAAGAAAGGTACAGGCATGGTTCTAATTGATAGTGCCGGAGCGGGTGATATTATATCAGTAGCAGGCATGACAAAACCATCAATAGGCCATACAGTAGCAAGTACAGAGGTACTTGGTCGTGGTTTATATTATTCCTTCAGATGTAATTTACGCGCTGTTTTTTCGTCATGTAATCATATGTAATATCTCATATTAGAAAATTGCTGATAGTTATTTTCTGTTTAGTAGATGATGTCACTGTGTGCTTTTGTGAAATTAAATATTTGCTTGCTTTCAAACTGAAATAAAGTATTTAGTATATACAAAGTACTCCATCATATAGGCTAAAATTGCTTTTAGTCATTGCCTTGTGATGGGAATTTTCCGCAACAGTGTAGTTGTTTGATGCATGAAAATGGTGGTTATTTTTTCCGCAGTTTAAGTTATTGCTTTGCAATGGGATTCAATGTAGTCTTACTGTGATATTTGATGTGCTCTTTACCTGATCATCATGTTTATAGATATTTTAACAGCTTGGTTATATCTCTAAATTCGTTTATCAATGCATCTTCCTAGGTTACAACTGCATTACCGACCATTGAGTTGGACCCCCCAACCATTTCCATGACTTTTGGTGTCAATGACTCTCCATTGGCTGGTCGTGATGGTACCCATGTAAGTCCCAAACTTTGCCTTATGTTGAAATTTGTAGTATATATATGTGCATGCGTGCTGCGCTTTATGTTCCTTCCAGTTTCCTGGTTTTCCATAGCTGTTACCAGCTTGCATTTCTATTATGACAGCTTCATGTTTTTACCAGCTTGCATCCATGGTGTATTTAAACTGTGTTTGACACAACCGTAGTTAAGTCTGACATATGTGCAGGTTGCTTCAAGCTCTTATACCTTTTCCATTCTAGGTGCTGTTTATTTATATTGAGAACTTGAGAATGGCTTGACATGAGTAATTTCATCCAAGTTGAATACATTGCAATGAAAAATTTTGATTTTGGAGGTGATCAAACATTTGGTATCTTGAAATTTTCAGGTCCTAAGTGAAGTAAGTGAATTTTTGCATTTGACCGTTAAATGTTGAATTTAAGGATTTTATTTACTATAGTTGTGCTTACCAATTGTTTATGAAGGTTTTATAAATTTTGGTGACCTCACCTGCAATGAATTCTGAAATTAAATAATGCAAACCCCTTCATATTACCAAGTGCTCTTTTTTTTTTTTTAAAAAAAAAGGGAAAATTCTTTATTGGAGAGTTCTATGCATTGCATGTCGCTTCATACTGGAATGCTTCAGGATATAGGGTATTTTTTAACACTCTCTAAGGTAATTGGACATTTGTCTATAATTGTAGTTGACTGGAGGAAAAATTGGTGCTCGGCTAATGTCTGAAGCTGAAACAAACCTTGCAATAAATGTAATTCCAGGCATGGCAGAAACTTATGAGGTTCAGGGGAGGGGAGAACTTCAACTGGGTATGTATCTCCTCATATTGCATTTTTTTTTCTTTTTACTCTGAAAGCATATGCAGAGGGGTATCTCTCACATAGATAGATAGTTTGGAATGGCCTTCTGTATCTGGACTTTTATTCATTCTTTATTGCTATTATACTAAATAGGTATATTAATCGAGAATATGAGGCGTGAAGGATTTGAGCTTTCTGTATCACCACCTAAAGTTATGTAAGTTCTCTAATATTCTTGAATGAGGCACTAGTTTTGTCATTATCATTTCATATTCATGATATGATAATTATTGGATGTGTAAAAGGAATAAGTCTATATTCTGGAGATATCAGGCTACTGAAACCCCAAAATATTAGTATTGATTTGAGAGAGAAATATCAGAAGATAAAGGTGAAACATGAAAGTTTTCATTAAACATTTGTGGCACGTGACCTTTCGAATACTTGTTCACAGGGGATGTGTGATTGCTTGATTCTGTTTTTGGCTGTCCTTTGTTTTCCATTTGTTAATAGTCTTAACTTTTATTGATCAGTGTCAATGATAATTGCTTCTGGTTGTCTATGTCTCAGGCTGATCCTATTGCAAAATGTAATGACAAACATATTGTTTTCTTGATTTGTACTTATCCAGGAAATTCTGTTCTTCTTGTTCTGTTTCTATTCTTTGTATTAAAAGCAGAATATTTATATTTTAAAGATCATAGATAATAAGTCGAGTGATTTGCCAATTGCTAATACTTTGGAGAATTGCATCTGTATTTGTAATTTCTCCTCTAAATGATTACTTAAATGTCGCTTTTGTATATTTTTTTGGTCTCTGTGTGTTTGGTCAAATGTTTATTCTTGTTGTGTTTCTTTATTGGCAATTTATCATCAATTTCTCCCTGTCTTAAATCAGGTATAAAACTGAGAATGGTGTAAAGCTCGAGCCAATTGAAGAAGTGACTATTGAGGTAAGAGTTTCATATGCATACATCAATTAGCTTCTTTCCTTATGTATTTGGGACCTTTTTTCATTAAGATTTTCTTTTAGGTTAATGAGGAACATGTGGGGTTGGTTATGGCAGCTCTCTCTCACAGGAAAGCTGAGGTTATTGACATGGGTCCTGTCCCTGGAAATGCTGGCAGGACTAAAATATCCTTAACTTGTCCATCAAGGTTATTGCTCCTTCAATATTAGTTAAAATATCCTTTGTAACAACCTTGCAAAATATTAAGGTTAATAATAAAGGAGAGATTCAGACTCCTTTAGATAACACAATAGTTCTAGGTAAAGGATATTGAGATGAAATGAACGTCAAATCTTTAGCTTTCAATAATTGTGGGAGGCATTGGTAAGCTCAAAATCATTTGTTTAAATAAGAATAATAAAGTTAAGACAAAGAAAACTTAGTAGAAATCATTGGCAACAGCAAAGCTACATTATATACATAGCAGAAATCATTGGCATCAGCAAAGCTACATTATATACATACCCCAAATTTCATTTATTTTTTGCATGCTCTGGTTTTGGCTTTTAGGACAAATTGCCAAAATCCTCAGAAACAGGTAAAAAGAGCTTATATCCTAGGAATGCAAGTAACTGCTATGTACCTGTCCATGAATGTTGCTTCGAGGTTGTGAACTTTGTTTTCAAATTTGAGGGTGTTTGCTTTGAATAAAGCATATTTATTTTCTGTTGTGTATTCCTCAGAGGCCTGGTTGGTTACAGAAGTGTGTTCAGCAGTGACACTCGTGGAACTGGATTCATGCATCGTGCTTTCCTGAGTATGCGCCTTCTGTTTTAGATACTTTTTCTGGTTGCTTTTTCCATATATGGTACTTTGCGCAATAGGTCACCAACAGGGATAATCATTTTCCCCTCCGGTAACCTTGATTTTCATCATTTGTGTCCATATTGCATTGTTCATAGTTTAATTTATTTCCTTTCTTGGAATTGTTGTCTCACTCGTATTAATCATCTTGTGGCAGAATATGAAAAACATCGAGGGCCTCTTGGAAATGTTAGAAAAGGAGTATTGGTATGTTTATTTAATTTTTCTCTGTATAGTGATAACTTTTTTCCTTAATTTATTTTTTCTTTCACTTTTATACCTCTGTAAATAGAACCAAATGATTTTATAACTGAGTAGGAGATTCTACAATTTTCTATTGCACCAGGTAAATTTGCAACCTGTGTCATGTAATATGCTTTGCTACAGATCTCTATATGTATGCATTGATGTTGATCATATTTTAAGTTAATATTGAGGTGCTTTGTGTGATACAGATCAGTGTAAAATGGTATGATCTGGATTTAACACAGAAACACACACAAAACTCAAAAGAGAATGTTCACAGTGAGTGGGAGGTGTTCCCCTATTTTCTAAGAGGGTCAGTCATCAGAAAAAATCTGCAAACAATGATTCTGAATGCATATAAAAGGGAAAGAGTATGAAGCACAAACATTGACATTGCAATGGTGGGAGATTCCTCTGCTAAATTTTATAAATGATTGGCTTCAGTTTCACATATCTACCAATTATTAAGAGCTAAGAAAGGATTTTTTTTTAATAACTTTTACCAAAATTACTGCTTTTGTATGTACTGAGACATTTATTTGTTGCTATATTTTTCCAAAATTATTTAGTGCTTTGAAAAAATACACGGTAAAATTTTTTTTGTATGGATAGGATTTATGGGGAATATATATCATCTTAAATTTTTTAATCCAAATGTTGACACAAATTTTGAGCCAGTGATCCTATGCAATCCAATGGCAAAGAGGGTTGATAGTTGGCAACATTAAATAACTAACTTTTTGACAGTTAGTATCAACCATTGGATTGCATGCATCCCATCCATTATGTATTGTATGCTCTGTTAATTGAAGTGCCTTTTGGACTTGGACTGTGCTCTGACTTATATAGTTTTTCAAGCACCTGATGTCATATTTGTTTACTTAATTGAACAGATATCAATGGGTTTTGGGTCTATCACAGCTCATGCATTGATGAGTTTAGAAGCTCGTGGAATTCTCTTTGTGCCTTCTGGGACAGAGGTTGTTTTCTTATTAGCTTAACATGTACTCATCCTATATGTTTGTTTCTCTACTTGTCTACTGTTTTTTGTTACTTATATATTGTGGATTTACAATATTCGGATAGGATGGGTTGACTTCCTATCTTACACTTTCGTTTGAATAGATATAATCCATCTCCCACCCTTTGTTCCTCTGCTGTACGGAGACATTGAATTGTTTTCGAGACCTTTGAGTCAATTTTAACAGCTCTTTGTGCGGTCATCTATTAATCACTTCTGACACCTGTTAGATTGATGTGTTTCCTTTGCTCAAGTATGTTCAGAATTCCTTGTTTCTAATCTCTGGTAAGGAGAAGAGTTAAGGGTAGTGTAACAAATTTACCTATGTGGTTTTGGGGTGACAAATGCAGTTAACATGTTAAGTTTAGAATGACAATGGTCTATGGATTTTGTGAAAGAGGTTATTTCTTTTCAAGGAATTGGAGACACTTGCCTTAGCAAATGAGCACCTATATTTGGTTTTGTTTGAATTTCTGCTAACTTTTATCCGTTTGTATGCAGACTTATGATGGCATGATTATTGGTGAACATTCACGAGTTACGGATCTTGATGTAAGAATGATCTTGCCTATCGTATTGTCCGTTTTGTTTGTTGCCAGGTGACTGACATTGCAACTATCATATTGTTACAGGTTAACCCAGTTAGGGCTAAAGAACTTTCTAATGTTCGAGCTGCTGGCAAGGATGAGAACGTGAAGCTAACTCCTCCTCGCCTCGTATGCACTTTGCATCCAGTGCTATTCAGTTGTTTGTTTTTATGTCCTCAGTTATATTTTACATGAGTTTTTCACTCTTGAGTGTTTTTTTCGGCTGCTCTCTCTTTCCCTGGAAATTGGGTTCTCATGCAATTTTCTCTAAGAAAGATATGAACTCCCAAAGTGTTTTTGGCGTTCGGGGATGGTGTTTACCTTCTATTAATACAATCTGTCTTTTATCAAAATGAAAAAGATTGAAAATTTAAAAAATTACATAAAACAAAAACAAATGGTTGTCGTGCACAGGTATTTAATGCCTTAGTTGTTGGTGAATTTTTTAGGGGATATTGTAAGGCCATACAGATATCCTGATTATTCGTTGTCAATCACCCTACATAACACACTTCATTTTTCATGTGCAGATGACTCTTGAAGAGGCCATAGGTTATGTTGCTTCTGATGAGCTTATTGAGGTAAGTTGTACGTAATATTTTACTGCATTTGAGATTAGTATGAGTAGATTTATCTATGATTCTTTGTACAAACTGTGAAGGGCCTCTTTGATATTTTTATCTTGCTATTACACTTTGTATCTGAAAATTGACTACAAAAGTGCATTTCATTCAATGTAAATAAAAAAATGTTTTTTGATGCAGTATCAAATATAAGTTTATCTCATACACTTAAAGTTCATTTCTGCTGTTTTCTGTAAGATATATCCTTCTCAAAACTCCTAACTGTAGGGTAGCTTTTAAAGACTATTTTTTTTTACATAACAATCCAACCACTGTTGTGTATGTCTGTTACTTACTAGACCATTCGCACAATTGCACATTTCTAACTTTGCTTGAGTTATGACCATCTACTACTGTTTTACATTATTCATTGCTTCTAGTTGTTTTGTGGATCACCCTTGCCATTTTTTTGAGCTAAATTTTTAATTATATATCTAATCTAAGTACTACTTTGCTTGTCCAATGTCATTTTATGCTGCGTATGCAGGTTACGCCGAAGGCCATTAGATTGCGGAAAAGATTCCTGGATGTTAACAAGCGCAAAGCCATGAGCAAAAGGCCAAAGGAGTGAGCCTCTGTCCTTGACACAATTTTGTAATCTTATTGAATTTGTGACCAAATTATAGTAATCTTATTGAATGTGTAAACCAAATTATAGTTATCATTTGAATCCAGAATCCATATACGCTATTATAGTAAATGTAAAAAGAAAATAATAATAATAGTAGTGAAAAGAAGGAGATAGGAAACGGTAATTGCAAGTTTGCGGCTAGAAATTTTATTGTTTTGGCATGAATTCCAAAAGGCTCTCATCTTTTTTCCAAGGGTAATCTTAGGAGAATTGATATTTCAATGAATAATGTGGATTAATTTATAAGAAAGTCTTTGGTTTTGGACAAACAAGGCTCGAGGATATACATACATATATATATATATATATGTGTGTGTGTACTAATTTGTACGGAATAGTTTGTGTTGCAAGCATTGTTCATTGGTTGATCATTTTTAAATATTTGGGTGTGACTTTTATTATTAATTTTAAAATTGAGAGAGAGATTGTAAGAAGAAGAGTTGCGGAAGTTTTAATAAGAAGGTGCAGGGAAAATTTTCCGGTGAAACGGTCATAAGACAAGCAAGGCAAGTTTCCTAATCAACTCTCGTACACAACTTCAACTTCATCAAGTATTGAAATGAAACGAAGACAGATTCAAATATAATTGCAGACACGTTGATTGTACCTTTCTCGTTTGGAATACAGATTCAACTTTTAAGAGTAATCTAACGTCATAATTTTAAAGAAACTATATTTTATACTTTACCCTCCAATATATGATTAATGACATATTACTTTCAGATGAAAATGAAATCTCTTAAAATATTACTTGATAATAATAATTCACATCACGTTCATCTTTTGATATATTTTCAGTAAGACCCAGCCGTTGGAATCGAAAATTTTTGAAACCATTTCAAATTGAATTTTGAATTAGAGAAAAGGGTAGGTACCACACGCTATCGCTTCATTTGAACAAGTTTTGTAAAGGATGCCGAGTAAAGTATCACCATATTTTCCCATTATCATAAAAATAAAAACAAATAAATTCATTCAAATTAGAAAGTAAAGGAGAGAAATGAGATAATAATTAATTAATTAATTAATTAATTAAAACCAGCTGGGGGTTGGGGGGGGATCTTTGAAAAGTAATAAAAGCCTTGCTCCCGTCCCGTCCTGTCCTTCTCTTACACCTCTTAAAAAGCAATGTTAACAACGTATCTCCAAGACTCAAACAACTACAACAAGAAGGAGAAGAAGAAGAATAGCAAAAGCGTTAGATTTTCTTGATCTGTTCCCATCATCAACTTCACCTCACCTGTCTTGCCCACACACTCACACTCACACTTATCTCTCTCTTTTGTCTTAATTACATACACAATTCAGTCAGTAAGAGAGAAAGAAAGAAATCAAGAAAAATGGGAGGATACAGAGCTGATGACGACTACGATTACTTGTTCAAGGTGGTGTTAATTGGAGATTCAGGAGTTGGGAAATCAAATCTGTTGTCTCGATTCACTAAGAACGAATTCAGCCTCGAATCCAAATCCACCATCGGCGTCGAATTCGCCACCCGCAGCATTCGCGTCGACGACAAGGTCGTTAAGGCTCAGATTTGGGACACCGCCGGCCAAGAACGGTAACCATTTTTCATTTTCTCCGATCTGCTTATCTGAGATCTGAATGCCATTCATTTTGTTTCAACCTTGGGATTGGTTAATGGCCTGCCTGCCACATGTTTGTTTTTGGAGATCTAATTCGCTATCAGCAAATCTATGAGTTTTTTTGCGAAACATAACGAAAGTGATATTTTATTTTCACATCCAAATTTGCAACTGTGTTAAGTTTGATTACTTGATTTATATTCAGATACGACCTTCCTGTGGTTTTTATTTGGCTGATTGTGTTCACAAGGAGGATGATAGATATCAATTTGTAGTATCGTTTTGTGTGTTTTTGAATTCAGATATCGTGCTATCACAAGTGCCTACTACCGGGGAGCTGTAGGTGCCTTGCTTGTCTATGATGTCACTCGGCATGTTACTTTTGAGAATGTTGAGAGATGGTTGAAGGAGCTTCGGGATCACACTGACTCGAACATTGTGATTATGCTCGTGGGTAACAAGGCTGATTTGCGTCACTTGCGTGCAGTTTCCACTGAGGACGCCCAGTCGTTCGCCGAGAGAGAGAATACTTTCTTCATGGAAACCTCTGCCCTAGAGTCGTTGAATGTTGAAAATGCCTTCACTGAAGTGCTCACTCAGATATATCGAGTTGTTAGCAGGAAGGCTCTTGATATAGGTGATGACCCAGCAGCCTTGCCCAAGGGTCAAACTATTAATGTTGGTACTAAAGACGATGTATCGGCTGTGAAAAAGACTGGATGCTGCTCCGCATAATCTGCAGCATTGATGGAAAATCCAGGTGGTAACAAATATTTTCTCCTCTTTCCTGGACTTACATTTCCATGGCTTGGAGACATCTTGGTTTTGATCTGCTTGTCTGGATGAGACCACATGGAGTGCGGGAAGAAACTATAGTTTTACATTTCATCATGGACTGGTAATCTCAAAATCTTGTCTGAGCTAGGTCAAAGCCATAAGCATTCGGATCTGAGATCTCATGTTTGTGCAAGCGCCTTCTGTTTTTTTCTTTTTTTTTTTTCTTATTGTATGGTCTCTGTTTGTCTCCAAGAAATATTGTAGTATGTAGTCAGCTCCTAAGCTCTAGGATAGTTTATATTTGGTTTCTGACGACTGGAATTTGGGAAGTATGTTAAGATAATTCTGTTCTTAAACTTGATTGATTGATTGATTATTTTGTACTGAAATTTATATTCATATCATTCACTTGCAACCCAACTAGGAAATCATCAATCTTTTCTTAAAATAACAGAGGTTTGCTGGCTTACTCTCTTATCTCTATGTTATATGGACTTGGATGTTATTTAGTCTGGGTGGCTGGCAAAGATTTTGTTTTATTATTATTTTTTTTCTCACTTTCTTTCCTTCTCAGCCTTAAGCAGCATTTATTGCCTAACATGGAACATGAGATGGTCCAGCTGATCCATAGATCTGCTTTTCCAGATAATCTCATCTCCAATCCAATTAACTAGCTCATGTTTATTATCTGCTTTGCTGTAAAGTTTTCGGGTTGGTAAAAAAAAGTGGTGTAGTTTAGGCTCCATAAGATTGGCATTTAAAACAAGGGAACACCATTGTGTGTGTATTAAATGATAGGAGGGTAGGGAAAGCCCAAAATTTATTTTTTAAACTTTTACCTTTCTTAAAATTTGAATTCGGGTGGCCTAAAGAAAGTTGCTTGAAAGCACTCGGACAATTCCCCGGGGGCACCTTCCGTGTATATTTTTCATATGTGAAAAGCCTTCTACATTAATGGCGAAAAAGATTAATGTCTCCTCTCTTCTTTGAGGCATTGACAGATTATATAGTACACCCTATACAATGGGCATCGTTGCATCTCATGAGCTATTATATTGATTGTAGTCATGTTTTTGGTGATAAGCTACTTCCATTTAAGAGAAACCTAATTCCCAGCAAACACCATTTTCCCATTAATGAAGAACATTATCAGATATGAATTGATACAAGCCTCAAGCCTCTCAGTTTATTCTCTGAATAGATCGTGTGGCACTTTTAGAAACATATAATCTGTTTGTGTCGATTGTTGTCTATTTTGCTCTTTTAAGTTCAATAAAAGAGTCCTTTCACATCATCATTCCTCCCTCGTCAATTAAATCATTTAAGCCATAGGTAACACTGCAATTATAAATTGGAGGAAGGAATTTATGAATAAACTGATAGGGGCTTCCTTTTCAGTTTCCACCTTCGGGCCTAATTTAAAGCGAAGTCCTCTGGGCTTTGCATGATTAAGGAGTTTTTTGGGCTGTTATAACTTTTGTCCAAAACAAATCCGTGTCCGTAGTCGTAATTTGTAATCATAAACTTTTATTTATTTATTTATTTGCTCGAAATCAGAAATCAGAGGTCTTGTTTGGGATTTCGCTTAAAATGACAGAAATAACTTATTTCATAATTTTTGACGCTAAAGTATTTGATAAGTTTTTATAAAATATGCTTGTTTCATAAGTTTTTACATTTGACAGCTACTTCTAAAAACAAGTAAAATGTTTTTTAAAAACTGCTTATAAAATAAATCATCACACACTTTTTTAACCTTATCATTTTAATAAAGAGACAATTCTGTTGTATTTTTAATAAACCCTACTATATAAATTATAAAAAATCATACCACCACAACTCTATGTTACATGTTGCTTTTTATTTATTTTTATTTATGTATTATGTTTATAGATTTTATCATATTTTATATAACATATTGCATAGTTCATTAGATTTCAATTAATTGAGATTTTTTCACTTTATTTAAATTTATATGTTTTAAAAAGAAAAATATTGTATTTAGAAAATTTATTAAACTTACTCTACAAAAATATAAGACAACTTAAACTTATATATATTTTAGCCATTATACAATAAAACAATATTTTAGTATAAAATCTACCAAACATATATACTTTTTAGTTTTTACTCACAACAATCGTAAAGAAATTATTCATAAAACACTCAACTATTTTTTTTTTTTTTTGTTTAGCAGTTTATTTCATTAACAAAGCAGAAATAGCATATTTCATTAGACACAACAATCCTAAACAGTGGCGAAGCACTTTGTGGGGTGAGTTGGGCTACAAATTTTTGGGAAATTTTTAGTTTTATTTACAAAATTGCCATTGTTGTAATTTCACAAAATTACCATTGTAGTTGTATTTACAAAATTACCACTCTATAATTAGCCATACTATAATTTTTACAAAACTACCACGGTTGTATTTACAAAAGTGCCACTCCAACATTATTTTGAAAAAACTAGTCATCTACCCAATTTCTTATTGCCTACTCCGTCTTATTTTAGAAATTTCCTTCTCTCTATAATAAAGTTGTGAAGGTAAGAAATTTTTCACTAATGTGACTTTTTAATTTTTCGAAGTTGATCATTCTTCTTGTCAAAGGAGCTTAAGTCACAAGGTATTTCTCAAACCCAAAAGATCTTGTTTTAGAAATTTCCTTCTCTTTCTAACAAATTTGTGAAAGTATGAAATTTATCACTTATTTGACTTTTTAATTCTTTGAAGTTGTTCATTTTTCTTGTCAAAAGAGCTTAATTCACAAGGTATTTCTCAAACCCAAAAGATCTTATTTTAGAAATTTCCTTCTCTCTTACAAAGTTGTGAAGGTAGTAAATTTATTAATTATTTGACTTTTAATTTTTTAAATTGATTATTTTTCTTATTAAACGAGCTTAATTAACCTGAAATTATTAGTTTAAAAAGTTTCTATCAAATTGTATGGTTATCTACATTAAAAGAAAACTTATAAACACTGTTGATTCAAATTTCATAATAGGTGAATTTAAGTTTTAACTCTTTAATGCATTGTAAGACACAACTTCAATAATATCTAATTGTACTTGATTATTTATTGACTTACGTATTAACAAAACTTTCTTTAATATTTGTTTGTCTTTGAGATAAATATTTTACATTAAAAAAAAAATTTAGCCCAGTGTACAAAAAGTTTATGGCCAGCCCTTATTCCAAACTAGCTCTAAATCCCTAAGTCTATCATGTCACAATCCATATTTCAACATTCATTTATATTAGAGAGATATCTACTCAATTCATATTAATGGAAGAAATATACACTGGTATCCAATTAAATTAGAACGAAAATTGCTAGGACTCAAATCCATGCTCTTAAGGAATTCATGGATGTTATTTAACTTAAGGAGAGTTTAGTAATGCTGTGGATTTTAAAATAATTGTTGTTAGGTGTGCTATAAAAATAATTAGCTGTGAAGATAATTAGTTAAATTTTTGATATAATTTATTTCTAAAAGTACTGTGAGTTTTAAAAGCAGTCGTATGTATTTGGTAAATCTTACTGTTAAACTATTATAAGAGTATAAATTACTAGATTAGACGTAATGTTTAATATAATTTTTTACACATTTATAGACATGTATATAATTTTTTTTATTGTGCATAAATAATAATTGATTACTAAAATACATATTTTATATTATTAATTTTATTTTTTATTTCGTTATCTCAATATAATTGATAATAATAATATTCTCTTCAAAGTTAATAATTGTATTTCCTAATTAATAAGGACAATTTTGGATTTTTATAACATATATGAGGATATATATAGAATTGTATTAAGTATAAATTTGATTTTCAAAATTATATTTTAAAAAGTTACTTATTCCATGCTTTTTAAAATCTGTTTTTTAAGGAGATTTTCAAAATTAATAAATTTTTTTAGAAATCATTTTTAGCAAAATTACCCCATCAATAATTTGATAATTTGATAATTTGATAAATTTGATAAATTTATAAGATAATAATTTTTTTTAAAAATTTGTGTTTAACTAGGTCCAACTTACTATATAAACTAATAACTACCTAATTTGAAACTAAATCCAAATTATATTGTCTATGTGGCTTTTATAAAATATGTACTTATTGTTGTTTAATTCTTCTTGAAATAATCTTATTTTTAATTTTTTGTAACGCAAAAAATAATTCCAATTGGTATTGTCATTTTGTAATAAAAAAACAATTCCAATGTTGTTATTGCTTTCAAGGCTTTCTTTGCATGAGATAGTTTCTATAATAAAATATTATCTTAAAATATGAAAAGATAAAAATAATATAATTATTTTATGATTCATCAATGCAAGGCAACTAATTACTATTTAACTTAAAAAAAAAAAAACATCCAATTAAGATAAACTAATACTGTAAGCGTAATCATATTTTTCCAAAAAAAAAAAAAATCTTCACAAATTAATAATTTATTAATTTATGGATTAATAAAACGCCCGCCATCCTAGAATCCGTTCAACTTTAAAGTCCCAATGCGATTGGAGAATGGAGATAAGCATTAAGATAAGATGACGCTTTTGCGTAATCACTTGCTTGTACGTGTACGTAGAAAACAGATGTCCTGATTCTGATCGTTTGCGCTACGACGGCGTTCCCGTTCCTTCTCTTTCTGAAAAAATGAAGGAAAACGCGCGCCTTGAAAGAGCGTGGTGGTGGAACTGGCTGCAATCTGTGTCTCTCTTACAGTGACATCACGCCATGACGGTGTCGCTGGCTTAAAAAAATTAAAAAAAAAAACATTTAATTATCATGATGAAAGCCATTGTTGTAATGGAGTAGCGTTTGACTACTAGCCCTGGGGTTCGTTACTTTTCGCTATTGTAGTATAACTATGCTTGACGCTTCACCGCCAAACCCAAACCAAATCGTCCTGTTTAATTAATGTCCAATTTACCGTTATTTGACTTCAGATAACCTATACCGGGCAAATCCCACGCGCAGTCGCCCAAACAAACTCCTCGCGCGTAAAATCAAACGCTTCCGTCACTTCAAATCCCATTACGTATAAATTCAACCAAGCTTCTCATTTGCGATGATTGCACAATTTCCGTTTTTATTTATTTATATATCCTTTTTGGTTCATTTAAGGGGAAAAGGGCAAAAAAAGAAACAAAATGGATCGCGCTATTAACAGAACCAAAATCATCAGCAAGCATCTCCTACAACCAAACTCGGCTCAAATTCTCACAACAAACGCGTGTCTAAGCTATTCCCCGCCGGAACTCAATGAAGTTTACGATTTTGACCTCAGGGAAATGCGGAAACTACTCGACGGCCACAACTTGCAAGAGCGGGACTGGCTGTTCAATCTCATGGTGCAAAGCAAGCTGTTCAATCCCAGTAAAAGAGGAGGGAAGGTTTACGTGGCGCCTGACTACAATCAGACGATGGAGCAACAGCGAGAGATGACGATGAAGCGAATCTCGTATTTGCTTGAACGCGGCGTTTTTGAAGGTTGGCTTACTGCCGAAGGAACAGAAGCCGAGTTGAGAAAATTAGCGCTGCTTGAGGTTGCCGGAATCTACGACCACTCGCTCGCGATTAAAATCGGTGTTCACTTCTTTTTATGGTAAATTAAAGAACATTTAAATTTTCTTTCTTTTTTTTAAAGATTAAAATTGATTTTAATAATGGGAGAGGAGGTTGCAGGGGAGGCGCCATTCAGTTTTTCGGTACACGGCGCCACCACGAGAAGTGGCTGAGGGACACTGAAAATTATGTGGTCTTGGGTTGCTTTGCAATGACAGAATTGGGCCATGGAAGTAATGTATGTATGTTAATAAGAAAGGTTTCAATTTTGACGTTATTGCGTTGTGTATTTTAAAGTTGTTTTTCTTAATTATTTTTAGGTTCGAGGAATTGAAACTGTCACTACATATGATGCAAATACCGGAGAGTTTATCATCAACACTCCCTGTGAATCAGCTCAGAAGTATTGGATCGGTGGGGCAGCTAATGTAAGGATTTTATTTAGAAACCATTACTAAATTTTTGTGTATTTGATAAGCAATCTGTTACTAACATGGTTTGTTCTATTGCTGTTCAGCATGCAACGCATACAGTCGTCTTTTCACAGCTCGAAATTAATGGGAATAATCAAGGGGTTCATGCGCTCATTTGCCAGATCAGGGATGCAGCTGGAAATATCTGTCCCAATATACGGATAGCTGATTGTGGTCATAAAATTGGATTGAATGGGGTTGATAATGGTCGAATCTGGTAATATTAAGAATTCTTTTCTGTTAAATCCGTTTTATCTTCTATTACTGTCATAATAATGTTATCTCAATTTGAGGCGAAGTCAAAAGTTTTGCAATCCTTTTTCAGGTTTGACAATGTCCGAATCCCCAGAGAGAATTTGTTGAATTCAGTTGCTGATGTTTCACCCGATGGACAGTATCTGAGTTCAATAAAAGACCCAGATCAGGTCTTACCTTGTTATCGCGTTGCTTTTAATTTTCTTCTGCTTCTTATAGTTCACTTTACTAGGTAAAAACAAAAATATTTTGTGCACTCTGAACTAATGGTTTTCTAAGTGCAAGTATATTATTTATTGTGTTTCAGAGGTTTGCAGCTTTTATGGCCCCTTTGACATCTGGTCGGGTAACTATTGCAGGTAGCTCGGTCTACGAAGCAAAGGTAATAGATTTAAACCTGGTTTACATGTTAATTGGAAAAACCTCTGCTGTGCATGTGTGTATAAATTTGGGGTCAGGGATGGCAGTTATCTAAACCAAAATATCACTGATATTATATCATTCTTCTCTTATCAGATTGGTTTAGCAATAGCTATAAGGTACTCATTGTCAAGACGAGCCTTCTCGAATACACCAAATGGGCCTGAAGTCCTGTTGCTTGATTACCCAAGTCATCAACGGCGATTATTGCCTCTTCTTGCTAAAACGTAAGCATCTAAACCATTTGTATTTGCAATTTAAATGTTTGCTAGAATTCTTAGGTATACAAACTCTCATACTTTCGTCAGAGGGAATGCAGAAATAATATAGTAATGAAATTTCCATTATTTGTGTGAATTGTCTGCCTGTGGATAATTTTATAGACCTTGTTTTGTTTCTTCAAATGCAAAACAGAGTGCTTGCATTTATACTTGGATCTCTTTCTCTTTAGGAGATGGTGTTCTTGCATACTGAATCTAGCTACTGAGGTTTGGATGACCTAGATAATCAGAAACTTATCGTGTCCTTTCAGTAAAAGGGGGTCAAGTTAATACTGGCCGATAAACATTTTAACACCTTTGGTAGTATTGTCAACTGAGTGAGTTTAGTACTGGAGTATTGTCAATTGAGTGACTTCAGTACTGGAATTGCTACTATGTTGACATGTAAAAGTTCTTACCAATAGTTATCTGTTTGCAATACTTAGCTAGGGTTATGTTGTTGCAAGTGTGTACATTATTATTATCCTTATGGCTTCTGTTATATTTGTGGTTAACTTATAATGAAATACTTGTTAGTGACTCATCTATTGTTGGTTAACTAATAATCTACTTCTCTAATTCACTGCTTCCCCACTGTTTCTCATTCCTTCCTCTTCTGCAGATATGCTGCAAGTTGTGCTGCAAATTACTTGAAGATGATGTATGTGAATAGGACGCCTCAATCGAACAAAACCATTCACGTTGTTTCTAGTGCATTCAAGGCCATTCTTACCTGGCATAATATGCGAACACTTCAGGTCAGAACTGCAAGTGCAAATGGAGCTAAATACATTTATGGATACTGTCCTAACTGAAACTAAATTTCTGTATCTTTTAGGAATGTCGTGAAGCTTGTGGAGGACAAGGCCTGAAGACTGAAAATCGTGTTGGTCATTTAAAAGGTGAATTTGATGTGCAGTTGACTTTTGAAGGGGACAACAATGTTCTGATGCAGCAGGTAGCTTTAAGTCCATAGTCTTCTCATTTATGAATTTTGTTATAAAGAACACAACGTATAGGTTTTGATGTAGAGATGAATTGTCTGATACCATGTACAGACATTTGTAGTGCACGGGGTTTGTATATGCCTACATGTTCTAACATGGAGAAAATGCTAGACTCTAACTAACTGTTTTCCAATGGCACTATTTATCTAAAACTATGCTGGGAGCTTTGAGTTTCAACAATATTTTTGACCCCTGGCATTTGGCAGATTTTGTGTCTTTGGAACTGATAATGGTATGCGAGTCATATAGGTTGAATCCTTATGATCATAATGTATACTTAGCAATATCCAATTGTGATTGGTATAATTTTGTTAGGCTTTCAGTTGCCAGTTTCTAACTTCTCTTTGATTAATGCAGAGGATTAATATGGAAGTATCTTTCTACTTTGTTTTACTTTTCTTAAAGTCTGTCTATGAAGCACTGGTATTTATGAGGTAAATATGTGAATACAGGTTAGCAAGGCACTTCTTGCTGAATATTTAGCGGCTCAGAAGACAAATAGACCCTTGCAAGGGTTGGAATTGGAACACATGAACAAGCCTTGCCCTGTCATCCCATCTCAGCTTACAAGTTCGATCCTCAGGACCACCCAATTTCAAGTAAGCATAATTAGCTTCACTAATAGCTATATTAAGTAATTCGTTAAAGTTTGTGAACATCGGTAACTGTTTTCCCATTCAGATGGATGCATTCTGCTTAAGGGAGAGAGATCTCTTGAGTCGCTTTGTTATGAAAGTGTCCCAGCATCAAGCAAAGGGACAAAGTAAAGATTACGCCCTCATGGTGGTGAGGACGCTTTTATTTTACTTAAGTTCCTGGTTCTCCTTCCTTTTCCCTTCTCTTTTCTAATTCGGGTTTTCAATTTCCCACGCCAGAGTTATCAGCTTGCTGAAGACTTGGGAAAAGCGTTCTCAGATCGAGCAATGTTGCAAACATTTATTGATGCTGAGGCAACTGTATCTGATGGTTCTTTAAAGGTAAATAGTACCAGCGCTTCATTTTAACTTATTTGCAATCCAGATCTAATTTCTGCGATCGTGTTGCCTCATTCAATGGAGTAAATAGAGGGCATTATATTGTATGATTTAATAGCGTGTGCGTACTCGATTATGATGAAGTTTTGTTTATCAAGAGTTCTATTTACAGTCCCTATCATTATGCTTTTGTTTCTTCTGCAGAATGTCCTAGGTCTGTTGAGATCGTTGTGTGCTCTGACCTGTTTGGAAGAAGATGCTTCATTCCTACGATATGGTTATTTATCAACAGACAATGCTGCTGCTGTGAGGAAGGAAGTGCCAAAGCTCTGCAGTGAAATCCGACCACATGCACTTGCCTTGGTCAGTTCCTTCGGCATTCCCGATGCTTTCTTGAGCCCTATAGCATCCAACTGGATTGATTCAAATTCTTGGTCCTCAGTTCAGCAGTAGTATAGGTGCCATACTGTATCTTTGTATTTTTTTCGAAGCAAAAGGTTTAGTGATCAAAGCTCTTTGCTTCCGTCATTAAGAACCCAGCATAATAAAAACTCTACCAAACACTTTATGTCGAACTGTTCATTATTATTATTATTTCTTTGTTGGTTCTGTGCACGATTATCATGTTGTTTGGGTTATCTAAACCCTGCCAATTGTTACCTTAGTAGCAGGAGAAGTGTTAATGCAACAAAATGTTCATCAAAAGATGATAATAAAATGACACAACAATTGACTATAAACAATAACGTCCTCTCTCATAACTTGGAAAAAGAACATCCACCCGGGGGTCGAATTCACCAGCTCGAGGTTAAAAGCATTGCACTCGAGAAAAACTTGTGTTGAGACTTGAGATGGTGGGATGGACTATGATCGTTGAGGTGATGGGATCTATTACTGATTGGTTAAGTGAGTTGAGTTTTAGAGTGGGATCCATTAACTTTTATTTTAAAAATAATTTATACTGCTACATTAAAAGAATAAATGTGGACTGACCCCGGGGTAATTTACAAGAATAACCCCATTAATTTTGAAAATTTTTAAATTAACTCCTCTAACTTTTTTCTATCAACATTAGCCAAACAAACCCAATACTCCCGAAAATGCCCTTCGTTTTTACTCTCACCAAACCGAAGATCTCTCTCTAAGCAAAGCTTTCTCTCTCTCTCTCAAAGCAAACTCTTTCTCACTGATTTTCAAAGTTTTATTGCATTTTTTTTTGTGTGTATACTGTTGCAGTTGATCGCACAAGTTTGTTGCTATCGGTTATCTGTCGCACCAAACTTGGTGCGACTGGCGCCTGTCGCACCAGATATATATTTATATAAATAAATAAATATATATATATATATAAATGCATGTCGCACCTTGGTGCGACAGGTGCAACATGGTGCATGTCGCACCAAGAGGCATGACACTTTTGGGTGTGACAGGGTACTGGTCGCACCAAAAGTTGCCTGTCGCACTAATAGACAATTAATATTTTAAAAAATTTAGTTGTTAATCTATTTTTATTTTTTAAAGTTAGTTGTTAATGAGTTATAAATGTATTATAATTTTAGGTTTAATGTATTTAGTTGCGCTTAAATTGTATTATAAAGCATGCCACCGATTGTACTGAAAATCGGTGAGAGAGAGCTTGCTTAGAGAGAGAGAGCTTCGATTTGGTGAGAGTGAAAACGAAAAAAGTTATTTTCGGGAGTGCAGGATTTATTTGACTAATGTTGATAGAAAAAAGTTAGAAAGATTAATTTAGAAATATGTAAAATTGATTGGGTTATTCTTGTAAATTTTCCGGTCTATTACGGGACCACTTAACATACCCAAATGAAATTTTAATATTGAGGTGGTGAGAGTGAGACCGATCCACACAAATTCCTCCTCTCGCTAGAGCGGCATTGATGTAGACTGTTAACGTTAGTCAGTTTCTAATTTCTACACAAGTGAGGTCTATTTCTGAAGGGTGCTAGAACTTTTTATCACCTTATTTCTGGGTAGAAAATTAGTCTGAAAACGGTCTTAAAACAAGCAAAAGGCAAACGGGAAATAGCAAAATCACTGATACGTCCAAGCTGCAAATCCAACAAGGTCTTCGACATTCTGTTATCAGATACCTGCTCTCTGTGTAAGCAAAACGGTATGTGCAAGCACATTAGAAACAACTAGCAAAAATGCAATAATCCAGCATATGAAAGAAAAGTGCATAGGAATAAACATATATTATTACAAATATATAACCAGCCCCAAGAAGGAAAGCTATCACTTCAGTGTACTATTATGTAAAAATCCACGTCAATCATATTCATATATCAAACGTTTTTGTTGTCACATACCACAAGTTTTGCAAGGGGCGGGGGCAGAAATAACTTCAGTCTTCAGCAAATCTTTGCCTTCCCATATTACATAATTAGCAACTATTGTCAGTTTCCTTCTGTGCCCACAATGTCAGATACAGGGACAGCCCATCAGACTATACATGGACAATCTATCTATCAATAATAATCCTGTAAGGAAAATCCAGGGTAGCATCAAAAAACTACAATATGATGCTTTTGATGTCTCCTTAAGCTAAAAAAGAGGAGTTGTACTGATGATATAACATGACACTGTGCAGCAGCAAGCCAGCAACTTGACTGTCGTATGGTAGATTTGATGAGTTTCTGCATTCAATCAAGACTGCTCAATACTTGTGATAATAGTCAGCCGAATTGTCAGCAAGATACTTGTATGGACTACTTGAACCATAATGCAGAATTTCAGTAGCAGAAGTCATTTCATTTTGAGAAGAATTAACATTTGCAGAGTCAACTTTTTTATTAGTCTCTATCTTGCCCTTGAAAGAAGATTTATTATCCACAGGAACATCAGCAGTGAGCCGTCCCATTTTCTTCTGCAGATCAGCAAGTGAATCCTTTGTTACTTTTACTTTGGGACTCTTCTTCTCACAGGCAAGCTTGACTTCTAATCTATATAATGCATACGCATCGTAGCCAATGATCTCATACTCATATAAATGCCACTCGAAACCATCCGAAGGTTGCGGGTCCATGTAATAGGACCTTTTTTGTCCCCCAAACTCCTTCATAACCAGCTTTCTTGATTCATGCCAACCACGTCCACTATGATCTGGCAAGGACCTCTGCTTTCTTGTTCCACTCTCAAATGCCTTTCTATGCTTATCAAAAAAGAGCCACTCTCTAATTGTTTCACCTTTAAGTAAAGCAAGATCAAATAGCTCTGCAAATTTAGAAGAGTCAATTAGTCAGAGCAAAATAAGGTACAGTAACATGCTCGGTCATAGCCGAGCAGAAGACACGATCCAAACAATCATGAAAGAGAAAATGCAACGTGTGATAAAATTGCAAAATATCATGTATCTTAGCTAAATAGAGGCAATCAAGTCCCAGATAGATCCACAAGGTAACAAGAAACTAAAATTAAATGGGCAAAGAAAAAGGGTAGTAGTACCTGTAGCATTCCACGGAGATTTTGTAGTAGCAGCCCCCTCGCAATGAGGGATACCTACACGCTTACCCTGTGCCTTTGCATTAACAGCATTAAAAAGTAAACTATCCTTCAAGTTAATTCCCCCAGGACGCAGAACTGGAGTCAAACCAGGAGAGTCTTCACTAACAGCCAGGGTAGCATGAAAGTTGCTGCAGTAGTCCTCGTACAACTCAGATCCTAGAGCAGGCCTAGTACAATCCCAAAGCGCACATTTTGGCCCCATAAAAGCAGAGGGTGGAGGATGGATGATAGGTAGACTGTTGGGTCCAATATCCTTTTCACATTCTTCAGTACCATTCACACCATCAAGAAGCAAATTCTCTAATTCTTGACGAAATATTAAGTGGGAATAATCCAACTGAGTGGTTAACCCCGAGATACCAACAGCGGGGTTGTGCAAACCTGAGGCAGAGTCCTCACATTTATCAAACCCTTGGAAACAATGTCCCTGCAGCTCATTGTTTACCAAATAGTCCTGGCAAATCTGACAATTAAGTTTCTATTGTTTGAATGATAATGAAAAATAGTATAAATTTAACATTTTAAAGAAATCTGCAATGAGTTGGAGGCCTATTGGATAACGCAGTTTAAAAAAAAATGAACCCTCTCCAGAGGATTTGAGATCGGGAGGGGGGAGGAGGTAGCAGACCTGACGGACAAGTTGAAAATATTAAATATTATTAAATCTTCATTTACATAATTTTACATATTGTTGCACTTTTACTCATACAATTTGAACCGAAATTGAATTCAACATATTGTCCAACTTCTCACATCCAAAATTACTGGTAAACATACAATATGAAATCAATTTTTATTTTTGAAAACTCATAAATTGTATATGTTAAATAGGTTCATCTTCAAAAAGATATGACACCATAATACTAAGTCAGTCTTATATAAAATACGCTAATATGAGGAAAGAAAAAAGCTCACCTCTTGAAATGCCATCATTGTGCCAGGATGCAGGCCTTGGACATCAGGCTGAGGTTTAATCTCTGCAAATCCAGCTAATGGACTGGTGGCATCGTCTTGCTCATCACCTAATTGCAGCAGACGGTCTATGTCATTTGGGAATAATCCAAGACTACCACCCTACAGAATTCCCAATAAGGGGAAAAAAAATTAACACAATATCAAAGGACACTTAATGCCAGAGTATAGAAAACATTCCATAAACATACATTACAATCCAACAAAATCTTTACTGGAAGGATCAAGAGAAGGGGGGTGGGGGGGTGAGGCGAATACATCATGACTAACACCATAAAAATCATGCACCCGTCAAAAGTTACTTCAAAAAAGGATCAAAAAGGATTCCTGAGTATAAAACACAATTCAACTTTGCAGACTTAAAACCAACCCACCAAAGAATTTTGATATGGATAAAAAGGTTACTTCATCTAAGGTAAGAATAAATGCAAACATTCAGATTTCAATAGCAATGCATAACATCTACATTTTCTAATGAAAATTAAAGACATAAATAACTAGTGTTGATGAAATTCTAGATACAGACTAGTAATGAAGAGGCTGGGGATGGAGCAGTGAGCTCAGAGTTCCACTCTCGAAGTATCTGATAGACTTGCTCCTCCAACACTGAAACATCATTTGCCCGACCCTCCTTCCTAGCAGCTCTAAGATTAGCAAACTTTTCTTGGAGATCATTAAGCCGGTTCTTCGCATTGTCCAGCAAGAACTGGTGGGATGCAGATGCACACTTGCTCTTTGAACCACTCTGCATCGAATTCGACCCCCTTCGATTCCTAGAAAATCAACAACAAAATACTAGCAAATAGTTAAAAAAAAAAAAAAGAGGCAAGCATTTAATTGAAAAAAAAATTAAATTTAACTCAATAGATACACGAACCCAGAAACGAGGAAAATGATTTTAGGTATCCAATTTCCACATTTTAACATGAAATTTAAGTTCTAATTAAAAAAAAAGGCTGAATTCTTTAAAGGTGGGATTTTCAATATCTGGATTTCGTAAATGGAATTACATAAATACAAGATTGAGACTCAAAGTTATGATTTTTTTTTTTTTGCCTTTCCTATATCGGATTGATTTAGTTCAAATTGTGTGCCAAAACCCTAGGCGACTAAAACCCTTAAAAGAGAGAGAGGGAAAAAAAAAAAAACAAGAAACATACACACCGAACAAGAAACGGAAAAATAATATTTTTTTGCACCTGAAAAATTTCTCAGGAATTAATTTGCTACAGAATCAGAGAAAAATAGCAGTTTCATGCAAGTAAGTGATGTGATCCGACCAATTACAAAAAAGGTCCAATATTATAAGCAATGCCGATGGATGAGGAAAGGGAAACCGCGAAAAGAAGAACCGATCCTTTCTCGTAATAGGATTTGCCTATTTTACTATATTACCCTAAGAAAGAGGGGTATTTTATTTTAACTAAATATTTATTGATTTTCTATTTTTAATCGTTGGAGGAAATATATTAACAGAACATAATTTACACTTTATTTTAAGGATGGCAATTTGTGGGTCTGGGTCGGGTTTGAGCTTTCCGGTTCCAGCCTCGGATGCTAATTTTCTGAACCGGACTCGGATTTAAACCCAACTTTTCTCAATTCGGGTTTGGCCCGGGTTCAACCCGATTTATGAATTTTTCGTTTTAAACCCGGATTGCTTATAAATTTTTTAGTCTAAAAAAAATTAAAAAAACCTGTTTACAGTTTAAAAAGAAAACGAACTAAATCCAAATCAAATACAAATCATATCCGACCATCCAGGGAAGGTTCTAACAAAAATATCAAATACAAATTACATCTAGGTTCTCAAAAAAAAAAATACAAATAAAGATTCTAAAATTCAAATTTTCAAACCAATAAATCATTCGCAAAGACAAATTCAAAACATAAATCTACAATTCAAAGTTCAAACTTCAAACCACTAAAATCTAAATCATCTACTTCATTTGACTCTTGTTCACTCATCAAACTTTCATCAATCAAATGTTTGCAGAAGTACTGCTTCCTCTGGAATTCCATCTAAAACACATGCATAAACACAAGGAACAAGACAGTTAGTGGTAAATTGATAATAGAAATTCTATAAGAATATAATTAATTTTATAATTAACAACTAATCCAGAAAATTCTTCCATTTTACATGCTATTTTAAACTGTAACAACTTATATTCATTTTGAAGATACCATTTCTAATCTATTAACATAAACAACAAAAAATAATTCAAATTAAAAAAAATTATAAGTGATAAAATGGAAGCATAACAAAACATAAATATCGAAGTCAAACTATAACAAAGCATAAATCACAAAATCATGAAATGGAACTATGGAAGACATCAATAAAAAAAAAACTAAAATCCGAACACAAATACAAATAATCTTTTCATTTGTGAAGAAACCAACTCTAAAAAGGAAAGAAAATTATAAATTAATTTGTGTCTTAAAGGGAAGCTGAAACTCACTTCAATGATCGGATTTCCACGAAGCAACGACGGTGAGGCCGTGAAGGCAAGTTGGTTCAACAAGTATCGGATTTGGAAATCTAGTTAATGGTCGCGACGGCGGCTGAAATGGCGATTGGTGATGATGATGAGATGAACAGCCGTGACAGAGAAGAAGAAACAGCGGCTGGTGATGACGATGAGATGAACAACCGCGAAGGTGGTGACTGGTGAGTGGTGAGGTGATGTCGCAATGAGAAGATGAAGTGTTGAATTGCTGAGTTGAAGAGACATAGAGAGGTGCATTCGTCCTGGACCCGGACATGTCCGGGTTCTCATTTTTTCATCCGGATTCTGCATAAATATTAATTCGGTGTAGGTTGAACCCGGTCCGAAAATTCAGGTTCTTCCGGGTCTGGGCTGGGTTCGGGTTTAATTGCCATCCCTACTTTATTTACAGGACAAAATGTTTAACTAAATATTTTTTAAAAAAAATGTTTAAAATGACTAATTTAAAGTGTAAAAAAAGATTGATTTTCAAAAAACAAAAAATAAATTAAAAGAGTTTTAAAATTATTTAGCATGATTTATCATAAGCTCACATTATCATTTTTTTTTTTGAAATGGAAAACTTCAATTAATCAGGAAAGGCTTACATGAGTAGGAATTTTCTTCAACTAAATTACACGCCTCGGATTGCTAATAGCATATTTAGTTAATCTATGAGCAGTCTCATTACTACTTTTCAATACATGATTGATTTTGAAGTGGTCTTCACAACCATACAATTTTGAATCTTGAAAATTAACTATGATATTTCCTTCATACTTCTTTCCAAACCTTTCACCAAGTAGACATCAGTCTTCGAGTCTGATTCAATAATTAACGGCTTTAAACCAGTGTTTATTCTTATTTTGATTCCAAAATTCATAGTTTCAGCTTCAGTATATTCAACATCCCCATGAAAATCTATATTCTGAATTCCTATAGCCATTATCTCCCCCTTCCAGTTTCTAATGATGGCCCCTAGGCCTACCATTCTCTTTTTTGCATTTGTGGCTACATCTACATTCAACTTGAACCAAGATACTGGTGAAGGTTTCCAGCATGTTACTGTTGATTGTCTTCTAATTCTAGCACTTATCTCTTCTTTGAAGCCTATCCTTTGATAAGAATTGCTCATGGCCTCTGCTTTTGCTAGGTCTCTAAACATTACAACAATATCAGCCTTTAGCAACGAAATTTTTAGCGACGAAACAATAAGTGCTTTTTAGTGAGAAAAATAAAGTTTTGTCGCCAAAAAAATTTAGCGGTAATGTTGGCATCTATACCTTTACTGACGAAATTTTGACATATTGCGACCAAAATTTTCATCGCAAAAAATATATTTAGCGACAAAAAATATTATATATAGTGACGATTTTTTTCATTCCTAAAGAAATTTATAGCAATGAAATATATTTTGTTGCAAAAGGCATTTTTAGCGACGAATCCTTTCGTCGCCGAATATAGATTGGAAATAAATTTTATTGCGTCCGGAAAAAAGTCATCGCTGAAGAACACTATGGCGACAAAAATGAATTCATTGCTAAAAGCAGTTTCAACGACAATTTATTTTAGCGACGAAATCTAAAACTATTTCACACGTCAAAAAATATGTTTTAGAGATGAAACAATTTTTGTCTCAAAAAATAGTTTTAGCAACAAAATTTTTTCGTCACTAAAAATATTTGACATGTGAAAGAGTATGTGTCAGCGACGAAAAGGTTACATCGCTAAAACTGTTTGACATGTAAAAAAATAGGTTTTAGCGACGATAATTTTTCGCCGCTAAAACTTTTTGACATGTAAAAATATAAGTTTTAGCTACAAAATCAGTTTCATCGCAAAAAAAAAATAGTTTTAACGACGAAGATTTTTTGTCGCAAAAAAATAGTTTTAGCAACAAAAATTCATTGCTAAATCTCTTTGACGTGTAAAACAATAGGTTTTAGCGACGAAAATTGTTCATCACTAAAACTCTTTAACATATATGAAAAATGTTTTAGCGATAAATAGATTTCGTAGCTGAAACTCTTTGACATGTCAAAAAGTTTATTTTAGCAACGAAATCATTTTTGTCACAAAAAAATAGTTTTAGCGACGAATTAATTTTAATGGCTAATTGCTTAAGCGGGATAAGATATAATGGTACCTTATGTTAAAATATTAAAAAAGATATCTAGTGCTAATAATATCATAGCTAATGCTTCTTTTTGGCGACGAAATTATGGGTTCGTCACTAAAGATCTAACAAATCGAAACAAATTTGTAAATTTAGAGTGCATTTTCAATTATTTTAATTAATGTTCATAATTAATGTTTCTATTAATTAACAAGTAATATAATTTTCATTATAATAACAAAACAATTTAATAAAATTATGTAGAATTAAGAAGAATAAATGTGTTAGTTGTTAATTCTTTGTGGGAATAATTATAAGTTCACATAATCACATTCACGAGGAAAAACTGATAAATTTTATAAAATTAAGTGAATTGACTTAATGTTACTATCATTTTTTTATTAAAACGTACAAATATAGTTTGATTAGAGGCTTATGACTATTCATGTTAGGAGACTTTTTGCAAAGAATGACGAATAGCTTATCCGATTGCACGCTTCTTAATTTCAATATAATGATTGAATGATAAGTAGTTCAATTTAGCTCAAAGTTGGAATACTTACATAAATTATGATTAAAAATATTGGTATATATATTATATATCTTTTAAAGGTTAAAATTAAGATCAATCCGCAAGGTCGATGAAATAAATAGTTAAATTTATCAGCAAGTATGATGTATTAAATTTTATTTTTAAAACAAATTATCATTAAAAATTGAAATAAAAATATATTTTCACATAAGATTCATATAAAATATAATTTATGATCTGAAATTATGTAATTATAAATTAACAATTCAATTTAATTAGATTAATATAAAATTGTAGTGTAATTCTTAGAAGCGATAAGAACCAAACAAAATGAACCGAACCGGGTTTTAAATTAAACATATAACTAAAAATCTAAAATACCCATCCGATCGCAATACCCCTAAATTAAACCTTAATGCCTAACCTCTCTCTCACAATTAGGGATGGCAACATTCCCTATGGGGACCCATACCCGTGGGCACCTGATCAATTATAAGTTTGTCGCTAAAAATATTCATTTAAAATTTTATATGAATGCCAAAATGTTAGACCTTTTGCGATGTACTTTAAATTTCGATGCTAAATATATATTTTTAGCGATAAAATTATAAGCTCATTGCTAAAAATATTTGTTTAAAGATTTAAAGCAATTATTTTTTTGCCAAAATTTTAGGCTTTTAGCAACGAAATTATAAGTTCATCTCTAAAAATATTCATTTAAAGATTTAAAGCGATTAATTTTCCGCCAAAATTTTAGACCTCTAGCGATGAAATTAGTCAAAAATATTCATTTAAAAGTTTAAAGTGATTTATTTTCCGCCAAAATTTTAGACCTTTAACAACGAAATTTGAATTTCGTCCGTAAAAGTGTGCTTTTAGTGACAAGACAAATTTCATCGCTAAACATTGTGAAAATTTAAAAAACAATTTTGGTGGATTAATTTTTGCCAAAATTAGGTTTTAACGACGAATTTTAAATTTCGTCGCTAAAAACTCTAGTTTTATTGACTTCATTTCTTTCATTTTTTCGTTCTCTTATTCTCTTACTTTTAATCTTTAATTCTCTCAACTCTAATATATATAATTCTCACTCTCTCATTCAATCTCTACTTTTTTTCTATTTTATTTTTAACATGGTAATCTCTACTTCCTTTCTCTTTTATTTTTAACATGGTGCAATTTTTTTGTTTTTACTTATCTTATTTATTACAACTTATATTATTATGATGTTTAGAAGTTTACTAATTATTGTTTGTGTTTATTTGTAGGAAATATTGAAGATCAATTACACCAAGATAAAGAAAATCAAGAAATTTATATTCATTTGTAAAATTTTTCTTTCAAAAGAATTCATATTAAAATTTGTAATTATTTTTGTATTTTTTATCAATAATAATCATTCTTTTTAAATTAATCAATTCTCTTTTTATCATAATGGTGTTAATTATCATTGTAATTTAGTGTTAAAAATGATAATATTTTAATATTCGTAATTATAATTAAACATTAGAAAAATGATACCATTTAGTGACAAAATATTATTCTTCACTAAAAACACTATTCAGCAACGAAATTTTATTCATCACTAAAATCACCTTTCAGGAATGAATAATATTTCGTTGCTAAAATCGCCTTTCGGCGACGAAATCCTATTCGTCCCTAAAAATACCTTTCGCCGACGAAATCCTATTCGTCACTAAAAATGCTTTTCGAGGATGAAATCATATTCGTCGTGACGAAACGGAAACATTTTAAGTAGATTGATAGAAGAAATAAAGGTTTCTGAATAATGAAGTTTATTGAATAATTCTGAATGAATAAGACTACGGCTTTTATCCCCTTTTATAACAAGCCTAAATATTGCGAATTTAGTAAAATGGGCAAATCTGAAATATTATTTTATGAAAATTCTCCTATTCGAAATAAGAAAAGCAAAACAAACGATATATAAATTTGATATCTAGAAAAAAAAAAGATAAAAATCATGGAAAAATAGGAAAAATAGCTTAAAACTGAAAAATGACTAAGAAAGAAATGGAATTTCTGACTTGACCATGGACTAGAATAGCACAAGCAATTTTGGTTTTTGTTTGTCTCATTTCAAGCTTCGAAATGGTATATTATACGTCGAAAACGGATACATGTAGCCAAAGTAATGCCCTCCGGGAGGTACCTTGCTCGCGACATGTGACCATCCTACATCAATCCCCCTCACTTGGAAAAGAACTCATCCTTAAGCTGGGTTCATACAATGCCTCATCATCAGGATGATAATCGAATAGATCAACCATGTTGAAAGTACAGAGATATTCCAATTGTCTGGCAATTAGAGCACATAAGCATTATCATTAATCTTCCTAGCCGCGAAACAGACTATACTTGCTCTTCTCCAATTTAGTGCGAATGCCAGGAAAAAGATTGTGCCGCAGATATGCCATTACCAAATCACACTCATGAAAAACTTTCTTACATCGATGCTTGTCTGTTCCAGCCTTGTACTTAGCATTGGCAACCTTTAAGTGAGCTCATATTCAAAGCCTTCTTCGCCGCATTATTTGCTACTTTGCTATCTCTAACTGCAGATACGGTTGGCATAACAGCTAAGTCACAAACATGGCGTAGGGAACAAGTGTAGACAATCTCAAAAGGGGTATTGCCAGTAGATCGATTCACTATACTGTTATATGCAAACTTGACCTAAGGCAATCTAGCTTCCCAAACCCGTTACTTGTTACCACAAACACTGAGCAACATGTTGCCTAAAGTTCAATTGACCACTTCTGTTTGCCCATTTGTCTGTGGATGGAAAGCATTACTAAACTGTAACTTTGTTCCAAACTTACCCCAGAGATGACGCTAAAACTTATTGATAAACTTCGCATCCCTTTTAGAAATGATAGTCTTCGAAATGCCATACAAACGCACCACCTCCCAAAAGAACAAATTCGCAACTAAAGTGGTATATTCAGTCTTCTTACAAGCAATAAAATATGCCATCTTCAAAAACCTATCTACCATAACTAATATAAAATCTCGATTGTCCTTGTGTGCGGCGACCCTAACACAAAGTCCATGGACAGCAAACCAAATATTTTTTGGAATAGGTAATGGCATGTATAATCCCGTGTTCTGCGCATGTTCCTTGCCTTCTTGGAAAATATGACACCTATGCACAATCTTGCGCACATCTTTATTCAATTGCGGTCAATAATATTGCTCCTCCACAAGCGGCCTGGTCTTATATCAACCTATGTGTCAGCTTAATCCTCCTCCATGCAACTATTGGATAATCTGCTCCCGTAAAGAACTTCAAGACATACATAACTGATTGACCTTTAACAAATACCCATCCTGAATTAGGAAATCCTTCGCATTCTGATGATTGATGCAGCGATCCAGAATATGTGCAAAGTCGTCATCCTCAAAGTACAACTCTTTTAAGCACTCAAAACAAGTAGCCTCATTAGCTAGAGTTACCAGTAAAGTTGCTTGCCACTTTATTCTGCTGCCCATACTTGTGATTCAGAACAAAAGTGAACTTCTACATATAACTCACCCATTTCGCATGCATCTTGCTCAAATTCTACTGGCTGTTAAAGTATCTGGTGGTTGATAATTGCTGTAAAGCACAAAATCCTTCTGAATCAAGTAATACTCCTAGGTCTTCAATGCCCTAAGGATGACATAAACTCTTGGTCGTAAGTAGACCACTTCTGCCGTGCTTTGTTCAACTTCTCACTCATGTACTCAATTGGTCGTCCTTCTTAGGAAAGAACAACCCCAATTCCTTTTCTAGAAGCATTACACTCGACCTTAAACAACTTATTGAAGTTAGGCAAGGCTAACACAAGAGCAATAGACAACTTCTCCTTTAGTGAAGCAAAGCTCGCTTTTCGCTCTTCTCCTTATTTGAACTTCCCTTTCTTCAAGCACTCCATAATAAGTGTGGTTATAGTACTAGAACCACGAATAAATCTTTTATAAAACATTGCCAGCCCATGAAAACTTCTAACTTCACCCACTATCTTAGGTGTAGGCTCTCTAATGGCTTGTATCTTTGACTCAATAGCTCAAATCCTGTCTACACCAACTATAAAACCCAAAAATTCCACAATACTCTGCAGAAAGCTATACTTCTTCAGATTAATGTATAGCTTATTCCTCTGTAATACCTCCATAACCATTTTTAAATGCTCCAAATGTGTCACCGCACCAAAATATTATCAAAATATACCACAAAAAATTTGCAGGAAAAAGGCTTAAGAACCTGATTCATTAAATGCATAAAGGTACTTGGTATGTTTGACAACCTGAATGGCATCACAAACCACTCACACATCCCTTCCTTTGTCTTGAACTCTGTCTTGCACTCATCTCTAGGCTTAATCCTAATTTGATGATACCCACTGTGTAAGTTTATCTTCAAGAAAACCCAAGCACCATCGAGTTGATCTAGCAAATCTCGAAACGTCGAAATAGGAAATCGATACTTCACCATAATCTGATTAATCCGTCTGCTGTCCACACACATGTGCCAACTCCCATCATTTTTCGACACTAACAAAGCTAGTATAGCACATGGACTCATGCTCTCACGAATGAATCGTTTCTGCAACAACTTATCAACTTGTCCTTGTAAAATCGCATGCTCATGAGGAATCATGCGATAATGAGGTAAGTTAGGTAAAATTGGACCAGGGACTATGATGCTGGATATCTCGCAAAGGCAACAGCCCATCTAGCACCTCTGATGGTGTAATGTCAGCGAACTCAGCCAATAATGGCTGTACCTCCTCAAGAATAGTTTTCACCTCGAATGCATATTCTTTTTCTAACTTCTTGCAACCATCGTAATCTTTTTCCAGATGTCCCTTCACAATAGTCAGAAAACATTCTTCTTCTTCTTGTTCGTTAAAGGCACTAAATGAAACTTCTTGTTGTTCCACCAAAACTCGAACACATTATCCTTTCCTTTATGGACTACATCAACATCAAACTACCAAGGTCTTCCCAGTAACAAATGGCATGCATCCATATCCACCACATTGCACGCCACTTCACTTTTATAAATAATTCCAATGAAGAAAGGAATACGACACACCTCAATCGCTTGCCTTTCTGTCCATTTTTTTATCCATCTTATTTTTAAAGTGCTGGATGTTCCTCCATCGAAAGTCCCATCACATCACCAATGCCTTAGAAACTATGTTCTCGTTACTGCCACCATCAATTATCATGTTACACACCTTATTATTGATGGTGCCACATGTTTTAAAATTCCTATTGCGTTGGTTATCCTCTTCAAACTTCAACGCCAATAAAATTTTCTGCACAAAATACAGTTCAGCATCTCTCCCTCATCTACTTTTAACTCTACAGCTTTCTTGTCGTCCCCATCCTCAACATTATTTATTTCTGCCTCACCGACTTTAGCCTTTACCAAATTTAAATTTTTGGGACGAAAGTCACCGATTGATGCCTTGGCTCCCCACACTTCGAACACTTATTAAACATAGGCTTTGCGTATGGGTTATGCAGCCGCCTAGGTGGCTGACTAGGCTGCTGCTGTAATTGTTACTATACTGGTTATTGCGTGTGACTACTTCTAACCCATGCCTTCTGCTTGTTTTCAACCCTAACACTGCTTGGCCTATTCTGTAATCCAGTGAGTTACCGCTGCTAAGCTCTAGAAACAACGCATTGCTTTTGTTCTTCTAACTTCTTCGCCCTAGCAACCACTGTACCCGTGTCCCAAATCGCGTCTACAATCTCATCTTACAACTCTTGTTTCAATCCGCCTGACGATAAAATTCTTTCATATATTCATTGACATTGCGATTTCCTTACCTGCAATTCTGATACTTCACGTACAAGGTACAACTACTGCTAATAATCCGCTGCCAGGAAATACTCTTTTATCATCCTCTGCATTTTAGGCCATGATTTGATCAATGGCTTTCCCATAACTCTTCTTCGATTTTGTGCTTTTTGCCACTATGCGGATGCTGTGCCCTTCAATTTTTAATTTGAATGCCACAAGCTTAAGCTGCTTATCATAGGGAATCTCTATATACCGGAAGAAATTCTCCACGTCCGTTATCCAGTCTAAAAGTTTCTCAACATGCATCCCATAATAAAATCTACAATATCAACATTAGTCTTATAATCTGAACTCTTCCCATGCCTCCTATCATAATCCTCAGCTTCTTTTTCTTCTTATAAATCTCTTCCTAACTTCTTACGCATCCGCACTGGCATTCGTCACGTAGGGCCTAAATTCTGAGGCACTACTTCGCGATGGATGCATTGAGGTTTTACTTCGCGATTAACTCCCTGAAGTACTTCCACGTGGTTGTAATCTTCAAGTTGTTCATCATGATTGTCTACTTGAAGTTCTTCCTCGCTATTAACTCTTTGCCGCTGTTCTCTCTCTTTGTTTTAGTCTAAAGAAAGTCTAGGACTCTCGATTGCACCCTCAATCACCACCAATCTCGAGTTATAAGCTTCCTCAATAGCTTACAAGGCTGCTTCTCTGGCCGCCTATATGACAGACTCCACAGTCTGTGCCTGCATCCCTTGATCATCATCTTCGGGACGGTTGTTCCTTTGTTTGTGTGGTCATACCATGATGACAAGCGAACTTGCTCTGATACCAACTGACGAAACATAAATGTTTTAAGTAGATTGATGGAAGAAACAAAGATTTCGGAATAATGAAGTTTATTGAATAATTCTGAATGAATAGACTAGCGTTTTGATTCCCTTTTATAACAATCCTAAATATCGCGAATTTACCAAAATAGGCAAATTTGAAATATTATTTTATAATAAAATCCTCCTATCCAAAAAAAGAAAAGAAAAATAAACAATATCCAAATCCGATATCTAGAAAAAAAGATTAAAATCCTAGAAGAATTAGGAAAAATAAGAAAAAAATCTTAAAATTGAAAAATGACTAAGAAAGAAATGGATTTTTAGCTCGACCATGGACCAAAATTATATAAGATATTTTGGTTTTGTTCGTCTCGTCGCAAGCTTCGAAGCGGTATGTTATATGCCAAAAACCGAAACATGTAGCTAAAGTTATGCCCTCAATAAGTACCTTGCTCGCAATATGCAAGCATCTTACATCACGTCGCTAAAAATGACTTTCAACGATGAAACAATATTCATCGATATAAATACTTTTACCAACGAAATAGTTCGTCGCTAAAACTTATGTAAGTGACGATTGTATTTGAAATTTGAAAATTCGTCACCAAAGACTTTACACGACGCTCCTATTGCGACGAAGTGGCGATGAAAATTTTTTTGTCGCTATAGTCTTTAGCAATGAAAATTGTGTGCTTTATCGACGACTATTTTCATCGCTAAATCCTTTTTTGTTGTAGTGATAGGGTTTGTTGTGCTTTTGTTGAAGTAAAATTCATTACTTCCATGCCATATAGCCCAGTGCCCACACAGAAGCCGACAATAATTCAAACTCAGCCTTTGTAATGGATGCCATAGCATTTTGAAAGACATTCCAAATTTCTTCATTGTGAGTTTGTTGAACTAAATCAGCGTAGCATGATAGCTTCCATACTTTCCTTGATTGCTTACACCCAATTAAAGCATGATAGACATTCTTTGATTTATTCCAATACCTTTGAAAAATTTGAGACTCCAGCACATTATTATGTTTTCAATTGTTAATGCATATCTTGTTGTTGCTAACTTTTGAGTGTGAAGAGTAAATGTTCATTATCTTAAAAAAAAAAAGGTATTTCTACGATATTGTTATAAAAATTACGGTATCAATAGTGGTATAAATATATACTGTTAGATTTAATTAACTAATGGTTCAGAAAATTAAAAGTTAATTAGAATAATATTTTGATTTCAATTATTTAAAAGATAATTTACCAGTTATCAAATTGCTTAAACATATATTTTTAAAATAAAATAATTAAAAAGAAAGAAGTATTGTCTATTTTAGCTTATATATTTTTCGTTTTAAAAAATATGTACTTAATATTAACACAACTCAATCTTAGGTAGTATTTGTTTTTTGTTTGAAATCTGAATAGGTCTTAGGGCGGCCGTTTAGGATTGTTTTTAGGAGGCTCAAAAGTAATTTTGAAAAATTTAAAGATAATTTTGGTGTTTGATAATTTTTTTAAGAAATCATTTTTGGCAAAATCACTTCATCCTACAGCATATTTTGAAAAGCAGGGAAAGAGTAGCTTTTTAAAATCTAATTTTGAGAATCACTTTTATACTTAATACAATTCTATATATACCCTCATTTATATTATAAAAATTCAAAATTATCCTTCTTAATTATATTGAGATAACAAGATAAAAATAAAATTAATAATATAAAATATTTATTTTAGTTATCAATTATTATATGTACACAATAAAATATATATTACATATATATTTATAAACGTTTAAATAATTTTTATTCAACATTTATCCAATTCAGTTATTTACATTCTTACAGCAGTTTAATAGTAAGATTTACCAAACATATACAACTGCTTTTAAAAGTCATAGCACTTTTAAAATTAAATTTTAACTAACATTTGATTGATTGTCTTCACAACTGATTATTTCTACAGTACAGCTAACAACAATTATTTTAAAAACTACAGCATTACCAAGCTAGCCCTTAATTTGACTAAACTTTAAATAAGTCAAAATGCATATGTCTGAATCACATGTTTTATTTTTTTAATATCTTGCGTTAAGTTGTTTGTTTTCTAAAAAGAAAACATCTGATATATGATATTTTGACTTATATGCTGTTATAAATATTTTGAATATTTACAATTATTTGTTAAAAACTCAACAAGTTATAAATAAACTATTTTATTTGTAAAATTTTTTTTGATAATGTGTACTAAAATAAGACATGAAAAGTAAAAAAAATGTATAACCAATGTATTTTTTGACATTAATATATGACACTTAAAAAGTCATTTTTAGTATGTTATATAGTTTTTTTCATGTTAATTATGTAAGCCAACCAAGAATTGTTTAATCATTTGAATTAAAATTAATGTATTAAATAATATTTATAATCTATTACATTAAAATTCTCATTCACGTTAAAAAAATTGATAATTAAATACACACTGAACAAAGAAAAGGAAAGCATATGAAAAAAAGAAATAATGAAAGGATTATTATATAATAGGAAATAATTGTATTTAATAAGGGTATTGATGAGTGACAATATTAAAATTCCATTTAGACGTTTTGACATTAATATAAAAGTTAGATTATTTAATTTTTTCCAATCAGCCTTAAACATCTATAATTAGACATAAATTATAGAGAATAAACAAACTAAAAACTCTAAATGTCTTAAAACAATTAAAATTCAGACTTCAGACAAAAAACAAATAAGCTCTCAGTTTAACATCTTATTATTATCACTTTCTCACTAAAATTTTGCTAAATAGATAAAACAACAGTTATTTCAACTCAATCTTTGCCTATGAGTAATTTAAAAAATAAAAAAAAAATAACAAATGAGAAAAACAAATAATTCAAAATTATATTGTTCCAATTACAAATAATAAACAGGATCTCTAATAACATGTGTTGTTGAAGATTAAATAATTCATATTTATTATCCATACATCTAAATTAAAATGTATATTTCCGTATATGATCATTAATTTTGTTGGTGATTTAGATATATTTATCAATAAATAAAAACAAAATTATATTCGTGATCCATATTACTAGCAACTTGAATATTACCTATTAATTATTAAGTAATTAGCTATTTATCTACTAAATTAAATCAATAGCGATGATTAAAACATTTTAATCCAATAGTTCAAAACAACCCATTATCAATGATGTAAAAATTCAAACAGCATCATAGGAAAATCTAAAAAATAATTAGTTACCTGCTTTATTTTGCAAAATTATCTGCTTTGATATAAATTATAATCAAATATTGTTTATTCTTATTGATTATTAACTACACAATGCACATACGAACTCATTGGCACAATATCAATTATATATGATTGAAAATATGAGATAAAAAGATTTTACAATCACCAGTATATTTAGTGGCCGTTTGGTAGCCAAAAGAGCTTTTTTAATGAAAATTTTATATACATTAATTTTATGTCGTTTGGTTGTATTAGATCATCTCTAAAAGGCTCTACTAATTTTACTTTTCAAATATCTATTTGCTTACCTATGTGGTAAATAGAAGAGTGAAAAAATATGTTATCCTCCAAAAAACTCTTCAAATAAAAATAAATTAATATTATTTTAATCAAATAACTATTTTTTAAAAGAAAAATAAATAGTAATTAAAGCATTTCTCTCTCTCTCTCCAATCAAAAGTAATAAAATAAAAATTGAAGAGAGAAAAAGCTACTCTACAAAATTGAAGAGAGAGAACTATTTCTTATTTGAAGAATTTTAATTGAAGCGTCTTTTACAGTCATAAATGCTGACGTGTCTTTCTAATAAGTAGTAAAATCTTATTTGAAGAGTCTTTTGGTGATGCTCTTAGAAATAGAGAAAAGCTTATTAAATTTTAGGCTTTGAAAGTAATGGTTTTAATTTTTTTAAAAGTTAACTTATCTATAATACCCTTATTTTATCTCACAATCTTATTTTATTTTTTCATAACTTAATTTTTAAAATTTTATCTGTTAAAATAATTTTACGACTTTTAATAAAAGCTCTTGCTAATAATGATCTAAATAATTTTTTTTTAAATAAAAGTTCTCACTAACAACCAAATAACTAATTTCTCAAACCAAAATAACAATAATAATAATAACAACAACTTTTCTTTGAAAAAACTTCTATTTTGTAAAAGATCCTGTGCGATAAGTGCTATTTAAAAAATTATCATAAATGAAGCTTTAATCATTTTATTTTTGCATTGGATTGATGACACAACAAAGCTGCGGGTCAGGTGACAAGAAAATTCTTCTCAAGCTATCAGTATAATACTAAATTATTCTGTAGATTGTAGATATAGAAGACTACAACATAATTCATAGGATAAATAAGTGAACAAGTAACCCCATTTTTGAAGAAAAAGAACTTAGCCTAATGAGACCAGCATCTAAACAGGCAGCCTCAGGCAACAATTTATTCAAACACAACTACAGAGGATAGTTACAATAGCCAGGTTTCTACTTTCTAAGCTTTGAACTTTGAACAATTCCGCAGAAACTGAATGATCTGTACAAACAAGTATGTTCTAGAAATCTCAGACGGGTCAGAATATCATGTAAAATATTTTCTAAACGTTTCTCAATGTAAAGGAATTTTATCAAACTTGCTAAGTTTGGTGAACCATTAATTGGAGGGAAAAGAAAAATTAATCTTGGTTTAAATACAATTTAATTTAATCTTTGAATTGGGATGGGGAATGATCGAAAAGGTCAAAAGTTGTTTGCGTGATGTGTTGATTAAAAAGGCCATGTGTTTAGGAAAAATAGCATAATTAACCTAAAAAATGATGTACGATTCCAAGGAGGTAGCATAATTTTGTCCCTCTCTACTTCTGTAATTTATCATTTTAACCAAAAAAAAAAAAAAAGAAATAATAGGACCTTTATTGATATTAATTGGAATGGGGCGTTCATTTCCACTGGGCCTGAGGCTCTTGTCTCGATCACCTACTCCTCAAGCTCCTTATTTTATATATTTTTTAAAAATATTTTTTGTGGTGACAGCACCAACAACATTATGGGAATTAACCTATTTTCTAATTTGGCGGTTATTTCTTTTTCGTTAGCTAATTTAACAAATTTTGCTCCATGTTTGGAATTATATTTTCAACTTGACAAACCTATCGTCTCGTTCCCCATGTTTACAATGATAAAGACTTTATTCATGTTGATGGCACCAACAATTAACATTGCATTCTAATTTCGCTGGCTATTTCTTTTCTGTTACCTATTTTAACAAATTTTGCCCCATATTTGGAGTCATATTTTTCATTTTACAAAATTATTCTCTTGTTCGCCTAGTCCTCAAGCGCCTATGTTTATAATGATAAAGACATTATTTGTGTTGATTGCACCACCAATATTGTGGCCATTGACATTTCTTTCTAATTTTGCGACTATTTCTTTTTTTTTTTTACCTAATTTTACACATTTTACCTCTCTTATTTGTTCTTATTCACAGAACATCGCTTATATAATTCATTAATGGAGGGAGGGTTTGACAATGAGCTATTTCAAGCTCAAGCCCATGTTTGGAATCATATTTTACACTTTATAAACTCCATGACTCTCAAATGTGCAATTCAATTCGGCATACCAGACGCAATCCTTAATCATCAAAAGCCCATGACCATTAATGAGCTCATTAGTGCACTACCAATTCGTCCACAAAAGCCCAATATGTGTACTGCCTCATGCGGATTCTAGTCCACTCGGGCTTCTTTGCACAACAAAAACTTTGCCAAAATGATAAAGAACACGGCTACATTCTCACCAATGCTTCTAAACTTCTCCTTAAAGACAACCCTTTGAGCGCAAGACCTTTCTTACAAGCCGTGCTTGATCCTGTTTTGACAACACCATGGCAACATGTTACCGCTTGGTTTCAAAACGACGATCTTACGCCATTTGATACGGCACATGGGATGCCGTTTTGGGAGTATACTAGGCACGAGCCAATGATCAACAATTTCTTCAACGAAGCAATGGCAAGCGATGCTCGGTTGGCAACACGCGTGTTGACTAGTAGGTGTAAGGATGTGTTTTGAGGGGATGAATTCGCTGGTTGATGTGGGCGGTGGCACTGGAACTGTGGCCAAAGCAATTGCAAAAGTGTTTCCACACATAGAATGCACTGTATTTGACCTAGCTACCACATGTGGTTGCTGACATTAAAAGCGACATTGACAATTTCAAATTTGTTGGAGGGAACATGTTTAAGGAAGTTCCCCCAGCAGATGCGGTTTTACTTAAGGTAACAACTAGTAATTAATTGAAAGTTTTTTTTTTTATCATGGTTATTTAAATGTTATCAGTTATTAACTTATGCATATATATACATTTACTTAATTTATAAAATAATTTAAATCTTGAAATGTTCTTGTTTCTAATATTGTTGGTGGTGAGACAAACAGTGGATACTTCACGATTGGAATGAGGAAGATTGTGTAAAGATTCTTGAAAACTCTGTAAAAAAGCTATTACAATCGATGGTAAGGTTGGAAAACTGATTATAATAGACATGATATTAGGGAATATTCAAGAAACAGATGACAAGTCAGTTGAAACACAACTCTTCTTTGACTTGTCGATGATGGTCTTCTTCACAGGGAAAGAGCGAGATGAGAAAGAATGGGCTACACTTTTTCTCAAGGCTGGTTTCAGTGACTATAAGATTACACCCATATTCGGTTTGAGATCTCTCATTGAAGTTTGTCCTTAATAAGCTTTTCATGCATGGTATAATTTGCAATTATCTTGTTATTTGAATATCATTATACTTTCGCTCATTATCTAAATTTAAATAAGAGGGGAATCCAAATAATAATTTGTATGATTTTATGTGTTTGCAAAAAAAGAAATGTTATTGGTTATCTGACATTTGATTTATACTTTTCAATTATGGTCTGCCTCGACATTCCAAAGCGTTGGAAATATTATGAAAAATAAAATATTGGTGTAGAAATTTCTTTAAGTAAGGTAAATTTCAATTTAATTCCCAATAACTTAACATAATTCAATTTGATGAAAGTTAATATATATATATATATATATAAAACGTATTGTGTACATGTTTATTCATAAGTGATGTATCTATTCAACGAAGTTAATATAGTTTAAATCAGTTTAACTACTTTACTAAGAGATATGACTAATTCTAAAGAGATATAACTTCCCCTATATAACTCAAGAGTCATGTAGGTATAAGGAGTGTGATGAACAGTTATCAAGGAGTCTATAAATAAATTAATTCTTTTGCCTTGGTGACTCTTAGTGCATATTTGATATGATTTATTTAATGGTCAAAATTACTTATTTAATCTTATAAGCTCTTATCAAAATTTTCAGTATTGTTTGTTTCTATTTTGAGTAGAGCTTTTGAAATTAAGTAAGCTATTTTACTTTTACCTCTATTAACAAGAGCTTAAATTTTGGGCTTTTGGAAATATAAGTTGTAGAGCTTATTTAAAGAGTTGAAATTATCTAAAACACCCTTAATTTATTTAACAATCTTGTTTTATTTCTTTCATAATATAACTTTAAAATTTGTCTATTAAAGTAATTTTACAATATTTAATAAAAACTTTAATTGATAATTGAATAATTAAAATATTTTTAGTAAAACCTCTACTTATACAAGTTGTGTTAGTAAAAACTCTACTTAAATAAGCTCTATTTAAAAAGTTATACCAAATGAAACCTTAGTTATAAGTAACTTCCAGTCTAACAACAATTCTCTTATGACTACTTCTAAGGAACCAACACTATTTACTACTTAAATTATTGAAAACAACATCATACTCCCATTTACCACTAAGAAGACAAAAAGTATTCATCAACGTGACCTCCACTACCTTATTCTTTTGAACTGCAAATTGGGATGTGTTGATATTTTAATAGGTTGGATGTAAATTGAAGTACATGTCAATTTAAGAAGAAGGTATACTAAAATTCATCATTTTAATTAATTAAGCATTTACGTCTAAGTTGATTTTATTAATTACTTGAATGACATTCCTATTCAATTTAAAAGCTTACAAACAACAAGCAAAATTATCTTATTTTTTCTATCATACTTTATTGAGAGAGTCTTTCAACATCGAAGACCATTTATCATAGGATAATTCAAAACGATATCAACCAAGAAGAAGACAAAAATAGGATTTTAATGCAATTTTAATTTTTATAATTTTTGGGAACACTTATCACCCTTTTGTTAGTTGGTTCAAATTTTCCCACCAATATGCGGGACAACGAATGTTGTTATGTAGTTTTAATTTGTACAAAAGATTTTTTGGCTCTAGTATTACTATTTTTGATATATTAACACAGCTTTATGATTGTTTTCTGGTTAATTAAATTTATGCGGACAAAATTTATGTATGAAGTGGAATTCGCATGACTAGGGTGATGGAAAGCTTAAAGATATTGAAGAAGTGCAAAGAAGCTATTGATGGGATCAAAGATATGGGAGGGAAGGTGACTGTCATAGACATAGGACATGGTCATAGAAGACCAAAGCCAAGATAAGGACTCAACCGAGACATGATTGTGCTGCGACATGTTGATGATGTTTATGTTCGGTGCGGCCAAAGAGTGGAGCACCAAACAATAGAAGAAGCTCTTCTTAGAAGCCGGTTTCGGCCATTAAATGATAAACTCTATTTTGGGTCTAAGGTCTCTCATTGAGCTTTACATTACCCCTGATAACCAGTACTACTGATTTGTGCGGGCGGGGAAAATTCATTCATTGTGATTATTATTTATATTTTCATATTGTTAGACAAGATCCGTGTCTTCTGAATACTGATGGTGAGCAGTTGAAGTGTATAGTTCTGTATGGTATTTCGTAATGTGAAATAGAAATTCAACGTGAGAGTTAAAAATTGATTAATTATATTTGATATACATAATTTTGATAAAAATAATAAAGATAATATAAGTTCTCTTGGATGTCAAATGGGTTCTATTGTGAACCCACTACCCAAAATTTAATGTTGTGTGTGTGTATATATATATATATATTTTATTCTTCTAAACAATAGTGGGATCATTAGACCTGCCCATGTGACAAATTTCTACTAATTAGGTGTACTACCTCAGCATGTACCTATAAATATATAAAAAATAGTATGATTTAAAAAATTTAATTGAGAAAGTTCAATTTTGAAGATTGTATAAGGAAAGAATAACTTATAAATATTATTTAAAAAAATACGTTTGTACAAACTTGACCTTTTAATCAAGAGTTTGGCTAAATTACAACTTATCTAACTTACAACCCACACAAAACACATGCAAAAACTTGTAACAAGATGGTGGATCCCACATATATTTTGTGTGGGATGTAAGTTACAAGAGTTTAATCAAACATGAATAAGGTTCAATTATTTAATTTTAAATTCTGGCATTCCTACTTCTACGATGATTTGTCATTTTAACTTTTAAGAAAAAAAGAAGAAATAATAAGGTTTTTATTGATACTAAGGTAACGTTTACTTTTTGGATTGAAGTGGGAATTCTGAGCAGTGAGAATCCTGGGATTGGGAGTGTAGAGTGGGAGTGGGAGTAGGAGTAGGTTATTTACTTACACTAGAATGGGAGTATGGAATTACAATCAGAATCCAATAATATGTTTACTTTGTCTTGGATTGGGAGTAAATAGTTTCAAATTACAGTTTTACCATTATTTAAAGAATTGTAGTTTTTAATTATAAAATTAATAAAAAATATATTTGAAAAATAAAATATTTATTTTAATATATTTGTAAATTAATAATAATTATTAATATTCTTAATTATGTAAATCACAATTTTTTTTATTAATTTTAATTTTATTTATGTAAATTAAAAATTATTGATAAGAGCAACACAAATGAAATATTATTATTAATAATATAGTACAAAATTAATATTTTCTTAAAATAAACTATTTATTATTATTAATTATTAATATTAAATAAATATAATACTATTATTTTTAAATAATATATTTCTATGAATATCTTATTATTATTATTATTTAAATTATAATCAATGTAAATTATTATTTTTAACTAAGTATAATAATATTATATTTAAATAAATTTAATATTATTATTGTTAATAAATGTAATTTTATAAAATAAAATAATATAATTATTTAAATAAATATTATTTATTTTATTTTATTAAATTTAATTATATTGAATTTAAATTTAAAAAAAAAGGGTAAAAAAGGAAGAGGGGGAGTGGATTCCCACTCCTACCTACCCCCATGGGAGTGGGAATCTCACTCTCCCCCTTAATAATGCAAGTAAACGTTGGAGTGGGAGGAATCAGTAAGAGAAATCCACACTCCTCACTCTCATTCCAACAAGTAAACACACTATAATTGAAGTAAGGCCTTCCTTTCGGATGGGATCTCAGGGATTGCCCCTTCCGCTTGGGCCGAGAGTTGCCTGTGTTTATAATGTTGAAACATTACATTAGTATTAACATTGCTTTCTTATACAATGCATTGCCAATTCATATGAAACAGCAAGTCACGGAGCCAGATGGCTTTAGACAGCCTATGATTTTGATGGATGTCGAGGGCCTTCAAGCTCAAGCCCATGTTTAAATCACATTTAAGTTCGGGAAAGTAGTTACACCATAGGTGGAATAGAGTAATACTATAATAATTTTTTTGGACTTAAAAAAAATTTAAGATGCTGGACATAATAATATATATATTATCCATTTGGTTTAAAATTTTGGACTTTTTTAAAGTTTGGGAAAGTAGTTACACCATAGGTGTAATAGAGTAATGCCGTAATAATTTTTTCGGACTTTAAAAAAACTCAAGATATTGGACAGGATAATATATGTGTGTGTGTGTGTGTGTGTGAGGGCACCCGCATTCTATAATATCATTATAAAAATTACAATATCAATAGTGAAATAAATATATACCGTTAGATTTAACTAACGGTTCACAAAATTAAAAGTTAATTAGAATAATATTTTGATTTTAATTACTTAAAATATTATTTACCAGCTATCAAATTGCTTAAACATATATTTTTAAAATAAAATAATTTAAAAGAAAGAAGTACAGTCTATTTTAGCTTCTATATTTTTCTTTTTAAAAAACATGTATTTAATATTAACACAACTCAATCTTAAGTAGCATTTGTTTTTGTTTGAAATTTAAATAGATCTTAATTTAACTAAAGTCTAAATAGGTCTGAATGTATAAATCTGAATCACATGTTTGATTTTCTTTTTTCTTTTTTAATATCTTCCATTAAGTTGTTTGTTTTCTAAAAAGAAAACATCCGATATATGATATTTTGACATGTATGCTTTATAAATATTTTTAATACTTACATTTATTTATTGAACACTTGACAAGTTATAAATAAATTATTTTATTAGTAAAAAATTTTGATAATGAAAGGATTATTACATAATAGGAAATAAATGTATTTGTTAAGGGTGTTAATGAGAGAGAATATTAAAATTCCATTCAAATGTTTAACCATTCAGATAACAGACAGAATATTTAACTTTTTTCAATCAGCCTTAAATATCCTATAATTAGACATAAGTTATGGAAAATAAACAAAATAAAAACTTTAAATATCTGAAAATAATTAAAATTCAGACTTTAGACAAAAAAACAAACAAGTCCATACGTTTTCATCTTATTCTTATCTCTTTTTCACTAAAAATTTGCTAGATAAATAAAACATTGCAACAATTGTTTCAACTCAATCTTTGCCAGTGAGTAATTTGAAAAAAAAAAAAACTAACAAATGAGTAAACCAAAGAATTCAAAATTATATTATTCTAGTTATAGATAACAAAAAGGATCTCTACTAGCATGTGTTATTGAAGATTAAATAATTCATATTCATTATGCATACATCTAAATTAAAATGTATATTTGCGTATATAATTTTTAATTTTTTTGGTGATTTAGAAATATTTGTCAATAAATAAAAATAAAATTATATCCATGAACCTCCATATTACTAGCAGCTTGAATATTACCTATTAATTATTAAGTATTTAGCTATTTATCTACTAAATTAAATCAATAACAATGATTAAAACATTTTAATCCAATGGTTCATAACAACCCATTATCAATGATGAAAAAAAAAATTAGTTACCAGCTTTCTATTGTCAAAATTATCTGCTTTGATATAAATTTTAATCAAATATTGTTTTTTCTTATTGATTATTACTACACAACTACTCGTACCAACTCATTAACACAATATCAAATCTATATGATTGAAAATATTAAATAAAAAGATTTTACAATCATTAGTATATTTAATGGCCGTTTGGTACCCAAAAGAGCATTTTTAATGTAAAAATTCCATACATTATTTTTATGTCGTTTGGTTGTAATGTTGTATTACAAATAGAGAAAAGCTTATTACATTTTGAGTTTTGAAAGTAATGGTTTTAATTTTTTTTTTAAGTTAAATTATGTATAATACCCTTATTTTATCTCACAATCTTATTTTATTTTTCATAACTGAATTTTTAAAATTTTATTTGTTAAAGTAAGTTTACAACTTTTAATAAAAGTTCTCACTAATAATTAAATAACTAATTTTTCTTTTAATAAAAGCTCTCACAAACAAAAAAATAATTAACTCCTCAAAAAAAATTCTTTTAAAAAAAAATTTAATTTGTAAAAGATCTAGTGCAAGAAATTCTATTTAAAAAGCTATCGTAAGTGAAGTTTTAATCATTTTATTTTTTGTATTGGATTGGTGACACAACAAAGCTGTGGCCTGTGGGTCAGGTGACAAGAAAATTCTTCTCAAGCTATCAGTGTCATACTTAATTTTATCATGTAGATTGTAGGTATAGAAGAATACAACATAATTCATAGGATAAATAAGTGAACAAGTAACCCCATTTTTGAAGAAAAAGAACCTAGCCTAATGAGACCAGTTTCTAAACAGGCAGCCTCAGGCAACAGTTTATTCAAGCACAACTACAGAGGATAGTTACAACAGCCAAAATGGGTTTCCAAGCTTTGAACTTTGAACAATTCCGTAGAAACTGAATGTTCTGTACAAACAAGTATGCTCTAGAAATCTCAGATGGGTCAGAATATCAAGTAAAATATTTTCTAAACGTTTCTCAGTGTAAAGGAATTTTATCAAACTTGCTAAGCTTGGCGAACCTTTAATTGGTCATTGTATTATAGCCGCAATGGTTATCCTCAGCCTTTGTTAAAAGATTTAGTTCACTGAATGTTTCTATTATCTGCAAAATAATGCAAACGGAAATTTGAGAAAACGGAGTAAAGAACTAGGTCTTTCAGTAACCAGTTGTTGGTTTTCCAATTTGTATTGACTAATAAAAATCAACAACCATCAGCAAGTCCTCAAATAGAACTTTCTGCCTTACCAGGCCTTTGCAGCAATCAAGTTGATTTTGCTTTTTCATTTTCACTGTCATGAGCATGCCTAAAATTTAATGTACCAATTAATCCTCGTCCCTTGGCAAGTTGTTCTAGCTCTGCAAGTTTCTGTTTAAGATGCTCAACTTCTCTTGCTAGATCTTCATCTCTTTGCTTCATTGCCTAAAAAGAATGAACAAAGGATTACTAAATTTTACAAGAAACAAAAACTTGTGTTTCTCTTCCATCTAATCCTTCTGTTCTTCTACCTCATGATCATTCACACCTCTCACAGCAACTAAAGTAAAAGGAAAAAGGTGTTTCATTAAAAAGCCCTTATAATTTGTAGCAATGTTTTAACAAAATTTTGCATATAGAATTAACCACTCATTTTCATACTTGTTAATCTTCTCATATATGACCTTAGAGTCAAGGTACACAAAGTGAAGCTGATTTTCTGTCATGGTTACCGCTTATCTACTCATGAAATTGAGGCCTTAGATGTTCTAGTGCCAGAATCTGAATGAGCACAACAGGGCTGAAAGACGTGCCTACATGTTTTGATAAACACCTCATGAAAAGATCTTCAGTTATAATCATAGAAGTTTCAGGGTTGCAATTGAGGCAGTGGGTAATAACGTAGAAAAAATATGAAAACTATACCTCTAACTCTTGCCTCCGCTGCTCCTCTTTTCTTACTTCAGATCTGGAACTTCTCTGCACCTCAAAAATAACAGCAGCTCCCGCAACCTAGAGAGACAACCAGGAAGGATACAGGGGATCTAGCAAATCAGATTATACAGATTACATAGTTTACAACAATATAAGCAGCAAAATGGTACTACAAGAGGCCAGCCAGTTGCTCAAATTATCAATGTGCATACATATATACACTATCCAAATTCACTACTTCAGCCTGTCCAGGACATCACTGATCGGTACTAATAGATCATATAAGGTGATAGCATGTCATCTGATATTTTTTTAGTTGATTAAAAAAGGACAACTAAAGGACACCATTTAGTGCAATGCAGCAAGTATTGCGTGTTTGGATTAAAAAAGGACACCATCTCCTACCATATTCTATCATTTGTATGTCAGCGTTTCCTTTTAAAAGTGCAGACAAGGGCATCCACCAAAATGGTTGAAGATGCACAAGATAGTGTTATGTCCTCACATGTTCAAGACATTAAATTTGCAGTTGGAAAACATTTCCAACAAATCATAGTCCATAATCATTTGGCAACAAAAGCATTTGCCAGCCATATAGCAAGGGCAGACTTCTTCTGCTGCTAACAATTAGTCCTGCTGCCATTGGTGGGAATTTTTAAGTGCTAATCCCCCATTGTGCGACACTGAAGAGCCCCATACTGTTAACCCTCAAGCCAAGATTCTCTGACTAACCCAGCTAACGATCCACTCCAAGATTTATTTTGGAGGACAGATTAGACATGCCATCAACTAAGGCGCGACGCATATTAGCAAGTCCACTTTTAGGCAGTTATGGTAATACAAGGAAGGTTTCGTGATCACTCTTTAAACAATCAACTATGCATAAACAACTCACACTGAGGACATCCAACTCCAGTGGCAACTACAGCAAGGGGCTATAAAGATAAGTAGCTCTAAGTTAGTCATTACAACCCAATCATATGGTATAAACATGCCAGCATTTGAAGCAATGTACGATATTTAACCACAATTTCAGACTAACACTAGATAATGAGACACGGCATTACCGAGAACACAAAGAGTTCACCAAGAAGATCCGCTGCAGCTTGGACAGCTTTTTCCTCATCCAGTGGCCTTATTGCAACATCAGTGGAATGACCATATATCCGCCTTTGCATATTTGTTGTCAATCGATAATTTGCCTGATGCAACATCAGATACATAACATTAAGAAGTTATACGACCAGCAATGAATCATCAAATATGTAACATTAAGAAGTTATGACCAGCACTACCTGCGCAATGTTTATGATAATCTGGCGGAACTTGGGGTGCAAGCCAGCTTCTTTCTTGAGGCGATTGGCTATGGGTTTGCAAAATGTTTTCAGTGCAAGTGTTCCTAGCTTAAATACTGGTAATATCATAACTGCGGAGTCTGTTTGAGTCTGGTTTTTTCAGAAGACACACCAAGTATTTGATCTTTTGACTCAAAGAACTCTGAGCATTCGTGTGCATTAGGAGAAAATAACAGAAAAGCTGGGCGTTGTGAGTGTGCACAGAATTTTCTAGACATAATTCTCCTTCTCTTTACACCAGTAACAGCAATGCTGCTGGCACACAAGCGCGTTTAGAAGGTAACTCATTTCTTTATAATTCTAGAGCACATAGAATTTAGTTATGGCAGAGTGTTTTGGGCCTGACGTGCCAAGTTAGACCAAGTATGGGCTTGATCTCCTTTGGGTTCGGCTTGACGTTATGGCTTCAACCTAATAATTTGTGGTGGGCCCTACAAGTTAGGACAAATATGTTTTTAGAAAATAATATTGACAAATATACATAATATATAATATATAATAGATATATTTAAAAAAAAAAACCGAAGTCATGCGCATGCCAGACACTGAAAACCCAGAGCATTAATTATACTATTATAGTACATTATGTTAAATAAAAGATTTGAACATTTATATTTTGAAGTCAACAAGATTGTTGTGTATATTATTAATAATTAGCAAGTGATTGGTCAGAACTCAAGTTCTCACAAGTTTGAGAGCTTGAGTTTGAGTTCTCAAATAATAATATGGGAACTTAATTCTTCTTTCAATTGAGTGGAAGCTCCTTCAAATATTAGTAAAGGTAAAAATTAATAAATTCCTTCACAATGGTGCTTGAATTATATTGGCATATGAGAAAAGAGAATAAAATCACTTGAAATTTTGGTGTGCTTTCTAATTGAACAAGGAAGCCAATATATAGATTTGAAGGGAGGGCATTAGTTAGTTTATTTATCTAAGCACCAATTTGACCATTCTATGATTCGTTGCGAAGAGCTCACAGAGAAGATTTTGAATCATCTATTCTAATATATTTTTTCAATATTTATCTTGCACAAAATTGGCCCTAAAATAGCCACTTTATGTTATTTTTTGAACAAACATGAAATTCAAATTTCTTATTTTGATTGGGAGAAAAAACTTGAGAAAGACAACATCAAGTGGAGTGGAAGTGGCTGGGTCGATAGGCGACCAGCAAAAACACTCTTTGCTTGGTAAGAGAGTGGGGGAAGTGGCAAATAAATTAATTAAAAAATTAGAACCATTAATTTATATGTTGAGTGACCTATTGTAGTTTTTTATTATGTCCATTTAAGATTGAGGTTGAAACACTATAAGCGGTTTATTTCATAAATTTTAATTAAAATAATTATTAGTAAAATTTTTAAAAATTGATTATTTTATAGTTTTGTCTATTTTGCAAGTAGTTTTTAAAAGTAAGGGTTATTTTTTTACAGTAACCTATTTTTTTAAAGTAACTTATTAAAGAAGTCATCACATCCTTATAAAGTTCTTATTATAACCATAATATTTTAACAAAAAAGATAATTACGTCTTCTTTTTCATAAACCCTAATATCCAAATAAAAGGTAATTGAAATAATTTCTATTTTGGAAATTAAATAATAAAACACTACTTTCACAATAAAATTTACCAAAATTATTTATTCAACTTTGTAAAGTCACAACAACTGTAATAACACCGTTTATCAAACACTAACTTTTTTTAACCAGTAATTTATTTAATCTGTACAGAAAAATTAAACAATTTATTTCATCTAGCTTGAAGTACGCTTCCAAGAAGAGAAAGTAGATGTGCTCCTGCACATGCATACTCCACCTCAAGAATGAGTAAGGAAATATCCATCACTTAACCAATGAATGATTTGTAAATAATTATTAAAAATAAAAAGATAAGAGATAAATAATTAATATTTAAGTAAGATAATATGTTTAAATTAAATAAGTAATTAATGTTATTAATTACTATGGAGTAGAGATTATGATTTATGAACATATAGTTGAAAATTCAAACAAAGATAGTAAGTGTTAAAGTAAGATAATATAAATATAAATTAAATAAGTAATTAATGTTAGCTCTACGGGTAGAGATTATGATGTATGAGCCTAGAGTTGAAAAATCAAACAAAGAAAATTAATGCTAAAATAAGATAATATATATATAAATTAAATAAGTAATTAGTAAACGTCACATTTGATTTTGTGATTCATATTCTAATACTAATGAAAAAGAAAGAATGAGACATAAAACTTGCTCAGTCAGAGTTTTCTAGTGTTTCACAGTTTGTTGATCGAGTCAATAAAGTTAAATACCGTTTTAATTCTAATCATATCCAAGGACTCGTGAATCGTGATTTAATAATCACCCCAATCTCATCTTCATTAATCCTGACAATCTTTCACAACTGCAACCGTGAATTTAATAAGCTAAATTTATTCTTTTTTTAAAAAAAAGGCCAAAAATTTGGATTATTCATGTGATTCAAAGCTTCTTTGTTACAAATGGGAGTTGGCTGATTTGCCCCCATTATCTCTAGGCAATATTTTAAGAGCTCTACCTTTATTTTCATTCATTATGAATGAATATAGAGTATAGACACCTCATATTAATCATCAATTCAAAGTAGCAGGACAATCACACAAGCTTAAATCTAATGTCATGAAAAGCATGTTTATTGTGCATAATTAACCAATTGGCAAGAAAAGGGAAGATGAACATGGCTTTTTATAAAGCTACTATTCCAATTATGGATTTCTGATCATTTAAAATCAAAGATAAGATAAAAGATAAAAAAAAAATACACATTTTAATATAGTATATTTTAACATGTAGTGTATTGAAATTTATATTTTTTTTTATCTTTTAACTAATTCCTGTTTTAATATGGTCAAATATCCTTAATTAAAAACCCACTATATATATATATATATGTTGGTGCAAATTTTATCCCAACTTATTAAAGGTGTTTCCAATCAAAGATGACCCCTCAAATAGTGGGCTTTCCTTTGTTGGATCTGAAGATGATGAATTTATCATTTGGGCCAATCCTAATGGGCTTTTGAATTTTGTCTTAGGAGTCCACTGCCTTAGGATATGAGGATGTCTTTGTCCATCGGTACTCTGCAAACACAATAAAACAATCAGAGGGCCGGGTTTGCCGGCGTAAACCCTCCGACGATCAAGTCAGTCATCGAATTTTTAAAAATGAGAATTCAGAGAGAGAAAGTCAGCATTTCCTCTATATTCATTCATGAATGAATATAGAGTATAGACACCTCATATTAATCATCAATTCAAAGTAGCAGGACAATCACACAGGCTTAAATCTAATGTCATGAAAAGCATGTTTATTGTGCATAATTAACCAATTGGCAAGAAAAGGGAAGATGAACATGGCTTTTTATAAAGCTACTATTCCAATTATGGATTTCTGATCATTTAAAATCAAAGATAAGATAAAAGATAAAAAAAAAATACACATTTTAATATAGTATATTTTAACATGTAGTGAATTGAAATCTATATTTTTTTTTATCTTTTAACTAATTCCTGTTTTAATATGGTCAAATATCCTTAATTAAAAACCCACTATATATATATATATATATGTTGGTGCAAATTTTATCCCAACTTATTAAAGGTGTTTCCAATCAAAGATGACCCCTCAAATAGTGGGCTTTCCTTTGTTGGATCTGAAGATGATGAATTTATCATTTGGGCCAATCCTAATGGGCTTTTGAATTTTGTCTTAGGAGTCCACTGCCTTAGGATATGAGGATGTCTTTGTCCATCGGTACTCTGCAAACACAATAAAACAATCAGAGGGCCGGGTTTGCCGGCGTAAACCCTCCGACGATCAAGTCAGTCATCGAATTTTTAAAAATGAGAATTCAGAGAGAGAAAGTCAGCATTTCCTCTCTATATTCATTCATGAATGAATATAGATTATAGACACCTCATATTAATCATCAATTCAAAGTAGCAGGACAATCACACAGGCTTAAATCTAATGTCATGAAAAGCATGTTTATTGTGCATAATTAACCAATTGGCAAGAAAAGGGAAGATGAACATGGCTTTTTATAAAGCTACTATTCCAATTATGGATTTCTGATCATTTAAAATCAAAGATAAGATAAAAGATAAAAAAAAAATACACATTTTAATATAGTATATTTTAACATGTAGTGTATTGAAATCTATATTTTTTTTTATCTTTTAACTAATTCCTGTTTTAATATGGTCAAATATCCTTAATTAAAAACCCACTATATATATATATATATATGTTGGTGCAAATTTTATCCCAACTTATTAAAGGTGTTTCCAATCAAAGATGACCCCTCAAATAGTGGGCTTTCCTTTGTTGGATCTGAAGATGATGAATTTATCATTTGGGCCAATCCTAATGGGCTTTTGAATTTTGTCTTAGGAGTCCACTGTCTTAGGATATGAGGATGTCTTTGTCCATCGGTACTCTGCAAACACAATAAAACAATCAGAGGGCCGGGTTTGCCGGCGTAAACCCTCCGACGATCAAGTCAGTCATCGAATTTTTAAAAATGAGAATTTAGAGAGAGAAAGTCAGCATTTCCTCTCTATATTCATTCATTCATGAATATAGATTATAGACACCTCATATTAATCATCAATTCAAAGTAGCAGGACAATCACACAGGCTTAAATCTAATGTCATGAAAAGCATGTTTATTGTGCATAATTAACCAATTGGCAAGAAAGGGAAGATGAACATGGTTTTTTATAAAGCTACTATTCCAATCATGAATTCCTGATCATTTAAAATCAAAGATAAGATAAAAAATAAAAAAAAATACACACTTTAATGTAGTATATTTTAACATGTAGTGTGTTGAAATCTATATTTTTTTTATCTTTTAACTAATTCCTGTTTTAATATGGCCAGATATCCTTAATTGAAAACCCATTATATATATATAGTGGCAAGAAAGGGAAAGATCAACATGACTTTTCGTAACGTAATCACCCTTTATATGTACATATAGTGGGCAGACATCCCCACACTCAATGGCAGACCCAGCCAATTAGATTAGGGGTTTAGTTCAAAAAATTTAATTATTTTTCTATTGTTCACTTAACCGAAATTCATTTTTTTTAAATTTAGAAAGTAATAGTAATAAACCGAAAAAAATCTGCATAAATATTCAGATTTATTTCTTTTCATTTATAATAAGACAAAGGAAATATGCATAAATATCCTTAAAAAATAAGGGGAAATCTACAAGAATAACCCTTTAAATTTTATTAATTTTTAAAATAATCCTCCTAACCTTTTTCTATCAACATTAGCCAAACAAATCACTTCCTCCCGAAAATACCCCTTTCAGTTTCACTCTCACACGAAACCGAAGCTCTCTCTCTCTAACCAAGCTCTCTAACCCAGCTCTCTCTCTCACCAATTTCCGCGGTAGCTTTGCCTGAGCCATCATCGGCGGCCAAAGACACCAACACAATCGGCGGCAAGCACTCTCTCTCACTGATCTAAGTTTAGTTCGTATTATTTTTTTGCCTGGCTGTAGTTGCTTGTAGTTGTTGTTATTGCGTTGGTGTTGAGCAATGAATACTGTGTGTTGGCATGGGTGAGAGTGTGTTGGTGACGCTAGGGATCGGCGCTGCCGGCGAGCACTCCTCACACCACATCAGCTGCGCCCGAGCGCGTCGCACCAAATCAGGTGCGACAGGCGTCCAGTCGCGCCCAATCTGGTGCAACAGGCGTGTGGGAATCTCACCTGATATCAGGTGCGACAGTCGCAGGAGCCCGTCGCACCAAAACACAGTTCTTCGTTTATTTTTATTTTTTCATCATAATTTGTTATAAATTTAATATAATAATATTATATTGTAACAAATAAACGACGAGACCGGGTATGATGAAGGCATCGTATACTGATCACTTTCCCGACCGTATCACAAGTATGTGTAGTCTAGAAATAGTAGTAAAAGCCATCAAAGCCAACTTAACAAGATAGCAGTTAAAATTGTTCAAGAAAGTTATATTTGGCCATTTCTTAGAGTGTGGAAGTTTTCCATTCAGTGGCGTGATTCTTCATAATTTGTTGCTTAGGCAAGTGAAGTATGGAGAATGCGAAGATACGTTTATCAGTTGGAGAGTGGTGCCTGGTTACAGGACTTTGTTATGGCGAAGATCGTGTACTAAAAAATACAGGAATGCACAGACTCTTTAATACGTATTTTAATGGTTTATTTCGTAATTTGACCCTCAGCAAATTCGACTTAAGATTTGAGGAATTAGACTTCAATGCTATGGATGATACTGATGCACTCAAGATAGCGCTCTTCTATTTTGTGGACAGAGTACTAAATGGAAGAAAACTTAAGAGTCAAATAAATTTTTCATTGCTTAATGAAGTGGACGATATAGATTACTTCCGAAGTCGGCCATGGGGTCGTTTGTCATGGAAAATAATTTATGAAAGTCCTGACAATGCATTGTCCGGCAAAGGTGAGAAATTTAAGAAGACTCTTTTGGAAAAGCCAAATCACAAAATTGAGAAGTATAATGTTTATAGCTTTACGTCCGAGGTTCGTGTGTGGTTTTTTTTAGAGTAACTACTTTTTTAAAATTAAATTAATATCAATTAGTTGTATAATTTACGTACTTTGGTTGTTTGTTGCAGGCTTGGATTTTTGAAGTGATCGGAGGGATGCCGTCCGAGTGGGTCGTGAAAACCAAAAAGAAAATTCTCCGTTTTGTGCAATGGAAGCCCATCGCTTCTTCTAAAATAAACTTTAGAGCAATTTATTCGTTATTTAATGACAATTCCCATTTTGTAAGTAATATTTATTGATGGATGTTTACTACTACATTTCATATTACTAAATACTAGATAATTAAATTTCACCTATTTGCCCAAATTTATGGCAGGAAAATATTTTGCAAACCCTCAAGCCGGACGCAAAGGAAAATGCCAAACAATTTTGACGGACTGTGGAGGTTTACGTGCCCCATATCCCAAGTTGGGCTCGTAATGTAGGTATTCTTTAATGCGTCATAAAACATTGGTTAAACAAAAGTCAAAATTTGTTCACTTATTGTTAACTCATCTGAAATGGTACTTTGTGCAGTATCAGCCTGTAAAGAACGTGCCGACCATTACAAGGCCATTAGAGGAGCGGCACTACACTGCGACCCCAACAGTACAATAGGAAAATGTTGTTGAGGATGAGGTTGATGCAGATGAGATACACGAGTTTGATGATACACGTGATTCAGAGGTGATAAAGCATTTCTATTTGTTAATTACATAAAATATTTTAAGAGTAATTGTTTTTTTTTTTGCGATATAAACGTAAATTATTTACGTGGTAATAGTTGAGAACAAAGAATCATCATGATTATATGGTTCGACGGCTGGATAAGATTGATCGTAATATATCGAAACTGAAGCCGGAACGTAAAGAACACAAAAAATTTAGAGAAGTGGTGATGAGATTTATCGGTTCGTATACTGATCGATCATACGGTGCTTCTCTGACTGAACCCTCGTATCCGGTGAACAAGTTCTACATTTAATAATTGTATTCCCTTAGCTTTTAATCTTATATTTGTTTAATATATTTATCTTACTGAATGGACAGGTCCCAGTTGGACAGGCCCTAGCTGATTGTGGAGTAATATATGCACTAGGTGTTCTTGAGGCAGTTATGGAACAACGAGGCTTGTGCACTTGATTCTTTAGAATATAGCAACAACTTAAATAGCTATATTGCTGGGCGACTAGATATTATGTCAAAACAGTTGACGGCTGTCGATCAGGTGTGTATTTGTTGTGGTAATTCTGACATAAGCTAGTGTAATTTTTTTTGAACTTATTTTTATGCTGTTTTGGGCATAATAAATATGAAAATTATTGATATTTTTTATATGTAGGTATTAATTCCTGTGAAAATGGGGGGTGCTCATTGGGTACTTGCCCGTGTTGACTTTCGAACTAATAAGGTCTGGATTTATGACTCGTTACTCGAATCTCGCGACGATAAATCATACAGAGATCAGTTTAAGCCATTTGAATTCATCTTTCCTCGGTGGCTACAGCATGTTGGATTCTACAACACCCGACATGATGTGCGGAGTGCTGACTCTTGGAGAGTAGTCGTAGTTAGGGTTGTGCCACAACAGCAGTCTGGTAGTGGAGATTGTGGCATTTTTATGTTGATGTTTAGTATGTATTTAATGTTTGGGGTCAGCTTTAATTTTAACAGTAGTCATGGATATTACTTTAGAAAGAAGATTGCAGTGGACATTTTTAATGGTGATATTGGATTATAAGTCATTGTATTATGTATAATTTTTAATGGCGATATTGAATTACAATTTAAATAATACAACTAATTTTGAAATAATAAAATTAAAGTGCAGCAAAATAAAACAATAGATTATCTCTAATATATTTAAAACTTTTTAAAAAATAATTAATTTTGTCATAATCATAATCATTAATTATTGATATTTTGACTTTTTAAATACTGTTGGTTCAATTGGCCGGCTAGACGCCTTATTTTATTCGGCTAGCCGCTATGTTTCTGAGATTTTTTTTAAAATTACGTACACTTGGCGGTTAGCCGCTTCATTTTAAGCAGTTGGCCACCATCTCTCAGCTTAACTTTTAAATTAAAATATTGTCCCAAAATTTTTATTAATATTTCATTAAAGCCCAAATCTTTTAGATACTTTTCAAATAAACCCTATTCAAAATTTTTCCAAATTATAAGAATTTAAAAATTCAAAGATCATATAGCCTTTTAGGCTAATATTGTACAATAAACATAAAATAATACTTCAAAATACATAAAAAAAATTAGAACAATCCAACTAATTTCGATTCGATACAATTGGATTCTTACATCTCTTACGGTTATGCCCCAGTTCGTTGCAGTGCCGACATCTCACGGTCCTCCGGTTTACATCCTCGCCGACAGAAGGTATTCTGAGGTCTCTACGATGACCAGGTGGTGGTGCTTCTATTGGTGGATAAACTTGCATCTCTTGGATATAATTTTGAACGGTCCAGTAATCAACATCACCAATCGGTTCCACTGGTTGTGTGCATAAGCTATCACCAATGATTCTTTAGTATAAAAATCTGAACATTGGCTTATATAATCAACTTGGGCAGTTAGACAAGCTGCAATTGCGTGCTCACAGACAAGCTGATCCAGTTGAAAAACTCTACAGGAGTAACATTTGTTTTGTATGTCAACTAGTCCGTCCTTCATACCACCACCTTTAACCTGATATCGATATGGAGTCACAGGCTTAACGATCATTCTTTCGGCTTTTGATCTTCAGTCAGTGACAATTTCATCTGCCCATGTTGTTAAACGAGTACTCATAGATTCAGCAGCAAGTTTTCTGTCATAAAACCATTGCTGCATTGTGCTTCTAAAGTGATCAACCAAATGAGTAATCAGAAATTTTCGCGGTTCCTTCATTAAAGAATTCACGCTCTCCGCAATATTGGTGGTAAGAATATTGTATCTCCTACCTTCAAACTCATACCTTGCCCAATTACACGTACCCATATTATTCTCTAAGTAGTCGGCCGCACGGGAGTACACCATATGCAACCCTTCAAGTTATTTTTTAAATTCTTCATGTCCATATGTTTTTGCGACATTTATGAAGATAAGCTCAAAATCATTCCAAACCGCAGCAGACATTCTAAATTTTTCCTTGATGTTACCTTTTACATGGTAAAAGCAAACTCCATGGCCAGCATTACAAAATACTTTAAGAACGGCTCTCCTAATGGCAGTGCATCGATCAGAGATAAATACTATGTCTGGCATATCACCAATCACTCCATGTAACTTCGTCATAAACCATTCCCAAGCATCACTGTTTTATGAATCAAAGACTCCAATGGCTAATGGATACAATTGGTTGTTTTCATCTAAACATGTTACCGCAAACATGGTCCCCTGATATAGCCCTTTTAGATGTGAACCATCGACAGTAATCACCGGCCTAATGAACTATTTAAAACCCTTGACAGAAGATCCAAGAGCAACAAAGTAGTATAAGAAATTGTTATCTCCATCTAGTTCGAGATAAGTAACTGTACTATTATTTGCTTCAATTAAAACATGAGAGTATCTCGGAAATAAGTTGTATGACTCTACAGGAGTTCTTCGGACAATTACAAGACCAACTTCTTTGGACCGATAAGCCTGCTGGTATATTAACTGGACACCGTATTACTGTTGCATGTCTGCTATGATATCATTTGGAGTATATATCTTTTTTCCTTGGATATATTTCTCCGCAATAATATGGCCAACAACCCGAATCCTTACTTGGTGACGACCGTGAGGCAACACTTCCTTATGACATGTGTGTGTATTGTATATTCTCCTCACTACCCAATAAATATTCTGCTTGTTCGAATGCCTCGTTGCTCGAATATGCCATTTACATGATTCCGAAGAGTAGTGAGCTTCGAAACGTGTAGTTGTCGACTGTGCAATCTTAAAATCAAACTTATCCCTGAAGGCAACTTTACGTAGTTATAATATTAACTCATTCTTCTCGGCAAACAATTTACGCACACCAAAATCATCAGAATTATTACTTTCAATAAAGTCTGGAGCAATAATATTTGAAGGCACAATTGGAGCAAGACTTACAAGGGGATCAACTATTCTCCTCCTCCTCGAACGGGCCATTGAAGGAAATGATCGACTGTCCCTACTAGTACCAGCAATATCATACTGATGCTCTTCTTCATTGTTAATAGGAATACTAGGATCACTGATGCCCCCATCATAATCATCATTGTCACGGAACTCATTATTATGGAATTGAGAGTAACATTGCTCTGGCGATGCCCTTGGTAACACCTCTTCTTCAATATCCGCTAACGTAATGCCGTTACCATCATTTATGTCATTATTGTCATGGAGTTGACTATAATGTTGTGGTGATATCATCCTTGGTAACACCTCTTCTTCAATACTAGAAGAAAAAGTTTCAGGTTCTACGATATCTTGGCTCAATACTAGAGGAGATGTGGTTACAAATATAGGAATGCATCTTTGGTACGACCCATTAGAGGCCAGATGTAACACAACCTTCACTATTTCATTATTATGTATGTCCATAGGTAATGAACATATTCAATAAGCTGTGTTACTAGACCTCAAAGTTGGCTTCAATGTGATGCTATATTCAATGGGATTTATTCCCAAAACCTCTATATGCTTGCCACAAATTGATCAAAAGTGCAAGTTTTCTTAACCAAAAAGGTTGTATGCTGGTCGTTAACATACTCTATATATCCACCTGTAATGTCTCCCACCAACCATCGTAACACAATTCAAGTGCAACTAAATCCATTAAACCTGAAATTATATAACATTTATAATCATTAACAACTCACATAAAAAAAATAACACAAATTCGAGACTAACAATAAAAATAAAATAAAATTGTGTTTTGGTGCGACAGGTGCAAACACAGTTTCATTTTCACTGTATTTTGAGCGACAGGGTGCATGTCGCACTAACCTTGGAGCGACAGCAGTTAGGTTGGCAAAAGTTTGGGTCCGAGCAGGGTTCAGGCCTGCCTGGGATCGGCCCGGATCACAAGAACAGCTGCTTGAACTCGGACCAATGCCCGGATTTAACACATGCGGTCTAGGTCAAGCCCGGCACCTCCCGGGCTCCGGGTTTTTATCCGGGCTTTCCTGTCCACATGTTTACTGAAGCTGAAACTTAATTTTTTTTATCGGCATCAATGCACAATGCGTCACAGTATCACAAAACTCACAATTGATGATTGTTGTGTGTGTGAGTATAAAGAACACTACTCAGTACTCACAATTGGGACATAGATTTTTTTTTTGAACTTTTAAAAAATACAATACGCATTGTAAATAATAGCAAAATTCAATATATCTGAACTGAATTAAAAGGAAAAAAAGCCCTGTAACATACAAATTCAAAATCTCAACTAAACTATTTCAATCCACTTTACAAATTTTAAGTAAATAACACATAAAAATTATTTCAATCTACTATCTACTACCTAAATTCATTCAATCTATCAAAAATTCAAAGCACAATAATCACCAAATAAATTTAAATAAATGTAACATCCAACATATCATAAGTTCATAACTATAATAGTACAATACCAATTACCAACAATCCAACATATCATATGAAAATCCCAAAATATTAGTGTTATCTTCTACATTGCAGGATGAAACTGGAGCACTCGATGAATTGATGTCAACACTGTTCGACATTGTATTGCTTTGCTGACTGTTGTTACAATAGCAAAGATAACAAAATCAATTAATTTTAAGTGAACAAAATCAACCCATTATTCTTCCTAGAAGTGGGGCGGATTACCAAATAACGTAGAATCTTTAACTACAAATAAGGAAGCAAGTGCCTTATACTTCTATAAGCAAATCAATCACAGATTTGAATTGAATTACTTACTAGAACCATTTTCAGCCTTTGATTTACAATTACAGAGCATCACTATATTTATATATAGAATGTTATTAAGTACTGCAGCATTGTCATCACAAAAGCGAAAAATATTTTTCTTGCAAATCCCATCATCATTTAGACTAATTAAAATAATTAATTGAAAAAAAAAACAAAAAAAAAACAATCGAATAGGCAGAGGCAGAAGGCTTCTTCTTTTCTCGTAATTAAACAATAAATAAATTAATAATATGCAAATCTTGAGATATCATATGAATGAAAAAGAAGGTTGATATTGAAGATGAACATATCATCATCAAATGGTAATTAAAAAGAATCCAAATTCCAAATTAAAAAATACAAAGCATATACATACCAAAAAAAAAAAAAATTGAGCATAGCATCAAAAAAAATACAAAGCATATACATAACAGTATACCACCAAATAATAATAACAATTTACAATTTCATTTTTTTTAAATGAGTTGGAAAATTATATGAAAGGGAAAATTAAGAAGTAAAAACATCAATACCTCGTGGGTGGGTGGCTGTGATGGCAGAGTGGTGGCGGTTGAGAAAGTAACGATGATGGCGGTGGTTGTGATGGCAGCAGCATGCAGAGTCAGCTCACGACTGCGCGAATGTTTGGCTGAGAAGTGAGAGTGCAGTGACACTGGAGGAGGACGGTGAGTGGTATGAGAAGAGAGAAGTGAGAGCTGAGGAGTGAGGTCGGAGAAGAGATGATGCTGGCAGTGGCTTGGAGTGTGGGAGGCGCTGCAGTCAAAAGCGGCCACCGGCTACTTGTTGTGTGTGTGCTTTGTGTTTTGACGATAGAAGGGAATTTTGGGGTTAGGGTTCATTTCATTTAGATTTTCATTTTTATTGTTTTGTATTTATTTATTTTTTATTTACTTAAAAGCCGGGCACTGTTCCGGGTCTGGGTTTTTTGATGCCAAGACCGGACCCGTGCCTGGATATGTCTGGGTATTGAAATGCAATACCCGGGACCCTTTTTTTTCTGTTGGCGGTCCGAGTTTTGCCCGGACTAGGCCGGATCCGGTCTGAGCGGATTTTATTGCCACCCCTAATAGCGGCTGGGTCGCACCAAAACACAGTGACAATGAATCTGTGTTTAGGTGCGACATCCAAGTGTTGGTGCGACATGCCTGTCCCACCAACCTTGGTGCGACACGCACCTATGTCGCACCAGTGTTGGTGCAACATCACCGTGTCACACCAGCCTTGGTGCGACACGCACCAGTAATCGTTCGACTGCACTCACACACAGTCACACACATCGCAGTCGCTCCAACGCACAGAAACAGATCCCAACTCAAAAATTAAAAACATGAAAAGATGCACATTTTAACAATGATTATTTATTTTTATTTCATTACCTAAATTTCAGTAGAGTTTCTTTCTCCATCGACGTTGCTGTTTTCTATCACCGATCGTCAATGCCGACAATACTGGTTACAATGCACGTTGCTGTTTTCTATCACCGATCGCCAATGCCGACAATACTGGTTTACAGTTGAATGTTTGGTGAAATGCTAGTTTGGTTACGGTTGAGTGTTTGGTAAAACTCTGGTTTTGTGAAGAATACGAGTTTTGGTTATGGAGGGTAACATGGGGTAAACAAATTTTGTTTGACTAATGTTGATAGGAAAAAATTAGAGGGGCTAGTTTAAAAATTCATAATATTTAAAGAGTTATTCTTGTAAATTTTTCAAAAATAAATTACGTGGCTGCAGAGATTTTGAATCAAAGTCTCCAAAATTATAAAACAAAACCTTTATCAGTAAACTATAAGTATTTTGTTAAATTTGAATGTGAACAAAATTATTTTATTGTCTTTCTCAAAAAGATCTCGAAGTCTTTTTAAAGAAAAATTATGGCCCAAAAGGGGAGCTCCTTCTAGACCTTAATTGGTTCGCCCATGCCGACACCACCCACCCTAACCCCGCAAACTTCATATTTGACTGAAGAAGAGTTAATTTAGTGACCGACATCTATGAGTTTACAGCTCATATTTGAGACATGTCCGTAGTGCTCTGATATTATCTTAATTAATAAATATCCTTTTCAAATAAATAAATAAATACCTTCATCATTGAAAATCACTGTTTGATATAAATCATATAATCAGCAGCCACTTCAGCGTGATCAACAAGCACAAGATGTTATTCCAAAAGGTTTTATCAGTGATTTTTAAATAATTTTATTTAATTATTCACTTGAATTTAAATTTGAAAAAAAATTAATTAAAAAAATTGAACACAATGCTACAATTCATATATTGAAAGTTGTAATTCACCGACAATTTTATTACCGGAGAGAATTGTATGATACAGAGTTTAAGTAAAATAAGGAAACAAGAAGTTTCCTGAAATTGAGAAAAACTTCAGAATCAGCGAGAGTACAATTAGCAGATGGTATACTCATGAATTATTAAGTATAAAATCGAACAGAACCGAAATTTGTCCACCCTTAATAGTTCAGATTTGATATCCGTTCATATTATTAATTAAGGAAACACTCAATATTACTTCACTTCACGTGATTCTCTTTATAACTTAATTAGGAAAGTATTTATAATTAAGATGATATTTATTTCTTCAATTAGGTTCTTGTCCTTCACGTCTTGGATGGAATAAATAATGCCTTAGCCCAAACGGCAAGTTGCATATTTTTTTCGATGATTAGGCATGCCGGATGTTAACAGAATTAATTTTCTATGTCGGTCTTCTAAATTAATTTTATTATTTCGATAACAAGATTTAGCAGATCTGATTACGTATATTTGAGCCATATCTTGCAATAATTTTCGCATCAACATCATGAATCATGTGGCAATAAAAATTTGATTTTTCTTAATAATTTTTGTCACAACCTCTATGATCTCTATCTTTTTCTTTGAATTTAACCCTTAGTAAATTATTATTTCAATAATATTAGGGATCCCAACATTTGAGTCCCAACTTAAGTCTAAATATTATGCGTCATTCACTTATTGGATGATAGATTTCATAACTTATAAAATTACTTAATCAGATCTAATGAAATGAATGCCGAATTAGTTAGGACTCAAATTAGAACTTAAATATTATTTTAGTTAACAATTAGATGCATTTAGAGAAACGGTTTTTAAACACTCCAACACATTTCTTTTGGATGACATGGAAGAAAATTATTGTGTATACATATTAAGGGTCTGTTTGGTATTGTAATTGGACGGTTGTAGTTTCAAACTACAGCTCTAAAGTATTTAGTTAACATTTGTTGTTGTAATTTGAGAGCTGCGTTAATTTTCTTCACACATGTATGATGAAAAACCTATATATCTTTATTATTTTTGTCAAAATTATTATTTAGAAATCAAATTTACCCTACACCATCAACTTATATATATATATATATATTTTTCTTTTTCATAGGAGCTTAAATTAAAAACAACAAAACTTCAATACCAAATAAGGCCTAATACAGTAAAACCTCGATAAATAAATATTCAATAAATTAATAACCTTGCTTAAATAATAAATTTTTCCAGTCCCGACTTGGGCCAATGTACTAAAATAATAATTTCACTAAATGCATAAGATAATAATTTTTTTTGAATCCTTTATAGAGTCCAACCAAAATATAAATTAATAATTGATCAAATACAAAAAAAATATTAATAATAAACAACATACAAAATTCATATTATTAAGGATTTTTTTCTTGATAACTTACAATTCTCAATTCAACTCTTTTACAAAATATGCATCTAAAATTGTTTGTTTTTTTTTTTTGTTCCTAAATTGAACTCAGCCTCATCCTTATTTTTTTGTAAATCATGCACTACATATGACATATTTTTTTTCTTGCTGTAGAAAGTTGGTATTGAAGTTTACTATTGCTTGAAAAACCTCTTTTGTGTAAACATTTGGTAAACTATAACTGTCATCTAGATCATGATTATCATCAGCGGATGTACCTATTACCCCTTGACTAATCTCTTCATCAGTAGGAGAAGGGATGCTTGTTTTTATATTCGCACAGTGCTTTCCTCATTTGATTCCAATGATTTGAGTCTAAAATTAAAAATAATGGATTATGTATTTATAGAGTTTGTGTTATATGTTCTATGTACTATATATGCACAATGTACTTACATTAATTTTTGGGCTTCTATGTACAATGCAATTAAAATGTATTTACATTAACTTCTTGGCTTCTATGTACATGTACTTATATTAATTTGTTAATATCATTTGTAAATACATAATAATTAAAATATATTTACATTAACTTTTTAACTTCTATGTACATGTACTTGTATTTATAACTTATACATGAATCTTAGTTAAAAGAATAATACATGTACTAAAAAAACTCTTCATAAATTAATAAATATTTATTTATCTATAAATTAATAAATTATTTATTTATCGATAAATAAATAACTTTGTTAAAATAATATTTTTTCCAGGTCCAACGATATTCTTTTATAGAGGTTTTATTGAACTATATGTGACTCTTTCGCTGTTATATATAGAGCTCAAACTCATTGATCTGCATCAAATATCAGTTAACGCGACTTAGCCTAATAAAGATGAATTTGATTGATGGAGATCATGATAGTGAGCTACTTGGAGCTCAAGCTCATGTTTGGAATCACATTTTCAATTTCATACACTCCATGACACTTAAATGCGCTATTCAATTAGGCATACCAGATATTATCAACAAACATGGCAAACCCATGACCCTCAACGAGCTTGTTAGTGCCCTAACAATAAACCCATCAAAAACCCGATGTGTGTATCGCTTGATGCGCATTCTGATCCACTCAGGCTTCTTTGCACAGCAACCGCTAATTAGCAGCCGAAATAATAATGACGAAGAACAAGGCTATGTTCTCACAAATGCTTCTAAGCTTCTCCTAAAAGACAACCCCTTAAGCGTGACACCTTTCTTGCAAGCCATGCTAGATCCTATTTTGCTATCACCGTGGCTGCAACTGAGCACTTGGTTTCAAAACGATGATCCTACGCCGTTTGATACGGTACATGGGAAGAGTCTTTGGGAGTATGCCGGGGAAGAGCCAAAGATTAACAATTTCTTCAATGAAGCCATGGCAAGTGATGCTCGGTTGGCAACAACCGTGTTGATACATAAGTGCAAGGATGTGTTTGAAGGTTTGAATTCGTTAGTGGATGTGGGTGGGGGCACGGGAACCGTGGCCAAGGCCATAGCTAAAGCGTTTCCAAAGTTGGAGTGCACTGATTTCGATCTGCCGCATGTGATAAATGGCCTCGAAAGCGATTTGGCCAATCTCAAATATGTTGGAGGGGACATGTTTGAGGCAATTCCCCCAGCTGATGCTGTTCTATTCAAGGTACGTTTATTAATTTCTATAGTTTAAATAAAGTAGTTTCTTGTGCATAAAATTAATATATATACTAGAAGGATCTCAAATTACTTATGTACATCATATATTCATTTAATTTTCCATTACGAGTCTTCCAATATTCTAAATTCTAATATTATTGGTGATGATAAGCAGTGGATATTACATGACTGGAACGATGAAGAATGCGTGAAGATTCTTAAGAAATGTAAGGAAGCAATTACAAGCGATGGCAAGAAAGGGAAGGTGATTATAATAGACATGATGAGAGAGAATAAAAAAGGGGATGATGAGTCTATTGAAACACAACTCTTCTTTGATATGTTGATGATGGTCTTGGTCACCGGAACAGAGCGAGATGAGAAAGAATGGGCCAAGCTTTTTGCGGATGCCGGTTTTAGTGACTATAAAATTACCCCCATTTTAGGTTTAAGATCTCTTATCCAGGTTTATCCTTAATAAGTTATTTATTGCCCCTACGGCTATGCCGAGTAGTTTCAAAGCAATTTTATTTAGATGCCATGACAGTACTTGCCATTATATCTTTTAAGAGAGAAAAAAAAAAAGCGTTGTTTAATTATGCTATAATTCTCATATCAAATGCTTGTTTATGTATTGTTGTAATACGTTTTATTTTTCTTGGACTCTCCAGTGGTTTGAACTTACCTAATATATTGGTTACAAATAGAGAACCCAAGTTGTAATTTGCGAGTGCGCTAAAGAAATGGAAATTTTGTGAAATAAATAAAAAGAAAGCATTCTGTACTATTTATATGTTTTAGCAGGTATATGAATGATAATTTAGTCCCTCTTATATATATACTATATGTACTACGTATTTAATTAGGTCTCTAGAAAAATTTTAATATTCGATTTCATCTAGGGTGTTAAAATCGTAACAGAGAAAAACACACTACATTGTCATTGAATTTACATATAATCTCCCACATAGAAGAAATGTGCCAAACGATGTCGGTGTACACATAAAGTGAAAAAATTTCCAAGTTTCCTGTCTCACTTCTAGGGAGAGTGTTCCAAGTTTCCAACATTTTCCTTAAAAAAGGGGAAAGAGAGGGATTTAATTCTTGACTTGGTAATGGATATATTCCATTTAAATAAATACTTATTGGACATTAATAGACTGATTTACTGAGAAGTTTGATTTAAATAATACTCAAATTAATTATATTTTTTAACTCCTAATCTTTGTTAAGATTCAAATTGGATTGGCTATACAAATAAAGCCTACTTAAAAACCACTTGACTAGACCTAAGGGTTGTGGAAAGAGCACTCGAGTTCGATCCCCACTAAACACACCTTAGGGAGGGGAATGAGCTTTAACTGCATCTAATCCCCGAATTCGGAGTAGTCGGGACCGAATGTGGTCAACGGATACTAGATGGTCAAGATAAAAAAAAACCACTTGACTAAAAGTTTTTGAGCAAACATGATTAAAGGCACGTTTGAGATTGCTTTTAAGAGATTTAAAAATAATTTTAAAAAGTTAAAAGCTAATTTTAATATTTAGTAAATTTTTTTAAAAATTATTTTTGACAAAATCACCCTAATTTATGACAAATTTTAAAAAAGAGAATGAATAATTTTACAAAATTTAATTTTTAGAATTAATATATATATATATATATATATATATATATATATATATATATATATATATATATATATATATATATATATATATAATTATTTACAAAATTTACAAAAGCACATTTTGTAAATTATTTGATTTACAAAAGAAAATATCCAAAGATTATAATCTTTAGTACTAAAGATTCCTTTAGTACGTGATCTGGTAAATCAAATAATTTTCTACCTAGAAAATTATTATAATCTTTAGAACAACACCATTGTTAGTTTTGAAGATATTTATAGAAAGAGATTCTGTAATTATAGGACACGTGTTTTGGTTAAAGTTTATTTGTGTGGTGAGTGTTACTTCGTGTGCCTTGGTAGTTTTGGGTAGTAAGTCCCGTTTAGGTTAAAGGGCGGTAAAACCTATTCTTAGCCTTGGATTGTAGCCATACTTTTAAATTAAACCATTTCATCGTTTTCTTTTCATGGATTCTCTATTCTGTAGAGCATCTTCTTTCTCTAGTTCTTCCTCTGGGAAAACTAGTGATTCAAAGAATATTGTGAGTTCGGAAGAATTTATAATTGAAGACTTTAATAAAGCAATTGATAATTGGGATTTGCCAAAAATTTCTAAAGATATGATTTATAAAACGAAAAAGCTTGATTTTCTAAAGTCTGATTTTGTTATAAAGACTGAAGAACGTGATATAACTCTTTCCAAGCCATTTGAAACAATTCATTTGTTTTCAGAACATTCTCTAAAGAAGTTAAAAGAAAAGATTTTTAATTATGTTCACATTGGCCTAATTCAAGTCGGCATTAAACCCTTGACTAAAGAAGGATTGAATACTTCCATTCTAGCAGTCCTCAGAGATGGGAGATTCATCTCCTTTGATGATTCCTTACTCAGTAGTATTGAATCTAGTCTCTGTAAAGGTCCAATATCCTTTAGTTGTTATCCGAACATAGCTGTCTCCTTAAAAGATAAAAATATTTTAAAAAGCATGATTCTTCAAATTAAAACCCATAATTATCACATGATTGAAGGATCTGTCCAGTTACATTAATTTTTAAAATTTCCTACAAAGCCATGACATCTGCGTTCAATACGCAACATAAATTCCAGTCAAAAAGAGATGAGACTCTTCTCTTACAAACTGACTCGTCCAAAGCAAACACTGTCATTCCAAAACCTATCCAATGGAAAGATGCCAATCTTCCTGAGGAATGGATTCTTGAAGGAGCCACTGAACCAGTGATTCCTAAACAACTTGAGCCTAATACAGAGTTGCAAAATGTGACTCAGTATTCCGAGTATTCCGATGGTAAAGTCAAATTATCCTTTAGGAGATCTATATCTTCTAGATTCTCCGATAAAGATTCAAATGATAGCATTCCTTCACTTGAAAGAAAATTTTCAAAAATTCCTTCTGTTATAAATCTTTCTTTTCAAAGTCAGCCTAGGTTCTCCACATCGGATATACCTAGTTCGTCTATACATACTGTTGACTATACCACTAGTGTTCCTCATCCGATTTACACTAGCAGTCAACATGAACAAAAACAGGAAGAGAAGGAACCCTCTCCTCCGACTTCCCCTACAGTTTCTGCTGTCACCGAAAATGTAGTCAGTGCTTTAGAAAAAGATTTTGTACTAGACAAAACTCTTCTTCATAAAGATTTTTATTCTAAAAATAATAAAGAAAAAAGACTTTGGTTTTTCAAAACCTTTCTAAACCAAAGAAAAGAAATTCAAGAAGTTTATTATGAATTTGTGAATTTACATAAAGCACACATAATGTTTTTTGATTGGTTTGAAATGTATGCTTCTCAAAACAACATCTCTTATCCTTTTAAAACTTCAAACCCTATCACAATAAGGAAAAAGGTCACTGAATGGAGTCTATCAGATAGTGATACAACCATTGAATCAGAACATCCACCTCTTAGGAGTCTGACAATTGACCATGGTTCACCTCCTATACAAATTAAAGCATCGCCTTATAAAAATCATAAAGCCAATGATTTAAAAAAGGATTTAGATAGCATCATCCAACAGAACAATTTCTGTATTGCTAATCTAAATACAATAGGAAAACAGTTGACCAGAATAGAAAACCAAATCCAACAGTCAACTATAACTGTTTCTCCTATTTCTTCTTCTTCTTCAAAACTAACAAAGTCTAATGAAGACAAAAAGCTTAAAAAGCCTATTTTCGAGCCCTTTCAGGTCTCGAAAACTAGTCAAAAGCTTGTTCATGAGTCAAAGTCAGATTTTGCTAAAGTCATTAGAGAACAACTAGACAGAATAGAAGCTTCTTCTTCGTCTAGTAAAGTCCAAATTGCTCCTGATAGTGCCCAATCTAAGACTATTGGGGTTCTAGATCATGATGATCAAATTTCTATAGCCTCTTCGGACATAGAAGCTTTTAAAGATGAGTCTACACCTAAAGCCAACAAAATTCATTGGGAATTAGCCCTTCCTACTGCCAATTCTCCACCAGATCTAACCATAGATAATGGGCCCAGTGCATTAAACTCGTCACGATTTAATGCCTCCTCTGTCTATGAGTGGAATATTGATGGTATGTCTGAATACAACATCCTAGGATTGTTGCAACAAATGACCATGGCAGCTAATGCCTACAAAACCCAATCTGGAACTTCTGATAAAGCCATTGCAGAAATCCTTATTGCAGGTTTTACTGGCCAACTTAAAGGATGGTGGGATCATCTTCTCACCAAACAGCAACAATTAGATATTTTAAATGTTATTCAAATTGACGAGAATGGTGCACCCATTTTAGATGAGTTAAACAGCCCCATACAGGATGCTGTTGCTACACTCATACTCACCATATCTCTTCACTTCATAGGTGACCCTTCTCACTTTAGGGATAAAAACGCTGAGTTACTACATAATTTGAGATGTAGGAAACTTAATGAATTTCAAAGTTATAAAACCACTTTCTTCACCTGTTTTTGAGTGATCACATGGCAACAGTGTAAAGTAGGGGACAGCATCTTTTGCTTTAACTGCGTTATCACATGGCACGAAAGTGGATACTGGTGGAGACAGCATCTTTTGCTTTAACTGCTTTATCACATGAGCGTGGGCCATGAAAATTGAAAATTTGAATCGTTATCTTCACAGCTTTTTTCTCGTGAGGAGAATAGTGAGTGAAGGAAGACAGGTGTCCAAAATTTCAAAATTACAAATGCAAATAAAATGATGAATAAAATTATTACAAGGAAGATTACAATGTACAGGAATGAAAATTACTCTTTTTTTTTTTTTACATATACAGACAAGCAAAGTTTAAGAGTGCTTTATTGGAGAGAGGATCCCGAAGCAATCATCTTCGTTATCGTCTCCAAGGGAAATAAATGGCTCATCTTCTTCTTCAGTGGAGCCCGCTGCAGACGGTTTGGACCTCGAGGCGAGAAGTTGTTCCATAACTTTAAAGTACTCATCTTCATTTTTGGCGCTAGCCAAAAGGGATTGGGCTTTGGACTTTTGGGTAAGAAAAGTGCTTTGGGCTTTAGTATCTTTAGTTTTGGGCTCAAGGAGGCTATTTGAAGAGAGCCAAGCACGAACAGTGGCTTCAGAGAGTTTTGATTGTTCATCAAATTTGGACCACCATTTGACTTTAAAGGTTCTTTTTAGAACTAATTGGGCTTCGTGGGCTTGATAATGGAAATCCCACATCCAGACCCAAGGAAGGAAGAAATTTGTACAGAAACAGAGAAAAGGAGGAAACCTCTTCTCAGATTCCGAAGGAATATAATGGGTTTTAAATAGGTTTAAACAGTGGGTGGCATTTGGGGTTAGAATGTCTGGGCTTGGCCTAAAATAATTTCACCACTGCTGGAACCAATTTGGAAGGCTTTGGACTGTTATTTTTGAATTGAAGAAAAATAACCAAGAGTGGGTCTTTTTAGGGTTTGGATAAAAAAGGTGTTAAACCAGGCTTGTTGATAATCCCAGTAGGAGAAAGACAAGCAATGGTTTAGGCTTTTTTGGAAATTGGCAGGAAAAGTCTTTGGTTTGTGGAGTTGGTCACCCCACTGTTTTGGGCTCAACACTTGTAAAATAGTGGCCGTGGAATAGGTCGGTTCTTTATGGGCTTCACTGAGAAAGAAATGTTTGAATTTTACTGACTCAGTATATTCCAAAATACTTTGGTAGAAAGACTGGGGTTTTGACAAATCACATGGTTTGAAAAACCAGCCTTTCGGAAAAATCTTTGTAATAGCTTGAAATGGATCAGTATGATAAAATCCATCTTCCATAGTTAAAACATTTTGATGATGGGTTTTATTGTACCAATCCGAAGTCTTTAGTGAAGGCTTTGGCTGTGAAACATTAATTTGAGAACTAGAGCTTTCACTAGATACAATGATTTTAGAAGGGGTTTTTAGAGTATCTTTAGAGACAATCTTTTCAACTCCTTTAACAAGTTCTGGATTTTGAGAAAAACTTTGTAAAGCTAATAAAAGTTCTGGGGAGCTAGAAATGGAATCTATCCATTCTTTTACCTGTAACTCCGAGGTTGTGGCTTTAGCCTAAGCTTCATGTTCTTCAACCATGTCAATCTAGGATTTAATTGGCATGGCAGAGGATAATAAATTGTCTTTAGAAGGGTGGTTAGTGTGTCTTTAGGCTTTGTTTGGCTCTCAGTGTCTTTAAGAATGGCTTTTCCTTTACTTCTTTTGGGGGCCATCATCTGTTTTGGAGAAATTCTCTGGTTAGAAAATCAGGAATAGAATTTGTATCTCCTTTAATGAATTCAATATCGAAATCAAAAACACTTAAAATAGCCTGCCAGCGTGCAAAAATCTGTTTAGATGCAAGGTTTTGAACATCTTTTTCTACAACATGTTTTGCAGCTTTACAATCGATTCTAAGTAAAAAATTTTGGTTTAATAAATCACTTTGAAATTTAGAAATACATAATACGATAGAAAGAATTTCTTTTTTAATTGTAGAGTAATTCTTCTGGCATTCATTCTAGTGAGCAGAAACATACTATACAATTTGTTCTTTATTATTGTCCTTTTGCTTTAAAATACCACCATAGCCTATGTCAGATGCATCGGTTTCAACGACTTTAGGTAAGGTAGAGTTTGCAAGAAACAAACAAGGAATTTCTTTAACAAGATTTTTTATTTGTCTAACAACCTTTGTATGTTCATCGGTCCAAGGAACAGGATTTTTCTTTAAACGATCATGTAATGGTTTTGAAATTTTGTTAACATTTGGACAGAAATCAAGGACATAGTTTAAACTTCCAAGAAACCTTTGCAATTGCGTTTTATCATGAATTTTATCTGGGAATTTATCAGCAAATGCAAGAGATCTTTCGATGGGAGTTGTTGTTCCTTTGGAAATATAATGACCAAGGAACCTGACTTTAGTTTGAAATAAGGAAATTTTAGAACTAGAAACAGCTAAGCCAGATTTTCTGGTTGCTAAATAAAAAGTTTTTAAATGTTTGAAATGTTGATCAATTGTTTGAGAAAAAATCAACACATAATCAATATAAACAATACAAAATTCAGAAAAAGGATTATAAATATCATTCATTATCCTTTGGAATTCTGAAGGTGCATTTTTTAATCCGAATGGCATGATTGTCCATTCATACTGGCCGAAAGGTACAGTAAAAGCAGTTTTGTATCGGTCTTTAGGGTCAATTTGAATCTGCCAAAATCCTGATTTCATGTCAAATTTTGAAAAGATAAAAGCAGAGTATAATTTTTGAAGTAAATCTTTTTTATTAGGTATAGGGTACCTAATCCATTTTAATGCTTTATTTAAAGGTTTGTAATTTATTACAAGTCTTTGAATGCCTCTTTCAATTTCAGAGTTTTTATTTACATAGAAAGCAGCACATGACCAGGAGGATCTTGATTTTACAATTAAACCTTTAATTTCCAAATCTTTAACTTCAGTTATACAATGCTGTTCTAATTCCATATTCATTTGGATAGGACGAGCTTTTGTGAGAATTTGTCTTTCATCAAAAGAATTTTCATATGGTAAATCTACCATGTGTTGTTTTCTGTTCCAGAAAGCAGATGGTAAGTCAGCACATATTTCTGTTTCTATCAAATCTTTAAAATCAGAAATTTTCTTTTTTATAAAACTAGTTTGTAGTTGGTTTTCAATTCTTTGTGCACTTAAATCTTTTTGTAGATAGAATAAATCGTTTTGTGTTTTCTTTAATAAAACACTGATTTGATTCTAGCAATAGAACAAGCTTTTACAATGTTTAGATTTCGAGTTTTAGGTCTTTCAACGAAAGGGAATTTTAGCTTTTTGTTTTTTATTTTAAAAGTTATACCATCATAGTCGACAGTATATGGGGTAATAAGGTTTATGAAAGGAGTTCCAAGTATGACAGCATGGTGTATGTCATTTGTTAAAAGAAAGGAAGTTCTAAATTCAAAACCATCATTAGGGATTGAAGCATCAACTTTAGAGGTGATCTTTAATTTTGAATTGTTCGTTGCAGAAAGTCTTTTTCAGGTTTTTTCATGAAATCTTTTAGGGATAATTTCTTCCTTTATGCAATTCAAATCGGCACCAGTATCAAATAAGGCAACGGTGTCGATCTCAAATTCTTTTGAAAGGATTAATGTAATCTTTATTAAATATTTTCTTGTTGTAATTTGCTTTAAGACAAAAAGAAAATCATTGGGGAATGATTCAATGTTATCTATATTTTGAGTTTCATGCTCATTTTCATCATTTTCAGATTCTGATTCTTTATCGGAATTACTTTCCAATTGTTTTTGTAATAGAAGTTGGATAGTATCAGAGTCATTTTTCTGTTTTTCTTTTAATTATTTCATTTCAAGCTTAATTTCTTTAATCTCCTTTTGAAGGTCTTGAATACTGGGTGCATTTTCCTTATTTTTCTTCTTTTTATTAAGGATTTCAGTAAGATCATATGCATTCTTTTTTAAAACAGGGGCTTTAGAGGATTCTGCTTTATCATTTTGATCAAGAGTTTTTAAAAGTTTATCAAGGTATTCTTTTTGTAGAACAGGATTTGAAATATGTTTAACTAATTCAAGAAAAGTTTCCTGTTCTTTTGTTAAAACATTGATTTTCTTTAACAAGGATTCTGTGTCAGAATCAGTATCACTTGTGCTAGAGGTATCAGAGTCAATTAACTCATCAACCTGTAAAGGCTCACTATCTCCTGTCATAGAAGACTCAGAATCAGAAGACTCGATAAGTAAAGAAGCAACTTTAGAAAATGTTTCATCATCAAGACCAAGTTCGTGAAGTTTTTTGTTCACTTTGCAAAATTTTGTAGTATGGCCTTTTTTCCCACACTTAAAACATGTGGCTTCTTTGTAATTAAAAGGAGTTTTAGAGAAAACTTTGGATTTTTTCTTTTTAGAGAAGTGTGATTTCTTATAAGGCTTCGAAGGTTTTTTATAAGAAGATTCTCCAAAATCTTTAGAAGGTTGTCTATACTTATGGCTTCTAGATTTGTAATGTTTTTTGTAAGGTTTCGAGGAACACTTACCATTACAATCTTTAGAAGTAGAGGTTTTAAAAGGGTCATAATTGAATTGTTTACAGAAACTTCCTAATTCTTCCTAATTCTTGCTTTATCATTTTGACAGTGTTTGCTTTGGACGAGTCAGTCTGTAAGAGAAGAGTCTCATCTCTTTTTGACTGGAATTTATGTTGCGTATTGAACGCAGATGTCATGGCTTTGTAGGAAATTTTAAAAATTAATGCAACTGGGACAGATCCTTCAATCATGTGATAATTATGGGTTTTAATTTGAAGAATCATGCTTTTTAAAATATTTTTATCTTTTAAGGAGACAGTTATGTTCGAATAACAACTAAAGGATATTGGACCTTTACAGAGACTAGATTCAATACTACTGAGTAAGGAATCATCAAAGGAGATGAATCTCCCATCTCTGAGGTTTGCTAGAATGGAAGTATTTAATCCTTCTTTAGTCAAGGGTTTAATGCCGACTTGAATTAGGCCAATGTAAACATAATTAAAATTCTTTTCTTTTAACTTCTTTAGAGAATGTTCTGAAAACAAATGAATTGTTTCAAATGACTTGGAAAGAGTTATATCACGTTCTTCAGTCTTTATAACAAAATCAGACTTTAGAAAATCAAGCTTTTTCGTTTTATAAATCATATCTTTAGAAATTTTTGGCAAATCCCAATTTTCAATTGCTTTATTAAAGTCTTCAATTATAAATTCTTCCGAACTCACAATATTCTTTGAATCACTAGTTTTCCCAGAGGAAGAGCTAGAGAAAGAAGATGCTCTACAGAATAGAGAATCCATGAAAAGAAAACGATGAAATGGTTTAATTTAAAAGTATGGCTACAATCCAAGGCTAAGAATAGGTTTTACCGCCCTTTAACCTAAACGGGACTTACTACCCAAAACTACTAAGGCACACGAAGTAACACTCACCACACAAATAAACTTTAACCAAAACACGTGTCCTATAATTACAGAATCTCTTTCTATAAAACACTACCTCTCCTTGGCTCTGATACCAGCAACACCTAATTCATGTCCTATAAAACACTGCGTTCAATACGCAATATATATATATATATATATATATATATATATATATATATATATATATATAACTAATTAAATAAAACTTTTGAAATCCATTCAAAATCACTTGGTCAAAGTTATTGGCGCATAAGCAATAAAGATTACAGAATTTTCTATATTGACTGGGGCCCATGGCCTAAGTGGGTCATTATTGCTGATCGATATGCTGATGTAATGATTTTTTTTTATAGGATTTATTGTTGTTTTCTTAATGAGTGAAGATGCTGCTGGCCTGCTGACTCGCTGAGCTTCTTGACCTAATTTCTTTCTCTTATTTGATTGATTTATTTATTTATTTTTAAACAGAAGAGACAAAGTATAAGTAATTTACTTAATTTGATATTTCTCTCATATTTGAGTTTGTGTGGGTACCAAAATAGAACTCTTGAAAATTACTTGGTAAGTTACGTGGGTAACTTTGACACCCATTTAAGTAATCATGTTTATAAAAAGGATAAATTTTGGATTATTCTTTTCATAAATTAGTTATTTTCAAATCATTCTTTTATTTTTAAAAACTTTAAGTTAAGTTACTCTTATTTTTATTCAAAAGATAAGCAAAAAATAAAATGAATAGATTTTTTTTTTGTCTTCTTAAAAAAAATGAAGAGTAAATTGAGGTTTCTAAAAGTAAGATGAGTAACTTAAAGATAATCAATTCATGAAGAATAATCTAAAATTAACCTATATAAAAATTAATAAATATTCTTAGAAATAGATGGGGAGGAAAATTGCATGAACACGGGATGAAATTTGAACAGCTTCGTCAACTCAAAAGAATTAATATAAGATTAATCCCTAAAACCATAATCTATGATATAGGTCACCAATCACCATTAGTGGAAAAAAGAATAGTAAGGGGTATTTTTGAAATTCAGAGGGGTGTTTAAGGGAAAATCAGTATTTTTTAAATTTTGGTGATAGGTGCCATGATTCACGAGAAATAGGGAGTAATCTGTAAAGAGCACCTCTAATGTATCCATCTGCCGCCCATGCATGTGCTGATATAACTGATACCTAATTTTTTAATTATAAATTTTTATATATATAAACTGTAAACCATGGGGCTAATATACAATGCCTGCAGTTGAAAATTCCTCAAAGGCAGGAAGTCAAAGAAGGGGGTTAATTCATATACTACGTTGACAATATTTAACCTAGCTTCTTGTTAATGACAGATTGTACACAGATGGTAGATTCGCACTCGGTGCCGATGTATATGCATACACTGTCACTAGGTCTTTCAAAATCCAAATTTATTTGAATAAAACATTATAGTAAAAGAATTGAAATCTTGGAGAATATTGTACAATTAATAAAAAAGATTATGCAGATCTTGTGATCTATTAATTGTCCTGTTGTATGGATTTTATGTGATAATACTGTATGCCCCTTTTAACATATTATAAGACTATATGTCCTTTTTAACATATTATAATTGTTTTCGTTGTAAATTTTAACATATGATAATACTGCATGCCTTTTGACCTATTATAATTATTTTTATTGTAAATTTCTGGTTGATTTAATTTAACTGCTGGGATAAAAACATTTGAGATACATGTTGGCCAACAAATTAAACCTCTCAGATAATCCCACTAGATGCTACATAGTATCAATCTCTATATAAAGAGACAAGAATCTTTAAAAGGTTCGCCCAGCTCATGAATAGCCTGAAATGGATATGAATCGTATGATTAATGCAGAGAGTAGTAGCAGCAGAAGCTCTGAGCTTCTTAAAGCTCAAGCTCAGGTGTGGAATTGTACCTTCAATTACATCAATTCCATGTCACTAAAATGTGCCGTTGAACTTGGCATACCAGATGTTATTCACAAACATGGCCAGCCCATGAATCTTCCACAAATAGCTTCAGCACTCAATATCCAACAAAACAAAGCTCATTGCATTCAACGCCTCATGCGAATTCTAGTTCACTCTGGCTTCTTTGCTCAACAAAATAAAATTGAGAAAGATGAACCAGAGCTGTATTATTCTCTTACACCAGCTTCTCGACTCCTCCTAAAGGATGAGCCCTTGAGGGCTTCACCATTTCTGCTTCTGGTAACCCATCCTATAATAACAGCTCCCTTCAATTTCTTGAGCTCTTGGTTCCAGAATGATGATCCCTCTACACCCACAGTGTTTGAGTCAACACATGGAAAAGACATTTGGGATTGTTTGGCTCAAGAGGCTAAGTTTAAAAACGTCTTTTATGATGCCATGATGGCTGACTCTCAGTTCATATCAAGCGTCCTGATTAAAGATTGTAAGGAGGTATTCAAGGGGTTGAAGTGTCTGGTTGATCTGGGTGGCGGCACAGGCACTATGGCCAAAGCCATCGCAGAAGCTTTTCCTGAAATGAAATGCATCGTTTTTGATCTCCCACATGTCGTTGATAATAATTTGCAGCAGCAGCAGGAGGGAACTAATAAGAACCTGGAATTTCTTGGAGGGGACATGTTTGAAGCAATACCTCCAGCAGATGCAGTTCTACTCAAGGTAATTAAATTGATTAATAATATGATTTCTATTTTCTGTCCCACTTAAATATTAATGTTTCAATAGTGGTATATACAGAGTCACAACCTCATTCTACGAATAGATGTGGCATATATAACAATGGTGGTCGAAGAAAATAGGGTGGAGTTATTTTAACTTAAATTTCCTACTTAAAATTTTGAATAATTAATTTTATACAATTCAATTGTCAATTTATTGAATGTCCAAATAATATTTAATGATGTCAAAATTCCTCCCTCATTGTATTGCATGAGACTAGTGGCTCAAATTTTGGGTAAAAGATTTTATGAATAATTTAAGTTAAAATAGACCCATTTGAATATAAAATATTAATGAAAATTAATTACATGCAGCACATCGAGTTTTTTTTTATCAAATCAATATTGGTACGTGATATTAGTTTGTACAAAGAGTTTGTGAATTTAGTATTACTATTTTTTTATATATTGGCAGAATTCCAAAATTTTTTAACTTGTTAATTAAATTTATATGACAAAATATATGTATGAAGTGGGTTCTGCATGACTGGGGTGATGAAGAGAGCGTGGAGATATTAAAGAAGTGCAAAGAAGCTATTGATGGGAGCAAAGATAAAGGAGGGAAAGTGATTGTCATAGACATGGTCATAGAAGATCAAAGCATAGATAAGGACTCAACCGACACACAATTGTGCTGCGACATGTTGATGATGTCTATGTTCAGTGTGGCCAAAGAGCGGAGCATCAAAGAATGGAAGAAGCTCTTCGTAGAAGCTGGTTTCAGCCATTACAATATAACTTCTACTTTGGGTCTGAGGTCTCTCATTGAGCTTTACCCCTGATAACAAGATCCTGTGTCATCCCACTGCAGATAGTGAGCCGTTGAAGTGTAAAGGATCTGTTTGGTATTTTCATACCATGAAATTGAAATTCTATGTGTGAGTTAAGGATTGTTAAACAATATTTGACATATATGATTTTTAAATAATATTTTTTTAAAGTAAAGATAATAGAAATTTTTCAACAAATAACAGTGAGATAAAATCACCTTAATTAACTTCTTAATTATGATTTGACTTTTAAGCAAGCAGCGGCACCAAAGGAAGCCTAAGATGGTTACACCATATAAGAGTCCTAATCTAACTCGTTAATAATAAAGAGATGAAAAATAAGGGGTGCGACTATTTGCACCATACTACATAAGAGTCAAGGTATTCTTATATGCTTTCGACATTAGTTTAACTATGGTTCCATAAGACCTCTCCCCATTAAATTTGTACAATAAATTCTCCTCCGTACTTGCATATTAGATATATTGTTTCAGATCTTCACAACAAATTAGCAATTATTTTCCCTTTTTTTTTTCAAAATCAAAACAATAAATACACAATTTTAAAGTAGCAAATTATGATTTTTCCTAGTCCTGTCTAGATGTTTTTCAGGCCTTTACCAGACAGTTATCTTATCAACAATTGGGCTTGGTAATTGATTTAAAATATACGCTCTAATTTGAAATTAGATAGCAGAATTTGATTGAGTTTCAAAGAAAATTTGAATAGTATGATTTCTACGTCATAAAAGTGGAAAACCTGTTAGTCGACCATGCCTTCCTCGACAAGAGTGTGAATCATTTGATTTAGTTTTAAGGATTAATATTGGAATGCGTTTGTTGAGAATAAAAAAAATAGGGTTTAAAATATTATGTCTAGAGTATTTTTATTTATTTATATTAAAATGTGGTTAATGATAAATGATATCATACGTATATTTATAATTTATAAAATTTATAAAATTACGAGTGTTCAAAGCTTTGTTGCAAATTATCTTATTAAAAAAAATTTAATTGATATAAGACTATTTGACATCTTTGAGACTATTTTATCATGCATAAAAAGGATTTAACATATCTTGTCTATTGCTTTGAAGGTAAAAACATTTATACCGTGTTTACTTGTCGCTAATTGGAATGGGCTGAAATAAAAATAAGAAATAAAAATAAAAATAAATTATTTATTTAAATTGCATGAATTAGAATTAAAATATTCTAGAATCCCATTGATCTTCTATACTACTACTACTAAGGTCTGATTATTTTTAAATAAAGGCCTTTTTACAGGGCCACTCTTGTTGCCCTGCTCTCTAGTACCATCATAGCGGCCACTTATTTCTCTTTTGTAAAAGAAGCAGCTGCACCACAATAAAATTTCATTTAACACCTTACACTCATTTTAATTTATATTACTTTGTTAATAAGTATTAGGCTAATTTCTGCCTACATCTATTTGCAAATTTCAGTTAGCACATTACAGGTTGAGCCAATGGGTAGATTTGGTGGCTCGCTTGGTGCGATAGTTTTCAATACCGCGATGAAGACAATGATGATGTTGATAATGATCTAAGTTCATGTAATTTTTTTCTTTTTTTGTTTACAGGCTGAATTGATTGCGAGTCAAACTAGAGTTAACAAAGTAACCGAACATCAACATCAACTAGTTGATTTGTTTGTTAGACTGATTATGTTAATGAGTTTCATTTTATATGTTTGGTTACGTTAACAATTAAAACGCAAATCGGAGCCGGATTGACTTTAATTTCTGACTTTAATTGGCCTGGAGGGAAAAGAAAAATTAATCTTGATTAATCTTGGTTTAAGTACAATTCAATTTGATCTTTGAATTCGGATGGAAAATGATAGAAAGTCAAAAATGTTTGCATGATGTGTTGATTAAAGAGGCCCTGGTTGAGTAAAAATAACATAATTAACCTAAAAAATGAGGTATAATTCCACGAAGGTAACATACTTTTGTTCCTTTGTATTTCTATAATTTACCATTTTAACCCAAAAAAAAAAAAAGAAATAATAGGGCCTTTATTGATATTAATTGAAATGGGACATTACTTTTGTCACCTATTCTCGAGTCGCTTATTTTATATATATTTTAAAATATTTTTTATGGTAACAACACTATCAACTAGAGATGGTAATATAATCCGGATCCGGCCCGTATCCGAAAAGATCCGGATCCGGATGCCAAATAAGTAGATCCGCACGAATCCAGATCCTGATGCAAGGGCATCTGGAAAATTGGATATCTGGATCCGGATAAATTATATAATATATATATTAAATTAAAAAATATACATTATCATAAATTATATAATATATATATTAAATTAAAAAAAAAATATTACTTATATTGTGGTATTATGGATTTATGATATTATTGTATGTTATTCATGCTAAATTGTTAATTCTTGAATTATAAATTTATATTTGGATTTTATTTAATATTATTAAGTAAATTGTTTAATTCATGTTGATTTTTTTATTTTTAATTTATGTTGTAGTATTTTTAATTGTAGATTTATGATGTTGTATGTTATGTTGAATTGTTAATTATTAATTGCTGAATTATAAATTTATAATTGGATTTTATTTATTATTATTAGTTAAAATATTGAATTTTTAAATTATTTAATTTCAAAATTGCGGATCCGGATATCCGGAATATCCTCCCGCAACCCGGGCCGATATTATCCGCATCCGGATCGGCAAAATAATATGCGGATCCGGATATAAAATAATTAATCCGGATCCAGAAATTGCCATCCCTCCCATCAACGTTATGGAAATTATTTCTTTTTGTTAGCTAATTTAACAAATTTTGTTCCATGTTTGGAATTATATTTTCAACTTGATAAACCTATTGTCTTGTTCCCCATGTTTATAATGATCAGACTTTATTCATGTTGATGACACCAACAACATTGTGGCTATTAACATTACTTTCTAATTTCGTGGGCTATTTCTTTTTTGTTTCCTAATTTAGCAAATTTTGCTCCACATTTAGAGTCATGTCTTTTACTTTAAAAACTTATTTTTTAGTTCACTAAGTCCTCAAGCGCCTATGTTTATAATGATGAAAACATTATTTGTGTTGATTACACCACTAATATTGTGGCCATTATTATTTCTTTCTAATTTTGTGACTGTTTCTTTTTTGTTACCTAATTTTACACATTTTACCTCTCTTATTTGTTTTTATTCACATAATATCACTTCTATAATGTGTTACCAATGCATTTGAAATAGCAAGTCACAAAGCTAGCTAGCAAAAAATTAGCCTATCTTTTGATGGAGGGATGGTTGGATGGTGAGCTGTTTCAAGCTCAAGCCCATGTTTGGAATCACATTTTACACTTTATAAACTCCATGACTTTCAAATGTGCAATTCAATTAGGTATACCAGACGCAATCCACAATCATAAAAAAAACCAGTGACAATTAATGAGCTCATTAATACACTACCAATTCCTTCCACAAAAGCCCAATACGTGTACAGCCTTGTGCGAATTCTAGTTCATTCAAGCTTCTTTGTACAACAAAAACTTGGCCAAAACGACCAAGAACACGGTTACATTCTCATTAATGCTTCTAAGCTTCTCCTTAAAGGCAACCCTTTGAGTGCAAGACCTTTTTTGGAAGCCGTGCTTGATCCTGTTTTGACAACACCATTGCAGCATGTTACCACTTGGTTTCAAAAGGATGATCCTACACCATTTGATACGGCATATAATAAATATAATAAATAATAGATATAATATAATAAATATAATTTTTAAATAATGATTTTGATAAAAATATTAAAGATATAATAAATTTTTTATTATACAAGTAAAAAAATCATATCAGTTTAGTTTCTAAACTACAGCAGTTAGTATTTACCAAACACTATAATGCAGTAGCTTTTAAGCTATAGTTATCCAACCTCAATCCTAAACGCACCCTTAAAAGACAGCCCTCAAGTCTCAAGCTCCCAATTGAATTGAATTATACACGATGACTCTATCACAGTTTTAAATAAACACAAGTATTTCTGCCTTTCAGTCATATCGTTTACGCTGGTATATTCTTATTAAATTTATTGATGTATGCAATACTTGTGAAAGAAACATAACATACTATATGAACGGTGGTCATTAACACACACACTCACACATATATATATATATAATAATAAATCAGGTTCAGAAATTTGTAGATTAAATGAAGAGACCCCATCTAATGGGGGATATTTTTATTTTAATAAAATGAGAAACAAACTAAAAGAAAAAAAAAGTAAATTCAAATGCGAAGGATAAATCTTCTTGTATTAAGAGTTTTTTTTTTTTTGGGTCTTTTAATTTAATCTTCATTTTAGTGAAGGAAAGTTTATTTTTTCGGTCTTTTAATTTAATCTTTGTTTTATTGAAGTGAACTAGTGCTGTTGTATTTGTTCAAATAGAAAGAAAAAAAATTAATAAATTGTGAGATGGTATCATCCCCAACGTAAATTCGTCTGTCTGTCTATTGCAAGCAAAGAAAATGAATTTTTTTTTTCTTTGTCGTGTTTACAGTTACATTCCCATAAAACGAAAACATAGAAAATTTGAAAATGGATTGCACTCTGAAAACGAGAAAGCAGACAAGAGACGACGTCGCTCAAATTAAAAGATCGAAAACACACATTAGCTAATGGTGTAGATCGAATACACACATTAGCTAATGGGGTGGCCTATCACATCCAATTATTTTCTCATGTTCTTAGCAAAAGCACTGAATCACTGTAAATCGAGCCATAAGGTGAGCTCTGATTTTGCAACAGATTACTCAAATTATTTGTTAAAACTGCTTGGATTGCATCTGACATGCTCTAAAAATAAAATGGATTGTGTTAGCTTTGAAAAAATAAAATAAAATAAAATAAAATAAAATATGTATTGCTTGGATGAAAACGATGAGTTCTCGTGAACTTCATAGCTTTTACAAATTTGCATTAGAGATTTCCAAATTTATTTTCACTTGAGTTGATTTTGAGGATTTAAACCTCATAAATAAATATTAATCTTTTTTTGTTGGGTCTGGTTAGAAATGGGGCTTCTCAGCATCATAAGGAAGATGAAGAAAAAAGAGAAGGAAATGCGTATTTCTCTGTCAATGGTTCATTCATTTGAATTTGATCGCAGGAGTTTTTGAAAATTTGTTATTTGTTTTGCAGTGGTCTTGATTGTTCTGGCAAGACTAGGATTTTATTGAAGATGGATGGGGAAGACACTAGCGTTATTAGTCCTACACTTGGCTTCAACATCAAAAACACCACTCAGCAAAAGTAAGATTTCTACTCAGATCCACATAAAATTGAACATGGTAATTGAGATGAAATGAATTTACTGTAAAATTTTTGGGCTTATTATGTACAGTATTGTCCAGCCTTATGGACATGATGATCAAAATATGCCTGCTTACATGAGATGAGAGTTTGAAGCACTCCAAAAAGTCTTAATTCCCATGAATATATTATGTGTATTTGACAGGTATAGTCTTAAATATATGGGATGTTGGGGGCGAAAGAACTATAAGAAATATAAGATGTTATGAGGTATTTTTAGTTTAGTGTCTTTTTGCAGAATTTTACAGTAGATTCATTAGATCATTTATTAGCCTTAGTTTGTCTCAGGCATTAAGGCCTTAGAAACGAGGTTGACCAAACAAAACATTTCACAAATTTGAAAGCATTCATGGGTTGGATGATATTAGATGTTTATGAAATCTCATAAAAGCAATCATCCAATTTATATGATCTTGTTATCTTCTTTGTTTCCAATTTATAGTCAAAACATCTGTATGTTGGATTTGGAAAAATTTAAAACCTTTTTGGTTCTTATCTGTCTCGACTACACTACCACAAGTGCTGAACTTGGAAGCTACGGACATAACACGAGACTGGGGAATTATGGGTTGTAGTGCCTACACAGGTGAGGGGTTGATTGAGGAATTTGATTGGATTGTTCTGGACATTGCCTCTCTGACTTATGTGCTTTGATTAACTTGTTCACAATTTGAGTCATTTCTCAGTCCTTTTTAATGTATTTGTGCGAGCTTTAGCTAAACAGTATGTGGTTTGTAGGATGCAACTAATCTTCTTTACGCTGCAGTGTGTCTATTGGATTTACTGGCTCATGAGCCTATGATTTGTGTTGTTTGTGCAAGAATACAAGACTCCTAGTCCATAAGGTTGCCCACAGGACCGTTATTGCAAACAAATAGTACTGCAGAAAAAAATCATTTAAAGCCAACTTCAAATTTTCGTAAGAAATTTTCAATGGTGAAATTTCAACAAAATTTTGCTATAACAAAGCCTCCAAAAGCATCACAATCCGGCTGATTTCTAAATTAAGTTGTTCAAGATATTACAGGCTCTCAATACAAAATCCTTGAAAGGTTCCAAATATTTTCAACTTCGAAATGAAGATTTGCTGGCGCAGCGAATAGATGAAAAAAACAATTGCAAACAAGTAGAGACCATCTCCGCCATCATTTTGATTTTTCCTTTCCAACTTTTTTCTTGATAACTTCATCAACGTACATTATTCCCTTGCCTTTGAAAGGTTCAGGAGGCTTGCAACTGCGAACTGAAGCAGCAAACTGGTGCACCCTGTGTTTGTCAAGTCCACAGCAGCAAACCACATTGTTTTTTAGGCAGAAAACACGAACAGCTGGTGGAACAGTGAGTTCAACATCATGTACATATCCCAATTTGAGATATAAGAGACGCCCCTCTGCTTCTGCCCTGGCTTTGTAGCCAACACCTACAATCTTCAAAAACCGAAAAAATTTGGCTTCCATCCAGGTTAAAGTAAACTTATTGCATAAATTGCCTGAGAACAAACATGGATAAATCATTAGCAAATTCCTCGTAAACCAAATAAAGATAATAGAAATTTAGAATATTGGAGAAACAACCAAACAACTTTCATCCAACCCAAATATATAACAATAGATTACACAGAACATAGGCTCAGGTTTCTCGACATCCATTATCTAAAATCAAACACTGTTATCTTACTGGTATGATTGGCTACATTAACAAACAGTACAAATTGCTAATCCTAATTTACTAGTAAAATTGTAATAAATACAGGCACGTTAGGGGATTGAGGCAATGTGGCTTTCAACCCACAGCTGCTATGGAACAGAATTCCTAGCTATAAAAAGAAACTGGGTGTGTAGTTGGTAAACATTAGCACTCAAAAAAAAGTGAGTATTTACCAAACGCTTAATCTGTTGCACCTTTAAAGATCAAGCAAAAGCAAAACAGCTAACAGATTAATGGAGAATGAAATGATATTGCTTGCATTAAATATTAAACAAGATATTACCAGGGTGTTTTTCTTTATTAGTAATTTTATCAAGGAGAAAAGGAGTGTAAAAAATATTCAAAAATATTTTGCTTAGTGGCGTATATTTATACTTTAAAGATGAAAGATAATCCGCACTCAAACACACACACTAGCAGTGAGAAAAATTCACCTTGTAAACATTTCACATTTGCAAAAATATTAAAAATTGCTAATAAAATTGTAAGTTCTACGAAAATACAAGAAGTATGATTTTGCAGGATTCAAAAGTAGGTAGAAAAAACCAAAGTCAAGAGTATTATACCAACAATAAACTAAAAGCAATTAAATATCTAGGTATCATTTTTATAATGAAATTAGAATTATAGAACTTACACAAGCGCAGATTTGATAAAACACAACCTATAATTAAAAAAAAAAACACACACACACACACATTTCATCGAACACTTGGAGAACCAGACGGCTCAGCTTTAATTATGTAATGATCACACATGAATTGAAAAAAAAAGGATCTAAAGATGAAGATGAAAGAACAAAGTTAGGTTTTAGAAAATGTTACTTGCTATGACAGCTATTGAGGTTTATCTAAAACCTAGCTTTGTTCTTCTTCATCATTACATAATGAAGCAAAGTCATCTGATTCTCCAAGTGTTCAATGAAACGCATTTTTTTTCTAATTATAAACTGTGTTTTATCAAATCTCTGCTTGTTATGGACAGGTTCCCGTATGAGTTCCATAATTCTAGTTTTATTATAAAAACATTACCTAAATATTTAATTGCTTTTAGTTCATTGTAGGTATAATACTCTTGACTTTGATTTTTTCTGCCTACTTTTGAATCCTGCAAAATTATACTTCTTGCAATTTTCAAGAGCTTGCAATTTTATTAGCAATTTTTAATATTTTTGCAAATATGAAATGTTCACAAGATGGATTTTTCTCACTGCTAGTGTGTGTGTTTGAGTGCGGACTATCTTTCATCTCCAAAGTATAAAGATATGCCACTAAGCAAAATGTTTTTGAATATTTTCTACACTCCTTGTCTCCTTGATAAAATTACTAATAAAGAAAAACACCCTGGTAATATCTTGTTTATGCAAGTAATTTCATTTCAGGCTCCATTAATGTGTTAGCTGTTTTGCTTTTGCTTGATCTTTTAAGGCGCAACAGATTAAGCGTTTGGTAAATACTCACTTTTTCATTGAACTCTATAGCAGCATCATAATTTTTTTCATTTGAACTCCATTAAAGCAGAAGCATACTTGCATAATTCAATTTTACAGCACAAAAATTACCAAAACGAAAATATCCTCAATGACCAGACCACAAATCCACCCACGTAAAACAAATAAGTAATCTGGATTCTAAGAAAACAGGAAAAATCAGTCCAAAATTGCTTAAGCTAATAACAGCAGTACAGCACCATAAATCAATCCCATTGCCTAAGCTAATAACAGCAGCACACCCATATAAAACAATATTGTTTGTCTAATTTTTCCCTAAATACACTAATAGCAAAAAAATTTAAACCCTAATCTATTAAAGTATTAATCACAACTCAGAAAAATTTAATTAAGGAAAAAATTAATGAAAAATAAATAAAAAAAATGGAGTCAACAACTCACTGTCTCTGGCGCGATGGCAACGGCTGAACAAGGCTGCGACGGCAACAGCTGGTGATAATGACTGAGGCGACGAGCTGGCTGAATCACGATTACTGGTGTGAGCTAGCTAAGTCTGTGAATCAAGATCACGATCTATCATCAGCAGTGAGCTAGCCAAAGTATCCTAAATCAAAAAAATTGAATCACGATTGCCGGCGGAGGGTGTGTGAGTGACGGTAGTGCCGTCTGCATTTCATAGTAGTCTCACTCTCTCAGTTTCTCTCCACTGATCGAACTCGAAGGCAGTAAAAGAAGCAAGCAACTTTCTTGTGAGGTATCATCAATCATGCACAACTTCACTTCGCTTATAATAAATCAAAATTGCATTTTCGGAATTTTCACTTCTTCACATAACTCCCCAATAAACCAAGCAAACACCCATTTTAGATTATGCATATATTTAATATATTTTTTTCACAAATCCAGGAATATCAATAGATCTAAATCAACTAACCCATTTAAAAAATTAAAAAGATAAAGATAAAAAATCTTCATTTTCATGTGCTTCACTTCATTGTTCAACCAAAACACACACAAGACACAGATTCAAAAAAATTGAAACGAAAGTTTCATTTCAGCTTCAAAAAACAAACCAGAGGGAAAATAATAAAATCCACACGACAGTAATTCATTTCACCTTAAATCCACATTGCAACTTCACAATGCGGATCATAAACAGTACGGATCTGCATTCATCTCACCCCACAAAACGATAAAAACACAAACTTTATTCCAATTTCACACTCCCCCACCCCACCCAAAACAAAAACAAAAAATTACAAAACTCACCGTTTCAATCCGAACCCAGATTCCCTCGGCTGGATCCCAATCACAGACCAGTCTCTGAAGCAGCTGCAGCGTGGGCGTGGGTGTGGACGTGGAAGATTGTCAGCGACAGCAGCGGCTGCAGCGTGGGCGTGATGTGTGCGAGTGAATGTATCCTCTCTATCTCTTTCACGATAGAGAAGAAGAAGTGAAGTAAGAAAAGGGGAATTAGGGATCGGCACACGTTCTGATTTAATGCCTTACATATTTATTCATTCATTTAGCTGTACGTTACAGCTAGAAATTTCTGAATCCTTGGAAAAGATAATAATTATAAAAGAAGTCAATAAGTTTTAAACTTTATTTTAAATCCCAGGCTGCAATCAGGCAATAGCAACACTAATATACTTCAATTTTCTTGATGTTTTTCATTTATATTTATAGTAAATTTAGTACCGAGTTACTCAATAATTTTTTTATTTTATTTAATTGAATCTCTAGCTTGTTAAATTTTATATTTTTTGAGTTTTTATTCATTATATTAAATGATCTTCTGCTTTAATATATCCTAATTTTCAATTTTGAAGTCTGTTATAAATTGTTTAACTTTATTAATTAATTCTTTACTCATATGATCTTTTAACTTTTTAATTTGTTTTATATTTTGTTCTATGAAATTATTAATTTCTAATATTTCATTTGTACTTTCTATATCATTTATAGATAAATTTGGGATTCTTAATTAATTTAATAAATATAGTAAAATTTAATTTAATTAATTATTTCTCCACATGTCTGAATGATTGAAATTTTCTATAAAAAATTCTTCTTTGCCTATAGCTATAAGGTGGTAACTTATTAGTTTCTAAGTTTTGTAAGATTATTAAAGATTCTGGTAATTTATTTATTGTTACATCTTTCTAATAATTCATTAGATTCATAAGATATTTATGACATATAATATCTCTTATAATTTAGGATGCTGAATTTATATTATAATATCTATGTATTTAGGATGGGAAATAGATTGAATGTGTGTGTATATAAAAGAAAAAATCTAGTCTATGTCTCATGAGAAACAAAAAATTATTAATGCATTTGTAAATATATATTCAAAATTTGTATACCTTTATTAATATGATAATTATTTATATCTTTATAAAAATATAGTAAAAACTTTAAAAAAATTTAAAAATAAATGTTAAAAAGATGGACGACAAAACCATTTAATTATAAAAAATGACGACAAAACCATTTAATTATAAAAAATCAACGAGGACTTGTTTGAAAAAGTATGTAAATATGTGATTAAAAATAGAATTTTCTATAAATTGTTATTACACTCGTACCTCATTTTAGGTTGAAATTGTTTTCATTCATTAGATTAAAGAAATATCAAAATCAATGATCTATATCTTTTGGCAGTTTGTTACATTGTTTGTAACATAAGCTTTGCCCATATATATATATATATATATAAAATAATTTATTTAAATAATATTTACATATATAAATAAATAAAAATAAAACAATAAACAAATATATTTATTCTAATACAAAATTTTAAAGTACGGGAAAGTTCAGAAAAATTCTAAAACCATGGAGTTATAAAGGGATCGGGACTAGATATATATATATATATATAGTGCTCATCTGGTTCAAAATTCAAAACTTTCTTAAAGTTCGGAAAAAATACTATATCATATGGTGTAATAGTGTAATACCTTAATAGTTTGATGTAGGAAGCATAAAAGGTAAAATAAATTAGGAATTCTAGATTCGAGTCAATTTAGTATTTAGTATTTTATTAGGATTTCTCTTATTTTATTAAGCTTATTTGAGTCATATTTATAATTCTAGTTCAATTAGGATTTGCTTAATATTTTCTTGTTTAATTAATATTCCTTTTCTTATAAGGAATCATAGGTATATTAGGATTAGAATTAATCTTAGTTAATATAAATAGACTTGTTATGGTTGTTTCTTTACACAAGCTTTTCATCAATGATATTTCAGATTATTCCATTTGGGTTTATCTTTGTCGTTAATTCGACGTTTTCTCTCTTTGAGAGTTATTCTTTCTTGAGTTTCAAGAACGTACGCTAGAACGACATCTAGTCTCGCTTCCGCACTGCGTCATAGTTTTCCTAAACTTTAAAAAAGTTCAAGGTCTTGGATTGAGTAATATATATATATATATATATATATATATATATATATATTGAGTATTGATCTTATCCAAGATCTTAGACTTTATTAAAATTCAAAAAAACTATTACACTATTTGTTTAATAGTATAATAATATTACATAAGCTCTCTAAGACTTTAATAAAATTCAGAATCCTCTATATATATATATATATATAAAAGGGCTAGGTTGAAGAGCCTCTTTTTTAACGCAATTTCATCACAAAATCATAGCTTAATTGAATCGCAATAAATCTAATGGCTATTATTGTTAAATCTCACTATTATCTCACCGTTTTATTTTGGACTGCTTTTTTATGCTAATAGCTTGTGCATCTGCTTTCTTTATCTTCCCGTGTATTTGCATTCTCACAGTTAGCAAATATAGAGTCTAATTGTTTTTTGATCTAACTTTTTGCTCAGACGCTGATTAAGCCAGAAACTAACTTCTCGAAGGTAATGAGCCTGACTTGGCAGTTGATGCTTGTTTCTTTTTCCCTCACATATTTGGGTAGAAACATAGCGAGTAGAAAATATTACTTATTTTAACATTTATCTTTTTTATAAGATTGGCTAGTTAGATTACAAATCCCTCTTAAAGGTTCTGTTGGATTTCCGACACTGTACAAACAATCGAAGGAAAATAACTGTATTTGGGGCCGCGGGAAGAGAACAAAAAAATTTAAGAAATAAGATCAATTAATTACATTTTCATATTTATTGATAAATACAAAATAACGAAGCAATTGAATGCAGAACATATAACTTTTGTAGAAAAAACAAGATCATTTAGTATTTGTAATCCAAATCTTGGATATCATAAAAACCAGCGCCAGGATTTTAGTTTCTTAATTAATTTTTCCTTTGTACATCATCCAGACATTGAAAAACATTATTGTTAAATTTATTTTAATTTCTTTGAGCATTAAAGTTGAAAATTAAGTTATTGGTCATTGAAGTTGAAAATTAAGTTATTGGTTTCGCAAGCACCTCGTCAATAATTATTGATTGTTAGGTTATGATATCTATTCAACTATTGAAACTTATATCTATATGACTGAGGTTAGTTGAGTGGTTTTTTAAGTAATTTTATTTAACTGATCATTCGAGTGGTTTCTTGAATGTGAAGCTTGTTATGGTAAAAAGTTAACTAGTGGATTAACAAATTTTACTAAATGAATAAATCTAGTTAGTTAATAATTTAATTCAAACAACTCTATGACAAGAGATTCAAATAGATTTTCAAGAAGAGTTTATTATTTATAAAGTATGAAAAACAGAATAGATTACAACAACATTATATATTTATAGATTGCTATTCAAATATGACAAATAACGTCCAACCTTATTTAGAGTTGGACCCCAAAAAAAAACGATACACTAAAACTAGCTAGAAAACTAATTAAGACAAATCCAACAAAAAATAAGAATACCAAAACGAAATATAAAACTTCCTATTATTGTTACATCATTGGGACAAACAAACGATTGAGGAAAAAAAAAGAAAAAGAAAAAGAAAGAAATATCATACCTACCCAATCGAATATATATAAAATCAATGAATGAAGATAATTTGATATTGACATTGTTAGGGAATTTTTAAATTCCGTCCAAGATCTTACAAGTAAAAATATAAGCAAATGATAACATAAAATAGATAGAGAATAAAATAATTATATAACACAAGAATTTACGTGGAAAACTCCTATACCGGAGAAAAACCACGGCCGCCAAGGACGACGAGAGAAAAATCCATTATATGAAAAATTGTTACAATCACTCTAGTAATTTTCTCACACCCAAAACCCCAATAACACCCAATCTCTCAATAGACCTACCATTTCTCTTACATTAGAAATTGTCTACTTGCAGAGAACTTAATTGTTGTATTATTCTGTGTGTAAATAAGTGAATCTAACTTCTTTATATATAATTATTATTTCTTATCGGAGAAGTATTCCTTTTCTTGTACTAGTAGTATTCTCCTTGAATAAGAAGTCAAATCTTAAAGAGGAAATTAATTATTCCTTAAATAGGAATCCTACTAAATAAGAAAATATCCTAGGAAATCCTTATTGAAAAATAAGACATATTTCCTAACAATCTCCACCTTAGTGAGTTTTTCAATTAGGCGATAAAACATGATCCACCGTGTATCCACACAATCATGTCGTCTCCACCTTATTTACTCCACCAAAAATACACTCACATAGGGCTTCTGAGAATCACTCCACCATGAGTAAAATCTTGTCTTCTATCCAGCAACCATAATTCTCTACACCGAAAATTATCATACTCCACCTTATCTAGAGTACACATATTCGGCACATATCAATCGCCTTGCTGAAATTCCCACTCTCATGTTTGGATTCCTTGAGAGTCTTCAGCCATCGACATAAAAATTTCATCACACACCTTGCATAAATGTCAAATCATGCCTTGTGTGCAAATTTTGTGGACCTGCTAGCAGTAACACATCATTTTCCATGGCACGCCAAAAAAGATAAACCAGTCTCTTATGGAGAAAAGAGACACACCACTAGCTAACATTATTATTATCTTCATCTACTAATTTAGAGCTATTTACCGAGCTTGCTCTATTCCAACAATCTTCTTTAAGGTGTCTTGATTGTCTACACACCTCCAGGGTTTCTGCTAGGGTTTACATCGCCTTTGCTTTCCTTGTGTAACCAGATTGAACCAACATATCCTTGACTTGAACTTGCCACAACCCAAAATTGATTCTTCCATCAAACTTTTCTATTTATACCTTCATAGGTTTTGAAAACCTCATTACTGACATAATTGCTTTGCAAAACAACATTTAGCTCTGATACCACTTGTTAGGGAATTTTTAAATCCCACCCAAGATCTTGCAAGCAAAAATATAATCAAATAATAACAGAAAATAGATGGAGAATAAAACCAATCATATAATACAAGAATTTAAATGGAAAACTCCTATACAGGAGAAAAACCACTGCCGCTAAGGACGACGAGAGAAAAATCTACTATGTGAAAAATTGTTACAATCATTCTAGTAATTTTCTCACACCAAAACCCCAATAATATACAATCTCTCAATAGAGCTACCGTTTCTCTCACATTAGAAACTGTCTACTTGCAGAGAACCTGATTTGTGTGTTATTCTGTGTGTAAATAAGTGAACCCAACCTCCTTATATATAGTGATTATTTCTTGTAGGAGAAGTATTCCTTTTCTTGTACTGGTAGTATTCCTCCTTGAATAAGAAGTCAAATCCTAAAGAGGAAATTACTTATTCCTTAAATAGGAATCCTACCAAATAAGAAAATATCATAGGAAATCCTTATTGAAAAATAAGACATATTTCCTAACATATATAACAAATTAACAAAACCGCACATACTGAAAAGCATCGATCGTTAACGAAGATCGTCTAAAAGCATACAAGCGCATTAAGAAACAATTTTAAATAATACCAAAAGGAAATATCATAAACAATTGTATACATATTAATATGACTCTCACGCTGCTATATACATAGAACTTAAATTCAGCTGAGTTTCATCAATATTAACCCTACTTAGTCTAATGATGAATCTCATCGATAGAGAGCATGATACTGAGTAACTTCAAGCAAAAGCCCATGTTTGGAATCACATTCTCAACTTCATAAGCTCCATGTCTCTTAAACTAATGGTGCAATTCAATTACGCATACCAAACATAATTCATAATCATCACAAAACCATAACACGTAATGAACTTCTTACTGCACTACTAGTTCATCCTATAAAAGCTAATGTGTGTATCGCCTTATACGGATTCTAGTTCACTCGGGCTTATTTGCACAACAAAAACTGAGCCAAAACAACCAAGAACTCAGGTATGTTCTCACTAATGCTTCAAAACTTCTCCTTAAAACAACCCTTTGAGCGTAAAACATTTCTTTCAAGCCGTGCTTAATCCTGTTTTGACAACACCATGGCAGCATGTTAGCACGGCTTTAAAACGACTATCCTGGCTATGCTCATTTGACATGGCACACAAAATGTCGTTTTGGAGTATGCTAGGCACGAGCCAAAGCTAAACAATTCAATGAAGCAATGGCAAGTGATGCTCGGTTGGCAACCCCTTATACTCCGAAAACGATATCCCATGTGCAGTGTCAAATAGAGCAGGATCTTTGTTTTAAGGCCAAGTTGTAACATGTGGCAGGTCCAATATAGTGCATTTTATGTGTGGAAGCACTTCATCAATGGCTTTGGCTTACAGTTCCGATGTCGCCGCTGACATCAACCAACGAATTCAACTCAAATAGATCCTTAAACTTAGTAGTCACCATGTGTGTTTCCAACCGAACATCACTTGCCATGGTTTCATTGAAGAAATTGTTGATCTCTGGCTCGTTCCCAGTATACTCCCAAAATGCCATCCCATGTGCCATGTCAAACAGCGTAGATCGTTGTTTTGAAACCAAGTGGTAACACGCTGCCATGGTGTTGACAAAACGGGATCAAGCACGGCTTGCAAGAAAGATCTTACGGTCAAAGTGTTGTCTTTAAGTAGAAGTTGTGAAGCATTGGTGAGAACATAGCTGTGTTCTTGGTCATTTTAGCCGAAGTTTTTGTTGTGTAAAGAAGCCTGAGTGAACTAGAATCCACATGAAGCGGTAAACATATATGTGGGCTTTTGTGCGATGAATTGATAATGCATTAATGAGCTCACTAAGGGCATGGGCTTTTTTTTTAATTTTAGATTGCAACTAGTATGCCTAATTGAATTGCACATTTAAGAGTCAGGGAGTTTATGTAGTGTAAAATGTGATTCTGAACATGGGCTTCAGCTTGAAATAACTCCCCATCATACCACCCTCCATCAAAGCATAGGCTATTTTTTTTACTAGCTAGCCTTATGACTTACTATTTCAAATGAATTGGTAATGCATTATATAATCGATGTTATATGAATAAGAAAAAATGTGTAAAATTAGGTAACAAAAAAGAAACAGTTGTAAAATTAGGTTAATTACCATAATAATGTTGGTGCCATCAACACGAATAATGTTTTCAATATTATAAATATAGCCGACTCAAGCACTAGGCAAACAATGCAATAAGTTTATGAAGTTGAAAATGATTGCAAACATGGGCCAAATGTGTTAAATGAGGTAACGAAAAAGAAATAACCTCCAAAATAGGAACCACTATTAATGGCCTTAATGTTGTTGGTGCTGTCAACACCAATATTGTTTTGAAAAGGGTAAATTTCATCCTACTCCCCTCGTGAAGTGACAACCTTCAAATTATACCTTTACTATTGAAAACATCAAGTTACCCCCTAAAATCTGTTAAATTTAACCATTGACCGATGTTGACTCACTAAAGTATGAAAATACCCTTGTTAATTACAGAATATGTTATCTTACTATTATACTTATGTTGGATAGATATATCTTTTATGCCCCTATTGTTTTTAAAATAAAACTAACTCAAACTTTATGTGCATCACTAACAAAAATCACCGGCTAATCACTTTTTTAGAAAATAAAACAAAATCTCAATAATAATATTTCATAAAACGAGAATATTTCATGTTAACCCAACTAAAAACCACCTAAAAACCTCATTCTACACACAATTACAAAGAAAATCTCACCCCTAATACGATTCTCAAATTTAAGCAAAGATTATAAATTTTGAAATAAAAATCTATAAATTTATAAAAAAAGGAAATTTTTTTCTCTCTCTTCTTCTTTATTCTTCATCTTCTTAGATCCATTGCCTGTACATCTTCGTCTTCGTTCATTTTTTTACTTTCCTCGTTCACACACTTAACAACTCCACAACCAATTTTAAATCCAAATCAGCCCAGCAAAAGCCATGCTTATTGCCCAGCAAAACCCATTGCCGTGCGAGGTAATTCCAAGCGAGCCCACGGCTGCACTTGGCCATGCCAAACAAACCCATGGCTGTGCGCGGCCAAGCCAAGCAAGTATTTATTTGTTAACCCTAACCAAAAACCACCCAAAATCCTCTCACCAAATATAAGGTTTTGGCTGCAATTGGCTGCAATTGGGGATGTTATTTGCTCAAATGTGCTCGCTAGAGTCGGATGAATCAAATGGCTGGTTGAATTGACAGTAATGATGGTTGGCTTGGCGGCAGCAAATGAGTAGTGGAGCTCCTGATTTGGAGGATTTGCACGACGTTGCCATGGCGAATCAAGGCAAAAGAAGGTTGGGTTTTGGCCAACTATTGCTGGCAAGTTGTCTAATGGTGGAAAGGACTGTGGAATTACGATGGTGGGAGACAGGAGTGGCAACAACATGTTTTTTGTTTTTTTTTTCAAGTTAAATGGAAAAAGCTCTTCATTTGTTTTTCTTTCTTTCTTTTTTTATTTGTTATTTTTAATCGATGCTTTAATTTTGAGAGATAGGGTTTGGGTCCATTGATTTGAGTTGTTTTTTTAGAACATTGTGATAGCAGATTATATTTTTGTTAGATTTTGAAAGGAATCTTTAGTTCTTTGAAATATATTTTTTATTTTTGATTGGACTTGCAAGAAAATTTATCGACTATGAATCCATTGATAGAACAAATTAAAGAGGTTGATAAAATGTTATTTAGAGATTTGAATGGAAATTAGATTTGGGAGAATTAAAAGGATAATTTTATTGTTTAGGCTGTTAGAAGAAATTGAGCATGAAAGAAAAAATTTCTGCTTAAAAAAGTTTTGATTAAAATATTTAAAATAAAAACTGATAATATTTTAAATTTTTATATTTGAAAATAAAAAAAGAATAATAATGATAAGAATAATAAATTTAAAAGAGATAAAATATTATTCTTTTTCCATTTGTAGCTTTTTAAATTAATCTCTTTATTTATTTTTAAAATAAATATTTTAAATACAAAAAGTAAAATTTTAACCGTTAAAAAAAAAGTCATATAGGTGCAAAATGAAAACGTTTTAAAGTACTAGGATACGTACTATAAATATTTAAAATATTTATGTACGTTTTAAAAAACTTAGAAAGATTTGGCCCATAAAATTTAGCCTAACTAGGTTTGACTTGTTTCTATTAGTTAGTTGACCATTAGGAGAATGTACAAATACTCTTTTATCCTTTTGTCCGTTAAAAATAACAAAGAGATAACGATTCTTTAGGGTAACTTAATGTTTTTAATAGTAAAGGAGCACTTTGAAAATTACCACTTCACGAGGGGGGTAGGCTGAAATTTACTCTTTTGAAAATTGTAAACATAAGCCGTTCGAGGACTAGGAATATGAGGTAATAAGTTTACGAGGTTGAAAATATGATTCCAAATAGATTGGCAAAATTGTGTTAAACGAGGTAACAAAAACTTAGCTGCCAAATTAGAAATTAATGGTAATGGCATAATGTTGTTGGAGCCGTTAAAATGTATAATATTTTCAACATCACTTTCTAATTTGGGTGTTCTTTTCCATATCCAAGTTTATATGGGCCTATTAAAAAGCTTCAAATGATTTTAATTTGGAGAATTCATCAAAATTTAGACAAATTCTTTATTATTATATAAGAATCCCAAAATCAGATTTTTGATTACTATAAAAACCAATGGCAGAAGTCGAGCATTGAAAGAACACTTACATAACCCCCCCAAAAAAAAAAATAACCACATCAAATGATATAGAACAAAATATTAAAAATAATTAAGTACATTTTTATAACTTTCTTCCAAGGATTCCGATTCTCTCTTAATTTAATTTTTCATAAACTTTTCATAAGATTATTATACATGTAATGGTTGAGATTTATTCATTTTACTTATCTCTTTATTAGGTAATAAAAAAACATTATTTTCTGCTTCCATAATTATAAATTATTTTCCACATTTAAGTTTTATCACTGTTTTCTTCACATACATTTTTTCTTCTTGGATGTTTGATATATTTTCTGGACAGAAAAAATAAAGAAAAAAATTTTTTATGATCGAATGATTTTAGATTTAGATCAATGAAATTCAAAGCAAAGCTTCTTCTTCTTCTTCTCTACCATTTGCTCTCTAAAGACAAAGGTTGAATGGAAACAAATTCAATATACGAATCGAATATTATCTTCTATGATAGTGTTGCAGTGATGACAAATAAAGTTGAGCAATCCAAAATATTTTTAATTTAAAATTTAAAAATCTGAAAGAAAGCTGGAAGAATATATTGAAACTGTAAAGCAATTTTATGTTTGATTTATATTATAAATGTGGATAATGGGTTGAAGTTGCTAGCTCTGAAGATATTATAGAAGATGATCAGAGTTTATATAAATTGGGATTCTTTTTGCGGTTAGATTTATGTTTAAAAAAATATTGTTTGCATTATTATTAAAATAAATAAATGAATCTAAGACCTATAATGTTATAGTTGCAATGTGTCATAAACATATTAAAAGGTTTGGAAAAATTAGATTAGGAGATGGTTCAAATTCTTTTTCTTTATTTATAAGGGAGATTGTCAATTTCCCTCCCAACTGTAATTATTATATACCATTTACCCTCCTGTTGTTTTTATAATAGCTAATAACCCCCCTGACAGCATAAGTTGATAATATTACCTTCATTTTTAAATACACTTTTATTCATATTTATTATAAATTAAATAAATCATATGAATGGAAATTAAAATAAAAAATTAAGTATTAAAAACAAAAAATATATATTTTGATGTGAAAAAAATTAATAATAAAATATTTTTCTTGTACTTTTTTTTTATTTTATAAATATCTGCTTATAATAAATATATAAGAAAATTATTATAAAATGATAAAAAAAATTTATAAGAAAATTTGAATGATAAATAAATAAATTATTATAAAATAAATAATAAAATAATTTTCTTGCACTTTTTACATTTAATGTAAAAATATTGTAAAATATTATTACAAGAAAATGTTTATAAAATAAAAAAGTACAAGAAAATTATTTTATTATTAATTTTTTGTTCACAACAAAAAATGCATTTCTTGTTTTTAATACTTAATTTTTTGAATAAAACAATATTACCCTTAATTTCTAATCATATGATTTATTTAATTTATAATAAATATGAATAAAAATATATTTAAAAATAAATATAATATTGTAAAATTATACTGTCAGGGGAGTTGTTGGTTATTATAAAAATAGTTGGGAGTAAGTGGTACATATTAATTGCAGTAGGAGGAAAATTGACAATCTCCCCATTTAGAATCTGTCTTGTATGTATGTAAATCAATAATTATTTGATCATGCATTTCTTTTATGTAACCAACAACTCTTAGGTGGCTGTTTGGATTGGTTAGTGCTTACAATTTATTTAATTTTATTATTTATGTTATGAAAATTTGTTACATATACAGTATACTGACTGCAAGCGAATAACTTATTACGGACTATAAAAATATTGCTATGGCTGCACGGTGCAGTTAATGCACCCGTAGCAAGACCCAACATTACATATATATATAGTCTATTGTCAACTATTTAACGTAAGACAATGTGGTATCTTTGAGAATATTATTATATCATGCAATAAAACATTTTGCGCATATCTTCTCTGTAATCAACTATATATATAACAAGGCAATTTCACATCTTTAAGACTATTGTATCAAGATTCTCACTGGGTCTTGCACTTCATAGAAAAGGGAACATTTTTCGTGTTAGGAGGCAAATATTCATTCTTTTCATTTAAATTTTGTAGCGTGATCCATTTAACCTAGTTACATTAAGGTCCCTTTTTTTTTCTTTTTGTGGCTGTGTTCTGAATGAATTTGCATTTGTATGAAGTCTAAATTGATTTGAATTTATGTTGATTACATATAATTTTTAACATTTGATTATAAATGTATAAAAAGTAATTTGATATTTATATACGTGTCCTTTAAATTTGTATTATTTGATCTGCATTCAAACTTGAGGACGTATTTGTTCCATTGTTTAAACTGCATCCATCCAAACCATTTAATTAAATATGTGTCCTCAACATTTATTCCACTATTCAAACTGCATTCAAACTTGAAGTCGAATTTGTTCCATTATTCAAACTGCATTCAAACTTGACGACGAATTTGTTTAATCCATTATTCAAAGTTCAAACTCCATTCAAAACTTGAGGATGAGTTTGTTTCTACTGATTGGAAATGATGTTGATAATTTTAAGATTTTAAATTGGTATTAGAATTTATAACAACTTCGTAGTTAAGTTGGTTAACTCTTCCTTCTCTTATCTATAACGTGGAGGCCCATGATTATAGAAGTAAAATACAAAAAAAAAGTATTTGAATATATTTTAGTTGAATTTGTATTATTTAATTAGTTTTTGTACTTGTGTCATGTTTGTTATTTTAGTTTAATTATGATTTGTGTTTGTTATGCATTATTCAAGTATGTTAGTGCATTGGTATGTTGGCATCATATTGACAATAATTAATTTAAGTCTCCAATGTGATAGTTACTTTCCATGTAACTAGGGGTGGGCATTTCAACCGACCTGATCCGATCCGAAAAAAATTAGGTTAGGATCGGATCGGATGAAATATAATATCCGATCGGGTCTTTTTTGGCCAACCCGATCGGATCCTAATCGGATCGGACAAAACCCAATCCAATCCGATCCGACAACCCAATCAGGTTGGCTTAAAAAAAAGAAAAAGAAAATATAAAGTGCTTGCACTGCACTTGCTCATGCTCACTCTCACCCACTCACATCACATTTCACACACACACGTTACACACACCACACCAGCTCCAGCTCCAGCTCGAGCAGCCCTTATTCAATCATTCCTCATCCTCAACACTCATTCTTCTTCTTCATGCACTCAACTCAACATTCAACACTCACTCACTCAACTCAACACTTAACAGCAAACAGCCAAACACACACACAGAGCCACAGTCAACAGTCTTAAGTCTCAACCTCAACTTCTTTGGTTTGACACACACACACATCGAAACCAAATCTGCTGTTCCTCCACACACCGCAACCTATCTGCTGCTGCATGCCTCAAAATCGCCAACTCCAAGCTCCTCCAAGGCCCAAGCTCCATCCTAACCCATAAGCCAGCAAGCAACAAGCAGCAACCCGAACCCGAATATCCCTTTTGAATTGTGAATTGTGTAATATATTATATGTTTTATGTTGAATTGTTAATTATTTTAATAATATGTAATATCTAATTTTTGACCAGAAATGGCCCAATTTTTTGATTTCATCTGACCCGAATTAACCCTGAAATAAGCCAAATTAGATCCAAATCTCCTCTTATCCGACCCGACCCGACCCTAATTTGATCTAATCCGAAGTAGTTTGGATCGGATTTAGAGTTCAGGTTGAGTTTGGATTAAATTCTCACCAACCCGATCAACCCGATATCCGATTGGGTTGACCCGAACCTGAAAATGCCCACCATACATGTAACTCGTTATGTATTTTGTTGTAACCACAATCTATCTATATAACTTGGTCATATTTGGGCCCCGGTTGGGATTACAGTTGAAATTCAATAAGCTGCTTATTTCATAAATTTTTTAAAAAATAATGTTTCGTAAATTTTGTAAAAGTAGCTTATTTAATAATTTTTTCCATTTTGACAGCAACTTTTAAAAGCAGGTAGGGGGTTGCTTTTCATAAGCAGCTTATTAAATAATCTACCACATATTTTTAAAGTTTCTATTATAACCTTAGTATTTTAAGAAAAAGACAATTATATGTTACTTATCCATAAACCCTAATATATAAATCATTAGAGATCATATTATCTCCACAATCATATTACCGCCACAACATAGTATAAACTTTTGTCATATTTTATGTAACAGCTTATGAAGTTCTTTATATTTTATTTAATTGAATTTTTTTTTACTTTATGTAATTTTACTTATTTAGAAAAAGGTATGTCTAAATAATTTATTAAATATACTCTAAAAATAAAAGATAATTTAAACTTATGTCTTTTTTGGTCATTATATAATAAAACAGCACTTTCGTAATAAAATTTACCAAACGTATGTACACTGCTTTTCAAACTCACAGCAACCGCAACAGTACATTTTACTAAACACTAAGCAGCTTTTTTAATCGGCAGTTTATTTCATCCGCATAGCACAAGCAGCTTATTTCATTAGCCTTCGCAATCCCAAACTGGCCCTTAGAGTTTAACATATTAGTTCTTGTATTAGACCATGAGAGATTAATGCCTAAAATTTTGTGTCAAACTTTTAAGTTAAAATATCTCAAACCATGTTTTTATAACGAAAATATAAAATCATACAATGAATTTTTTTCTTATTATGCCCATTAAATATTATTGGACATAATATTTTATTTATTGTCCATTAATTATCATAATAAAAGTAATGACTCTTGGTAACATAAAAAATTTATAATTAAAATTAAAGGATATCAATAAAATAATCTTTCATGATTCATAAACTAAAGCTAAGTATGAATATATGTTAGATTTAAGTTTTATGAAATTATCGAAGTGATATTCCAAAATAAAATGAAAATATATAGGCTTGTAAAACTTAAATTTTATAAGGCTTGGGTAATTTCCTACCATGTAATAATATTAATTGTAACATAAACAATAAATTCATGGAATAAGTATGCTAAATGGTTGTTAAAAATAACTTGAGTATTATTAAGTTAATATATACTTCATGATCAATTACACAAAGATCCTTAATAGTATATAAAATAACAAGTATTTTAATATGTGATATTAAATTTTATTAAAACATGGGTGATCAAGTATTTTTTAGGTTACAAGCAATCCAACCCATGAGTTTATTTATATAATTATGACATTCACTTAAATATACATACTTAGGTGTGTCATTTATTGGTGTTATATCATATATAAATTTTACAATTGCAACTTATTTATTTCATTTGTGTTAGATAACCTACTTGAAATTATATATATCTTATCCTTAATAGTAATATATTTTGAAACATTTATTTAAAAAGATTATCACATTACAAATTTAAAGGAAAGTTAAAAAGTGGTTTCTAAATAAAATATGATATTCAAGTGAAATTGTTTTAAACTCTAAGGGTGGTCACAGTTGTTTTACAAAAATTCTCCATCCCCTTAGACGGTTAACAGAGTGGTTACAACTATTTTTAAATTATTTATTTTTTCTTTAATAAAAATATTGTGTGCGTTGATTAAGTCTAATAGTATGCAATTAAAACATTATTGATGCCATAATTTTTTATGGCATCATAGACATAGAGAGACCCATTGGTACAATTAGAATTTCTAAGAAATAAAGCATTGGTGGAGTCCATATCACATGACATGCAAGAGGAGTTTATTGGGAAATTTACAAAAATGGCCAAAATACTTTTGCCTCTTTCACAACTAACCACCCAAACTTTTTTTTATCATAATTAGCCAAAAAATTTTGTTTTGGCCGAAAATACCCTGAGCGATCAACTCACACACCCGAAAATTTCCTCTGCAATCGACAGCGAACGAAACACCCGAAAATTCACTCTGCAATCGACGGCGAACGAAACACCCGAAAATTCCCTCTGCAATCGACGGCGAACGAAACACCCGAAAATTCCCTCTTCAATCGACGGCGGACGAAACCCTAGGTAAGGTAACTTGATTTTTTCCATTATTTGAATGAATTTGATTGGGATTATAGATTCTTATAGGCTGTTAGAGGGATTACTGAAACAAAACTTAGCAAAAATGATGAGTTACAACTAGTGCGTATTATGTGTTTGATGAAATTTCTTATAGAAAATTGATGCTACGCGTGGTGTGTTTGTATGTATTGGGAATGGTGTTTTGGTGCGAGATGGCAGTGCGCACAGCCCGCGGTGCTAGGCTGTCGCACGCACAGGTCGCGCTCGCTAGGCTATCGCACGCACAGCGAGCCCGGTGCTAGGCAGTCACACGCAAGGAGCGACAGCCTAGCACAGTGCGCGCTGTGCGTGCGACAGGCACCTGGGCGCGCGCGGTGTGCGTGCAACAGCCTAGCGCGCGCTCCGTGCGTGCGACAGCCTCTTTGAGCGCGCACTCTAGGCTGTCGCACGCACACCGCGCGCGCTCAAAGATGCGACAGGCAGGCTGTCGCACCATCTTTGGTGCGACATGCTGCCTGTCGCATCTCTAAGGCAGTGAGCTTCACTTCTTGCGAGTGCGACGGCACCATGTCGCACGTGCGACATGGTGCCTGTCGCACTGAAAGGCAGTAGTGTTGCACATTTCCACTTTGTACGACAGGCACCCTGTTGCACGTGCGACATGGTGCCTGTCGCACTGAAAGGCAGTAGTGTTGCACATTTCCACTTTGTGCGACAGGCACCCTGTCGTTGTGCGACACGGTTCCTGTCGCACTCGCAGTTTTTCGTGCTGCTCACTGCCTTTCAGTGCGACAGGCACCATGTGGGGACCACGCTAGTGGCGGCTAGGGCAAAGGAAGAAGACTTGGGTATTAGATGTGGGGACCACGTGAGGCATGTCAAAAGAGGATATAGAGATTCAAGTGATTTTCAGAAGACTGGATGATGATCATCTTCTTGATAAGGCAAGATTAAACGAGTTTCGTTCTTTAAAAGCTAAATATTTGAATAGTGAACATGCAGTCTCTTATCGAATAGAATCATTTTGATCCTTGGTGTGTGGGTCATCTATAGAAGGAGAAATTCTACACTTCAAAAAGGTTGAAGACTACTAAGAGCAAATTTTATGATATATCTCTTTGTTCTTCGTGCTTGGCACATCTTTGTTATGACAGAATAGTCTTTCAGTCTTCATTGTTCTATATCTATTTTATAGGTAAAGTTACTTTACATATTGGTTTCTTCGGGAGAGGAGACACAGCAAACAAGAATAGCAGTGGTGCTGGCTGAATATTGATTAAGACATTTAGAGCATTACAAAAGACTCTTTAAATAAGATTTTATTACTTATTTGAAGAGTTACATCAACATTTAAGACTCCAAAAGATACTCTAATTAAGATTCTTCAAATAAGAAATACTTCTTTCTCTTTAATTTTATAGAGTGGCTTTCTCCCTCTTCAATTTATAATTTATTACTATTTTATTATAGAGAGAGAGTGGAGTGCTTTAATTATTATTTATTTTTCGTATAGGAAAAAAGTTAGTTGATTAAAATAATATTTAATTTATTTTTATTTAAAGAGTCTTTTGGAGGATAACATATTTTTTTACTTTCTTATTTGCCACATAAATAAGCAAATAGATATTTGAAAAGTAAAATTAATAGAGCATTTTGGAGATGCTCTTACAACAAGGTAAGGTAGGGGCAAGATAGTAAGAGGGAGTGTGAACATTGCATAAATATCTAACAAGTTGCATCTATAGATCTCTTAGTGAATTATTCAAATTATGGGCGTGGTTGCATAAATGTAAGAATTTAAACTCTAATCACGTAAAATTCTATGTTCGTTATTTTCCACACTTTTAATATCCTTGTAACAACTATTTAATTAATATTTAATTAAAGTTGCACTACATTTGGTTAGTTATTAATATTTAACATAATAGAGCAAATTATATATAAACTACCACATTAGTTAGGAATTCAAATATAAGGAATCTTACCGTTATTTGAATTAAAAATAGTCAACGTGTTGTAATCTCAAAAAGTTTATTTTAGGAAAAAGCCACATAGACCGTAAAGATTTGCACAAATGGTAACAAAGTCAGAGACCGCATTGGTTTCAGAAATAGTGTCACAAACCCATTCTTTACTATTATATACTTAATTTGACCAATATTATTTAATATTAATCATCTATTTGAAAAGTTTTACTATTCTTAAAGTTTATTAACCCAAAACTTTCTTTAAAGATTTATAATGAATAAAAATATTATGAATTTAATAAATAAATAAATAATATTAAATTTTAAATTATATTAAATATAAAATATAATTATTTAATATTATTAATATGTCAAACAAATTTTATTGGTATTAAAATATGTATGACATGTCAATAATATCAAAAATAATAATTTACTAAATATGTATTATATTTTATTTTTTATTATAAAATTTTGCCAGTCAATTTTAGGTTGTTATAATCAAAGAATATAATATAGGTGCCAACTAGTTACTTATTAAAATCTAGTGTGTGTACCCTACACATATGAGGGGGAGGGGGGGTGGGGTGAGGATGCCATTTAGCTATAACTAAAACATAATGAATGGATATAATACTAAAAGAAGAGTTTCTACTATTATTTTTAAAATCAACGAGGTCTACATGACCATTTGAGCAAACTTTATAGTATAGATGTTTTATTCTTCATTTTATTTTCTCAATAATAGTACGGGTTGGAATATCTCCGGCCCACTATTTTTGTAAACCCAACTCACCACCATAAGATAATTACAATAAGTTCACATTATTTTATAAAATTACAAATTAACAGTAAGTTTGAATAGTTAATTAATTAAATCATTCTTATAGTATTTTTTGTCTTTTTCGACTTAGGTTTTTAACAATCTTTGACCATTTGAGATTGCTTTAAGATAGGTTTAATTTGAATATTTTGCCCTTATAATATAAAATAACCAAATTATCTCAAGAAACATGTATTACTGTAACTAATAGTTTAAGCATTTAGTTTTATGTTTTATAATCAATTATGTCTAATTAAAATTTAAAATAATTTTCAGCATAGTAAAAAGTCCTTTTCACTTATGGAGTTTAATGCAATAACCTATTTCATCCTTGCCTTTTAAATAATAGTTCATTTCATCCATACTTTTCAAACAATAGCCTAAAATACCCTTACGTAAATTTATAGTTGGTTTACTGTATAATTCATTGAGGCCAAAATAGGATTTCAATTAAATAGATGCAGTCCATTTTAAAATAAAAATCTGAAAAATAATTAAATAACATCTGACTTTTTGCATAAATTTAAAATTTAAGAATAACTTAATGAAATAAAAATAACACTAAAGAACATGCAATATACACACATACATCATTATTATTATTATGATTAATATTATCATTATGATTATTATTATTATTATTATTATTATTATTATTATTATTGTTGTTGTTGTTGTTGTTGTTGTTGTTGTTGTTGTTGTTGCTGTTGTTGTTGCTATTGCTGTTGTTGCTGTTGTTGTTGTTTTCAAGGGATCACTGATCATATTAAAGTTAGGGATAAGTTTAAAGATAAAAAGCACTCACTTTAATGCGATGTATTTTATTATGTAGTATATTAAATATGTGTTTTTATGTCTTTAACGTGAATTTTTTTTAAGTAATGAAAGTGTCTATGTTTGCTTTTGATAAGATAACAGTTCTGATTGATTGTTTATTTATTTATCTTGATTATATTATAGTTTAGGCCAAGCTAAAAGACAAAAAAATCACCTTAGTGCCTGTGAATTTTTTTTATTTTGTCTTAAAAATATATTTTACATATTATTTAGTTTCAATATTATTTATTCATTAGATTGTCCTTAAATTTTAAATTTATGCAGAAAGTTAGATAGTTAGATATTATTTAATTTTATTTGATAGTTTTATTTTATAATGGTTTGTATCTCCTTAATTAAATCTAATTTTGCACCTCAACAAATTATACAATAAAATAACAGTAAATAATAAAGGGTGTTTTGAACTATTTTTTAAAAATAAGCTATTATTTAAAAATAAAGGATGATATGAGCTATTATTTAAATAACAAAAATAAAATAGGCTATTACATCAAATTCTAAGGGTGAAAATGATTTTTTCCCTTTTCAACACCCCATGTCATAAATACATTTTGTTAGTTCAGTTGAATATTAACAATCATACTAATAAATCATTTATAAACACAAAATCTTTTACAAAAAAAAAATAATTTAAGTTAAAGTAATTTTTTTAGGTATTTTGATACTTTTACCTTAGTAAAATGGTCATCGTTAAGTTTATCCAACTCATTCAATCAGGCCCTCTTAAGGATGGGGCGGGCCTTGTACAAGGAGGAGGAGAGCTACATTAATAAATGAAGTATGATTTGAGAGTAGTTGACTACTTAAAACAATCTTAATAGTGAAACATAATAAAAAATAGTAAAAATAAAAAAATAGATTTAATTGATTAAAACTCTAAATTTCTTCTTTATTTGAATTTTTTAAAAATAATATGAATTTCTTATTATAATTTTATGAAAGTGGGGTAGACTTAAAAACTTGTGGGTAAAAATATCATCAATAATATTTAGAGTAAATTTCAATTTACTCATATTTAAATGATAATCTTCAATTTTATATTTACTTAGATCTTGCGCAGAGTCATTTGTGCCGAAGCATAGTGTAGCCTCTCCGTTAATTAATTTCTTTCTTGATATCTGCATACCGTTGCATCAATAAACTGAATGTTTTTCAATGTCCAATGTGGTGTCACTCTGCCGCTTTACTTCCGCTGCATCACACTTATTAAAGACATTACCAAATGTTAAGAAATATGTCTCATTTTTCAATAAGGATTTCTTATGATATTTTCTTATTTAGTAGGATTCCTATTTAAGGAATAAGTAATTTCCTCTTTAGGATTTGACTTCTTATTCAAGGAGGAATACTACTAGTACAAGAAAAGAAATACTTCTTCTACAAGAAATAATCACTATATATAGGGAGGTTGGATTCACTTATTTGCACACAGAAAAATAACACAACAATCAGGTACTCTGCAAGTAGACAGTTTTTAATATGGGAAAAACGGTAAATCTATTGAGAGATTGGGTGTTATTGGGATTTTGGGTATGAGAAAAATACTAGAGTGATTGTAACAATTTTTCATATAGTAGATTTTTCTCTCGTCGCTCTTGGCAGCAGTGGTTTTTCTCCGGGATAGGAGTTTTCCACATAAATTCTTGTGTTATGTGATTGGTTTTATTCTTCATCTATTTTTTATTATTATTTATTTGATATTTTTAATTACAAAATCTTAGGTGAGATTTAAAAATTCCCTATCACCAAACGTGCCTATAATTTCAAGAATTTTAATCGAACTGACGCCAAAGGCGAACCTTTGAGAGGGCCTCGGCTAAAAAGTACTCTGAGCACTTAATTTTTTTATTTTTATTTTTATGATTAAAATAGGTCAAGAGTAATTTACCGTTAAAGAACAATCCACTGTAATCGTATCAAACATAATTTTTCACTATGCCCTTTCTCCATATTTATAATCTTCATGTTTTATAGTTTAGCTATGAAAAGTGGTCAAATCAGATTCATTATGTTGAGAAATTGATTATTCTTTTATTGGACTGAAAGACTATGGGGAAATTTAAAAAAATGGCCAAAATACTTTTGCCTCTTTCACAACTAACGACCCAAACTTTTTTTTATCATAATTAGCCAAAAAATTTTGTTTTGGCCGAAAATACCCTGAGCGATCAACTCACACACCCGAAAATTCCCTCTGCAATCGACCGCGAACGAAACACCCGAAAATTCCCTCTGCAAACGACGGCGAACGAAACACCCGAAAATTCCCTCTTCAATCGACGGCGGACGAAACCCTAGGTAAGGTAACTTGATTTTTTCCATTATTTGAATGAATTTGATTGGGATTATAGATTCTTATAGGCTGTTAGAGGGATTACTGAAACGAAACTTAGCAAAAATGATGAGTTACAACTAGTGCGTATTATGTGTTTGATGAAATTTCTTATAGAAAATTGATGCTACGCGTGGTGTGTTTGTATGTATTGGGAATGGTGTTTTGGTGCGAGATGGCGATCGCACACGGCCGCGGTGCTAGGTCACATCGCACGCACAGGTCGCGCTCGCTAGGCTATCGCACGCACAGCGCGCCTGGTGCTAGGCTGTGCGTGCGACAGCCTAGCACATTGCGCGCTGTGCGTGCGACAGGCACCTGGACGCGCGCGGTATGCGTGCAACAGCCTAGCGCGCGCTCCGTGCGTGCGACAGCCTCTTTGAGCGCGCACTCTAGGCTGTCGTACGCACACCGCGCGCGCTCAAAGATGCGACAGGCAGGCTGTCGCATCTTTGAGCCAGTGAGCTTCACCACTTCTTGCGAGTGCGACAGGCACCTGTCGCATGTGCGACATCTTGTTCTGTCGCCGCATCAGTAAGCGATGAGCAACACGTTGACCTGCGAGTGCGACAGGCGCCGTGTCGCACCATCTTGGTGCGACACGGTTCCTGTCGCACTCGAAGGTTGTCGTGCTGCTCACTGCCTTTCAGTGCGACAGGGTGCCTGTCGCACGTGCGACATGGTGCCTGTCGCACTGAAAGGCAGTAGTGCGACAGGAACAGTGTCGCACATGCGACAGGTGCCTGTCGCACTGAAAGGCAGTAGCGTTGCACATTTCCACTATGTGCGACAGGCACCCTGTCGCACTCGTGGGGTGCGACAGGCACCCTGTCGCACTCAATGCAGTATTCGTAGCTACTGTCTTTGTGTGCGATAGGGTGCCTGTCGCACACAAAGACAGTCCCAGCGCAAATTTTCTGTATTTTTCCTGTGTTCTTGTTAATAGCTGACTATCACATTTAATTCTTTGACATAACCATTTAATTATATGATTTGTATCAGATAGATGGCAAAATTGAAAATAGCGGGCGATAATCCACTTAGATCGAAGATTAAACCGGGCATGATGAAGATACCTTATGGCGATCACTTCCCTGGGCGCATCACGAGTATGTGCAAAGTAGAAACAGTTGTGAAAGCCATCAGGAAAAAATTAACAAAACGGCAGTTGAAAATGTTTAAGGAAGACGTTTTTAGGCATTTCTTGGAGTTACAAAGCTTTCCGTTCAGTGGTGTTCTTGTGCATAATGTGTTGCTTAGGCAAGTGGCTCATGGAAAAAGTAAAGAAAGAGATCAGCTGTGGTTTCAAGTTGGTGAGCATTTAATACGGTTATCAGTTGGAGAGTGGTGTCTAGTAACTGGACTTTCATATGGTCGAGATGCTGTACCGAAACACCACAAAACCCCTAATAGGTTACTTATTCAGTATTTTGATGGTTTGTTTCGCAATTTGAATCTTCGGCAATTTGAGTCAAGATTTGCGGACTTGGACTTCGAGGCTATGGACGACATTGATGCGATAAAGATCGCGCTGTTTTATTTTGCAAACCGTGTAATATATGCAAGAAAGGAACACTATCAAATCAATTTCCCATTGCTTGACCAAGTAGACGACATAGATCACTTCCGAAGTCGTCCGTGGGGTTGTATGTCGTGGGAAATTATATACGACAGTCTTGCCAATGCATTGAACGGTAAAAGCGAAAAATTTAAGCAGACTCGCCAGGAAAATCCGAAGCATAAGATTGAAAAGTACAATATTTATGGCTTTACGTCCGCTGTTCAGGTGTGTTGCATATTTTTTTACGATCACTTAGTTCGGATTTTATTATGAATAATACATAATGATTGGTTTTATGATATTGTAACTTTCGTTCGTGTAGGCCTGGATTTTTGAGTCGATTGACGGGCTGCCGTCAGAGTGGGTCTGCAAAACAAAAAAGAAGATTCCCCGAATTGTTAAGTGGAAGCCCATCGCCTCTTCTAAAATAAACTTTGCTGAAGTTTATTCGTTTTTCAATGACAATGGACCGCTCAGTCCGTCATTCGAACTCATTCTTTCAAGTACTTTTGGGCCACTCTTCAATGGGCTGGCTAGAGGACGAGGTAATTATTGTGCTGTGTTTACTTAATCTTAAGTGTTGTTACTATTCTGTATAATTTGCATATTTTAATCAACGTGTTTCTGTTCATTACAGCATATTCATGCGTATTTTCGCTTGCTCAGCAAAAAGCAACATCAGTTTCCGAATGCGTTATCTCAGCGTGTCACTCATACGGACACTTTTTTTTGGGTGATTACTTTAACAAATATAATAGCTGACATTGTCTCTTTTACTATGATAATCATTCGACAGATTACCCGACAATTGGTATGATAATTTTATATATGTATAGGTGTTCATCCAGCAGCTATGGAATAACGGTGATTGTGACATCGATTCATTCCAATATAGCAACAACTTCAATAGCTATATTGACGGGCGTGAGGACACATTGTCAAAATCTTTCTCGGATGTCGATATGGTAAGTAAATTTTTATTGGCCTTTAACACGTAATTAGTTTACGATTTCATTCTATAACATAACAACTAAAGTGACGATAATTTTTTTATGCAGGTATTAATCCCTATGAATATAGGGGTGATCATTGGATATTAGCCCGAGTGGACTTTCGTACTAAGAAGATCTGGCTTTATGACTCATTGGTACAATCTCGCGATGATAAAACGTACAAGAAGCAGTTCAAGCCATTTGAAGTCATATTCCCTCGATGGCTAGAAGATGTTGGATTCTACAACATCCGACAAGACCTGCGGAGCGCCGACCCATGGCAGATAGTGGCAGTTAAGGGCGTGCCACAACAAGAGCCCGGTACTGGTGACTGCGGTGTTTTTTTGTTGATGTTTACGATGTATTTAATGTTCGGACTCAAATTTGATTTCACGAGTAGCCACGCCGAGTACTTTAGGAAGAAGATTACCGTTGACATATTTAATGATGATATTGGCTTGTAAGCAATTGTAATCAGTACAATTTTTTGATTTTATATTACATACTGGTTACATGCTGATACGTTGAGTTATAAAAATAATTCTGGACATATAAAAATAATTAAATGAGTTCCAAATGGAGGATCCACTATTTTATATATAATTGTGAAATACCTCAATTATAAGAGGTATCATAGCATAATTGCTCAGAATTTAACAACTAATTATGACTCGATGCAATGGGATTCTTACATCGCTTGCGGTTATGGCCCGATTGGTTGCACCGCCCACATTTCACAGTCCTCCGGTTTATATCTTCTCCGATCGAAGGTATTCTGAGCTCTTTGCGCCGACCTGGTGGAGGTGCTTGTACTGGTGGGAAAACGTTCATTAATTGAATTTCCTCTGGAACATTCCAATCCGCAACGTCGCCAATTGGCTCCACTGGTTGTTCGTAAGCCCTCACCAATGATTCCTTGGTGTAAAATTCTGAACAAAGGCTTATGTAATCAACTCGGATGGCGAGGCAAGCAGCAATTGCATGTGCACAGACAAGTTGATCAAGTTGGAATACTCTACAGGAGCAATTCTTGTTACGTATATCAACTAACCCCTCCTTCATTCCACCACCGAAGACTTGGAATCGGGTCCTAGTCACAGGCTTAACGGTCATTCTTTCAGCCTTATTTCTCCTATCAGTGACTATTTCGTCTGCCCACGTTGTAAGGCGAGTGCTCATCGATTCAGCCATGATTTTCCTATCAAAAAACCATTGCTGCAATGTTTTTCTAAAGTGATCAACAAGATGAGTAATAGGAAATTTTCGCGGTTCCCTCATCAAAGAATTCACGCTCTCCGCGATGTTGGTGGTTAGAATACTGTACCTCCTACCATCAAACTCTGACCTTGCCCAATTACACGTACCCACATTATTCTCTAAGTAATCAGCGGCACCCGAGTGTAACATCCACAACCCCTCAAGTTATTTTTTAAATTCTGCGTGTCCATACTCTTTCGCAGCGTTTATAAAGGCTGGCTCAAATTGCTCCCAAAGAGCTTGGGACATCTGAAATTTTGACTTTATGTTACCCTTTATATGGTAAAAGCAAACACCATGGCCTGCATTGTGAAATACTTTCATAACGGCTCTCTTGATGGAAGTGCATCGGTCAGAGATAAATACTAACTCTGGTCTATCGCCAATCACGCCATGTAACTTCGCCATAAACCATTCCCAAGCATCATTGTTTTCCGAATCGAACACCCCAATGGCTAACGGATAGAGTTGATTGTTTCCATCTAAGCATGTTGCCACAAACATGCTTCCATGATATAACCCCTTTAGATGAGCTCCATCAACAGCAATCACTGGCCTGATGCATTGTAAAAAACCCTTGATGGAAGATCCAAGGGCAACGAAGTAGTATAAGAAATTACCATTTGCATCCCGTTCCATGTGAGTAACTGTGCCTTCATTTCTCAAAGTCAAAACGTGGGAGTATTTGGGAAGTAAGTTGTATGACTCTGCTGGGGTCCCTCGAACTATATCAAGACCAACTTCTTTGGCTCGATATGCTTGCTGGTATGATAATTGGACACCGTATTCCTGCTGCATGTCTGCTCGTATGTCATTCGCAGTGTATATCCGTCTTTCTTGAATCAATTTATCTGCGATAATATGACCAACAACCCGGCTCCTTACTTGACGACTACCACCAGGCAACATCTCGTTAGAACATGTGTGTGCATCATCGACTCTCCTCACAACCCAAGGAACATTCCGCTCATTCGAAGCTCTCGTTGCTCGAATACGCCATTTACATGATTCTGAAGAACAGTGGGCCTCGAAACGCGTAGTCGTTGATCGTGCAATCTTGAAATCAAACTTATCCCACAAGGCAACTTTGCGGAGTTCCAGTATTAACTTATTCTTCTCAGCGAATAACTTACCGACACCAATATAATCATAATTTCCAGTTGTAAGGAAGTCTGGAGCAACCAAGTCTGAAGGCAAAACTGGAGCAATACTTGTAAGGGGATCGACTGCTGTCGTACTCGTCGCACGGACCATTGGAGGAATAGGTTGCCTGTCTCTATTATTACCAGGAATATCGTATCGACCCTCGTCCTCATCATTAATAGGAACATCGGAATTACCGACACCCCCATCAAATACTAGACCATCGAAGTGAGTGGCCCTCGTACTATTATACAGTTCCGCACAAACATTGTCCGCATCTGTGTTCCTTATGTCATCAATAGGATCATCATTGTTGCGGATGTCGTTGTTGTGGAATGGAGAGTAACGTTGTTGTATTGACGTCGTCACTGGTAATACCTCTCCTCCAACGTCTGCTAATGTAATGCCATCATCATAAATGGTGTCATTGTTGTTGCGAATTGGCGAGTAATGTTGTTGCAACGGCACCATTTGTGGTAAGCCATCTTCTTCAAACAGTCGTACAGAGTCATTTGCTCTAAAAGAAGTTTCAGTTTCTGCAGGTGGCACAACATCTTCGGACGGAACTCGAGGAGATGTTGTAATAAATATAGGGATGCACCCATAGTTTACCTTAGAGGCCAAACGTAACACAACCTTGACCATTTCATCATTAAAAATGTCCATAGGCAGTGAACACACACGATAAGTTGTGTTACTAGACCTTAAAGTTGTCTTCATAGAGATAATATATTCATCGCGATTAATCTCCAAAATCTCATACACTCTTGCAAGAAACTGATCAAATGTACAATCTTTATGAATCATAAAAGTCGAATTCTTCGCATTCATATACTCCACACGACCATCCTCCAACGTCTCCCACCAACCATCGTAACACATTTGAAGCACAACTGCATCCATGAAGCCTGAAATATATTAAAAACACAAAATAATGATTACACGCTACATCTAAAACGGACGCACGTATCATAAGTTATGACCTCCGCAATTTACCCGATAAATTTTGAATAAGTGGGACAGGCAGCGACTTATGTGCGACAGGCAGTGGGACCGGTGCCTGTCGCACATAATTCCCACCGTGTTTATGTGCGACATGCAGACACTGTGTTTATGTGCGACAGGCACCTGTCCCACTGCCTGTCGCACTAAGCTCTGCCTGTCCCACTTATCATGGGTTTCGTTTTTTGCTCGAGTGTTTAGTTTTCATTGGATTTCTCAACTTAAGCTAAGTATTTTAACAAGTCACATTGGTTTTATAATGGAAAATAACAAAATTTGCAACAAAATACACAAAAATTTTTAACTTAAATCCTAAACTTAATGCCTTAAAAGATTATATTATACTATAAAAACAAACACTAACCTCCTCAAGCTCTATAATTGATTATTATATCTTCAGTTGTGTAAAACTTGTTGATGCGATTCGTTGATTTGTTGAGAGTGATGAATGTTTGATCATTTGTTAGTGTTAAAGGTGTAGAGAGTGTTTTGAGTATTAATTCCTCCTGGATTTTGCAAGAATGGCTTGTGTTTGTAAATTTGGTGCACTACTGAGGACACTTTGGTCTAAAATTCAGATGTTTGGCTAATTATGATAAAAAAAAGTTTTTGTGGTTAGTTGTGAAAGAAGCAAAAGTATTTTGGCCATTTTTGTAAATTTTCCAAGAATAAGAACTTCTTTTCTTAAAATACAAACAAACAAGTTGTACGGAACTCTCATGAAATTAATGAGTTATGTATATTCCATTTTAACAGTAATTGGTTGCAAAAAAATCAATTTAAATATATATATATATATAGCCCTTTTATCATGCCGGTGTCTTATTTTTTTTATGTGGATACATTATCTATGTATAATCATTCTCAGATGCGAGCGCCCTCTTTTTTTTTTACCGCAAACATGTTTTTAAGTCGTGGAATTTAATAGAATTATTTTTTAATATACTATAAAGTCATGTAGTTTAATAGTATGAAAAACTGACTCTATTAAACCCTATTACTTAAAAGTGTATCTGCATGAAAAAGAGTAAGAGTGTCCGCATTAGAAATATATATATATTCCAATTCAGGATTTGGACTTTATTAAAGTCTGGAAAAACTATTAAACCATGCGGTTTAACAGTATAATAGGCTTAATAAGTAATGTTTATTGAAAGATTTTTTCACTTTTGCCCATATTAAAATAGTTTCTTAACTTCGGCACTGACTGAAGCAAACATTAATTATTAATTGGTTGAGTTTTTTTATTTTGTTAATTATTAATTGGTTTTTTTTTAAATTTCGAATGGAAACTACTAAAACTCAGATTACACCCAATCCGATTTCAATTTAATTTCATCGTTTATGTTATAAAATATATTTCCGATTTTATTTTTTTTGATAATTTGCTGCCATTTTTTTAATGTACTATTCTTGCGTTTTTTTTTAATTTTGTCAATTGATTAGCTGAATGCCTCATTTATACAATTCACAGTTGAAAGCCTCATTTAAGATAATTACTTTAATACTAGTTGAATAATTGATCATGGTTGAATGGATTGGTCTAGGTACTGAATTTTTTTTTTTAATGATTATGTATTACACGAACGATTATTTGGGCTTTTTTTTCATATTTATTGGGCATTGAATAGTTTATTCGATCCTATTCGAATACAATATGAAATTTTCGTGCAATCCGATTTAATTCGAATTGGATGGAATTTAATATTCCAATTGTGTTCGGGTGACTTTTTCTCTTAATCTAAATAATTAAAACTGTTTTCGGACGATTTTTTCTCTTAATCTAAATAATTGAAATTTTGGCCGCCCTTAATTAAAAATCTCAAAGATTACAAACGATATATAGACAGAAAATCTTCTATTTAGACAATTGACTCACAGCAACTCAAATCAAATTTAATTAGCGCATAAAAAAAGATGCCTGAACGAATCTTTATATCAATAACAAATGGGAATCTATAATACTCCATACCCTAGTGGAACTCTGGTGGAGTATTTGAATAATAAAAAACAATAAATTAACCTTTTGAACAAGGTAACGTAATTAATCAGCTGCTTTGGATCAGATGATAAATTGCTATATACAAAGAGGTGAGAATCTTCAGGGTTCACACACAACTGGGAATATAGCCTTAAAGGAATATGATTTACGGAGAGAATGCTGCTAGCAGCTCTGAGCTTCTTAAAGCTCAAGCTCAGGTGTGGAATTGTACATTCAATTACGTCAATTCCATGTCACTAAAATGTGCCGTTGAGCTTGGCATAGCAGATATCATTCACAGCCATGGCCAACCCACGACTCTTTCACAAATAGCCTCAGCACTCAATGTAAAACCAAACAAGGTTCAATGCATTCAAAGCGTCATGCGCATTCTAGTTCACTCAGGCTTCTTTGCTCAGCAAAAAGATGATGAGTATTTTCTTATTCAGGGGCAACCAGACTTCTTCTAAAGGATACGCCCTTGAAGGCAGTACCATTTGTGGAGACACAACTATGCTTTGATATTCTGATGGTGTCTTTATTCAGGGGCAAAGAGCGGAGTGTCGATGACTGGATGAAGCTCTTCTTGGCAGCCGGGTGCAGCCACTATAAAATTACTCCAATTCTGGGTGTGAGGTCTCTCATTGAGGCTTACCCTTGACCTTGATCTCTCTGCCTGATGGACCTCTGTGTGTTGTTTCTGCAATCTCTCAGATATTATAAACCAGAATTAAAAATAATAATAAATAAATAAATGAGAGTTTGCTTGTGAGTAGCAAGTAATTTGATTGGTTGAAAAACAAAAAAGGGTTTTGGTTCAAACTCCACCAAAATGAGTTGAGAGCAGATTTGGGATACCCATCATTTTAATTATGTTGCAAAAATAAACAAGTAAATGAAAGTGTGCTTGTCTACTATATTGTCCATTGTTTGCAGAGGATCCTTATCCTTTTTATAGCTTTCTTACCATCTGTTATGCTACATATATATATGACTCTTCCGCTGCTATATAAAGAGCTCATGTTCAGCTGAGTTTGCATCAAATATCAATAAACCCTACTCAGCCTAAAGATGAATTTGATCAACTACCTCAAGTTTGGAATCACATTTTCAACTTCATAAAATCCATGTCTCTTAAATGTGCATTTCAATTAGGCATACCAGATAATAATCCACAAACCACAGTCATCAAAAACCCATGACCCTTAATGAGCTTCTTTCTACACTACCGGCTCATCCCGAAAACAGCTCAATGTGTGTACCGCCTTATGCGGATTCTAGATAACTCGGCCTTCTTTGTACAACAAAATCTTAGCCAAAATGACCAAGAGAAAGGCTATATTCTCACCAATGCTTCTCAACTCTCCTTAAAGACAACTCTCTAAGCGTAAGACCTTTCTTGTTAGCCATGCTTGATCCCACTATGACGACACCGTGGCTCCATGTTAACACTTGGTTTCAAAACGAAGATACTGCTCCATTCGATACGGCTCGTGGGATGAACTTTTGGGAGTATACTGGGCATGAGTCAAGGTTTAACAATTTCTTCAATGAAGCCATGGCAAGTGATGCTCGATTGACAACTAGCGTGCTGATTACAAAGTGTAAGGATGTGTTTGAAGGGTTGAATTCATTGGTTGATATCGGCGGAGGCACTGAAACTGTGGCCAAAGCCATTGCTAAAGTGGTTCCCGCACGTGTGGTTGCTGACGTTAAAAGCGATGTTGACAATCTCAAATTTGTTAGAGGGAACTTGTTTAAGGAAGTTCCCTAGCAGATGCAGTTCTACTTAAGGTAACGACTAGTAATTAATTGAAAGTCTTTTTTTTTTTTAATCACGGTTATTTAAATGTTATCAGTAATTAAATTATGCATATATATTTACTTCATATAAAATAATTTAAACCTTCAAATGTCCTTGTTTCTAATATTGTTGGTGGTGAGACAAATGGTGGATACTTCATGATTGGAATGACGAAGTTTGTGTAAAGATTCTTGAAAACTGTAAAAAATCGATTTCAAGCGATGGCAAGGTTGGAAAACTAATCATAATGGACATGGCACTGGGGAATATTCAAGAAACAGATGACAAGTCGGTTGAAACACAACTCTTATTTGACTTGTCGATGATGGTCCTCCGCACAGGGAAAGAGCGAGATGAGAAAGAATGGGCTACACTTTTTCTCTAAAGCCAGTTTCATTGACTTTAAGATTACACCCATATTCGGTTTCAGATCTCTCATTGAAGTTTATCCTTAATATGCTTTTCATATGTACGGCATATAATTCGCAATTATCAAATTGTTAATTGAATTCACTATATGCTAGCTGCAATATAAGAAATGTTACAAGTTGTTTGTATTCTTTAATCTTAAGAATAAAAAGTATTGTTTGTAGTAATTTCCTTTTAGTCAAGTGTATGTTTGTGTGTGTGTGTATATGATCGACTTGATTTTATCAATTACTTGAATAACGTTGCTACTCAATTTAAGCGATTACTAAACTACATGCAAAACTTTCTAGTTCCCCCTACATATTAGTTTTCTATCATCCATTTTTAGGGAGAGTACCAAGACCTTAAACATAGGATTCATAATAATATACTCAAAATAATAAGGATTCTAGTTCTTACATCTTAATTTTCTATCATACCTTTTTTAGGGAGAGTACAGAGGCCTTTAACATAGGATTCATGTGCAATATACTCGAAAAAATAAGGATTTAATGATAAGGTTCTTAAAACCTTCATTAGTCCGACTCAAGATAATTAAATGATGAATGAACAAAGAATTGTACATGATTACTCTAAAAATTTTAGAAACGAATCTGTGATCCCTATAGATTTTGGAGAATTGAGCTCGAGCATGCACTTACAAAAGGTACTTCGATACTCAAACTAGTGTATGTTGATCAGGCGATTTTTAGATTTGGATTTCTTTTGACATTGCTCTAAAACAAAGGCCAAAAGATCTTTTCTCAATCCTTTTAGCTTCTGTTTATAGGCTGAGAGATGTAGGATCGACGACAAATTTTATTTTGGATCTAAATCTCCACCATTCGTTCTTTTTGTTCAATTTACGCCGTTAAATTATTTTGATAACTATTTTTGTCCATATCAAAGTTCATTGCATGTGATTCACGTACTGCTAATAATCTATATCTCCGAATTTGATCTTCATTCATTTTCTCCAGGTCCATCACATAAATCAATTGATGGATATTGATTTCAATTCGGGTTTAATGTAAACCATATCTGATATTGATTTCTTAATCTGGAATCAATATGAACCGTACTTGCATTGATCTTTAATATGGGACCAATATGAAATATATCGATTATTGGAATTATCGATTTTCTAATGGACATGTGGTGCGGTGTAAGGGCTATATTTTTTTGTACTTAGAAATGCAATTTTAATTTTTTAGAACTTTTATGAGGATATACATACAAATAAAAGAACCCTAATCACTTGCGGCTAAATAAACCCAAAAACTTACCTTCTTGAACAAAATACATAAAGGCTGCTGCTGTCATGCCCGCACAAGTCCATGATCACCGAGCTGATACTTAAGGTTTTGATTGAAGATTGAGAAGTAGTGTTCAGGGGATTGAAGTCCCTCCTTGAGGTTGCTGGTGGCACAGGAATTATGACAACAGCCATTGCTGCATCTCTCCTGATCTTGACTTGATCAAATGTGGATATTATTTAACAGTGACTATTGGATGTGACTAAATTATTACCGGAAAACATGTAATGGATAGTGAATAATTGTAATAATGAGGAGATTGTGAAGATACTAAAGAAGAGTAAAGAAGCAATTTCAAGCAAAGATGAGAGAGGAAAAGTAATTATCACAGAGACGGCCATCGAAAAACATAGGAAAACAAGGAATCAGTGAAGACACAACTATGCTTTAGCCTTTAGCAAGCATATTATGACAGACCGCTCGAATTTTCCGAGCAAAGATGGTTAAATTGGTGAGTCATGATGCATTAAGTAACGGGCCCCGTAAGTTTTCAAGATGCGTTAAGTAACGGGTCACCTAAGTTTTCAAGCCCAAGAGCTCAAATCCAAGCTAAAGTGTGCTACCTTGGCCCAATTCTTGAATTTTCTAACCCAAGTTTTCAAGCCCAAGAACCCAAATTCAAGCTAAAATGTGCTAACTTGGCCCGATTCTTGAATTTTCTAACCCAATCTAGCACATCTTAATCTCATCACTTGTATATATCTAGAACTTTCTACATTTGTATACACTTAGAAATATCTAGATATTTTGACAAGTTGCGCAAGGTACATCAAATTTTCTATAACTAAGCAGGTCTCCCCCATAAATAAAGCATGACACTTGTTATTTTGGCACATAAATTACAAACAACTCAAGCATACTTGTAAAGTTTTCAAACACTCTTATACACTCACTTTCAGGTAATAAAATTCTCTTTTCGCTATATTACTCTTTCTTCTCTCTAAATTTTCCGCATGCATCTTAAATATTACAATATTCTGTCTTTATTAAGGGGAAAAGAGCGGAATGTCCACGACTGGAAAAAACCCTTCTCGGCAGCTGGCCACGATAAGATCACTCCAATTCTGGATCTAAGGTCTCTCCATTTTATATCAGCTTTCTTATCATCTGTTCGTAAAATAATTCTTCCATGTCACATCTTGATCATAAAATGTAAGTTCCAGTGCACAGTGTTTACCATAAGTCCATAATGTCTTATCCCTTGAAGTAATTAGCATGTTATTTTAATTAGATTTAAAAATAATAATATCTACAATAAAAACAAAGAGATAAATAAGAAAGGGGGAGAGATCACAGCGCGGGTGAAACATTAATGAAAATTCTGCTTGCTAGAGAGATCTTTCAGTTTCAAGTACAGCCGCCAAGGCGGAATTATAAACAGAACAGTGGTAAAACAGAATGCTCCATTTCAATAAAGTCCAATTAACTAAGGATAAAAAATTACACAACGATAATTTACCCCTGGTGGCAAATGTGGTTCGTTTAAACAGAGTATATAAAGAGACAGCTATCAAGTGAAGAGTGGGATTGTGGGGTCTTCGAACTTCTCTTTCTTTCGTCATAAAACCTCATTCTGATTCAGCTCCGGTGTGTGTCGTAAACCCCTACAAGTGCCACCTGGTCTTGCATGCCATGAATGTAATTTTAATTGATCTTTTCCAAAAAGTAATGCCGATTCCAGAGGATCAAAGGACTGCACCTGATCACGGTAAAGAATTCTCTGCGGTCTCAAGAAAGTTCATATCTTTTTCCAGGAAAGAGTTCCACTTACATTCAAGATTCTGCAAAAAGGGCATTTGTTAGCAGTGACATATATAGTATTCAATGAAGAATTGGTAGCACAACCAACAGCGACTTTCCAAGTAAAGAAGGGCAAAACTGAGTATAATTTATACATTGTGCAAAATGACTAAAGATACTGCTTCCACAGCATTACAATGTTTTTTTCATCCCAGCATAGCTTATTTATCTTTTAATCCTAAATCCTGTCAACAGCAGCGAAACAGAACAACAAAGCAAACTTAAGATCGTTACGGCAACATTCTTTATGCACTATAGCTGGTGTAACATAAGCATTGCGGAATTTATGTAGCCAAAAATAACACTAGTCAGTCTTCAGATACCTATAATTGCAACAACCAGTCTGCAGGTAGTATACAACTCCTACATCAACTTTTCACATGAGAGGAGCACTTCATTTGGTGGTCTGAAATAAAACAACAGCTTAATTTGTGTTGCATATACCAGGGCTCCACCCTTTTTTTTTTCAGTTTTTACCAATAAAAATGGAGCCCCCAAACATTAAAAAGCACAGGGTGAAAAAGGAAAACATGGAAATAAGCAGATCTAGTGGATAAAGATTGGTGCAAAATCCGTTGTGGCTATCCCACATCGGTTGTAGAAGGGGCTGATGGTAACTTTATAAGTGTGAGGGAAAGCCTCACCTCTTGAGTTAGCTTTTGGGGTTGAGGGAGGCCCAAGACCACCTATCAAAATCCAACCCCATATAAGGGATTTGAGCATGAACCATTACACAATATTCATTTAACCGTCCCAGGAAATTATGATGAGCCAATACAGAATCTAAGACCCAACCACCCAATTGTTTTAAGAGTGCGTTTGGCTCAGAAATTATGATGAGCCAATACAGAATCTAAGACCCAACCACCCAATTGTTTTAAGAGTGCGCTTGGCTCACTGTATTGCATTACAGGTGCGTTTGGCATACCATATTACATGGGATTGCATTAGCTAATGCTATGCAATCCCATGTTTGGCTAATTTTCTTGTTCACATTATGGTGTATTAATGTAAACAGTTCCACATTAAATAAACAAAAGGGGGGTCGAGTTTGTGTAATACAGCACCATTCACATTAGCTCTTTTTTTTTTTTTTTAATTTCTTTAATTAAAATAATAAAATAAATTAAAATATATAATATTAAATAAAATTAGAAACTCATGCTGCCACTGATGGCTATCGTGTTTTGCACTAAAACTTAGTACCATTAGAATTCTTATTGTCGGGACTACATAATGGTGCAATTATTACTAGCAAAATGCTTCTGATTACCGTAAATTTACAGTAAAAATTTTGACTATAGATCTATGGCGAATGAAAATTTCTTTATCAGTAATAGTTGTACCATTGCGTAGCCCAACAATAAAGATTCTAATGGTGCCAAAATATAGTTCAAATGACACAAAAGCACATCTAGCGGCGGCCGATTGCTACTTGTGATGGCTAGCGGTGAAAATTATTTATTTTAATTATAAAAATTAAAATTATTAATTGAATATAAATAATAATAAAATATTATAAATCTTAAAGTATTAATTTAATATAAATATTAAAATAAAAATATTATTTTATATAATACAGTCTATACTACACCAAACATAGTATTGTATTACAACTTTATACAATATAATGCAATACAACCTAATGCAATACAATACAGTGTGCCAAACTCATCCTTTGTAGTATTGCATTAGGGTGCATTGCATTAAATTGTAATGCAATACTATGATTGCCGTAGTATAGATTGTATTACATAAAATAATATTCTCTTATATTAATGTTAAAATTAAATTAATATTATTTAAATTTATTAATATTTTACGGCTTTATTATTAATTTTTGAAGTATTAAATAATTATTTTTATATATTAATTTTCATTTATTTTTATTTATTATTTGAATATAATTGTTTAGTTTAAATTTATTTTTAAATTTAGTATTTTAGTAAAATAATAAATGATTAAATAAAAGTTAAATTTACTATAATTTATTAAATAATAAAAATTAAATGATTATATTTAAAATATAAACAGTATTCTAATGCAATACAACCTAAACCCTATCCCATGGATTTATTTTATACACCTTTCGTTGTACTAGTCACCTTTCTAATGCGGTGCAATGCAGCAAGAACTGCAGCCAAACATAGGTTAGAATAAGAGCCTTCACAACCTTACGAAGTGTTAAGGCAAAGGTATTCTTGCTTGATTTGGGAACATTCTATTAAAAACATTCTTCAAACAGAACGGATCACAGAATTTCATCATCAGAACCAATATCTGAATCATCATCATGATTTCTCACTAAATAGACCTACATATAAAACTCTCATTTTCATTCAATTGACGGGTAGCACTTTTAAGAAACTTCTTCTGGAAATTTAACATGCCAGACACTAGAAGACACAAGTGCAATTTCATCTGCAATGCCAAATACACATGCGAACATTTGTAGGATAAACCTTCATATTTTCCCTGAAAATCACAATATATTGGATATGTACTAAACGAATTTTTATCAAGAAAGATTTACATACCGAAAACTTAACAAAGAAAGTTATGCATTAATAAACAAACACAGGATCTTGGTTTTGTAAATATGTGCAACATATATTTATACACCATATAAACCCAACATCTAGATTTTGGGATTTATTGTCCATGTCCAAGTTTATAAGCTTCAAATGAATTCTAATTTGTTCAATTCATCGGCAAAAGATTAGGCACAGTGGCATTTAAATATATCGTAGTAACTCGAGCTAAGGTAATAAAAATTGGCTCCCCCCCCCCCCCCTCCTACAAAAAAAAAAAAAAACAAAAATGGAAAAAGGAGGATGAATCCTCCATTAATTCCGTAGTAGCACCTTTGCACCAACTGCAGCCTCCTTTGTGCAGAAATTCCAAGTACCAACATCACAATTCAAACACATTTTTTAATTGCAAAACCAAGATCAACGACAACTCATCATTCAGGTCCCACTTTCAGATTACAAAACCCCCACAATCAAATAGCAGACTGAGCATAGAATCCCAAAATCAGATTTTTGATTGCCATATAAGCCAATGGCAACAGTCAAGCATTGAAAGAAGACTTGCATACTAAAAGAAAAAAAAAATTAACCACATTGAATGGTATAGAATTTCCAGTACACAACAGATAAATTTAATAAATTTTCTTCTTATGGGATGTTGAGAAGGATAAATGATAATATAGGAAGAGGTAGAGTAATCAATAAATTAATCTGCAAGATGCAAATGTTGGGCATCTAAGTTAACGAGAATTAACCCAAAGAGGATTGATCAAAATGCAACAGAGATATACCAATGAACTAATTAGCTGAATATCTTCTAGTAGAAAGACAGGACGATGCCCAGATAAATGATACCAACGGATGCTCATAGGATATGGGAACCACCAAAGACACGATAATCAATCACACAACAAGGAAAGGAAGGGAAGCAAGGATTGAAATTTCAGAAGTGTGAATACTAGCTATATAATCACATGAAAAAATGGAAATTGATATAATTTAATACCTGAAACTAAAACACAATACAAATAAAATAAGCTAAAAAAGAGTCAATGAAAATAAGATTGAGCATGAACATACTATGATCCACTAGAACTGGGGCGATTCCCACTTGATCTGGGTCGACTCATCAAACCATGATCCGGCTCTACACCTCTCCTTAATCTCTCATACCCACCAGATTTGGGCCGTCCATCTTCGCCATACCGACCCGGATATCCAAAATGCTTTTGACCCGACTCTCTGGTTCGGATAACATCCGGTCCGGGCCTCTCCTCTTTCGCCACAAAACCCGGCCTCAGATGGGGCGGCACGAACTTCCCCGGTTTAGGCGATCCAACAACAACTGAAACAACTTCCTTCTCCCTATCCTGCTGCCCCACAACAGGAGAGAAAGAATCCGAGCCGTATCCGGTTCGAACGATCGGCTGCAGATAAATCGGATCCGAATCCGGTTCTATCCGGTTCAGATCTGGGGTTTGCATTTGAGGTTGCTGGGTCTGCGCAGAAGACGACGAGGAAGAGGCAGGTGACGGAGACAACGGTAGAGTGATGGAAATCGGTTTGGGAGTCGGTTTGGTCAGAACCAGCATACGGCCATGGGTACGAGCTGCGTGCAAGTGACTATTGGGAGAAGCGATAGAGGAATACGAAGAGGAGGCATGATTTATAGGGGTCCCGGCGTTGCTGGCGGCGGTTCCGGAGGCGGGAAGGTTCTTTTCAAGTACGTGGTTGAAATTAATAGACGTGTATTTGTTAGTTCTTGCCATCCACCACCGCCACAAGATGCTTCGTTTCGTGGGATTTGGAGACTGAGCTGAGAGAGAGAATTTGAGCTTTTGGTCTTGTTATAAAAATTAAATTGTGGTTTCTGTGGGCGGTTTTGATGAGGCAGGGGTAGCCGGTGCGCGGGGGAAATAAAGAACAAACAGCTGTTTAGTTCCAGAATTTAAAAAAAAAATAAAATAAAATAAAATAAAGGGATTCTTACGTTGGTTATAATAGCCTATTTTTTTAAAATAATTATTTATTTCATTCATATTTTTTAAATAATAACTTAAAATATTTTTTATTTATTAACTATTAATTTATTGTGTAATTTATTAAGAAAAAAATAAAATTTTTAATTAAGAATATACAAATTATTTTAAAATAAAATTCTTAAATACAATTAAATAACATCTAACTTTATGAATAAATTTAAAATTTAAGAATAACTTAATCAAACAAAAATAATACTAAAAAATACGCAATATATATATATGTGTGTGTGCGCGCGCGCGGGCACAACGTGTGCGTGTTCATTAAATTATTTTGTAGTATTTTAAATTTGTGTTTTTATATCTTTAGTGTGTGTTATTTTAAATAAATGAAGGAGTATGTGTTTACTTTTGGTAAAATAACAGTATTGATTGATTATTTATTTATTTATCTTGACTTTATTAAAGTCAGAATAAGTTAAAGGACAAAAAAAAATTACTCTAGTGCCCGTAAAACCTATATTTTTTTTTTGTCCTAAATATATATTTTACATATGATTTAGTTTTATTATTGTTTATTCGTTAAGTTGTCCTTAAATTTTAAATTTATGCAGAAAGTCAGATGTGATTTAATTGTATTTCAGATTTTTATATTGAAATAGTTTATATATTCTTAATTGAAAATCCTATTTTGCCCTTAATAAATTACACAGTAAATTAACAGTTAATTAACGAAAGGATGTTTTGGGTTATTGTTTAAAAAAGAGAGTTAAAATGAGCAATTGTTTAAAAATTAATGATGAAATGGACTATCACATCAAACCTAAAATAAATAGTAACAATGATGGTGGGTTCGAGTCCAGGTGCCGACGTGGAGAGATCTTATTAGATACATTTTGTGATAAATTTTGAGTAGTCCACAAATACTTCTTTTGATTGCTTTTGTTCGTCTATCCTTGAAGTTTTAGCCTTTAGGCCTTGTTTGGTGATAATATAAAAGTTTGGGATTATGTTACCTTAGAATAAAATAATCCTAATCTTGTGTTTAGTTACAAAAGTAGTATTAGGATAAATAATCCTAAGCAAATCAATTAGTGAAGTAAATAGTTAAAAAATTTGTCCTTAGGGGACCCTTGAGATAAAAATTTTAAAGCTAAATAATTCTTATAATAATTAATTAATTAATCTAATTATAATTCAATTTTTCATATTAAATTATAAGGATAATTTTAACTTATATAATTCTTATATAATTTTATAATTATATAATTTATATATTAAATTAACTATTTAATTAATATTCAAAATATTTAGTTAAATTTTTATAAAATTATTAAATAATTATAATATTATATTATAAATAACAATGACTTAGATAATACATTTTTTTATTTTTTAATAAGATAAATCGTAATACTATAATGCAAATTGTTAAAAATTAAAATAATAAAATAAAAATGTTTTTTTAATTAGTATTAAGTTAGGTGGCGTTTGTTTTTTTTGTCTGAAATCTGAATAGACCTTAATTGGTCTGAATTCTGAATAGACCTAAATGTTTAAATCTAAATAATATGTATGTTTTTTTTTTTGTCCGAATCACTGAAAATAAATATTAAGTTGATTGTTTTCTCAACTTAAAAAACTAAAAATATGTATTTTTACATTTATATCCTTATTAAATTTGAATGTCAAATAGATAATATACATATCTCAAAGAACATAAATACTATAATATTTTAATATATATAAGTAAAACCTAGTTCAAGTGAATACATAATGATTTTAGAATTATATTATATAAAATACCATAAGTTTCAAAGTTTATCACAAATTCTCAATAATAGTAATATAAGATGAGATTATTAGTAAGTAAATGTGTATAGGTGGGTTTTGCGATAAGGATGAAAAATAAATTATAAAGTAGGGATATTTTTTACATTAAAAATTAGTTGACTTATTCAGAATTCTCCATTCAGTAAAACGCTAAAACAATTGGCTTATTTTATTAAGTCAAAATTATCTAAAAAGTCTCATTAAGTTGTAAAAACAAACATCTCTAATTAAATTAATTAATTAAGTTAAGTCACTTTAAGTCATTAAGTTAAAAAACAAACACCCTCTTAGTTTTCATTTAATTTGTAATAATTGAAGTAAATTATAATTAAATAAATATTTATTTATTTTTACATAATTTTAATGATAAAATTATGGTTATCATCCAATCTAATCCTAAATTACACCAAACACAAGATAATATTCATTATTATCCTATCTCATTCCATTCAATCCAATCTCGTTCCATCCCATCCTATCCAATCTAATCCTGCATACCAAACGGACCCTTAAATCTTTGCTTCATACAAGGTTTTATATTTCGGGATTTTAATTTATTTTTATTATTTTTATATTCATACACATATATTCAAGGCCGTGGCTATATTAAAGTTGCTTCAGAGTATAACATGCTTTAATAATTATATTATTAAAATAATAAATAATAATAAATAAATTATTATTATGATCGTATGGTGATTAAACATATTTTATGAAACAATTTCACCGTAATCAGATCTTATATTTAAATATAAATTTTGATCAGGTGTACAACATCCTTCCTACTCACGTGGTAGCTATCATTTAGAGAGCTGTGTTATGAGTCCAGCACCTCTCTTAACACCATATGATCATCACGGTGTCCACTTGATCAGTCTCTCTATTAAATATATTCCTAAATAATTTTAGGATACTTTGTAAACATGTTAAAGTTTCGTGTTATGAGATTACTTATCATAACTATTTGCCTACTTATTCTTTAATGCAAAATTTTGCATTTTCGTTAAAATGACATATCCCGTGAGTATGAATCTAACCACTATTTATGAGATTTTATAAATTAACTAAAATGTTGTATTTCACATTGGAAATGAACTTTAATTGTATAAATTATGTGATCCTCTTATTGTAAAATGAGTAAATTTTAGATTACTCCCTCTCATAAGATGACTATCTTCAAATCATTCTCTTACTCTTAAAAATCTTAAGTTATTTTTATTTTGTTCAAAAGATAAGAAAAAATTAAGGGTGGATTGATGAAATTTCTTTTTGTCTTCCTAACAAAAATATGAGATAAATTAAGGTTTATAAAAATAAAGGAATAATTTGAAGTTAGTCAATTCACAAGGATAATCCAAAATTAACTCTTGTAAATTCACTAGTGTATATATACATTTATTTGTTTGATGAATTAAAATATAAGTATCTAATTGATATATTTGAATGTATATCATTCTTGTTAAAGGTGCTGGATAAGGATTAAGATAATTAACCCATGGAAGAAGAATATGAGACGGTTGACCTCTTCTTGCTAGTTGCAACTCTTGTACAGCAGGTTATAACTACAGTGAGTTTTAGTATAATAATATTGATCCAGTGGAGGAAATTTTTAATAAAATTAATTTTCTTAATCATGATTTTAGAAAATATTCTAGACCAAATTTGATGTGTTCTAATCGGATAAGCAAATTTAAACCATCCCTGTTACGTAATTATCCCACATCCAATTTGAGAAAAATACTACAAGAACATTATACATAGGGATTAGAATTACACATATAATAGTGGATTATCTTATTTTAAAATGGGCAAACCAATATTATCCCAACAACAAAGCAGATTTTTTATCGGATATGATCATTTGTCTATCTAAGTTTTTTAGACATATCAAGTCTGTACCAAGATTTGGTGAAAAATGCATTTTACCACAGTACCACCTAATGTTTATGCTGTTATCATTTTACCGCCGTTCCGTTAAAAATAAGTTAATATTCGACGAAAATGAGTTAAAAGTCGATTTTTCTCCTAAAACATAAAAGACGATTTTGTCCTTTGAAAAGAAAGAAATTACAAAAGAAAAATTTATCATTTGTCCACTAGAAGTTTTCTGACATATCAATTCAGTACCAAGGTCTCTTGAAAACTATATTTAACCACCTAATATTTAAGCTGTTATTACTTTACCACCAAAACATTAAAAATAACTAAATATTTAACTTAGAGTGTAAAATACGATTTTGTCATCTAAAAATAAAGAAATTACAAAAGAGAAATTACCCTAGAAAGTAGCCGTTATATTAAAAAAATGATTACTTTTTTAATTATATTAACATGCTATTGTACATTCAAATATCAAATTCCAAGTAATACAAATCAAACATTTCAGTTTTGATAATATCATTCAACACCAGCAACTCTAAGCCATTTCAAACACGAAAATGGCAAGCCAAATACTCCAAATTTAACATTTCATCATTCAACAATTGTGTTAACATTTTAGCTTCAATGTGAAATTCTTTAAATGTCCTTATGACATCAATAAATTTTTAACTATATTAATATTTTTGTGGTAAAGTGATAACAGTTTAAACATTAGGTAGTAAAATGTAGTTTTCAATAAACTTTAGTACTGAATTGATATGTTAGAAAACTTTCGGTGGACAAATGATAATATCTCTTTCGCAATTGAACGGTGCGTTTTGAATTTAACGTGAAATTTTTTAAATGCCATTATGACATCAGTAAATTATTTAATGCATTAACGTCTTTATGGCAATGTGATAACAACTTAAACAATTAGTGGTAAAATGCAGTTTCACCAAACCTTGATACTGACTTGATTTATCATAAAAACTTAGTTGGACAAATGATAATATCCATTATATATATATATATATACATATTCCTTCTTAGGTGCAAGTGCCTTTATTTTTTTTTTTCACGCTGACATGATATCAAGTCACTTGGTTTAATAGAGTAAGTGCAAACATGCTATTAAACCATTTGGCTTTATAGTGAATTGAACACTAATTTTATTAAACCATATATTTTAATACGTATCCGTATTAATAAAAATTGGGGGCATCTGCGCCGGAGAATTTATATGTATATATATATATATATATATAGATGGATGGACGGATAAGCCTCTTGTTCTCCTCACCGTGACCCTCATTGATTCATAGTTCCACATTGAAAAGAACAAATTTCTTACATCAAATTTTCATGAAGAAAATTTTTCTATAAAAGAGACTTTCTCTTCACCATGACCCTCATTCATTTTATTTTTTTAACTCCTCATCTATTCAATATTCTTTTGAATTTTTTTTCCTTACAAATTCAGAATTCTCATTTTTTTTAATAAAAAATTAATTATTCTCATACCTAAAGACTATTTTTAAACTAAAGCTTCAATATATTCAAATTTAAATTAGAATTATCACCTAGATAAGTTGTTTTGTGTAGAGGATAGAGAACTAAACTACAAGAGAAAAAAGACTCCACTTTATTTTAGGTGTAAGAAAACTGGGAGAGGGAAAAAAAATGTATGCGGGGTTTATGAAGAAAATGATATGTTTGGTATTAAAATAAGCACTGATTAAAAATGGGGTCTCATCAAGTGTTTTAAAGTGGGTATAGAGCCTACACTCTTGCACTTTTATGCAATGCGCCATTGGGGCTTACAGAATTATTGGGTTGACTAACTGGGCCTTATTTGACTTACCGGAAACTGGCAAAAGATGAATGAATTATGAATCCATTGGTTTTAGTTGTTAAATATTTAACAGTCCTCAAGCTCAATGTAATGCTACAATAGCTAAAAAAATATTTTACGTTCAGCTGACAACTGGGTTTTGTCTTGATCTTTTGATTTAGGATATTATTACTATGGGCAAAAGGGAAAGGTGTCGAGCAGGGGAAAGAGTAAACCATAATTTGAAGAGCAGCAAAAACAACTTCGTGATTAAAGGAACTTTTCTTGTGAAGCTGTTTTAATTGGTCGACCAAAATGGCTATTGCATCTTATTATTAGTTAGAAATTTTCTAAACCCTATCTATTAAATCTCATTATAACATTGTTTAAATATATGCTCCATCATCATTGAAAAGACTCGAACCTATTCTCCGCAAACTTATAAGAGAAAAATCATATAATTTTGAAATACAACTTACCACTTTATTATTTTTTATTAAAATTTATGGATTATAATTTTTCTTCACTTATAACTCACGTGTTTAACTCTGAGATTGTAGTTCTTAATATCATGACCTAGTCTTATTTCAGCTAATTTACATTGATTGCTACTCAAGAGTTATGAACATGAACAAATCGCTAATATAAAGGTATCTCAGTAAGGTTACCTACCTAGGGGATTGAGAACTACTCTCCCATAAAATTTGAGTATATCACCACGACTATATTGCTATGTTTTATCGCCATGTCTTATCGCCACATTCAAAGAGCTAAGAAAGCTCTTGAGGAAATCGTCATGATAAAAGAGCTAAGAAATCTCCTAACCAAATCACCAAAGCTAGCAAAGTGCAGCTCAACTATCAGTCGCTAGAGATAAGTATAGCTCAGTTATCATTGCTAGAACTGAGTACGGCTCAGTATAAAAATCGATAGAGCTGAGTATAACTTAAGTATTGAAATCGCCAGAGCTGAGTACAACTTAGTATCGAAGTCGCCAGAGCTAAGTATAGCTCAAGTATTGAAATCGTCAAAGCAGAGTATAGCTCAGTATTGAAATCGCTAGAGCAGAGTATAGTTTAAGTATTTAAATCGTCAGAGCTGAGTATAGCTCAAGTATTAAAATCGCTAGAGCTAACTAATTGCAACTCAGCTATCGTCGCCAAAACTAAGTATAACTCAACTATTGAAATTATCAGATCGGGGAGAAAGCTCAGCTACACACTCCATAATATTTGAGAAGTTCACTAGTGATCAAAAGAGCGACTCAATAGTGAGTTGCCACATGTCCGTCGTGCAAAATTTTCTCTTTGAATTTCTTGTGCTTCAATTTTTTCAACACAAGAAACTAGGGGGCTGTTGTTTGGGGAGAAATCTGAATGCTGACATGGACCAATAACTCGATGACACATGGCAAGGAAAGTCAATTAAGGGAAGTCAATTTATTTGACTGGACATGAGGATAGCTCACAAACAGATAAGCTCCTTGAAGAAAAGGGCAGTTTTGCTGAAATACTCAACATTAAAATGTATTATCGGAAGCCAAATTTTGATGGTTAGAGCCTACATGTAAACAGTGCACGCCATCATATGAGAGAACAAAAATATCTTCTTTTTGGCTAATAATGAGGAGCCAATGGAAATAAAGATTCCTTGGTATAGTAATAGAAGAATGCCATGTTAGCTACCCTCTGCAGTACCTTGAAAAGTAGCAGGACCACAAGGCTGAAAGGTTGCTACATGCCCAGCTGTGGAGGTTAAAGGTGGCTGGAGGTTTCCTTACCTCCCAAGCTCATGAGTGGTACCATCAGGGGACCATAAGAGTAATTACTAAAATAACCTCACCTGAGAGAGGTCAACCATTAAATGAACGCCACAAATCCAAAAGGACCAAATCATGCACACTCCAATAAAGCTCAAGGTTTCCACAAAAAACAGTAATTTCTTCCTTATTAAAAAAAGAAACCCATCTTCTTCTTCCTAAGAGTAAAAACGTCATGGTTAAAGTTTCAAGGTCAACAAACCTTAAGGTAACCATTTTATTGTTCAAAATCATTGTTGGGAGGAAGATAACTCTTTCCTTTTGCTCTATCCAACTATTGGGAGCCTTTTTTTTTTTTCAGATCTGATTTCTTAATAGGCTGTTTCATCTTCTTCTCCCTTCATTTTTATACTTCTATAGAAGATGTTGGCTACTTCATCTCTCAAATAAGCTTTTTTCTTATTCTTCTCTTAGAAAACTCTCTAATCTCCATAAGATCCACGTCTCCCTAATGTTATTATTCACCAAAAACAACCTTCAATAAGGTTTTGTTCATATCGTAATGAAAATCATGTAATACTTCACATATATAGTGAATTGGAGATGATTACTCCCGTGGATATAGGCCAAAGGCCCGAACTACGTAAAATCTTGTGTATTCTTTATTGTTTCTGCTTATTATTATGGTTTTGATGCCCATATCATATTCTTTATGTAAGTTTGTTTGAATTATACCACCAGCCCCGAATAAGCTCTTTAGAGCTATCCTCAAGTTCGCCAGAGCTATTCCCTAAGCTCCCTTAAACTCCTCATGTAAACTCTCTAAATTAAATCTCACAAACTCCACTGAACTATCCATAATATTTCAAACTTAGAACACTACAGCTCACCTCCCAAATCAACTCAGCTATATCTTCTGCCGTAAACAGCATAAATACACACCTAAATCCAAACTTAGTCACATTCTCCCCTATGGTAGTCCAGTCTCTTGATCTCAAAAAATATTCATTTTGTCCTAAAAAAGATTGTGAAAAGGTACTTCGTCTTGAATACCATGTTTTAATGTCATTCGTGCTTTAATATTTTAGCTCGATTTACTAGACCAGACATACTTTTTCTGTAAACCTATTAGTTCTGAACCAACTAGACAACATTAGAATGGTGTTAAACATATTTTTTATTGTCATCATGGAACTATTGATTTGAGTATATTTCGTTCTAATGAACTAACCAAAAATCTAGGTCTTGCTAGTTATGCAAATGCAGCATATTTACTTGATCTTGATAAAGCTCGCTCATAGACGGTACACCTTTTTCTTATTATAGCACAGTGATTTTTTAGAAATCTGTGAAGCAGACTCTTGTGGCTACACCCTCCAATCACTCTAAAATTCTGGCACTGCATGAGGCAAGTCAAGAATGCATATGGTTGCAATCAGTCATCCATCCAGAGTGCCTGTAAATTGTTTCAAGTGCAGACGTCTCAACAATGATATACGAAGATAATACTGCTTGCATAGCTCAAAGCAAAAGAGCATATATTAAAGGAGACAAAATAAAGCATATCTTGCTGAAGTTATTCTATGCCCACGAGCTCCAATAAAATAAAAAGATTGATATCAAGTAGATACATACGCTGCATAGAAAATTTTATAGATATGTTTACTAAAGTTCTACCTACATCAACATTTGAGAAGATAGTATATGGTATCGACATGCGTCGTTTATACAAACTATCAAGTTGATTATCAAGGGGAACACTCATGAGAGGGAGCACAATCTTATAAAAGAATGACTTTTATAGTTAAATTAGACACATGTGTACTGTATTCTTTTTTCCTTTGATCAAGTTTTCCTATTGGATTTTTACTAACAAAAATTTGTAAAGAGAAAATTCTGAAGGTCATCCAGTACTACTTTATGATTCATTATATTGTGTTTCTTTTGCTAGGGTTTTTTTCACTAAAAATGTGTGGTGCATGCAAATCACATGCCTCGTATATTTGCCGCCAAGCATAATTTTTTGGCATGATTTAATTGGCTGACTGTCATTATAAAGAAGGCCTGTTAGTTTTTTTATACTTTTGTTTTCGAGAGTTGAAATTACATGTCCTTTTTCTTTGATTGCACAGCCCCGGCCTTTTACATCATCGATATTATTAACTTATAAATACTACCTCTCAATATTATAAGAATTGTCAAATTTGTTAAAAGCCATCCCTATTTTTCATTTTGAAAGAAAGTTCCCACATCTAATGGTTGTTTCCTTCTTTTTTCTTTTTTCTTTTTTTTTTTCCATATTTTCTCAATTTTCCATCCCTTTCAGTTTTAAGCCCCCACTAAGCAAATTGGTTGTGTAGATCACTGAGCGTATGTATGCATGTATGCATGCATGCAAGGTTGGTACGAAATTGTCACTAATAACAATTTCTCAATTTTATATATACAAAAGGGTTATAGCATTGTCCATTTTTCTTCTGTGTCCAATGGAATATGACACGCCAACAAATTAATCGTATCTGGCCGTTAATTAGTCTTCTTCATCGTGACGACACGAAATTTAGCTCCGCCGTTAGTGTGTTCGTCTCATATTTCCAGAAATAAGAGCTATGAATGCAGTAAGGGACACTTCAACAATTAACACCTTATCGAGCTAATAATGAACATTCAAATTGTCCTATACGATAGTTTAAAGTAACTAATTAATTAATTAATGTTTAGTCTTGTTTTTCACTTGCAATATATAATGTCAATTGTTATGCTAGCTGTGGTCTCAAAAGTTGATCATTTCTTCCGATTAGAAGTTAAAATTAAAGTTACTTGTTGAAGTATTAGACTGACCAATTAAACTAATTCTTCTTAACTAATCAGATGGCAAATAAATTTGTTGTTTATTGTATTGAGGGCTGGTTTTAAATTGACAATGGGACCAACAAAAACACTTAATTATTCATTACGCAATAATTAGTACATATACTCTTTATAAATATTCCTGTACATCGATCATTGCTTGTAAACATGCTGAGGAGTTGATGGGGGCATCGTAATCCCACATGTCCTGTTAATGCCAGGCTGCCAAATTGAGGATATATGCTTGTATTCCTTGTTTGTCACCAGAAACTGAATTTAAATAATAAGAGATGAATGGGTTGGCTTCGATCAACTTTAGCTCAAACCTCCCTCCCATTGCATCGGTTAACAACTTAATTAATTGAAACAATAATACATCATCTGCTCCAATTGGGGTTGTCTTTCAATAAATTAGTAGTTAATTTAGGAGAAATTTTATAGTATATCTGAGGCACTACAACTGATTATTGCATGTATGGCATGTGTAATTGAATTTAATGTAACTACTAATTACATGTTAATTTATTAAATAAATACATAACATAAGATCATTTGTTTATTGTATAGCTGACATAGTACCTCTGATGTATTCTAGAATTCTTCTTAATTTAGATATGTTTGAAAATATGATTTTGATATATAATATATATTTTTTTACTTGATAATATTGTTTGTTTAATGAAAACATTTCATATATTTTTCTATTGCGGAACAAGGTTTCTTTTTCAATTTTTGGATTAACATTATAGAATTAATAAATAAAAAAGAAAATAATAATAACTTCTAGAGAATACTCTAAAAATTAATGGCCAATAGATCAGTTGAAATTAATGTTTGATTTAGTCCACTTTTTAAGTTTGTATTGCCCGATGTGAAAGGCTGGCTAGCTGCCATGCGGTCCATCCCATATCCCCATCAAATTAATAAAATAAACCCAATTACTATTAATATCAAGCATGTGGCACAAAGTAAACCACAGAAAGTCTTTAAATTTCATTAATTCAAGATGAATTATACAAAGGCTATTCTTCCAACTGTATTTTTTTTTTTCCAATCTTAATATAAAATAAACATACCAATTTGCAAGTTGTTTGTCTTGATTCAAGTTTCTAACTACATGGCTATAGCCAGCTCATTCCAACACCTTCCTACCCCCACATCTTATCCCATAAATCCGCTTAGCTTTCACTGCACATCGTCACCTCCATAGCAAATCAACAATGGCAGCTGCCTCAGCCTGTCACATTCTCCTAACATTAGCCCCACTCATCCTCCTCCTTGTCCTTCCCCAAATCCAGGCCCAAGCCCCTGCCCCTGCCCCCGCCGGCCCCGTAAACCTGACGGGAATTCTCGACAAGAATGGCCAATTCACGACATTCATCAAGCTCCTAATCTCCACACAAGTAGCCAACCAAATCCCAAACCAAATCAATAGCTCCACCGAAGGCAGGACAGTTTTTGCCCCCACCGACAACGCTTTCAACAACCTCGAAAAGGGTCTCCTAAACAACCTCGACAACCAGAAGCAAGTGCAGCTTGTTTTATACCATGTAACCCCTAAATTCTATAGGCTGAGCGATCTACTATTAGTCAGTAACCCCGTCAGGACTCAGGCTTCAGGACAAGAAGGCGGCGTCTGGGGCCTAAACTTCACCGGACAGGGCAATCAAGTGAATGTGTCATCTGGGCTCGTTGAGACTCCCATTAACAATGTCTTAAGGCAAGATTTTCCACTCGCAGTTTACCAAGTGGATAAGGTTTTGTTGCCTAAGGAGCTGTTGGCAGCTAAGTCTCCGTCGGCTGCTCCTGCGCCGGAGGGGAAGAAACCAACGGAGGGTTCCAACAAGAAGTTACCGGCAGCCAGTGAACCTGCTCCTGCCGATGATAATACTGGCGCCGGTGGGAGGATTAATACAGGATTAGGGTTTGTTGCTGGCCTTGCTTTGCTTTGCATGGGGGTTCTTTCTTAACCATTAAGTGAAGATAGTGTTGCAGTTACTTTCTTTTTTTCTGTTTTTATTCGTTATTTTTTTTTCTTTTCTTTTTATTTCAAAGGGATAATGAGCTCTCTCAGGTTACCACATGTATCTATCTACTCCTACTCATGTTAATTGTATCTCTTTCCTATTGATTATATCATGCCTCTGCATTATATTTCTCTTAAAAATGTTACGATTCAATTCTAATAAGTCGATAAACCAAATTCATTGATGAATATACAATTTAAGTTACAATTACATTAATTTGTAAAGCAGATTTATGAAGAGTGGATCGCTTGTTATACTCGAATACTCGAACCGTTATGATTTTCCATGTCCAGCAACAAGACCAACTCATATGTCTAGCATTCGCATTATACGTGCTTGTATAAAATTGATGACTTCCAATTTATTACTAATGTCTCTCTCTCTCTCTCTTTTTTCTTTTATCAACTATTGATACATGCTGAACTGTATTAATTCCTTGTATCATATATTTAAAGAATTATTATTTTCTCTTAGCTTTTTCTTTCTTAGTCTCTCCTGATTTTTTAAATTTATTGAAAAAATTAAGTTAATTGTAAATAAAGTAAAAAGAAAAAAAAAATAGTTGGTTTGATTATCAACATTAAAATATATTACTCAAACGTGATTCACTTATTAATTAAAACAGGTTAGGAGAGAAAAAAAAAATAGTGAGTGAGGATCATTGTCCATATTTTAAGTGTGGGTGTTAATCTCTAGATATAATTCAATTGGTAAATCAAACTTTGGTGAATTTTCAATTGAATTTAGAGCATCATAGGTTAGTTTAAAATTGAGCCTAATAAACACATCAAAATTGTTGGATCATATTAAAATATTTCATACAGCTTAGGAGAAGTTGAAGGTGACAGCCAGGATGATAAAAAGGAAAAGAGCAAATAAAATTAATAATTCAACTTGTTTGAAACTAAACGTGATGTCCACCGCATTTGTTTGGATTCAAGCTCAGGTCAAATCTCACCTTAAGCCTGGCTCTTCAAATGTCTGAGTGGTTAACGTGCAAAATAATAACAACGAATTCATTATAATTAATTGTAATTTCGGAATATATATGACAGCCACTCAGCTAGACCCTCGTCAAATACTCAAATATTGTTTTAATGCATGTATGAGTGAACTCAACGTTTTAGGAACTAATTAGCAAACTAATCCCTTCCGATTTGGGCCACCGCAGTTTAATATTATGCGTGCGACTTCTCTGCCACTGCTCCTTTCACAATTTTGATCTCACCATAACATAGATTTCGAAAAATACAATCTGACTGTATGTTTACTGTCATCGTATTAAAAAAAAAAAAGCTAAGGAAAAAGTCTATGGAATTAAATATAAAGGATTAAAAGCCTATTTTCACTCTTACTCTTTCTTTAAATATTGCATTCTTACTCTTTCTTTTTATTTTTTTTACAATAATATCCTTCAATAATATTCTTGACATTAATTAATTTATCTATAAAAAATTAATTAGTGTTAGAAAAGTTATTAGCCAGCAACACAAAATATATAAGTAACACAAGAAGAAGAGCAAAATGAGAGAGCAAAATATTAGAGAATAATTTTATTCATTTCAAGTGTGTACAAAACAAGGAGATGAGCTCTCCTTTTATAGTTACATCATCACTACATGAATTTAATGAAAACATTATGGATCATAATTTCTTGTGTGATAGTGGGAGTTATAGAGAAGTCAAAGGATGCTAGTGGGAGATAGTGGGAAAACAAAAGGATGAATGCTTTGAACATCCACATTTATTTTAATAAATTCATAACACTCCCCCTTGGATGTTCATTACAAAAGAATATGCCTCATTAAAACTTTTACTAAAAAAAACCCTTATGGGAAAAAAATATTAGTAAAGGAAAAAGAGTACATTATCTATTGATCTCCTCAAATAAATAATTTTGAAGATATAAAGTTGTCTCATTAAAACCTTACTAGGAAAAACCCAGTGAGATAAAAACCTAGTGAGGAAAAAGAGTACAACATATAAAATATTTCTTCAAAATAAATTATTTTCCCCAACAAGTGTACTCCCCCTCATCTTGACATAGATTCTTCAAGATTTGGACAAAAATCTTTGAGTCGACGCATCCTAATTTTGTGTACCAATTTTTTGAATGTTGCAATTGGTAGGGATTTTGTAAATAAATCTGCAAGATTGTCACTTGAGCGTATTTACTGAATATCTATATCACCATTCTTTTGAAGCTCATGCGTATAAAAGAATTTTGGTGAACTATGCTTGGTCCTATCACCTTTTATATAACCACCTTTAATTTGGGCAATGCATGCTGTATTATCCTCATATAATATTGAGGGGTTATTTTTAATTGATGACAATCCATATGTTTCTTGAATATGTTGTATCATTGATCTTAACCAAATGCACTCGCTACTTGCTTCATGAACAGCAAGTAATTCTGAATGATTTGAGGATGTTGCAACCATTGTTTGTTTCATTGATCTCCATGATACAGTACTATTACCAGAGGTAAATAAATAACCCGTTTGAGATCTGGCTTTATGTGGATCAGAGAGATATCCGGCATCTGCATATCGAATTAGTGATGATTTTAATCCATTTGGATAAAATAAACCCATGTCAATGGTTCCACGAAGGTAGCGTAATACGTGCTTTACACCATTCCAATGCATACGAGTTGGTGCAGAACTATATCTTGCTAATAAATTAACTGAAAATGCAATATCAGGTCGAGTACCATTTGCAAGATACATAAGTGCACCAATTGCACTTAAATATGGTACTTCAGGACCAAGAATTGCTTCGCTATCTTCTTTAGGACGAAATGGATCTTTTCCCACATCAAGTGATCGTACCACCATTGAAGTACTTAATGGATGGGCTTCATCTATATAAAATTGCTTCAAAACTTTTTTAGTATATGTTGATTGATGTAAGAGTATTCCACTTGACAAATACTCAATTCGTAAGCCAAGACAAAATTTTATTTTTCCAAGATCTTTCATTTCAAACTCATTTTTCAAATAAGAAGCTGTTTTTGAAAGCTCTTCAGGAGTTCCGATGAGATTTAAATCATCAACATATACTGCAACTATTGCAAATCCAATTTCAGATTTTTTAATCAAAACACAAGGACAAATTGGATTATTTGCATATCCTTCTTTCAATAAATAGTTACTTAGGCGATTGTACCACATACGCCCAGACTGCTTTAATCCATACAAGGATCGTTGTAGTTTCAAAGAATATAAACTACGAGATTTAAATTTGTTTGCTTCTGGCATTTTAAATCCTTTGGGGATTTTCATATAAATATCAGTATCAATAAAACCATCAGATAATCAGTTACAACGTCCAAAAGGTGCATGTCAAGTCCTTCTGAGGCTGCGAGACTAACCAAAAATCGAAATGTAATTGCATCCATAACAGGAGAATATGTCTCCTCATAATCAATGCCAGGTCTTTGAGAAAAACCTTGTGCTACTAATCTTGCTTTATATCTCACAATTTCATTTCTCTCATTTCGTTTTCTAACAAACACCCATTTATATCCAACAGATTTGACATCTTCAGGTGTCAGGACTACTGGTCCAAATACTTTACGTTTTGCAAGTGAATTTAGCTCTACTTGAATAGCATCTTTCCACTTTGGCCAATCATTTCTATGTCGACATTCTTCCACAGTTTTTGGATCATGATCCTCATCATCATTTGTAATATTAAAAGCAACAGTGAATGAAAAAATATCATCAATAATTATTTCATTTCGATCCCAAGATTTTTCTATACCAACAAAACCAATCATTATTTCATTATTTTGCTTTTCTTCAGGAGAAATTGATACTTCTTCAGTAGTTGGCAAATTTTCTTCTTCTAGATCAACAGGATGAATACTATTTGATTGATCAATCTCTGTTATTTGATTAGTAGTCAATGGCTCTTCAGGAGTGCTTATTTCATTTTTTAACCTTTCTTGTGTTTTCCTCTTCCGGGGAATTTTGTCTTTTGAGCCAATTGGCCTTCCACGTTTCAGACGAATTTTACTTCTGTCGTGTTGTCCTTCAGGGATCTCAACACGTGTTGGGGGATTTTCAGCTGGAATATGTGATTCTATTATTTTTCTTGAATCAGTAAATGCATCAGGAATTTGATTTGCAATATTTTGCAAATAAATGATCCTTTGAACTTCAAGTTCACATTGATTTGAACCAAGATCAAGATGAGATAATGATGATGTATGCCATGTAATCTCACGTCGTTCATTAATTTTTGTCTTTTCTCCCCCTAACGACGGGAAAACTTGTTCATCAAAATGGCAATCCACAAATCTTGCGGTAAAAAGATCTCCAGTTAAAGGCTCAAGATACCTTATTATTGATGGAGAATCAAAACCAACATAAATTCCAAGTCTTCGTTGTAAGCCCATTTTATTCCTTTGTGGGGGAGCAATCGAGACATAAACGGCACATCCAAACATTTTCAAATGAGAAATATCTAGCTGTTGGCCAAAAATAAGTTGTGAAGGTGAATATGTATGATAAGAACTTAGTCGAATGCGAATTAATGATGCAGCATGTAGTATTGCATGTCCCCAACATGAAAAAGGTAAATTTGACGTAAGAATTAATGGTCTTGCAATTAATTGTAAACGCTTAATCAAAGATTCAACTAAACCATTTTGTGTATGAGTGTGTGCAACAGAATGCTCAACATCAATTCCAGTAGACATGCAATAATCATTAAAAGATTTAGATGTGAATTCACCAGCGTTATCAAGTCTAATTCTTTTAATAGGAAAATCAGGAAATTGTGCTTTTAATTTAATAATTTGAGCAAGAAATCTAGCAAATGCAACACCACGACTAGAAAGTAAAGAGACATGTGACCATCTAGTTGATGCATCTATTAAGACCAAGAAATAACGAAATGGTCCACAATTTAGATGTATAGGGCCACATATATCCCCTTGGATTCTCTCTAAAAATTTAGGAAATTCAAAACTTACTTTCATCGGAGATGGCCGAATTATTAATTTCCCTTGAGAACAAGCAGCACATGGACTTTCGGTAGGCAAAAGAATCTTCTGGTTCTTTAATTGATGTCCATGTGAATTTTGTATAATATAACGCATCATAATTGATCCAGGATGCCCAAGTCTATCATGCCAAAGTTTAAAAATCTTTGGATCAGAGAACTTCTGGTTTATTATAAAGTTTATTTCTATTGTTCTTATAATTGTATGATACAACCCAGAAGAAAGATAAGGTAATTTTTCTAGTACATGCTTCTGGCATGAAATAGTTGAAGTAATACAAAGAAATTCACAATTACCTTCATTAGATGTTTCAATGTGATATCCATTTTGACGAATGTCCTTGAAACTAAGCAGATTTCTGCTGGATCTGCTGGAGTATAAAGCATCATTTATTTGTAATTTTGTACCATTTGGTAACATAATATTAGCTCTTCCGGAGCCTTCAATTAGGTTAGCAGAACCAGATGTTGTATTAACATTAGCCTTAGCTAATATTAAATTATGAAATTTTTTTTTTATTTCGTAGAATTGTGTGCGTTGTCGCACTATCCACCAAACATCCATCTTCATTATTCACTAAGTGATTGTTCAAATTAATTGTATATCTTCACACATAGATATAAATAAGTCAATTGAATATAAAAAAAAATATTCAAATAGTATAAAGAAAACATTACAGAAAATGTTTTATTAAGGAAATTGAAAAGTTACACACCAAATTCTCATAAAACACTAAAAACAATAAACACTTTTACAATATAAACTTAAACACACCATAACTATAAAGAAACACACCAAGCTTTAAACACACTAGTACTTATTTTAGAATTTAAGCACACCAAACTTTTAAAATAACACACTTTAAATTATGGCACTCTTAATCGGTCTTCACATGTCCATCACCAATTAAATGGCCAATTTTGCCATTTGGATCTTCAAAAAAATCAGAAACATCCAAATGAGTTATATCAATTGGATTTTCATGATCCATGAAATTTGTCTCAATTTCTTTTCCTTTTGCATTTTTAGATGCTTGATAAAGATCAGCTAAATGTTTTGGTGTACGACAAATACGAGACCAATGTCCCTTCACACCACATCTGAAGCAAACATTTTCATGATCCTTTGGATATTTCTTTTGTGGATCTTTTTCTTGCTTCTCATTACTGTTATTCCACTTCGAGTGGTTTGATCGATATTTCTTGTTATAGCCACCGCGGCCTCAATTATTTTTGTAACCACGGCCTCGGCCACGACCTCGATTAGCATTACGATTATTGGCTGAAGTACCATTCGCTTCAGGGAAAGGTACAGATCCAGTTGGATGAGACTGATGGTTTCTCAACAAAAGTTCATTATTTTTTTCAGCCACTAAAAGACATGAGATTAATTCAGAATACTTTCTAAATCTCCGCTCTCGATATTGCTGCTGCAGGAGCAAATTCAAAGTATGAAAAGTAGAGAATGTCTTTTCCAACAAATCTGCATCAGTAATCTCCACTCCACATAATTTTAATTGAGAAATAATTTTGAATAATGCAGAATTGTATTCACTAACAGATTTAAAATCTTGTAATCGTAAGTGCATCCAGTCATAATGAGCTTTTGGAATTATAACAGTTTTTTTATGATTAAATCTTTCATTAAGACAATCCCCAAGGACATGTGGCTCTTTGACCGTAAGATACTCACTTTTCAATTATTCATGAAGATGGTGGCGAAGAAAAATCATTGCCTTAGCACGGTCTTGGATTGATGCATCATTATTTTCTTTAATAGTATCTCCAAGATTCATTGCATCAAGGTGGATTTCAGCATTCAAGACCAATGATAGATAATTATCACCAAAGATATCAAGTGCCACAAATTCAAGTTTCGCGAGATTCGACATTTTCAAACAACTATAAAACAATATAAATAAAGATAAATAATTAATTCATTATTAACAACTAAATACTAGATATGTCATATACTCATAGAAATAAAATAATAAAATTTTTTAATCATCACATATACTATTCATGTTACAAAATTCATTTCAAATCTCATATCAACAATTATGCATATTTTAAGAGATATAGTAATATACATGCAATCATGGGAAAGCAATCTTATTTCAAACATCAATAGAATGATAATAACTAATATAACATAATTTGGTGATGAACAATTATAGTTATCTAACAACTAAATTTGCTATATATAAGAAACAAAATAATTCATACTTGATCAAAGTCTCGTGCTGATAATGTATTAGAAAAGCTATTAGCCAGCAACACAAAATATATAAGTAACACAAGAAGAAGAGCAAAATGAGAGAGCAAAATATTAGAGAATAATTTTATTCATTTCAAGTGTGTACAAAACAAGGAGATGAGCTCTCCTTTTATAGTTACATCATCACTACATGAATTTAGTGAAAACATTATGGATCATAATTTCTTGTGTGATAGTGGGAGTTATAGAAAAGTCAAAGGTTGCTAGTGGGAGATAGTGGGAAAACAAAAGGATGAATGCTTTGAACATCCACATTTATTTTAATAAATTCATAACAATTAGTAAATTAACTGGTAATTATTTATTAGCAAATTAACTAATAAATATTAGTGTGAAAGAATTAGTATTTTTTGTACTTGTGCAACAATTTTACTAATAATTATTTATAAATAAATTAATATCAACCAACTTTAAGCAATATTTAATATCCTTACAACAATCTTACTAATAATTATTTTATAAAAAATTAATTTACCAAGTTCATCCTAAAAACAAAATAATGATATAAAAGTTTGGGTAAATTCTTATCTTAGTTTTGAGGTTAATTTGATAAATTATCATTTTTTTTATTAATATACTCAAGATTATTGTTGTAAGGGTATTATTGTAAAAGGAAAGAAAAAATAATGGTAGGAGTGTAACATACAAGAAAAAATAACAATAATACTACATATCCCAAATTTTTTGTCCCAAATAACTATCCCAAATGATTTGGCATTCATTAATTAGTTATAATTAATTCACTTGAATTTTGTAAAGAACTATCAACCAATAAATGAATGCCAAATCATTTGGGATAATTATTTGGGACAAAAAATTTAGGATATGTAGCATTACTCAAAAAATAATGGTAGGTGTGTAACATACTTAACAACAAGGGTATCTTCGAGGTTTTTTTTTTTAAATAAATGACTAAAAAAGCACTTAAATCAAAATATATGAACTAAACGAATATTTATTATTTTCTTATACAATCTAAGTTGGTTGCTTATATGGTATTACGCAGTGGCGAATCCAGAAAAATAATTTACCGAGGGCTAAATTAGATAATAGGAAAATTTAAAAACTAAAACTTTAAATATATAAAATATTTGCTAAGATATTTATAATTGTTTTTAACGCATTTTTATATTTTGAAAATGTTATGCAATAGACTCATTATCAATATTATTAAATGTAACATTTCCTACATAAACAACTAAACTATCATTCATCTCATTTGATTCTAAAGATGATTCTTCACAAATTTCGTTTTTGAAAATGCTCTACTATTATTATGAAAATTGAAAGAATTAATCCTATTTTTGAGAATAGCACAATGTTTTAAGTGTTGAGCTATTATTATTTTTCATTAAAGTGTAGGCTTTTATAATTTTTAAAGTTAAAATTTACATTTTATGGATTTATAAATTTATAGGGGGCCGAGCCTAAGATTTAATAGGGTTAATTACAAACCAAAAACAATTTTATCTTTTATTCTTAAAATTTTTTTTTTTTTAACCATCGGAAGCTTGAGCCCCCACTAGTCACATGGTGGATCCGCCGTTGGTATTACGAGTTGTTTTAAAGCATCACAAGAATCAATTATAAATATTTTTAATAAAAACTTTCGCTTTTACATCAATCCCTCCAGTAAGTTTGCTGTCTGCGCCTCTTATTGTATACAAGAAAGTTCGGACAACTGTATTATTATTGATACAATTATGCCTACGTTTGAACTTGTTACTAGATAAAATTTGTCAGGAGCTAACTTCCTAGGAGACATCATGCTCTTTATAAATTCACCATTAGGCCCCATCAAATAAACAACAAAGACAGAATCGAAGTTAAAAAAAAAAATTGCAACTAAAAGGAAATTACTCAAAATTTTAGTTCATGGGTTCCTGAAATATATTGCAAATTAGGATTTTTTATCAAGGGGTAATTCGTAATGTAAAATTAGAAGTTCATGTTAAAAATTATGAATTTAGCAAAAAACTTCGCCCACCTTTTCGAAACTTTTTGTCTTTTACCTTACTTTTCAAAAAAATTAAAAATTAAGTTGCGGAATACCTTGAAAAATTTTTAATTTTTACCTTATTTTCACAAATTTCCAAAAAATAAGTTGGGTATTAAAATTTAAAAGATTTTCAAAAGTTGGAAGCAACTCAGGCACTAATGTCGGTCCGTCACAACTCAAAAGATCATCGACCAAATTATTAAACAGAAGAGTAGGTCTTTTAACACTCCTCAAAATTTCTTATAGAACTCTTTTTTTTATAATTAAAATTATCTAAATAACCAAAGATAAATTAAATCATTTTTTGTTTTGAATGAAAATTCAATGAAACACTTAAATAAAATATTCTTTTAACAAAATTTTTACGCCCACCCCATTTCATAATTTATATTTATATTTTTAAAATTTAATTAAAAATATTTTTTAAAGAAAATTATAAGAGTTTGAAATTTTCAATTATGGAGATATAAATAATATAATAAGAAGAAAATAATTAAAAATTTTAGGATTTGTATTTATTTTCTATTTTATAATAAAACCGTAAAAGAAATACATTTTTTAGGATTAAATTTTGTGGGAAGATGGTAATTTTTTTTTTAATATAGGTGCGTATTTTATAAATTAAAACTGGGGTATTTTAAAGAATAAAATTTTAAAAATGTCACGAGGATGTTAGAGTTAAGAGGGGTTTAAAAGCTCCACTCTGAAGGGAAACTGTCATTTTTCAAGTATAATAATAATATGTTGGACCAGTTTTGGGCCTATTTGGCCCCTTTTCTTTTAAACTGGACCTAAGCCCAGTGTACTCTACTTTCCAAAGTGAGTGTTATTAGAAATAACATAAGTTCTAATGCATTTTCAATGGAGTTCACTTAAGAGTACGGTTGAGGCCTAAAGAACTATTGACGGGTGCAAATATTATCATTTCCAATAAAAAAATGGCCCAGTAATTTTATTCTGTCACACACGAAAATGACAAGGCTACAAGCTCTTTTGAAAAGTGTAGTTCGATAATTATTATTTATTTTCTTCCAGATTCTGTTCATTTTCAGTTAAGATATATGAAGGTGTTGCTGTGCGCTAAATTTTATAGACTATAATGTTGATTGTGTTGCAGAAAATAAGAATGAAGAGGTGTTTTTGTTTTTGCCCTTTGTCCTGCTTTATATTATTACATAAACATAACAAAAAATTTTAATTTCTTGTGAAAGGGAAAGAAAACATTTGCCCAACTTGTGATGTGCTTACAAATCAAGTTAGGTATAGTAGCTTGTCATATGGGACAGACAAGTATAACTAACCTCCACACAAATATAGCTAACCTCCATGTGATGAAAAGAGTATTTTCTTTTTCTGCTTCAGAACCTTTACTCATTTTATTTTTTACTTATGATGTTTTTTTTTTTTTTTCAATTAATTTGAATGGTTATGATTTAATTATTTGTATTTCAATCTTAACTACCCACCCCCCAAAAAAAAAAAAAAGCAAGACAGTTTCAGTCCTTCTGTCCTCCTGCATAAAGGAAACAAATATTCACACAACATAAAATCATCCCTTTGTAATTTTGTATTCCTTTTGCTAGCTCTATTACAAAATCACATCAATTTCCCAGTTCTGAACTAGAAAGAATAAACTCTCGTCTCTCTAATCACCCCCTAAAAGTCAATAAAAAAAGAACCTATCTACACACACACACACACACACATATATATATATATATATATAATCTAATACAACTTGAAAAGATTAAATAAAGAAAGAAAGCAAGAAAGAAAAGATCTGTCAGAGCCACAAGGCCTTAGCTTCTTTCAGAACGGGAATCAATTCACCTGTAATATGAGTAGCCATGATTCTATCCAACCCACCAAACAACTTCCCCCCAATAAACACAGCTGGAAACTGCACCTTCTGATGATCATGATCATCATCACTTCCATTATTATTATTATTAACAATCATTTCCAATTCACCCAAAACACCAGCCTCATCATCCCCTTCATCAACTTCATAAACACAAGGGTTCACCCCAAGCCCCAAGAGCAGACGCTTCACCACGTGGCTCATGCAGCACCCGCGCTTCGCGAACACAATCACCGCATTCTCGGACACCATGTTGCTGATAACATCGCCATTAATGCTGGATCCTCTTACAACTCTCTTGCTGCTCGTCGATACCGATGAATGGCTTAGAGGATCAAAGGGTTGCCACGATTTGTAGGGGATAGCTTGTTGCATGGTTGCTAATTTGCAGAGTAATTTTATTCGATTTAATTGAAATAAATAAATAAATAAAAAGAAACAGAGATTCAAAGGGTAACTAACTAGCGAGTAGTACTTTTGGCTACGGAGAATAATGAGGGGGAGGAATTATATAGAAAGAGAGAGGGGATAAAGGAGTTGGGCATTTTGAAAGAGTCATGCGTCAACGACAGTTAGGCAATTTGGTTACGCGTTTGTATTTTTCGGTGACGTTTAACTTGTGTCAATATGTGCTCATTTTATTAATATTATTGTGTCACCTCTAGGCTTTTGTCACAGAGTCGGTGCATGACTTTCTCTTACGCTACATGTGTGTGTGTGTGTATATATATATATATATATCATGTTGTATAAATTATATTTGATATTTGATACACGTACGCGGACAACGGCAAATTGAATTGATTTTTTACGTTATTGGGTCCTTTGGGGCCAAAGAAACGGCTTAAATTTTCTCGGGAAATTCTAGAAATACTTTGATTTGAAGGTGTTGTGTGAACGTTTACCAGAAAAAAATAATTATTGTTATTATAAGAAAAGAAAAAAGTATAGCGTCTTAATTAATAGTAGGCATAAGCTTACGCGGTGTATGAAAATTGAAATGAAAGAACAATACAAAAAATAAAAAATTAGAGGAAGAAGAAGAAGAAGAAATAAATAGATGAAATGTTAGTCCAGAATTCAAATTCCAATTATCAAATAGTTGTTTGACTTGTAGTTGCAATTGTGGGCATTCAACATTCATGCAACCGACGTAATAATTACCCATCACTTGCCTCCCTATCTTACTAAAGAGAAAATTCACCTTTTTTTTTTGGAATAGAAACTCTCTTTTTAATTTTATTATTAAACGATGGTCAAATTATAGTTTATGGGCAATTAGGCAATGTTATAGCTTTTAAAATATTTATTATTAATTGTGTTGTAGAAATAATCAGTTGTAAAAAAAATCATATAAATAATTGATAAAATTTATTTTTTAAAAATGTTATGAATTTAAAAATAGTCATATTTATTTAGTAGTTTTTACAGTTAAATTATTGTAAGAATATAAATAACTAAAATAGACATAATATTAAATACAATTTGTTTATATATTTATATACATGTGTGTGTGTGTGTTAATTAAATTGTGTAAATAAATAATTGATAACTAAAATAAATATTTTTTATTTTATTGATTTTATTTTTATTTTGTTATCTCAATCTAGTTGGTAAAAATAACAATCTCTTTAAATTTAATGATTTCATCTTCTAATTGAATAAGATAATTTTGATTTTTATAATATATATGATGATATATATGAAATTATATTAAGTATATAGCTGATTTTCAAAATTAGATTTTGAAAAGTTATTTTTCAAAATCTGTCGTAGGAGAGATGATTTTGTTAAAAGTGATTTTTAAAAAATTTTACCAAATATCAAAATTAACTTTAACTTTTTAAAATTACTTTTCAGCCTCTCAAAAATAATTCTGAGCATATAACTAATATCTTAGTTTTCTAACTTCATATTAACAGAAAATAATAAAATAAAATAAAATTTGTATCGACAAAAAAATTGAAATTTAAAAGCATGCTTAGTGATGCAGCGTGGTTCTACAAAAGAACGCTCTACAGTGAAACTGACGCAGCATAAGGATAAAAATATAAAGTGATAGATAGATATGGATATTTTTAATATCCTGTTGATTCTTGAGAATACCAAAATAAAAAAATAAACTATATCTATGTTGATTATATACCCCTGAATCTAAGAAGATTAAGACTCGTTGATTCCACATAATACCGAGAATTAACTAAACTCAAAAATTTTTAGAGAGCTTTAAAAATTGAAAATATTTATTCCCAGAAATAATCGAATAACAAATAATTAAAGCTTGCTTGTAAAAGCTACAAAAGATATTTATTTATACTAATTATGACTTATTTTAATTTGTCTAAAAAAACTTATTTTAATAAGACTCATATATGAATTAGTAATATAATACAAATAAAATATGCCTAAAAAATAAAAATTTAAATAAATAATCAAATTAAACTAAAATATAAATTAATTAAAAATATTTCTAAATATTATAAATTTTACTCTAATTAAAATTTCTTCAATTCTTGCTCTACATCACTTAATCCCACTCTATGTATAAGAGAAGTTCTGCTCTTTCTCTTTGCATGGAAGACCCTTGAGCCATCAACTTCAATCCGACAAACAGTCACACAATGGTTATCCATAAATATGCCCTTTTGGAAACTTTAATGATTGGTTGTGTAATAATTTTAAAAATATATATTTTCTTTCTTCTAATCTTAACTATTAAGCGGCTAATTATCTCAACCAATTTAACACAGTTTCGTTAATTGAATAGTGCAAACAGGCCCACGTGGCAGCGCCCACTATCCCACAGGAAGACAAAAAAGCCGCTCGAGGACAAGGACGGTGCTTGAAGCCCACGTCAACCAAACGACGCATGCCGCAATTGATGAACCGTGTCCGGACTCTGTGCATGATGTCACACCTCTGGCCCGCCACGTGGAACGAATAATTCACTTACTTCTTCAGCCCACGTCCGGCCAGAATAAAAATACTAAAATAGTTACCTGCCGTTGTCTGCCACGTCATCAGATGCATCACCTGCCGTCGTGATGATTGAAGCTCGGCGCGGCATCACGCGGTCCCCATCCCCCACGTGTTTCGAGTTCCCATTAGAGTTATCATCCGGTGCTTCACGGGACAATATCAATTATTTCTACGACCTCCTGTGCATATGATTTTACAAAAAGATTTTATTTGAATAAAAATTCAAACGGTGATCGATAATTAATAAATAAAAAAATTAAATCATATATATATATATATATGACATAAAAATTTTAAAAATTCGAAAGAACTCATGTCAATAGTGTTGTTAAAATCTCAAAACCATTTGTGGTAACTAGTGCTACCGCCACCAACCAAAAAATTATTTATGTGAAAAAATTAAAGAAAGCTGTTAACACGTCAAGCACATGACGTGTGAAAAATAATTAAAAGTTAAAAGAAATTTAATTATTAATTATTCGGTGGTCGTGAGAAGACGGAAAAGTCTAAGGTGATGACATCAACACCTTGCATCACCCAGTGTCATCAATTAGTTTTAATATGTTTGTTTGATGATAATCTGCTGGCGTTTGATTGGATAGATGATGACGATGCACATTTAATGTCCCAACGAACGTGTCATCGAGGGAAAGGGTGGATTTTTTTCTTTTTAAGTCACAAATGTCAAGATATACTGTTTAATTTTCTAGATTTTTTCTGCCACAAGATGAGCCCACTTTGATTTCGTTCTATATTTCTGGTTAAAAACAGTGATTTCGGATAACCATTATCGAAGTTTGATGAACACAAGGTATGATTCGGCTGGAACCAGCTTAGCTTGCACTTGCACCAGCCCAAAAAGTCTCAACAATCATTAGACTTCACAGAAGAAAACTGTAAAGTGGGAGAAGAAACAATGGGCAAAGCACTGACTGAGTCAAGCCAAACGGTAAACAGTCATTTTCTAATCCACTGAGATTGGTGGTGGTGGTCCCAATACTGCTTTTGAAGCTACAATTCACTGATTGATTGTTGAGCAGATATTTGCGATGATTGACCGACAAGTTGCTGTCAAATGCAAACCGATTTTGGCCTCTACAAGAGTGATGCTAAACCTCATACGACAAGCGACTTTGAAGGTCAATCGCATACAAGATATTTTAAACAAGAAGAGGCAATGGCTATTGTTATAAGAAGATGATACCAGATAAAGATTATTTTGCAACTAATTTTTTGGACATCCCATTTATGTAAAAGGGGAAAAAGAAAAAAAAAAAAGTGATAATATGTTGTGCGGTTTAACAGTTCAAAGTTGTTCTCTCCAATTAACAATTCTTTGAGAAAATTACACTAGGTTGTCCGAGGCCATCCATCAGATCACAAATAAGCATTTTCACTTTTATGCACTGCTCAGTTTTTGAAGATAAGAAAATTCCCACAATTGAACAATGTGTGTGAATCAAAACAAAACAAAAATTCAGAAAATTGGTTAAGTTATGCCTACTTCTTTGCACTCTCCAGCTTCATCTCCTGAAGGTTCAGCAAAAGATCATCTGAATTCAAGAACACCTTGTTGGTTGAATGAGCAATAGTCTGAGCAATTTCTCTTGCAGCTTCAATCTTCCTCAGTGTGATAAATGCTGGATTGTTGGCAATGGCTTGACCAATGAGCTGAGCACTTGTCGCCTCTCCCTGATCCAGAGAAAAAATGTATTATCATTATCAACCAATGGATATGCTGTCAAAAGAAATAATACAAAATACAATTCCCCCCTTCGTGAATAATATCATTTCTTGAATTTCATAACTAAATGGTCAAAGTACCGAAGATAATACTGATGAATGCACCAACAACTAAACAGTGGACAAACATGGGAAGAGTATTCCTTCTCACCTGTGCTCGGATGATAGCACTTCTCTTGTCTTGTTCAGCTTTTTCCACAATATATTTAGCCCTCTCTGCTTCTTGTGCGGCTACCTGTTTCGCTTCAATGGCAGATGTAAATTCCTTCCCAAAAGTGAGGCTTGTAATAGAGACATCATCTAAGGCCATGTTGAAATTGGCCGCCCTCTCAGTCAGAATCTTCCGGATCTCCCTACTAACAGTCTAAAAGAAGAAGAGATTATATTGATCATGCGATATACTTGAACACCAACTGCAACCAGGTAAAAACGAATAGGCCAAGTTGCTAACCTCACGCTGAGTGATGAGCTGGCTGGCATTGTACTGTGCAACCACAGCCTTGAGAGTTTCATGAATGATGGAAGGCAGAACCCTTTCATTATAATTCTCACCAAGGGTTCGATAAATTGTTGGCAACTTGTCTGCTACAGGGCGAGTGAGGACCCGAAGCCCAATCTTAACCTACATGGCAGTATCAGATACAAATGTAAATGAGTAGAACCAGTCATTCAGTAAAGAATTAACAAATTCTTCATCAAAGTAATGCCATCAGCCTGACACTTCCAGCTTTTTAAGATTTACTAAATAGACGGTCATTAGACACCCACCTTACAAACAACTTAATATTATGATGAATTTGAATCTCCAAAATCATTGGAATTCCTGCACAATTCGTAATACTTACAAAGGGAAATTATATCTTCAACACATATTTGCGGCAAACAGCAGGCCAAAAGAATCCACGAGGTGCAACAAATATAGAATGCTTCAGTACTTTATTAGCCATTGGTTGATAGCTACAATAGAACCCATTTTGTTTCATTTTGGCAGGATGGGTACAAGTTGTGTGATACACCAACCAGTAGACCCAAAAGGAAAGTAAATAGTAATACTCTTTATCAAGTATGAAGTGAAATATAGAGCAAATAATCGTTCAGTGAATTGTGCTACAAAACCTTCTGAAAGTGTTTTGCCTTTCAACACAGTTTACCTTGAGGAAAACCTTATCTTCCCAACACTGTTTATCTTGAGGAAAATCTTACATTAGCAATTAGAGAATAGTTTAGACAAGTCTCACTGCATTACCTGTAGATACTCACCAAGCATATCTTAACTCCCAAACAATAAGAATAATAAAGAAGAAATTATTTACCATCTGAAGATCACGGCTACCAGAAGTACTCTCCACTAAGTGGGGTCGTGCACGAACGTCATAGATGACAGGTCTCTCAAACCATGGAATCATTAGATGAGTACCCTCAGGATAAACCTGCATATTCAAAATGAATCACCATAATGGTATCTATTACACTGCAGAAATTACTGAAAAAAGTAAGAAATCTCTCAGAAATCATCAACAACAAGAATAAAGATTCACTGATGCACATAATAACCAAGCAAGACAAAGCAGTAAAAGAGGGAGGTGAAAAAAAAAAAAAAAAGACGATCTGACTCAAGGTGCTGACAACAGTCAAGCACATATTCCAGAAGAAAATACTAAAAATGACAAATTAAGATAAAATGAAGAAGTGATGTGAGTATTTAAAGCAAAGAGAATCATGATGATGATCTAATCTTATTTTTTTTCAGAGAAGTTGATTCTAATGCTAAGGATATTATTTTAAGAGCAACTGTATGAGTGTTCAAAGTAATGTTCACACAAAAGATGATGCCCCAGTATTCTGAAATAACAAAAAGTACAATCCGAAAGCCTACTAATAGTAATAGCACTCTGAACCAGGAAAGGCGTAGCAGCAATATATATACATATATATATTGGAGCATGAAACAAATCTAATGATGGTCTGCATGACAAACACTTTCACCAGCACACTTGATATAGAATTTGAAAAAGCTGTTTTATTATTGCAGAAATATGCTTTTTTTTTTCTTTTTCAGAAGTAAATGATAAGAGTTTTAGTTGAACCACCACTGAACCATTTTTGTAAGCACAACGATGAGATGCCATGGGAAAAACCGCAAAAAACAAAGATCCATATAATCAAGAACAGGAAAAAAATATGATAGACACAAACAATTTTGATTTCCCATGAGGAAAGGAAAAGCCTTTAGAAGGAAGACTCATTTTCAAAAAATAATCACCACAATGCTAAGACTATGTCAAAACTATGGGATTAGTGTACGAATAAATTTTAGATGCAATAATAAAGAAGGGATAGAGAGTTGTACACAAGAGAATAAATCCAAATTCTCCATAATAGCGAAAATCCAAGTCAACTGCAAACATCAGGAATTTGAGGAGAGGTAATAACCTTGTCCTTCACCCCAACTATACGGTTAAACATAATGGCTCGATGCCCTCCCTCAACATTGTAGAGACTGTTAGCAGCAACATACAAACCAATCCCACCAATAATTCCCACCTTAATTAAGGCAGAAGCAGCACCGCCACCGGGCACCTTGGGAACTTTGACATTGTTGAAGTTCATGTTCCTAAATGGAAAGTCAGTTAACAGTATTTTAACACGACAACATTATTTAAAGTAGTTATCCATGTCTCTATAGTAAAATATCCAGCAGAAAGCACATCATATATTGACTCTTAATAACAAGGTAAAAAGAAATCAATTCATACATAAACAATATGCAAGAGAAAGCAGTATGAAAGAGTAGGATATGAAGAAAATTAATTAGCAATTACACAAAAGCCTTGTACTATTTATAACAAGTAACTAAGAGTTGCAAACTGAATCCACCCAACAAGGCTCCATTAGCTTGGAGTGAATCTGTGGAAAGTTTTGAATGTTACGACTTTGCTGTGATGCAACAACTAACATATCAAACAAGGAGCCTATTAGAACTAAAAGCCCATTTGAAGTCCTGAGAGTAGCATTTTTATTACCAACTTTTATTCCACCAGACACATTCACAAATAAAACATAGGCTGTGGAAAATAACATATTACCAAGTATATTTGTTTAAAACATTTGGGTACAAGCATCTCAATATGTTTCAAACTCTTCTCTATCAGACACATACTTGAGTTCACTCCTGATAAACACCAACACATTGGCAATTAAAAACTGAGATTTCACTCTTACAACCCTCATTTAGAATATCTAATAGAAACTATTTCACTGTCTTCCAAAATTAACTGCAAGCTATTAACCAATAATTCAACAAAAGAAACTGATGTCATATGCACTTTACAACACGTTGAAGTATTGAAACAATTTTGATAGTCGATAATAAAAACCCAAACAGCATTTTCCATCAAAGTAAATAATTACTCATAAATAACACCACAAAAACCCACAACCCATCAAAAACTAAATCCTGTGCAGTAGATTTCAACTAATTCCTAGTACATACAAACAATTATACAATTTCTAATAAAACACATCATAAAACTTTATATAAAAAAAAAAGGCAAATGAGCCTTTTCCTACTAAAGGGAAGAAAAGAAAAGAAGGAAACTTTACAGATCTCGCTGTTTAAAAACAAAAACCCAGTTGAGTCAAAGCCGCATTAAAGCGAAATTTTATAACAAAATTGTTGACGACTTCGAATTTACCCAAATGTTTCTCCGGAACCAAACAGAGAGAGAACCAACTATAGAAGATTAAACAATGATGAAAAACACTACCTACAGCAAAGCAAATATAAGAGAATAAAGGAGTCAAAATAGAAGCACGAGTAGGTACCTTGGGGGGAGGGGGGTTGGGTTTTAGTTTTAGGGTTTATGAAATTCGAAAGAATGAAAGCGAAGGGGTTTAGGGCTTTAGAGTTTATAGGGGACGGGCGGATAATAATAATATGGGCTTTGAAGGCCTACTTATTTTGCTCGAAGCAAAAGGCTGGCGCCTGGCAGGTCATTTACTTGGTGCAGCTTTGAATGAAGTGAATATATATAATGCTAGTTTTGAATTGAGTTCAAACTGCAAAACAAAAAATAAAAATTGAAAGCCTCACCCTGGAAGAAGTAAAATAAAAATAGGAGAGCTCCCATCAATTTGAACAATGAATCCGTGCAACTTCCATTGAGAGACAGCATTAAAAAAATAATTGAACAGCTATTAACACAATTTGGTTACATGAGTTTGGTATTTGAACTAAAAAAATACATTCAAATTGTATCTAACCATGAATCAAAATCATCCAACACTTTAGACTTCGTAACAGATTGAGAAGAAGACGACTGAGTTTCATGAGGCCGAGACAAGCCATTCCGGTTCATCAAATTGGATGTTTCCTCTAATAAATCATCGAGTACATCGTCAAAACTGGCAGTAACAGATGCAGATTTGGATAAATCTGGGCCCTTTCTTGCAACCATTGGCGGAGCTGTAGAAGATGTTTGCTGGGAAACAGTAGAGTCGCCGAATTTGGAGCTAGAGGAATCAGGGAACCTGGTATCATTAAATGAATCGAGAAGCATATCCAGTTCAGCTTCTGCAGCTGTGGCCTCAAACGTCGGAATATTCTTCAAAACTGAAACGGAATTTTCATTTAATTGTGGCGAGGGCTCCAGTGCTTTGTCTTGTCCAAATTTGTCAAACTGACTAGAGGTCACATCATCCTTGGTTTGATTCACTAAAGTAGACCTCTGATTAGAAAATGTTGCATCTACATTTTTGTGGCCGACAACTGATGTAGATTTTGTATCCACAATTTTAACCTTCTCCCAAAAATCAGTGGAAGCTTTTTCTTCAGATATATTAGCTGCTTTAATTTTGCGTGTCACTGATTCCTCTTCACCCTGTCACATAAACCATATCGCAGGTGAATAAAAATTGCATCTACAGAGCAACATGATAAAAATTCAGTATCAGCAATTTTAACCTCAGGAAAATCTTCAGAAGCTATATCAATGTCCCTTGATATATCCACAGCTGCTTCACTTTCATGTTCTGTTTGCATCAGCCCTGGTTCCTGATTGCTGCTTGCCATTGATCCCTCTGTGCCCTGTCACAGAAGCCATAAAAGATCCAGTATTCACCACCTTACAAATGGGTGAGAAGCTTGAAAAAAGAACCCATGCACCAAAGTCTTAAAACATCAGAAGCTTAAAATAACACTCACAGATCCTGTGCAATAAATGATAAATATTAACATGAATTACCGGTTCTGATGGTAATAAATCTGCTTCTACAAAGAGCCTCTGCGATAAGTCAGCTTTTGCAAGGTGTTCCGCAAGAGCATTCAAATTTAGAGACAGAAACGATGCCTGCATAGATAACCATCCCAAGAGGTTGATGTTGAGGGGCAAAGGGGGAAGAAACAGTGAGATATAAATGTACAGGAAAAATCAAACCCTTCAATGGAATATAGTCTGAAGATGGCCTCCAGCTAAAGTAAAAATGCAATACGGTATGACAATTGCATTGCTGTGAAAACAAATCCATGCAAATCACAACTTTCTCAATTGCGATTAACAAATTCCACAAAACCAAGAATCTTCAAGTGTTCAAATGATTAAGGCAAAAATCCCTTCAGATGTAGCCTGTAGAGTGATGTATTGTACTTCTAACTACTAACTTACTGCAAGGCTATACAAAATTACAAATACAGTTGCATACTGGTTTTATGAACTGGGAGCACCTCCGTATATAATCATAAATGGAACCTTTAACTTTTCTCTAGAAAACAATTTGATACCAGTTTGTATGGCCATACTTGGTACAAATGAATCCTTGAAGCTTATTTCTAACACTTAACTGCCAAACAGCCTAAGGATGTCTCTTCAAAAACTGTGATGACACAAGGTCAATGTAAAAGAGAAAGCAAGAAAAATACTAACAGAGGGAGACATGCTTAAGAATGCATACATAGGCATGCCATCTGATAATGTATTATCCAAATCTGCTATTTCTTTTGCACAGAAGATCGCATTTATGATTAAATTGGCAGATAATTAAAAAAAAAAATTACCTCTTGAAATGCAGTTGTCTTATCCTCCACAACAAAGTTATCATCCCCAACCCATGATAAAATGCCCTCCCCCCTGACTGACAGCATAGAGCCCATTCCCTGAACAAAACCTCCTGGCAGATTTGCAATGGAAAATTTTAAATCAAGCATTTATCATTATAAAATTAATAGCATATCTTGAAATAAAAATATTAGGAAAAAAAGTTGGTTGATCTACGAAGTAATGGAAGCAATTTCTAGTATTTGAACTCCATGTACATCCAAACTTGAGATTGAAGGAGATTTGAACGACAAGTATCAAAGAAGGGGAAGGAATCAAGAGAGTGAGTGGAGATCAACCATAATTCCAAACTTGAGATTTCAGTGGTTCCAGGAGAAGAATTAAAACAGTTGAGAATACATTTCTCTATTACCCTCTTACAATTCCCTAAAAAATCCACTTCCCATCATCTTTTCCCAAGAAATAACAATCAAGTTAGAAATTCATATCGAAATTAGTGTCCTTCAGTAAGATTTCCAAGAGTTGTTTTCTACTTAACAAATCCAGGAAAAGAAAAAGACAACACAAACAGACTGTATTTTGGAAAACAATACTCCAAAAGCTAGTATCAAACTCAACAAATTCTCAACTATTTCAGACTCACTAGCATCAGATACATTTTCAAAGTTTTAATTTGCAGAAAACTACTTTTGAAATTTGGAACCACAAGCCAGTTCTTATCTGCGATATGCATATAGCAAAAGAAATATTTTTCTATAAGCAATATCAATGAAATTCAATTAAGAACAACCAAAATTGCAGCGCCTTACAAATTGATTACCTCAGATAATCAGCCAGAACTACATAAATATGATAAACAGATAGGGCTAACTAGAACCAACAAGAAACTAGAGCATACCAGGCATAACATCATCAAGTAAAGGATAGGTATCTGAATAAGAATGTGACTGTGACTGAGACAGAGACTGTGATTGAGCCTCAGCAATTAGATGACGATAATCTGCCCCTTTACTCTTTGGCACAACAACATCAGAGGCTTGACTTGTGGTATCTACCGAATCCATATCAGATACATCTTCATAGCGATCCCAGTTTGAAGGAAGTTTAGATAAACGCCGTGCCTCACGTGTTCCTGCCCCAACTTGCTTCCCCGGTTGCCTCTCTTTGCTTCCAGCATTGTCAGAGCCAACTACCGGGGCTTTTAATTTCTGATTTGGATGTGACTTGTTCTTATGCTGTTGAGAGTGAGCTCTCTTTGATTTCGCCAATGCCTTCGCATCCATCACAAAAATACCCTTAACATTTCCTTGCACAATTAACTAGGGTTCAAATTCACCACCTCTACAACATAGAAAATTAAGAATTACACCCCGTGTTGAATTGGGCATACTAACAGTGAAGAATAACTTAATTTCATATAACAAATGCTTATATACCAAATTCTACAAGTTAAGCACAAATTAGTTTACAACTTTCATTCAGCTTTTTTATCATTTGATAATCAAAATATAATCTTCATTTAGTTAAATAATTTAGCAGAACAAACAACATCAGCAATTTGGTAATTTTGTTTAAGAGTGAAACACTCTTCAAATATTAGATATACAAAATAAAATTAAAAAAAAAAGTAACATTTAAGTAAACTAAATGCGTATAATCAATACCAAATAAGTGGGTAAAATTATGAATTAAGAATTTGCAATTCGTTTGTTTGCGTTAATAGCAAAATGAGAATATAAACTCTAAATCTCACATGGCACATAATTTACTAATTTCCTAAAATGATAATATTATGTTAATAAAAGCGAAAATATATGGAACTGTAAACGAATATGCAGAAGCAAAAAACGAGAGAGAGAGAGAGAGAGAATAGGGTTGATACCTGGATTTGATGTGCTTAAAATGAACTAATTTTGCTCTAGTTCATGAAGCTTTAGGGAGGAGTATGCCGCTTGCGCTTTTGAGCCAAACGACAACGTTTCCAAGCTGAGCAAATCCCAAATGAAGCGCGTCGTTTTGTTCAAGTTACGTAGCGTAAATCCATTTTTAAATTTTTTTTCCAAATTTGACGCTTAACTGTAATATCAATAAATTTAAATATGATAATTTCAGAAAGGAACTCAAACAGATCAAAGCCCAAACCAATAAATCAAGTGCCATGGCAACCCAACGAGGATGGAAAGGCTTAAGAGAAGCACTATTTGCACTCCCCAATATCCTATTAAAACCCCATTTCTGTTTTTACAATTCTCAACATGAAATTACACCAACATGCAAATAAAAAAATAATGAAACTCTGGCATGCAGCCTGGGCAATTGGGGTTGGAATTTGGATACAAAACTTCTCTTCTCAGCACCCATATTCAAAATAACGAAGAAAAAGCTTAACTAATAAATAGTTGATTATATATGTTCATAAATTCTTACTATTATTTTCTGGCCTACGCTGAGATTGCAAACTGTTCAGTCAAATTTGATGAGTTAAGTTTCGATATTTATAAACGCATCTCTCTCTTTAGAAGCTTGCCAAACCCCCATGTCCTATATTATTTCTGTTTTTTCTGTATTTGATTCTTCACTAATGCTGCTGATACGTGCAATTGAATTGAAGCAATCATGAAACTTTTCTGTTTCAACCATTCTAGAATAAGAAATTTGTATAAAGAAGAAATCTCCTCACGACAAAGATATTATCATGTCTGCTTCTAGATGGAGGTTCATTATTTTCCTAAAGTTCATCCCCTCCCCCTTATATTGGATAATACGATTTCCTACATATAAAAATGGATTATTTTGCTAAAATTCCTTATATTGTCTTCTTATCTCTCAAAAGTCAAACCACACCGCTTTTCTGATGTAAATTGAGGTAGATTATCAGACCCCAGTTCTTTATAGACCTTTTTTTTTTAAATCACAGTGAACAAGGGCATTAAGGGAATTGAAGGGGGTGTTATAAGAGGAAAGGTCAGTTTCTTTGTTTTTTTTTTGATATATTACTGATACATTACAATCAGAGGAACACTAGTATGACAACCAGAAATAGACTAGCATTATAACTAGACATAGACTAGGACTCTAGGCTCTTCGTAATATTCTCTAATATGGCACGGCTTGAAAATAAACCCTCACGTGATATTTGGAGAAAAATTGCCTTTACTATGAGGGGAAGTTAAGTCCCAACTTTAGCTGAGACTCGAACCCTTGCTCTCAAGGATGTTGAGAGCAAGGATAATGTTATAAGAGGAAAGGTCAATTTTGAAATTATTAAATGGGGTATATTTAAAGATGGGGTTGTGAGAGAATTATTATTGAGGGGTGCCAATAGTGCCACTCAAGGCTTAAATTTAACTCCAAATATGGATATCCAGCCTACGGTGTACGAAGATAGTATTGAGGCAAATTGAATTGCCCAAATTTGAATCCGAAAAATGAAATAATAATTGTAATTGTTTGGGGGTAAATTTGCAAGGATATTTTTGGACTAATAAATGAAATGACACGTGGACAATTACAAGAGTAAAATGGGCATAATACTTAGAGCAGTATAAAGATGTCATTTGGAAGAATTTACTACATTGGATGGACTTGGAAATCAATGGTCAAGTTTGGATGCTTCAAGATATTTATGAGAAAGAATAAACCTAGTATAAAAAGAATATTGTTGTCTTTTTTCCCTAAATAAGTCACATAACCTTAAAAACATTCTCTTTTTTTTAACCTATGGATGATACCTAGCTCTAACTTTTATGAATTATCCTTACCACTATATAAATGTCTTATTTAACCCATATTTGGGGGGAGGGGAGAGGGGAAGGGCTCTCCTCTCCTCTCTTCGGCTCCTCTCTCGCTCTCTCACATACATCACTCTCTTTCTCAATCTTTTATATCATCATGCACTTCTCTATTCTTGGGAGTCCATTTCTATTCTCTACTTTCATCATCTTCTCCACCATATTATCAATCTCTATATTTTTATTCACCATCTTTGTTGTCTAAAAATCTAACCACGCAAGTGTCCGTATCAAACAAGTAATAAAGTGATGAATAAGAGTGTCGAACCCACATAGACTAATATTATCCTATCATTATCTATCAATTTATACCTCTCAAGTCTAATAAAAACAATTGAATAAAAAGCCTTAACTAAGATTACTACGGTAAATAAAATGCAAAATAAACAAGAAGATAATCAATGGATGATGAAACCTAGGTTTATAATTTTCTCTAGCAATCCCCTTATTAATCTCAGTTCAGTTCTTTTAATTAACCTAATTCAATTATCACTCAGAACACAAAAGTCTTTACAAGCCTATTTCGATGGTCAAGTAGATCTATTACTCAAAATCAACCCACTATATTTCTATGAGGATCAATTATAAGTAATTCATTAAGTTTAAGTTCCTTAACAAGTGCATATGCAATCTAAGTATATTCATACCTCGGATTAACACATGTTATGATATTCAGGTCTATAGATGCATGACTCTTCTGATATCTATGCAATTACACATATGCTATTCAATTGGTGATCAAGTAATCAAATAGATTAAGCACAAAATATGATAAATAATCAATAGAATGCAATTTTAAAGAATTAAAAACATCAATCAATTAAGGTTAATACTAAGTTCTATTACAAAACTAAATAAAAATATTTAATTCATAATAAAGAAGAAAACAACATCCATGATAAAATAAAACATCCTTATAATCTAAAACAAAAGAAGATAAGATGTGTTTAGTAAGAAAAACTCTTGAAAAAGATCTTCAATTTATTTCCTCTTTCTTCTTTTTATGCGGTTGCTGCTTCTCTTATTTTCCTTCCTCTCGGCTGCTTCTCTTGGCTGATTTTTGGTCCACCTCTTCCTAAAGCTCCAATTGTGGCCTTTATATGTAGCTAGCCGCCTCTTCAATTCCAAGCTCATAAGGTTTTCGATTTTAATTAGAAACCAAAGATTCCCTTTTAATTTTCTGCGCACATGCTTGCCACTTAAAAAGCCACACCCGAATTTAACATTTGCTTCCTTTATCCCTGTCTTCAACGGATTCCAACAAAAACCAAGCCTATCTTAATGTCATGCATGCAAACAATTCTTTTACAGCCCAAAGCCCATCACATGCAGCCATTCAATTCAAGTTTATGCCAAATTCTTCCAATTCTACGTGGGTGCATGCATGTGACTTGTACAATTAATTAGCCAATAAATCTAATAATTCCTCCTTGAGCATTATTCTTCATTCTTCTTTTTTTTCTTTCATAGTCGGCAATTATTTTCATTAAGCTTCAATTTGTTTCTTTATTTCAGCTCTGCTTTTCTTGATCAAAACTTGCACCACATGCTCCCAATCATCAATGCCTACACAAACACAAATATAACAAGTAAAACAATTCTAAAATAATTAAAAATGATGCAAATCTCATGCTAAACTTAATTATTAAAGTGATGTAAAACCATCCTATCAATCTTCATCTTCATCAATGACATCACTTAAAAGTGTTTGATTTACTCTCAAGTATAAGAGTGTCTTATTATAATATAACCCGATAAGTCCGGGGTCGAACCACAGAGAATTTTAAATTTAGTGGTCAAATTATTAAATAAAAATTAATTTTAGAAAACAATTAACAATTTAAAAAGTGCTAAGGTTACGGGATCAACTCTTGGAATTCAAATTATGTTCATAATTCTCTCTCTTATTATATTTTGCATTTTATTACTAATCAAATATTATGCCATTTAATTATTACCTAGCCAATTTTATGGATAATTATAGGAATAAAGTACATGATGTGCCACAACTAAATTGAAGTGTCGACATAATGTCAAGATTACCACATCAATCCAATGTGATCTAGATCTACAAATTAATATGACATAAAAAAAACTGGTAAATAAATATACAAATTACAATAATGTAATAAATAAAATTAACTTTAGACTCACTTGGTAGATAAATTAATTCCATAATTTGAATCCTTGAGTTTCACCTTTCACCTCAGCTTAGAAAATTAGCCACTCATATTGAAAAAGAAAACACACATTTTATTTACTTACTCTTGAAATATATATTGCAAGAAAATTTAAGAAACAAAGAAAAAGGAGAGCAAAAGAAAAAGAAAATAAAATGGATGAAAGAAAGAGTGAGCTTGCACCCTGGAATTCTCCTCCAAAAATCTCCGTGCCCCCTTCGCACTTGCTTGCCTCCTTTAAGTAGGCAATGATGCAAGTTGCTTTTCCTCTCAATAATCGTCTCCATTATTTATTTATTATTTATTATTATTATTATTACATTACATAGAAAAGAGTAATGCCACCCGTGACTATCACTTGTCATACTTATTTTTTTTTTAATTTTTTTAAATTTTTTTATTAATTACATCTCCCCAATAATGTATTGCAAATGGATTCAGCAATTTATCCTCTTGTCTCCCGCTTTCGATTCCAATTCCTCCTTATTCTTGAAATTTACCTACAATAACAAAATATAATAATTCAAATAAAAATTAACATAATAAAATATAATTTATAAAAAATTACATCTGGGGAGCATTAATATAAAATATGAGTTTTGAGCACATTAATTAACACTATAAGTGATAAAAATGATAATTTAAACCTTTATAAAATATACACTTTATAGTGTTAATCAATCAACACCAAACATCTTCATATAGCTGTTTAGTTTAGATTGTTCGTCTTATGTAATGTAATATCTTATGTAACCTCTCATTTATATAGTGGATTGGTGATTACTGGCTCCCGTAGACGTAGACCAAAGACCGAATCATGTAAATATTGTGTATTTTTTATATTTATATTTATTTTGCTATATTTTCAATTTGAGTTCCAAGTTGTGTTTCAAGTAATAGGGTATCTGAGTTAACCCTGTCATACTAAGTATTTTGTGAGACCACCTGAGCTATCCCTCGAATACATGATACACAAGAGTTATTCCTAAGCACACATTGAATAAAATCCATCTCTGGACATTTATGTCTCTTATGTGCTTTCTCTCTTGCTTTTTCCATACTCTTGTGTTCCTAATTGATAAATAATTTAATAAGTTATCAGCACGTGTCTCTAGCCACAAGAGATTGTATGTTAAATCTCCTTTCTAATCCTTTTGTACAGTAAATGTGTACAAAGGTATGCATTTTTTCTTCTTAATATATTTGACTATCTAGATATTATCCAATCATGTATACTATTATATGCCTATGATATCTTGATGTTCTAGCATAATGAATTCATATCTTCATTCGTCATTAGTTATATTCTTATGCAATTGCCTATTAATTTTATTTTATCATCATTGATATTATGAAAAAGTTAAATTGATTTATAATATTGAATTTTATCCTGAAGTGTGAATATTGTAATATAGAATGAAAGAAAATTTAGAATGCATCCCTGAAAGATTGCACCATATATATGATAAAAATTTTCTTTCAGTATATATTCCTGAAGAATATTCTAAAATTGTGATATTATTCAGCATCTTCTCCGTAACGGACTAGAAAGTTTTGAAAATTGTAATTTTCCTTCATCATATATCATCTCCTTGAAGTAGAGATGGCAATGGGACGGGATGGGATAGTCCTGTCCCGTATATGCAAGTGGGATAAAAAAAGGTCATATTCTCATCCCTTTATTTTTTTGGGACAAATTTTTATCCCAATCCCGTTCCGTTAAATATCCCATCCCATCCTATTATCCCAAATGTAAATAAATAAATTTTGACATTTTTTTCTTTAAGGTTCATCATAATTCAATATAAAAAAAATCTTGAATAAATACAAAGTAGAATAATCAAACAATAGTTTTATTTTGATTATATATATGTTTGAATACAATTCTATTCTAACATTTTTTAATTGCCTGTTTGCTTCGATTGCATATTAATATTAAGACTTATGCTTCAAAAGCTATAGATTTTGACACTAACCAATTTAAACTATGTTAAAATATGCAATAATTCAACAATAATAATAAACCAAACCAACAACAAATGAAAAATCAAAAGTTCAAAGTTTCAAAGTTTCAATACTAAATAAAATAATTAAGAATTTATGGTACTTTTAAAATTATAATATTAATGGGATATAAAGAACGGGACGAGATTTTATAATTGATCCTTCTCCCGTCCCATAAATAAAGCAGGATTTATTTTTTGTCCCAAGCCCATCCCACTTAAATTTGGGATGCAAAAATATGTCCCAATCCCATTTCAAACAGAGATCCCATCCTAGCAGAAAAAATTGTCATCCCTACCCTGAAGGAGGAAAAAATTTAAATATTTTATGACAAATGATGAATTTGTTCCTTGAAAAAAATTGAAGGAAATTAACATAATATATGAAAAAGTTCAAGGATTGAATTAAAATGGTGATTTATTTTATCTCCTTGAAGAAATGAAAATTGAATATTCAAATAGGTAATTTGTTTCTTTGAAACAATTTAAAAGAAATATGCAACCATCAAATGATCGAATAAAAGCTCATATATAAATTTCTTGTTTTTATATGTATATGAGGAGAAAATCATCAAGAATATATATAAAGAGAATATGCGATATGTATAAATATTTTATAGCTCATTTATGCTCATGCAGTAGCAAATTATAATTGTCAATATGTGTGTTGAAGCAATTGTTTCTCTTTATATATGAATAAAATATTTAGCTTTTGATATAAATAATTGGTCTCATCTTACTAGTGATATATTTTCATTCTTTGAAGCGAATATTTATTTGATAATTGTGGGATTAGTGCTAGACATGATATGACTAAAGTTATCAATATTACAGTAATCACCATTTAAGCATTAATGATTGCAAAATATATATTGCACCGCTTGAAGTGAAACAAATTCAAAATTGAAATAATTTGTGATGAACTAGAAGTTCAATAAGTCTAGAGTTTCTTATATAGCTTGAAATGATGAAGTTGCAATGGTAAGTTTGCAATGAGGCTAATAATTATATATCGAATTATAGAAAATTCACAAGAATTTTAATCAAAGAGCCAAAAGGTTCTCTTGATTATTAATTTTTATTTCAATCAAGTGAACATGAATTTAGGAAAAAAATTTATTATTTCTTATGATTCACCATTATTTTGTGATATATTTTATGTAAAAGTCATGCCATCACGAGGGGGAGGAAAGCTACAAGTGATGGATGACTTGATTTTACGATAATAGTATAATATATATCACTTTATCTCATCTTAATATTTATGTAATTTAGTTTGAACTTGAAGTTCAAAATGATTATTGTACAATGTGCATTATTGATCAATTATTGGATGGATTTAATGATACGTGAAAGTGAAAAATCAATCACAAACAGAATATGATTGCGGGTTAATATATATGATGTCCTTGAAGAATGAAATGGTGAGACAAATAAATATATGAATGCTTGAAGCGTGTATATAATAAATCAAATGGTACAAATAATTTAAATCCGGGGAAGATGATAAAATGTTTGAAAATGATTTGGTGTTCCTGAAGAAGCCATGTTTGTATAAATAGCAAACACATTTGATCTATAACTAAATTGTTGAATATATTGCCCCTAGAGAGACATATTATACCAACTAGTAAATGAATCTTAAATATCCTTGAAGAGGTAAATAGTAAGAAATAAAGATATTCAAATTGCCCTATAAAACATGTGTGCACATTGAAAAAGAGAGATCTTTAGCCCTTTCAAAGGCATATATATTAGAAGTTTCGAAAGATCTCAATTGGGCATATATATTGAAAATGAGAAATTAATGTTGGTACTTGGTGCAAGAGAAAAATATTGGAATTAACATAAGATTTTGTCAATAAAATTTAGTTGTTATGATAAAATTTTCAGGATCCTGAATCACAAAATATGAAGATCATCAAAATATATGTTTGGCCACATTATTTTAAATATCTAGACCTGCAGTCCATACGCTAGAGAATGTAAAATTAATTAGCAAAATATTAAGAATTTTGGACATATAGTTCATACGGCTGAAATCGTAAAATTTATGAATAAAATGTGAATTTGAACTATAGTATGTCAAACTTAAATTGAAGAATATATGTGTTTATTCTTGAAGGATAAAATGCCTGAAGCAAGTACTTAAAGTACTAAATCAAAAAGCTTGCACTTTATATGTTCTTGATAAAGCTATAATCATAGTTGTGTATGTTATAGCAATCTAGACTTATTAAAGTTTAATCACTTGAGTAAAAATTTATTATAACTGGCAAATGTCATTATCCACTTTGCTATGCGATTTTATTAAAGCTAGAAATTAAATTTGCAATCTTTACAAAATGTATTGATGATTTTATCATGAAAAGATTTTTGAAGTGCTTACAAATATATTTCTTTTAAGAATAAAATTCATAATAAAAGATCTTGAAATAAAAGAATTCCTTTCAATTTATAAATTGAAATTTATCAAGTGAAATACTGATATTATAGAAATACTAGAAGTATTTCATATTCAAAATTATTCTATATTTAAATTTTTTTATATGTCTTAGTCTCGAAGAATCATTTTTTATTTCAACTTGTGGCTACAAAAGCATTTGAAAATTGCATAATTGTAAATTAAATTGTGATCAGAATAAACTTAAAAATGTCGAAATAGTGTGAAAAGTATATCACACTATTTCCTTTATATGGATGCTAAAGCTTGGTTTTATTCAAGAAGATCAACAAAATTATAAAGATATATACATTGCGATATTCTTCACTCAAAATGACGGTGTCTCCAATTTATTTTATTTATTTAAGCTTTCAAAATATGATGATCTTGTAATTGTTTCACCAAAGTATTACAACAAATTATGATCGATCATTGAAGCACTCATGTCACTTTGAGGGGGAGCGTGCTTGTTAAAGAGAGTTATTAATATAGAGTGTTACGTGCACTGTACTCTTTTTTCTTCACTAGGCTTTTGTCCCATTAAGTTTTTTCCTAGTAAGGTTTTAATGAGGCAGTTTGCACTTCCTTAAGATACAAATGAATAATGTACTCTTTTTTTCTTCGCTGGTCTTTTTCTCATAGGATTTTTTACTAGCAAAGATTTTAATGATGTATATTCTTTGTAGAATGAACATTCAAGGGGGAGTGTTATGAAATAGTTATAATTATGTGGATGGTCATCAAAACAACTCTTCATCTCTCCACCAAACAACTCTTCATCTCTTATAACTCCCATTATCTCATAAGAAATTATAACTAATGATGTACATATTTACTAATCATTTACTTCATTTGTATGATTATGAGACTATAAAAGAAGAGCTCATCGATCTCCTTTTGTGTATACTTGAAATTGAATAGAATTCATTTCTGGGTATTTATGTCTCTTATTTAGTTTCTCTCTTATTTTTGCCATATTATTATGTTCCCAATTGATAAATAATTTAACATATTTTACTTACGATATATATGGGGTAACTTACCCCCGTTTAGTTCCTCCTAAACTCTTGGTTAAGAGCCCCTTTGCATCAAAAAATTAAATGTTGTTGTTGGACGCTAATTACGCTTACTTATCGGTTGTTTCCCCAACAGTTATATCAAAATAATATTATTTGTAAATATCTCTCTCTAGCTATCTAATTGGTTATTCTCTATGTAGACTATGTCTGTGGGCGATCAATTTTTTTAATGTGATCGCCATCAAATATGGGCACAATATATTAGATAACAAAGATCACTTTTTATCAAATTTCCTTCATAAAATATTTCCTTTTCTGCTTTAATTTAGCCAACCCTATAGGTGGTGACAAACCGAGTGGAAGCCTTTAATTTCTTTTGAATATTTGAATACTTAATTCCTTTATAGAAGGTAGTTTTGAACAAGCATTTGTCTGTTGTGTCTTCCCCAATCTCATTTGTCAATTATGATTCAATGATTAACAATGGACGATCACCGTATAAGTTATTATCTTAGCTTCTTGGTGGAGCTTCTTATTCAGTAGTGCTCACAATTTGATGGCGACATTAATTGTTTCTTTCTCATTTTACAATTAACTGACTTAATTTATGCTTTGTTTTGGGCATTATTTGCTCGCTTTCGATCTCTCTCTTTAATTTCTCTCGCTTTCTATCTCTCTCTCTTTAATTTTTCTTTTATACGTGGAATGAATTATGGTCCCTACTCTATTACCTTGAAAGGGATAATGGCTAAGTAGCTAACATATTCATGATTCACTTTTGACGAGAAGAGGAAGATAGTGGGTTCATTTTTTAAGACTTTAACTTTGCCTTTCCATGCCAAAAAGCAAGTCATTAATCGTCTTGGTATGCCATTGCATGAGTACATGCATTACCATTTGCTAAATGATTGTCCATGAACATGAGCATATATAGTGGTCTTCTTAATTATTCTAAGATTGCAACAATTAGGCCCTGCTTGGGATTGAGGTACTGTAACTTAAAAGTTACAGTTGTTGTAGAAAAAAAGTTGTAACTATGAAATAAAAATTAATAGTATGTAGTAAATATAATTTTTAAATAATAATTATGACAAAATTATTAATAATATAATAGATTTTTCATCATACAAGTAAAAAATCATATCAACATAGCTTCCAAGCTACAGTAGTAGTGTTTACCAATCACTTTAGTGCTGTAGTTTAAACCTCAATCCCAAGCATACCCTTAATCCTATAGCCCCAATATAGAGTGTTATTTACGGTGTCGTTAACTTAAGGGCTCGTTGGTATAATTTTTTAATTAAAGTATTTTGATGGATCTGGATCATCTCTTAATCTAATTTTTTTTCTAACATTTTGAAAGAGATTTTGACATGTGTCGTTCAAATAATTCTATTGAGAAGATTTAATTTAATAATTCTATTGAGAAGATTTAATTTACTTTTTTGATTTATCTTCGCTTATTAAATACAAAAACAATACGGAACAACAAAATGGCATTAAATTTTTTTATTTTACCTTTTTCTATGGCTTTCTTCGCTCCTGTGCCTATTTTTTCTCTACATCCCTCATCTCAAATCTCAACTTTAGAAATAAAATATACATATAACTACTGACCTAGTTCGGGTCAGGAAAACTATTAAGTCATAAATTAATATTGTCGTCGTTGCTTCTAACCTCCACCAAGATTTGATCAAAGCTTGATTCGTTCAATCCAATTTATATTGATAATTGGATATTGTTGAAGGCCAAGGATGATTGAACATTGTTGAAGGCTAAGGGAGACAGAAGGGATTTGCAAGCCACAGGTGCGAATAAAAAGACGAAGCCAAGAGGTGAAGATGATGAGGAGTAAAATCTTTGTTTGAGTGTTGATATTTACTGCATTTTGATTAATTTTTATGGTAAGGAGGAAGAAGAGAAAAAGAAGTTAACCTTTGTTTGTTGTTAGTTAGTTCTAGAATTATAATTGGGTCCAAAACATGTGTTTTTGCCTTTAATAAGAAATGATAAAGAGTAAATTAAATTTTGTTCATAGAATTATTTGAATCACACATGTTAAAATCTCCTTTAAACATTAGAAAAAATTAGATTACGAGAGAATTCAAATCCTTCCATATAACACAAGAATTAATTGAATAATTGACTCAAACTTAAATAAACTAACCATAAAATTCTAAATTAAGGAGCACCAAACGGAGCCCTATAGTCACCTGAAGCTGCAATAATTTTGCATGCGCGTTGCAAATTGCACTTTAAGAAACGACAGCAACATCTTTTTAAAATAGTAGTTTTTCTGTCTTTTCAATTTGACCAAGGTCTTTGAGATAGCGAGAGGATCAAAAGATTGGTGTTATGGCTTCGTCAATGAAAGCAATAAAATTGGAATCCAATATCGTCCACTAAGTGACATATACATACTTTAATCTCATCTCATGATCTCTCACTCTCTACAGTAGCACTACTGTCTCTGCATGAGAATGGTTGGTATTACCTTTCATGAAACCCATTTGTCTTCTTCGATATCGTCAGTATGCTTTAATGCTTTGGAATTTGCATTAATTCATGAGAAGATCATGAATAATAACTCGTCTCCTTTTCTTTACTGTTTCTCTCTTCTATCTAACCTATATTATTATCAATCAAATGACCTGGATGAATAGTACTTTGTCTTCCATTAATCAGTTTCTTTGAATTATGGTCGGGTTTTATCACTCGGTTAAAGCTTAGATTATAAGAAAATCATGGTCCCATTGAATTGACACCTTACATGGGTGTTTTTCTTTACCTATAATATTACTGATAATTAAGTTATAATCATAAATTTATTGGGACCGACTGACATCATTTTGATTATGGTGCAGCTCAAATTACTACTTATGAATGAAGAAACTACATCCATTTTTCAGGGGGAAGTAAACTATCCCCGTTTAAAGAGAAATTGATCAATCCTGTAATTGCAGCACAACTTGAACTCACTCTGGATGATTTGTTAACACTGGACTACGAGTCACGATGGTGCCTTATCTGTGTGCTAAAGAAAGGGAAAAAAATAAATAACAATAGTAATTGTAGTAGTAATTTCAGTTCAGTGAATAATCAATATACGCAATATTTGTCAAAGAAAGCAAAGAGTGAAGAGAAGCTCCAGAGGCTCAACCTAACGAATAAAAAATTATGTAAGAGGCCCTATTTTGTACCAATTTTGGTGTATAATAATAAATGTTTTATAAAGATTTGTATTATGGATTTGAACATGGAAAAAGATTCCAAATATCAAACAGGATCTTGGAAATGGTATAACTACAGCAGCCAGCCATAATTCAATCACAGTTTCTTTCTCCATTTTGGACATATATATATATATATATATATATATATATTAGACTAATCAAGAGTAGTGTTCATTCTAATGTTCTATGAACCAAAATAAAATGAAATAATTCACTAATACTTAAACTATTGATCCTAATAAACTGCTCTCATTTCCATACATTAACATTTTCTTGTATGATACTCCAATTAATTAATTGAATTGATGCACTGATTTTGATTACAAATTAATAAATGAAACTGGGTTCCTTATTATCATCGATATTTTTTTTTTGTTTTTTCAGAAGACAGCCTTGGCAATATAATAAAACAAAGTAACAAACCCAAAATTCAGAAGAATATTCAAGCACTACCTTAGTACCTTTTTTGTGCTTGTAGCAAAGTTAATTAAATGCAAAGAGTCCCTTCTAGGCTGTGCCATGTGTATCGCAGATAATAAAAAGAGTAAAGGGCAAAAAGGAAAGGAAATTAAAAAAAAAAAGATAAGCAGCGGGGGGTTTTTTTTTTTTGAAAAAAGAAGCATATATTCGCCAACCTTTGATAAGCCAAAGCATGTGGTTTCTGTGTATATGGATTCCTAGATCTAAATCTGCTCTACTTTTACGATATTTTTCAACAATAAAACCAACTCTCCCTCTATTAGTAAGTTTAAATGTTAATTAACAATTTTAAATAATCAAACCCATTTTGCTATGAGATTAAGTCCTTGTTTAGTATTGAGGTACTGTAACTTTTAATTAGCCATAACTGCAGTGGAAAAAAAAGTTGTAAGCCTGTAACTATAAAATAACGGAAATATGGCATTTAAATAATAATTTTGACAAAAATAATAAAGATATTCCAAACCACAGCAGTTAGTACTTACCAAACACTTTAGTGTTGTAACTTTTAAATTATAGCTGCCCAATGTCAATATTAAACAAGGCCTAAGAATCAAACATAAAAATTCTAAAAAGAAATTGAGACCTAGGAAATATATGCGATTAAGAAATATATAGCCAGTTAAAAACTACATTTAACCTACAGATTAATGTACTAGTAACCTTTGCAATATCGTAGCATGTTGTGCCATATAATTTAAACACATGATAGCATGACACTAGGAGTTTCGTGCACATTTGTGCTACAAAACATATTCCAAATAAAATTATCATTCATTTTAACTATATGTGGAAAAAAATTAATAATGATAATAAAATCTATGATGAACTGTTGGGTCTGTGACTGTGGCTAGTTTTTTTTGTGGAGTTATTTGAAGTACTTGGACTTGTTTATGCATTGAAATGAGTAAATAATTTCTGGGGTTTTGTTTAAATTTGCATAAACAATTCATATAACCTGGTCTTCTTCTTTCATTTTCAAAATAAAAGACAAGTGAAGAAACAAACATACCCTTGGTGACAACACTTTGCTTTTCCCCAAACCCCTTCTATTTCAAATGCATATCTATAATTATTTAGATATTATTAAGTTAGTTGTATTAATTAATTGCTATTATTATTATTATAACCATTTCTATGATTTATTTTTTACCTCAAAGCAATAGACTGTGTGGGGTTTGTATTGGAATCTTGCTAAGGGTTTCATTGAAAGTTGAAGCCTTTGAGACGTGTTGGAGAAGGAGAGAATATTCTGGTGCCGCCACAGTTCAACAGCAAAACTCCAAAAAATGTATACTAAACAAATTTAGAAAGCAAAAACATCATTAGATTATGATTAAGGTTAGCAGGAAAAGTCAGCCCACAAGGAGACGACTGCTCACACTTCTAAAAATTCACTGCCTTTGTCAGCTCGCTGTCTTTTAATTAACCGGTTCCCTATACTTTGGCTAATCTCTCTCACAATTATATTTTAATTAGCGCAAGAGATTAAATTTTCAAATGGGTCAGTATAGATTCTCTTATTTTAATTAAAACCATGTGGCATTTTTCACATCTATGCCTTCCTCAAGAGAGCCTCGAGAATGCATAGTCATTCTTTTTTAAATTTGTTTGGAATGCATTTCAAGTTCACTCACACCATCCGAGAGTTAGCTAATTTTGCTGTATTAGTACTTCTTTGTTTTAATAAAATTCTCTCACACAGGTTCACCAAAACATAAAAAAAATTTCAAAATTTTTCATAAAATTCACAGTCCAAATTCAGGTTATGGGATGATTGATCAAATCTCAAACATATCCAAAAAAAAAAATCTGTACAATCGATCAAAAGAAAAGTAAAGAAAAAAGATAAATCACTAGAAAAAGTATAAAGTTGATCATCGTCTACCATTCAAAGAAAGACCTACCAATCAAACTTACCCACTTTTCTTATATTAATGAAAAAATCTAGATTAAGTTGTATTATTTGAGCTACTAGTAGTAATATTAATAAGATTAAAGGGGCAAGTGGGTAACAAAATCTAGTCAATGTAAGGTGGGAAGATCCATGGCCACACTGTCATCCGGACGATTATTCCCTTTTATGTGTATGGTTCGTCGTTTCCTTTGGATTTTACCTTCTTTGACAGATGGCGCACGTGCATGGCAGATTTTGTAAGATAACCAAGTTACTCAAAATCTCATCGTTTGATTTTAACCAAGTCAAAAAGAAAATCGCGACCTTATTATGATATACATGTAATTGGTTCATAATCTCTTAGGAAAATGTCTTCTTACTTTCATTTGACTGAACCAGGAACCAGAGAAAAATTTTACTTTAGTGGAAAATGACAATAAAGAGTAAGAATAGATGGGCATCTTTGACAAACACAAAAGAAATGAAAACGCAAGTGTTTTGATTTATGCTTTTTAGCTTGATAATAAAAAAGAAATATTTTCCTTGTGGGAAACTAGTGCGTGAAGGGTCAATTTAATTGTACGTAACTTGAAGTTACCAAGAGTTTTGTGTTCTGTTAAGCACACAACACCTATAATAGACAACTACAGTATTTTCTTTTTAGCAAAAGAGAGACAAAAAAAAAAGAGCAAAACCTTGCTTGTTCCAGCTGTAATATGTATTATGATTGAGCCACTATCAAACTTCATAATTATATAAATCTCCAGAATAGTAATGCAATACACAATGGTCTAATGATTCTTACAAGTATATATGAATATTGTGGAAATGCCGACTTCTTATAATAATTTTCAAATATTTGTAACTTCACTTTTAATACCTATTCTTTATTACCAAGACGTGAATTTCATGCTTATTTGACCTATGCTGAGCAAAATGTATAGTTATGTAATAAGTGTTATTAGATACGAATTTAAAAGTAATTAAATCATAAAATTAAGTTCATAACAGCTCAAATCAACATATGATCCATATTCTATTTATCGGAGAAATAGTTTGGCTCAAAAAATTAATACAAACAATGAAATTCAGTTGTTAGTAGACAATTAATCTATATCATATAGCTGGAAAGGAGACAAAGGACGTCAATTTATTTTGTGCAGTGTTACTTATTGCAAATATATTTTCAAATGGTCAAATATTTTATCCTAAAACAAAAGTATTTAATTAATTGAACAAATGGTTAGATAGAAAGGAACAGAGATTAGAAAATTAAGGACACAAAAGGCAAACAAATTATGGGATAATCATTCCAAATGGGAAAGGCATGGAGACTAGCTTTTCTTCAACCTCATCATATGTGTCATCATGCACCTTTGTGTGTGTGTGTGTGTTTTTTTTTTTTTTTGGGTTGCCCACCTCCCCTTCCCAGCTTCTCTCTTAATTCCCCTCTATCAACTTTAACTTTTCACCGCCTCCCACAAAATATCAGTTTTTATTATTTTTATTATATTAAAATGACTGCAGCATTTTATAGAGAGATGAGAGAGACCCGTTCTTTGCTTATAATATAAGCTAAGCTTGTGTTGTTAGGGTTCATACTCATAATATAAATTACCCTATTCTCTCTTGGGTTTTCTTCTAATTACAATCCTAAATTTCCTTTTGACAAATCATCTTTTTCTTTGGTTCTTCTCATAGATTATAAGTCAACAAAGAAGAGAAAACAAAAACCAAACCCTGTGAAACATGTTAGATAAGATGTCTGAAGAAACAATTCCAAATGGCCTTGTTCAAAACTCAGTTATTGCTGGATCCAATAATCCTCCTAATACTGCTGCAAAGAAGAAGAGAAACCTTCCAGGAACTCCAGGCAAGCTTTGTAATTCATAGAGCTTAGTTTATTGCTTCTTAATAATAATTGGTCTAAAAATATTTTCGTTAACAGATCCTGAAGCTGAAGTCATAGCCTTGTCGCCCAAGACTCTCATGGCGACCAACAGATTCTTGTGTGAAATATGCGGCAAGGGTTTTCAAAGAGATCAAAATCTGCAGCTTCACCGGCGAGGACATAATCTGCCGTGGAAGCTGAAGCAAAGGACCAGCAAGGAAGTAAGAAAGCGAGTCTACGTTTGTCCAGAAAAGACTTGTGTCCATCACCACCCTTCTAGGGCTCTCGGTGACCTCACAGGTATCAAAAAGCACTTTTGTAGGAAGCACGGTGAGAAAAAGTGGAAGTGCGAGAAGTGCTCAAAGCGATACGCTGTGCAATCCGACTGGAAAGCTCACTCTAAAACCTGTGGCACTAGGGAATACAAATGTGACTGTGGAACAGTATTTTCACGGTAATGTATTATTGTTGCTACATTAACTTTTAATATATATATGTGTGTGTGTGTGTGTAATAGGTTCTTTGTCTGTGTGACAAAATATGATATAGGATATCACTGTCTTTCATGTAAAAGAGTGGTAATTAAGAAAGCAAAAATCATGAAGCATGAAAGTGATCTTTGCGGTTGTAATTAAATGTACTCATAGTGAATGAACACAGAGATAAAATGGTTTTATTACTATTCAAATTTAGATTTTTGTGTTTGTTTTATAAACTGATTTGCTGTGTATGGATTTTGTTTGGGCACAGGCGAGATAGCTTTATCACGCATAGGGCATTCTGTGATGCCTTAGCTGAAGAAACTGCTAGAGTAAATGCAGCATCTAGCATGAACAGCTTGGCCAACGGCAGTATCAGTTATCATCTCATGGGGACTCCTCTAGGACCTAGCGTGGCACAACATTTCTCTTCAATTTTCAAGCCAATCCCAGGCAGTAGTGCTGATGAGACTATTGATCAAACAAGGCGAGGAATCTCGCTGTGGATGGCCCCGGGATCCCAAGGCCACGAAACAGTAGGCAGCAATCTCCAAGAAATTCAACAACTTGGTTCTGTGAGTTCAGGAGCCATGTACGGTGACCATCCTCCACCGTCAGATTATCATTTCAATTGGGTGTTTGGTAATAATAAACAGTCGTCAAATAATGCTGCAGAAGCTCTGGCATTGGCAAGCACTTCACTTCCATTGACAGATGTTAAGGAAGCTGCTGCAGCTGCAAGTTACCATCATCAGCTTGTGAGTGTTAACGTTCCATCCTTGTATAGTTCCCAACAACAACAGACAACCACCCATCAAACACAAGCAGCGGCTGCTGCGGCTAATATGTCGGCCACAGCTTTACTGCAGAAAGCTGCACAGATTGGTTCAGCATCAACCGATCCCTCGTTATTCTTAGGGAGTTTTGGGTTGAAGTGTAGTAGCAATATTAATCAAGTTCAGCATGGTAACAGATATTGTGGATTAATGTATGGTTCAAATGCCATAGCTGATCATCATCTTGGAAATGATGCTGAAATATCATCAGCTAGTGACATCTCCAGTTTGAGTCAGCTGCAAATGCCGCCGCCGGCCAAACGCCGGCACTTGCAGAGTGATCGTCAAGCAGAGAGTGTTGGAGGACAAACCAGAGACTTCTTGGGTGTTGGTGTGCAAGCCATCAGCTGCCACCCATCATCTATCAACGGCTGGATTTGATAATATCACCACACATCATGACTTGAATATTTCCTCGAATGGATTAAATCAAAGTTGACAATAAAGTGGTGGTGAGATAGAGAAACGAATTTAGTATTATGAAACTTTGCAGGGAAGAAAAGGTGGCATTGAGTGCTTGATGGGAGGTATAAAAGTTGTGCTTAAAAAAAATGTATATTGAATGAGTTGAAGAGATGAGATAATCCATGCATATTCTCTTGAACCCTGAAAGCTGATCCCTTTAAAATAGTGGCTTTTATTTTTGATAAAAAGGGAGATGAAGTGGTGGGGGCAAAGCAAAGAGTCACTTTTGAGCTCCATTATTGCAATGTTTTGGCAATGTTTCATCTCTGTTGTGGTGGTTGTAGTCTTGGTGCAACTGGATTTTAAAGAATATTTCCAGTGGCAAAAGGCTGGATATTCTAGTACGTACCATAGGCTTTATTTAGCCTTGTTCCTTAAAATAAACTCGTACCTTTTCCCTATCACTACTTAATTAAGCACCCTTGTAACATAACCGCAAGCTAATGATATTACATGCAAATATATGTAGCAAAGCACGTTGATGTTTTTATCTAGAACTATCTATTTTACATTTTTTAATTTCCCATTTCACCCTATATTTGACTTCTTCATTTGAACATAAATTCATGTGGTTGCTCAAAAATTAAGCTTCATTAGCTTGTTAATGGATCCAATTAATAAAATAAAGGCACAAGTGATATATTCGTAACTCGCTGATTAGCCAAATAGAAACCCACAAGGAAAGCATATGGCTTTTAATTTATTACTACATATGCTGTGACACTTATCTGCCTTATTAACTCCACGTATGGTAGTTAGTACAGTACAGACATGAAAAATTAAAATAAAGATCATCAAAAGAAAAAGAAGCAAAGTATAAAGATAAATAAAAAGAAAAAAAAGGGGGAAAGTATGTTGCATGCATTACCAGCGTTAATTTCTCGATTTTGTGTCACATTTGAGTACTTTTATAAACTTGATAGATGCATGATTTCAAAACTAATGATTATGTACATAGCAACAGAAAAAGCTAATTAGCCTTAAAGTCATGATGATCAAAATATGGTACACTATATATGTATACGTCAAGAAAGAAGAAAATTAAACGAACGCAAGTCATGATCAAGTCGACACTTACCATGTTATAGTCATAGAGTGTGTTTGCTTTTGGCCGGTGCCGAAAACACAGACACAGTGGCCTCAGTGGGGGTCCTCTTCATTTCCAAATGCGAAAAACTCGGACGCTGAAGTGATAAAAAAAAAGGGGCTTTAATTTCTGGCTCATGTGCTCCTAGATCCTAGTCCTAGAGAATGTGGATGAATTTACTCTGCCTTTATTTCAAAGTAAGGTCAATTTTTTCGACCAACCCTTCATATTTTAAGGTGGAAAAATGATAAGTGTACTAAAGAGTGACAAAAAATCACCCGAAATGAGATAGTTTTGGGTGATTTTCAAAAAAATAATAATAATAAATAAATAAATTCACCCAAAAAAAAATATTCATCTTTTAGTCTAAATATCAATGCTCTATAAAGTGTGTGCAATAATAGTGAAGATGAAGTATTGCAACTTTTGCATTTTTCTTATCAATATAGAATTATTTATAATATTTTCCTTTATATTTATAGTGTGAGTTGGTCATCAAATAATGTAAGCAAGATATGAAATAATTCAACTATGTAAATAAAATGATAAATAAGTAATCACTTAACACTACTATGTTTGGTGCACAATTGCACGTAACAACATTTATTTTTTTCACTTTTAAGTAATTAATATTTTCGTGTGAGTGTGCTAGTTAGTGTAACTAGTTTAAATCTTTCGTGTGACAATATAATAGGTATGAAGTTTATATCACTCTGACATGAATGAGAGGAGATTTGATACATACTAAACACGTTTCCAAGTTTGAAAAATAAAAATACTAAATCCTACCCATACCCATGGGTCGCATAAAATTTAAACCTCTATTCAAGAAGTCTCTCTATTAGGGTGGGCAAAAGAGGTTAGCTTAGCCCAGGCCTGCTGGCTTTAGCCTGGCCCTCCACGTGAGGGTTTAGACAAGGGCTTAAGAAATAAATCCGGGTCATGCCCGGTCTCTATTTTTTAAATAATAAATTTATAAATTAGAATAATTAATAAAATTTTAAAAAAATAATTAAAAAAACTTAAATACCTAATTCATAAATAAAAATTTATTCAAAAAAACCTAAAATTATTATAATAACCCCTCTTTTAAGCGTTAATTAATTAAGAGAGTGCTTGAATTAGAGAATCTAATATTTAAAAATTAAATCTCTAAACTTTTATTTACTCCATCTTGTTTATTTACTATTTTATTTTGAAATATTTATTTTCTATAATTCATTGTTGATTATAATAATTTGTTGATTATTAATTTATTTCAAGTTTACAACAATTAAACAATTAAAAAAATTAAGTGAAAGTCTTAGGTCCGCAATGGACCCGGCCTTTATTCTTCCTCTAAAATGGGCTTGGGCCTTAGCTTGAAAGTCTGGCCCAAGCCTGCATTTTGCCATCCCTACTTTCCATTTCTCTCTCTTGCTAAATGAATTTAAGCCACATCGATCTCTAATTACACATGACCATAACAGTTTCTATTAATAAATAAAAATATATAATTTTCTATTTCCTTTAAGTGAGTTGGAAGGTATTCTTTAGCAGGTAGGGTTGGCAAAATCCAGGTCCGGGCCAAGGTATTGCCATACTTAGACCCGGCCCCAATCCAGACATGTTTTTTGGTCACCCGATTCGGGCTTAAAAAGCTCGGCACGGGGCCGAATTTTTTAATCCGGGTTTTTAAGCCCGGATTTTGTATTTATAGTATTATATATGTATATTTTTTAATTGATTTTCTAATTTTTTAATTTTTTAATTTATTTTAATGAAATTAAACATGAAAATATGAACTTTAAATGTTTAAAAATTTAAATATATATAATAAATGGATTAAATAAATATAATTATTAAAAATAATATATATTTTATAATAATTTTCTTTTATAAAATTCAAGTTTCGGGCCGGACCTGAATTTTTTAAGTGATGTCCGCAATCGGCCCTGCCGCATCTCCGATCCGAATATAATCTGGCCCACATTGCCCGAGTCTGATCCGGGCAGATATTTTTGCTACCCTTACAGCAAGACAGTACCACGCCTTCAATGATGCATACCAATTTACGTTTTAGGGTTTACAAGATATAAACCGGATTGGGCCTCGATGGCAATTGTCATCAACAGTTGGATCACCAGGCCAAAAATTAAGCACAAGATACAAAGCCCAATTTCTTAAATAAAGAACAATAACATCTGGATCTCTAAATTTTATAGTTTCTCAAATTAGGACATAGTTTTTCTATTTGTATGAAACAGGTCCCCGACAGGCGACAGTGACAAGCGCTCTGGCTCACAGTCTCAACCGAGAGAGAGAGAGAGAAACAATCGAGAGAGAGCACAGCATGAAATTCACGGACTCACCAGTAATAGAGCTGCCAATACGCGATGCTCTCCTCTCAATCCAACAAGACAACGGCTCTATGCACGTCGGCACCTCAGTTTGGCCTTGCTCTTTGGTCCTCGCCAAATTCGCTGAACGCTGGGCCCCACTCCCCAACACTTCCAGCAACCCCTACTCTCACCTCCTTGACTTCCACTCCACCCGCCGCCGCGCCATCGAACTCGGAGCCGGCTGCGGAGCCGCCGGCATGGCATTTTACCTCCTTGGCCTCGCCGACATCGTCCTCACCGACATTTCCCCCGTCATGCCCGCGCTCAAACACAACCTCAAGCGCAACAAGCCCGTGCTGAACAAATCCCTAAAGACGTCCGTTTTGTACTGGAACAATCAGGACCAGATCGACGCGTTGAAGCCGCCGTTCGATTTGGTGATAGCGGCCGACGTGGTCTATATCGAGGAGTCGGCGACCCAGCTGGTGAGGGCCATGGAGGCGCTTGTGGCGGACGACGGCGTCGTTTTGTTGGGGTACCAGTTGAGGTCCCCTGAAGCGCATAAGTTGTTTTGGGAAATGTGTGCGGAGGTTTTTGTGATTGAGAAAGTGCCTCATGAAGATTTGCATCCTGATTACGGCTACGAAGAAACTGATGTTTATATTTTCAGGAAGAAGAAGAAGAAGGAAAAGGAGGAGGAGAATGTAGAGTAAATTTTGGTAACGAGAAAAAGTTATAATTTTCGTTTGTTTAGTTTGAGTATGATTTGATTGCAATACGAGTAATTTAATTATGATTCTTAAAAAAATTATGATTAATATATCCACTTGTGAACTCTGTAAAAGTTTAGTGATCGAATGAAATAGAATAGTACACTTATGTTGTGGGATTTTGAAAATGTTGAAGGGTGTGTGTTATATCATGGTGATCGAAGAATTTAGTTTTTGTTCTGTAGTTTTCTCAGGCTTTTGGTGTTAATAGATGGTTCTTAATCAGCATCTTTGATTAAGCCTTAGCATAGCTGCATTGTACATGGTATAGATGATGTCTAGAGTCGGTAAATCTTAGCATTATGAAAATCTAAGAGGTGAACTGATAGAAGGAAAGTTAAAATAATCCTGAAGAAGAGAATGTGGAATTTGGATCAAAATCAAGTGGACACATGCTTATCCAGCAGTTCTTGACATTAGACCATTGGGGAAGTGTTCATGACTATACACAATATGGTTTGTATAAGTTGCATAAAGGAGACATCGCCCTGTGTAACATTAACCGGTGTTTGCACATTCTCAAAAATGTTGCCTATTTGATATTAGTGCTTGGATTCCATTTATAAAGCTTGTAAGAGTCTTAAATGCCTTAAGAGTTAGTTCAAGTAACATCAGCTGACTTGTCCAATTTTTTTTTTCCAGTCTCTCTAAATTTGTCCTGTTTTAGGTTTAAAGTTTTTACTACTCTCCTATAATCTGCCTCGAAAATTCAGAAAGGGAATGTGCAGAATGAGAATACATCTCTTGAAATATATTTCTTCCTTTGAAGTTGTCGAGTGGGCTCAATTTCTTTACATTTTTATTCAGGTATAACAAGTTCTAGGCCTCAGTAGGTCCATGCTAATTAATAAAAACTTGTCTTGGCATATGCTACAAAAGATACAGCTTTAATAGGACCAACTGATTTCAGGTTAGGCATGCATCATGCTAAAGCTTGATATATTGACCATCATTTGTTAATTATTTTACACCAATAATAAACAGCTACTGTTTTTTTGGGAACTTTGCAAGCATGCAGACACATATCATATGCTGTTAGCCCCTTGATTTTTCTTGTCTGTGCTTAGATGTAAATCTCACACTTTCTTTGAGTGGATCAAATATGCTGTATTTGCATATTTAGCATTAGAATAATTTCCTTGTTTTATTTGTTGATAGCCAAATAGATCCGTAACAGTTATAATAGGTCACTTGAACTTGAACAGCAACTTCTTATAAATGTTGAATCTTCATTTCTTCTAGCTGTAAGTGCAACACTATGAAAGATTAGATCTAGAAAGTGCATGTACTCTTGTCAAATTTGATGGCCCATTTTCCAGGTCTAAAACTTATAATAAGTTAGCCAGATTGAAAGATTCGTCTTGTTTGATTGTCTCAGGGTCCCACTTAATCTCTTTCTTGCTTCAGCACTTGTATAGAGACAATAGTATGTTGAATCAAATGATTTGATGAGCTACTCAAAACTTCTCTCGCCTGACCCCAGGCTGTCCCAACTCGAGCTGGAAGTTCAGTAACTTGAGGTTGCTCACCAATTAGAAACACTGTTTACTTTTGACATAGTTGCTGAACGATGACATAAATAATCCATCCAAAGTAAAAGAATTACAGCCTGCAGAACAACAGAGCGTTGTGAATAATGTAACTAATAGTTGCAGCAACTTGATAATACCCACTTGAATGCTTGAAGTCTATGATTGTGTTATGGAAATTCTGCAGAATCCATCATCTATGATACAAAAGTAAAATTCCTACTTATAAACGGCTCAAATTTCCAGCTGAATATTTGACAAAAGATGCCCTCTTGGAGCAGAAGTTAATAAAAGTCGTAGTCAGAATCATGAAAACTGAATTGTATCAATAAATATTATGATTGTTGTATTGTTATGGCAAATTTTGAGAGTGAATGCTGAATAGAACTTTTCTCCAAACACGAAACTCCAAATGTAGTCTTGTTCAAAAAACTTAGAAAAACTTGCATCACATTTTATAATAGATCATTTCATTCATCATATTAAGAAAGATCATTCTTGCTATTATTCTCTGGATGGCCTCGAGGGCTAATCAGGCAAGAATATAGCTCATCCATTGGCAATAGCTCTGTATCTTCCCAACTACAGCTCATGTTGACAGGTGAGCTTGAGCTGGTGAGATCGTTGTCATCAGATGTTGACACAGAAGGCAGAAGAGTGGCAGACGGATTTGATGCCAGTAGCATCTGTTTAGCCTTTTTCAGCTCATGCTTAAGCATCCCAACTTCTTGTTCAAGCTTTCTATTTTCTGCCAACACATTGTCTAGCTCTTGCTGGATGGTCTTGTAGTCGAGCTCTATGGTATGAATCTTTTCCCGGGCACGTCTGTTTTGGTACCAGACAGCAATCTGTCTTGGTGGAAGGCCTAGTCTGCGGGCAAGCTCAAATTTACAGTCTACATGGAGCTTTTGGTTTGCATTGAAGCATGTCTCCAAGAGCCTGACCTGATCTTGGGTTAGCCGCTTTCTGCTTAGTTTTGATAGCTGTCGGCTTTTTGAACTGAACTGAAGATCCATTTCTGGGCTTTTACAGGTTGTGTTTGAGATTATTGAACTTGGTGGAGAGAGCTTGAAACTTGCTTTCTTATAGACTTGTACGAAAGTGGCTTGGGTAAGTGCTTGAATCTTGATGATTATGCCAGTGAGAGCCCATAGCCGCAACGCAAGCATGGAAGAGGAGGTCCCAGATGGTCAAAACTGAGGGGCTGTCATCGGGGGCCCCTAATTAATGTGAAGATTGCTTCATGCTGACAGCTCGTGTTTTAAAAAATTACAATAGCTATTTCTATTTACTAAATTTCAGACGTGTGATATGCTATTGGGTACCACCACCGTTTTGGCAGCCTCTTAATGAATATGTCACATTAAGTGTATAGAACTGACGCCTGTCTTGTCAAAAGAGGTATCCTCTCCTGGTGCTTCAATTTTCTTACTGGTCGGCAGTAGGTCGAAATGGTTTTGTCCATTTCTCTTTTGCAATGAATTCCGGGCAAGGATTTAATATTAAGCTGATTTGTTGTTAAGCACGGAATCAATAATTGTTAAACAGGAAAAATAAATAAATAAATAAATTCTTTTCAATGATTCATAAATTATTATGTATAATAAAGGTTTGTAATGGACTTATAAATAAGGGTGTTGGTATTGGGGGAGAATGTTGAGAGAAGGATGAGAGAACCCGCACTCTCACCCTCTCTCAGCATAACAAATAATAAAAAAAAGGATTATTTTTTGCTAGTCTCTACATGTTTCAATAAAAATTAACCTGCACTTTAATGTTTCAACAATTATCATTACGCTCCCAATTCAGCAAATTGTAGCACTCATGCACTATTCATCATCTTCCTCCTCATGTTCTTCAACGGTTCCATCTCTCTCTCTCTAATTGGTCACTCTCTCTCTCTCTGATACTTAATTTTTTACACATTTTCTCGCCAAATTCACTCTCCAAAACCATTACCCATCCATTTTACCTCAATTATCAACTCCCAAACACTCATTTAATCTAGATTTTCCAAAAATCCCAAATTCTCTAAACCTAAGTTACCCATTTCTAAAATCTCTATTTTGACTCATTTCTAGCTTTTGTTAGAGGAGTTTTCTTTATTCTCCAAGCCAAAGAAATTGAGTTGAACGGTAGCTCGAGACATGGCTAATGAAGAAAAATGTTGAATAATGAACCGTGAGAGATGAGTTGAAGAAAAGAAAAACGAATTTTGGTTTTAGAGTTTTGGAGAAGTTGAACAACTTAAATGGTAAGGCGGGAGGGAAATGGAGATGAAGCACGAGGTATACATAACATGAGAAGAAGAAGAAAAAGGAGATGAAACGAAATTAAATTAAACGAAATTAAATGCTGTGGGGCCAGCAGAAAGCACGGAAAGATGAGGGCCAGCGGGAAAGCGCGGAAAATGACACTCTAGATCGTCGTTTCTCTCGCGCTTCTCTCAGCAACTTTCGTGCTCCCAAGCATTTTTCTATAAATAATGATATTTAGATTGAAAAATCTGACAGGACGTTGATAAAAGTAAATGTACACTAAGATTGATTTACCATGTTAATTAAAAAATAGGGTTTTGCTACCTTACAATCTGTGTAAGGTACAACCCCTTATAAAATGAGTCATTGGCCCACCTTCAATTACTCATTTTGTCTTAGATGTAACTTACACGCATGGTAAGATAGCAACCCTAAAAATTATCATTTAACAAGATAAAATAAGTTCGGTTTACTTTTTTTTTGTTAGCATTTTCTCAGTCTTTAGTTTCTTTATGTAACTAAAACACACAGACTCTAATATAATGTATTTTGTCTTGTAGTGTATTAAAATATGTGTTTTTTTGTCTTTTAGTTTATCCCTGACTTTAATATAGTCAAGGATTCCTGATTGGAAACCCACTATATAGAAATGTTCTAATTAGGGATCCCTGACTTTAATAAAGTCAGGGATAAACTAAAAGACAAAAAAAAATCACAAATTTCATTGCACAGTATTTTGTCCTGTAGCGTATTGAAATCAGTATTTTTTTATCTTTTAACTTATCTCTAACTTTAATATGGCCAGGGATCCCTGATTGAAATATTTCTATATATATAGAGTGGATTTCCAATAAGGAATCTTTGACCATATTAAAGTCAAGGATAAGCTAAAAGAAAAAAAAACATAGACTCCAATGCACTGTATTTTTGTTGTGAAATATATTAATATTTCAATTGACTATTTCAAAATACAAATTTCAAATTTGATTTACAGTTGCCATGAGTTTGTTGAAATAGCCTTGAGGCCAACATAGATTACACCACTTTTGTGGCCAATATCATGCGTTTTGTGGCTGATTTCTTGCGATTCGTGGCTGATTTTTTGCCATAAATCAGAGCTGATTTGGTCCTTGATAATGGCGAAATTGATGCTTGAATCATGGAGAAAGATGTTGGCTTTCAAGTATAAAAAGGGATAAGTGTAGTGAACAAATTGTGGTATGAACTAATTCCTTTCATTCTCAATCTTTCACTGCAACTTTATCTATATTTACTTACTCTCCAGAAATCATTTCTTTTCCTAAGCTATTCTTGACTGATATAATTGGGAGTGCGCCCTTTACATCAGTGAGTCGTTGCATCCTGAAAGACGAGACTGCCGGAATTCTTTTACGCACCAGGAAATTATCCTCGAAGGGGCAAGATTTGTCTTTACGACAGTGCAATCTTGTACGCCTCGACCACCAGCTACTGTTTTCTTTCATTTTTCTTCTTTTTTGCAGGTTCTGTGAAGTGGCTGCTTTGAATTCAATTACAGTGCAAAGTTGTCGAGACACATATTGGGTTTATGCAAGTGGCTGACTTCTTCAGTTTGTAATCTAATTTGTTTAGAACTCATCATCATTACAACAATATTTTATTTCACTCTTAAAGACAAATCAAGATGAGCTCTGAAAATGTTGTGGCTTCTACTTCAAATCTGGTTGTGGCTTCCTCAAATGTTATGGCTTCTACTCCAAATCCAGTTATGGCCTCCTCATTTTCTCTAATTACTGCAGACATTACGACAGCCAAGAACTTACCATACATATAAAAAATAGAGCCATTAAATAGAGATTATTTTAAGCGATGGCAAGAAAAAATTCATGACGTTCTCGATGTGCACAACTTGGCTGACTATTTGGAATTACCTCCCCCAAAACAAGGCTGTGAAGATTATGAAAACATGGACAGCACAAGGTCTGCATGTACACAATTTTAAATGCACTTTCTAGTAACCTTTATGACATCTATTACCCTTTCAAAATTGCTTCGGAAATATGGGACCAACTTAATAAAAATTATATTACTGAGGAGGTTGGATCCCAATAAATATATTATTGGGGATTTCTTGTATTTTAGAATGGTGTATAATAATCCTATTAGAGACCAAATCCACGATTACCACCTATTAGTTAATAACCTTAAAAATGAGGGTATTGAACTTCCTAAAAGATTTTTGGCTGGTTGTTAAATTGAAAAGCTTTCATGAATCATGGAGTGATTATATCAAAACCTCAAAGCATAAGAAGAAACCAGTGAGCCTTGAAGACATAATTGTGCATATTAAGATTGAAGAGCATAATTGGCTCAGAGATATGAGTAGAAACTTGCATTCTAATGCAAATGTAATTGGGACTAAGCCTCAACCTGACCAGAGACAGAATAATCCCAACAAGAAATATCTGAATAAAAGTAAAAATCCCATTACTAAAAAGAAAGGTTGCTGTTATGTTTGTGGAAAAATTAGACACTATGCCTATCAACGTAGAAATAAAGCTCAGAGAAAGGGAGACAACAAAAATCCTTCTAAAGCCAACTTGGCTGAAGGAGATAAAGTTATTGCTACTGTGGTTGTCTCCGATTGGACATGGCTGCTAGAAACAATGATTGGGTAATTGATTCTGGAGCCACCAAACACATATGTGGTGATAGGAACTCATTTTTTTATTATACTCCAGTGAGGGAAGGAGAAGAATTTGTTTTCCTTGGTTATTCCCGGTCTACACCGGTGGTGAGCAAGGAAAAAGTTCTTCTCAAATTTACTTCTGAGAAAACCCTCTCACTGAGTAATGTTCTCCATGTTCCAAAATTCCATACAACTTGATATATGTTTTTGTACTGGGCAAGGCTAGGGTTAAAGTGTCTTTTGAGAGTGACAAAATTGTAATGACTAAGAATGGGGTATTTGTTGGGAAAGGTTATTGTTGTGGGAAATTATTCATGCTCAATGTACTGAACGTTATCAATAATGAAAATGTTTTTTCTTCTGCTTATACTTGTTCTTCTGCTAATGTTGTTGACTCTATTGATTTATGGCATGGTAGACTTGGTCATGTGAATTTTTTTTATATTAAAAAAATGAAAGAATTCGGTTTACTGTCTAAACTGAACTTGTCAAATGGCAAATGTGATGTATGTGTAGAATTTAAATCCACAAAGAAGACATGTAAACCAGTTTAAAATAGAGAAACTGAACTTTTTAATTTAATTCACAGTGATCTTTAGGGGTGGGCAAAAAAATCATGGCCTAGAAAAAACAGTGATCTTTAATTTAATTTAATTAATTTAATTTAATTCACAGTGATCTTTAGGGGTGGGCAAAAAAATCATGGCCTAGAAAAAACAGAATCGAACCGGTGGTTTGGTACGGTTATGGTCGGTTTTTTTCTTATAAATAACCAAATATATGATTGTATAGAAAAAATCGAAATACCAGTTTGGTTTTTGGTTCATAAAACAAACAGAAAAATCGGGATATTTTTGTAATTTTACTAAATTTAAAATATGTTATATTTTAATTGGTTATTTCAAATTATTACAATAGATTTGTACAAACACAATTAATAGTATATATATGTAATGTTTTCACCTCAAAGCAAACCCTAAAATCAAAACCTAAACACTGCAGCCAACCTTTTGAATACTTTGTGTTTATTGTAATATTGTTTATTTAATATTTTCTTAGTACCTTATTAGTAGTTAGTAAGACAATGGTGATAAATGTATTTTGAATACTTTGTATTTATTATAATATTGTTAGTATTTTTATATTTGTAATGAAACTGTGATGAATTGAGTGTTTTGCAGGTTTTAAAATTGAGAAAAATTATTTCATTTATAAGGCAAACGGGCTAAAAATTTACAAATTCAAAATAGGTCCAATAGGCCCATAACGAAAGAACCAAACTGAACTAAACTGAATCGAATGATTTGGTTCATGTTCGGTTCTTTTTAAAAAATAATCGAATGTATTCGGTTTTATTCAATTTCGAACCGAATCGAACCATGCCCACCCCTAATGATCTTAGTGATTTGAAATAGACCATAACCAGAGGGGCTAAAAGGTATTATATTACCTTTATTAATGATTTCTCAAGATATACAAAATTATATCTATTGAGAAATAAAGATGAAGCAGGTGAAAAGTTCTTAATCTATAAAAGTGAAGTTGCAAATCAACTTAATAATAAAATCAAAAGATTAAAAATTGATAAAGGAGGTGAATATAATTCAAGTATGTTAAATTCTTATTGTGAGAGTCACGGTATCATCCATGAAGTGAGACCTCCCTATTTACCTTAATCTAATGGTATGTCTGAAAGGAATGATAGAATATTAAAGAACAAGGTAAATGTTATGTTAACAAGTTCTGGAGCACCGTTGAATTTGTGGGGGGAAACTATGTTGTCAACTTGCCACATTCAAAATAGAATACCATTTAAGAAAACAAGAAAGATACCCATGAGTTATAAAAGGGCTATAAGCCAAACTTATTATATCTCAAAGTGTAGGGGTGCCTAGTTAAGGTTCTCAAACCTATTCCTAAAATGACTAGGTTGGGTCCTAAAATTATTGACTGTTTATTTATAAGGTATGCCAAAAATAGTGCTGCTTATAGATTATTAGTACTTAGAGATGATGGATATTTGTTCGAGGCAGATACTATCATTGAGTTTAAGAATACTGAGTTCTTTGAATCTATTTTTCCTAAGAAGGCTAATATTAGTTATTTACCTTAGAAAGAGTCAATGAGTGATCTTCTTGAAAGTTCGGATATTGAACCAAGGAGAAGTAAAAGGATGAGAATAGCCAATAGTTTTAGTAGAAACTACTATATTTTTCTTACTGAAAATGATCCTCAGACTTTTAAAAAAGCAATGGCTTCTAGTGATGCACCTCTGTAGAGAGAGGCAATTGACAATGAGTTATATTCCATCATGAGCAATCATGTATGGGAGTTGGTTGATTTGCCTTCAGGTACTAAACCTATAGAGTACAAATGGATTTTCAAAAGAAAGTTGAAAGTTGAAAGCTGATGGATCAATAGATAAGTATAAGGCAAGATTAGTTGCTAAAGGGTTCTCGTAAAAGAAAGACATTTATTGCATTTTGATACATATGCTCTTGTGATATGGATTACATCCATTAGAGTTTTGATTGCACTTGCTGCAATTCATAACTTACATGTCATCAAATGGATGTCAGAACTGCTTTTCTAAATGGAGACCTGGATGAAGAAATCTATATGAGTTAACCTGAGGGCTGTGTAGTACCAAGCACTGAGCATAAGTAGGGGCGGAACTAGGATATTGTTTTGGGGGTTGCCGAAAAAAATTGCAATAAAAATAAATAAATGTTATTCAAATCTTAAATTAATGAAAATATAAAATTACTATATCTTATACCATGATTCAATCAAAAATGAACTTTATGTTCTTTCATATCTCGAAAGTCATCGATGATTGATTCTATACTAATCTTCTTGGCAATATCTCTCTCAATGTTTGTAATCAATGTGTCAGTGAGAAAATCATCATCCATTTTATTGCGAAGTCTAGTCTTGACAATATGCATTGCTGAAAAAGATCGTTCAGTAGTTACAGTAGAAACCAGAAGAGTAAGTACCAACACAATAATTCTGTAGACAAGTGGATATATTGTTGATCTTCTAGTCCGTACCAACCATTAACATAAATCAGAAATAGATGATAAATTTTTGAACTCCAAGTCTCAAACTACACTATGATTATAATGTTCAAGTTCCACTCTCAAATGCATCTTCTCATTATCTGTAAAGTCATCCTGATAAAACTTATCAACCAATTCAAAATATCATCAATTCTAAGAGAATCATACCCTTCTCGAGGATCCAAGGCTGAGCTAAGCATAAGCAACTTTATTGAATTATCATTAAATCAATAATTTAATTCTTGGAGTTGAGAATCTATTACTGTATAAAAAATATTTACCCGATAATGGTGCTCCAGGGTAAAGTCACCTTCTTAGTTACGGGCTCTACCTTGTCTTGCAGTATAATGAGCATTCATATCGGGGATGTCAATGTTACGTGCCTTACGAAAGAAATCACATTCCCAAGCAAAGTATCCCATTCTTCATCTCTCATTTTCTGAATAAGTATTTTAGTGGATGAAATAAGACGCATGGCATTAAGAATGTCTTGTGATTGACACTGTAAAGCTTGAGAAAGCAAATCAGTAATTGACATAATATTTTTCATGAGATGCAAGATAAAAATAAATTCAAATGAAGTTATTGCTTCATAAGCTACATCAGCATCTCCACATGATAAAGCTGTGGTTCCATCCTCAATAATATCAATCAAAACTTTACATGTGGCACTAAACATATTAATCAAACTTAAAACTAATCTAAAATGAGAACCACATCGAGTTTCACCAGTTCGTTGTAAGGTCCCAATTTGATTAAGCCTTTTCCCAGTCTCAAGTTCATCAAGAGCAATCATATGTGCAATTTCATCAGCTTTAGCACGTTTCAGCTCATCATTACGCTTGCAAGATGCACTAACAATATTCACAACAGACGTTAACTTTGTAAAAAATTGATGCATAAGAATTACTACTCGAGATGCTGCAACTAATGCTAATTGTAATCGATGCGCTAAACAATGAATGTAATAAGCAGATAGACAATCTTTTAATATCAAAGCTTGTAAACCATTCCACTCACCTCGCATATTACTTGCACCATCGTATCCTTGACCTCGAATATTTTGAATGTCTAAAGTGTGATTAGACAATACAAAATAAATCTCTTTTTTCAATGTTTGTGCTGAAGTATCAGAGACATGAACAAGACCAAAAAATCTTTCTTTAACCATTCCATCGTCATCAACAAATCTAAAAACTATAGCCATTTGTTCTTTCTTTGATTCATCGCAAGCTTCATCAATGATTATGCAAAATTTTGCATCCCAAATTTCTTCTCAAATTATTTTCCTCACTTGCACCGAATAAATGTGGACAATTTCTTTTTGAATCTTTGGTGACGTATAAACGGCATTTCTAGGAGCTCTCGATATCAATTCTTCATATTTTTCATTATCTTCAGCCAATACTTCCAAAAGTTCAAGAAAATTTCCACGATTCTCTTAAGACTCACTTTCATCATGGCCTCTAAAAGCACAACCTTGAAATATAAGATACCGAACTGGTCTAATTAAGAATTTAAGCCGTAGTCGATTGTCAGCAATCTCTTGAGAAGTATACTTATAAAAAAATTGTTGTATATGCTGTGATTGATTCATCAAGTCCTCACATGATTTCTCAGCTCGTTTATGACCAGAGACCAGATCAGTCCTCACATGATTTAGAAAAGCACAAATTTTACCTCTTACTTTCCCCCAAGTTCTAAATACGTCAACAGTAAAAGCTTTTGCTCCTTTTTGCCCAGATGGATTATTGAAAAGAAAGCATGGTAGGCAAAAAGCTGCATCGTTTGCAACAGAATATTCCAACCACGAAGGAAATATATTAAACCATGAACTTTGAAAGCTACGAAGATGATTTGGATCTCCAGACTGAGGATTTTTCGAATGTACAGGTTGGTATGGACCTGCCTTAATATAAGCTCGTCGAATTTCATCTTGTTGATTAATAGGATACTCCCATATCTGACGACGTAGTCCTGGATCACGGTCTAAGGAACTAGTATCAACTTCAGTAATTTCAAGTCTTGCAGCTTTTGTTGGCCAATTTTCAAAAATTGGAGGTTCAGGATTAGATGCCGTAGGTAACTGTATAGCTTCTACAGTATTTTCCTAATTTTTTCTCTTGAAAAATTGGTCAATTGTTTGCTTTTTCATCTGTAAGTAATTGAGCTAATACTAATTACAAATTCACAATACGACAAGGAGGCAATTAAAAATTAACAAGGCACAAATCTTAATAATTTAAGTAATAGAAAATTTTAAATTAATAACATATAACAAACTATGCCTAAATATATATAATAAAAATTCATAACAGAAATTTATTATTAAATAAAGAATTAAAAAAATAATTATAATTAATAAAAAAAGGAAGAACAGCCTAATATAATTATAATTAAAAATAATAATTATAATTAATTATATAACCTTGATTATGGAGGACGAGAGAAGATTGATGGCTGGCCGCTAGTCTCTAGTCTTTAGAGTTCTTTACTTCTTTAGAGAACGTATGAATGAAAAGGGCAAAAGATAATAGATAATTGATTATGGAGTGGAGGGCGATGGACAATTGATTGTTGGCGGCTGGAGTTCTTTAAAAAATGTGTGAAAAGGGGAGAAGCCGAGAGGGAGAAGGTAATAGATAATTAAAAGTTATTTTAATATGAAATAAATTTAATAGAATAAAATTCAAGTTAAAGTGTTGAGCACGCCAAACCAAATAGCCAATACTTTCTTGTTTTATTTTTTCTAAACAATTTGATGTGATAGGACTGATAAACTCCTTAGTGTTTTGGTGAAACATAAAAAGTAGCAACTACTTTGTTAATATAATATAAAATAAATAAAGAATGCTATAAAGTAGGTTTGGGGTTGCCGAATTAAATATTTTTTATTTATATTTTTATTATTTAATTAATATCTTAAAAATTTTTCTAATCATGAGGGTTGTCGTTGCCTGGGCGCGAAGGTAAGTCCGCCCCTGAGCATAAGCTATGTAAATTAGTTAAGTCATTATATAGCTTAAAGCAAGCACCAAAACAATGGCATGACCAATTTGATCAAGTGTTGGTGTCAAATGGATATGCAATCAATGATTCAGATAAATGTATCTACTTTAAATACATTGACGCAACTACTTATGTGATCATTTGTCTCTATATTGATGACATGCTCATCCTAAGTCCCAATTTGGGAACATTAAATGAGAGCAAGAATATGTTTGCTTCTAACTTTGATATGAAGGATATGGGAGAAGCTGATGTTATATTAGGCATTAAAATTACTAAAGCTAGTGATGGTTTCAAGTTATCACAAGAACACTATGTTGAGAAATTGTTGAAAAGGTTTGGGTATTATGACAGAAAATCGGTTTCTACACCGTATGATGCAAATGTCCACCTTAAGAAAAATTTAAAGCATAGTATTGATCAATTGAGATATGCCAAATCATTGGTAGCCTAATGTACTTAATGAATATTACAAGGCCTGACATAGCATATGCTGTAGGCAGACTGAGTAGATATACTCAAAATCTGAGTAAGGATCATTGAGCTGCCATAGATAGACTTGCAAGGCATTTGAGAAGCACCATTGATTATGGACTTAACTACATAAGCTCTCCACAAGTACTAGAAGGGTATAGCAATGCAAATTAGATTTCAAGATCTGATGAAATCAAATCCACTAGTGGTTATATATTTACTCTTGGTGGAGGCGCTGTGTCTTGGAAATCCTCTAAGCAAACGTGTATAGCTAGTTTTACCATAGAGTCCGAGCTAATTGCCTTAGAAAAGGCATGTACTGAGGCTGAGTGGTTAAGAACCCTCTTAGTAGATCTTTCCATTACCACCACCCTCTTACTTCAGTGTCAATACACTGTGATTGTCAGGCTGTTATTGCTAAGGCAAAGAGTAAGATCTATAATGGGAAAAGCAGACACATACGTCTGAGACATAATATTATAAAATAGCTGTTATGATGGTAATGAGCCTAGATTTTGTGAGGTCAGAGTCTAATTTGGCTGATGCTCTAACAAAACCACTAAATAGGAGGTTAATGGTAAATACGTCGAGGGAGATGGGACTTCTGTCTAGAACATAAGACAAGGGTAATGGTAACCTTACTAATGTGATTGGAGATCCCATGAAGTAGGTTAATAAGGGTAATAACAAATCACTTGTTGTCTGGTGGCACTATCGATTTATATATTTGAGTCCTCCCTATGGCGAGATAACTGCCAACTTCAGTGTTTCAGGTTGAGCTATTATGCTCCTATTAAACTCTATAGCCTACTTTCTGTATGGTGATATGTTTAAACTACAGGACACACTTGATGAAGGTTTACCGATATGAGCGTGGAATTGAGTTGATTCCTATGAGAGCTAGACAGGTATCTCTAGAGCACTCATGAAAACCAGAAATGCACATGGCCATTAAAGTGCCAAATCACTGAACAGCTATATTTTGAAAGAGCTTAATATGAGCTTATAATCCTCTACCACACGCTAGTGGAACTTCGGTTCATAGAAACTGTAAGTTTCACCATGTTCCCATGAAGTAAGTGTTGGATAAAAATCGTATTTTTAATAAGGATCTCATATAATATATAAGAATTAAGTAATCTAGAAACTCGTACCTTGTTTAAATGAGAAGATGAATAATCAAAAGCTGTAGATCCACCACCAAACGATCTTCCAGGCTATGACTCAAGATTGATCAACACTGGACGTGTGGGCGTCTGTTTCACTACTCCCAATTGCAACTGGCGTTCCTTTTTTTTTTTTTTTAAATGAAGATCTCTCTCTTTCTCGTTTTGAGAAAAATCCTTATTTATAATAGCTCATGAAAAAACCCTATCATGTATTATATCTCATTAATTTAAAATATTAAAATATTTTAAATTAAATATTTATCTCTCCACTAACGTAATAGTAGAGGGAATGTGTAACCTACTAGGGAACTAACTTGTAAAATATCACAAGACCCCTTTTACACTTGTATATAATACATTAGGCCTTAACAAATATTATAATTAAGATTTTTGCCTGATATGCCGCTTTTCGCTTTTGGGTCCAAGTGGTGTTTGTCAATTAAATGAGCTAACCCGGGGATCATTTGGGAACATACAATAGTGGCTACAATAATTAAGCTTGTAATTAAACAAAAATAATTATTTAATTCCAATTCTACTCCACTATAAGATTAGAACTGACCTCCATAATTGTATGCTCGAATAATAATTCGCCCAAGCCACATTGATTTCTTTATTGCACAATCCTTTGTACCACATCGTTAATTAAATTGATATCTCAACTGTCCAATCAATTTAATTACATCTTGTTCCTTGATACTTACTTGGTTTTCTCTAATGATCATTTTCAACATACTTATATATATATGTTGATACACTCGCCGAGAGAATTCTATGATCAAATACTGAAACCCATCAAGAGATGTGTCGTACAAATTCTATATTGTCAATCTATAAATTCAATACTTGTAATTGCTCCCACCAAGATACCGGGTAATCTTGACTACAAGTGTATGTCGTGCCCATTGGTAACTCAAATGAAATAACAATTATAATCAAGAAATTATAATTGACTCAAGATTAAGATCACATTAAATCAATGCCTATGAGATTTAATAAGTCCTGATAATTATTACAAAGTTAATTAAATCTCACAAGTGATCCAGTTCAATGTAGTCATGCTACATCAATAAATTCATATATGATTAAGACAAATCACTCAATGAACTTATTACAGTCTATACCTAAATAAAGCGCCCAACTTTATTTATCAACTGCGAACTTAATTTATTTAATCATAAGATAACTTGTATTTATGTCTTCTGTGAATCCACTTGGTGATCACATAAATACATATAATATGGTTAAATGGACTTTACTCAAAATATTAATGCAATAGAGATACTTGAATAAAATACCTCATTCATTTTATTAATCAGAAAAATATTTATAACAATAAATAAATAAATATGCTTTAAAGAGCATATTTTTCCAATAGTAAGATTATTTGCTAATAGTTGGTTCATAGCCCGAAAGGCACCCGTTCATACATATTGAGTTCTTATTAAAATATGGAAAAGGAAAGATAAAAATATATGCGTATTTTGAAATACGTGGGAGATTGTTGTGAAATATATTAATATTTCAATTGACTATTTCAAAATACGAATTTCAAATTTGATTTACCGTTGCCATGAGTTTGTTGAAATAGTTTAAGGCCAACGTGGATTACACCACTTTCGTGGCTAAAATCATGCATTTTGTGGCTGATTTCTTGTGATTCGTGGCTGATTTTTTGCCATAAATCAGAGCTGATTTGGTCCTTGATAATTGCGAAATTGATGCTTGAATCATGGAGAAAGACGTTGGCTTTCAAGTATAAAAAGGGATAAGTGCAGTGAACAAGTTGTGGTGTGAACTAATTCTTTTCATTCTCACGCTCACTGCAACTTTATCTATATTTACTTACTCTCCAGAATTCATTTCTTTTCCTAAGCTGTTCATGACCGATATAATTGGGAGTGCGCCCTTTACATTAATGAGTCGTTGCATCCTGAAAGACGAGACTGCCGGAATTCCTTTACGCACCAGGAAATTATCCTCGAAGGGGCAGGATTTGTCTTTAAGAAAAGTGTAATCTTGCACGCCTCGACCACCTGCTGCTGTTTTCTTTCATTTTCCTTCTTTTTTGCAGGTTCTGTAAAGTGGCTGCTTTGAATTCAATTACAGTGCAAAGTTGTCGAGACACATATTGGGTTTATGCAAGTGGCTGACTTCTTCAGTTTGTAATCTAATTTGTTTAGAACTCATCATCATTACAACAATATTTTATTTTAATTTTGTCTTATAATGTATTGAAATCTGTGTTTTTTTTTTATCTTTTACCTTATCCTGACTTTAATATGATCAGGAATCCCTGATTGGAAATCCATTATATATGTATGTATGTATGTATGTATGAAATGAATGAAATTTATATTCTTATTTCAAAGATTATGTACGTTGACACGAGAAAGACTCTCTCTCCCTTTGAAAGAGAATTGAATTTTTCTATCAATGAAGAGAAGTTATTATCTTTAATAATGAATTTCCCTTCCAGTCAGTAATTGTATCCTCTACAGCACACAAAAGTTTGTGGTGTAAACTAAATTCTCTAAACAGTCTTAAAACAATTTGGAAGCTTATCGTTACATTGTAACAATGTAGAACTTTTCGTACCAGTTACACAAGAGAGCTTTAATATGTCCCACTTGCATTCCAGGGACTGAATTCTCTTGAAATTACTGTTTGTGCGGAATAGATTATTCAAATATTAATGACTAATGTCCCATTTGAATGTGCATGATTCCTCAATATACAGCCGGTTCTTTTAGAAGTATGTTTACTCCTACGATTCTTAATTACTATTAATTACACATATACACTTCTAAAACTTAAAAAATTATATAGAAATTCGGCATCTTGAATAATATGTTCTCGATCGTTATATACTTACATGTTGAAACCAATGTTAAAGAAGTTTGCATGTTATACTTATTCATTAAGTGGCACCACATTTATATCATTACAAAGTGCGTAAAACTAAAATATGATAAGAAGAAATTAAGAATAATCTTTGTACAGTTGAAGGTTAACATTCTCTCGGCCGAGCAAAAGTACATGATGAGCATGTGAAACGTACATATCTTCTTGACACTGTACAAAGCTTTCATAACAAAATTACCCAAAAAAAAAAAAGTGTTAACACCTAGTCTTCAACTAAATGAATCTTCCTTATTCTCCTCACATGCATTTGTGCCTTCAGCGAATCTATATATCTAGTGTGTATTAACTTATTCATTATTAATTATAAGATATTGCACAATGATTCAAGCAATATATAACTGTATGGCCATGCATGCATGCCTGCATATTTTAGTTAAGCAGTGGCCTTTCTTTCAAGGAATAAAAGAAGAAGTATCATGTGCTGCAAAATGAGGGGGAATCAGCGCCTGAGGAGAGCTTGCTCTATTTTGGCCACCACCTTGATCAAAAGATATGAAAGGAGGATTATAATAATCAACAACCCCAGGATTATTTTTGAGACCCTCAAGGCCACTTTGTCCCTTATTAATATTAAACTTTGGAGGAAGAGAAGAAGAATCCTTAATTACGGAATTACCACATTGTCTAGGCTGTGTTTGGTAGAACACTTTAGAAACCACAAGCTCCCCATCTTTCTCTTCTTCATTGCTGCCAAGATGGTACTGATGCATCACCCAATTTGTTTTCTCAGGTTTTTTTTGCTTCCCGTAGTTGGTGTAAAGCACAAGAATTTTCTTGTAACCTTTCACTTTGCCACCGATGAACACTGGCCTTGTCTTGCCTGTTTTGTGCCACCGGGTCTCGCCGCCTTGTTCATCTGAATGCACCTTTCTTCTTTTTCTAGTTCCTGTTGTGTATGCTTTCGAAGGTCGATGAAAGAAGTGACGAATTAAGCCATCTTTGGAAACTCCTGCATGCATTACATGTATATGAGAATAACAACATTAATTAACGATTGACATCATATGGTATAATTATGAAAAGATATTTATATATCTGCGTTTTCAGGTGTATACATATATCTGAACATGGAATATTTTCTTGACTTTTGCAGCTGACATATTAGGGTTAGTTGGGGTTTCCTTTTTTGGCAAATGGTGATTTAATTAGTTCATCGGGGTGTTAAGGGGCAATGGGATCACATAATCATCTTTAAATTAAGAAACTATAGTGCTTGGATTAAAATGACATACCACTATTAAGTATTAACCAACTCTAGCATTAATAGAAAACCTAATGATTTGAACCACCACTATGCTTCACCAAGAGTCTATAGTACGAGGAATTCTGTAATACTCAGAGATAATACAATGAGTTAATTAATGCAAATCACTTGCATATTGGTTTTTTAAAATAAATACATACATATGATAGTATCATTTACTTGTCGTATGGCTGACATAATACTTTTAATACATTCTACAATTTCTCTTATAGACAACGGATCGATATACAACTAATCAATAAAATCATTTCATATCATATATAAAAAAAATTAAAAATTAAAAATTAAACAAATAAATAAATATTCACACACACATGATATTAAAGGAAATTTACAGTTTTCGCTCGTGAGAATTAAACTCAGTTTAATTACCAGGTAATTTTTCAGGATGTGTGTAGCAAATTCCATTCTCTCCTTCAAGCGTAGGAATAAACTCATCGATGAGAGGGTGAAGTTTACGAGCATCAGCCCTCACCTTGGCTTCCAGATGCTCAAGAAGCTCTTGATCCGTCGGATCAAACTTCACCCCAGCCGGTAGTCCCGGCAAATCATGAATCCTTGCCTTAACAAACAACCAATGAATCATAATAACCATTTATTAATATGCAGAAATGATCACACAACATATATAATGTGCAATAGTAAAGCAATTGGTTATATATATTAACTACACGTACCTGCTCATTACATTTGATCTGATGACCACATGAAGGACAAGATCTAACCAAACAATTTTTGGCTTTTGCAGTACTACTATTAGAAGTATTGTTATTATTATTATTATTATTATTATTGGTTGATGATGATGGCGGTGAGCTTATTCTTTCAATTGTCTGCACATCACTGCAGTCATTGCACCAAGTCATGATGATGATGATGATGATTCTTTCTTTGGTTTCCTCTTATTCCCATCACACAATAATAGATCTTTTGTTTTGTCTGATTCCTCTCCACTACTGCTCACTCCAAAATAAAATATATCTAGGAGAAGAAAGCTACACAAAGAGAGAGAGAGAGAGAGAGAGAGATGGGATAATAAAAAGTGATAAAAGGTTAAAAGCAACTTGTCTCTTCTAAAGCTTTGTTCCCTTCAAGGCCAGTGCTTGTTCGTCTTCTTCTTCTTCTTCTTCACTACATTGTACTCAAGAGAAAGAGAAAGAGAGAGCAAGCTAACTTAAAAATCAACACAGGTACTATAATTTCGAGCAATAAGGTTAAAACTAAAAGAAACAGACAAAAAGAAATTGGGAAAAAAATAAAAGGGGTATTTGTTTGCTTGGATCTTACGTTTGGATTTTGCTTATATTGTGTACGACAACTTGTAGGAGAATAAATGTAGTTTTTATGTCCTTTTTACTCCGTCAAAAGGCAAATTTTGATTTGTTAAGGCTGGTTTTAGAGAATTAAAATATAAAAAATAAATAAAATATAAATATAAATTGATAATCAGGATTGAGTGAAGTAGGGGCAAGCTATAGCTGGCTTGCGGATTTAGCACCAAGAGAGACAGGTTTCTTGCTTTACATGATAAGTCTACGTGAAGAAATAGAAATAGATTTATGGTTGGCTGTTAATATTAAGGCGTTTCTTCTTTATCTTTCTATAGTTTTTGTTTCCATTTTTTAGCTTTGTTCACACTCTAGGGCGACATTGGACCTGCATCCCTCTTCTCTCGTAAAATTTAATTGACAGTGATTTGCTCGTCTTGTATCATTTTTGTTTCCACGTGGCAAATTGGGAAATTTTCCATTTCGCTATAAAATGTGTATCTTTGTGTAAAATATCTCCAAATAGAGAAGAAATGAGATTCCAAGGACTTGATTATCGAATGCTAACTTTTTAATCCGTCTTTCTTAGTCACCTAAGTTCGAATCTTAAGGGAGATAGAAGCCTCGATGATTTAAATTTTACCAACTAAATTTTCTCAGTCACCTAAGTTCGAATCTTAAGGGAGATAGAAGCCTCGATGATTTAGACTTTACCAACTAAATAATGCCCAGCACTCCTTAGTTTCTAACAATGGGCATTTCTAACTAATTCATTAATTTGTTCATAACAATGAATCACAATCTGTTATACAGAAAAAGTTGTAATACGAGCAATTAATCAAAAGGGTTGGATGCACTATTGGTTGGCGTGTGTTTGCTTCTTCTTTTCGTCCGCCTTGTACTCTTCCAATGTTTCAATGCATTCAGGACTAGGACATGATTAAGTATAGTTTATTGAATTTATACATATCCAGGACTTGGACAAGATTAATCACTTAAAGTGAAATATTCAAACAATATTGATTTACGGACTTAATTAGATGACTGTGCGCCAATTTGATTATATTATAGTTTTTAAAATAATTATTGTTAACTATGCTATATAAATAATCAGTTGTGAAGTGAATTAGTTTAATGTTTGTTAAAATTTATTTATACATTTATAAACATGTATATAATTTTTTATTGTGTATATATAATAACTAAAATAAATATTATATATTATTAATTATTAATTTTGTTATTTCAACATAATTGGCATTAATTATAATCTCTTTAAAGTTAATAATTTCATTTCTTAATTAATAAGTGTAATTTTAAATTTTTATAATTTATATGAACATTTATAAATATGTATATAAATTTTTACACATTTATAAGCATGTATATACATTTTTTTCATTGTGTATATATAATAATTAATAACTAAAATAAATATTATATATTATTAATTTTTTTATTTTGTTATCTCAACATAATTGATAATAATTATAATCTCTTTAAAGTTAATTATTTTATTTCCTAATTAATAAGTATAATTTTAAATTTTTATGATATACATATGAGTATTAATTATAAAAAAATAAAAAATTTTCAAAATCAAATTTCGAAAAATTATTTATTCCATACTTTTCAAAATCTGCTGTATGATGAGATAATTTTATCAAAAGTGTTTCTCAAAAAAGTTACTAAACACCAACATTAGTTTTTATCTTTGTCAAAATCATTTTTGAGCCCATAAAAAACAATCTCGAAGGGCCCTGCATGTGTTTTAAATTTATTTTGATTTTATTAAAAAAAGTTTAAGCATTACATTAATGAAAATTAAATCTCTCATTATGAATAATGTGAAAAGGATTCAACTCTAAATCTCTTATACAATTCAAGAAATTTTATTAATTGAAATATGAGAGAGAGAGAGAGAGAGTGATAATTAACATGATGCGAATAAATGAACTTAATCTTGTACACTCCATCGATACCAACGTGTATCACGACTTAAGTCTCATGTAGGAGTTTAAGGAACACACTTTCCAGTTTCCAGTTGTGGAATCTCTTTCTCTTTAACATTTTGTTACTCCATCCATGGAATCCATTCAAAGCAATTAGCTTAAATTATAATATTTAGCAAAAATTCCATACAACGTTATCAGCTTGAAACAGTAAGATTTATTATTATTATTATTGGGATGTGTTCGCTTTTGTGTTTCCATTTCTACCCGCATGATGCAATGATTATTGGTCTAGGCTCAATGGCTGGTGCCTTTTAAACATTCCTTGAATCTGTTTAATTTTTATTTATTTATTTGACAACCCCCCATTTATCTTATTATATCATTAAGGAACAGGTTGGGTTTTTTTTTTTTTTTTAATTACTGATATGCAATATAAGTATTACGATATTTCAAAAAAGAGTAGACTGTCTCTATTTAATTATTAAATAATTAAATAAAGAAATTAAGTCTTTATATTATAATATGGAAGACTCGAATTGAAAGCATGGCTTCTACCATTCGGCCAAAGCTAATTAGTGGGCTACTGTTGCTTATTATAAAATAATTCTGTTTTGTTTTGTTAATGAAAAAATCAATTACAACAAAGTTTAAGTGTTTAGTAAATTATGTTGCTCTGAATTTTAAAAAATAGAGTGTATGTATATAGTAAATTTTATTATTAAAGTGTTGCTTCATAGTATGAGACTTTATGGAGATTTTTTCTTTTCTATTTGAATACACAAATTATTATAAAGTGAACAAAACTCAATAAATTAAAATCCAATGAACTCTGTAATCTTTATAAAATATGATAAAATTCATAACATACTCCATAAATATTAATAAAAAAATGATACTTGAAAATATGTGAGTGATAAAAATTGTGGTAATGTATTAGAGATATAGTTTACTTTATAAAAGTAAACTAGTCAAATTAAGTTTATTTTAAAGCAATCTTAGTGATTATTTAAAAAAGAAAGCTTGGTGATCAAATATAGCAAAATAACCTAAGGTAAAAAAAAAACTTAATTAAGAAATATTTAATTAATTAATTGTCTAAACGTCTTTCTTACTTGTTTTTTTAACAATAATGTGAATTTTATGTAATTATTTTTTTAAAAGTGGAGTGTATTTATAAAATTAGGAAATATCACCACCTTCAAGAATTTGCACATTATCTGCGGGAAGGTGTCTTCAAATATAAGTTGGGCTGTATTTAGACACAATTTTTAATGATAAAGTTAGGCTAATGTTAATGGGCTAGACTATTATAGTGATAGAAACTGAGTGTCAGCTACAAATGTATCATCAGTCATCACTCTTTCTAATTCATCTCACAACGGATAAAATTTTGCTTCATTTCCAAATAGAGTGACAAAATGTGAAAACTTTATTATATTTCTTATTTTTGTTTAGAAGATAATGATAAATGAGACCGCACTGATGGTTTTTTTTTTTTTTTTAATCTTTTAACAATAAACGGAGGTCTGGTTTTACACTTTTATAAAAAGATTAAAAAGTGTCGTTCTAAATAAACGTAAAAATAAAAGTTTTCACAATTGTATATTTGTGACACGATACGGTGTAAGACGGTGATCGCCTAACAAGTACTGTATACGGGGGACATGCAAGATTTGTCTGTTGATGTTAGGCCCCGGTAAAATTAATGCCAATTTAGTCAAACTTTGAAAGGGAGCAGCTCTTGTCATTCTCACGGACAACACATAAAATGTGCCACGAGAGGGTCCAATTGAGTAAATTTTGGACGGCCATGGAGGCCAATGGCAGCCACATGACATGCTCACAATTATCTCTCATTAAATTAACAGAAGCGCATGATGATGATAAGATACAAATGGAGGGAAAGATTCAAAATGAGACAAAACCCATTAAAAGCCTTTGAAATTTCATAAACTATTTTTGTACAATGACACAATCCTTCCTTCCAATCGATTACAGCTGTTTCTGCTGAAAGAGATGCCTTTTCAATGTTTGACAAGTCTCATATTTGCACGCTACAATTACCTAACCAAAGTGAATAAACACAATGAAAACATCAACCAAAATTACAAGACAAACTCACGGTTGCAGTCTTCATAATGTCCATTGTCCTGTAATTGCGGTCTAATTTGCTGTAGATGCACATTTCCGGTAAGAGTACTTGGAAAAATATGCGTCTAAGATGAAGTTTTGACTAAGTTGTTAAACTAAAATTTGATTATCAGACGGATCTTCATAGTAGTAAGGCGAGAGCTTGCCGTCTTTCTTGATGGACTTAGACTTGTTCTCTGCAGTGGTTTCTTGCAACAGTTTAACCACCTTTCGCATTGAGGGGCGATTAAGGGGGAGTGCATTGGTGCAGAGTAGACTGATCTCGAGGACCCTGCAAATTTGATCCTTGTAGCTAGAATCGAGGTTGGGATCAATTACGCTGTCTAAGCCTTTCTGGTCCAAGGTGGTGCAGACCCATTTTACCAAGTCTTTCTCCCCGAAGTCTGGATCGATTGGAGGTCTACCGGTAACCAATTCCAGAAGGACCACTCCGAAACTGTAAATGTCACTCTTTTCATTCACTCGAAGAGTATATGCATATTCTGCATCAAATTTAGGATGAAACAGAACAAATATTAAAAATATACTCAAAGATAATGATCTTCACGTCAATGACATTAATGAACCAAATCCCTTAATAATCTCAATCTGAAATCAATCAACTTGTCCTAGCATGCAACATATTGCTAGATTGATCAAATATATCAAGTTTTTAAGGCACTAAACTCAAGAATACAACAAGAGGAGTTAATTCAGTCACATAGCAATTTAAATCCGGCATGTAATCAAGAAATCAGCAAATATACCTGGTGCAATGTAACCGCAAGAACCAGCAATTACAGACATGGATTCGGGCCCCTTGCCAACTCCATCAACAACCTTAGCAACTCCAAAATCCGCAACTCTAGCACTAAACTCTGCATCCAACAATATGTTGTTGGATTTCACATCGCGATGAACAATTGGAGGAACACAATCATGATGTAAATAAGATAACCCCTCAGCCGAATCCAAAGCTATCTTATACCTTGTTGGCCAATCCAACAAACTTGCTTTGCTGCTATGCAACACATCTCCCAAGCTCCCATTTGGCATGTACTCGTAAACCAGAAGCTTGCAATCTCTGGAGTTGCAACAGCACCACAATCTCACAATATTTTTGTGCCTGATCTTTCCCAATGTTTCAACTTCTACTTCAAATTCATCTCTCTGTGACTCATTACTTGAATCATCCTTCTTGGCTCTTCCCCACAGTTTCTTCACTGCCACTACGTCACCATTGCTTAGCAAAACTTTGTAAACTTTCCCCGAAGCTCCACTTCCAATCAAATTTTCTTCTTTCAGACAGTCAGCAATCTCAAACTCACTAAAACCAATTTTATGGAATGATTTCCACTTCGACAAAGCCATTCCCTTCTTCGCCTTCTTAAGTTTCCGATACTTCATATAGAACCAAATAACCCCAACAACAAAGACGACGCCAGCAAGAAGAAAGATCAATCCAAAAATCCACAGAGAACCTTCATTCTTAGATCTACCAGTCTTTGGACAGAGACCAGCCAAGTCCCCGCACAAACCTGGATTCCCCAAAAAGCTACCCCTATACATTTCCTTGGCATATAAAGGAGGCAACTCACCAGAAAGCCTATTATTTGACAAATTAAGTAAATTGAGCTTCAAATTCTGCAATTCGAGTGGGATTTTCCCAGAAAATAAATTCCCGGAAAGATCAAGATAATTCAGTACCGGCAAATTCCCAATTTCACTTGGAATTTCACCAGATAGCCTGTTGTTAGCCAAATTGAGCTCATTCATATTCTTCCAACTTTCAATTCGTTCTGGAATCCCACCAGATAGTTCATTTTCACTAAGATCAAGCTTTCCCAACTGACTCAATTTCACTAAACTCCCTGGAATTTGTCCCATAAACTTGTTACCAGTACCGGAAAATTCAACCAAGTTACCCAACAACCCAACCTCATCTGGAATTAACCCCGAAAAGTTATTTCTGGAAACCAAAAGACTTGAAAGATTATTTGCACCAGAAATAAATTTTGAAATCTGCCCAGTAAATGAATTATCAGCAAGGTCAAACAAATACACGTGAGGCAAGCCCCAGAACATCTCAGGAACTGAACCTGATAACAAGTTATGCTTCAAGCGAACCCTCCTCAAGCTCTGACATTTTCCTAGACTTTGTGGGATTTTCCCAGAAAATGAATTGTATATCATTACCAAATCCTCTAAAGACCCTTTCTCACACAAACCCACTGGAATTTCACCAGAAAATTGATTGTACGAGAGGTCTAATATTTGTAAAGGCGAGTTCTTTCCGAGTTCACTCGGCAACTCACCACTGAGTTTGTTGTTAAACAACCTGAGTTCATCCAAGTTCTTAGACCGAGCTATCCCCTCTGGCAAAGTACCCTCGAGTCTGTTCTCATACAAGTTGAGTGACTGGAGCTGTATCTCACACAACTCGTTCGGGATCGTCCCAGTCAGCTGATTCATCGACGCGTCAAACCTCAAAAGCGTCCTCGTATTAATCCACTTCACCGGTAATTCGCCAGACAACGAGTTCTTAAACAACTCAATTTGCTCTATGCTTTTCATCTCAGTGATCGAACTCGGGATCGACCCAGTGAGCCCGTTGCTCGACAAGTCAAAATTTTTAAGCTTCGTCAACCGAGTCAAGCTCTCAGGAATTTCACCCACGAGGTTACATCCACTGAGCCAGAGATTCTCGAGATTAGTCAAGTTGCCGAGCTGACTCGGTAGATGACCCGGTGAAAACGGGTTGTAAGCGAGACGAATCTCTTTGAGAGTGGAAATGTTGCCGAGCGAAGCGGGTATCGTTCCATTCAAAAGATTATTAAAGAGTGACAGTGACTCGAGTTGCGTGAACTCACCAAAACTGGCAGGGATGTCGCCAGTGAAGTTATTTTCTTGCAGTTCTAAGGACCTGAGGTTCTTCAGCTGCGAAAGAGTTGCAGGGATTGCGCCAACGAACAAATTGGATCCCAAGTTCAACTGGGTGAGATTCTGACACTTGGAGATATCAAGCGGGAGCGATGAGTTGATGGAGTTGTTGTAGAGAGAGAGGTGGGCGAGGTAAGGGAGGCGGCAAAAGAAAATGGGGAAAGGGCCGGAGAGTTGCGAGTGGGACAAATCGACGGAGGTGACTCGGTGAGTGAGTGGGTCGCAGGAGACGCCCCGCCAGCTGCATGGGGTGTCGACCCGGGTGTTGTCCCATGAAGAGAGGGAGTGAGTTGGATCGGAGAGGCCGAGTTTGGCTTGCTGGAGGTAGAGGCCGTCTTGGTTTAGTGATTGTGTCAGCAGAGGCGGGGAGAGTGTGAGACATAACAAGAAGAGAAACAGAAGCATTTTTTTTCTTGCGAGTCTTGGATTTTGGTTTTTTCCGTTTTCAGTTTTTGTTGCAGCGTTGCTCAGCTCTTGTGCTCTGTTGTGGGATTTCATTCAACATTTTTTCTATTTGAAGGGTGGTGGTGGTTGGATTTCAAAAGGGTAGTGGGGTCCACTTTCTTCGAACTGTGGCTGCGAGGCCAAGTGGGTTAAAGTCGAATTCCGGAAAGTGTTTTCTGCCAACATGTAGAACCGCAATAAAGTTGTTCGAAGATGGAAACATGCAGTCAAATCGAGTCAGTATAAACAGAACAGAATAAATACACGGAAACTTCTATTGTTCTAAACAGTTGTTTTTTTTTTTTTTTTTTTTGAACGTGGATCTTTTAATTTTTAATTTAGACATTGAAATCTAGCCGTTGATTGGACTCAATTCAAGGGCTGAGATAATTATTTATATGGTATTAAAACTTCATTAAGTATATGACTCCAAAAAAATAAAAAGATGTGGAGGCATCATAATAAAATAAAATAAAAATAAAAAAGAAAGAGAGATAAATATCCTGAGTCCTGACTCTTCTTCTTCAAACAAATTCTTCTCAAATGTTTCTAACCGAAATTGGGAAAAAAAAATTTCTCAAAAATTGAATCATGCCGACTGTTCATCTTCATTTTGGTTCGATCTTGTCATCAAATCTCTTCTATTCCTCCCCTACTTTGCCCTCTCACTCAGTTTTGGCTTCTCTGATCAACAAACAATCCAAGAGTCTGATCCTAAACTGGTTCTTGACTTTAATTTCTGATAACTTCATGAACATGAGAAACTACTCCTGCAAATATTCAATATATATATATATTTTAATAAAAAAAATTTTATTATATTAAAATCAGAAATGAAATAAAAAATAAAAAATATATATTTTAATACACTATAAAATAAAATATAATGCATTGGAGTTTATAATTTTTTTTTATCTTTTAATTTATTTTTGACTTTATTAAAAATAAGAATTCTTGATTGGCATATATACATATAAATATTCTAATAAAAAATCTCATAATCTTTGATCCATATATTTTTAAATAAGGGAATAAAACCCGCATCCATTTATTAATATTTCTACAAAAATATTTTTGAGAAAAGTTTTTAAATTATGCGGACATGTTCATTATGAGTGTATAAGAGTATCCGAATCACATCAAGTGCATTTACTTGAGCAGACAAAATGTGTGATGAGAACCAAAGTTGAATAAATTCTGAGAATGTTTCTAGAACGTTTAAATATTCGGAATAAAATCTCTCGCGTATGAATCCATTTACTAATAATAATATTATGGTCCCAACCGTTAATTTCAATTTTCCCCTTTAAAAGTTTGAGAATAATTATAAACAGAACTTCTCGTAATTATGGTTATTTTATTAGAAAACTGACGTATAACATAAAATAAAATGCAGCCAGTGTTAGCGATTAGAAAATGGGTAATTTTTAATGGATAATAAGAAAAATCTCACCCTCACTTTGGAATAAGAAAATGGTTAAGGCTACTCAACTCTTATCTACTCTCAAGTCGTAAGTCAATGTGAAAGCGATTAAAGATAATGGAAAAGCATCGACCATGGATTGGCGGGACCTCCTGTCTCGATCATGTTGTCTATTGGACATGAAAACCTGAAACTGTGAAATTGAAGGGCCGATGGTGAATTCTATAACAAAGTATTAATTTAATATACAATTAATGACTTTAATGATTTTAGTTATACGAGTGCGCAACTGCTGGCGTGTTAAAATGAAATTTTGAACATGTGCGCGTATGACTATGCTCGTTAAGATTTGGGACAAAAAAATATGGCCTTTACAAGGTAACAAACATAATATATTTATAGAGCATTTTTAATTTTTTATAAATTTTATTATTTTTATCTTATATTTTTTTAATTATTAAATTTTTATTCAACAGTTGTTATTTATTTATTTATATTTGTTACCTTACATAACAAGATAATAAAACCCAAAAAATATTTGTTATATGACTCATAATTCTCTCTCTCATATTTGTCCTTAGCCGTTGTCGCAATTGGCTCAACGCCATTTTGACGAGCAAAATGTTGTGTCATAGATTCATGATATCCTCTGAAATCTGAATGAAGTGTAACACCTTAACTCATTAGCGACAATGATATCTACTTGTAATATTGTTAATGACATGTGTCATCATATCATTAGTTGAGAAATACAATTTTTTTTAAGTAGATATATTTTAAACTTGTTAAAATAAAATTTTGAATTTAATTAAAGGTCATTCTATAATACCATAAAAAAAATCATTGTATCAATGTCATATAATGTAATTATACATGAATTGTGTAATAAAACATAAGACATATAAATTTAACATAAAACTTGTAAATCAACATTAAGTGTAAAATAAAATATAAATTATATAAATAGAACATAAGACTTGTAAATAGAAGGTAAAATAAGTAAATTAATATAAGAGTGCTAAATTAGTATATTATTGGTAAATAAATTAAAAACTTATAAATGTAACATAAAATTTGTGAATCAACATTAAGTGCAGAATAAAACATAAATAATGTAAATGAAATATAAGATTTGTAAATGGAAGGTAAAACAAATAAAGTAATATAAGAGTGATAAATTGATGTATTATTGGTAAACAAAACAAAAACTTACAAATATAACATAAAATTTTTAAATCAACATTAAGTGTAAAATAAAACATAAATTATGTAAATGGAATATAAGACTTGAAAATAGAAGATAAAACAAGTTAATTAATTAAAAATTAGATTCAATTTTATTGATATATTATATATTTATAACAGGGCTAATTATCCCGGGATGACACATTTTTTGACAAATTTAAAAAAAGTGACATGAATTTTAAAAAAACTCGAGGGGGTGACAAGATTTTTTACAAATATTCGAGGGGGTGACAAATCCGTTAATTTAACAGAAACCGTAAAGTGAACAGTAACTTTAATAAGAAATGACGTTTTTGCCCCTAGAGTTAATTATAAAATAACGTTTCTACCCTTATAATAGTTACAAAATGACATTTCTATCCCAACAATTAGTTACAAAATATGTTTATGCCCCTACTCAATTATTTTTTATTTTTTAAATAAAAAAATTATAAAAAATTACATCTAAATCTAATTATCAGACTTTTTTTTGTTAAATCAATTTTTTTTTTTAAATTTCTTTCTAAATCAAACTTTGCCGTTAACTTTAATAAGAAAATTTTGTTTGATTCGGAAAGATTTTTTTTTAAAAAAAATTTGATTTTGACAAAAAAAAAAACATGCTAATTAGACTTATCTGTAATTTTTTTATAATTTTTTCTATTTAAAAAAATTAAAAAATAATTTAGTAGGGGCATAAACATATTTTGTAACTAATTGTTGGGATACAAAATGTCATTTTATAACTATTATAAGGGTAGAAACGTTATTTTATAATTAACTCTAGGGGCAAAAACGTCATTTCTTATTAAAGTTACTGTTCCCGTTACTGTTTTCGTTAAAGTTAACGGATTTATTATCTCCTCAAGTATTTGTTAAAAATACTGTCACCCCCTCGAGTATTTTTAAAATCCTATCACTTTTTTTAAATTTGTCAAAAAATATGTCATTCCAGGATAATTAACCCTTTATAATAATATAATAATATAGTAATGATAGAGCTACAATCACTTTGTACAAACAAGTATGTACAAACTGATATGGTATAAAGAGATTGTTTATAATAAATTATCATGAGTCCACATAATTTTAAAAAATAATTGTTATCACTTTTCAACCAATCTATTCATGCCACATTAGTTTGTACACACTAGCTTGTACAAAACAGTTTGTACACACTAACTTGTACAAAACAGTTTGTAGCTTCATCATTATTGATAATAATATATTTTTATTCTCTTTGGCTTGATCCACATCAATAAAAATAATTTTGCTTAATTAACATGTGTAGTAAATAAATACTATTATAGAAAATAAAAAAAATTATAAATGTCATAGAATGAATATATAATTTATGGTTAAATCAATTCAATAAAATTAACAATTGTTTTGAATACATTTTTTTTCCTCAATTGACGAGTATTTTTTCTTTGCTTAATTAAATTAAATGGAAAAACTATTTTTTCGTCTAAAGTTTAATGTTGATTTATAAGTTTTATATTATTTTTATAAATATTTATTTTGTTTGTAATTTTAAAACATCAATTTACTTATTTTACCTTCTATTTACTAATTTTATATATAAATTGTGTGTGTGTGATAATTATTTAATGAGGATATTTTAATTTTAACAACGTAAAGATGCCATCAACAAAAATAAAAATATAATTTTTAATACATTAATAAATAAAAAATTACTGTCAGTAATATATTAAAATTTATATATTTTTTAATTATTTTTATATTTTATTAAAATAAAAATATACTCGTTAGAGAACGCCTGTGTGTGTGTGTGTGTCATAAATATTTGCTAGATAAGGAAAATAATATTATTATTCACGAACAAAGATAATGCTAAATACTATGTGCTCATCCAATTTGAGCCCTTTTTCCACACTTGTTATTCTAAAATCTAAATAGCAATCAATTGATTAGATGGTGATTGGAAATGACTGAGATCACTCACCTAATTTTTTAAGGGCACATGATTTAATAGTTTGAATGTTTGATTCCCAGTGTCACATGCGTTTGAAAAATCCGACCAAAGCAAGGCTTTAAGCAACAAAATTGTTGAAATTAATGTACTTGTTTTCTTTCTTTCTTTTTTTTTTAATTTCCCTCCCTTTTCCCTTACGATAGAGAAAGATTGATTCAATTACAAAAAGTTTACATCGATTTTCAAAATTGTTGTTGAAAAAAAGATTCCATTCCACTGTCAATCATTATTAACTTACAAAGTGGTTGCTCTTTCTTTGACTGAATTAAAGTTTTTTAAAACCACGAGCGTAATTAAAAATTCATATATTGTCCTTTCAAAAAAAAAATTCCTGTATATTATGACCTGAGTGAATAACGGTTTACACCACTCACAAAGACACCATAAAAATAAAAATAAAAATAAAAATAAAATACACTGCCTATAAAATTTTACTTTTCTTACTTAACCCTGTCTCTCCATCAAGAATTATTTGCCAAAGCAACCGGAGGCATTTTTATTTTTAAGTTATATGGCATCGTGATAACTGAATTCCTTTTATGTGAAAGTTTCAGATCTTTTATTTTTATTTTAAAAATTTTATCAATTAAATTAGTTGATATCCAAACTAAATACTATTTTTTTTCCCTGAATGGCGATGCTGATCTTAATCTAAATTAAAACATAATATTTTGTTATCGTGTGATGTATTGATAACTTGCAGTCATTTGATCAGCCCGAAATTTGAAATGGTTATATGCTTATACTAGAAGGTGGGGCATCGAAATTAAGAGTTGCAAAAAGATTATCAAAATTGGTGTCAAATTAAATGTCAGATAGTTTGTAAAATTTTCTAGTCAATTTCGAATTTGATTCAGCCAATACAATTAGATAACATCATAAAACCAATCACAATCAGTCAATTTAGATTGAACTAATCGACCTAACATATTAAATTGGATTTTGAATACTAATTCCACTGGTATTTCAATTGAAATTCTGGGTATCATATTTATGTTTGTCCCTCTTTATGGTTGTGATATTTATTTTAGGGTAATTATCTGATAGCCACCACTTATTAAGTAAAATTTTTATAAATCATTAAAATTTATGGTTGTATCTGTAAATCACCTACTTTTTAAAGAAATATCTCCCAACCACTTTTTCGTTAAAAAAGTTAACTGCCGTTAGTGATTTTCTACATAAAAATTATTTTATCCTTATAATACAATAATTACGAAAATGTCCCTATAAATCATAATTACGAGAATATTTATTTTCTGTATTGTTTGATTTTTTTATTTATAAACAAAACCGATGTTGTTTATATAATTATATATTTATTTTTTAAAAATAGAATATAATTAATTAAATATTTATTTTTTAACTAAACGATAATATTATCCTTATGATGACATGATGATATCATATTTTTGTTAACGGAAAGATTGGTGTGAGATGCTTATTTGAAAAATAAGTGGTTTACAGATACAATCTAAAATTTAATAATTTACAAAAATTTCGCTTAATAAATAATAGCCACCAAATAATTACCTTTCATTTTAATGCTAATGACATTCTAAAGGAAAATGAATAAATAAGAAAAATTGAAAGCCGTGATCAATGCATTAATAAAATGGGTTAAATTAAAAGTCTCTTTAAGTAATCAAAGTGTGTTTTATTTGGGCGGCTTGCCTAATAATTGAATACTGGCATGCCGGCTAAGAACAGTCCCTAGACTCCTGGCACCGAAGCCAATCAATTAGAAGAATTGTGAAGTAATAATTATGCAGAGATTAGTGCTAAGTTTTGATTCAATGTACTCCCTCATACGAAATTAAAAAAACAACCTAAATGGGTAACCTATTTTTTTAAAATATTACATGACATTGTAATTTTGTATTTATCTACTATTATTATAGAAAGTCCAAAACCAAACCTTAAGCAAAACCCAAAATCTGATTTTATTTCCATTTTTTTATACACACACACACACACGGGAGATTGGAACTTTTTTTTTTCTACTATTGTGGTAATAATAATAGGTTATCCAATTAGTGGGTGATTCTCGAGTAGTCCGTTGGTTGAAGATAGAATAATTTAAATTGTAATGCCAAATTATTATTACCAAATTTGAAATTAATTAACACATATGATTTGTGAATGATGATATATTTTAAAGTTTATCTCGATCTTATTCTAATAACAAAAAAGAAGTATGCTCTTGATACATCACAGAAGTGAACAAGCAAGCTATGATTTTAATATCTAGAGAAATAAGCAATTGGAAATAATTATGCAATAAAAGCTGGGACATAACATAAAGGGCAAAAAAAAAAATTTCTTTTTAGTCAACAGTTTTACACCAACTGAAAAAGAAAGAAAATGTCTGAATCAAGTGAACCAGCTAGGAGATATTTGCTTGCATCTTATACAATTGTTTACTCAAATTATATGTATGTCTTACTGTTACATTTCATAAGCTCTAGCAAATTGGGCTTCAATGGATTTACTTTAGATCCAGTACCCATTTTATAGCCCAAGATTTAAAATAAGAGTGGTGCCCCAAGATTGCTCAGCCTAGAAAAGCCATTGAGCTTAGGCCTATCAGCCTTTGCGATATTGTTTATAGAATAGTTGCTAAGGCCGCTGCTAATAGATTGAAACCAATTGTTTCCCAGATCATATACCCAACACAGAGTGCATTCATACCTAATTGACTCATTACAGACAGTGTCATTATTGGCTATAAATGCCTCCATAAGATTAGACATAGCAAAGGGAAAAGGAATGGTCTTGTGGCACTAAAGCCAGACATAGCCAAGGCATATGACAGGTTTGAATGGCAGTTTCTAAAACAAACAATGGCAAAGCTTGGCTTCTTAAATAAGGGGGTGAGTTTGATAAGGAGCTGCATCACTACTGCTTCTTTTTTATGATAATCAATAGGGCTCCGAAAGGTTTAATCCAACTTGAGAGAAGCCGGAGACAGGGTTGTCCCCTCTTCCCATATCTCTTCATTATGTTTGTAGAAGCGTTTTCAAACTTGCTGGTGCAAGCAGAAAGGAAGCAGCTGACTCGAGGATTGAGATTTGCAAAGGATGTTACAATATCCCATTTGATTTTTGCAGATGACAGCCTTACTTTTACAAGAGCATCAGTGGCAGATTTAATCATTTGAAGGATAGATTTTATAGCTATACAAAGGCATCATGACAGATTTTCAACTTCAAAAAATCATCTATGTTTTTCAGTGGAAAGATTCCAGATGGATAGATTACAACAATCAAGACTATTTTCAAGCTCAATGTGGTTTTTAGATATGAAAAGTACTTAGACAAGAAGATGAGCTTCTTTAATGGTAGGGATCAAAGGAAGACAAGCATGGTATTCACTGTATAAGGTGGGACAAGTTGAGCTGTGCAAAAAGCAAAGGAGGATTGGGGTTTAGAGACTTTACTAGCTTCAATCAGGCATTAGTGGCCAAGCAAGGATGGAGGCTACTCTAATTTCTAAATTCTCTAGTATCTAGAGTATTACAAGCAAAATACTATAAAAATTCCACATTAATTAATGCAAATGCAGGCTCCTATCCTTCTTTTATATGGAGAAGCATCCTTCGGGGAAGGCAAGTGATAAAAAGGGAGTCATTTGTATAACTTTTTATTTTTTATTTTTTATTATTTTACTTAATAAGCAAAAACACCATGAGTGGCTTAGAAAAGGTAAAAAAAAAAATAAAAGAAAAGAAACAAGGGGGAGAGCAGAGCATAACAGAATTGTGAAAGAGAAAAGAGAGAAAGAAGAGAAATAAAAGAGAGACGAGGTGAGGGATTGGTTTTTCAAGTGAGAAAATTTAATTTGAATGCAGTATATTAACATCCAGCTTGAGGTTTTATATTCTGTAAGCTTTTCTTTCTCAAATTCTTCTTTTTATTCAAGCTTACAACAAATTCGAAATGTCTTGCATGCATGATAAAAATTATGTTTATTTAGTGTTGAATCCTTGAGATTAATCTTTTTTTTTTTTTTCGCTATGTCTATTTTGAGTTTAGATTCTTGTAAAAATTTCAATGCTTGTTTCTAGTTTATTTTGGTTATTAAACTGATACTGCTCAGCTGAATTTCACATGATATATTTTTTTGGACCGGATTTGATTAAGTTTCTATACATGCATGGTTTAATTTTGAAATCTTCTTGGTTATCAAGCACATTGATGGATTTTTCAGGTATATTTTCTTAATTTTTCTTGCTGCCGTTGAACAGGGATGCTGCCTGCAACTTACAGCAAGTTTAGGATTGTGTTAATTCGGGATTCTTGAATTGTTGGTAGTATAGCTGGTTAATTTTATTGTCATAATCTTCTATAGGAAGTGGTGATGGAGGAGGAGAAATTTTCGGAGGATTAGGAGCTGTTAAGTTGGTTTAAGGTAGGCAAGGGCAACTCTTTGTTTTATAAAATGTATAAAATCTGTCTCATGGCGTAATGAATAGAGGATAAAATGGTAAATGTATGAAAAAAGTAGGGGTGTTTTTAGAATTTGAGAGGAGTGGGAAAAGCTCCGCTCTTATAATAAACTCCTGAATTGGGTAGGCCCATTCACAAACGGATTAACGAATAAAACATAACCGCAGAGAAGTAGGATTAAGTTAAAACAAAGCAATAATTTTGTATTTTGTCTCTAACTCACTCATTCAATATCAGCAAACTCAAAACCTCCCAACAAATGAAACTTCCCCTAATTAAAGTAAATTAACCAAAATTAATAGCACTCCACAGAAGTTGCTAAAATAAACTCCTCTCATTTATAAAAGGTAATCTTCATTAAATGCAATTGACAACACTAAACAAAATTAATAAATTAAATTAAAAAAAAAAACAACCAATTATTTAAATTCTTGGTTAAGAGTTTTCAGTTTCTTTCTTGCATGAAAGTAGCTCCTTCACAATCACCAAGACTTAGAAAAAGAATCAGAGCGATGGATGTTAGAACAAATCTCCGGCAACAGCAGCAGCTGCCTCTTTTGGAAAATGCACCAAAAGCACAAAAAACACCAGCACAAAGGGCAATAAGAAAAACATTCAAAGGCACAGCACATTTGGCCAGGCTTCTCCCCACAGGTTCTGTCCTCACATTCCAAATTCTTTCTCCAATTTTAACTCATCAAGGCCATTGTCCCACGCACACAAGCCGGGTTATGACTCTGGGCCTCTTGGCTCTCTGCGGCGTATCATGTTTCGTTCTGCGTTTGACCGATAGCTTTAGAGATGAAAGGGGCAAGGTTAGATATGGACTGGCAACATTCAGAGGCTTGTGGGTTATTGACACATCATTGAAACTTACACCAGAGGAGAAAGCTCAATATCAGCTTAAGCTTATTGATCTTTTTCATGCATTTGCTTCCATATTGGTTTTTGCCGCGATTGCTTTGTTTGATAAGAATGTTGTAAATTGCTTTTGTCCAACACCCTCAGAGGAAACCAAGGAGCTCCTAATGCGAGTGCCTATTGGGATTGGCATCGCCTGCAGCATTTTGTTTGTGCTCTTCCCTAGCAAGCGCCATGGCATTGGCTGCCCTCTCTCGCAACGTTAATATATTTCATCTTGTGTTACAATATAGTGTTGGTACTGAGAAGCTCCATCTTTGCAAATTAAATTATTTCAAGAGTTGTATAATCAGAGCATTGTACTAGCTACTATTTTTTTCGAATATTAAATTGATGATCAGGAGTTGTTTTGTGCAATGCTTTGAAGCAAATTGTGAAACAAACCCAAAATTTAGTTCTGAATCAACATTGATCTGAAAATGAAAAGCACTACACATATGATGTCTAACTAGTGGCTCCCGAAATAAAAGGTATGATGCATGCTACATTCCTCAAATTTTCAGAGTTGTTATGATGACTGATGAGGATATCTAAATGGCAACTAATGCACTAAGGTATCATTTACTTTTTAGATTGAGGTAGGAATCCTGAGGAGTGGAAATCTTAGAATTGGGAGTGTGGAGTGAGAGTAGGAGTAGGTTGTTTACTTACACTGAAATGAGAGTATGGAATCAGAATCAGAATCAGAATCCAATAATATGTTTACTTTGTCTTGAATTGGAAGTAAATAATTTTAAATTATAGTTTTTAATTACAAAATTAATAAAAAAATATTTGAAAAATAAAATATTTATTTTATTATATTTGTAAATTAATAATAATTAATAATATTCTTAATTATGTAAATCACAATTTTTATTAATTTTAATTTTATTTATGTAAATTAAAAATTGTTGATAAGAGCAACACAAATGAAATATTATTATTAATAATATAGTATAAAATTAATATTTTCTTAGAATAAACTATTTATTATTATTAACTATTAATATTAAATAAATATAGTACTATTATTTTTAAATAAATATATTTCTATTATTATTATTATTTAACTTAGAATCAATGTAAATTATTATTTTCAACTAAGAATAATAATATTATATTTAAATAAGTTTAATATTATTATTGTTAATAAATGTAATTTTATAAAATAATATAATAATATTATTTAAATAAATATTATATTATATTATTTTATTTTATTAAATTTAAATTAAAAAAGAGTAAAAAAGGAAGAGGGTGGAGTGTATTCCCACTCCCACCTCTCCCCATGGAAGTGATAATCCCACTCTCCACTCCAAAAATAAGTGGGACCTACGGAGTGGGAATCTCACTCCCCCTTAAAAGTGTAAGTAAACGCTAGAGTGGGAGGAATCTACACTCCCTACTCCCCTTCCAGCAAATAAACACACCATAAAATGAATACAAATCAACTAAGAACTGATGTAATGGCTCAAAAAATGAATATGAAATCTATGCCATTACAAAGTTTTGCATTAGGCTTTCTCAGTTTTCGGCACAGATTAGGAAAATTTGATCCATTCATGCCAATGGAAAGCATTAGGAATCTTATGATGCGGATCAAGAAAACGGACAATCCCTTACCGAAAACTCACAAAAACAAGAAAACAAAAGGCTGTTTGAAAAAAAAAAAAAACTGCAAAAGAGCAAAAAATTTGACAAAGCTACTACTCCCCTTCTGTCCTCTCCTCACATTCCAACTCGTGTTTCCGATTTTCACTTATCAAGGCCAATGTGACAAGGCTATTAACAAGTTTTTCACCCTACGCCTTTAATTTGGTAATGTGTGTTGTGATGTATTTTGTTTTGTATTTCACTGATAGCTAGTTCCAGAGATTAAAAGGGCAAAGTTCGATAGGGATTTGCTACTTCCAAAAGATTGTGGGTCGTTGAAGCCTTGAAGGGGCTAATATACATTCAGCAGAGGAGCTGAGGCTGTTAAATATTGGCTAAAGTGGATTGATTTTTTGCATGGATTCGTGTTCACGTTTCTTTTTGGTGCTGTTGTCGCATACTCGCATTGTATGATCAAATGTCATCAAGTGCTTCTTTTCAGAGCCACCTGGCATATGCAAAGTGAGGCCTAAAGGCAGTGCCATTGGGTGTTTCCATGGCATGTGCATGGCAGAATATTCGTTGAGTTCCCAACTTAACGCCAAGGAATTGTTGCTTCTTTCTCTAAAATTAGCATTAATTCCCACTCATATTTCAGTTTCTTGCACATTCCTCAAAAGCTGTACTTTCCCGGAACAGTGAAATCACAGATTAAATGACATTCATTTGAGAAGAATATTATATCCCAATAGCTCGAACAATATTTATATATCAAACTTTGCTTTATTCTCCACCAAGATATATATGTAGCTTGTAAGCTTTGCTGTTGAGTGAGTCTAAATAGAAATTATGCATTTTTGCTTATTCATTTAGCTTTCAAGACCAGGTAAAAGGATCAACAAAAGTGCAATTTATAAATTCCTATTTGTCACATTCTGAAATTAATGTCAAGAGTGGTGATTCTTGAAGCATATCAATTAACATTCTCCTTTTGAGAAGAATTTTGGCAGGAACCAGTAGCCATTTTCCAACTTGCTTATTGACTTTATAAATGTAACAATCAATCTTTTCAATCGTTTGGGAACTAATCAAATATAATAATACTAGAGATCTCAATATTTGAGTCCTTACTTAAGTCTCAAAACTATGTATCAATAATCTATTTGATGATAAATATAAAATTATGTATTACTAATTCGATTATCCAATTGATGAATGTCATATCAGTTGGGACTCAAATATTGGGATCCTTGACATTACTCATCTTGTCGATTTTTTTAATCAATTTTGTAAACAAGAAATCTAATCTAGTGTGGAAATTATTCTTGTTTTAATGATAAAAAAAGTTTTGGATGCTCTTAGAGTCACTAGTTAGGCATTTAACATATATTCTGAGGTCAATCACATACCAAAAAGCAATTAAAAAATCAAACCGTAATAACTTGAACTGAACCTAATTACCTAAAAAATATTGAAAAAAAAAACATTGATCTAACCTTTAAGCTGATGGTAATTTAGGTCTAGATAAATAATTTTCTATGTAATAAAATCAGTGGAAGACAAGATCTATTTATTGATTATGTATACATGCATAAGATTAGAGAAATACTTTAGATTTGCAATGAAGATTCAAAGAACTACTGCAATCTTTTCCACCATCATTGTTGAGATTTGTAAAATATAGTTGCAGTCTTCTCTGTTATCCTTAACTGTCTCTCTCATACTTTTGGGCGTATAGAGAATCTTAATTACCATGTAGGAGATGAAAATCCTAGACCATTCTCTTTTTCATTTGTAGAGAAAAGTCTCTACGTCTAAAGTGAAATAGCCTACTATAATTTTCTCTCCTTTGTATAGGAACTAATTAGAGTCGGAGTTTAATTAGGAATTGAGCTAACAAAAGGACTGTAGACCTATGACCTTACTAACTCCAACTTAGTATAAAGGTCTAGTCATCTTATGATATACCAAAACTACTAAGTTAACCTCATGCTATTCCACTGAAAGCCCAAGGTTGCACTTTAATGACCCATATAATAAATAGAAGCCTAATTAATTAAAACTCCTTTTAAATAATATTAAGTCCAGTCTTAGACCAATAATAACCACTTAATTGATCCTTTAGTTGATGCTTGTAACTAAAGCTAAATGTCATGATAAATGTCATGCCTCTATCATTACATATTTATCCCTAAGTCACTATTTGTTCTAATGATAATTTTTTATAATATATAATTTCATTCAATAAAGAATTTATTAAATAAATTACAATCAAGTACTGCAAATAGCTTATGTAAGTATTGTTTGTATAGATTCCATCTTGTAAGAATATGTTGCTATGATTCATGAAATCTTATCTCTAAGCTATCGAGGTTTTGACCGTTTATATGAATCTCACTATAGGATAATTCAAAAGACGTAATACATGAATGCAATACTATGTTTGGAAATTGGAAGACATGATTTGATTAGATTAACTTTTAGGATTATATTAGATCAGATTAGATTGGATTAAACTAGATTAGATATAGCGCTGTATTTTATTTGGTGCAATGTTAGCAAGAATATAACAATGTTCTCCTATGTTTGGCAGTTTACAGGTTTAGATAATAATAATAATAATAATAATAATAATTGTTACAGAAAGTGAAATGAATTATGCTTAAATTTTTACAATAACTTTCGAATAATATTTTGACATAGATAAATGACATCAATTTTTTTTTTAGAAAAGCCACCATAAACATCTGATTCAATAATATTTTATATCTCGATACTTAACCACCTGACATAAATATTATTTATACTGTTTAACATTACAAAAAAAAATATAAATTCAATCAAACTATAGAGCAACAATTCGATCTATATAAGATATAGTTTATCATATAATATATTTAATTACATAAGACAACAACTAAACAACTAATTATAACGTATTTGATACATTATACATGTTTATCATAAACCCACTATCGAAAATGTGGTTAAATACTTACAAAAAGATGGTAAGTACCATGTAGCCAACAGTTTACAATCAACCACAAACAACATCTAATTCATATGATTAGTTACTAACAAAAAAAATGTCATCATCAGCTTTATAGACTCACCAACACCACATACGGTTAGTCATTTAAACAAAGGATCCCAAAATACCATTATTAATCATCCAAAATACCGCCATCGTCATACCCACATAAGATAAGTTCTTTATAAACTCCTTTCTTTCTTCATCATTTTGCAATGTCTTAAATATTTCTGCATGTTTTGATTGTTTCAATAACATCTTTTGCACCCTAACTCTTTGATGAAGAAAAGATCCATTCTTATCAACATAAGCAACTAGTTGTGAATTGATACTTTCCTTTGATAATTTACTAAGAAGGTCATCCACACTTTCATTTGACTTTTCCATCACATCCTAAAATTTGTAAGTAAATTTAGTAAGACGTGTTGTAGTCGTAAAACTCTATTCAAAACAAAATTAAAAGATCTACTAATTGTCTCTTCAGAATTTTTGAAGTGATTATTAATTGTTCGATTCTTTTGCAGAAACTACACTATCCATCTTCAACCTCCCATCATTACTAAAAATTTCACATAATCACTCAAAAACTCTTCTATCCATCCTAAGTTGATTTGCACATTCTCTATCATTATTGCTTATTATGTCATCTAGAGTTTGAAGAGGAGTTTGATGCCTATCAAAAGCATGATTCTTAAGCATATATTTTTCATGAAAGCTTGAAATTATATGGCGTAGAATAACAAATTTCGTAATACAGACATCCAACTTTTCATAACAACATTTCTTGCAAGTAAGAATAACACGATTTGTCTTTTGTCTATATGAATTTATAAAAAGGTCTATAATTGTGTAATTAAATATGAAATAAAGAAAATAAAGCAGTGTATCTGTGCAAATTAAATAAATAAATAAGTTAGAAAAATGATATCAAAAAGTTCCAACATAATCAAACAAATTTGTTACAAGAAGAAAAAGATCCACCAACAGAACCGAACAATATATATTGATAATACAAAAATTAGATTAAGGTTACTACCAAGTTGGAAAAGGTAAGCAAAAATAAATGAGATTTGGCTAGGAAAACATGCACATTCACTTACCAAAGAAAAAAGGTGTGTTTTTTAGTTCCTGCAACCAAAGCAACCCAAAAAAAAAAAACAATTTTATGATCTATAATAGAAGCGCTAATTTAATTAGAAGATGAAGAGCAATACATAAATAAAAACTTAAAATTTCTAACCTGTTGCTGATGAGAGAGTTAGATCAAAGCATATATGATTTTTTAAGTTATGATTAGTTTTTGTCTTAATGAGATAAGAGAGGATTGAGATTTCACTAGCTGTAAACCCAATGAAAAAAGGATTAATAATCCCAAGATTTTTGGATTAAAAATTAGCTTATTTTCAACAAGCGTATAGATCAACAGGTATGGGGCTGTTCTAGCTTAACCAAGGTCTTTGGTTCGAGGCTTGGGAATGCAGCTGCGTTAAATACTTATTGGAAAAGTTTTGTTGCCCTAATGGTCATACCCATCTCGAATTTGGATCAGTTGAGGCCCAATGTAGTTTTCAAATACCAGATGGTTTAATATACAAAAAAAAAGAGCTTATTTTCTTAATCCAAGCAACCAAACATGGCGCTAGATAGGATTAAAATTGTTAGTCTTGAAAATTTTTCTTATCTAACCTTTATCCCAACAGCCAAACGTAACCCAAGTTCATTACCCATTCAAGATTAAGCTTATTAAAACTTGTGTGATTTGATGATTAATGACATTTGTTAAACTAAATCATAATTCATAATAATACCATTCAATATGTATATCTCATATCCATATTAACTATTTTACTTGAAATCTCCACTTTAATGATTAAGATAAAACCACTCCCAATGCAAAAAGAAAATTTAGAGCATGACATAATCAAATGTCTATTTCATTAATAGCTGTAAGCAATTTTTTTATTTTTTTAATAAAGAATCTGTGATTTATATATTCTAATATTGATATTATGTACCCAATACATAAATCACAACTTTATAAATACGGATAATGTATGCTCAAGTAAATAATGAATAATTAAATTCAACAATTGTTATTTTATTGCATGCTTTTAGGGGCACAAAATAATAATAAGTTTAGCTGCTTAACAAGAAGTCTATTATAGCGAGGAAATTGTTCTTGTTTTAATGATAAAAAAAAAAATATTGGATGCTATTAGAGTCACTTGTTAGGCATTTAACAGATATCATAAGGTCAGACACAAACCAAAAAATTAAAAAATCAAACCGTAATAACCCTAACTGAACCCCATTGCCAAACACATATTTAAAAAATTAGTCTAATCAAACAAGAGCACTGATTTTTAATTAGTAGGAATATTAAAAATAATGTTACTGTTCATGATACGGTATTCCTATAGCATACCAGAATGATGCACTCCTTATACATAGTGTTATCGTTTCTGTTTTTGTAGTGTCTTCTTGATGTTCCAATATCATTTTCTTTTAATCGTGCGGAGGAAAGATGACCCCATCAACGAACAAAAGGTTATTTGTCAGAAAACATGGACAATCGAGTGACTTTGAAGAGCACTTCAATCCAAATTAATAGCTGCCTTAGGATGTTCTGCTCCACAAATTCAGATAATATTAGTAGAAAAATGAGACCAAACAAGACTGTTCCATATTTTTATTATTAAACTCAAAAGTGGGCCCTTTTGGAAGAAACAAAACACATCCGAGCGCACAACAAAACTTCACACATCGCAATTCCCATTCCCCCAAGGTGCGCGTTTTAAACTATTGACTTTGGATTTTCTTTTGAAAATGACTAATAATAAAAAAATAATATTTCCAATCCTATATTTATTTCTTAGAGCAAAGTTGTCAAAACAAAAAAAAAAAAAGAATTATTATTAGTGTTGACTTATATGTCATAATCCCTAGTCAAAACAAAAATAATATTAATATTGACTACTTTGAAATGGACATGCCGTGACATTGTGAGAATATTTCTCATACAACTTTTTAAAATATACAGTATAACAATTTTTTTAAGCCAATAGTTATAAAAGTGGTATTCTACCATAAAATATTATTTTATAACCACACAATAAATATAATAAATAATAAAAATAAATTATTATTTTTTTTTTCTTCGTGTTTTCTTGCGTTTTCCTATTCTACTAATACTGTCACATGATCTCACGTAGGATCATAGGTAAAATCAAACTAAAGAATTTGATTCTTTTTAATATTAGAATAAAATCCAACAAATTTTCTCGTACGATATATCATCTAATTTTTTTCTTTTTTTTTTTTTTCAGTTTGAACCAAGTCTTCATTTATAGAAGTTAAATTAGATCGATAAGTGCTAAGACTCAGCCAAATATAAAAAATTTCTTTTACATGATCATTAAATTGTTTAAAATCATTTTACATTTTGGATAAGAGAATTATAGTGAACGAAGTTCCTACTAGCAGCCAGTGCCCAGTTGTGTTACTTATTTGACTTTCTCATCCGGACTCTTACATTGATATTTTGTGCCCAATTTTATTTTTAATTGCTTCGTTTATTTTATTTTTCTAAGAGGAATATTATTAAATACTAATTTTTCTTGATATATCATTTTACCATTAAATCATTAAAGGTAATAGAACATTTAACAGGATTTATGTTAAAAGAAAATTTTACCTTCTGAACCATTTAAGTATGCAAAGAATGATTCTGCCCTCTAAAATGTTAAAAAAAAAATCTAAAATCAAAGATTTTGAAAATTAAATGTTTTTTAAGTTAAAATTTTTGAAAATATTATTTATATTAAGAAACTAATATTGTCTTAATTTTTATATAAATTTTATTAATTACATGTCAATTACAATTATAACTTAAATAAAAATAAAAATTATTTTAAGAATCTAATTTTATTTTAATTGCTTATTCTTTTGACATCTATATATATATATATATATATATAATACCAATTACAATATTTGATTTAATAATTGTAAATAATTGTACATTTGATTGTAAAATTATCAATTTACTACATGACTTTTTTTTTATTTTCTACTACTTAAAATTATAAAATTGAAATACCTTAAATACCTCTACGACGTTAGTATTTTTAAATTGAGTTAATGATTTGGTGGTAATATTATAAAAATTAGAACATTAGGTAGAAAAAAGTAAGGAAAATTATCAATGATCTACCGTAAGTTTTCCCCGTGTTCGAGAATATTACAAAAGTTACATTTTGTTTGATTTCTCATTTTAATAACTATCGATAATAATTTAATAGAATTACAATAAATTAACTATTTTACCCTTGAAGAGAAAAAAAAAAGAAAGAAAAAAGAAACCAATTTAACCTTGGTACTCCATGCCCATAAAGTTGCCTAATGGTTCAAAAAACGAAAAAAGGTTGCTCATAAGAAATATATATATATATATATATATTCATTATCAAGAAATATATTAAGAAATAAAAGCTGTGAAATAAAATTGTTTATGATTCATGACGAGGGGCGAGACACAACGGACTCGGTGGATAAAATAATATATATATTATGACTCTCAATTAACAAGCACTTTATTTTTTTTTCCATTCTATTATATTTATTTTTATGTATACATCCCGCAGCTGAAAACCTTTTCTCTAAGATCCTCATATGTAATAAGGCAACGTGGCAAAAGAAAAATTAATGAAATAAAAAAAATTACATGTAAATTAAAATAATCACTTACTGCAGTCAACGGATGAGCTGATTTGGGAATGAATGGTGATGCCGCACTTTGCCACGGAGACTATTAGCATTTTATTAGTTAACTAACAGTGATAAATGAAATATAATAAAATGAAATTGAAATTGAAATTGAAATACCTTAAATATTTTTATGATATCAATAGTTTCAAATAGAGTAAATGTAGGGATGAGCATGAGTTTGGTTGAATAGGGTTTGTGAAAATTCAATCCAACTCATTACTGAATGAGTTAAGATAAAATCAACCAAACCCAATTAAATAAATATATTCAACCCAATCCAATCCAATCTTTAAATCATCAGGTTGGGTTGGGTTGGGTTGAATTGGTTGACTTGAAGGTCAAATCGAAATTAAAATTAAATAAAAAAAGATATAAATATGAAATGAAATTTATTAAAATTAAATATAAATCGAATTGAAACTCCTATGTCATGTGTCAACTAAAGGAATGTGCATCCGTGCACGTGAGTCGTATAGGATAATGTTACGTTGCACAATCTAACATACACCTACAAATTGCTTCAGAAAATTCAGTGGCACGTGGAGTCAGTAAATACATGAACCTATTCATTACCAAAAACTAAATTTTAAAATTAATTAAATTGAAGTAAAAATAAATAAACATAATATCAAATAAAAAGAAAAGTAACTTAAAATTTGGCTTTGACTTTGCAACCGCCAAGACTTATTTGTTTGCATAAAATTTTGCTAATGTCCTCCAATTATTTAAGGAGGTTGAAATTGTTACACATCGTGGCCTTAAAGCCCAAGAGTTCTGGTCGCCACTCCCTGCCACTAGCGCTTTTTCTTTTGGAAAATAATTCACAACGTGCTTAACTATTATACGAAATTTATAATCTTAAAAAATCTTTAAAGTAGTTAAATGAAATATTATAATTCTTAAAATAGTTAAATGATAATAACTTAATTATAAAATTAAAATATCTTAAAAATTTACAGGATATCAATATTTTCAAATAGAGAGAAGTAATTGTCATAAAAAAGGAAAAAGATGGGTGTGCTTTAGACTATATTTCTTTAATAAGAAAGAAATAACGCGTGAGCAACACGCGCATTGGGAGCTCGTGGGTGATGTTTTTAGCACCGACTGAACAAAACCGGGAATGACGAGGAACGGTTGGATTAAATTGAAATGAAGAAAGAATTAAAAAGAACCCAAAACCCAAGAAAAACAGCAAACCGAACCGGACTCCCAGTAAGTATAAAAAAATTAACTCATCAATCAGAAAAAAAATAAAAAAAGAGAATAAAACTTAACTGACCGCGGCACACAAACAAAGCCACAAAGCCCAACCCCAATTTCATAAATTGCTAATGCTATATATGTTATAGGTTACTACTCTCGATTTCAAAAAGTATCGCCTGACAATTCCAACAACTCCTTATTTTCCCCAAAAAATGAAAAAACAACGTTATGCGCCAATTTAAAATACCGAAAGACAGAAAGAAAGAAAGAAAGAAAGGGAGAAAAAAAAAAAGGGAATTATGAAAACGAGTAGAGAGAGAAAGGAGGATTCAGAAGAAACTGTTCGTTCTTTGTTCGTTCGTTCTTCTTTTAAATCAAATATCACAATCTATTATTTCTTCTCATTTATTTATTTTTCAACGCCAACAACAAATAATAATAATAATAATAAAATTATTGTCATTAATTATAGTTTTACTTTTGTTGTTGTTGTAATTGTTATTGTTCCCCAAATCTCACCGCACATCTCAATCAATCACGCACGCCAAAATCCAAAACAACATGATCATCATCATCGAAACTTTTGGAATTTTTATCATTTCTCAAACGCGAAACCTAATCGTGGAGCAAACGCCAAAACTGCGCAGCGAGTTCGATTGAGCTGTTTGTTTTGCTGGAGATCTTGGAAGTTAGTTTAGTTCAATTTTCATTTTTAGGGTTCATGGAGGCCGCTTCTGAAGCGGAGAAGAAGAAGCCACCGGAAGGTGAAGTTAAGACTAAGCGCAAGATGAAAACTGCTTCTCAGCTTGAGATTCTTGAAAAAACTTATGCAGGTTTTTTTTTGTGTGTGTGTGTGTTTTTGTTCATTTTATTGTTGTTAGTTTTTTTTCCGGCTTTTGTTTAAATGTGAGTTTGATGTTTGTTACAGTTGAAGCTTATCCGTCGGAAGCTGTGAGGGCGGAATTATCGGCGCAGTTAGGGTTGTCGGATCGGCAGCTACAGATGTGGTTCTGTCACCGGCGTTTGAAGGACCGGAAGGCGCCTACGCCAAAGCGGCAACCAAAAGATTCTCAGTCACTTGTGCCAGCTGGGGAAAATGATTTGGCGGGAAGTGAGTTGCTGCGGGGAGGCATGGCGGTTCAGAGGTACTACGAGGTGCCTATGGCGCCAATGCTGCCACTTCCACTCCCCCAGCGGAATACAGCGGAGATGAGGGCTATTGCTTTTGTGGAGTCTCAGTTGGGAGAGCCGTTGAGAGAGGATGGGCCCATTCTCGGCGTGGAGTTTGATTCCTTGCCACCTGATGCTTTTGGTAGACCTATAGGTAAATTTATTTTCTTTTCTTTTTTATTTAATGAAGGCACTACACTACAAGGACAATGCATGTTAATAGGTGTTTCTGTCATGCTGTTTAATGTAGGGGGTTTAAAAATTAGTTGTAGATGAATAGATAAACCTTCCCAATTGGAGGGGTTAGAATTAATTATGTCTGATGGTAGGCAGTAAACCTTTTTTTACATCTTGTGTTGTTTGTCTTTGGTCTTCATTCATGCAGTTTGCATGTCTTGGGTCCGTCAGTTCCTCATAGGTCTACATCGGCAACTGAACTATGCTACTATCTCAGGGTAGTGTCTTGACTTGATCATGGCTTCTATTGTTTATGAAAAATTGAGGTTAGAAGGATTGTCACTATGCAGATTTTTTGTTGCTTGGTTGTGATTTTGGTTGAAAGGGTTTAAACAGAGAAAAGATTGATAGTATTTGCTCATAATATTCCTTAACATTCATTGTTATCACTAGCTAAGTTTGGTCCTTATTGGGAGCTGATGAATTCAAATTGCTGGAGGGATGAGATCTTCCCTGTCACATGGTCATTTAACATGTTTAGTATGCATATCAAGTGCATCTCTGTTGGTTTATTCTTGAATTCTGTTTCTTCTTATAGTACATTGACTAATTGACATCTGTGAAGAACAGCATATAACAGCTGTGGTTTTGCATGCTTCAGTTTTTATGGTTTTATTTGCTGAAGGTACTCAACAGTGGTTTGCCTAATAACTTCTTATACTACGCTAGGACCAGCAACAGTGGGGCAGCAGAAGCACTCTGCACGCCCTTTTGAGGCCAAAGGATATGAACGACTTGATGTGAAACTGTTCAAGGTTAGACTGTTCTCATATGTATGGCCTGGCTACTGATGATAATAGCAATTCTTTGCCAGGGATCTTTTATATTCTGTTACGGTTTCATTTTTTCCGCTTAAGAGCATCGTTTGCTTTTTAATACTGTAGTAGAATATTTTGCTCAGATTTATCTTGGATCAGACTGAGCCAGTAAACTTAAAAATGATTATGCGGGAATGCCGAGATTGGTAAACATTGCACACTAAATTGGTGAGATGGTTAATAGTGCACATGGAATGCTGACTAGAAAACTTGAAAAGAGGTGGTAACTTGGAATGTCAAGATTGTTAACATGGTGTGTTAATCTGGTGACAAATAGTTAATATCAAAAAACAACCGATTCTAAACTGGAAAAATTAGACAAAAAATGGTATAATGGAATGTAGGACTGATAGCATGTTCTTCTGTTACCCATTTAACATGCTATGTTACTGGTTATTTTCCATGTTACCACAACTTGTTATGTCACCATTTTGACGTTCCATGTTGCGATTCATCATGTTACTAGTCGAACTTGACATGTTACTAGTCATGATGTACGTTATCTCTTTCACTTTCATTCTTACTAATTGAACTTTCTTGCCAAAATCAACACCGTGATTCAATGTGGATTGATTAATTTTTGTCTTTCTGGAAATTACTACTGATTTGCTTTCATTCCTTCTAGTCATTCCAAATATTGGATTTGTTTATTTTCCTTTTTCTTTGATACCAATTAACTTTTTTTGAATAATAATATCTTTTGGCCAATGTGGAGTACTCCATTTTATTTTTTCCTCAGCAAAATGATTTGATGGAAAGTTGAAACAAAAATGATGGCAGGATATGTTCATGATTCACCCTCAGGGTGCAACGAGGACTCTCCATGAATATAAGTTCCTTCCGGAGCAACCAACTGTTAGGTCGGAGACACATGAGAAAGCTGCCTCATCTTACCAATGTGGTTCACCTGCTGATGGTTCAACTGCTAGGAATTCATCATTATGTGCTGGGCATCCATTCATGCATGGAAGTGAACAAATATCTTCTGGATATGTTTTTCCAGGTCAGATGCCTACCTTAAATCTTTTGTCTCATCAAGGTAGGCATAGCCACCTGTTGCCATCTGTTTTGGGAGAGTATGAAAATGTTCCGCAGAAGAACTCCTTTATTAGTGCTGCTACGGATGCCCATGTTGGTGGCCAACCACTTACAGCAATGGACAATGCTTTTATTTCATCTGATAGGAGAGTCACTTATGATGAGGATGTTTCACGGAGTGAAAAGAAACGCAAGGTATTTTGTGCTTTATGAAGTACTGCATATCAATAGACCATTGACCTGCATTTCATGTATATTTATTTTCGTTTTGCAGAGTGAGGAGGCAAGAATAGCCCGTGAAGTTGAAGCGCAAGAAAAAAGGATTCGAAAAGAGCTAGAAAAACAGGATATTCTGAGGCGAAAGGTTTGGCTTCCATCCTTACCTTTATTCTGTAAAATCCTCATATTGTATACTGATATTATTATTGTGGATGTTAGAGAGAAGAACAAATAAGGAAAGAAATGGAGAGACAAGACCGTGAAAGGCGAAAGGAAGAAGAAAGGTTGTTGCGGGAAAAGCTGCGGGAGGAGGAGAGATACCTGAGGGAACAGAGGCGTGAACTTGAGCGGAGGGAGAAGTTTTTGCAGAAGGAATCAGTCAGAGTAAGCTTGGAAGCCTATTACTTTAAGTTCTCTTTTAACTTGGCATATGACGATGAGCAATAGTTATAGTCCTGGTGTACTTAGGCAGAGAAAATGAGGCAAAAAGAGGAACTGCGCAGAGTAAAGGAGGCAGAACGACTTAAAGTTGCTAATGAGAGAGCAGTTGCTCGCAGAATTGCTAAAGAATCAATGGAACTCATCGAGGATGAGCGCTTGGAACTCATGGAGTTAGCTGCATCAAGCAAGGGTCTACCTACAATAGTGTCTCTTGATTTTGAAACTCTGCAAAATCTCGATTTATTCAGAGGTAGATATTCTTTGAATGCTTTTTATATTTTCTGTCTGACAATCTGGCAAATTGGAATTAAGATAATAAATCTAATAATACTGAATCAAATTCTTTGTACTCTTGTGTGGGTATGTATGTGTGTACAAAATGTATCTAGCATGATCTGGAAGCTTTAGACTTTATATTAGATTAATTCTGCAGTCCTGGAAGTTTTTAATTTTCAGCAGAAATATTTTGAATTGATGTTCCCAATCTTGTCACTAGAGTTTTGCGTGTGGTCTGCAATTCGATTGAATCATTTTCTGTACAAATTCATTATGTTGTTTTAACCATATATAATTGTTATTTTTAATGCTAATGGATTTCTTGTTTTTGTGCTGAAAATTCGATTTGAAACTTAAGTTTTATGGTTGGCTTTTCATCTTATGAGCATCTAACAGATTAGTTCTGTTTCAGATAGGCTCTGCACTTTCCCACCCAAATCTGTGCAATTGAAAAGGCCATTTGCAGTTCAGCCGTGGAATGATTCTGAGGAGAATATAGGGAATCTTCTTATGGTGAGTTAGAGTAGCTAGCTTTCTAATGTTCTTTTGTTACTCTTCCTTATAAAGATATGATATTTTATTGAAACTGAAGTGTTACATAGGAGTTTCTGAAAATTGGCATGGTCCAGATTTTCTGAGTACATGGTAAATGGTACATATACCAAAACAGGAAAAAGAATGATGATTCTATATTTTCTCAATTTTCAAATTCCATTATGGCACATCAAACCACTGGCCATCTCAGAACACACCATTTTATTCTCTATTTTCTCAATTTTCAAAGTCCATTATGGCACCTCAAACCATTGGCCATCTCAGAACACACCATTTCATTTCCTCAGTTAACTTAATCACTTAATGTATATTTATCTTTTTCGTTGGCCTAACTTTCTGTTATTACATGGCAAATTGAACAAACGTGCTGATATCTTTTATATTGCCATTACTCTAGCATCCTTTTACATGAAATGATTCTGGTATTTTAATGAAGTTGTTTTTCTCATCATATCTACATTTATGCGGGGAATGCTAGACTATTTAAGGAAGTAATTCTTGTGCTCAAAATCAAACAATTTGATTGGACTTTTTCAGCCAATTCACATGTGAGCTGTGCTGCAGTTTTGTTGTTATTAATTTTTGGGTCCTTATAAGGATATTGAAATGTAATTTATCCTTTTTAGGTTTGGAGGTTCTTGATTACTTTTGCAGACGTTCTTGGGCTTTGGCCTTTTACTTTGGATGAGTTTGTCCAGGCTTTTCATGATTACGTAAGTGCCTTTTCTAATCGCTTTTTAAGGAGATCTTTGTTTTAAAGTCTGTTTATAGCTAGCATTGTCTTGTTTCTGATCTTCATACTATTTGTAACTCTCTGATCTTAAGGATCCAAGGTTGTTGGGTGAAATACATGTTGCTCTTCTAAGATCTGTAATCAAAGATATTGAAGATGCTGCAAAGACGCCCTTCACTGGGCTGGGAGCAAATCAAAATAGTGCAGTAAATCCTGGGGGTGCACATCCACAGATTGTTGAAGGGGTAAGCTGTTGTTTTATTTGTTGTACTGCTGTTATTTCCTTCATTCTGGGTAGGTTCCTCATTCCTGCTCATTCTATTTTTGTATTTTCATTTATTGTTTAAACATTCATGTCTGGTCAGGCATATGCTTGGGGCTTTGATATACGTAGTTGGCAGCTCCACTTAAATGCATTAACATGGCCTGAGATATTGCGGCAATTTGCTTTATCTGCTGGATTTGGGCCACAATTGAATAAGAGGAATATTGAGAAAATGTATCCTCACGATGATAACGAGGTTTGTTGTTCCTTTTTGATTGACAACTTTCACCGACTGCTAGTTACCACTTAGTGCTTTTCTATACCTTAGATGCTCATTTCTTTCATCATCTGTTTTAAGCTTGTCTTAGAAAAGTCTAAATCCAAGACAAAGTTGATTTGATGCAAATTTTTGTGCATCTTGTTGAAACCAAAATGAAGTTTTATACAGCTTTGAAACAAATTGATCCACATGAATGGCTGGTTTAGTTGCTCTCCATTTCAAAGCTTTAGTGCCAAGTCTTGTATATTTAATGCTATTATATTCAAACTTCTATACATATTTGTTCTACAGGCATGTTTAACTTTGGAACTTGCAAGTTATTGCAAGATTTGGCCCAGAATCGGATTTGAACCTTGGGTGGTTCTTGCTTTTGATTGGCAGGAGCTGACTTGCCCATAGTACCTTATTCTGAGACACTATGCACCCTTTTAAATTTTGAGGCTGAAGCTCCACGACACTTGCATCGAAAGTTTATTCCTGTGTAGCTTCGGTGGAATTGCTATATTGTTGAGATAAATTCAGAACTTCTTTAAATCTGGGGATAGAGTTGTAGGTGGTTAGATGCCTGCCTGTGACGCATCGGTTCTAGTTCCTCGTGTCTATTATTTGTTGCTTCCATCTTGTTCTTGTTTATTTTGTCATTTTGGTCAAATGTAAGTTTAGTTGCTGATGTCTTTAATATTCAGTGGTGCTTGTCCTGAGATGTAGCAAACAGTGTGTTTATATAATCTTTGTTGTCACATGTTTGTAGACGCTATGTTTTCTTGAATGAATGATGGGAAATTGTTTCAAGAACCTCCAGGGAACTTTTCCATCTATTAATGGAAATATGAGAGATATGAGTACGTAAATCCTCACCAAGTGAGAATGCCCAAGAGTATATAAATATATTTTCTTCAACCCAAAAGCAATCTGATGCATCTTATCTTAACATTCCAGAGTATATTTTATTAATATTTTTCGTAATTTATCCGCTATAATTTTTCTTTGTAATGTATTTAAAATTACTTTACTGTGCGTGTGCAGGGTAATGATGGTGAAGATATAATTTCTAATTTACGTAATGGGTCTGCAGTTGAAAATGCTGTTGCTATAATGCATGAAAGGGGTTTATCAAATCCATGTCGATCTAGGCATCGGTTGACGCCGGGAACTGTTAAATTTGCTGCATTTCATGTTCTTTCTCTTGAGGGAAGTGAAGGCCGGACAATATTAGAAGTTGCAGACAAGATTCAGGTAACCCTGGAATTATGACTTAGCCATTTCTGTTGCTGATGGAACTCATTCTCCTTACTCTTTTTTCTTTTCATATTAGAAATCTGGACTAAGGGATCTGACAACGAGCAAGACACCAGAGGCTTCCATTGCTGCTGCTTTGTCTAGGGATACAAAACTTTTTGAGAGAACAGCTCCTTCAACTTATTGTGTACGTGCTGCATATAGGAAAGACCCGGCTGATGCTGATGCAATTCTTTCTGCAGCCAGAGAGAGAATCAGAGTATTTAAAAGTGGATTTGTAGATGGAGAAGAGGCTGATGATGCTGAAAGAGATGAAGAAAGGGATGAAGATTCAGATAGTGATGTAGCAGAGGTTCCTGATGTTTATGACATGGATACTGACCTGAATTCAAAGGAGGAGACTCATGAGTCTCTGGAAGCAAACAAATATAGTGCAAAAACTCCCTTGGGCAACAGAAAAGAGAGTAGTAAAGATACAGAAACCCGACAAGGTGACCTTGGAAATTCTGGTAGGGGTTTGTCTTCTAGGAATACAGAAGACTTTGATGAGATAAAAGGAACCGGTGCTTTGACTGATCACTGTGCAGATGCTGCTGAAATTAGCAATGCTGCAACTCCTGATCAAGCAGACACAGATATTAATGAAAGCCATCCTGGTGAACCATGGGTACAAGGACTAACGGAGGGAGAATACTATGATCTCAGTGTTGACGAGCGGCTCAGTGCACTTGTTGCTTTAATTGGTGTGGCAATTGAAGGAAACTCAGTTCGTGTTGCGCTTGAGGTATCTTCTTTTTCCTTTTCTTTTTTCCTTGATGAGAACTTACAAAAATTTTGCTTTACATTTTTTCCTTTTTCATTAATCTGAAATACGGGCATTTCCAGGAACGCTTAGAAGCTGCAAATGGTTTAAAGAAGCAAATGTGGGCAGAGGCACAGCTTGATAAACGACGAATTAAAGAAGATTATATGTTGAAAATGCATTATTCATCATACATGGGGAACAGGGCAGAACCTAGTCTTGCAATTTCTTCTGCAGAGGGTAGGCAAAGCCCTTTGGTTACTGTCGATGAAAAAAGTAATGGGACGTTGGTGGCCCTTAGTCTCCAACAAAGACGGTTAGGCAAACCACAGAATGACCAAAATTGCAATACTAGCATGCCACCTGAAGGGAACCAAGATTACCCTGTTGGTCCAGATAATCTTGTATATCAGCAATCAGCTTATGCTGCTGAGAAGTCGCGCATGCAGTTGAAATCTTACATTGGTCAGAAGGCAGAGGAAATGTATGTGTATAGATCATTGCCTCTTGGTCAGGATCGTAGACGTAATCGATACTGGCGTTTTATCACATCCATGTCTCAAAATGATCCTGGATGTGGAAGGATCTTTGTTGAGTTATGTGATGGTCGTTGGAGACTCATTGATTCTGAAGAGGTAGCATTTTCTGCATTGACTCTTATTTGCTGGCTATATCATCTCTGAATGTATAGTCTGTTTAACTTGCATGGATAATCAATATGGGCTTTTTTTTTTTTGCTTTATTTGGCTTGCATAGCTGCTATTCACTCTTTACCTTGCGTCTTCTTATGATAACAAACCCAAGAAACGATTGCTGCATGAAATCTTTCTATAACAAAACTATCATGATTTAACAGGCTGTCCATGCGTTCTCATTCTGAAATTTGTATACCATAAAACATTGCTTAATTGACACATTTGATAAAATCTACACGTTTATACTTTATCATCTGTTGTTTCCATGTTTTCCTTATTTTTTCATACAAATCTTTTAATATTCTTCATGCAGGGTTTTGATGCTCTTTTGGCATCTTTGGATGTCCGTGGGCTTAGAGAATCCCATTTGCATTCAATGTTGCAAATGATTGAGATGTCCCTTAAGGAAACTGTTAGGAGGAACTTGCGGCATGTTACCACAGAGGCACAAAATCAAGAGACTGTCAAAGCAGAACCTATTGAAAGGGCTTCTTGCCTGGATTACACTGGCACTGATAACCCCAGCAGTATTGTGTGTGGTTTAGATTCTGAAATATCAAAGACATCAACATCTTTCTCAATTGAGCTTGGAAGAAATGACGTTGCGAGAAATAACACCTTGAAGAGATATCAAGATTATGAGAGGTGGATGTGGAAGGAATGTGTCGATTCTTCAATATTATGTGCCATGAAGTTTGGGAAGAAAAGGTGCAAGCAAGTTCTGGGTGTATGTGATTACTGCCATGATATATATTTTTCTGAAGACAGCCACTGCCCGGATTGCCATAGGACCTTTGATACTTCTAAGAGGCACCTAAATTTTTCTGAGCATATTGCTCAATGTGAAGGGAAGCTGAAGATGAACCCTGCCTTGTCTTTTTATACATCATTCTCTTCTCCTTCGAGAATCAGATTGCTCAAAGTGCTATTAGCTTTGTTTGAGGTATGTCTCTGATGTTTTGCTTGGATTTTATAATTGATAATTTCTTATGTCACCACCGTATAACCTACTAATTTCTCTCTTAAGTACCTTTTTGGTTAAAACTTTTGTCATTGCCATACAACTTATGGTGTTTATTTTGTGGGCTTGAATTTCCAAATGTCCACCGCTGGCCCTCCCAGGTTTCCGTCCCATCAGAAGCTCTTCAATCTATTTGGAATGACAGCTATAGAAACTCTTGGGGAATGAAACTTAACTCCTCATTATCAGCTGAAGACCTTGTTCAGGTATAAAGTTTCGTCTTTTTACTTCTCAATACTTTTATCTGGTTAGAATTTCTAACATTTTTTGTTCTCTTCTACTTTATAAAGTTTTCTCCATTCTCCCGTTTAATGCTTTAATGTCCAACATAATGAGAACAGTTTCATTGCTTGACATGTAACCTACTGATGAAGCTGGGATATTTTTAGCTATTGTTTTTCTTTACATTTTTCTGGATTTAAATTTACTTTTGAAGAACTGAGAAAGTTGGAAAATGCATTTATTTTTCAGATTCTTACACGGCTGGAGAATGCCATAAAGAGGGACTATTTATCTTCAAACTTTGAAACAACTAGTGAGTTCTTGGACTCATCTAACCCATCAGTATGTACTTCTAATAATTCTTCCAGTCCAGAAATAGTTTCTGTACTACCATGGGTACCGAAAACGACGGCTGCTGTAGGTTTAAGGCTCATGGAGCTTGATGGATCCATAGCTTATTTGCCGCATCAGAAAGTGGAGTTTCAGAAGGACAAAAGAGATGGCGACTTAATGGTGAGTAACCTTTTCTATTCTCAAATGTGCAGATTTAATATAATTCTTTTGAATACAAAGTAATATAATTGCTTATGCACTCCCAGGTGCACAGATCAATGATTGTTTTAGTTAACACTAATTGTCAGACTAGGTAGGCTCAAACTTTGATTTTCTTTTAATGAGATATGACATGAAGGAAAAGACTTAATGACAAATGATTCTGGTTCATTAGAAAAGAAAATTGAGGATCAGAAATGTTGGTTAGCGAAGTCTAGAAAATTAGTTCCTTGTCTCAAGAATTGTTTCATAAAGTTTGATTACTACTAGTAGTGGAGAATCTGAGGTTCTTTTTGTTCTGGAAAATTGTGTGCAAACTTCAAAATCACGCTTACATCTTTAGTGGTAGATTTTATGCTTTGAGACCTAATGAAAGTTTGTCTCTGTAGATTTAGTAGGGCAAAGCTGTATGCGAAACCTATTTAGGGTCTGTTTGGGGCAGCTGTGCTGTGGCAGCCGCACAGCGCAGCTGCCCCAAATGGACCCTTAGAGAATTGGGGTAACATCTCATTGTCCTGGTCTTCCTGGATTCATATACTGCAGCAGTAACTCATCTGACTTTAGTTTGAGATTTACTGCTCCAGGGGATTGTTTTCTTGACCGTTTTCTTTCCTCTAAATTTCTTAGAAGCTTCCATCAAAAGATGCTGCTGTGAAAAACACCAGAGATGGTGAAACAGCTGAAGCTCTGGACCAAGTAAATTATCTTCAAGATAAAGAAGCTAACTGGGTTGATGTGGGGATTGGACTTGCTGGCCCTAGTCATGGACGAGGGATCCGCAGAAGGGCCCGTGGATGCCCGAACGCTGGAAGATCTCAGAAAAGAGTCACTGGTTCCAGAACTTATTCTTGTAACAGAAGCACAAACACCAAGAGTGGGAGATTAGTACTGGTATTGAAAGGTCAATCTCGTGGGCAAGGAAGTCGTAAGCGTGGTCGTCGCAGTGCTAGAAGTAGGCGGAAATCAACAAAGAGGGTGGTTGTGGAGAAAGATGCTCCAAAGCAAAGCATCTTTAATAAACCAAGGTACTTGGCGGGGGATGGGTGGAATGGAGATGAAATTCCTAGATTGCAAGTAGACGATGCTGAAAGTGCTAGCATCTCAGGAAGATCAGGGTATGGTGAAGAAAATGGTCAAGCAACAGGAGATGAATGCAACGATATGATAGATGAATATGCCGGTGGTTTTAATGGTAGGTCAAAGGACTTGCAGGAGGGAAGTGATGATATTGTAGACGGTGATAAAGAAGATGATGAGGATGAAATGGGAGACGACGGTGCAGAAGATGAACAAGGTTATTTGGACGTTGAAGAGTATGTAAATGAGGAGTTGGATGAAGAAGGAATCAGGGATGGAGATGGGGGCCGGATTGGAGACCCTGATGAAGGTACAGGGGCATCATCTTCTGATTTCTGTGACTAACAAAAGCAGCTCAACTGTGAAGTGGGTTACCGACTTGCTAGCAAGTATCTTCATGGTAAGTTGGATTATGCAGCACTCTCTCTGTAGTCAAACTTCACAAAATCTTTCTGTAAAAAAAAAAAAAAAACCATGTTCGCTGTATTAAAATTATATTGATTGATCATGGATGGCCCTATAATTGGCCTGTAATCAGTAGGTTAAGGACCCCCGAGCCATTTGATTGTCAAATGTCAGCCCAATCCTCTTTGCACACATGGGAGCGGATTTTATTGGCAGTACTTGATTCCAATTAATTAGATAGAGATAATAACCCCCGCATAGAGGCTTGTGGACAAGATGTCAGTCCGATACCAGCCAAAGTTGGTAGAAGACATTTAGCAAAGTATAAAACTGGATTACTGAACTTTTCGTGCTCGGGAGAAAATCAATAATATCACTACAGTTAGCCATTGCGCACGGATCGAAACAAAGAACCATAATAGAACATCTCTTAGAGGGAAAAAGGACCAAATCTTTATTTATACACGACTAACGCACGATATCGGGAAAAAGAGACGACACCACCAATTGGGACAGCAACTGCGAAACAACCCAAAAAAAAAAAAAAAAAAAAAATGAAAGAAAGAAGGATAACTCCGATTAGGACAGCAACTGCTAACTAAACAATCCAAAACATGGTAGCCATCGATTTAAAAGCTATTAAAACTTGATCCCGGCCTTCTGCTCTGCAGTCAACCTTGTTGGGAAGTTGATTTTGAACTTGATCTTCAAGTTTCCTCTCTTTGAGGGTTCGTTTTGAATTGGCATCCCTTCTCTTGGGACGGTCTCCTCATACTTGGGATGAATCACATTGTTGATTGGGATGTTCAAACTCCTTCCATCCAGGGCAGTGAGACGAACCGTATAACCTTTCAAGGCTTCACCGAGAGATACCTTCTGTGTGACGATCAAATCATTCCCATCTCGAGTGAACACACTGTGAGGCTTCTCGTCCACGATGAAGACAATATCTGCAGGTTTAACATTTTGCTGCACATTTCCTTTCTCAGCGAAGGTGATCTTTGTACCCTTCTTCCATCCAGGCTTCACATTAATAGTTAGAGTTTCTTCCACCTGCATTGTATTACTGCACAACCAAAAAACACACTTAACAACTGTATATAACAAACCCGATAGAATCATGACACGTATGCAGACACCAGCTGGTTAAGTTAGTCAGCTATATTGCAATAACAACCACTTACCCATTGATGTCAATAATTTCTCTACAGATCTTCATCTTCTTAGTAGTCCCCTTGTACAGTTCCTCAAGGGTACAAGGCAGCCTATTCTCAATCGGAGGTGCTTTCCTAAGCCCAAATGGGCTTGAAAAACCGAAGAATTCAGCAAAAGTGTCGTCAGCATTTCGGGGATTGAACCGAAATGACGTAGGCCCTTCTCCATTGGAGAAGTAGGTTGGTCCACCTGGACCACCAGCATCCGGTGGTGGCATCTGACCCTTTAAGCCCTCTTCTCCATACTGATCATATACCGCTTTTTTCTGAGGATCACTCAGCACCTACACTAACAAAGAGTTTCAATCCATTACCAAAACAAGTATGCATCCAACCCAAATTAATCTCAAAATACAACAATCACAATCTATCCCACAACCAGCAATGAAACAATTAACCAAGGTCAATGTGTAACGGCAAAATAATGAAAATTATAACCCGTTTAAAATTTATCCTAAAAATGGTTGTGCGATTAATTTTTTTATAGCTTTGCTACAAGTAGAGAACCTATTTGATGAGATAGCAGAGATACGTAATAAATTAATTATTATGATTATTATTTTTTTGAGGATTAATGTTCACAAAAATGAAAATTATGAAAAATATCACTTTTACATTGAAGCAGAGAATTTTATTCTAAAAAGTAGAACTTTGTCAGCAGGTTGATACTTGAGCAATCTTTGTTCAAGAGTTAAACCGATTATTAGTTTTCAAGTAGTTTTGTTAAGTTGGGCATTTAATTCGAATTTTGGGGAAGATAGTTGCTTTGGGTTTTTAAATAGGATCTTTCCCTAATAATTTTTTCTCTTGCCTCTCCTAGTCTTTAAAGAGAGAGTGTCAATTTTTCTCCTACTAAAATCAATGTCTACCACTTATCTTTTTATAATTTTTATAATAGCCAAGAACTCCCTTGATAGTATAATTTTACTGCAGAATCCTTAATTTCAAGTAAAATTTTATTCATGTTTATTATAAATTAAATAAATCATATGAATGAAAATTTAAACAAAAAAATTAAGCATTAAAAAAATGAAATATATGTTTTGATATGAATAACAAAATTAATAAAAAATGTTTTTCTTGTATTTTTTGTTATCTTATAATAAATATATAAAATAACACGAAGTATAAGAAAAATATCTTATTATTCATTTTTTATTCACATCAAAACATATATTTCTTATTATTAATACTTAAATTTTTAATTTTAATTTCTATTTATATGATTTATTTGATTTATAATAAATATGAGTAAAAGTGTATTTGAAAACAATAATAATATTGTAAAATTATGCTGTCAGGAGGATTATTAGCTATTACGAAAATAGTAGGGGGTTAAGTGGTATATATTGATTTTAGTAGGGAGAAATTGACAATCTCTCTTTTGAAATCTAGTGAAAAAAGTTGATTTAACTATTTTAAAAAAATAATAAAAAAAATAGCTTGATTGTCAACTATCAATTTTCAAATCTCAATTTTGGCCACTCATTAAATTAAGATTACGTTTGGCACGCATGATTAGATTGGACTAATTATTACGATTGGACTGGACTAGATTGGATTATATAATACTATCTTACGTTTGGTACGGTATTGGATTGGACTATATTAAATTATATTTGAATGAAATTAAATAGCATTTAAGTTGGCATTTAAATATAAATATAAACTATTTATGTATATTTAATAATAAAATAATTATTAATATTAATTTAAAAGACAATTAATTAAAATTAAATATATAGAAAACTAGTTATTAGGTAATCACAGTTATAATAAAAAAAATAATAAATTAGATTAGTTTAAATTAAATTAAATTATTTAAATATTTAATTTAATTGTTATTAAATATTTTAAATATATTTTATTTTATCAAAAAGTTAGCAAATAAAATAAAAGCAACCAATTACTGGTATTATTAATTTTCGTGATTAATTTTAATATAGTGATTATTAAATTAAATACTACATTAAATATTCAAGTAATAATTAATTAAATAGACAATTATTTTTAAAGTTAATCCTAACTAAACGCATGTTTTAGTTGGGATTGCTAATCCCATGATCTTATGAGTAAATTCAAATTTAGTCCCATAATCTAATCCAAAGTGGAGCTAGCCAAACATAAGATAAATAATTAATCCCAAAATTAATTCAATCCTATACTTAATCCAAGCTCCCAAACATAGCCTAAGAGAGATTAGGAGGATGAAAAAAAAAAAAAAGAGAAGGATCATTGTCCAGAATTTGCATCCACTACTTTTTTAAAAAATCATGAATTAAAAAAAAAGTTAAATGGGTAGAAAATAGGATGTTAATCAAAAGTAAAATATTTGAGAAAATGAATTTTATTAACTTTGTTCCCTGTCAACACTCTAGCCGAAATCACATTAAGTCCTTAGATGGCCCTTATGTGGGTTTAGCCGGGGACCTTTTGCAATTTAGATCTTCCTTGATCAGACACAAGCATGTGTGTGTGATGAGATTTACGTACAACCTAGTGAAGATTTTTAAATTTTAAGCATAATCAGTTTGAGATAATAAACGGTAATACAAGATTTTTTTTTCCCTAGTGATTAATTAATGATCTGAAATTAGAAAGCAATAATTTCAAGAAAAAAAAAATTCCTAAAAAACTAATATCATTTTGTAATCTTCACATAACAACATACTATGATTAAATATTAATGTTTTGGAAAATAAAAATTTGATAATAGAAAGCAGAAAGTAAAAAGATAATAGACCTCATAAGCTTTAGAAACTTGGTTGAACTTAGCTTCAGCTTCTTTCTTGTTATCAGGATATTTATCAGGTTGCCACTTCATGGCCAGCTTTTTGTAAGCCTTCTTCAAGTCATCCTTATTTGCATTCCGATCAACTCCCAGTATCTTGTAATAGTCAACTCCCATCTTCTCTTCTTCACTTCCACTAATTTCTTCTTCAACTTCTTACCACAGCCCACAGGCTTGGATGGCTTTTATAGCCTTTTGCTCTGATCAAAAGCAATCAAATAATTTCTCCTTTTGCTTCTACTTCTTGTACAAGCTGATGGAGTTATGGCCCAGTGGGGCATGCGCTTGGAAACTACCAATGTGAACGTTCTTATCAGGATTCTAATTCTTTGTTGACGAAGAAGTAAACGGGTAGTTTTGGAATTTAAGTTCAGAAATCAGAATCTTTTTCCCTGTTTCTTTATAAACACCTTTTAGGTACATTGGAGATCGGAGTGTGTCTCCTTTTTCTTTTCTTTTTTCACTTGGACCATCTTTACCATTGAAGATTGAAGGGCTGTAACTTAGAATTACAGTTTTTAGTTGAAAAAAAATTATAATTATAAAATAAAAGTTAATAGTATATAGTAAATATAATTTTTAAATAATAATTTTTATAAAATTAGTGAAGATATAATAAAATTTTCATCATAAAATATAAACTCAGATTAACTTAATTTCTAAACAACAACAACTAGTATTTACCAAATATTTTAAATATAAACGGAAAAGTGCTACCTCCAAAGTATTTTATAGAACAATCGTCATCTACAAATTTATCTATAAATATATACTCTTAAATATAAAAATGCTAATTAAAATATTCTAAAAATTTATCTCAGTGGAGTTAAACAATTATCTATAAATATCGATATAAAACCGATAACGTATATGAAAAAAAAAATCCGCACAATAAGTATAAATAAATAAATAAAATATATACTTTCTCACGAACAGACATGGCGACCATTTGAAAATGAAGTGATGACTTTGCAAAAATATAGATTGAGACTTGCTCTGTCGTATTGCACCATTCAATTGTTTCTCACTTAACTGAACAACTCTTATTAATAATAAAGATATAAGTACCGAAAATGACATAAAAAATAAAAAAATTATTGTCTTATATCTTTTATGTAATTTTTTTTAATAATAGTGTACTATTTTTTATATTATTTTTCTTGCACATATCATTATTACTCTTATAAATAAAAGGGCATTTTGGAGTTGCTGATTGCTCTTCTTTTGGGTTCTTTAAGGTCATGAAATACTCCCAAAACGTTGCAGTAGGAATTTTGATTTACTGCAAGTTTGAGATTGTATTAAGTTAAAAAATAATTTCTTACCAAACACAGTTGACTCCAATTATTCTTTTAAACTCAGAACAGTGGCAACCATCAAATAATTGATTATGAAATATATTATTTAAAAATTTAAAACAAACCCAAACATCCACTAGAGTAAAATGCAAGTTGATTAAACTCAACTTATAACTTTCTCAAACAGTTTTACAATTTACATAATTGACTAAAAAGAGAAATAAGAGCAACAGAAAATTAATTCAGCTTTATCCACTCGCCTAACTCAACTTATAAGTAGATTTGTTGGACTTCTCATTACGTTCCAGATTCGGCCCAACGCAAGAAACAAGTATCGAGGCAAATCTAGTAAATCATCAGAGGCAATTTTTACCATCACGTATTAACCCAAGAGCATAAACAGTAGATAGGACACCACGCAAAAGGAATTTTTTGCCACCTAAAACATTCCTATATCAGATTCCTAATATCATCAGAAACCAACATAAGCAATGAAGCAGAAATCAATCATATATTTATTATGAGAGCAGACATTGGTTTACAGTTGATCACCCTTGTTGCTACCCCAAGATTTTGTTAAATAAGATGACAATGACAACACAACTCTCCCATGCATTAAGCAGCCACTCTCAAGCAAGCCTAAAAAAGTAACTATCAATTTAAACTATTAAAATTGGAATCACAATGTAACCAGAGAACCAACCAGGACAAATGGCCATGTTTCCTAATATATTTGATGATCTGACGCGCGTAGATTCACAACAAAGAGCTCTGTTTCTGAAAAGTATCATGAGTCTCTTGAAGCAAACAGATATGGTGCAAAAACTCCCTTGGGCAACAGAAAAGAGAGTAGTGAAGATACAGAAACCCCACAAGGTGACCTTGGAAATTCTGGTAGGGGCTTGTCTTCTAGGAATACAGTAGACTTTGATCAGATAAAAGGAACTGGTGCTTTGACTGATCACTGTGTAGATGCTGCTGAAATTAGCAATGCTGCAACTCCTGATCAAGCAGACTCAGATATTAATGAAAGCCATCCTGGTAAACCATGGGTTCAAGGCCTAACCGAGGGAGAATGCTCTGATCTCATTGTTGACGAGCGGCTCAGTGCACTTGTTGCTTTAATTGGAGTGGCAATTGAAGGAAACTCAGTTCATGTTGCGCTTGAGGTAGCTTCTTTTTCCTTTTCTTTTTTCCTTGATGAGAACTTACGAAAATTTTGCTTTACATTTTTTCCTTTTTCATTAATCTGAAATACGGGCATTTCCAGGAACGCTTAGAAGCTGCAAATGCTTTAAAGAAGCAAATGTGGGCAGACGCACAGCTTGATAAACGACGAATTAAAGAAGATTATATGTTGAAAATGCATTATTCATCATGCATGGGGAACAAGGCAGAACCTAGTCTTGCAATTTCTTCTGCAGAGGGTAGGCAAAGCCCTTTGGTTACTGTTGATGATAAAAGTAATGGAACGTTGGTGGATCTTAGTCTCCAACAAAGACGGTTAGGCGAACCAGAGAATGACCAAAATTGCAATACTAGCATGCCACCTGAAGGGAACCAAGATTACCCCGTTGGTCCAGATAATCTTGTATATCAGCAAAATCAGCTTATGCTGCTGAGAAGTCGCGCATGCAGTTGAATTCTTACATTGGTCAGAAGGCAGAGGAAATGTATGTGTATAGATCATTGCCTCTTGGTCAGGATCATAGACGTAATCGATATTGGCGTTTTATCACATCCGTGTCTCAAAATGATCCTGGATGTGGCAGGATCTTTGTTGAGTTATGTGATGGTCGTTGGAGACTTATTGATTCCGAAGAGGTAGCATTTTCTGAAATCAACGAAGAGGGTGGTTGTGGAGAAAGGTGCTCCAAAGCAAAGCATCTTTGATAAACCAAGGTACTTAGCAGGGGATGGGTGGAATAGAGATGAAATTCCTAGATTGTAAGTAGACGATGCTGAAAATGCTAGCATCTCAGGAAGATCAGGGTATGGTGAAGAAAATGGTCAAGCAGCAGGAGATGAATACAATGATATGATATAGGAATATGCCGGCGGTTTTAATGGTAGGTCAAATGGCTTGCCGGAGGGAAGTGATGATATTGTAGACGGTGATGAAGAAGATGATGAGGATGAAATGGGAGACGACGGTGCAGAAGATGAACAAGGTTATTTGGACGTTGAAGAGTGTGTAAATGAGGAGTCAGATGAAGAAGGAATCAGGGATGGAGATGGGGGCTGGATTGGAGACCCTGATGAAGGTACAGGGGCATCATCTTCTGATTTCAGTGACTAACAAAAGCGACTCAACTGTGAAAAGAGTTACTGACTTGCTTGTAAGTATCTTCGTGGTCAGTTGGATTAGGCTACACTCTCTCTGTAGTCAAACTTTAAAAAATCTTTCTGTCCAAAAAAAAACATTAAAAAATCTTTAACCGTTGGCTGTTTATAGCCATGTCCGCTGTATTAAGATTATATTGATGGATCATATGGATGGCCCTTTAATTGGCCGGTAATCAATAGATTAAGGACCCCCGAGCTATTTGATTGTCAAATGTCAACCCATTCCTCTTTGCACACGTGGGAGCGGATTTATTGGCAGTACTCGATTCCAATTAATTAGATAGAGATAATAATCCCCGCATAGAGAACTTGTGGACAACATGTCAGTCCGATACCAGCCAAAGTTCGTAGAACAACATTTAGCAAAGTATAAAACTGGATTACTGAACTTTTCATGCTCAGGAGAAAATCAATAATATCACTACAGTTAGCCATTGCGCACGGATCGAAATAAAGAACCATAATAGAACATCTCTTAGAGGGAAAAAGGACCAAATCTTTATTTATACACAACTAACACACAGATTTTTAGGACAGCAACTGCGAAACAACCCAACAAAAAAAAAGGATAACACCAATTAGGACAGCAACTCCGAAACAACCCAAAACATGGTAACCATTGATTTAAAAGCTTTTAAAAGTTTATCCCGGCCTTCTGCTCTGCAGTCAAGCTTGTTGGGAACTTGATGTTGAACTTGATTTTCAAGTTTCCTCTCTCTGAGGGTTCGTTTTGAATTGGCATCCCTTCTCTTGGGACAGTCTCCTCATACTTGGGATGAATCACATTGTTGATTGGGATGTTCAAACTCCTTCCATCCAGGGTAGTGAGACGAACCGTATAACCTTTCAAGGCTTCAACGAGAGGTACCGTCTGTGTGACGATCAAATCATTCCCATCCCGAGTGAACACATTGTGAGGCTTCTCGGCCACGATGAAGACAATATCGGCAGGTATAACATTTTGCTCCACATTTCCTTTCTCAGCGAAGGTGATCTTAGTACCCTTCTTCCATCCAGGCTTCACATTAATAGTTAGAATTTCTTCCACCTGCATTGCATTACTGCACAACCAAAAAACACACATATAACTGTATATAACAACCCAATAAAATCATGACACGTATGCAAACACCAGCTAAATTGAGCTCGTTAAGTTAGTCAGCTATATTGCAATAACAACCACTTACCCATTGATATCAACAATTTCTCTAGAGATCTTCATCTTCTTAGTACTCCCCTTGTACAGATCCTCAAGGGTACAATGCAGCCTATTCTCAATCGGAGGTGCTTTCTTAAGCCCACCACCATCACCCATTGAAAACAAGGAATCCAAAATATCATCACCACCACCAAATACCCCATTTGAGAAACTGGAACTTGACCCTTTCCTACCTCCACCTCCATATGGGCTTGTGAAATCAAAATAATCCGCAAAAATGTCATCATCATCTCGGGGACTGCCTTGTGGCATCTCCTTCAAGCCCTCTTCACCATAATTATCAAACATTGCTCTTTTTTGAGGATCACTTAAAACCTACTCAGACGATGTGTTCCCGATCAATAACCAAGACAAGCAACACAGCATTCAGAATCATTGACATTAACCAACACTAAAACCATTAAAGACAAGTGGGAATTTTTTTTTTTGGTAAATTGAGATTCTGCAGAAATTGTTTTTCTTGCAAGAATATAACAAAAATGAAAAATACCACTTTCACATAGAAGTAGAGAATTTTATTCTAAAAAGTAGAACTTTGTCAGCAGCTCGATACTTGAGCAATCTTTGTTCAAGAGTTAAACGAGTTAGTAGTTTTCAAGTAACTTTATTTAATTGGATATTTAAGTTTGAATTTTGGGGAAGATAGTTAGTTCGGGCTTTGTAAATTAGGATCTTCTCTTAATTTTTTCTCTTGCCTCTCCTAGTTTTTCGAATCAAGTGAAAAACATTGGTTTAATTATAGAAAAAATGAAAAAAAAAAACCTAACTTGATTGTCATCTTCAATTTTAAAAACTCCAACTTGACCACTCATTAAACTAAGAGAAATTAAGGAGAAAAAAAATTAGGAAAGAATCATTGTCCAAACTTTGTGCCCAAAAAAAATCATGAAATAAAAAAAAATTAAATGGTTAGATAATAGGAAGTAAATTAAAAGTAAAATATTTGAGAAAATGAATTTCATCACATAAATACTTTTTAACTTTGTTCCCTATCATCGCTCTAGTCGAAATCACATTAAGTCCTTAGATGGCCCTCGTATGGGCTTAGCCGAGGACCTTTTGCAATTTAGATCTTACTCAATCACACACAAGCACGTGTGTGTGTGACATTTAGTATTTACATACAACCTAGTGAAGACTTTTAAATTTTAAGCATAATCAATTTGAGATAATAAACGGTAATACAAGATTTTTTTTCGCCTAGTGATTAATTAATGGTCTCAAATTAGAGACCATTAATTTCAAGAAAAATAAAAAATTCCCATAAAACTAATATCATATTGTAATCATCACATAGCAACATACTATGATTAAATATTAATGTTTTGGAAAATAAAATTTGATAAAAGAAAGCAGAAAGTAAAAAGATATTAGACCTCATAAGCTTCAAAAACTTGGTTGAACTTAGCTTCAGCTTCTTTCTTGTCATCAGGATATTTATCAGGGTGCCACTTCAAGGCCAGCTTTTTGTAAGCCTTCTTCAAGTCATCGTTATTTGCATTCCAATCAACTCCCAGTATCTTGTAATAATCAACTCCCATCTTCTCTTCTTCACTTTCACTTTTCTTCTTCTACTTCTTACCACAAGCTTGGATGGCTTTTATAGCCTTTTGCTCTGATCAAAAGCAATCAAATAATTTCTCCTTTTGCTTCTACTTCTTGCACAAGCTGATGGAGTGATGGCCCAATAAGGCATGCGCTTGGAAACTACCCAAGTGGACATTCTCATCAGGATTCTAATATTTCGTTAACGAAGAAGTAAACGGGTAGTTTTGGAATTTGAGTAACTTCAGAATCCTTTTCCTTGTTTCTTTCTTTTTCACCTTTTAGGTACATTGGAGTGCGTCTCCTTTTTCTTTTCCTTTTTCACTTAGGCCCTTTGAAGTAATGAAGTGCTGTAACATAAAATTACGGCTGTTGTTGAAAAAAATTATAATGATAAAATAAAGGTTAATAGTATGTAGTAAATATAATTTAAATTATAATTTTTATGAATAAATGAAGATATAATAAATTTTTTTATCATAAAGTGTACAATTAAATTAACTTAGTTTATAACCTACAACAACTAGTGTTTACCAAACACTTTAATAATGTAGTCTTTTAACCTTATTATGTAAATATGAATAGAAAAGTGCTACCTCCAAAGCATTTTATGGAACAATCATTATCATTAGCCAATCGCGAAGAAAAAGAAGGGGAGGATGAGACCACCACTCGACATTCTACCCATCAGAGAATCGATTCCGAGATCACCTCAATTACATAAGTGGTTACTGTTAAAAATTGTAGGTTCACTAAGGGATAAAAATATTATTTTATACTTATATTATGATTTACATTTGTAATTATGTAACATGTTATGAATTTCTAATTATGATTTTAAATATTTGATATTATGTATTTTTATGCGTTTATTAGGTAAAAATAATAATTTTATGCAATTTGAGGTTCCAAATAGATAAACGGATGTCAGATTTGGATTTCGAAGGTCCAAAAAGTTAGATCATTGTCGGGGAGGATCTGCAACTTTTGTTGTAAAATTATAATTTTTCTTTACCATGTTAAGTTTGGTAATTGTGAAATTATAAGTTTTTACTATGTTAGGTGTGGCAATTGTTAGTGGAATAATTATTTGTGCTTGATTGGATTGGGTTAGGTTTATGTTTAATTAATGGGACAAATGTAAGGTTATGAATTAATATTTAGTAAATTAATATCATTTCTTTTTGTAATATTTAGTAAATTAATATCATAAATAAATTTATTTTTATTTTCAATTTTAGTTGTTTTTATATCTTTTAACTATGTGTAATTTAATTTCAAATATTGTTTTTATTTCAATTATGTTTAGCTAAATAATAATAAGTTAGGGTAAGGTGAAACTCTTAGTAGAAAAATATAATTTAATCAAATTCTATTTTAATTATAAAATTAAATTATTTTCTATCTAATTTTACCCATATTTTATATTTTAAAATTTTGATTTATTGTAGACAAACAAAGGAGTTTGACACAATAAATTCTTAATATCCTAATATAAAGTACGGTAAAATGGCATTTTGACTTATTGTGGACAAATTAAATTTTGGCGCACGCACACACACACACACAATAAAATTAATGAGAAAATAATGATAATTTATATAATTAATCTTTTGGGAAATAAAGAAATATAATAAAAAATTTATTATATTATATTTACTACTAAGAATGGATCCAAAGCCCTAACTATTTTACTTTCATAATTTCACTCAAATTAAGTTGCATATATTTTAATTTTATTTTCAATTTTTAGGTAAATTAAAATAAACAAATTAAATATTTTCTTTGTGGATCGACCTCAGACTCATCGAACTATATTATAATTAGACACTCTTATATTTAGGAGTAAAATACTTTAAGTAGTATCAAATTTTTGGTGCCGTTGCCGAGTAGTTTTCTAAAATTGGTGTCATTTATTATATTTTTGTCTTATTTTTATTTTGTCTTTTTGTGCGATTTCAAACTTTCGTTATTTTTTTTGTAAAATTTCATTAGCCCCCTTATTTCTCTTGAAATTACAAAAATATCACAAAACTTATAAAAACTTTAGATTAACCCAAAAAACCTCGAATTGAATTGAACTTTGGATTTATGGACTGTGACTTATAAGTTGGGCTTTTGGACTCAATTTGGATATTTAGATGAAATGAACATGGACATGGACTTGGACTTTTAAATTTAAATTGAATTGGTTGTTAATTTTTAATTTAAAAAAAAAACATAGCATTTTGAGGTAAATATTCATTTCCTTCTTTTTAATTTTTTCAATTTAATTTTTGTATTTAATTTATTTTTCTTTTTACTGTCGGTTCTACTTCCTGAACTGTTATTTAATTTTCCTTTGTAAATTAATTTTCGCGCTTATTTTATTTTATTTATATGGTCGATTTAACAGCCTGAATTGTTATTTAATTTTCAATTTATTTATTTTATTGTATATTAATTTGTGAAATTTTTATTCCGCATTTATTATTTTTTTTTTTATATGGCTGGTTTAACCGCCTATTTAGTTTTTTAATTTTAATTTTCAGTATTTTTATTGCATATGTAATTTAATTTTTTTGTACATTAATCTTTGTTACACATTTAATTTCCAGTTTGTTTATTTTTATTTCGCATTTTTTTATTCTTGTACATTTATATTACTTGTTTATTTAATTTTTAATTATTTTATTTTATTTTTCTTAATTTTGTAATTTTCATTTTTTTTTTCTCATTTGCTTGTTTATTATCTAATTTCATACAACATCATCATCATTGCATGAGACGTTGGTCTCGAACTTAAAGTGGCAAGTTAATTCGTATATCTCAATCTCTACCACTAATCATAGAAGAGATCCAATGAGAAAACCTTTTGGCCTAACTTGATTCTCAAATTGATCAAGGAGACAACCATTCTCAACATAATGCACATGATCAGAATCAACAAAGAATTTTGAGAGACTACATGAATCCAACCAGAATTGGAGCACCCTCATGTATAATATTTCCTTCTGAAGCATCTCGATTCAACTTTAAACAAGGTATTATCCAACTTTACCAATATTTCATGGTTTAGAAACCGAGAATTCGAGAAACCATACTTGCATTTAAGAGTTTTTGCCGAAGTTTATAATACATACACAGATCAAAATTGTAGCATGGACATAATTCGATTAAAGCTTTTTCCTTTCTCACTAAGAGATAAAGAAAAAACTTGGATACAAAACCTTAGATCTGAATCAATAAGAACTCGGAATAACATGCAAGAACAATTTTTTAAAATTTTTTTTCCAGCCCACAGAACAATTCCTTCAAAAAGAAAATCGCCACTTTCACTCAAAAGCCAAAAGAAACCCTTTACCAGTGTTAGGATAGGTATAAAGAATTACTTAGGGATGGCAATGGGCACCGCCCGCAGCGGATTTGTTATTACCAAACCCGTACCCGCACAAAATTTTAATTACCAAACCCGCACCCGCACCCGCACCCACACCCGCTGCGGGTTTTAATTTTTTTAAGAAAACCCGCCCGCTGCGGGTTTCGCCAATTACCAATCCCGCAATGGTACCCGGCGAATTTTTTGCGGTTCCCATATTAAGCACAAATACTTTTATCACTTGTCCCAAATTTCCAATTCACTTGAACTAATTAATGAAATTAAACTATGAAAGAAAGGACTTAAAATGGAACCATTACAAAAATGAATCATACAACCCAAATTGATTCTCTAAGAACTAGCATAATCGATCTTAAAACAACTAATGAAATCCCAAATCAATAATTAGGAACTAGAATTTTAATATATCCATACTAGTACACATAATGTAGTAAATCTATAAAAAAAAAACCATAGCGTCTCAAATTTAATTATGAAATACATAAATCCATTAAAAAAAACCACAAATAATCCATGCATTAACTTAAACAACAATTATCATTTCATGCTCCAAGAGTGAATATCTTCATTTTATTCACCACCATTTGCACCCATCCAACAAGATTCTTACAATAACGATTAAGATTAAAATATTAATCCAAAGAACAAATTATAATAATAATTAATGAAATAATATATGCACTAAGTTAAAAAATAATAGTCCATACAAAATTATATAAAAGTAAAATATTATAAAAATTATTTTTAAGTTATAAATATTATTTTAATTAAAATTAAAAAAGTAATTAAACAAAAAAAAAGGACATGCGGGTTTTGGCGGATACCATGCGGGTATCCGCCGGATATTTATTAAATACCAAACCAGCCCGCAACCCGCTGCGGGTTTGAATTAACAATACCAAACCCGCCCGCAACCCGTACAATTACCCGCCGTGGGTGGGGTTTGGCGGGCGGGTTTGGGCGGATTTGCGGGCGAAATTGCCATCCTTAGAATTACTAAACATTTGCCCACACCATGGTTTTGAAGCATGGAGATTAGTGTCATATTTCTATGAGGGACTAACATCCCAAAGTAGACAGGTTGTTGAAATGACGTGTAATGGTAAGTTTAGGGATAAAAGTCCTAAAGATGCATTAGATTATCTTGACCAATTAGCTTATAATGCACAACACTAGAACACTATTGGTTCTTATAAGTCATCGAGTAAACCCTAGCTATCTCCATTTGGTGGAGGCCACTAGGAGATTAGGACTCAGGGAATGGCATTAGATTAGGTAAATGCTCTTTTGAACAAATCCTAAGATGAAGCTGCAATTGGAATGCTTTTAATGGCCAGAAGGGAGGAGAGAGATATGATAGGCCCAGAAGATAGGAGCAAATAAACCGAATCTGGTGAGGTTTGAGTGGATGGCTGTGCAGAAGAGCCTGGGCGGTCCATAAACTATCGAGAGAGAGTAGCTTGGTCCCTAGAAGGAGGTGAACGAGGGTGGACACCCGCAAAAGGTAAGACAATCTCGTCAAAAATAACATGATGTACAACTTTAAGGAAGATCATGACCTTCAAGCCAAATTTGCATCTTTAGCTAGAAAATTCGAAGCATTAGAGTTGAAAAAGAATGATCATGTTAAATATGTTCAAGATATGTCATGTCATGTTTGCAGTGCCACTGACCATTCTACGCAGGACTGTCCGACCTTGCGAGCTCTAAAAGAAAGTTTGTAAGAACAGGCGAATGTCATAGAATATTTCAAAAGACCGAATCCTAATCTATATTTACAAAAACACAACTCTGGTTGGAGAAACCACCCAAATTTCAATTGAAGAAATGATAATCATGCACAACCTTCACAACCACCTCCTCCACGTCGGAATTTTCAAAATTCCCAAAGTTACCCACTTTATGTTCCACCACTAAGAAAAACTCTTGAAGATACATTGCATTTATTCATTAAAAAACAAGAGTCAATCAATAATTAAACTATGCAAACCTTGATCAATTTGACAGATACCATCTCCAAACTTACATCCGCTCTTACCATTCATGAAAAAGGTAAGTTTCAATCTCAACCTGAACCAAACCCCAAGAGTTAACAACATTCTCAAATAGGTAGTACAGGAAACCAAAGCATGAGCCAAGTTAAATCGGTTTTAACCCTTCATAGTGGTAAAGTTGTCGAAAAACACATTTTTAATGCTCGTAAAATTAGTAAGGAGTCAATTTCTGAGAGTAAGGAAGCGTTCGACGAACCTTTAACCCATGAAGAAATAACCAACTCTCTTCGTGTACCCTCATTCACTCAAGCACTAATCAAGCCAAATAAATCAAACCACAGCCCTGAGATTTATGAAGTCTTTAAACAAGTGAAGGTCAACATTCCTTTGCTAGACGTCATTAAACATGTATCATCTTATGCTAAATTTCTAAAAGATCTGTGTATTGTAAAAAGTAAACATATGGTGCAAAAGAAAGTCTTTTTAGCAGAACAGGTAAGTTCCATTCTTTCAACTAATAATGCCTTTAAATACAAAGATCCTGACTGTCCAACTATTTCTTGCATTATTGGGGACCATAAAATTGAACATGCTTAAATTGATCGTGGTGCTAGTGTCAATTTGCTTCCATATTCAATGTACCAACAACTCAATCTTGGTGAGTTAAAGCCAACCTCAACCACTCTTTTACTTGCTGATAGATCGATTAAGGTACCGAAAGGGATAATTGAAGATGGATTGATATGAGTCGATAAATTCATATATCATGTAGATTTTATTGTTTTGAAAACTGATCCAATTGCTGGTGAATGTAAGTAAATTCCTGTCATATTAGGTTGACCATTTTTAGCTACTGCTAATGCTTTGATTAATTGTAGGAATTGAGTGATGAATTTATCCTTCGGCAATATGAAGTTAGAACTCAATGTGTTCAACATGTGTAAAACAAAGAAGATGATGATAGTGAGAATGAAAAAATTGAACTCCTTGAATCAATCATTGAGGAACACATTCAGGATGAGAAACTTAGAAACTCGATGGAAACTTGTTTTATTGATTCATTTGAATCAAGTAAGGAATTAGAATGTAATACGACTAACATATGCATTATACTTTATTCTATATAGTGCTTAAGGATGATAATGGTCAATTACAAGACACAGAACAATTTGAAAAGATGACGGTAGTGGACGGGCCAAACCTGAGCATAAATCAATTTGTGTTGTTAAAGCTTTTAATTCAAATCTCGATCGTAAATTGCAATTGAATAAACTTGAGGAATTAAGGAATGACGCATATGAAAATTCAAGAAACAAAATATTTCATGATAAAAGAATTTTTTAGAAAATATTTGAAATTGGTCAAAAAGTGTTGCTTTGTAATTCTCGTCTTCATTCGTTTCCATGGAATTTAAAATCAAAGCGGAGTAGCCCATTTATTGTGAAAAATGTATATCCATATAGGGCCATAGAAATTGAGAATCTAAAAAATGATGTTATATTTAAAGTTAGTGGTCAAAGATTAAAATCATATATGGAATACCAACCACGTAAAGAAGACACAAAAATAAATTTGAGTGACCCACCAAATTTTGATTAAGAAAGTGCATAGTTTAGTCTTGGGAATCTGACTCAAAAAGTCCATGTTCGTCAGTTTATAAGAAAACTAGATGGAAAGCCTATCATTGACCCATTAAGGGAGTTCAAGTCATTACTGGACGTAAAACCAGAAGAAGATGTGAGTCACAGTCACAACTACCAGTTAATATGCTTTTCTTTTAATAATATTTTATCTTATGTATTATTGCTTTTAATGGTGTGATTTTATATCTTTTTAAGGTTTACTTTTTCTGTTGCTTTTGAATTATGAGCCAAAGCTTCTACAGCGAGTTCAGGTGTGATCTTTCCTATTTCTTCTTTTATATTTATGTTTTCTTTATCTTTTTCTTCATTTTTGCATGCATATCTTTAAATTATTTAATGTTAAGAATAATATTTAAAATAGGTTGGGGTGGGGATAGTTGATGTAAATTGTAAATATGTGTGTTTGTTTATTTTTAAAAAAATCCAAAAATAATAAATTTTCTTTTATTGTCTAGGATGGCTGTGTAAAGAGTCACTACTTTTGAGACGCATCCTAATAGTCCAGTTTGTATTATATTTTGATTTTGAAATTCATAGTAAGTTATTTTTGTTCCCTTTTATTTGAATTACTCAAATTTGTGAATTCTCCATTTTGTTATCACTAATTAAGTCATACTTCCATTTATTTATTAAACATGTATTATTAAATCATTCTTCACACACACGCTATGATGCATGCTAATGGGTTGTAAGTTAAAATTTTTGTAATAATTTTATTCTTTTGATTTATTGGAGATAATATCAAGGTAGTGGAAAATGTATATATTTAAACAAAAGAAAAAAAAAGCAAAAAAATGTGTTTAATTTCGCTATATCGAAAGCCAGAGTAATTAAGTCCGTAGGGGTGTCTCAACACCTAGTGCCCTAAGGTCAACTGGTTTGGGAGTCACTGGCCCAAAGCTCGCTACATGAGTTGTAGATATATTGTTTATTTATTTATTTGAAACTCGAGTAATTAAGTCCGTAGAAGTGTTTCAACACCTAGTGCCCTAAGGCCAACTAGTCTGGGAGTCACTAGCCCAAAGCTCACTACATGGGTTGAAGATATATTGTTTGCTTATTTATCATAAATAATCCGAGTAATTAAGTCTGTAAGGGTGCTTCAAAACCTAGTGCCCTAAGGCCAATTGTTCTAGAAGTCACTAGCCCAAAGCTCGCTACATGAATTAAAAATGTAATATTATAAATTATGTGAATAATCTACTGCCTAATGAAGATTGTATCTCTGATGAATCTTTGGAACAAAAGTGTTATTTTGTTTTGATGAAGCCCCATAAATGTTCTGTTAATTTCTTATGCACAAAAGAAGATTTGGTGATATTCTGGAAAATGAGTAAACGACAAATAGCTAAGTAAAAAAATTTGGAAGAATTTATTTATTTAGTAGTTTAGAGGATAAATGAATAACTATTAACTTGCAAATGAATTTTGTAAATCTTAATTTAATATAACGCTTCTATTGCTAGGCACTAGCAATAAGCTAGTTGGGGTAGGGGTGGGCAAATCGAATTTCGGTTTGGGTTATAACTCATTCAGTTTAGAAAATTCAACCCATTCGGGTTGGAACAATAAACCCAAACCGAACCAAACTAAAATTAATTTGGTTTGGATTGGTTTGGGTTTACTATTTGGTTCAGATTGGATTGAAAATTCGGGTTAATATTTTGGTTTGAGATGCTAATTTGGTTTGGATTACCAATTATGATTGGGATGTCAATTAACCTCCACACAAAGCATCCATGGTCAGAAAATGAAGAAACAAATTAGACCATTCTGCAAAATAGAAACAGCTAAGTTTGTTAGAAAATACCCAACCAAATAGCATAGCTATGAATAATCAAAATGGGCTATAAGCATTTGATTTTATTTTTATTATATTAAAACAAAAGAGAAGAAGATGCGTGAATCACATGCACTTATAATGTGAAGAAATTAACATTTGAAGCAGGCCAGTTGAAGATTTTGTTATTCAAAAGCATTCATCATTATCATTTGTTCAGTTGCTGGTATTGTTCATGAATGTCAAAATTGAAAATGAGAGTTAAAATAAAAAATCTTCGTAAGTAGTTAAAATAAAAAAATCTTTCATAGGCTTACCTTCAACAGAGATTGAGGTAGTATAGCAACGATGGCAGCATCTGGACACAGGCAGAGAAGTTGCTACCGGTGACGAACGGCTGAGTGTATATGATGGCTGGAAGCTGCAACAGCCCACAGGTGATGGTGGCAGTGGGTTGTTAATGGCAGTGGCTAGTTGATGGCATTGATGCAAGTTTTGGGTGTGTCGGCGGCTTGGTGGTGGTGAGTTTGTTTTGTAAGCTTTTGTTAGATTAGTTGCTTTGAATACTGAATTAGGGATTTGTCATCTGTGTGTTTTCACTTTTTTGTTCTATTTTTTTATTTTTTAAGCAAACCCTATCGGGTTGCATTTTCGGTTTGGTTTTAACCCGAACCGAAATGCAACCCGATCGAATTCTAATTTTAAACTTGTTCAGGTTTAAAGGGTGAACCCAAACCAAACCGAAACCGAAATTTATTTCGGGTTCGGTTAACGCACACCCCTAGGTTGGGAGGTGTGATTAGTGTTAAAAATTGTAGGTTTACTAAGGGATAAAAATATTATTTTGTACTTATATTATGATTTACATTTGTAATTATGTAATATATTATGAACTTCTAATTATGATTTTAAATATTTGATATTATATATTTTTGTGTGTTTATTAGGTAAAAATAATAATTTTATGCAATTCGATGCTCCAAACAGATAAACAGATGTCAAATTTAGATTCCGATGGTCCAAAAAGTTACGTCATTGTGGAAGAAGATTCGCAACTTTTATTGTAAAATTATAAATTTTCTTTACCATGTTAAGTATGGCAATTGTGAAATTATAAGTTTTAACCATGTTAGATGTGATAATTATTAGTGGAATAATTATGTGTGCTTGATTGAATTGGGTTAGGTTTATGTTTGATTAGTGGGACAAATGTAAGGTTATGGATTAATTAGGTTTAATTAGTGTGTGGTGTGGATTAATCATGAATTAGTATAAATAAAGAGGGGGGAAACACATCTCTACACACCTTTCTTCATTTCTTTCTCACCAAATTCTTCTTCTCATATCTTTTTATAATATTTAGTAAATTAATTTCATAAATAAATTTAGTTTTATTTCCAATTTTAGTTGTTTTTATTTCTTTTAATTATGTGTAATTTAATTTCAAATATTTTTTTATTTCAATCATGTTTAGCTAAATAATAATAAGTTAGGGTAAGGTGAAACTCTTAGTAGAAAATTATGATTTAATCAAATTCTATTTTTAATTATATAAATTAAATTATTTTTTATCTAACTTTATCCATATTTTATATTTTGAAATTTTGATTTATTGTAGACAATAAGGGATTTTGGCACACTAAGTACTTAGTCCCTAATAAAATTAATGGAAAATAATGATAATTTATACAATTAATCTTTTGGACAATAAAGAAATATGATAAAAAGAATTTATTAAATTATATTTACTACTAAGAGTTGATCCATAGTTCTAACTATTTTAATTTCGTAATTTCACTCAAATTAAGTTGCATATATTTTAATTTTATTTTCAATTCTTTGGTAAGTGAAAATAAACAAATTAAATCTTTTCTCTGTGGATCGACCTCGGACTCACCGAATCATATTATCACTAGACACTCTTATACTTGGGAGTAAAATATTTTTGAGTCGTATAAAAAAAATAAAAAAAAGTTTAAATATTTTAATATACACTCTATAATGTATAAATAGTAATTAAATTATTCTAAAAAATTATCTTAGTGGAGTTAAACATTTATCTACAAATATCGATATAAAACCCATGTAATGTATATGGAAAAAAAATCCACATATTAAGTTTAAATAAAAATATATATATATATATATATACTGTCTCATAAACAAACATAAGGGCGACCCTTTGAAAATGAAGTGATGACTTTGCAAAAACATAGATTGAGACTTACTCTGTCGCATGGGCGGACTCAATTAGGGCCCAAGAGGGGCCACGATTTTTTCTTTTAAATGTATCTCAAGCCCCTTCTAAAAGAATTCAGTTTCAGCATTCAGCTGTTTTATAGGTGTTTATTTTTTTAACTGAACAGTTAAAATTAAGCAATTATCGCTTAATTTAATTAAGTAAAAAATTCTAATTTAACGCTGAATTAAAAAAAATATTGAAGAAGTTAATTTTTATTTTTCTAACAATTCTAATTTTTATTTTTACCATCACATATTAACCCAAAGATCATAATCAGTAGATAGGACACCACACAAAAGGAATTTTTAGCCACCTAAAACATTCCTATATCAGATTCCTAATATCTTCCGAAACCAACATAAGCATTGAAGTCGAAATCAATCATATATTTATTATGAGAGCAGACATTGGTTTACAGTTGATCGCCCTTGTTGCTACCCCAAGATTTTGTTAAATAAGATGACAATGACAACACAAATCTCCCATGCATTAAACAGCCACTCTCAAACAAGCCTAAAAAAGTAACTATCAATTTAAACTATTAAAATTGGAATCACAATGTAACCAGAGAACCAACCAGGACAAACAGCCATGTTTCCTAAGATACTTGATGATCTGACGCGCCTATATTCACAACAAAGAGCTCTGTTTCTGAAAGTATCATGAGTCTCTGGAAGCAAACAAATATAGTGCAAAAACTCCCTTGGGCAACAGAAAAGAGAGTAGTAAAGATACCGAAACCCACCAAGGTGACCTTGGAAATTCTGGTAGGGTGTCTTCTAGGAATACAGAAGACTTTGATGGGATAAAAGGAACTGGTGCTTTGAGTGATCACTGTGTAGATGCTGCTGAAATTAGCAATGCTGCAACTCCTGATCAAGCAGACTCAGATATTAATGAAAGCCATCCTGGTAAACCATGGGTTCAAGGCCTAACCGAGGGAGAATGGTCTGATCTCATTGTTGACGAGCGGCCCAGTGCACTTGTTGCTTTAATTGGTGTGGCAATTGAAGGAAACTCAGTTCGTGTTGCGCATGAGGTATCTTCTTTTTCCTTTTCTTTTTTCCTTGATGAGAGCTTACAAAAATTTTGCTTTTCATTTTTTCCTTTTTCATTAATCTGAAATACGGGCATTTCCAGGAACGCTTAGAAGCTGCAAATGGTTTAAAGAAGCAAATGTGGGCAGACGCACAGCTTGATAAACGACGAATTAAAGAAGATTATATGTTGAAAATGCATTATTCATCATGCATGGGGAACAAGGCAGAACCTAGTCTTGCAATTTCTTCTGCAGAGGGTAGGCAAAGCCCTTTGGTTACTGTTGATGATAAAAGTAATGGAACGTTGGTGGATCTTAGTCTCCAACAAAGACGGTTAGGCGAACCAGAGAATGACCAAAATTGCAATACTAGCATGCCACCTGAAGGGAACCAAGATTACCCTGTTGGTCCAGATAATCTTGTATATCAGCAAAATCAGCTTATGCTGCGCATGCAGTTGAAATCTTACATTGGTCAGAAGGCAGAGAAAATGTATGTGTATAGATCATTGCCTCTTGGTCAGGATCGTAGACGTACTCGATTTTGGCGTTTTATCACATCCGTGTCTCAAAATGATCCTGGATGTGGCAGGATCTTTGTTGAGTTATGTGATGGTGGTTGGAGACTCATTGATTCCGAAGAGGTAGCATTTTCTGAATCAACGAAGAGGGTGGTTGTGGATAAAGATGCTCCAAAGCGAAGCATCTTTGATAAACCAAGGTACTTGGCAGGGGATGAGTGGAATAGAGATGAAATTCCTAGATTGCAAGTAGACGATGCTGAAAATGCTAGCATCTCAGGAAGATCAGGGTATGGTGAAGAAAATGGTCAAGCAGCAGGAGATGAATACAATGATATGATATAGGAATATGCCGGTGGTTTTAATGGTAGGTCAAATGACTTGCAGGAGGGAAGTGATGATTTGTAGACGGTGATGAAGAAGATGATGAGGATGAAATGGGAGACGACGGTGCAGAAGATGAACAAGGCTATATGGACGTTGAAGAGTATGTAAACGAGCAGTCGGATGAAGATGGAGATGGAGGCCGGATTGGAGATCCTGACGAAGGTACAGGGGCATCATCTTCTGATTTCAGCGACTAACAAAAGAACCTCAACCGTGAAGATGGTAAGTTGGATTATGCAGTACTCTCTCTGTAGTCAAACTTTAAAAAATCTTTGACCGTTGGCTTTTCATAGCCATGTTCGCTGTATTAAAATTATATTGATTGAGCATGGATGGCCCTTTAATTGGCCTGTGATCAATAGATTAAGGACCCCCGAGCCATTTGATTGTCAAATGTCAACCCAATCCTCTGCACACATGGGAGCGGATTTTATTGGCAGCACTTGATTCCAATAAATTAGAGAGTTGTGCTAAGAAGCACGAACGGCGAACAGCACTAGGAGGGCGCGTTTCTCCCCCAACTAGCGCCATTCTTGTTGTAAAAAAAAAAAAAAAAATTTGGCATGAAGCATTCTTGCGCGGTTCTCATGCGCTACTTGCCAAGAAGCATTTTCCTTAATTAGATAGAGAAAATAATCCCCGCGTGGAGACTTGTGGACAACATGTCAGTCCGATACCGGCCAAAGTTGTTACAATAACATTTAGCAAAGTATAAAACTGGATTACTAAACTTTTCTTGCTCAGGACAAAAAGGTCCAAATCTTTATTTATGCACAACTAACACAGGATTTTGGGGAAAAAAGGATGAAAACACTGATTAGGACAGCAACTCCGAAACAACTCGAAACTAGGTAACCATCGATTTAAAAGCTATCAAAACGTGATCCCGGCCTTCTGCTCTGCAGTCAACCTTGTTGGGAAGTTGATGTTGAACTTGATCGTCAAGTTTCCTCTCTTTGAGGGTTCGTTTTGAATTGGCATCCCTTCTCTTGGAACAGTCTCCTCATACTTAGGATGAATCACATTGTTGATTGGGATGTTCAAACTCCTTCCATCTAGGGCAGTGAGACGAACCGTATAACCTTTCAAGGCTTCACCGAGAGGTACCGTCTGTGTGACGATCAAATCATTCCCATCCCGAGTGAACACATTGTGAGGCTTCTCAGCCACGATGAAGACAATATCAGCAGGTATAACATTTTGCTCCACATTTCCTTTCTCAGCAAAGGTGATCTTAGTACCCTTCTTCCATCCGGGCTTCACATTAATAGTTAGAGTTTCTTCCACCTGCATTGCATTACTGCACAACCAAAAAACACACATATAACCGTATATAACAACCCAATAAAATCATGACACGTATGCAAACACCAGCTAAATTGAGCTCGTTAAGTTAGTCAGCTATATTGCAATAACAACCACTTACCCATTGATATCAACAATTTGTCTAGAGATCTTCATCTTCTTAGTAGTCCCCTTGTACAGCTCCTCAAGGGTACAAGGCAGCCTTTTCTCAATCGGAGGTGCTTTTTTAAGCCCACCACCATCACCCATTGAAAATACTCTAAAGGAATCAAAAATATCATCACCATCACCAAATACCCCATTTGAGAAACTGGAACTTGACCCTTTCCTCCCTCCACCTCCATATGGGCTTGTGAAACCAGAAAATTCCGCAAAAATGTCATCAGCATTTCGGGGACTGCCTTGTGGCATGCCCTTCAAGCCCTCTTCACCATAATTATCAAACATTGCTCTTTTTTTAGGATCACTTAAAACCTACTCAAACTCAAACGATGTGTTTCCAATCAATAACCAAGACAAGCAACACAGCATTCAGAATCATTGACATTAACCAACACTAAAACCATTAAAGACAAGTGGAAAATTTCTTTTCTTTTTTCTGAGTTGTATTTCTTACAAGAATATAACAAAAATGAAAAATATCACTTTTACATAGAAGTAAAGAATTTTATTCTAAAAAGTAGAACTTTGTAAGCAGCTTGATACTTGAGCAATCTTTGTTCAAGAGTTATACAGGCTATTAGTTTTCAAGTAACTTTATTTAGTTAGACATTTAAATTCGAATTTTGAGGAAGATAGTTGACTTGGGTTTGGGAATTAGGATCCTCTCCTAATTTTTCTCTTGCCTAAGTTAGTTTTTCAAATCAAGTGAGAGAAGTTGGTTTAATTATGAAAAAAAAAAACTAGCTTAATTATCAACTTCAATTTTCAAAACTCAAATCTTAGCTACTCATTAAACTAAGAAAGGATCATTGTCTGAACTTTGCACCTATTGCTTTTTTAAAAAAAAACATGAATTTGAAAAAAAGGGTTAAATGGGTAGAAAATAGGATGTTAAATCAAAAGTAAAATATTTAAGAAAATTAATTTTATCACATAAATGCCTTTTAACTTTGTTTCCAATCATCGCTCTAGCCGAAATCACATTAAGTCCTTAGATGACCCTTGAATGGGTTTAGCCAAGGACATTTTGCAATTTAGATCTTACTTGATCAGACACAAGCACGTGTGTGTGTGAGGGAGATTTACATACAACCTAGTGAAGATTTTTAAATTTTAAGCATAATCAATTTGAGATAATAAAAGGTAATACAATAATTTTTTTCCCCTAGTGATTAATTAATGTTCTCAAATTAGAGAGCAATAATTTCAAGAAAAGTAAAAAATTCCCATAAAACTAATATCACATAACAACATACTATGATTAAATATTAATGTTTTGGAAAATAAAAATTTGATAATAGAAAGCAGAAAGTAAAAAGATAATAGACCTCATAAGCTTTAGAAACTTGGTTGAACTTAGCTTCAGCTTCTTTCTTGTTATCAGGATATTTATCAGGTTGCCACTTCATGGCCAGCTTTTTGTAAGCCTTCTTCAAGTCATCGTTATTTGCATTCCGATCAACTCCCAGTATCTTGTAATAGTCAACTCCCATCTTCTCTTCTTCACTTCCACTAATTTCTTCTTCAACTTCTTACCACAGCCCACAGGCTTGGATGGCTTTTATAGCCTTTTTGCTCTGATCAAAAGCAATCAAATAATTTCTCCTTTTGCTTCTACTTCTTGCGCAAGCTGATGGAGTTATGGCCCAGTGGGGCATGCGCTTGGACAATGGAAACTACCCAAGTGGCCGTTCTCATCAGGATTCTAATATTTCGTTGACGAAGAAGTAAACGGGTAGTTTTGGAATTTGACTAAGTTAAGAATCTTTTTCCTTGTTTCTTTATTTTTCACTTTTTCGGTACAATGGAGTGCGTCTCCTTTTCTCTTTTTCCTTTTTTTTTTTTTTTATATATATTAAGGTGCTATAGTTTAAAAGATATAATTATTATTAAAAAATTTATAATTATAAAATAAAAATTAATATTATTAATAAAAAATAATTTTAAATAATAATTTTAATAAAATTAATAAAAATATAATATATTTTTTATCATACAAGTCTAAAATTAAATCAACTTAATTTTTAAACTATAATAATTAGTATTTACCAAACACTTTAATATTATACTTTTAAATTACAATTGTCCAATATCAATCTTAAACAAGACCTTATCATATAAATATAAACGGGATTGAGAATCAACACCGATCTCACCTCAATTACATAAGAGTAAATAAGAGTTTAAATATTTTAATAAATACTCTTTAATATTAAAATAATAATTAAATTGTGATAAAAACTTATCTTGGTGGTGTACATTTTTCTATAGATACCGATATAAAGCCCATAATATATATTAAAATAATTCACACAATAAGTAAATAAAAGAGAAAAAAAAATGTACTTTCACACAAACAGACATTAAGTCGAACCTTTGCTGTGTCTTATTGCACCAACTTAATCGTCTCTCGCATAATTAAACAACTCTTATTAATAAGGAAAATGATATAGATACAGAAAAGTTCTCTATTGATTCAAATCTTGTACCTATGGAATAAGGATAGAGAAAGAGGAAAAAACTAAAGATTTTACATAGTATTTTTGATCGAAAAATCAACTCGATCTATTTCCCGAAAGAGGAAAAAACCGAAGATTTCACAATATAGTACTTTTGATCGAAAAATCAACAGATCTATTTCTCAATTTCAAAACGCATGTTTTACTTAATCTAAAAATGCGTCGTTTGCATCATTTTTCCCTTTCCTTCATCGATCGATCTAGCCACTGAAATCTCCCACAACTCAGCCATCACCCCACCACCGATAGCCACGACCCCACCACCGACAGCACATCTTTTATACCAAGATCAGTTTTCAAGCTCATTCTTCTGAACATTATGTCCATTTTCTTAAAAGCCAATGTTGAAAATAAACAAATGAAACTTCCTTTTATGTCTACCAAGGATTCACAAACTGATACAAAAACTTCAATGAATTATTGGATTGGAAGGGAAAGCCAACCCAGACCTGGCCTGATGTCAGCAAACAGCGTAGAATCGGGCTATACCTAGGTGAGTTGAACCTTCAACATAGTATTGAGTATTGATTGACCCTCAATCTTCGGGTTTCAACTCGAGATTTGACTCGGGATAAATATCAACACTCTATTAATAAATAGTGATGATGATATATGTTTCCAAAATAACATAAAATTTAATCAAATACTATAAAAATAAACAAATTATTGTTTTATTTTTATGATATTTTTTTAAGGGATAGGATCGGGAGCCCCTCTTTCTTGACACAAGAATATACACAAAATCTTAATTTTTTAACAACAACTAAATCAATGGATCAAATTAAATGTTGATTTATTTTTTTTATGAATAACAAAATAAATGATTAATGGGCCCCACAGTATATTATTAATCACTTTTTATTCTCTTTCCTTCTATTTTATCTCCATAATTAATATTGTTTGATTCTCTCTAATCTTTCACTTGCGTTAAAGTCCTTACCAAAAAAAAAAAAACATATTAACTTTCTGTTAAGTACAAATACCATTAGCACACAAAAAACAACTAAGAAAAAATAAAATTATAATTTAACACGCACATGATTGAATTTATTCTTCTAATCTCTTTATTTTGTTTTCCAAATCTTCATGACAAAAAATTTAAAAAGAAATGTACTTAACCAAAAAGCCAATTAACGAAGTCCAAAAACCACATTCTTCATAACTCTTTACGTATCCAATTCTCAGAAAGCTACTTGTTATTCGTAAAAGCCTTTCCCTCTCCAATATTTGATTCAAGCAACAAACTTACAGCTTTCTTGTTCCTTCAATTGATATACCTACAAAAATGTCATACTAAATTGCCTTATTCATAGTATTAAAATGACTTAAAAATGCATTATTCATTCATATTAATTACAAAAGTACAAAACATAAATTTAAAGAGAAAAATAACAAATATTATATGATTAATACAAACAAAAAAGTTGCAACAGAGCATAAGATAATACAACAAAAGAAAAGAAATTAATTAAACATTTTATTTTGTAAAAGAATACTCACGTTACTTAATTGTCTTGGTCTTGCTTAGTTCCACTCTTGTGTTTCTTCATTCTCTGCATTTTTTACAAACAAATAATTAATAAAATAGCATAATAATACAACAGAATTATATGAATTTAAGAATTACCTGAGTTGGTTGACTCATTTTTCTTTCTTTTTTTTTTGTGGACAAATTCGCTTATCATGTACCCATATTGAAAGCATGAATTATACTTTCTTTTCTTTTTGCCGATGGCTAACTCAATACCACTTTACAATCTACTGGGGCTATTGATATCCTTCTTTCTTCCCTTGGTTTGTGAGACATTTGGATCCAAAAGCAACGCCCTAGAATAGTGAATATTATTAGAACATGAATAATCTTTCTTTAGGGAAGCATTACTCGAATGTTTCAAAACTTCTGACAATCTTTTGAATAAATCATTAATAGTGTCCATATAGATTGTATATGCTTCATTTGAAGACGCTGCAATGCAAGCTAATTTGTTAGCTTATCGACACATATGAGTAAGCCTCAATGTCTCTGACTTTTGTATGCCATCATTTTTCACCACACCTTCTTGTTTCCATCTTGAAAGAATAAAATGATCTGGTATTGAATCAATATCAAGACGAACGAAAACTTTCAAAACATGTCTACAAAGTATGCCTACAAACTCAAAGTTTTGGCATTCACACATACCTTCAAAAAATCAACTTCACCACAAACTCTTCAGGTTCTCCAAACTTTGTTTTTACTAAGTATATGTGTATGCCATCATTATCACATCCTTTTTCCTCAACTTTACATCAGTTGACTTGACTCCACTCATCTTTAAATTTATTGAAAACGTTTCTAGTGTATAATTTTGCCGCATGTTTCAAAAGAAACTCTCCATCATTGACAATTCGATACTTGTGCTTAGACTCAAAATCTTCATCACTTTCTCTTTCTACAATCTTCTTCAACGCATCCTCATATTTGATTACGAACTCTCTAAGATTTGTTGTTGAAGTAACAAAATTATCAAAAAAATGATTGATGCTCTCACAACAACCAGTAGTATTCATTCTGGCAAAAAAGGTTCCACGATTATAAATGGGCACCTAAGAAGCTTGTATGTCATAAAGATGATTCAACTATTCATTTGTTTTCTAATCCATTTTCAATAACCAAAGTCTTCCACTTCCCTTCAAATACCTCAATTTTATACGTTGATGAAATACACTTTTTTCATCTGAGCCTTAAATTTTGATTTCTTATAGTACAAATGTGACAATTTTTCCACAAATTTCTTCTTGATATGCCAAAGACATAAACGATGACGACCGACTGGAAAAACTTTTGCAATTGCCGCCTTCATTGCTAAATCTTAGTTAGAGATGATTGCACTAGGATGACGTCCTCCCATAGCTTCAAGCTATGTCTGAAAAAGCTATATAAATGTTACCTTTGTCTCATCTTGTAAAAGTGCACACCCAAATTGTATTGATTGTAGGTGATGATTGACTCCTGTAAATAGTGCAAAAGGTATATCATACTTATTTGTCCTATAAGTAGTGTCAAACGTAACTACATCCCCAAAATAATGGTACGCCATGCAAGATTGAGAGTCCACCCAAAAGAAATTAGTCGCCCTCCCATTTTCATCGCATGAATTGCATAAAAGAACATTAGATCCTCAACTTGCCTTTTTCTAAAGTAAGTAAGGACTGATTAGGCATCCCCTCCATCTAATTGCCGATGACGAATGTCCCTCAAATGATTATAACAATCTCTTTGGTTAAAACCAAATTATGCACCACCAAAAACTGAGCAAACTTTTCCAATTTGTAAATTTTCCTTATGGAATATTTCAGTCAAATCCTTAGCTGCTTTAGGCATAAATTTATTTGATTTCATCTTCATCCTTCTTGCCGGAGCAACTACTACTTTGTGATTGTGAATATTCTTAAAAACTGAAACTCTCCCTTTATTTAACCATTTATCACGTATAATCCGCATACGAGCTTTGCACCCACACTTGACAGTTGAACATTTTTTACCTCTTTTATTTATCATTCTCTTTTCCATGCACATCTCTTTCTTCATTTTCTTCTGCAGCTTCATTTTTTTTTTCTTCAAAAAATAATTTCCTTGGTGGACACACACAAATTGCCTACTGGTTACTTTATTCAAACCCCATCTAGTCTTGGATGAAGTTCGAGTTTGAATCCAAAATACTTCTTGTCGACCATAGTGTTCATAATAACATCAAGCTTCTTCCATCGTTTCAAAAGTCATTCCCACAAATGGTGTTTTAAAATTACCTACGTGATTTTTCGGACTACTTGTTTCACCATTCATCTCTTGAATCGTTTCTACCACCTAGACAAAATTTGATATTTTAGATCATAGTCAAGTATAAACAAGTCATAATTCAACTAATTAAAGTAAAAACAAAAGCAATAACATAACAAAATCAACTACCGAAAAGAAGATTGAAAAAGAAGGGAAATAGTATTAGCATCAACACTCACCGATGGGGATTTACTAGAAGGCTTGGTTGATAGTTCTTCTAACTATTCTGACATTATTCATATGAGGAAATACGCAGCAATTTTTGATAACTAATCTTAGAGTAACTTTATTTAATAATCCAAGACCAACACCAAGGCAACTCAACTTGTTATTTCTTCTTTTATATTTTACGTATGCTATTGATACTTGTACAAACTCAAGAGAGGAGAGTTATTTAAGGCAAGTGAAAGATTAGAAAGAATCAAATAATATTAATGATGGAGATAAAATAGGAGAAAAGAGAATAAGAAGCGATTAATAATATATTGTGAGGTCCATTAATTATTTATTTTGTTATTCATAAAAAATAAATCAGCATTTAATTTGATCCATTAATTTAGTTGTTGTTAAAAGATTAGAATTTTGTGTATATTCTTATGTCAAAAAAAATGGACTCCCATCCTATCCCTTTTTAATAATAGTCTACTACTTTCATATTATTTTTTTTATGCACAAATAATTATTTTTAGAATAAAAGGGAATATTGGAGTTGCTGATTGGGCTTCCTTTGGGTTCACGAAAGTCATGAAATACTCGACAAAGGTTGCAGTAGGAATTTTGATTACTGGAAGTTTGAGAATTGAGCCTGCATAAGTTAAAAAAGTCTCTCTTAACAAACATCACACCTACAACCATCAAATAATTGATTATGAAATATATTATTTAAAAAATTTAAAACAATCCCAAAAATCCACTTAATTAAGAATATGCAAGTTGCTTAAACTCAACTTGTAACCTTCTCAATCAATTCTATTTAATTGACTAACCTGATTCCATCAACAGTTTTATTTAATTGCCTAACCTAATTCCTTTTAAGAGAAACAGGAACTACAAAAAAATTAACTTAAGCTTTATCCACTCGCCTCACTCAACTTATAACTAGATCTGTTGAACTTCCAACAACATTCCAGATTCAGTCCAATGCAAGAAACTCTTATTGAGGCAATTTTGACCATCGCATATCAAACCAACGCACATAAACAGTAGATAGGATACCACTCAAAAGGAATTTTTAGCCACCTAAAACATTCCTATATCAGATTTCTAATATGATCAGAAACCAACATAAACAATGATGCAGAAATCAATCAAATATTTATTTATGCGAGCAGACATAGGTTTACAATTGATCACCCTTGTTGTTACCCCAAGATTTTGTTAAATAAAATGACAACACAACTCTCCCATGCATCCAGCAGCAACTCTGAAGCAAGCCTAAAAAAGTAACTATCAATTTAAACTACTAAAATTGTAATCACAATGTAACCAAAGAACCAACCAGGACAACCGGCCATGTTTCATAAGATACTTGATGATTTGACGCGTATATTCACAACAAAGAGCTCTGTTTCTGAAAAGTATCATTTGCCGATGTATCTATTTCAGGGACCAAGGAGTTTCTTGATTCCCGCCTTCTGCTCGGCAGTCAGCCTAGTAGGGAACCTGATGTTGAATTTGATTCTCAAGTTTCCTCTCTTTGATGGGTCTTTTTGAAGTGGCATGCCTTCTCTTGGGACAATTTCCTCATAGGTGGGATGAATCACATTGTTGATTGGGATGTTTAAACTCCTTCCATCTAGGGTGGTGAGATGAACCGTGTAACCTGTCAATGCTTCTGCAAGAGATATCTTTTGTGTGACAATCAAATCATTTCCATCCCGAGTAAATATACTGTGAGGCTTCTCGTCAATAACGAATACAAGATCAGCAGGTATAACATTAGGCTGCTCATTTCCTTTCTCAGGGAAGGTGATCTTTGTACCCTTCTTCCATCCGGGCTTGACATCAATAGTTAGAATTTCCTCTACCTTCATAGTCTTGCTGCACTCAACAAAAACAAGTTAAACCTAAATTGGGAACCCACTAAAACGTTAGAGAAAGCATTCCATCACTAGTACAATTCACATTGATTTTTTTTTTCCGTGTTGTGGGGAGAGAGGAGGGGGGGGGGGGGGGGGATAGAAAAGGGGAAATGCAATGAGATTCTAAAAATTACTTACTGACAGCATCATATCTAAAACTTTCATAGTGTCTGCAACGTTAGGAACCCAAAGGAAAAGTATAGACATAAAACCAGTAGATTAGAACTCAAAACTATTTCTAGAGGAAGGGTCTCTTGATACCATACAATATATCCATACAAGAACAAACTCTTACTGCAAAGTTAACTCGCACAGTACAGCTGCTTTGGACAGGGGCACAACAAAAGAAGACCATAAATGAAGAGATGGTATCTAATATTAAATAGAAAAGGGACAGAAAATCATCTAAGCACTTATACTTCATCCGGTTAAGTTAGTGCCTGAAAGATATCCACATTGAACTCAAGGAAAACCCAATCATGTAAAGCAGATATGATCTTGTTTAACCATTTGGCTTTTTCACACTCCAGCACTGAAAAAGTTCTGATAATTACAACTTAGTTAGATTAAGCAACAGCCCCATATTTCCTTCTCACAAACCAACAAATCCAGCATTTAATTAGTTCAGTTTAAAGAATCATCGGAACTTAGTTAGATTAAGCAACAGCCTCAGATTTCCTTCTCACATACCTACTCTTCCAGCATTTAATTAGTTCAGTTTGAAGAATCAGCAATCAAGATAGCAGTGAGGATGTTAATTACGCTTTTTAACCACTAAAATATTCCACTATATAAAAACCAACAAGCCTAGTACAGCAATTAAATTAATATTAACTAAAAAGAGAATTATACCTCCTGTTATCTACCACCAATCCACATAAAAGCAAACCTTTTTTCACCCCGCACCCCCCTTTTTTAGGGTGAGAACTTTTACACACAATAGCTTTTGTTCTTGAAATTAAGCCATCAATAAGCATATTTTGATTAGCACCAGAACGGCTACATCGATACTCAATTTAAATTCCCAAAAAATAAAAGCAACACAACCATATAATAACTGCTAAAAGCTAACACCGCCAATACAAAAACAAACCAACCATCAAAACAATAACCACTTACCCACTTATATCAGCAATCTCTCTAGAGATCTTCATCTTCTTAGTAGTCCCCTTATAGAGATCCTCAAGGCTACAAGGCAACTTATTCTCAATCGGAGGTGCTTTTCTTGTCCCACCACCACCCATCGATCCTCCTCCTCCTTCACCAAAAGGCCCAAACATATCATCACCAAACATCCCACCTGGAAACCTTGACCCTCTCATCCCTCCACCACCACCACCCCCCATGCCACCAAATGGGCTTGAAAAACCGAAGAATTCAGCAAAAATGTCATCAGCACTCCGGGGATTGAACCGAAATGACGTAGGCCCTTCTCTAGTGGAGAAGAAGCTCGCTCCGCCTGGACCACCAGCATCTGGTGGTGGCATCGGACCCTTTAAGCCCTCTTCTCCATACTGATCATATACCGCTTTTTTCTGAGGATCACTTAGCACCTGCACAAACAATGAGTTCCACTCAATGACCAAAACAAGTATACATCCAAGCCACGTTAATCTCAAAATACAACAAACAGAATCTATCCCACAACCAGCAATGAAATAATTAACCAAAGTCAATGTGTAATAGCAAAATAATGAAAATCATGACCTGTATTTAAAGTTTCTCCTAAAAATGGTCGTGCTATTATTATTATTATTATTATTATTATTATTTATAGATTTGCTACAAGCGGAGAACCTATTTGATGAGATAGCAGAGATACGTAATAAATTAAATATTATGATTATTATTTTTTTTCAAGGATTAATGTTTCACAAAAATTGAAACTTTGGACTAAAGAAGCCACAATTACATAGCAATAATACCCACATAAAAATATTCAAGAAAAAAAAGTAACAAAAAAACAGAAAGTAATTGAGGATATGAAGCAGAAAAGAGAATATAGGGAAGATACCTCATAGGCTTCAGAAATTTGCTTGAACTTAGCTTCAGCATCTTTCTTGTTATTGGGGTTCTTATCAGGATGCCACTTCATGGCCAGCTTCCTATAAGCCTTCTTCAAGTCATCATCTTTAGCATTCCTATCAACACCCAGTATCTTATAATAATCAACTCCCATCTTCTTCTTCTGCTACTATACAACTTAACAAAAAGCTTCAAACTTTCTTTTAAGCTCTGATGGGTTATAAATTATAACAATGGGGACGGGGATGTGGTTACAAGTTTTGTATAGTGTTTTTTGGATGAATTTAGAATCCTGTCGAAGATTCCAGAAATCACAGTAGCGTAAATTCTTTTCTTCTTGTCTAAAATTACAGCTTTGTTTCCAGTGCTTTCGTCACAGTCATTTGTTACGTCTTTGCTGTCGTTCGTCCAATAACACAATTTTAAAGCCCCGTTATTTCAGGTTTTATATATATATATATATATTTTTTATTACTTTTAATAATTTGTTTTAACCATTTGCACAACCAAGAATAATAATAATAATAGTGATAATTACATTTTTTTATTCAAATATTAATTTTAAACGTAGATAATATTTATGTAAATTTTTTATTATTTATCTTGTAATTAATAGGTTTTTTTATTAAAAAAATTATTAAATAAACAAAAGCATATTCTACATAAAATTCAAACGAAAGATAGGTTAATTAATGAAATGTTTAATATTAAGTGATTTTAAAATTGTTATAACTTATTATCTAGTTGATGAATGTTATATCACTTTCAAAGTTAGTTAGGATAAAATTTTGTGATAATTATCTGTTTTCATGTTTATTAAAATACGATAGTAATAAGAATACATTATTAGTAATTTAGATTTTTTTAAAAACTTTTTTAACAAAATGTTTAGACTGACCATATCCAAGCTCAATTGAGATTTCGAAGAGAAATCTCTCTCTCTCTTTTTAACTTGCATAATTACTTGTAAATTCAATTATATTTATTAATCTTCACATATTTCGTGTCTTTTTCTTGATTTTATCTATATTTCTACTCAACTTCCTCTAAGACAAATATTGAATTGATTATCAAAGTGACTTTTGCATTTACCTATACAATGTGGTGAAGCCAATAATATGTCAATTGAATTTAAAAGCTTGAATCATTTTTCATTAAAAAAAAAAATTCTGTAAAAAAAGAAAAAGAAAAAACAAATAAACTCATCCAAACACGTATAAATGTTGCACATATTATAGTACACGATATTGCATGACAAGTTATGATTAAGGGGCTGTGAGGCGATCAAATCCCTTAAAGAGATATATCATCGGACTTATAACAGTATTCGAAAAGATAAAAGAGGTAACTTTACAAAAGTTTCATTTAATAAGTAGTAGCTATCAGATAATTACCCTTAAAATAAAAAAGTCCATGCATTTTGAAAAAGATATTGAATAAAATCAATTGAATTCTGACCAAGTAAGTACTTCAATTTCTAATATTAGGAAAATATTAAACTAAAAATTCTCTACCTTTCCATGATGATTGACACTCCGTAATTGATGTCGTTAACCAAAATCTCAAATTTACTTATTAATAGTAAGTGTGATTAGTTTTAAAATTTAGTGGTAAAATGATAGCACAATCTAGCATAGATTAATTGATATAGATTTCTTGTAAATCTAAGACTCTCATTTTACGTTTTACAGGACTCAAAAACAAGTCACAAGAAGTCACAAAATCAGGAAACCCAACTCTAATAATGATAAAATATACGATCGTGACAGCTAAAATTACAAACTTTTAAAATTTGACGTATTATGATCATATACAACAAACTGAAACCTTCTTTGAACAAGAAGATCAAACGAATGAAATATGAGCAACATTATGTGAAGAAAATTTATTAAAGATAATCAACAAGGAATCTGATCAATAAACCATCTAAGTATACTAATCGGAAGCTTCACGAGATCCATTGCGATATTTGCAAGTCCAGCGCAGCAAATGCAGCATGGGCACAGGCAGCTCAACACAGCCCTGCATGCCAAATGCCATATATATAATTTATTAAAAAACAAAAAAAAAACAAAAAAAGATTCAACAAAATTAACTTAAAAAGAAATTAATTAATTACAAGGAAAAAAAGAGAGGAAAGAATGAACGTACCCTACAAACCAGATGACAGCACCAACAAGTGATAAAAGCAAAGCAATGAAAGCAAATGGAAGCCCTAACAAGAAACCAAATGGCCTGCATTCTCCCATTTTTTTTTTCCCTTCCTGTATCTTTGATGTGCTTTGTGGCTTTGGATTTGAAGAGAGAATGCTTTTTTTTTTTGTTTTTGATTTTGATTTTGATTTTGATTGTGTTGTTAAAATAGATGTTGATTTTTTTCTTTTTTGCTTTTCCTTCTGAACCGAGGAATCACATAGACAGCAATACTTATTGAGAATCAAACAAGGACGCGGTGCATAACCACCACGTTCCGCTATTTCTGTGTATTCACGGGGAGCAGCCTTTTCAAACTACCAAATTTGGACGCGGTCATGACGAATTTTAATATTTTGTAGTCAACAAGTCAATGGGTATTTTCAGAGCTTTTTCTTTTTTGAATCTTCTTGCTCGTTTCTTTAATTTTGCAATTTTGAGGAATGCTCGTGCTGACTCAAATGTGTGGAATTTGCATTTTTGAGGTCAATGAATTGGGTATTGGGTCTATTTTTGGGCTCATAAGGCCCACTAACAAACTTACTCTTTATTGATTTAATAAGCCCAAATGAAATGTAAGTAGATCCAATGGGCTTGAACAGCCCTCCTGCCACTCGATGGATGTTTTGTGTTAATGTTATGGGACTGTGGGTCGTACGAAGAAGCACATGGCCACATATTGAGAAGCTTTTTGTTTCGTTTTGCAGATAAGTTTTCAAAGCCCATTAAAGCCGAATGGAAAAAGAAAGTTGTAATAGAAAGTTTTGCTTTGCACATCTCAAGTTTAGGCATAAACTCGAAAATGTAATGAAACTTTTGTGATAATTATAAATATATAGTGATGTGGCATCGTGACTTTCTTCTCCAATAATCACACATACTATCATCTCGATTAATTGCTTGAATGTTCTCCTCTAAATAGTTGTCGAAGAAGGTTGTTATAATTAAATTCATGATAGGGATAATAAACATGTGCTCTAAGGATACACAAGAAATATTTCCCATTTTTGTAGCTCTACCCTCCAGGGGCTGATAGCTACTTTATCTGTGACATTAATAATTAATTAGGCCATTGTGATTGAGCACTAGCATTCTTATAAAAAAAAAGAGTAAAAAGATTGTACAATCTGAGATGTACATGGAGTTTAAATACATACATTTATAGCCCATTTTAAAAGACTATTAAGTATATATATAGCTCAGAAATCTGCTCCTAATAGAGGCGAGATCTCCATCCCCATACACGAGATGCAATTGTTGTGTTTATTTCTCATATCTTGTGGACTAACATAAATCATTCTAATTATTTTATATTTTATCAGATTAATACGTGACTATATATTATGTGATCAAATATAATGTTAATATTTATCAAAAAAAAAATATAATGTTAATGAGTCTAATTTCATTACACCCTATATAGTAGTGTATTATAGATAAGTATAATATTTAATTGTGTTATTTTAGCTCATAATAGAATGAGCAATTTTGTACTAATACACGACGGGGCTATACACTCAACCATAGTATTTAAGTAACTCTGACCCATTGGGACTCACTGTTCACTTATTTTAATACTTGACCGAGAGTGTAGAAAGCCACCTGACTGAGCGGGGTAGCAAAAGCGAATATTGATAGGGTAAGAAAAATTAGATATCGTTCTAGTACTGGACCAAACCAACACGATTAGGTTACACTCAGATCGAAGTGTGATTAGATCCGTACTAATCCAAACGACTCAATGAGATTTTTAATATTGTGTTAAGTGAGATTAGATGACACTCTAATCCAAACGACTCTACAAGAGAGATTTTAATAGATAATCCTAGAGGGAATAATAAAACAGGGATTTTTATTAACTGATCAAAGGTTTTAAGTTATAATAATAAAACCTCTCTATTTACAATAAAGTAATCCTATTTCCCTAAGTTTAACTTAAAAAAGAAAACTAAATCACAATTATAATAAAAATAAAAGACTAAGACACATACCATATTGAACTATATTAAAATAGAAAATTGACTCTAATTAAAATAGAACATCCTAAAATAACCTCCTACATCATTCTCCCGCTCTTAAAAGAAACTCGTCCTCGAGTTTGGATATAGTCTGTAGGACGAAACTTGTAATGTCAGAGCAAATCATCTTATAACTTAAACTTATTGTCTTTCTCATCAATCTTTTTCGAAACTCTGAAGAATCCATACTTCATCAATTTCCTTTGCTTATACATTCTTTGAGGTGATGAAGACTTCCAAGAACGAACAACAATCAAATAACTATTGCCCTTCCTTAATTGTCGCTCAATGCGCTCTCCAACAAATTTCACATTTTCAATCAAATCTTCTTGTCTTCAATGTGATTATGTATAACCATTTCTATCATTTCAGCCTTTTTTAACTTGATTTTGCTGCACACCATTAATTGTATTATTAAACTCAATGCTCAAATCAAGAGTAGGTTGCACGTATTCTATAAAAGTTTCAGAAATATCAAAAACCCCATCATCTTCAACACTTGTCTTGTCCTTAATGGAAACATCATACACATTCTCGCACAAATTGTCAGATTGAAACTTTAAATCAATAATAAATTGTACATTTTCTTCTAGCATCTTAAAGTCTTTTTCCTCAACAATAGGTGAACTCATTGGTACATCTTCAGGCAATTTCATAGAGACACGCCATTGCTTAATTAAATCTTAGACTTCGTCAAGTCTTTTAATCACATCATTAAAGTTCTCGATTTACGATTCGATTTGTGTGGCTAAATGAATTGCATGCTGTAATGTGTAGATAGTCTATATAGGCATCCTTTCTTGAATACGTAAACCGAGCCCCTTCACAAACCTTGTAACTGTATCTTCTTTAGGTTCATAATAATATTTGCATCCATAAAATTGTTCAAACTCATAAGCATAATCGGAAACTGATCTCATATCTTGATATATTAAACAATAACCGAGAGGAACGAATCTCGATCTCAACATTCGCTTCATACATTTCGATGAAGTAATTTTAAAAAGACCTTCGAAAAGTAATATACGCTTTTGCACTCTAGTCCACCATTCTAAAGCACTCCCTGTTAATACAAATTGTACTCGATCATACTTTGGCAATCTAATCATGTATTCTTGATCTACCTTATCTAACCATGAAAGAAAATATTTAGGACTACAATTTCCATCAAGCTTCCACGACATGATATCCTTTGAATATTTCAATCAGAAATACAAAGCCAATGGCAAAACTATAAATAAGCGTAAAATTTCGAGTTTGGTGTGGCCGGCGACTGGTGGCCGTGATTTGGTGAGGTGATGGTTGGATCTAGAAAATATGGTGGTGAGGAGCACGAAGGTGGCAGAGGATTGGCCAGTTTCACCATGATTTGGTCGGAAAACTGACTTGAAGTGGCAGTTGTTTATGGTGATGTGGCTTTTGGTTTATGGCAACTTTATGGCGGTGGATGGCTGGGTTTATGGCCGTTGGTTGTTGGGGATTATGGTGGTGGTGTAAATTGACAGAAAAAAGAGGTGGTTCAGTGGCAGCGCGTGTGTCGAGAACTCGCGGGTTTGGTATTTCATGGCAACTTTGGTGGTGGCTTGAGGGTGGGGTTGGCTGGTCGGGTTTTGGTCATTGGAGGCTAGTGAGTTTGGTAATGGTGCTGGCTAGCTGAATAACCATGGTAAGTGGTCATAGGCAGCGGCGGCGGCGACGGCTAGGGTTTGTTAATTTGTGTTGTTCTTTATTTTTCTTTTTTTTTCATAGATTTGGTAGAGATGATATAAGTATCCAGGAAAGATGTACAATAGGCACAGAATCACTCTGATACCAACTGACGGAGCGAGGTAGCGGAATCAGAATTGATAGGGTAGGAAGAACTAGATATCGATGTAGTACTAGCCCAAGCTAACAAGATTAGGTTACGTTCTAATTGAAATGTAATTAGATCCGTTCTAATCCAAATGACTCAATGAGATTTTTAATAACACATTAAGCGAGATTAGATGACGCTCTTATCCAAACGATTCTACAAGAGAGATTTTGATAGATAATCTCAAAGGGAATTATAAAATAGGGGTTTTTATTAATTGATCAAAGGTTTTAAGTTATAATAATAAGTCATTTCTATTTATAATAGATATTTCCCTAAGTGAACTTAAAAAGGAAAACAAAATCACAATTATAATATAAATAAAAGACTAAGACACATCTCATATTAGACTAAAATTAAAAGTGAAAATTGACTCTAATTAAAATAGAACATCCTAAAATAACGTCCTACATCACCAACTTCTCTCTCTTGATCTTGCCTTTGTACGTGCAGATTATTAAAGACTTGAAGCTGTAACTTGCAGCAGATTAGAAGAATGTAGGAGCTATAACCGAGCTTGACAGCAAACACATTGAACATGGCCAATCAAGATATTAATCCCTATAATTCTAACAAAAAAACCCAAGAGGGAGGGTGCATTAGGGTTTTTAAAATTTCTCCAATAATAGTAATAATCCAACAACTCCAACTACCAAAATCCAATAATGATAACTATAACAATTAATATAAGAGATCAGGGTAGAGCCGTAAAGAAAATGAACACAATGAGTTTTATATAGTTTGACCAACTCTTCAATGTCAATGCCTTCAAGTGATTCAAGCTGAGGATTCTACTAACTGCATGTGCTATTTTAATCTCCTTTGTAATTAACTTCATTCGCATCTGTAAAAGAATGAGAATAAAACTGTGAAGCAATTGCAAGTACTTCACATGGAAAAGGAATATAAAATTCTCTCTCTGAATAAGTACTACTATTATATTATATGAAATGCATGCCCATAGTCAAACAAAAAAAGGCTCACCACAAATCTATATATTCATAAAATAATATTTCCATGCATCAAAGACAAAAATGGCTTCTGTACTCCACATATATCAGTTGTTGGCATATAAATTATCATTTCACATATTAGACAAAATTATAATTCAGCTCGATCTGTTGTGTATAATGTGTAATTTATTACAGCATAAAATTCAATGTTGTGGGTGGTCCAATTAATGACTCCGTCGTCAAATCACAATGTCTGAATAAATTGTACGCAGTACAAATCTTGCAATTGATGTTACCTAGCTAACTAGTAGCATTAATGTGTAGAAAGGACTCAGTATTTAGCAAGCTGTTAGATCATTTTCCATTATACGTAAGCATGTTGAAGGAGATTCGATTTCCATTTTTATGCATTTGTGGGGAATGAATTTCTGCCAAACATTTGAAACGAGTAATGATACAAATATACATACGAAAATAGGGACAAAAATGACGTGTTAATGAACAAAATTTTTTCATTAAATAATTTTTTTCTTTAAACGATACAATCTTTATGGGCTGTACAATAGCAAAGTTGATCTCAAGATCTCAGTGGAGTTTTAATGGTAAATATCAGTACATAATTTTTAATATAATATTGAAAAGAAGAGTGATATCACTGTTTCAAACTTTGTTTTTGGAAAAAAAAAAATAAAGAGTTTTAGATGGGATGAATTATTGAAGGTGGTGGGACTGGGACCGCGCTAAGGTTTTGGATTGTATAGAGTGTGGGCAGGGGGACCAGTTTATGAGAAAACGACCATTTGATAGAGAAAGTTAGATTTCTATTTACAACAAAATCACCAGCAGCAACAATTATTGCCATTTCTCAGGACCCACACAAAATTCTACATATTCATATCCAGCAACACTTGCGCTATCAACAAACACATCTCTTTCCTTTTTATATGTACTAACAAAATGAAAATTTATCAATTTCGTTGATGACTTGATATGTTTTCTCATTGTCCCTTAATCCATAATCCATATAATGCCCCATAATTTCTATATACACACACACACACTTGTATTTTGTTTTGGATATTTGTCTTCCATTTTAATTGCGTGTTGTTGTAGAGTTTTAGTTTTTTTCGTTTCAGCATTATGCATTATATGAGAGGTAAGGTTCATTACGTAATCACCTGATTAAGTGTATCTTTCTTCTCTTTATTAATATGGCTTTCTTTATACCACGGATATATATATATATATATATAAGACAATCTATTAAACTTTTATATACATACCCTGCAAATGTTGAAATGGTAATTGCTCTTTGTTTTTTTTTTTTTCCCTCTTTCCTTTTTTGGGTTACTGATGACATTACTAGTATGTGTACCAGTAGTGGATCTTAATTTAATGTGGCCGGCACTTTGTTGTAAATGATAACTATGAAGGGTTAAAGTAAATAAAAAAATAAGCTACTTTAAATGTAAAAATTTGCGAAATATATAAAGGTTATTTTGTGGTGAATGACAATTAGCCCGAGGCCAAAAAACAAATAAGTCTAAATTTAACGTCATATTCATTACAAAAATAATTTTCTTATACTATCATTTAAAATTTTCCTGAGGCCTGGGGGACCTCTACATGGTTCTGCTACTATTTCTTTCTTTAATGAACCGCCACTATCTATTAGGACGTTGCCATAATTAGTAATAACAAGTTTGAGATGACATTTGGTAAATTTGAATGATTTTAATTCTCACTTAAGGGAATAGGTAAGAGGAATTTTAGAATATATTAAAGGTGATATAATTAATTAATATACATATGACGTGTGTAATTAAGTTTAATTTAACCACTATAATTAATTAATACATGTATGATATGTATAATTAAATTTAAAATAATTATTATTTATACGATGATTTTTTAAAATAAATACTCATGTTGGAAGCTGCTTTTGAAGGTTCAACAAAAAATTTTTAAGTTTTTACTTCTCTTTTTATTTGATTATATGCGTTTCGAGTTTTCAACTGTTACTTATTCCTTTTCAAGAAACTCTCGTAAATTTCTGAAAAGTTTCCAACTCCAAGCAATTCTTTTTGTGATGGTGACAAACTCGTGGCAATCATCATTGTCTGACCGTTTTAATGGTTTATTAATTGTGGTACAGTATTTTGTTTTTTTTTTTTAAATATAGCATGACAAAATATTAAAATCTCTTGGAATATCACTTAAAAACTTTTTAAATGATATTTGACTATTTATTTAAAAATCACGTAGTAATAAAAATTTTAAAAAACTCGTTAAATAAAATTATTCTTTTTTCTATAAAATATTAAAAAATAATTTCTTCCTCTTTAAATATTATAAAACTATCTTTTATACTATGATTATTGGAGCTAGAGAAGTATTATAACTACACTATTGAAAATTTTAGAGGGTAGTTAAATTTGGTGAGAGTAGAATTTAATTAAAATAATGTAAATTTATTTATATTTAAATAGTCTTCAAGGAGAGAGTTTGTTTATTTTTTATTATTCTATTTATCACATAAATAAGTAAATAATCATTTAAAGAATAAAATTAAATAAATTTTTTGTTAATGCTCTTAGTACGTAGTGATATTGGTAAGATTGCAACTCTACTTTTTGTGCTAATTTGCAAATTTTATTTGCTAAACTAACACATGCATGGTAATTAATTGATATAAGAATACTCTTTCTTAATCAAATATTATGAGCCATGCATGACACTAAATATGAGAAAAATATGAGAAAGAAATGTCTATAGTACTATTTCCAAATCCATACGAGAATTGGCTATCAAATTACTAGAATTTGGAAACAAGAACGAAAGAGCATTCCTAAGTCCAGATCACCAACAAACAACAACACACAGGTTCATATTGATCAGAAATGGAAAGCCAATCCTGATGCTCTGATGAGTTAATCATTTAACAAAGCTCTCTCTAGCTAGACAGGTAATGAAGATGAAATAAGCTAAAAGTTGCCAAGATAATTAATTTTATTGAGAACCTTAACCGCCACAAAAACAGGATATCAGAAAAGGTGAATGTGACAATATCATAAATTTCATCCTCATGATCGAAGAACTGGTATAGTCAGTTTAATCCAGCATGCCCAATTTCCCATCTTGTTAATTAATTACTGTCCCCATTGTTAAGATATTTATTTCTAGTTTTTTTTGTTTTGCGTATCCATCCAGCATTCGGTGGTCATATTGAGTCCCGATTAATTTAAATTCGGAGACGAAATAGCAGTTAAGGCTCATTCCCCTCTCTAAAGTGTGTTTAGTGAGGATCGAACCCAAGAACTCTTCCCACAATATCAGCCTGCGTTGCCAACTGAGCCTCAACCCTTACGTTGTTTTTAGCTATTTTGTCCACATAACTAGTTACTCTTTCCTTTTCCGAAATGTTATTATCAGCAGTACGTCCACATTTACATGTACAGCACTAGTGAAGCATACATAATTACATATCACGGGGAATCGTTTGCTATTTTTTTTTTCTTTCCCAGAGATTGTCTTTATTTCAAAAAATGAATTCATCATTAGTTTCAAATCTTATTTTTCCACTACGAATCAAATTTTCTGTGTGCGTTCCTTCTTTTTGTTTCATACACTAGTAATTAATAAGGTTGAACTGGAGTGTTGATTGGTCAAATATCCATAGTTTTTATCTAGAGAATTCGAGTCCTCATAGGCACTTCTTGAGAAAATTTAAAATATATTAGAGGTAGTGCATTAAACATACAATAAGTAAATGATACTACAAGTAAAGTAAGAGTTTTTTTTTTTTTAAAACTATTTTTTACCAATATGACAGGTTTTCTCTCTTCCTATTATTTGTCAAAAAATAGATAGCTCAAATTTCGACCTTCTATTTTTTTTTCCTTTTACTTTTTGAAATAATTCAATAGAACTGAATTTTCACCCATGCATGCATAATTAGCCATCATCATATGCTAGGGCTTTGAATATGCAACGATTGACCATGCATATTCATGGTCTTGTAGCTTGTAGTTAATATACGGTAATTTCAATTTCATATACAGAGAATGGGGATGTGATTAATTTGGTGGTCGGTTGAAATTAATGTCAAGTAACTGGGTGATTGCAAAGGGGGGTTGAAGACAAGGCTGACATTGAACCTGCCTCATGGTCTTCAGTAAACTTCACGTATATAATATGAATATGACCCCTAAGGAGTGACCCATATTTGCTTTCCTCATCAAGTGGAGGATCAAGAAAGTGACTTTCAAGAGGCCACTAAATATTGCAACTTGATCCATCTATATTTAATAATCATGTACTATTAATTGATTATGAAATTGCATACAAGAATTAAATTCATTTAAAAAACAAAAGATGATAATAGTATAGGTGATCGTGAATAAAATAAAAGAAAAAACGAGATTACAATTTGGGGGACATCAAAGCCTTACCCATTTAGAAAATGAGAAAAAATAAATAAATAAATTAGTACACGACTGGTGAAACCTATAGTTATGTTAAAGTAGGTATATAATCCTAATAATGATATTCCGTACTTTTGAAGCTGTAAATGTTCATCGAATTTAATATTTTTTTTTTCCATTTTTTATGCTAAAACTTATGTTTGAATTTTTTCTATCATTTTTAAGAAACATTAGATATTTTTATTTATTGGTTGAATCTACGGTATTCTATTTCGAATTAAAATTTTAATAAGAGTCCGCTGGTATAAAAAGTGTGTATATTAACCTTTAGGTTTTTTACTCTCTTTTAAATTCAATAAATTTTTTTTTTTTACTTTTAGATATAAGAAAAATATGAGTATATTAATGGGCATGCAAAGACATCAAGATAATTTTTTTTTTTAATTATTACATTTACAGATACATTATGATCGAAAATCTACTGAGAGTTTAGATGCGTACATTTATAGTACACTTAAAAAACTGTCTAGCAGTAGTTCAAAACTCTACTCTCATAATTATTGAGGAAATATCTACGTTATACAAAGGGAAATTGCCCCCATAAGTGCTTGATCTGAACTAACGCCTGCAATTTTTAGCTCAATGACATCAAGATAAACTTGATTCCTGTGACGTTAATTAATTTACATAAATGGCTAAATAACACGTTCGTATCTTATAAGAAAATTATGCTTTGGTGGATCAACTTAAATCACATGGCAGTCATAGTTCTAGCTTCACGAGAAGTGATTCGAATCACACCATCACTAGGTTCATGTGGCCAAACGTTAAATAGAATTTATTTGTCTTTGGCTAAGAGGTGGAAATTTTATACTTATCCAATTATGGACGTAAACATCGGACAACCCGTGATTCAATTGATTCATGATAATCACTATTAGACAGGAAAATAATAATAATAATAATAATAATTGTACGATGCCTTGACATAATCGTGTCTAAATTCTACACGTAAAATTATGAAACTATTAATTATTTTTAATGGGAATTATGTAATTAATTTTATGTTCAAAACGGATGAGATTTGTGAGTCAGAATGATACGAAAGATCTGCGAACTGGAGAGAGATAAACTGACTCGGTCTTTGGCTGGCTAGAGCTACTCCCTCACAATCATGAGGGCAATGGTTTGAGTTCCCACAAAATATTGTGGGGGCTTCATTCTTTTCTTAATTATGAAAAAAAATTAAGTGAAAGTAGTCTTTTCCGTTAGACAATGTTGTAATTAGTCATATAAATTAATTTTAGTAATAATTTAATTGTAAATATCAATAGTAATTTTATATAATATAAATTATAATATGAACAATAATCTCGTGTAATTAAAAAATAAAAAAAGAAAAAAACTTGATGCTTGGAGGGAAGATTAGAAGGCGATGAATGAATTATGAATATATTAATGTACGAATTAACGACGAAGAAGACTTACAGTGAAAGTGATGGAACTTACTGTTATATTGAAAGACCAGATACAAGAACCAATGATAGTGACCTGCCCTGCCCTAAATCCGTAGAGGCTTTTAGAGTTTTCATAAATCCAGACCACTGAAACATTAGCTTCAGGCTTTTCATACCGTATTAGAGAATGGTTTCAAAATTAGATTTTCGGCGATATAATTTTTTTAACGTAAGGTTTGACACATTTTGGTTTATTGGATAATTATTTAATACACTCACAATAGTTAAGATTAAATTTGGCCTGTGTAATTACAAGGTGATTAATTTGTGCAATTTTTTTTTAATTTGGTCCTCAAATGGCAACCAAATCACATTCTCACTCATAAAAATCGAGTTTGAACTCAAACCTTTTATTTTGAACCCAATCTATTTTACCAACTAAATTAGTTGTCACACACCAATATGCCGTTTAATATATATTGATTCACCAATCCTAAATTTGTGAATAAAAAGCAAAAAAATAAGGTTCTTCATATTCTATACCTATGCATAATGAGCGTGATATATTTATATAAGTTTTTAGATCATCAATGCACTCTCTAGCACACTCTAGAATTGAGATTATTTACGGCCTGTTTGAGAATGTTTTTAAGAAGCTCAAAAGTGATTTTAAAAAATTAAAAGTTAATTTTAGTGTTTGGTAAATTTTATTTTTTAATCACCTCAACTTATAGTATATTTTGAAAAGCAAGGAAGGAGTAGTTTTTGAAAATCTAATTTTGATAATCAATTTTATGTTATAAAATTTATCAATTAGGAGCACAATAATAGATCAAGAGAAAGAGAGAAAGCAAATAAGAGATACAATTGTCTAGAGAGGAATTTATTCAATCTCAAATGTGTACAAATAAGAAGCAAAGGCCTCCTTTTATAGTGATGCAATGATTATGAAGTAATAAAATAGATCATAATACAATAAATAATGATCCATAATTTAGGGAGATCATGGGAGTTATGGAAAACTAAAAGATTGATAGTGGAGAGATAAATAGTATGCTTGATGAACATCCACATAATTATAATTATTTCACAACACTCCCCCTTGAATGTTCATCTTACAAAGAATATGCCTTATTAAAACATTTGCTTGTAAAAACCCTATGGGAAAAAGGCTAGCGAAGGAAAAAGGGTACATTATTCATTTGTTCTTAAGGAGGTGCAAACTGCCTCATTAAAACCTTATTAGGAAAAACCCAATGGGATAAAAACCTAGTGCAGGAAAAAGAGTATAGTGCATGTAGTCCTCTATATCAATGACTCTCTGTATTAAATATGCTCCCCCTCAAAATGACATGGGTGCTTCAAATATCATTCATAATTTATTATAACTAAATTAATTTGGTGAAACAATCTGCAGGATCAACACCATTTTTTAAAAGCTTAAATATATAAAATAAATTGGAGATACCATCATTTTGATTGAAGAATATCGTTATGTATACATCTTCATAATTTTGATATTCTTCTTGAATAAAACTAAGCTTTAGCATTCATATCAAGGAAAAAGTATGATATGCTTTTCACTTTATTTTGATATTTTCAAGTTTATGCTGAACATAATTTAATTTACAATTATGCAATTTTTCAATGCTTTTATAGTCATAAGTTGCAATAAAATATGGTTCTTCGGGACCAAGACATATATTATAAATTTTAAAATATATCAATTTTTAAATAAGAAATACTTCTAGTATTTCAATAATATCAGCATTCCACTTGATAAATTTCAATTCGTAAATTGAAAGGAATTCTTTCATTTTAAAATCTTTCATCTTGAATTTTATTCTTAAAAGAAATAAATTCATAAGCTCTTCAAGAGTTTTTTCGTGATGAAATCATTAACTCATTTTGCAAAGATTGCAAATTAAATTTCTAGCTTTAATAAAATCACATAGTAAAGTGGATAATGACATTTGCCATTTATAACAAATTTTCACTCAAATGATTACGCTTTGATAAGTCTAGATTGCTATAATATATACGAGTATGATTATAGCTTTATTAAGAATATATAAGGTGCAAACCTTTTGATTTAGTGATTATAGCTTTATTAAGAATATATAAGGTGCAAACCTTTTGATTTAGTACTTTAAATACTTGTTTCAAGCATTTTATCCTTCAAAGATAAATACATAGATTTTTTCATTTTGACATACTATAGTTCAAAATTAAATTTTACGACTTCAGGCGTATGGATTAATAAGCAAAATTCTTTAAATTTTGCTTATTAATTTCACATTCTATAACATATGGACTGCAGGTCCGAATATTTAAGAAACTTTGGCCAATCATATAATTTGATGATCTTCACATTTTGTGATTCAGGATCCTGAAAATTTTATCATAACAATTAAATTTTATTGACAAAAATATTATTATGTCAATTTCAATTTTTTCTCTTGCACCAAGTACCAACATTAATTTAATATTTCTCATTTTTAATATCTATGCCCAATTGAGATTTTTTGAAGCTTCTAATACATATGCCTCTTCAAGGGCTAAAGATCTCTTTTTTTTTTTTTCAATGTGCACGCGTGTCTTTTATAGGGCAATTTGAATCTCTTTATTTCTCACCATTTACGTCTTCAAGGTTATTTGATATTTATTTTCTAGTTGGTACATTATGTCTCTTCAGGAACAATATATTTAATAATTTAATATAGATCAAATAATATTTTGCTATACATGCAAATATGGTCTCTTTAGGAGTGCCAAATTATTTCATTTTAACTTCCCGCGAATTAAATTTTTGCACCAATTGATCTATCACATGCTTCAGGCATTCATATATTTATTTGTCTATCACCATTCGTTCTTCAAGAACATCATATATATCAAACCGCAATCATATTCTATTTGTGAAATTTCACTTTCACATATTAATAAATTCATCCAATAATTGATCAACAATGCACATAGTACAATAATTATTTTGAACTTCAAGTTCAAATTAATTTACATCAATATTAAGATGAGATAAAGTGGTACTTAATAAAATAAAATCATCCATCACGTATAGCTTTCCTCCCCATCGTGATGTGATGACTTCTTCATAAGATATGTCACAAAATATTTAAGCATAAATAATGGTAAATCATGACAAATAATAAATTATTTCTATAAATTCATCTTCACTTGATTTAAACAAAAATCAATAATTAAGAGAATTTTCTCGCTCTTTGATTAAAATTATTATGAATTTTCTATAATTCGATACATAATATTAGCCTTATTTGCAAATTTAGCATTGCAAATTCATCATTTCAAACTATGTAAAAACTCTAGACTTATTGAACTTCTAGTTCCTCACAAATTATTTTGATTTTTAAATTTGTTTCACTTCGGGTGGTGCAATACATATATTGCAATCATTAATACTTAAATGGTGATCATTGTAATGTCGATAACTTTAGTCATGGCATGTCTAGCATTAATCCCACAATTATCAAATAAACATTTGCTTCAAGGAATGAAAATATATCACTAGAAAGATGAGACCAATTATTTACATCAAAAGCTTAATATTTTATTCATATATAAAGAGAAACAATGGTTTTAATATACGTATTGACAATCTCAATTTGCCACTGCAGGAGCATAAATGAACCATAAAATATTTACACATATCACATATTCTCTTTATATTTGTTCTTGATGATTTTCTCCTCATATACATATAAAACAAGAAAATCATACATGAGCTTTTGTTCAATCTTTTGATAGTCTCATATTTCATTTAAATTGTTTCGAAGAAACAAATTATCTATTTGGATATTCAATTTTCATTCCTTCAAGAAGATAAAATAAATCACCATGATAATTCAATCCTTGAACTTTTCCATATATTATATTACTTTTCCTTCAAAATTTTCAAGGAAGCAATATGCCTTGTAATATTCATTTTGTAACTCCTTCTGAGAGATATGGAGAAGGAAATTTGTATAGTCTTACATGACATATACATGAACTTATAATATTTGTATAGTCCTTCGGGGACATATAATGAATCCTTCATGAATAAGATATTGGTGAATAACATAATAATTTTGATATTAGTTCTTCAGGAACAGATATCGAAAGAAGGATTGCATTATATATATAATGCAATCCTTCAGGGATACATTCTTAATTTACTTTCATTGTTTATAATATTCAACCTCCAAAGATTTTAATATTCACACTTCAAGGTGAAATTTTTAATTCCAAGAATACAAAATATATAATAGCAATTGAATATTAGAGTAAGAAATATCAAATAATAACAATATAAGTAATGACAATAAAATTATGAATACCTTGATGCATTATTCTAAATCATCAAAATGCATATATAAATATAAATATGATTTTAGACAAAATCAAGATAGTTCAACTCATACTTTTAAGAGTAAGATCAAAGGAGAGATATTACTTTATTTTAAAGAGGACAAAAATTAGTCTCTTGTGGCTAGAGACTCGTGCCGATAACATGTTATAAAATTTATCAATTAGGAGCACAACAATAGATCAAGAGAAAGAGAGAAAGCAAATAAGAGACACAATTGTCTAGAGAGAAATTTTATTCAATCTCAAGTATGTACAAATAAGAAGCAAAGGCCTCCTTTTATAGTGATACAATGATTATGAAGTAATAAAATAGATCATAATACAAGAAATAATGATCCCTAATTTAGGGAGATCATGGAAGTTATGGAAAGCTAAAAGGTTGATAGTGGGGAGATAAATAGTATGCTTGATGAACATCCACATAATTATAATTATTTCATAACATTTTATATATACACTCTCATATATTATAAAATATAAAATTATCCTTATTCAATAAAAGTAAAATCATTAAATATAAAGAGATTATTATTATTACTTGTTATATTATTATTACTTGTTATATTGAGCTAACAAAATAAAATTAATAAATATTTTAATTATCAATTATTATATATACACAAAATATTATAAATTCATGTTGTAAATGTGTAATAAATTTTATTTAATATCATGTCCATTTCAGTTATGTGTATTTTTATAGCAGTTTAACAATAAAATTTACTAAACGCATACAATTATTTTTAAAAGTTATAGCACTTTTGAAAATAAATGTTACCAGATGTTTAACTGATTTACTTCACAAATTGTTATTTTTTTATTCCTATTGACTGATTTACTTTATTTATTTATTTTATTTTTCTTAATGAAAACTTTTAAGAAACAATATAGAAGTTATAAATTCCATTCGTATGATTTATGAGCACAAAGGCTAAATTTACACAAGCATTTGAAAGTATAACAAGAAAATGATGCAGTTAAAATAATTTTGAAAATAATGATTGATTAGCAAATATTAAGTGAATTAGTCTTTGTATTGATTAATAATCAATTTTTCATAATCAATAATTAAGATCAAGACAAACAATAATTTAATTGATTATTTTATTTCCATCAATATTGTCTGAGTCCCAAAGCTTTAAAAATAAAATATTTTTAATCCTCTATCATCTTTAATATTCGAACTCGGATGATAAAATAATCCGAAAATCACTCAACTAGGTACCTGAGGGCAAAGGTGATGCTGACTAGATGATGAGAAAACCCGACAGACTAGGTGGTGATCGGAGATGCAAATTTGATAAATTTGTAGTTTGACGTGGAAGAATGAGAGTTTTAGTCCCCACATTTTTCTAGGCGACAATGATTGATAATCACTGTTTTAAAGTTTATGGAACAATTATTGTGTGGGCCTGTAGGCCTTGAACGCTGTTAGAAAAAAAAAAAAGGGCAAAATAAGGGTGTGAATTAAAATTTTATCAATTTCTTGAAGAAAAATAATAAAGAGGTTTAATGGTAATATAATAATGATAAAAATAACTGTGAAACAGTGTTATAATGTTAATTTTTTTTTAATTTAATACTATAACACCATATCATTTTATGATTATTTTATGACTATAATGTGAGATTATTTGGTTCAAATATCAATATTCTTCCTTAGAACATTTTACTTTCTGAATCCACATATTTAAAGATGTTGTAGCCTGTATTCAAATTTGTGGTTACTCCATTATAGTCCTTGTTGTAATGTTGTTGGTCTTCTCTGTTTTATTCGTTTTATATTTTATCCTACTTAAGTTTATAATTTCTATATTATGGTCCCATAGAACGAAAATCCATGTTCCTTCAAAGCTCGTAAAAACATCCCACAGGTGTCCAATTAAACTGTGGTATACTGGCACATCTCTTTTTCACTTTTACGCCAAAAGTTTAAACTTCGTTCTTTGATCAATCCATCCCGCTAGGGACTAATACTAATACAAGCTTAATTGTTATTAGAGGATTTTAGATAATTTTTAGATTCATAGATAAACTTATGAAGCATATGTATCGCCCACCAATGTTTATATAATATGTATATACATTATGTTTTTATATTTTTAAAAAGTGAGGGATGGGATAGGCAAAGTCCAAATCAATTTTTTTAAACCTCAACCTACTTCAAAATCTAAATTCGAGTGGTTAGCTAAATAAAATTACTTGAAAACCATTCGATCAAACTCTTGATGTGCGATGGAGTAATATATATAAAAAATTTTTTCAATATGAGATTAAAGTCTAGGATAAGTTTACAATATTGTAAAATAGTGAAAAAAACATTTATAACTTTATAAACTCCGTCTCAAATTTTAATCCCAACTCTAAATCTCTTTAGATCTTAATTTTTCTTTAAAAGTAAATTAACCTACGGGTAAATTTAAACATCAAATTCGAGCAGTGACAGACAAGTTTAAATATTGGTCCATAATTCGCTGCTGGCCTCGTATTTATTCGAAATTATCCTATTCTTCTTATGTTCTAAAATTTACTAAAACGATTACCAAATGACAGTGGAAAGTAGTTGTGCATATTGTGTAATATGCAAGAGGGCCCCAAAAAAAATGACAAAAACAATTAATTGACTTTTAAAATTGGGAACAGAATGTTATTTTATATCATATGTCATTTAAGAAGATAATCGAAAGGTCAATTGGGACTTACCTACGGGCCATATGCAGACTTTCTATCCATTTTTTCACTGTACACCAGATACACATGAGCTGCTGATTGCTGAATTGCTGGTGATACATATATATCACAAATCCAATTAATGCAAGCCATATTATGCTACTAATCATCGACATTCTCTCTCCTTCTTGCTTTAAAACCTCATAGAAATTCAATAAATATATTAAAAGCTCAGAAGCACTTTTCAGATTTTCAAAACTTCAAAAAATAGCTATCCACAAACATAAAAAAATATGAGAAAAAGCCATGCCCTAACAAACAAAAACATAAAAACAAACAAAACCCCAGAGATTTCAACACAAGTTGTGGTTCAGATTCAGTTTCTTCCACACTCCACTTTCATTTAAATTTGCATACAAACAAAAGCACAGCAAAGCCATTACCACCGACTGTCCCCTCTCTCTTCATCTCCGTTCAATATCATCACCGGAAAACATTTAAAAAAAGAAGAAGAAGAAGAAGAAGCAGAAGAAGTAATCCCACTTCCAGCTATTACCTTCGATCAGTATTTAGCCTATTTTTTCATGCATAATTATTAGTATTGCACCACGTAACTAAACCCTATAGCATATTTGTCTAGCAGGTGTGTCTATATAGCGTGCAGGTTTTAAGTTTTACGTTTTTTAGGTGAAACGACTTTAAATTAATGCTAGCTGTGTCACCTTTGCGGAACACGAGCAAAGATGAGAACCAAGGAGAGATGGCGAGTACTTTTACGATCGACACACAAGAGTTTCCTGATTTTTCAGATACAAATCTGCTTGATAGTATCGATTTCGATGATCTTTTTGTGGGCATCAACGATAGTGATGTGTTACCGGATTTGGAGATGGACCCTGAAATCCTTGCGGAGTTCTCCGTCAGAGGTGGCGATCAGGAATCGAAGATGAAAGCATCGGCTTCCGTTGAAAAATTTGAAGAAAATAATTTTAAGAAAGAGGAGGAAGACAAGGTGTCTGGCTCTGGCTCTGGCTCAGGTTCAGGTTCAGGTTCAGGTTCAAGCTCTAGTAAAGGAGAAGAGATTGTGAGTAAGAGAGAAGAGCCTGTAAGTGCAAGCTTGAAAACGTTGGCTAAAGATGGAGATAAGGGAAGATCAAAATCTTCATCTCAAACGAAGAATAATAATAACAATAATATTCAAGGGAAGCGAAAAGTGAAGGTAATTAATCTTTTTCTCTCTCTCAATTATGGAGAGATCAGGTAATCAACATGAGAGTCCTGGGGAGTTTTGGTTTTATTGTTGAATTATTGTTTTTGATGAGATAAGCTAACGAAGAAGAGATAAATTTAATATCTTGAAGTGTGTGTTTGTGTTTGTATAAAGGTGGATTGGACTCCAGAACTGCACAGGAGATTCGTCCAAGCAGTGGAGCAGCTGGGAGTGGATAAGGCAGTGCCTTCGAGGATTTTAGAGCTTATGGGAATTGATTGTCTCACTCGCCATAATATCGCCAGCCATCTTCAAGTACTAATTCTATCTTTATTTTCCTGCTTAATTATTAATTAATTAATTTCCTCTACTTCTCCGTTTCTCAACTGCATAGGTTCCATATCTAGCTAATTAGGTATTAGTTGGAGCTTCTTGATTATTATTTATCATTCATGAGTAAGCTTTAATTATTGCTTTCTTATTCATGGAAAGTTTTCAACTTCTTTGGATGATAATGCAGTAATCAAAATTCAAAATCTTCGTATCATAACTAGGAAAGAGAATAAAAATGCAATATTCCAACCTTTAAGAAGTATTATTTTTAATTCATCCAATCGAAGCCTTGAGCTCACATTTTTGTCTAATGCGCCTATCCTAGTTCTTAGTAGTTAGTAGGTACACACTTGTGACATCTCTTTGTTCAGACAAAATTGACAAATAATTTTGATTTTCTAACTTCACTGTGATACATATATACATGAGACAAACAAGTACTAAAGAAGAAGAATTAATGCGTGCAGAAATATCGATCACATCGTAAACATCTGCTAGCCAGAGAAGCGGAAGCGGCAAGCTGGAGTCACAGAAGGCAAATGTACGGAGCTGCCACCGTAGCCGGTGGCGGGAAGAGAGACATGAACCCTTGGATAGCACCCACCATAGGTTTCCCACCAATGACACCGCCCATGCACCCTCCTCACTTTAGACCTCTACATGTATGGGGTCACCCCACCATGGACCAATCTCTAATGCACATGTGGCCTAAACCTGTATCTCACTCACCACCGCCGCCGCCACATACAGTCCCGGTACCGCCTTCATGGGCGCAACCACGGCCTCCACACTGGCACCACCAACAGGTGAACCCTCTTTAATTGTTTTATCTTGCACTCACGTGCATAGCTTTACGGATATGTTATATCTGTCTTTTAGTTGCATTTGGTGAATAATTAAAGTGTCTCGTGGCATATTCCTTGTTGGTGTAGGTTCCAAGTCGGCTGACTCCAGGGACGCCGTGCCTCCCACAGCCACTGGCAACGACGGTAACCAATCAATCCTTACATATTTGGAGGCTTCTTGGTGTCTGTATCTTAATGCTTTTGGAGCCATCTGCTCTTCGCTTGTGACTCCTCCGTATACGTATTGTATTATTTATTATGTGACTTAAAAGAGAGGCTTTTGTGAAACGTATTTTTTATGCTTAATGATTGAATGAGTGCATGCATGCAGAGATTTCCTGCACCGCCAGTCCCGGGAATCCCATCCCATCATCATCATGCTATGTACAAAGTAGAACCACCCGGCATTGGTGTTCCAACTGCACAATCTGGTCCACACCCTCTCATTGACTTTCATCCGGTAAGCACATGTCTCTCACCTCACCTCAAGGATTGGGATACTCTCCTAGTTTTTTTTTTCTCTCCTAGTCTATCTATTTTAGTGAAATAAGTGACTAAGATAAAATTTTAAATTTTGATGTTGACAATGAAGCCAATTTTTTTCACTTTATTTACAATTAAATCATTTTTTCACTAAATTTGAAAAATTATAAGAGACTAGGAGAGACTATGAGAGAAAAAAACTAGGAGAGGAATCCCTCATGCACTCCCTTTACTCTTTCTATTCCTTTCATGTGAGATATATAGCATGATTATCATAACTGATGTGTGGCAAATGAGATGATATTATGATAAATTTCATGTATTACTAGGTTATTTACCCGAATTTTAGAAGAGATAGTAGTTAAAAAATTAATCTAACTTTGTCCATCTCTCTATCTTTTCAAATAAATAAAAGGGAGATTGCTTATTTTTTCTCTATTGTAATCAATATCTACCACTTACTCCTTGTTGTTTTTATAATACCTAATAACCCCCTTGACAGCATAAGTTTACAATATTACCCTCATAACTTTTATTCATATTTATTATAATTTAACTTATGCTTTCAATGGGGTTATTAGCTATTATAAAAACAGTAGGGGGTAAGTGGTATATATTAATTACAATAGGAGGGAAATTGGCAATCTCCCTAAATAAAATTAAAAAAAAAACCTACTCTTCTTTTGTTTTACCTTCAATTAGAAAGAAGAAAAATGATTATTACCAACTTTAAGTTACTTAAATATGTTGAAATTTTTTGAATTAGGGTTAAAGTACTCCATTGGTAGAGCAAAACTCCAATGACTGCCTATCATAAAAGATATTCTCAGTGCATAGATCCTCATCCATTGAATTTGTCATATGCACCTCTTAAACAATCATATAAGATTAAGATTTATAAATTATAATAGCGATTTGCATTGCTTGTTAATCTACTGAAGTAGTATAGATAAAATATTTGGATTATATATCTTAGTCATTTAGTTTGTTATATTAGACGGTTTAAGTACTACTTTCACATAGATATAATCAACTATTGATGGAAAAGTATTAATGGTGGATATATGTGCTGTAAACATATGTATGTAACAGTCAATAGAGAGCATAGATGCAGCTATTGGAGATGTTTTATCAAAGCCATGGCAGCCACTCCCTCTAGGCCTGAAGCCTCCATCTCTTGATAGTGTGATGGGGGAGTTGCAAAGACAAGGTGTCCCAAAAATACCGCCCTCTTGTGCTTGATGAGCTACATAGCCCAATTGGATCATCCTCACAAAAAAGAAGATGGTTCTTCAATATCGGTGATTTTGATCGACACCCCCCCCCCCCCCCTCCCCCCCACCAAAAAAGAAAAAATTCGACGACATGTCCTGCAGGCAGCTGATGTACATTACCCATCTAATCTGCGAGTTCTAATTTTTCTTCTGTTTATTTAGCTCTTTCATCACTGCTAAACGCTAGTACTGCTTCGATTAACTGGTGACCTTGCTTTCTGTAGCAAAGCTTACCCGATGTGCCATAAGAACGTATGCTAATAGTTTAATTTTGTAACGGTATGCTATGAATCCATAATTAATAACAACTTGAGGACTTCCATGCATATTTTTCCTTCTACTTTCTGGTCAACATGATCGTTGCCATTGAGAATTTCTTATTCATTATAATGATCACTCTCTTTTGAACTGCACAAAGAAGTACATCTTTTTATTATTTTATGTGAAAATTGTACGCCCACTTTGAGCGAGTGTTACACAATGCATAGATCTAATTATTTCTCTACTTAAGTCTGGAATTGTTTATAATTACTTGATGTGATGTGGTCTTTTTGTCGATTTAAAGCCCAAAAAAATCGAAAAGCTAGTTGCACTAGATTAATTGGTGAATTGCGTTTTAAAGTTTTCATAAGTCATCTACGCTGAAATATATGGCAGATCAACAAGGAAAAGCATCAGTTGCTAACGATTCAGATTTGTTGATAGACCTACAAAATTTAAAAGGTCAATAAAATTAAGGCAGGCTCAGGGTACATTACTGAATTTAAAATCCTTGCTTTTGTGTGAGTATTGGTTGATTTTGTTATCCACAATATTAATTTGTTAATGTTATACTATAAAGAATCACTTGTTAACTTAGCCTTGTAGGCTCTATTTCAATTTAGCTCATTAATAAAAAGGAGAAACCTAAAATAATGTTCAAATTTATAAATATTTTTATGTTACGTGCCCATCAGTCACATGGAACATTATTATACTTGGGAGCTTAGGCCACACTGATGAGGAGAAATAAGTGCCCCGTGGTCCTGCTAGTAGATATGGCACAATGGTCCATAACCTGAAGAATGACAGCACATGCTTTAAGAGTAGTTCTTTTTTTTTTTTTTTTTTTTTTTTTTGACACCCTTCAAAATTGTTATAAACCACCTTTTAATTAGAATTTACCTAAATAACTAAAGACAAATAATTCATTATATACTGAATTTAAAATTTAATTAAATAAATTATTTTTAAAAATTTTTTTACACCAATCTCTTTTCATAATTTATATTTATATTTTTGTTTTTTAAAACAAATAATTCTTTTGGGAAATTATTGGAGTTAGGATTTATGGAGGTAAAAACTATGTACTAAGAAGAAAATAATTTAAAAGTTTAGTATTTTTATGTATTTTATAAATAAAATTTTTAAGAAAAATAGGTCTTTTAAGGTGGAATTTCATGGAAAGGTGTTTAATTTTAATACATGAATTTGTATTTTATAAATTTAATTGGAGTATTTTTGAAAAGAAAATTCGAAAGGGAGTGTTACTAGAATTTTAGAAGGAGGATGTTAAGAGCCCCACTTTCTCTAATGGTCTGTAGCCCAAATTTTTGGGCCAGCTTCATCTGAGTGAATACTCAGATTTTGGCCAGCCCAATGAATTTTAGTTAACGGAGAACCCAGCCCATAATGGTAGTTCAGAACGTGAAAAATGGTCCCACGGGCCACCCTCTTTCACACTTGGTGGCTTTCAACGCTTTCTTCTTATACGTTATTTTTTACTAAAATTAACGCTTTTTATTTAAATTAATTTAAAATGGTCCATCACCCAAGGGAATGTTTATTTTTTTTTTATCTTAATTTTAAATTTTAATTATTTCCAGATATTTATAATTTTTTTTAGTTTATTTGTTTTTTATAACTTATCTTTTATTATAAGATATTTAGGTCTTAACGGTAAAATTTAAATATTTTGATTTTTTTTCTTAATGGTAAAATATCTTAATGGAACTTTAATATTCTTTTTTATTAATACTCCTATTAAATACATTTGTTTCTTATTATATAAATTATTCTTTTATTATTTTTTTATTTATCCCTTTTCTTTGTTCTATGGGTATTCAACTATCAATTTTTTTTTATTGTGATGAAAATTTTAAACATAATAAAACTTTAAATGAGTGTGTTTTATAATAGGTTTATCTCTTTGTATATATAATTACTATTTTTATAATAGATTTTGAATTTTATTTAACAAAATAATTTTAATTCAAATGATTTAACAATTCTTAATTAGCTTATGTAATTAACAAGAAATATCACTGTGCTATACTAAAAATAATATTATAAATATAATATATTAATGTAAAAAAAATATATGTGTTAGATATATATTTTATTTTTCATGTTTTGTTAAGGTAGACATTATCAAATTTTGTTTATTAATCAAATAATTTATTTATTACTTATCATGTGTTTAACAAATAAATGTAAGTATTGTTAATATTTATAAGGTTATATATGTCAAAATATTATATTTCAAATGTTTTCTTTTTAGAAAATGAACAACTTAACATTTATATTCATATATTAAAAAAAAAACATATCTTTCAAATATATATATTTAAACTTATTCATACTTCAATCAAATTCAAACCCTCAAATTTAAAACAAAAAATGAAAAAATAAACACTACCTAAGACTCTTTGTTGTTAAACCAGGTGAAATCGGGGGATAAATAATCAATGTAGGCGACAGTCCATCACTAGAATTAATTTGTAGATATAGCCAAAAGAACACACATTAAGTCCAAGAGGAACTAAATCCTAATGTTCTAAATCTCCAAAATTTTATTCCCAAACACACTTATGCACAGTAAAACAAATCACCAAATATAATCTAATAACAAACCTTCAAGTACCAAAATGAAGTCCTACAAATCCACATACAGTTATACAAATCCTTCTTACATTTATATTAAATACTAAATGCCTTCCAGTTATAGATATAAACATAGAGCAGAGTCTAAAACCTCAAGTCAAAAGCAATGTCCTCCCCAAGGCTTACTTCCAAAGATCCTTCAAACTAATATCCATTAATGTCTTAAAAAGAATGATTGACGAGGGGTGAGTTGTGATACTCAGTAAGTAGAAACATGCATGACAAACAGAACAATACTTTTGCTCAATATTTTCAAAATTTCAATTTAGCTTTAAATTCAGAACAATTACGTGAAAATTTGAATCGAAGTTTTGCTGAACACTATTTTACTTAAAAAAAATTCAAACTGAACTGTCCGATCTGAATTCGAATTTAGAAACATTTATCATATCAAAGCATATCGAAACGCAAATACCATATCATGACATATCATATGGAAGGCTTATGTCAGATAGTATCACCTACACCCACGATGACCTGACATAGTTCAAAGGATATAATTTGTGCAGTAGAATAGAATTTCATTAGTAAAAATCACCCGTTTCTCCCGGTGACTCAGCCAGAACAGAACATATTTTATTAGAAATAACTATTGACATTGAGCCAAAATATTTAAATTACATTCATTAACTACAAACTTGAATCTCAAATAGCGATCTGCACGTGGCACTTCGCGGCACATTGGCTCTCGAGAGGCGGCCCCTGTATAGCTTACACTCTTTAAATACAAACTTTTTATTCAAACTTGTCTTAACTTGAGCAAAGATCATTTAAATATTTATTTAGTTACACAAACATATTTACAAAACTTATATAGCTGCACAAAAATAATTTGGAAAACGTTTAGCAAACAAAAGAGTTCATCATGGATGCGTCTACTTATCAGAATCCAAAGCAAATCTTAACCTTTCACTTACTAATCCGAAACATCACCAACATATCCTAAGGTTGAAACATATGCTGAATCATCATTAAATTCATATAGAATAAATCAAAACCTTAACTGAAATCTTTATCACAAATGAATTACAGAAATTCTGCACAACGGTCAGCATCCAAAATATAATTTACATGCTTAAGGGCCTTGAAAAATTCTAATATTTTCCAAATTATTATCTTCACATGTGAACTAATTAATGCTCAAATTTCAGAATTTATTACTTAATGGGTTAAAAGATCCATTTCTAGGAAAGTAGTAAACTCAATCTCCAATTCCCAGGCTACCAGAATCTGAACCAAATTTCAAAAAATGTTTGAATGCCAAAATGAACTCCAGAATTCACAAAAATTATACCATATCAAAGCTACAGATATCTAGTATGATTCTCCAAAATTTCAGAATTTTATCCCTTGTATATTCAGAGTTATGAATTTTCAAACACTCAAAGGTCAGTTCTGTTAGAATCTTCCTTAAGTAAATAACGCGAATTGTCTCAACCATTTAGCAATCCAAAAGGTCACCAAAAATTATGAAAATTTACAGCAAGACTTGTCCATATGTGTATTTAACTATAACCAAAATTCAGAATTTTATCCCTCATAAATCCAAAGTTTTGAAAGTACAATTTTTAAAGGGTCAAGAACGACAGCATTCAGAAACATATTTTCTTGCAAACTTCCTTCAAATTCTACGTCCCTTATTCAATGCTAAAATCTGCGAGAATTAAACTGAGAGTAGTATGACATGTGATTAACAAAGTTAGGAGAAGTTGAAACCCAAAATACATCAATTATAAAAGAAATAAAATCAGCAAGAAGACCATATCAGAAATCTGAAAAGTAAGCAAATCGTTTTAGAATAATTTAAATTCCCTTTATGATTTTGTAGCAAGAAATAATTTTAAAAAAAAAATTGATGTTTCATACTCAAAACTAAAAACTATTAAAAGAATTCACTTATCGAAATCAAAGAAACCAAAAAAATGCTTAATCTTCATAAAGGAATTTGAAGTATGAAAGTGAATGGCAATATAATCCAGCAATAAAAAAGTGATCTTAGTCTCATATAAGAAGAAGTTAACGGTGGTTACACATAAGTGAGGAAAGTTGAGTCTAAATGAGATAATGGGAAGTTACTAAACTTCTTTAAATCAATTCTAATTTCAAAATTGAAAAATAACATAAAAGAAATAAAATAAAAATTAATGTTTCATTAAAGCAACAAATTAAAATAATTAAAACTACGTACAAGAACACAAATTAAAATACGTGGGTATTACATAATTGCACTACCATCACCCAGTTAAAAAGTCTCAGTACATGCATGCGTCATTTTTGTTTGTGTTTTTTGTTTTTAAATCAAAAGAAGTGAAAAAAAAAGTTCATAAATTATAATTGATATTTCCAGAAAAGACGTTTTGTTATGATTTTCTGGAGAAGAGGGGATTAGCAATCTAAAAGTCAAATAAGTTTACCCAACTTAACAAAAGTTATGTTCATATCTTTATTCATTAGGGTCATGCTTACAACCCACCTATAATTCTTGCCGATTATCACGCTTTCTGACACCAAAATTCCTTCAACATTACTTAAAGAAATCCAAGATTGCATCAATGAATAACCATGCCTGCTGCCTGCTGGTTTAATTATTCATCATGGTACCTCATTCCCCCTTATGTCCATTAAATCACTATTTAAAAGCTTCTCATATTTTTTTGTTGCGTTTACTTGTCAGTAATCGAAATAGGCTGGAATAGGAATGAAAAATGAAAATCAGAATAAGTTGTTTACTTAAACTGTAGGAATCGAAATCAGAATAGGCTGGAATTCAATTGATGTGTTTACTTTATCGTGAAATTGGAATCGAAATAAGCTGAATTATTTTAAGTTACTAAAATGCCATTAGTTAATAATAATAATAATAATAATAATAATAATAATAATAAAATAATTAAAATAATAATAATGACATTATTATTATTTTAATATTATTTTATTAAAATTATTATTATTATTATTATTATAAAAATTATATTAATTAAAAAAATAAAATTAATAAAATTTAATAATAATAAATGTTAATAATAATAATATTAATAAAAATAATAATAACAATAATTAAAATAATAAATTTAATATCGTTTAATAATAACAATAAATAATAAATAAAATAATAAAAATGTAATAATAATAATAATAATAATAAAAATAATAATAATAATAATACTAGCAGTTAGCCGCTTGGAAGAAGCCGGCTGGCCGCTACATTATTATTATTATTACAAGAGCCACTATCTCTCTGGGGTATTCAGAAATCTGGTTACTTTCTCTCTCTTTTCTGCAATTTCTTCGTTACTTCTCCATCGTCAATTTCATCTTCTTCATCAACATCATCGTCATCATCACAAATATCTTCTTCTTCCTCCTGTCAATTTCATTTCTTCTTCTTCATCAACATCAAAATTTCATCAACATCATCATCACAAATATCACCAATTCCATCAACAACGATGGCAACAACATCGCCATCATCGCCGGCATCAACAAATATCATCGTCATCAACAACAATGGCAACAACAAGCATCATCGTCGGCATCAAATCCGAGAAGAAATCGGTGGTGAAACGAGATGGAGATGAAACTGAGATGGAGACGAAATCACGAAGGCCCAACGGCGACGAAACTGGCAACAATCATGGAAAACGAAACTGAGAGCTGCGATGGTGGTCGATTTTGGCTGCAACAGTCATGGAAGCAACTGCAATGGAGAGGAAAACGAGAGCTTCGCGTGAGAGAGAGAATAATTTTGGGATTTTCTGCTAGGTTTTTTTTTAATTGAGGACAAAATTGGAATTAACGATTTTGGTGGAGGACAAAATCATCAGTTCAGGAAATGGAGTTCTGATTCCCGCCTCCCCCTCCCGGAATCAGAACTCCAGTAATGAATCCCAAAATTGTGTGAGTACCACGCATTCCATTCCCAAATCTAATTTAGAAAGTAAACAAATTTTTTATTCTCATTCTTCGATTTCGATTCCCATTTCTTGTTAGTAAACACAACATTTGTTTGATGGAAGACGATTCAGCGGGTCATTGGGTATTGGTGTCGACTTTATGATGAATAACTGGACATATGAAAGAATTTCGTAATTTAAGGCTATAGATTATCAGTAGATAAGCACTTTCGCCCACTATATTATTATTTTCATTTAATAATAAAAAATTTAATTTTAACCCATCGTTTTTTTTTTTGGAGAAAATTTGAACCCATTTTAATCTGGAGTTTGTCAGCTCTATGTTGTTCTATTAAATTATTGATAATCTAAAGAAAGAGAAAGGGAACGTGACTGTGGTCCAAGAAACTAAAACGACTAACATGTGTGGGTTCTCTTTGCCATTCAAATGAATAAGATTTAAGCGACTAGATATCTTTTCATCTTAAATGAGCGCGGTAGTGAAGAATAGATTGAGGCATTTTTCATTTTTTCACAGTAAATTCTAGGCATTGTTCATTCTGGATGAAGTTTCCTTGCTTCTTATTAATTCCTCTTGTCACTGAAGGATTCTTTGAGCGCTTTGAGGAAAGTAAAATTGGATTCTCCAGAAGGCCACAATTAACTGGTACCAGTAAAGATCAATGGGTGACGTGAAGGCAGCAAAGGCCAAAGCAAAGTGATAATGGAGAGTGGCCAGTGGCCAGTGGCCCCCCACTTTTCTTTATTTCAGCTTTTGCATAACTAACTCAACTGCTAAGGAGTCCCAATTTAATTGCACATTGCCCCTTTAGAAAGCAAAAGACTAAAAGAGATGCATGTCTCCCCCTCCTGTTTTAAATTGCTATAAAATAAAATGAAACCTTTTTGACCTAGAGACTGACTATCTAGGCTTGTTTTAAATTTGGACTAAAAGTAAGTAAAGATTAGTAGGTGCCTCCTTATTAGACATTCTCAAAGAAAGCACATGGAGCATGCAACACATTGTCATTATTTGCTACCCCACATCACGCCCTTCCCTTAATCTGCGGCACAATTTGCCCTGCCATCATAGGCACAAAAGAATGCAAGTGATTGTAGAGTTCTCTTTATAAGAACAACTCGAGAACAATAACATTTCAGCACACACTGACACACAACTCCACTTCACACAATTTTAATTCCTAATGGCTTTCTCGGCAAAAACCCTCTCTTTTTTCTTCCTCACTGTGCTCATTTCTTCTCTGCAAGTCCAAATTCATGCTAGAGAGAGCAGGTTCTTTTACAAGTTCACCCACATTAGCACCAAGAATAAGGTCTTTCCTGAGTCCAAAATTTCTCTAGCACCTACACCTGCACTCGCACCGGCACCAACGCCAGAGGCAGTGCCAACAATAGCAGCAGAGCCAGCACCTGCACCTGCACCAGCAGAGGCACCGGTGTCATTTTATGCCGAGAGTGGAAGTGGGTATGGTCTTTATGGTCATGGCTCCGACCAATTTCCTCCTACAAAGGAGTCTGCGATGGCCGCAGCTGATCAAAATGAGCTCTTGAATGAAGAACTCAGTTCAGAAAATTATGAGACAGGCTACCAAAACAAAAACTACAACAACTATGGCTACACCAGCAGCTACAAAAGCAATGGCTACGGGAGCGAGAAACAAGGGATGAGTGACACAAGATTTATGCAGAACTATCAAAACAACAACTACAACAACAATGTTTATGCCAGCAATTACAAGAACAATGCCTATACAAGTAGCAGAGGCTACACAGGAAACAACAACTACTATACCAATGGCTATGAGAATGAGAAGCAAGGGATGAGTGACACAAGATTTTTGGAGAATGGTAAGTACTACTATGACGTCAAGAATGAGAACAGTTATGTTCCTGCCGGATTTGAAACTGAGAGGGGAACTACTACAAGTGGAGGTTACTATGGAAATACACAGAATGTAAATGAGTTCAGCACCATGGAACAATTTGAGAACCAGCAAGAGTACCAAGAGAGCCCAGAGGGGTATGTGCCTTGAATATTAGTCATGATTGTACAAGGGAAAAATTAGAATGAAAGTGGAAAAATTTGGGAGCGTTGCTAGAAAGAAGATTAAATTATGTGAATGTTTTTTCACATTATAGTTTTTTTTTCCCCCTGTATTTGCACTATAATGTTTCCAAATTATAGTTTTGCATTTTGGCTGAAAACTCATTTGTTGCCTAGCACTTGATACCAAATTGCTTGTAATTTTCAGAGCCATATTCATGGGAATCTTAAATCAGAGATACTTATTATCCAATTAAAGTGATGTCAAGATCATTGGTCAAGTTAAATAATCACTGTTCAAGTGAAATCTAAAACCCAAACAAGTTTAATTGAAGAATGTAAATGTGTAATTAATCATTAGATTTCAAGCTCTCAATGCTATGGTGATCGTGTGATTAACTACTCAACTAGTTGAATTTGAGGATTTACAACTTTTCGAGGACAAAAATTTTTATAAAGAAATTGTGTTCAGGAATTAGATGCCATTGCTAAGCTTAAAGGTGCTACCACTAACCTTCAATGGAGTGAGGAGTGAGGAGTGAGGAATGCAATACCATTATCCATTGTGACTAGTGGATAATCTTTCAAATGCTAGGAATCCTGTAAATGGATCTCAATATATATCCCATTTTCATATACTACTTATCTGTATACTTTCATAACTCGTAAAATTATTATTAATCATCCAATAGATAAATATTATATCAATTGGAATCCAAATGTTGCAATCCTAGCATTATTTATAATCTTTTGAATGACAATTAATAAATCTGAGTGTGTTATGTTTTATAACAAGGGAAAAGATTTGATTATAAATACATTTTCTTTTCCAATAACCATCAATCACAAAACAACATAGAACTCAAATAATTTTTTGTGATATGCTAAACGTAATCACAAGAAAAGCACCAAAAAAATATTAATTAATATCACAAACATCAAATAACTTAATAATTTTGTTGTTTAGCTTGATATTATATATATATATATAAATGCAATTAATTTTGATTGGATTTAGATTTTCACTAAAAGCAATGTATAATAATATATTGTAAACGTAAGCGATACGAAAAAAAAGGTCAAAAAGAATAATTATTTGGGCTAATTTTTCTTTCCCAACTGGGCCTCAGGCCCATATCAATTTTGGGTTTTCTTGACGGAGGGGTCAACATTTGTATTCTAAACAAACCGACCACAACGCAAAACCTTTTCACTGCTATTAGCAGCTGAATTAGCACCTTGCTTGTTCTGGAGGAAATTGGAAAATCGGAAATCGAGTTCACTTATTATTCATTGTTTAGAAATAAATTCATCGGCCGTTAATCCAATCTCTTGTTACTTCCAATTCCGCTATTCGACAATCCTATCCCTGTCCCCAGTCTAGGGTTTTTGTCACTTGAGATTTTTTCCCCCCTTTGGGTTTTGTCTTATTAGCTGCTAAGCATGGCTCCGGATCCTAACAGCGCCAGTGGCAGCGGAACCAAAGATGAGGCCTCCGTCAAGGTTCCGGCCAAGGATCCCAAGAAGAAGGACGATAAGAAAGATGAGGATCTGGTGATCTTCTTTTTGTTTTACTCCTTGTTTGGTTGAAACACTTTATTTGTATAGAAATTTTTTATTTTTATTTTTTAATATCAAAGTTAGGGTTTGGTTCTAAATTTATTATTGGATTGTTTTAGTGGTGATTTATGGTAGGAGAAATATTTTGCTAATGATATTGGACAAAATTTTACTTTCAGTCAGAGGAGGATTTGGCATTGAAGCAGCAATTGGAGCTGTATGTGGAAAGGGTGCAGGATCCTGATCCCGGATTGCAGAAGGTTGCTCTTGAGAGTATGAGGTAATTTAGTAATTTCTGAGTTCATTATTGTTGTAGTGAATCAAATGGGGCATGAACTCCAAAATAAGATATAGATGTTTTTAAGTGGACATTTACTTATATGTTTTCTTTTTTTCCTTTCACTCTTAAAACTTTGACACTTTGGTTTTAAAATTTATTAATTAGTGGTAATGTAGAAGATTTTCCTGCTATGAAGCTGCAGCCATCGGTTTATTAGATTATCTTTTGCTAATTATAGTTCTTATAAGTAACATCACTGCATTGGTCTGAGGTTGAATTTGCTAGGCATTGTTTCTGAATCAAATATCCATTTTCTAGTGTGGTTTGACTTTACTCGAAACTTTTTCTAATAGGACGGAAATTCGAACCTCAACAAGCTCCATGACTTCAGTTCCAAAGCCATTAAAGTTTCTTCGACCTCATTATGGAACTTTAAAAGCATATTATGAAACAATGCCGGATTCAGATTTGAAGGTATTATCTGCCTGGGTTAATTGAGTGTTTTCTTTTATAACTCCTATCTGTCATAGTTTATGTGAGTTATTTCCTTTTAAATGCAGAAATACATGGCAGATATCCTTTCTGTTTTGGCGCTGACCATGTCAGCTGAGGGAGAACGTGTAAGGCTCATTAGGTTTATATTTAAGATATATTTTGTCTTTTTAAATCAGTTATATTTTGTTCGTGACGTACATTAAAGTATCATCTTCAGTATAATCACCCTGTTTGGTGGTATTTAATATATGTGGTAGGTGCTTATATCCTCGTCATGCGTATCATTAGAGTAGGATGTTTACTAGGCATGCCATTGCATATGTTTTGCTGTAACTCTTGCATGTGAATATTCTCTCTTCATACAGGATTTTACAATATATCTGTCTCATTGTAAACTTTTTCAGGAGAGCTTGAAGTTCAGATTGTTGGGCTCTGAGGGTGATATTGGTTCATGGGGTCACGAATATGTCAGGTGAGTATCATCCAATTATGATTTATTTAGTGTCAACTGTTGTTCTGGAGTAGCATGCTGGTATCAGTTTTTCATGTTACATTTGGTCAAGCTCAGTTGATGTTTTACAATCTGAGCTAGTTTTTCATGATTAGGGACTTGCATTAAGTGTGTTTCCACCTGAGATTTTTTGATCTTTTTGGGAGTTTCAATAAGGTGATTTTCGTATTGGAAACAAATAAGATACAGTTTTATAACGAGGATATCTAGTTTTACTCTCAGGTTTTTTTATCTTTTATCACTTAACTAGGATGTTCAGGTGTCTCAAGCCTGATAGTGGATGAATGACTGGACTTATTTTAGTGAAAAGTTGTGTTTTAGTTACATTCACTGATTCTTGTAGCATAGAATTTATCTTTTGTAAGCTCTGTTTGTTTTTGAGACATTATGTGATTATCTTTTGTAAGACTTGTTTGTTTTACCCTTATGTGTCTAGACTTTGTCAAACAGTGCACTGTATTCTTGACATGGTTAAATGATCCAGTGTGATGCATAAAGAATGCTGGTTTTGCACGTGTCTGCATTCTTTGTCTGTCATCTTATGTGTCATTTCTTTTTTTTTTTGTGTCTCTTACCAGTGTCTTTTAGGGTTGGGGACTAGTTCGTTGTTAGTAGATACCAAAACCATTGAGAAGATACATATGAATCATTTCTATACTCACTTGTGTTTTATTTGTTTGACTTAGGAATTTGGCTGGAGAAATTGCACAAGAGTATGCAAAGCGACAGGTTGGTACTCTACTTCTCTTTTGGTATAATATTTAGTGTCTTCAGGTTCAAGCATGTGATACTTTGTTTCAAGTTCGTTATATTCTGAATGTCATTATGTTATCCAGTAAGTGTGTTAACTTGATTTTGTTTATGTTTAATTGGTATGAAGTAATTAGCTGTTAATGTTTAATCAATTATAGAGATGTGTTCTCTCTATTGCACTCTCTTTCTCTCTCTCTCTTGGATTTTAAACATTTTCATTGTGAGATGTGCTTACAATAATGGACTATTCAATCAGGAGTTTTGCTCACTTAGATTGTAGTAACTTCTAGTTATATTAAATTCTGAATTCTAACTGTCTGTCTTTTTCCCCCATGTGCCATTACAGACTGACGAGGCCACAATTGATGACTTAATGGAACTTGTTCAAGAAATTGTTGCTTTCCACATGAAGGTTTGATTGTATTCAAGTTATTGTTGGGTCTAACATTGATAAACCAAAAGTAGAAATTTTATTTTATTTGTTACCTTGGTGAGAGCCAGTGGAAACCATGTTGCAAAAATAGACAAACAAGCTACAATGTAGGTATAAGCGACAGCTTTGAAAGAAGTTGGTTGATCGATTCTAATTGTCTTGTATTGTACTGCAGCACAATGCTGAACCTGAAGCTGTTGATTTGTTGATGGAGGTACCGTGCTGTTTTTAGTTGTCTTTATTTCCCCTTGTAGTGCATTTAATCATTTATGATACGTATCAGAACATGTGATGTTTTGCTAATACCAGGTCGAAGACCTTGATCTGTTGGTTGAACATGTGGATGCTACAAATTTTAAGAGGACTTGTCTATACCTCACCAGTGCAGCAAAGTAAGATTTTGGGTGTATATATTCTCATTGTATCATCACCTATAGCAGACATGAAATCAGTTTCAGAAAGTTATCCAAAATAGCTTCTCTTTTGAGAATTTAGTTTTATTTTTATGTTTAAATTTTTTGTGATGAATATTCTTATAATATTTGATCATTGCCGCTGGAGACCTCAAATCTGTAAAATTGTGATCCAATCAAAATTGAAAAGAGTTTCTGTAGTATCATGTTGACATTTACTTTTCAATGAATTGCAGATACCTACCTGGACCAGATGACATGTTAGTTCTCGATATTGCATACATGATCTATCTCAAATTTGAAGAATTTCCAAATGCACTTCAGATTGCACTATTCCTTGATAACATGCAGGTTTGTACCAAATTTGGAGAAACTTATTTTTTCTGAAATCATCTTTTTATATTTGAACTTTGAAAAATTCTTTTGACCTGGATGTAGTGATCTGGTGTTTTAGCATTCATATCTACTTGATGAAATAGATTAGATGTATGGTCTTTCTAACTTCCTTTTGTTTTTGTACGCAGTATGTGAAGCAAATCTTTACATCTTGCAATGATCTTTTGCGGAAGAAGCAATTCTGTTACATTCTTGCTCGACATGTAAGTCTTATAATCGTGCCTGGGCATCACACTCACACACTTTTACTTCAATCGCATTATTTTTTTCCCCCTAAGTGTTGTTTCCTCTGGGAATGAGTGAAGCACTTGCAGTTGAATTGCTTTTGGTATGGAATAGATTGCTGAGCTTGAAAGTACATTTGGTTAAGGAAAATTGAGTGCGGCCAGTGACAAATAAGACTAGGAATTTGATTATCCTTCATTCTAATTTGCTTTCTGCCACTTTTTCCATACAGGGTATCACGCTGGAGCTCGATGATGATATGGTTCCGGATGATGACGACAGATATGCGCTGCAGGACATCGTCAACAACGTGAAACTAAGTGAAGGTTACCTTACCCTTGCTCGTGATATAGAGGTCATGGAACCGAAATCTCCTGAAGATATTTACAAGGTTTGTCAGAGTTGGATGTGATATTATTTTTTACTTTTGTTGCTATAGTTATAACTTAAAAGTTGTGCCTAACCTGAAATGTTTATTTACTGTGGGCTGATTTATGTCTTGATGTTAAGTTTCCTTTTATGATGCTTTGGTTGCTAGCAAAATGGTAGTTTTTCATGGTATGAGAGAGTCATTATTGCTGGTTTGTTTGGAACTTCTTGTCGTTTGTTGACAGACTGTTCATGCTAACTTAGCATTTTCTTCTAAAATTAAATAGTGGCTTAGTTCTGTACATGCTGCTGAGTTACTCCTGATATGCACTATTCGTGATTAAATTGATGTGTTTCATTTTGTCTGATTTTCCTGTCTGATTTCATTGTTCACTTGTTTGGATTTTGTTAGGCGCACTTGTTAGATGGGCGGGCTAGTGCTGGTGCAAGTGTTGATTCAGCCAGGCAGAACTTGGCTGGTACATTCGTGAATGCATTTGTAAATGCTGGTTTTGGTCAGGTAATGATTTTTCAAATTTAATAATTGGACATGCTGTGAGGATGTTGGTTATGTTAACTGTTGTAATTCCTTTGGCAGGATAAGTTAATGACTGTTTCATCAGATGCTTCAAGCGGTGGTTCTTCAGGGAACTGGCTTTTTAAGAATAAAGAACACGGGAAGATGAGTGCAGCAGCAAGTCTGGTATGCAGACCTTTTAGTACTGTGTTTATATGTTATGATATCAACTACCAAGTAAGATTCTCATTGACATTCATTGTGCCAGGGTATGATTTTACTATGGGATGTCGATTCTGGGCTTGCCCAAATTGACAAATATTTCCATAGCACTGACAATCACGTGATCGCTGGGGCACTATTAGGAGTTGGGATTGTCAACTGTGGGATTAGGAATGATTGTGATCCCGTGAGTGAACTCCTTTTCTCTTCTTTTGGTTTAAGCTTTGTTGATGTGGTGCAGAAGTGAGTGATGAATTGTTTATCTTACTCAATTTCTTGCCTCAGGCATTGGCACTTCTAAGTGAGTATGTCGGCAGAGAAGATTCATGTATCCGAATTGGTGCTATAATGGGCCTGGGAATTGCATATGCTGGTACTCAGAATGATCAGGTGAGATATCTTGCATTCTGTTTCTAATAAATCTGAAAGTCTGTGGCTTCTATTTTCTTCATGATGAACATGGAGTACCCCTTTTACAATGCTTGACTGAACGATGATGGCTTAAATTTTTACATTGGTCCTCATTTTTTACTTGTCTCTGAAATTTGATGTACTTAAATCATTTGGAGTTTTGATGGCAGTGCAGTTTGATGCGTGATATATTTCCAGTTCCTATGATTATTTGACCAATACATTGTAAACTATTTGCAGTTCTGATGTGTGATATATATTACTTACTGAAAACTGACTTACCTACTATTATTTGACAGATACGACATAAATTGACTACCATACTTAATGATGCAAAAAACCCCCTTGATGTGATTGCTTTCAGTGCCATCTCATTGGGTTTGATATATGTGGGTTCCTGCAATGAAGAGGTTGCACAGGCGATCATATTTGCTTTGATGGACCGAAGTGAGTCAGAATTGGGAGAGCCTCTCACTCGACTTATACCTCTTGGTCTTGGTCTTCTTTACCTTGGAAAGCAGGTAAACCTAAACCACCAGTGCTTGTTTGCTTTTGTGGAATCCATTACAATGTTCTTGCTTTATCCCGAATCACACTCTCTATGCTATTATGTATGACAATTTTTGTGATAGTCTGCTTGGCTTTTGGGTAAGGATACGATCCACTGTATGAATACGAAGCACTTATACTTCTCTAATTGTGAATGCTTTTGCAATCTTTTTTTGGTGGCCAACAGGAATGCGTGGAGGCCACAGCAGAAGTCTCGAAGACATTCAATGAAAAGATCAGGAAATATTGTGATATGACCCTACTTTCATGTGCATATGCTGGAACTGGGAATGTCCTTAAGGTTTTAATCAAGGCAATTTAATTTATTTTTGAGGTATCTATTACAAATTAGTAACTGACTCTTTCTCCTTGCAGGTGCAAAACCTTCTGGGTCATTGTGCACAACATCATGAGAAAGGCGAAGCCCACCAAGGACCTGCTGTGCTTGGAATTGCTATGGTAGCTATGGCTGAAGAATTGGGTCTTGAGATGGCAATTCGATCGTTAGAGCACCTTTTGCAGTATGGAGAGCAGAACATTCGTCGTGCAGTTCCATTGGCTCTCGGTCTCCTTTGTATATCAAACCCAAAGGTAACGAATTTCATTAGTTGTAACTGAGCTGCTTCGGTTGAGTCGGTTGGTTGTAGCATAATGCTCTAGTGCACGCTTCTCTTTGCCCAGAGATGAAATTTGCAAATCTAAACGGACTTGGTAATAACTGTGGAATGCATGCATCGGGGTTGGATTAGGAGCTCAATTACTCATGCAATCAACTTATGTTTGAGAGAACTCTTCAAAACATAGCAGAATTTAACTCTTCAAAACATAACAGAATTAAAGTGCCTCTTGAATTAATTGCCCATCTTGCTTTAAATTACATTCCTGAAATGCTAGCAAACGATTGCACAATTGACAGAAATTGTGAGGATTTGAAGTGAGTTTTTTTAGCCTATTGAATATTCTTTTTCTATGTTTCCCATCTCTCACTGATTTGTTTGTTGGGCATTTTTTCTAGGTTAATGTGATGGACACATTAAGCCGGCTAAGCCATGACACTGATTCAGAAGTAGCTATGGTAGGATGTCAGACTCAATTTTATACATTAAACTTTGTAGTTATTTCATCTGCTAAAATATGTGCTTAATTAATTGTTTAAATGGGCCAGGCTGCAGTTATATCGTTGGGTTTGATAGGGTCGGGAACCAACAATGCTAGAATAGCCGGCATGCTTCGCAATCTCTCAAGCTACTACTACAAAGATGCCAATCTTCTGTTTTGTGTAATCTTCAGTTGTTTTTGTCTTAAAGTTATCTTAATGTCCTTGGGTGTTTGTTAGAGATTGATTCATGCCTGACTGGCTTCTTCCAGGTCCGAATTGCTCAAGGATTAGTGCATATGGGAAAGGGTCTCTTGACCCTTAACCCATACCATTCTGATCGCTTCTTGCTATCACCGTGAGTATATCTTCTTCCTGATAAAATTTATACCATCTGAAATAATTGCCATTTTAACTGAATGAGTGGTTAAGATGCCACTGCCACTGATGAGTATTCCCTGCTTTTTGTTTTCTGTCAGAACAAGTAATATGACTATTTTCCTTTCAATGCAGGACTGCTCTTGCTGGTATAGTTACCACTCTTTTTGCATGTCTAGATATGAAGGCAATCATCGTGGGGAAATATCATTATGTTCTGTACTTCCTTGTTTTGGCAATTCAGGTTAGTTTGTCATAAGTCTCTATACCGTGTTGCATGTTTTAATTGTACTGGCTAGCTATTCTTTTCAGAGTTCTCAATTTTATTTATTTTCCTGTGTGGCAGCCAAGAATGTTACTGACTGTGGATGAGAATCTCAAACCCCTGTCTGTTCCTGTTCGGGTGGGTCAGGCAGTTGATGTTGTTGGCCAGGCAGGTCGGCCCAAGACCATCACTGGTTTCCAGACACACTCAACCCCAGTTCTTCTGGCTGCTGGTGATAGGGCAGAGTTGGCCACTGAGAAGTCAGATATTCTACTTTATACCTTTTTTTTAATATTTAACCAATGGTTTACTTATCTCTAATATTTTTTTTCTTTTTATGGGGCAGGTATATCCCTCTTTCGCCCATTCTTGAAGGCTTTGTCATCCTGAAAGAGAACCCAGACTATAGAGAGGATCACTAGTTTTGTCACCCAAGGGCAAGGGGAGCTCATTTGTTCAAGTGTCTGTCATCATCATACCGGCTTTATTAATGGGTTTCAAGTTTAACGAGTGCAACTTGGGACTCGTAACAAATATTGGGTCCATCTTCGAAGCTGGCTGGTTGAGATTAACATAGCCGATCATGGTAGATTGAGAATGATTAAGGCCACTTCTGGACTATACGAAGAGCACAAATTTGCTTAGACTATTGTTCTACATGCTTTCTTGAATTTTTTTTTTGGCTATGCATTTGGAAATGTTCATCTTAATTTCAATGTGTAAATTAGATATGTTCAACTTTATTCGTCTTTGGTTTTAATAGAAAGTAGTGAGATCATTAGATTACATTGAGTGCTCTTGTAGCTTCCCCGCATCTTAAAAGCCATGCTTGATGAAGATTTCATTTGCCAGTTGCCACCCTAATTTCATCTTTGCCGTGCCGCATAAATTTTCTTTTGGGATGTCAATGTTCGCCTTGAGTGAACAGCATCATCAATTTTTTACACAGCCGGTATTGTTTTATTTTATGCTGCGCCGCTTGTCCTTGGGAGACTCTATAGCCTCTTTTGCCTCGTTTGGGATTGAGTTTCAAATCTTATGAGCAGCTTATTTTATAAGTTTTGAAAAAAATAATATTTGATAAATTATTTAAAAATTATTTATTTCATAATTAAGTTTTGATGAAAATAGTGCATGGTATTATTTAAAAATTATTTATTTCATAATTTTTTTTATTTTGACCGCCACTTTTAAAAGTAGTTTTTTTTAAATTTTTTGATATGTAGCTTATTAAATAAGCTATCGCATACTTTTGGAGTTAGTACTATTATTTAAAATTTTTACTAATAGAAAATTGTCTTTTTTTTTTCATAAATTTTAATGTATAAATAAAAGGAAATCTAGACTTGTGTTTTTTTTTTTGTCGTTATAAAATAAAACAATACTTTCATAATAATATTTATTAAATTCAAATATTCTGCTTTTCAAACTTAGCAATTGCAATAATAAAGTTTATCAAACACCAAAATTATTTTTTTAATTAACATATAATTTTATTTTTAAAGTAAAAATAACTTATTTCATCAACTATCACAATTCTAAATTGGCCTTAAGTTAAGTAGAAGAGCAAGAGCCCTATAGCTAGGGATGGCAATGGGTACTGCTTGCAGTAGATTTGTCGTTATTAAATCCGCACCAACAAAAAATTTAAATTATCAAACCCACCTGCAACCTATTGCGGGTTTTTAGTTTTTTTAAAAAAAAAAATCCACTCGTTGCAGGGTTTTAACAATTGCCAAACTCACCCGTAACCTGCAAAGGGTTTTTAGTTTTTTTTTTTTTAAAAAAAAATCTGCCCATTACGAGGTTTTAATAATTACCAAACTCACCCGTAACCCGCAACAGGTTTTGCTCGTAACTCGCAACTGCGAAGTAGCAATAGATTCATTTCAAATCAGCGGGTTTTGCCTGTAACTCGTAGTAGTGATAGTGGCAGCATATTTATTTCAAATCATAACACCACATCCAGAATCATACTATCACATCCAAAAATTTAGAGTTATCTAAATATTTCTATAAAAATATACTTATACTATTGCATACAAATATACAATTAACTCTACACTAAAAGTTATGCTTGAGCTTTTGATTAGATTAATAGCCAAATTTAAGTGGATTTTTAGTCGAAACCGACAAATCTAAGACAGATCTATTTCAACTAATATGGTTGTTTTTTCATTGATAGCGACACAAGTGTCTTTAAAAAATATATGCAGAAGTATTGTGAAGAGAACGATGTGAATTAGGCTAGCAACGACAGTTATATATTTTTATAATTAAGAAGATTAGGTTAGGTCTTGAGCAACAAATAGCTGTTAATAACTTAGTCTATGTATTTTTATAATTAAATATTTTTAATGTAATTTTAATAATTAAAATTTATAAAAAATAATTAAAATAAAATTGTGGGTTGGTAGATACCCATGCCAGCATCCGTTGGATTTTTTTTTGTTAATACCAAACCCACCTGATTAGGATTTTTTGTACCATCAATCCATTATTGCTAATGTATAGTTAGGATTTAACTTTTAAGTATAATGCTAGTGATTCTAATAGTTGAGTTCCAAATGATATAATATTCATCTATTGAATGATAAAATAATAATTTTACAAATTGAGACTCTAGTATTAGTTCACATAGCTGGACCCAGTTTCCCCTCTTCTTGTAAATCACAAATAACAAACTACAGTTATTGATGTGGGTTGTGATGGCGATGATTAAGGACATAATATGAGAAGCAATTCTTTGCAAGATTATTTGAGTTTCCCCTCTTTCTGTCTTTCCATCGGCTAAAATTTTAAATCTTAAATAAAGAAAAATTTTTTTTCGGTGTCTGCTTCGGTTGTGTGATGTTATTGACGTAGGGTGTATTTTCAATTCATACTACTTTTCTTATTTCAGTGGTATTTATTTCCCTTATTGTTATTTTTGATACACTAATATTATAATTAGAATTTCACTAATATATTACAACATCGGAAGAATGTTTATTCTACCCAAATTTATGGGAAGATAATTCTACCCCTATGCTCAAGCCTTGAGTGCATGGATTATGCCAATGGACTCTACTCATAATTAACTTGTAATCTCATTAGCTTTTCTTTTAATCCCCATAACTTTATTAAAGTCCTTTCTTCGTTTTTTAATGGGTGCATTTTTCAAGTCTTTTGAACTATAACCTTGTCCCATAATAAGGTGATTTATCCACATGTTAATTTTGCCAGTTCATTATACAGAACATGAACTGGTGATCAAAAATTTTTTTTTTTAAATTTTAGGAGTAAAATTTCCTTGATTTCGGAAAGGAAACATTTTTTGGGCTGGACGACAAATTTCTATGTCCTGCTTTGGGAGTTAATTTTGAGAAGGAAGCATATTTCAGGTTGGACCAACAAATTTCTGATGCACATATCAATATATTGTACTGTACTTTGTAATATAACATTATTATAAACAAGTCTGCAAAAGTTGGTGGTGTTTCTCTTCGTCTTTTCATTGAAATGATTTTGCATTGTGATGCTCTGCTTATGATTAATCATAAGCGGAGGATATCCTCTCTTCAACTTATTTTCCAGTTTATTTTCCTTTCACCGTTCATAAAAACAACCTTTGGAGTCGGTCCCAAACGTGGGGATGGCCATCTGTCTAAAGATCAAACAAGATGTTAACAAAAAGTGCATAGACACTGAAAGACTTGCACTTCTAAAGATCAAACAAGAACTCGTTGACGTGCACGGCCATCTGTCTTCATAATCACGGGGCCGGGAGTAAAAATAGCTGCAAATGTATTGACGCTTAAACTTGGAGCCAGTTCTTCATCAATTGACTTTGGGCGCAAGCCACGTTCGAGAGGTAAAATCAGCTCTTTCTTGCTCGAATTGCAGCACTTGAATTACTTGGAATTTAGTTCCAATGATTTTGGATAAATGCAGGTCCCAGAATTCATGGCTCCCTTATAATCTCTCCAATGCTGGGTTTCTGGGGCAGAGTAGTCTAAATAATTCAATTTAATCTTGGTTGTTGAACTTTGGTGACAGCCTTGTTGTTCTTGACCTGTCTTTCAACAAGTTGCAAGGTCCAATTCTGGGGAAATCTTTTTCCTAATATGACTTCTCTGATGCACCTTGACCTCACCAAAAATCAATATTGATAGTATTCCACAGTCCAATTGGAATTCTGAAGATTAAAAACATTATCTTTGGACATGAACAATCTCACAGGGCAGCTTCCAGAGCTTTATCTCAACATGTCTAGTTGCACAAGGGAATAGAGATTCTGTCATCAAGTGGTAACATACATAGTGGTTCATTGCCTGATTTTACTCTGCTTTCTTCTTTGAGGGATTTGGACCTTTCTGAGAATATCCTGAATGGTTCTTTCCCGAAACATTTTGGACAGATTTCAAATATTACCAGGTTAGATTTATGTGACAACAAACTCAGTGGTTACTTACCTGATTTTAATGTGTTTTACAATGAAAGAAATTTTTGATGGCTACAATCGGTTAAATGGAACTTTAACCAAAAGCATCTGACAGCTTTCCAAGCTTCATTTTCTGGATGTCTCTTATAATTCTTTGGAAGGTACAGTCACTGAAGTCATCATGACGAATCTCTCCAGATTAGCATACATGGACTTATCTTTCGACGTGCTAACTTTGAACTTCAGCTCTGGTTAGATTCCTCCATTTCAACTTAACACCATTATACTCGGGGGCTGCAAAATGGGTCCAGGTTTCCCACAGTGGCTTCAAAGTCAGAGCAATGTTTCTATTCTTGTAAAACCTGAAATTTCTTTATTTTTTTTAAATTTTATATGCATGTATTTATATAACATAGTATTTTATGCTTATAATATGTAAGTGAATGATTAAAGTTTCATTTTGTTTATTTTTAATATATTTATTTATGTTAGTAATTATGTTGAATGATTATGTTTGGTTAAGTGGAGAAATTGGTGGAGTGGAATAATTATGTTGAATGATTAAAGTTTGGTTAAGTGAAGAAATTGATGGAGTGGAGTAATTATGTTGAATGATTATGTTTGATTTAGTGGAGAAATTGGTGGAGTGGAGTAATTATGTTGAATAATTAGGTTTTATTATTATTATTTTTGTGTGTGGCTTTTACATGCCTTGTTGTTGTATAAATACCCCCTTTCATTTGCATTTAAAAATTTTTCAAGATGTGTTTGAGCAAATTAAGGGCTTTAAGTTTCAAAGGTGTAGTCTTGAGTGGATTTCTTCTTTGAGAGGTAAGTATTTATAATCTTTTGAATTTTTTGATTTTATGTATGAATTTATATAATTGATTGAATAATTTTGTGTGCTACGTTGATAAAATTGTGAAAGCATGATAATGAATTGACTTATGTTGTCGTTAATTGAAAATATTGTTGTTGTGTGTATATATGTTATCCTAAAACTATGAACAGTGTAGATTAAATGCTTTACAACTGCTATTTTCATTGAGTTTCATGTACGAAGCTTTATAGTTTATTAAACTAGACATTTTTATCTTTCTATCCATATGTTTATTATTCAAAAACTCATTGTATATACCAATTGGCCTTTGGTCAAGTTGTAAAAGCTCTACTCTCACAAGTGAGTGAGAGAGCATGGATTCGAGTCTCCCTATTACAAATATGAGGACTAAATTTTCTTCCTCAATTATTTAATAATTGAGTAGTGGCAGTCTCTTTATTTCGAAATGTGAGTGAAGTAGACATCCCTCGAATAATAGAGAGGGTAAAAATCTAGGCAGTGCTTTATAAGAATTGATGTAAATTAATCCCAGTAATAGTCTGATTTGTAAATATAAGTTATAGTCTCATGTCATATGAGTTGTAGTCTTGAGCAATAGTTTCATGTAATAAAAAAAAACTCATTGTATATTAATTGTTTTGATTTTTCGAAGTTGGAGCACTGTTGTTGGAAAATTCTGATTTCCAGCAGTAGCACCCACTTCTATAACGTATTTCATAGTTAAAATTACTTATGAAAATTTTGGAAATTTTTTTTATGGTACATATATATGTCTAGTTTCTTTATATTTAAATTTGCAATTTTTAGCCTTATATTAAAATCATAAAAAATCATAGAGTTGGGCTGCTACAATTCTTGAAACTATTTTTCAGAATTTCGAAGGCTGTTATTGAAGTCAGTTTGGGTTACATTTTATCAATAAATGCCTTAAAATTTTTAATTCTGATTCCTTGTTGTTTCTTCTAATCAAAGAAACTCGAATCTTTATTTTTGGAATCACTATTTTTGTACATGTATAAATAAAGTTACGAATTTTTGAATCAGCATACCTCTGTTTATATTGCTACTGGACTTTATATTAAATCCCAACATGTTTATAGTAGTTCTTGGTAATATTATGATTTTTCCGACATATTTATAGCTTATTAGAAATCAGCTCCTATAAGATGATCGAGTGTAGTTTGTTCAATTGATATGCTTAAGTTAGAGTTAACAGTTTAAGGATGTTTGGGTATCATATTAAGGTCAGAATTGGATACGATATTGATGAGACCTTATCTTGATAATTATAGGCCAAGAGTGAGCTTGTGTATTTGGGGTTATCGTTGGTTGCTTTGGAGCGAGGTAAGTAAATTTATGCATACTGTTTAGTATATGTAAATGTATATGTATATAATACACACACACACACACACACACACATACATACATATACATATATATGAAAAACTTGTTTTCATTGATTGATTTGTATGAATGAGTTCTATGTTTCATAATTTCATTCTTGTTTGAAAAATTTTACTTTCAATGGTTGGTTTATTTATATGTGTATAGCTATGTGATTTTTATTCGAAAAAAAATGCTTATTGACTTTTTCTATATGAATATGCTTGATGAGCAATAGGATAATGATGCCTAGGAATGGTACCAGTTGAACTCTGTCATGAGAGAGTGATGGAGTGGCTCATAGGGTAATTGGTCCTCATGAAAGAGGTACTTCTGGTACTAGACAATATACTACTGTGGCGGATGAAGTTGAAACGAGGAATCTTCAGGGAGTACTCAGAATGCCAACCCAACAATGCAAATGTTAGTTGGCATTTTACATACTCAAACTAGGCTTTTGCAAGGGATTGCTCAAAGTAGAGGTCTTTCTCAGAATGCTAGAGGTGAAGGGCAGAGCATTGTTGTGGACAATAGAGCAATAGTGACATTGAAGCAGTTTCAAAGATTGGGACCACCGAATTTTCGGGGGTCAACCATAGATCCTTTGGCAGTAGAGGCGTTGTTAAAACAGATACAGAAGATACTAAATGCCATTGGTTGCACTAATGAGCAGAGGGTGGTTTTCGCTACTTTTATCCTTTAGGGTAAGGCTGATCACTGGTAAGAGGCCAAAGCTCGTTTACCAAGAAGACTGATCACATGGAAGATGTTCGTTGATGCTTTTTATTAGAAGTATTTTCCTCGAAGTGTTGCCAACCAGATGGAGAGGCAGTTTCTAGATCTGATTCAAGGGAATAAAACTGTTGCTAAGTATGAGGATAGGTTCAATGCCTTATCTCGTTTTGTTCCTTCGTTGGTTGACACAGAAGATAAGAGATTTAGACGTTTTCTTGAGGGATTACGCCCGTCTATCAGTTATCCTCTAGAAGATTTCAGGCTGACGAATTATGTAGACTTGGTGGATAGGGATACTAACAAAGAGATGGCCCTGAATGAGTCACAGAAGAGATGGGACCGATGGAACTAGCAAAGAAGACAAGGAGGATCCCAGAGCAAAGGCCCAAACAACAACTGTCCTTAGACTCAAAAGTATTTTAGTAGTATCAATAAAGGTGAACAAAAGGGTGTAGATAGTCCTTCATTTCAGAGGAACTTTCCTCCTTGCACTCGATGTGTAAGGTTGCATCAGACGAATGCTATATAAATATTGGTGCTTGTTTTGGTTGTGGGCAAACTGGTCACATGGTCAAAGATTGTCCTAAGAGGTATAATAATGCTATTAGTACCCAAGCTGAGGAGAGTCCAAGAAAGAAGCCAAAGCTCTGGGCCGAGTTTTTGTGATGACAGAGCAGGATGCTGAGGCATCTAATGATGTTGTGACAGGTACACTATCTCTATTTTCTAGAGATGCTAAAGTGCTGTTTGATTATGGTGCAACCCATTCTTTCATGTCAATTACATTTGCTTGTCATGCGAATAGAAATACTGAGCCACTTGGGTGTTACTTGTCTGTTGCAACTCCTATGGGTGATAACATGATTGTGAATGAGGTTTATAAGTTTTGTTTGCTTAGTTTTGGGGATAGAAATTTTTTTGCTGATTTGTTACCAATCATGGTACATGATTTTGATGTTATTTTGTTTATGGATTGGTTAGCAACTTATCATGCTAGTGTCAATTGTTTCTCTAAGAAGATTGTATTTAAAATTCCTAGAGAAATAGAATTTTGCTTTCAAGGCAATCAAAAAAATTACAGGGGGCTGATATCTATACTTAAGGCTAATAAGATGTTAGCAAAAGGATGTGAGGGCTTTTTAGCATACGTAGTGACTGATAGTAATGGCGAGATTTCACTTAGGGATATTCAGGTGCTTAGAGAATTTTTCGATGTGTTTAGGGATCATCAAAACACCAAACCAGCCAATGTAAAGCCAGTTTTCAGTGCTAGTTATCCAGTTACAGAAGCGACCCTATAGGCGTTCACTTTTGTGTCTCTCTAAAATTGCAGTCATGGTAAAATCTTGGTTTATTTAATCATCAGGGACTCCCAAGCATACAAATAGTTTACCTCTTGACCGAGAAATTGAATTTTCTATTGATTTACTGCCTGGCACTACACCTATCTCTAAAGCGCCTTATCGTATGACACCTCTTGAGTTGAAGGAATTAAAGGTTCAACTGCAAGAACTTCTTGATTAAGGTTTTATCCGCCCTAGTGTATCTCCTTGGAGAGCTCCAGTATTATTTGTAAAGAAGAAAGATGATTATATGTAGTTATGCATTGATTACCGACAGTTGAAATAGGTTACCATTAAGAATAGATACCCATTTCCCCGCATTAATGATCTTTTTGATCAACTACGAGATGCGACAGTATTCTCTAAAATTGATCTACGGTCTGGGTACCATCAACTTAGAGTGAAGAATGACGATGAACCTAAGACAGCTTTTTGAACTCAATATGGGCATTATGAATTTCTTGTGATGCCTTTTAGGTTAACTAATGCTCCAACAGTTTGTATGGACATGATGAATAGAGTTTTCTAGCCTTTCCCTGATCAATTTGTCATTATTTTCATTGACGGCATTTTGGTATACTTTAAAACAATGGAGGAGCATGAGGAACATTTAAGAGTGGTTCTTCAAACACTCAGAGAAAGGAAGCTTTATGCAAAGTTCAAGAAATATGAATTTTGGCTCGACCGAGTGGCTTTTGTGGGGCATGAGATAAGGAAAGCATCTCTGTTGATCCAACCAATGTGGAGGCCGTGGTAAATTGGCCATAACCAACTAATGTTACTGAGTTTAGAAACTTTTTGGGTTTAGCTGGATATTATAGGTGGTTCGTGAATGGATTCTCTAGTCTTGCAGCTCCAATAACAAAGTTGACTAGAAAGAATGCAAAGTTTGAATGGAGTGAAGAATGCGAGTAGAGTTGCAAGAATTGAAGAATAGATTGGTTTCTGCTCCTGTTGTAATAGTTCCTTCTAGCGGTGGTGGCTATGTTATTTATAATGATGTGTTTAGAAATGGACTGGGATGTCTGCAGCATGGTAAGGTAGTCACTTATGAATTTCGACAGTTAAGGAGTTATGGGCAGAATTATCCAACTCATGACTTGGAGTTAGCAGCTGTGGTCTTTGCCTTAAAGATTTGGAGACATCATCTTTATGGTGAAACTTGTGAAATTTTTACAGATCACAAAAGTTTAAAATACTTGTTCACCCAAAAAGAATTGAATTGGAGGTAGAGAAGATGGGTAGAATTGGTGAAAGATTATGATTGTTCAATTAATTATCATCCTGGTAAGGCGAATGTAGTGGCTGATGCTCTTAGTAGGAAGTCATCCGGTTGTTGAGCACGTATGATTACTACTCAGAGTCATATATTAGAGGATTTGGAAAAGATAGGGATTTAAGTTGTTTTACATGGGCAAACTGAGGTTTTATCTCATTTGAGAGTTTAGTCTAGTTTGTTTAATAGAATTAGGACGGCATAGAGTAAGGATCCATAATTTAGAAAAATTATAGAGGCAGTGAAGGCTGGACGTTCAGAGTTTAGACTTGATGAAAATGGTGTTCTGTGGTTTGGATAGAGACTTTGTGTACCTGCAGAGGATGAGTTGAAAAACGAGATTATGCGAGCAGGCCATGACTCAAATTTTAGTGTTCATCCCTAGAGCACTAAAATGTATCGAAACTTGAATCAAAATTTTTGGTGGAGGAACATGAAAAGTGTTATTGCTAATTATGTTTCGAAATGCTTAGTATGTCAGTAAGTGAAGATTGAACATCAAAGACCTGCTGGGTCTCTTCAGTCACTCTCTATTCCAAAGTGGAAGTGGGAGCACATCACTATGGATTTATTAAGTGGATTGCCTCGTTCGAGAAAAAGTTGTGACTCAATATAGGTTTTTTTGGATCGATTAACCAAATCAGCGCACTTTTTGCCAATGAAGAGTACTGATAAGTTTTGGAAGCTAGGGAAACATTTTATAGACGAGATAGTGAGATTACATGGAGTGCTAGTGACCATTGTCTCATATAAAGATCCAAGATTCACCTCTAATTTTTGGGATGGTTTGGAAAATGAATTTAGGACGAAGTTAAGGCTCAGCACTGCCTTTCATCCTCAGACCGATGGACAGTCAGAAAGGACTATCCAAATCTTGAGGACATGGTACGAGCTTGTGTGCTAGGCTTAGGAGGTAATTGGGAAGAACATTTGTCCTTTTTAGAGTTTGCCTATTATAACAGATTCCACTCTAGCATAGGCATGACACCTTTTGAAGCTTTGTACGGATAGAAGTGTAGGTCACCTATTTGTTAGGATGAAGTTGGCAAAAGGAAACTATTAGGGCCAGAGCTAGTTCAGGTTATTACTCACAAAATTAAGTTAATACGAGAGCGTCTCCATACGGCTTAAAGTAGACAGAAGAGTTATGCTGATTGATGAAAACGTGATATGGAGTTTCAAATTGGGGATTATGTCTTATTGAAAGTCTCACCTTGGAAAGGAGTTTTCCATTTTTGGAAGAGAGAAAAACTTAGCCCTAGGTTTATTGGGCCTTTTGAGATTTTGGAGAAAATTGGCATAGTGGTATATCGAGTGGCTTTGCCACCGAGCCTTTCAAGGCTTCATGATGTATTTCATATGCTAGTGTTGATGAAGTACATGGCTGATCCTTCTCATATCTTGGATTAACAACCTATCCAGATCTCTCCTTAGCTTAGGTACTAATAGCATTATTATGCCTGTTAGGACAATCTTTGACCATGTGACCAGTTTGCCCACAACCAAAACAAGCACCAATATTCATATAGCACTTGCCCTGATGCAACCTTCTACACCGAGTGCAAGGAGGAAAGTTCCTCTGAAATGAAGGACCATTTACACCCTTTTGTTCACCCTTATTAATACTACTAAAATACTTTTGAGTCTAAGGACAATTATTGTTTGGGCCTTTGCTCTGGGATCCTCCTTGTCGCCCTTGCTGGTTCCATCGGTCCCATCGCTTTTGTGATTCATTCAGACGCATCTCTTTGTTAGTAGTCATATCCACCAAGTCTGCATAATTCGTTAGCCTGAAATCTTCTAAAGGATCTTTGATAGACAGGCGTAATCCCTCAAGAAAACGTCTACATCTCTTCTCTTCTATGTCAAACAACAAAGGAGCAAAATGAGATAAGGCATTAAACCTATCCTCATACTTAGCAACAGTCTTATTCCCCTGAATCAGATCTGGAAACTACCTCTCCATCTGGTTGGCAACACTTTGAGGAAAATACTTCTAATAAAAAGCATCAACGAACATCTTTTATGTGATCGGTCTTCTTAGTAAACGAGCTTTGGCCTTCTACCAGTGATCAGCCTCACCCTAAAGGACAAAAGTAGCAAAACCACACTCTGCTTATTAATGGAACCAATGGCATTTAGTATCTTCTATATCTATTTTAACCATGCCTCTGCTGCCAAAGGATCTATGATTGACCCCCGAAAAGTTGGTGGTCTCTATCTTTGGAACTGCTCTAATGTCACTATTGCTCTATTGTCCACAACAATGGTCTGCCCTTCACCTATGGCATTTTGAGAAAGACCACTACTTTGAGCAATCCCTTGTAAAAGCCTAGTTTGAGTCTGTAAAATGCCAGCTAACATCTGCATTGTTAGGTTGGCGTTCTGAGCCATCTCACGAAGGGTGGGATTTCCTTCGTTAATTACTCCCTGCAGATTACTCGTTTCAACCTCATCTGCCACAGTAGCATATTGTGCAGTACCAGAAGTACCTCTTGCACGAGGACCAGTTACCCTACGGGCCACTCCATCACTCTCTTGTGACAGAGTTCAACTGGTACCATTCTTAAGCGTCATTATCGTATTGGTCATCAAGCATATCCATATAGAAAAATTCAATAAGCATTTTTTTTAGAATAACAATCATATACCTATACACATATAAATAAACCAACCACTTGAAAGTAAAATTTTTCATACAAGAACGAAATTGTGAAACATAGAACTCATTCATACAAATCAATCAATGAAAACATGTTTTCCGACGTACCTACAATCAGCTTCTTATTTTTCCCATCCTAAATCACTACAGTCCTAAAATGCGCAAGACCTCTATAAAATTTTAATCCTAAGCTATTGATCATTTACCTTAAATGTCTACAGAATCATATAATCTTTGCTCTGATACCACAAATGTAACACCTCAAATTCACCCAAGAATCCCAACAGAAATTTCAAATGAAACTTCATAAAATCTTATTACTATTCCAAAAGAAAGTCAATAATGTCATATAATACCCATAGTCCAAACATATTCTCTAAAATAATAAATATAACAATAATCCTCCAATACCAAGTTTAGCTCTAAATAATAACCAAAGCAGCAACAATTTATTCATTACAAAAACGCCCAAAGTTTTCAACTAACAAAACATCTTCTCTAAACCAAAAAGTCCACATCTCTAAAATCAATTTGCAAAATATTGGAGACGAGAGGTGAGCCCTCAACTCGGTAATCAAACTCATGCATAAATTTACTAGTAACGATAAAGTACATAATAATAATTATGAAGTACCGTAATTTAGAAACCAATAATCATTTTATAATCCAATACAAATAATGTACGGTAAAACTATAATCAACGGAGTCACAATATAATAATCATTTAACAAATTATTTATCAGTACGTGAAACCTTTCATTCGTTCGAATGCTCATGTCACATAGGGTCACCTGTATTCACGGTGACCTGACCAGTAGTTCAATTAGGGTACTTTACCCCGCAATAATCGTCAACAAGTGCGTGCTATATAGCCAGCTGTTCGATTATATCAGTATCGGTAGCCACGGACAATGAGCCAAAACCTTAAATACTGTTTTCAATTTTTTAATATCAATAATTCATTATTCGATCAATAAAACGCTCTTATAAGACATTAAATTGGCAAAGTTTTCCTAATATTTTTAAGGAAAACAATTTATGGAAACACAAGTATTTTAAAGCCATTTTTAAAATTTAAGAAAAAAACATTTTAAATAAACTTTAAATCGAAATGTAGTTCATTATTATAAACTATAACGGTAAAACACTTCAAAACTATAAAATGTCAATCCATATGAACAACATTATTCTTTTCATACATAATTACATATATGTATGTATGTATATATATAGACACACACACACACACACACATATATGTAATTACATACATATAATAAATATTATGCATGAATTTACTTACCTCGCTCCAAAGCAACAACGATAACCCCAAATACACGAGCTCACTCTTGGCCTATAATTATCAAGATAAGGTTCTCATCAATACCGTATCCAATTATGACCTTAATAGGATACCCAAGCATCCTTAAACCATTAATTCTAACTTAAGCATAGCAATTGACCAAACCACACTCGACCATCTTATAGGAGCTGATTTCTAATAAGCTATAAATATGTCGGAAAAATCATAATAGTACAAAGATCTATTGTAAACAAGTTGGGATTCAATATAAAATTTCACAAAATTAATCTAAGTACAAAATCATCCCCATAAATTATTTTTCCATAGAAACATCAAAACTGTCCAGTGGCGATATAAACAGAGATATACTAATTAAAAAATTCATAACTTTAGTTATACATGTACACAGATAGTGATTCAAGTGATTAGAAGAGACATCAAGGAATCATAATTAAAATTTTTAAGGGATTTATTGATAAAAATGTAACCCAAACTGACTTCAATAACAACCTTTGAAATTCTAGAAAATAGTTTCTAGAATTGCAGTAGCCCAACTCTATGATTTTTGATGATTTGAAAATAAGGCTAAAAATTACGAATTTAAATATATAGAAACTAGACATATATATGTACCATAAAAAAAATTCCAAAAATTTCAGAAGTCGTTTGGATTATGAAATAAGTTATAAAATTGGGAGCTGCTGCTGGAAATCAGAATTCTCCAGTGCCAGTGCTCTAGATTCGAGAAATCAAAACAATTAATATACAATGAGCTTTTGAACAATAAACATATGGATAGAAAGATAAAGATGTCTAGTTTAATAAATTATAAAGCTTCCTACATGAAACTTAATGAAAATAGCAGTTGTAAAGCATTTAATCTACATTGTTCACAGTTTCAAGACAACATATATACACACAACAACATTATTTTCACTTAATGACAACATAAATCAATCCATGATCATGCTTTCACAATTTTATCAACATAACACACAAAATCATTCAATCAATTATATAAATTCATACATAAAATCAGAAATTCGAAAGATTATAAATACATACCTCTCAAAGAAGAAATTCACTCAAGACTATACTTTTGAAACTTAAAGCCCTTAATTTGCTCAAACACTTCTTGGAAAATTTTTAAATGCAAATGAAAGGGCGTATTTATACAACAACAAGGCACATATAAGCCACAAAAAAAAAAAAAAAAATTACAACCAGACCTAATTATTTAACATAATTACTCCACTCGACCAATTTTTCCACTAAACTAAACATAATCATTCAACATAATAATTATTCCACCAATTTCTCCACTTAACCAAACATAATCATTCACCATAATTACTAACATAAAATAATATATTCTATAAAATACATATATTAAAATAATCAAAATGAAACTTTAATCATTCACTTATATTACAAGCATAAAATAATATATTGTATAAAATACATGCATATAAAAAAAAAGATAAAAGAAATTTCAGGTTTTACAATGCTTGATATCTCTAATGCAGGAATTTTAGATCCTGTTCCTAATTGGTTTGGGATCAGCCTCCTATGTTGTATTATTTGAAATGCCTCATGATATGTCTTCATTAGTTCTTTCCTGCGATATGTTTTTGGGGTCAATTTCTATGTTGTATTATTTGAAATGCCTCATAATATGTCTTCAATAGTTCTTTCCTGCGATATGTTTTTGGGGTCAATTTCTATTACTAGCAATATGTCATGACAAAGTTGACAATTATTGATCTGGGAAATAATAAATTTTCTGGGGCAATACCCTCACGAATAGGTGATACCCTGCCAGATTTGACTTTTCTAGTTTTTGATCCAATCGTTTTGATAGAAGTGTGCCCATACAACTTTGTCACATGGAAAATGTTTAGTTTTGGACTTCTTTCAGAAGAACATCTCAGGGATTGTGCCCAAGTGTTTCAACAAGTAATAACCGGGATGGCTTGAAAAGAGAGTTCCAATGCAATCATCACATATTTATTTCGTTTTGCTATATAAGTAGTGAGTTTAGTGCCGGTGCAGCGTATTATCAAGACCGTGCATTGTCGGTTCGGAAAGGAATCGATTCTCAGTACAAAAGTACGTTGGGCCTTGTAAAGAGCATTGATCTATTAAGCAACCGATTATTTAGGAAGATTCCTGAAGAAGTTACAAGTCTTGCAAATCTCCTGGAACTTATCCAGAAACAGTTTAACTGGACCAATCCCTCCAAGATTTGGTCAATTAATTTTGTTGAACTCACTTGACTTGTCAAAGAACACGCCTACAGGTGAAATTCCTCAGAAGTTTTTCTCGGTTGCACCTTCTTGGTGTTTTGGACTTGTCCAGTAACAACTTGTCCGGAAAAATTCCATCTGGCACTCAACTACTGAGTTTTGATGAATCAGCATTTATGGGAAATCCGAGGCTTTGCATATTCCCCTTCCAAACAAATGTCCAGGAGAAGATACAGCTCAAGATACAGGCATTGCTTCACCTGATAACAGTGAAGATGGATTCACAACTTAAGGTTTTTACATCAATGCAGTACTTGGATTCGTCATAGCCTTCTGGGGAGTTTGTGGTATCTTATTGTTGAAGAAGTCATGGAGATACACATATATTCGGTATTTAAACAATATGAAAGGCAATCTCTATTTCTTCGTATCGGTAAATATGACCAAGTTGAATCGGCAGCGTAGAAGCTAATGGCACGAGCACACTCTCAATTTTTCAACCTGCTGACTTGCTGTATATATCTTTTATAGCATTTTTCTGTTAAACTAGAAGTATTCTCAAACTTCTTCAGCCCGATATTGCTTCTGCATATTAAAAAAAAATGATGCGCCTGAAATTTTTCAAAAAAAAAAGCAGTGGGGGCGAAGAAAGCTCACTAACGGTCCAAGTCTACACAGCCTCCCGCTGCAGGAAAAGATTTACGGCCATTTTCTTTGATAGTTCAGTAGTTCACACGCAAAAGGTGATGATTTTGCGCAAGCCGCCGACACATGTTGAAAACAATGAAAACCTAGGAGAAAACCAAGTGTGGAGATCTCGGCATTTGAAAATCAACGGCCAGGATGAGGAGAAATATGGCCCATTTGCCTAAGCCAAAGCACACTTGTTCTTGGATTTCAAATTTCAAGTATGGAATTTCTCATTATATTTAAAATTCACTTTATTTTATTTCCTATAGACCAATGCACACGTGATATTCATACTGCATTACTTTCAATTTCAATTCGCTTTATTTTCTTTTGACTAACACACACGTAGTATGAATTTTATCTAGTTTATTGATTCTCTAATTTTTTCATTCACTTATAATATAACTCTAGACTTGCATGGTCACGGTTTTCAATCAATTATTTTAATTACCTTAAGCATGTTTATTCACGCAGCGTTTGACTTGCATGATTGTTATTATCATTATTTTTGTTCAGTTCGACATTTTTTTTGTTGATCTCGGTATTATCTCTGTTTAGCTCTACTCTCTCTTTGTTTTGCTCGAGATTATTTAAGTTTCCAACACTGATCATTTCTTCTCAGTCTTAAAAACTAGGGGACTGGTGTTGGGTTTAGGAAATTTTTTTTATTTTTCCACAATTAGTTTTCAACCCCGGTAATAGCTTCCCGATATTGAAAACTAGAGAACTGGTGTTTAGGTTGGATTTTACTGAAGAACAACCTGAAGCTCATGTTAACAACCTGGTCTTATAAGTACGACCTGAAATAATTCAACTTGGAAGTCCGCTTAATAAATGTGGCCTATTTTATATAAAGGTTACATGTCACAACTCGCTCAATCACCCTCAAATGGTAGATAACCGCTGGTAATCACTAGGGAGTTGGCTGAAAATGAGGTAACTACCCACAACCTGGGGAAGTTGGCTAAAATTAAGGTAACTGTCCACAACCTGGAACCTATTTAAGCTCAGGAGGGCATCAGTTGCAAGGGTTAGAAAAACTCACTAAAAGATTCTCTAAGTTATCAATCTTAAAACTCTTCTACTTGGACAATATATACCTTCAAAAGAGAATCCGTTGATTTTAACTTATTTTCAGCCCTTTTCTTCTCATTATCTTTTCCTTATACACATACATTTGACTTAAGCATCGGAGGGTCTACGCCGGAACCCCCACCGGCATGTCCTAACCAAGTTTTTGTGATTGGTAGGTGTGGAAGATTGTGGTGAGATTTAAGTTTGAGCTTGGATTCGCGCTATCATACCAAAAAACAAATTTAGCTGTTGAAGTTATTTTTCAGCATCAACAATTTCCTAGTTGCCAGCTTATTAAATTCTCAAACTTCAATTAAGTAGGTGCAAGCTGTTAAACTATTCTTTCGCGCTTCTGCAACCTAATGTGTGTTGTTTTTAACTTATTGTACATTGTGGCATCTGTATGTATCAACTGTCTTCAAATTATGGACACCGCTGGAAGCTTCGTAAATTATATGCCATTAAAAGCATTGCAGAAGTCTTGTGTGTGCCAGGAAGCGTCCGGAATTCTCTTCAGCCATAAAATTTGTTTCTAAGAATGCACTGCTTGTAGCATAAGTTGCTTTGTATCATATTGCCATGTGGGCCAGAGTAGAACATTGCAATTTCAATTATGTAGTTTCTATGCAATTTCTTCGATGTTAACTTGTCCAGTATAATTGTCACATTTGTATTGACATGCAAATATACAATGCCGTGTTTGATCCGTTGATTCTCTTTTTATATTCCTATCATCTCTTAATTGGTTTGCGCACTCAAATGGTCTTAATAAATGTATATTTCTCAGCTGGGAAATTCCTCCGTATTTTATTCAGTTTAATGGACTTGAGTTCAAACGTAACATGTAAATTTAGATATGTTATTTTATTTGTCAATGTCGTCTGTATCAAATTTTCAAAAAAGGAAATATCTTTATCTCCTCAGATGGGTGACTTCCATTAGTCAAAATTCAAATAAGTTGAATGAAACATAAAACTGATAAACCTGTTGAAAGTTGTATCGTGTTAATTATTAATTTTTTTTTTCTAAAATTGATGAAGGTACTTAAATGCCATTATCTTTATATATATATATATAATTAGTCCATCAATACCCTTTCTGTTCTAAGGCCTCAAAAAAGAAAATAATGCAATTTACACTCTTCACAATTTTTATTTTGATGGTCATTATGGTACTCAGGGGTGGCAGGTGCAGGTCTCTTCAACTTCTCGTCGTCTTCATTTTGCTTTCGCTGTGCATGAAACCTGCAGTTGGATTAAGTACAGGAGATGAGGATGCCGGCATAAAGTGCATAGAAAGGGAAAGGCAAGCTCTTCTAATGTTCAAACAAGGCCTTATTGATGAATATGGCCATCTCTCTTCATGGGGAGACGAAGATGACAAAAAAGAATGCTGCAAATGGAGAGGTGTCAGCTGTAGCAATCAAACTGGGCGCGTTACCATGCTCAATCTTCAGTTCAGATCATACATGCCCTTGAGAGGTAACATCAGTTCTTCCTTGCTTGAATTGCAGCACTTGAATTATTTGAACATGAAATACAATGATTTTGGAGGAAAGCAAATCCCAGTATTCATTGGCTCCCTTAAAAATATAAGGCACCTTGATCTCTCCAATGCCGGTTTCACCGGGAAAGTTCCTTATCAACTTGGGAATCTATCAAACCTGCGCTATCTTGATCTCAGCTTTAACTTTGACATGCTTTCTGAGAAGCTTGAGTGGCTTTCTCGGTTCTCCTTCTTGGAATACGTTCGTCTAAATCAAGTTAATCTTGGAGAAGTAACAGATTGGCTGCATATAGTTAGCCAACTTCCTTCTTTAACGGAGTTGCAATTAAGAGGGTGCAATCTTCCATCAGTTATAGTTTCTTCTTCTGTTTCCTTCGATAATTCTTCTAGATCTCTTGCTCATCTTGATCTCTCTTTGAATGATGTGTCTAATTCAGTGTACTCCTGGCTGTCCAACTCCAGTAGCAGTCTTGTTTATCTTGATCTCTCTTCTAACAAGTTACAAGGCTCCATTCCTGATTATGCTTTTCCGAACCCAACTTCTTTGTCATATCTTGATCTTAGTAATAACCAAATAGTCAGTGTTCCAAAATCCTTTAGGAACTTGTGCAGACTGAAGGCTTTATATCTAGATAGCAACAATCTCACTGATCTCTTACCCAAGCTATTTCTCAAATTGTCCAATTGTAGCAGAGACACATTAGAGATTTTGCAATTAAACAGAAACATGCTTCGTGGTTCATTGCCTGATATTACTTTGTTTTCATCTTTGAAAGAATTGCATCTTTATGACAATAAGCTTGATGGTTCTTTTCCAAGAAGTTTTGGACAACAATCAAATCTTAGCATACTAGAGCTTGATAGCAATCAACTTCGGGGCTCATTACCTGATTTCAGTGTCTTTTTATCCATGAAAGTACTATATCTTAAAAATAACAGGTTCACTGGAACCTTGTCCAAGAGTATAGGACAGCTGTCCCATCTCGAGCTCTTGGATGTTGCTTCAAATTCTTTGGAAGGTATGATCACTGAAGCCCATCTGTCAAACCTCTCCAGATTAACGTTTTTGGACTTATCTCATAATTCACTGGTTTTGAACTTCGGCTCTGGTTGGGTTCCTTCATTTAACCTTAATATCATTAGATTGGGAGCTTGCAAACAGGGGCCTCAGTTCCCAAAATGGCTCCAAACTCAAAATAAGTTTTCGGAGCTTGATGTCTCTGCTGCTGAAATTTCAGACACTGTCCCCAATTGGTTCTGGGATCTCTCTCCAAATCTTTATTATTTAAATCTCTCACATAACCACTTTACTGGCATGTTGCCAGATTTATCACAGAAGTTTACAGCATATCCTCCTGAAATTGATCTCAGTGCAAATAGTTTCGAGGGTCCAATACCACCAATTCCTCTTACTGTAACATCGTTAATTCTCTTCAAAAATATGTTTTCTGGATCACTTTCTTTCTTATGTCAGATTAGTGATGAGCATTTTAGGTACTTAGACCTTTCAGATAACCTATTATCTGGAGAGCTTCCTAATTGTTCAAAGAATTGGCAAAGACTAACAGTTTTGAATTTAGCAAACAACAAGTTTTCTGGAAAAATTCCAGACTCAATGGACTTCAATTGTATGATGCTATCATTGCATTTACGCAACAACAGTTTCATTGGAGAGTTACCTTCATCTATGAACAGTTGTACATCGTTGACAGTTCTTGATCTAGGACACAACAAATTTTCTGGAATAATACCAGCATGGATTGGTGATAGTCTACCAGATTTAGTTGTTCTCAGTTTGCGATCCAACAAGTTCCATGGAAGAGTGCCTGCACAAGTTTGTCATTTGAAAAAAATTCAAGTTTTTGACTTATCACAAAACAATATCTCAGGAACTGTACCACACTGCCTCAACAATTTTACAGCAATGACAGAAAACATGAGTTCAAATGCAATGATCAGATATCCTCTTCGTACAGACTATTACAATGACCATGCATTGCTGGTGTGGAAAAGAACAGATTCAGAATATCGAAACACACTTGGACTAGTAAAAAGCATTGATCTTTCAAGCAACAGATTATACGGGGAAATTCCTGAAGAAGTAACGAGCCTTGTGGGATTGATCTCCTTGAACCTATCAAAAAACGGTTTAACCGGACCAATTCCCTCAAAAATTGGTAGGTTAACTCTGTTGAATTCAATTGACTTGTCGAAAAACATGCTTATGCGTGCAATACCTGAAGGCCTTTCTCAGTTGAGTCTTCTTGGCGTCTTGGACCTGTCGGATAACAACTTGACAGGAAAAATACCATCAAGCACTCAACTACAGAGTTTTGATGCCTCATCATATATTGGAAATCCCGAGCTTTGTGGTCTCCCCCTTCCCAATAAATGTCCAGGAGAAGAACAAGCTGAAGATCCAGCCATTAACGAGCATGCTGACAGCAAGGATGGAATCATAAACATAGGATTTTATGTTAGCATAGTTCTTGGATTCATTACAGGCTTTTGGGGAGTTTGTGGCACCATACTTCTGAACAGTCCATGGAGATATGAATATTTTCGGATATGAAGAACAAGCTCTTTTTCTTCACATTAGTAAGTACGGCCAATTTGCTGCAGCAGCTTGGAAGATCATTGGTAAGTAACTCTCTCAATGTTTAACTTGTTTTTTCATCTAATTGATGTACCCTGTAGTTGCTAATGTGCTCTCTCATATTCTTGTTCTGTAGTTACTGCAATGCCAAAACATGCCAAGCTATCTTCTGAAGATGAAGGCAGTGGGAAGCTTTGTGTATATACAATATAGGTTTGTAAGCATAGTGTGTAATTGGCGCAGGGGAATTACAAGGACCCTGAATGCTCTGTACCCACAGATTTGGATAGAGTTGGTTACACAAAGCAGGGATTTTGCTTAAATAAACTGATAGGAACATAAGTGGCTCTGTAGTCTGCTTCTAATGTTATTCAATTACTTTAGTAGAGTTTTTGAGCAGCTGTATCTGTACTGACTATGCAAGCAATTATTTAAAGAAACAAATATAGCAAAATGCTATTGATTTTCACGATACACCTAAACATGGGTTAACCTTTTAGCAATGCTCCAGAGTTTCCAGTTGTTGAACTTTAGATTCCTCTAACTTGCACAATAAGAGAATGACAATTTTTTTTTTTTAATGGGATTTCTAACTCTAATTAGTGAGCGCACTGATGATATCTGCCTCAGTTTGTCTCGGATTCGAAGTTTATCAATAGAAAGAAAACAAAAAACAAATCGATCGAAACAATTACAAGGAGTGATGAGCACTAGTTCTAATATTTTCTTTAAATGGCATCTAATTGGAGAAAAAGCAACAAAAAGCAATGTAGATTTGAAGGACTCTTATCCAGCCTCAAGAGAATCAACATTTCTAACACTTTTGAGAACGACTAGACATGAAAAGATTAAAATTTACTACCTCAGGGAGGCCTTCAGTAATTGAAAACAAGTTACCATAACAAAGAGATACGGAGAGAGACAGATAGAGAAGAGAGAGAGTTACAATTCAGCTGTTAGCCTATTAGTTCATCTCTGTCGTTTTGCTACATTAGGTACTGTGGTAGTGTAGAGCCTCTCCTTTGTATGGTCTAAATACTGGTAGTAAGCACGTCTCCATGACCTGTTCAACAGTAGAGAGCCAACAAATCCCCAGAATCCTACAATGAAACCTAGAGCCACACCGACATAAAAACCTGTACTTATGATCCCATCCTCACTGTGCTGCATAGTGGTGGCTGGGGATTGAGCTGGTTCATCCTCCGGACATTTTACTGGAAGTGGGGAACCACAAAGTTCAAGATTTCCTGCATATGTAGAAGCATCAAATCCCTGTAGTTTGTTGCTTGAAGGAATTTTTCCCGACAAGTTGTTGTTTGACAAGTCCAATGCTCCGAGGAAATTCAGCAGGGACAAGCTTACGGGTATTTCACCAGTAAGCTGATTGTTCGACAAGTCAAGAGAATCTAGCAAATTTAACTGACCAATTTTTGGTGTGATAGGTCCAGTTAAATCATTTCTCGACAAGTTAAAGGATATTAATCCTCCAAGACTGCTGATTTCCTCAGGAATTTCTCCATGTAAATTGTTGCTTGAAAGATCAATGCTCTTTACAAGTCCCAGGGTCTTCTTGTACTGTTGATCTGTTCCTTTCCATATTATTACTGCTATGTCATCATAATTGGATACAAAACCATCCAGGGTGGCACTGCGGTAATAAACATATATATGTGTAATGGTAGCATTGGAACTCCCTTTCTCAACTATTGCAGTTAGATTGTTGATGCACTTCGGTATGGCTCCTGAAATACTGTTCAAAGAGAAGTCCAGTAACTGGATCTTTGATAGCTGACAAAGGTTTCGAGGTATGCTTCCATGAAACCGATTAGACCGCAGACTAAGAATAGCCAAGTTTGGTAGGGTATCTCCTATCCATGCCGGTATTGTCCCAGAAAATCTGTTGTCGCCGGCATCAATAATCTTCAGCTCGTTGCACTTCTTCAAGGAAGGAGGAATTTCTCCGACAAAGCTGTTATTGCGCACATTGAATGATTCCATTGGGCATGCAGAACCCACAAAGTCTGGAATTTTTCCAGAAAAATTATTGTTTGCCAAATTCAGAACAGCCAAAGCTTGCCACTGCAACAAACAATCAGGGAGCTCTCCAGACAGCAGGTTATCCGAGAGATCAAGATAGCTAAAATACTCTCCAGAAATTGAACACAAGGAAGAAATTGGCCCTGAAAACTTATTGTTAGAGAGATTTAATGATGTTATATTGGAAGGAACTGGTGGTACTGGACCTTCAAAGTCATTGGAACTGAGATCAATTCCAGGATACCCGGCATACTTCAATGATAAATCCGGCACTTTGCCTTCCAAGTGGTTGTGAGAGAGATTTAAATAATATAGATTGGGAGAAAGGTCCCAAAACCAAGTGGGAACAGTCCTATGTACTCAAGAAAGTAGTAATTCTTTTGACTTTGGAGCCATTTTGGAAAATGAGGTCCCAATTTGCAATTCAGCAAACCTATGTACTCAAGCTGGAAAGGAGGAAACCAATCGAAACTGAAATTCAGAGCTAGAGAGTTGAAAGAAAAGTCCATATACTTCAATTTCGAGAGATTTGACAAGTGAGCTTCAGTGATCATTCCTTCCAAAGAATTTCCCAAGAGATCCAAAAATTCCAGCTTGGAAAGCCGTCCAAGACCTTCATTTATTGTTCCATTTAATCGGCTGTCACTGACATCTAAACGTGTCAGGAACGGAAAGACTGAAAGATCAGGCAATGATCCCCAAAGTTGATTTCCATCCAAGTTCAATATGACGAGCGGTGAAGGTTTCCTAAATTTCTCTGGAAAAGAACCATTCAATTTGTTGTCGAAAAGATGCAATTCTTGCAAGGATGAAAACTCTGTGATATCAGGCAATGACCCTGTAAGCTTGTTCCCTCCTAACTTTAAAATCTCCAATGTATTTTTGGAGCAACCAGACAAGTTGAGAAATAGCTCTGGAAGTTGTCCAGTGAGGTTGTTGTAAAATAGATGTAATGTTTTCAAACCACACATATCTCCGAAGGACTTTGAAATTGCGGAAATTTGATTAAAAGAGAGGTTAAGGTGCTGAAGAGCAGCCATGTTTGAGAAAGCATAATCGGGAATGGGACCGGCCAACTGGTTGCTGTTGAGATCAAGGGCAAGAAGGTTGCTGCTGATATTGAACAGCCAACGGTAAGCTGAATTAGAGAGACCACAGGAAGAAAGATCAAGAAGGGTAAGAGATGTAGAAGAATTCATTGAGGAAAGAGATGGACGGTTGATTTTCGGAAGAGTAGACGATGCTAAGTACAAGTCTCTGAGTGAAGCAAGACTAGTGATTACTTGCAACCAATCAGAGGCTTCGCTAAGGTCGACAAAATCCAGATCAAGTTGTGTCAGTTTATTGAGATGAGAAAGCCACCCAAGTTTGCTGACATATAAACTATTGTATCCTAAGTTCAAAGATTGCAAGTTTGTGAGGTTTCCAAGCTGATAAGGGATTCTATCACTGAAATTTGCAAGGGAGAGATCAATGAATCTTAATTTGGTAAGGGAGCCAATGAACTTTGGAATTGGATTTCCAAGAAAATCATTGCCACTCAGGTCTAAATAATTTAAATGCTGCAATTCAAACAATGAAGAACTGATGTTACCTCTCAAGGGTCGGTTTGGACATACAGGGTCAACTTTGTATTTAAGATTGAGCATGATTACATGACCGGTTCGATTGCTGCATTGAACACCACTCCATTTGCAGCAATCTTTTCTGCCTTCATCACTTCCCCAAGACGAGAGATAACCGCAGTCATCTACAAGACCTTGTTTGAACATAAGCAGAGCTTGCCTTTCCTTCTCTATGCATTTTATGCCAGCTTCTGCAACTCCTGATTTGAATCCGAAGGCTAAAAGCAACATAAGGGCACAGAAGAAAATCTGAACAGCGCTTTCACTCATGATTGTGCTTATGACTGTATCTATCAAGATGAATAGAAAAGCTTGCAAAATTGTTTCGATAGCCTTTTGACTTCTCTTAAGCTCAGCATAATCAGTTCGTACCTTTCAGTTCACTTAAACATTCCTCCAAAACAAAAAAAAATTAAAGTCACTGACAGAGGAAGTCTTCGTTTTTTTCATTTTAAAAAACCAGAATGCAAAATTTTCAACACGTCGCAACGAGCTCTGTTTAATTGAATAAAATAGTGTCATTACCTTGAAATTTCAATAAAGTATCTCTTGAGTGAGATCAAATAATCCTGTTTCTTTTTGGATCGTTTGTGGAATCATTGACCATGGAGAAATAAAATATGCTTCCTTTGTCAACACTTGAGCTTTTAAAATACATATTCTGTTACTGCCACATGAGACTAAAGATAATCATCTGCTGGAGAAATTTCCTTGCGGAGATTATTTGTTTTTTTTATTAAAGAGCATTGAAATATAAATAAAAAGATAGGAGACAAGCTTCATTTTGAGTGTTCACATTTCAAACAAGATACATTTATATTTTAATCTTATCTATACCAAATAATAGTCATAAATTGTATTAAAAATAATCAGTCTGAAATCTGAATAGAATCATTCAACCCTACAATTATGGAATTGATTACTTAGGGTTTACACTTTACAAGATTAACTGACATTTAATTTAACTAAATGGATTGGGGGTTAGATTTCAGATTATTACAGAATATGGGTAAAAGAGAAATGATCAATAATAGAATCATGTAACATATCAAATCAAATCTGGAGAAAGTTTAATCACTTTGAAATTAATTGAACAAGACTACAAAATGGCTAGAAACAGCGAATTCTATTACAATCAGATTGTTGAACGAAAATGCTCGGGTTCTTGAACAAATTTATCACGAACTCTTGCTAAAGATTATTCTTGGTGCTTTCCACTGAAATCCATTATTAAAGCAAAGTATGACATGTTGGACGTGCTGCAGCTGCCATATGAGAAGATTAAGTTAAAACAGGATTTCACATTGAAAAAAAAAAAAAAAAAGGGAAAGGGTGAATTAGGAAACTGATAAACTAAGCATCTTTCACTTTTAAATTAAAAAAAAAACATTGAAAAAAAGAAAAAGAATGAAAGAAATGAGATACCATATATCTTTTACTTCAGATAAAGCTAAAGGCCTAAATGAAAGAAATGTTACCACTTCCAAAGCTGCCGCTGTAATTTGGCCACATTCACAGCTATCAAGGTGTTGATCTCTTCTCCTATATCGTTCAAGAATCGGAAATAGGCATATCTCCTTGGCCTGTTCAATGTGAAGGTAGCATAAAATCCCCAGAAGCCGACAATGAATCCAAGAAGCATGCTCAGTATATATGCACAGTTATGGTAGGAAACTGAGCTGGTTCTTCTCCTGGACAAATTTTTGGCAGAGGGGATCCACAAAGCACTGGCTTTCCCATATATGAACAGGCATCAAAACGCTGTAGTTCAGTGTTAGATGGAATTTTTCTGGACAAATTGTTATTCGTCAAGTTCAAGACGCCAAGAGAATTTAACTGAGAAAAACTTTCGGGAATTCCACCTGTAAGCAGGTTCTTCGACAAGTCTAGTGAATTCAGCAAACTTAACTTACCAATCTTTGCAGGGATTGGTCCAGTTAGATAATTTCCTGATAAGCTCAAGGAGATTAATCCTATAAGACTCATAAATTCTTCCGGAAGTTCCCCAGATAATTTATTGTTTGAAAGATCAATGCTCTTTACAAGTCCCAAGGTATTCTTGTACCTGGAATCTATTCCTTTCCATATCAATGATACTTCATCTTGAAAGTTGGCCGCATCGCCATTCATATCACTGGTTACGGAAATAGGAAATAAATATGTGATGGTAGCTCTTGAACACTCATTCTGAGTCATTGCAGATAAATTGTAGAAACACTTGGGTATGGTGCCAGAGACATTGTTCTGAGATAAGTCGAGCACTTGGCGCTTTCGCAGATTACAGAGTTGTCTAGGCATGCTTCCATGGAAATGGTTGGATCGAACACTAAAAACTTTCAAATATGGTGGGCTATCACCTATCCATACGGGACTTTTCCCGGAAAATTTATTATTTCCTAGACTAAGAACAGTCAGTTGCTTGCAGTTCTTTAGAGACGGAGGCAACTCTCCGGAAAAATCGTTATTGGATAAATGCAGAGAATGAACTGTACAGTTGGAGTCCAAATTGTTTGGAAATTGTCCAGAAAATTTATTGTTTGCCAAGTTTAAAATGATCAAGTTTTGCCAGCGCATTTTACAATTAGGAAGCTGCCCTGACAACTGGTTATCAGAAAGGTCCAGATAGCTAAAATATGGAACAAAAGAAATTGTCCCTGAAAACATGTTTTTGGAAAGAAGTAAAGATGTCACATTGGGAGGAATTGGTGGTATTGGACCCTCAAAAAGATTGGAACTAAGATCAATTCCAGGATATCCAGAAAACTTTAATGATATATCTGGTAGCATGCCGGACAGTTCATTATAAGAGAGATTTAAGTAATTCAACAAAGGAGACTGGTCCCAAAACCAATCAGGAACCGTGCCTGAAATTCTAGCATCAGAAATATCAAGCACATAAAATTTATTTTGGGTTTGAATCCATTTAGGGAAAGAAGGCCCCAGTTTGCAGGCTGCAAGTTTGATGTATCCAAGTTGAAATGGAGGAACCCAACCAGAGCTGAAATTCAACGACAGTGAGTTAAAAGTCAAGTCCATGAAGTCTAATCTGGAGAGATTTGACACGAGGGCTTCAGAGATCATACCCTCCAAGGAATTTGAAGAGAGATCCTATAACACCCCACCCCCGAAACTCCGCAGGGCGAATATTAGTACTATTCGCATATATATTTAAAAATAAATCCTTTTTACAATCGTTGACAATTCAAGCCTCAAATACAACATAAACTGCAGCAGAAGAACTAATAAAAAACCTTGCCAAGCTATCCACGGTCCTCAATTTAAGTCCTTCTCCTCAATCCTGATTTCCATGAACTAAATCACAATAAATTATAATGAGTACAAAACTCAGTAAACAAACTAGTTTTTCATATACTAAAATACATACGTACTTATATATAATGCAAATGGATTACATGTCATGATCTTTTCAGATATCGTAAAATAAATCATTTTTATTTAAATAATCATTTATCAATAAAACCTTTCATTTGTTCGGTTGCTCATGTCACATAATGTCACCTGTATTCCCGGTGACCCGGCCAATAATTCAGTATGTCACCCGTACTCCCGGTGACCCGGCCAATAATTCAATCAGGGTACTTTACCCCACAATAATCGTCAATAGGTGTGCACAATACAGCAAGCTGTTCGGTAACTACGGACAATAAGCCAAAATCTCAAATACTGCTTTTCAATCTTTCAATATCAATCATTTCATTAAAAATCCACTTTATCGGTTCATATAAAACGTCAAAAACATAAAGCATTTTTCTGCTTATGCCAATGAAACATTCACATATACATATGCCCATGTACATAATCACAATTAACACATAACAATATATCACATAAACACATGGGCAAAATCATATAAATCAATATCCATAAATATCAAAATAAGCTTTTCAAACATGTCAAACATATAATATTATTTATTGTGATTCGTTTTAGAAGTCTAGTTTACTTACCTCTTGGCATCCACATGTAACATATGCATATTGATATCATCCGCCTAAAAATCATTAATAAACTCTTATTAGATATAATCAATTCATAATCGTATAAACTCCAATTTCCTCAAATTTCTCATTTTAAACATCTTCCAATCTCACCTAAATAAACATCTCAATAATATTCAATCCTCAAAACAGAACAGTCCATCTTCTCCGATTTTTAATAATTTAATACCTTAATAGAAAATTCTCAAATTTTACAGAGCATATGCGGACATATTGGAAATTCATTGGTAAAATTTACATAGCTTAATTCCTTCCAAAACTATTGAAAATAATTTACGCTTCAGACATCATCAAATCTGTCAAACAGTTTTCTGTTTCCAACATACTTGTTTTAAAAATACGAAACAATTTATTGTTTTATCATAAGATCATGAAACTTTCCAGAATCACACTAGACATATAAATAAATCACTGATCCAAATTCCATAATTTTTGAAGAAGTCTAGCCATGGTAAAATAATTCCGAAATTCATGTTCTTCATTGAAATCAGAGTTTTCTAGGTTTTCAGACTCAGATTGAAAATTCATAACAAATTGAGTTGAAATCCGATTTCATCGAAACAAGTTTCAAAACGTTCTTGAAGATGTCTAGTTTAACATATCCAAAATTCAGAATTAAAAACAATTTGTACAAATTACTATGATTTTCGAAATAATTCACTGTCAGCATATTTTCTGCAAAATCTTATGTTTCCAGTTCTACTACAAATACCTAATCATACTTCTTCATAACAAATTATCATAATCAAGATTTGAAATTTACCTACAAATCTTCTCTAATCATAATATCCAATTCAAACGACACAACTTGATCTCTTGTGTTGCTCATGGCTCTTTTCCTTTTCTTTTCTCTCTTTTCTCTCCATTTTTCTTTCTTCTTTTCACCGTCTCTCTCTTTTTATCGTTCTTTTTTTTTTTTCCTTCTCTATGTGGTAATGGAAAAGTTAATACATCTTATTCCTTTTATACTAGGGTTACAAAGGTACTAAGAAATTTAAAGCACTAAAATACCCTTAATGAAATAACTAATGCCCAAGGGCAATTGGGGTATTACAGATCCAAAAACATAAGTTTGGAAAGTTGCCTATACTTGTCGGGATGGTTCCATTTAACCGATTTCTGCTAATGTCAAGACTTTCCAAGGACAAAAATACACTAAAATCAGGTAATGAATCCCCCAATTGGTTGCTACCCAGATCTAGGATAGAAAGGTTTGAAGGTCGTTGAAAACTCTCTGGGAAAATACCATTCAGTCCATTAAAAGAAAGATACAATTCCCTCAAAGAAGAAAACAGAGTGAATTCAGGAAATGAACCAGTCAGCTTGTTACGGGATAATGACAGGATTTCTAATGTGCTTCTGGTGCAGCCAGACAAGTTGACGAAAAGCTCAGGAAGCTGTCCAGTTAGAGTGTTGTCCTCAATGTTTTAAGCTTGCAAAAGTTTCCGAAGGATTTTGGAACATTATTGATTTGGTTTTGACTGAGGTTAAGATGCAATAAAGAAGACATATTCATAAAAGAAAAATCCGACATTGGACCTTGTAACATGTTTCTAGAGAGATCAACAAAAGCAAGAGTTCGGGAGGATTTAGCAAAGGAAATAGAGAAAGAAATGAGTAATGATTGAAGGCTGCAGTAACTTAATTCCAAACTCGTAAAGAATGGAATTGGTTGAATACTTGCAGTGCATCAGTCGCTCCACTAAGATTGACAGAATTTAGACGGACGTGCTTCAAAAAAGAGAGATGAAAGCCATTCAAGCTTGTCAGCATACAATCCAAAGTTGCAGCTGAGGTCAAGATACTGCAAGTTTGATAGATTTCCAAGTTGATAAGGAACCCTACCACTGAAACCAGCACGGGAGAGATCAAGATACTTTAATTTGTGAAGGGAGCCAATGAATTCTGGGATCTGCTGGCCTCCAAAATTACTGTAACTCATGTCCAAATAAGTCAAGTGCTCCAATTCAAGCAAGGAAGAACTAAGGTTACCTGTCAAAGATGTGTCTCGTTGAATACTGAGACTGACCACATGGCCTGTTCGGTTGCTACAGCGGACTCCTCTCCACATGCAAAAATCTCTCTTGTTGTTGTGTTATTCGTCCCCCCATGAAGAGAGATGTGATCCATCTTCATCACTGAGGCTCTGTTTGATCATTAGAAGAGCACGTCTTTCCCTTTCTGTGCACTTTATTTTGGCATCTCCTCTTCCTGAATGGAACCCAAAAGCTGTTTTTATGCATAGTGAAACTAATATGAGCCTTGAAATGAGTCGAAGAGACATGATTGATTATCAGAATCAAACGTTTTGCTGATTGAGAATAAGAGAAAAGCCATCAATATATATACACAAAATGCATACATAGCGCGCATATCTAACATATCTCCACCGAAAAAGGAAATTTCCTCACCATTCTAACTAGTCTATTCCTCGAGACAATTACATCAAAATATACTCTGAGGGGGGTGTGTTCACATTTGTAGGATTTGGGAATATGAATCATTGAGATAGTGTTGGATTCTGAGTAGGGCCTGTAAATTTAGGAATGAAGAATAGTGATCTCATTCTCATAGAAGGAGGTGAGAATAGAGATATTCTAGAGTACCTTTATTGTATTATACCCACTTAATAAATACATATATGACATGTTTATATTTGTTTTGAAAAATCATTATGTAGTTAATAGTTATATTTAATTCATGCACATATGTCGTACATACATTAAGCGGGTGTAGTATAACAAAGGTACTCTAAAATCTTTCGTAGGGATGAGAATAGTTAGACTTATTTGTTGTAAATGTTTGGAGAGACTTAACAGAAAAAGATTTCTCAGTTTGATTTTTCAGCTTTCTTAGTAAGTATTTTACTAATGACAGTTGTTCTCCTGACCATTCTTATTGACCTAGAAGGAATGACATATATATAATTCCATTGTCATACACAAATCTTATGTTTCTAGTTACAAATTAATAAATGGGGGAAAAGCCACCCACACCCCCAAAATTTATTTAAATAGTCACGCAAACCCCCTTATTTTCATAAATGGTCACATAGACCCTTTTTTCACTATTATACCCTTAATTATAACAATCTAATATAATTGGCTATAAATAAACTTCTATAATAAATATAAATATAAATTAAAATAATATAATATAGTATATAAAATAAGATAAAATTTATAAATTATTTTGAATATTAGAGAAGTTATTTTTAACATTATTAATCTGTTATATTCTTTTAATAATAATTAAATATATTTGACATATTAATAATATTAACATAATTATACCTAACAATTAACATTCACATAATTTATAAAATTTATATTATTTTATTTACAATAATTTTTTAATTATGTCTATATTAATATAAATATTAAAGTCAATTTTAGATTAGTGGATTTTAGTATTAATAAAATCTATCAGGATAAACTAATAATCACTTAATATTAAAAAATAATTTTCATTATATACGTTGTTTTATTAATTATACTTATTGTAATATTTTATTTATATCATATGATATTTATTTATTATTTTAATCTTATTATTATATTTATATTTATATATATTTAGGTTGTTATAATCAAAGGATATAATAGTCATTTATCAAATTAAGGGGATTTGTGTGACCATTTATGAAACTGAAGGGGTCTAGGTGACCATTTAAGCAAATCTTGAAAGTATGGGTGACTTTTTATCTAATAAATGTATGATTTTTATTGTGGTTGTCCGTAAGTTATAACTTGCATATTTATACTATCGACATAGCACATGTTAATATATTATTAATTTTTATATAGTATGTGGGTTTTATATGAACTATAGACGTAACTTTTGTGTTGAATATAAGTTACGTACAATGTAATTTAGCTGGACATTTTTCTATATTGTATTATTTAACAAAATTTTATTGAATTATTATTTTAGCAAGTTGGTTGGTCCCAAGTTAGAACCAACAAAAAAATTCAAAACAAATACATAAATGAATCAAGAATCATATATTTAATAAGATTTGAATCTATTACTCGTGATTGTGCTCATAAAGATTGTTATCAGTTTGTACCATTTGGTTCACGTAAACATTTTATCAGAAATTATTTTTAAAAAATTCACACTGCTGACAGAGAAGACTTCATTTCTCCATTTTAGGAATCCCAAGCTTGTGAGTTCAAATAAATCTTGTTTCCTTTTCAATTGTTTTTCGAATTGTGTTTACCTAGAAGAAAATTTATATATATGCTTCCATAGTCTAACAACTGTGCTTTTAAATACATATTCTTCTCCATCAAGAGATTATACTAAAGTACGTTAGCTGTTGGGGAAATTTCTTTGATAGAGGTTAATTTATTAGTCAATTAATGAATAGCAGTGAGCATACACAATCAATAGTCTAATGACAAAAATATAGAAGCAAACTTTAGTTTGAAATTTCTAACCAGACACATTTTATCACATAATCTTATCTTATACTGTTGTCCTCTGATACCACTTATTGTGTGCGGAATGCGCACCAAATAATCACAGAAAAATAAATGACACAAAAATTTAACGTAGTTCGGCAATTATGCCTACGTCCACAGAAACAAGAGAAAAATAATTGTGTTACTAACAATTATAGTACAATATTTGAGTAAAAAACCTCATTTCCCAAAACCCAAATACATCAGTACTCTCACACACACTTGAAAGGAAAAACCTTTCAATTACACACACTCTCCAATTACTCACTCTCTTAACAATTGTTAACTTCAATTCTTATGCTTCTCTGAATTTTGGGATGATCTTCAAGCTCTCATTACCTCTCTACTTTTAGCCTAAACAATCGCCAAAAATTCAACTCGGCAGCAACTTGTCAATTTGCCCATTTGACAAGCTTGCATGCTAGTTGTGGCAAGCTTGCATGCCAGCCGCATGTTTGTTGAAAAGTTGGCTTTTGGTGCTGACTTTTCAACAATTAGTGCTGACTTTTCAACAATTCTCCACCTCAGTGAAAATTTTTTCAAGTCTTAACTGACTACCAACGAACCATCATCCCTAAAGTGGCTATAACTCTGTAACTGCCTACGTACTCAAAATATGGGATCAAGCCAACCGTAGTTCAAAATTCTCCAAACTTAACACATTCAAAGAATTTGAATTAGTTTTAAGCAGTGTTGAAACTTAACTCCAAAAGTCACATTTGTCAACATATCTAATGGGTTATCTTTGGTATTGATCTTTTTTAATAACACAACACTACTCTTAATAATTTCTCTGACATAATGATATTTCACATCTATGTGTTTCGTCCGAGTGTGATATGTTTGATTCTTCGTAAGGAATATCGCACTTTAGTTATCACAAAAGACGTCAATGTTCTCTTGGATGACTCCCAAATCACCTAACAAGCCTTTCAACCATATAGCTTCCTTTACAGCCTTAGTTGCCGCCATGTACTTTGCTTCCATAGTGGACAGAGCAATTGTCGATTGTAGAATCGACCTCCAGCTGATCAGTCCTCTACAAAATGTGAATACGTAGCCCGTTGTTGATCTTCGCTTATCGAGGTCTCCAACGAAATGAAAATCACAATACCCAACACATTGTTGACCACAATCCTTCTTGAACAATAACCCAACATTAACTATCCCATACAGATATCGGAGAATCCACTTCACCGCAAGCCAATGATCTTTACCCAAATTATGCATGTATCGACTAACCATATTGACGGCTTGAGATTTATCGGGCCTTGTGCACACCATAGCATACATAAGACTACCCAGAGCACTATCATATGGAACGCGAGCCATGTATTCGCCCTCCTTTTGAGAAGAAGGACAGGAAGAAGAACTTAATTTGAAATGAGGAGCTAGAGGAGTACATACTGGTTTAGTTTTGTCATCCATGCCACGCTTCTCTAGCACCTTCTTCAAATAAGACTTTTAAGTCAACTACACACTTCCATTGTTCTTATCTCTACGAATCTCCATCCTAAGTATTCTCTGTGCATCACCCAAGTCTTTCTTCTTGAACTCAAAAGCCAGCTGCTTCTTTAATCTTTTAATCTCACCTTTATTCTTCAAAGCTATAAGCATATCATCGACATAGAGCAAGAAATAGATGAAAGCTCCATCTTGTAGTCTTTTAAAGTACACACAGTGATCGTGTTCACTTCTGGTGAATTTCTGCCCTTGTATGAGTTGATCAAATCTCTTATACCACTGTCTTGGTGACTGTTTTATCCCGTATAAAGATTTAATCAATCTACACACAAGATTCTCTTTTCCAGCAACTTTGAAACCACAAGGCTGAGTCATAGAGATTTCCTCCTCCAAATCTCCATGTAAGAACGTCATCTTTACATCTAATTGAGCCAACTCTAACCCATATTCAGCTACCAAGGCAAGTAGGATACGAAATGGAAGTATGTTTTACGAGTGGAGAGAATACTTTATTGTAGTCAATACTTTCTTTTTTACCAAAGCATTTTGCTACGAGCCTTGTTTTGTATCGAAAAGTTGATTGATTTGGAGATCCTTGCTTTTTGGTGTAGACCCATTTATTGCCAATAGCCCTTTTCCCTTTAGGTAACTCCACAAGTCCCTAAGTTTGATTTTGATTAAGAGACTTTATCTCTTCGTCCATGGCTATATTCCACCGATCACTTTCACTACTGCGTAATGCTTTACTAAAAGTGTTGGGGATGTCATCATCAATAACTGTAAGTGTATAGGCTATCACCATCTCTTTAGTGAGCCATCCGGGTCTCTTTATCGCTCTTTTTGGTTTCTTTGTTGCTATAGACTCATCGTCATCTTTTACATCTTCAGTTGTTTCTTCCTCTTGTGGGACATCACTAGAAACAACTTCCTCTTCAACTCTTGAGGCCACCTCCAAAGTTGAACTCTTCTTTGATGTAGAACTAATTGGTACATATGGAGTTGCATCAAACTCCACTCACTACAATACCTCTTTGGTCTTGTTCTCCACCCGCTGATAACTTGAAGCTTTCAACATAGAAGCTTCGTAAAAAATGACATCTCTGCTATACACAAATTTTTTATCTTCGAGATCCCAAAGCTTGTAGCCTTTAACTCCACCTTTGAATCCCACAAAGATAGCTTTTCTTGCACGATGATCGAACTTATCATTCTTTACATAATAATAAGCTGGATACCCAAACACACGAATAGAGTCATAGTCTTTTGCATGCTTTCCAGACCATATTTTCATAAGAGTTTTATCTCTAATTACAGCAGAAGGCAACCAGTTTATTAAGTGACTTGCGTAGCTCACAGCCTTAGCCCAAAACATTTTATAAGCATTAGATAACATACACCGTACTTTCTCTAGCAAAGTACGATTCATATGCTTAGCCACACCGTTCTGTTGCAGAGTATGTCTCACCGTGAAATGTTTTTTAATACCTTCACTCTGGCATACTTGCAAGAATGGATCAGAAGTATACTCACCCTCATTATCAGATCGTAATACTTTGATTTTTTTGCCAGTTTGAGTCTCCATTAGTTTTTTTCATTTCACGAAAATCTCTAAAACCTCATCTTTTGCTCGCTTGGTGTACACCCACACGCGTCTAAAGAAATCATCAATAAATGAAACAAAATATTGGCTTCCACCAATTGATCTAGTCTTGGTTGGTCCCCATACATCACTGTGAACATATTCAAGGATCTCACGAGTATCGTGATTAGCGGTACCAAACTTGACCCTTGTTTTCTTGCCTACAACACAATGCTCACAGAAATTCATTTTACAGGTTTTGATACCTTTTAAAAGTCCATGCTTCATCAAAGTTTGCAAAGACTTTTCTCCAACATGTCCCAATCGTACATGCCATAACTTAGTGGTGTCACTGTACACCTCAGAAACATTAGCTTCAGTAGTTGTACTTCCCCTCAAATAGTACAAATTGTAATGCCGGACTCCTTGCAGAATCACCATAGCCCCATATGTGAACTTTATTTTTCCATCTTCAATGGTAACCTTGTATCCTTTAGCTTCTAAAGCACTCACAGATATTAGATTTTTCTTTAAAGTTGGAATATATCTATATTCTTTCAATTCTATGACCATTCTATCGAACATCTTGAGCCGAATTGTTCATGTCTCTATCGTGCGACAAGGTTGATCATTCCCCATCACAACTGCACCAGATTCCAAATTATGAAAATCCGTAAACCATTCCCTTACAGGAAACAAATGATAGGTTGCTTCGGTATTAAGTATCCATTCGCCCGAACTAACCATATATACTGTAGGTGTAATACTTAGTGAATAATCAGAGTCTTCATCTATGTATGTCATGTTTGCTGCTATTGGTTTCTTCATACCTCTCTTTTGAGCCTTTGGACAATCTTTCCTCCAATGGCCTTTTTCATGACAAAAAGGACATTCATCTCGAGCTATATTTCTACTTCTTGATTTGGACTGAGAATTCTTTCCACCATGCTTCTTCTTTTTCTCCATCGCACTTCCTCTAGCTAACAAAGCATCAAACGATGTTTTTCAGAATGTTTATCATTATTTCAAATTTCCAAATTGGTAAATGCTGTGTAGACATCTTTAGAAACGATCACGCTTTCCCTATATGACTAAGTAGCCACAAAATGGCTGTATTCTTCTGGAAGTGAGTGCAGCAGAATTATAGCCTTGACTTCATCCTTAATATCTTCGTCAAGATTCTTCAAATCAGCAAGTAACTTTTCAAATCTTGAGATATGATCGTGCATTGACACCCCAGGCTTCATTCGAAAGCCATATACCTGGCTCATTGCATGGAGGCGATTTTTAGGACTTTTCAGCAAGGACTTTTCTTCCAATGTACGCCACCGAGTCATCGCACACTCCTTATCTTTCACGAGGTATTTCACCTCTTTGATCAAATCTGATATGACCACATGCTTTTTCATTTATACGATCCCAAGTTTCTTCGTCATACAAGTGCTGTTTATTTTGTAGAACAACATCGAGATCGATTTGAATAAGGGCATCCATAATTTCGTGCCTCTATATGCCGAAGTTGATTTTCCCATCAAACTTTTCAACATTGATCTTTTGGCCTCCTATAACAGGTATGAATGGCGATGTGACAAGTCTCGCCTTCCACCTGATCTGTCTTTCGGAATAGTCTGGGCAGATCTTTGCCCACTTCTGGAAGTTTCACCTTCTACCATTTTCTCAACGAACTAGTGTCACTTGAAAAACAACCTCTATGATGTTTATTTCGTGTGAATAAATGCACCAGGAAAGTTCCCAGGAAAATAGAGGGGTCACAACGGTCCCACTTAAAACCCAGACTCCTTAGACTCTTATCATCTTGTTGATAGAACTTTCCTACACATGCATAAATACACACTACTTATAATAGACTGTCTCCCAAGTACAAATGGCCGTCTCCACCATATATGTGAATAGTACCGTATATGTGAACAATAATGTATTCCCCAAGTATGAACCTTCGGCTTTGATACCACTTGTTGGGCTCTGATACTACTTGTTGTGCGAGGAATGCACACCAAATAATCACAGAAAAATAAATAACACAAGAATTTAGCTTGGTTCGACAATTATACCTACGTCCACAGGAGCAAGAGAAAAATAATTGCGTTACTAACAATTATTAGAATACAATATTTGAGTAAGAAACCTCACTTCTCTAAACCCAAATACACTAGTGCTCTCACACACACTTGAAAGGAAAAACCTCTCAATTACACACACTCTCCAATTGCTCACTCTCTTAACAATTGTTAACTTCAATTGTTATGCTTCTCTGAATTTTTGGGATGATCTTCAAGCTCTCATTACCTCTCTATTTATAGCCTAAACAATGGCCAAAAATTCAACTCGGCAACAACTTGTCAATTTGCCCATTTGACAAGCTTGCATGCTAGCTGTGGCAAGCTTGCATACCAGCCGCATGTTTGTTGAAAAGTTGGCTTTTGGTACTGACTTTTCAACAACTAGTGCTGACTTTTTAACATGTACTACTACTAGTAGGATGTATTTTAAATTAAAAGATTAGGATGATTTTCTCATTCGAGCTCTCCAGAATTTTTGAAGATCTATTGTCATGTCTTCTATGAATAAAGTATAAGAAAAAATGCAGTGGATGTAAGGCTGTAAAAGGTTTCACAACGTTCTAAAAGTTTTCCCACATTTTATAAAGTATCGGATTTCCCTTACCAGAAGCTTGCTCTCTCTCTTTATATATATTTAGTTCCTAAGAGCTGGCCGAATAATTATTAAGTAACTTTTTTTAACTAACTAGGCACCCGAGTTTAAATATTCGAAGAAATAGAGAGTTAAACAATTGATTAGGATTTTGCACACCCCTCAACATTTTAAATAAATATATAAAAATATCCCCCTCAATACATATAGCAATTAAAAGAATAAGATTAGATAGCTGCTGCAGAGCTTCAGCCTATTAAAACAGACAAGAGAGAATACATCTCAGCATCACAACTAAATCATGAGGACTAGAGCTATAGTCTCCCCAGATCCAAACACAACCAAAATGTTAAGATGTTAGAATTACAATATTGTATCGCGTTCAGCTCCATAATATAAATAATTAATGTTTTAATTTTCTTCATTTTTAATGCAATTTTTTTCCACGTACAATTGCTACAATTCTGTACTTAGTAAGAAAAGGGTAAATTTTGGATTACCGCCTCATAAAATGATAATCTTTAAAATATCTCCAAATTATTACAAACTTCAACTTACCCCCATTTTTATTGAAACGATGAACAAAAAATGGGTGAGTTGATTTTTCTTTTCCGTATAAAAGTAGGGATAAGTTGGTGAGAATCCAAAATTAACTTGGAAGAAAATTCAAAGAATCTAATGCTTGACCAAGACAAGTACTATAGGTTCATTTTGGATTGAGGTGCTGTAGCTTAAAAGCTATAGTTACTGTGGAAAAAAAGCTGTAACTATGAAACAAAAGTTAGTAATATGTAGTAAGTACAATTTTTAAATAATAATTTGAACAAAATTATTAAAGATATAATAGATTTTTCATCGTACAAGTAAAAAATCATATTAACATAACTTCCAAACTACAGTAGCTAGTGTTTACCAAACACTTTAGTGCTGTAGCTTTCTTCCCAACCTCAATCCCAAATACACTCTATGTAAAACGCGAAGTAATGATGATTGGAACTGTACAATTAATCATTATATTTGTGAATCGATACAAGTAGAGAAGAGAAACAGAGAAGACAGATCATTCTTAACCCAAGTAATAAAATAACACTAAAAATCAAACTTTAATTGAGACTCAATGAAAGCCGCAGTCGTATAATATTCAATCTACATTATTTACAGTTTTCAGCATTATATATTAGCATTACTTTCACTCAATAATAACATAAATTAATACGTAATCATGCTTTCACAATTTTATCAATATAACACACACAAAGCCATTCAATCAATCCCATAAAATCATAAAAATCAGAGGTTCAAAAAATTATAAATACTTACCTACTTTTAAAACCAAATCAAAATTCAAGAACTTCTTTAATAGAAAACAAGAACACAATCAAAATCTTCTCCTCTTCCTATTCCAAGATCGTAGGGGCTTATTCTTGTGTTTTCTGCGGATTTGTTTCTTTGTTAGACTCTAGGGTTTTGAAAAATAAAATAACGTGAGTTTTTCTCTTTTCTTTTTTCTTTGTTTTTTTAGTAAGGCCAAGCCTTTTAATACACTTACCCAATAAGGAATTTATTCCCCTTTTTTTTAATAAGATAGGTAATAAGTTTGTAAAAAAATTAAGTGATTTTGAAATTTAAAAATTAAAACACCCTTATATATCATTGGCCTAAAATATTATATTCTATAAAATATATATAAATTAATAATAATAAAAAAGCAAGAATGCCTGACCAAGACAAGTACTATGTAAACCGCAAACTAATAACAATTGGAACTGTACAATTAATCATTGTATTTGTGAATCGAAACAAGTAGAGAAGAGAAACAGAGAAGACAGATCATTCCTAACCCAAGTAATTCAATAACACTAAAAATCAAAAAAAGCCGGCCAATTTGGTATTACGACTAACATAAATCATAATCAATGACTCGAAGTCTCCCAAAGCACAAAAATCCAAAACATCGAAATTTTGCTTTTCAGTCTAGTCATTATTTATACACAGTGTTGACACATTGCATAGCCAAGTTAAGCAGGGCAAAATTAAAAATGAAGAAAATTATAGCATTACTATTTTCATGGCTACTAATCTCTACTTGCCTTTTGATATTACTTACAAAATTTGCTGAAGCAAATCATCAGGCTGATAATCTTTACAGATTGATCAAGTCCAATAGGTTGAAAAACCGTCCTCAGGCTGAATTGAAAGCTGATGATGAAGAGTATTATTATTCAGCCGCTAAAACTTACATTGATCCTCAGCAATATGACTTAATGCAAGCCGACAAGATTGAATGGTTGCCTGGCCAGCCTAACGGTGTTGATTTCGACCAATATGCTGGCTATGTAACTGTTGATCCCAAGACCGGACGTTCACTCTTCTACTATTTTGCTGAATCCCCACATAATTCATCCACCAACCCTTTGTTGTTGTGGCTCAATGGAGGTATACATATATATATCAACTGCTGTCTTTGTCATTCATTTTCACTGTCATTTTTTTTTCCTGACATGGCATAATAGTATTGGTTAGATGAAAACACTTCTTGACAAAATGCTTTGAATTAATTATCATTGATAGGACCAGGATGTTCTTCGCTGGGATATGGAGCCATGAGCGAATTAGGACCTTTCAGAGTCAATAAAGATGGCAAAACGCTTTTCAGGAACAATTACGCATGGAACAATGGTGACAAAACTTAACATATAAGATCTTTTAATGCATTAAATCGACATAGCTTTTCTCTTGCAGGCACCCCATAACTTGTCGATTTGTATTTTGGCGGCCATAATTTGACGCCAGCATAGAATTATATATGTTCATGATGAAAATTCGCACGTTATAACTTACGGATGCCTATACCTTAAAATTCTTTTTAAATTAGTTTTATGCATGTATCCTTGTATGTTTACAAACAATTTTCGTACGCAGTGGCAAACGTGTTATTCCTAGAATCTCCAGCTGGTGTTGGATTTTCGTACTCAAATACAAAATCAGACTATGAGCTTAGTGGTGATAAATTGACTGCACAAGATTCCTATACTTTTCTTGTCAACTGGCTTGAAAGGTTCCCGCAATATAAAACGAGGGATTTTTACATAGCCGGAGAGAGCTACGCCGGTCACTATGTGCCACAGCTTGCATATACCATTCTTCTAAACAACAAAAACACAAAAAATACCATTATCAACCTCAAAGGAATTGCTGTGAGTTTACGTAATAAATTGTTAAATTATTAGCTTTTTAATTTAATTGGGTATTAATTTCATGGGATATAATATACGTATATATTTATTTTTCAGATAGGGAATGCATTCATTGATGGTCCTACAAGTTTAATGGGTATATACGAAAACTTGTGGACTCATGCATTGAACTCGGACCATACCCACAAAGGAGTATTCACATACTGTGACTTTGCAAGAGAAGGCAATGATTCTAAAGAATGCGAAACCTTCCTTGAAAAAGCCTCTAATGAGATCGGTGATATTGATATTTATAACATTTATGCTCCAATTTGCATTAACCCTACTTTCCAAAATGGCTCTATTGGTTCTGTAAGTTTTCCTCAATTTGATTATTAATTGCGTATAATCGATCAGAACTTGTCTTATATATGCACAATTATGTTTTATCTTTCTTTCAATCAGGTCCATAACTATGACCCTTGCACCGACTACTACGTGGAGGCTTATCTAAATACTCGAGAAGTACAAACAGTCCTGCATGCAAGACCCACTAATTGGACCGCATGCAGGTACGTCCACTGAACGCAATTCAATATGCATTAAAAACTTTTGTACCAATTTAATTCAATTTTTTTAAGAAAAAATACAGCTGAATTTTTGCTGTTTAGCGACATGGTCCGAAGACTCCCTTTGCGTAAAATACTCACATAGACTTTTGTTTGGAGTACACATGCTTCTTTTTACGTTAAAAATTAATCACAAGGCAATGGCTATCTTCGAGATGCTAGCTCTACCGTGGAGCATTGCTTCATAATCACACGATGAAAGTGATAAATATGAAAAAATACTTTATAATTTTAATCGTATAATTATGAAGGAATATTTTAACATCTCCATCGTAATTAACCGGAACCTAATTACAAAGACTGTTAAAAGTTTGTCTAAATAAGGAGTTTGTGAATCCCAATTAAAATATATATATATTTTGGTTTTAAAGATTATTTTACCAAGTTTCCCCTTTTTATATCAACATATATAAATCTGTCATTGGGTTTATATACTGTAGTGATTTATTTAACTGGACGGATAGTCCCTCAACTGTCCTACCCACTATCAAGAATCTCATCGCAAGTGGCATCAGAGTTTGGATTTACAGGTAATTAATTCAACTCAAGATGAAGTCATATTAATTTGTATAACATTTAAGGGAAATAGTCACCATAGATTGACACACATATATATATTTTTGGTACATATATATCAGCGGTGATATAGATGGAATTATACCAACCACAACATCCAGATACTCAATTAACGCCCTCAATCTTCCAGTCAAGATTCCTTGGTATCCATGGTATAACAATGATGAGGTACTAATGCAAGTCTTAATTTCGATATTTTACAAGACTTCAAGTCTAAAATTTTAATTAAGTTTTTATTTATAATTAGCTGACGAGTTGAGAGCTCGATGAAATTTAATTTGATGGCAACAGGTTGGAGGGTACGTAGAGGCATACCAAGGACTGACATTAGTTACAGTGAGAGGAGCTGGACACCTTGTTCCAAGCTACCAACCGGAACGTGCACTCACTTTGATCTCTTCATTTCTTCATGGAATTCTTCCTCCCTCTAAACCATGAGAATGAGGAAGATCAATGAAAGTAACAGCTATAGCTAGCTTTGCCCCAGTTTCCTTCCATGCATTTTTCAATATTAAATGAATTAGTTCTTGCTCCAATATCTGTAATCTGTTTGCTCTGTGAACTCATTTCTGTTAAGCACAAGTTGATCATTTGTTGTTGTCAGTGTATTTTTATCGCAATCTTTTATTTGATCTAATTAATCTAACCCCATACATATGAATGGAAGCAAATATTCCATGTGATTTGACAAACGTGAACATACAAATATCTTTTTTGGCTGATAAAATACCTACATTGTCCCGATTATTTTATCAGAAGTCAAATTAATTGTACCCTTCTCATTTTTTTATTAAATTTTCAATATTTAATAGATAAAATGTATTAAAACAAAATTTCAAATAAAAACAACAGTTAAAGTCACCGGTAATCTTCGTCGCGAAACTGAAAGTTACCTGATGACTACGCTTCTGACACTCTTAGACTCATTAGTTTTCACGATCTATCCAAATGTGTCATTATCGGCATCAAAGGAACTGATATGATACTACAGTAAAGTCATGACTTTCAGCGGTTATTATAGTGTATACATTGGACACTTCACAAAATATGAAGCTCACTGGTGCATGATTTGTTGCTGGAGGGGACAATACCTAGCTAGTATCAGTGGGGGCAAAAATTATAACTGATCGAAGGAAAAAATTTACAACTTTACTTCGTTGTTTTTAATTAGTAGTTGTCTATATACGCCTTGAGAAACCAGAACTTGAAGAGAATTAAGGCAGTCAAATCGTCAGAATTAAAGAGTAGATGTATGGTTTTAGAAATTTTTTTTTTTTAATAATAGATTTAGTTTTGGCCGGTTTTTAATATTAAACTGCACATTTGGGCTAAATCGGATCAAATTTCAAATTAAATTTTAGGCCTTGTTTTAATAGATCCAATTATGTTTTGACATCTAATTAATTATGCAATTGGACTAATAAATTATAAATGAATGAGATTTGTGCGTGACTTGTAAATAAATTCTAAACTTGAATTTGACGTATTTAACTAATCCAATGAGGTGAATTTATAATTTCCACTAACTAGATAAGATATTTTTAAATTTTAAGACAAGCAGGGACAGCTGCCCCTGCATGTCCCTTAATGTCTCCACCACTAGCAATAGTTGACCACGATGTTCGCGGGTGACAAAAGATTTTTTTCTTTCTTTTTTTTTCAATATGCATAATTTCAATAATAATTATTTGATTACTTACATATATACCAAGTGGCCTAAACTAAAGGATATATATATATATATATATTATGTAATTAAATAAAGTTTAAATCTCACTCACATGGGTGGGGAGGGAATCGAATTACCATTAGACTAAATAATAAAAGAATTATATTAAAAATAAATAAATATGGTTACAAATATCACAACTTTTATCTATAATTACTAATATTTACCAAACATGCCCTATCAAATTTTACTAGACTGCAAGTATGGTTTCTCTTAATCTGCACTATAGTTGTAGCTTATAAGAGACAACATCTCAAAACTAGTCTCAGTTAATATAGGTCCGGCCTTGTATTTGATCATTGCCCATAACTTTGCGAAGATGAAAAACAGTACTTTGTGCTAATTAAGAGACGAGAGACTAAATATGCTCTAATAGAATTTATAAAACTTCTACAGTATTAAAATCTTTAGAAAGAGATTGGATAAAATGCCAAAAGTCAATTTAATCCTGGAGATAATATATAACAGAAAGTACTGTATATTTTTTTATAAAATTGACTGTCGGAAGTGATTCAGAAAGTAATGCTGCGTGTGTAGTTGAAATACATAGTTTTTATACAAATAATATAGTATATGATTTGTCATTTATTAATAAGTGCAGTAGTGTAAGATTATCACATTAATGATGAAAAATAAAGTCAACAACACTTACACATAACAAATTTTAATCGACGACATATTAGTAATTAAGATAAAAATTATGTATTTAATTGTGGAAGTATAGAATTACTAATAAGACAATCCTACATGTGCTACAGTTTCAACTGTTCTTAGTGAAGTAACAATAAACATGCATTTTACAGCTAATGCTAATGCTCCCATATGACCAAACATCCACGATATATATCGAACCCATAATGCTAGCATAGTAACATGTACATGCTATTGCTATAATTTGTAATCATCAAGAAACTTGGAAGATTCTAATCCTAACGAAGACAGGTAGCATGTAAACTGTAAAGTAACAACAGATTGAAAATGTACAATCATAAATTGAAGCAAGTATAAAGAAAAAAAAAACTGAGAGAGAAAATTCCATATACATATTATGTATATCCAAGTATTTCAATAACACTAAAAAACAAAAAAGCCGGCCAATTTTGTATTGTTATTTACATAAATCATAATCAATGAACCGGGTGCTTCCAAAATCTGTCATTGCACAAAAACACAGCTTATGTAAATAATTATTTATATACATTGTTGACACACTGCAATGCCAGTTGATCAGCAGAGAAAAAGATGAAGAACATTATAGCAATATTTGTTTTCATGATTACTCATCATCTCTACTTGCCTTTTGACAAAATTTGCCGATGCCAATAATCAGGCTGCAGATAATCTTTACAGATTGATGGAGTCCAAGAGGTCGAAAAACAGTCCTCGTGGTGATCAATTGCAAGCTGGTGATAAAGAATATTAATTATTCAGCTGCTAACACTTACATTGAGCCTCAGCATACGTCATTGTCCTTCATAGATTTTATCTCATCATTCATGGCATCAATGCACCTCTGAAAGTTAGAACTTTCTATGCCTTGATGGAAATTGACTGGATCATCTTCCATCACTCCAATGTCTATCTCATGTTATTGGAGAAATACAATGTAATCATCTGGCACTGCATTTGTTTTTTCTCTAGTGGATCTCCTTAATGACATAGGTTCTTGAGGTGGTAGAGTTTGTTCTTCTGGAATAATTTTTAGTATGGGGGGTTCTCCAACATTGTCTTGATCTGTTGTGTCTTGAACAAAGCTAGGAATGAGACCTTGATCAATGCCAATGACACCTGTAGAAATATCAACATATTCCTCTTCAAAGACAAAGTTCCTAACTGTATCACCCCCCGCAAACTCGACATCTTCGAAGAACTACGCATTTCCCAACTCAAAAATCGACTTAGTCATGGGATCATAAAACTTGTACTCCTTGTATCTTTCAGAGTATCCAATAAAATAGCAACTCACAGTCCTTGAGTCTAGTTTCTTCTCATTAGGCCTATAAGGCCTTGCATCAGCTGGACATCCCCAAACATGCAAGGCTTCTTGCTCATCCAAAGTTCGTAAGGGGTCTTGGCAGTTGCTTTAGTTGGAACTCTGTTAAAGATATATGCTGCAATCTTAAGCGCTTCTCCCCAAAGTGATTCAAGTAAAGTAGAATGACAAATCATACTCCTTACCATGTCTTTAAGTGTCTTGTTTAGTCTTTCAGCAACACCATTCATAGTGGGCGAACCCGACATAGTGTACTGAGGGACGATAACACATTCCTCTAGGAACTTAGCAAATGGTCCTGGACTTTGTTCACCTGAGCCGTCATATTTACCATAGTATTCACCACCACGGTCAGATCTGATGCTTGTAATTCTTTTCCTGAGTTGATTCTCAACTTCAGCCTTAAAAGTTTTGAACATATCCAAGGATTGTGACTTTTTACAAAGAAGATATATGTAGACATATCTAGAAAATTTATCTTTGAACGTTATAAAATTTTGTTGACTATTCCAAGCCACCACAGGAAATGGCCCACAAATATCTATGTGTATGAGTTCTAAGACGTACAAAGTCCTGTTGCTTCAAATCTTCTTTTATTGGTTTGTTTCCCCTTGATACAGTTAACAAAAATATCAAAATCTATAAAATCTAAGGGGTCGAGAATTTTAGCTGACACAGGTCTTTCTATTCTCCGTCTGGAGATATGACATAATCCTTGTGCCATAATGCAGCTGAATTCTCATTGGTTAATTTTCTCTTTACACCTCATGTACTTAATTGTAGTGATTCACTAAATGAAGCAATTGTGTCAATCAAATAAAAATTATCATCACCTGAAAAAGAATTGAAATCAACCAATTTTGAATCATGAAATAAATTGAATTTTTTATTCCCAAATAAACATGAAAAACCAGATTTGTCCAAAGCGGGAATAGAAATCAAGCTCCGTCTAAAAGACGGTACTATAAATGTTTCATTAAGATCCAAATAAAATTCAGTCTTTAATAACAATCTGAATTTTTCAATTACTTCAACTTCAACTATTTTGTCATCACCCATATAGATGTATCTTTCACCATCACTGGGCTTTCGGCAATCTAGGTAACCCTGCATAGACACACTGATGTGAGTGGTTGTAGCAAAATCTATCCACCATGTGTGTCTAGGCACCAAAGTTAAATTAACCTTAAAACAAACCAAACCATGCCCTTCAGTTCCACTAAAGAAACAACTAGTGCTTTCTTGATCACCCAGTTTCTCTTGATCACCCAGTTTCTTTTGTTGTTCCCTTTAAAGTGCAAAATTTGCAGCTTCCTTATCCTTCTTCCTCTTTTTACCCTTATCCTTGCCCTTATACCTTATTGAAATTAGATTTGTCAAGAGTGTACTTATTTCTACCTTTCGTTCTTGACAAACCTCTTTTCAATTTCTGCAAGGAACTCCTTAGCTGTAGTTGCCTTTTCAGACATTGAACCTCTGAATGCTTTCCAAATGACCTTCTTCATGATCATCATACACATGCGATTTGATCTCTCCTACCTTTTTATTAATCTTTTAGCATCAGGGGTATTTTCATCCATAAGAGATGGGGGAGAATCAACCATTAACGTAAAGTCGAGATCCATGACTGCGAGAACTATTAAGAGATTATCTTTCCAAGACTTGAAGTTAGAGCTATTTAGCATAGGAATAAAATTGATGTTGCTAGTGATATTAGAAAGAATCATAACTAAACAGAGAACAACAAACAAACAATACAAGCTCCTATGAGTCTCAAAACAATAATAAATTCAAATAACGATAAACCCCATCTCAAGATGCTGGGCACTCCATTAATATTTTATCTTTGGACAAAATATTAACTTGTAAGTGAATAAGTGATATCTTGATGTAGTAATCAAACACTAATAATAAGATCATATCAAACAATAAATCTTCTTTTGGGCTGATTAATTGTTTACATGTAAAACCGAATAATCATCACGTGTTTATTATCACATGTGCATATGCAGCTCTGTCACATATAGACATTCCTTTGGGCCGATCGATATTCACAGAAATTACATACACATAACCATTTATATTCCAAAATAAATTAATTTCCATAAGAGATGTCACTTTGGTGACATGTTGCTTCAATTAATTTATCTCAAAATATATATAACCATACAAATATTTGAATTTAAAATTGAACCAAAAATTACCCTTAAATTTTTAAAAAGATAAAAAATAAAAAAATGTCATCAAACCAAACCATTTCCTCATTTGGGTAAGGGTTTGACCGGGTTCGGGTTAATCCGACCCGGATCTTATACCAACCCAAACCTTAACCCTAATTTCCCTTTTTTTTTCAAATTTCTTTTCTTTGAGCAGCGGCTATGGCAGCCGCTTCTAGCTCCAAGCCGCGACTGGTCAGGGGGTGCAACCCGAAGGCCTCGCCTTGCCCGGTACCATCACAGCACCGTCGGTGAGGTAACGCCAACGGGGGCAGTGACTTTGTCGGTTTTAAACTTTAAAAAAAATGAATTTCTAATCTTAAAAAATACGAATGCCATGTTTTCAAATTTCTGAATTTTATTTTCCTTAATATTAAAAACTGAATTTTGCTAAATCTTAAACTTTAAATCCGAATTTATTTACCTTAATAATTTGAATCTAGAAAACAACCATAAATTATTCTCAATGATGCAACATAAAGAGTCTTTGATATCACTTGTTAGAACAAAATCTTTTGGTGAAAACCATCACCTATAAACCAGGAACATTCATGTTGTATCACCAAGAATCAATAGATAAATATACGGAAGCGTACCTGAATCTATAATGTTGAATTATCCTCTAGAGCCGTGTGGTTAGCCTTCCAGATCATCATGTATATCTTAGAGAATCTTTTAAATTTTCTCTGTGCACTCTTTCTGATGATGGGATGTTAGAAAGAATAAAACTTTACGTGTGATCGGGGGACTCTAACCACTTATATAGACAACTTTTCCTATTGCCTTTAGGTATTCCTATTTCAGCCCATCATAGAAATAGTAATTACCCCTTTAATCTCTACACATTAAAGGCCCCATACCCTATTAGATACATTAAAGTCCAAGTTACTGAAAATCTTATGGATCACTTTTAATTGAGCTTAACCTTATATGACAGTCTGCAATACATAATTATTCACATATAAGCCCAACGTTGGATTAAGGATTCAATAATGCAAGATTAAAAATCCAACACAACAATTATATAATTTAATAATGCATGCTGACAGGATTAGATGGTTGCCTAGCCAGCCTAATAACGGTGTTGATTTCGACCAATACGCTGAGCCACTGGCTATGTAACTGTTGATCCCAAGACTGGACATTCACTCTTCTACCATTTTATTGGAGTTCTTAAAATCTATATTTGAAATAGAATGAGAGTTGTAAAAAGCACTATACAATTAGTGTTGTATAATTATGATTTTTAGTTCAAATATGAATTTGTAGAATCCGGACGTCCGGACATGAGCACTGTTCGGGTGGTAAAAGCACCACTACTGAAGGCATGCCCGAGTAGAATAAGCTCTTCTAGGTTTAGAATTGATTCTTTAAGGAGATCCTTGTCTAGTCATATTCAGATCTTTTCAGTTTATAAGTAATGCCCCGAGAAGATATTCAACTAGACACATATCTGGTCGATCGAGGGGCCCATAAGAAGACAAGAATTAGGTAAACCCAATGACCAGGTTAAAGGCCGACCAATGAGCTCCTTGAAAGAATTCTGGCACGATGCCCACTTAAACATAGGCAATTAACCCACAACCCATCAACCACTTTGTAACCAACGCATTAGCCTGTTATGCAATTAGCACAATCAGCCAGTCAACTGTTACACACGTACTGGAGATGGCGCAATAATTGCGGATGTTTATAAAAGTCTTAAGAAATCCCAGAAGGAGGTAATTACACTTAACTGACAGGGGAAACTCTGTCTCTCTAACTCCGGAAATTGTTGTTTCTTTGGAATTAATCAATCTTTGAGAAAGGCTTCCAAATTGTTTCTTTGAGAATCTGTGAGATAATCTTTTATTGAGAAAGACTTCCAAATTAAAGCCACAAGAGTTGTGGTTAAAGTTTTTCCCCAAGAAACCCTGAAAAATGAGAAAGGCTTCCAAATTGTTTCTTTGAGAATCTGTGAGATAATCTTTTACTGAGAAAGACTTCCAAAGTAAAGCCACGAGAGTTGTGGTTAAAGTTTTTCCCCAAGAAACCTCAAAAAATGACTTGAGCATCAGAGGATTTTTGCTGGAAAAGCATCCGATGCCCTCTAACTGTTCTTTATGAGTGTAGGTAGGTTTGAAGAAAAGTATTCGTGGTGTCAAGTCAATTCTAGGAAAGGAGATGTGAGCGAGTGTCATCCTCAGATAAAATAAATTTAATTGTTGAGGTGGTTACCTGGTCATCCCAACGAACCCAACCAGATTTATGCATCAACAAGCACCATTAACCTTTCACTTTCCCTTATATTTGGCAAAATATGGTCATAGGACCAGGATGTTCCTCATTCAGATATGGAGCCATGAGTGAGTTAGATTCACCTCTAGAGTGAATAAAGATGGCAAAACACTCTTTAGGAACAATGGTGAGAATACGTTATGTATATAATTATTACCAGGCGTTGTTATTTATAAAATATATATGGACTTCAACCGTAAAAATTGGGCCCCTTGTTTATTATATAATTTCGTTATAGCCTACTAATGTTTATGGTTTAACAATTATAGCTCTAACTGTTCTGAATTATAGCCCCATCAAACCAAAATTCTGATTCCACCACTGATGAATATGGCAAATGTGATATTCCTGGAATCTTCAGCTAAGGTGGGGTTTTCGAAATCAAATACAAAATGAGACTATGAGCTTAATGGTCATAAACTGACTACACAAGATTCCTATACTTTTCTTATCAACTGGCTTGAAAGGTTCCCGCAATGTAAAACGAGGGATTTCAACATAGCCGGAGAGAGCTATGCCAGTCATTATGTGCCACAGCTTGCATATACCATTCTTCTCAACAACAATCATACAAATAATACCATTATCAACCTGAAATTAAGGAATTGTTGTGCGTTCACTTAAATTGTTATGTATTTATTAATCGGATTTTTTAATAGTTGGGTTTATTTTGATTGGGTTATATGCATTTATATTTTCAGATATGGAATGATGTTACGGGTCTATTTGAACACTGGTGGACTCTTGCGTTCAACTCGGACCAAACCCATAAAAGAATTTTCACATACTGTGGCTTTGTGAATGAATATAATAATACTAATACTAAAGAATGCAACAGCTTCGTTGACAAAGCCTTTGAAGATAGGGGTGTTCAAAATCCGACCTAATCTGCCCAATCCGTCTGATCTGTAAAAATTTAATCCGTAAAAATTTGATCCATGGATTGGATTGGATTGGATTGAAATTTTAAAAATCCGCAGTCGGTGGATTAGATATGGATTTACTTCTGTATATCCGCAAAAATCCACGAGTCTGCAAAAAAATAAAAATATTTATTTAATTAAAAAATAAAACTTGTAACTGTGGCATTACTACTTACTAATAAATAAATAAGTTAAAATTTAGTTACATTAACACCATATTATATCTTATCCAATAATAATATAAAATAAAATAATTAAATAATTGAATAATTAAATAAACAAATATAGCTTCCTAAACAGTAAATTCTAAAGCAAAACAAAAAAACATAAGCCAAACATTTAGCATTGGTGGTCGTGTTCTTGATCCACATTGGTCACTATCTACAAGGATAGTGGAGGCACTAATTTACACACAAAATTGATTATGTTCAACTCCGATAATCCTTGATGAAGCAATAAATGAGATTGAACGTATTGAGACAGGTAAATGTAATAACTTGACTTTAATTGTATTTATTGATTGTTATTTAACTTTATGCTGTTATTCTATTTTTTTCATATTGACATTTTTTTTTGTCTTACAGGTACAAAGATTTTAAAGATATTGACATTTTTTTGGTTTTACATGTACAAAGATTTTGGGAGCTGATAAGAAAATATTTGATGAAGCTTGATAGCATTTGATAGAATAGTAAGTAAGGATAAACATTTATTAATTATTTTTATTAAATCAAATATTTTTATTTGTTAGTTATTTCAATTATGTCTATCTTGTTCAGGTTAAAATACGAAATATAAATAGGAGGTGGACATTTTAATAGATCATCCAAACTCTCAAGTTTCAACTTTTGTATAGATTTAAATTCATAATTTTAGTTAATTTCCATATGTTGATCTAAACAAATAAGATTTTTTCTTTTCGGTATGTTATATTTTAAAACTTTGAATATATTATTCTATCTTTATTTAAACAATTAATTTATTTAAATTTGATCGGTAGTAAAATTATTTTTATATTAGATTTTTTATTTATTTAATTCATGGATCGAAAAAATAAAAAATTTTTAATTTACAAAATAGTGGATTGAATATGAATTGAGTCAAATCTGCATCTAATCCACAGACATATCGATTGGATTTAGATTGAATTTCACCAATCCGTGAATTGAATTGGATTAAAAATTTATAATCCGTAAAATCGTGGATCAGATATGAATTGATGTCTAATCCGTAAAATTCGATCCGCGCACACCTCTATTTGAAGAGATGGGTGATATTGATATTTTTAACATTTATGCTCCAACTTGCATTAAACCAAATTTCACGAATGGCTCCGTTGGTTCTGTAATTCTTTTTCCGGATGATGGACCATCGCCCCAAGAAAGTTCATGGGCGATGAGTTATCTCTTGATTTTAGTTTGATTTTAACCCCAAAAAAAAAAAAAAAGGCCAACTCCTGCATATCAATCTAATTCAAATTTTCCAAGAAAAAGGATAATAGCAATACTGTATTATTTGGCAAAATGGTCTTAAAGACCTATTTGTTTTCATAAATAATCACGTGATTAATTTTTGTGTTTAGAAATAATCATACGAACCTTTAAGGTTTATCTAAAAGAAAGTCTCTTGTAACTATTTTTTAAGACAGTAAAATATTTTTACGATCATTTCACCAAACCGCGGTATCACTATCTTTTTCTCATTTTTATATGAATATATGTCAATCCATCATTGAATTCTCCTACTGCACTGGTTTTAACTGGACGGACAGTCCCTCTACCTCCGCCGTCCTACCCATCATCAAGAATCTTATAGCTAGTAGGGTCGGAGTTTGGATTTACAGGTAATTCAACTCAAGATAGATTCAGATTTGTATGACTTTAAAGAGAAAGTCACCATTGATTTAACTGAATCATATTTTTTAAGTACATTTCAGCAGTGAAGTAGATGGAAGTGTACTAATTGCATCATCAAGATACCCAATTAACAGCCACAATCTTCCCATCAAGATTGCTTGGCATCCATGGTACACCAATGACGAGGTACCCCAAGCCTTACCGTTTTAGAAGACTTCAGGTCTTAACGTTTCAAGTATTTTATTTAGTGATGAAATTCAATTGAATGGCAACACATTGGAGAGTACGTAGAGGCATACCAAGGATTGACACTAGTTGCGGTGAGACGAGCTGCACATCTTGTTCCAAGCTACCAAACAGAACGTGCACTCACTTTGATCTCTTCATTCCTTCATGGAATTTTCCCTCCAAGCCATGAGAGTGACAACTTCTACTCAATTTGCTCCCATTTTATATAATAAATGAACTTCCTGCTCCAGTGTTTCATCTATGACAATGAGACCACATCATTGTTTTCATGAAGCAGTTGCTCAGTCACTATACTCACAATTTCTTTGCTCCAACATGCTGCTGCTTGGCACAATTGCCAAGTTCTGGCCATTATAAGAGAGAATACCATCGGAACATTAGAAACATATGCAGAAGTAACTCTCCAGCATTATACATAAAATTACATAGTTTCTTCTACCCAAGATATTTTAGTGGGAACAAGAACAACTGGGTTCTGTGCCACCACCAGAGGACATCCTGTAACTGCGCTCCCATGTATCCACAGGCACCGCTAGTGAATGAGGGACATGGCGAGGATGTTTCTCTCTCTTGTCTCCCTTTATCTGCTTCAATGCATGCTTAAGGGCAGGCAGCAAAGCCTCCATGCATTCAGCGACTGCATTTGGATTCCCAGGCATGTTGATGATCTAAGCACATGGTAATAAAAGAAATACAGATTAAGAGGATGTCAATGCAAAATGCTTACTCTACCTACCATTTCATAGAGCTGGTATGCTCTGAATATATAGTAATATCAGAAACACCAGTCAAAAGGCATAATCATAATTGGATTTTAATTTCCATAAGATGATTACAACCTTATTTCACGCGATCATCTGACAAAACATTGGACACAACTCAGCAAGTTCAACTACCAAATATATCAGGTTGTAAGATATGTTTAGTATACCCAAAGGTCCACATGTATTACCAACAGCAAAATGAATCATTCCCTCTGAAAATCAGGGGCGCTTTCAATGAATTGGGTATCGAGGCTAGATGTTCTAGCATACAGACTTGAATTGCCAAATAAAACAATTCTCAAGCCCAAAAATACAAAAGAAATCTCAAACCAACAAGAGAGATTGAATCCAGTAGTTCAAGTCTTTTTCTCTCCTTACAACATACACAGTCAAATAGTATCTTAAGATGCTATGGAAAGAAACTAGACATTTTTCTTTCCATGCATATCCAAACGTTAGCCGATGTTTTTTGTACTTCTATTTTTCGGAGGAAAAAAAACTTTCCATTGTTATTAAGGCATGGTGGAAACTTTCGAGGCACAAATTATACTATAGAGAAGTTAAATTTCCATCTAACTGCCAGACTCACTTCACCAATAAATGTTCTTTTAATAATTCACCAGCAATATAAACTCCAGAATCCTTTCCTATATTTTAGGAGACTTATCCAAATTTATTCCTAAACTTTAAGAAAAGAGTAACCAATAATTATGTTTAACGATGAGAAATCTAAGGATAGTGCAAAGATATGGCCTCTAAAAAGATAGTGTGAGTTTCCTTCACAGTACAATCAAGAAGGATAACAAAAGCAAAATAATTGTAGCTTACCAGTGTTGACCCTCTGATCCCCGCTGCAGAACGCGAGAGCATAGCAAATGGTGTCACCTGTTTTGGAGGATAAAAACGGAGAAAGAATTTCCACCGAGTAAGATTCCTAATAGAACTTTAGTTGACACAGACAAATAATACTTCAAAAAGAGGCAAACATTGATCATGGACAAGGTGGGGCGAGAGAGGACAGAAGTCAAAAGGAGTTAAAGATGCAGGGGCAGCATCTGGTAAAACACTTTGAGCCAAAAATTCCAGTGAAATGAAAGCTGAGCCATTATAATTTATGGTCAATTATTCAAGATGGCCTAGTAACTTTTAAGGATTTATGAAAATGCAGAAAATCTTTCATAAATCATTCAACATATCCATGCATACAAATAAATGTGACAGTGTGTGGTTGCACATGAAGAAAAGTTACAAAGAAACATTCATAAACAGTAGAATATGTTAAATATTACAATTTAAAACAACCAAACAAAAAAAAAATAATGGTCCAGTCTTCTATAATTTGAATCATTTTTGTAATTGATCATTGATGTAAACTCAATGATAATATATCCATATAAAAGCAAATGACAAAAGAAACCGTATATAAATAAATGAAGTAAAATTCTGAATTTTTAAGATGCCCTTGTAAAAAAAAAAAAGAACAGCCATGCCAAAACCAAATTACTTGTAGAGACTCAAGAGTCAAAATAATCCTCTCCTTTCGAGGAAGAGAGAAAAAACATACCATTAGTTAAGAGAGAGAATATTGTAAAAAGGGACACAAGTAAAAAGAAAAGAAAAGATTGAGTTTAAAGGGGAACAAATGAAAAGAATGCTTTTCCAGTCTTAGTGTTTAGATTTTCATTTCGTGGAAGAAAAAGTTATCGAACAAGTTAGTAACAGAGACAGTGCATAAATAAGGGACATGGTATAGTTTGAAAGAATATCATTGGGTCAGAGGGGCACATTTTGCCTGCTGAACCCAGTGTAGCTCCACCCTTGGCCCAAAACATCCACGAAACCTTATTAACGACCTGGAACCCTAACAAGATTCCAGACCAAAATTTCAACAACAATAGCTATTCAGTTCTTGGTTTGAGTAACTATAATACTAGTTTGTCATGTGATTACATATATCACAAAGTAAATATGTCAGTGAAGAATATTATTATTATTATTTTTTTTTTTAAGAAAACAAAGAAAAATGTATCTATTAATAAGATAGAAAGAGATATACACGAGGACTAGATGCCCACAAAGAAACCAAAAACAGAACATTTACTACTTGAATGCCAAAAATTCTGGGCCACTCATGAACTAACATGAACGTGTTTGTCATGTCCAGTGAAAAAGCACAGCAAAGCAATAATACAAATCACAAAAAGAATTGAAAAAGTAAAAAATACAATTGCAGTTCCATTTCTCCACAATTGAGAAGATTGAGAAAGACCCCATAACAAAAGAAGAAACCCTCGATGTATCTCAACTATCATAGGATTAATTATTGGGTTTCTTCAAATGATATTGGTCACCATTGCATTGATGAAATGATTTCATGGTAGCATGAGTGAATGCGAAGATAAAGGTTTTCCACAAAAAGTAAGACGAATAGAAAGGGAGTTTCACGGTGCCAAATAGTTACAGGTCAGGAACAAGCTAAAACGCAGCCATGTTGGTAGGTTGTTACTCATTTGCTTTAACTCCTACAGTGGTTCATCTTGAGGAGTTTTTATTATGCAAATAGAAAAAATTGTTCAAGTTTACTCACTGTAACAAAAGACTTCAGTGAGTGTCCAATACATAAATATTTTAGAGTTTCATGTCAAATTGAGAAACCTCAAGAGGTATTGACGTAATTTACTAAATGGAATAACATGTAGCAAAATCATTTAATTAAAAATAATCTTGCTCAATCTCTCTTTGAATAAAATGGGAATAAAGGAAATAGGATCTCCATATGCTCTATAAGCAAAACTTTTCAGACACCTTGCCACTGCTTCTAGAAGTTTTAATTAACCAACGGCAACAGTCTTTTGAAAACATTTATTCAGCTAATCAAGATTCAAAATTAGCATCATGATCAAATTTCACCCAAAACGATACAATATCCTTCCTAAATGCATACAAAAAGAGATATTATTGTAAAAGGCAGGAGCAGATCTACAAATAGATTCACGATCTTTTCTTTTTTTTCTCTCTCTCTCTCTCTCAAAATGAATACACCAGAACTCAAAAACTTAACGATGGCACTGAAATTGCATATAAGTTTGGCCTTTAAACAAACATTAAATGTGACATGTAGGACGAATCATAGACAGACCTAAACAGTTATTCCGAAGTTCAAACATAAAGCCTGAACATTGGCACAAGACCAGCACTTGAACCATTGAATATTTGAATCAAATAATTTGGTATTGAATGTCTACAGACTTCCACCAAAATGACTTCAGTATCTAAGTGGCAGTTTCCACCCAAATGAAATATATTTCTTACCAAATACTCTTATCACTCTAAAACAGAGAGTCAGATATAGAAAATTTAAATGCTATATATAATCCAATATTTGAATAAACGTATGTTAATAACTCCTATCATATCTGGTGGTACCTTCAAACTCTCTTGCATCATGACATACAGAAGACCAGGTGTTTCCCTCTCAATCAATTCTTTTGTAGCTTCAGGGGTTACATCTCTTGGGGTGAAGCCAGTCCCACCTTGTTCGAGAAAATATATTCAGAAAAGAGAAAGGAAAAAGGTCAGGATAAACAAAAATAAAAAAACCAGACTTTTAATATACTTCCAAAAAGTTCAAGATAATGAATCCAAGGCAAGATGCTCACCGAGGGTAAGGATAAGATCCATTTTGTCAATATCAGACCATCTACAGAGAACTTCTTTGATTTTTCCCACATCATCTGGAACGACATCCGTTGCAACCACCTTTGCTCCACCTAACTTTTCTGAAGAGGAATTCACAACAGAGACTGCCCTAGGCCCACTGAAAAGTTCAATGTCTTCAATAAAATATTAACTTTAAAAACTGAAATGCACAAATAAAAAGGAAAAAGAAGGATTTGATATCTTTCCAATGATTTAGACAAATAAATATATCACTGCTTGCTTAAGACCAAATTTCCAAAATGTTGATACCACTCGAAAATGTGAGTCTAACCCGGAAAAAGAATTGAAAGGAATTTATAATATTCATAAGGCATAAGGTCTATTCACATGACGCATCACAACCATTGCACTGTCCTAATGGACCAAATCATCAATGTTCAAATAAGTTAAAAACAAATAAATAAAAAGAGAGAGAGTTCTGAGGAAAGTCTGAAGGTTTTGCTGAAATTCAAAGAAAACGGGACTTCGCCAAAGATGACTTTCTAAGATAAAGCGATGTTGCAAAGATTTTAGTACATTCCATGTTTCACTTTGACAAGAAGCAATATCAGCTTTGCAATTTTGCTTTGGCATCAAATAAGTGACCCTTCTGAAACAATGATTCAAAGAGGTGTATCCAGATGCTATTAAATTAAATATGGACCATCCCTATCCCTGCTAAAGGAAATTTTATAGAAGATGCTCCACAATTTGAGTTGAAGACACCATTAATCTGTTTGTTGATTATAGAAAATGTAGCAGAACATTAATTTTGATATATAACTCCAATACGGTGGAAAATCAGCTCTGTTCGATCACTTTAGCATCCACAAAGTGACCTCTTTGAAATGCTTGTTTCAAAAGGTGTATCTGGATGCCATCTATTTATAAATTAGCATATCTGATTTCTTTTCATGGAAGTATTAGAAGTCTGATTAAAAATAGAAAATTCACCAAGCATGCGATTATCTTCTTTTCAGATATGGTTGCAAGAAAATGCAAGGTTAAATTTTTGCATGATCAGGTAGTTCCACACTAAATATGAAATAGCTTCTACAAAAAATCCAGAACCAATTCACTACAGGAAGTTCCACACTAAATACTTGTATACCTAAGATACAAGTAAGCTATATAAGTCCAATATAGACTACTCACTAAAATATTTAGAAGGAATTCAATGACAAAAGCAACTTTTGGTGTGGGATACGTATCCATTATAGTTGAGTCAATGGTCTTAAATTAATTCACAGTTTTGATGGAATGGACTGTTTCTGAATTCATTGGGTCTTATTTGGGTCTACAATGAGTTATTAGGCCACTTCAATGGTCTTTAGATGATTCTTAGAATATGTTTGTTGTCAAGATTCCTAAATACTCTGGTTTTAGGAATCTTAGTTTTTAGTCAACAAGTTTGTTATCTGAATCCACATAAACACTCAATTTACTCTTGACTTGCAATTTAACGAATAGAATGGTAGGTTTTACAATATTGGAAAAGGAATAAAAACCTAGCCCATCTATTCATGAAACACCTCCCAAATTCATCCATACACCTGGTGCACCAAATATTAAAACAGTGATAAATTTTGAAAACAAAGTTTTCCCAGAATTTGAGAATGAGCCAGAGAAAGCTTAATAAAAGAATTGATACAAACCTAGTTGGATGCGAGTATTGAGAATGCAACACCATTGTTTCCTAAATTAAAAGTTGATCTTGATGTCAATAGTTGCAAACAATATCTTAAACGACCTACAATTTAATTGCCTGTTACATTGGATCATATATACGTTTACTTAAATTCTCTTCCAATTTAACCTCTAATCCAGTGGGTAATGTGGTAACACTGTTACCGAACCATGATGTACACAAGCTCATGGTTTTTATTTTTTCTTCAGACACATCTCCAAATTCCTACGCGTCGAGTCTCCATGCATTACTAGTGCCAGTGCATCTTGTTGCAAAACTATGGTTTATATGTTTTCTACATCCGCACAAGACAAACTTTGGTACTTTTTGGTTCCTTGTAAGAAGCCAAAAGTGAACCATTCCCACTAGCCAATAGTCAAGTTTTTCTCAGCGAGGGAGAATGATGCAGAGTAAAGATGAATTTTTTTTTTTTTTTTGGGGTTTGGGGGGGGGGGCTATTAGACAACCAAATCGCCTCCCCACACATGTGAGCAGGTTCCAACCTCAAACCTCTTGTTTTCAACCCAAGAAATTTTATCAACAGAACTAGCTGACAACTACAAAGTAAACATGAAGTTTAGTTGAGTAATATTTTTATATTTTGTATGAGAATAAATTTCCTACGATTTTAAGTTCCTGTTTGTTTAAGATTTGATAAATAGGTTTTAGTTTTTCATTTTCAAGCAGGCTTTGATGATTATTGGAATAAGAAATATGCTTTACCAGACGAACTTCAATTTTTTCTCCCCTTCCAGTTTCTCACCCAGTTCCACAACTATCTCACTCCTTCCTTCTATTTCTCCCTCTTTCGATCTGTGCTATTGTTGGGAGACAACCCATCCTACATCATGTATACTTGACAATTGCAATATACAACAAGTAATTTTTTTTTTTTTTTTGAGGGGGTAAGAAACTATGAGTATTTGTATTAATGAATAATGGACAAAATACACAACGGCTATAAACCATAACATATTGTTATATCATTATAACCCTGATTATCCTTGAATCAATTTATAGCACAAACCCTTTCCAAAAGCACACTAATCTAAAATTATCAAGCCAGGGAAACTGGAAAGGTCTGGGTAGTCTTCTGAAATAGATTTAAAAGGTTATTCTTAACTAATTTTTGAATGACCAGTAAAGAAGCTTCAGATCCAGTACCAGAAGCAAGCATTTAAAGAAACATTAAGGATAATACCTTCGATCAGGCCCAGCACCCGATGCAACAGTATCACTCACAGTAAGAACAGCTACACTGAACTCAGTATACCCAGAACCATCTGTAGTTACATCTTTGGGTTTGCTTCCTTGCAGAGTAGAACCCAAAACCAATGATGTGTCAATTTTGCTATTATCAGTACTGCTTATATCAGAAATCACAATGGCAGACACCAAAGTCCCAGCAGAAATTACACTGCCAGTTGCTGGCAACTCCAACAAGGCATTAGCGGACTTCATACTTAAGAGTCGGCTGCTCATCTGATGACCAGTGCTCTCAGCAACAAATCTGAAACCCATAAGAGAACATATGATTTGTTAAGTTAACAAACGAAGGAGACTTAAAAATGGCCGCCCTTAAGTCCACATCCAATATCACAGAGGACTTCTCAAACTCAGATATCATGACACAGAAGGAAACATCCATGAAAAGAACTTACCCAGAACTGCCTGATCCATCATTGGCCTTCCATCTAAGAATGGCACGATGAAATTCTGCTCGTACTCGATCTGTCTTCAGAGGCTGGAGAATACGAGCCTGAACTCTTTATACAGCAAAGAAAAAGGACAGTGTTCAGTCCGGAAAACACTTAGCTCTAAATTTCATTTAGTAATGGATGAATAAAAATTTAAGCAAGTATTGAGTGAGGATGAGGAGCGGCATGCTCTGGAAGTTACAACAACCTCAAGGGATGAGGGTTTGCCCATCCAGAAAGATGACGAATGGCAGGAACAATGTAGAGATGGAAACAGACAAGACAGCTCACTGGGTTTCCAGGCAATCCAAATGCAAGAATTTTATTCACAGTCACATCCTCAGTTGGTTTTATATCGATCTCAGCAAATGTCAAAGGCTTCCCTGGTTTCATGCAAACCTGAAGAAGTAATCCATGATAAGATAATTTGTTTATACCCACAAAAATTTGAAACATTGAATCAAATACTTTCATTCTGCGTATTTTCATAGAAGATTACCAGTTCCAACCACCAATAAATAAGTTGGTTCTCAAGAGTCAAGAAAACCAATACCTCTCCGAAGATCAAGTAACAGAACATAAAAAGTAAATAATTTACCTTGTTGAAATATATAGTCCCCTTCTTTTGAAGCAATGGCTTAACAAAATCCTTGTCTCCCATAGAAACACCTCCAGAAGTTAGAAGAATATCAATTCCAGCAGAAAAAGCATTATCCAAGACCTTTTCGAGTTCTTCTTCATCATCTCTAACAATACCAAGATCAATAAGTTTGCAGTGCTGTTGCATTGCAGCTGCCAGTAACATTGCACGGTTTGAATCCCTAATCTGCAGAAAGGATTAACCAACTTTAGTGTCAAACATAAGTTAATGGGGTCATTTTTAGCATAAACCAAAAGGGACACATTAAGAAACCTTGATACACTTCCAAGGTTATAATCCACCTATGAGATGGTGATATATCGGTTAGCATGATTGTCATTCCTTCTTAGGAAATATGAAAAACGGTAAACATGCAAGTTAAGTTCAGATAAGTCCTATCTATAGATTTGTACAACTCATGGCAAACATGTATCTTAAACGAAGTGGTGATGAATCATGTACAAAACTAGTTTTGTCCTGAAATATTGATGTTCACTAACCATAAGTTTCATGAACTGTCTTCAGTAAGAGAAACATTTTTTTTTCCTTTCTTATTTGGCCCAACAGAAGAGATATTAGAAGTTGTCAGAAAGCTCATCCCCCCGTCAATGTAGGAGAGAAATGGAGGGATTCCTCAAGAAAAGTTGGGAAGAAGGATTTTTGAAGAGACGAAGATAGGGTAAAAGATTCCATCTGCGAGAAAAATTTAAACTCTCTTGATATAGGAGGTAGTAACACCATGATAAACAATAAATAGATGTCAGCCAATCTCATCCTATGACCTCAAGCATGTTTAATAAGCCTCTGACCAAGAGAAGACCTGCCAGGGCCTTGAAGAGCACATAGGTCCAGAAGTTCTCAAATTCCATCCATCTCACTTGCTTTGAGATAAGATTAGGAGGTAAAGGAAAATGCCATACACCATCTTTTAGGTTGAATAATTACTTCAACTGTTCCAACTGTTCAGATTTTCCATAAAAAAGAAATATAACTTTTCCATTAAAAAGGAACGATAATTTCACTAATTCATTCAATTACAGATCCCAACAAAGAATGATTTGTATAGCTTCAATTTCAGATTTTGGTCTTTGTGATTATCTGCCACATAAACAAGTCACAAGTAGCATGCACTTCTCAAGATCAATATTCCCAAAAACTGACCAATCTTAGTCGGGCTTAAATCCTTTGAAGTGGGGGAATGTGATTTCGAGTTTAGTAATGAAGCCCGAGATTCTGAACTGCATCCTATGTTATACACTTTAAATTATCTAATAGAGATAGAGTACCTGGCCACGGTCTAGACACTGGGTTGTTGGCTCCACAAGTTCATCTCCTGTAGAAAGCACAGCAATAGTTGGTGTGCGATATACCTGCAAGGCTGCATTAGCCTTAGTTTGTTACCAATAAATTAAGTACAACTTTGAGCAGTTTCATAATTTACCTTCACCATCATTATGCCTGCAGTAGCAAGTAGCCCAATTTCTGAAGCACCTATTCTTTCTCCAGATTTCAGTACTACAGCATCTTTTTCAATGTCGCATCCCTTTAAAGCAGATACTCATATTAGTATTTTAAAATACTAAGTACAAAAGTGTACTTGAATGGAAAATATGAATCCTCAATAAATCATAATTATACATGGTAAATAAAAATCTGAGAAACAATGTTATTTGATCATTCAGTAGAGTGAACCTCCAGATGAATCATCTAATTCAGTAGTCATTTTGTTTTGCCATAGAAGATGGTCAGTATACAGCATATTCTTGCATCAGAGATTTTTGTCAGAAGCATTTTGTAGGTCCTAGACTCAAAAGAAAAATCCTTGAGCAATAAAACAACCACTCAGATGAGGGGCTAGGTCATTAACTACCAAGAGAAACAGGCATTATGATGCAAAACCCTGTAATATTTAAGCGCCACTTAGAAGATGGACTACAACTACAATAACAAGGAAATAATAACATTCAGGTCCTCTAATTTCATGCCCCATAGAAGCGGTTTTTCTCCAGTTTCTTATGTATCTAGGAAGAAGACCGCAAATAACATTTAACGTATGGCGGAGTATCTTAACTCTAGTAGATGAGCATCCCCATCTCTGTGTTTCTACTGCCAAGTCAGTTAAAATATTAAATTAATTGTCTTTCTATGCATATTCTGGCCTAAAGTGAGGGAAGTTTCTACTCAAAGATTCTTAAAATAGACCCGATTTCAGGAACTAGTTAGAATAATGATCTTAAAATGAGATTCCAATCGATCTAAAGGTAAAGATTGCCAAATCCTCTAAAAGAAATGTCTAAAAAGTATAAGTGGTTATACAGACATCCATTTTCTAGACTCCTTTTCAAGAAATTTGTCAGGATTCCCTCTATATTTTGTCCAGTGATTGCAATCAAATCCTTAGAAAACCATTGAAAGAATTTTGACCACCTTCAACATTTGTGTTTTAGTGTGACAAAATTATCTTTGTTCAAACAAAACATGTCGCAAGCATGATATGCTGATTATAGCAAAATTAGAAAAATCTTGAATTTAATTATATACATAGATTTGATGGGTAATATTTCCAGGAGCTTGACTTTGACTAGTGGCAAAAAACCTTAACTAGCATAACTACAAAAGATAATTATGTTTTAGAACTGACAATTATCTTTGTGCAAATATAAAATCCTGGAAGTATGATGAAGTCAAATCTTAAATATAATTTAATACACTCATTTTGGTAGAAATTGATGTCAATATTGCCATGAGCCTAACTTTGATGAAGTCATTATACATATATAGAATGTACACAGACACGGGATTCGTGGCATCACATCTTTTAAACAAACTATTACACAACTTCTAAAACTTTGGATCAATGCAGTTTCAACAGTTGGGATTGAATCCAACATATGCAATTTAATGCACATATAAGATACCAATGGGGTAAAAGTTGTGTATCAATTTATATAAAAACCAAGGCCTCTTGATTGTACATGTGTCTGTAAAAAGGAGAGAGAAGGGGGAAAGAGAGAGAACCCTACCACTGGACGAATATCAACACCTTTGTTGGTTTGTACCAATATTTTTACTCGCTTGGATTCCGCTGCAGTATGATTGACTTCTTCCGTGTCCTCAACTTGCACAACTGCATCAGCACCATCCGGTATTGGTCCTGAGGAAGGAAGAAAAACCAGAGGGAAGGCCAAAAAATCAACACATAGAGACTTCGATATTTCTACAGCTTAAACCAATTTAAATGGCAATGACAAAAATACTTTTGCAATTTAAATTATAATCGTACAACACCTCAGTTCCGGACAAGAATAATATAACTAAAGTTATGATCTAGTTTCAAATGTGAATAATATAACTAAAGTTATGATCTTGTTTCAAATGTTTAAGTTATTTAAATACTACTATCCTAGCAAAACCATTTGAAAAAAAAAAAGGAAAAAAAGAAAAAAAAAGGCCCCAAACTGTATTTTCTAGGTCTTATGCCTTTTTACAAACAGTTGGAAGGATTATTTGGACCATATAGAAGGCCCAATCAGCATCCAATTGACTCACAAGTTGCATCAGCATATCCCATTATGATTTGTGAATTGATTGATCAATCATGAAACACCGAAAAGCAAACTCTCTTTTGCCTAAATTTTCTCAAAAGCACACAAGAAAGAGCAATTATCATTTTATGCTCAAAGGTCCACTTGAATGCTTTTGAACCCAGGCCATCCAAACCTATCATTTCCTAGTCCAATCCAACCTCGGCAAATGCAGATCCTACAATGGCAAAAGTTGTAGCTCAGAGGTGAAGACCAACACCACTTAACCTAAACAACCCCATAGAAAGCAGGAATAAGAAAAACACAAAATTGAAATTTTAGAAGGCTAATTCAGAATACTAATGATACCATTTTTTTTCTCAGTCAAGGATGCATTTTTTAATGTCAATTTTTCCTTTTAAATAGCTCTATGACCAATAGATAAGAAAGTGCGCTGAGGTGGCTGGTAAATGGTTATTGATGAGGCTGTTGCTCATTCAAGGAGGGACAAAGGGATGGATGACATACAGTTGCCATGACTTGGCTTGTACTTTCAACTGCACAGTTCAAATTCTGGATGATGCACAAACATACTTAAATTTTATCATTCACAAAACAGCCATCTAGAGATCAGCTTGATAGATAAAACTATCAGAAATACATATCAACCCAAAATAAATTTATAAACCTCCAGTTGTCACATAAGCCACAGTTCCAGGGGTCACTATCACACCAATTCCATCATTTCCAGCTCTAGATTCAGTTATAACAGGATATTCACCAGGCCCATCTGAAGCAACTACAGCATAACCGTCCTGCAACAGCCAATTTTTATTCTATGAACGTCATTCAACTGCCCATCGTAAAATACAAACTCCTTATAGCCTTGGTCTCACGTGCAAAGAATTCTATTTTGTACACAATGAAAGTCAATTTAGTCAAAAAACAAAAAAATCAAATTTCACTGAAATTCAAGATTGATAATACATCGGAAATTTAAAGAGCATTAAACTAGAGTGGAATTATGCAAAAATCAGTCTAGCAATCAAACATCATTGCCACTCTTTAGACACCAAATTTACACAACTCTTTCCATTTAAAAAAAAAATTCTAGCATCAGAACAGATACCCATATAGTGAAAAACACGAATATCTTCATAAACAAAATTGAAATCAACCAAAATACAACCAACCAAGTAATCATGTCAAGTGAAAAGTGAAAAGAAAGGCGAGTTTCATGTAATGAAAACAAACCTTGACAGAAGCTGGATATGGAGGCAAAGGGTCAGGTGCACGAATATCCTCGACCAAAACCTTGCCCAGGGCTTCGTAAAGCGGCACTGTCACTGGCGGCAGGCGTTGAGCAACTCTCAGAACCTTTTGAAGAGCCTCTTCCGCTGATATCATCTTTTCTTGGCTGCCGCAGCGATCACCATTTCCAATTCCACCCATTTTGAATAGTCAAAACGGACTCTGATCGAACACATACAGATGAGAGTGCAAAGCCAGAGAGCCAATGTGATGATACGTGAGGCGGTGAGGGAAGCATTTTATTAGGCCATGGATAATATTTTACAGTGACCTTTTATTTTGGTGGAATTATTATCTACCCCTTAATTTTAGCTTAAATATTAACGTACACGTCGTTTTTTTTTTTTTTGATAATATCCATTTCCTTATTTGATCAAGGTACGTCCTTTTTTATTAAATCACCAGGATGGTGGGGGTTATACGGACCCTTACTTATAATATAGATTAGTAAATGAAAAATTATATAAGAAGAAAGACATGAATCAAAACTTTCAATCACAAAAAAAAATACATAATAGAGGCATATAAGCACCACATTATTGCCTAACATGAGGAAATTCCTGTGCGTCCAGATAAAAAATACCAGATAAACCAAGTGGAATACCTCGAGGACCCAAAAAGCACTTACAAACACAATGAGTACAAGCCCAATTACTCATAAAATCAACGGCAAAAGTCACTTCTCGAAAAACATGTCTGACCAAGATAGAGGGAGCAAAAGACAAAGTGCGACCTGGACACAAAATATAGGCATAATCCTAATGCACAGAGCCTAGAGATTGAATCCAAGAGACCACGGGGACCGAGTCAGACTCTACCTCAAGCACAGAGTAACCAAGCTGAGCAGCAAGCTCCAAACCCTCACAAACTGCTATCAATTCAACATAAATGATTGGTTGATGGCCCATAAAAGAACAAAAAATAGCTAGGACCATACTTTAGTGATGTCGGAGAATACCATCTGCAGCAAACAACCTAGGATTACCTTTGAAGCAACCATCCATGGTCAACTTTACCACCCTAAGGACAGTCGCAACTAAGAAAATAATCTAATCGCCCTCCTAGGCAAAATAATGGCTCTCCACCCCTCTGCAATTCGAGAACTCAAAACTCCCCATGGTTGGGAAGGTTTAAAGCCAAAGGCAGAGCTAGCAAGACTGCGGTCCGACACTACCCGATAGATAACCATATGTAAAGAGAAAGCCACCGAGTCGAACCTGAAAGCATTATGAGCCTTCCTAATATGCCACAAAATGAAGCAAGAGAGGAGAACTTGAAGATGACTTCGAGATAGAGCACAATGCCACCAATTAATAATTAAAGCATGGGAGACAAAAAAAAGCAACATGTTGCAAGCTAAGAGTATGGAGAAAATGATGCCAAACTTTTCTACCCCATGGGCAATCGAGAAAAAGAAGCCGATAAGTCTCAGTAACTTGACCGCATAGACACTAAGAAACCATATAAAATCTCTTCAAGCACAAGGCATCATCAGTAGCCAAGTAGTCATATAACAGTTGCTAGAGAAAAAAGAAACCCAAGAAGAAATATGTTGCTATCATATAACATAAAAAACCTCAACCCATGGCTGAGAGTCAGACATAAGTTCCCAAGCTATCTGTAATTGAAAATTGCCATCAAGAGCAAGATCCCAACGAATCTAGTCTGGACCCATACTAGAAGTAGGAATTAGCATAATTTGTTCGACAATCGATGAGGGCAAGACATCTTGAGGCTCATCCCTATCCCAGACATTACCCTACTAGTACAAAGAAACCGGCACCATAGATGCCGCATCAGAATTATAAAAGAATAAAGGGCAAGAGCCTAGCCAGCAATCACACCACAAACAATACGCCCGACAACCAACCATCCGACACACATGAGGCTCAGCAACACATCAAATCAAGTAAAGGCATTGCCAAAGAGGAGAAGCATGATAATGAAATTGAACTAAACTTAGGTGCGCAGCTCTGCAGTACTTAGACTTCATAGAAGAAGCCCACAAAGAATGTTGTTCTTGAAAACGCCACCAAGCTGAAAAGCCTTAGCCAAGTCATCAAAAGACCAGATGCCCAAGCCACCCTTTTTCAACTAAATACTGAAGGCCATCTACACCAATGAATCTGCCTCTTAGTCTTGAAATCACTTCATAAGATTCAAGAGAAAAGTCTCCCTAAATGCTTAATAACGGCCATAAATGGTCGAAGAACATGAAATAGGTGCAAAGGCATAGAAGATGGGACATACCAAAGAAGCACCAGTAGGGATGGCAAAACCCAGGTCCGAGCCTGGGTATAACAATGCCTAGACCCATTCAAACATGTTTGTTGGATATATAGGCCAAGCTTTAAAAGCCCTACAGTGAGTCAAATTTTTAATCTGGGTTTTTTAAATATATGAAATTTAATATATATATAGGTCAAATAAATATAATTATTTAAAATAATATATATTTTATAATTTTTTAGATAAAGTCTAGGTTTTTGGCCAGTTCGAGTCTGGGTCGGGCATGTATTTTTGAAATCCTTAAGCACCAGCTTCCTACCAAGGAAAGTAGCCTATTGACCTAACCCAAGATCCTATCTTTGACCATTTTAACCATATCATCAAAATAAGTAATCTTAAGTCACCTCATATAAACCGGGCACCCAATAATAATTAAGTGTATGTTTAGTAATGTTGTAACTTTTAAAATAATTGATATTAATTATACTTTATAAATAATAAATTGTGAATAAAATTAATAAAATATTTGATAAATTTTATTTTTAAAAGTACTGTAAGTTTTAAATTGCTGTAGGAATACAAATAACTGAAATTGACATAAAGTTAAATATAATTTATTTACACAAACATGTACAGATAATAATTGATCATTAATGTAATTTTTTATTAATTTTATCTTTTTTGTTATGTCAACATAATTGTTGATAATAATAATAATAATAATAATCTCTTAAAATTTGATGATTTTGTTTCCTAATTGAAAAATGATCATTTTGGATTTATATATTATATGAGGATTTATATGAAATTATATTAAGTATAAAATTAATTCGGAAAATCATATTTTGAAAATCTACTCTTTTCGTGCTTTTTAAAATCTGTCGTAAACTGAGATAATTTTGTTAAAAGTAATTTATTAAAAAAGTTATCAAACACCAAAATTAGCTTTTATCTCATTTTTGAACCTTTCAAATGCAATCCCAAATGAAAAAGAAGGGGTGAAATTAAGGGTTGGCAAAGTATCCTATTGGACTTGATCCCAATATAAATTGGCAAATTAAATAAAAAATGAGTGAGATTATTTGAACATACTAAAATTCCCTCTACAGCTACTTTATCAATAATTTTTTTATTACCATAAAACCCATTAAGTAATTTACCACAAAGGACAATATAATATAAATTTTAAAAAATAAATAATTGTACTAATCCACACTCCAGATTAATAACTTTTCTATCCTAAAACCCCAATTTCATTCACTATCGGTCATCATTATAAGATTCTACCATAAAAAGTAATATTCTAACCATAAATGTTAGGTAGATGATAATTGCTAAAACAATTTCTCTATATTTATTTACAGCATTTGGATTTTTTTTTCATTTTTTTCTCTTCGTATTAATAAATTTATAATGTTCTTGCTACAAGTAGCATTATACAAAGTCTGCATAATAGCAAATATTCAATCGATATAAATGACGGGATCTTGGTTTGTTAAAACAAAGCCAAGGCTATGTGTAATGAAATCGTACAAAGATTAGACTAGAAAAAAAAAGCAAGAGAAGAGGGGAAAAAATTTTTTTTTTCACAAATTTCTTTGAATTTAGTTTATGATGGTGTTATTGGCGTTTAATTATGTGCATAGAGTAAAATTTAAAATTTTGAAATCTAGGAGTGGCGTAGTAAGTAAATGGGTGTTGAGAGTGTATTAGTATGTTCTAATAGCTTTATCCTAAAAAATGATATAATTAAAACGTGTGAATTTAAATACAGTAAAATCTTTATAATTTAATACTCGATAAATTAATAACCTCTGTTATATAATAAATTTTCGTGGTCTTGACTTGAGCTGAAGGGCTAAATTAATTATTTAAATAAATTAATAAGATAATACCTTTTCTAAAGTTATATTACTTGGCGGTGCCATTCATATCATAAATTAATAATTTGCTGAAATCAAGAATATAATTATTATGATATTTTATTAATTAAAATACTCTTTTGTTACTTACTTTTTCTTGGAATTTAAATATAGTTAGGTCTTATCTCTAATTTTGCTTATTGTTTCTAGCAGTTATGGGGCTGAATTATGAAATTGCAAGCATTTTAAATTTTTTTACTTTAATTGATATTTAGTGGATTAATTTATTATTAATTAATTAGATTAGTAAAACACAATAAATTTCTAATTGATTAAAATGCATGTTCATTGAATTGTATGTATACTCTATAATCCAAAAATTAATACCTCTTTAAATTAATAGACTTTGTATAATCCCAAAATTATTAATTTATAGAGGTTTTACTATATATGTCACAATGACAGGAATTAATTTGGGTTTGATTCTTGAAATTAATTTATATGAATTGGTTGATTAATTTCATTTATCTAAGAAACGATTAAGGAAGATAAAAATTAGAGAGAAAAAATAAAAAAGAAAAGTTTTAATTCAAAATTAATTTTGAAATCGTAAAAATTAAAAAAATATTTTTATTTTTTATATTTATTTTAAAACAAAAAATTGTACAAAATTTAAATCAATTTTTTAACTTTGGCTTCTCTCAAAATTCAATATTGGATAGCCAGCTAAATAAAATTACTTTTAAACCACTTGGCCAAGAACAAAATTTTTTTTTCAATGTTTTTGATTGATTGAATAATAAATTTTTGTTAAGAAAAAGATATATTCGCCCGAAAATTGTGAGTTCATAAAACTTTATTTGTAACTCCCGCCTGTTTAATAATTACAATTTAATTAACGTTAACCGTTTTTTTTAACTGCGGATGTCAGTAGATAATCTTCCCTCACTCCAGTAGTCACCATTATTTTAAGTTTTTAACCATGAACGTGCAATCTGCTAACATGTAAATTTACATCCGAACCCTCTAGACTCCCACGTGGCAGCCTTTTAGTTCTCCACTTCAAAACTCCGTTCTTCTTGCAGCATCATTCCATCTCGACACCTCGTTTCTTTTTTTGATCTGTCATTTCATTCATCATCAAAAAAACCTAAGTAAAATCTCCTGAACTTCCACTAAAAAATTACTTGAGATTACTGAATAATTAAAAAAATTCATAACATTTCAATGAATCAACAATGACGAACAGCAGCCCGAGCCCGCTGGTTTCGCCGACGAGCTCCCGGTCCGTGACGGAAACCGTGAACGGATCGCACAAATTTGTGATTCAAGGGTACTCGTTAGCCAAAGGTATGGGAATCGGGAAGCACATTGCCAGCGACAATTTCACCGTCGGCGGTTACCAGTGGGCCATATATTTTTACCCCGACGGTAAAAATCCGGAGGATAATTCAGCGTACGTGTCAGTTTTTATTGCATTAGCGAGTGAAGGAACGGATGTGAGAGCGTTGTTTGAGCTGACGCTGTTGGATCAGAGTGGTAAAGGGAAGCACAAAGTGCATAGCCATTTTGATCGATCGCTTGAGAGCGGTCCTTACACGCTCAAGTATCGTGGAAGCATGTGGTACAAAAAAATGTTTCGTTTTCTTGTGTATTTAATCTACCTTTTGATGATTTCTTGCTTGAAATTTTCTATCTTGCTTCTTGTTTTCTTTTCGCTTATGGAGAAAATATTTGGAAATCCTTATGAGGGGTCCTTGTTTCTTTCTGATCTGAACATCACGGTCCTTTTTCTGGGCTGGGTGTGTTTGCCAGAATGCTTGATTACTTTATGCTACTTTCTGTGGCAGATACAATACTGTATCATACAATACTTTATGAGTGTAAATTGAAGTTGAATATTTATTATCTGATGATTCATTTAAAGCTCTTTGGGTGTTTCCTACCAATTCAATGATTTGTTCAATTTGCTTTAATTTAGGGGATACAAGCGTTTTTTCAGACGGGCTATGCTTGAAACATCAGATTACCTCATAGATGATTGCTTGAAAATCAATTGCACTGTTGGAGTTGTGGTATCGGCTATAGACTGTTCACGGTTACACTCAATTCAGGTTCCAGAGTCTGATATAGGAGCACATTTTGGCATGCTACTAGACAACACAGAAAGCTCTGACATCACTTTTGATGTAGCTGGGGAAAAATTTCCTGCTCATAAATTGGTATTGGCTGCACGATCTCCAATATTTCGATCTAAATTCTTTGATGAATTAGAGGAAGATAAGCAAGAAATCATCGTTAGCGATCTAGAGCCTAAGGTTTTTAAGGTGAACAGAGTTCTTATTTATCAATGCTGCTTTTATTTTATGTGAGAGTAAATGAGCATTTGTTTATGTAGTGACAGTATATTACACTTATTTTCTTTCTATCGTTTCTGTAGGCCATGCTGCACTTTATATACAGAGATACTCTTTCTGAGGATGTGGATGTGGCGACACCTAGCTCGTCTTGTACGTCATCGGTCTCGGACACATTAACCGCGAAGTTGTTAGCAGCAGCAGACAGGTATGGTCTAGAGAGGCTCAGATTGATGTGCGGGTCTCATCTATGCAAGGACATTTCTGTGAACTCTGTTGCCAAAATTTTAGCCTTGGCCGATGAATATCACGCTACAGAATTAAAAGCTGTTTGCTTGAGATTTGCTGCTGAAAATCTTGCAGGTTTGTTTTTTCCTTGTGTACTTTATGTGAAAACAAAGGCATGATGACTTATTTGAGTGTGTAATTAATTCTCTGTGGCATATCATTTTATTGATGCATTTACTGTGAACCAAGCTTCTTTTGATCCAATTGTGCATGAATTTTAATATGAATTTAAGAGATATTTTGAGCCTATCTCTAGTTTTAAATCACATGCCTGTTGAGGTGAATGCTTTGGGGAGTATATAGAACGAAAAAAACTTTCGCACCAACCCAATATGCTGGAAATTTGTTGATATGAGATTCACTTTTTTTTATTATTCACTTGAGTGGCTATGACTTAGTTGATCAAAGCTTTTATTCTGGATGGGTGATCTAAGTTGGAGAATTATAATGAGATTTGCTTCCATATGTGGAGGTTAAAAAATGGTGACTTCTGTGTATGAGCTTATAGTTATAGGCTTGATGGACGCACCATTTCCTTGAGTTGCTAATTCTTGCTTGAGAATCTATTTCTAAATTGACTACACTTTGTAAGACCCCACATAGATGACTTAATTGATCGTGCTTGGTTGGCTGAAATTACCTTTCCATACAGTGGAATACAGATTGGGTTATTTGTGAAGTAATGCTATTATGACCTACAATCATTTGTTTCTTCAATAGCCAGAATCTTTTTAGATGATAGATACAAGAGAATGAGCTAAGCTGCCAAGATTTCAAGGCCAAGGGCATGTTCAGCTTACTGTACTGCGCTTCTTTAGACCTTTCGGAAAGCTTTAAGTTTCTTTATTTTGGATTGATTGGTAGTTGATGAATTCCATTTTTGAGGTGTGTGTGTTTGTGGAACGATTGAGATTCTGATCAGCTTTAGGAAATGTTCCGTATCAATTTGCTGATAGGAATATAACAACATGTGTTATTGCTGAAGATTTATTTAATTACACAGGAAATCTGTCAATCTGGATGCTAGAAAAAGCTTTGCTGTGGTATTATGTTACTTCACTGTATTTTATTAGTTACTGAGACACTAGACAAACCTACAAGGAAAATTTTCTGCTAAGACATCTTGAGGCTTGGTAGTGCATCTAAGCAATTGGTACTCAAATGCATGAGAAGTACACCCTTCATGGCTAGGGAGAATTATCAGAAGAAATTAATAAACTTTTATGGGTAGTTTTGGCTACAAAATTAATGAAAAGTGTGAATATACCGATTTTGGTTTTTAGATGCCTGTCTCTGTAGAGCTTGATACTTGCAGCTAATGTCCACACTCACTTCTTATCGTGTGGTTGTGTGATTTCTCTAAAGTGTCCCTAGATTTTGTTGATAATGAAGGCAAGCCTGTGGAGAGTGAATTGAAAAGTTTCAAATGTAGGCTTTAGGTCTTTCTACTTCTTTAGGTCTTGATCTTTTATGCTAATGGACACTCATATATTGAGACTCTGGATGGTAACCATAAGCTTCTGTAGATTTTCTTAATTATTGCGGATATGAAGGCAAGATTTAAAATCTGTCTAGTAAAGTGATCAGCATTACCTTACCTAAAGGGAAAAAATAGAAAGAAGATATCAACATTCTGCGGTTTTCAGAGGACAGGCTTGTTATGATGACTTCAATTCAGGAGGAGACGGCAGTCAATGTTTGGGAGATATTAAAAGTTTCAAATAAGACTAAAATGTCAATTTTCATCAGAAGGGTTAAATAAGAGAAGGATTGTGGAAGGAATTACTTAATTTCTTCAGCTTCTAAACAGTTTGTTCCTTTTTGTTTAAGATTTTTTCTTGAATTTTCTTTCTCCTAATGCAAGCTCCTTGTGCAAGCTCTCTATACGTCATATGTAGTTTGTCTGCTAGTGTAGGAAATTTTTGCCTGCTACAAGTTTTAGGGGGTTGATGATGAGCAATCTGCTTTTATCATTTTAACAGGCACGGACTTTTGAAATTAGCGTAGCAATGTTTTATTCGTACATTTTGTGTATGCGGAATGTATGAACTGCACTGATGTTTTACTGTAGTTCTCTGATTGTGCTCTGTGTTGTCATTGCCAGAATCAAAAGAGAATATTAAGGATCATTTCAACTTTTGTGGCTACCTTTACATATCAAGTATGGTAATATCAAGCATCATTTCAACTTTTAGGGCTATCTTTACATATCAAGTATGATTTCTGAGTGTTTAGGACATTGTATGGCCTTGTTTATCCAATAATATATTTTTTCAGTTCTGCCCAAGGGAGGGTTAACAAGGGGGCATGGATTTTTCTTATGATGGGTCTGTTGGTGAAAGGAGATGGGCTTGCTTGCAGTGATCTTTTTGTGAGGTGTCAGCAGATGGGATATGCTTATACATACAGGTTATGCATGAAGTTTGCAATCAAACTTCAGCTGCTTTTTAAGTGCAAGGTTTTATGAACAGGTTAGAGGGCTGATTTTGCGAAACCATGGTGCCGTTATCATTAACAATTTGAGTTTAGATAGATTCAGTTACTAGGGTGGTGTTTACGATGCTTATGCTGAGATCGAGGAGACATTTGTTTGTAACTGATTTCTCTTTCTTTTTTAATTATATATGCTTTATCATGAGGGTAGGATTCTTTATGTTTATTCATAAAAGTAATCATGAAGTAAGAGTCAAGACAATATTTATTGTGGGCGTGCCATAGGATCAAGCAGTTAAAAACCACAAAATTGAGGTAGATTTAAAAATTTTTTGCATGTTGGATAATGTAAAATGTAATCTTTTATATGCATAATGTTGGTCTCTAATTTGCATCACTTTCTGCAGCTGTTATGCGATCAGATGGCTTTGAGTACCTCAAAGAGAACTGCCCATCACTGCAGTCGGAGCTTCTGAAGACGGTGGCAGGTTGTGAGGAGGATTGCAGCAGTGGAGGAAAATCTCGGAGTGTATGGGCCCAACTTTCAGATGGTGGTGATACTAGTGGCAGGAGGGTCAGGCAAAGAACATGAGATCTGAGATGGTCGGCCTTGTGCATGAAGCTGGTGACAATGTTTGGAGAGAGAAGAAAAAAAAAATCAACAGCTAACGAAACATTCTGCTGTCAGATATTATGGGAGGGTCTACCTTCTGTTGAGTGGAAAACACTAGCATAAGAGCTGTAAACTAAGTGTTGATAGATTTTGGGCTGTAAAGTTTTACTAAGCTGTGTTCAACTGTTACTAGAAGGGCTTAGTAAGAAACATGGCTGTTGTATGCTGTTTGACCAATGCGGACGAATACTGTAATTCTCTTAAGTTGAGAAATGGAGTTTTGTGGTCATATGTGTGCTGTGTATGTGTATTACTCAAACCTGCCTGTTTTTCTCTTCTGTGTGTGTGGATGTGTTAGCAAGTTGAATATAATCAACACTTAATCATCTTGTTTTCATGCAGATGATTTTTGATGGGCATGCTTGAAGATTTTATCTCAATTCTCAACTGGAGATGGCAGCTGGCCTGTGCCTATGGTAAATGTAGATTACAGATGGGAAGTGGACTAATATTGCTTTTGGATTTTGATCCTTCTCGCTTATGCTCGTAATGCATTTATTGCGTATGTTCAGGACAGTCTGAGCATGTCTGTGAATAATAAAAGGTTCTTCTAAGATAATTTTGGTTAGTATATTATTAAAGTTTTGCGTTATGTATTTGGCAAATAATTTTTTTGTGTTTATAAATATAGTTTTCGGATTAATTATGATCAAAAAATAAATTTGATTACATATATGATTTAAATAAAATTATTTGCATTAAAAAAATCGAATTATTTAAATTTAATTATGCTTTAAAAAAAAGACAAATCAAATACCCAAAACTACTATTAAAATAAAAATGGCGCCTTTGTCGTGTACAAAATAAATTTTGTTGTTGAATAAAAGTGTTTCTTTCCACCTCACACGGCCATAAGTAGATAAATGAGAATTAATTTTAACTCCCACACGATGAAAAAAAGTAAAAGGTTCGGAGAAGAAAATGATCCTATTTGACTGATGTACATCACTAATATCAGAAAGTGGAATAGTATGGAATTTTGAGCAACTTGTCGAGCTGCTAAAGTGGTGATAAATCCCGTTAATAAAAATAGGTTGACGATGAAATTAGGAGATGTTGAACACGCAATGAGACATCATTTTTCAAGAACTGTTCAACAGTGATATCTGATTTACAATATCATCATGGGAGGTAGAAATGGCAATGGTTGGGGATGGTTTGGGATTTGATAATCCCACTTCTATCCCAATTATTCAAATGTGATCAAATTTCATCCCATTTTTATATTTGGGATCAAAATTAAGACTAGTTCCGAATGGTCGAAAATCCATCCTATCCTAATTATCCCAAATGTCCCGAAATATCCCACTAGATTAACATTTTAAATTTCCATTAACATATTTAATAAGATTTAATTTAAAATTTTTATATATTTAAATATTTATATTTCAATTCTATACATTTCTATTAACAACTCAATTGACATTAAAAAAAAATCTTCAATACATTGAAAAAGCAAAGAATATTATATATTGATAATTGCATAATATTAAAGGAAAAAAATAATATTAAACACATAAATCCTTATCCCATCCCAGATTAACAATTAGAATCAATTTCAATTCTAAATCCCGAATGTTTTTAAAATTAATCCCTAATGGGAGGCGTGTTGCGACAACATGATCGACCACACTTGTGCTGCAATAGTTGTTGCCACGCATGGGCTTCCAAACTTGTTATATTTGTAATATTAGTGCTACACATTTTAAATTTTTTATCCTAAATAATTATTTTAAATGATATGACATTTATTAATTGGTTGGTGAGACAATACAATTAATTCACTTAGATTTTGTAAAAAATTATCAACCAATTAATAAATATCACATTATTTGAAATAGTTCTTTAAAATAAAATATTTGAGATGTCTATTATTGCTCTATTTACAAATGCAAACTAACCGTCAGTAGATATTAAAAAAAAAAACTGTGATATATTAAATGTCGTGTAATTCTGAGACTGATAATACGCAATGATATTCATAAAAACATATGCACACAATTTATGGTTTATCCTACATATCACAGATCATAAGTCTGTCTCTATTTGTTAATACAAATAATAAAAATATACAAGATTTTTCAATTACCACGTGACTAATCCTCATAAATAGCATTAACTGTTGTACAATTATATGAGTTTAATATAATTTTTTCTTTTTTTTTGAAAGTGAGTTTAGTTTTTAAACATATAAGAAAAAGGAAAATGGTCTATCAAGTGATCAGTTCCCTAGAAATGAAGAAGATCTCGTTTCATTAAATCATTTGATAAAAAAAGGACTAAACTGAAAAAATAAAACACGAATTTTAATCTATTGAAAGACGAAAATAATATATTAAAATCTATATTTTTTATTATTAAAATGAGTGATCTTTAATTAAAAGATTATTCATCAAGTAATTATGATTATTTTTTTATTAAAAAAGAAATTAATTATTTTTTATTTGATGTGAGGTACTGAGGTTATTTTTAAAATCTGATCATATGAGCCTGCTGCAGCTACAAAGAAGAGAAGGCCACCCGACAAGCAGCAGCCTCAGGCATCTTCATTAGGACAGAAGCTTTTAACAAGACTTGTTGAAGCCTGCAGAAAGCTCTCCAGAAAAGAGAGTGAGGACGATGAGGGCGTCCCCTTTTATAAAGAAGAGTGATTCTATGTTGGGCAGGCAGGGTTTTGGTTAATCTCTAATCAAGATGATTAATTCTACACATCTCAAATTTTTTATCCCAAAAAATTATTACAGGTGATGTAGTATTTATCAATTGATCGGTGAAACAATACAATTAATTCACTTGAATTTTGTAAAGAATTATCAACTAATTAATGAATGCTACATTATTTGGAATAAAAAATTTAAGATATCTATCATTATTCTTAATTCTAGGATTGGATAATTTTTTTTTTTAATCTTTTCCACGAGGTATTCTGAATATGCCCCAACTGTAGGAAGCTCTAAGATTGGATTTTTTGTTTGTAAGCATTAGTTATTTCCGAAATGATTGGTATTTTATTATGTTAGTGTTATTAGCACTCTACTAAATGCATCTCAACATTAGGCTCATCCATAAGTTTATTTAGTTAATTATTAAATAAAAAAAATTAAATTATATTTGTTAAATTATTTAAAGAAATAAAAAAGAAAATTCGCCAACTAATATTGCAAAAGACTTAAAAAGCTCTCAAAAGGTGCCCTTCAGTGCAGAATGCCAGAATCAATATGTAGGGTGGGTACTAGAGAGTTGTGACCCCAAATACTTTGAACGATTGCTATCAAATTTTAAACGAGATTTGTAAGTTAAAAAAGAAAAAAAAATATTTTGTAAACTTTAGATTAGATAAAATGGTTTTCATGCCAAAACGAAAGCTATTTTAAAGTTTTTTACCGCATGAAATTTAGTGGATTTAACTACCAATAATTGCTAATTAGTGCCCATGAGGCTTCTAAGTAGAAGATTTTGTTATCCAATATCCACATCCTTTTTGAGATTCTAAGCATTAACTGGCTGCCACATGCTCACTCCAATTGCAGGTGCTTCTTTTTATCCAACAAAACCAAACTACTGATCGAAAATCCTTTTCACAAGTTTTCGAAATGGAAATAACTCGCCAGTCTTTTTTTACTCAAACCAAGCTTCCAAGCTGCTCAACTACTTCATTATCACCACCACCAACATCCATTTTTCATTCTAAAGCTTCACTTCTTGTTTCTTCTAATTCAGTCCCATTTCATTCCTCTAAGACCTTTCTTACGCAGTTACAAGGCCTTAGAATTAATGCAAAGAAACATAGAAATCTTGGGGCTATTCATGCTTCTGAAGCTGACAGCAGCAGCAGCAGCTCAACTTCAACTAATGTTGCAGCAGAAAGATGGCTTCTTCAACCTGTTGGTAATATATATATCACATTGATCAGCTTGAAATTTTGTTTATATTACCTTTTTTCTTATTTAATTATTAGTTCTTGCGTCCAATTAAGAAACAAAAATATCAGCAGGGCATGTGTGAACTTAGGATTCCACTTTGTCATTTTCATTGTTTAGTGAAGTGATACAAAGAATTAACTGTTATAATTAATGTTGTTATGTTGTTATAATCAATCTAAAGTATGCCATTTCTTAAGGAATTAATAACAGATCATTTTCATTCGTATCATCATAAAATCCTAGGTGATGGAGACACAAGGCACATTGGTTTTAAAGTTCCAATGCCGGATGCATTTGAAATTGCTTCTGTAAGTAATTTTTTGCCTGCTTATGTATCCCATGGTAATAACTAATCAATTGCGTTGTCTAATTTTCATCACCAAGTTAATTGATTGGAACTGTTTGTTTGGACATTATCTAGACTGAGGTGACAGTTGGCCGTCTTCCTGAGAGAGCAGACATGGTGATTCCAGTTGCAACAGGTACTTGACAATGTCTTTTTTATGCTGATTGTAACCTATGAGCATAAAGCCATATGTTCCCGGACAGTGCAATGGTTGGGTTAAATACTGATTTAATTTACTTGCAATTATAATTATGTTTGATATATATCACCTTATTAATGAATTTTATATAAAACCACATCTTCCCAACTTTGCAGTATCTGGTCGACATGCCCGTATTCAGAAGAAAGGGGACAGTCTGTTGGTTACCGATTTGGACAGTACAAATGGTACATTTATTGATGAAAAGCGGCTAAAACCTGGAGTTGTTGCCATTGCATCCCCTGGGAGTCGTATTACATTTGGTAATACTTCTCGGAATTAATTTGAGCAGATTTTTTTTTTAAGAGTGTTGTTTTTCTTGCATGGATGCATTATCATTTACTTCATATTGCTGCATTCTTGAACCGCAGTTTTGGACCTAAATGTTCATTGCAGTCCAATACAGTTGGAGACGTATTACAAGTCTTTTTAATTACCTTTGACCTTCTTTGCTAAGTGGCTTTCTAATAAACAGCTTTCAATGTAGTAATTTTATCCTCAAGCTGTAGTGGTAGCTGAAAGTTGTTGGACATTACTGCTCATAATCTAGACCTTGCAATTAGAAGAAAATAGATGGTAGTTCTTTCTAAATAATCATGTGATGGATTGTATTTTCCTGTTTTGAGCTCTTAAGGGCTGTGAGCCTAACATCATGTTTCTGACTTTCCTGGAGAAACTTTTGGCCCAGATACTAACGTTAATTGCAGCATGCAAAGAATTTGATATTTCTAAATGATAAACGAGCGATGAATTTCATTAAAGAGTAGATGATTGAAATCATAGATTTTTGTAGGAAATATTCATAAAAGATTAACGAAAAGTTCACTCATACCACATCATTTATCAGCTCCTAGCTTCTTCCGTAACATAAATTTTGTCCATCTCCTTTCATGTAATAAAAAAAGGCCCAGTTCTCTAAGCTGCAATTTTCAGTTTAAATAATTACAGCTATGGCATGGTTTTTATGATAATTTCTCTTTAACTTGTAGTTGTAGGCGAAGTTGAAATACCTTAAGCTGGCAAGGGATAGAGCATTTGAATAAATTTACTTGTTGAGCTAAATTAGGAAGGTAAATTTAGTAGTTATCCTAATGTTAAGTGGTTTAGAAACCATAATGAGTCAGTAACTGTAAATAGTTCATACGAAACTTAATTTGATGATAGTTTAATGTTAGAGGGAACAAGGCATTGCAAATGGGTGCTTAGTCTTCAGGAAAAGGAATGCTGTAAACTCCTTAGATTAAGGAGATTGAAAAATGTATGCAATCAGGATACTATTGAAAAATGTATGCAATCAGGATACGAACTCGCTGTGAATAGTTATACATAGAAGTAGGATCTTGTCCAATCTATATCAAACGGTAAACCACTTGGCTTTAATTTTCCTCCATAGTTTGCATTATACTTGAATTGGTTTCTCTGTTTTACTTACTTTCTTCTGTTTGGTTAAGAATGATTATAGTATTTTTGTATTAATTTCCCTTGCATCAATAGCATCATGACTGATGCCATGTCAGGTTTTGGTAACATCCTCTTTTGATCCGGGAGATGATGAATTAATGATTGTAGATTATAGTGATTAATAGATTTATCCGTGTTTTCGGACTACTAGATCTTTCTCTACACATGGAAATGGTGCGGTCAATTGTGATAAACAACAGCAAATTATAGCAATGATTCTGACTTATGATTATTTTTTATGTAATTGATTCGAAAGATGGAATTTATTCAGATCTTAAACATCATTCTTCTTGTTTTGAGCATTTGATTGTCATACTTCATGCTATTAGTCATTAGTCAGCCTTTTAAAGTAGCAATATGGCTAGGCAATCTAATCGATTCTAGTACTATTCCATTAGCTACATTGAATTGACAATCACTGAATATCTTGAAGTTTCAAATTGGAACCCCTTTGCTCTCACCTCGAAACCTTATCACACTTAGTAGTTGAACAGATGTTAATGAACAAGAGATCAGATACCATGAGAGAATCAGTATGATAATTGTTTACGAATATTAATAAATTTCTTTCAATTCTATGATTTTCCTTACAAGTTGTTCAATAGAATGACCTATCCATGAGTTTCTAAAGTTCTAAAATTAATGGTTAATTGGGTTCTCTGTTTCTCCAGGGGATACCCATCTGGCTATGTTCCGAGTCTCGAAGATTGAATCTGTTGAAGCTCCGAGCAAAACAGAAGAATCTGAAGAAAAGAGTGACAGTCCTCCTGTGAGTTCTGAAAAGGGTTAAAATTCCTATCCTGGAAGTAGATTATGATAATAATGATAATTTGTAATTTGCCGAGTATATTTCTACTTATGTCAGTCAAAGAAATAAAATGTATTTTGGATCCAAGATTTTTTGTTTTTCTTCAAAGAAAATTTTGTCATCTCATTTGCATAACAAATACTCTAGTGTAAACAAAGTACCTTTTAATATGAAATGTACCAAAATCTATATATGATGTTCATGTTCTAGTCAATAACAAATTCAAGTAACAATTACTTCCGATGCAAAATCTAGGAGTACCGTTGATTTTGGTAGAACTTATACAAGCGATATAAATTGGTCTAAAATTTGAATAAATTTGAAATATCAAATGCTCGAGTTGCTAAATTTACTCTTTTAACAAAAATTCTAAGATGTGGATGTCCTCATTTTTCTTATTCGGTCACTCTATTAAGTCATGTGATTTAATAGAGTCAGTATTCAATTCACTATAAAGTCATATGATTTAATAGCATGTTTGCATTGATTTTATTAAATTATATGACTTAATAATGTGTCCGTATGGAAGAAAGAAAAAAGGAGAACATGAGAGGACTATATACATAATTATTTTCTAGTGAAAGACATTCTTATTTCAATAATACTACAAATCTTAAATATTAATCCCAAAACACATCTCAAATGACATGGCAGTTGATGTGGCATCCCACTTGTAAACTTCTTCTAAATTAAAATCAACCCCTCTAAAATAATTTATTTTAAAACTTACCACTTCGTTATCTCTGTACAATCAAACGCCGTTTACAATTGAAATTTTTTTCAATCTATCGTTTTCGACTTGGCTGCAAACTAGCGAACAGAGAGAGGAAATTTAGGAAGAGCAAAGCTTTGGGTTTCTTCTCAATCATGACAGGTTGGGAGATGAATGCTTTTCCTCTTAACAATTTCAACTTCTTAAGGGCATGGGAATCTCCTCTCCCACTTGACCAATTCTTGAAAACACATGCACAGTCAGTCAAAGCCATTCTCTCATAGGGTGGGGCCCCGGTTACAGAAGACATCGCCGGTGATGACCACCAGCGCCGGACTCGATCATATCAACATCGCCCAGTGCCGATGCCGCGGCATCGCTATAGCTAATGCTGAAAACATTTTCTTCGAAGATGTTGCTGATTTGGTCGTGGGATTGCTTATTGATGTGTTATGGCACATTTTTGCTTCCAAGTTTGTTAAACAATGGCTTCGGGTTCGTCAAACTGCTGAAGGGGACTATTATTCTCTTGGCCTCGGCAGTAAGGTTTGTCACTCTGCTCCACTCCAAGCCACTTTGTTGTTTTTGTCTTACAGTCTTATATATTGGATTTCATGAGTAAGCAAACTGCGTATAAAGACTGTAATTGATAGTTATTGGATAAGTACTGTAATATAAATATAATTAAATGCACAGATGACTTAATATCCATTTTGAAACTTTCTCAAAGTTTACGTAGAGCTTGTCCAGTTGGGAGGGATTACCTCTGCTTGGCATTATTGGGGCCATAAACTTAAGGCTTTCCCTTTCTTGAGAAATTGGAAGGGAATCCAACCTATCTATTTTTGTCTGCCGATTAGGACTGTAATGAGAAGATATATGCATAACCAATAATCCCCTTTTGGGATTAATATTGCACTAGTAATGATTGGGATCTCACTGGATGTTACATTTCGTTTTTAAGCCTTTGCTATACTTCCTTTTTTCTATTTTTACTTTTTCTTGATTGTAAGAAAAACGAGATGTAAAGGTTATGATGAATATTAGGAATAAGATGCTGATGTGTATTACTGCTTTTGAAGCTGAGGTTGTGGTGGTGATTGCCATTTTTTAGCTGGGTTGGGACTGTTGGATTGGGAAGCATATTTCAACTGTCCATCATCTCCTTTGCTAGAGGTTCTTTTAATAATTTCGAATCCCATTATCTTCCCATACATCTTGTAGAACTCAAACAAATCCTGAGCCGTATCAAAAACCATGCCAATTATTGGCTCAATAATTTCTTCTGCATTTGGTTGCCCTATATTATTCTCGTCATCAACCTAATTCAAATAAAGCCACAAACTCCAACTAATTAAATTCATCATCAATTAATACAAACTCGAAAAATTGGCTTTATTAATTAATTATAATCCAATTGAAAATAACAATTAAATTCGTCATCAATTGATACAAACTCGAAAAATTTTGGAACATGACTGAAAATAATTTCTTCTGCACTTGGTTTGCTTATATCATTCTCGTCACCAATTCAAATAAAGCCATAAACTCTAACTAATTAAATTCATCATCAATTTTTGGGATTCTATTTCTTTGCCATGCCCATGACCTGCTTCCTTTATCGGTTCCAGATACTTGATTGGTCAACTTAATTAATTAAGAAATTTACAAAAATAAAAATAGAAAAAGAAAAATTCACCTTAGTAGTAATGATTTCTGGGGAGCCTTTGTTCCCAAATCCACCATCTCATCTGAAAGCTTCGTTCTTCCAAAATTTCCACTCTCTGTTCGTTTAGTTTGCAGCCAAACAATTCAAATTCCATCAATTCATTATTTTTTTTGGAGAAGTACATAGTTTTTAGTGATAGTAAAATAGTTTGGTGGAAATTACCAACCTGTCATGATTGAGAAGAAACCCAAAGCTTTGCTCTTCCTAAATTTCCTCTCTCTGTTCGCTAGTTTGCAGCCAAGCCATAAACGATAGATTGAAAAGAATTTCAATTGTAAACGGCGTTTGATTGTACAGAGATAACGAAGGGGTAAGCTTAAAAATAAATTATTTTAGAGGAGTTGATTTTAATTTAGAAGAAATTTATAAGTCGGATGCCACATCAGCTGCCATGTCATTTGGGATGTGTTTTGGGATTAATATTTGGGATATGTAGCATTATTGTATATATATAGTTATTTTGTTTGTTTATCCATCTCAAATCTAGTTAGATATAAACTGATCTAAAATTTTAATAAAATCTAATTATTTTCACCAGGTTGGATCAACTTCCAAAAATTGAGAATAAAATTTATTGATATTTATAATTATAAATCTATCAGAATATCCTACATCGGTTATGTAATACAGTTATCTAATTTTTATGTTTAAAATAGACCGAATAAACTTCTAAATATTTAAAAGAAAATCAACTTTAGCAATATATGCAGAGAGGACTCAAACTCTTACACATGTAAGTGGATAATATTATATAACTCTCAACTATTTAATTTTGCCTTTTTCGTGATAATTTAATTTATTATTAAGTTATTAATTTAATGTCTCATTATTATTATTATTACTTGGAATGGTGAACATTTTAATTACCATCATTTTCCAAATTAAAAACAAAAACTATAATCTCCTACGACCAAGACTAGTTGTGATGACCCTGACCCTGAGACTTGAAAGTTGAGATTTTTTACTTTTGACCGGAAGGGATGGGAACTGGGAAAGTTGGAAAGAGCAAAGCAAACCCTGAATTTAATAATTAATAGGGTCTGAGAAAGAGAATCCGTTACAAGAGTTATGGACATTTCACAGTCTCACAGAGTGGAGATGGTGAGGCTGAGCATTGCCGTCGCTCTTGTTGCCATTGGAGCTGGCACCGCTTACTATTTCTTTGTCACCAGGAAACCCAAATGTTAGGTTTTTTTATTTTGACAATCTTATTTAATTATTTTTTAATAGACTAATTAACTTGTGTTTCTTTTTTCTTGGATAATTTTGTATAAAAGTTTCATTATACAATAATAATAATAATAATAATAATAATAATGTGTGAATACATGTATACTCAGGACTTTATTTGCTGTAGACAGTGACTTGTGTGCCTTTTCGTTAACATGCATAGTGCCAGTCAAGCTTTTTGAAATATTCCTTAAATTGGCCTATATTTACAATATTTTTAGTTTAGGTTATCCTTGTTTTATTGCTTCTTTGTCTTTGCTGTTGTGAGTCATTCTACTAATAGGGAGGGAGGGATGCTGAATCTGCTTTGATTTCATTGCCTATATCATTGTTAATGTACACTTACTTGTAAGTGGAATGCAATACTCTTTATGATTTGAATCTTTTACAATTAAAAATCATGAGAATATGTATGCCTCGACAGGCTACTTGGACCCTGAAAAGTTTAAGGAATTCAAACTTGTTAAACGCACCCACTCAGCCACAATGTAGCTAAGTTCACATTTGCTCTTCTTACTCCAACGTCAGTCTTGGGCCTTCCAATTGGACAACATATTAGTTGCAGGTTTGTTTCTCATGATTGGTTTTATTTAATACTTATGCTGTTCTTGTCTATATTTGGTAATAATGTTCATTACACAAATTTTCTCAAACAGAGGAAGAGATGGTCTTGGTGAAGAAGTTATCAAGCCTTATACTCTAACAACTTTGGATTCAGATATTGGATATTTTGAACTTGTTATAAAGGTGGTCTGTGCATTCTGGAGTTCATTGTCCATTCTTCCAAGAAATAATTAATTGTCTTTTGACTTTTCTTTCTAATAGATGTATCCACAAGGAAGAATGTCCCACCACTTCCGTGAGTTGCAGGAAGGTGATTACTTGGCTGTGAAGGGACCCAAGGTGAAAATAATGTCTTATTTGAGTTGCATTACATGTTTTCACAGTTTTGTTTTAAGACTACTCTCTTGAAAAATGCCCAATCCCTCAACAGTAGGAGATTTGATTCTTGGCTTCTAAAAGTTATTTACCTATCGTGAAATTCAGTAGATTCTTTGTTGATGAAACCTAGACATGATAATCTTGTCCAAGATTGTTCTTGATGTCATTGAGTGGTATGTATAAATTCCAATTATGATGATAACAGGGACGCTTCAAGTATCAACCTGGCCAAGTTGAAGCTTTTGGGATGCTTGCCAGAGGCACTGGCATTGCTCCTATGTTCCAAGTATGTATTTTGGAAGTGGAACAGCTGGATAGCTTTGCTCTTGGCTTTTTCATTTTTCTGTTGCTCATATTATCATTTTTTGTATTCTCCTCTCTTTTGGTTTCTTAGGTTGCTAGAGCCATACTAGAAAATCCAAATGACAAAACCAATGTACATCTTATCTTTTGAAGGTAAACATTCTTCACTCTCAGTCTCTAACCATCACACCTCTCTGTCTCTTTTAAAGGATGCAACATCAGAAGACAAGAATATTCTGCCTCATATTTCTGGCTGCTATGTTGTCTCTTTCATTTTAGCTGGAAAAAAAAGAGTAAAAAATAAAAAGAGCCATTAAGATTTTTCATGATAATCAATTCATTTTTGAATTACTTGAACTACCAAGAACTAAAATGTGAACTTTCATTTATGAACATGAAATTGAAATTCGATTACTTTTAATTTTTATTCGTGTCTGTTCCTTGCAATATTTTTTGTCCCTCGACACAGTAGTTAATTGAGAAAATGAGAAATTCAGTTTGATTTACAATGTTTTCATTTGTCTTTTACTTTTGTCCAATAAGCTAAACTATCAGAAGGCTTTAAGGTAACCAAACACATGAGTTTCAGTATCAAGATTTCTGTTCTTCATCAGTTTCTAGACAAACAAATTGTCTTGTGGTTTCATTTATTTAAATTTTTAATAGCTAAGGATCCTTTTAGCTTTTTGGTACTTAAATCTGATCCTCTTTGAGATTTTAGAACACTGAGTTTATGCAAATCCACGTTTTCTCTATGGATAAGTAAATGTATCTCAAGGATTGTGAATTGCTTAACTGGAGAACGTCTTGCTAACTTTATATGATGTAAGAGTTCCTGAGAATTATATTAATGACATCTGAGACACATTTGAAGATGATACAAACTTGGAATTTACAGCAATGCAAGGTATGGGAGTGGGAGTACTTGAGTTGATGGCATGAGTGATTTAACATTTTTTGAACTGTATCTTCGCAGGAAGAGCTTGATAATCTGGCTACCAGTTTTTCTGACCGCTTTAGAATCTACTATGTTTTGAATCAGGTACATTCATTTCATTTGCTTCTTCACTCTTTAGTTTTATCTGTTTCTTTCACTTTTTCCTTTTCTTCTTTTAAAATGCACATGGGTGTATTGCTGGGTGTATTGCTGTTATTTAATTCAGAGATCTGCCTTTTAAATTTAAGAATAACAAGCTGAACACTGTTTGAATTTATTTATTTATTTTTTGGGATTTTTATATAAGTGCTTTTGCCTTCCTTGAAGTTTCTGCTGATATTATGGAGATAATGTTAAAAGTTTGTTTTAAACTGCTTTTCTATACCGCTCAAAAGAGCAGGATGGAAAACTTTTTGTATGTTACAAGTTTAAAGCTGCCTCCGAAAACAGTCCTTGGAGAAAGATCAACTTTAATCTGAAGGTTGTCATTGTAGAAACTAAGCTTAATACAACATAATCAGAAAACATACAAACACAAACGTATATCTACATCTGTAATGTAACATTTGTGTCACAGTGAGATCAAGATTTATGATATTTAGGTTTATAGGGAATATTGAAATGTTTTCACATTTAATAGCAAAACCTATTTGCACTATTATGAAATGGTTATTCAAAATTTGCTGAGATGGTTTTGGGACTTGCTGTAACATTTTAGATGTTTCATTTGATGACTCAATTGAAAGTTTTTAGTTGAGTGTGAAAGTGCTGTTGCACCCAAAATTTGAGCTTGTGTTCTGTGCCCAGTCTGAGATAGGCTTGGAATGTTTCATCCGGCTCAGGTAATACAATCCATTCTTCTGACTTGACTAAATCTATGATGGCCAATGCTGGCTGTTCATGAAAGCTCGTGATTAGATTGATCTGCCTCATGCATAATTTAATAACAAAGATTCTAGCAACTTGGACTAATGGACGTCCAGGCCTGTGTTCTACTATCACAATAAAAAACTTTTTAAATTGATGAGGGAACTGGAATGAGTATAACTAACGGCTGTTAGGATGCATTCAAGTGATATAGAGGAGTATCTATTCCATATAGAAGAGGTTATTTTATATTAGATGATGTCTGAATGATGCATGAACAGTAAAAGAAAACTAATCGGTACTTTAATGGGTGATTATATCTTTAAAGTGTGAATGGGTCCATTCAGTTGCATGTAGCTGTAAAGAACTTGGGTAAATCAATGAGGCTTACATTGCTCCTTTGCTCTCCTGCTAATCTTGTAATGTCAACTTCAGCCACCAGAAGAATGGGATGGCGATGTAGGGTTCATTTTGCAAGGAAATGATTCTAACCCACTGCCCGGCTCCAGCCTCTGAGATCCAGGTAAATTTTCAATCACCGATGGCCTTAGTCCCCCAACTTTCTTCACCTTCAACCTAGTTATTTGATTATAATAACCATGAGCACCAATCTACTAGTTGGTGCAAATATTACGGTGTGGACCACCATCCATGAACAAAGCTATGGCTGCCCATCTCAAGGATCTTGGATATACACCCCAAATGCAGTTCCAATTTTGAGCTTTTGATGAACTTCCTCCCATTCTTGCCGTTGCCTTATATACAGCTAGCATTAGCTTGACACACATTTTGTCTATGTAATTTGAGCTCTGAGTGCATCACATCAGAGATTTAGAGTTCAAACACTCTAGGTGTAGCCTTTGAGGTCCCTAATTTGTCATATTAAGCCAATGCAGTTTCGCTAGTCTGCTGTTACACTCAACTTATTCTTGACACAGTGAAAGAGAAATATATTGTTTAAAATGAAAAATTATTGATTCATGTCAATAATACTAAAGGTTATTATAAAATAATTCAGTGCTATGCTTAGAGAATAGATCTGGATAACCCTAATTAATTAGAACAAAAAATGAGGGCACTGCATGTATATATAATACAACAATCGTTATATTGCTTGTTGTAAGAACATGTAAATTCTAAATGTTAACTTGATTCTGCAACGTAAGTATCTATCTATTTCTGATTCTTTTATGTCTTTTCCGCCTCAGCTTCATCTTGTATTTCTTTTGCTCGGTGCTCCAATCTGCTAGTATCTTCCCACAAATTGAACAGCATCTACAGTGACCAACAACAGTCATTTAAATTAAAAAGACTAATCTAATTTATAATTAATATTAAAAAAACAAAAAAAACCCAAAAGAAAATAAATAACTTACATGAATCCACGATAACAAGTCACAATGCAAAGTCTAAGACAGTGACCGCACCACTTCATTCTCTTCTTACTGTAACACACTAGTCACTACATGTAATGTAACAATGAAAATTAAACAGCTAAAAGATATCAATTTAATCAAGTTTAATTCACACACCAATTGCTACGAATTAAAGAAAGCACTTTATATATATATATGTACACATGAAAATTTTAAGAAGAGAGAAGTGAATTACCAATTTCAATTTCTTGAAAGAGAACTCTCAATGGAGAAGAAGAGAGAATCTTTGTTAAAGCATTATATAAACATGGTTATATATACAATAACATTAGATTTTCCTTTCTCGTATGGGATTAGTCTTTTAAACTAATAAATTCAAAACGAAAGATTCATTATACTAATTCCTTGGGGAGCAAGCATACGCCTCTTTTTTTTTTCAATATACGTAGAATGGACCAAGGCAAATTTTGGTGCTGCCACTAGGCTTCGCTCCAAAATGTTAGAAAGTTCAATTACCGTTAAAGATTCTTGGATTATTAATTAAATAAGCCCAATAAAAAAAAATTAATTCCATGACTTGAAAACAGATTCTTCAATGCGAGAGAATATTAATCAATTAATTATATGATCAAATTACTTCAACGGTGAACAACATATCATATACTTGGGTCAAAATAATTTTAATATTATCATCATCATTAATATGTAATCCATGAAGAGCTTTATTATATTTTAATCTAATAAAAAAAATGGAAAATTGACCAACACATAATCCCCCTTACAGAATTCTTAAAGAAAAGGTTCCCTTAACAGAATTCATGCTGTTTAATTACACTGGGGTTGCAGCTTGTTAATAAAATTTAGCATTTTAACAATCAAGTTTATGAAAATATTTAACTAATCCTATAAATTTACAAAGAATCGAACACGGACAAGTGGAATACAATCGATCTATTTGCAATGAGGAAATAAATTGATAAAACAGAAAAAGAAAAGAGCATATACCATGACATTATCTGCACAAAAAATTGTCTCGTTGATAAACTGAGATTTACTTATTAACAAGAACAAACGAAGAAAATTCATTATCTAACTATTTTGAAAACAAATATGCATCACTACCATAATTTTAACAAAATATCGATTGAATAAAATAAATAGCAGTCTTCTTGTTCAGATTTGTCATCAAAGTTCTAATTTTTTGGCAGCAGAGGTAAGAAGAAACCAAAGGTCAAAAAAGACAATAAAAACCACGGCCATAATTCCACAATGGGACAAAACTATAATCTCGTTGGCTCTTGCCTTCAGCATCAGCAAACTACAACAGACGCAAATGGCATAACTGCCTGAGAGCAACCACCAGCCTGTTATATTTTCAATTACACTTGGAAACACAATATAGAGATACTACCAAAAGACAAGAGGACAATCTAAATGAATCAGCCCCCCTAATTCACCAAAAAGGACATTCAAAACTTGAAATATCATAAGCTCATCGCCTGCGCATGCCCCTCCCACGACCACGCCCTCTGCCACCCATGGCACTTGCGGCAGCTTCACCTTGTGCACTTTCAGACTGCAACATCAAGAAACCGAAAGCTATCAGACAGGAGGAACATCAACAAGACAAAAGTGTAATCACCAGTCATTTCCTATTCATATTAGCTGATTCTTCGACCGAAAGAGCTAGATAGATGTTGAATAAGCAAATTAAGCAACTGCTAATATCTAGAGCAAATTGTTTCAAGCACTGATATGGTTTCGATAAATCTTAATTAAAATATGGTTATTCCATAAAACATCATCATGGAGACACCCATTTGGCATATTAATGTAGGTCCTTATTAGTTAGTCATTTTGTCACTGGTCTTGCAATTACGTAGTTGTATTAAAGTCCAATTAAGCTTTTATCGATGGCCATTGCATCTTACTTTTATGAATTGGCTTTATCTATGGCCATTGTATCTTATTTTTCTGAAGCGGCTTTATCTAGGGTCATTGCATCTTATTTGGGTATACGACAAGTTAAAGGCTTTAATAAGGTCTTTCCAAGATTTTGGACAAGGCTGGTCAAAATTTCCCAAGTCTTATGGCCTTAGAATCCTGGTGTTTACGATAAAGTAGTCAAATACCAATATATCTTTGTCTTCATAGAATTATAAAGAGTTGATTTCATTGGGATTTGTGTTTAGTTACAGAGTTATACTAATTTTGCTAGACTAATCTTCTTGATTCTATTTCTTCTAATTCTATCTTCTAGTTATGTATATTCTTCTTAAAAAGGTTCTGCCATCACTGTGCTTCATTATATCTATTGCTCATCTTGCTCTTCTCTCCCTCATTATCTCTAACAAGCCCCCATCAAACCACAATCTTGACACATAAGACTATTTATACCAACACAGATCACCAAACCTGGATAGAACAATTTGTTCCAACCCTAATAATAAAATTAGCATGAATATGGAAATACCAAATTTGGCATGAAAAACACTTATCAACATAAAGATTAGTCTGCGGACTACCTTAGGGTTCTTTACTGTCTCATCCACACTCAAGATAAGGCATGCTGCCTCAGTAGCAGCATTTATAGCATTGATCTGCAACATTCAGCAATACCGTAAATATCAAAGGATATATGATATTCCCTGCTATCAAGAAATTGAAGATAGATGGATACCTTGACAACTGCTGGCTCCCAGACAAAGTTAGCAAATGAATCTGCAATTCCACCAGTGTTGATATCCACTCCATAAGGGGCCCCCTCACCTGTTAAAAGGCATACACAGTTTGAAGGTTTTTTTTTTCTTTTTAATCAACCCAGTTGATAGGACTAGGAGATTAATTGTAATTTAGATTGTTTTGTTTTTTGAAAGGTGTAATTTAAAGTTAATATTACAAAAATATGAGCAAGCTACATACCCAAAAAAAAAGGGAAACATGAGTTGACAAAAACTTTACTAAACGTTTATGTGCCAGAATATATGGCCGGCAAAACAATTGGCTATACATAACAATCAAACCTAGGTCCCATAGGGAAAAGTTAGCAGTGTATCCACATTTAGACACTACCCGTCGATTGGTTACACCAATTAATTAAATTGATTGTCATGATTCTAAATACAAATATAGAAAAGACTAACCGGTTGGAAGTGCATGTTTCTGTCTTAATTTATTCAGCACATCAGTAGCATCAAATCCAGCATTGTCACACAATTGGCGGGGTATAACCTGCATCATGAGGAAACTCTCTCATAAAAGCTACCTACCAAATGTACATATTACTCTTTGAGAAAAGCACCAGCAAATCATCATCTCACAAAGGAGAAAAGAAAAAGATATATTATGCTATCCCATGTGCAGAAGAAACTGAATCTTTCATGTATAACAAGAAATTATGAAAGACCTAAAGAACCTAATAGGTGTGAACTTTTTTTTCCTAAAGCAATAGAAAAAAAAATGAACCAGATAACAGCCTCATGACAAAGATGCTTACAAACATTATTCTTCGGTTAAATCAATCAAGATTCCCTAAGAAACTAGGAGTTTCTTACTCGTATTATGAACTACGAGGCCATAGAGTAGGATGTGTTGGTGCAATCCAAAACAACTTTGTTATGAGAGATTAATTCTCCAAACTAAAGAGAGATAAATTATTGCATACTTAAAAGATAAATTATTGCATACTTAAAGACTTATGCAAGCTCCAGCACCTCCTACATTTCCAGTAAGAGAAAGGCTAGAAGTGGAGGAGTTTCTGTTGATCGAAGAGCTTCTCCAACTAATAAGCTACTGTTTTGCTAAGTTGCTGGCTCGTAAAGATACTCGGGTACTCATGACCATTTAGACTCTAAATCTATAAACACATAAGAAAATGAACCTCAAATCCCAAGAATAAATCTTATGAAATCATGAAGAGTATTGTTAAGTTTGTTCTTTCTTTCTTTCTTCCCCCTTTTTTTTTCAGGCCACTCTGAAACAACATTTGATTAATGTTAATAATATTTTAGCCAAAGTTTATTCAACATAACATTTAAGGAGGCTCATTTAAAACATACAAATATATATATATATATATATATGTAAAATGGTGTTTCCCAAAACCACCAAAAATGGTGTTTCCCAAAACCACCAAGTTTCAACCACAAAGAACTGTATAGCTCCTACAGACAGCCAAGCAAACACTTTACATAAAACCTGAAACGTGAAATCCACCACCACCCACCTCAAGAGCTTTTGCATAAGAGTTAATAAAAAACTGAGACTTCCCGGCTATTGAGCGAGCTTCCTGCCTCAAGTATTTACTTATCTCCATCTGCAACCAAAAACAACTCCTCAAGGCCAGAATACACTAAGAAGATACACTGTACCATGATTAATCATATATGATAAAACCTTACATCTATGGCACCGCCACCAGCAACTACAGTGGAATTCTTCATAGCTCTTCTAACAATCATAATTGCATCATGTAAACTCCTCTCGGCTTCTTCAATGAACTGTAGTGGCGCAACAAAAGTCCATTGTCAACATGATTGATGATACAAAATAAGTCTTGAACTATTTAAAAGTTGACATACCTGGTCAGCTCCACCACGAAGTACTATAGTAGCTGTCAGTCCTGATGGGCATCCACTAAAGATATTAAACCTCTCATTTCCAACTTGCCTTTCCTCAAAAAGTTCACAAGTACCAAGAACCTAGAGGACAAAAATGTCCAACTTTCAATTCAGAAAAATAATAATAATAATAATAATTCCCCCATACGTATGTAAATGGATATAATAACGTCACCTCATCAATAACATTGTTAACAGATGTCTGCACAGTTCCACCAGTTGCAGCAGCAACACGTAGCAGATCTTCTTCAGCCACACGACCAGCGCAGAAAATATCTCGGTCTGCAAAATACTGTAACAAACAAACCATAAATATTTAATGAAATATTACAAAAACCATTTTTCAACGTCAATATTTACAGTAAGTAATATACATATATGAAAGATATAAAATAATGAATCTTCAAAAACATGTTCACATCATTTCCCAGCCAATGTCTTGTCAACCGGGGGGGGGGGGGGGGGAGAAGAATATTTTCCTGCCAATACCCATTTCATCTACAAGCATCATGTTGAAACATACCAACACAGCTAATGTTATGGGAAATACATCCCAGCCAATACTACAACAGTTGTCTGGCTAAAATGGGTCAAAACCCTACCAACACTCAGGAATATTTGCATATTTGTCTTCATTTGCGTGAATACAAATATCGAAATCCTTTTTCCACAATTTTTTTTTTTATTGAACATAAATAAATAAACAACTAGAGTTGCAGGTGAAGTTTGAAATTAGGAAGGAAACACAAAAACCTGTGTGGCTAGATCACCAATAGCAAGCCGTGAAAGAACAACTTTGGCCCCACTCTGTACACATTTATCCAACTTGTCATAAATGATATTCCATTCTGCATCAACAATTGATTGATACTGTGATGGATCTGAAAGTCTGCACCAGGTTGGGAAAGAAAATGACATTACAGATTAATTATTGTCAACAGGACAAAATAATTGCCCTTCTGGAAGGTGTATGCATATAGAGAAAACAAAAGAAAATGACCTTATCTCAGCATTTTCTTTCTCAGATTTCAGTTCCAACTCAATGTTCAGTAAGAGTATCTTCGGGTTTAAAAACTTCTTTGGTTGCTGTTCAAAGCCTGCATATGAGAACGTCTTCTTAAAGGCAACACCATTTACTAGAAAGGAATCCCGCATGTTACCACCTGGAACCTGTAGAAACAACCAATTTCCTCTCAGACTAGATTCAGAACATTATTTCCAGCCAATAACAATCTTACAAACAAGAATACTAACAGAATAAGGTTATAAAAACTTAAAACAAAAGAAAAACATAATGTCTTACAACATAAGAAACGCTCAACTTTAGATCAAGTATTTGTTTCTTATCCAAAAAAATTGAAAATAATGGAGGCCAAAATGTTAATCGGTTTCCTGTTGAAGTTTGGGTGAAGAAAAGGAAAATAATAACATGAAAAATCAAATGCAGCAAGCTTAGCATAATGTGCAAAAAAGAAAAGCATTAATGGCATTGGCAAGGGGGTATAATAAGAAGAAACAATACAATAAAGCATATCAAGAAATCGAAAATCTATTTTTCTTATCCCCAGCCCTGTATGCAGCTACCATCATGCCAGAACATAAAACCTATATGAACCTTTAAAATAAGAAGAAACAATACAAGCAACAGTTTAGCCTGCAACTTAGAAACTGGTCTCATGTAACTGACAAAATTGTCTTAATATTTACTATCTGGAAACATAATGCCCATCCATAAGGTTCCTTTAGTTACAATCAGATATGCTGTTACATTCACCCTCTGCAGTTTATTTTAACATGTAGGTTTCTTTTAACATGCAAAGCACATAGGTTATTGAAGAAGTACAACAAATCTGGGAAATATACAAATATAGACAATAAAAAGAAAATCCAATACCTTCTTGATTCCAATCATATTCAACCTATCATCATAGCCAATAGCAATAACAGCATCTACGACCATTGAAGCGAAAAACTCTTTTTCACCACCAATAAGTTTAGAAGAAAGCGTAGTGGCAGCACATTTCGCCAATAGTCTTTTCTTCTCTTCTAAACTTTGACCCTCTATGCTTTTAGCCAATTCCCTGATCTTCTCAATCGCCTACAACAATAAAACCAAAGTTAAAAAAAAAACAATAAAATTACAAAAAAAAAAAAAAAAAAGAAACCAAAAAGAAAATCGAAACAAGCTCGGAGAATGGCTTATGTTATACCTTATAGCTGGCGTTGCGAAAACTCCTAATCAAATTCTGAGGGTGAACTCCATCCTCAATAAAAGGCTTGGCCTCCCTCAAGAACTCGGCCGCAAGCAGAACCACAGTGGTGGTACCGTCGCCGACTTCAGAGTCCTGAGACTTGGCGATGTCAACGAGAATCTTGGCGGCGGGGTGGACGACGTCTAGGAGCTTCATGATGGTGGCGCCGTCGTTAGAGATGGTGACGGCGCCCTTGTCGTCGTGGATCAACTTGTCCATCCCTCTGGGCCCCAGCGTCGACCTCACCACGTCGGCCACCGCCGTGCACGCGTTTATGTTGCTCACCAACTGAGCCTTTCCCTGCGACGTGTCGGTTCCTTCTTTCAATAAAATGATCTGCGGCTGCTGCTCGTTTTGTTTTTGTTAACACACATTTTTCAAAATAGTCAGTCACAAGTAATCGGAAAAAGTGAGAGCATTTTAGTGTGTGTGTGTTTGTACTTACCATCATGGCTGCCATTGTTGAGATTGAAATCGAAATGGAGTTTATGAGAGAACGCTAGGGTTTGATTTTTTTACTCTCTTTTTTTTTTTTTTTTCCTTTTCTAACACAAGTTCAAAAACTGAGGAGATCTGAAGTGCGTACTGCGTAGTTACCAGTTCTTTCTAGTGTGTGCTTGTGATTTTGGGTTTAATTTATTGGAGGGATTCTTTTAGGGTTTTTATACTCATGTCGCTTTAAGCCTATGAATATTGAAGCATGACCATCGCTGCATCAGCATGATGATTGATGATAGTTCCAGTACTGTACTGCAGGGTATTTTTGTAATTGCAGCCAATTTTTCTCTTTTATTTTTTTTGGATGACAATATTTAAGCTCATCAAATTACACTCCAAACTCACTTTGTTATTAAAAATTTTATTACTTAATTATCCATAGCCTAAATTACTATTTTACTTAATAGTCTAATATAGATAAACAATAATTATATAAAATTATTTTACTTTTACTCTCTCTTTGAATCCACTGCAAAACTCAATCAAAGTACGCTTATTTTCTTCTTTTGTAGAGAGTGAACAAGCGTGGAAAAGTTCATAAGTTCATCCCTTGATCCAAAGTCGAGCCTTTTCCAACTTTTGTTTCTTGTTCTAGTAATTTGGGTATACATTTTTTGATGCTGAATATTACTAAATTTCATCTGCTCTTTTGATTCAAATTTCTTTAGAATTCAATTAATTACAAAAAAAGAATCTCTTTATAATTTAATATATTTCAGTTCTCTTAGTGGAATGATGCAATTTGTTTCCATTAAAATTTTGAAATTTTGAGAACCAAATGATAACAAATTAATTTAATTCATGGTGTACTCTAATTTTTTTAATTAAAGAAAAAAAAACACTTCTCAGCTATAAACAATAGCCAAATTGCAGTGCATCTGGGCAAGTAAAAAGAAACAAAGGCTGCGATTATACATTTTCAATGTTTGACTCTATCAGCAATAAAAAAAAAAAAAAAACTCTCATTGTTCTTTTTTTTCGTAAATAATGTTATACAGAAAATTTAGTTTAACGAGGGATATATTAAATATTTAGGTGAGTTTATAGAGTAAATTTTAAAATTTTAAAATTTAATAATGGGTTTAACAAGTAATTAAGTTCAAAGAGTATTCTATTAGTTTCAAATAAACCCACCCTTATTTTTAATAGCAAATTACCATATAAATTCAATTTGACTACGGTCAGTTTTGAAAAAAATTGTGTTTAATAAATTTTTAAAGAGTGGGGCTATTGGCACCCCTAAAAGTCTTTTTAAAACTCCTATTTTAATAGAATTATATTTAAAAAATAATTATAAATAATTAATCATACTTATTATTTTCTATCTCTTTTATCTATGATCTTCATGTTTACCAAAACTCAAAAATAATATCTTATAATACTTGGAATGTCTTCCACCAAGTGATTAAATCCTTATATAATTAACGTATTTAAAATCTATGCCCAAGTTGAATCATTTGTCGCAACTCGATAATAAAATCAATTATTGAATCAAATTTGTATATCTCTCTTTCTTTCTTTCTTTCTTGTTTTTTTTTTTTTTTGGTAGTCTCCTTTATACAACTAATTTGCATAAACTAAAGTATTAATGATTCAATTTTTCTTTCTCTTTCTTTTTCCACATTGATTGTTTTTATTTTATTTTTTTTTTGAAAGTTAGTGTTGTGAGTTTTGCAGAGAGTGAATGACTGAAAAAGGGTATATTTAAAAAGGGTACTTTTGGCATTAAACGGAATGTAATTGAAACGGGGGTTTTAAAATGATTTTAGAGGAGTTCCCAATAGTTCAACTCTTTTTTAAAAGCTTCACTATTTTGACAGCCACCGTTAAAAGCAAGTAGATTACTTTTTATAAACAAGTTATTAAATAAATCACCACACATTTCTTTAAGTTCTTATTGTAATTTTAATATTTCAATAAAATGATAATTATATCTTATTCTTTTCATAAATCCTAATATACAAATAAAATATAATTTAAATTTATATATATTTTAGTCATATAAAACAACACTTTTATCATAAAATTTACTAAAACATATACTCTGCTTTTCAAACTTACAACAACGTAATTTGTCAAACTTCAAGTTTATTTCTTCCATATTATAGAAACATCTTATTTCATCAATCACCGCAATCTCAAACTAGCACTAATTGCATGTTTAGTATGTCTTATTTAATAGCTAAAAATGCTTATTTAATATTCTAAGCTCTTTTCAAAATTTTTCATTTTCTTTAAGTGTTATTTGATAATCATTTATTTGACTATTTGGCATCTAAACTTATGTTTGGTGAATTAGTTTCAAAAGTTATTATTACACAATATGGTTATCAAATAATCAATTTTATTATTGATTCTTGAAAGTAGGAAATGTAACTTCAAAAGTTGATTATTTGAAATTTTGGTTATGAGTTACTGATATGTCACATTTGCCCTCTCTAATTATTTTTTACCCCAAAATAACCTTGTGTCAATATTTAAATTTAATTTATTTATTAATTACCAAAAATTTATTTGAATTTTATTAAATAAAGAAAAAAATAAAACTTAAACTAGAGGTCACCATATCCGATAGAGAGCCACCGTCACCGCCGACGAGATTCAATCTTATAAAACAACGCCAGCGTCAAAAAACTCAAAATCCAACGATCTACCCAATAGAGCAAATATTTCCATCCTCAATGCTTCGGTTGCACAAAGGTGATAGATACAACCTTCATCACACATTGCGCATGTAGCATGACTAGCCATTCATTGCGCATGTAGCATGACTAGCCATTCATGGCTAAAATGTAATGCTAGATTTGAGTATATCATGGTCATAGAGTTCGTCGGCAATATCCTAAACTTTGACCACCATGTGCAGGGAATTTGTTCACTATTTTCCAACGTTCCTGAAACTAATGGTCTTATCGGTGAACTAAAATTTCAATGATGATGTCGGTGCATCCAAAGGCAACTTAGGTCCCTATCGCTGATGACTGGGCGGTGATCTATTTTCAATTTCTTAATAAATATTTCTTAATTTTAAATATGAATATAAACATAATTTGATGTTTAGGGATGGCAAAAAGATCCAGCCCGAATTTTTGGGTCACGAATCAGGTTTGGACCAAAAATTTAAGGCACGATCAAATTCGGGTCAATACTCGAGCCCTAGCCCACCCGACCGAGTATAAGACATGAGTTTTTATTTATTTAATGTTGTTGGGTTGTGTTATTGAATTGTGGAATTATGTGTTTTTATTTGTATAGGATGATTTTTTTTAAATGATACAAGTGTAAATTAATTTTTTAGGGGGGGGGGGGAGGAAGTGTAAATCAAATTTTGGATATGAGTTGTGAAATTGTTGTTTTTATTCAAGTATTAAGTTTGAACTTAAGAGAGAAAGCAGTGGGTGCTCGGAAACAATTAAAGCAAAACAATCTAAGCTGAGACATAAAGCAATGTGCGGCCCGACCCAAAACAGAAATTATCGGGCTTTTCATTGGTTCGACCTTTGGGCCAAGCCCGAGCTCGAGCCCGACCCGATAAATTGCCATCCCTATTGATCTTAATTAATTAGCATTTAATGTTAATTATTTTTTGAACGCATGAATATAAAGTTAAAAAAATATCATATTTAATGCTAATGATTTATAGAGAATATATATAGAAAGTTCGAAAACATAAAAAAATTTCTTTATTGAATAATTTGCTTTGAAATAAATTTTAATTGTTTTTAATATAACCAATGATATCATTAGTCCATTTTGGTCATTTCAATTTACATTTTTCCTTTTATGATTAATTTACCAGCATGCATGCTAAGTTATATGATAAGTGATTATATTATAATCTAACATATTATTTATAAAGATTATTATTTCATAATCTATCTTTAAATAAATTATTTGAGAAGCTAAAGAAATCCCAAACATATTGTAACGTGTACAATTACAAACATGTATATAATTTTATGCCTTAATTCATAGACTCCCTTCATATTTTTCTTTGGTAAAGTTTCATTATAGTGTGTGGCACCTTTGCAACCCATTTATAGTGCGTTTACTTAACAAGAATTAAAATGGGTTGGAATCGGAATAAGTTATTTACTTGAGTTGTAGGATCGAAATCAAAATCAGAATGAGTTGTACTGTGGTTGATATATTTACTTTTTTTAGAAATTGAAATCAGAATGAGTTAAATTGTTACAAATTACTAGAAAGTCCTTAATTAATTATTATCATAATTATTATTTTGTATTTTAATTATTATGATTATTATTATTCAAAAATTATTATTATTAATAATTATTTTTAATAATGATTTTATTATTATTAACATTAACATATTAATTATAACAATACTTTTTATCATTAATATACTACTACCACTACTACTACTACTACTAATAATAATAATAATAATAATAAATTTTAATAATAATAATGATGATGATAATTATTATTATAATAATAATTATAATAATATTATTATTATATTACTAATAATAAATAATGAAGGACCTATTTGCAAATAGGGTAATTTTTAGAAACCACCTCTGAGGTTTGCCTTTGCTACACTTTGAGAGAATGTATTCATATATTAACCATATCCCTCCTGGCCGCATAGAAAGGTTAAGCACCCGTTAGGTAGTTGAGGGAATGTTCAAAAATGCCCTTTACAACACATTTCAAGGAATGACAAGATTATTTGATACTGTAGATGATCTTTACATTTGGCGCCAAATGGGTTAGAGTAGTGAAAAGGCCATTGTACCTTTATGAAAATTTTTTGACATTACACAATCATATAATAAAACAAAACTGAATTGAGTGTTAAAAAGACCTATATGCCCTTTAAAACAAGTATTTGGACAGTAACAATCATATAATAAGACATAGATGAAACTATTTTAAATTAATTAATATAAAAACAGTACTGATATTACTGTTGGTATAACCAATGGTTATATCAGTGCTACTCAACTCTATTTGTCTAACTTCTTTGTTTGCACAATACTCCTTTGTTTGCACAGCATCTCAACTCTCATACTTGTCAGGGCTTCAGCAAGCTCACATCAATCAATTGGATTAAATAGCCAAGATTGCAGAGGATGGAGGGATGAGATTAATGGCAACCTTATTCGATTTTCAAACAAGATATGTAGATGCTGCAAAAGAGCTGCTGTGAAGGTGTAGGAATTAGATGACAAACCAAACAAGTTATATTATTGTTACATGGATAGCAAACATGGCTGTGGCTATTTCAAATTCTGGATTCCATCCCCAAATGATTTCAACAGAAATGCTATATTTGATGGTTTAGGAACATGTCAAGCAAATTATGAGTTGCTGATGAGTATACAAAAGGATATGAAGGAATTGAAGTCAATGACGCAAAAAGCACAACAAAATAGAGTAAAATGCAATGGTCTAAATACAATGTTGTGCTTGAACATGTTCATTTTTCATTTGTGCTATTGTAGTTTCAATAATGGGTGTAGTTATAGCTGCTAAGTAGGCATTATACAACAAATGCATGTGATAGTACCTAAAGTAACTAAATGAACATGCATTACCATGAAAATGCTCTTTTGTAATTTTTTGTGTATGAATGTAGTAACTTTTTGTGTATGAATGCAGCATAAAAATGCTATTTTGTAACTTTTTGTATATGAATGTAGTAACTGTCCAATGAAGCCTCTATTATACTCAAAATCAACTAAGCTTAAGCTCACCATCATCAGCCAACATACTTCAAACTAAGTTGTATCACCAGCCCACTTCAATCAATAACCAACATTCTATGAATAAAATCATCTTGATATCTCAAAATCACTGACAAAAATAATACAACAAATAATCACAATAGAATCAGAACAAAGCACAACAAAGACTTGTTAAACTATCAATGCATAGCTTAATGAAGTCATGTGCAGTCAAGCTTCCATTCTACTTTAAATCAACTTAAATTAATCTCAACATCATCAGAGGATTGAAACGACAAGCAACCACAACTAAATTATCAGATATTTAAATGAAAACATAATAAAATGAAATCATGTGGCACAACCATATGGATAAACTTCATTCCAGAAGAATTTTAGCTTGAACAGACATCGTTTGGCTAGCTTACACTTAGCCCTTACAAGTGACAGAAAGCACACCATGTACATACTTACAAAAAGGCAACTATTATATAATAGTTTGCAATAATTAAGCCAACAAGGCCATACATGACCCATCCTTTGGCATTAGCATCGTTACCCTATATCTGTAAATAAAATATAATTCAAAAAACTCAAAATTATATGTTAGGTGAGAAAAAGATGATACACCATCTGTCGATGCCTCGATTCTTCAAAGGTGTTGTATCATTTGATCCCCGCAAAAGAATAGTGTATGGGATTAGGTTATGTGCTCTGTCTTGTCATATATTTTAGGCATAATGTTTTAGAAACTGCTGGATGCTTTAAGCTTCAAATCAAACTTAATTCTTGAGTCAAATGCCCTACAAGCATATTGCATATATTCAAATTATGGAATGTTTTTTTTTAGTGCATGGAATGTTTATTTGGTTACTAAGAAAATGAAGGAAAAGTATAGAGAGTTATAAACTGAGGTGTGTGAATTGAGTCTAATTGATTTTCTTAGTTACATAAGTTATATATAATGATTTTGAATCTTCTACATAGTATATACACATGCTGCATTCGTTAAGCTAACAATGTAACTAACTTAGCCAACTCAGTTGCCATGTCAGCAGCATCAACAAACTCTACTAATAAAACTAATATGCTAAATCAATATATTTTTCATCCTAATTATCTTAACACCTATTCATAATAAAACTACAAAGTGATGCGAATAAGGTATAAGATCAGCTAGCAGTACTTTCAGGATTAAGATTAAAGATGGCAATGGGGTGGGGAGGCCTACCCCATTCCCCACTCCATTAAAAATTTTGCCCCATTCCCTAATAAATTTAGTGGGGTGAGGATAAGGAATCCCCGTGTGGGGAATGACTTCCCCATCCCCACCCCATTCCCCATTTATTATTTTATGCTAGGCATTGATCCATAATTTCAGTAAATTAAAAATTAAAAACTTAAATAAAAATCATTACCATCATCTACAGTATTTAAATTATTAAAAAATTCTCCAAAAATTTGAAACAATATATTGAAATGATATTAAAACTATAAGATATTTGGATAAATAATACCTAAAAATTAAAAATGCATAACAATGTTTCAAATCATTCTTCGTTAATGGCTTCATCTTATCTTTATCATATTCATATAGCCTATGATTGTCACTTTAATCTTGTAATATCAAATAATAAAATTAACAACTGTTAATTCCTTACGTTTTTATATAAGAAAATGTTTTGTCATATGTCGTTTGTAAACACTTGTAATAAATAAGATGATTAAATTTACCTCATTTATATAAGAAATTTACCTCATTTATATCTTCATAAAATGAGTTGCATCTATTTTTTGTAAAGAACCAGAACTAGAACCTGATAATATAAACAAACTCACATATGAAAGTGTTTCGCTAAAACCAAATAAAAATCAAACAGGCTTAAATATATGTATACACATTTAATGCAAATTATTTATTAATACAACGTACCTTTAGTTTCTGCCCATTACCAATTTTTAGCGCACATCAAAGCCTCCAATGTTTTAAAATGTAATCTGCTATGATGTGGACTTATGAATCTACCACTGGTACTAAAAGCAGGCTCAGAAGCAACTGTAGAAACAAGAATGGCTAAAACATCTCTAGCAATAGCATGTAAGGTAGGATATTTACTCTCATTTACTTTCCACCAAGCCAATATGTCAAAGTTATGAGACCTAGGTAAGACTGGGTCCCCTAAATAATGGTCTAGCTATGACTTAACATGCTCATTGCTAGTGGTATCGCTAACAAATAAGTCAAATGATGTCAAAGGATCTACCTTTCCCAAAACCAATTTTGATTGAGAAGATGAAGCAATTGCAAATTGATAAACTTCTTCTCCTATAGTATTCTTCAGTTGATATTCTGTCATCAACTCATAACAAATCTTACAAATTTTATCAATTTCAGTTGAAGAATCATTTTTGTATATTTTTGGAAAGTAAAACTCTAATAACTTCATCCTTGAATCTTGGATCTAAAACAGTGGCTACAACCATTATCCCATGAATCACATTCCAATATATGTCAAATTTTACTACCATATATGATGCTATATCCTTTATTACATCACACGGAGAAATAAGCCACTCTAAAATAGATAGCCTAATTTGACAAATCTTTGGAAAGTAAAGGTTGGTTGTAGGATACTGGGTACAAGAAAACAACTCAGTCACTTCAAATATATTTTTAATCACTCACAAATCTCCTTGGCCAATATACAATCTTCTTCAGAAGGCAAATATTTATATTGCGACTCTCGTTGTTTTAGACTAGGGAAAATAATTTTATATATCAAAGCAGTATGAAGCATTAAATAAGTAGAGTTCCATTTAGTTTTGCAATCAAAAGATAACTTCTTACTGCTTTGAATATTCAAATGGTGAGCAGTTGCAACAAATTTTTCCTCTCTTTTGGGTGTTGTTATCCAATAAGCAACATTATTACGAATTCTTTAAACAATATTACTAATCACATCCAATCCTTTTTTCACTATCAAATTAAGGATATGGGTACAACAACGCATATGAAAAAACTCTTCACCCAACAAAAGTGAACTATCAGACAACTTCTCAGCAAGAATTTCAATCATAGTGTCATAAGTAGTACAATTATCTATTGTTAAATTAAAAAGTTTGCAATCAATAGTCCAATCTAATAAACATTCCAGCAACACATCAGTAAGAACATCAGAACTATGTGGACATGGAACATAGATAAAGCTATGAATGAAGAATAATGATTGATTAAAAAAATATTATCAAAGATATTAAAAAACTTAGTCATGCTAATATAAAAATAATTTAAAATAAATTTCACGTTAAAAGTTCCTCATAATTCAACTCTGCAATTTCCACGATTCATCGATGAAATGTGTGGTGATGGCCATAAATCCCATTTTTTTTATTATTGAAAGTCCACATATCAGTAGTAATAGCAATTTTTCTTTGATTACTTTCCAACAAGCTCATTGTTTTAGATTTCTCATAATCATATATCATTAAGATGTCTTTCTTGATTGTATTCAGGAAACCACTTTAAATAATGGTTGAACAATACTTAGGAACCTTCAAAATCCAATGTGTTCAACCATGCTTAGAGGGTACTCATGTAAGATTATCATGTTCGCAAGCTCTCTCTGTGAACTTTCTTAATCAAAGCTATAGGTATCAAATTTGACTTTTCCCTCAGATGTTCTTGTGGCGTTCAACATTGTTTTTACATTTTTTTTGTCTCCACAAAGGGCATATTTTGAAATGATCATGCAAGTGTTTAGTCACACTCTTAATTTTTGCTCCTAGACTCTTACCATAGTAGTTACAAACACACTTGTATTCTCCATTAATTTTCTGCCTTTTAAAGTGATTCCACATCACAAATCTTAAATTTCTTCTTGGACTACCATTATGCTCAACCTCTGCTTCAGAAACTATTATTGGATCATTATCATGAATTTCATGCGTTGGCATATCACCAATTTTAGTTGGAACTTGGCCATCTTGTTGATTCTCATGTGATTGTCCTGACATTTTATCTTTCATAAAAGTTAGATCAACTTTAATATAACAATTACATATGAGTATAACAAATCTAATAAATTATTTTATTATATTAATTATTATCCTACAAATTTACAAAATTGTAAGGTTTATTATTATTTTATAAATAAATCAGGGTAAAATAAGTTTTGTCAGATTGGTTCTTATAAAACTTAATTGAAAAAGACAAAATAATAGCCACTTTTCATTTTTCGTGTTAGCAAATAAACAATGAAAAGGAAAGATACTTTTTGAAGTATTAACTATATCAAGCAAGCTAAAACCGACAATACAAGCCAATATGGCCAAAAAAGAAAAAACACGAAACAAAACAAGAACATATTGCATATACTTTTGTACGTTCAAGATCAAGCTACAATTAAAATTGTTAGTCTCAAACTTACCAAACTTTGTAGAAAATTCTTGAAGAATGAGGTTTGATTTGTTTGAAGAGAGTTGAGAGGGGCACCTTAACTCCTTAAGAGAGCAAAGGAAACATAACAATAGTCTAGATTTTTAGGGTTAAATAAGAATTATAGTGTAGGAGTTTTTTTAGTTATACCTATTTATATTGGGTAAAAATAAAAAAATTATTAATTAATTATAAAACAAAACTTATTAAATAAATATTAAAAAATTTACATATAATGAGGATTGGGGTGGGGGTGGAGTGGGGAGTACAAAGCCAAACCCCACCCCATTAAGAATTAGAGAATTATTTTTTCTCCATTTCCCAAAAATTATTTAAATAATTTTACCATTCCTAATTAAGATTACCATTATCCTCAGCAGATGACTGTGTTTAGCTGATTTGATTGCCTATACCTTGTGAACTCGTGTCAGCAACTGGTGCCTGCAAAATATAAGTCACTAATTAGGTTAGTATTTTACAAGTTAAAGCATAATTGCGAATGCATTAAGTATATTTTTTAACATGTTCCTTGTCTTTTTTCTTCTGATCATAAGTTGCTTTTAGACAGGTCCTCTTGTTGTGTCCTCGCTAGTCACATCAAGAGCACCTTACGCTTGAGCTTTGCTTAAAGGTTGAAGATTCACCATCTTCTTTCGTTCTCTTGGTTTGAGATCTTCCAACAGACCTTATAATTGTTGGTGGCTATAAATTATCATGAAGTAAAGGTGGTCACTTCTTCTCATGAAAAACTAGTATGATTCGATGTTTGTAAGTCCCGATGTAAGTTGCCTTTTTTAGAAATAGATGTGCATAGTCTTCAACATGACAACTTTTTGCATTTATGCAACAAAGGACATGTTTGCAAGGAAGTCCAGAAATGGCTCACTCACCGTAGTCATACTTCTTCCTCAACAGATCAACAACAATGATATTTGTCACGTCTTCAAGGATCTCAAAAGTCTCATTATGCCCAAAGATAATAGAGAGTGACCTTGCTTCTTCTCTTCCCTTAATAATCTTCCTTCTCACAATTGGTGAAAGCTCACTATTCCATCTAATGGTTACCTCATGCCTTATTTGAATCAAGCGTATAGTTTTCCTTTGTATCTCCTCAAACATCCTCACAATTTGTAAACTTATGTAGTTGTTGATCCAATTGTTGAAAGATTCAGACATATTATTGGTAACATGGCTGCATTTAGTGTGGGGGGGGGGGGGGGGAATGAATGCTTTGCCTAACACACGGTGGGGATTTTTATGAGCTATTCATGACCATCAGGAGTTATAGTCTTTAGTTTTTCTATGTGTGAGTCAAAGTCAGCAGCATTAGAACTTTTACAAGCTTTCTAGAACACTTTCTTCAGCAACAACCCAGGAAACTTCTGCTTGAAGTTCGCATAAATTTGTCTACATCAATACCTCTTCAATGACAAAAGGAACACTCTATCCAAGGCATTCAGCACACCCTTTTGCCTATCACTCATAAAGTAAAATCCTTCACCTTCATTACAACCCACTTTATCATATAGTTTCTCCATAAAATATTGCCAAGAACCACTGTTTTCACTCTCAACCACACACATTGCCAAAGGGTAAATGCCATAATTTGCATCAATGCTCACAGCTGCTAGGAGTATACATTTGTATGGTCCTTTTAAGTGACAGCCATAAACCCTAATCAATAGTCTGCACCCTTAAAAAATCCACTTATTTTACTATCGAAACAAATAGAGAACCTCTTGAATGTTGGAAACTCAACACAACCAAGCCAATCTCTTTAAACAGAGACAGTGGAACCAGGATTAGAATTCAATAAGGCATACATGTACCTAAATAGTTTGCTGTAACTAGCCTTATGGTTTTGACCTAATAGGTCAACTGCTTTCCTTTTAGCCATATACAGCCTCTGATTGTTGCATTCAATTCCATACTTCTGCATCAAACCAACAATAATAATAAAAATCTTGATGTAAGGATTGACTTTGAACAGAAGTAGATATGTGGCTGCTATCCAATTTAAAATGGCTTCATAATTGTCATTAACTCTAGGACAAGTGTGCTTTGGACAATGAGTCTTAATTTGAAATGACCTCTTATTCTAATTAAGGCTTGCGTGGATTCTTCAAGTGCATCCTGTTGCTGCACACATGCATGAAACTTTTGTTTTCTTATTTTTCGGCCTCTTCTAAATCTATTCCTAATGGCAAACACCTTTAAAACCTTTTTAAACTCATACACACTAACAAACAACTGTCCAAGCCTCAACACTATCTCATTACCAATAGAATTAAACTCAAAGCCACCTGTATTTTCTTTATATCTAATGCAAGCTTGTTCTCTAACATCATCATTTGAATCATCTCCACTGTCATCGTTAGATTCATAATCATCAAGATCTCTATCACTATCACTTTCATTTCCAAAGGCACCATCCGGATTAGAATCATCTGGATCTAAACCATCTAGAGCAGCCTTATACTTATAATCATCTTCAATTTCATCAAGTTCATCTGCAAATCCCTCAGAACTGTTATGCAGCTCTTCATTTCCATTGTTAGCCTCATTATTCGTTTGCTGTGTGAACTTATCTACTGAGGTTTCATCTTCATTCAAATATGAGAGCACTTCTGTTGTTGCTTCACTGGTTTCATCATTATTCAAATCTGACAGTACTTTTGTTGCTGCTTCACTTGGATCTTTATCATCAACATAGGGAGTACCTACAGCCTCTGCAAAGTTAATCTAATCAAACTCTATGTCTTCATCTAAGTATACTGTGAACTAATCTTCATGTATGACATATTGATCAGCATTAGCAGACTTGATGCTTGGCTAGACGGCTGAGGAAAAAGATGATACAAAATCTTCATCAGCAGTTATTACAATTTTAGCCCAACTGTACCCCTTTACACTTAGTTGTTCAAATGCCTTTAGCAAGTCTTTGTCAGTTGGCATTAGTTGTTGCTTAGTCTGTCGTGGAAACATCACTTGAACCTTGATCCCATTTGCATCCCTAATAGGGTGACCCCAACAAGCATCCTGATAACTCTATAAATTAGAGTTATCATGGCACTTCTAGGCTTAAATTAGTATTACTTAGAAAGTTAATGATGTGTTTTTATCTTATTTTAGCTATATTTTGTATGAGTATCTAATTAAGTTTAGTTATAATAATTTTATATGTTTTAGATAATTTTATGTGCTCTTATTAAGTGCATTATTATAGGTGACCAAATAGGTCAGATTTTATTGATGAATGCTGCAACAACAGAGCTGTAGAAAATGACAAAGAACTGATTCGCATAAAAGATAAATCAAGTCTGAAGTAGAGAAGATGCTGTAGCAAGATTGCTACAGCAATCATTATTGTAGCAACTCCTGTAACACGCAAAAACTGGACAAATGCGAATATGTGTGGGTTAAGCAACTAAATTTGTTGCAGCTGATTATTATTTGGTGGACAGAATAGGGTAGACGTGCCATACATTAATCTAAAGGAAAAGATCTTCCATGATTAGAAAAAAGATAAGGATAATATTCTTAGAATCCTAATAATAGTAAAAGATCCTTTCCTAGAATCCTAAGGATATATGGAGATCTACTTGTCTTTTTGGAAAGCCTAAAGATATAAAAAGAGCACGTTTTTACAAGCTAAAGGAGAGGAGCCGTCATACACACATAAACTCCTTACGCATTAAGGAAACAAAGAAAAAAGAGAATTGAAGGGGCTGTAACCGAGAAGATCAAGTGGAGACCAAGGGCAGATCGCAATCCAATGTAGAGAGCCACCACTTGATTTAATTATTGTTCCTAGATTCTTTTAATCTTTGTTTATTTCTCTTAAGGATGATTTTGATGGCAAACTCTATTTATGTTTTTATTTTTCTGTTAAGTATGAACTAAATTTATATGTAGTTAAGGTTTAGACGATCTTAATGATGATTTGACTTCTATAATTGTTGCTTCAGTGTTTGTTACAACTTTTTGTTTTGATTATGCTTATTTAATTTTTTATTTCTGCTGACCATCCATTTAGAAATACAAGCTAGGTTTGATCCTCAACATGGAAGGCTTAGTGGAAATAAGTCAAAGCAATACATGATTCTAGATTGAATTTTTCTTAATTGGTTTAATATCAATTTGAATAAGGCGGTGTTTAATATAGAATTAGTGAAGAACTAGACATAAGGATTCACCTTGTAGGGTTAATTAGATCCAATGACATTTAATGCTATATCTAAATGTGGTTTAGCAACTAGTCATTGTTGAGTTGCATATAGGTATAAGATATCCAATAGGCGAAAAATGAGGATACATAAGGAATTTGTCTGGTGCTGTAGACGATGTTGTAGCAACTAGATCTAACAGTGAGTAATAAGTCAATAGTCATTAAGTGAGTTTAGATTTCCCAACTACACTTTATTCATTAATTACTCAGTATTTTATGTTTTTTTATTTTATTAAACTTAGTTTATTCGATCTTTAATTCTGATTTCACCTTAATTAATTAATTTTCATTATTTTTATTTGAACAATTGAAATTGCGCTAAATATTACTTAATGTAGCAAGGTTGATAACATCAATCCCTGTGGAGACGATCTCAATACTTACTACTATATTACTTGTGTACATTTGCACACTGACATCCTATTGTATAAAATCAACAACACATCCCTAATGTCAGTCCACAGTTTGTGCAAGCTATATTGCTCTGGAATAACTAGACTAACCATGAAAACTTCACCATATATCACTGCCTCAATGTCAAAGTACACTAAACTGCATAAACATTAACAAAAATAATTAGCTTAACCATTTCAATAAATGCCATCTACTACACCAACAATCTTAAATGTAGCCATACAAAATTAGATAAACAATGACATGAGCTCTGACATTTCAAATTATGCATGAAAGATAACCATTAAATCTGGAAATATATATTTTCTTCAAAAAGTTAATGTATGCTTAACATTAAGAGTGTTGTGTGGATGGGGTAAGTTTTGATTTTTAATCACATGCACCACTTACCCTGCATGTTAAGCATATAAATTATTTAATTACTTGTGTGCTTGATGGATTTTAGGCAGTACAGAAGATTATTAAGGTTTACAAGAATAATAGTTAGTACATTCAAGTGGCCTTTTTGTAATGTCATCTCTTTTGCATTCATTATACATAAACATCAGAAAAACTACTTTAAAATCAAATCATATTTATTTTTTGCTATAAATATTAAATAATATGTGGATTGCATTCATGTAACTTAATTTTTCTTTTATTATCAATTATGTCCAAATTTAACAGATGTTCATAATATATTTTTCATCAGGAGCCTTTGCAAGAGTGATGTTGGCGGTAGCTTACTACTGCCTACAAGCTTTATAACTAATTGTTATTAATTTTTAGCTATTAATATTTCCTTAAATTCTCAACTCAATAAAATTCATTGCTATAACTTATTGTTACTAATTCTCAACTCACTGCGTACAAGCTCTGTAGCCAATTGTTCTCTTATATCTTAATGACAACCTCAAAAAACAATAGCCAAGCATCTAAATTTTACCATGAAGTACAAACATTTACAAAAGAAAAGAAAAATACTGCATCAATTTACCAACAAAATTCAATAGTTGGAATCAGTCTATACAAAACATAAAAAAGTAACAAAAAAGCATCTGAATTTTACATGAATTGCACACTTGTAAAATAAAATTTAAAAAAACCAAATAAGTATTTTTCTTAGCAAAAACTCTACATTCTCAAAAAAAGCTTGGATTGTTTTTCAATTTAAAGAACAGATCAAGGAAATTTCAAAAAACATTCACAAATCACGATCCAAAATCATCAAAAGTCAATTCGTTTTCGTAGTTTACACAACATATCCAATGATTATCAACTCAAAAATCAATTCATTTTTTGTCACTACTTCAATTTATGAAAATGTTAAACATTTTTCTCAATTAACTGGAACAGAAAGTCAAGTAGCTAACTAGCAGCAAATTCAACAAAATCCATGAAAATTATAAAACCCAACTTCAGTTTTACACTTCGATAGAAATACACACCTAGTACGCTCTCCAATCACTGGCTGTTCAGATGTCGGTCATCGCCGAAATTCGGTTCGAAACATAACTGATCTCAGAGACTTGTTAGCTTACTGCATTATAAAGTGCCTTTGTTATTGCTAAAATTAGTGGGTATTACTAGCTTCCAATTGAAGCTAAGCACTCATCAAGTTATGTTGAGAAAAAAGAAGAAATGAAGCTAAGCATTGTCATTGTGTATGAAAATTGGTTACTACCCCCTCTGGTTTCACTAGCTTCAAAGCACTGTATGCATTTTCGCTACTCTTGTCTAATCAGTTACTGTATATCAGCTTTTGTAAGGCTTAAAAATAAAAAAATAGAGCATTTACGTTGTTGCCCTCAGCTACCTAATGGGTTTCTAACCCTTATACACGGCCAGGGGGATATTGTCAATATATGAATACATTCTCTCTAAGTATAGCAAAGGCAAACCTCAGGGGTGGTTTCTAAAAATTACCCTTTGCAAATATTACTAAATTTCTACAATGACCAAAATGCAAAAGTGACAAAATTTAATTGAGGGTAATTTGAGATTATGAAAATTCAAGTAAGTTAAAATAGAGAGTTTAATGAATGGGAACTCGATTCCCTAATCCTAATAAAAAAATATGCCAGCCCCACATATGTCATTCTTATTCTCCCTTGTACTTTAATAAATAAATACCATCAATCATTTCTATTTCGAATTCCGATTCTCTAATCATGTATAAGTAAACATACCCTTAAATAATAGTAATAACAATTATAATAAATAGTAGAATAAATTTTCATTGACCCTTCGGATACAATGAAAATTTTCAATTTATCTCTATTGCAAATGAAAACCGCTATTAAGTTAATTTACTTCCATTGTAAATGGTAACATCGTGGATCAAGTTGTTTAATTCTTAAAAAGTGCAAACGCTCTGTCACAAAAATGAAATAATAGAAACTATTTTGGTTGCCAATGGGCTTATAGCACACCCTTGCTCTCAAGGATGTTGAGAGCAAGGGTTCGAGTCCCAGCTTTAGCTGGAACTCGACTTCCCCTCATAGTAGGGACAATTTCCCTCCGAATATCACGTGAGGGTCTATCTCCGAGCCGTGCCATACTAAAGAATATTACGAAAAGCCGAGAGTCCCAGGCTATGTTTCGTTATAATACTAGTCTACTTCTGGTTGTTATATTAGTGTTCCTATAATCAGAGGCGAAGCTGCGGGTTGGCTAACCCGGGCTGCAGCCTAAGTAAAATTTTCCAAAAAAATTTTTTTTTAGTTAATTATAAATTGGCTTTTATTAAAAATAATAAAACAATAAAAATAAAACTAACAATAATAGTTAATTCCAATTTTCCCTAAATCACAAAACCCACCAACTACCAATCAGAATAATCATGAGCGACCCCCAGCTGCTGCCGCACGGTTCTCACCCGCCTACTCAGTCTCTCGCCGCACCCAAAATCCTAAACTCGAATGCCCAGTCTTTGTCTTTGGATGCACCGCCTGGTATGAGTCACTTTGTGTTTTTAATTCTAATGTTTAGAATAGAATATGAAAAGCGATGTTGATGGCATAGAAAGTGGAAGACTGGAAGTTGCAGGTTCATCTTCTTAAAATTATAAACTAATAGATTAATAGGATCTGACAAATGACAATGATGGCATATAAAGTGGAGTGCTGATTCATCCTTTTAAAATTATAAATTAATGATAGCATTCAAAGATTGAGTGAATAGAATAGTAAATCGGTGGATTGTTGTTGATTGATGCAAATTTTTTTCAAATTAGTTTCTTATAATTTTATCAAATTTTTTTAATAAAATAATTAATAATTCTCTAATGTATTATTATTACAGATTCAATGTTAAACAAGCCAAGAAAAACTCTACTTTCTTTTTTTAAGAGAGTAGGTGACGATCAATCATCCACCAAGTCTTTATCTCTATCTCAAGCTAATGCACCAGATTCCAGTGAGCAACGTACTTCTAAGTCTCAAAGGGTTGAAGTTGAAGAAACTAGAAATACTTATTTGGAACGTGATCCTGGATTACGTCATCAAATAGGGACATATACAGTAAATCAACGTGATGATATTCGAAGGGAGTACATCAAAATGGGACCGTGTCAGCCTAAACTACGAGATTATCCATCAACTAATGATGGCATACAAGAACGTAGATTTCAGTATCGTTGGTTTAAAAAATTTCCATGGCTTGAGTACTCTGAGGTAAAAGATAGTGCATTTTGTTTTCCATGCTTTCTTTTTGATGAAATTCCATCGAACAATCCAAAATTCGTTATTGAAGGGTTTTCAAGTTGGAAGAGAGTTAACAACGGAAAAAAATGTCCTTTTGTACAGCATGAAGGGGGTCCACTTTCTCATCATAATAAAAATATGCAAAGTTGAGGCTGCCTAAATAGCCCAATTAAATATATTGATAGATTAATGAATGCTCAATCTTCACAACAAGTTTTACAGAATAGGCTACGATTGAAGACCTCAATTATTACTGTTAAATGGCTAGCAAAGCAAGCATGTGCTTTTAGAGGTCATGATGAATCAGTTAATTCAAAAAATCGGGGAAATTTCATAGAGATGATAAAGCATTCAGCGGAGTGTAGTAAAGAAATTGTTGAGGTTGTCTTAGAAAATGCTCCATCATATGCTAAGTATACATTGTCTAACATTCAAAAGGAGCTTTTAAATATTCTTGCAAACAAAGTACGAGACAAGATACGTAAGGAACTTGGAGATGGTAAGTTTTGTATTTTAGTAGACGAAGCACTTGATGAATCTGATAAAAAGCAAATGGCTATTATTTTAAGGTATGTTGATTGTGATGGGTACATTCGAGAACTTTTTTTTGAAGTTGTCAATGTCATGGAAACTACAGCAGTAACATCGAAAAAAGAAATATGTAATGTCCTTGCACAATATAATCTTTTAGTTGAAGATATCCGAGGGCAAGGGTATGATGGTGCTAGTAATATGCGGGGTGCATGGAATGGATTGCAAGCATTATTTTTGAAAGACTGTCCATATGCATATTATATACATTGTTTTGCACATCAACTACAACTGGCTTTAGTTGCAGCATCTAATGATGTGCCAGATGTATGGCTTTTCTTTTCAACGTTGGGCTCAATTGTAAATGTTCTGACCTCATCTGCTAAACGTCTTTCGGAGTTGAAATCTATTTGGGAAGCTGAAATTATAGATTTGATAGCTTCAGGAGAAGTTCAAACTAGTACAGGGGCCAATCAAATTCATACTTTTTAACGACCTGGAACTACTCGGTGGGGCTCTCATTTCCGTTCTGTCAGCAGGTTACTTGATTTGTTCAGTGTTGTTCGTAAAGTTCTTGAGAAGTTGGTAGAGTGTGGGCTTAACAATGGCATACGTGGAGAGGCTAAAGGTGCGTGTGAATCAATGACATCTTTTAAATTTGTGTTCATTTTGCATTTATTAAATAAAGTTTTGGAGGTGAGTGATTTACTTTGTCAAGCATTACAAGTGAAATCTCAAGACATTTTAAATGCTGTGCACTTAGTCTCAACTACAAAAAAACTTCTTCAAAGGCTGCGCGACAATGGTTGGGAAAATTTTATTGAGAATGTAGTTTTATTTTGTGAAAAGAATGAGATAGATATGCTTGATATAAGAGCTCGCCATATGAAAGGAGCGGACGTTTTTGTCAGCAAAATGATTATATTATAGTTGAGCATTACTATCATTATGATATATTTAATGCTGTAATAGATTTTCAGTTGATGGAGATGAATAATAGATTCACTGAACGAACAATGGAACTCCTCACTCTTAGTTCACTTTAAACCCGATTGATGCATTTAAGTCATTTAAAATTGAAGATATTTGCAGTCTTGCTGAAAGATTTTATCCTCAAGATTTCACTAAGACTGAGCTACAGGCTTTGAGAAGACAATTAGAATGCTTTGAGATTGATGTACATTCTTTTCAAGAATTTCAAAATATTACTTCCTTTTCTGAATTGGGTCGAAGATTAGTTGAGATCAGAAAGTCACAGATTTACTTCTTGTTTGATAGATCGATTCGTTTAGTGTTAACGCTTGTTGTTTCAACAGCAACAACAGAGAGAGCATTTTCTGCTATGAAACTAATTAAGACAACACATCGAAACAAGATGGAGAATGAATTTCTTTCAGATTGTATGGTTATTTACATTGAAAGAGAAATTGCAGACAGTATCGACTCAGATGTGACAATAGACGAGTTTTCTTTTTTGAAAAATCGCAGAACACAACTTCGTCAATAATATTTTTCTTATTTCCATTGTACTTTTATATTTTTATTGTTAATTTTTTGCTTCTATAGTATACTTAATAATTTCGTTTGTATAAAATAAATTTAATTTAAAAAAAAAATCTAGCCCACCCCAAAAAGTGGTGCTAGCTTCGCCACTGCCTATAATTGTAATGTATCAGTAAGTAATGTATAAAAAAAAAAAAAAGAGAGAGAGAAACTATTTTGGTTAAAATTTTGTTAGTGAAACTCTTAAACGCAAATACAAATCAACAACTACAGCAAAGTACTAGATTAAAAAAGCCGAAAGAAAAGGAAATTAATCATGGGCATAAAAAAAGGGGATTGCCCAAGTTACACCTTAAAATTGGTAGGCTGGGATTCCATTTCCCTCCCAACAATATTACACCTCATAAAACTCCCAATGGTTTTGATAACCATTTTGACATCTTGAAATCTATTGCCCTCAGCCAATTTCTTATACAAATAACTGTCAAACGTCATTCTCTGCACATATTCATCCCCACACAGTTCCACCAATGCTTCCCTCCCCACATTGCTCCTATAAAATACTCTTTGCAACAGATCCAGAAACCTATACGTCATCAAATACTCATCATCCCATTTCCTCAAATATTCCCTCTTCAAATCACTCTCACCGATCATCTTTTCTCCGCCTTCCGAGGCCTTCACTATTGCTTCCCCACACATCCTCCCCGATTTTGCCGCAAAATAGATTCCTTCGCCCGAGCATTTTGTCACGTACCCAGCCGCGTCCCCCACGAGCGCCACGCGTCCCGACACCCGCACGCCGCGTGGGTGCTCCGGTATCGGGTGGGCCTCCACTTTCATCACTTCCCCACCCTTGATCTTGTGCTTCACCCTCTCCCTGATCCCTCTCTGATAGAGTTTGATTTCCCGCCTCGCGCGCACCGTGCCCGTGCCCACTGCCACGTGGTCGCATTTCGGGAACACCCACGCGTAAAAATCGGGCGACACGTCGTTCCCCACGTACATCTCAGCGAGGTCTTTGTAGTATTCCATCTTGTCGTCCGGCAGTCTGATTCTCTCCTGGAAGGCGATGGCGCACGTGTAGTCTCCGGCTTTTATGGATCTGGCCACCCGGCTGTGGGCCCCGTCGGCCCCGACGACGACGTCGACGGCCAGAGTGCGCTTGGAGTTGTCGACAGTGTGGTGTATGACGTAGGGAGCGGTGGGGGAGGAGGAAGACGGGAGGTCGACGGCCGTGACGAGGGCGTGGAGGAGGTGAGCGCCGCGTGATTGGGCGCGCGAGCGGAGGAAGGAATCCAGCACTTCGCGGCGGAGCATGGGGATGTACTCGTGAGGCCTGAGAGTCTTGGCGCCGAAATCGACGGTGAGGTTAGAGGGGGAGATGATCTTCATCCTGGTGACGTGGCGGTCGACGAGGTGGAGGGGGATCGAGAACTCTTCCAGCATGCACAGAGGGATGGCCCCGCCGCATGGCTTGGCGGTCGAAGGGCTGCGCTCGAAGAGGAAGGTCTCGACTCCGCCCGCCGCCAGAGCCTCCGCTGCGGAGGATCCAGCTGGGCCTCCGCCTATCACGGCGGCGCGTAGCTTGCGGCCTGGGAGAGGCGCGTTGGCTGTGATGGTGAGACAGGCACGACGAGGCTTGTGTGATTTTCTGGTCAAGAGAGGAGAGAAGAAGGTGGCGGCGTGAGTGTGAGATAGTGAATGCGCCATTGAAATGCAAAGAACAACTGAGTTGAGAAGACGGTATCAGTGTATTAAGTAGTGTGTTATTTGTCTTTTCTAATTGTTGCCGTTGCTCGCCTTTTGGTTAAGACTAAAATGAGAGTGAGTGGAGAAAGTGAAATTAATATTTTAATCTGATGGGCACTTTTGATTTGTTTTTTCCTCTGTAGACTGTTCACGATCAAGGGCATTTTTTTATCTTATCAATTCGTCAGGACTCGAGAAGATTACTATTGATTCATGTCTACGCAAATTTACACTTGAGCATTTTCAATTTACAGTATGACAGACATGAGGTAGAAAAGTTGATGCTGCACCAACCAATTAAAAGCTATATTAGTTTTTGTTGTTAAACCATACATCTGCAATGTGGCTCCTCTCGGTTGGAAGGAATGTCACGGTGGTGTGAAAACAAGGGCCCGGACGGAGATGGGGCGACAAATATCAAACAGAGGTCGGCCCGACCAGGCTGAATCGGCAAGCAAGGCGTTCACAGCTTTTGTAGGGTTGTAGAGATCCCACCAGATATAATCAGAATCCTGCTCGCAAGCCATCTCTACAGATAGGCATCCGATCATTGCACCATACAAGCCAAGACCACAGCAAGCAGTCTTTGCATCCTCAAATCCTGTATTCATGACCAAAACAATTACTCCTATCAGAAAGTTATGGATAGCATTCCTCGACCCCTATGCTTATTTCTCATCAGATGAGTTCCTGATTTCCTCCGATACACTGATCTCATGTGTTAAGGATAAAAGAAACTTGAATTTTAGCACATAAAATCTAAAGCAAACAGAGTACCAATGCTGTTAACTCATCAGTTCTGATGGTGATTTAATAGAAATAAAATGTTTTGCATGGCCTATTTGCCAAAGAAAAGCAATAAGCATATGTATCCAGATTCCAAGTTAATGCAGAAAACTAAGTGAGATGGAACACAGTGTGTGCGGCTTATCAAGGTAAAGAGTCTGGAAGTTTACATGAAATCCCATACTTCACAGTTAAGAGGATTGTATCAGCTCTGATACAATCCATGAGTACCACGAAAGCATTAGGTTCACTTTTCAAATACTAACTAGAACCTGTGAGATTGTTCACCTCCATGAAGCTCAAGTTAGGTTCACAAGTCTGTCGTCGTCCGTACAGTCTGCTCACTGAAGCTAATATTGGACAGTTCACTTGCTAACATTCCTAGGCCAGAATTATTTAGTTTAAACACAACTTGAGGGACAAACATGGGAGGAAGCAGTTGTAGAATTGCAAATTCATCAACCTAATTTAAGCTAACCAGATTTTATTTAGCAGCAGAATTTCTCTGAGTCAATAAAAATTTAGAAGACCGAGAGTTAATCAGACAGGTATGACTTGTGTTAGGGCTCCCATATGACTTGTACCACCTTTAAATTAAATTCCTTCAATAAACAAGTGTAGAAAGGAGTTCATACCATAATATTTTGGATTGTTCACCATCTGCATAATCCCTTGGTATATATCACAGAAGATTATATGAACATTAGGTAACTCTGAGTTAAGGTTCATAATCTGCTCTTCTAGCATTGTATTGTATTGCAAAATCAGCTCATTGACTTCGGCTACACAGCCCCTTCCCTCATCATCTCCAGCAGTAGAATTACGCCACTCCCAAACAGTACGTGGGGTGCATCCCAAAGGCAGTATTCCCATGCATATGATCTTACGCACATTTGCATCATACAGGTTTCTCATAACATCTACCATCTGGTCCACCAAAATACTAGCAAATTCTAGGCCACTGTACTTGCCCATTACACCTGAGGAGCTTTGGAGAAAGAGGTCAAGGTAATCATCTTTGCCAAATGAAAGGTAAAATACGGAGGATTTGATGGTATCTTTAGCATTCCCCTCGCCGAGTTCCAGCTGCAAAAGCTGAAAGGTCTCAAATACTTGGCGTAGCTGTTGATTAAGAGACTGATGGCTCTGGCTGCTGGGATTCATGATTGTTGCTTGTGCTGAACCATAATTCAAACCACTTAATAGTCCGTTTATGGATCCATTCTGGCTGTAGAATGGTGGAGGATATGGTAAGCCCATTTTTTTAGCTGCATTAATAATAGACTTACAGTAATTAGCACAAAAACAAATTAGCACAAAAACAAACAAAACAGATTGAGCTAGAATTCATAGTAATGAAGATAAGCAAAATTAAAATGTTTTGGAAGGGAAGTATGAGATCATGAATTCCCATTGTTCCAAAAGTACTAAGGTTCACAGAAAATAAAATCATTTAGATTGAGCCTAGCCTGACCATTATTGTCATAATATAAAGAAAATGAGAAAAAATTAAGCAGCTTCAATTTGTTAAGTAGCACTAACCAAAAACACTTCTAGTAGCTAAAGCATATAAAGCTGGAACTATAATTGAAGAAGAAACATGTGATGTATCTGTATTTCAGTCAAGGCCTTATCTTAAAGCTACAGTAGCATTCGTGATGAACTATGCACATTAAGCACAACATGTAAGTGCCAAAATAAATCTTATACCAACCGAATTACACGAATGTGAAATGAGCACAATTAAACAGCTCTCCTCTCGTGAAAGGCTTCTTTCCTGAAAATTCACACACCATTAAAAATGTGACTGTAATTGTTCCCTAGCCTCATGATCTAAGCCTATGTAAGCAGCAATTTTTTGGGTCTAAAATCTAAACGTTGTTTGCAACCAAACCAATGAATTACCTAAAATCAATTCCCTTCAATTGGACTGTTACACGATTTTTCTTTACAAAATATGGGTTCAAAGAAGCTAACCTGAATTAGCTCCTATTAGAAGAACAAGTTCATAGTACAGCCAATAACCCCAATCAAGGCAAGCAAATGCAAAGAGAATTTTTTCAGTACAATTTTACTTAGAATTTCACAAATGTGCTTCCCGGAAAGCACAACTGTTTAGAAATCAATCGAACTACTGCTATTTATCAAAAAGTGATTTTCAAGAAAGACCAATAACCCATTACAAAGCAAAGAGGCCACTAATACATACAAATTAAAGAAAATAAAATCACTTAAAAAAAAAAGAAACCAAGAATCAAGAAACGGTGTAAAGACTAGAGAGAGAAAGAGAAGTTTACCAAGAAGATGGGGAAGGAGAGTGGAATCGGATCCATTATAACAGGGAATCAAAGAAAGATTGTGATGAAGAATTGGGTAAAAGAGCGTGTTTTCTCCACAATCAACTGAAGAATCACCCAACACGTTAAACGACGTCACATTATTTCCTGCTACACTAGTGCTCGTGGTCACACCCATCATCAAGAAACTTACAACGAGAACAAGAAATGTCTCTCTCTTCATTCTTCTATTATCTTTCTCCAGCTTTTCAGAAAAATCTCTTACCATTTTCTTTTGCTTTCATTTTAGTGAGACTAACCAACTAGCTGAGCCTGTGCAAGTGTGCAGCGTTTTGGTTATTTTTGTTATAGCGGGAACGGTAAGGGCTGGGAGCAAGTTTGTTTGACACAGCGCCTTCGGAATCTGAGGCTGGAACCGGGTTGGGTTTGGATGAAAAAATGATTTGTAAAATAAAAAGATCCCTCAAGTCCTCAAATAAATTATTACATTGTAAATTTTTAATGGCCTTATTTTTGTACCCATAAAATTGTTCATCACAACCATAAACTAACTTCCTTCTAAGAGAGTTGGACTTGAAGGAATTGAAACCGCTAAACTAGTTTACTTTACTTTACTTTTTTCTTTTGGGGTAATATTTTGCCTAAATATATCTGATGGGTCAATAGCCACTATTTTCCCCTTTTCTTGTTTTCTCTGTTTCCAATCTATTTGACAAAACACTGAAAAGGGTCTAGGGTGAACTGAAGAAATATGTACACAAACTTATTTCATTATGCTTTGAGACTTTTCAGAAATTGTAAGCAAAAGCTGTTCAAATGCCAATACAATATCTCAATTTGTGAGCACAAGAATTGCACACTATATATATCTTTCTTTCTTTTTTTATGAGCACACACTGTGTATCTATAGCGCAACAAATCAACACCACAATCCTCTATACCAGAAATCCAATACCCAGAGTCTCTGTACTTTAGCCAGAATTATATCACCTTATCAGCTGTAAATGAAGCAATTTTTCCCACAGCTTCATTCAGCTCTGAGGTGCTGGTGCTAAAACATGACAATTCTATGTTCACCAGCAAAAAAAATAATCCCGGTATCCCAAAAGGGCACAAAGAGAGGGAAAGGGTCAAGTCAAGAACCAAAGTATTAGTACAAATGAGGAATAACCGAATAAGCATTAAGATGATGGTGATCCCAAAGAACAACTCGAGAAAGAGGAAAAAAAAAAAGATGATAACAAAGAAGTACGACCACAAATGGCATTCAATCTCCGGCTTCTATTCTTAAATTTTCTAGTCCTACAGAAATAGGCTTGGAATTAGCCAATTGTGTCTACACCTTATATCACACATATAGGTCAGTATATAATAAATTAAATAGCATTAACTCTATCAAAAGTTTTATGTCCAATATTAACTCAGAAGCTTTGCCTCTTAGTTGGGACTAAATTAATTGTGTAGCTAAATTATCATTAAATACGACATAATGTTAAGCCACAAAATGACTAGCATGCATTTCTTCCCTGATGATTTATCCATGGCACATTCTCTTGACAAAACGATTGCCAATTACAAATATCAAACGATATATCTATTTCCAAAAGAAAGAAAAAAGGGTATATCTATTTTAAGAAGCACCTCCACAACATGGAGAAAAAACATATAACCTCTTGCATGCAAGGGGAAATGAAGAGCATTTTGTGTGGCATAGCAAGGAAAATCACGATCAGCTTGTCTATGAACTACTATGAAATAAACTGCGTCTAATTTTCAAACATTTAAGTAAAAGAATACCACATTAGTGGTGTCCAGAAGCATATTGAAACATACAATGTATAATCTGCTACACAAATTACTCAAGAGGAATAGCCTAGTGATGGCTAGAAGCATGTGGTTATCATGATCAGCTTGCTAAGCTTTCAGCTTGCCACTCATCCCACGCTTATTGTGCCAAACACTGCTCCTATCGCTATTCACTGGGTTCTTCTTGGCTGCAACTGAACACTGATCAGTCCGACCATTCTTACTATTCATCTCTATCTGAAGCTTACGCCTCCTCATCCTATTCTCTAATCGTATTCCTCTAAGAGCACGGGCCCTCCTCTCAATTTCAAATGCTTGTGAAAAATTCCAAATCCTAACAATGCCCTCCTCACCGCCACATACTATACGATCAGCACCAATGTCCACTGATAATAAATTGCACTCAAACCCATGTAACATTCTCTGAGGTGGCTCCACATTAATAACCCTCAAAACCCTCTTCCCTGAAGTATGCCTGCTGGTCCTTAACAACTTTCTCACATCAATCAGCGAAAGCTTTCCGTCACCAGCAGCCGAGACAAGCCAAGGAAACTCAAATGCAAGAGAATTAACAGGTCCTGTATGAGGAATCCATGTAGCAACTTGCAAAACATTAGCTTCAGTACAATGATTTATGATCTCAAACATGTGTATGGCTCCATCCTCCCCTCCTGTGAAAAGAAAATCTCCAGTGTGGCTTCGTGCCAATGAGTGAGTGTTACCCACATGGGCACCATTAACAACAGTCAGTAAAGAACCACTATTAGTATCCCAAATATACACATCAGAACCTGATGTACTAGCAACTGTAGTGTCATGCGGTGCAAGACCATAAACCCAGTCACTATGTCGCAAGACCTTTAAGCACTTGAGTAAAGCACGATCCCATACACGCACAGTCATGTCCCATGAACCACTATAAATTCTAGTTAGATCCAATGCAAGGGATGTTATTGGTCCTTCATGCTCCCAAAGCCGAAACTGAGTGTTCTGTTTCTCTGAACCACTAACGTCAAACAAATATTGGAGGCCCTCAGCTGCTCTCCAACAGTGAATAAATCCATCGGTACCCCCCGCAACCAAGAGCTTCTTATCCGCAGCAACTGCTCTAATAGTGCAACCAAGTGGCTTTGAAGATGCAACCGACAACCCATCCTCCAAGTGCCACATTCGAACAATCGAGTCATACCCAGAAGTAAACAAAAGCTTTGCTGAAGCCAAAACGAAAACTGTGAGAACAGCTTCGGTGTGGCCATACAGAACATCAATGCTATACCGACCAAGGAAAGTCTTACTCCTAAACTCTCTCTCCACAAACAGTTCCTTCCAAGACTTGTCATCCGAAAACCCAGCACCCAACGGGGCAGATGCTACCGGAAGCCCCCATCTCTCGCAATAAAATTCCTTCCAAGCATGGTGCTCTGATGCTAACCTATGGAGAATCGGGGATACACAAGAAACTATACCTAGCTCTTTAGGATCAAGGCAATTGAGGATCTCACTTATCAATGCCGGGGGAAGGTCAGTTATTATTGACCCATGAAGATTTGATAAAACATCATTACAAGGCAATTGCTTAGAAACAACACATTCTAAAGTGGATTTTGTAGCTTCAGTCTCAAAATTCGAATTGTTCAACTCAGATTTAGTTTGTGATTGTAAACTATCTTCAGCAGAATTAGCCAAATCCTTCGAAACTCGAGTGATGCGTTGGCATTCAAATGCCATAAAAAAAATCGATGCCCTAAAATTGAAAAATTACAGACTTAGAATCTGAATCCCTAAAAAAACCAGAACAGAAACCCTAGAATTACACCTGATTAAAATGAGATATTAAAATTTAAAGCAGGAAAATGGAGAAAGATCAAAGAGACGAAAGAACGACAAAAAAAAAGGGCTTAAATTCGAAAAAAAAAATTAATAATGATATTTGGGCATTAGAGTTACCTCTACTAGTTATTTAAATTCGCGAATCGCAATCTGCGGAGCGGAAAAATGATAAAAGTGGTTGTTTCGCTTTATTTATTTTAGGGGTTTTATAGGAAGGGAGAGAAAAAAAATTTGGGTTCAAACGGTGGATCTGGAAGCGAGGAATAATCACCTTTCAGTGGACAACCAATCAGACGGTCTGGATGAGGGGAGCGAGACTAATAGAATGGGACGAGCCGTAGGATAAATAACCTTAGGATTGTACATCCGACGGTGATCACTACTAACTGGAGAAATTTGACGCAATGAATATTCTTGTTTTGCTTTATATTTTATTCTAATAATTTATGCGGTAATACATGCATGTATGATATAATCTATTAACAATTAACCTTGTTTGGTACTGTGGTGTTGTACTTATTAAGTTACTGTTAAAAAAATTATAATTATAAAATAAAAATTAATAATATATATAGTAAAAATATTTTTAAGTGATAATTTTAAAAAATTAATAAAGATATAATAAATTTTTCATCATATAAATATAAAATTAAATTAAATCAGTTTCCAAACTACAGCAATAGCTCCAAACTCAATCCCAAACATAATAATATTTTGGTTCGAAGTATCCATTTCATCTCATGTTGCCTTTTGAATAACATTCAAAATCCGATGACTGTTTTCATATTTCTTCTTAGTTCAAGGCTTCATAGAATAATTGTATTTCTTAATATAAGTTTTGCTTCAGCCTAAACACCAACTTATTTACAACAAAATTAAATTTTGTTAATAAAATTGAACAAGTTCTTTTTTGTTTTTTTATTTCTATTCAAACTATCCATTTCATTTAATGTCTGACTTATGAATGACATTCAAATCCAACGATTATACTCACTTTATCATTTTTTTTTTCTTATTACAAGACTTCATAGAGTACTTGTATTTCTTAATATAAATTTTGCTTCAACCTAAGCACCAATTTATTTCCAACAAAATTAAATTTTGCTAATGAACTTTTAACAAGTTCATGTTCTATTACTGTTCAAATTATATCCATTTCATAAAGTGTGTGACTTTTGAATAATATTCAAATCAATGACTATACTAAGTTCATTTTCAGGTTTATTTTTAACACAAAATTTCATATAATACTTTTGCTTCTCTCCCAAAAGCATTTCCTCTTACTTAACAAGAATAGTAAAGAAAATGATAATAAAGTTAATTCTTAAAAGATCATAAGTTATTTTTATTATAATTACTATTATTTTAACTTTAATCTATTATAAGAATTAATTTCTCTTTGATGTGTGCCACACAAGTCACAACTCTTTTTTGGGTTAGGTAACTAAATATATTACTAGGAAATCTGTTGGAAAAAATAGCGCACAAGGGTTATATTTAAGCATGATTTTGATTGGGACTCACTTATTGTAAGTGAAAGGTCAAGAGTGATTCAGTTATTTATATGTTCAAAATGATACTCAAATAAATGAGAAATTGTTACTCAAAACACACCCATGAAGTTGGAAAAATTAAAAAAAAAATGCACTTATCCCACATAAGAAAGAAAGTTAAGGCATAAAAAGTTTATATATAAACACTCATTTGTATATGAGTAAGAATATAAGCATAGAAGCCATCTCTTGCATGTACCCGCAAGGGGGTCTAAATTCCAGCCCGACTCATATGCACATATGTCATGCGTACATGAATGTCGATCCAAACAATTAATTTTTTGGCTCCTAAACTGCTTAGAATTGAAAGCAAAGAATGTAATTGACAAGAGTTAGTTCTGATTTTAAATTACAATTTAATTTTTGAATTAATTACAAGCTTTTGATTACAATATCCTTTTAATTATGACATTTAAGGCAACCATTACCAGGGCCCTAATGCAGTGTCCCTCTCAATGCCTATAAATTGGCGACTTCTTTTCGTTTTGAAAACACAACAATCACACGTAAACGCTTTCCTCCCTTGACGTTTTCTGTGCCAGAGAGTTCAAGCACGCTAGAAGTTCGTTGAGAAACTATTCAGAGGTATGTTGAAATTGTTTCATTCCCGTTGTATCATGTGAAATAGTTGCCATTCAAACATAAAACACTTGAAAATATGTGGCAAATATGTTTTAAGGAAACTGTCTAATACAGGGGCTGTCTCTACAATTTTATATTGCTTACAATTTCTGTTTAATTAGTTACTGTATTTACATAATTTAGCTTTACTGTTTAGATGTATTTCAGCTTTGTTTTTTTTTTTTTTTTTTGAGAAGAAAGTAAACCTTTCATTAGAGGCCAAAAACAGTCAATAATACACTGTTATAAAAATGGAATTACAATGCTAGAATAAGCTCAAATAGAATACTTAAAATAACCTAAGTCTCAAGCCTAATTAGCTATATATTTTTCTTTGTAAACGAATTGAAGAGTAGTTTCACACATATATGGTCTCACACTACAAGAAATTAGACTTTTTAAGACCATTTTTTTGTGACATTCGAAAATTTGGTCACGGAATAGTAAGTACAGTGACAAATATTTGAAATCGTAGCTAATAGTCTCGATTTGACTAAATTTATATCTTATAACCAACCGTTCAGTTTTTGAGACGCATTAATTGGTCGTCAAATTAATTTTTTTATGACAAAGAGTATATTAGTCGCAAAAAGATATAGTTTTTTAACCACTAAATAATTGCCTTCAAAATTAAGTAATTTGGGACATTACATAATCTTTTATGACAAAATATGTGGTTGCATAAGCAACAACACTATTTCGTAGATAAAAAATATTTATTGAGACAGCATATTTGTCGCCCTAGCAGTTTTCATTTCCACTAATTTAAAGACCACATTTTGCTGTCATAAATAATTACCTACAGTGACTAAACTAGAAAATAGTAGCTGATAATATTGTCTTGATTTATATTGTATATTGTGACAAATAAATTTTTTTTAGGGACGTATTAGTTAGTATCTTAATCAAATTTTTTGTGACAAAAATTACATTAGTCATAGAAAGATATGTTTCTTTAAGCATAAAAAAAGTCCTCCAAAATTTAATATTTTGGGATAATGAATAATCTTCTATGACAAAAATTAATGGTAGGAAAATGTAGTTATGAGTGACAGAACTATTCTATAACAAAAAAAAAAGAGTAATTAAATTGGTTTTAAAAACTTTGAATTATATAATTTCTTTTTAAACACGTTAATTTGGTAATAAAAATAATAATAGCCTTAAAAATTAATTAAAAATAAATTTGGAAATTAGTAATTAAAATTTTTTTATAACACCAGTAATTTATTTTTTTTATAACAGTAGTAATTGAAATCTAAAATAAGTAAAAAAAAAAGATATCATGAAAAACAATAAAAAGAAAAAGGGAGAATAGAAAAATAGAAGAAATAAAGAAAGGAGAAGGGATATGACAACCCTAGATACCTAATAGCCGATTGTTAAGGCTGTAGGTGGAGATGTCATATTGATGATTTAGTTTCAAACTGTGGCAATGGCTTTGAGTTTGCAAAATCTAGTGGCGGTAATTGCAAGGATGAGTTCGAGAAAACGGAATCGACAAGTGGTGGGCTCGTCTCTAGGTATTTTTTTATTTTTGATTCTGTGAAAAGGAGTTCCAACTCTAATGTCCTTGGTGGCGTCCCATGTTTGAACAGTGTATTATTCACATCTAGTCTTCTTCTTTACTGACTGGTGTATGTTTTTATATTTGATGTGGTTTTTGTTTAATTTGGCATTTCATTAATATGGACAATTTGATTATTTCTAATTAAATCTTAAATTTGATTTATGCATCATGAACACCATTTTTGTGGAATCAATTGGGCACATAAAAAAAGGTTTTGAACATTCTATTTTTACTTTAATTCTATCCTAAGCAAGGATCTTATTTGGCATTTGTATTTCGTATGTAGTGGGCACCTTCTTGGTAGTCATGACTGGAGCTTTAGTTGGATAGAAAATTGATAGTGGATTTGTTTGAGGGGCTGCAGTTGGAGCTGTTTTTCTACAGAATAATTTGAATCTTCCATTGTTCTTTGGTAATAGGATGAATTTTGGGATCGAATGTCTCTTGTATTTGGTGAGCCATTTAGCCTTAATAATATAGTAAGAATATTTATTTATGTAGAACACCTTCTAGTGGCTTGTTAAGATTGACACCTTGTTAAATTTCTTAGGTAAACAGATTTCATGTGATTTTTTCAAGCATGAACAAAGAGATAAGAGAAAGGAGCTGAGAGAAAGTATAAGCTGAAAAGAAAGTAATAGCCGAGAAATTATAAGAGAAGGTACAAGTTTTATTTAAACTTTCTCTTTTTTTATTTAATTTCATAATAATCTAGTTTGTTGCTTGCACCAGATTTCAATTATTATGGCCAACAAATACTTGTGAAATTTCAAGTAGAGATAAGTAACAGAGAAGAATATCAACTAAAGAATAATAAAATAGCTTGCTAAATAGTATTTGTATGATTGTAGTATTTGTTAGAAATTGATTATTTATTATTTTAATTTTCGCTTGAAAAATTTTCTTCATATATAATGTTATATCAAAATATTTATTGCAGGACAACTTTGAGGCTGATGTCTTTAATCTACAAGTCTAGAAGCATTTGAAGAAGACAATGAAAGACAAGTTCAAGTTAATTTTCATGATAACTAGAAACGCCATTTAAATTCACCAATAATTACGAAGGACCAAGATAGTTAGTAATCTTTTTCAATTTTCTCATTATATTATTTTAGGTCGTTGACATTTGTACTTTTTGTAGTTGAACTTATGTGATTACATTGTAAATGTTTAATCTACTTTTTTTTTAAAATTTTATAATTATTTGTTCATTTGTACATTCTTGCTTGTCACTGTTTATAGTTTTTTACTGTTATTAATAATAATGTAAGCTTATGTAAATTACAATTTGTGACAACAATAATTGTCAAAAAATAATAGGTTATCCTTCTAAAATTTTGGTCATTAAATTTAATTTGATGTAACTTCTTGTGACTATTAAATTTAGTCGCAGATGACATTTTCTAATGACCAAAAAGATTAGTCACCCACAATCTTGGTAAAGTATACGAGACTATAGTAATTATAATCTGCAACAAAGAAAAAAGTCATTGATTCTAACAATTGGAGACGATTAGTTTTCATCACCGAAAGTAAAATTCCATGACTAAAAAATATTGTTATGAATATGTTTTGAAATTATTATTTTGTCATTTTTTAATATCATTTCTGACTCTTAAAACTTTAATTTGAGACGAAATATTTAGTCATGAAAAAGTTCATTTTTTAGTGACGAAAATAATTTTGGTCACTAGAACTTTTTAAGACGGTCTTTCCACGACTAACACGCAACGATTTCTTTTTTGTCATAAAAAATATAAAGTGACTAATTTATTATCTTTAGTGACTAATTTTTTTGTAGTACAATATTTTTTTTCTTGTAGTGTCATAAGGCATTGGAGAACTTTTTACAGGTTTGGCTACCAAACTCAGATTTGTAAGGTGAAACCATACTCCAATCAGACAAAGGAAAACAACTACAGTTATGACTATAACTATAACTACTACTTCAGCAACAATACAAACACCTCAATTTAACATAATACATCCTCTGAATCTAAACTAAAATTCAGAGGTATTATTACAAAAATATTAAACTGAAAGAGAAAATTACAATCTACTATTCCAGGTAATTTACTAGTAACCCACGACGAGCCCTCGTCACATACTATCGGACCCTTGACGCACCAATCATTAGAGTCACCCAACGACTCTAACACAGGCATACCCTTTCCGATCCAACCATTGGGGCAGTGCCATCAACGGTTCCGAAACCACCTATTGGAACAGCAGAAAACAACAACAGCACACCAAACAACTTCCAACAATAACAAAGATATATACATTACAATACAATAACTGAAATAAAAAACAGAAAAAACATAGAAAAATTAAATTAAATTAAAAAGACAGTGACCCCCTTCGGAATCTATTGTTTTATTTCGGAGACTATTGGTTTAGGTTGTTGGTGATGCCAGAATGAGTCTCAACAAAATAAAATTTTTTGAAAGAAACTAGATTGACTTCTACCAGATCCAGGCGACTGCGGTTGGAAAAGTTTTGGTGAAGGCCGGATCTGAAAGCTTTAAGGTCCGTGAGAGCAGTGTCGCCGGTGGTGAATCTCACGCGCGCAGTGGTTGACCCGAAAGATAAGGTTTCACCGCAACTAGTTGAAGAGCATCTCCACAAATCGATTACAGCAGCCGAAAAAGTGAAGCCGCGAGAGTGAATTCGAGAGGGTGGATCCAAGAGAGTGAAGCCGAGAGAGTGAAGCTAAAGCTGCAAGTCAATTTCTAAAAGGCAACGGAATCTTCAGCTTGTTAATAATACGAAAAAATTTTCATGGCAGTTGATATGGAACGTGTTGCGGTGGCTTTTTTTTTGGTGCTGTGTGATTTGTAATAGCGAGGAGAAGGTTATGGCTGTGAGTGTATTTCAGCTTTGTTATACTTACAATGTTGCGTGTTTCTAACATAATCTACATGCACTATACAGGGGAAGAAAAAGGAAAAGATTAAAAAGAAGAAATAAAATGAATAATCAAGATTAAAAATAAATTAAGAGGCATTAACTGTTATATATTTCATAATTTAAATTGTTTAACGTGCACATTTCTGTTATATATTTCATAATTTAAATTGTTTAACGTGCACATTTCATGCAAATATTAGATTTTAGAGGCGCAAATAATAATTTCACGTACTCTTCTCAGATATATATTTGAATTAACAAGAAGAATGAGACAATGACAATTATTTCCTAGCCCACTTGTGGGTATTTACTCTATTCTTGCTCAAGACATGTATGGTGTTGCTCATCCTCGAGTTGTCCCTGTTTAGCTCTTTTTAAAGAGCCCCGTTTAATCAAAAAAAAAAAAAAGACAATAACAATTAAGGAAATATAAATAAATCAATGGCTTCCTCTCATATTATTAAATTTTCAACTAACAAGACATGATTACAAATATGATCATTTAAATGAACAAAAAACACACACGGAGACAAAAGAATATAAGATTTCATTCATCTATTTTTTCTCACGCTTGCTAAATTTATAATTTTGCAAGCTTAGAAGAAGAAGAAGCCAGCAACTGCTGCCCCAACAGCGACGGCAGAGACCTTAAGAGCAGCAGCATTGCCTTCGGCCGGGGCTTGGGCTGGTGCAGCTTCGGTGGGGGCAGCGGCGGCGCCTTCATCAGTGGTCTCAGGGGTTGGTGGGGAGCTGGCCGGGCTGTCATCTGCCTGTGGTGCAGGAGCAGGTGCAGAAGCAGAGTCGTCACTGCTTGATGATGATGATGATGGAGCCTTAGAAGGAGCCTCTGATGAAACCTTTGGTGGAGAAGAAGTTGGTGGGGTGGAGGCTGGAGGCTGGGTCTGGTCCTGAGGGGGGGCATCGGCAGCTGGAGCCTGAGCAGGTGGTTCCTGGTTCTTTTGGGGTGGTGGGTTTTCAGCAGCAGGGGCCTGGGCGGGAGCTGCGGCAGCGCCAGCTTTTGGGGCTTCCCCCTCGGGCTTATTAGGTTGAGCTTGAGCTTCAGCGCCCTCGGGTGCGGCTGCTGGAGGATCCTGTTGTTGATCTTGAGCTGAGACTGATCCAGCCACAGTCAAGAAAATTAGGGCTAGAGCAACAAGTTGACGCGCCATTTTGTTTTAATTTTTTTGGGGTGATTTTTGTTTTGATTTTATAATAAAATGAATGAAATAAAGATGATCCTAAAGAATGCAGTAGTTCTCTAATGGATAGAGAATTACTGCAAAGCCAAAGAATGATGGAACGGGAGGTGATGAGAAGTAAATTTATAGTGTTTGAGTGGAAGAAAAGTTAGGGAAAGCAAGAGAGAAAATGAAGGAACCAAAGACAGTTGTTTGTTAATCACTAGTTATTTGCACTGGCTTGACCGATTCATGAGGTGGTGCAGATACCGAAATAGATGCTATTGTTAGAGAGACTATGGCCTGTTGTTAGAATATATAGAATGTTCACAAATATGGAACTACTTCAATTGCATTTTTAGACTTTTTTTTTTTTTATTTAAATCTTTCAGTTTTTAGGGTTTACTAAATAAGTAAATAGTTTACAACATAATTTCTTAAAAGGTGAGGAGGCTATTTGAATTTTTTTTTAACTACCAAGTATTTCATTAACATGATTACGTTTATAGACCCAAAAAGAAAAGTGAAAAATCTTTCGAGGAAGATGAACAAAAATGCCTACACAAGCTAATGACAGATTTTAGGCCCTCCTCTTAGATAACGAAGATTGCTAAAACAACTGAGAATTAAAATCAAGTTAGCAAGGAAATATTATTCATCAGATCATTTAGGACACATTTAGTATTATGTAACAGTACTTTATTTCGTCGTTCTTCTAGACAAAAATTAGTCTAATACTATTAAATGGCCTATAAATTAATTTAATGTCTAGAGGGTGATCAATTCCTTATTTTACCTTTCTAGTGATTCATTATCGACATGTTAATAAGGTAACAATGGTGCAACACCAATATTTAATGAATAACATGGTGGAGGATAGTGATGTAACCTAACCTCAATATTTACTCATTGCAAAATTTAATTAAAATGTGCCATTTGCTAATTTCCCCGTTCTACGTACAAAATTGATCTCATTGAGCCCATAAGTAAAATTAAACCTTATATTTTTGCCTTAAAATATTAGTTGAATACATTTTTACCCTAAATACCCCCTTTGCAAAACTTAAAAAAATTAAAATATACGTTGAAGGGTTTTTTTTAAGTGCTTGTCATAAGTCTTGACCCTTTTGATCAAATATATATATGTGTGTGTATATATATATATACCCTATTAGTGTAAAAAGACATAACACAAAAAGTGATCTTATTATAATAAAATTTTCGTATAATCTTTTAACTTATCTTTTATAATTTATAAAACTACATTTGCAAGACTCTGTCATGCATACATATCTCCATCTTGCACTCTATCATGCATGCAAGTCTCTGTTCTGCATATTATGTACGTACTTTATACAAGTCTTTTATCTTACACTTCGTCATGCATACAAGACTCCGTCTTACTCGCGCTATTATATTGCAAAGCACTAGTGTGGAAACATAATCACTAACTGTACAAATAGCATTAAAAAAAAATTTTGATGTCCAACAAAAAAATAAATTTAGATATGGGGACAAAACTTATGACAAGGCCCCTCTAGACAGGGAATAATTGGTTTTGTATTATTGCTCATTTGAATGCCCTTGTTTTGTTGATTATATTTTATCTTGTTCCGAGTGGGTCCTTTAGTGAAATTCTTGAAGGAGCGTTTTGAGAAAATCAGCAGGGGTATGCACTTGGTGACGAGTTTGTTAGACCCGTTCATTACGTTAATTAATGTGAAGGTGTATCAATATCGATATATATTTCTTAGCTTGTTATAATATTTATTGACGGGTAATAATAAACATCCTAAATTTTTTATTCCAAATAATTATCCCAAATGATTTTGCATTTATTAAATGGTTAATAATTCATTATAAAATCAAAATGAATTAAGAGTAATGCTATATATCCCAAATGATTTGACGTTCATTAATTGGTTGATAGCTTTTTACAAAATCCAAGTGAATTAATTGTAACCAATTAATGAATGTAAAATCATTTGGGATGGTTATTTGGGATAAAAAATTTAGGATATGTAGCATTACTGATGGATTAATTGTATTGTTTCATCAACCAATTGATAAATGCTACATCATTTGGGATAAAAAATTTGAGATGTGTAGCACTACTCTTTATTAACATATTAAATTTGGGATTGAGGCCTTGATTGAATTGAGTAAAATTGGATAGGCTTTGATTCACTTTGAAAATAAAAAGTGAAATACTATTGAGATATTTAGTACATAATTATACTAAACGTAGTATATATTTGAGGATTTTTAATTCCCCCCTCTTATAGTTCAATCTCGGAGTGGAATGATATTCATAAATGAGTCCTTCAAATTAAAAATGGCAATCAAAAGGAAAAACAGGGGCTTGTGAATGAGCTTAAGACCTCTAATTAATTAGTGCATGCAGCTTGGCAATAGCACAAAATTAAGTACTTTCGTTCTAGATCAGCTAAACCCTTGTTGTCAGGATAAACAAAAGCATAAGACGAAGAAGAAGAGGATCACTTCGTTCATATCTCTTTCTGATATGCTTAATTGCTTTTGATCAAGCTTAGAAGAGGAAGAAGCCAGCAACTGCAGCCACACCAGCGACGGCAGAGACCTCGAGAGCAGCAGCGGATGATGCTGGAGCTGGGGCGGTAGCGGTAGCTCCGGGGCTGCTGGCGGCATCAGTGGTTTCAGGGGTTGGTGGGGAGCTGGAATCATCGGCCTTTGGTGCAGCAGCAGGAGTAGAAGCAGAGTTGCCGTCACTGCTTGATGATGAAGGGGTCTTAGCCGAAGGGCCTTGTGCTGGAGCCTGGGCCTGAGGGGGAGGGTTGTTATTGGCCGGGGCCTGGGCGGGAGCAGCAGGCTGTTGTTGCTGTTGTGGTGGGTTGGTTCCTTCAGCTGGGGGTGCCTGGCCAGGAGCTGCAGCACCTTGTTGTGGAGCCGCCGCGGCGTTACCGTTAGGGCCACCGGGCGGTGTGCCTGGCGGAGGATTAGGTGCCTGAGCTGAGACTAATCCTGCCGCGGCCATGAAAACTAGGGCAAGTGCAGCAAGTTGACGAGACATTGTTTTTTCTTAATTTCTTCTTTTTCTTTATCTCCTTATTGATAAATAAAATGAGACTGAGATTAAAGGGGATTCCAAAGAAAGCAGTAATTCTCCACGATAGAGAAATACTGCAAAGCAAAAGAATGAGTGCAAATGGAGAAAATGCTGTGGCAATATATAGTGTTTGAGTCGGCCGAATGGTGGGGAAATTTAGGTTTTGGTTTTTTTGTTTTCATAAGATTGGCTTGTTAATGTCTTGGTTATTAGCTTCGGCTTGACCTACTAATGCGGGTGATTCACAAACCGAGCGAGTTGATTGGTTCTGTACTTGTTTTGTTAGAGAGACTACATCTGTATCTCCACTATATTTGGCATTTGTAATTAGGTGTGCACGTGGAGATTCAATAACTTTTTTTTTTTTTTTTGGGTTCGGATGGTTACATTGCGCCCTGACTAACCGGATTCGGGGACGAAATCGCAGTTAAAGCTCATTCCTCTCTCCAAAGTGTGTTTAGTGGGGAACCCGAAAGCTCTTCTCACAATCTCAGCCTGCTAGATTAGATTCAATCACATTTTTTTTACAACTTTCAAAAAGTGATCGGGAAACCAAACGCTCACTAAAAATCTTAGAAGAAGCTCATTTAAAATAATGTTGTCTTGGGTGAATTTTACCAAAAAAAAAAAAAAAATTAACTCACCCAAAATGTCGTCGTTTTGAGTGAGTTTTTGTCAGAATTCAGCCAGTATTTTATACATACAATGCTAGTGCTCATTCTCTTATATATGCTAAAGATTATAAACCACATAACAGATAGTACTCCCTCAATTAGCTTAATCAATTTGGAAAATATATTCTTTACACTCTTATAGAACATAAAATGTCTAATCGGAGAGAAGTGGCCAAGTGGGGTGCAAAGTTGCTATAAAAATAAATGTCTCAAAATTAAATAGAATATTTTTGATGAATAACTATATTCTAATAACATAAATTTATATTCAGATTAGAGAAATAATAAGGGGTAAGAGTTGATATTTAGCGGGTGAATTTTTTTCTCTGCATCCCAACATTTTAAAAACTTGCACCTTTAATTCAGAAATCATAGAACATTAGGGACCCAGATGTTATTTGCCAGTGCAAAATGAGTTCCTCGGCCGTCACGAACGAAGCCCGGCAAAAATATCCAATATAAAATCAAATGCCAAAAAACCACAACGACGAAAGCCAACGTTTAAATAAAACCCGAGCCGACTCCATTTACCCGCCTTTTCTGTGGGGCAGGCAAGTCAGAGAAATGTCAGCGGAACCCGCCCCGAAATCTAGATCCGATAGCTCCTCCCCCGCCGTCGACGGCGGCAGAACCATAGAGGAGTGTCAAGACATGATACAAAGAAGCCTCAGAAGTAATTATTTACTCCCAATTATTTTTTTTCTCTTTATATTTCACGTAATTCTCAATAAATCTTATAAGGGTTTTAGAGTTTCACAATCTCGTTCTTCGATTTTCCTTTTTATATTGCAATGATTTGAAATAGTAATCCAAGTTCTTAGCTGCCGAAGATTTATGAGGGTTTTTCGAATTTTTTTTCCTTAACATTTGAGTACTTTGTAATTTTTACCAGGGTTTGTAGTTTAAGATTTTGGATTTAGGAATTGAAGCATTTCCCAGTGAGTGAATGGATATTTATGGGTTTTGTATTCTTGCTTGGTTGAATTAGAAATGAACATCATTTGTTGATTTAATTTTTTTGCTTTTTCTTCTTCCGAGTAGATCCTACGGTGAAATTCTTGCGGGAGCATTTGGAGAAAGCTGGGTGCGGATTTGGTGACAAATTCATTAAAGCTGTACATTGTGATAAGAAGATTGCTGGTGGCTATGTTCGCGGTGAAGGGGTATGGATATTTTTTTATCTTGTCTTCTTAGTCTTAAGGATTGCTTTTGATTTATATTGCCTTGTAGCAACTTATTTTCATTCATTGAAGTTAACGCATAAACGAAGTTTATTCTTTTATAGAGCTGACTTTTAAATTTGTTTACGGGGCTGAGGCTTAGCTTGAGGTCCGGATTGGCTTTGATTCTCTTGGTTGGTTTGTAATTGTAGAGCATAAACATATTTAGTAGTCCATGTAGATCGAAGCTTCTTTCTAGTCGATAAATCGATTAGATTCTTTTTTTTTTTGGTGGATTTCTTTGATCTATGGATGATATAAACTTCAATTTAAGCTCTATTGTGTAACAAACCAGTGACCTGCATTTATTATCCTTTTTAACAGATGAGTTAATGATAGTCTAATGCTCTGTGTACTTTTTAATTTTGTATGCTTGTGATTTAGATTATGGTTTGTAGTAATCACATGAACATCCAAGATGAGGTCAACCAAGTACTTATACATGAGCTAATTCATGCATATGATGAATGCCGGGCTGCTAACTTGGATTGGACTAATTGCGCTCATCATGCCTGTAGTGAGGTGAGCACATGTTGCATCTTGGTGGAATTTTATTTTATTTTTTTTTCAAAATTTTCTTTCATTTTGGATGTTTTGGTTTTTATTTATTTATTTGTCTGTAACCCATGTTAAACAGATTCGTGCTGGTCATCTAAGTGGTGATTGTCACTACAAACGGGAATTATTGCGGGGTTACATGAAGATAAGAGGCCACGAACAGGCGAGTTTCCTTTCTGTAGAAAGACTTTAGTTAAAAAGGTTGAAATGCTGACAGAGATACCCCCAATGACTTATAACATGTACTGGAGCCAACAAACATTCCATTCTTTGTGATATAAGCCTGCACTTCACTAAAAAATTAATGAATATAATTATGGAATAGTCCCTTTATTAACAGTAGTTTATTCATGTTTCTAATTTCCTTGCACTTTCGGATGTAATTACAGGAGAAAGAAAGTTCAACCTTAGAGTTGTTAGTGCAACAGTTAAGGAATTTAATGATTAAAATTTCCAATTTTGCCATATGCCTACAATGCCATCATGGATTAATCTGTAAGGAACTATAAGTGACCTGCTTTTGTCCCTGAATGGTTTAATTGGAAGTACTCATGTTTTGAATGTTAGTCTTATTCAAATTCCATTCCCCAAAAGCCTTATATCTTGGGGTCTGTGTGTGTGTGTGCATTTTTTCTTGGGTTGTGTTTTGTGGGGGGGGGGGGGAGATTGTTTGGCCGGAGTACGGGTTTTCTTCTACATTGTTTCAGAAGTTTTGTCAAAATAAGTAAAATTATATGGTTTCTGCTCTGATATTCACAGGATTGTGTGAGAAGAAGAGTCATGAAATCGGTGATTGCTAACCCTAACTGCTCTGCAGCATCTGCAAAGGATGCCATGGAAGCCGTCTGGGATGTCTGTTACAATGATACACAACCCTTTGACAGAGCACCTTGAAGCATGTTTATAGCCAATGCCAAACTAGCTGGTGCTCGATCTATTTGTATGCAAGAAGATGATTGCTTTTTGCAGCAAGGAGCATGCTCTGATTTTTGAGTTTCATTTGATAGAATTCAAGAAGAATATTCATTTACTTCATAAATTCTCATTTTTTTCCTTCATTGAGATAATTGATTAATCAGGGATTCAGGATATTGCCATTTTTGTATCTTATACCAATGTACAACAATGATCAATGTTATTATTGAGGTAACATTAAAGAAATAATATAAAAAATGACTCCATTACTTTCACCTTCTTCAAAAGTTCCGCATATGAGTAGTGCTAGGATATTGTAGATGGGTTGCTCCATCTTTTTCATTGTTGGAGGATTTAATGATGATTTGATTGTTCAAGTCGTTTGATATTATTGGTTGCTTAGCAAATATATTCATATTCTTTGCAGTTGATCTTCTTTATTTTGGCAAATTTGTAATTTGATTTCTGCTTGAGATTTCTGAGTATGTCTTGAATTATACAGTTTGCAAGAATATGTTTTGAATGTACAAGGAATAGGTATTATAGCACGGGAATCATGCTTTTAAGAGTTAGCTGGCCAAAGAGCTTGAAAGATCTGATTCATGGCATGTGAACAAATTCAAGTTTTCAGCTTCGAACATCACCTCACAGAATTTTTCTGGCATTTGACTGGGTGGTAGCCATCAGGCAAACCACCATCTGGAGAGCACAGAACAGATTTAATCCGGCTTTGGATGGCTGCCTGCTTCTAGCTGGTCTGCACTTTCCTGATATCCAAATAGGTGTAGGATGGATGGTTTTGAAGATCTGGACCACGTGGCGGCAGCTGGACAACTACTTTGTTCCTTTTTTTCTTTTTCTTTTTCTTTTTCTTTTTTGAAAATTAGAGACTTTAATAGTCCTAGAAAGAACAAAAAGAACCTCCAGGCATGTTCTGCACATGAATTAACAATATTCTTTATTTACAGTATCTGGGTTAGCTAGATTCACCTATAAATATATATTGTATGTTCACTATTTGGACAAACTTTCTTGCTGGAGTGGACCCTTCTTTGATCTTTATCCACTAAATAATTCGTTTCAAGTACTTTGCAGTGGGAAGTGTGTGTGTGCGTGCGCGCGCGCGTGTAGCAAACAGAAAGAGTTGGGGGAAATGAAGGCAGTGCTAGTGCTGGTGTTTAAAATGATCTTTTGCCTGTTTTTACTAAATCGGTTTGAAACATGTGCTGCTAGACCACGATTGCTAGGTAGGAAGAAGCCTAATTTTGCATGGTGATTAATGATCATGCATGAATTTGGGCTGCTGACTGCTTGCCCTTTTGTCTGCAGCTAAAATGGAAGGAAGAGACGAGCATGGGCAAGAGCCAGTGCCGCAGTGGTGGACTGAGGATTATTCTCCGCCATGCCGGAGACGACCTGTGCACAATAAGTTGGATCCCTAACCCCAAGTGATGTCTTTATCTCTTATGTTTTCAAGTAGTGTTTGTAATTGTAGTGAGTTGAGGTTTGGCTTTTGATAGGTTTGGACTATGGCTAATGGAGAAATCTTGCGTGTATAGCAATGGAAATTCTGGATATTTGGAATCTTTGGTTATGGCAATCAGCTTACTAGATATTTACTTTCTTGACTAATGCTTGCTTCTTTATGCTAATCCAATCAAGGGTTTACTACTTGCAATAAAAGATGAGCATACAAGACAGGTGTAAACCTTAATGTTTGGGGTTCAGTTTGTAGAGGACTAGAGGGTGGAAAGTAAGTTAAACTAATATACGATTTAGAAATGATTGTGCATGTATAAGGTTAATTTGCATTAAAGACTCCAGCTCATGAACAATTTTTTGTTTTGATTAATTTTTTAGGCTACCCATCTGGTGGAAAATAATTGGAAAATAACATTAACTGTTGTTGTACATAAATAGCGTAATATTATTATCTTGATAAATCAATTATCTCAATGAAGAAAAATAATGAGAATTTATTAAGTAAAGTAGTAAATGAATATTCGTCTTGAATTCTATCAAACGAAACTCAAAAGCTAGAGCATACTCCTTGATCCGGAAGCAATCATTTTTCTAGACACAACTTGATCAAGAAGCACCAGCTGATTTGGCCATGTTTCGAGGAGCGCTATCAAAGGGTTTCGAGGATAATAACCTTTATTTTATTGTTTACACAATAATAAGTTTTTGTTAATTTTATATAAAATGTTAACAACATTGTAGTACAAGTTTTTGTTAACAATATTAATTGTTTTACCATTCGAACCTTTTAAACTAAACACAAGTCATGCCAAATTGATATTTTATGGCTATAATCAACAATATAGCATGGTACAAGTTAGCATAGTCAACCCTGACATTGATGGAGGATGACCTAAATGGGTTTAAGAGAAATATCTAATTCATCGTGAACACGTTTTCTGTTGATGAAAATATCTTTTGTAACTCTTTAGCATTTATTTATTTTGTTGAATTTGGTGTCTGTATTTGGGCCATTTCTATATGGTTAGGATCAATAAATTTTCAATTCAATATTAAGTTTTTTATAATTTATATATATATTTTTAAAGGGTATGAGTGGATAGAGCCTAAATTAATTTTTAATACCTACTTCTTTCATATTCTAAATACTTCATTGAATCCCCATTTAAGTGTTTGGGCAAATAAAATTACTTTAAAAATACTCAGTTAAATTCTTGAAAGTGAAACTTTTTACTCTTTAAAGAAAAAAAAAAAAAGATAAAGTAATGGTTATGTAAATATTATTTGGATTGCTGATTATGCAGTCAATGGTCTATCTAGCATGGATCCATAGACCAAGTTCAATTGTACACTCACCAAACTGGCCCCCGATTTATGTTAAAAAATTTTTGCCCCAGCAGAGAGAATAGTAAGGATAACGAGGGCTCCGACGGTCAAGCGAGCGGCAGGAGCATCGGGCAAGTGCTTTGTACGCCAACAGCCCACTGAACTGAGCGAAGCACTCGATGGAAGTGGGCACACTGGTTCGGGGCTCCTTTAAGGAGACAATCAATTTCCTTATACCACATCTACATTTATCTTAATCCTATTTTACTTTATTCAATTAGATCAAATATCTAAAACGATTATATCTTCTTCCAATCAGGAGAAATTTTAATGCTTTTTTTTTTCTTAGAAACACAAAACTTGATCCGTAACCATATTATTAAAGATTTAGAGTGAAGACCGCTTGATCAAAATTGGTTTTTTTTTTTTTAAATTGCGGAAAAGAGTTTTAATAAACTAATAAAAAAATTATTTAAAAACCACTCAGCCAAATCCAATATCGACTGAACAAAAAGAATTTTGGCATATATATTAAAAATAAGGTCAGTTGTTTTTTTGATATTTTTAATATGTATATTGAAAATAAAATAAGTTGTTTTTTTTTTTTTTAAATTACACAAAACCATTGCTCATACTTACAACTCATATTATATAAGACTCCAATTACTTCCCTAACATTTGGCCGAGTGGCTAAAGTTAGTTGTTTACTTATTATATACAACGTACATGTAGCATAAGGCCATGAACTTAGCACTTGGGGAGATATTATTACATCATTACATCACTTGCACAACCGTCTAATAAACCTGGTACGAAATTTCCCAAATTAGGGTGGTCGTTTGTGGAAAACAAAAGGGCAAAGGGATCACACAAGCATTAATTCACATCATGTGTTTCACTTGCTGAATTGAAAATGTTGAAACAGCATAGACAAGATCGCCCAGATTTAAAAGCAAAGTTCAAGAAAACAATACAAACTCTTAGACAGCGGACACATAGTTTGTAACGCAACGTGTCTGGCAACTCCGCCCACCTCCTCACCTCTCCATGCGTCTCCTTTCTTCTTTATATTTGCCACTTAAACAACCCTTTATCAAGAAGCGCTTCCCCTGTTTCTTTCACTCTCTTTCTTTTAGTAGTCTCTTCATGGCTCCTGCATTTGAAGATAACAATTCTGAAACTTTGCCCCCAAGATTTTCTTCTGGTAGTGATGATGATGTCTTGCATAAATCTAAGGTCACTGTTGTGGGTAGTGGCAATTGGGGTAGCGTTGCTTCTAAGCTCATTGCTTCTAACACCCTCAAGCTCAGTTCTTTTCACGGTACATATTCTTTTCTTTCACTTTCTCTTTAATGGTTTCCACTTAGAATTGAAAGATTCCCCCTCCTCCTATGACATGCATTTTGTTTGAGGGAAAGAAGAAAGTATGAGTAGTGCAATACTTTAGTTCATGTGTGTCATTGGAGACTTTTAGTTCTTGGGTATTTTGTATAATATAAAAATTGGAACTTTAGTTTCTTGTAGCTAGAAAATGGAGCATTCAGTGGAACCATTTGAGAATTTGAATGTTGTTTTGACTGAAATTCAGATGAAGTGAGGATGTGGGTATTTGAGGAGACATTGCCAAGTGGTGAGAAGCTCACAGATGTCATCAATCGAACCAATGTAACAGAGTTCATTGTTTGTTTTATCTGGATTATTGCACGTCATTTAACTGTTCCTTAATTTGCTGTATGCTAAATTTCTTTGACAGGAAAATGTTAAGTATCTCCCTGGGATTAAGCTTGGCAAGAATGTTGTCGCAGATCCAGACCTTGAAAATGCTGGTATTTAATTTCTTGCTTTGCTCATCTTGTCTTTCTCTTTAAGTATGTTCATCCACATTTGTTATATTTAAAGTTGGAAATATAATAATTTTGGCTTAATTTTCTAATGGCAAAATTGTGACCGTATGCAGTTAAGGATGCCAACATGTTGGTGTTTGTGACTCCTCATCAGTTCATGGAGGGCATTTGCAAGAGGCTTGTTGGAAAGGTAAATGGAGATGTGGAAGCTATTTCCCTTATTAAAGGAATGGAAGTTAAGAGGGAGGGTCCTTGCATGATCTCCACCCTAATCTCCGAGCAGCTTGGTATTAATTGCTGTGTTCTGATGGGAGCGAATATTGCAAATGAGGCAAGTGTCAATTTTAGTAGTTTCGACTTTCGCAAAAACCATTAGTTTTCTAAAGAATTATAGGCTGCTCGTGCAGATTGCCGTTGAGAAATTCAGTGAAGCGACAGTTGGGTACAGAGAGAACAGAGAGATTGCAGAGAAATGGGTTCAATTATTTAGTACTCCTTATTTTATGGTCACTGCTGTAAGTGCAGCAGACATGCTTATTTGTTGATTATTATGTTTCCTGCAAACTAGTTACTAACTGCAACTGATCGGAATAGAACTCTAATTTAATGTAGTCATGAAAGTTTGGGCATGAATAAAGAAGTCTTAAGAGTTGTGGTATATAATGATATTGTTGTAACTTTTCGATTTATGATCTATTGTAGAACTTAGCAGGTTATGAATTAAGTGTATTGAGTTGATAATATAAAAATTTGGTTTTAACTCTTTCTGTCGTTATTCGAATAGGTACAAGACGTGGAAGGAGTTGAACTATGTGGGACCTTGAAGAATGTTGTAGCAATCGCTGCAGGTTGTGAGTGGATTAATTGTCTTCTTTCTTGTTTTTATCCTTTTGGGCGTTTAAATCAAATGACTGATGGTGGGATGTCAACGTGACAGGTTTCGTTGATGGCCTTGAAATGGGAAATAACACTAAGGTAGGTGAAAATAATTCTTTTAAAGTTTATATCCCTCTATTGTGTGTGTTTGTTTGAACTTTGCTTTCATGTCAATTACTAGGCTGCAATAATGAGAATTGGTCTCAGAGAGATGAGAGCTTTTTCCAAGTTGTTGTTTTCATCTGTTAAAGACAGCACCTTCTTTGAGAGCTGTGGTGTAGCTGATCTCATCACAACATGCTGTAAGGAAGCACATTACTGCCTTCTTCTAGTGCAATTTTGCTTTGATAATCATTTCTTTTACTTTTGTGGCAGTGGGAGGAAGAAACAGAAAAGTTGCCGAGGCTTTTGCTCAGAACGAAGGGAAAAGGTTAAGCTTTGTCATTTGGTGCCCTAGTTAAAATAGAAAATTTTGGAATCGATTGTGACCTTGCTGTTTGTCTTATGCAGGTCTTTCGATGATCTTGAAGCAGAGATGCTTCAGGGCCAGAAATTACAGGTATTTACGAAATCTAATTATTATGAAGTACTGACCAAGGCAAAACTCAAAAATTGTTGGGCTGAATATTATTGGAATTTGCAAACATGGTTTATGAGTTGGATGTATCAGCTTGATGAATGAATGAAAATATCAAATACTTCTAAATTAGTACTCGGAAAATATGGTAATAAGCATAATGACATAGTCTGCAATAAATTCCTTTCCATTAAAGACTATTGTCTTCGCATCTTGTATCTTTTGAGGAAAGAACTTTCAAGCTGTTTTTAATTTTGTATATATATAGATGAAGTCATGGGAATACTAACAAGTAGCTATTCTATTTGTAAAAAGATTCATATCCGTCCCAAGAATCATACGAACCATGGACTTAAAGCATGTTTTAAAATAACTCATCGAGGGTGTTACTTTGTTGCTTCTGTTGTCGCCACTGATTCAATCTTTTCTCACTTACTTGAAGGGCGTCTCAACTGCAAGAGAAGTTTATGAAGTGCTAAGCCACCGTGGATGGCTAGAGCTGTTTCCACTCTTTGCAACAGTGCATGAGATCTGTGTTGGGCATCTCCCACCATCAGCCATAGTTGAATACAGCGAGCGCAAACCCAGATTGTCTCTACTGGAAGGCTCTACTCAGTACTTTTGACTCTTCCTACAGATAGAAGTAATAGATTTCACATGTTTCAAGTATAGTTTTGAAAGTAAACTTTTCTTAAGTTGTGCATCACGAACAGAAGCATAGCCATAGACAAAACTTCAGGCTGCTAATTAACTCATGCAAAATCAGTTGCCGTAACAGTGGGATAGATCATAGGAATTGAAAATGCAGTATGTTAGGAACCTTCAAGCTTCAGAGATGCCTTTTCGCCTTCAAAGCTTTTACTGCTAGTATCTCCTGTTTATGCATTGTTTTAGATCTTTAAAGTGTTCTCTTTTCATGGTTAGCTGCCAAATGGAACAGATAATTTGATATTCAGCGTGCATAATACTTGTTATCGAATGTTAGAAAACGTCTATGGAATATGAAAAGATCACAGATTAATATTATAAAAAAAAAAATTTACCTAGTGTCTCAAAAGGAATGTAGTAACCTGGGTGGCCTTTGTATGATGAAATGAAATTCAATTCAATTTTGATAGAGTTTTATGTAGATATGACATGAGATATAGACATTTGATTTTATTATTTCCATAAACTATTGAAATATAGAATTATCTTTAGAATGGAATTAAACAAAAACATTTTATTTTCAATTTTCATTAACATATAAATTCAATTTTCATTAACATATAAATTCAATTTTCATTCATTAACATGTCCATGTTCATTAACATACGTACAACGCAAGTCATTGGCGCCAACTGTTTGACAAAATGTCTGATCGAGACATTTGCCAAACCTTATCTTTTGTTTGTTGATTATATTTGATTGCACTGAATGGTCACCCACCAAGGGCGGCGCTGGAGCCCTTCGCCGAGAAGAGGTTGAAGTCCCGTTGACTTAAAAAACTTTTTAAGATTTATCATTTATGTGTTAAAAATAGTTTCTCTTATTTTTCTCTTTTATGTTAATTTCCTTATCAAATTAGACAATTAATGATGATTTCTTTCTTTTATCACTCTTTCAGTTATTAAAGAATTTATCACCAGACCAATCCATTAATAAACTGTATCTGCAAGCTCATATTAGAGCTAAAATTAAAAAGTTTTCAAGATTTTGTATACTGACAAATTAATGGGATAACGACACATTTAGAAAATCTTACTTAATTTATGACTAAGTATTATTATTAATAGATAAACTAATAAACCAAGTTATTGGCCATTTGGCCTAGTTGTTAAGGCTGTTGCCTTCTAAATGTGAGGACAACAGTTTGAACTCCCACAAACGTATTGTGAGAGTAATTTTTTTTTCAATTAAAAATTATAGTCTCATGAATATGAGTTGTTAGTATGAACAATAATTTCATTTAATTAAAAAAAAACTAATAAACCACGTGTTTAATGAAATTTTAGAATTGTATACTTTAAAAAAAAAAATTGCGATGTTGTAACCTCTCTGGTATCGAATTTCGGTGACAGCGACCACACATGTCATTGAATTCAAGTTCAATGCCCATTCTTGCTTTAGACATAGACTGATTTGCCCTCAATAAATTTGATGGACCCAATACAACCCAGATGCCAGTTTCTTTCTTTTTAGCTGGGGTTCAGCTCGAGGACCATCTAATCTTATACTTAAGAGGGTCACTGTCTCAATCAAATCTGCTTGCTGCGCAAGAAACGTGATTGGAGAGCCGGATAAAATTATTGTGCCAGGAAATCATCACTTATCAAACATTTCACCATGCCATTGAAGCATGCAAATTAGGGACTATGATCCCCTCCTATTCTAAACTTTTCCTAATATAATTATCATGAGTGATTAGTGATTAAAAAAGCATAATTATAATAGTTAAATGGGTAATTATCTAGTGGCTACTACTTATTGAGCGAAACTTCTGTAAACCACCAAATTTTAAAATTACATCCATAAACCACTTACTTTTCAAAGAAACATCTCTCACCCACCTTTCCGTTAACAGAAACATGACGTCAGTATGCTATCATAAGAGTAATATTATCATTTAGTTAAAAAAATAAATATTTAATTAATTATATTCTATTTTAAAAAATAAATATTTAATTATATAAATATTCTTATCATTTTCGTTTGTCTCTATAAAAGCAATATTGAACAAAAAAATACCAAAAAAATAAAATGAAGTGTTTTCATCAACATAATTATTGTATTACTGGAGTAAAATAGTTTTTAAGCAAAAAACTAACAGTTAATTTTTTTAACGGAAAAATGATTGGGAAATTTTTCTTTGAAAAGTAGTTGGTTTACGGATACAACATTAAAATTTGATGGTTTACAGAAGTTTCACTTAATAAATAGCGGCCACCAGATAATTACCCTAATTAAATTTCATTCATACTTTATTAATAATGAATACGGGACATAAGGTCTTTAAAAGCTTAAGAAAGTGAAGATCGAGAGAAAACCCTAGTCTGCAAATTTCTCTCGTCTGCAAATTAAATGCTCTTCTACGGACGTCTTATCTACAACTAATTATTAAAATTTGGATCCCCTCCTCTATGTGTTTGCTTGAACTTTGAAAGATTTTATGAAATCATTGAGATTTATTCATTTGTTACATTGATTTTTTTCTGTCAATTACCAATTTAAATGTCATTACTGCTATGATAAAAGCTTATATCAGTAGAGAAACTAGCTTGCACTTAAGAAACAATGACAACATAATGACAAAATGGAGTCATAGTGCCAACAATACCTAGAAAAGATATCCCACGATAACACCATACCCTTTTCTCATTTCAGAAAACAATAGCAATAAGTTAAAAATAAAGTTGCAAAACACATTCACCCCCACACCAAATCCAGGCAGATGTATGTTTGATCTGAAGAATTACCCCAAATCCAGGCAGACGTATGTTTGTTCTGAAGAATTACCCATTTCGTATTCTATCCAACCGGTCAACACTTTTCCGGGCTCTTTCCAACTGGTGGTCGATGCTTTTCCGGGATTTTTCGTGGCAATCCACACTCCTCCGAGACCTCTCCATTTGATCAAAAGACATTCTTATTTTTTCTAGCTTGTCAGCAGTATTGGAATGATTTTTCAGTTTTTCGGGCCTGTCAGTGCTCTTCCTTGGTTTTTCTCTCCTATCAGTACTTTTCCTTGAACCCTCAAAGAAATCGGTACTCTTTCGTGCCTGCTCAAAATGGTCTGTACTTCTCCTAGAACTGTATCTCTGGGAAGGAGATTTTTCGACAGTCAATACAAATTTCTTGAGATGCCTGATATACTCGGGATAGTGCTCTAAATCACAGTGGTTCCCTCCTTTCAGCCAAAGAGGTTCGTACTTCTCTTTACACAGTTCCCAGAGTTGTTTACCGTGGGAACAATCAACAACTTCATCTGAAGTTCCCTATAGAATGAGAAAGAATTTTTAAATGGTAAGGTAATGAAAACAGTATACTATAAACTTTCCATTAGCACTTACTAAGGAATGTTGCCAAAAATCTCCTAGATAGCAAGCTTTTACTGATAACTTAATCCAGAGATCATTTATAAATACATAATGTCCGATGTTCAGATAGCTAGTGATGCAAATGGTTCATCCAATTCTTTATTGAGAGGACAAATTAGTCATTAACGGTACTAATACTGCTCAAATAAATTTTGTTTTCAGTTAAGCAGATGGATCAAAAAAATAATGTTACAGACATCAGTGTTCCATTACCTACCTCAATAAAAATTGTTGACTTCCTATTACATACCAAATAGTTCAATAAGAAAACACAAAAGGACAAGATGTGCCCAAATTCATATGGCAATACCAACTGGCTTGACTCATATAATATTCAATGAAATCAGCATACAGCATCATTTTTGTGAGTGCAAACAAAGAGCATAGGAATCAGATTACCCATTCATGGGCTTGACATATACAACCACTTTTCCCTGAAACCCAACTGCATTTTTTTTACTACTACTATTATTATTTCTTTTATTTTTCTTTTGTTTTATAACTCTACTGTGTTTGTCAATACTACTGTAGTCTTTGTAAAAAGTACAAAGACAATAGCAAAAGTACATATTACATTATTTTCCTGAAAATCGAAGAGAACATAAGAAGCATTAAAGTTTGGAATGGCTGTATAGGCATTTATTAACTCCTTATATCTATATGAAGGTCAAATAGGCAAATTTTAATGAGAGTATTCAACCTTTGTTCGCATCATTTGGAAAGATGAAGCTTGTATAAGATGCAATGACATTTGTCTTTGTCAAGACTATAATTAATTTATATTCTGGGTTTCAGACTACCTTCAAAACTGACAAACTAAGAGTTACCAACATGACAGGCATCTTCTTATTTGGATTTGAGAGACTTGAATGGCCCAAAAGTCTACTGCAAATTTATCTGCATCAGACTTGATTAAACTAGAACCTCTACATGGAAGAACATGAATGGTGCAAAATTATGACAGGTACTGATGATATGAAAAATGATAGTAACATTCTAAAGAAAATCACAATGTAATGTCATTGACAGTTTACAGTTTACACCCACTAATTGAAAGCGCCTCCTCACTTGGGTCCATATATTACTAAAAAGTCTTCAACCAAACTTTGAGTCCCCATTAAATTTCATTATGAATCAAAATATTCGAAGAAGCATATGGAGCTATAAAGATGACAACAAAATGTGTCATTCATGCATCGGTAATATCATGGGTCAAAACTCTAAATAGGATTGAAAACAATTTAGAATGGCATACTTACATGAATTATAAGAACAGGACAATTTACAAGTGGAATTTTGTCAATATTCTGCAGACAAAACAACAAATATTTCATTAAGTTACTAATAAGAAATATAAGTATTTATCAACACAATAAAAACCAAAGAAGGGTCATGTTACCTTATAAATGTCAAACCAGTATGTACGCTTTACAGGATACATGACTCTTAAGCCTGAGAGAATGGGACTATGCAGAACAACAGCCCTTAACTGAGGCAATCGAGCAGCAAGATCCAAAGTGGGGCCACTCCCAACAGATTGGCCATAAAGGATGATATCTTCCTGCTTCGTCCCATAACTTTCTTCAAGGCACTTGTACACAGCTTCAATATCTGCATATGTGTTGTGCTCACTTGGCTGCAGTTCAGGAAAGATGATCCTTTCAGCTTCTAACATTATCACCTCATAATTATAGGATACATTTGCAATTATTTCAAATTTTTAACAAACCTTTCCGGTTGATTGCCCATACCCAGAATAGTCATATCTGCACATAATCAAAGAAGCAATAAGAAAACAGCTATTATTATGTTTAACTGGTCACTAGATGGATAAATTTGTGTTTCAATTTCTGAATATGCATCAACATTTTTAAGACAAAATATGCTGATGGAGGTTTACACCAACAACTAAAAATCGTAATATTTGGAGACTAGTAAACCTTGTGAAAATCCTTCAAAGTCCAATTATGCCACACAGCTACTCCAATTTTGTGGACTCACTTGATCATGCTATACAGGCAAAGATACCGCTAATCAAAATCCTTTAATGAAGTCCAATCATGCGAATGCTCCAAGAAACCTTGCACTTGCAACCTCCAATGAGGGAGAATCAATGGACCACACTTCAACAACATAACTAGTTTCCATCTTCAGAACAAGAAGAGACCATTTATGACTCTTTCTATGATCAACGATTCAAATATTTATCAACTCTCCAAAGCATTCAAAAACTTCCCATTTACGCCATGAAGCTAAGAAAGACCATAACACAGCCACTAAAGAAGTAACCAAATTTTCATTTTCAGCTAATTCACATAAATCCAGGCTAACCATTACTAAATCTTGATTAATTTTAAACGCAAAACAAGAAACAGCCAAAGTCACCAGGAAATTCCCAACTAAGAACACTTAATTCACTAAAAGAAACAAAAACCCATATGCCAAAACGAATTTAATCAGCACACACAAACGAAATAACACAATTCCTGAACCGCAGATGATAAAACAACCCAAAAATTTAACACACAAAAAAAAAAAGTTAACACTTGCACATATAAACAAATAGAAAATAGATAACCAGGAACAGAGGAAAAACAGAGTACCCCATGAGATTAACCCTCAAGTGGATGCTTAATTCGATGAAAAGCTCATACATCTGGCCCAGATCGGCAGCGTTTCCATGAGAATACAACAAAGTTGAGCTTGCCATGGGATGCCTTATATACATTGCCACAATCTCTGTGCCTCTTCTAGTGGGCAATTTGAGAATTTCAACGTTTTCACGGTGAGGATATGGACTAAGAAGCAAGAGACCAGTAAGCTCATCTGTGATCAGCTTATACGAAGGTGGGTTTGGTGGAAAAAAAGCAAATTTTGCCGCCATTGATGAAGTAACCCCTCCCATTTTCTTTATTTTTCTTCCCCTGTTTTTTGTTGCTCTGTTTTCGCTCTCCGTGTCTCTTAAAATTTGTGTATGCGTGTGTGTGTGTTTTTTTTTTAAATTATAGAGACGATAATAGTATTCTGGTTTTTGGGTTCTAAACTATTTAGATCAACATTCTTGCTTTTTTCTTTTTCTTTTTATTATTCCTTTTTCCAGAACCTTAAACTTTTAGCGGATGAAGCGATTTTGTTCTTCCAGTGGCTATTAGGTACTTGAAAAGAGAGAGAGCGGAGAAAAAAAGTCCCTGTTTGCTTTAATTTTCACTTGGGGTTTTGGTTTTGGTCACTGCCAAAGGGAATGGACCGAGCATTGTGGGTCATGCAAAAATGGACAGAAAATTGATAGAAATGTGTACCGTTTACTGTTGCCTATCAAACATTAACCTTACTTCAACTCCATGTCAGATGAGGTTGATTGTTTGATTTGTGGATTCATGACCTTTTGATTAACTCATTTGATTACCATTTTTCTTCACTATATGACCTATTTGTTTGATATAATACATAAAGTACTAATCCAGTACACAAAATATAGTAAACAATACTGTCGCATGACTCTGTCCGTTAATTCATGTAGAATCGAATTTGACTTATACGTAAAAAAAGCCACTATCCAAGTATTTGACAAACTTCATGTAAAAAAAAAAAAAAAGTCCATCAATCTTTCCTAAGATGTACATGGAATATTCTCTTGAGCTGTAACTTGTTGCTGTCACTTTTTTATCTCCTCTCAAACAAGCCAAACCAAGAATCAAATTTATGTGTGAAGAATTTTTTGAATGTTTTTTAAATACGCAGATGGGTAATTCATACGATTTTATCTAAACTCTCATTATGGAGGATACATGTTTCTTGCTCAAAGATGATAATTAGGAATTCTATCGGAAGCAATTGGGCAAGATCAGACTGTTGCTGTCAATATAATGCTTAGGAATCTTCCGCAATATCTATGCACCAAACTTTGGTTTCATGTGGAATTTTGATTTTGTGGCTGCTTTATGTCACTTTAAACCCAAAAGAGTTTACACAGCTGTAAGTTTGGATTAAGTCCAAGTTTATGTCTTCGCATTCTTACAATTTAGTAATACAATCATTTTCACTCTACGAGGGTTTCTAAACAACTTCTTTGGCATTTGTTTGGCAAGATTGAATATTGTTATATTTGATAGATTGAAGAAAATGACATTTAAATCAAGGTAAATGAGGTATAAGAATTATCTACATCTTAAATGATGTGATAATGATTTAAGAATGTGTTGTATTGCTTATCAATTATCACATAATTTGATTATCCAATGACAATGTTAGATTCAGCATAAAAATATTTATGAGAAAGAAACTTTCTTTCTTTTCAACGAGTTAGAGAATTTCTTAAAAGACAGTCTATTGAGAAAAATTTTCTATTAAATATTTTGAAGTAAATGCAGCCTGAGTAGGGCTTATGTAATTTTCAAATTCCGAATGCATTCAATTGTTTAAAATAGTAACCGGTGAAATTGTGCTAAAAAGTAGTGTCTAACAACCAAATAAGTTAAAATGTTCAAGGCGGGCAAAACAGTATCCTTCCCGTGCTTTTTACAATATGTTTGATCCTTGCTTAAATAGTTAGTGCCTAAAAAGGGCTCTAGCTTTTCCATTTTTTATTTTTTATTTTTTTTTTCTGCTTCTGCCATGATTTTAACCCATTAATGGGCTAATCTTGTTTGGATCTAAGCTTAAGTTAATGTAAAATTTGGAGGGAAACAAGAACAATCACATGGCCTCTAGGCCTTTTTAATTGAAGGGCATTATTGCTAGTAATAGAAAATTTACATATTAAACTCTTTCATAGCTCCCTAATTCCATTTCCATCCATCACTCTACTCCAATCCCTATGTATCTCGTGACCATCACTCGTTTGTGCTCAGCACGTGGATCCTTCAAGTCAAAGAAAGGTAGTGAGCTTACCTTCAAAAGAATAATAATAATCATGATTTAAAGAGCTAGAAAAGCACTTTCACCCCATGTTAAAAGTACATTTTCAACTACTATTTAGAGCTATTAAGAACCTGTGTGTAGTTGGAATCACTAAAATTCCAGCCTTGTTATGTAGGACAACACAAATGCAAATGAATTCTGATGATGTGATTTCACTGTCATCATATCAAAGCATTAAAGTTTGCTGCCATTCTAACTAAGATCCCCAGATATTCAGAAAGCAAAGGCTCAACAGAAATCTCCAAATGGTTTTATGATCAAAGCTTTCAATCTGAAACATAAAACCTGCAGTCCTGCACTCCAATGTCAAAGTAACAAATTTTGAGTTACGGGGTCGTGAAAAGTCTCAAGCCCTTAATAATGCCGCACCCCTTCTGCATCAAGTCAAAACTAATCACTTTGATTCCCTGGTCTAGAAATGCTGCAGATGGGACCAGTCTAATGGGAGGCCCGGTCCTGGCCCGCCAGTACAGGTGCAGCAGCATATCAACCACACCCTTATGGACCCAAATGTCAAGCATAAGCTCGGAATCAATGTCACAATAAAAAAAACTCAGCGGCTTAATAACAACAACTAATATAATAAAAACGATAATGAGATATGAAGCCAGTAACAGAATATAAGGGATGTTTGTATCATCATGGGGTCCATGACTTCAAGCAAATGAAAAAGAAAGAACAGGTGGGTCACATTAATATTCACTATCTTCTTTGTATTGAAGTGGGATGATGATACATGTTCCTTGTAGCAGGGAGGTTAAATGAATGTCAATGAATCCCAGAATTCCTGTTGATGCTAGTTTAAAAAAACAAGCTATACTCATCCAGTCACAAGCAAATGAAACCTATGAAAACTATCATCGGTCATTGCGGATATCTGTATCATACAACCGAACTATAATTCAGCTCTAGGGGTCTAATTCTTAATGATCATACACCCTTAGGAAAAAGATATCATGTGCATGCACTTAAACATTATGCCTATATTCCTTTTAAAAAAAAAAATTATGATTATATTAATAACAATTGGTAGCTCAAGATGCTATGCCCTAGATAGACAAAGCAAAAGAGTACAGATTTATGAAATCCTCTGCCATTACCCAACTGAAGTAGGAGCTAACAATAGTTTGAAGGTGGCAGTGGGTAGTGTGGTGCTGGTCAGGAGTAAGCATCAAGTAACATTGACCTGATCAATAATACGAGAGGCTGTCCCCTTTTATGAGGAACAGTGGTCCTCACAAAAGAAAACAAACAAAAGAAAATAAGATATACACCCACAAATAAACAAAACTTGGATGAGGTTAAACAAACAAAGCATTTGGATCTTTCAACCATGCTTAACTGGCATAATACTTACACAAGCTGAAAGCAAGTCTTACAACCAACAGGTCTACTGACGTGGCAAAAATTTAGGCAACAATTCCCCACTTCATTGTTAGGATTTTCAACAGATGTCCACTTAAACTCCCTTCCATTTATAATGATATTGATAATCCCAACAATATATTATCAGTATTTCTAAATCACATATCCATATTAAAGGTCCAAGTATTCACCCAATCGCATTTTTTTTTTTTAACCTTGGATAAGGATTCTCTTTCTAAACTTATACACAATATCCTATCATAGTTCCTAAATGATTCCGCAAAAGGCAACCACCAATGATTTTAATTCGAAACCAAACACTATTCCATATCTGTAAAATAAAGCTAGAATTTCCAGACACTGTAGGATAACACAACTACTGGACAGTCTTTGGCCACAGCATGGTGAAAGAAGAAGCCATCCTGAGGAACAGAGTTTTCTGTTCATCTGCAAGAACTGTGCAGTTTTGTTTGGATTAAAAAGGCGGGGAAAAGAAGCATTCTTAAATAACATCGGCAAGATGTTGACTTGGAAGATTGACCTTCAGACACTGGCAAAACAAAGTAGAGTCATTCTCTCAAACAAGTTGGCTTACAGTGCAGTTTCTAAAGCCTGCTTTACAATCTGATATGTAATATTTGAGTGCAAGATAACCATACTATATATCTGGGCTGTTCTAACTTAATCAAAAGGAAAAATAAACTAATAAATTCTAATGCTTCCATGACAAAACTGTAAGAGAAAGGAGATTTTATTTTCTAAAGAAGGACCTATAAGTCAACTTTGCAAATCATTCCACAAACCCTAGATCTATGCCAACCACCAATGCTTTTAATTTAAAACCAACCACAAATCAATATTTGTGAACTGATTAGTGTTAAAAATTGTATCTTTATCTAGGTATTAAATGTTATTTTGTACTTATGTTATAATTTATATTTATAATTATGTAATATATTATGAGTTTCTAATTATGATTTTAAATATTTGATATTATGTATTTTTGTGTGTTTATTAGGTAAAAATATACTTTGACACAATTCGAGGCTTCAAACAAATAAACGGATGTCAAATTTAAATTTCGGAGGTCTGAAAACCTTAGAAGAGACATAAAGGGTCATATATACTGTTCATGTATACGATACTATTCACATATACGACACTGTTAACATATATGGTACGCTGACGTGACATTGACCGAAGATATGGCAGCATACTATTGGATAAAAAAGAATGAGCTTACGATAGATATGAGTGCACTGGATAGCTGTCAATTTTAACCAAATCTCAACCGTTCATAATTCAATGGCTACGATCGTGCCATGTGGCAATGGTTAGTGAGTTGGGTTGGAAGATCGGAACCTTTGTATTTCGGTCGACTCGATCCGCCCATTAACCCGCCAAATCTCAATCGTTATAGACTAAATTGGACACTTCAAATGATGCCACATGTTATGTTGACTTTTGACGTTTGATCAATTGTCAAATCTTGATCTAATGGCTGTGTGGAGCGCATGCATAAAGCTTACGATGGACCGCAATGCACGAGATTATGGATGAATTTTTCTATAAATATAGCCTCATTTTCATGTATTAGAGAGCCCTTCTTATTTTCATGTATTAGAGAGCCCTTCTTCTCTAAAATCCTCCTAAATTCCCTGTAATATTATTTTAATAAATTTCAGTTGTGTTTTTAATATTTTTCATAATTATTTTCATAAATAAATTTACTTTTATTTCAAGTTAAGTTGTTTTTATTTCTTTTAAGTATGTATAATCTAGTTTTAATAATTACTTTAATTTCAATTATGTCTGGCTAAATAATTATAGTTAGGGTAAGGTGAAACTCTTAGAAAATAAATATGATTTAATTAAATTCTATTTTTAATTATATTAATTAAATTATTTTTTATTTAATTCTACCCATATTTTATATTTTGGAATTTTGATTTATTGTAGACAAACAATAGAGTTTGGCACAATAAATTCTTAATATTTTAGTATAAATTATGATAAAATTATATTTTGACTTATTGTGAACAAATTGAATTTTGACACATTAAATTCATGTTTGGTTTCCAACATTACATGGGATTATAGGGTATTAGAATATTCTTCACATTCTCATAATCCCATGCCCATGTTTGGAGGAAAATTGGAGGGGGGGTGCAGCAACTGCCGCATTAACGCCTTCTTTGTTTTTGTTTTTTTCTTTTTTCTTTTAAATAATGATAAATAAATATGAACTTATAATATAATATTAATTTTTATTTTATTTTAAAATTATAATTATAAATTAATAAATTTATTATTTATATTTTAATTTTTATTATATTAAAATATAAATAAATAATATTTAGTTATATTTTCATAATTAATATATAAAATTAATTAATATTTAATAAGTTAATATAAATAATAATAAATACTTAAATAATATATAAAAATAAAAAATTTAACATAATATTACATTATTTAATTATATTATAGTAAATAATATATAAAAATTGATTTTTTTACTTTATGATAATAATATTACATAAATAAATAAAACTTTTTAATTTAACATAATATTATATAATATTAATTTTTATTTCTTGTTTTTACATTATAATTATTAATATAAATTAAAAAATATATAATTTATTACTCAATAATATTATATTATATTTTTTATTTTATATTATAATTTATTAATAAATTTATGGTTTAATATAACTAATAATAAATACTTAAATAGTATATAAAAATATAATATAATATTACATTATTTAATTATACTATAATAATCAATATATAAAAATTAATAATTTTTAAATAATTTAATATAACTAATAAATATTATTTTCTAAATATATAATATAAACTAATCACAAAAAAAATTAATATAATATTATTAAAAATTAATACAGTGCAGTGTAGTACCAAACATAATATAACATAAAATTAATACAATACAGTGTAGCAACAAACACTGTATAACATTATTATAATACAGTGCTAATGCAATACAGTATAATACAATACACCTGCATTAAAATAATGCAATACAGTGTGCCAAACGCACCCCAAGTACTTAATCTATAATAAAATTAATTGGAAAATAATGATAATTTATATAATTAATTCTTTGAGAAAATAAAAATATGATAAAAAGAATTTATTAAATTGTATTTACTACTAAGAGTGAATCCATAGCCTTAACTAATTTATTCTATAGTTTCACTTAAATCAAATAACATATATTTTAATTTTCTTTTCTTTTCTCAAAAAATTAAAATAAACACTTTTAAACCTTTTCCCTGTAGATCAACCTAAAACTCACCGAATTATATTATAACATAACTTTTTTATATTGAAGAATAATATACTTTTGAGTCGTCTCATGAATTCAAACTAGAATTCAGGACAGTAGAGCATAACACAACTACTTGTCACTCTTTGACCAGTGCAGTAAAAGTAACCACCCTGAGCAACAGAGTTTTTTTTTTTGGGGGATTAAAAAAAAAGCAATTTTAATTAACATGACAAGCCAGGTACAGTTGTCAACTTATCAGATTGACCCAAAGATACTAGCAAAATAAGGGAAAATTTCCCCATAAATTCACAAAGTAGAGTCATACTCTCAAACAATGGACTTAGAAATCAAATAATCCAAAGACAGCATCATCACTAGAACCCTCAGAAACCTGTCATACTTTTGTAACTGAACTTTACTTTGCTTGTTCCATATGTCACTGTTACAGTTTGCTCGTTGATAACCGATACATTCTCTACACTAAACTGTCCCTATCATGACTGCTTTACAACATGGTGCGTAATAGTTGAATACAAATTTCTTTTTTACCTCAGATAAAATAATAAAATCTCTGGGCGTGTATATGCAAGTGAAGTCAAGTTTGCAACTCAGACTTTTATCAGAAGGAAGGAGGAGATTGCATACTTGAAGAGAAAAAAGGTAGACATTTCAATATATATCTCCCCGGAGTGAAAATGCAAATATTCTCATTTACTGATGTTTTACTGAAACGTATTACTAATAAAGCATTTAATTTGAGTAGTGGCAATAACCAAACTGCAAAGAAAAGGCCCTCAATCTTCATCGCAATTCACCAGCAACAAGTAACAACTTCGTTGACGTGTCTCAATGCAACCTGACTTCTAACAAAGTTTACTGATGTCAGACAGGTGATAAGTTTGACACACCGTTTATCTGTAAACCACAGTGATTTAAATGCCAAAATCAAAGTATCAAGAATCCTTCAACAAACAGTGATAATTGCTAAGGAAGCAACATCACTGCTTACATGTGCATTAACATGTAAGGACCATGTTTACATACAGAACTACTTAAGAGAAAATACGATATCAACAACAGATGACAGGAAGAGCGACCAGAAAATGAAATAAGGACAAGCGTTAGTTTGCAAAAAATCAGGCAAATGGTCACAAAACTATTGCCCTAAGCATTCCTAAAAGAGAAACTACATTGACAGGAGAGGCTTCAGTTTAACCAGATATAATTCATTCTCACAGACCAAAAGAAGATTAATTTACAGGAGAAGGATGTCATTGGGTATCAATGAGCATACAGCCACAAATAACACTTGCTCCAAACACCAGATTACTAAGCCATACACATTGAGAGATGCAAACAAGTAATCTCTTAAGAAACAAGCAACAACATTTTAACTCCCTTAAACATCAGCATTGACTTACAAATGGTTACACAAACAGTTTCAAATCACATAATAAACTCATGAATTCACCAACATAACCACGATAACATCTAATCTATATAGCACCTAATTACACATAAAATTTCAAACATACACAAGACTTCTAATCATCAATGTAATCCAACTAAGCAAAAAATATCATTCCAAAACCAAAATATTATTACATAAATTAAACGGAAAAATTGGTTATTATTATAACAAATACAAGTAAAAACAAAATTCTCATTTAAGCTTTGAACAATGTCTCCACTACAAAAGGAGAAACTTTTTTCATTCTAAACGTCAAATTCAAAAATTTAAAAAAACTTCAAAAATCAAACCTAAGTCTGTCTCCTAAGACGCTTCCTCAGCTTCTTGTACTTATGCTTGTTCATCTTCTTCTTCCTCTTCTTCTTCACACTATCAGCCCACACCACCGTCTCCGACCCACCATCGGAAACAGCGTCGTCCGGCTCAGAAAGGATCGACCCAGTTGATAAAATCGGGTCTAGAAAAAACCCAAATGGGAAGCTGGGGTAAAAGAATGAGGAGGTGAAATGGGTCAAGTTATCTTTCGTTGGCGGAAAAGAATCCGAGCGATGGTGATGATGATCTGGTATGGTGTCGATGTGGGCTTGGTGGTTAAGATTAAGAAGGAGAGGGGGCGCAGTGAGATTTGATGATTTTTGAGTGTGTAACGAGAAAATGAGCCTCGTAGGGGGTGGCTTTTTGAGAAGTTTTTGAAGACAGGAAGCCATTGAAATAGGAAAAGCACTGAGTTTTTTGCTTCTGCAATTGGAAAACGCCTTAGGAATTCGTTTTTGTTTGCAGGGTTTTTACTTTTTGACTGAAATAGTCAAGGGCTCAAGAACAAGCCCTTGTGGCCTACTAAGCTATTTGATTAGGGCCTAATCGCTAAAAAGTCCTAAACCAATGAGTCTGCCCCAAACCGCTGCTAAATCATATAATTGGGCCCAATTGAAAAAATAAAAAATGTATGGGCCAAATCGTTAAATGCAAAATTAAAAACTGCCCCCATGCAGGATCGAACTACAGACCTTCAGTTTACAAGACTGACGCTCTACCACTGAGCTATAGGGGCTGCCTTTTTCAGTTCGAATTTTAGATTATATTTTATGTTATTCATAGGCAAATAACTTATCTAAAATAATATATATTTTTCTCTTCAAAAAAATAATATATTTTTTTTTTTTGTTATTAGTCATTTAGTCCAATATCATTTTTCGTTACACGTGATGTGTTGTATCATGTGCATTATAGTTTCTTCAGAGTACTCGAGAGTTTTTCGAAATGCTTATATATATATAAACTAATGAAAATACTACAGATTAGAACAATTTCTTCACGTTAAAATAAGATTGATACACAACATTTTCCCGGAGGAAAAAAAAAATAGTACAAAAAGATGAGGACCTAATATGAAAATCAACACACTGGAGATTCTTAATCATCTGATCACACTCAGTTACGTACTGCAAACTAGCAATATTCTCACCATGAATGTAGTAAGATTTGTGTATATACATATAAAATATAAATGTAGAGGCATTGGCTGTTTTAATCACCACAGCTCCGAAACATGACGAACATGACACGGCCACAATCAGAGCGAATAATTGTTCTAGGTTCCTTACCAGTGCGTGGCAGCGACGTGGTGTGTGAAGCTGCAGAAGGGGATCCCTCATTTCTGGCAGAAACCCCTTTGGCTCTACACAGTATTATAGTCTTGCATGCAAGTTAAAAATGTAGCCCCCCTGGCACTCGCCATCTCAGCTGAACCTCTAGCAAACGCAGCCCATCCACCTTCACAGGAGTCGTACGTCGGCATTTTCATAATTTCCTGCATTACATGGCCAGCCTCAACAGCTCTTCCTAGCTGAACTTTTGAGTACCACATGCTCTCCAGCCTGACCCAAAAGTACCGCATTGAAGTTGAGTCTTGCCTGATGTGGCTCAGATTTTCCACAGCAATATATGGTATCATTGTTTCTCCGGATGCGTTCCTTTGGGTTGCTCTTTCCCACATAACCATGCATGCCTAGGGGAATCCCGCCAGCAGCTGTTGTAAATTTTCGGATCCATTCTATGTCCTCTCCTTCTTTTCCTGCATTGATATTGCTCTCTGGAACTGTCTTGGACCGTAAGTCTATGGCTCTCTTATCCGGGTTGATCCACTGAGTGTGAATTCGGAAGTCAGGCCCATAGGCTTCCTTATCCCGGTCTATCTGGGAGTGATGGTGTGTGATCATAATTTATACATCACTAATGAATAAAGTAGTAAAATGAAATGACTAATGGAGCATACCGTTGCTGACTCTGTCAAATTCAAAATAAAACTAGATTCAAGAATATTTAGAACATAACAATTCGAATTGACGAAAGGGACAATCAAATGAACGATTCAGTATTATTGAATCATCTTTACTCATCATCCTTTCCTATCTATCAAAAGATTCTCTCTCAAGCAAATTTTATCAAAACACTTCAATGTCTGCACCAAACTCCTTCTACAAGAACACATTCATGAACCACCAAAACATATCCCCAGAACAAAAAGAATCAAATTTTTTGAACCATCTTACCCAACACAGACCTCATTCATATATCATCCTCACGCTAATCAAATTCATTCAAAAACACTTCAAGAAAGTTGATGGACAAAAAGCCAGAAGGTACAAACCTCTGATAAGTGGCCAATCCAATCAAATCAGTTTTTTTGTAAAGAACCATACACGAAAAGCTAGAAAACTATAGAGAAAAAGAAGAAGAAATTTATTTGTACATTTGTTTACTTGGTTCTGGAGCTGAGCTTACTACATTCCCGCCCTTAAATTGAAGTTCTTAAAAATTTAAAAATAAAAGGGTCGCGTCATAGAACGAAATTTAAACTTAAATCAGATTAAAATCTTTTTATTAAGCCCATGTTTAGTTAGAAGATATGACAGGAGAAGAGAAATGGAAAGGAAAGAAGGAGAGAGAAAATGAGTGAAAAAGAATATTAATCTCATTTTGATTATTTGGTTGAATATGGAATTCATTTTTTTTCCCTTATTTTTTTCTCCTCTCTTCCTTTCCTCTCCTTATATTTCTTCAAACCAAACATGCCATAAGTGTATAATATATACACATGCAGAAACCAGGATTTGAACTCGGGTGAGTAGTCAAATAAAATTACTTAAAAACCATTCAACCAAGCTCCAGCTCCTGGAGATTAAGTGCAGAAAATCATGTTAATTTTACAAGAAATCTTATAAATTAAATCACATGATCGATCAAAAGGAGAAAACCAAAGAAATTCAATTCACTCACAAGTTCATAAATTCTTCTCTTTTTTCTTTCTTTCCATATTTATTTCAACAATTTCTTTAGGATAACAATCCTCTCCTAGTTTTTTTTTTTTTGTTCTTTCTTGGTCTCTTATTCTCTTCTAGTTAATGAGTGGTCAAGATTGAGTTTCGAATTTTAATATTAACCATTATGCTAGCTTTTTTTTACTTTATTTACAATTAAGCTAGTTTTTTTTACTAAATTTAAAAAATTACAAAAGGCTAGGAGAGAAAAAAAATTTAGGAGAGTATCCTAATCCATTTCTCTCACGCGTCCAACTGCATGACATTTTTTTTTCTTTATTAATTAATAATCATTATTGACCTGTGGATTAACTTAACTGCAACATAATTAATCGTATTTAATTGTAATGCATACTGATGGTAATTAGAAAAAATGTAATCTGATTTAATTTTCATCCCCATATACTAAGGAAGTACATAGAGCTTACTGCCAGGTCAGCAGCTCAGCCAAGTCAGAAGAATCCCAGAGAGGTAACAGTACTGCTGATGGGGATTGCCTAGTCAGCAAGGCAGTTATATATAGATTCATGTTCCACATGAGTTTGTTGCTTATACTTTTCTACATAATTTTATTCATTCAATAACAGATTGAAATTCATTCATTTTCTCTAAGGTTCCTGCCTTTCTTAGTTCCCAAACAACATCTTAATTCAATCACTTAAGCTTTTGGTACTAGTAATTTCTTCATTGACACAATGATTGCCTATTACAACTGTTGTCTCTTTGCTTCCTTATTATTATTATTATCTTTTCCTGTTAGCATATATCAGGACAAACACAGCAGATATAAAGCTTGAGAGAACAATTTTATTCAAATCAACACAAGATTGACACACTCTTAGATTAAAAGTACAATAATAGAGGAAACATGAAAATCATCACTAAGGATTCTTAATACTCTCACACTCAATCTTATTGTTGCCAACTTGCAACCCAATGGAAGCAATCTTACCATAGTATTAGTAATACTGCATCACACACACACACATATATATATATATTTAGGTGGTATGATTATATATGTGTATCGGCACTTGATGTTTACTCGTCACAGCAACGATACATGAGGAACTTCTCCATGACACGGCCACATTCAGAGCAAATAATCCTTTCAGGTATCTTGCCAGCAGTGCCTGGAAGCACAAGCTTGTTGCAGTGATGTGGTGTGTGAAGCTGCATAAGGTGTTCCCTCATTGCTGGCAGAAACCCCTTTGGCTCCACTTGGTCTTTCCACACGGTATTATACTCTTGCATGCAAGTTAAAAATATAGCTCCCTTGGCACTTGCCATCTCAGCTGAACCTCTGGCAAGCACAGCCCATCCACCTTCACTGGAGTCGTACGTCAGCATTTTCATAATTTCCTGCATTACATGGTCAATCTCAACACTTCTTCCTAGCTGAACTTTTGAGTACCACATGCTCTCCAGCCTGACCCAAAAGTACCACATTGAAGTTAAGTCTTGCCAGATGTGGCTCAGATTTTCCAAAGCAATTGTTTCATTGTTCCTACGGACTCGTTCCTTCGGGTTGCTCTTTCCCACATAAACCATGCCTAGAGGAATCCCAGCAGCTTTAGCAACACCATTTGCAGCTGTTGTAAATTTTCGGATCCAATCCATGTCCTCTCCTCCATACAAGCAAATGTATCTTCCTTCAGCCATCTGGTCAATCAAAAAAATAATTAGGATGCACAGAGTTTTAGTTAAAGCAATTTGAGTGAAGAGGGAAGTAGTAGTAGTACCCAGTTGAGAATCACTGGATCAAGACCATCAACCAACAATTCAAGTCTCCAAGTTTCCTCCCTCCATAAAGCTTCTTCCCTTGCAGTTGAAAAAGGGTAGGCCAAACTTCCCCATATCCACATCATATGGAGGGCATTGGGACAAACAACCTTTCCATGAGGGTCTAGAACCACGAGTATAGGCTTCTTCCCAAATTGCCACTCTTCCTTGATGAATTGGATAACCGCTCTATCAATCAACGAAGGATGATACACCGTGTACCATGGCATGGCAGCCTGCAGACTCTGAAATTGCTTTTGCTTGTTGTCTGTCCATGGCATGTTTGGGTCTACAATTGGGAGCCACACAACTTCATACTGACCATCGTGCCTCGTTTGATGTTGCCTGGCCTCGCTGTACAGCTGCTCGAGAATGATAACCTCTTCTTGTGAGATGTCAAGGTCTGATATCAGAAGCAACACCATTTTGCGCCTTAGGACTTCGAGGTTCACCTGTTTTGTTGTGTAGAGAAGAAACCAGAGGATTAACTGTAAGCTGGAATTATCGTTAATTTTTTTGTAAAACAGTCCAAATGATCAAGATCAAACCCTTGACTTGGTGGCTCCATCAACAAGTGGCAGCAGGTCATCCTTGGGGTAAATTAATGCCCTGAGAATCCTCATGTTGTCAATATGTGACATTTCAAACAGAGTTTTGAGGTTGTGCAATGCTTCAAGATATTTCTTTTCATCTGCAACAGAAGTTGATTTCATAAATACCCAATTTTTTTTTTTTTTTGCCCTCTATATTGCTATATACATCTGCAAGTTTATAATGCCTTTAAACTCACCTATGTACTTATGGCAGTTATGTAACAGACTTAATAGGTGGCTATGCATGGTGGTGAGCTTGTGAGCCAAACTGGATAGCTCCCAAGCTTCTGTTGTTGATACCATGTGCCTGAAAGTCCAGGAAAAAAACCTTAGATTGATATTTATGGCTAATGCATCCAATTTTTAAAATTTGTGTAATGAAATTTGTCCTATGCTCAGGAAAGATTGCCAGATACTTACTCGCGCCCGAACAGTGTAAGGCCAGTAAGTTGGGATGCGCAAGCCAAAATGCTTCTGATTGTCCAGTACACAGCGACTGGAATATGAGCATTGGCCGAGTAAAGTATATCATGTTCTGTTGTAATATATTGCGGTGGTAGCTCACTGAACTGGACAATGCACTTGCTGATATCGACCATTGCTCTGATGAGGTTCTTAATAGCATCAAACTGTGGCTTTAACACATGTGTGTGCTCTAAGATTTCAGGCAATTGCTTAAGAATTGCCACTGCTTTGGCAAGTTGGTTGGTGGTGTAACTCTGAGCAACAAGCCAGAATTCTCCATAGGTCACTGCAAAAGCCGATAATGCCAGCGCCAATTTGGCATCCCATGAATAACTGGTCACCATGTTCAATATTGATATCGCTGTCACGTGTGCATCTCCTCCACCAGAGCATTTGCATGTAATCTGTCAATTGTATTAGTACGGCTTGTTAATTGATCACATACAATTAGGAAAATATATAAAAATATAAGACCAAAAAAAATTCAGAATTTATAGTAATTAATGCATGATATAATTTAACCTCGCAGGAAATTCGATCAATGACGTATGCCAAGACCTCGAGCATGCCCATGTAGCCACTTTGGTATGTCTTGTCCTCCAACGCTTCTATAGGTGTATGGGGTTCCTGCAGATTAAATATCCAAAGTGCACTTTTTATTAATTACTCATCAGCAGGGCAATCTTTCAAAATTGTTACAATATAATTGAGTAACAGCAGATATAGCCATTACCAAGTCGGAAATGACACCAACGCTTGGGACAGCACGCTTGAAGATGTCCTCAACGATCTGAATCAGTGGTCTGACTTCGATCACGCGTCCGTCAGGAAGATGGGTGCTCTGAACTTGCTTCAACAGCGTATTATCGTCAGATGCTGTGAACCTGAATCTGTCGCCTTTCATCATTGGATTCATCAGACCATGCTGTTTGCTAGCTGCAGGCTGCAGCTGTAAACTGGGAGCTGGTGCTGCCTTCATGACTCCCAGCTGTGGTGGCTGCATGTGGCTCGGTGTTTGATGCTGTACTAAGTCCTTCGGGGGCTGATGATGGCCGGCGGCAGTGTGCGGCTCTGCAGTGGATGGCTCTTGCAGCGGCTCCTGCACGTTTGCGCTGGCACCAGGGTTCTGCTGCATCCCCAAGAGAGGCTGCTGCTGCACATTGAGTGCAGCTGGTCTCTGAGTACTCATCCTCAGCGGCATGTTGGCAGTTGGTTGAGTACTCGTCAGTGGCACATTGGGTTGGTTGCTCATCAGTGGCATGTTGGCCCCTGGAATTTGGCCAACCCTCAATGGCATATTGCCTGTTGGTTGGCCCGTTGGTGGTTGATTGCTGGCCATATTGAGCTAGCTCTCTCTCTGCAAATTAAAATGAAAGTAAGAATTGTCGCTATATTATAAGATGAAATCAATTGCTTTTGTCTTGTATTTCGCTTGCAACAAAACCATGGGCTATATATAATTACAAGAAGCGGAATAAAGGCCATTTGAATCAACTTCCTTGCTTTCAGAAGGGTTTTATCCATGGAACCTATAATTGTTACAATACAATTATTTAATCATCACTTTAGTTTCTTTTATGGAGGCCCCGCAAAATATCAGCACCAAAGGGTACATGATGATATATTGATATATATTCTCTGTGTCTAAATAAATTCTTTAATCATGGTCACAAAACACGTGATTTGCGTATTGTTTGTGAAGAAAAATGTAAGGGGATAAAATAAATAATGTGTCGTTCTTCCTTACTTTGCAAGTGACATCGCTTTTGATGATGATGATGATGAGAATAAAACAAAGTGAAAAGGAAGATATAAATATGAGCTGTGAATTTGTTCTTTGCTTGCTTTTTATAACTGTAGAAAGGTTCTTCCTATTTATCTATACCTTGCTGACTTGATTAATTTAGTGCAGACTAGAAGCCACTGAAAAGTGGAATCCATGCAAGGTACAATCAAAGAATCTGGTAATTTATGGCAATTTAAGAATCACATAGGGAGGGTTTCATTCAAACGTACGTCGCATGAAGGACCATAATTACTTCTGGGGCATTCATGATTATTATAATAAGAGAGAGCAGGCTTAGCATATATATTCTCACTCTTAAGTAAGGGAAAAAAAAACAAAAAAACATGCAATAGCGAAGAAAGGACATACATATTTATCAGCCCTCGTGAGAGAAATATATTGGATAATCTTGTTGGAACATTCTTATATAAGACTTTCTCTGAGCTGATTATTTGTTAAGCACTGAATTACTAGTTGCTAAATAAAAGAAAGAAGTGAAAAATAAATCTTGACAATGGAATCAGCTCAGCACTTAATCATGGTGCCAAATCATCTAAATTTGATAAAATCCATATAAACTTTTTTAGATTTTATTTTTAATCTTATTATATATCATTATTTTAATTAAATTATTGTATGAATAATGATGTAGAATGAAATGTACTTAACTTAGACTTACTTGAGTTAATTGTTTATCATTCCCAATCTTTTAATGCAGCAAAATGATAATAAGATATATCAACGTTTCGTTTCATCGTTTAGTCTAATTGATCAAATCACAACCCACATTTTATCAAATTATAAGTAAAATTAAGAATAATAATAATCAATTTAGTTGAGTGACGTTCTTTCAATTTTCAAATATTCATTAGAAATCAAATCACCCATGTTTAATATCATATACGTCAAACTTTTCATCAACGGCCTTTCCGGAAATGGATTCGGAGTTCTGAGCCCACATTCCCCTTGCAAGACGGGCCTGAGGAGAACGGTGACGTTATTAATTCTGACTTCAAACAATTCACAACCCATTTAATTTACTAAAATAAACAATTAAATAAAGGACAATTAAATTTAAGTTAATTGAAATCTCTTGACAATATTTCACAAAACCCATTTAGGATGGGCTTGGGATTGAGGTCGGACAATTGTAACTTAAAAGCTACAGCACTAAAGTGATTGGTAAACACTAGTTACTGTAACTTTGAAGCTATATTGATATGATTTTTTACTTGTATGATGAAAAATTTATTATATTATTAAAATTATTATTTAAAAATTATATTTACTACATACTATTTATTTTTATTTCATAGTTGTAGCTTTTTTTCCACAAAAGCTACAGTAGACAGCACCTCAATCTCAAGCAGGGCCTTAATCCAGTTATCCCACCATAGAACTTTGGGCATGTTCCGTTGCAAGAAAGAAGAAAGGAGGAGAGAGGAGAGAAGGGAAAAAGAGGAGTGCTGCTAAATGGCCAAAAGGACAAGGGAAGGGTGACAGAAATAGCAACATGTGCTACTGTTTCATGCCCCTTTTTCTCTCTTACTTGTGGCCCAGAATAACTATTAAAATAATAATTAAAAAATAAGCCAAAAGTAATGCGAAAAAACATTATCCCCAAGCATGAGATCTGCATTCGTTTGGTTAACAAAAAAATAAAATAAAAAAAGCAGCCATTGTCCCTAAGCGCAAGATCTGCATTATGTGCCGACGACGAGATTTGCATTCGGTGTTGACAACGAGATTTGCATTCGGTGCTGACGACAACCACGCCAACAATAGAGGTAGCTTTGTATTTGATGAAATTATTGTTGGTTAATTGGTAACTTTCTCTCTCTCATTACATTAAAATAAAATTAGTTTATGGATGTGTTTTATATCTTTAAATTGTTAGATTTTTTTTAATTTAAATTGTTAGAAAGTTAATGGATTAAATTTTTACTGGACAAATATTTTATAAAAATTTTTAATTATTTATTCTTAATGCAAATGTTAATTATTTTGTAGAAATGGAGAATTGAGAAAATAAGCATGCATTTGAATAGTTACAAGAAACAGTAGCCAACAAGGTATTTGAAAATGTGCAATCGAAAAAATATGAGCCAACTCTCGAGATGTATTTTGATAGCCATGAAGAAATGTTTGCATTTTACAAAGCCTATGGTAAACAAGGGGGGTTTCCCATGAAGGTGTGAACTAGTAAGAAATGGAGTGATGGGAATGTAAAATATGCGACATTTGCATATGGTTATAGCGTCGGAAAGTAAATCTGCTAATGTGTTGAAGCCGAAACCTAATGTAAAAAATGGTTTTGATGCTAAAATTGAAGGTTGTTTAAATGAAGATGGAAAATTAGTTCTTCAAATTTTAAACCTCCAACACAACCATGGATTGAGTCTAGACAAAGCCGGTATTTCCCTTATAACAGCAAAATTAGTGCTAGTACAAGTGCAAAAAAGCTAATTGAAATGAATGATTGTGCGGGAATTAAAATTGCCCAAAATTTTAATTTTATTGTTGTTAAAGCTGGGGGCATGAAAATGTCTCATTCTTAGAAAAAGATTGCATAAATCTTGTTGACAAACCAAGATACATCTTAGAAAAGGAGATGCTATGATGAGTTTATTTTTTAGCATTGATTTGGATGAGCATGATCGATTAAATAATGTATTTTGGGCAGCAGCATACAAATATTTTAGATACGTCATCACATTTGACACTACATATCTTACTAACAAGTATGACATGCCATTTGTTCCCTTTGTTGGAGTTAATCATCATGGTTAGCTTATTTTGTTAGGATGCGAATTGATTTCAAACGAAGATAAGGAGACATTTACGTGCTTATTTGAGGCTTGGCTATCATGCATTTCTAATTCTCCTCCCCTTAGTATCATTACAGAAAAAAATAAAGCAATGCAAAAGGCAATTGAAAATGTTTTTCCTACTATTAGGCATCGATGGTGTTTATGGCATATAATGAATAAGGTACATGAGAAGTTAAGAGCTTTTAAAGATTATTTCTTCGTTGAGCTCTGCTATGTTCGAGGAAACTTAGCATGACATGATTACAAAATATGATTTATGGGATAATGATTGGTTAAATGGTTTATATGATAAGACGCATCATTAGGTTCCATGTTTTTTGAAAGACTGTTTTTGGGTAGGAATGTCAATAATTCAGCAATGTGAAAGTATGAATGATTTTTTTAATGGGTTTGTTAACTCTTGATGGGTTTGTTAACTCAAAAACAAATTTGAAGCTGCTTATAAAGAAATATGAAAATGCGTTGAGAAGGAAAGCTGAATTAGAATGGTAAGCAGATGCCAAGTGTTTCAGTAAAAAGACTCCATGTAAAACAAGATATGAGATGGAGAAGCAAGTTGAAGAGTTGTACACAATTTCCAAGTTTAAAAAATTCCAACAAGAATTAAAATCAGTGAATAATTACACTGATGTATTGTGATATATTGGATTCTGTGGGATCAGTATATAAAATCAGTGAATCATATGGGCAAGGTAAGAAAAGAATCTTTGAGGACATTTTTTAAGAAGCTGAGTGTGAAGCTAGCTGTACCTGTTCAAAGTTTCAGTTTAAGAGGATTCTTTGCAAACATGCCTTTACAGTGTTGATATGTAACTCTATTGAATTACTTCAAAAAATATACATTTTATCAAAGAAGAGGAAAGATGTGAGGAGATGCTATATTAGGGTGAAAGTTAGTTATGGTGTGTAGAATTTTCCCATTTAGCAGGAAAGATATAACAAAATGTATATTACTTTCACTGAGGTTGTAGACATAGCTGCTGATGATGAAAATAATAACAAATTCATATTGGATTGGATTGAGAAAGCAATGAAGGATCTGCCCAAGTAAATTCAGTATGGAAGTGTAGAAAAAATTGTTACCGGTAAAGTAAGTTGTAGCAGGAATAAGCAAATTCAATGTGGAAGTATGGAAAAAAACAATTATTGGCAAAGTAAGTTGTAACAGCAACAGTGTTGAACTTGTAATGAACGATCTAGTGGTGACACGTCGTAAAGGTCATCCACCTTGTCTAAGGAAAGAATATTTAATTCATAAGAAATCTGCACAAAAGAATAAGCCTGCACAAAAAAACAAGGTTTGTTTAAATACAAATATATATATTAATTTCATTTAGTCTAATTGTCTTTCATAATTTTGCAGGATTTATAAGAAAATGCTCTATCGTCTTATCATGTGCCTAATGAAATCTCCACACATGAGAGCAACATGGCCACAGTAAGTTTTGTGAATTTTTATTTTAAACATTTCTTTTATTTTGAGGATACGTAACTAAGTATAAGGTTGAACATATATAGACCTTACAAGAAGGAAGTAATGTTCATGCAAATCTCAACCAATAGGGCACTTTAGGTTACTACAATGTAAGAATTAAATTTTTTAAATTTTAATATGGATTTTACATATATTTTATTATTTGATTAGGTACCTATAAGCCCATCTCAAATTGGTGGAAATAATATTTATCAGTCATTTCTTTATAATTGGCATACAGTAAGTTGCTATTTATAATAAGCAATGTATACTTATTTTTTAATATTTATGAAATGTAATATGATGTTTATTCTTATGTATTATAGCAACCAGTCCCACTGTATGCTTTGCAGTCACATTATTCTTCTCTTTCGATGATCTATGAAGGATTTCAAAATGAGAATTTCCAAAAATTACTATATCAACAATGTAATGAAGATAACAATCACTATGACTAATGTTTGAATTGTATTTTGTTCAATATTTTTTCTCTATCATTTTGGTTAGATTTGTCTTAAAAAATTTTAAATTGTAGTGATGGATTAATGATATATATTATGTTTTTGATGACATAAATCATTGCACTATTATTGTTTCTTTTGATAATTTTTGTTGGTCCGAGGGTTATAAATACAGTTGCAATTTTAAATCAAGAACACATAACACAAATCACAATAAAAATAACAATCATTTTATTTAAACATTGCAATTCATACATAACAAGGGGTACAATCTCTTTATTTATGCAAAATATATATTGTAATCATTATTCCTAAAATACAACTTACAATGGATAAAATAGGTAGACTACTACAATCATTTATGGTTTTATCAGTTTGTACAGCCTTGTCACATGTAGGCACTTCAATTTGCACCCCTTTTTTTGCATGTTTCTAGGATAGATTTTGTAGTTTGTAACGTATTAGATCTCTCTGGCAATTTTCCATGCATTTGCTTGTACTCATTGTATGTTGTTTTGGCATCCAATAAATATTTATAAGATGGATGAACATTACCTTTGAATCCATTTACCTGCTTCTGGCATTCATGCCAAGAATAAAAAATTCTCCGCTTTCATCCTTTGAAAATAGCATAATAGGTTTGAGTAGGCATTTGGTTTCTACATTGAAAAAATTCAAATAAAATATTATGCAACAAACCAAAATTGATATGTTAATTGATTTTTTCACAATCCAGTACATCAAATTGATATTATAAGCCCAAATTGATATTTGCATTCCTAATTACAAGTATTACATCAGTACAAAAAGGTAACATATATGCAAAATGCAAAACTGATGTATTACATTGTAAGAACTAACTTGACAGGAATGTGGAACTAAAGAGTGAGATCGAACATGATCACAGCTCATAAAGATAAAGCAAGAGCATATACAAAACAAATCATCATTAGTTATTTTTTATTATGTATAAATTAATCAATTTAGAGCTGGATATTCACATATTCTTCTATTTCTAATCATTTCGTAATTTAATATAAACTTTTTATTTGTTTTATTCATCACATTTAAATTAAACATGTTACAAGTAATGGAATTTATATGCCAAAGGAAAGCTTCTTCCATAGATGACATGAGAATGACGGTTGATTGTCATTGTGAAATTACCTTACAATTGCAACATGTGAACACTATCAAACTCAAAGTTAAAAAATTCATGGACCCATGCTTCTGCCTTTCTAACTATTCTGCGAAGAAGGCTAAAGTTTAATAATTAATGATTCTCAAATTCATTGTCACGTGATTTGAACATTTCAATGAACACTTAATTTTCATTTTGACAAAGCACAATAATAACTTACAGATGCTGTGATATTGCATTCTTAATTGATATTTTTATTCCTAATTATAAAGTAATGCATCAGTACAAAAAAGTAACATATATGCAAAATGCAAAACTGACAGGAATGTGGAACTAAGGAGTGAGAAAGAACATGATCACATTTTATAAAGATTAAAGCAAGAGCATATACAAAACAAAACAAAATTACAGACAAGATGCAAAGTGAAGAGTAAAAAATTTGGTGCATTTAAGAGCCGAAAAATGAAAGACTTTTACAATTTGCATAATTATCAAGATTTATAATTTGGGTCAAGGCCATTAGTAAGCTTTTACAATTTGTTTGTTATACATCAATGCAATATTTCCCAAATCAAATTATCATACAAAAATTATTGCAAATCACGCAATTGAAATTTTTTTATAGAATTATCATAAATCACAGAACTATCATAACACAAATACAATATATCAGAACTTATTTACCTATTTATACCTCAATGATTCAAAAAATTATCATAAATCACATAATTGAAATTTTTTTAATTATTTGACAAAAAACTGATACAAAAAATTTATTATGTACGAGAGAGAGAGAGTTAAATGGGACCTTTAACAGTGTTGCCGTGGTGACGGTGGGTTTGTAGGCTCCGTGATGTGTCAGCATGGTGTTGGTGGCTTTATTGGCACTGTTATAGGTCGACGTGGGGGCGACGACTCTGTTGACTACAAGATTATGGCTTTTGTTCTTTTTTTTTTTTTGGATAAGAGTGTTAGTAGTTGGCTGTTGGTGGACAAAATGGCCCCATTTTTTTTTCAACAGAGCATATGTGCAAAGCTCTGGGGGAGGAGTGCTGTTAAATAGAGAGGATAATGTTTAGCAATAAGGATAAGAGATTTTCCTTATTTTTTTACCATTTTTAATTATTATTTTAATAATTATTATAAGCCATAAGTAAGACAGATAAGGCCGCAAGAAAATGGTAGCATGTGTTGTCATTTCTGTCGTCTTTCCCTCGTCCTTTTGGCCATTTAGCATTGTCCAAAGAGAAGAGGAGAAAGGAAAGGAGAAGAAAAGGGTAGAGAGTTAAATTTCGCTTGTCCGATTTGGCATATAATTAATAAAGGAAAGGAATTTAATAATTTTTTATCAGGACAAGTTTACCCTTTGTGTTAGATTTTAATTTTTATCATCAAATTGATTAAAAAAACCATAAATATGTTTAATTATTAAAAAAAATAGCCTCTATGTTAATGTTTCATTCTCCATGTCCTAACTACATTTATGATACTTTTATCAAAAGTGTTTTTATCAAAAGTACTGTTTTTCTTTATTTCTTTTAATAAAAAACATTAATATTATTTCAAAACATAGCCCATAATATTACTACAAAAATATTAAATTTCTTATGCTCAAATAAAATAATAAAAGCATAGCTCATAATATTACTAAAAAAATAAAATACATTTTTTTGGTGATATTCATGCTTCTTATGGAAACAACCCATAATAGCTCATAACATCAAATACAATCCAAAATATGAAAAAAGAAAAACATACAAAAAAAATTTTGTTGAATTTCAAGTGCTCAAATGAGTTAAATTTCATAAGCTAGACATTAATAAACTATAGCATGAGTTAAATTTCACCATTAAAAAAAAGTAGGGATGGCAACGGACACCGCCCGCAGCGGGTTTACCGTTACTAAACTCACACCGGTACAAAATTTAAATTACCAAACCCACCCGCAACCCACTACAGGTATTGACAATTACCAAACCCACAATGGTACCCAGCGGATTTTTTGCTGGTTCCAACATTTAAAATAACAAATGTTCAATATATAAATTTACAATAATAATCTAAAATTCCACATAATATATTCAATTCTAAATTTAATCAATATAAATGAAAATTTTAAATTTCAACATCAATCTAAAACAATTTCTCAAATTTAAGTATGAAATATATAAATCCATAAAAAAAAAGTTAAGATCTTCAATTCATTCATTGCCATTAATTTAAAGAATAATAGTCTATAGGAAATTATAATAAGTATCTAATAATACATGTATTAAGTTAAAGAAATTTAAGGTGCGTTTGATAAATTTTTTTAATTAGTGTTTTTGGCTCTTATTTTAGAGAAGGAGAATGATGTTTTTGATGTGATGTTTTTTAAAATGAAAATTTGTTTGGTAGTTTGTTTTCAAAACAACATATGAAAATGAAAACAGTAAAAACGCATTTGATTGTTTGTCTGAAAATATGAAAAATAATAAAAATGAGTTTCGTTGTTTGTTTGAAAATATAGAATTTTTTTATATAATATTTTAAAAATATTTTTATTCAATTTATTTATACATTTTATCTTTTATTTTTATAATTTTAATCAAAATGAAATCAAATTTCATATAGCAATAATAATTTTAAAAAAATCTTCTCATAATTTATTAAGTTTAAAAATTTAAAATAAAATAATAAATGTAGAATTAATTAGCATATAACAAAATAAAAGTTCTTACTACAGTTATATTTATTATAGACATTTAAGTAGTTCATTTGTGTTAATTATATTTTACAACTCAAAATATAAAGAACAAAAGAGTGCAAAATATTTGCTAATTACATTTATTATAGTGAAGTAGAAAGTGTAATTGCAAAAATAAATCAAAGAAATAAAATAGTAATAGAATAAAATAATAATTAAATGAATAAAGATGGTGGGCCAGAGCCTCCTTTTTCTCTTTCCCTTTTTATTGTTATCTGCTTTTGTGAGGAAAAGTGGAGAACGTCAATTTGGCGTTCTCCACTTTTCTTCACAAAAGTGGAAGAACAAAAACTCTTTGTTCTTTAATTTTTTTCACTCATTGTTAAAGAACAGTTTACCAAACATATTATTGTGTTTTTTGTCTTTGAAAAACAAAAAATTCCAAACAAAAAACGTTACCAAACGCACCCTTAGTTCCTTACCTCATCAACAATATCTTCATCTTCGGAAAATTTGTTACTCCCTACTTTAGTAGAAGAATTTATATCTATAAGTTTATCGAGAAAAAAGATAAATGATTATAAGTTTGTAATATATAATGCGATAGATGTTATATTCTATTGAAATAAAAATGCATTTTCATACCATTAAATTCAACACACAACCAATTTTTGAGTTACGACTTTAGATATTAAGAATTAGCCACACGTTTAACCATATATTCATTTATATATTTTTAAGTTTAAATATTATTTTAAATTAAAACTTTAAAAAAATTATAAAGGTGAGGGTTTGGCGGATACCCATGCAGGTATCCGGCGGATTTTTGTCAAATATTAAACCCGACCGCAACCCGCTGTGGATCTGAATTAGTGATACCAAACACGCCCACAACCCGCAAAATTACTCGCAGGGAGTAGGTTTTGACAGGTGATTTTGGGTGGGTTTGCGGGTACATTACCATCCCTAAGGAAAAGTCTAACCCATGTAAGACCAGAACCATCAAAAGCTTATTGCAATAAGCATAAAAAGCTATAAGATCAAAGATCGAGAGATCGAAGCTGACAAAATCACTATCGTTCTACCATTGTAAAACCAAGAGATCGAAGTTTAGATTGAGAGATCAAAGTTGATAGTGAGAGATCGAAGCCGAGACTAGACATTGAAGCTGTAAGGAAGATGATGAGACACTGCTGAAACTTGGAATGGCTTCGTACACTCGAAAGCTGTCATCGATGCTCTTTATTGCCAGTAAAAGTTGTTGGAAGTTGAGAGAGAGAGGATCTACCGATTTTGAGTGAGACGCTATGGCGAGAGAATTAGGTCTTTTTGTTCTTTTAGGGATAAAATTAAAAAATCAAAACTAAATGAGGGTAAAATAGGGAAACATGACCTTTTAATTATGTAGAATCCAAATTTCATTGCTCATCAACAAGGAAACCAAATTCTCCAAATAATAGAAATTGGGGTTGCAACGGAATTTGATTTCCAGTTAACTTTTGCCAACCAAACAAAGAAAAATAAATAGGAAACAGAAAACCTCTCCTCTCTTGCCTTAATTTCTAGTAACTGAACATCGCCTAAATCTTTCCTTTCATAATATCAAATTTATAGAGAGAGAGAAAAAAAAAAAGAATACTCAAGATTTAACAATGGATGATGAAGCTTGCGACTTAGGTATGTATAAATCATTTGCTCGAACACTTGGTAGAATTTATGAGTTCCAAAGAAGAAAGTTGTTTGAGGTAAGTTTGATGGATACAAACAATAAAGGTAATAAAGAATGAGCTGTTTGTGAAACGAGTGTTTGATGGGTTGGTTTAAACAACGGATGATGAAGCTTCACTGGCTATGATCGCAAGCTTTGATTTTGGGCACCTTTTCAATATTTTTATTTGGGTTCTGGGTACTAGGTCGAGCCAATGCCCATGCAGTCCGAGCCCAGGTTTTTTTTTTTTTTGCCATCCTTTTTTTTAGCACCACTTAAGTTGATGGTGTAAGTCTCCCTATGTTTTGAGTGGTATCGGATTTTCTCTATCTTTCTGCCTATATTTTGATATTAGAATTCAACTATAACATAAAACGTAAATGAGTAATATTATACTTACATAGTTGGGATAATTAATATGTATATTAAATGATATGACATTAATTCACTGATAGATGATAGAATGACCAGTGTCAGATTTAGGTTTTAACTTTTTAATAAGATTATCAAATGGATTATGTATAGATTTAGGCCCCGTTTGGGATTACGGTTGAAATTCAATAAGCTGTTTATTTCATAATTTTGGATAAAAGTAGTGTTTGGTAAATTTTGTAAAAGTAGCTTATTTTATAATTTTCTCCATTTTGTTTAGTCAGCAGCTTTTAAAAGTAGGTAGTGTTTTACTTTTCATAAGCAGCTTAGTAAATAAGCCACCACATCTTTTTAAATTTCCTATTATAACCTTAGTATTTTAAGAAAAACACAATTATATCTTATTTATCCATAAACCCTAATATATAAATAATTAGCTATCAGATTACCGCAACAATCTAGTATGAATTTTTATCATATTTTATGTAACAGATTATGAAGTTCTTTATATTTTATTTAATTGAGTTTTTTTACTTTATGTAATTTTATATATTTAGGAAAAGGTATGTTTAAACAATTTATTAAATATACTCTAAAAATAAAAGACAATTTAAACTTATATCTATTTTGGTCATTATATAATAAAACATCACATTTGTAATAAAATTTACCAAACACATGTACACTACTTTTTAAACTCACAGCAACCGTAACAACACAATTTATCAAACACCAAGTTACTTTTTTAATCAACAACTTATTTCAACTGCACAGCACAAGCAGCTTATTTCATCAGCCTCCGCAATCCCAAACTGGCCCTTAGTGCCAACACAACCTTTTATTTAGCCTTTAAATAACCCATTCTTGCCGGTTACCAACCCAACCTTTTATTTAGTACTTATTTAATCCTAGTTTTTTTTTTCAAAACTATGGTTGTTGTTTGGTGTATTTTGAGTAGAATTTTTTGGGATTAAATAAGTTATTTTACCTCAAAGCTCAAATTTTAGACTTTTGAGAGTTAAAGTTTGGTAACATTTTTAAAAAGTTAAATTATCTAAAATGACCATTATTTATTTTATAATATTATTTTATTCATTTCATAACATAACTTTCAAAATTTGTTTCTTAAAGTAATTTATAATTTTTAATAAAATCAGATTCTTAAAGTTATGTTATAATTTTTAATAAAAACTCCAATGACAACCAAATAAGTGATAACTAAAAATCTTTTAGTAAAAACTCTCTACTTACTGTATTTGAAAAATTGTATCAAACATAGGATTAATGATAAATAATATAATTATTTAATAATTGCAAAATTTAGGGATCTACATGATAAAATCCCCGTCAAAAATAAGAATTCGAATTTCGAAACGTTTTACGAAGCAAGTACAAACAGTGTTCCATTTTGCTTTTTGAATGCCCGGTTTAAAAAATCTCACGGATAGCGAGAGTACGCGGTGGCGAAGCGCAGACCCAATCCGCTTCCAGAATCGTCTGTATAAATCTTTATAAAAAAAATACTGAAATCCGTGTTTTTCGTGACATATTTTTACGGCACGACACCGGAAACTCGCCGCTTTGACTCACCGTGACCTCGCCATTCACGTAATTTCTTTCACTCTTATTGATTTTTGAATGCCCGGTTAATACTTTTATGTTTATTTGTTTTTGGTTATTGAATTCCATGATCTTATCGGCTGTGAAAAGTCGAGGAAAATCGCAAGCAATTTGAATTTTGAATGTTTTATTTATTTGTTGTATTAGGCTGCTAAAGAGAAGAAATTGTTAGTACTAACAATTGGTTCTTAAGTAGTTGTACGGCATTTTTTTAGTTCATTCTTTGGCTTTTCTTGATTTTCTTGGCAGATTAGCAGCCAAATAGAGAGTTAGGGTTTAGTGTGAAAGTGAATTGTAAACGCTCTCTTTTCAGTAAACAAACGGAGGATTAAACCCTTTAATCTTGTATGGAATTCGTAAAGGTGCTATGTTAGTGTTAAACTTCACTGCTTATTAATTGGAGTGGAATAGTGAAGGGATTGCCTGGAGGGGGCAAGCCTGAGCAAGAGTTCCTAGAGACTGGATAGTTTGTTTGTCTACTTTGTGCACGAAATGGGAATGGAAGGACATGCCTAATGAAAAGAGAGATACCTTCTAACAGAAACGGGTTCTTAACTTTTAACAGAACCTTAACGAGCCAGCTCATAGTGTGGCACCATCCATGTAGTAAGGTAAAGGTAAAAGCTATATGAGTGGGTGTTCGATTCACACTTCTCATTATTAAATATATCACTGCCAACTCCACTTTTGCTTTCTAAGGAGCTTTTAGGTTATTTGGTTAGTATTCCAATTAGTCTACTATAAATAGGATTATAATCTCATTAATATTTTTTATATAGCTTTGAATAATAAAATCATATCCTGTATTTTCCCTATGGGGCTATTAATCTAAACCTTATGTTTATAGTCATTTGGACTAAAGCGTCATCTATTCTCACTTTTTATTTGCCTGTTAATTTGGACTGATGTCCGTTAGAATGATACCTGGTACTTCATCAAAGAACTGAACATATTTCAATGTTGGACAAGGTGTTGCACTATTCCTTTTTTCTGTTTCCAGTACCCTACTATTTGGCTTCCGCATTAGGTGAGATGTCAGCGGTTTTCCGTCTTTTCCTTCCCCCCAATAATGTGGAAGACACGGCTAGATATTTATCCTCTCTTATTCATATGAAAAAAATATTTCCAACAGGGAAAAAGAAAAAAGAATTAGAGAGCATTATTTCAAGCTTTGAGTGGAAGTTGTGAGATTACACATTTTCTGTAGGGAATAAAACCTAAACAAATATATAAATCCTAAATCATGTAAAATTTTGGTTTAGACTGAAAGACTAATAATTCTCTTACGGATTTGTTACATTTTCTTTCATACAAATTGATATGATAACTGATTTGGCATTACATGTTTGTCGTTTCATTGCCCATTTGGCTAAGATTATAAGTGGATCCTTCACTTGCCATGGATGGGGACTTCTTCACCCAACTATGGTTACAGATCCACAGTTTATGAGAAATCAGCTCTCTTTTCTGTTTCTATGACAAAGTTTGAATGGTCCTTTTAATCTTAGATTTGAACCCTAGGTTTGGATAATAGCAAATCCTTTGTACTTAATGAAAATCTAAAAGAAAAATAAAAAGATCCCAAGTCTTAAAGGAACTCCAAAGGAATCTTACTCAAAAACATAACTCCAAAAAGAAAAGATCATGCCATCTAGAGGGGCAAGTTGTCATCGATTTTTCTCAAAATTTCTAAAGCTCCCTATCTTATGTTTTAAGTTTTCATAAGGTCTCACTTGAAATATGAGTTTGTTTAATTTGCTTTATATTTTTTTATCTTTTTATGTTGGTCAACAATTTGCTGTTGGCTTGTTGCAAAATTTGCCAGATTTGAAGTTGAAAATTTGTACCTTCTCAATTATATTTTGCTTAATAACAATTTGGTTCGACCAACTTGACATTATCTACTTTGTATCATAATTTTTTATACTATTCTCAAATTAGAAGCTGTGAGAAAAGATTCCTTTCATACTAGGAAGCATGGAAGAATATGTTCCTTCCATGGTGAGTCATAATCTCATGCTTAGAATTTGCAAGAAGAGATTGCTCCTTTGATTTTGAAGTTCTGGCTGCATCTGTGTATATTGGATCACAAATCTTAAACCTGCACCTGCTGTTTGATTCATTGATTTATTTTCTCCTAACCAATTACTGTTTATGTTTTGCTTATAAAACTATCTTATATAAGCATTAATTGAGGAAATTTCCTTTGAGACAGTATGCTTTATTTACTATAAAATTTGCCTATTGCTAACTCCAACTCCTGCAAAATTTTCGCTCTTTTATAAGCAGTGTATCCAGAAAACAACATGTTTATCCTGCTTTTAGATGGTATCCTTCAATACCAAACAAATTTGTATATGGGAATGGTGTTTGGCTTGCTTACATTTTTGTTATTCAGGGAGTGAAAAAATAGTTTAAAGTAGAAGAGTCCTCATGACTTATGCTGCAAGTCATTTTAGCATTCTATCTAAATTTTCATATATTCCATCTAGTGTGGCCCTTTGCTTTAAGATGGAATAGAAGTTTTCGTGGTGTCCTTCTCCTGACTACAGACCATTTGGCTCTTGTGCACTTATCTTGTGTTGCATATTTCTGTGGTGGAATGTAGTTGTTATGTGCAGTGCTGTGGCCCTTTATTATGTCAGAAGCTTCAAAGAGTTTGCTTGCCTCGACAGATCACGGTCAAGTAGGACCAATAGGACCAGATTACTTTGGTTTCTATACGCGTGAAATAATGGAGCTCTTATCACAAGATGAGGATCCCGTGCCTTCGACTTCCAGAATGTCTGAGTTGACTAGGAAAAAATGCGGTGGGGTCAGAGGCAAGGATACAATTGATACCGGTGGTAGTGGTACTGTTTCTTCCTTTAGTAACAGCATAGGAGCTGGCTTTACTGATTTCAAAAAAGAAAAATTGAGATCATTACTAAGGCAGGGTGTGTTTGATCTTGCCCCGGAGGTTGATGAGGTATATTAAGCTACTTTCCTCTATGCACAAAATGACTGTAGAGATGGATTTGGTTTTTGGTTTTCTGATATTAGTTCAAAATGACTGTAGAGATGGATTTGGTTTTTGGTTTTCTGATATTAGTTCATCTCATGTATTTAATGGGCAATGCTCTCGGTCTGTAATTGTTTGTTCATTACAGTCCACTCAAAACAAGACGATAACTCAAGTTTTGTGATTGTTGAAGGGACGTTATCTCATGTATTTTGAACAAGAATTATTAATTAAATTATAAGGAATCAACTTTTGCAATGATCTCTTGTTATTTTATTTTAAATAGCCATTGATTTGGCTATACTCATCTTGGAAAAGTTTGGTGTTAGTATTGCTTAAGAAAGTTTTTGAATATTGGTGAGGTAAGCAAGTAATTATTTACTCTTGAGGTCTATTGATTTACATTTGGATCTTGTCGGTTATCATGGATCATAAAAGACTGTCACCCAATATGTTTATTTCTAGATAATTTAATAGTCAAAAGTAACCATTTTGCCTGTGTAGTGCAGATGTTGGATCCTGTTATAGCTATGTGTCAGTTGCAATATCAAGTCAGAAACAGAAAGTGTTCATCAAATGTTAATGAAGTACCATGTGAGGGTGATGCAGAGCAAGTTCCTCATAAGAAACTCAAGACATCGATTTACTCTTCGGCCAGTCCCCTCAAACATGGATCATGTAGAGAGGTTAGGTTTCACTTTCTTGGCAGTGAATTATCTTTTACTGTTATCATGGTTAACAATGTCTTTATTGGAATTGTACCATATTTTTTGGGAAATCCCTAATAATATGGTCAAAGTTTGGAGAGTTAATAATTTGATTAGTTGTTTTCTATATATGGAAAACTTTTAAGCTGTGAATGAGTGTAAGTATAATTTTGTTGACAAGCAGACATTTTATGTTGAGATAACAACTATCTCATACATGTATTTTTGTAAGATATTATAAACTGCAAATGACTTGAGTTGGAGGAAGTCATAGATATTGCTTGGATCCTTTGATATGCAATTTTTACAATCTCATCTCTCAGTTGAAAATTGGTTGAGGTTGATGGGAGTGTACTCATGTTGCCACTTATCATGGATCTTTAATAGGGTTATGTAGGAGAGTTTAATGGGGATTTTCTCTTATCATTTATTTTCTTCTCATATTTGCATGCCTTTTTCCTCTTTTCCATGAAATCAAGTTGTTAATTGATTTTCTTTATCGACTAAGGCTAGAAACAGCCAAGCTTGTCATAGTCCAACCAGCATCTTTGCAGAAGAACTTTAGTGTTGTTTTCATTTGTAATGCAGGGTTCTGTATCTAATGGCATTGATTCCAAATCTTTGGATGCTGCTTTGTCAGAGAAAGAAATGTCTAACTTTAAGAAGAATTGTGCCCATTGCCATTGCCAAAAAACTTCTCAGTTGTTAACTAGTCCAAAGGGGCCTAAGGTGATTATTATGCGCCATTTAAGTTGTTTGTCCTCTATGGATTCGTACTTATGCTCGTCATAATAGATTATTATTCTCATGCCTTTCTTCCAGTCTCTCTGCAATGCTTGCATAAGCAGTAATGGAAAGGACAAGGATTTACATTCAGATTCAAACATAGGTGCTGATAAAGAAAATGGAGAGGTGAGAACATTAATCTCTGACAATTGGTTTGAGATTTTATTTCTGGTTGTGGAATTTGAAATGGTTTCTGTGTGTTAATTTTCTCTATAGAATTTTAGATGCTTGTCTCTGCTATGACACTTGCATATAAATTCTTTAAATTGCAAGTTCATCTTGGTGGGCTCATTTGGCTCAGTGGGATTACAATCATGAATATCTGTAATTCTCACAATGATTTATGAAGTAAAATCTTTTTCTTCACTTATTTTTTTCAAGTTGTCTTAGCCATTCAAATAAGATGCATTAAATTAATGATTTTTAAGTTATATCTTATAGGTGATGGCTTGTGCTTATAGAGAACTTTGCTTGTTTTTTAGGTGGATGATGACTTGCGATTCCTTCTAGAAAGTGATAGTTTGGAGGTTGGGGAGACAGTGAAGAAATATTCTGATGAACTTTCTGCAACAGTAATTTCCAGAACTTTTAGATTTTGTGTACTGCAAAGCATTTCGTCCATTCATTGACATTGTCTATGGTTTTAGTATCAGGGTGATCTCCTGAACTTTACAGGTACTTTTAGTCTGAAGATGAATCATTGTAACAGGTTGATTTTTTGTATTTTAGCTAGGGCACATGGAGCGGAAGCTTGAAGAACTTCTTAATACTGTGGTGTCGAGGTGCAGGTATGTGTTCTGTTTTATGTGAAATGGGATATGTTATATTGTAAGATAAATATCTTTCAGAAATTTGTTACTTCATGGGGCTTGTTTATAATGGGAAATTGCATTTTGGGGGCATATTTCCTTCTTGGGTAATGGATTTCTTGATACTAATTATTAAGTGTATATTTTTTGTCCACGCTATTAACTTCATGCGAAGTTATCTCTCTCTCTTGATGCTAATAACTTCACACAAAGTCTTCTAGCATGGTTTTTTCTCTTCTCTCCCCTCTCTCTCTCTTCCTCTAGTATATGCAAGCACGGTCCTTATTAGTGTTTTTCACTTTTGATATCAGCATATAAGATGGAAGATAAGCATATTTGGCTATTAATTTCAGTCATGCTGTTAAGCTGTCACCCTTCGATTGTTTGGATATATGAAAATAGCATATTTGCCTCAAAATTTGTAACTCTAATCTACAGGCCTATGACACGTGCTGAGAAGCAGGAGCTTCAGAAACTGATTCAGAAGCTGCCACAGAATAATCTTGCCCGTGTCGTTGAAATTGTCCAACATAGTAAACTGGCAGATTCCCGACCTTCTGATGAATACTTTGTTGATTTAGAAAAAGAGGTACAGAAACTCAAAACATGGCATAACTTTCAAGAGTCTATACTAAATTTTAATCCGGTCCAAAATATTGTCTTTCAGGATAATGTAACCCTTTGGAGATTGTTTTACTATGTGAAAGCAGTTGAGAAAGCAAGAGAGCTCTTGTTATAGATAATACAACTTAGCGATCGATTACCATTAACAAGTACTTTGACAGAGACCCAAATCCTAGTGCAGTTGATGAGGACAATTACATCCAGTTTTTAACTTGCTTAAACTAGCCGTTTGGTCTTTCCCAGCAAATTTCTTGCCTGAATTCCTCAGAATCTTCCACCAGAGAGTGCAAAATAGACTATAAAGGAGTTTTTTCCTTTTCCTTTACCCAAACCCTCCCTCCCTCCCTCCCTCCTCCCCCCCTCTCTCTCTCCAAAATTTTGTAAGTATACAGAATCTTGTTTACACCTTGAGCAATAGCTCTAATATTTTGACAACAGAAGGGAGGACATTGAACATGCTGTGCCTCCTGGCTTCAAGAAGGGACAAACACTGTTTCTTTGATTGATTAGTACATAATGTCTCTAGTTTGTGTTTTGTATCAAACCCTAAGTGGAAAGCATCAGCAATGTCATGAGTCATGTTGTGACTTGTTAACAAGCAAATTATTAGTCATTGCGAACAAAATGAAAAAATCAACTTCAAAAAATTTGCAAATCCTCAAATGAACAATACACTGGTTTTGAAAAGAGGATAACTGAAGAAAGATGAAAATATAAATTAAATGAAAGTCCTAGAATATCCACTCCAAAACGAATATACGACAGCTCAGTGTCACAAATAAATTGTTGAAGATTTATCCCTTTACACTTTAAAGGAACCACGTCTTGATCGTTGTTCAGCAATACTTACTCGGATTCCTCTACCATCCAAACTCTGCAGGACATGTATGTTATGCTTCTTGTAAGTTAAAAGGGTAAAAAAATGTACAATAAAACATTTAGATGATTGAACTGAAATGCTGAAGTGACAATACTGTAACCTATACATATACATAAACTCGTAATCACGAAGTGTTTTCTCTTTCCTCATATCATTCATGAGAAAAAAATATGTGGATCCGGACAAACTACAATCAAAGGGAGCACAAATACTCAAAAGTTTACTTGCTAATTCAAGGAATTAAAGGTCAACATTGGACATTTATGAAAATCGAGGTCTGAGAGAAGTTAAACTTACGTGCTCAAATTCTATTCACCCCATTGCCTAAATGGCATTGAGACAATGCATACAGCCCACTGCTCCTAACCTCAAAACAACCTCCCATAATGATAGCCACAAGATTAGCAGCACATCATGTTTGGTAGGACTACATGGTTTCTAGTGAGACTAAACTCAGTAATTGCAGGATTAATGTGGTTTTCTTGTTAGACTAAACTGTTGATCTCAAACCCTATTCACTCTTTGCTTTCTCTACATGATCTGCACAAAGAAGGAAATAGAGATGTTCAAAAATCTATATAAAATGGGGCAGGATTCTTACCTGTCCATCAAGGGCAGCAATGGCATCATTTAGTTCCGACTCATCAGACATTGTAACGAAGCCAAACCCACGTGAACGCCCTGTTTCCTGATCACAAACAACCCTTGCACCCACTACCTTTCCATGCTCGCTGAAAACTTGCTCCAAACGTGCATCATCTACTTGCCATGGGAGGTTACCAACATAGATTCTGTAAGAAGTTCGAGACCGTTCTGGCTGTGATCCTCTGGGAGCAGCCTTGTTTACAGTTAAAAGCCTTCCATTTAAATCCTGTCCAGGAGTAAATAAAACTCTCAACCATCTTTTTAAAATCATGAAAGTCCAGAATCTGATATTGATACACATAGTGGAGAATTCAGTAATTGATCAAATATGCTCTCCATCACAGAGAAGATTCGGACAGGTTCTATAAACAACTAGTATAAACAAGTTTATTGTATTCTGAATCAAGCCATGATCATTCCACTAGGTTGACCTTATTCAATAAAACACATTAAAAACCCCAAGAACAGAAGCAGATATAAAAAAGCGTGAACACTACCAAGTACTAAACTCAAAAGCACGGCATCAAAGGAAACTAAATCCCCTCCCAACCAAAATGACACAAACAGAAACTTACATAATGGTTGAACATCTCCACAGCCTTCTCAGCTTCCTCAACAGTACTCATTGTCACAAATCCAAAACCTCTGCTCCGATCAGTTTCCCTATTAAATATAACCTTCAACAGAGGCAGCAACACAAACCCATATCACAAAATGATCACTTTTTTCAAAGTTATCACATAACACAAGCACATTAATACAGCATAAAAAAAAAGAAAAGAAAATTCTTATACCTCGGAAATCTCAACAACACCAGCCTGGTTAAAAAGGTGAGCCAGTTTCTCACTATCAACATCATAAGGCAAATTGCCCACAAATAGCTTAGCATCTTCAGGTGGCTCACTATAATCCACTTCACTCCCGTTACCAAAACTCTCTTCACCACGAACAGAACCCCCAATTTCCTGATTATCCCAGCTCAAATTCTCTTCATTTCCTTCTTCTCCTTGTTCGGCCCAATCTGAGGTTTGAGCCACAAGTGGGATTATCCGTAAAGAAGATGACTTTTTGGGTTTTTGGAGAGATACCCATGAAGGGAAAGTAGCTGAAAATGACACCTTTATAGGTTTTTTGGAAGAAACTGCTGACAGTGCAAACAATGGGCGTTGGGTTTTAGAGAAGAGGGGTTTTGATGTAGTAGTAATAAAACAGGTTTGACCAATTGAGAGTTGATTCAGAAGAAGTGTGGCTGATGAACAAGACATGACGTTTTAGAGAGAATCAGAGAAGTATGACAAGAAGTTGTTTGCTTTATGCTCGTTCGGTCACAGTAGTCTGACTATTGCAGGTGCCAATTTTTTTTTTTTTTGATGGGGCAGGTGCAAAATTTGATACTATATTATGATGGGTAGAGAACTCGTAAAAGGCGTCGCTTAGTCCCGTTTCATACTCTTATGGGTTTTCTTTTGTATGAAGAAACAGTTGTAAATATCACTTCTTTGTTTAAAGGAAAATACTTTAGCGCGAGAATTTGCTGAGAGAGTCGCGAGAGAAATGATGAGTATATGTGTCATTTCATCTTTTCAGTTAGGGATGGTAAAAATATCCGTATGAATTGGATTCGAAACTGACCCGGTCAATACGGACCGGATAATATCTGAACCGAAGATGAGAATGGGCTGGTTCCGGACATCACTTGAAAAGTTCGGGTCTGGCTCGGAACTTGGATTTTATAAAAAAAATTATTATAAAATATATATTATTTTCAATAATTATATTTATTTAATAAATTTATTATATATATTTAAAATTTTATCCATTAAAGTTCTTATTTTCATGTATAATTTCATTAAAATAAATTAAAAAATTATAAAATAAATTAAAAAATATTCATATTTAATATTATAAAATATAAAATTCGGGCCGGTGCCGAGCTTTTTAAGCCCAGACCCAGTGGTCAAAAAAAAAATCTGAGCCGGGTTCGAAAATGGCAATACCCGGATCGGACTCGAATTTTGCCAAACCCTACTTTCAGTCCTCTCAGTTTTCGTGCTCTCCTCTTTTAAGACGAGACTGATGCTGGTTTTTGTGCAGAAATTTTAATGTTAAAAATTAAAAAAGTTTTGTACATCACGTGAACATCACTTCTAACTTTTATTACTTAGAATCACGTGAATGCTTTAATTATTTATTATTTTTTTAAGATAGGCTCAAGTCAGATGCTTTGTAAACCAAAATGCTTTATTTTTTTTTTTTTTAAGAATCACATGAACATCACAACTCTCGTTCTTCTACTTTACTTCCTCAGTTTTTCACTGGTTTTCTTCCTTAATTTTTCAACTCATCTTCACAACTACTGCTTAATACTCCTGGATTTAGAAATATTGTACATTTGATGGTAATTATTTGAATATAAAGTGTGATTTTCTATTAGATCAATAATAAAAAAAATACTTGCATTTTGCTTGAAGTGTGAGGGAGGCCGAGAGAGAGAGAGACTGAGAGAGGGAGAGACGGAGAGAGGGAGGTTGAGTTTTTTGAGAGAGATGGAGAGACGGTATTGTGCAGAAGACATGGAGAGACGGAGAGAAAGAAAACAGATAAAGATGTATGTTTTTTTATAAAAAATACTATCCTTTTTTTTATTATTTTATTACTTAAAAAATTAAGAGAATGCTGAGAAAAACGGCAGCAACTTTCTAGTTGAAGAGCATAACTCTTGTTAAAATTGAGGGAGAAGCTTAAGTGGCATGGTTGCATGCATGATTGATTGAAAAGTAAAAGTAATTATGAAAATAATTTTCTCTGTCTTGTGATACTTTCATCTTTGTCAACTCATTCCACGTAAATTGACAATTCAATTTATAGAAGTGTTTGTACAATTATTTTTTATTTTTTTTTATATTATTGGTTTTATTTTCTTCTTAATAATTCTTAAAAAGTCAAGTTAATTTTATCATAACTTTTACAATTAATTTTATTTCATAATTTCTATAAGAAAAATTTATATACTCTTATTAATTTATCAAAATATAATCTTTGACTTATATGTACAAAATATTCATCTACTCTCACTTATTTTATTTGTTAGTACTTTATTATAAGGCTTTAGCACCACAATTTCAAACAAAGCCTTAATCAATTTACCTCATTTGCTTTTGTTGTGTGCAAAGCTTAAATGAGACATAAAAATTTAATTTTTCATTCTTAGGAGAGTACCAAGTTCCTGATATATAGATGTGTTAAAAAATTTTTAATCCTATTTAAGATTTTGCAAGTAAAAAATATCAAACAAATAATAAACAGAAAATAGATTGATAATAAAATTAATCACACAACATAAGAATTTAAGTGGAAAATTCTTATACAGGAGAAAAACCACAGCCGCCAAAGACGACAAGAGAAAAATTCACTATGTAAAAAATTATTACAACCACTTTAGTATTATTCTCCCAAAACCCTAATAACACTTAATCTCTCAATAGATATATCGTTTCTGTCACATTAAAAACTGTCTACTTGTAAAGAAATTTATTGTTGTGTTATACAAACAAGTGGACCCAATCTCTCTCTCTCTATATATATATATATAGTGATTATTTATTGTAGAAGAAGTATTCATTTTCTTATATAAGTTAAGTCCTAAAAAGAAATTATTTATTCTTTAAATATGAGTCCTTCTAAATAAGAAAAGCCTAAGAAATATCATAAATTAGGATTTACAAATATTTATTAAAAAATGAGACATATTTCCTAATAAGATGAACATATAAATAAATTAATACTCTTATGCTTCCACTTATTATTAGGTTAGTAGTCTAATCATTGGCCAGTACCTCTCAAGGTGGTTATATATATATGATGTTTTGACATGCTCCAATGATCCGATTTGGATTAGGAATCCTAATGACATGTCTAATTTAGATTTGGAATCCTTATCAGAATTAGTTTGATAGTTCTATTGCTAAAAAGAATCACTATATATAATAGTAGAAGCAGATTTGTGGGAATAAATTTAAGAATACATTTCTCGCTTTGGCGGAATGTAAGGCAGCCCAAAAATCTTGGAGACTCACCAGTTTTGTAGAGGAATTTGTAGGATTGGCAGGTCCAGATATGCTTACTGTCTTCCAAGAGTTAGCAAAGAAGATGAGCAAAGCAGAATTTGAATTGATGGCTACAACTTGCTGGGTTATTTGGAAAGCAAGGAACAAGCCTTTGTTTGAAGCTAAGAAGCAGGATCCCTAGTTGTTAGTGGCAACAGCAAAAGCAATGATGGAGCTTATCAGAGAATAAAAGTTTCAGGAATGACTCATAGAGACCCCTAGGAGAAGAAGAAATCCAAAGTGTGGCAACCCCCACCACAGAACTGTTTCAAGGTGAATATGGATGCTACCATAAATAGTGAGAAACAAATGTCAGGCCTGGGAGTTGTGATTAGGGATTCAAACTGGAAACTTTGTGGCTGCTATTATTAAGATCTCAAAGTTTTATGGGGATGTAGCATATGGAGAAGCAAAAGCTACAAGCTGGGGTTTAAAGGTGGCCAAAGGTACAAGTCTAGCTTAATTAATTAGTGAAACTGATTCTCAAATGGTGGCTGATTTAATTAACAATTTTGGGTCATTTCAGAAATCCAAGGCAAGATTAAGGATTTCCAAAATGTAAAAGTTCTAACATACCCTAAAGTGGCATTTTTGTCTGAAATCTCAATAGACCTAAATTGGTCTGAATTCTAAACAGACCTAAAATTTTGAATCTGAATAATATGTTTATTTTTTTGTTTAGATCTTTGAAAATAAGTTTTAAGTTGTTTGTTTTTTCAACTTAAAAAACTAAAAAAATTTACTTTTACATTTATATCCTTATTAAATTTGAATGTTAAATAAATAATATACATATCTCAAAGAATATAAATGCCATAATATTTTATCAGGTATAAGTAAAACCAAGTTCAAGTAAATACATAATAATTTTGGAATTATAATATATAAAATACTATAAGTTTCAAAATTTATCACAAATTCTCAATAATAATAATATAAGATGAAATTATTAATGGGTAAATGTGTATGGGTGGGTTTTGGGATAGGGATGAAAAATAAATTATAAAGGAGTGATCTTCTTGACATTAGAAATTAGATAATTTATTCAGATTTTTCTATTCAGTAAAAAGCTAAAAAAATTGACTTATTTTATTAAGTCAAAATTATTTAAAAAGTCTCATTAAATTATAAAAACAAACACCTCTAATTAACTTAATTAATTAAATTAAGTCACTTTAAGTCATTAAGTTAAAAAACAAACACCCTCTAAGATCTTGTAATGCAATTGCCCACTCTTTAGCTAAGTTAGCTTTAGATCATTTTGAAACTGTTGTTTGGTTGGATTTATTTCCAACAGAAATTATGAATGTATTCACTTTGTTGAATGAATGAAAATTTTACTTTCCTATTGAAAAAAAAAATCAAGTCTTGATATTCCTACAGGGAATCTAGTGATGATAATATTATGGGGGTCTTAGCAACATGGACAGGATATCTAGTTTGCTCTCATTCAAACAAGCAGTTCATACAAGTGTATCATCTCAAACATAGGAACTAGCCTGGCATGCTCCCAAGTTTGAATTTTGATCGAACTTTGTTTAATAGAAGTTGTTCAGGGTTATAGCCTTGATGAAATTCAAAGGGAACTCGAATACAGAAGCTACGGGAGGTATTCAGTTATATACAGGAAACTTTGCGCAAACGGATAAACTCTCTATTTTCTTTTATTTGTTTTGGATAAATGAATAAGGGGGGAACGCTTCTGTTGAGAATGTGCCATGTTATCATATTTCTTTATTGAATAATCAAGAATAAGCACAAATAAGTCTCTAAAAAAAATTTATAAAAATATATATCTGTTAATGAAGAACCACAACCACAACAACAAAAAATAAAATTGAATTAAAATATACTAATTAAGACAGAAAGCTATACATTTATTCATATACAGGTTTGAAGTTCTTGTAAGCTATCACAGCATAGAAAGGATCTGACCCAGACAAAAAACCCAGCAACCTCATAAGCCAGCTGATTGGAGATTTATCCTCTTGGGCAGCAGCACTATCAGCTGGTAATTTTCTAACAATTTCTGGGTCTGTAAATCCTTCTACACATTGGAAATACTGCACCACCAGTTGTACTCGGCTATATGCAGTCCCATCTCTCCATGCACTTATAGCTTTTTCATAAAACATTCTATTGCTAAAGCTCACAATGAACACTCCCCCTGGCTTTAGCACTCGAAACACTTCTGTAAATACCTGTAAAAAGATATTAATTATCTTAGCTGGACTTTTATTTCAATCTTCGTGTCCATACTTGTTGCAGAAACTGCAAGTATCCAAAAAGTTAAGTTGATATATATTTAACGATAGTATTGAAGATAAGTTTCAATAGACCCAAAAAATCACACTATTTAAGATCATAAAATGTAAATAGTGTCATTTTTTTTTATTAGAACAACTGCTCTCTCTGTGTGAGAGCAGCTGTTCGACCCTTCGTAAAAGTATTATGGGAGGTTTAGTCATTTTTTAATTATTATATAATTGAGTAGAGATAGTCTTTTCCCTCATGAAATGTGAGTGGAGTAGACATCCTTCAAATATTAGAAAGGTTAAAAATTTGGGTTAGTGTAAAATAATTTCAAAAATAATCTAATTTTTTATGTATCAATTGTAATCTCATGTAATATGAGTTATAGTTCGAACAATATAAAAATTTAATGTAATTTAAAAAAAAATAGTGTGATTTTTAAAAGTTTAGTGGGAACATAAAGATCTAAGACATAGTTCAAAAAATGAAACCGGAGACAAAAGCCATGGACAAGTAAAGAAATAAATAAAGAAAATCAAACATGAGACCCAAGTTCTAATGTCATCTTAGAGAAATTGTTGGACCAAAAGCTTAAGCTAATAAGTATAAAAGGCAACAACAATATTCATACATATAGACAAGTCTCAACTGTACTATTGACCAAATAAAATGTTCAGCTCTTAAAATGATGAGGGTGATAGAGACAAAATAAACACCAAATTGTTACCTTCTCAGGCTGTTGAAGATACTGCACACTAACTGAGCAGACCACTGCATCAAAGCTGCAATCATCAAACTCAAGCTTTTGATCCTGATTAAGATCCTTCACAATAAAATACTCAAGCCGAGGATTCTTAGCTAGCTCTTGAGCATTAAGTCCATGTCCAACAACTCTCTTGTACAAAACTTCTTGAGGCAAATGGCTAACCCATGAGCTCATAAGATCAAGAACCTCAGAGCCAGGTCTCAACCTGTGTCTATAAAGATTGGTCAGGGTGGATATGAAACCATCATCAACATGTGTCACAAATCGAGGATATGCATAGAAGTCTCTGTCCGAGTAAGTGTTGAGTTTGGTTCTGCCTTCTTTTGTGAGAACCTCTCTTTTGATCTTGCCTGCTGATGATTGTTTTGTTTCATTTTTACTATTGTTTAACGTGCTGACAATTTTTGGTTGAAGGGTTTTGGTTTTTGTGCTGGTTGGGAGAGGTGAGTGCCATGGCTTGGGATTTGGAGGAATAATAGTGACCATACGTTTTAGATTTGCTCAACCAACCTATGCGCCTGAGAGACACGATACTTTTGGTGATTTGGTCACATTTTCTTTCACTCTTCCAAAAGGAAAAACAAATTGTATTGTTTGGTTACAAATGGACCCAAATTGGACTTTTTTTTAAAATTTTTGATGCAATTGCAGGCTTAACACAATAGATCTTGGCCCAATATTGAGAATCTACATCAATATCCATACATTCATATATAAATCATAACAATCATTCAAAAGTTGTTTGATAATTTGCTTATTTTAAGCAAAAAGGAATTGTTTCAAAATATTCTTTCAAGTATAAGATGCAGTAACTCAAGTCATCAACCTCAACAAAAGGCCCAAAATAAAGACAAGAATAATGATGATTTGTCTGCCCAAACGTGCAATGAGATCCTTTTGAAAGCATCATGAATTAAGTTAACCTTTTCAAAAGATTGTCCATGAATGATTATACTCCCCACCCACCCCCTCCCGCCCTCTCCGGAGGAAATGATCTCTGGTGTGTGCATTCTACAACCTGTTGGCATTTGGCTTGTAATAAAATAGCAAAAAAAAAAAAAGCAATTCAAAAAGAAACAATAATACATTTTTTAAAAGGTGGGAAAAAAAAAAAATAAAGTGATTCCACATCCACATGAAGGTGAAGAAGAAAAATGGAACAGTTTTTGAGGCAGCCATGATTACAAAATGAATGATATCCAGCTAGTTAAATTTATATTATCTTCTAGATGAAGAGGGTCGTCCCAAAATCTATTGCACGTGCAGCATGCAATCAATTAGCTTTATAGACAGAGAGAACCCACCAAGATCAATTTTCTTGCCTCCAATTAATGTGTTTTACGTTGATGATTAAAATTCAGCAAAGATAATAAGTAATGGTCACAAATTTTGGTCGGGTTTCTATACAAACATCCCCATCAAACCCACGTAAAGCAGAAACAAGACAATAAAGTTTTTGAAACGTTTTGTTTCTCTACATAACATAGCTAGCTAGATTTCAAAAGATATTAATTAATTGAATTTTTACTAACTTTGCTTTCCTTTTAGGGAACTGAAGCTGTATTTTATGTGCGTGTTTAAGCTTTTTCACTGCTATTTCGGGTAGTGTATGCAACCGGTGCACGTAAGAAGGAAAGATTTTGAGACAATGAAGGGCCACTTCGTCGAGCAATAAACTTGAAGAATGTTTGATATTAACTTAAAGCAAATTAATTAGGCTTTTTGTTGGAGGCAGGAAAGGTAAGTGAGCCTTCCTCCGCCTTATTATACAGTGACAAGTTAAAAGGTAAAAATATAAAGATTTCAATGTAATGTATTAAAAAATTTTTTTAATTTTTTAGCTTATCTCTAATTCTACTATGATCAGGAATCTTTAGAAGCTGACTCTATATTTATATTAGAAACTGTTCAGTCCAAGAAACTGGACTTTCTCAAAAGTTCAGAAAATTAAGCTATTACGCCATATGATATATTTGTGTATTTATAATATTACACCAATTCTCTCTCTCTCTCTTTAAGGAAATTATGATTATAATTCCTTTCTTATAGCAATGTCGATGCAAATACAAGATATTCATAATTAATTAATGAACAATATTTTAAACTTGAGTATGTTCATCTTTGCACTATGCCTTATTGCATGTGTACCTATTTCTAGGGACCTATCTTGGATCTTAATATTATTCAAATGACAAATGTTGCGCTTTAAGAACTTTTTTTTTTAAAAGACATATATCCCTTAGGTAAAGGATTGCACCATAATACCCATAAACACAACAGTTACTCTAAGAATAGCTAAATAAAGTTTAGCCGATCGTATTACCATAAAGTTAACTTGAATAATTAAAATCAATACTAATTAATACTACGTACTAAGCACGAAATTAAAAATTAATTAAAAAAAAAATCAAGGGTAAATGGGTAACAAAATAAATGCCATGAATTGGAAAGAAGGAACGATATAATCCAATTTCGAGGAGACGGATATCGTACGTCGTATTCGGGTTGTGCAATAAATGAATAGCAACTACTCAAAATCCTAAGAGAGAAAAAGAAAAGAATATACGGTAGCTTTTTCTTGTTTTATTCCTTTAAGTAATAATTAAAACAAAATCTCAACTGAGGATCCTCTACTCTTATCTTATCTTTTTTAGACCCATTTAGAGCCATTGATTGGTTGTTGATTAAAACAAAAATAATAAAATGATATATTTATGTAAACCATATGCATTTTATATATACGTTAGTAATATGCACCTGTCGCTATATCTTTAAAAAGTAAGTGAGAGACAAAATGAATAAAGGATGCATTATATTTCCGATCCCTAGCTCAAAACAAAATAATATAATTTGATTTTCACGCTTATAAAGTCAAAGCACTTGGGCAAACCCACAAACCAAATGAGAGAGTACTGCTTCTGCAAGCTAGCTAGCTAGCCAGGGACGTTATTTGGCAAGCCAATACAAAGTTATATATATATTGTTAACTTCTGTGTTAGAGAAGAGAATCAAAAGATCTACCACTAAGTTATTGGCTTCTATGGAAGAATTGTTAGTATTCTTTTCCAATATTTTCTTTCTCTTGTTCTTAGTATTAGGTTCCACTTTTCTTCTTCTCCGTCGCTTGTTCATCATAAACCAAGACCCTAATAAAAACTTGCCTCATGGAAGCATGGGGTGGCCTATTTGTGGAGAGACTCTTGCCTTTCTCAGGCCTCACAAATCCAACTCCACCGGCAGCTTCTTGCAACAACATTGCTCAAGGTATATATTATTTGATTAATTCATCACCTTACTAGCTATATATACAAACACACACACACAGAGACTCTTCTTTTGTTTGTTCTTTTATTAAAACTTCTTAGTTAATTTGATGTTGCAGATATGGCAGAGTTTTTAAATCTCACCTATTCTGTTCACCGGCAATAGTTTCTTGTGACCATGAGCTCAACATGTTTATACTTCAGAATGAAGAGAAGTACTTTCAAGTCAGCTACCCCAAGCCCATGCATGGCATTCTTGGTAAATTATCTTTGCTCACGGTGTCCGGAGACCTTCACAAGAAGCTTAGAAACGTCGCCGTCAGCTTCATTGGCGCCTCCAAGTCCACTCCAGACTTCCTTCGTAGCGTCGAAAAGCTATCAATCTCCACCATGGAGTCATGGAAAGAATGCAAACAGATCACCTTCTGCTATGAAATTAGAAAGGTAAATAATTAAGAATATATTAATTAATTTAGAAACCATCCAATCCAGGATACTGGACTGGATGATCAGTATTCTAAATTTATTTGTTTCTAATTGGTCTTTCGTTTTGTGCAGTTTACACTCAATCTTATGGTGAAGCATCTGTTGAGTATTGAGCCAGAAGAACCACTAGCCTTCAAAATACTAGAGGATTTTCAAACTTTCATGAAAGGGTTTGTGTCTTTGCCTGTATACATTCCTGGGACACACTACGCCAATGCTGTGAAGGTAACTAGCTAGAAAATACCTTCCCTGTACAAGATATATATATATATATATATGCTCATCTGCATTGATTGATTTTGTCTTTAATTATGTGCGCGTGTCCGTATTATCTAATTTATTTTGTCAATTTTTTTTTTACTTTTCTGTTCACATATATATCATTACTACTCATGTTTGTAAGAAGGCTAGAGCAAGACTGTCTTGGACTGTGAGAGAGATTATAAGAGAAAGGCAAAATGAGAGCATGAGAAGAATTGGGGAAGGGGATTTCTTAGACGTGATTCTGAAGAAAAGAAGCCTCAGTGAAGAAGAGACAGTGAGCATTGTATTGGATATCATGCTGGGAGGTTATGAGACAACCGCTACACTTCTAGCCTTAATTGTTTACTTTCTTGCGCATGCACCTATTGTTTTTCAAAAATTAAAGGTAATTATAATGATTAAACTCTTCTCTCTCTTCCTTTTTCCTTTTACATCGGTCAACTCATGCATAATCTAATTAAAAAGGGTTTAATTTGCAATTTTCTTCCCTTTTTTTTTTAAAAAAAAAATTTTGGGTTCATGCATGCATGTTACATACAGGAAGAGCACCAGGCTATAAGAAAAAGCAAACAAGATGAGGAACCCTTGGATTGGGAAGATTACCAGCAAATGGATTTCACTAACAATGTAAATTAACATCATATGGTTCAAAAATAAATTCTTTAGTACAAAATCTTTAATTTCCGACCTCACAGCAGAAGCTGAGATTATTATTGCATGTTGGCATATATTTAGGTTATATTTGAAGCTATGAGATGTGGAAATGTGGTAAAGTTTGTGCACCGTGAAGCTATTCGAGATGTCAAATTCAAAGGTAGTTCTCTTATCATGTGTTACTTTTTTAATAATTGATTGAGACCTACAAATAGTAAGAATCTCATGAAATGATCGAGCAAATGCACCCAACAGTAACACTCTTTCTTATCTGAATTAAGTTATTGTTTCATTAAAATCCTTTCACATCGTCAAGATCTTTTATATATATACACACACACACACACACACACACACGTATATATATATGATTCAAATTTATTATATGTATATTGCAGAGTATCTCATTCCATCAGGATGGAAGGTTCTTCCAATATTTACTGCAGCACATTTTGACCCAAATCTTCATGAAAATCCTGCAGAATTTAATCCTTGGAGATGGACTGTATGTAATTAATTAGTTTAATTTCCATTTAACTTATTAATGTATTTTTCTTAATTAATCTCCCTATTTTATTAAAAAAAAAAGAAGAAGTTTCCTACAATATATGTTGTAATCTTTTTATTATGTGTATATATATATATATATTCACAGGATAAAGCATCAGTAATGAGCAAAAGGGTGATGCCATTTGGTGGTGGCCCAAGACTCTGCCCCGGAGCTGAACTCGCTAAAGTAGAAATCTCATTTTTCCTCCATCATCTTGTCCTCAACTATAGGTAATTAAAACTAATTAAATAACTTATTTCAGCCACGTTATATTATGCTAATTAATGCCTTAATTAATTAATTTAATTAATTTTGAAATGAGAGAGATGCATGTATTACAAGTTGAAAATGGAAGATTAATTCATATTCTGGTCATCCACTGCATCCCACTCAGGAACCTACATAATTAGCAACAATCATGTTACCGATCAACTAATTAATTATTTATTTGTTGTCATGGATGTTAATACATTCATTAATTATTCAATCACCAACATGATTAACCCTTATCCTTTTGCTAAGTCATAGTGTACTAACTAATTAATCCCTCGTTTTGTTTGAGTAAATTAATGGTTTCATCGGTAAAATCTCTTAAAATTATATGATCAAGAGATACATGTATACAAAAAGATTTAAAAATTTGGAAACGTGATTTGATAGAAAATTAAAACACTTTTGAGACGTGCATATTTAAAGCACACCTTAAGAGAACTCATAAATACATGCAATGATCAATTGAACATATTACTCAATTTTTTTTTTTTTTGGGGGGGGGGGAGGGAACCCGCAGGTGGAAAACACAAGTAGATGACTTTCCGATTGCGTACCCATATGTGGAATTTAGAAGAGGCTTGCTCTTGGAGATTGAACGTTCGAACGGAGATGATGATCATTGAAAATGAAAATGATCCACCAGGGCTTATAAATTAATGAGGGGACAATTCACAATTGGTCATTTATAATTAGTGTTTCGTCTAGCTAGCTAGCTAGCAAGCAACTTACCCATATACAAGTAGGTTTTCATATATATAGTCAGCTCCCTTTTTGTTATTTTATATGTGTGTCAATGTATCATGTTGATGTCGTTTTAGGTATTGTAATATGATGTTCATGTGGAGGAAAAAATAAATTTATGAAGTATATATATGCAGTCATAATTTGGACTTTTTGAAACTACTAATTGTATCTATTAGCATGTCTAAATTGAGTAGCTTAAGGCCAAGTTTGGTATTGAGGTGCTGTACCATTTAAGCTATAGTTGCTGTGTAAAAAAAGCTGTAACTATAAAATAAAAGTTAATAGTATATAGTGAATACAATTTTTAAAAAATAATTTTGACAAAATTAGTAAAGATAGGGCTGGGTAAAATCGGATTCAGATCGGGTTCGGATCAACCCGATCAGATTTCGGGTAGATCGGGTTAGGAGAAAATTCATCCGAACTCAACCTGAATGTAAATCCGATCCGATCTTATCCGAACATATTTGGATCGGATTTCAAATTCGGATTGAGTTCTGATTGAACCGGGTTTGCATTATTAATTAGCATATTCTGTTAACACCTAAAAAAAAACATATTCTGTTAACAATTAACCTATCATATATAATACCATTAATAATTAACAATCAACATATCATATATAATATATTATTAGCATACAATATGTACCATCAAAAATTCAAAAGACAAGTTCAAGTTTCAGGTTAGAGTGGAGCAGGTTTCCGGGTTCGAGAGGAGCTTGGAGAGGAACTTGGTGATTGTGGAGGCGTGGAGCAGCAGATCTGGTGGCGGAGCAGTAGATCCACTCGACGGTGACTGCGAGGTGTGGGCTGCGTCGGTGGCTGTGTCCGACCTACGTCTGCAGGCTATGTTTGTGTCGACTAGTGGCGTGTGTGAACTGTGAGAAGAAGAAAGCATGATGTGTGTGTGTGAACTGTAAGAAGAAGAAAACATTCTATGACAATGTGTGTGTGAATTGTGAGGAGAAGAAAACAACTTTGAGCGAATTGTGTGTATCTGTGAGTGTGAGAGATGAGTTTGAGAGTGAATGGATCGTGTGTGTGTGTGTGTGGGGCGTTGTGTGTGAGTGTGTTATGTGCTTTTTGTATTTTCATTTTTTTATTTTTTATTTTGCAGCCAACCTGATCGGGTTGGTCGGATCGGATTGGGTTTAACTCGATCCAATTACAACCCGATCGAGTTGGCATAACTCAATCCGATCGAATTATAATCCCCATCCGACCCAATCCTAACCCGATTTTTTTGGGGTCGGATCGGATCAGGTTGGATTGGGTCGGGCAGATATAATAAATTTTTTATTATATAAGTGTAAAATTAAATTAACTTAACTTCCAAGCTACAGCAGCTAATGTTTACCAAGCACTTTATTACTGTAACTTTTAAATTACGTACAGTTGTCCAACCTCAATATCAAATGGGACCTTATAGCATTATTATCGAAAGCTTGTTCTTTTTTTTTTTTTAAATATTATCCAACCCTTATTTTTTATATGATAATACAACTTTTTATATAGTAATTTAATATTATGTCAGAACTAGTTTTGACAGAAATGATAATATTTCATTAAAATTCAAATAACAACAGTACATGAAGTATATCAACAGCTAGTCCATGTAGTAAAACACCACCACCCATAATTGTACAAACTAATGAATTCATATTAAAGCACATGGAGATAGACTTGTGCACTACTTAAGGTATCAAAAGAATATTTTTCACAAAACAAATTTGAGCTTCATTTGGGATACACTCCAGCTATCTTTTGAGATAGCCTCCACCACCATATATAGTTACTAAGTTTTTCCAACTGATATTGGAATAGATCTACTGCAATGCTCAATCTATAGACTCTTAACTTTCTATAAGCTACAAATCTAGAAAGTGAATATTTATTCATTGAAAAGTCCAACAAAAATATACAACAACCATCTCAGAGATCATGATCTGGATGGACACAAAATAGTCATCCTCACAGCTATTGGAGGAGGAAGCTAAACAAAACAGCCACCCTCAACGTCTAAAGAAGGAGGAAGCTTAAACAAGAAAATACAGAAAGAAGAAACATGAATTATGACTTAATTTCTTATTCATTGGATTCATTTTCAATCCAACGGTAGATTGGAGAAGACTTAAAAACTTTAAAACCACGTTAAGTTAAGTAATTTGTTTTCGAGTATCTCAAATAACTTTTAAGTAAATTGGTAACTTACAACTTCTATTACAAAATTACTAGAAGGTGTACATTAATTATAATGCACAATTTGATAGTATGATAAAATTTACAGATGAAATATGATATTAATTACAGATTGAATAAATTGGTGATTACATGTGTGCCTTGATTGAACTTAAGAGATGGAAAGAAATGGATATTAATAAAAAACCTCCTCTTTTTTTCTTTTTAATAAAGCTGGTGGGGAATGAGCAAAATCAAATCGATTTCAGCTCCATTATCTCCATCAACATTTGAATTTGGATGGTTAGTCATATAAAATTACTTAAAAACTATTGGAATAAATCTTTGATAGAAAATAAATCAAATTTAATTATAAATGTTATAACATCTCATTCTGCTAGTGAGAGAAGATTCGAACTAGCCAGTTTGATTAAAAAAAAAATTGTGATAGATTGTATTCTAAAACAAATAGTATTTACTTAATTCTTGATTATTGGTCTCTGCGTCGACTATTTCAACTACACTAGCACATGCAAATCAAGAATTTAAATCTGGCATTGTTCCTTTTTCGTATTTATTTTTAATAATATTTTTTTACTCATACATTTTCATATTTAATTACTTATATATTTTTATTTAATATCTACCCGTTGTCCAATAATAAGAACACACCTGGATATACTAGTAATAAAGCTAATATATAAGTGTACCGTAACAAATCTTTAAGTCAGAGTCATAATAGAAAATAGCCTTTTTACAGGGACTAATTTGAAAGCAAAATTTCTTCCCTTCTCTCTTTATTGGTCATTTGGTCTTTTAACAAAAGTCGAAGGAGCGATCTCTTCTTTCGTTTTTAAGTTTTTAACACTCGCTGTTGCTGCTCTCCAAAGCTCACGCCTTTTTTCCAGTGGGATCAATCTCAGGTGATCTTTTTGGCTTCCGTTACTAGAACCTAGCACGTTTCATTTTGTTTATTTTCAGTGAGATTTTAATTTGAACTACTGTTGATGCATCAGTGTTAATTTATGGATGCATGTAGAACTTGGTGTAGTATAAAAAAGGTTGTAATAGGAGCAAAACCCTAAAATTTTTTCCGTCAGCTATATTTACAGTGCAATCAATTTGGTATGGGAAGTTGAAAAATCGAAAAGGGCATTGTATTGGAAGTTCTTTTCTTGCTTTTCGTAGCAAGATCTGCTTTCTGAAACCAATTTAGTGTTTCCTTTCTTCAGAATAAGTTATGGGTTTTTAAATGAATTGATCTAATTTGTTCCTAATGTGTTAGAATTGGTTCAAGGGTTTGATAATTCCTAATTTGGTCAATAGAATTACTCTGTCATGGAATCCCCTTGGCACTTTTAGCTATTTTGTTCAGCTATCTTGTGTTATTAATGTGGTGGTCGTGTGAGGTGAAAAACTAAAATGCTAATTGATGTAGGTTCAAGAAAGTTTAAAAATGTCAAACTCAGCGATAGATGTTCCTTCCAGAGGTGGATTTAGTTTTGATCTCTGCCGACGGAATGAAATGCTTGCAAAGAAGGGTGTCAACCATCCAACTTTCCGAAAGACAGGAACAACCATTGTTGGGTTGGTTTTCCAGGTATAATCCTGTATCTTTCTTTTCCCTTGTGAAATTATATATTAGCTATTGTACAGCCCTTTAAGTCTATTACTTCTGTGTAAAGTGTGAAAAATTTTTAAATATGTGTTTGTCTACACCTAAACTTGATGCTAGGTCTACTGTAATATTTCCCTAAATTGATGTCTCTTCTTGGTATGTTTGTAAAATTTACATTATGTAATATGTTGGGAACTTTAGAAGTTTGATTAGTGGCACATATGCATTCAACTGTCCTCTTTTTGGGCCCCACAGGTGACATTCTGATTTATATATGTCACACAGCGGGATAAGCAAAGTTCGAAGTAAACACCCAGGAAAATCTATTAGTAAACTGTCTTCATAGATGTTTGTTGATTTGGTAATTAGATTCTCCTGTGGAGCCTTTCCAGGCTTTCTTGAAATGACTTTGACTAGTTGATCTTCTTCTTTGTTGTCAAGTTGTATCCAGTTTCTCTTTTTTTAATTACTTGTTCAATCTAGTTTAGCAGTAATCACTTTTTCATCAATTGGTATATACAAGAAATGGTCTGTATAACTATGTTTTTCCAAATAATTGTTTTTCTATAGAGCTACTTCTACTTTTAAATAACTCCTTTTGGTGTTACATACAAAGATGCTGAGGCATTCGGTTAGTTTGGCGTCTATGTTAGCCTAAAAATATTGCAAGTAAATGATTGGATCAAGGATGATGAAGAGTGTATAAAGAAATTATTTCAGACTTCCACTAGAAAGAAGTTAATATAAGAGGAAATATGAAAGTGGAATATATGTATTCATTATCGTGTTAGTGTGTTCTTTTTGGTATGGGAGGGTGGACTGCTATTATAAATGGGGGAGTTTGTTAAGTTTTCCTTGAAAATGGTTGCTAAGTAGCATGGCCTATGGTTTTCCAGTATTTGACACTTTTTCAAATTATAAGGATATAAATATGCATGCTTTTGCAGCATATCCATCCTGCTGGATAAAGCCCCCAATCAAGACAGTTCCAGAATTATTATGGGAGTCTTATTTTTCTCTTTTCATTTTTTCACAGGATGGCGTCATTCTTGGGGCAGATACCAGAGCAACTGAAGGACCCATAGTTTGTGATAAGAATTGTGAGAAAATTCATTACATGGCCCCAAACATATATTGTTGCGGTGCAGGAACTGCTGCTGATACAGAGGCTGTAACTGGTACTTCTATGATTGAGTTTAATTAACTTGGCATTGATAGATTGCAGTTGTGTTGTGTATCAACTCTTGCTCAAACAAATGATGTATTTTCTTGTTTTCATTTATTATGGCTAACACATTGTAAATTTTTTTCCTTTTCCTAGACATGGTCAGCTCACAGCTGCAGTTACATCGTTATCATACTGGTCGAGAGTCAAGGGTTGTTACAGCACTGACTCTTCTCAAGAAGCACCTTTTCAAGTTAAGTTCATTCCATTTCCATTGTTGAGTTATTAGCAACATATATTTGGATAGTCTTTAAGAGTGCATGATTCTGATTGGTTGTTTCTCTTTCCAGCTACCAAGGTTATGTGCAAGCTGCTTTGGTTCTTGGTGGAGTTGATTGCACTGGACCTCATCTTCACACAGTTAGTTTTCTTTTTCTTGCAGAATTTACAGAAATGATGATGATTCTTTGTACCATTTAACAAATATCTTAGGCAAAATAATGATGGCTATGGTTAATTTTGCAGATATATCCTCATGGTTCAACTGACACTTTGCCATTTGCGACAATGGGTTCTGGTTCTCTTGCTGCCATGGCTATGTTTGAATCAAAATACAAAGAAGGCCTGACTGTTAGTTTGCCTGTTATAATTTCTTTTTTTCATAAGTGCTATGAAGATGTTTTTTTATGTTTAAGTCACTTTACTATTTATAATCATCCTATGAACTTTTAGTTCTCTGGAAAAGCTTTTGAAGTGTACTTAGATGTTGCAATTGAGTGGTCTAAGTTAATGCAAATATGTACTGATCAAACAACGCTTCTGTTACATTTGGGTTTCATATATTTATTTGCAAGTGGTAACTTTTATGCCATGACTTGTGTCTGTATTGTTTCATAAAATAAAAACAATAAGTGTCGATTTCATTTTGAATCTGAGTTGCTGATTTTATCTTTGCAGAAAGATGAGGGAATACAGCTAGTTGTGGATGCCATTTGCTCTGGTATATTCAATGACTTGGGAAGTGGAAGCAATGTTGATGTCTGTGTAATTACCAAGGTTTGCTGCTACTTATCAGTCTATGGTTGATATTTTGTAAATGATGTGTTATCTTTTGCTCATCTTAATGTGAGGTTCTCCCATGAATGAACATTGGTGCAGGGGCACAAAGAGTACCTGAGGAACCACCTTTTGCCAAATCCTCGCACCTTTGTCAATGCAAAAGGCTATTCTTTCCCTAAGAAGACAGGTTAGTAATGGGTTTCCCAGTTATATGTAGCGCATCATTCAAACCAATGACCATTGGTACATCCCACTAGCGTATTGCATCATTGCTGTGGCGAATCTTTACTGTTGTGAACTATTTGTTGCGCAAAACAATTGCGATAAATAATCTGAGAAATAGTTTGATTAATTTGTTTCAATTGCTCTGTTTCATTACAGAGGTCCTCCTGACAAAGATCACCCCGCTGAGGGAAAGGGTGGAAGTGATTGAGGGAGGAGATGCAATGGAAGAGTGAAAATCGAAGAATACAAGGCTGAAATCAGAGTATAGTTTACATACAATTCCTGGTCTAGAAACTGAAATGATACTTTTCATTTTTACATTTTCCGAACTGGGTTCTCATATGAATACTTGTGGATTATACATAGTATTAGCTATGTGTTCAGTTGATGATTGTGTTGGTGGAGTTCATTTGGATTTGCGGTTTCATTGAGAACTAGCGTTGTCTTGCGTTAACGTTTTTTTAAGTTCACATGGGTGAGAATTCCGTAATCTGAAATTTTAAGACCTCTCTCGCTGTCTCTATTTTGTTATTTTCTTGTTAATTAAACTGCATAAACAGTTTATCAATAAAAAGATTTTCAAAGCTTTGGAATATATAAACTACGTACTACAGCAATTTGCCCACCGTCCAATCTAGCTTTTGGGATTGGTAAATCAAATCAACAACTGCAAGTATAAATCCCGTTTTTGAAGAATATATAATATAATCAATAATAGATTAAGCAATAAGATACAAATAATAATAATAAAAGCAGTGATCAGGCAGTTTTATATTTAGTACAAACGAGATTAATATAGTATTTTTTTTTTAGTTTATATTTATACGAGACACTTTACTGATATTACAATTAGATTGTAATTTATTCTTATTTTATAATAATTTTTATTAAGTATTACTTAGATTTTAATGTAAGGGAATAGACTATTTCTACTCAATTATTACACATAATTAAGAAATGACTCTTAATCTCTACAATACTTTTGTGGGGATTTGAACTGCTGCCCTAATAATTATGAGACATATAAAATAATATCGACTTAGGAACATATAAATTACAAATGAAGATAAACAATAATATTATCTATTAATTGACACCAATCTAATAAATCGGATAATCACTGGCCTAAAAAATTTAATATTAAAATAGTTTTTGTAAAAGAAAACAAAAACAATGATTGATTAATTGATTTAATTAAGTAAAGAACTAAGATAAGGGGAGGGCTTAAAGGAGAAGGAAGGCATCCACAAGTGTTGAGACTTGAGAGTCTCAAACAAAAAGACTCACTACTCTTTTGAGGGGAAAAAATAATAATAATAATAAAAAGAGAGAAAACGTGTCGGTGAAGGTGAGGGTGAGCAAATACGTCACATTGTCCAAATCCTTTGCTATTGGTAAATGGTATGAATTCAAGTTTTCAGCAGCATCACACCACCAAATATTATTAACAGGGCAGCAGCAGCAGCAGCAGCAGCGTCGTCTTCGTCTTTTTATTGTTGGTGTTGTTGAGTTGAGTTGAGTTGAGTTGAGTGAGTTGAGAGAGAGTTCATCTAAAAGAAAGAAACAACGACATGTCGTACGATTATCTGTTCAAGTACATAATCATCGGAGACACTGGTATGGTAACTTATTAGTTAAATAAGTATTATTATTATTATTATTATTATTTTTTGTTTCAACTTCCAAAACCCTAATAATAAGTTTTTAATTTTGTTTGTTTAAAGGATGAATGAATATAATAATAATAATAATAATATGTGCTTGCAGGAGTAGGGAAATCGTGCTTGCTACTCCAATTCACGGACAAGAGGTTTCAGCCCGTTCATGATTTGACCATTGGTGTTGAATTCGGTGCTCGCATGGTCACCATCGATGGTCGCCCCGTCAAGCTCCAGATTTGGGACACCGTCTGTTCTTCTTCCTCTTCTTCTTTACTACTACTTTCTCCTTACTTTTTTCTTTTTTTTCTTTTTTCCTTAATACTTATTTCCCACTTTGTTTTACAAAATTGTTAATTTGATAATTAAGCTTCAGATTCTTATGAGTTTGTGGGCTAATTTGGTTGTTATGTTATCCCTTCCTTGGGGGAATTAAAATTTCATTTTCTAAGCAGCTGCTGCTGATACTGTATATAGTATAATATATCATGCCTGCCTTTGTGCTGTAACATCTCTGTTTGTCTTTTCATATTCTTAAGCCAAGAATCTTTCTTTTGCTCTCTGATTCAGGCTGGCCAAGAGTCTTTCAGATCTATCACAAGATCTTATTACAGAGGAGCTGCTGGTGCACTTCTGGTTTATGATATTACCAGGTCTGAGCCTGAGCCTCATTAGTTGTTTGTGTGCGTTTGTGTTTGTCGCAAAATAATTTATGTTATGATTATGTGGCATGATGTTTCTGAGAGTTGTCGACAATAACTGAAAGTTATTACCATAAGAATAAGATAATGTGTGTGATATTATGATATATGAATGATTATTCTTCCGTCAACCGGCGTTTGGTTTGAGGAGGTGGTCAGCCTTTTTGTGGATACATCTATGCGCTCACCTCATGTTATAGGTTGCTTTTTCGATATGGTAATTTGTTTTTCTTGAACTCAAACCCAAAGCTGTTGGCATCCAGGAGAGAGACGTTTAATCATCTAGCAAGCTGGCTGGAGGATGCGCGGCAGCATGCTAATCCCAACATGTCAATCATGCTCGTTGGTAACAAGTGTGATCTTGCTCATCGGAGGGCTGTTAGCAAGGAGGAAGGCGAACAGTTTGCAAAGGAGAATGGGCTTTTGTTTCTGGAAGCATCTGCAAGAACAGCTCAGAATGTTGAGGAGGTGATGTAACCCAACCCAACTAATATGTATGAGCAGGCTTTTATAGATTTTTAAATGGCTTGATAATCGTGAGCTCTGATGTGAAGTTTGAAATATCGTTATAAATGGTCTATTTCTTTTGTTAATTAAATAAATCTCGTATAATCATATTTTACAGGCTTTTATAAAGACTGCTGCAAAGATCCTTCAAAATATTCAGGAAGGAGCGCTTGATGCACTAAATGATGTAAGCCTTTTTAACTCATGTCAAATTGAATGAACCTCTCATTTTGGAATTATAATGGTTTCAATGTCGATTGTGATTATCCTGTTGGTATGTATTTTAAAAGACTGAGAGAAAGGAAAACACACAATCTATTGTGATGAATTATTAAGAGCGGACAACTAAGCTCTTCTGATATGGATTGTTAATGTACCTGACACTTGGGCATTTTGTTTTAATTATCTTCAGCAGTCTGGAATTAAGGTTGGGTACGGACGCGCCCAAGGGCCATCAGGTGCCAGAGATGGAGCCATTTCACAGAGAGGTGGATGTTGCAGTTAAATTCATACAAATGTGGATTCTGTATTTGATCCTTTTCAGCAATTTACACAGGCCTTACCCACGACTTCGGATATATATCAATCAAGTAATGTCATGCAAAACCTGCTAAGGATATTGAACGTATAGATCTTATGTTATGAAGTGCAGTCATAATCTTTAATTTAGTTTTATCATTTTTAGTTAACATCTTTGAGTGAAAAATTTGCAAAACCGGTGTTCTTAAAAATCAGTTTATGCAGTATCTGCCTTTCTTGTCTTTCCAAAACACGAAGGCATAATAACACTTTACATGCTGTATTTTGAAACATTAAAATTGAGGCACAACTAACTATAAATGGACCTTTAATTAGCCTGATGATATCAATATTACAATAACATATCTTTACCATAACCAGGGAGATCAACAAGATGACGTACAGATACCCAGCACTTACCAGAACTTCATAATAGGCCAGTGCGATGATGCATAAATCTACAAGATAAACATTTTTCCAAAACACTCAAAATTTCATGATACATCACCTTTTACAGTTTTGCATATCAAAGATTTAGAACTTGCATTCTTTAATCGCTTAGTCCCCAAAGACAGTTTCCAGTTTCCAACAGAATAACGTTCTTGTTGGATACCGTTTTCTTCGATTATGATGTAGGCCTACTGATGATCAGGCAAATATTTCAATTTGCCACTGACAGATATTGTAGAAAAGATTCAAAAATCACAATATGGCTATGCGCCGCAGATGATAATTTAAAATTTTCATTAACTGGTCTTCCAAAATATCATGCGCCAAATATTCTTGGACTCACTTTAGGCTCTTCTTCTTGATCAAACGTAAATGACTTGAAACTTTAATCACTAAGAACCCCCAAACACCTACAATCACAAGTGAGCTTTATAGAATCGAGCATTGGAATTCTATTAAAGTTGTTGTCTATCAAGAAAATGGAACTCACCCCAGCCAAGATGTCTTTTGAGAGTCTAGGTTTGCTTGGTGCTGCATTGTCTGCAACTGGCCGTTTCTGCGGGAAATGACGAATCACCTTCGTCACCTGCTCGCTACCAGGAAGCCCAGGATGGGTTTGGGACTCTTGCTGCACCTTTTGCTTCTGTTCGAAAAGAAAAGGATAGTGGGTGTGGAATTGTATGAATGTCTTTTAAATGATGATGCTCTTTCACAGAGCAAAAATAAGGAAAACTTACAAGAACCGATCTTCACAGTTATATTAACATTTCAGTCATAACACATCTATAACTGAGGGCACATTGTGTAAGATAAAATAATAAATCATCTAAATAACATAAATTTACAAGACCTCACTGGACTTTGTAGAAGAATATAGTTCCATTTGCAGATTCACAAATAAAACTGGAAGTTATGAGGTTCAAAGTTAGCAAGAGTCCAAAGATTCCAAGGGAGTTCATATAAATCTCTCCGTTGTCCTCCAAACTATATAATTCTTCAACTTCAACAAGATAGAAACACTCAAGAAGCAACATAACACCAGCTAAGTATAAAAAGAAGAGTATAAGGTGAAGATGCCACAGAAAAGAGATCTAGAACATGAAGGCATCAAACAATAAGTGCAACAAAGTACAGAGAAAAAGAGGGAGACTTAACTTCAAAACATTTTTCACCAATTTTGCACATGGACATATTAATCAGTGTTACCATTTTAAAAAATTATCACTTGTCTACAATATATACATCCATACACACTTGCTCAAGGCATGACCGCATGAAGATGCCATGAATATCACTTGTTAGCAAGAAGTCCCATTGGCATCACCAAGCAGGCAAGACTTCACCAGGTAAAGTAGATTTGCATCGATGCTAGATTACTCCTCAGTTATTATAAACTTTAAATCTGTGTGATATGACATACAAAATTGAATGTTCCTCCAAAATCAACACACATCTACAATCTAGGATCTAAAATTAGTCATTTATTTTTTATTATCTTTATTTTCCCTCTCCAAGTTACAACCTTGGTGTGCAAAGATATTCAAACTCATAGAGGACAAGTTATAACTCCATCCTTCGTAAACAACTTTTGAGTTCGAGAGTAGGCAAATTCAGCTAACTGTAGTTTTGAAATGGTCAGCCTCATTTGCTTTCATAAAGTAGAGATAATCCACTAGGATAAAAGTTCTTTGAAGATAATATCCATGCTACTAATTATAAATTAGTGCTAAGCAAGAATACCAGCTAAAAATTTAAATGCATCCAATGCTTAAACAACAAAAGCTATGATTGAAACTGTTTCAATTTGATAGAAAAATAACAAACAAGGAACCTGGATTGTAGAGGAAGTATAAATGTTGCTCACCTTCTTTAAACGTTCTTCTATAGAACTCAATGCACGGGACTTGTCAACTTTAGAAAGATAGAAATCTCGCTCCCTCTTTGCAGCAGAAATTTCTAAGGCTAGTCTCTGCTCTCGAACAGCATTCTTGTACGCTGCAATGAGAAAATTTCAACTTCGACATGTGATATAGACTGCTGAACCTTTGAAGGACATAAAAGAAAAACACTTCACATGCTCTTACCAATTTCTGCAGTAAGATCGTCCCATTTGAATTTACTTAGATACTTGATATTCCAAAGATCGTAATAAAATGAGGACCTTTTCTTTCCACCTAAACATCAATAGCAAGTAAATGTACTGGAGAAGAACTTAATCATTTGACTTAATTACAAACAAAAGAATGCAAGAAATAATGTGGGAAATACACAAGCCCAAACTAATGAATCCTTTAAAAAATTAAAGTATCAAACAAGACATGGAGCTTAACTGGACAAATGTGAAAGGAACAAAATGCAGAGAAGCAGGAAAACATAGTGAGAAAAATAAAAACTTAAAAACAAATATTTTTTTCTGTTTCTCAAAAAAAAAAAGTGCTAATTTCTGATTCATTTTCTAAACACATGCAAATAATCAACGCACCATCAGATTTCCTGTTATTTTGGAATCATAAAAGTTGAAACTGCAAGAATAATTCCAGTTAATGTATCCATACCAATTTGTTCACCATTTAGCATATTAGCAACCCTCTTTGCAACACCTTTCTTGGTGAACTCAACCCACCTACACCATATAAAAAGGACAGTCATACAACTATGAGCAGGCAACAATAACTTAATGCATCTTTATAAAGCCCACGCAAAAACTAAAGAAACAATTCAACAACAAATACCGGCTAATGGAGGGAAACAAAAGACCATTAAACTCTATAAATTCTCAACATCAAGCTGCAGCGGTTGCAGGCATTGCTTAAAGCAAATTAATTCAACAACACATACCCTTCTGAAAATCCTTGTTCTTGAAACCCACCATCTCGCTTACGATTTTCTCGTTTACGAGGTACTCTGGTCGAAGGATCTGTAACATGAAACAGATCACCTTCAGTTAATTAGCCACAGGACTCAACTCATGATACCAAATATTAAAATAACAAGAAGACCTTCAGGGGCAAGATAAATTCGTTGTATTTCTCCATACTGAGAGAGGATCTGACGCAGCTTCACAGGATCCATATGGGGAGGAATCCGACTCAAGAAGCAAATCCCACGCTGATCAGCTTTAGCAGCTTCCTCTAATAACCGCTGCTTCTTTTTACTTTTACTATGCTTTGACTTGTTTTTATTTAATTCATCCTGCTTCTCTTCCTCCATTAAATTCACCTCTTGTTCTTTCCCAATCATGTCAGCTTTCCCTATTTCCTCAACATTTGATTTTGGATTATCTTCTACTCGACTTGCTTCGTCTTCTTCATCAGTCTTCACAGTCTCCTTAACCAAAAACTTTTCCTTTTTCTTCCTCTGTTTTCTCTCGCTCCAGTCAGATGATTTTGGATTGCCCTCCCCACCCATTCTGTTTATTGAATTAATAAACTTACTGAGCCTTTAAAGCGGCGGCGGTGCGAACAAAAAGCAGACAGCAGCAGTGATGAGTACAGACGAGTCACGCGAGCGAGCGAGCAGCAGGAACAACGACAGGCGATGGTGGTTACTTTTAAAAACGCCGGCGGCTTCGTCGCAGTGTTACAATTTTTGTGAGAGAGGGTTTGCCTTCTGCGTTTTTACTGTTACAAGAGCATCGCATGATTTTTACTACTTATTTTGAGAGGCCCGTCAGTATTTAAGTATTTAAGGCTCTAAAAAATATTTTAATTAAAATTATTTAAATAAAAAAATATTTTAATTAAAATTATTTAAATAAGAAATTTTTTTTTTAATTTTGTTGAGTGATTTTTTTTTATTTTATATTTTATTATTTTTCATTATAGATAGTTAGAAGTAATTTACTTATTATTTATTTTTTTTAAAAAATATTTGTTTAAAATAATATTAATTTATTTTTATTTAAAATTTTTTTCAGAGAATAACATATTTTTTTACTCTCTTATTTACCACATAAATAAATAAATAAATATTTAAAGAGTAAAATTAATAGAACCTTTGGAAATACTACGATATGCTGTAGTCATTTTGACTTTTGACTTTTGGCTTTCTTTTTTTTAATTTTATTTTATGTTCATTTAGAAATTATAATAATTTTTTACAAACATTGTCATCTATTCATTTTGTGCAATCCAATAATATAAACTTAAATTAGACCAAAAAGAAAAAATAATATTTATGTAGCGTTAACTTTTCAGATTGTAGTGGGAATCCTGAGGAGTGGTAATCTTGGGATTGGAACTGTGGAGTGGGAGATAGTAGGGTGTTTACTTAAATTATAATGAGAGTGTGGATTGTCAATCAGAAAGCCAATTATTTGTTTATTTTATCTTGAATTGGGAATAAATTATTTTAAATTATAATTTTACCCTTATGTAAAGATTATGTAGTTTTTTTATTAGAAAATGAATAAGAAAATATATTTGTACAATAACCTATTTATTTTATTATTAATTTTAATTATTATTAATGATGTAAAATAAAATATTTTTGAATTTTATTTTAATTATTTTATTTTAATTATTTTACAATAACCTATTTATTTTGATGTAAAATAATGTTTTATTTTATTTTAATTATTTTTGTAAATTTTATGGATTTTTTAGGCCCTTTTTATAGTTGATAAAATTGTAATATTAAAAATTATTTAAAGATGATTTTGGTATTAAAAGGAGTGGGAGTGAGACTCCCACCTCCCGCTCCAAAATTGAGTGAATCCGACTCCCACTCCTCCTTTAAAATTGGTAAATAAACATTAAAATGGGAGAAATCCACACTGCTCACTCTCACTCCAAAGAGTAAACACAACCTTAATTTCTCTATTTAATGACATAACCATTGAATTGCACAAGATTGAGAACTGGTATCACAATTTTATGTACGTAATTTAGGTTAAGCCAGTCTCACTCTCAATAATATTATTATTAATAATGTCTGGATCAAAATATAGGTTAAAATAATCCCACCCTTTCTTTTCAAAAAATAAAATAAAATAACCCTAAACCTTTTCTTAAATATGTACAAAAAGGCTTCAGCAACCGAAGGTGAAGCTAACACAAACCTTTTGCACCAAAAACTACTGTCATTTGATAAAAATATTTGACTTATCTAAAATAAATTCCGGTGAATTCACAAAACAAAAAATTATCAGAAAAAGGCAATGAGTGCTGCTAAAATATCTAATTGTAAGAATAAATGAATTCCGACCAACAACATCAAAACTCTATTGCATTGGGATGTCCTGCTTTCGAAATAAAGACATTGTAAGCTATAGCACAAGTATTTATGACACATGATGTGGGGAGTATATTTATTCTTCCATCTCCAAAACATGCTTGTTGGATCCAGCTGAGTATCAGTAACTACTGTTGTCTTACTCCTCCAGGTCTTCCGCGGAGCAAGTTGTCGTAAGCTCGAGAAACTACTACCAGCCTCGGATCATCTGCGGGTACCTCCCGATCCTATAATTTCCCACAGAGGAGTAAGATTATGAGGAAATGTTCACAAACAAGGATCACAATGATAACCGTGTTCGTGATCACAATTTCCATGCACATGTAAAAAAGGCAAAAATTATAATTTATGACATGATTGGATTGCAGAACACAACTCAATGATTTACTTTAATCAATCCCTTAGTTCTAAGAAATCCCCCATACTTCATTGATCAAATGGAAATAATCAATAAAAGCTTCAGGACAGAAATTTCACAGATAACCATGAAGAGCCCTGAAAGATCGACTGGATTGTCTTTTACCATTCGTAAATCATTAGACAATCACTCTACACAAGCGACAAATCGTGCCCAAAGTTTCTACTAGCATTTTGGCTCCTTTCATCTAAAATGGTTAGGTGCCTTTTTCCGCAAATGTTTATCACTTATTATGTGGATGGTATTTGAGAAATTTGCAGTCTATCTGGGTGAGTTTCATCCACTGAAACCTCAGCACAGAACAAGTCCATATTGAGCTCTTACAAATATGATAGTCCAAAAGTAAAAACTTCAGATAAATTCTAAATAAGGCAAGAAATCTTACTTTCAAACCATTATAATATGCTTCCACAGCAGGAAATGATGGGGTAATTTTGCGAGCTTGCATGAGGTCCCAAATATAATTGGCAGTGGTATATCCACCACTCTGCATAAAAGATACAGAAACTTTATTCAAAAAAGGCCCAAAATTCACTTTCCAGAGGATGGGGCAAGCAAAAGAAATACTACACTCCCTGAAACAACCAGCAATAGGAAAATCTTGTCATTAAATTCTTTACTCACCTTCTCACCAGCTGCTACAAGAAGGAGGTCACTTCCCATTCTAGGGCTCAAGAAAATGTTCCTTGAAGTCATGTTTACCTGTGTTAACAAAGAAACAATATGAGAAGTATAACTTTAAAAGGACCAAACAAGATACTGCATAAAATAGGAAAACCCACAAATCAGGAAACAAACAATTAAAGTAATCAATTCACATACCAACGTGTCTTGAGCAAGTTGCATTCCTTTGGGAGTATACCCAAACATAGCTCCCTCTACAAGTGTCTACATCCACACAAGTTAAAGTAGTTATGCGTCTACTAAAACATAATCTTCTTAAAATGCATATTAATTATAAGGGAAAAAAAAAGCCCCCAAAAATGCGAGAATAACAGCAGCAAAAGAAAGAAAAATTAAGTAAAAACAATTTTCCGTTTTGAAGAATTTCAAAGAAATGAAAGGAGCAAATTTGGGTAACAACCAGCAAGTCAACCTTATGCATCAAACCACTAATTACAGATTCATGGTGGCTTCCCCAGGCACTCTAAAGGGGAAATGTTATGAAGGAAATCTTCTTAAATATTCATTTTTTTAAGGACCACACCATCAAATCTAAGAAACAAATATGATTTCCACACAAACCAAAAGAGCATAATGAAGATTCAACAGAGGGGTCGAATATCAGAATATCTAGTTGCCTAGTGCTACTAATATATATTAATTGTTACATTGTTCTAGCATAAAAAGGACATAAAACATATTTGTAAGCAACTTCTAGAATTTTTATTTCACTCACTGCATATAGTTCCGCTGGAGGAAACTTTTCTGAACATATGTAGTCTTCAAAAACTTTATGTCCTTGATCAATGTCTCCCGAATGTAGATAGCACCTGCATGAAAGTAAAATGTACAAATTCATTTGTTTTACAGTTGAACGAACCAAATAAACACTAACCAGGTTCAAAACCAAACCAGTAAAAGCTAATAGTTTTGGGTAATGGCTTTAGCCTCTATTTGACAGCTCAAAAACAGAGAGAATAAAGTTTATCATTGCAAAATGAAAAGATTTTCTGAAAAAAGATAGAAGTTTTGTAAAACACAAAAGAACTGAACTACAGCAACAAGCAAACAAAAATGATAGAAGGAAGGTACATGAAAGTGATCATTATGCTGCAAATAGTTTGTCCACTAATACATACAAAAGCATGCAAATGCATCAATTGCTTAAACACTACTTAGATGTACACTACAACCTAATGTACAGATGCAACCTCGCGCCAGGTATGTAATAAAGAAAATTTTTAAAAATCGAAAATGAATAAAAGAAGAAGAAATCTTTTCATAAACCATATAAATGTGCACATGCATACACTTAGAAAGATGATGCACACAAAATATACTGCAAATAGCTATGTGAATAACTCATCTGAGCAGTAACTAAAGAAAACAATTAGAAGCAATTACATACCTTATGTTTTGCATCACAATATAGACATCAGGAGATTTTCCATCTTTCTTAAGCATCCCTAAAAGTGTCTCCATCGCCTATAACATTTAAGGCAGAATGTCTCAATTTTGATTCGGATAAACTCACAAAAACTAAATGCAGCTTACTAAAGGAGAACCAATAAAGGTGATGATCATAGCTCGGTAAGATCTTTTGCTAAATCTAGAGATAGCAAGTTAATAATTCTTTTAGGTTGTAAGCAAGATGAGAGCACTTCTACCATCACCAAAAGTTCAAGCAAAGTGTTCATTTATATATACAGAAGATGCAAATCCAACCTAGCTATGAAATGATGCACTACAAATTTTGAGAAAATATAAGCACCCAGATACCAAGGTTGCAGATTTACTTATCTGATAAGAAAAGGGAACTGTACAAGCTCATTTATGAGATAATGTAAGCTGCTAGTGAACAGGTAAATATGTTTGCATACCTTTTCTAATGATGTAAGTGACAACTTTTAACTGTTTATGGTTTTAAAAATAAAACATATAACAATTAAACAAAAATCTAAAGAATGGATGGTGGCACCAATATTCCAGAATAATAACAAGACCAACAATGGTAATAAAAACAGAAAAGGTTATATAATGTAGTAATAATATACCATCAGCAACAAGAAAAGTGAATAATCATTAAAAAACAAGCACCCTTGCACAAAGCACACAGGCAGCGAAAGAAGAAGAGAAGTTGGCAGCAAGAATATCATGTACTGAAGGAAAATCAAGAAATAGTTTCAGACAATACCTGTACATCCTTAAGCTCAGCACAAGCATGAAAGGCAACATGATAGACAGTTAATAGCCTGTTCAAAAATCCTCCACGTCTATGAACATATTCAGCAGTGGGTAAATTGTATAACTCTTCTTTTGAAACACCCATCATTTCATTTTCGGCATTGTTTATTGAGGTTTCAACAGAAGACCAGCCCTTTGACTGTTCTACAAGCTCAATAATCTTTCAACAAAAAGATATAAAAAAAAATTAGCAGCAGCATAATGAATATTTATTTAAAACTAAAAGCATATACAACAAATTACTTTGGTGGCTGTATCATCAGCTCTAGGGATCTTGTTTGTATGTGCCGCTATAAGTCCAGCATAGCAGAACTTGTCCAGACCAGCACCAGCTGCAGTCATATCACGGACAATAGCGTACCTGTAACATTTGTTAGTACCAGGATGAAATTAGGCAGGTCAATAACAGAGCTTATAATATAATACAGCTTGAAAGTAGGACTCAATCAAAAAGCCAGCAATTAGCAAAAGATGATTGGCGAATTACGAGAGAAGAAACATACACTGGATCTAATTGGCCTGCTGCTGCACATGCATTAAGTAGACAAACATAGGTTTGACCATTTGGCTTCACTTCATATTTCTTCATTTCTTCAAATATCTTCAATGAAAAGAGAATAGTGGAAATATTAAAATTTCTAATGGATAATTCTGAAGAAATATACAGAAAAAGTAAAAAATATATACACAAATACCCGAATGGCCTGATCAGAATTCTTGCATTTCCCACATACTGAGATCAAATAGTTGTACAAAGCAACCTATTACACGAAAGACACATCACAGTTATCTCAACAAACACAGAATCATGTAACAAAATACAGCAAATGATGATAATTTGACAATAACAGCGAAAATTCAAAAAATAAAATAAAATTATAAATTAACCAGAAGTGCTTGTTAGAGAAGCACTTCGACACATACGTCGGGGAGCAAACCGTTGGCTTTCATTTGATCTCTGAAGAAAAAAGCGTCCTGCAAGCGGCTACCTTTCATGGTCCCAACGATCAGCGAGTGGAACAGGTCGCGCGTGGGCTGCACGCCGTCGAGCATCATGTCGTCGTAGACGTCCCTCAAAAGGAAGGACCGTCTCTGAGAAGTAAGAGACGCAACGACGGTGTTGTATTCGGAGGCGTTGTTGGCGTAGTTTCGCTTGGCGTATTCCTCCGCCGCCGCCGACGTCGCGAAGAAGTGGCGGCCCAGGGCTCTGCCCACGGACTTGTGGTGACCTGTTCGGAAAACGGAAAGAGAGTGACTAATGAATTAAAAAAAAAAAAGCATTCAAAAATATAAAAAAATGTAATATACCGTAAATGGATTGGAGGAGTCTCATAGTGAAATGAGTGACACCGTGAGCGAGCGTGAGACGATGAGGGTTTAGTGCAGGTTTTGGTGTTTGAGTGGTTTCTCTGTATGTATAAAACGCGTCGTTTTATGCGTGCCTCGATTTAAACGCAAATGCTTTCGTCGTTTGGATGGATATTTGATGTTGTTGTTGATTTCATGTTACAAACTAGTAAATTTCCTTTTCTATAATATCAATTGTAATGCAACAATCATCACAAAAATTAAATCGAAATTTTCTGGAAGGTATTTATTATAAGAATATCAAGATTTCGTTAGATTAAATTCAATTTGTACATCAATAAGAAAGACTAGACAATCATTAACTGGTTGACAACCATTAAAGGCAGTCAGTAATGATATTATAATTTCATTTAATATAACTACCAGTTTACTTGACAAATTGTCAATATAAATCCATTTTTCACATGATACAACCTCTCAAAAATAATTCATTAATATTTATTTCATTTTATTTTGTTAGTTAATTTTGAATTAGTGATAAGGTAGTTATACTTATTTTGTGGAATCATGGGTAAGTCATGGAGCATGATATGAGAACATGTTTAGTATTTGCTATTTTGTAGATTTGTAATCCTAAGCTAATTAAGTTGTATTTAAAGCCTAATGTTATTCAATAAATAATGTCCTGAGTATCGTTTAGCAACTTGATAATTGTATTTGGGAGTTTATTAATTTCTCGATGAATGACCTCATTTATCATCTATTTTTTCTACTTTATTTGACATCTCGTTACAAACATTTGTGTTGAAATCACATATGAAATTATTGGGTCCGACTTCGTAAAATAGGGTTTAACTTCCACTAATTTAGATATTTTGTTACACAATTTATTAGAGTAGATTTTTCTTTTTCATTTGAAAATATGATTTTTAGGTAAGGATGGCAAAATTACCCATCAATCCGTAAACCCGCCTGCAAAAACCGACCCGCTGCGGGGTTGCGAGTGGGTTTGATATTAAGAAAAAATATGTCGGGTATCCGTCACCCCGCATTCTTTTTTTTAATTATTTATATACATTAAAAAATTTAATCATAAGTATATGTAAGTTAAAGTTCATAATTCTTAAACTTAACTTATCAGCTTGTGTGTGTGTGTGTGTGTATTCTCAGGCATAGACGCCCTCATTTTTTTTAATACGGACATGTTATTAAACCGTATTATTTAATAGAGTCAATTTTCAATATATTATAAAACTATTTAATAGTGTATTTGCGATGACCCTATTAAATCGCATAGTTTAACAATGTGTCTGTATGAAAAAAATTAGGACGCACATATAATTTTTAAGTTTAATATTATTGAAATTTTATTTTAATCTGATTGATTTTGTTTGTTTTGCTTTAATGACTTGAACCTACTTACTAAAGTTGGGTTTTTATTTGTTTAATTAATTGTTAAAGGTAGTTGTATAAAATTTACTTGTTAATATTGTTGATATTTGATAGCACTTATATATTGATTAAAAGATGGAGAAAGGCATTGACATTAGTGATGATGATTTGCCTACAATAGAAATATTTGTGTCAGATTAATATATTTTGTGTATTTGTTTTAATGTTGAAATTGTAATTTCTTATTTACATTGATAAAATACAGACTTAAGTATTGTTTTTAGGCTATTATTATAAATTTATAGTTTGAATTATATAATTTAAGTTTTTATGTATTATTAAAAGTATTTTTTTAACATTTGTGATTTTAAATGAGAAAATCCGCAGAAAATTTGTTGCGGGTGGATTTGGTAATCGTTAAAATTTGCAGCGAACGATTTTTTTTTTTAAATAAAACCCACTGCGGATTTAATAATTTAAATTTTTTACGGGTGCGAGTTTGACAATGACAACCCCACAGCAGACGGTGCCCATTGTCATCCCTATTTTAGGTTACTATCATAGTCATTGCGCACACATCAGAGATTGATCCTAACCAAACTATGATAATAATACTAGTAGATAATGTTATGTAATATTTTCATAGAAAAATAACATGCATGTCTTTGAAACCTTGATCTGAGTACTACAACGTGTTTATTAAAAAAATATATCATTCTTATAAGGATTAAAAAAACTGAAAATTTTATTTCCTTATAAAAAAAATGTTAACATATATATATATATATATATGGGTCAAGGGCGCACATACAAAATGTGAAAAGATAAGAAAAAGATGAAAGTGACAAATCTTGGATCTTGCTTGAAAGCATACATATGACTACTGAGTAGAGAGTAGTGAGTAGTACTGACCACGCGTTGAGTAGTTCTATTTGAGTTGCCCTTCCCTGTAATTAATTAATTGAAGCTGAAAGTGAAGACCGTTCAAGCTCATGATTCATCCACCTATCTGTATTGACACCTACAATATGTAACATTAATAAGCTTGCATGTGTCGCGTGAGTGCGTGCATGATAAAACTTTATTATTAATTTTGATAGTCATTAATGGATGGATTAGCTGAGAAATCAAGTCACCCTTTCACGTTGATTATGATTTATGAGAGATGTCTATACTTTTGCTGCTCGGTGTTGGCCTGCTCGGCTACTTCCCCATCCCATTATATATATGGTACATTCTGGTTGAGAAAGCAACAGTCTTTTTCAATAAAAGAAAAGTCTGTCATTGAAATTATTCACAATTAATCCAGTGAAACATGAGCATTCTTTACATGATGGCTGTGTAAATAGATATCTTTAGCCATGTAGATTTGAATTGATACTCTCATTAGATCCGATAGGTTGGAATACATAATTGAGTCCAAGAACTTTACTTGGTAATTATTCAAATAAGCAACATAAAAGTATATGAAAAAAGGACATTAATTTTTGTTAAGAGCAGACCAGAAAGAGCTAGCTAGCCAATTCTTGGAAGAGAGTAGCTTAAAGGCAAGCCATGGAGATTAAGCTCTTTGGCTTGACAAGAGTACTTTTGAATGGACTTCATTGAAGCAGGATTAACCTGCAAAAACAGATAATTCCCAGCAAAAAGATCACCAAAATGAGCCTGACTTTCCTTGAATCTCTTCATAACTTTTGCACATGACAGTCTAACAGCAGTCACCACCCTGAACTTTTTCCTCAAAACCATCCTCCTCAACCTTGGAACTTTGAGCCTGAATCTTCTCTTTATGTTCAGTCTTCTGATCTTGAACCAGCTTCTTGATTTAACAATATTCACTCTTTGTCTGTAATCATGATCATCATCATCAGCTTCCAATAACCCACCTTCATGTATCAACCTTTGGTAAGGAAACTTGGCAGGCGAGGCCATCTCAAAAAAGTCAGATTCTGAGTTTTGCGAACAAAGATGCCAATGGAAATTTCTCTCTCTCTCTCTCTCGTTTGTAAACTATAAAGGGGAAGGAGCCGGTTGGTTTGCTGTAGTTGTTGAGTGCATTAAATGCACAATTGGAAGCTGGTGAAGAAGTGGTAATTGAGTATAGAATTAAACTTATCATAAGTTAGTGCATCATTTCTTTAATCTTTTTGTCTTTCTTATTATTTTGTTCTCTTATGTATGCTCTTTAATTGTCGTTGAGTACATCTATTAGTGATTACAATTTGAATTATGGTGATTTGACTTCATATTGAACCATCACCAAGCCTTAATTTGAACCATGTACGTGATCAAGAAATACTGGAAGCTCACTCATTGTAAATGAAGGTGAGTTGGCAACTGCTACTTGAAATCAATGCCATCATGCAAAGTGGATAAGCTGACCTAGTTTCTCATAAGTCATTAAAAGACATTAAAACTGACTCACCTTTAAGCCATATTCATTATTATGTGTGATGTCAACCAACAAATCTAGCAAAAAATAAATGAATTTTCATTTTTCCAGCTGTACAGATAATTGCACAGCTTTTACGGCAGCAAATAACATCCACAACAAACTAATCTATATTAGAAAAAATTGCCCACAAAAGAAACAAAAAAAGAAGTGAAAAAAAAGTTTACAATAATGTACAACCTAAGCACTTCCATTTCCTAACATCCAAGATCATCTCAAGCTGAATTCAGCAAACCTAACACCATTTTCATCTACGAGTAATGAATTACAAAGAATTTTGGTGGTTGTTGATGATGCAGTTTAGTAGAGCTTAATTCGGGTCTGGATTGTGCTTCGACAAAAGGGACATAGTTCAAGGTCTTGTCCACATTCGCAACATGTCTGACAAAAAAAGCAACACAGTAAGAATCTATAAACATATTTGCTTCCAGAAGTACATTAAAATGAGAGGTAATGAAAGCTATCTACCTGATGTCCGCAACCGAAGGCCATATCTTTCGCATTAGTTAGGCAAATGGAGCAAAGCTGTTGAAAACAACAAAAGACGTAACTGAATATTCAGTCAATTGGAAAATCAAAAAGATTAATATGGCCTTTATTAACAAAAATTTGGTAGGGGAAAAAGGTTCCAAGCCAATGGAAACGGATAATTGACAACTAAAACTTTAGGTTTCAACCCAGAAACAATTGTGTTGTCTTACAAGTTGCAAAGTATGGCCAAGTTGGCATTTCTCTCCTATAACTACTGAAACATTTCCACTGTGAAAGTAATTGGAAGGAATGACATCTATTGTAAAATAAATGGAGATATTAAGCAGTACTCCCCAAACTCAGGAACATGTTATGATGTTGGGTTAGGCTCGTATAAATCAAAGAATACTAGACCAAGTTCTGAAGGAAATGACTATTTTCTTCTGACTGGTGAAAAGACAGCGGATTATCACATAATGCAATTTAAAAAAATAATAATAGAAGCACCAGGAACTCTCTAATTTATTAGAGAAAGAACGCATAATAATCTGCTCCCTTCCTGTTAACAACCATCAACTACATCTGATTCCTATTCTATGTTTAGTTGTTTACCATGCAAAACCAGCTAGTTAAAGAATATGTCAAGAGAAAAATGAACTCAAATCATTCAGCAATAAAGCCTATGTACCTGGTTTTCATTAGTAGAACTTGTAGCAGGAGGGGCCGAGCTGACAGGCCGACTTTCTTGGTAGGAAGGCGCATTCGGCTTAAAACTGGTGGAATGGAAAGGTTTTGGGCTGTGAAAAGATGTGGCTGCACCATATACAGGTGGAGGGAGCGCAACCCTCTCTGGAACATTTCCCTTCCGGCGACTGCTCATATTATAAGATGACAGTTAAACTTATATCATAAAACTCGGAAGGGGGGGAAGGGAAGGGACGGCTATGATATTCACAATAATTAAGTGGGAGATTCACTCGTTACCCCAGTATGTTAAGCTCTATTGTTGCCTTATACTGAGAAGGAATTTCCATCAAAGCAGAAAGTGCAAATTCTGTCTCCTTTCGAGTTTGATCATGATTCTTTGACATGATTTCTGTAAAATTCACAAACTAGAGAGGAAGCAAAAACAGACAAAATATGTTACAAACAAAAAATTTGTAGCTATCAACAAACAAAAGAGAAATATTATTTTGACAGAAACATGTACCTGAAAATTATCAAATGCTCGAGCAGGAATGTTATCATCAAATTCCTTCATCATGTCCCAGGGCCCATCTCCTACCCCAACAAGCACAATTGACAAGGGAAGCTTGCTGCAATAAAACAAAAATATAAGAAAAGCACTGTTGGATAAACAACCATCGCAAGCAAAAAGAGGTTGATTCAAACTCACCTTGCTTCTACAATTGCATTGACTGTCTTCTGCTCCTGAGGACTTAAGCAACCACGCTCTGTATCAACACTTCTAGTTACCTGAGACAAGAATCCATTTGGGTACGATGACCATTGGAGGAACATATTGTTACAACAAAATTCCCAAGCTATCATTCTGGATAGAGTCTGAGATGACCCTGCCACAAACACCACACTTTCTAAGCAATTACATGTGGCAACCCAGTGTCATTATATGTGCCACATTTTTTTCTGATGGTCCTAAATGCAGGGTGATCTCAGACTCTATCCACAATGAAATAAGTTAAAATTTTAACTGCTTTCTCATTTATCACTAAATTTAGCTAGTTGTTTGAGTAATAAGTCTTCCTATAATTGCTCACTGGAATGAGTTTATATTGATACAAGAGGCAAATACCTGCCCATCCGCAATTATTAATAATACATGGTACTGGCCACCACTCTGCTCAACAATAGACATAGCCATTTCAATGACAGGGGCAAATGATGTTGGACCTGGCACATACCAACAACGGCAATAAGCTACAGAATCTGAATGGCTAATTCTGAAGAGATATCCAAATGAGAAACATTACACTAAAAGAATACAATTCAAACCTGCAAGCTTTAGATTAGGCACAATTTCCCGATACCGACTCAACACCTCCTCAAATCCATTACAAAACCTCTCATCCGGATAGAAACTGAAGACATCTTGATCATGGGTTGATGCTGCCAATAAAGAAATGATGCTTATCAACCACAACCTTAAAAAAAAAAAAACCAAAACAAAACAAAAAAAAGAACTAACTCTCACAAAGAAAATAAAATATAACATACCATCACCAAATCCATAACAGGGAATCAAATTATCCTCGTCAAAGGCAGCTAAAGTTTTCCCAATAATGGATATTGCTTGCTCATAGGGATTCAAACCATCTCCAATGTAATGCAAGCTTCGTCTGTTAAATGACCTTTTACCTATTTACCAATCCATATTCAGTATGCTTCATAAAAGCCATAAAATATTTTAAACATTTACAAGAACCTAACCTGTCCACTCATTGCTCTTTGTGAAATCAATACCAACGATAAGATTAGAAGATTCAAGGCCAGCATGAGCAAGAGCTTCAGTCACCTGCAAAGAAGGTTATTACTTTGTTTTGCCTCAGAAAATAAGAAATGGAAAGAATGCTAGGAGTCAATATCTTGGAAAATACATCATTGAAGGCAAGAAATTCTCTACCTCCACAATTTCATAACTAAAATTCTTCTCTATTTGTCCAATGACGAAATACATCTTGAAACAATGAAGCATAATTAATTATGGAAAGAGTTTTCCGGTGTCAATTAATGATGCTCAAATTTCCTACTAACTACACTAGTTATAGACCACTGAATATGGTTACCAGTTAGGTCAGTTGAGGCATTCCTTAGCTCAAGCTAAACATACATACAAGCAAAATCTGCAATTGACCATCCTTGTTGACAGTGCAACAAACTGCATAATACTTGCAAGAAGTGATTAATTATATTACAAACTTTTAAACAAACAAAACATCTCCCATAAGAGACTTTTGCAGCCTAAACAGAATTGGTAACAGAGTTGGTACTAACAGAAACTATGAAATTCTTTCATTTTGACAGGTAAAATAGCAGAAGATCAAACAACAGCTAAAGATTAAACGTTTGCAAAACCAATGTTGCAGGAAAATGACACAACAAAATATTAACAACTTTGACTTGGGAAAAGACAATGCACAACAAATTAAAATTTGGCTGCAAGTCTCGAGAAGTAAATAGTTATACAAAGCTTACTCTCAAGGCAACCTCAAGAAACTTAAAATGTGGTATGGAAGGTTTGATTATTCACGAGAAGGAACTAAAAACTATATAAATTTGCTTCTCACAACATGTTGATCGTACCTGGTCTAAGGACTTGTAATCATCAGCAATTCTTGAATATCTCCTATCAAGCTTCCTTGTATTGCCAGTGCGTTCTTCAGAAGAGGGATAATACTGCTGTGTGGAATATGTTTGCGGAGGCGGATAATTCTGAGGTGGATAATTCTGACTTTCTTGACCATAAGGGGACTGCGAATACCCGGTTTGAGGACCCCAAGATGAAGAAGTTGATCGAAACGATGAATCCTGCCTCCAACTTGCCTCCCTTGAGCTTCTGCCTCCCATCAACTCAACTATCTAGAGCAATTCACCAAAAACCTCTGTTCTCCTTCACAACACACAACACAAATCAATGAAACCAAACCCCTAGATTTGCCAAACTAATCCAAATAAAAACAGAGGGTACCCAAAAAAATGAAAAGCATCATCTACAAGTATCAACAGAGCAGGCATTTATAAGGATGTTAATTAGGCCAAGAACCTTCCAGGAAGACCATTCCGCAACACAACAACGCACACCGACTCACGAAAACAACAAACCCAATTGGAATACAAATCTCAAAATACCTTAAAACAGCAATTTTATTGTGAATGCAATTGATAAGAATGAACACCAGCCTTTTTCCAAGAAAATTCTGAATTTGCCACCTTATTCAAAATCAAACAACAGCCGAAAAAAAACAACCGCCAGCTTTCTTTTAGATGCAAGAACTGCTCACGTAACCGCTTAAGCAAAAACAAAAATGATAAAAAAAAAAAAGGACCTTATAAGTTAAGTATCATTATAAATCTTCCAAATCACATCTTATTTATTATAAATAAAATTACAATAATCACAGACTCCAACTTTGTCCGGTTATTCAATGACATATGACAACTAAAAACCAAGGCAAATCAAATAACACACGCCATATTTACTTATTTATTAATTTTAATTTTATACGTCTTTTCATTATTATACACCCTTACGCAAAAATAAATAAATAAATAAATGAAAAGAAAAAGAAAACGTACTGTTCAAGATCCAAAATTCAAGGGTAGTTCATCAAACTAACGGCTACATTAGAAATGTAAAACATACCTCGAGCTTGATGATGATGGTGAAGTGAGTGTCTGTTTCAAGCATTATCTTTGAGGATTGCTGAATGTACCATACAGTTTAGTGAGGTTCCCAGTGGTTTCTCTCTTTTTTTTTTTAATAAATAAAAGTGAGATAAAAAAATGATTAAAAGGACAAATTTTTTTTGAGTTTTTGGCTTTAGATTTTATTCCTTATTTTTTTTAAGAAATAAATTATTAAATTTGTTGAGATGGTTAGCACATGACATGATGCTGTTATTTTCCTTTTTTTTTGTTTTTTTGGTTTAGTTGGTGCTTACTGGATATGCATGAAGAGAATTTAAAAAAAAAATGCTGTGGGGCCTATTTGAAAAGTTCAGGATATGCGCTGTTGCTGTTGTTTGCTGCTAGGGCTGTGTTTGGCTGCGATTGTGACCCCACACCGTCTTTGATGCTTTGAATTGAAGTCAAATTTCGCTTTATTCTCTCCAACATAATCACTCATTGAACCGTTGAAGCAAGCACTCATTAGAAATGATTCCACATGTCTTTTCTTCTTTTATTTTTAACGGACCAAGATATTGTGCTGAGCACCGGATCAACGGTCAGCAATTGTTCAATATAAAGCTTAATTAATTATTGATCGTTGATACAGTACTTAACATAAGCAAAGCTCAGCACCGAATTCATTTTATTTTTAACACCAATAATTAGGAGCTCACTGTACATACATATGTGGAAGGATCCGAATCATCGTCTAGGTATCTTCTCTCTTAGTTCTCTTACACTTTTAAAATTTTATTGACATGTGTCATTAATGAAATTAAATAGTTAAAATTTTGGTTTAATTAATTTTTATCTAAATTGACATCCAAACTAACTGTAGCTGTTATCAAATACTTTTCCTCTCAACTCTTTCTATTTTGATGCATAAATTGAAAAAAGGCAATCGACAGTGAAGTTTGCATCTTAATATCAAAATTTTCCTTTGTTTATTTTTTTTTGTGTTTGTCATCTTTATTTATCCTTTGTATTGTTCCATGCTTATTGTTATGGCTTTAGAATGCTTTAGAGTGAATTAGATGGAAAGCCTGAGCTTGAAACGGAATTTGAATTTGAATAATTAGCATATGATTTCTACAATAAGTATGCACTGAAAATGAGATTTAGTATCGGAAAGGTTGAGAAGTTAGTTTGTTGGAGATTGCCCTCAACATGTTCGACGAAATAGCTGGACAAAATTGGTTGTGGATGTTGATAAGATTTGGGAAAGAATGGTGAAATCAATAGCCTCTACAAACTGATCTTAGAAATCGTCAAATATTGTCTTTGTGTAAATTTCCCTCGCTTGAGTCAACATTTTAATAGAGACTTTTGAATTGACCATCTAGTAACACATATTATATTCTGATTCCAATTCCTTATGCCGTTTATCATTGACCATTCTTTTCATAATGCATAAAAATTGATCCACATTAAGGTCCAACTTCAAATAGTCTTTCAAACTAGCATTAAAGCTTTCATTTAGTTGGGTGCTTTTCATTTTATCTGACTATACTCGTCTACCATGTGCATAAGCCCATTTCTCTCTCAATTCAAATATGCTTTTAAGCTAGTTATTGTCATGCACATCATATAATCAAGCATATTATTTCAAGAGTTAAAAATTCATTTTCCTCTTCAATAGAATCCATAAACATTGATAAAACACTCTTCACCCCACTAGGACCTGTGAAAACAGAGTTTACATGCTTCAAAGCATTTTGCATCATATGCCAAGTATAAAGCCTATGGTATGTGTTAGGCATTACCTGTAAAATAGCCTTAGCCATTGCTGTATCTTGATTTATAAAGACAGTTTTTGGAGCTTTTCTAGACATCGCCTATAAAAATGTTTCAAATATCCGTACAAATGAATCAACTGTCTCATCATACATTAAAGTTGCCCTAAACACCATAGTTTCCCAATGATGATTAAATCCCACAAACACAGCAAATGTTTGATTTACTTTATTAACCTTATAAGTTGTATCAAAATTAACAACATCCCCAAATTGACCATATTCAATTATCATTCTAGCATCTGCCCAGAACATATTTTTAATTTTTTTGTCATTTTCTAGCTGTATAGAAGAAAAAAATGATGGATTTTTCAGTTTCTGATAAAAACAATACTTCAACACGCATCTCGCTCCTCTATTTGCCATTTTTTTGTCTTGTTGATCTAGTATAGTTCTTTTGATCTTGTTTTGTGTATCTAAAAGAATCTCTTCTACCTACTTGTCTACCCATTAACTCAAATGTAGACTTGAGTGAGACTCTATATGCTTTAGCCAAGTCTATTTTAATTGCTTGAGATGCTGATATTCTTTGTTGAAAGGGTAACATATGGCACATTCTTCCCGTACAAGAGGATGATTATGAATTTCTACAAAATGATACACACAATAATTTTTTTGTCTTCTTGTTCAACTTGATAAATAATTGAGCATTACAGCATGTCCTTGTTTTTGCTCTAAGTTTTTTTGAAGGTACATCTCTCTTATTGTTCTTGTAAATCTCTCTTATTCTTCTTACAAAATCCCTCTTTAGAACAAACAAATATCCTTGAGGTCATTTCATCCGTTTGCTTATTCTTAAAAAATGCCTCTTTTCTAATACTACATCCCATTTTCAGTGTATAATTATTGTATAAATCATAGGCTAATTGATCATATTCAAATTCCATTTCAAGCTTAGGCTTTCCATCCCAATCACTTGAGCATTCTAAAGCCATAACAATATGCCTGGATTAATACAAAAGATAAATAAAGAAGACAAACATCAAGAATAAATGAGCAAAGGAAAGAATTGAAATTAAGATGCAAACTTTATTGTCGATTCTTTTTTCCAACTTGTGCCTTTTTTTTTTTTTTACAATTTGTTGGAGATCAGTGTCGAAGTAGAAAGAGTTGAGAGGGAAAGAATTTGTGAGAAAAATTTTGACAATAGTCACACATGAGTTTGGATCTCTATTTAGGTAAAAATTTATTAAAATAAAATCTTAGCCACTTAATTTCATTAATGACACATGTTAATGGATCCTTGAAAGTCTACGAGGACTAGGAAACGAAATGACAGAAAAGGATCCAGATTCTATATGGGGATAGTGAGGTAGAGTTCTCGATTTTAATTGGTGTAAATTTTGATATGTGTTCAAGTTGAATGGAACGACTATTTTTAGAAAAAAGAAAAACAATTAGTGGCAATTAAAAATTGTTGACATTTGATGGTACTTTTTATATGTTAAAAAAATGGGGCAACAACAAAAATAGCTCACTTAAATATTTAAATGCCCCTGATGAATCTGTTGTGTTGGGCAAATTTGCGAAAAGTAACACGTTGAGAGCCTAGTCCATAACAAATCAAAACTACATATTAGTCGCCGATATTATGTTCAAAAAAAACATTTTTAGGTACTAAAGTGAGAAAAATAGTAACTTTTTCAAAAATCTTCTTACGGCATTTATAATACTTTTTAATTTTCTTATTTAACTTAAGGGTAACTCAACTTTCACTTGATCCAATTGAATTTTGATTAAATTCTAAATCTCTTATTTTCAACTGAAGAACTTTTATTAACTAAATGAATTCGTGTCATTTAATTTATATGTTTATTTAATAAATTTTTGATTGATGTATAGAGAATTACTGGAAATTAACTAATCATATTATAATTAGGGCCAGTTTGGGATTGCAGTGGCGGATAAAAAAGGTACTTCTGCTATGGGATGAAATAAGTTGCTAATTAAAAAAAAAAATTTAGTGCTTGGTAAACTATGTTGTTGCAGTTATTGTGAGTTTGAAAAGAAGATTATATGAGTTTAGTAAATTTTATGATAAAAGTGTTGTTTTATTATAGAATGATCAAAACAAGCATAAGTTTAAATTGTCTTTTACTTTTTAGAGTAAGTTTAATAAAATTATTTAGACATGTTTTTTTTTAAATATGTAAAATTACAAAAGTGAAAAATTCAATTAAATGAAATATAATGAACTTGATAATTTATTACATAAAATATGATAAAAATTTATGCTAGTGCATACATCCAAATAAAATAAAAAGTAATATGCATTACATTCACATTAAATTTATTGCAATAATATTCCTCAAATTTTCTATTTATTATTATCTGGCCATTAGTATTATGAAATTCTTCTTAAATTGTCATTGTTTCTTTCTATTTTTCATCAAAAATTGAACTAAGATAATTTTTAATGTTGTAAAAGTGAAGATCACGTTGTGATGCCTCTTTATAATGGTTGAAATGAAAATTTACATAATCATGCAAGTCTTATCAATTCTTATGATAGAAAATATGAACTTACTGGATCAAAATTTTGATATTAGAGAAAATATATAGTAGTTATGGCGGTAATATGATTGTAGCGATAATATGATATCTAATGGATTATATATTACGGTTTATGAAAAAATAAGATATAATTGTCATTTTATTAAAATAATAAGGTTGTAATAGGCATTTTAAAATTGTGTGGTGGCTTATTTAATAAGCTGTTTATAAAACGTAACCCCCCATATGCTTTTTAAAGTTGTCGTCAAAATGGAGAAAATTGTGAAATAAGCAGCTTTCAAAAAAGTGAGATTAACAATTTCCCTTCTATTGCAATAAATATACATCACTTATTCCTTATTGTTTTCATAACACCCAAAAATCTCTCTTGCACCAAAAATTTAAATGAAAATATGGGTAAATGGGTCATTTGCTTGATAATGTATCTTGGGAAAAAAAATTATGTTTATTATAAGAAAGATGTTTTAAAAAATAACAAAAAGTACAAGAATAATACCTTATTATTAACTTTTTATTCACACCAAAACATATATTTCTTATTTATAATACTTAATTTTTTATTTTAATTTTAATTTATATGATTTATTTAATTTATAATAAATATGAATAAAAGTGTATTTCAAAATAAAGATAATACTGTAAAGTTATATTGCCAACGAGATTTTTGACTATTATGAAAATAATAAAAAAAAAGTAATATATATTAATTTCAGTATGGAAAAACTTATAATTTCCCTTAAAAAGTTACTAAATATTACTTTTATTAAAAATTATGAAATAAGTTGATTATATCATTTCAACCTCAATTACAAACCGCCCTCATCACATATATGAGAAAGCCACATTGAAAAGACACATCATCCAAAGTTTATCTTCTTCGACTTCGATTACTAGCATGACATGTGTTATAATATTCTCTTCTAATAATAAAAATATTATGAATTAACAACGTGAGTCTTAATATATAGTTTAAGCTTTCTTGCAGAAAGCTCCTAATTGTAAAGAAATCAACTTTTTTTTTTTTGACCACATAAATAGAAAGTAAAGTCTTGTCTAATTAGTGAGAAGTACTTATCAATTTAAATAAAAATCTTATTATAAATAAAAGAAAGTCTTATATGATACCGACAATACTATCTAAACACATGCCCTACCATTCAAATAGCATGGGATGAGAGGGAGGATTTTAAGTTGACGGCTTGCTTAATGTCCAAGTAATTGATATTGCTTTGCTTTTCTCAAGTTTATTGAATCTTATGGATAAGATAAGAAGAAGATATATATATATATATACCCATCATCCATATGAAGACGTCTTTTAATGAGTCGAATGCAATAGATAGGAGGAACACCTTTCATGCGGATGTTGCTGAAATTTTTATTAATTGGTCAATTCTTCATTGAGGCAAATCACGACAACAATATGTCATCCTCAATGAAACACAAACACATCATATAATTAAACTACATCGATTTCACTGTCATTATCAACAACGTAACGTTCAAAGTTTCTTTCCCTGTGACGCCAAAGTTTCACACGCATCACACGTTCTGCATCTCTCTCTCTCTCTCTACATGTGTAAGTTATTAAGTCATATATTCTCATCAAAACCAGACCACACAAAATTGCATGTTAATCAATTAAATTCTATACAACAGATATCAAATTAAAGTGAGAACATATCTACTAAAAATTTAGTAAAGATGGTTGGTGGGAGTGATTTAGTATTCTTATTTTTTAAGAGAGGTTAGGAGTTTAAATCCCATTTTTATATGGAGTCATAATTTTAGTCAATATTTTATCCTTTACAGGCCGATTCGATATAAGAAGAGATTTAAAAATATCTCTCACAGTTAGGGTCCATCCAAGAGGTGAGACCACCTCGTTATTCAAACTAAAAAAAAAATATCTACTAAAAAGTGACATTGATTTTTAGCTTATATATGCAGAAGCCGTTATTATTCTTGCATGTGTTTCGCGCGCCATTTTTCTTGCGTTGCATGTGTTTCGGTAAGCAACAAGTGACTTATAACGTTGCGTGAACAGCGAACCTTCTAGTCGGTAGACGAGATTTTGGACTTCCATTTTGTAGTGTTTTATGTGTTTTTCTATTAATTAGTCGTAAAGTTGACAAATTTGACACGAGTCCATTAACACAGATTAAAAACAATGATATGAATAAGTGGAATAACCACGTCAATTTGAATTTATTAGAGTTTTCACACGATAACTTAATTAATTAATTATATTTACTTATATTGTTAATCTATATATAGGTATGTGTTAAAATAAAATTGATTGGAGTTTTTCTAAAAAGAATGTAATAAAAACATGTTTGAATTCGATTTTTTATGAAAATTAAATTAAAATTTTATTAAATAGGTGAAACAATTATGATATGAAAAATTTGATTTGGATTAGCTCAAATTTAAGATTAAGACGGTCAAATTTATACAGTAATAATGAATAATAAAATTAATTAATACCTTGCACGCTACAGTCGATCAGAGAGAAGCAAATTATGTATGTGTCCGTACAGCGTTATCGATAATGAAAATAACATAGCACACGGAACGCGATACCCCAGCTGCCATAATGGGCCCAAAGCGGCCCACTATGATATTTTAACAGCCCAACGCTTGCCCTTTCCACCTCAGGAACATATTGGAAACTTGCTAGATTGCTAGTAGAAGCTCCATTAGCAAAATCTTAAATTAATTTGGGCTTTTAGTAGTAGAAATTTTTTTAAAATATTAAAATATTTAAAATATTATTTTTTTAATTTATTTAATAATTTTATTTCATTTATATCATAACATAATTTTTAAAAACTTACTTATTAAAGTAAATTTTTAATTTTTAATAAAAATTTTCATTGACAACCAAACAATAAAATTATTTTAATGAAAATTTTATTTACTAATAAAATTCTATTTAAATGAGGTTTATTTGAAAAGGTATACTAAATTTGAGCTTTTGAAAGTAGATGTTGGTCTTTGAAAAGCTTTTTTCTAATAAGTTAACTTATCCAAAATACACTTTATATATTTTTCAATCTTATTTCATTTTTTTTCCTAATATGACTTTAAAAATTGTTTATTAAAATAATTTTAAAATTTTTAATAAAAACTTTTATTAACAACCAAATAACTTAATTATTATTTTAGTAATAAAAGCTATACTTGAATAAGCTCTATTTAAAATGTTTTACTAAGCAAAATTTAGCATAACATATTATATTACTTAATTCGCTTAACAATTACATAACATGTTGTAGTCCTTGAGTCCTTGTTGTTTGACAAAAATTAAATAAGTTGCTAGTTGTCGAAACACATCAAGTCTTTATAGTTTTTGTTTTTTACATTTCGATCATCACCGTATCAAAAGTTTATAGCATAATGTGAAAATATAACCAAAATTTTTCATCGACATCTTAGCCTCTTCTATCACTAAACAAAAATTACACTTCTTATTAGGCCTTCGTGAAATCTTTCATCTCTTTCCATCAATTCTTTTAAATACATTTATTAAACACCTCGTTCTATATTTTCAATGAATTTAAATCTTATATCGTTATTTACTAATCTTTTAAAGTTATTATACCATATATGTGTATCTAACAATACAATACTTAAAAAAGAACTCAGAACTAAATACAATTTTGAGTACAAGAAAACATTAATTCCATGCAATCTTATTATCCAATGAAAGACAATTCCTCACTCTTAATAACGAGCAGCCAAGTTGCAATTCTTCGAATGGACTTGGAGGAAATGAAATCAAACAAGAAGCTATAAACTAAACTGTAATGGCTTTGAAGAAAAGTAATTCCTGTGTATGATTACAGTTCTGCCCTTATAATTACCATTTTCAATGGGCCAACTGGCAATTTATTTGAATATTCGCCAAACAAGTGGACAACAATATAAAATACCATAAAAATAAAACAAAATCATACCACATGATGACACAGATCTCGTTGATGAGAAAAATTGGAAAGAAAATCGTATTTTCTGCGAAGACCATTTTGTCCTTTACTCAACTTAAGTTTTGGTCAAAAAGGTCAACGGGCCAAGTCCTCAACTTTATAATTGTGATACCATGCGATGCGTTGTTCCTAACTTCCAATGAAGAACGTGTGAATCCAGCCAATCAAAATCAGTCACTACTGCATCGAACGCTCACGTGGTCGTGACCGCATACGATAATTTACGGAACAGCACCGAAGATGCTCACAACTTCTTACTCATTTGCTCTTACAAAAACACGCAATATTAGCAACACAGTCTCTCAGCCATATCAACCTCTTTGCAATTTTCGTTGGCTTTTGAGCTAATACGGGTCGGATTATCCCCCCAATCCGGTGGCAGAAATGAAACAAAAGAGCGAGCAGCAAATCCAGACTTCAAAGCTACTGACCTACGTGCTATTGGGACTCATTTCGGTTCTCGGGTTGGTCTGTTTGTATTACGGCTCCACTTCCGCTCCGGGCCTCCGAAGATCAGACGATGAATCCTCCGGGTTCGATGGATCCGACCCCGTTCTCGGGACCTTTGCCCGGAACCGCGATTTCGATGACTTGTTTGAAGATCAAGAGCTCAATCCTGAAGTACCCAAAAGTATCCCCGTAAGCAACGTTGTACCCAAAAAAACAAAAAAATTTATTTTCACTATAGTTTTGTTTTCAAAGAGTTTAATTTTCTTTTTTGTTGATTGCTTAGTGCGCTTGATTCATGTTGATTTTTTTTTTTATGAATTAAACTCTTTAGTTGGATAGAAATTTAATATAGTGTGTTGATTGTACAGATTTGTGATATGAGATATTCAGAATTGATACCGTGCTTAGACAGGAACCTTATTTACCAATTAAAGCTTAAGCCTAATTTGTCATTAATGGAGCATTATGAGCGGCATTGTCCGCCTCCAGACCGTCGTTACAATTGCCTGGTTCCGCCTCCTAAAGGTTACAAGGTTAGTGGCTATGGTCACTTATGTGGGTGTTGGTTTTGCTCTTGAGTTTATTTAGTTTTTTATCCCGACAAAGTTGTTTATTAGAGTTTCAGATCCCTGTAAGGTGGCCAGCGAGTAGAGACGAAGTCTGGAAGGCAAATATACCTCATACGCACCTTGCAGAAGAGAAATCGGATCAGCATTGGATGGTTGTGAACGGGGAGAAGATAAATTTCCCTGGTGGAGGAACCCATTTCCATGATGGAGCAGATAAATACATTGTTGCCCTTGCTAGGGTATGTGACGAACATAGTTGCTTGCATTTTCACTTTTTTGTAATCGTGTTTTCCATTTTTCTTATTTTTAACCTAATACCTAATTGTTACACCTTTGTTTTGGTGTAGATGCTTAAATTTCCTAGTGATAAGCTCAATAATGGCGGAAATGTCAGAAATGTTCTTGATGTGGGATGTGGGGTTGCCAGTTTTGGAGCCTATCTTCTTTCCCATGACATTATAGCTATGTCTCTGGCGCCTAATGATGTGCACGAGAACCAGATACAGTTTGCATTAGAGAGGGGGATTCCGTCAACCCTAGGTGTTTTGGGAACAAAAAGACTTCCTTATCCGAGCAGATCTTTTGAACTGGCTCATTGTTCCCGATGTAGGATTGATTGGCTTCAGAGAGATGGGATTCTGTTACTAGAACTTGACAGATTACTTAGGCCAGGAGGGTATTTTGTGTACTCCTCTCCTGAAGCCTATGCACATGATCCAGAAAATCGAAGAATTTGGAATGCTATGTATGATCTTCTCAAAAGCATGTGCTGGAAAATTGTTTCAAAGAAAGACCAGACTGTTATATGGGCAAAGCCAATTAGCAATAGCTGTTACTTGAAGAGAGATCCTGGTACCAGGCCTCCTTTATGCAGTTCTGATGATGACCCTGATGTTACATGGAATGTGCTTATGAAAGCATGTATCTCTCCTTACTCAGCAAGTAAGTATTGGCATGTCCTTGTAATTCAGGTTGTAAGTTGTGGATAATTTTGTGGTGGTTGGTAGGACTTTGTCTTTGTTGTTATGTTGTGCCACATTTTATGTGGGGTGAATTCATCGGTTTTGTTATCGGATAGATTATTCCAAATCCTTAGAAATTGGAAACTTCATGTAAGTTCTCAGAATAATTCATTTAATTCTTCTACAGAGATGCACCACGAAAAAGGAACTGGACTAGTTCCTTGGCCAGCAAGGCTTACTGCACCTCCCCCTCGCCTAGAAGAAGTTGGTGTCACTGCAGAGGAATTCCATGAGGACACTGTAAGTTTCTGGAATTGGAATATAATACTCTTTGATGTGGTTATACCTTGTTCTGTTGAATCTTGGTCTATTTATAGTCTTATTATGTTACTCCCAAAAAAAAAAAAAAAAAATAAACTATGATGCAGGGCATGTGGCAAGTTAGAGTGGTTGACTACTGGAAGCAGATGAAAACTGTTGTACGGAAGAACACGTTCAGAAATGTCATGGATATGAACTCAAACCTTGGGGGATTTACAGCAGCTCTGAAAGATAAAGATGTTTGGGTGATGAATGTTGCTCCTGTTCGAATGTCTGCCAGATTGAAGATAATTTATGATCGAGGCTTAATTGGAACTGTTCATGATTGGTATGCCTTTTAGTCTGTTTTATTCTTGTCTATATCTTCCGGTCTTCCCTTTTCGCCTTTTGACATTTTGTACATATTTTTTAATTTTTGCCTCTGTTTGTCTTGATTTAAGTCTATTACTAGTATGAGAAGTATATTGCCACGAACATACCATGTCATTTCTGAAAGTCAGCCGTGTACTCTTTAATCCTTAAAACATTTTGGCAACAAGATTGTTCCATTATTTTTTTCCTGCTTGTTCACCAGTATTTTGCACTTTAACACCAAAATCATTATACTGTGGAATATAACTAGTTGAATTTTATATTCATTTCTCCCTGATCTTCCTTTCTTCTGAAGTATTTTAAAACTACTGCTTTCTCTGTTTATAAGCTTTTTACGAGTTTCACCTCTGTGTGCTATAGGTGTGAATCATTCTCTACATATCCACGCACATACGATCTACTTCATGCCTGGAAAGTTTTTTCAGAGATCGAGGAGCGTGGGTGCAGCTTAGAGGATTTACTAATTGAAGTGGATAGGATGCTACGGCCAGAAGGGTTTGTGATCATAAGAGACAAATCCTCTATAATAAACTACATCCGAAAATTTATAACTGCCTTAAAGTGGGATGGCTGGTTATCAGAAGTTGAACCAAGGATTGACGCTCTCTCCTCCAGTGAAGAACGAGTTCTGATTGCAAGAAAGAAATTGTGGGACGAAGAGGTTGCTGCAATTTGAATCAGCAAGAGTTGGATCAGGTATGTTCAGTTCCATTTTTCTTAAAAGATTTACAATAATTCTACTATGACATGGTTTCCACATTCACATGCTCTTCTTTAACCTGGAATGTGAGCTCTACATCTAGAGTCTTTTGTATTATTTGATGGTTGTGCTTTGGGCCATATGTTGTAATCACAAAGGAGGAAGATGCTTGTTATTTTAATGCTGAAAGCACTCTAGTTGTTTATATGAAGTTGATGTACATTGATTTCATTCTTTGAAGCTAGGTCGACTTTTTGGGTGTCTTCAACTTTCACTGGGGACAAATGGGCATGGACATGGGCATAGCCAGGACCTGCATGCAGTCCTTATTTGATGCAGACATTTTTCTCCTTGCAAGATAAAGATTCTACCATACAAGCTACACTGAGAATTACAGATAAACTTCTTTGGCCAAAAAATTGCAGCCATAATGAAGTGGAACTGTGAAGTGAGAATAGCAACAACATTGAAGACAAACCGAATCTTACTTTCCATATTTTTTGATCTATATGATTCTACTAGGAAATCTAATGTAACTTAGAAAGTAATAGTATAATTGTAATTACAAACATTCTTGTTTTTTATTCTCTAGATCTTCATTATTTCATTTTGCTACAATATTAAGAATGAACAGAAATGTGAATTATAAAAATAGTTCTAAAAATCCCAGAAAATTTCTTGGCATTGCAAATTTGCTTTATGAATGTGTATGTTATGGTAGTTTTATCTCTAAAATAATTCTTTATTTAAGAATTCATAGATGAACGTAGTTGTCTATATCAGGACGAATTTTTTTTTATAATTTTGTTTATAAGCACAAAATTAGAAGACTTGCCACACTCAATTAATAAAAAAGCATTTTAGTTAATCGATCTTGTAATTCTTAATTTTATTCCGATTAGGATTGAAACAAATTTTGAAAATCAATACTTGCTACTTGTGGCAAACGATCTTTTGCTTTTTGCGCCAGCTGGATACATCCTAAACTCGCCACGTGCATATTTTCGTTTGTTCCCGCTACTTTCGCTCCTTCACATCTCAGTTCATCCTTCCTTCTTTATACAAGAACAAGCACAAAGCAAAAGAAAACTCAACGCCTTCACTACAACTTTGAAAAATATTAATCACCCATTTCTTTGAATTCTTATAGAAGATGGAATCTGTAATTGAATTGACTGATGACATTGCAGATGACTTGTCTCTCCAATCAGCTTCCTCTGAATCAACAACAATGCCAACAAAGCAACCATTTGTCATTGGTAAAAGCTTAATTATTATTTTCATTTTTTTTTTGTTTGCCTCAATTTCCCTGGTTATTGTTTTGGTTACAATAATTATGCATTTGTTGTGTTTTTTTTTTTTGGCTTTTTTTTTCAGGTGTTGCTGGTGGAACTGCATCTGGGAAAACAACTGTTTGCAATATGATCATCTCCAGGCTCCGTGATCAACGTGTTGTTCTTGTAAATCAAGTAATTTATTACCACCTTTTATTGAATTATGAAGCCATTATTAGTAAATAATAATAACTTGGGAAGCCAGTTAAATAAAGCTGCTTCAAAACCACTAGGTCAGGCTCCTGATTGCTGTGTCTGTCTGTTAATTAACTCTATAGATTTCAAATTTAATCACCCAAGATATATAGAATGATGCTGCATGTTAATGATTTTTTTTTCCCTTCAGGTAATTTCCTCTTACATTGAATGCATTTGATGCTGTTTCTTCTTAGTACGTTTATGCAATGTTGCAGGATTCATTTTATCACTCGCTCACTGATGAGAAATTACAAAATCTTCATGAATGTAACTTTGATCATCCGGGTAAGCATTGCATGTTGCATATTTGGTTCATTTGAAATTTATGAAGATAACATTTTTGTTTGCTTCTTGTTGTGATTGCTTTTCAGATGCTTTCGATACAGAGCTTTTGCTTTTGGACATGGAGAAATTGAAATATGGGCAAGCGGTTAGCATCCCAGACTATGATTTCAAGTCCCATAAAAGAAAAGAACAATCACGCCTGGTACATCCCTCACTTTATTGAAGTTAATACTGGTAAATTTGAAAATTTTCTACTTCTGAACATGCTTTTCATTGGATCTTTTAAGGTGGTAGTCACTTGAAACAGCAGCAAACTTTTATTGGTTTTACTACTTACCAAAAAGCATTTGACTTGAAACATTTTGACTGCTTTGCTGCTAAAATAGTTGTACTCATGAAAAAACTTTGCTTAGCCTTGAAGTTACAGAAAGATTAATTTTCACAACAGCCATAATTTTTAACCTGTTACATGTTTACTAGATAGCTAATGAATCTATCTGGGGTATCTGGATGAAAATCATAATGTAACTCCTTTTCTGTTGATGAATCATTTTCAATTTTCATCCCACAATAATGAATAATAGTTTCAATTCAAACATTTCTTAATACTGCTTGTTTTGTTCTAGTGTAGATTAACCCTTCAGATGTCTTCATTTTAGAAGGAATTCTAGTACTTCATGATCCTCGTGTACGTGATCTCATGAACATGAAGATTTTTGTTGATACAGGTAACTTTCCTCTGGATTTTTTTTCTTCTGTTAAATTTATTCTATGCATGGTTCTGTTGATTAAGCAATGTGCTGAGAAAGAATCAGAATAGCTTGTCTGCTGAAAAAATTTTAAAAGATCCAAAATTTTGAATTTGAACTAAGATTTTGGTAGAAATAGTTTGAACCAAACCACTAAGTTGGCAGAAAATATAACAGAAAAACTCCAAAAGTTTGAATGTTGCTCTTGGCATCAACTTGAACTATGATTAAGATTGAAAGTTGAAAAAGAAATTAGCAGAGATACATTAATAAATGGCAAACATTGTAATGGAAAATCTGGTGAAATTGGTTGGCACTTCTCAATTGCTCAAAATAGATCAAAGCTCTCGATATTTTGTGGAAACACAAGACCCAGTGCATTGCTGTCTAGACTTGTGAACATTTATAGGATAAAAAACTTCTTTTTAGAGATAAAATCATTCCAAGAGTTGTATTATGTCCATTTACTTTTTCTCTTTGTATTCGACAAGAAAACGAAACTAGTTGACCTTAAAGAAAATTTCATTGGGATGGACATAGAATAATAATGTATAAACTTTTTAAAAATATTATCATACAAGAAAACAAAGACAAACGAAAGATACTTGGGATAAGTGAGGCTTATCATAGTATCCATTGATCATTTTAGTTTCTTGTGCTAACATTCAAACATTCAAAACTTGAGAGGTTAGATGTACTTTCCCAACTGCTTATCTTACCCAATAACCATAATGATAATTTCACCAGCGCAGATTCTGATGTGAGGCTTTCTCGGAGAATTCAACGTGACACTGTTGAAAGAGGGAGAGATGTTCAGGATGTGCTTGACCAGGTAATACTAAGTTCATTTTAATTGAGCAAAGTTTGTGCCTTTTTCTCTGGGCAATAGAGGAAAGTGACGAGCTACTGCACATTTTTAGATACTCAAGTCCCTGAATAATTGTTACTGATGCTAGTTGCAAAATATGATTGAGATAATCAAAATTTATCTTCGGTTGCAACCAACATAACGATGTCTATAATTTTGGTTTGTGGTTCATCATTTTACCATTTTTAAGTGCTATATTATAGTATTTATGAATGTCTCTCTCTATCTCATTCTTACAAATTTTGCAGTATGCTAGATTTGTGAAGCCTAGTTTCGAAGAATTTATACTGCCTTCAAAAAAATATGCAGATATTATTATCCCAAGAGGGGGAGATAATGATGTCGCAATTGACTTGATAGTTCAACACATTCTTACCAAGCTTGGGCAGCATAACCTATGTAAAATATATTCAAATGTTGATGTTATTATTTCAACATTTCAGGTACGGCAATCCAACTTTTTTGTCTAGTTGTCTATTCCCTAGAAGCTATTCAAATATTCTACAATGGCTTCAAATTTTACCTGATGTCTATCTCTGCAACATACTTATAGTCTTGATTTCAAGGAATAGTAACTTGATGGTGTTCTGGAATTATCTAGATTCGGGGAATGCATACACTTATACGTGATGTCACAACGACAACACATGATTTTGTCTTCTATGCAGACCGACTGATTCGCTTGGTAAAATAGCTTCTTATGAATAGAAATCATACAGACATAATTCTTAGTTACTTTGAAGAGATGTCCTCATGTAGTTTTTAGTCAATGTTTCAGGTTGTAGAGCATGGCCTAGGTCACCTTCCTTTTACTGAAAAGCAGATCATTACTCCAACAGGTAACTGTACTACAGTTATTTGTTTTCATCTTATATTTATAATTGAATGCAGGCATAGATTAATAATTGTCTGCCTCAAGCACTTGCACAAATATGCCAGCTCTATTCTTTCTCTGTGGCCAGACTGAGATTGAGTTTCTTTCTTTGTTCAAGGCATATATGTTTGTTATTTGCAATATACACAATAATTCTCCTTTTACCTCTAAAATAAGCAGTTTCGTTTAGATGTTGTTTAATTGGTCAGTCAATCCATCTCTAATTTTGCCTCGTTGCAGGAAGTGTATATACCGGAGTTGTTTTCTGTAGGAGGTTGTGTGGCATCTCAATCATTAGAAGGTATATTTCCATTCTCCAATGCAACTTTAGACCGAATCATAAATTCCATGTTTCGAAAATTACAAGTCGCATAATTATGAATGTGCATGTGTTAGGAGTAAGATGGAGGTGAAATTGGCAAACATGACCACTATGCTATCACGTTGCACTTTGCTTTAAAAAACTAACTTTTTACTCAGAATAATCAGAATCAGCTCCTAGAAACATAATTTATCAGTTATTCCTTGTCTATTAGAGGAGAGGCACAGGCAGGACAAGAATAAGGGTCAATGAAGCAGAAGCGAAATTAGTAACCTTTCATGTAATTTCATTGTATTGGAAATCTGATCCTTCTTTGGAGGAAGTTTATTCTAAGAAGTACGTAACTGCATATTTAGCGAACTTTGTCATAATGTTGTCTTGCTGAACTGTAGAATAAACAAGATGTTGTCCTCACTGTATAAAGGTCCTCAAGTCTGGTTAAGTCATTGTTTTTACTTCTTGGGAATACTTGATCACTCTAATTTCTTGACACCAGTGGGGAAAGCATGGAGAATGCATTAAGAGCATGTTGTAAGGGAATAAAAATCGGTAAAATACTCATCCATAGAGAGGGTAACAGTGGCCGTCAGGTTTGTGGACCCAACTCTCTTCTCATTGCCCTTGTAGAATTTTTCATTTTACCTATGACATTCTCCTCATTTTGATTCAATGTTGCTGCAGTTAATCTATCAGAAGCTACCTGCAGATATCTCCAGCCGCCACGTCTTACTGCTTGACCCAATTCTGGCTTCAGGTTTGGGATGATGAACTTCAAACTTGTCTTAGTTTGTTCAAACAATATAATGTTGTCTCAAATGCATGCTTTATTAGGAAATTCCGCTGTCAAAGCCATATCTCTGCTTCTCAGTAAGGGTGTTCCAGAATCTAACATCATCTTTCTGAACCTAATTTCTGTAAGTCATTGCTCATGTTTGGCTATCCATTCTCAACTGTTTAACTTTGTGCCTATTTTACATTTTACTTTTACAAACTGGGACATCATATGATGCTGCAGGCACCTCAAGGAATCCATGCCATTTGTAAGAGATTTCCGAAGATAAAAATTGTAACATCAGAGATCGATTCATCAATAGACGAACATGCTCGTGTGATCCCAGGTATGGGGGAGTTTGGGGATCGTTATTTTGGCACAGATAACGACAGCAGTACTGCTCTCAAGTCCCAGCGCAGCTCGAGTTTTCCATGCTTAGGGACACCAAAATGACTTTTTTTTTAATTGGTTGTTGTCGTCGTATGCAACACACTTGTCATCAGTGTGTTGAAGTGAACTACTGGTGTCAATGATACATAAAAAGGATGAAATTTTATTCAACCAATCAATAAAACTAATCTCTTGAAATCAAGAGAAGAACAGTAACTATTCTAGCTTTAGATCCAACACAAGGCAAAGAAACACACACTTTAATCAGCAGTTAAAAAGCTTGACAGCAGAAATGGAAAGAAATTGTAATTCAATGATTAAAGTGTCGCCCATCACATAGATTGCCTTGAGTTCATTTAGTGGAATGAATTTCGTGTGCCCCAAGACGTTACATTGAGTGGAAAACCATTTAGAATCTGCATGAAATTAATTGGCTTACCGTAAGTATCGATCAACTTTTGCTTAATGGATAGTTAATTTAAGGGTATTACTATTGCGTACATTGTCGTTTTAAGCTGCGAGAATGACGCTTTTGCTGAACTATCAGCAGGTCGAATTCTGCAAAAACTGCCCTCTTCGGTGCAGGGCCAAGCACATCCAGTAACATCAAGTGAAGAGCCAGGAATTCTCCCTTCCCAGCCGCAGTTCCATTAGGATAAAGCCTCAATTTCCTGTATTAAAACATGAGTGATGATACATTTGTACAAACTGATTTGTCATTAATTCATAAGTTGAATGAAAATACAAAATAATAAAAACAAATCACGTGGATCCAGAGATATTTAATCCAACCAATTTAATCATGCCACATCAGTTTGTACAAAATAAATTTGTACAAGAGTTTGTAGCTATATTATTACTCTTAAAACATATATCTAATAGATATGTACATCGTAATCAAGACAACCAAAACTGCTTAGTTTACAACTATGCTATGACATTATGATAGATATAATGATATCAAGATGAAACTGATGGATCAGGAACTACTTAATAAGTTACGTACCATTTCCTTTCATCGACAGTAAATGGTTGAGAGAATTGAGGATTCTCGTCTAGTGCTGAAAAATTTGGGATCTTCCAAGTGTGAGTTGTTGCTCCATCGGGATTCCTGAGAATGGATATACGTTCCTTTCTGCCAGTGGTTACAATAACAAAAACCTCAGCTCCAAGAACAAGTGTATCGTTAACCAGGTATTCGTTCAAAGTATCAAGAGAAAGAAATTTCCCGAAACCCCATTCATCCTTGTTGTGATCAAAACGCCTTATTGGCCCTTCAGCATCTGCACATCAAAGAAAATTGCGTACTTTTTATATTTAGTATTCATCCGCTTGCATGTGAGATTTTTCTATGCATATAATTGATGAATTACGTACCCTGGACAGCTAAGAATTTGTTGCGTCTCTGGTCTTGCACAAACAATTTGTAGTTGACATGAACACTCCAATTATCAGAAAAAGTATTGCATCCATCTATTTTCAAGTAAAGGGAAACGTGCCCATCTCCATCGTCTTGTTTGTTTCCATTCGGATAAAAAACCAACCTCCTGCCAACAATTAATATTAATAAAAAAAAAAGATTATATTTTATTTTTTGATTAATTATTGTACACACTTAGCAGCTAAGCCATATATGTATATACAAAGCATACAGGGTGGCAGGTGATGATCATGTTAATAAATTAGAACGTACGCACCATCTGTAGCTCCCAGCTTCAAAAAGACCAGATTCGAATTTTTCCAGTTTTTCTGGCCCAAACAGTTTTCCGTACGAGGTTAATTCTACAGTATAATGTGCTGGTGGAATATCTCTGGTCTCTCTTGAAATCTCTGAAACATGAAAATTAAATTAAAGAAATTAAATAAAAATAATATATACATACATACATATATATGTGTATATACACACACACGCGTATATAGGTATTATGTGTTGCACTCAATGAACAATTTTAAGCCTGTTACCGTAATTCTGAGTCATTGTAAATTAAAGCAAGGGTATTGAATCTTGATCAACCAGAAAGCCGGCAGTCGAGTCGATGAATTACACAAAGTATGAGCTTCGGGCATTAATATATAGTCAAGTCCACTCAAGTTTAATTGACATAAATTATTTTCTAGTTGCTCAACCAACATAATTAAAAATAGCCAATCGAGATAAAATAATACAATGACATAAGTGGGTTCTTTTCTTTTCTCTCTTTTTTGGCCTTTCGAAAGTGGCGTATATAAGTGGTTAATGTTCAAGTGGGATCTAATTACCTCACAGATTGTGTAAGAAACAGATTTTGAAAGGACAATTAAAGAAATCAGATTTTGCCACGTGTACAAGCTTATGGAATTTTAGTGGGCTTTACTGGTTCCACTGCGGTTGTTAAATTTTAAAAAATATATGAATTGAAAAATGAAAATCTCCATCATCGTTTTTGACGTGGTAAAACTATTTGAACACTTCCTCGGCATAATCTTTATGTCAAAATATTAATATTTATTTAATTAGCTAAATAAATGATTTTGTTTTAAATAACCAATTATTTAATAGGATTAGTAATTATGATGTAGATAATTATATAAGTACATATGGCTCTTATTAATTAGCAACCCAAATGTGAGACTAGAGTATAATCACATAATTTAGTCCAATTCACCCATATCTTTTCTCCCAAAAATAGCTTAAATGTATTATACTATTAATCAAGATTAAAAATACGCCCTTTCAATAAGGAGTGACCTAATAAGAAAAAATATTAATAATAAACTTATAGTTAATTGTATTAATTGTTACATATGTAAGATATTAATGTGTCTCACAGAAAGTAACAAACACTATTTCAAAAGATAGAGTGGTGGGCAAAGCTCAAATCGATATTTTAACATTATACTTTTTTAGAATTTGAACTCAGGTGGTCAGTTAATTAAAGACCATGGAGACATGTGTAATATACTCGCAATGTCTAATGTATCACCCATTATGATATTATTGATATTAATAGTACATGGGATAAGTTTAAATTAATATTTTCAGCATATTGAATGTTTCATGCTTGTAAGACAATTCTACTATCTATTGTGTCTCAATATTACAGTTTCTTGAGGGAATAACTCATATATAAGAATTATTATTAACTCTTTTACATTGAAGTGTGAAATTATAATTTCATTATAAACAAACATTCATCAACAGAAACTTATATTTACGGTGGACAATCTTTCTGGCAAAGAAGTTTTGATATCATCATTAATAACCTTTACAATTTCCCGTGGGTTTGGGTGTCAAAAGTTTGTGCATAAATCCATATTTTGCTTCGTTTGTATGGCTAAGGGACAAAAGAAGAGAAGCAAGTTGATTTCATTTTATAAAACTTTTTCATCCGGTTGCACTTTTATTCTAGAAAATCGATTATTACCGTTGGATTTCTATCTTCAAATCTAACAGTTCAACTCAATTGGCTATTACTAAAGATATCTGTAACTAGCCAATGGGCTACAAGCCCATTGGTATACAAGACACTTAAGTTAATTGAGTGCCTTGGCTCGAGTTCTAGTTATAGCTGAGACTAAAAAAATTTCCTCAATTAAGAATGATTGAGTGAAATTCATTTGTAAATAGTCGCTTTCCCTTGCGAATGCGAGTGGAGATAATACATCCCTCCAATATTATTTGTGAGGGTTATTTGTTTGTCTGGGCAAAAGCGTTTCATAGAATTTTATTGGAAAAATATAGCTTTTAGTATGCTATATTTGGGCCACATTTTGAGTAGGACTCACTTAGCGTAAGTGAAAGGTCGTAGAGGTTTCGGAAACTACTCCGTGAACACTTCGATTCGGTATATCATATACTCAAAATGATGGTCATGTGAATGAGAAATTGTCTAACAAATATGCACCTTTGATGTTGGAAATTAAAAGGAAATGAACTTATCCCACATGAGAAAAATAAGTCATTGGATTTGTGTTTATATATGTTTACACATATATGGGTATTCAAGAATACCAAGGATAGAAGCTCTCTTCACGCGTGCCTACGCAGGGGGGTGCAAATCATGAACCCAAAATCAGTCCGATTTGGCTGAACTCGTGTGTGCCTGCACGTCTTGCATACACGAATGTCGGCCTAAATCACCCAGACTCACGTGGGCCCAGTTTTTACTCCTTTTAATTGCGAAAAATAGCTAGGGTTATGAATCCTTAACTATAAAAAGGCAGCTTTCCATTCGTTTTAGATACAGAAAAATACATAGCAGTACCCACAAAAATTTCTTTCTCCTCTATTCTTGTCGTCTATTTTTAGAGAGTTCAACGTTGTTATGGTTCGCCGGATATTCATGTTCGTGCTAACGACAAATATCGTTCCCGTTGTATCTTGGGAAACAGAGACTGGTTCATCCTAAAGCACCGAGTAGGCGGTCAATCTGTTTTAAGGATGCTATAGTCGCAGGCCTCGGGTTTTTCATCCTATTCGCTGTTTCTGTTTGTGATTTTTCCTATTCATCATTTTGCCTGCTGTTTAACGTCTGTAATTCTGCTCATTGTTCGTTATTCGCTCGGTTTGCTGTTTGTTGTTTGCAATTCGGGATTCCAATTCCAAGATCATTGTTGTTGCTGTACGCCTGTTTCTGTGCGTCTATCTGCTGATCGTTCTTGCTGATTTCGTTGGCTGTTTTACAGTTTGAATTTAAATTCAATTTTAATGCTTACTTTTTCATTTATTATTTATTTATATGCGTTAAAATTATTGGGATTGTCTCTGCGAAATCATGACTGCTATTTACTACTATTATAAAGAGATCAATAGTAATTTCAGTTTCTGATTTGTTCAGATTCTTTAATTACATATTGATTAATAGTATTGTGTTTACTGTATTGAATTTATTTCATCTGTATTTGCCATCTCACGTATATTACTTATTAACATCCTTAAAACAGATTGATTATTTGTTGAGATGGCATTTGATAGACCTCCAATTGTACCCAGTACCGTTGTTGGCACCTCTGTGGTGACTCCGACTTCTGCTGCTGTTACCTTTGTGGTGAATGGGGCAATAACAACCCCTACTGCTGTCACCTCTATGGTGAGCGCGCCAATCCCTTTGAGTTATGCGAAAGGCCTGGGAAATTCAATGGACAGAATTTCAAACATTGGCAGCAGAAGATGTTATTCTACCTCACAACGCCTTAACCTTGCGAGGTTTTTGAAAGGGAATGCTCCAAAACCCAATGAGGGTGCGGCTAACTTTCAGATAGCTAGTGTAATTGATGAATGGAACCATTCAGATTTCTTTTGTAGAAATTATGTGTTGAATGGGTTAAGTGACGCGCTTTATAGTGTATGCCAAGAGAAGAAAACAGCCAAGGAGTTGTGGGAGTCTTTGGAGCACAAATATAGAACTGAGGATGCTGGTACAAAGAAATTCATTGTTGGCTGCTTCCTAGACTATAAAATGGTGGACTCCAAGACTGTCATGAGTTAAGTTCAAGAGTTTCAACTCATATTGTCTGAACTCCAAGCTGAAGGAATGCTGCTTCTTGAAACTTTCAAAGTGGCTGTTACTATTGAAAAACTGCCTCATGGTTGGAAAAATTTCAAAAGCTATCTAAAGCATAAGTGCAAGGAAATGGACATGGAAGGGCTGATTTTTAAGCTTCGCGTTGAGGAAAGTAACAGAACAGCTGAGAAAAAGGGTGCAGTCTATGAGGCTTAAGCACATGTTGTAGAGCATGGCCAGAGTAATGAAAACAAAAGGAACAAAGGTTCTAATATGGGTCCTAAAGGAGGAGTCTCCAAGAAGAAGACTAAGTTCCAAGGGAAGTGCTACAACTGTGGCAAATCTGGCCATAAAGCTTCAGACTGCAGATTGTCAAAGAAGAAGAGGGAGGCTAATGTGGTGGAAAACATCACTCAAGATGTTTATGATATAAGCCTCTCAGCTGTGGTATCAGAAGTGAATCGATAGGCTCAAATCCGAGGGAATGGTGGATTGACACAGGAGCTACCAGACACGTGTGCTCAGACAAAGAGATGTTCTCTTCTTTTGAAGCTACTAGCAATGGAGAGATGTTTATGATATAAGCCTCTCAGCTGTGGTATCGGAGGTGAATCGATAAACTCAAGATGTTTATGATATAAGCCTCTCAGCTGTGGTATCGGAGGTGAATCGATAGGCTCAAATCCGAGGGAATGGTGGATTGACACAGGAGCTACCAGACACGTGTGCTCAGACAAAGAGATGTTCTCTTCTTTTGAAGCTGCTAGCAATGGAGAGAAACTATTTATGATGAATTCAGCAACGTCTGAGATTGAAGGTCAAGGGAAGGTGATTCTGAAGATGACTTCTGGCAAGGAGCTGACTCTAAACAATATACTGTATGTACCTGAGATTCGGAAGAACTTGGTATCTGGATCGCTCTTGAACAAGCATGGTTTCAAGATGGTGTTTGAGTCAGACAGGGTAGTTTTGTCTAGGAATATATGTGGGCTTTTTAAGCTTAATGTAATGACTGTGAAACCAAAGATTAATAAAGCTAGTTCTTCTGCTTATTTGCTTGAGTCTCCTAATCTGTGGCATGGTAGATTAGGACATGTTAATTATAATTTTTTGCCCAAATTAATTAACATGAAGTATATCCCTAAATTCCAAATTGATTCAAAACATAAGTGTGAAACTTGTGTTGAGGTAAAATTAACAAGGACATCATTTCAGTCAATTGAAAGAGTCATTGAACCACTTGATTTAATCCATACAGATATATGTGATTTTAAATCCATTAAAATAAGAAGTGGTAATAAATATTTTATTATCTTTATTGATGATTGAACAAAATATTGTTATGTGTATTTATTGAAAAGTAAAGACGAAGCTATAGAAAAGTTTGTTCTTTATAAAAATGAAGTTGATAATCAACTCAATAGAAAGATATAAGAACTAAGGAGTGACTGTAGTGGTGAGTATGTTGTTCCATTTGAAGCACTATGTGAATAAAATGGAATCATACATCAAATAACAGTTCCTTATTTTCCTCAATCCAATGGGATTGCAGAGAGGAAAAATCGTACCTTAAAAGAAATTATGGATGCAATGCTAATAAGTTTTGGGTTACCTCAGTGGGGAGAGGCTGTATTGTTAGCCAATTATCTGTTAAATAAGATACTCCGAAAGAAAGAAGGCAAATCCCCTTATGAATTGTGGAAAGGAAGAATACCTTCCTATAAATACTTACGAGTGTAGGGATGTCTTGCAAAAGTTGCGATCCCTCCACCTAAAAAGGTGAAAGTAGGACCTAAAACTGTAGATTGCATTTTCATTGGATATGCACATAACAATAGTGCTTATCAATTTCTTGTGCATGAGTCTAAAATACCAGACATTCATAAGAATATGGTAATAGACTTTATTATTTGAGAATGTGTTTCCGTGCAATACTAATTCAAGTACGTTGAAATGATCTCATGAGGCTATCAATGATGATAGTCTAGATGAAGAACAAGAAAAAGTACAAGAAAAAAATAGATGCGCAAAGAAGAAGTGCAAAAAGAAGAACAAGATGTTGAGATCAGACGTAGTAAAAGAGCAAGAGTCGAAAAATCTTTTGGTTCAAATTTTATGACTTACTTACTAGAAAGTGAACCTCAAAGCTTTAAGGAAGCAATAACTTCACCAGAAGGAGCTTATGGAAAGAAGCCATTAACAGTGAAGTTGAATCCATTTTGCAAAATCATACCTAGGAGTTAGTAGACCTTCCTCCAGGATGTAAACCTTTAGGTTATAAATGGATTTTCAAAAGGAAAATGAAAGCGGATGGTACAATTGATAAGTACAAGGCTAAACTTGTAATTAAAGGTTACAGACAACGAGAAGGCCTTGATTACTTTGATACTTATTCTCCCGTCACGAGAATAAATTCCATTCGCATGATAATAGCAATTGCAGCTTTGACGCAATCTTGAGATACATCAAATGGATGTAAAAATAGCCTTTCTTAATGGAGATTTAAATGAAGAAATCTATATGGAGCAGCCAGGGGGCTTTATAGTTCAAGGACAAGAAAAGAAAGTCTCTAAGTTGGTGAAGTCATTATATGGCTTGAAACTAGCACCAAAGCAATGGCAAGAAAAATTTGATCACACAATGATCTAATGTGGTTTTAAGATCAACTAGTGTGATAAATGTGTTTATGTTAAAGAGACAGAAAATGGCTATGTCATTTTATATCTATATGTGGATGACATGCTTATTGTTGGAAGCAACGATAACATGATTAAATATACCAAGAATCTATTGAAGTCAAAATTTGACATGAAAGCCATATGCCTTGCTGATGTCATTTTGGGAATTAAAATTTCAAAGTCTTCAAAAGGACTTATTTTAAGTCAAGCTCATTATGTAGATAAAATTCTTAGGAAATTTAGTAAAGAAGATACTGCTGAGTCAAAGACCCCTCTCGATATGAATTTACATTTGTCGAAAAATAGAGGAGATGGCATTTCTCAGGTAGAATATGCTAGAGTTATAAGCAGTCTAATGTACTTAACTAGTTGTACAAGACCATACTTAGCCTATACAGTTAGTAGACTCAGTAGATATACGGGTAATCCAGGAACTGATCACTGAAAAGCTATCGTAAGAGTGTGCTTAGGTATCTTCGTTACACTCGTAATTACGGACTGCACTATATAGGATATCCAGCAGTGTTAGAAGGATACACTGATGCCAACTAGATATCAGACATGAAAGATTCTAAATCTACAAGTGGGTATGTGTTTACACTAGCAGGTGCAGCAATGTCATGGAAATCCTCTAACAAACAATAATTGCTAGATCTACAATGGAATCTGCATTCATTGCTTTAGATAAATGCGGTGAAGAAGCGGAATGGCTTTAGAATTTCTCGGAGCGTATTCTAAAGTGGCCAAGGCTAGTGCCTACAATATGCATACATTGCGATAGTCAGTCTACTATTAAAATAGCACAGAGCAACATGTACAATGGTAAGTCTAGACACATTCGTCGTAAACACAATACCATTAGACAACTAATCTCTACTGAAGTTATATCCATTGACTATATAAGGTCAAAAGATAACATTGCGAATCCATTAACTAAAGGGTTAAATCGAGAATTAGTTGAGAAGTCATCGAAGGGAATGAGACTAATGCCCTTGAATTAAAGGTTAGTACAAAGGAAAACCCAACCTAGTTGATTGGAGATCTCAAGATCTAGGTTCAAAGGGACTACTTAATTGTATAATACCTAGTTTGGATCACTGTGGGGGTCACCCTCTTGTGGGGGATTTACCCTCAAGTCCATTCCTATGATAAAACAATGATATTATAAAAGGTAAGGTTGAGCTACGCTCTTAATGATTCTTATGCGTCGAAAATTCGAGCGGAGTAATGTGGTTTACTCTTAATTAAGAAATCACCTATGTGAGAGAGAAGGGGCCGCTTCGAAGAGAATTATTGAGGGCACAATTCTTAGAAACTCTCACAGAACCAGGCAGATGTTCAAGGCCAAAATAAACATACCAATGAGAACTCAACAGTGTTAGGAAAGATTCTTGTGTGTAATATATCGTCGCTTACAGCAATGGCAGAACAGTTCAAAGACATCACGTCTACTAATCAGCCAGTAAGGTAAATTTATTTTCACAAGGAAAGGTTCAAAGGGTAATACCTACCTATTCTCTGCAGGTTTCGATTCGATGAACTCGGTTAAGTTCAAAAATGGTTTTGATGTCAAAACTTAGCGGTTTTCTGTTTTACTGCCAATTTCATTCATGTGGGGATTGTTGGAAAAATATAGCTTTTAGTAAGCTATATTTGGGCCATATTTTGAGTGGGACCTACTTAGCATAAGTGAAAGGTCGTGGAGGTTTTGGAAACTTCTCCGTGAACACTTCGATTCGGTATATCATATACTCAAAATAATGGTCATGTGAATGAGAAATTGTCTCACAAATATGTACGATTGATGTTAGAAAATAAAAGGAAATGAACTTATCCCACATGAGAAAAATAAGTCATTGGATTTAGGTTTATATATGTTTACACATATATGGGTATTCAAGAATACCAAGGATAGAGGCTTTTTCCACGCGCGCCTGCGCAGGAGGAGGTGCAAATCATGGAGCTAAAATCGGCCCGATTTGGCTGAACTCTTGTGCGTCCGCACGTCCTGCATACACGAATGTCAGCTCAAATCACCCAGACTCGCGTGGGCCCAGTTTTTACTCCTTTTAGTTACGAAATTATTTTTACAGGCTAGGGTTACGAATCCTTTACTATAAAAAGGCCGCTTTCCATTCGTTTTAGATACTGAAAAATACACAGCCGCACCCACGAATAAAAATTTTCTTTCTCCTCTGTTCTTGTCATCTATTTTTTGGGAGTTTAACGCTGTTGTGGTTTGCCTAATATTCGCATTCGTGCTGATGACGAATATGGTTCCTATTGTGTCTTGGGAAACAAAGACCGGTTCATCCTAGAGCATCGAGTATGTGGTCAATCTATTTTAAGGACGCTGCAGTCGCAGGCCTTGGGTTTTTCTTCCTGTTCGTCATTCTACCTGCTGTTTATTTTTTATGATTCTGTTTGCTGTTTACTGTTTGCTGTCTGTAGTTTGGGATTCTAGTTCCAAGATTGTTGTTGCTGCTGTCCACCTATTTCTGTGCGTCTGTCTGCTATTCGTTCTTGCTGATTTCGTTGGCTGTTTTACAGTTTGAATTTAAATTCAATTTTAATGCTTACTTTTTCGTTTATTATTTATTTATATGCGTTAAAATTATTGGGATTGTCTTTGTGAAATCGACTGTTATTTACTGCTATGATAAAGAGATCAATAGTAATTTCAATTTCTGATTTGTTCAGATTCTTTAATTACATATTGATTAATGGTATTGTGTTTATTGTATTAAATTTATTTCATCTGTATTTTCCATCTCACGTATATTACTTATTAACTAATCTAATGTAATATTGTAATCTCAGTGTATTTGTCTGCTAAAATAGTAATTGTAAATATCTGATATATGACCAGTAAGCTGATGTGTAACCACTATTAAAATAAAAATGCTATCTATAACTTAGCTAGAGCCGAATGGCTGTTTAGACTTTAGAGCAATAATATTTAACCCCTTCAATGTATCTTTGTCAACCTCCAGTTTCCAAGCACACCCCAGCAGCAAGTACCAAGTCCAATGTCAACATCGGCACCGTCACATGACGGGTTTGTAATCATGTCCTGTCAGTTTATTGAATTTCATTCTTCATTTTCATGTTTTATGGTCACAAGGAACGTTTCATATATTTTATTTCGTTTGGGTTAATAACGTTATTTCTCAGCTGGTACCATAAGTCGGATTACTACAGCTTGGTATGTTAATAATACAATAAGTACTTAAGTTCATGATGGAGCTTGCAACAATTTGCTGTTTATCATCATATATATTTATGTTGCTTGTATTTGTAATACCAATCGTGAGTGAATCATTGACATATTCCTAAGGTAATAAGCAAGTATTGGCAGGATTTAGGAAACTAGTTCTGAAAAATAAATGTAATTTGTTGTATGAACTTGTTTTTAAACTATTTTTACTAACAATTTATGAGTTACATTTGTGATATTTATTGATGCAACATCGAAGAGAAGAGAGAGCCATGATGCATATAACTAATGGGTTTTGGAAATTCTTAAATATGAGAGATATAGCTGAACAGCTAGTTTTTAAACCAAAAATAGACAAACATAAATAAAATCTTCATAAATAAATTATCAGACAAAGCTGGATTTACAAAGAAGTTATAAAGCTAAATTTTGTGCGGACTTGCATTCCATATCCCTGTAAAGTTTCTCTCTTTTAGCATAAGGTATTAAAGAAAACCTTAAAGACTGAAAAACTTGCAGCAAGTATGAGAAGCTTCTGTTTCATAAAATTAAATAAATTAGCATGTAATGTTCTTCTTACTTTTCTTCTTTATAGGGGCGAAGCTGCTTGGTCCAATTTCCGTGGACATTCTCTTTGTTCTACATGGCAAAATTTAAAAAGGCAATTTAGCAACAGAAATACCATGGGAATGTGAAGAAAAAAGTAGAAATCAGCAAACTATTTAAAGATAAAAAAGATCATTATGAGGTAACACACCGTTTGCTCGTAACTCGTTCATTCTCCAGACCCACGGGTTTGCTCGCTTACTCTAAATACATTTGGTCATTTGGTCACGATTTGACATTGAAAGAAAACCGAGATATGCTGTTTGGCTAGAGAGAAAATATTAAAGAGAATATTGTTTTATATTTCTAGAAGATTTAATTTCTTAATGATCAACTACATGTACATCTTTATATATACACGTGGATGATGCTTTACAAAATTAACTAATTTTTTACTAAGTAATCAACTTGCTGTGATTCGTTACAATCAGTTTGAAAGCTAACAATGACCTTTAACAAACTTTGTTGAGCTGTCATTCTTTACTAACAACCTTTGCTGACCTAGCTTCATGAAGCTTCTTTATTTTGCTTCCTTTACCTCTGTAATTGTTGATAAATGAGCTGCTTTAACAGCCCCCCTCAAACTCAAGGGACATGGAAGGACATTGAGTTTGGCTCTTAGATAATTGAATCTAATGAATGAAAGAGGTTTGGTCATGATATCAGCTATTTGTTCCTCACTCGGTATATACTAATATCCAATTGTCATGCAAGCACCTTATTTTTGACAAAATGCATGTCAATTTCAATGTGCTTGGTTCTTGAATGGTAAACTAGATTATGAGCTAACTATGTAGCACACATATTATCACACCAGATAACAGGCTTCTCTGTGCACTCCATTTTTAACTCATAAAGCAATGATTGCAGCCAGCTTATCTCTGCACTTGCTGAGGCTAAAGACCTGTATTCACTCTTTGCACTTGACCTTGCAATGACTGGTTGCTTCTTTGATGACCATGAGATCATATTGTTACCTAAGTAAATACAATAAGCTCCAACTGATTTTCTATCATCCAAATCACCTGTCCAATCTGTATCTGTAAAACTTGTCAACTTCATACTGTCATATTTGATAAACTTCAATCCATAATCTTGAGTGCCTTTCAAGTATATAAGCACCCTTTTGCATACCATAAGATGATGTAATGTTGGTACAGAAATATATTACTGAAAGCAATCTTTAGTCTTGTTAAGACTAAATACTGCATACCACCAACAATGCTTCTATAATGTGTTACATCCTCAATATAGTGACCAAGGATTCCTTCAGCTTCTTTCTGTAATTTCAGCCCTGTACTTATAGGTGTGTCAATCTCTTTACATTTGATCATTTCAACCTTAGACAAAAGATCTCTTATGTATTTCTTCTGTGACAGGTAGATACAATTTGTATCATACAGAACTTCAATTCCTAAGAAATAAGAAAGTGTTCTAAGATCCTTCAAAGCAAATACTGTACTAAACTCAACAATAAAGCTTTCAAGCTCTAAACTATTTGGTCATGTGACTAAAATATCATCAACATAAATAAGAATAAGAATCAAAGATGTCTTGTTTCTTCTTATGAACAGAGAAGTATCTGAACTTGAGTTTATGAATCCCCACTGTAACAAGCATCCTTTCAATTTATCATACCAAGCTCCTAGAGCTTGTTTGAGACTATAAAGAGACTTGTGAAGCTTACATACATGGTTTTGTTTCTCAGCATCAACAAAGCCTTATGGTTGATCTATGAACACTTCCTCTGTCAACTCTCCATTAAGAAAGGCATTATTTACATCAATTTACCTTATCTTCCACTGATTCATTACAGCTAGACTTAGAACCAATCTTATTGTTGCTGCCTTTATAACTGGGCTAAATATTTCAAAACAATTCACTCCCATGATCTGTTAGATTTGGCTACTAACCTAGCTTTGTATTTAGCTAGACTCCCATCAGTGTTGTATTTCACCTTATACACCCACTTTTTACCAACTATTTTCTGATCAGTTGTTCTAGGCACTAAAGACCATGTGCCATTTTTTACCAAGGCTGCATATTCTTCTTTTATGGCTGTAAGCCAATTTGGATTTTGCATTGCTTCAATTACAGAATCAGGTTCTTTGTGAATGAGTGTGGCAATGTATAGTTAGGGTTTAAAGATACCAGCTTTGCTTCTGGTAGTCATGGGATGAACATTAGTCTGCAATGGTGGTGATGTTGTGCAGGGTATAGATTGAGGCAGTGGTGTTTGAGGTTTTGTAGATGGTCCAGTGGTTGGCATGGAAAATGAGAAATGTCATTCTGAGAAGGATTAGCTGAATGTTGAGAGCTGCTGGTGGACTTATTAGAGTAAGGATTGTATGAGCTACTTTCGTTTGAAGGAGGAATGACAGGTAGTGTGGACAAGTGATAAGCTTGTTGAGGAGTGAAAGATTGACTTGAATAAGAAGATGATTCATTAGAATGAAAAACTGAATCTGTAGAGTAAGGAAATGAGAGTTCATCAAACATTTATATCCTTTATGAGATGGACTGTAACCAATAAAAATGCATTTACTTGAATGATAATTAAACTTGTGCTTGTTATAATCTCTTAAGTAAGGATAGCATGTACAACCAAAGCACTTGAACATATTATAATCAGGTTTGTGATTGAAAGCTTTCTCATAAGGAGTAAGAAGTTTCAGAACTGTAGAGGGTAATCTATTAATATGATAGACAGCAGCATGAAAAACATCCCACCAAAACTTAAATGGTAGCTTGGCTTGTGCTAGTAATGTGAGTCCTAGTTCTACAATGTGTCTATGCTTCCCTTCAACCAATCCATTTTGATGGTGTGTGTAAAGACAAGAGTGTCTGAAAACAATCCCACATTGGTTCAAGAACTGAGTGAATGGTCTGTATTCTCCCCCCCAGTCAGATTACAGGTTCTTAATGGTAGTGATGAATTGATTTTCAACTTGCAATTTGAACAACTTGAACACTTCTAGTGCTTCTGATTTAAGTTTGAGAGGATAAAGCCAAGTATATCTACTGAAATCATCAACAAAACTAATGTAATAGTGATAACCATCCCTTGAAGGTGTAGGTGAAGGATCCCACAAATCAGTGTGAATAAGTTTAAGGATTTTGGTAGTTTTGGTTTCTGTGATAGGGATGTAAAGTCAATGAGATTTACCCATTTGACAAGCTTCACAAACATGTTCAAGTGCTTGTTTGATAATGTTACTTGAGAGATTAATAGAAGCATCATTCTTAAGTAAATGCATTAGTATTTGATGATTAGGATGACCAAAACGTCTGTGTAACAAGAGAACCTTATTGTTGGATGCATTACAAGGAAAAACACAACTGGAAATGTTGCTTGTGAATGCATTACAGGAAGTAATAGTATTGGAACAATTATTCTGAGCATTACTGGAAACATCAGAAGAAAAAGAGCATGCAAATAACATTGATAAAGGTTGAATGAATGAAGCAGGATTGAGATGACTCAGGAAGGGAGAAGGAAGAGACTAAGATGACTTTAGAAGCAGCTTGTACAGCCCTTTCTCAGCAAGCCCCTTCAGAAGCACTTGCCCCTTGAGAAAATCCTTCATATAACAGACATTTACCAACAAATTCAATAGAAATGTGATTATCAGTTGTCAGTTTTGATATACTAAGTAAATTCTTTGTAATTGCAGGAACTAACAACATATCTTTGAGGAAAATATGAGTTTGATTATATGCACTTGAACCTTTATAACTAAAGCATGCATCATGAACATGAGTTATAGGCAAACCTTGTCCATTGCCAATGACAAGCTGGTCTGATCCCTTGAACTCCTCTCTGACATGCATATTTGCCATGTTGTTGGTCAAATGATGTGTGGCACCACTGTCCAGGTACCATCATTCATCAGTTGGTCCTTCATAATTTGTGGGATATACTTCTGGAGTAGCATATGCTGTTAATGGATATGATGAATAGACCATAGGATCATAGTTTGAGTAAGGAGCATAAGGAGCACCACCAATATATTCTTCAGCTAATGGTCCAAGACCAGAGATTGGACCAAAGTTAGCTACATAAGTAGCTTTAGAATTCATAGACCTGCCTCTGCCAAAATACCTTGGTGAAGGAGTATCATCATATTTGTGCCAACATCCATCTGCTATGTGTCCTTGTTTGTGACAGATCTGACACACATGAGGTGACTCATTGGACTCATCAGATTGTGGAGTGAAATTAGGTCTCACAGGTGGCCTGAGAAAATGCAAAGCTTGTCCTCTGTTGTAACCTCTAAAACTACTGCTACCAATTGGAAATCCCCTAGAGTATGAGCCAAAATTCATGCCTCTACCAACATTAAATCCTCTGTTTCCAAAACGACCATGATTATAACCACTTCCAAAACCTTTTCTGAAATTTCCTCTCATATAGGAATGATTAGCATTCATTGTGCTGTAATTAGCATTAAACATAGTTTTGGCCCCTTGATTTTGCTCAAGTCTAGCTTTATGTGTCAATAATAAGGCATAAGCACATCATAGTTCATCTTATTTGCAGTGATAATTGAAGCTAGATCTAGATATCCAGGACCTAAGCCATTCAGAATCCTCATTAATAAATCCTTGTCAGTAATGTTATCACCAGCACATGCAAGTTTATTTGCAAGTAATTTCATCCTTGAACAATACTTTTCAATAGTCATAGATTCTTTTCTCAAAATGTTCATTTCATAACGAAGTTGCATCACCTTAGCTTCAGATTGACCACCGACTTGTTTTTCAATGGATCTCCAAACATCAAATGAAGTGTCATAACTAAGAACTGAACTTAAAATACCTTCACTGATGGTTGATAACAGCTAGCTAAGAAGTGTTTGATCCTTTGCTCTCCAAGTAACATAAGCTGGATTTTCAGTTCTTGCATCAGATTCACCATTTAATGAACCAGTGAGATATTGATCTGGAATAATCTGAGGTTCTGAAATGAATCCTTCAAGATGATTTCCTCTGATTGAAGTTAAGTTAAAACTTGTTTACGCCAAAACATAAAATTTGATCGATCGAGTTTCACAGTAACAGCAAATGTGAATGAAGTTTGTGAGGATTGATTTGAGTTTATGATCGGTGGATTTGAAGTTGCAATACTGGAACTAACCATTAATGGCTCTGATACCATGAACGAAAACAGAGATATGCTGTTTGGCTAGAGAGAAAATATCAGAGAGAATATTGCTTTGTATTTCCAAAAGATTCAATTTCTTAATGATCAACTACATGTACATCTATATATATACACGTAGATGATGCTTTACACAATTAACTAATTTTTTACTAAGTAATAAATTTTTTTTTTTTTTTTTGGTTACAATCAGTTTGAAAGGTAACAATGACCTTTAACAAACTTTGCTGAGCTGTCATTTTTTACTAACAACCTTTGCTGACGGGGCTTCATGAAGCTGCTTTAGTTTGCTTCTCTTTACCTTTGTAATCGTTGATAAATGAGCTGCTTTAACAGACATGCTCATTGCCTTTACAGAATTTACGAGTTTGGATATACAACTTCATGATCAAACCATTCGACCAGTAATATGCAGCCAATGGGAAAAAAAACAGGGTTCAACTACAGTCATTTTTTAACCTACAAATAGAAATTGATAAAGAAGCATCCAAGTGCGTATTAAAGAAAACCAAAGGAAAAAAAAGGGTTATAAATAAATTAATATAGACTATTGAAGAAAAAACATTAACGAGTCGAATAAAAAATTTGATACATATTAAAAGCTACAATGTCATCAGATCTTAACACTGTTTGTGTTCATGTGTTATGAGTGGGGGTGTGGGAGTTTTAAGGGACAGCAGTTTCAGTTTGTCTTTTTCTTTGACTTTTAACTTAAATGACTTGTCCGCATCTTATCATGTGCTGCAGCCTGTTAAGCCGTTGTTAACTGATGACATGGAATTTAGAATTTACAAATTCTGATTTCTGACGTATACATTTAATGGAAAAAGGTCTCTGGTGACTTGTAGCTTTTAATACGTATCAAAGGCTTTTTGAGACTCATTAATGTTTTGTTATTAATTTATTCATAACCCTTTTTGCTTTGTTCCAGTACTGCTCTCAAGTCCCAGCGTAGCTCGAGTTGTCCATGCTTAGGGACACCGAAATGACTATTTATTTATTTTTTTGGTTGTTGTCGTATGCAATACGCTTGTCATCAGTGTGTTCAAGTGAACTACTGGTGTAAATGATACATAAAAGGTTAAAATTTTATTCAACCAATCAATACAACTAATCTCTTGAAATCAAGCGAAAAACAGTAACCATGCTAGCTTGAAATCCAACACAAGGCAAAGAAACACACACTCCAATCAACAAATAAAAAGCCTAACAGCAGAAATGGAAAGAAATTGTAATTCAATGATTAAATTGTCGCCCACCATATAGCTTTCGTAGAGATCATTTAGTGAAATGAAATCATTGTTCCCCGACTCGTAACATCGAGTGGAAAACCATTTAGAATCTGCATGAAATTAATTAGCTTACCGTAAGTATGGGTTAACGTTGCTTAATGGATAGTTAGTTAAGAGTATTACTATTGCGTACATTGTCGTTTGAAGCTGTTACAACGACGCTTCTGGTCAACTAGCAGCAGGTAGAATTCTGCAAAAACTGCTCTCTTCGGTGCAGGGCCAGCCACATCCTCTTAACACCAAGTGAAGAGCCAGAAATTCTCCCTTCCCAGACGCTTTTCCCTTTGGATCAATTTCCTGTATTGAAACATACATCTATAGATATGTACATCGTAATCAAAACAACAAAAACTGCTTACTTTACAACTATGCTATGACATTCTTATAGATATAATGATATCAAGATTTATAATATAATGATATCAAGATGAAACTGACGTATCGGGAACTACTCAATAAGTTACGTACCATATCCTTTCCCGAAACCCCATTCATCCTTGTTGTGATCAAAACGCCTTATTGGCCCTTTAGCATCTGCACATCAAAGAAAATTGTGTACTTTTACATTTAGTATTCATCCGCATGCATGCGAGAATTTTTCTATATATATATAATTGATTAATTACCCTGGACAGCTAAGAATTGGTTGCGTTTCTGGTCTTCCACGAACAATTTGTAGTTGACATGAACACTCCAATTATCAGAAAAAGAATTGCATCTATCTATTTTCAGGTAAAGGGAAATATGCCCATCTCCATCGTCTTCTTTGTTTCCATTCGGATAAAAAACCAACCTCTTGCCAACAATTAATATTAATAAAAAGAGATTATATTTCAATTTTAGATTTAATTATTATACGCACAGTTTATGCGTTTTCACTTTCCCGCACTTTAAAATTTCGGATCAGATTAGAAATATATATATATATATATATATTGTTAGAGTGCATTTTATGCACTAGTTTTGCATTGTTTATTCCCCTTAATATCGATGTTTTGCACTTAATAATAGTGATTTACTTGTACTTTATTTTTGTAGGTGCAATTCTATTGATTGGTGCTAAATTGAGCTAAAAGATGATGTTTGAGGAGGAATTATTTTCATGGAGAAATTCTGAGCTTCAGAAGAAGTTTGTTGATAAAGCGTGGGCGCATGCTGTCAACTGAGAACCTGCAGTTTTTATTTTGACGTGTTTTATCTTTTTGGTTATTTTTGTAATTTTGAATTAAATCTTTAGATAATATTTTAGATATTAGTATTTTTATTTTTTGGGGAAACTATAAGAGAGAAAAGACGTGAATTACAAAAGGGGAGAACGCAATTAAAGAAAACCCTAGAAAAATCTTTTTTCTCTTCTCTATGAGTAACTAAACTCATTTTTTCTGGTTGAGGATTAATGAAGCTTTGATTCATCATTACTGTGAGATCTTTCTTATGCTTTAATTGTTTTATTGCTTTTTGGGTATTTGCTTATTCTCTGAATTACTGTCATGATTATGTTTGTTAATTAGATAATTGACCACTATTTAATTATCAACTTAATTTACTGCCAATTGAAAGATTCATAATGTGAAGATTTTGATGTTTGTGGCAAAAATAGCATAGCAGTGTGTTGTGTTATGAGAATAAGCAATCTTATTTAAATGAATCATCATATGTGTTGATTAGGATTTGGGTCTCTCTAGTTTTTTAGGCTGTCAATTGATTAAATCCTATAATTGTATCTAAGGTTGTCTATTAATTAGGGAAATAATCAATGGTAGTATCTTGATTATCGACTAGCTAAGGAGAGATTGGCTATTAGAGGGTCTCAGTAGCTATAACCGGTCTATTCATAAGTAATAATGATTTTTGAATTTGAATCAATGATCAGTAATCGAATCAAAGCTGAGTTAATTCCTTCAACTAGAGTTTTCCCATTTTGAATTACCATTTTTAATTTGTATTCTTATTATTTTATTTAATTTTCATTATCTCAAAAATCCCCCAATTTTATATTTTCATTTTAAAAGGATTTAAATAATTACCGATCTCTGTGGACACGACCCTGCTCAATCATTATACACAAACTTCTTTAGAGTAGGTTTTTATATTTGCTGGCTTCGACACCCATCAAATTTTGGTTCCATTGCCGGGGATTGGTGTCAATTATTTAATCCTTTTTACGTTTTACTTGGTGTATGGTTCGTTCTTCTCGTACAGGCACACTTTTGTTTGATCCTGAAATTAAGAAGACAGCTCGATAATTGAGACAGCCGACCAAGCGAGCTGATCAACGATCCTCATCGTCTTTGCTTTCTGAAACAGATACGGTGCCTGATTTAGTTGAATTATCTAGCGAATCAGAAGAACAAGTGATTGATAGAGCTGCACCTGCAGAAAGAACTCTTAGAGAGTTAGCTGAACCTGACTTGAATCAGCAACCACTCTGCATTCAATATGCAGACTTGGAGGTAAATTTTGAATTAAAGTCTGGTCTTATTCATTTATTACCCAAGTTTCATGGTTTTGCAGGTGAAGATCCCCATAAACATCTCAAGGAATTTCATGTTATGTGTTCAAGCATGAGGCCTCAAGGTGTGACTGAATAGCAGATTAAGCTGCGTGCTTTTCCATTTTCTTTATATGGGCTAGCTAAAGATTGGTTGTACTACTTGCCTCCTAGATCGATTACAACGTGTAATGATTTGAAGAAGCAGTTCCTCGAGAAGTATTTTCCTGCTTCAAGAGCTGCCAGTATCAGAAAAGACATTTGTGGGATCAGACAACTTCATGGGTAGTCTTTGTATGAGTATTGGGAGCGATTTAAACAATTGTGTGCCAGCTGTCCTCGGCATCAGATTTCTGAACAAGTTCTTATCTAATACTTTTACGAAGCATTGTCATTGATGGATATAAGTATGATAGATGCTGCTAGTGGAGGTGTGTTGGTGAACAAGACCCCTACTTAAGCAACGGAGTTAATGTCGAACATGGCTACTAATGCACAGCAGTTTGGCAACAGGCAAGATCCCACTTCAAGGAAAGTGAATGAGGTAAGTATTTCTTCGATTGATCAATGTTTAGATAAATTTACTTCTCTTGTGAAAAAGTATGTTGTAGGCAATGTGCAACAACTGAAAACTTGTGGCATTTTTTCTAATATGGGTCATCCAACTGATATGTGTCCTACACTTCAAGAAGAACCTTTTGAACAAGCCAATACAGTTAGAGGATTTCCCGGTATACCTCAGAGGAGATATGATCCTTATGCATAAATGTACAATCTAGGATGGAAGGATCATCCCAACTTCAGCTATGGAGTTAGGCCGTCTGGATTCCCACATCAATACCCACCTGGACAACCAGCTCTTCCATAGTCAAACTCCAAGTCAGGTATATCTTTTGAAGAAATTGTTAAATCACTTGCAACTAACACTCAATATTTCAGCAGGCAACTACAACAAGCATTCAGAATTTGAAACACCAAGTGAGCCAACTAGCAAGTACGGTGAGCCACTTTGAGTCTCAAATATCAGGGAGATTACCTTCACAACCTGAGGTGAATCCAAAGTAAAATGTTAGTGCTGTCATCCTTAGAAGTGGGAAGGTTTTGCAAGAGCCTAGTAAGAAAGTGACAAAGCGTGTAAAAGATGAGCTTGAGAAAGAAGAATTGATGCTTAAATCTCAAGATGTGCAACCCAACAGAGCAAAACCCCTACCTGTGGTGATACCTCCTCCGTTTCCAAGCTGGTTTGCAAAATTCAAGAAGGAGGAATAAGAGAGAGACATCCTTGAGACATTTCGCAAGGTTGAGGTATATATTCCTTTATTAGATGCTATAAAACAAATACCTCGCTATGCTAAATTTCTTAAGGAACTGTGCACCTCCAAGAGGAAGTTAAGAAGAGATGAAAGAATTTATATGGGGGAGAATGTTTCAACAGTTCTCCAAAATAAACTACTTCCTAAGTGCAAGGATCCAGGTTTGTTTACTATCCCTTGCAAAATTAGTAGTGTTAGAGTTGAGAAAGCTAGGTTAGATCTAGGAGCTTCTATTAATGTCATGCCTCGTTCTATTTATTCATCTTTCAATGTTGGTCCATTGAAAGAAACTGGCATGATAATTCAACTATCTGATAGGTCTAATGCATATCCCGATGGGGTATTAGAAGATGTCTTAGTACAAGTTAATGATTTGGTTTTTCCTGCTGATTTTTATGTAATTGATATGAAAAAGGATAACTCCTCTAATTCTATCCCAATTTTGTTAGGAAGACCCTTTCTTAAGACTGCCAGGACTAAAATGGATGTATATAAAGGGACTCTCACTATGGAGTTTGATGGAGAGGTTATAGAGCTTAATATGAATGATGGCATGAAATATCCTAGTGATGAACATTCAGTATTTTCTGTTGATGTTATTGACCCTTTAGTGCAGGAGGTTTTTGATTTAGATGTTGAAGATTCATTGGGAGCTGCTTTAAACAAAAGCTTGGGCCTCAAAGGATTGCATAATGATAAAAGGGAGTTTGTTTTAAATTCTGCATTGCAAGAGACAATCTTTAAACTAAATTCTTTAAGAACTTTAACTCATAATGTGTCTTATATTGAATTGCCTTCATCTCATGCAAAACTTCCATCTATTTTGCAGGCACCGAAAATAGAGCTTAAACAGTTGGTTCCGCTGCCGGGAGATTGAGGAATGAATGTGTCTAGCCAAAGACATAAAACAAAGGTGCTTTTTAGGAGGTAACCCAAATGATTTATGTTTATTTTAATTTTGTTACATCTTTTGTTTTTAGTTTTGATTCAGATTATTTAAATAATATCTGTGCTTATTTTGGCCAGAAGAAAATTTTTTGTTAGGCGTGCCCACGTTTTAATTAATAAGTACTTCTGCGATTTTAAAGTAAAATGGTTTTAAGGCATGTCCATGTGCTTATTGAAAAAGTTCTTCTGTGATTTTTGGTGTCTCAAGTGTTTCAATTTTTGGTTAGACGTACCCACGTTTTAACTAATAAGTACTTCTGTCTCAAGTGTCTTTTTTAACTTTTAGTTTATAAATTTTTTATTATTTTTATTTTTATTCTTTCATTTAAATTCTTTATTTAATTTCTATTTTTGTTTTAAAAAAATAAAAAAATGGTTTTTATTTTTATTTCTTTACTTAAATTTTTATTTCTTTTATTATTTATATATATAAAAAAAAAAACGAAAACTGATTTCGTTCTTCACTGTTTCAGAAACCCTAAGAGCAGTCTCGTCAATTTCAGCTGCGCCACTCTTCTTCCTCGCCTATGCACGTTTTCATTACTGCGATCTCTGTACATCCCACTCTCGCCGCTGCATGCCAACCCGCTGGTTCCGTTGCCGAGATCTCTGAGCACAATCTCTACGTGTCTTCGAGGGTGCTGCGCATCTCCGCCTTTCCAATCTCCCCGCGCCTGCACCTGCGACGTCACCTGCAGCATCACGATCGCGCCACTGTCCTCGGTTCAAAGCTCAATTCGCGCGCGCTGCACAATCTGACTCCCACTAGTGACATCTCCACGTTTGACCCATCGCAGCGCCAGCGACTTCCAACGAACCCGTCGCACGATCGTGTCCTTTTTCCACTCTCATCTGTTCAAAGCTCCAACCAACCGCTTTTTTTCTATTTACTCAACACTGCCGCACACGACAGCATCCACAGCCACCATTTTCACTGAGCCCATTGACGTTATGTCGATCAAAGCTCACAATTCAGGGACGTTTTCTTTGCCTTTAATCTTTTGTCCTTGTGCTTTATTTTTTTTTATGTGAGCTTTGCTTATCATACATGGAGGACAATGTATGTTCTTGGTGTGGGGGAGGGATTATTGTTATTTTGTTGCTTTTGAGAGGTCGTTTAGTTTCATTCTGCTCATTCTTGAATAATTTTTGTGTTAGTTTGCTTTTTGGATATGAGTTGAGATGCATGACAAGATTCGAGTTTTGTTTTGTTTTCCAACAAATTGTTTTCTTAAATGAATGTTTTCTTAAATAAATAGCTCACCACTATTGATAGTTGGTTTAATTTCTGAGTGTACACGATTTGATGGCAAATTCACCAACTTTGTGAGGATTTGAGTCTATGAGCAACCACTTTGCTCTAATTATTTTTCTTAAGTGAATATCAATCTTAGTTTGTCTATTCTAGAACTTGCTTTGTTATGCATGTTGAAGCTGCATTACGGGATTTTTATGCATTAAAATGATAAGGGCAAACCACTTTTCATTTTTCTATTTTCACATTTCTCTTCTTTTTCTCCACTTGAAGACCTTTATTTATTATCCTTGTTTGAACCCTAACTATTCTCTTCACTTGTTTTGTTAAATTTTCCCATCTACTTACCCGTTTACCTTTTTTTTTTTTTTTTTGCGTCAATTTGAGGAGATTTTTGGACTCATTGTTTGGATATATTTTGTTGCTTTTGCTACCTTAAATAAAAGTTTCTCAAATAGATCAAGTTGCATTATGCTTGAATAAAATTGTGCAAGGTTCATTTCTTTTGTTTGATTCACCATCACCATTACTGAAAAAAGAAAAAAAAAAGGCATCATAAAAAAAAAAACAAGAAAAAAAAATGTTTACATTCTTGGCGACTAGAGTAGCAATAAGCATTTTGATGTCATAAGGTTCATTCAATGGGTTCATTCTTCTCATTTTGATATCTTTTTCTTCCATAGACCTTCCTTTTCCATTCAAACCATTTAGCCCCATTATAACCTTTTTAAGACCCTTAGATTTTTGCATTTAATTCATGTTTTGTGGATTGAGATGTGATATATGAGCAAGCTTATGGTAATAGCATTCTTTGATTTGATTTGAGTGCATAAATGATACTGTAAACACTTTGAGTGCATGGAGTGAATTCAATGAGAGGGCTATTGAATCTTGTTGCACTTGGATTTTGAATAAATTGTCTTGGTGGTTTAATGACTTTTTGCTAGTTTTTGAGATTCTATACTTTAAAATCCTTGTCTCTTGAATGTTGATTGACTTAAATCCTTGAGGTGTGCCTTCTTAAGATTATTCTTGGATGAGTTAAGATGAGAATTGAGTGAAGATTTGAGATTAGTCTTGAGTTATATGCTTGAGGACAAACATTATTTTGGTGTGGGGGAATTTGTTGGAGTGCATTTTATGCACTAGTTTTGTGTTGTTTATTCCTCTTAATATCGATGTTTTGCACTTAATAATAGTGATTTACTTGTACTTTATTTTTGTAGGTGCAATTCTATTGATTGGTGCTAAATTGAGTTAAAAGACGATGTTTGAGGACGAATTGTTTTCATGGAGAAATTCTGAGCTTCAGAAGAAGTTTGTTGATAAGGCATGGGCACATGCTGTCAACCGAGAACCTGCAGTTTTTATTTTGACGTGTTTTATCTTTTTGGTTATTTTTGTAATTTTAAATTAAATCTTTAGATAATATTTTAGATATTAGTATTTTTATTTTTTGGGGCAACTATAAGAGAGAAAAGACGTGAATTACAAAAGGGGAGAATGCAATTGAAGAAAACCCTAGAAAAATCTTTTCTCTCTTCTCCATGAGTAACTAAACTCATTTTTTCTGGTTGAGGATTAATGAAGCTTTGATTCATCATTACTGTGAGATCTTTCTTATGCTTTAATTGTTTTATTGCTTTTTGGGTATTTGCATATTCTTTGAATTACTGTCATGATTATGTTTGTTAATTAGATAATTGGCCACTATTTAATTATCAACTTAATTTACTGTCAATTGAAAGATTCATGGTATGAAGATTTTGATGTTTGTGGCGAATAGCATAGCAGTGCGTTGTGTTATGAGAATAAACTATCTAATTTAAATGAATCATCATATGTGTTGATTAGGATTTGGGTCTCTCTAGTTTTTAAGGCTGTCAATTGATTAAATCCTATGATTGTATCTAAGGTTGTCCATTGATTAGGGAAATAATCGATGGCTGTACCTTGATTATCGACTAGCTAAGGAGAGATTGACTATTAGAGGGGTTCAGTAGCTATAACCGGTCTATTCATAAGTAATAATGATTTTTGAATTTATATCAATGATCAGTAATCGAATCAAAGCTGAGTTAATTTCTTCAAACAGAGTTTTCTTATTTTGAATTACCATTTTTAATTTGCATTCTTATTATTTTTATTTAATTTTGATTATCTCAAAAATCCCCCAATTTTATATTTTCATTTAATAAGAATTTAAATAATTACCGATCTCTGTGGACACAGCCCTACTCAATTATTATACACAAACTTATTTAAAGTAGGTTTTTATATTTGCTGGCTTCGACACCCATCATATATATATATATATATAGAGAGAGAGAGAGAGAGCTAAAAGTAGAAGGCACGCACCATCTGTAGCTCCCAGCTTCAAAAAGACCAGTTTCGAATTTTTCCAGTTTTTCTGGCCTAAATAGTTTTCTGCACGAGTTTAATTCTAAAGTATAATTTGCTGGTGGAAGATCTCTGGTCTCTCTTGAAATGTCTGAAACATAAAAAATTTTTAAATTAAAGAAATGAAATACAAATAAAATATATATACGTATATAGGTAATATGTGGTGCCCTCGATGAACAATTTTAAGCTTGTTACCGTAATTCTGAGCCATTGTAAATTAAAGCAAGCTCTTGAATCTTGATCAATCAGAAAGCCGGCAGTCGAGTCCATGAATTACACAAAGTATGAGCTTCGGGCGTTAATAAAGAGTCAAGTCAACTCAAGTTTAATTGACATAAATTATTTTCGAGTCGCTCACCTAACATGAAAATAACCAATCGAGATAAGATAGTACATTGACGTAAGTGGGATTTTTTACATTTTTTTTTTAAATGACATATATAAGTGGTTAATGTTTAGACTTTATAAAAATAATATTTTAACCCTTTCAATTTATCTTTGACAACCTCTATATATGGTTGAAGAAATCTATAATCAAGTCAACTCAAGTTTAATTGACATAAAATATTTTTTACGTGAGTTTAAAATTTTACTCTCACATAATATCAAAAAAATATTTATTTTACTCTAAATTTAAAAAAAATAATTTTATCTCTACTTAATTTATTAGAGGCTCAAACTCATACACTCAAAAGTTGAGTGTATAAATTATGTCAATTTTTACGAACTCATTGCTCCTAAAAATAACCAATCGAGATAAAATAATAAAGTGACATTAGCGGGTTCTTTTTTTTTTTTGTGGGGGGGAAAGTGACATACATTAATGGTCAATGTTTAGGTGGATCTAGCTGCGTTACAGATTATGTAAGAAACGGATTTTGAAAGGACAGTTAAAGAAATCAAATTTTGCCACGTGTACGAAGCTTGTGGAATTTTAGTGGGCTTTACCGGTTCCTATGCGGTTGCAAAATTTTAAGACAACATATGAATTGAAAAATGAAAAACTCCATCTTAGTTTTTGACGTGGTAAAACTATTTCAACTCTTCCTCAACGTAATCTTTATGTCAAAATATTAATATTTATTTAATTAGTTAAATAAATGATTTTATTTTAAGTAACCAATTATTTAATAGGATTAGTAATTATTTAATAGTACTAGTAATATGATGTAGATAATTATATAAGTAAGACATATGGCTCTTATTAATTAGTGTTTATTTAATTTTATAAATCAACTTTGAAATATGTTTTACTTCATTTTTTACTTTTTTGATAAATGAGTAATAAAAAAATATTTTTAAGTGAAATAGATATTTTTACAGTATAGTCTCAAGTAATTTCACTAGTAATTATAAGACAGCTTATCCTATGAATTCGAAATAAAATCTTATCATTAAACAAGTAGCTCATAACCAATTAGCAACCCAAATGTGAGATTAGAATATAATCACATAATTTAGTCCAATTTGCCCTTATCTTTTCTCCCAAAAATAGCCTAAATGTATACTATTTATCAAGATTAAAAATACGCCCTTTCGATAAGGCGTGACCTAATAAGAAAAAATATTAATAATAAACTTATAGTTAATTGTATTGATTGTTATATGTGTAAGATACTTATCTTAATATTTCTCACGGAAGGTAACACTATTTTAAAAAATAGAGTGGTGGGCAAAGCTTAAATCAATATTTTAACATCATACTTTTTTAGGATTTGAACTCAAGTGGTCAGTTAATTAAAGACCATAGAAACGTGTGTAATATACTTGTAATGTCTAATTTATCACCCATAGTTATATTATTGTTATTAATAGTACAAGGGATAAGTTTAAATTAATATGAGTGTTTCATACATGTAAGACAATTCTATCATCCATTGTGTCTCAACATTCTAATTTCTTGAGGGAATAACTCATGTATAGGAATTATTATTAACTCTTTTACAGTAAAGTGTGAAATAATAATTTCATTATAAACAAACATTCATCAACAGAAACTTATATTTACAGTGGACAGTCTTTTTGGCAAAGAAATTTTGATATCATCATTAATAACCTTAACAATTTCCAGTGGGAATTTTGCAAACATAATTTTGGGTGTCAAAAGTTTGTGCATAACTCCAGATTTTGCTTCAATTGTATGCCTAAGTGAAAAACAGCCCACAAGTAGGTGGAGAAAGAGAGAGGGACAAGAGAAGCAAGTTGATTTCATTTTATAAAACCTTTTCATCCGGTTGCACTTTTATTCTGACAATCTATTACTGCTGTTGGATTTCTATCTTCAATCTAGCTGCTCAGCTCAGTTGACCCTTACTAATATTATCTGTAACTAATAATATCTTCAATCTATCTGTTACTAATTTCATTATAAGCCGGACAGCTGCAGGTTGGTGTGTTAATAATATAATAAGTACTCAAGTTCTTGATGGAGCTTGCAACAATTTGCTGTTTATCATCATGTTTATGTTGATTGTATTTGACTATTTGTAATACCAATAGTGTGTCAATCATAGACATATTCTCAAGGTAATAGGCAAGTATTGGCAGGATTCAGGAAACTAGTTCTGAAAAATAAATGTAATTTGTTGTATGAAATTGTTTTTAGACTATTTTTACTAACAATTTATGAGTTACATTTGTGATATCTATCGATGCAACAGCGAAGAGAAGAGAGAGCCATGATATTTTTTTTTTTTTATTACGGGTTTTCGAAATTCTTAAATATGAGAGATATAGCTGAACAGTTAGTTTTTAAACAAAAAACAGACAAACATAAACAAAATCTTCATAAATAAATTATCAGACAAAGCTGAATTTACAAAGAAGTTATAAAGCTAATCATTACAATTAAAAAAATTTTTGCGCGGACTTGCATTCCATATCCCCCTAAAGTTTCTCTCTTTTAGCATAAGGTATTAAAGAAAACCTTAAAAGACTGAAAAACTAGTAGCAAGAATGAGAAACTTCTGTTTCATATAAATAAGTAAAATTAGCATGTGATGTTCTTCTTACTTTTCTTCTTCCTCGAGGCGAAGCTGCTTGGTCCAATTTCTATGGACAATCTCTTTGTTCTGCAAAGCAAGATTTAAAAAGGGAATTTAGCAACAAAATACCATGGGAATGTAAGAAAAAAGTGAAAATCGGCAAAATATTTAAGGATAAAAGGTAACACACCGTGAAGAAAGCTCTTCCGACTCCTTGCTACCATCTTCAGCTGCACCTGAAGATAATAAAAAATTATATAGTCAAGTTACAAAATCAAGATTAAGGATGACCAAACAGCTCAAAGTAATTCCCCAAAAGCACGTAAGCTCTTGAAGAGATTCGATGATATAAAATTCAATATGCCAGTTACAGAAGATAATACAATTAATAATCAAATTTTTGCTACTTGGTCCTTAATAACTCGAATGAAAAGAATTATCTTCAAAATAATGCAGAGAAAGATAGTCAAGAGCAAAGTTTAGCAACTCGTTCATGCTCCAGACCCACCGGTTCGCTCGCTTACTCTCAATACATTTGGTCATTTGATCACTATTTGACATGCTCATTCCCTTTGCAGAATTTAAAAGTTTGGATATACAACTTCATGATCAAACCATTCTACCAGTATTACGCAGCCAATGGGAAACAAAACAGGGTTCAACTACAATCATGTTTGCACCTACAAATGGAAATTGATAAAGAAGCATCCAAGTGCATTTTTAACCATTTTATTTTTTTTTAAATAATGTCTCTAAACATAGTTTTTCCTCACGATGCAATATAATTATCATTCTGTGCTTTTACACTATCTATTGCTAACAAGGCTAATGATATAGATAAAAAGTATAACATGGTATAGAAATCGTGACTCTCTAAGCAAAATAAGATATTTACCCAGCACAAAGACTATACACACCTGTGCCTTTTTCTTCATCACTTTCTGGCTCAGACTCTGAACCTGAACCCCATCGATCTCCACCGTCATCAAAGTCCCAACGTTCACCCACCGGAGGCATCCAAAAGTCATCTTCTTCTGAATCACTCCCCTTGTCAGAAGACTCCCTTACTTCAGAAATAATTTCTTCAACCTCTTTCTTCTTTTTCTTCTTCTTCTTCTTCTTTTCACCATTGGCATTTGGTTTTGGTTCTTCTTCTACTTCTGCTATATTTAATTTCTCTATTTCCTTTTGCTCTGTACACATTCATTTGTGTTTTAATAATTAGTTCAATATCTAGGCAGCCGGCATCCCTCAACCATAAAATCGTACTGATTGAGGCAATACAGTAGGACATCAACTTGTAAAAACAAAGATCTAAATAATCAAAAACAAAAACTCACCGAGCTTGTTGAGGAACCGTTTGCCATTGATGTGCTTCCATATATGTTCTTCATTTTTGTTGACTGTATCACCAGTTAGCTTACATATCAACTTTGCACTGGTAATCAAACAGATTGAAATAATATCAACACATAATTGCATGAATAAAACACCCACATTCACTTTGATGGCTACAGAGACAAAAACTATTATTTCGTGATAGATTATAAACTATTCAATATCTAAAGACCTGAATAAACAGAACCTTCCACTCAGATAAATCAGACATAAACTAAAATCTTCCTTACAAATTGCTTAAAGCAGTTTAAAAACTTAAAGTTTTGATTATTTAACCAACTGGGTCCTTAAAGAAACAGCTTAAAAACATTAAAAAAAATGAATTACACCTCCATGTTGATTATATCAAACCCTAAACCCTAATTAAAGGAAATTTAAAACGAAATACATAAATGTTCGAAAAGATGTAATCTGGAATACCGGGAGAGTGGGTCTTGCTTGAACATGTTAAGAGGGGGCTTATTGTGGGACAAAGTGAAGTCGATGAGACCCAAACGGCACCGTTTGGACTGAGAATATGAGCCTTTGTCTTTGGCAAGCATCTCGTGGCCTGTCTCTACGCACTTGAACCTGCCGTTTTCGAGCTCCATAAATGTCGGTGAACCCAGTAGGTTGTTCCCTTCCTTTACTACCTTCTTTTCATCTTCGACCGAAGCCATTGCTGCTCCCACTGCCACTGCAGCCTCCACTGTAACAGAGCGATTCTGTTTCGCGTTGCGTTTTTGAGTGGTTTCAGCAAACAGACGGCGTTTGTTTTGTTTGTTTGACGCCCAACGTGTTATTCGAACGTTGTCGTTTTAACAGTACATTTAGTATTTAGTAATTTTATTCATATTGTAAGTTAGTTATCAATAATGTAACATATCTCAAATTTTTTATCTTAAATAACTATTCTAAATAATTTGACATTTATTAATTGGTTAAAATTAATTTATTTAATTTTGTAAAGAACTATCAATCAATTAATAAATACCAAATCATTTAAAATTATTATTTAAGAATAAAAATTTAAAATATATAGCATTACTCTTAAGTTATTTTGACTTAAATGCCACTTTAACTATCAATATTTATCGTAAATTGCTTAAATCCAATAGCTTAAAAATTTATGTCAAAATTTTAAATTAAATTATCTCATCCTATTTTAATTTATTTTTGTTTATTTTTTAATATTCAATACAATTATATTAATATTATAAATTCTTATTTTACAACTGAAAGAACAAAACACACATTAAGGGGCTAAGGGCCCATGATCTACACTAATATTACAGATTCTTATTTTATAAGAGAAAGAAAAAAACACACATTAAGGACCCATGATCTATCCTAGTGTACCAGACCACATGACATAAAATAAAACTCCAAAACCAATAGAAACAACATAAAAAAAAAAAAAAAAAAACAAACATTTGACAACAACGATTCGACTGGAGAAGAATTAGCAATAGACTTATTAGAGAGTCTTGAAAAACAAGCTTAGAAATACATAAATGAAAAAGTTAGAAAATTAGAAGATGGAAGGGCCAATTGCATATTATGTACATCCACCATACACTGAACGGTCAATTTTAATGTCAAATGAAGGTCGTTTCAGTGAACATATTTCACTAAATCACATGTTGACTAAAGAGTTGCATGCTCACATTAAATACTAGGTTTTCTAAATGGACTGTCAATCTACCCATTCAACTTACCCTAGCGGCTTTAGGCGCTTCTCCTTATTCAAAGAGAGAATTTTTGCAATTTTGATAACAATAGAAATCATGGTAACTCATGAAAAAATTAAGCCCATTTTGATTATTGAAAAAAATAAATAAATGTCAAAGATATCTTTGGGTTTATGATGAGGGGACCCAAAAAATGATAAAGCATGGCGTCAATTATGTGCCAGAACTTCTAAATATTATATGTTCAATGAGATGCTGGTCAAGTTAACCAGCTAGATGGTATCAAAATAGATGTCAGAAAAGAAGAATTCCTTGATCATCAACTTTGAAAGCTTTGGAAATTTGGTACCATCTGAGCTAAAAATGAAGTCGTTATGCTAAAAATTTTTAGGTCGTTGACCAAAGAAAAAAAAATGTGGCATAGTGCGATTGGTTTTTACTGAAATAACTTTATTGTCGGGGGGGTCATACAGAATGTAATGATTTTTTAAGAGGTAAATTTTGTTTAGATTTGTTAAGTTTTATTGCTCCTTACAAATTGATTGCGTCTAAAATAGTTGTTTCAACTAATACATTTATGCTGCGTTTACTTGTCAGTAATCGGAATGGGTTAGAATCTAAATGGGCAGAAACGAGAGTGTGAATGAGTTGGAATGAGAATGAGAATGGGAAATGAGAATCAGAATAAGCTGTTTATTTGAGCTGTAGGAATCGGAATCAGAATGAGCTGGAATTCCATTAATGTGTTTACTTTATCTTGGAATCGGAACTAAAATAAGCTGAATTGTTTCAAGTTATTAAAATGCCCTTAGTTTATTATTATTATTTGTGATTATTAATATTATAAAATGATATTAATTATAAAATAATATTAAAATAATAATAAAGACATTATTATTATTTTAATATTATTTGTGATTATTATTATTATTATTATTATTATAAAAATGATATTAATTAAAATAAAATTAATAAAATTTAATAATAATAATAATTATAATAATAAAATTTAATAATGATAATATTAATAACAATAATTAAAATAATAATAATAATGACATTTAAATAATAAATAAAATAATAAAAATTAATATATTTTAATATTATTTGTGATTATTATTATTATAAAATGATATTAATTAAAAAAATAAAATTAATAATAATAATAATAATAATAATAATAATAATTAATAATAATGACATTAATGACAATAATAATAATTAAAATAATAAAATTAATAATAATAATAACCATAATAATTAAAATAATAAAATTAAATATTTTTTATAATAATAATAATAATTATTATTAAATAAATTATTATTATTATTATCAGAGGACCTATTTGCATATAATACAAAACTTTAAGTTATTTTCATAATTTTGGAGGGACTAAAATGCAAAAATGTCAAAACTTTAATGAGGGTATTTTGGGAATATTGAAATTTAAATAGGAGTAGAATTGGAAGTTCAAGGAATGAAAGACTCATTCCCAACTCCCCCATGGGAATGGGAATGCCATTCCCCATTCCCAAATTATGGTGGGTCCCACGATTTCGATTATGATTTCTGCATCCATTTTGCGAAGTATACGCTGTCAATGATTCCGATTCTAAATTTCGATAAGTAAACACAGCATTGATGTTATAATAGATAAACATTTTCTCATTCCTTAAAACAAATTTATTGCAACTCAAACAGTCCTAGTGTCATGATGTACATCCCCAGTTTACCTCTTGGGCTACGTGCCCACTCAACAGCTGCACAATCTTGCTCCTTTTGATCGAACGATAACTTTGCTATCAAACAAAAAGAGGGGGTACAGTGCCCAAGGGGCATCGTAGAGGCGGATCAGGATCCTCTCATGATCTTATCATCTTCTGAGTAAATCTTATTAATGTGATTTGTGGTTAATAAATTAAAAAGTAAAGGTATTTAAATCTTTATCATACACTAGTACTAAAATATAGGTGGCACAAGATTGTAAAAGATTAAGAAAACTCATATTAGAAAAGGATCCAAATCCTGTAGAGGCAGCCTACAAGAACCTGCTATCTACAAAGGTCCTATGAAGTATTTTATTTCAAGTTTGTTGTGCCGCGATAGCCCAACTCAAAATTTTAATTTGATTCTCAAATTATTTATTTCGAATTGTTTTTCAACGCTTCTTTTGATTGTACTTTTTTTTTTAATTAGTAAATCTCGCTTAGAAAGGACTTTTAATTTAAAAAATTAAAGAAAATTGTACTTAATTTTTTCCCAACTTCAGAGAGTGACTTTTAAATCCTTAATGTCTCTAGTTTTTATCGCTAGATTTTTTTTTTAAAGTAAATTCATTCAAAAGAGAAACAAACTTATAATGTGTCTAAAATGCAAGCCGGAAAATCTCCCAACCACACCGGTTTTAATGCTAAAATATAATAATTCCTTTCAGGATGTTCACTTGTCCTCATTAATAATTTTAAGAGAGAGGTCTCATATCTGATATCTGCTATTCGGGCTGAACTACTGCAATTTTGTTTTCTGTTGCACATTCTATTTGTTGTATATTTAATTTAGTATTCTTCCAAATACTATCTAATATATATTTAATTTAGTCTTTTAATTTTATTTTTCAAAATTTTGTAACTTTATTTTTTAGTTAAATTCAAGTAGCTCTTGTTAAAATCATGACTCATGCTACAAACTCATGAGTCATGATACACTGCCCGAATTTTTTTAATGGATGCCCGAATAGGGAACTCAAAACATTAAATTTTTATGAAAAAATGTAGTTGTAAATTTACTAAAAAAATGAAAAAACACATATGAAAAGACTAATATATTCATGTAGTTTATAAATAACTTATAATAAAATAAAATACTCTTTGATTTGCCTCCAGGGCTTGTCCAAATATATTTTTAAGCAGCTTTTTTTAATTATCAAATATTTTCCGAATCTTGGGAAAGGTATGAGTTTAAAAAATTGATTTGAAATTTCACGAACTTCTACTTTTTCTTTTTCTTTTTTTTTCCTATCAAAACAAATGCATGTCAGTCTTTTCATGCTCTTATTTTTCAAACTTTCGTAACTTTTTAAATAATGTCAAATTAGCTTTGTTAATCGTAATTAATTATATGTATAACTATGTTGACCTTTAATAACTTTTTAAATAATAACAAATTAGGTTTGTTAATTGTAATTAATTATGGGTATAACTATGTTGACCTTTAAGCTTGCCTTACAATAAGTAAGTATATATATAAATGCAATTCAAGGGAGATGTATAGAGCTATCTATCGATTATGTCTTAGTTTTGAGAAGTAATGGGAGAAGTAAACGAGAGATCAATTGAAGTCATGAATCCCATTGAAAATGAAGGTGGGGTAAGTGTAATAGAGTTGTTTGAAGGTCATGGTCAAATAATTAAGCTTTTCCTTAATAATTTAAGTGCGATGTCACTCAAGGGTGCGGTTGAGCTAGGCATAGCGGACATAATCCACAGCCATGGGAGGCCCATCACTCTTTCCGAGTTAGTCTCAGCACTTGAGATTCAGCCTACAAAAACTAGTAATCTATTCCGTTTCATGCACCTGTTAGTTCACATGGGCTTGTTTTCCAAAACGAAAGTTGGAGGAGAAAAAGGAGAAGCTTATGGCCTCACACCTATTTCTGCACTGCTCATCAAAGACAAGTCCTACTGTCTGTCACCACTTGTTTCAGGAATTCTTGACCCAGATAATATCTTTCCACTCCATTTTATAAGTAAATGGTTCAAGGGGAATGATGTCTCAGTATGGGAAACTGTACACGGAATGAAGTATTGGGAGTTTATGAATCAAAACCCTAGATTAAGCCAGCGGTTCAATCAAGCAATGGTAAGTGATTCCGAAATGGCAATCTTTATTGTCAAAGGCTGCTGCAAGACAATCTTTGAAGGGTTGGGTTCCATGGTTGATGTTGGAGGTGGAAATGGTGGATTTTCCAAAATCATATCTGAAGCATTCCCCGGCATCAAATGCACAGTACTTGACCTCCCACACGCTGTCGCTAACATGCCTCAAACTGAGAATTTGAAATACGTAGCAGGTGATATGTTTCAATTTATCCCTCCGGCAGACGCATATTTCTTCAAGGTGCACAATTTTTTTTCAAGCTTCAATATGTTGTTATCTATTAATTATATATATAATATATAAATAGTCCAAGTCCAATTAGGTTTCTTAACTTTAATATGGTCTGGGACAAATTAAAAAATAAAAAAATATATATTTCAATACACTATATATGAAAAAATATATGTTTTTTTAGTCTTTTGGTTTAGTCCTGACATTGAAACCCATACTAAAAAGACACATTCGCATGAAAATTCTGAGCGAACATTATGGTTTAAGCATCCTCAGGTACGCACTCTATAAAGTGAAGACTCACCCTTTACAGCATTGTATAGGTCCTGTGCGGGTGTAAAAGCAAAGTCCGCACCAAATGATATTAAATGAATGGTTGGCATGTATGCAGTTGCTTTTTCATGGACTTGATGATGAGGATAGCTTGAAGATACTGAAGAAATGCAGAGAAGCTATTGCAGGCAATGGCGAGAGAGGAAAGGTACTAATCATGGACATTGTAATTAATGAAAAGGAAGATGAGCATCAAGTAACTGAAGCCAAGCTCTTGTGTGACACTTTGATGAGCGTTTCTGTTGATGGAAAAGAGAGAACTGATGAAGAATGGAAAACACTATTCTTGGATGCTGGTTTTACTCACTACAAAATAACAACTGTGTTTGGTTTGAAGTCCCTCATTGAAGTCTATCCATAAAGTTAAAGAACAGGACAATCACAATATTAATGCCTGCAATGATATATTACTCTGATGGAATCGCCAATAATACTATTCAAATAATAATTGCCTGCTGCTGTCCTGAAAAATTAAGAATAAAGGATTAAGGCAATTGCTTGTACTCTGCTATTGTTCCCACGAATATATGCTAGCAGCCTTGTCTAGACAGTTTTATTAGTCGTGTGTTTCTCTTCAGCTAATAATAAAATCAGTATCTTTCTCTATTAATAACAAATTCTTAAATCTGAGATAAATTTTAGAAATTTGTTGTTTGAGTTTAAGTCCAACGATATTGCATACTTTGTCTCTTAGTTGTAGGGTGAGCCTTAGGATATATATATTTTGGTATCCAATGTAAAAAAATTTTAAGTGGAGCTCATATTTAAAGGTATGTAGACGGCCAATGGGAAAAACTTTGGATGGCAAAAGGCACGGTCTTGAATTTAGCTATCCCAAGAATTTATTTCATCAGCTCCTAATAATTGTACTTACTGTTACATATAATTTTATTCTTGTAAAAAAGTAAAAAAAAAAATGTTACACAGAAAAAGATAGATAAAATAGAAATGAAAAATGATAAAGAGTATAAATTGAAAAATAACACCATATAATTTTACAATTATTTCGTCGTCTTTGTATCAAATTCTTCTGTTCAAATATCGGTCTCAGATAGAATTTAATAACAAAGTGTGTGTGTGTGTGTAGCAGCTTATTTAGCTAAACCATCCGATTTTCAAAACCAATAATAGTACCAAAAAGGTTAGCGGATCCCAAATAGGGGTTGAAAGATGAAAGCAAGTAAGCAATGACAGAGAGAGTACATCAAAGCCATAGTGAACAATCAGATTTGGATTCTTTTCAAGCCATCTTTACTAACAACGTCCTTCAAAGATTTGGGCTGTCACATCACACGGGGAACTCAACAGCTTAATTAATATTTTCTTTAAAATAAAAATGATTACGGATCCAGTGGATGATCAAATTGAATGTTATTGGATGATCACATTGGATGTTACTTTTAAACTTCCAGAATTTTTACAAACTTACATTTGCAACAGTGTGAAGCACTCTCTAATTTAAGAATAGATGCATTTATTGTTTACCACTACGAGATAAGCTGCATAGTATGAGTAAAGCAAACGAAAAAGAAATATTGGATTACAACAAATTGAAAGATATAAAGATAATTTGAGGAATATAACAAGAACAAGTATGCTGGATTGTATACCATGATGTGAGCAAGCTGAGATATGGACATTCGGTGATGACGAATTATCAAGTTTTTATACCTTCACCTATGATGCTTCTTTTATAAGTATGGGCCCGATTAGTCCGACCCGAAAAATTCAAGACAAGACTTAAATTTTAAGGATTAAGAGTCGAGTTAGGAATCAAGATATAAGGTTCGAGCCTATTTAAATTAGGGTTAGAGTCTTACCAAAAAATTCTGACCGACCTTGAGCCTAAAAATTAATTAAACCAAAACATAATACATATAAACACACACAAAATACACAAATAAATCAAACCCTAATCCCTTAATTCTTTTTCATTATCCTTTATCTCCCTCAAATCTCAATACCCATCTATCACTAACTTTCACTCTCACTTTCACCATCAAACCAATCAACAGCCACCCACACTGCCACACCAGTGCCATGTCACACAAGGGAAAATGAGTGACCCTAGAGCTGCCGCCGATATGCTACACCTGCCCAAACTGTAACGTGACGCTGTACCAATTAGTCACTGTTGCTGGATGAATCCGTTCAATAATTTTATATGTACTTTTTTTTTAAAGAAAGAACTTACTTTCTACCAATAAATTAAAATTAGAGACAGTACATCAGCTGGGAAGCTTTCCAACCAAACAACAGTTTCACCAGAACTTATAGCTCTCTTTGCTAAATTATGAGTAATAATGTTACAAGCTCTATGAACATGCTGACATCCAACTGCATGAAAATCTTGCCTGCTACTGCTGTGAATGTCTGAAATAGGCCAATATATCTCAGTCCTGCTGCCTTTTCTATTATTAACTAGCTCAACCACCTCTACGCAATTTGATTTAATGATCACAGAGAGTTTAGCAGCTTTGGCTACATGTAAACCCCATTTGGCTGCCGCAGCTTCTGCAAAAGGAGCATTACCATGAAAATTTTTGCACTTGACAGCTGTAGCTACAATCTTCATAGATGAGTCTTTGATGACAACACTAAAACCTGCAATTTGCTGATCTTTGTGGATAGTAGCGTCCACATTGATCATGTACCAGCCTTGAGGTGGAGGTTCCCAGAGTTGTTTTTCAGACTTTCTTAGCTCAAGTTGTTGCTGTTCAGGCTTCTTGACTCTCTGATAAGCTTCCATTGCTGTAGAAGCTTCAGCTATTGATGCAGCATGATCTGGCTTCTTCCCCTAAAAAATATCATCGTTTCTTGCATTCCACACCACCCACCACATAAAGGATATCAGTTCAATCTCCTTTGTTGTTAACTTTTTTTATCAAGTTATGCAGCATACTCAACATATCCTACCTAACTTCATTTTGAATTTCTGCAGCAAGATGGTTATGCCTCCATATTTTTTTGGCAAATTTGCAGTCCAAAACAGCATGGGGTACAGTTTCCACATCTTTCTTACATATATGACAAATAGGTTCCTGCACAACTTGCATTCTCCATAAATTTTCCATTGTCGGCAGCAAGTTTTTTGAAGCACTCCATAGGAAACTTTTTACCTTTGCAGGAATATTCAGCTTCCAAATTGTTTGCCAGCCTTAAGGGTCAAAAGTTGAACAACTGGGGCTGTCCGAAAACTTAATCTTAAGAGCCAGTTGGTACCCACTTTTAACAGAGTAAATCCCCCTCTTGTCAAAGAGCCAAAACACCTCATCCTCTCTAGGTTCACTTGGTAGGAAAATCCTCTTAATGACTTCAGCATCTTCTGTGGCAAAGTGCTGATCAATAAAAGCTTCATTCCACCTGTGATTAACATCAATTAGCTCAGAAATTCTAGTATCCTCAAGCAGATTTGATTTCGTCATTGGCTTAAAATTCATTGGCATAGGTAGCCAATTGCTAAAATGAACTTTAATTTTATCCTCATTCCCAACTCTCCATCTAATGCCTTGTTGGAGAATCTGTCTGCCCCATAATATGCTTTTTCAAACAACAGATGGATTAGCTCCTATCTTAGCCTCGAGAAAATGGGAAGACTTGAAGTATCTTGCTTTCAGCACTTTAGCCGCCAAAGAGTCAAGATACTTAATCAACCTCCACCCTTGCTTTGTAACCAAAGCTTGATTAAAACTGAAAATGTCTCTGAATCCCATGCCTCCTCTGTACTTAGCATAGCTCATCTTTTCACATGTTGTCTAGTGCATCCCTTTCCTATCTTCCTTAGAGCCCCACCAAAATCTAGCTATACTTCTCTGGATATCGTTACACAATCCCATAGGAATTTTGAAGATACTAATTACATATGCAGGGACAGCCTGAGCTACAGCTTTTATCAGAATTTCTTTAGCCCCATATGAGAAAAACTTCTGCTGCCATCTAGATATCTTGCTCAAGACTTTGAGCTTGATATCATTAAAGAAACTTGCCCTTTTCCTTCTTATCATGGAGGGCAGCCCCAAATATTTTTCATGCTTAGACACCATATGTAGTTGGAAGATGTTCTTTATTGCTGTAACTTGTCTCCCCTGAATCTGACCAGTAAAGAACATTGATGATTTCTCTCTTGCCCCCTACTTCCATGATATTCACGTAAATATCCTCAATTCTTATTGTGCATTTGTTTGAATGGTTGCATTGTTTATCTTTTACAGTATCCTCTGTATACCTCACAAGGAAAAATTTTTGGCCGTTTAAAAACTCATGCTGCTGCTTTCACCAATTTTCAGAAAAAGTTGATGCTGCCCATTTTACCTTTTGATGATAACTTGCTGCCCAGATTCCCCCTTCGTGCTACAAGCACGGCAATTCCATATCATGATTTATTACATAGTTTTTCCCTGGGGAGCAGGCTTGAAGCTGTAAATGACTGTATGAAAGACCTTCCAGCAATGCCTATGTTGCCAAATTTAAAATTCCCCCAACAAGATGCGGTTAAAGTTTGATCGTGTGTGTGGCACATGTGTAGCAGGTCACATGACCAAGTCTTAAATAAAATTAATTTAGTTTATGTTGAGTCCTAATAAAAAGGAGTTTGTTATTTAATTGGTTATTGGTAGTGTAAGTGTCCTATTTAAAAGCATGTGGTTCTGTTTTTTAGGAGAGTTTGTTTTGGCATGTTATGAAGTGCCTAGTTTCATGCTTTATCAGTTATTGTAATTGCCTAGATAAAGGCTATTGATTAATGAATAAAGTGATAAATTCAGCACTTCCACTTTCACTTGTCTTTTGTATTTTCAGCTCAACGTTACACTTTGTACAGAGGCTCTATTTACAACAGTGGTATCAGAGAAAGGTTAAGGATGATGGCCTCTAACAATTGCGTGCAACTTGCAATTCCATGCTTTAATGGTTACTATGACCATTGAAGCATGCTGATGGAGAATTTCTTTAGGTCTAAAGAGTACTGGCAAGTAGTTTCTGAAGGCATAACAAAACCAGTAGCTGGCACAATAGTGACGGATGTGTAAAAAACTGAGATTGAAGGGCAAAGGCTAAAAGACTCAAAGGCAAAGAATTATCTATTCCAAGCAATTGATCGCTCAATCTTAGACACCATTCTTTGAAAAGACACCTCCAAAATGATATGGGATTCCATGAAGAAAAAGTATCAAGGGTCAACAAGAATTAAGAGGCAGCAGCTTCAAGCACTTCGTTCTAAGTTCGAATTACTTCGTATGGAATCAGGAGAGTCAATCACAGAGTACTTTTGTCGGACAATGGCAATTGTAAACAAAATGTAGAAGCACGGTGAAATGATGACAGATGTTACGATAATAGAGAAAATTCTTCGATCAATGACTCCGAAATTTAATTATGTTGTTTGTTCTATTGAAGAATCAAAAGACATTGATGAATTTTCAATTGATGAGTTGTAGGGATCCTTGCTGGTTCATGAGTAGAAACTCTCCAAGGTAGATAAGGAGGAGCAAGCTCTAAAGGCTTCAACTAATAACAACGTTGCAACACCAAATAGATCAGCAGATCAGGATAGAGGAAGAGGAAGAAGAGGATGAGGAAATAGAGATGGAGGAAGAAGTAGAGGCGGACGAGGCAATTTCAGAGATGATGAAGAGCAATCAGATTTCCAAAACAAAGGTAGAGGCCGAAATCAACAATTGGATAAATCCAAGGTAGAGTACCTTTACATGTCATAAATTCGGTCACTATCGTTTTAAATGTTATACTAAGTTGCCTAACGACAAATAAAAGGAAGAGAAATCAAATTTTACAGAAAAGAAAGAAGTGGAAACCTTGTTGATGGTTGTTCAAGTCAATAAAGAGCTTGAGTCAGATGTGTGGTATGTAGATATAAGCTGCAGCAACCATATGTGTGAAAGTAAGTCATTTTACTCTTTCTTAAATGAAGACTTTCATTCTACAGTGAGTTTTGGTGATTGTTCTACTATTGAAATAATGGGAAAGGGTGATATTAATATTAGAACCAAGAATGGTTTTGTAGAAACAATTTCCAATGTTTTCTATGTTCCTGACTTGAAAAGTAATTTGTTAAGTGTTGGTCAATTGCAAGAAAAGGGTAATGTAATAACCATTCAAAATGGTGCTTGTGAAATATATGACCCTTCTAGAGGAGCTATTGCAGTTGTTCAAATGAATTCAAATAGGTTGTTTCCACTGAAGATTAATAGTGCACAACCTTGCTTAATGGTTGAAGTGAAAAATCCTCCATGGCTTTGGCACTTTTGCTATGGTCACTTGAATTTTGGTGGACTAAAAACTCTCCAACAGAAAAATATAGTTACAAGTCTTCTTAAAATTGCCATTCCCTCTCAAGTGTGTGAAGAATGTGTTGTTAGCAAACAACATTGTTCTCAATTCCCTCAAAGAAAGTCATGGAGAGCAAAAAATGTCTTGAGAGCTGGTTCATTCCGACATTTGTGGGCCGATAAAACCATCTTCTAATAGAGATAAAAAATATTTAATTACTTTTATTGACGATTATACTCAGAAAACATGGGTGTATTTTTTGCAGGAAAAATGAGAAGCTTTTAGTGTATTTAAAAGTTTCAAGGCTCGTGTTGAGAATGAAACAGGAAAACAATTAAAACTCTTCGAACTGATCGTGGTGGCGAATACTGCTCAAAAGCATTTGAAGATTTTTGTATTAATCACGGTATTTGAGGGGAATTCACAGCTGCTTATACACCACAGCAAAATGGTGTATCACAGAGAAAAATAGAACTATTCTCAACATGGTGAGAAGCTTGCTGAGAAGAAGAAGAATTCCAAAGAGTTTTTGGCCAGAAGCAGTAAATTAGAGCATCCATGTTTTGAACAAAAGTCCTACATTTTCTGTTCAAAACATGACACCAGAGAAGGCTTAGAGTGGCCAAAAACCAGCTGTTGATTACTTCTGAATTTTCGGTTGCATCGCTTATGGACATGTTCCAAACGAGAAAAGGAAAAAGCTTGATAATAAAATTGAAAAGTGTGTATTTCTTGGCACAAGTGAAGAGTCCAAGGCATAGAAATTAATCAATCCAATCGCAAAGAAGATAATAATCAGCAGAGATGTTATTTTTGACGAGAAAAGCACTTGGAACTGGAATGGGCAGCAGCTTACACAAGTTATGTTTGACAATGACAATGAAGAAGAAAATCAACAATCGTTACAACAACAAATTTCAACAGTTTCTATACCGTCAAATAAGGCTTTAACAGTTGCTGAAACTTCCTCATCAGCAGTGGAAGCTAGTGAAGTAGCAGCTGAATCACGTTTTCGCAGTGGTCGGAAGAGGCCCACATGGATGCAAGATTATGAGGTAACTTGTGTTCAATCTGATAATGATGATACAATTGTTCATTATGCTTTGTTCTCAGATTGTGATCATGTTATATTCTAAGAAGTTGTCAAGGATTTAAAGTGGCAAAAAGCTATAGATGAGGAGATATGCATTATAGAGAAAAATGAAAGTTGGGAACTGGTTGACCTTCCAAAAGGGAAAAAATCCATTGGGGTTAAATGGGTTTACAAAACAAAATTGAACAAGGATGGTGGAATTGACAAGTACAAAGCCCGTCTTGTTGCAAAAGGGTACAAATAAGAACATGGTGTTGATTATAATGAGGTGTTTGCTCCAGTTGCAAGACTTGACACTATTCGCTTGGTGTTATCCATGGCTGCACAGAATTCTTAGCCAATCTATCAATTGGATATAAAGTTAGCATTTTTGCTTGGCAAATTGGAAGAAGAGGTGTACGTTGATCAGCCTCTTAGATATGTGAAGCAAGGTCATGAGAATCAGGTATACAAGTTAAAGAAAGCATTATATGGATTGAAACAAGCACCGAGAGCGTGGTACAGTCGTGTAAATGCTTTCTTTACTAAGGAAGGTTTTCTTAAATGCCCTTATGAGCACACATTATATATTAATTATACAGGTGATATGAAAATATTAATTGTGTGTTTATATGTTGATGATCTCACTTATGTTAGTAATGACAGTGCCATGTGACACGATTCAAAAGTGTATTACTCCCAAGTATAAGAGTGTTTTGTTATAATATAATTCGGTGAGTCCGGGGTCGAACCATAGGGAAAGGATTTAAATTTATTTATTTTAATTTTTTCAAGAAAAGAAAAGAAAAGAAAAATAAAATACATGTAAATAAATTTAAATAAAAATATGGAATTAAATTAGTTAGGGCTATGAATCCACTCTTAGTAGTAAATACAATTTAACAAATTCTTTTTATCATATTTTTATTTGCTCAAAGGATTAATTATATAAATTATCATTATTTTTCAATTAATTTTATCATAGATTAAGTACTTAATGTGTCAAAATTCAATTTGTCTACAATAAGTCAAAATACAATTTTGCCATAATTTATACTAAGATATTAAGAATTTATTGTGTCAAACTCCATTGTTTGTCATATGGGTAGAATTAAATAAAAAATAATTTAATTAATATAATTAAAAATAGATTTTGATTAAATCATATTTATTTTCTAAGAGTTTCACCTTACTCTAACTATAATTATTTAGCTAGACATTGAAATAAAAATAAGTATTAAAACTAAATTATACATAATTAAAAGAAATAAAAATAACTTAACTTGAAATAAAACTAAATTTATTTATGAAAATAATTATGAAAAATATTAAAAACACAACTGAAATTTATTAAAATAATATTACATAGAATTTAGGAGAAAATTTGAGAAGAAGGGATCTCTCAATACATGAAAATGAGGCTATATTTATAGGAAAATTCGTTGATAATCCAGTGTTTTGCGGTCCATCATAAGCTTTATGTATGCACTCCAGACAACCACTAGATCAAGATCTGAAGGCTGGTCAAACTTCAAAAGTCAACATGACACGTGGCATCATTTGAGGCCTCCGATTTAGTCAAAGAACGGTTGAGATTTGACGAGTTAATGGGCGGATCGGGTCAACCCAAATACAAAGTTTCGGATCCTCCAACCCAACTCACCAACCATAGCCACGTGGCACGATCGTAACTATTGAATTATGAACGGTTGAGATTTGGTCAAAGTTGACAACTATCCAGTACACTCATATCTATGGTAAGCTCATTCTTTTTTATCCAATAGTATGCTGCCACATCATCGGTCAATGCCATATCAACATACTATATATGTGAACGGTATCGTATACGTGAACAGTACCGTATACATAAACAGTATATATGACCCTTTATGTCTCTCCTAAGATTTTCGGACCTCCGGAATCCAAATTTGACGTCCGTTTATCTATTTGGATACTCAAATTGCGTCAAAGCATTATTTTACCTGATAAACACATAAAAATACATAATATCAAATACTTAAAATTATAACTAGAAATTCATAACATATTACATAATTACAAATATAAATTATAACATAAGCACAAAATACCATTTAATTACTAGATAAACATATAATTTTTAACACTAATCACCATGCTTAATGATTTCAAGAAATCTGTGATGAATGAATTTGATATGACTGATTTGGGGTTGATGCATTATTTTCTTCGCATTGAAGTATTGCAATCCTCAGCTGGTGTCTTTATTTCTAAAAAAAAAATGCTCTGGAAATTTTAGACAGATTTATGATGAAGGATTGCAATTCATTTTCAACTCCAACAGAATATTGTCTGAAACTTTCAAAGAATGGAGCTGGAAAAAAGGTGGATGCTACTCTTTACAAACAAATTGTTGGGAGTCTTATGTATTTGACATCAACAAGACTAGATATTATGCATGCTATCAGTTTAATCAGCAGATACATGGAGAATCCAACTGAAGCTCATCTCTTAGCTGTAAAGAGAATTTTCCGCTATGTGAAAGGCACTGTAGATTTTGGAATCTTGTAGAAAAATGGTGAAAATTCAAGCTTGATTGGGTTATCAGACAGTGATTATGCTGGAGATATTGATGATAGAAAGAGCACATCTGGAGCAGTATTTATGTTGAATTCTAGAGTTGTTGCTTGGTCATCTAAAAAGCAACAAATAGTGACTTTGTCAACAACTAAAGCTGAGTTTGTTGCTGTAGCATCAAGTTCATGTGAAGCTATTTGGCTGAGAAGGTTACTTGAAACTTTACATAACCAGTAGCAAGGACCAACTGTGACCTATTGTGATAATATTGCTGCAATAAAACTCTCAAAAAATCCTATCCTTCACGGAAGAAGCAAACATATTGATGTGAGGTTTCACTTCTTGCGTGATTTATCTAAAGATGGTGTTATTGATTTGGTATTTTGCAAGAGTGAAGATCAATTGGCAGATATATTAACTAAACCCTTAAAACCTGCAATTTTTATGAAGCTTCGAAGTATGCTTGGCGTTTGCTCTTCAAAAGAAGCTGAAGTTGTTTAAAGAAGGGCACTATAGTCTGGTGTATGTATACTGATTTCTGCAGATATCAGCTTAAGGGAGGGTGTTAAAGTTTGATCATGTGTGTGGCACGTGTGTGGCACATGTGCAGCAGGTCACATGACCAAGTCTTAAATAAAATTAATTTAGTTTATGTTAAGTCCTAGTAAAAAGGAGTTTGTTTTTTAATTGGTTATTGGTAGTGTAAGTGTCCTATTCAAAAGCATGTAGTTCTGTTTTTCAAGAGAGTTTGTTTTGGCACGTTATGAAGTACCTAGTTTCATGCTTTATCAGTTGCTGTGATTGCGTATATAAAGGCTATTGATTAATGAATAAAGTGATAAATTCAGCACTTCCACTTTCACTTGTCTTCCACTTTCACTTATCTTTTGTATTTTTCAGCTCAACTTTACACTTTGTACAGAGGCTCTATTTACAACAGATGCACCCAGATATAATTAGCTAGAGAAGGAAATGCCTCCCACATTGGGTTTGGGTCAGATGCCATCCACATTTTCTTCATTTCCTGAAAATCTTCAGAGGGCGCTTGAAAATAATTTTATATGTACTGAATGTTGATAAATTCAATTCAATGTGTGCATCAAAATCGATTATGGACCCGTTATATCATTCTATATCATTCTAATAGGTAAAACGTAACAATGCATTACTTTTTTCTTGTTTTTTTTAATTAAAAAGGTTTTACTATTGATGCTTAATGTTAGAAATAAAAGAAATTAAAAAAAATGATGTTAGAAATAAAAGCCTACATTTTTATTTTCATTATTTTAATTGACGGGAGCTATTTGCAAACTACTTAAAATTTAGGTTAAAATATACTATATATCAGCCAGCTCCCACGTATTATTAAAAAATCAAACCCTAAACTTAAAGGGTTGGGCTCAGATGATCGAGCTAGGGCTTTGCCAAGCCCCAGTCTGATCCGACCCATTTCCATTATTGTGCTTATTTATTTATGAGTTATGTAATTGTGTGTCATCCTGTGTTGTTGTTTGTTATAGATATCCTACTATTATTTTCTTGGGCTAAAAACACTTATATTTTCTTGTCTTACATTACTAGCGATTATGTACTGTTGTACCCTTTTATATACATATATAATGCTGCCAAAAACTCTAATATTTATTAGTTCTATAGTATGAAAGAACACTGATACATTTTACATTTATACTATATATATATAGAAATGTTTTAATCTGGAACATTTCAAATAATTTTTCAAAGTTATTGACGGGGATATTATTGGAATAATTTTTCAAAGTTATCTTGATATTAAATAATTTTTCAAATATATAATTTTAATAAATCACAAAAAATGAATACAATGTAGTGCAATGGCAATGCAGTATAATATCAAATATAGGATTGAAAAGATATAGTACAATATATCACCAAATATTGTATAGCATTAATGAAATACATTATTTATGCAATACAATATAATACAATATATCTTTCATTAAATAATGTAATATAGTGTGTTAAATGCACCGTCAAATAATTAAGTTGTTGGTTAGAGTTTAAAAATAAACTTTAACTTTCATAATTGTTTCTTTTGTTCTTAGTGGTTCCTTTTAAATTAAGGCTCGAAAATGTTATTGACGGGGATATTATTGGAATTAAAATGAGTGTTAATAGTAATACCGCACATATTAGTATTATTTTTGGATGGTTCATTTAGAAACAGAGTTTTAAAAGAATATTAGAGGGGTGCCACTAGACCCAATGTACGGTCAATCATTAACCCCTTGTCTAACCTTGTTGGCTAATAGTTGTTGAGGCCCAATCCACTTCCATACAATACTTTAAGCTCATTTGTGAGTCGACTATCTGCCACAATTTTGTCATTTAAAAAAAATTATTTTTGAACATTAAGGAAGGATTCTAAGGAATTTCTGCTATATTTACATTTTTAAAATTTTTAAAAACATTCCTTATGAATATTACTAAAAAAAATGATAAGCATCACAAATCATATTTAAAAATTTTATACCAAATGATGAAACATATGATCATTCATTAACTGCACAAATTCTAAATCAATTTGTTATGCTATTTCTTTATTCACTCAATGAATAACATATTACTTAAAATAAAAATTCGAAACACAATTTAAAATATCTAAAATTAATTGGATCCCACTTTTTTCTAGAGACAACTCGACTCTCACTCGAAACATTCCTGCAAATATATCATCGAATTCTTTTTCTTATTTTTTTTTGCTACATCAGTATTGAATTGCTACTTCGCGTCTTCAACATGTTAGTAAATTTTGGGCAAGTAATTTAAAGTGTAAAGAACGTCAATCAAATCTTTAATTCTTCATCCACACCCTAATTATGATATATTGGAGTGATATTAACAATTATCACTGGGAAAGCAAATTTTACCCAATAAGGGGTGGGAAAAAAAAAAAAAAAAAATTCTATCGGACCAGCTACTAATCATCGCCTTCTCACAAAATAAGCTTTGTCAACTGTCTAGCTTAAAGATGGCCAAAGGACCGGGCGGCACGTGGCACGGTATGGACACGGCATGTGCCCGTATAGCACGGCACAGCACGAGCACGTTTCGATGAGGCACGCAGGTAGGCCAGGCCAGATTTAAAAATTTAGACACGTGAGCCTTAAAAACACGGCACGATTAGAGATGAGCTAAAGTACGACACGTGAAAAAACACACAATTAGTACGTTTCACTTTTTAATGAAAGTAAATTTAAATTTATGATTTTACAAATAACTTGAAATTGAATCTTTTAATATATTTTTTTGCTTGCATAATTTTTTTAAATTCATTTAACTTTTATTTTAAAAGAACACTCTAATTATTTTATATTTATAACTTATTAAGTGAATAGCTGATATCATGATTTTAATAAATAAAAATTATAAATATCGTGATTTTATAAAATGTATGTAATAATGTTATTATGAACTATGATCTATGACTCTATGTAAATATAAGTTAATCATTGAGAAAAATTTAATGTTATTATTGTTGTTGTTAAGTATAAAAAGAATTCTAATACAATATGATCTAATTTAATAGTTATTATTATATTCTCTTACTATTATTAGTTTTTATTATTGAATATGGACTTGAGTTTTGAATTTTTGATTTTATTGAACTTGACCAAAGATATATAAACTTAAAAAAAGTACATAAAATTAAAAAAAATACACTAATAACTTAACATATTTTTTTAAAAAAAAGTTTACATATTTTTTTTCTTAAACATGACACGACAAGTATAAGCACCACACGCATGGGCACGGTACTTGTGCCGGACCAAGTCTAAATAAAAAAAATTAAATACAGTATAAAATATATAATAGACACGGTACGATGCGCAAACACACATAAATTTTTCATTTGATGAATTGGGCCGGTACGGTACGGTATGATGGTCACCCTTAGTGTGGCTTGATTGATAAATATATAATAAAAAATGGCAGTGACGTAGAAGATTGATGGTCAATTTTAACACAAATTACGGAGGTACAGACAACTCTTTGGTCCACAATTCCACATTCAAAGACCGGACACAACATCATCAACATCACACCGACTTCACTTTTAAGATACTTCATTACAGCCATCAGATCATCATCAAACGGTGCCCAGCCTCTTTGCCAACCACAAATGATGAGCTAGGCATTTAATAGCATGGTCCATTCTTAGACATAGTTGGTCACTCGTAGTGTGGATTAAAGCAAGGCTACAGTTGAGTTGGAATTATTTTATTATAGGATACGTCTTACTAATTATATAATTAAAATAATAAATAATAAAAAAATAAATTATTTTTATGATTTTATAATTATTAAAATATATTTTAAAATAGGGCAACTCTATGACACAGCCGGATCCTTGTAGCAAAAGTGTGAACACAATCTGACAATTAAGGATTTAAGACAGATCAAACAAGGAAACTGAGGTCACAGCACATGACTACTGTCATTCTGTCAATGATCATGAATATATCTGTTTTGTGTCGACGTTAAAAAACAAAAAATACAAAAGTCAATTAATTTTATTCATCATAGGCGCTGGGCATATTATATATGGCATGAGCTCTGTATGTGTTTCAACGTTGACAAGAAATTATAATTACGTACGTAAAGTAATAAATAAATTATAATTATATATATAAAATAATAAATAATAAAAAATACATTATAATTTTATTGATGTGATTCTACCGTGAATGTAATACAACATAGTTTAACCTATTATATATACTTATAGAACTGCCCAGAATCGGCAACAGTGGTGGATAAGTGACAATGTTGTATTGGAGAGCTTTGGTTGCTGGGTTTTTACTATTCACATGGGGCGGCTTGAGTGTGAGTGGTGTCACTAATAAATTGCCACCGTGTGAGTTCCCTGCAATTTACAATTTTGGGGACTCAAATTCGGATACCGGTGGCATTTCGGCTGCATTTGAGCCAATTCGAGCTCCGTATGGAGCTGGGTTCTTTCACAAGCCAGCTGGTAGAGATTCTGATGGTCGTCTCATCATAGACTTCATTGGTAACAACTTTTATTTTATTTTTGATTTTTCATTATTATCTTTGAAAAATATGAAACCCCATTTACAAAATTTCATTCATTTTGCAGCTGAGAGTGTGAAATTGCCATACTTGAGTGCATATTTGAATTCACTAGGAACAAATTATCGGCATGGTGCTAATTTTGCCACCGGAGGATCAACCATTGGAAAGCCTAATGAGACTATATACGAGTATGGAATTAGTCCTTTCTTTCTTGGTATGCAGATTACGCAATTTAACCAATTCAAGGCACGAACCAAAGAGCTTTACGATGAAGGTTGTTTTATTATTTTCTGGTTATAAAGATATTTGCGCATTATGATTTTGATCATTTGTTTGCATATTATGTAACACGCTTTGTGAATTGTGATGCTCAGTCAAGACTGCATCGGATAGAGACAAGTTGCCGAGACAGGAGGACTTTGCCAAGGCTCTTTACACGTTTGATATTGGACAAAATGACCTTTCTGTTGGATTTAGAAAGATGAGTTTTGATCAACTTCGTGCAGCGATACCCGACATTGTTAATCAGCTAGCTTCGGCCGTTCAAGTAAGTTGGCATCTTTAATTGCAATTGCAGATGCTAACAAATTTGTGACTTGAGCATACTTGTGTCAGTTAAATTTAAGTAAAATTGACACTTATAGGCTTATGAAGAACAAACACAACTGTCCAGTCTTATGAGCTGAGTAGTTTAGCTTTCCCTTCCAAAAACTATCTCATGAGCATTTCAGCAAACAGTCTAGATTTTCATCAAACCCTTGATTTCTTCAATAGTGCCTTGCGTAGAACAACTGTCATGAGCCTTGTATATTTCACTTTCAGAATATATATCAACAAGGAGGAAGGGCATTTTGGATACACAATACAGGGCCTATTGGTTGCTTGCCAACCAATTTTTTCTACAATCATAACCCACCACCAGGCTATCTTGATGAGCATGGCTGTGTCAAGGATCAAAATAACATGGCTGTGGAGTTCAACGGGCAGCTTAAAGAAAGAGTAATCAAATTACGGACAGTGCTCCCAGAGGCTGCGATTACGTATGTGGATGTCTATGCTGCAAAGTATGAATTGATCAGCAATGCAAAAACTTTAGGTAATCATTTCATTCCTAACTATAATTGTCACTCACTTATCTGTCCAAAATCACAATGACATTGTCACTATATGTTGGTGGGTGCTTTGTCTAAACAAGAAAGTGCAAATTTCACATTCTGTTATACAAGTCTTCCTTTACTGTCCCTGTAGTGTTCTTATGCCAAAATGTGGCATTCAAACTTTTACTGTTGCAGTGCTATTACCAAAACCAAGATTCTTGTGTGGATGATCAAAAATATGTTTTTGATTTACTTTATACAGGTTATGCTGATCCATTTAAGGTCTGCTGTGGGTATCATGAGAACTACGACCATGTGTGGTGTGGAAACAGGGCAACCATCAACCACACTGAAGTGTTTGGGGCTTCTTGTAAAGACCCTTCTAAATCTATTAGCTGGGATGGCGTACACTATACGCAGGCTGCGAATCAGTGGGTTGCTAATCATACTCATTATGGTTCACTGACAGACCCGCCAATTCCAATCACCCAAGCATGTCATAGGCAGTGAGAGTATCTGTCAGACATACAAGGTCAATAGAGATTTTTGGGGAATTTATAGTGAAAATTTCAAGTATTTTTAGTACAAGAGAGCAGGAGACCAGTAAGTTTTTTCTATATGATTCAGGAGCATGGTCTTGTGCAATCGATCTTAAGGTATCAAATTAAATGACCTTAAGAATTCGATCTATCTTATGTTTAAGCCAGAACCTTGGTGTGTTTGCTATTTTTCTTATAATAATTTTCAAAATGCATGTCTATTAGTCATTTTCCCATGTCTGTTTATTTCAAGTGAAAAATTGAAAGAAATATCCAAAGATGGCATAAGCTTCTTTAGAGGGCTAGCTAATGAGGAATGGTTTTCATTGTGCCACAAATCCATATTTTGAGGATCGTAACAGCCTAGTATTAGTATTTATGTGGCAAATCCCAAATATGTTTCAGAACAAATGCTGGTTCTATTTTCAAAAGAATAAATGAGTGCTGAGCTAGCAAAGTGTGAAGCCAGCCTTCTGTGCCAATACTCTGTTCTCTTAAGTCGGAACTGAAAGGGCTAAATGCAGTTAAGCACAAGCTCCAACTCATTTCCCATTAGCCATTCCAAACTTCTTCAAATATACCTATTGTCGAGCTAGTACAGTAAGATCTTCTGTTTGTCACTCTTGCTGATTATGTCTTAGGATTGGTATTATAGGAGTTATGGTAGCTCCCAGACTCTGATGTTTATTGTTTCTAATGCTGGATACCGCAACTTGTAGATGCTGTTCAGCAGATCCCATCTGCTTCAAATCCTTGTGTTGTTTTATTGATGGTGCAATTTATCTGCTGGCCTGTAGGATGCATCAGCGTTCCAAAATTCCTGAAAGTTCGCTGGGAATAAGGATTAGTCTAACCAAACAAACCCGTCCATCCAATCAAAATCCTTAATAATAGTTAGCTTTAAAGGACTCTTGAGTCATAAACTCATAATGCCCCTTGATAGCTGCGTTCTCCAAAATATTGTAATCAATTAGCATCTTCCTTTACATAACAATCCAAAGGAATTTAATTATTAATAAGCCAAATTAATTTGTACACTCAAAATGAAAATTGGTCATATATTTCTATATAATTATTAATATACAGCATATGAAAGTAAGAGTGGTCCTAATTAGATCAAGAATTCCACAATGAAACATTCTTGTCTGCTTTGTCTACACACGCATAAAATATGTACAATTTTATGCTAAAGAAACTTTTCTGGGTTTATATATGAGTTACCAGAATCACCAACAGCTGCATCGAAGTGAAAATGAAATGCCGGAGAGCTTTATTTGCTGGGGTTTTTCTATTCTCTTTGAGATCAACTGTCAGTGCTGATACTTTGCTGCCTTGTGAATTTCTAGCTATTTACAATTTTGGTGACTCCAATTCAACAATGACAATTCATTACTGCATTTACACCATTTCCAGCACCAAATGCGGCTCGTAGAGCTTGCGATGGCTGTCTCATTATAGACTTCTTAGGTTTAGAATCATTCTTAACATTTCACTTATCCTGTTTAACTTAAAAACATGAAAATCTCATCTACAAGTTTCAATCATTTTGGACTCTTTTCATGCAGCTGAATTCAGCAGGAGCAAAATTTCGACATGGTGCTAATTTTGCCATGGGAAGGTCAACCATTAGAAGGCCAGATGAGTCCTTCATTGATCTTGGAGGCAGTCCTTTCTCTCTTGATGTGCAGATTGAGATTCGATCCATTCAAAGCACGCAGCAAACGTCTTTATGATGCAGGTTATAATAGAATCTTTAATAACGGTAAACATGCCCCTCAGGATTCGATATTTTCTTAAAATAATTTTGGATTTTCTTTAAGCTCTCAGCTAAGATTAACTCAGATAGAGACAAGCTGCCAAGACAGGAAGACTTTGCGGAGACTCTTTACACATTTGACATTGGACAAATTGATCTTGCTCTTGGACTAATAACGATGAGTTTTGATGAACATCTTACAGAATTACCAGACATAATGAACTGATTAGCTTCACCCATTCAAGTAAGGAGCAATATTATTTAAGAAGTTATCTAGGACTAACAAATTTCTGACTTGATCATACTGGTCAATTACACTTTCAGAATATGTATCATCAAGGAGGGAGGGCATTTTAGATACACAACACAAGGCGTATTGGTTGCTTGCCATTGAGTTTTTCTTGATGAACATGGTTGCATAAAATTGAAAAATGACGTGGCTGTAGGTTGTGTAGTTTATACAGGATATGCTAATCCGTTCAAGTTCTGCTACGGGTATTATGAGAACACAACCTATGTGGGATGCGGAAAAAAGGCAACCATCAACAACATGAAGTGCAAGGGGCTTCTTGTAAATACCCTTCAGAATCTATAACCTGGGATGGTGCACACTTTTCTCAGACTGCGAATCAGTGGGTTGCTGACAACAACTTTAACATCTTCACCGTTAAGAGGAATATTGAGGAACCAGGCTGACTTGAGGTGGTTGGAAAATACCACCTTGGAGACTATGTCAATGGGATTCAAAATAGTTACCTTGGCAATCCCATGCCAGATTCTGATATGGGTCAGATTCCAACCCTGATTTTTGGCACTATTAATGGTGCTATTGTTTTTGTTGCTTCCCTTCCTCAGAAGCAATACCATGTGTTAGAGAAACTTCAAGCAAACTTATGGAAGAAGACAGAAGGTCTGGGAAGTTTAAATCATGAGCAGTGGAGGCTATATAATGATGAGGAGAGGATGGCAGATGCAAAAGAATTCATAGACAGTGATATAATTGGGTCATTTGTTGATCTTACAGTACTTTGATGCAATAAATTTTCACAGCTGTTAATGTTTCTTTGGAGGAGCTTGTGAAGCTAGTTGAGGAACTTAAAGGGGTTTATGTAACATGTAGCTGTAGATAATGCAATACATAATGTACCCTTTTAAGTTCCTCAACTAGCTTCACAAGCTCCTCCACAGAAACATTAACAAGCTCCTCCACAGAAATATTAACAGCTGTGAAAATTTATTGCATTAAAGTACTACTGAGATCAACAAATAACTCAATTAAATTACTGTCTATGAATTATTTTACATCTGCCATTTTCTCATCATCAAATAACCTTCACTGCTCATGATTTAAACTTTCTAGACCTTTGGTCTTCTTCCTTAAGTTTGCTTGAAGTTTCTCTAACACACGGTATTGCTTCGGAGGAAGGGAAGCAACAAAAACAATAGCACCATAATAGTGCCAAAAATCAGGGTTGGAATCTGACCCATATCAAAATCTGGCATGGGATTGCCAAGGGAACCATGATGAATCCTATTGACACAGTCTCTAAGGTGGTATTTGCCAACCACCTCAAGACGGCCTGGTTCCTCAATATTCCTCCTAACGGTGAAGAGGTTAAAGTTGTTGTCAGTACCAAGGTAAACACCATCATCAAGAATAGCAACAGCTAAAATCCATTTTGCATTCTGATCAGAAGCTTGCTGCCTTATAGCCGCTTCCTCATGCTGCAACAAATGAACATTACTAGTTGTTTAGGAATAACAAAAATAACTATTAGATCACACACAGAGAGAATTGCAATAAACACTAATCAGTTTGTCATTATCATAAAAAAAAAGACATAAGTTTCTTTCTTTTGTCAAGTGGAGAAAAATTAAACAGGTGTAATCTTAGATATTAGTATTTGATGTCCGTTAATGCGATGTTAATTGAGAATAATAATTTACCTTGTAGATAAATGAGGAAATTGACTTCATTGGATCGCCAACAACAATTAAATCCCCTCGAGTCTGTACATAGAGGGCATGCACATGACTGTTATGTCCACATTCTAATTCCATGTAATGGGTACCATCATCCCGGAGCATCCAAGAGTACACCTGGATCTTTACCATTGATAGAGGGCAACAATTTACCATTGAAGCCATTCAACGAATACACAGCTCCGGTAGTTTCTTTCTGTGCCACTACCTTTAACTTCCCATCTTCCACAGTGAAAACCAATATCCTTCCCTGCAGTTGTTAATAGATAAAAGACAAGAAAACCCAAACGAGAAAGAAGTAATATCCACCGTCTCAAATTCTCACATAGAAGAAAAGAGAAATGCATTTTTACCTTGGTTGGCTCATTTTCCCCTAGTACACATGCAGTCCCAATGCAATAATAAACATTACTATCACCAGTGAAGGAACAAAAAAGAATGGAGCTACCATTCTCAAACTCATCAAGCTCGTGAACTAATGTGGACTCAAATGTTTGGTCATTTAACAATTGAATAAATTGCATGGCAGTTTCTCAAGATGTTGACAGAATGGCAAAAGTCGATGGCAGATACCGCGAGCACAGTTCTCAAGTGGCTTGGAGGAGATGCAAGTCTTATCATGAATTGTGCCAATAATAATCACGTCTTCCTTTGCAATTGCTAGCCTATAGGTCAAAGAACAATAGATCAATGCCATATAATGATTTATTTAATTCTCAGCCAATAAATGAAGAACTAAACGTCGGATACCTGTATGGAAAAGAAGAACAGCCAAAAGGGCAGGTATATATGACTAACTTCCAAATTTATGCCTTTTATATCAAGCTTATTGTAAGTGCAATACACAACATTTGACATGTTTGATGCAGCAATTACACATTTATTTTTCTTGGTGAAGAGAGTATAGAGTGTTACTGGCTTGCTTCCAAGGGACCTCCTTATTCCATCCGTTATCTCACCCGTTTTCATGTTCAATTGAAAACTTATAAGCTGACCATTTCTAAGTCCACAGCACAAGTAACGTATCTGTGAAGGAACCAACAGACTTATTAGAATAAAATAAAATAAAATATAGGAAAACCCAAAATATAAAACGAAAGCTCTAGCAAATTATACCCCTTGTAAGTCACACATAAGAACAGAATTAATGACTGCTGTCCACTCCCCAGTTCCCAAATTCTGCTCACTGATGGGAGCCAGTTCAGGGAGTGATAATATCATTAACACTTCCATTCCACAATCCAACTGCTGCTCTGTGACTATAATCGGGATATTCACCAATGGGACTAATGTCAAGCCATGAGATATGATTAGCCAGCATTGTATGCACCTTTTCTGTCAAGGTTCCATCACCAACTTCTAAATAATATAAATTCCCATCCCCAGTTGCCAGTAAAACCTATCATAAAAGCAGCTATCGTTTTATGGGCAATTGGAATTAAAATATGTCAAATTGGAAGTTAACGCAGAACTTATCCACAAATGCACCTATTGCATTTGCAGTCTTCAGCAGACAGAGAGCACCAAAAGAATATATACGTTTAATTTAGGGGGTTGACTTGAACGATGAGATGTTCCAGTCAACTTATCAGATAATGTTTTGGTGGAGAATGACTCACTTTCCCTTGATAATGATCCAAAAATAAAATACAGGCCTTGGATAATGTTAGGAAATATGTTTCCTTTTTCAATAAGAATTTCTTAAGATATTTTCTTATTTAATAGGATTCTTATTTAAGGAATAAGTAATTTCTTTTTTAGGATTTGACTTCTTGTTTAAGGAGAAATACTATTAGTATAAGAAAAGAAATATTTTTCCTACAAGAAATAATCATTATATATAGGGAGGTTGGATTCACTTATTTGCACATAAAGAATAACACAACAATCAGGTTCTCTGTAAATAGACAGTTTCTGGTGTGAGAGAAACGGTATGTGTATTGAGAGATTGGATATGTTATTGGGGGTTTGGGTGTGAGAAAATTACTAGAGTAATTATAACAATTTTTCACATAGTAGATTTTTCTCTCGTTGTCCTTAGCGGCCGTGGTTTTTCTCCGATAAAGGAGTTTTCCACTTAAATTATTATTTTGTGTGATTGGTTTTATTCTTCTTTTGTTTTCTGTTTATTATTTGTTTGATATTTTTACTTGCAAGATCTTGGGTGGGATTCAAAATTCCCTAACAGATGAAAACAGAAAATCTAAAGTTCCTAAAAATACTGTGAAGACCACATAAAATCCCAAGGATATGAGTATAAATCAAATGCAACAAACTTACAAAAAGATTCAAACTAATAGAAAAAATAAATAAATAAAGTGATGCTGAGATAACAAACTTGATACAACATATATTGTCTATTATCAACTCCTAATCTGCTAGTTGAGTTCGACATAAAAAGATAGCTGAATATATCCACAAATCGCCATTTGAGCTTTTAAGAGAGCTTAGGCAACTTATGATTTCAAAGTTAATCTGAAATAGAGATAGAAAGTTTTTCAAACAGAATCGCAGCCATGCAGTACATTTCATCATCATTCTCAGAATTAATAAAAGTTCCAAGGATATGACAGAAGAATACCATTCTGTATTGATTACATTTCCAAACAAAGATCTTTGACATTCCAATGTCATATTTCCTAACTCGCTCAACATGATTTAGTCCTGATTGTGAACAAACATTTTTTATGCTGAATTTATAGTGTGATACCCTTTAAATCACATTAAAAATGGATAAAATAGCAAACATTTGCAAAATTAGAATGATTTGACACAAACAACTAATAGATGTGATAAATTTGGATTGATCATTTGTTTCTTGACTACTAAAGTGTTTGTTGTAGTGGCTTGCAAAGTGGAGACCAAGAAGCTTGCGAATTCCTAATCAGAGACGAATTTATAAAGTTAATGTATATAATTTTATTTCTAGCAAATTCGGAAATGCAACAACAAAGAATGGAGAGTAACAGGCGAACACAATGCGCTTACAAGCGACTCAAAAAGGAAAATTGTGATATACGACTAAAGCCTAACAGTGAGAAGAGTCTATTTCTTGTCTAGACAGGCAATGTGTCATTTATTGGTAATCCCAGAAGAATTTTCATTGAACGGTGTAGGAAATAAACCTGAGAAGCATTTCCAGTTGCAACATTTATTGAATACTGGAATGGAGCTTTCCAATCATTTTGCAGCTTCCAAGACGTAGAACTGACAATACTTACAGAGCTTGATGTCGCGGGATGAGTGTTTTGCGCAGCAAACCTATCTAGTATTTAGACAATTTCTAGTACAACAGTTGCTAAGTAAGCCTATCGAACTTCTTAAATTTACTAAGCAAAGATAATTGCCGAAAAGCTTGAGAGAAGAAAGAGCAATATAGTCAAAGAGAAATTATATTATTCTAAAGAATGTGTACAAGAGAGCTTGAGAGTTTTACAAGTATGCTTAATTGCTTGTCACTTGTGTATGCAAATGTTAAGTGCCATGCCCTATTTATAGGGGAGGCTTCCTAATTCCAAAGCTTTCCATGCAACTTGCTTAAATATCTAGATATTTTTAGCTATACACATGTGTAGAGAATTCTAGAGATATGTACAAGTATAGAGAGGATAGTAAAGAGTTATGGAAAATTCTAGAATCGAGCTAAACTAGTACACCTTGGCTTGGATTTGGGCCCTTGGGCTTGAAATCTTGGGCACTTTGGTTGAAATTTTGGGAGGCCCGTTACTTAGCGTACTACGGATTGACAATTTAACCCCCAGTGCTTGAAAAATTAGAAATGGTCCGTGACATTAAGGTGACCTGCCATGGTAGTTTTATCAGCCAGTGCATTTGAATAAGATACTTGCTATCATCTATTAAAATAAAATGTATAGCTATTACAAAACTATATAACTCATTTTTCACAAAGCAAGTTGAAATACCAGCAATGAAACAAGCAAATGAAACCAGATGTGTGGTTTCAAAGGAATGACTGTAACAACAATAATTGCATTTTTTTCTCTTTTCTTGAATGGCAATATGATAAACATTAACAGAACAGTAACAAAATAACACTGACAAAAACAATAATAGAGTTGAAGTAACAAATGATAAATAATACAATGGTAGTGATAAAGACGCACATTTCTACAAATTTCCATGCTCACCAACCAGAGGAGATTAGAATCTTTCGTCACTAAAACTGCTTTAACATATATATTACCAAATTTGAGCATGGCCGCAACATAAATAATATCCACCCAAATTCAAAATAAAAAAAAAATCTTCTGATTAGCTCTACCACCACCTAAATTACTATACAATCACTATCAGGATACACTTCTCATTATCATTATCATCACCTATAAAAATAACTAAAGCCACCTTCACTATTGTCACTACTGACAACTAGCGTTATTATGACCATATAAGAATTTCGTTTGTGTGAGTGTTGAATCTTTAAATAGCGTATCCTTCTGGATTGCAACTCGACTGTTATCATAAATACCATTTATTTATTTTAGTTTTACTATTCATTTAAACAGTAATAACGCAGCTCACAGAAGTATCAGTTTTTCAATTCATTTTTGACAACTGAAAAACTCTCGTTATTAACAGCTATTTTTCATAGAAGACCGTATAATCATAGTTACAACAGAATTGAACACTAATGCCCATAATCACATAAGGAAATCATAGAGAGCAAAATCTCTGGCTATATGGCAAGCATGTCTAAACTCAAATTAATTCACGTTGTTCAAGTCAATTTACAAGGAAGAATATAAGGATTTGAATATATACAGAAAAATGAAAATTTAAAAAAAGAAAGGAAAAATACTTGTAGAAATTGATCATGAGTAGCATTATGTCAAAACAAAGTTGATTCTGCGGAACAAAAGCGACTCTATTTCAGTTTGGCATAGTTCAACTTCATTAGTCATCGTAACCACTATTGACGATTTGACAAAACTAATCACCAGTATGGTATTAAATGCATTGTTAGTGGACAATCTTATTGGCCACAAGCCTTTAATACCATTCCATTTAATTGATGCCTGCAAATTCACAAGTATACAGCAATATATAAGTTCCGTGACAAAATGTAAATGCTGGCTGAATGTAAATCTAAAAAAAAAAAAAATGATCCATACATTTTCAGTTATTTCTATCTCATTAGGACATATGCGAAGAGAACAATGCTTGTGAGCCCCAGAGCAAGTTACAATCTGGCCTTGGCGTTGCATTGGCTCCATTACATAATGGAAGTGTTAAAAATAGCAAGCGATCGTAAAATATTTACAACCAAATTAACTTTTTAACTAACAACGGCAAATAACATGACATTGACCAAAGACCAATTATTATTTATGTATGTTGAGTTTAATAGTATCAAAATATTCAAACTAAGGAGATAAGGAGAATTTGATATTTCCTCGAGTGTAGAACAATGAAGTTTAGATGGATCCCCTCCTATACATCTCCTCATCTTCATGAGAACGTTGACCGTTTCACCCCCACGTGGTGTTATTATGAGTTGCCACCCTAAAATCAGATAACCAGATGGCACTAGCCGATTTGCATAGGTTATACAGATGAAAAGTTAAATTAAAGTTTTTCGAATATTAATATTAAGTTAATCTAGGGGAAACAGAATTAAAAGGAGAAGCAGTCATTGGCAGACTATTGGGATGAGTTAGCTGGAAGAATGCTTTTGGAGAAGCAAGTAATGTAACACCCGAAATTTTTTTTATTAATTATTATTATTTTTATTTAATAGGAAATAAATTCCTTATTAGGTAAGGGTATTAAAAGGCTTGGCCTATAAAAACTTCTCTTACGTTATTTTGCTTCTTAAAACCCTGGAGGCTAATAAAGAAAAGAATACAATAGCAAACACAAGAGTAAACTCAAGTTTTTAATAAGAAGAGGGGAAGTTTTGATTGTGTTTCTTTTTTTCATTAAAGAAGTTCTTGAGTGTTGATTTTGTTTTGGTGGTAGATAAGAATTTATAATCCTTTGAACTTTTGGTTTTATTTGTGATTTTATGTGATTGATTGAATGATTTTGTGTGTGTTATATTGATCAAATTGAGAAAGCATGATTATGTATTGATTTATGATGTTATTGAGTGGAAGTAGTGCTAGTATGTTATCCTGAAAACTATGAGCATTATAGATTAAATGTCATATGATTACTGTTTTTATTGAGTTTCATGCATAAAACTTTATAGACTATTAAACTAGACATCTTTCTTTATCTTTCTATCCATATGTTTATTGTTCAAAAACTAATTGTATATTAATTGTAATGATTTTTCGAATTTGGAATACTGGTGCTGGAAAATTCTGATTTTCAGCAGAGTTTCTCATTTCTATAATTTTAAGGATGTCAAAAAAATTCGGGTTTGGTCCGGATCTGCAAAGATCCGAAAGATCCGGATCCATAAAAATCTAGATCCACACATTAAAAAATGCGGATCCGGAGTCTAAATGTTAACATCCGTGCGGATCCAGATCCGGATGCAAGTGCATTCGAAAAATCGGATATTCGGATCCGTATTAATTTTAATTATATAAGCTAAAGCTTAAAAGTGGCATGAAGTGTTGAATTGGATTGGAAGCTTGGAATTTATATGAATTTGTAGTATTTTTATTTGTGGATTTATGATGTAGTATTTATTTGTGGATTTATGTTCTAGTATTTTTATTTGTGAATTTATGTTGTAGCATTTATGTTTGATTTATGTTGTAGAATTTTTATGATGTTGTATGTTATTTATATTGAATTGTTTTGTTGAATTATGATTGAATTTTATTTGATGTTGTTAGGTAAAATATTGAATTTTTAAATTATATTTTAAAATATTGAAATTTTATTTTTGCGGATCTGGATATCTAGAATATCCATCTGCATCCATTACGGATATTACCGGCATCCAGATCCGCATATTTTTTTGCAGATCCGGATGTGGAAATGTAAATGCAGATCTAGATCTAGATTTTACCAACCCTATATAATTTATTTCATAACTCAAACGACTTCTGAAAATTCTAGAAATTTTTATTACTATATATATGTATGTCTTGTTTCTTTATATTTAAATTCGTAATTTTTGGCTTTATCCGCAATCATGGAAACTATTTCCCAGCATTGCGAGGGTTGAGTTTCAAGTCAGTTTGGTTACTTTTTCAACACTAAATGCCTTATAAATTTTTATCCTGATTCCTTATTGTCTCCTCCAATTGTCAAAACTTGAATCACTATTTTTGGACATGTATAATTGAAGTTATGAATTTTTGAATCAGCAGTCCTCTGTTTATATCACCACTGGACAGTTTTGATGTTTTTGTGGGAAATTAGTTTTCGGAGATGTTCATGAACTCTAATTTATCTTGTGATATTTTATATTGAATGCCATCATGTTTGCAGTAGCTCTTTGTGATATTTATGATTTTTTCACATATTTATAGCTTGTTAGAAATCAGCTCTTGTAAGATGGCCGAGTATAGTTTGGTGAATTGATATTAAGTTAGAGTTAATGGTTTAAGGATGTTTGGGTTTCATATCAAGGTCAGAATTGAACAAGATATTGATTAGAATCTTGTCTTGATAATTATAGGCCAGGAGTGAGCTCGTATGACTTGGGTTATTATTGATTGCTTTGGATTGAGGTAAGTGAATTCATGCATAATGTTTATTATAAGTACATATGTAAACATTTATGAATAGAACAATGTTGTTCAAATGGATTGGCAATTTATGGTTTTGAAGTTATTTAAAATGTTTTCTTAAAATTGTTTTAAAAATTACTTTAAATTTTTTTCCTTAAAAGTATTTGTAAAGCTTTGCCAATCAAATGTCTTCTAGGAGCGTTTATTGATCGATTATTGAATGATTGATATTGAAAGATTGAAAACTATATTTAAGGTTTTGGCTCATTGTCTATAGTTAATGTTATTGATATGACCGAACAGTTAGCTGTATTGTGCGCACCTATGATTATTGCAGGGTAAAGTACCCTGATTAAACTACTGGCCGAGTTATCGGTAGTACAGGTGACACTATATGGCATGAGCAAAATTAAACGAATGAAAGGTTTTATTGATAAATGATTTCTTAAATGATTATTTACTAAAAATAGTTATTATGTTATGATTTAACTAATTTTGAGTTTACCATACATATGTATTAGATTATAAAATGATTACTGTCTTCTAATTTATAGTACTTCATAATGATTATTATATATATTTTATCGTATTTGGTATCGTTGTGCATGAGTTTGCTTGCCGAGTTGACGGCTTACCTCTTGTCTCCAACATTTTGCAGATTGATTTTAGAGATGTCGGATTTTGGGTTTAGAGAAGAGGATTTGTTAGTAGAAAACTTGGGCATTTTGTCAATGATTAAGTTGTCGCTACTTTAGTTGTTATTTAGAACTAAATTTTATTTTGGAGGATTGTTATATTTATTGTTTGGCGACTATGTTTTCGATTATAGACAATATTGATTTTCTATTGGGAATAGTAATAAGATTAATGTTATGAGGTTTTATTTCAATTTCCTCTTTTATTCTAATTTCCTCTTAAGATTCTTGAGTGAATTTGGGGTGTTACAAGTAATTCATGGAGTCTTTGGAAGTGTGTGGTTCATGCTTTGTTTTGAATGATAGGGCAAGATAGGAATGGTCATGTATTGATGAAAAAAAGGGAGATATCATCACTTACTTAGTGGGATACATAGTTCAGATTGTTCTCTGGTCGTCCGTAGCGGCCATAGTTTTTCTCTAGTATAAGAGTTTTCCAAGTAAATTATTGTGTTATGTGATTGGTTTTATTCTTTATATATTTTCTATTTATTATTTATTTGATACTTTTGCTTGCAAGATCTTGAGTGAGATTCAAAATTTCCTAACAATATGCAATGACATGTTCATACATGCATGAAGGTGGACACATTTGGCTGCCAACTGCAAGGGCATATGATTTTATAGGATTAGTCTCTTGAGTATAATCATTTTACTGGATGAACATGCAAGAATTTCAACCTTAAAAGGACCTGATTGAATAAATAAAAATGTAAAACAAATCAACACTAACAATAATAAAATCCATAATTCTTAATCAAGATTTACCTGGAAGAAAATTTGCAACCTTGTAGAGCACAACAATTGTGGGGCTTTTACAACCATATAGAAACTAGATATCCAAAACTCCAACATATTCTAGTCTGAAAAGAAGTTATCATTGAAGAGATTTTTGAAATCATTTTTCAAATAAAGTATGAAAAAGCTAAAAATATATAAGTCTAAAAGTAAATATTATATCGAATACAACAATAAATAAACAGGAATCAGTACATGCCTATCAGGATATAAAATTCTTATTTCAATGGTTTTAAAGGTCTCTATGCCTGAGTTTATTGACGCTCATTATCTAAGTTTAGCAAACCTCTGAAGATCTTAAGCAGATCATTTTAAAAGAAATGTGACTTCAACATTATAACCATTAACTTTGCAACCACTTGACAATAAGTTTGAAAATTGGTAGGCATGAATCCTATTGAATAAGAAACACAAACACATGGGTTGGCTTCTGGCAATTATTTTCTAGCCCAAACTGTACATTAACTTTTCTACCAAATATAAATATAGATAAGCATAGCATGATGGTAATTAAACTCTTTCCCCACCCATGTGAGTGGAAACAGGCCTCTTGTATAAACACGAGATTTTTACTAATCGAACTAGCTGGCACCCACTTCTTCAACCTAATACATACAGAAATAAACATTTTAGGTTTTGAAAATAACAACACATAGGAAAATCATGTAAGCAAATTTTTTCACATTCATGAATGACGAAGAATTCAATGACTACATTTCTTTAATTAAAAAAATAAAAAAATACGTAATATTAAATGCTTCTTCAAGCAATCCTTTACTATCAAAAGGATTAGGTACTTCTGTGAGCAGTTCTTTATCAGAAAGAATTGATTGACAAAATAGAAAATAACTCACTCTTAAAATGTTTAAGAAATAGTAAATGTTGGCCATGGATGACCCAAAGATATTTGAGACCTTCCGTGAATTTGTAGACGTTTAACAATTTAAAATTTAAAATTTATTAATAATATGCTACATCGATACAAAATTAATTAAATTTGTAAAAGAATAGGAATGATACTATTGAAAATGAATTATTAAAAATGATGACACGATGATGGCTAATTACTATATGATTTATTTAGGTAAAATTTTTATAATTCTATTAAAATTTTATAATTCTAACTTAAATGTTTTATTGAGTATATGTGTTAGTACTTGTTAAGTATACATGTTGTTATTCACTTTCTTGGGTATACGTGTTAGTGCTCGTTAAGTATAAATGTAATGGTTAACTTTCAGTATATGTAAATTTTAATTATATGATTTTTGCAGCCTTCCATAAAAAATTTTCTATAAATTGGTATCTTCTTAAAATGTGGGGCTTTAGGTAATCACCTAATTTGGCTAATGGTAGAGCCAATTCTGATGTTGGCATTTATCTAAATTTTTGTATTAACCATAAAGGAGCAAAACATAAAAAAATTAAGCACCAAACCACATAGCATAGATGATCTCCGAGTTCTAGTACTAAAATGAATAACCTGACAAACAACAAATTAGAATAGTCGCTCCTAAATCTTGTAAGTAGAGAATAGAACCAAAACTGCATACCATAAACAACCTATCACATACCTTAAACAACCAATCATATAAATGCATTCCTATCAATCTACAATCAGGATCAATTCTGTCAATCTGTGAAAACAGAGGAAAGAGAATTTCAAAGAAAAAAGATAGCAGGATGACCTTTGTAAAAATTCTGAAGTCAATATACAAAGGTGAACATTTAATTTGTTTGCAGAAAGGAAAATTGCAGTACAACATACTTAGAACCACCATATGAAATCAGGTGAGATTTATTAGCGGACCATTGTCAGCAGGATAACTTTATGGTCAAAGACATCCCTTGTTGTTGTGCACAACAAGTGAAAAACTAAATAGTAAGCTATTGCAAGAAAAGTATTCAGATATGCAATCTTTTTATTTTATGAGAATCAACCAAATAAAATAAGTAGCTGACTAAGACTTGGTAAAAAAATAATTGTCATTCTTTCTCCGCTTGAGTGTATGTGTTTATTTGTGTATATCATGATAGATGAGCATTTTGTAAGTGTTATCTTGAGTAAAATTTATGTATTACAAATGGCACGTTACGTGTTCGATGAAATGTCTCTTAGAGTTTATTTGTCTTATTTTTGTTAGTAGGCTGATAACTTGAATTGTGGAAAACATAAGAGAAATAGCATATGATAGACATCTTAACTTTCTATGATAGATAAATGCATGTCGGTTGATTTTGCCTTGGTATGACAGAAAAGCAGAGCAAGTAACTGTTGTTGAAAATTTGAGCGACGGGCGCCTTTCTCTCGGGCGACAGGTGCCCATCGTCCAAAAACACAGCAACATGGTTGCTAGAATTTGAGCGACAAGCGCCCATCGCCCAAAAACACAGCAACATGGTTGCTAAAAATTTGAGTGACAGGCACCTGTCGCTCAAATTTCTAGCAACGTTGTAGCAAGCACAAGTAACCTTCCTAGCACAAACAAGTTAGAGCAAGCATAAGTAACAAGCATTCAGATTAAGGATGTAACAATAATTGAATTAAAAATAAACTCGCAATGAAGCTGCTGAAATGCATATAATGAATCATTATCTTTCAACTTATAATGCCACTCTAATCTGCGGAAATGCACCAACTGTAAGCTGCGGAAATGCATATGATGAATCCTTATCTTTCAACTTATAGTGCCACTATAAGCTGCGGAAATGCACCAACTGTAAGTTGCGGAAATGCATATAATGAATCATTATCTTTCAATGTATAATGCCACTCTAAGTGTAATTAAGATTTATTTTTTGAAGAAGTAAGGTATATATACTAAGTGTTATTGTCGCTAGTTCGTTGTTAGCTATTTTACGGAGGTTGCTTCATTGCGAGTATATTTTTAATTCAATTATTGTTACGTCCTCAATCTAAATGGGTGTTACTTGTGCTTGCTCCAACTTGTTTATGCAAGGAGGGTTACTTGTGCTTGATATAACATTGCTAGAAATTTGAGCGACGGGCGCCTGTAGCTCAAATTTTCAGCAACCATGTTGCTGTGTTTTTGGGCGACAGGAGGGAGACAGGCCGCTGTCGCTCAAATTTCCAGCAACCATGTTGCTATGTTTTTAGGCGACGGGCGCCTGTCGCCCGGGAGATAGGCACCTGTCGCTCAAATTTCCAACAACACTTACTTGCTTTGCTTTTGTCGTCGTACCAAGGAAAAATCAACCGACATGCATTTATCTATCATAGAAAATTAAAATGTCTATCATATGCCATTTCTCTTATGTATTCCACAATTCAAGTTATCAGCCTACTAACAAAAATGAGACAAATAAACTCTAAGAGACATTTTATCGAATACGTAACGTGCCATTTGTAATATAGAAATTTTACATAAGATAACTCTTACCAAATGCTCATCTATCATGATATACACAAATAAATACAGATACACTCAATTGACGGCTCAATAATATGAAAAGGAACAAAAATTTCTTGCTTTGCCAGTCAAAATCTCGAGCATATTACCATCTAATCACCGGAAATGTAGCCGCGTCCTGCCAGAATTGATGATGCCGTCAAGGCCGTCGATTTGCCGTCAATTTGCCCGCATAATATAACTACCGACTTCACACTTTCAAGCTACCGCCGGTCTTGGGAGAGGAGAAGTGGATAACCATAAAACTCAGGTAGATAATTTTGAAAGTTTACAAAATTTTTAGGTTATTTTTGTAAATTTACACAAAAGGGCATTTTAGCCATTTTGCAAGTCAACTAACGGTCAACTCATATTTATACTAACGGCAGGGGTGGTAAGTGAGAATACATTCAATCTTACCATATAACTGAAATTATGCCAAAACTCAGGAGAGGTGTTTAAAAATAACCCCTCTACCGAAAGGGTTTTGATATAGAATAACGTCTTTATAGTGTAGGGTAATAAATTAACATACAAGAAATCTGACAGATGTAAATGTTCTCTACTTTGTTTCTTGATTATTAGAATTTGAAGTTTATGTAAAGAAGAGGAGAAGGAAAAAAAAAAGTTCTTTGTTTTGAGAATTCTTCTGTAAACTATTTTTCATTTTTATTTATGAAGTTTTTTTTGTGGCATTTAAATTTTTATCAAATGTAAAAATGTAGGAACGTGAAAAAAAAAGGCGATTAATTAATGAATATGCAGGAGAGAAAGAGTAGATATGGTTTATCAAAAAAAATGGGTGTAATTAAATTATTGTTTTTATTTTTTTAATTTGTTTTAAAATTTAGAATTTGAAGTTTTCACTCCCACTCGCCTTAAGTCAATGGTATCACATGCTAGACCTAATCTTGCTGAACAAATAAATCATTCTCTTAAACTTCCACTCCGTAAAGCCCTACCAAGGTTAGAGGCAAGATATTTTTTGGATGTCTATTCAAGAGGTGATTTGCATGATAAATCTTTGCTCAAGTTTGCAAAGTTGGACTTTAATTTATTACAAGCAGCACACCAGAAGGAAAGAAGCGACATGACTAGGTATGTTCTTATTCTAACAAAATTAAAAAAAAAAAGTGTTTCTTTTATTACTATATATTTTAGCATCAGCAATACAATGAGTAGTTAAAAATATTGGGAACCTAGGTAAATAGCAAAAATTTAAAAATAAAACTTAGAGATTTAAGTAGAGCTAGCAAAATTTGACACGACCGGATTACCCAACACGAACACGACACAAATAAATGGGTATGGGTTGTCAAATTTGACACGATTATTAAATAGGCCGGGTTCGGGTAGACTCGATTTTTTTTTCCGTGTCGGATTAGGGTTAAAGTTATTAACTCATTTACCCGACATTATATTTTCTATTCTAAATTAATTTATAGGTTATTGTCATCAAAACTTCAATAATGGACATGATTCTCTCTTTTTATTTTTTTGGAAGGATAAACATATACATAGCTTTCATTTATAAAATTTTATATAGATTTAGAATTTCAATAGTGTAAATGCTTTAAATATTGGTAGACATGTATATATATATATATATATATATATATATATATATGTATAACAAATGGTTAATGTAAATTTTGTTAAATATATAGATATTAAACGGGTTATTGGGTAACCCGTTTATTTTCCATGTCATATTAGGGTTTTAATATTTTGAGTCTTTGACATGATTATTAAACGAGTCGTGATTGGGTTGACCTAAATTTGACACGACACAAACACGACTCGATAACCCGTTTTGCCGGCTCTAGATTTAAGTGTCATTCACCCTAAATGGGATGTCATTACACAAAGTTGGGAGGGTTAATTTTATGATCCAATATTATATATAATGAACGATGAAACCAAATTATTTCATTCTATGTATTTCTTCGCAGTAGCCTGCAATTTCAGTAACTTCGAAGAAAGATAATCTTTTACATGAAATTTAATTGTGGTGGACAGATTCGACTTCCCTAACAAGTTGCCTTACGACAAGAGACAGAATAGTAGAATTATATTTTTGAATATTGATGGGAGTGTGCTATGGGCCCAAATATGCCTTTGGCAGAATTTTTGTGTCCAAATCATTAAGCATGATATCATCTTAGATGATACATTTAACGCCTACGGTACTTACGAAGAGCTCTTGCTCTTTGTAGAAGCAATCAAAAGGTTTGAATTTTTGTTTGGATATTTCAGATTATTTATTTATCTATTACTAAACTTATGGCATAGTTGTCCCCACGAGCATGGCCAAGTGGCCTTCAGTCTCATTGTTTGGCTAGCCATCCGAGCCCGACTTATAGCATTATTTGATTTTTATTTCTGATGGGACATTGGTGCCATTGACACACTACCAGAATACATGAAATTCATTTATAAGTTACTCTTAGATGTTTACAATGAAGCTGAGGAAAGCTTGGCCAATGCTATAACCAATTAAATGTTCTGTTGATAGATGCTGAAATTACTTACTGTGGTCTTCGCAGCTGGCAAGAAAAACTAATTTGACCTTGGCCATACATTAGTTAAATAGTTGCATTAATTTGAATGTATAATTCAAGGAGATAAAGGCTTCTATTCTGTTCAACTCTATAATAAAATTAATTCGGCACAAGTTAATTACTCAGAAAATGCAGCAACAGACTTATTGTACGCACCTGAGCTTCAAATTTCTTAGGAAGCTTTGACTTTGTAAGTTTTATGCAACTACAGCATTCTCAACTAAAATCTAATTTCTCTTGTGAAGTTGCTATCAAGACAAGATAACAATAAGGGAAAGAAATCGGCATCTTCATCTTCTATTTCCTTTTTCAAGTTTATTTCACATAACATAACTAAATGTACTGTAAGAGAGATTGTAACATTTTTTTTAAGTTTGAAATTCTGGAAGAAAGTGGCTAGCCAGTTTTGAGAAAGCGGCTAACCGTTTTGATTCAAGAGAGCATGTTTTTGGCTTTTTAAAAAACAGCTAGCCGGATTTTAGAAACCGACAGATTGTTTTCTTCCTGTGAGTATTCTGGACTAAAAATGGCAATCCGGATTTTGAGAATCGGCAAACTGGTTGTTTACAAAATACTCTCTGGACAAGAAACGGATATCCGATTTTAGAAACCGGTAAATCGGTTGTGAACAGATGCCACTTTCAAACCAAAGAGTGTCTATTTGAAGATGTGCCTTTGTTTGATGGTTGCAATTTTTGTGGAAAAACATCTTCTTCACAAAAATAAACACTCAAATACATTAAAAAAACACCATATTTACAGATTACATACATGTTCTTGGAATACAATCTTATTTGCTAGAGATTGTGTTCACTATTTGTTATATCTTGGGGGTAATTTGCCATTAAAATCTATAGAAAACCAAAAGTAGTGAGGGCAAATAAAACCTTAAAGGAAAGTGTACAAACACGTCTCAAAGCCTATCAAGATTTCTTTATTCTTTGCCTCTATATTCTTAAACTTCACCAACACGTACCATTCAACTTTCTTCTTAAGTTCTTTAATTCTCTCCCACAAGGACCAAGGATCCAAGGTTCACTTTCTTCATCAAGATTCAAGATTTGCATTCAATGTTTGTTTTCTTCACCTTCTTTTCTTTTTAAGTTTATATTATTTGTACTTATTTCTATAAATTCGTATTATTTAATAAGAAATCTTCCATTATGTACTTTTAATTTAATTTTTTAGGCATAATTTGTTATGTGTTAACTTACTAATTATGTCTTTTACTTTATTATTAAGATTTATTAAGTATACTTATTAATTTTAGGTATAAGTTCATTTTCTATATATGATTGAATTATATGGTGTATATGTAGTTATTATGTATTTTCGTTAATTTAAGATTTGAATAGCATTTATTTTATTTTTACTGCAATAATTTTTTATATGCATTTCGACAACCTCCAAATCAAATTCCTAGTTCCGCCCCTGTCTGTGTGTATTTGAGTTCTTCATACATATATGATTAATTTGTAAATGGACCATTAGAAATGATGAGGATCACATTAAGTCAATTACGAGCCAAGATCTTTGCCATTATTTCGTGTTATGCGTCATGGAAATGCTTCAATCATATCAGAACGCATCATGTGGAAATTTTCTTGCAAGATAGTGGATGTTTATATTCTATTACTATAAACGACTTGTGGAAATGTAGTTTACACTTTATACAAACGAGTTCAGTTTTGGAAGACCTCAACAAGAAGCTGATGTTGTCATTTGTGTTGCATCTAACTATGAAGTGCTTAAATGTTACATTGAAAAATGATTCTTTCAATAGTTGTGAACATTATAGTTAGGAATATGGCTTTGCTACTGCCTGGAGTAAACAGCTCTGTTTTAACCAAATAAGATTTTCAAGTAGTATCCTCATGTAAAAGATACATGCGTCACGTTTATTAAGAGATATGGAACTTGAGCAGACAACAGAGTTATTTGAGAATGCCATTGAACCCTTCTATCTTCAATATGCAAGCAGAGGTAGAAAAGAGCTTTGAGGGAAATACTGGGCTCTCAAATTTGCATATCATGAATCTGATGCTGACTTGTGGAATAAATGGTACGAATATGAGGTGCAATATGAAAATGAAGGGAATGCTTACATGTTAGTAGGGTGCATTTGAATATAGTATCAACTCTGTCATTCCATTCTTAAGGGAATGTTTATATGTTAATTATTAACTTGTAAACGCATAATTGATATCTTAAAGCATTTCTACCCCTGCAGATTTCCTAATTCTGGAAGCTGGTGAGGTGCCAATTGCAGCTGTGGTTCTGGAATCCAAAACATTTAAAATAAAAATTTTGTGGGTCTCTTGGAGGGATCTACTAATCCTACTAAAATTGGGGCTGAATGGAAACATATTATACATTATTTGAAAGGATAAATACTTTCATCATGTCTGTTAGTTAAAACAACATGTATCTTTTCACAACTGTCATTTTAGAGGATTAATTGTCTTTAGCTTGGTGAAGCAAATGCACTTTTATATTTCTTATGCCTATGGAGAGGTTAATGCTGATTGTATAGCTAATCTCGGATTACCTTGTGTTTTTTTTTTTTTTTCTCACATGGTGGATCGATGTGCCTCCTGATCAAATTAAACGGCTCCTAACTCATTATAAAAATGGCCTTTCGTGCTATCGTTTTACTTGATCACATCTGGTGTTTTGTTCGTCTAATGTACTTTTGGTCTTGTAATTTCTTTTATTTGTTTTGATTTTGATTGTCAATTTGTTTTACATCATGTATTGCATTCTTACTTATGTCTAAGTTTTATCACTATTATGAAGAGTTAAGATTCATTACATTCCCTAGCCACTCGGCCTTAGGGCTCTTTCTCAGGGCAAGAATTAGAAGAATTAGAACTCCCACAAAAGCATTGTAGGGGCTAAGTCATTCCTTAATTATATTGTATAATTAAGTAGAGCTAGTCTGCTCTCTTTTAAAATGTGAGTAGAGTGAACGTTCCTCGAGTTTTATAGAGGGTAAAAATCTTGGCAGTACTTCAAACGATTATGAGTTATAATATGATTGTAATATCAGCGTAAAAAAAAAGGCTCGTTACTTTCCCCTACTAGGGGTAATTGCCTAATTGGTATACCCAATGAGAAAAATAAAATACAGCAATTAGACAAAACAACAGAGGACTCAATTATAACAACTGCTAAACTGGGAAAATTAAATTAAATTAAAAATGCTCCTAAATTGTCATACATCATTATTTTGCATAAATAGAATTATAAGGAATGGGAACTAAAAACAAATGACCTTTCTTTACAGTAACAATGAAAGCCTCAGTCGTATCAAGATCTTTGTTAATTTCCCAACATGGAGTTTCCAATCAAAAGTGATAGAGCATTTGAGCAAGAGGAAGATGATTTCCCTTGTAACCATGATTCAAATGGGATCAATTCAAAATGATTTCCCTTGTAACCATGACTCTGGAATGATATCCCTGAATTTTACAAGTCTCTCTACATTCTCTTGGGAGTAACATTGGAGCAGGAGGATGTAACCTCTAGAGTCAATAATTTTATACGGGGAATTACTGAACTCAATCACTTGTTGCTGTTACTCTTCAGTTTTCTGTTGAGGTCTATCCTGTAGAAGTACTCAAATTAGATCAGTGATCGATTTCTAGGTTGTAACCTCAGAGTTTCTTTGATGACTAGCTTTAAGTATTGTAATTTATGATGGCCTGCTTCATCAACATTTCTTTCCTTGTGAAAGTCTTTCCTCGCCTCTACTTGTACCTTCTTCATCACTCTTGGGTGTTTAAGCAATTTTAACACAGCCCATTCTATAAAAATGTCCTGAAATGGGATCATAATTTGAGTCATATATGTATATATTGAAGTAATTTATGAAAATTTTTAAGAAACTAATGCAAAGGAATGTTGAAATGGCTTAAAAACAGTATATTTTTTGGATCTTTGCTTTGAGTAAAATGAAAAGGCAAGAATTTACATCCCCGAATTAACACCATTAGATAAAACCAGAAGCACTTTGGGTTCGGTTCCGGGCCCATGACAATCCCAAAACAAACCCAATCTAAACAGGTGTTTGATTCTATGCCCTACCCAGTCCAATCAAATTTTAAGCAGATTTGTCACCCAAACCCGACCCAATTTGGCTGACTTGAATGAAGAGACTGCACTGCTTGACTGGGCAGAAGCGTCTTAAAAGTTTCTGCAACCTGTTATGTACAACTATTTTTCCTTCTAAAATGATCCGCCTCAATGATTTAATAAAGATTCAATTAATTAAGTTCTATTTGGTTTGTCCGTAAGGAAATTGTCTACCCCTGTTCCAATTGAAGAAGCTGTTCGTCCCTTTGCAATTTTCAATCGTACTGATGGGAAAACCATTTGCTGAATGGTTAAAAGCTGCTGGGAGAAAATTAAATCAAACTGAATGGTAAATAGCGACAGAATAACAAAAAAATCCTACCCAAATAATTGAATAATCGAAATTAAAAGTAATAAGATAAAAGATTTTTTTTTAGAGGAATAAGAGAAAAGATTTAAAAACATAAGTTGTTGATGTTGGAAAAATATGCTCTTTAAAGCATATTTATTTATTTATTGTAATAAATATTTTTTTGATTAATAAAATAAATGAGGTATTTTATTCATGTATTTTTATTGCATTAATATTTTGAGTAAAATCCATTTAATCATATTATATATATTTATATGATCACCATGTAGATTCATAGAAAACATAAATACAAGTTATCTTATGATTAAATAAATTAAGTTCGCAGTTGATAAATAAAGTTGGGCGCTTTATTTAGGTATAGACTGTAATAAGTTCATTGAGTGATTTGTCTTAATCATGTATGAATTTATTAATGTAATATAACTACATTGAACTATATCACATATGAGATTTAATTAACCTTGTAATAACTGTCAGACTTATTAAATCTCATAGACATTGATTTAATGTGATCTTAATCTTGAGTTAGTTATAATTTCTTGATTGTAATTGTTATTTCATTTGAGTTACCAATGGACACGACATACACTTGTAGTCAAGATTATCCGGTATCTTGGTAGGAGCAATTACAAGTATTGAATTTATAGATTAACAATATAGAATTTGTACGACACATCTCTTGATGGGTTTCAGTACTTGATCATAGAATTTTCTGGCTAAAGTGTGTCAACATATATATAAGTATGTTGAAAATGATCATTAGAAAAAATCAGTAAGTATCAAGGAACAAGATATAATTAAATTAATTGGACAGTTGAGATATCAATTTTATTAACGATGTGGTACAAAAGATTGTGCAGTAAAGAAATCAATGTGGCTTGGGCGAATTATTATTCGAGCATACAATTATGGAGGTCAGTTCCAATCTTATAGTGGAGTAGAATTAGAATTAAATAATTATGTTTGTTAATTACAAGTTTAATTATTGTAGCCACTATTGTATGTTTCCAAATGATTCCTAGGTTAGCTCATTTAATTGACAACACCATTACAGGATCCAAAAGTGAGAAAACTGGTATATAAGGTAAAAATCTTAATTTTAATATTTGTTAAGGCCTAATGTGTTATATCCAAGTGTAAATGGAGCCTTGTGATATTTTTAAAGGTAATCCCTAGTTGGTTACACGTTCTCTCTACTTTTACATTTTTTATATCTATAGAGAAAAATACAATAGACAAATAAGAGACGCTAACTGTAATTGGGAGTGATGAAACGGACGCCCACACGTTCAGTGTTGATCAATCTTAAGTCATAACGTGAAAGATCGTTTGACGGTGAATCTACAATTTTTTATTGTTCATCTTTTCATATTATTAAAGTTCGAATTTTTTAATTACTTAATTCTTATATATTATAAGGTCTTCTCATATTATTAAAGTCCGAATTTTTTAATTACTTAATTTTATTTTTATATATTTTAGGGGATTAATATTAAAAAATTTTATGAAAGAATTGTAAAACTAAATTTTTATCTATCAGCTGACAGACGGTTGAAGTGACATGACCACAATGTTTCAATTTTTAGTGTCATACGAACACGTGATAGCGAGGTTTTCAAGTTACGGTCAATGTGCTCAATTAATTTAATAGTGCTTTATTTATGTGATAGTGTAATAAATTTCATGATGGGATAGCAGTACATCCTGTTTTAGAAACCATTGAATTTAATATTAAAAACTATTGGATCATCATTAGTGTTTCTTTGATTTATAATATTGGGATCCACTGCTTTTTTTTTTTTTTAAGGTATATTCAAAACTTTTTCTTTCATGTTCCTTTTTCATTATTTTTTCTCCACAAAGCACAATTGAATATATGTTCAAAATAATTTTTCCATGTTCCATCGATTCGTCGAACCAGCATCTTCAACATTTTTCTTCTTCATCACCTTCTACACTTTAAAGCAAAAGACCCACGTAAATTAGTATTATCTAAAAATATAATCACATAAGTGTACGTATCGAATAAGTAATAAAGTAATGAGTGAGAGTATCGAACCCACAGGAATTAATATTATCATATCACTATCTATCAATTTATATCTCCCAAGTCTAATCCAAACAACTGAATAAACACAAAAATAATTAATGAATGATGAAACTTAGGTTTGTAATTTTTCCTAGTAATCTCTTTATTAATCTTAGTCCAATCCTTCTAATTAACCTAATTCAATTATCACTCAGAACACTAAAGTCTCTACAAGCTTTTTCCGATGGTCAAGTAGATATATTACTCAAAATCAATCTACTATATTTCTATGAGGATCAATTATAAGTAATTCATTAAGTTCAAGTTCCTTAACAAGTGCATATGCAATCTAAGTATATTACTATATCAGATTAACACATGTTATCAGATTTAGGTCTATTGATGCATGACTCTTCCGATATCTATGCAACTACACATGTGCTATTTAATTGGTGATCAAGCAATCAAATAGATTAAGCACAAAATATAATAAATAATTAATAGAAGGCAAGTTGAAGAACTAAAAACATTAATTAATTAAAGTTCATACTAGGTTCCATTACAAACCTAAATAAAAATATTTAGTTCATAATAAAGAAGAAAATAACATCCATAATAAAATAAAACATCCTTATAAAATTTAGTAGAAAAAACTCTTGAACAAGATCTTCAATTTATTCTTCTTCTCTTTCTTCATTTTTATGGCTTACGCGCGGCTTCTCCTTATATAATGCCCATGACCGAATCCTTTTAAGATTTTAATTGCATGCAAAAACTGGCCTTTGTAAGGAAAATCCACCAAATTTAATTTGCTTCCAACTCTAACTCAAGCTTACGGGTTCCATTAAATTTCTTTCCAAAATATAAAATGCCATGCATGTGCCCTCCACTAAAGCCACCAATTTTAATGCTTAAATTCTTCTCACGTGGCTGTTGCCAAATTCAATTCTGAATTTAAAACTTGCTTCCTTAATCCTTGTCTTCAACGGATTCCAACAAAACCAAGCCTATCTTGATTTCATGCAAACAAACAATTGTTTTACAGCCCAAAGCCCATCACAAGCAGCCATTCAATTCAAGCTTACGCCAATTTGTCTAATCTCCACGTAAAAGCATGCATGTGGCTGTCCTTTCTTCATTCATAAACGGCACTTATTTCCATTAACCTCCAATTTATTTTTTTATTTCAGCTCTATTTTTTTATATCAAAACTTGCACCATATGCTTCCAATCATCAATGTCTATACAAACAAACAAATAATAAGTAAAACAACTCTAAAATAATTAAACATAATGTAAATTTTATGTTAAATTTAATTATTAAAGTAGTGTAAAATCACTCTATCAATTAGCACATTAAAAAATTTAAAATAATAAAAAAGATTAATACAAACATCTTAATATATTTTTGGAACTTGCCCACAAATCTTTTATGATATCTAAGTACTATATAAATTCAATTCGGCATGGAAGAGAAGAGATGAAATTAAGGTTAGCATAAATAATGGTATGATTAATGGATGTGTTAGATAGGTGTCCAAAGTAGTAATAGTTTAACTATTTTTATTAAATTATCCTTAATATTAAATTACATGAAGATTATTTTAGTATTATAATTTTTTAGTAAAATATGGTGTTTAAAGTATATTTTAGAGTACAAATATTCTCACCTGTAAATAAAATAACTTAAAGTTTAATAATAAACTTTCAATACAACTCATTAGTTGAGTTAGTTCGTACCTATTCTCTCTCCTTATTCATTAGGTGAAGGATTTGAATCTCCCAAAATTATAGAAAGTACAATTAAAAAAAATAGCAAACTGATTATTTTTATTAAAAAATTTCTTCTTGTTATTAATATTTGCTACCACTCCTTATCATTGGTAGACCCACAAAGGGAACATCAGTAGAATTATTAATAATACCTGAGAGTTAGTAATCGAATCAATTCTTAGAAAATATATTATATTACTATATTAATAATACCTAAAAATGTGATCCACATACAATTATTCTAAGATCTTGAGTAGTCCAAGAATTTTAAAGATTAGAATCATGAAATTTATGTTAAATGCACTTATAGTGGTGTTAATTTATCTGAAACATAATTTTTGAGAAACTGGTTAATAAAAAATATTTTGATAAAGGGATTAGGATCCGGTACTGAGCTTTTCCTATGCTGAGCACCGGATCAACGGTCAATAACTGTTCCAATTAATTACTGACTATTGATCCGATACTCAGCACAAGAAAAACTCAACACTGGATTCATTTCCCAGATAAAGATCCTATTCCCTTAAATATCATTGGAACTCTAAGTAAAATATTAATTAAGCCTCCAATGATTCAGATTTTTTTTTGGTTTTATCTTTGAAATGAATGACAGAATTTATATGAGATAAGTCCTAGGGAAAATAAATTCTTATATTTATAATATTATTGGAGTTATTAGAAACAGCCCCCAATCAAATGTTAGATCATTTCCTCACCTGAACTAGACCTTGGCTTTTAAGAATGACTAAAATATATTTATTATTTTAGTTAAAATAACTGAAATATCGTGCTTGGTAAGAGTAATTAAAATAAATGTAAGTTAAATATGTTGAAAAGTAAAAAAATCACATGCATGATTTCAATTGCTGGTGAAGCATGTGGCCGAAAATTATAGAAAAACTGGACGCGAATGAATTGTTGAAGCATGTGGCAATTTGACAATTTGACCACAACTTTGACAATTGACCATATTGGTAGGTGGGCACGGAAAGCATCAAAATTGAAAGAATTGAAAGGGGGCCAAATTTTTCCACTTACTTTTTTTTAGTATTAAATTTAGGCCCCGGCTACGTTGGATCAGCTCCAACGTAGAGCCAATTGATATCAACCGTGTGATTATATACACCCAATCCGACCATCACGATTTCACAAAGCCGATAGACATGAGGCTTACAGGATTGAATACATATTTATCCTCTCAACAGATCTTTCTCTCCTTATCCGGTGGAATCTCCTTTTTTTTTTTTTTAGTTGCGAGTTATTGTATTGTTATTGTTTGTTTAATGAAAAATTATATTATCCTGTAAAAAAAATCTTAAAATTTTAGCTTTAAATCAAACCAAATGAAGGGAAAAGAAAAAACCAACAACGCACTTTGATAAGAAAAAGAATCTTTCACATAATATATATCTGAAAGTTTGAATAACAAAGTTGAAACTTGATAATAAAAAAAAAAGGCAGCAAAAAGAGAATAAGAAGCAAGAGCTTGTTAAAGAAAGAAGCTGAGAGAGTCGGTTGGGTGGTGAATGATGATATTGTTGCTGTTGTTGTTACTACTGTTTGTGCAGTGAGAGCCTATGCACAGAGAGAGAGAGAGAGAGAGAGAGAGAGCACAAAAATTCGGTCATATTTCCCTCTCATTAAAGTAACCCAATAATTGTGTGTGCTTCATGTCTATCATTACGTGTAATCGGGATGGTAGGATTGAGTGTATATAATCGCATGGCTGATATTGGTTGGCTCTATGTTGGAACTGATCCAACTTAGCCAACGCCTTAAATTTAATGTTCCCAATATAGGACTACTACTCTGCACATGACAAACTACCAACCAACTGTCCCACCACCTCATCATTTCTCTCTATGTATAGAGCATTAGTGTCTTGAGGTTTTTGCAACTCGTCCTCTTAAACTCAAACTATAAAGTTGTATTTCGTTTGTCTGAAACAGAAAGAAAGATATGTCCATTCCAGTTCCAGCAGCAGTTTCCAGTTCAACTCAAGAAACTGTTCGTCCAATTGCAGGTTTTCATCCTACTTTATGGGGAAACCATTTTCTGGAATCCGCTTCCGATTTCAAGGTAATTAAACCATTGCAAAATCAAAATATCTCATTAATTATTAGAGATGCATGCCCAAACGACGTGCAATCATATGTCATATATAATTGTTTGTTAGACACATGTAACACATTAATATTAAGTAATTTCTTGTGTTTGCAGACAGTTGATGCTACAACTCAAGAACAGCACGCAGCACTGAAGCAAGAGGTCAGGATGATGATAACCGCTACTGCAAATAAGCTTGCCCATAAACTGCACATGATTGATGCAGTACAACGATTAGGTGTCGCTTATCATTTGAAAAAGAGATTGAAGATGAATTGGGAAAAATATCTCATGATCTTGACTGTGACAGTGACAGTGATGATCTATACACTGTTTCTCTTCGTTTTCGACTTTTTAGGCAGCAAGGAGTTAAGATTTCATGAGGTATGTAATTGTTTTTCATTTTGTTAATTAAACCATTTATGTTAATCACAAGATTATTCTTGTTAATTGTCAAACTAAATATAAGCATGTACATTAAGAGACTAGCTCGCCTTTAATTCTTTTCAATATGGTCATCAGATGTACTTTGAGAAGTTCAAAGATGATAAAGGTAAATTCAAGGAATCATTGGTCAACGATGTACGAGGCATGCTGAGTTTGTATGAGGCAGCATACCTAGCAATTCGAGGAGAAGATATTTTAGATGAAGCCATTGTTTTCACTACCACTCACCTAAGTCAATAGTATCTGTATCTGATCATTCTCATGTAAACTCTAACCTCGCTGAACAAATATGTCATTATTTGCAACTACCTCTCCGTAAAGCCGCAGCAAGGTTGGAGGCAAGGTACTTTTTGGATATCTATTCTATAGATGATTTGCACGATGAAACTTTGTTCAAGTTTGCAAAGTTAGACTTTAATATATTACAAGCAGCACACGGCCAGGAGGAAATAAGTAGCATGACCAGGTAACGTCATACATATTCTTTCATTAATGTGTATAATGAAAGATTAATGATAGAGTTACAAATTATTGTACTAAATTTGTTTTGTACATATTAATATAGTATAAATTCATTGGTTAGATGAAAATGCAAAGTAATAAAATTAAATCATATTAATTTCTCGTTTTCCATTTACAAAACAGATTTTCCAAATATAATATGGAAGATTTCCAATTTCCCTTTAAAATTTTCAACTTATCTTTAGAGTTTTCATAATTCCTTTGTTACTTTCTTGAAAGATGAAACCAAATTGTGTTCTTCTCTGTACAGAAGTAACGATGGTTATAGCAACAATTTTATAATGTAGCGAAATATCTACCTAATTTAAATTTAAAATTGAATTTCAGGTGGTGGAATGATTTAGGCTTCCCTAAAAAAGTGCCTTATGCAAGAGACAGAATGGTAGAGATGTATATCTGGATGCTGCTCGGAGTGTCCTATAAGCCCAATTTGGCATTTGGTAGAATTTTTGCATCTAAAATAATATGCATGGTATCTGTCATAGACGATACATTTGACGCTTACGGTACTTTTGAATAGCTGTCACTTTTTACTGAAGCAATCACAAGGTTGTAAAACAATATACATCTCTATCTATGGCAGTTATTTAGTTACATTATATGTATTCTATAAGTTACAGCAACCCAAATGCAACCATGCAATACAAGAAAATGGCCACATGTGAAATAATTGGGAGATCATGGGCAACTACATTTGGATTTGCTATAAATTACAAATGATATAACTTAACAAGACCCCGACAATATAATATAATACTTATTTGATTCGATATTTAATTCGTTATAGATATTTTCTAGAAATAAATTAATTGCATCGCTATATATCTTTCTTAAAAATGTGTTAATATTACGATTATATTTGATTTTTCATATGGGGCATTGGCCTCATAGATACACTACCAGAATACATGAAATTCCTTTTCAAAACACTTTTAGATATCTACAGAGAAGCTGAGGAAGAATTGGCAAAGGAAGGAAGATCATACGGCATACCATATGCAAAACAGACTGTAGGCAATTACTTTAATAATCAATTTAATTTTATATGATTGTGCATGGTGATTATTATTGACTTGGGTTATGTTCCTCAGATGCAAGAAATAATTATATTGTATTTTACCCAAGCCAAGTGGTTAAATAAAGGTTATGTTCCAAGCTTGAACGAATATAAATCAGTTGCATTAAGAAGCATCGGTTTTTTTTCCGATAGCGGTAGCTTCCTTCGTCGATTTGGGTGATTTTATTGCAACTAAGGACAATTTTGAATGCGTACTTAAAAACCCTAAGAGTGTTAAAGCGACGAAAACCATTGTCAGGCTCATGGATGACATAGCAGGCCACAAGGTAAATAATACTCTTCATTCTACATTATAATTCAATTCAATAAGACCACATTCATTATTAATCTCAAGGAAAAATTTTGTAACATATCTTAAGGCGCCTCATCGTAATACATAATTTATTTATTTGTTTTAAATGTAAGAAGGTGGGTGAATGCATTGCTTTTCGAGTCATCTGCATTGCTTTTCGAGTCATCGTAACATATAACTAACAAATATGCCAAAAAGAAAAAAAAAATTTAGCTAACTGATGATGTTTTTTTCCCTCCCTCATAACCAATTAATATGCATCTGTGATGTAGTTTGTGCAAAAGAGAAAACATATTCCCTCAGCAGTTGAGTGCTGCAAGAATGAACATGGCGTGTCCGAGGAAGAGTCAGTTAAAGTGTTGTCGTTAGAAGTTACTAACGGTTGGAAAGATATAAATGAGGACCTTCTCAACCCAACGATTGTACCATTACCGGTGCTTCAACGGATTCTTTATTTCGTACGTTCAGGCCATTTTATGTACGGTGATGGCCATGATTGCTTCACCCATTCATCGATGATGAAACACCAAGTTGCCTTGTTGCTGACGGACCCCCTTAAGCTCTGAAGATTAACATTATGCTATTGATTTTCTATCGTGTATATTTAAGTAGTTGTAATAAATTAAGTTCGTGCTTGCTATTTAGCTAACTAGTCATATGTAGGGAGCGTTTGTTTTTTTTTTTTTATTTAAAATTTGAACGAGTTTAAATTTGGCTGAAGTCTGAATAGGTCTGAATACATATATTTGAATGATATGTTTGTTTTTCTTTTTTTAATATCTAAATATAAGTTTTAAGTTGTTTGTTTTTAAAAAAGAAAACATTTGAAATATGATATTTTGACATATATAACCTCATCAATATTAACAATACTTATATTTATTGGTTAAACACATGACAAGTTATAAATAAATTATTTTATTAATAAAATTTTTTTGATAATGTTTGCCTTAACAACGGATGAAAGATAAAATATATATCTAACATATGTATTTTTTTAATTATTATATGATAATTATAATGTTATTTTTAGTATATTATATTGATTTTTTTCTTGTTAATTACGTACGTCGATCAAGAATTGTTTAATCATTTGAATTAAAATTAATGTATTAAATAAAATTCAAAATCTATTATAAAAATAGTAAATATAAATACAAATAGATGCACATATTATAAAACATATTCACCTAAATAAATAAATTTATTTGATAGGGATATTAATGAGAGAGAATATTAAAGTTTCATTCAGATGTTTTGCCATTCAGATAAAAGTCAGAATATTTAACTTTTTTCATTCAGACCTAAACATCTTATAATCAGACATAAGTGATAGAAAACAAACAAAATAAAAATTATAAATGTCTGAAAATAATTAAGATTTAGACTTTAGACAAAACACAAACAACCCCGTAGTTAGGAGATGGTTCAGTTGATTACGCTTCCATTCTAGTCAAAATGGTTCAATTGGAGAAAGTCTATGGTACATCTGAGGCAATACAATTAACTATTGCACGTGTGACATGTGTAATTGAATTTAATATTACTACCACTTACATCTTAGTTTTTCAAAATAAATGAACACATGTATGACATCATTTGCTTGTTGTATGACTGACATGGTACCTCTGATGTATTCTAAAACTCCTTGTTCAATTGATTAGGCCTCCATGGGCAACTAGGATTAAGGGGTAATTGCTCCTTGTTCAGTTGATTACACTTACATTCTTACCTTTACTTTTTCTTAGCTTTTACAATAATATCCGTACAAAAATATTCTTGACATTAATTAATTTATCTTTAAAAAAAATTTAATTTTAGCAAATTAACCAATAATGATTTATTAGTAAATTAACAATAAATAGCAATATGAAAAAACTAGTTTTTTTTATACTCATGCTAATAATTTGTTATAAAATTGTCATCTGAAGTACCCAAACGATACTAACTTAATATAAGGCGACTAAAATCAAGCTTTCCTTAAAGCACGATTCTGCTCACCTCACCATTTAACAGAGCCAGGAGGAAATTGACGAGCAAGATTAGGCAATGAGGCGGTTAAACTGAGAAGAAGCCTATTCAAAACCACCTTCCTATCTCATCCAAAAATTCAGAGATTGACTACTATCCATAAAACCCACAATTCCATGATCCTAGGGGATAAGAGAAGCGGAATCCTATTAAAAAAAACCACGATCCCATAATTCAAGGAAGGGGAAAATCTGAATCTATATAAAACTCCCAAGAGGTCCAAAGATAAGGGACTTTTGAAAAAGCTCCATCCTTACTCAATCTCTACATGATCTCAGAGGATTTAATAGTTGAACTCATTTTTCATCTTCCCCATCTCTATCCTTCCTGATTTTATCTTTGTTTTTTATTACTTGAAGGGAGAATTTCTTTTTACATTCTTTTTTATGGATCGATTTTTACTCATTTTTACATTAAAACCATACACCTGATTATTCCGCAAAAATCCTTGATACTAACTTGAGCGTAGGAGGATTAATGCCGGAAAAATTTTTGGTGCCCTTCACCATTTTTCTAGTTTCAGGTACTCACCAAGGTCAAATTGTGCTCACCAACGTTCAATTCCTGGTCGACAATTTTTGCTCAAATTGTTAGATAAAGGCAAAAAACAATCTCTCCACATAAATAAATTCAAATGCTAGCGTTAATATCTGGTTGGTAGCCCACACATTGACACGACCAGATTTTGGTGTCAATAATTTGGCCCCATCTGTGGGGATGATACTAAAAGCCATTCTATCAGAGCAATAATATCTGTGTGGGATCAAGAAATTAAAAAGGCAATCATAGAAGAAGCATATTAAGAAATGAATAGCAGTGATGATGAGACGGACATGAGAGAAGATGAGGTAGATGAAAATATCACTTTATAGGAAATTGCCCATAAAGTAAGAGACAAGGCGGTAAATGAAAGAATAGAGAGGATGGAGAAGCAAATGGACAATTTGGCTATGTTGTTGCACGAGCTGAGGGAAGGACAAAGAATGTTTAATGAAAGGAACTCTGTTAGGAGGGTGGAGGCACCTCAGGCAGCAAGCGACGAGCACCAGAAGGGCCTAGAGATGCTGTACCTATACCACCAGGAATGCATGATCTCTTTCAAAATAACTCAAACCCTGCGACTAAAATACGGAGGGAAGAGAACATCAAGAAAAGAGAGCTGAGACAACGTACCTCAGATGCAGAGCAAATAGTAGCACAAAATTCTAGTCACACAGGGAAGCTAGAAATTGAGGTGCCAAGGCTAGCACAAATTGTCAAGGAGATTCAAAGTCAATGAAGAACTCAGAGTTAGAGAATAATGCTAGACAGTGTGTCCTCACTATCAGTAGAAATCATGAACACTATGATTCTAAGGGACTTTTCCTTCCCGAACCTTCGTTATTCTGAGGTGTAGAGCATTCTCTTTGACATTGGAAGGGTGAGCACGGGATTGGTATAGAAAGTTGCCTGGAGGAAGTATCAGAACTTTTGACCAGCTATGTAGTGATTTTGTTGAGCAATTTAGAGGCACAATGACCCCATAAGACGACATGATAGCGCTTATGAGTCTCAAACAGAGCGAGGGGGAAACCTTTAGAGATTTTATGGAAAGATATCATAGAGCTTTCTTGGATCTTGGTGCTTTTAATCATTCACAAGCTTTGAGGAGATTAAAAGAAGGGGTGAAGATAGGCATATCGTGGTACAACCTGAGGGCACCAACAATCAACTCTTACTCAGCAGCCTTGGATCAAGTAAAGATAGATATATAGATCGAAGAAGAGAAAGTAGCTAGAGTCAGAAGAGAGCAGTAGGAAGAGCTGAAGAGATGGGAAGGAGGAGCTCTGAAGGGAGTTATGCCGATCAGAGATTGACCAGATTTTGGTGTCAACACCAGCCATATAGGTGTTGGTCACAAAATTTTGGGACAGCATGTTAGAAATCACAAAAACGAAAACTTTATTCTTAGTTTCATAAAAAATAATTTAAAAAATTATACATTTAAGCCCCATTAAGTATTGAGATTGGGTAGTTATAACTTAAAAGTTATAGTACTAAAGTGTTTAGTAAATACTAGTTGATGTGCTTTAAAAATTAAATTGATTTTATCCATAATTTATATAATGAAAATTCTATAATATATTTACAATTTTTTTCAAAATTATTATTTAAAAGTTACATTTACTACACACTATTAATTGTTATTTCATAAATAAATAAAAAATATATATATATATATATATATTTTTTTTTTTCACAAAGTCTTAAACAATCACATGATATACTAGTACTCATAAACTTCAAAAAAAAAAAAGTATTAACTATCTTTTTAATATTAAAAAATTACATCGTAAGAAAATAGGTAAATTTTATGAAATGGTTATAGACATATATATTAAGAGGTTGCAACATATACAGGGGGAAAAAAAAAGCCAAAGAACAATGGAAAGAAACCATTAAACACCCTTAATTCTAAAATATTAATTGGCAACTAACAACAGGAATCATCATCATCAAGATCATCGAACACGTCAGTTGAGTTGAGCACTTGAGTGAAAAGTTGGTTCTCTTGGGAAATTAATTGGATTCGCTTTTGTGTAAGCCTGGCTTGTTGTAGTAAAAGATGGGTTTGTTTGTCCGAAAACTGAATCTCTTGGAGGAAGAAGTAGTTTTCCTTGTGTAAAAGCTGCTTCTCTTCGTCATAGTTCTACGAAATGTCATTAAACTCTTCCAATTTTGCGGTTCCGATCAATTCAAAAAGCCTTATCTTGGTTACAGGATGCAAAATTTTAAACGAATTACGCAAAGGTATGTACGAACTGAAAGACTTTCTCCAGAAAGGATATCGGGAGAGATTCAGATCATATTGCTCCACCAAATTTGAATAAAAACCCGGATGCGTATGCATTTTTATATCCATTGCCACTGTAATCCTCAGATGCTTCTCATCCTCGGACGACCCCTTCATTGACCTTAATACATGTTTGAAAAACTGCAACTGTTCCCTCTCTGAGTTAGCTCGCTTCTTTGTTAACGCCGCCTTTTCGTGGAACAATTCCATTGCTTTCCGCCAAAGTTGCTTCTCTTCGACCAACAACTCGTTTTGCTTTTCTGAAATCTGCTTCTATTCGACTGAAAACTTCTCCCAGTTGTCATTCAACTCCTTCAATCTCGTGCCTCCAATCATTCGGAGAGCCGTCATATTGTTTTCAAGATACTGGGATATATCAAGATCTTGTGGCACTTCCTTCTTATTAAACATTATTGCTATAGGGCCAATTTGGTAATACTATAGCTTTTAAATTAATTGTTGTTAGCTGTGATGTAGAAATAATCAGCTGTGAAGAGAACCAATTAAACGTTTGGTAAATTTTATTTTTAAAAGTGCTATAAATTTTAAAAGTAGTCAAGTGTGTTTGGTGAATTTTACTGTTAAGCTGTTGTAATAATATAAATGACTAATTTAAACATAATGTTGCATAAAATTTATTTGCACTTTTATAAACATGTATATAAAATATTTTAATTGTGTTTATATAATAATTGATAACTAAAATAGATATTTTATATTATTAATCTTATTTTTTCTATTTTGTTATCTTAATATAATTGGTAATAATAATAATAATTTTTTTAAATTAATGATTTTATTTCTTAATTAATAAGGATAATTTTAGATTTTTTAAATATATATGAGGATATATATGGAATTGTATTAAATATAAAAGTTATTCTCAAAATCAGATTTTGAAAAGCTACTACTTTTCTACTTTTCAAAATCACTTTTGAGCCTCTCAGAAGCAAATTCCAAGCAGGCCTATAATCTTCTCATCATACTGTTTTGCTTTTGCTGCTGGTTGTGTTGCCATTGTACTTACGGTTGGTTGGATTTGGAGAAATTAATCGAACACTCTAACCCTCTATTTTTATAGCTGTCTATATGTGTTATCCTTTGTATATGTAGGATTTAATTAGTTCTAGGCAATCTCAATTAATTAACAGATGCGGGATAGGAGAAGGATTCCCAATTGAGTAATGAATGAGAGTCTCTCTGAAATTGAGCAATAAATTAGGTATTCCTTGTATCTGTAGGATTTTAATTTCCAAGCAATTCCCACTCATCTTTTTAGTTAGAGAGATAATAAGAAATACACATATGTAAGGATTTAGTGCTGAATTGAATTTTTATTAATCACTGAATCAATGGTTGTTCGATAATATAAATAAAAAAGATAAAAATAAAACATAAATCCTGACCATTGATTAAATGCTCAACAAAAAACTCATCTTAGTACTTAATCTTAATCTTATATGTAAACCTTAGGTCTGGTAGAAATAGTGGTTGTATAAATGTTGTATGGGCAAAAAGTTATTATTATAGTCAAATCAAGATACATTTGATTGTTAATAATGAAGCAAATACAAACAGATCCATGTATGCCCGTGAACATGTTGAGTGTTGAGAAGAAGTGAGATTAGTAAATTATATTTTGACGATAAATATACAACCATTGAGTAGAGCACAAAATTTCCGATCTTCTGGTAACAAATTCAATCGCCGGCACCATATTCCAACGATGGAACACTTTTATATTATTCAATTTCATATATTTGTTTATTGAATGATTATTTATTTAATGTAAATGCGTATTATTTTTGTTGAAAGATAAATGGTTATATTTTTATTATTATAGTATTTTATGTACTATTTTGATCATTATACCCATATGTATAACACATTTATGACTTATTACCAAACATGTTTTACAAATTATTTAAAAAGCGATTCTCTTATAATCTTGATTTACCAAACATCTTAGTAAATTATTAGGAAAGTTGTTTATTTGAAAAGCTTTATAGAAATTGATTATTTGGGAAGCTAAAGCAATTCCAAACATACCCTAAGTCATTTAATTCCAGATAAGGAATTCTGCTAGGCAACTCTTGCGGCTGGTGCTCTTCTTGATCTGCTACACTCAGTCAAATAGTAAAAGGTACACATGCAAGTCAGCTACAAAATAGAATGGTCAAGTAAAACAAGCTATTAGCTTTACATTAAGAGCTGAAAAAGGCAACAAGTCATGAAGCAAACCTAAGTTATGATTTCTTTTACTTAATTAAGATTTCTCTTTTATGGTAAAAAGCACAAATACTAGGATGCAGCTTTCGGAATGAATGTAGAGTTACAGGATCCTTGAATCCCAACAACCATTTTCTATCCTACACTTTCAACTAACAAACACCTGTCTGTACCTAAAGAGGCAAAAAAATCCATCATGGAATGTATTGGAACTTTCAATTAAGCTTTCTACATTAGTCAGGAGCATAATTTTGTTGATTGAGATCTCTATTTCCTCTGCAAGCTGCTCATTAAAGCAATTGATGCAAACTAATTTACATCTCATGAAAGTAAAAGCTGAATAACAGCATTTCTCTTTTGTGGATTTGCAGCAACATCCCCTTGAGAGAAGAAGAGCTTATATTATAGCTTCTAACTACTAAAACCTTATCCCAATAACTTCTCTGGAAGTTAGAATGATATAGCCTGACTTGGGGAATGTGTCCTCTAATCTCATCATCATCCAGAACCAACAACAATTTATTGATGTGTGCATTTTGGACAATGTACCTCCCTTTGTTTTTTTATAAAAATTGAGCACCAAGAAGGGTTGTCAGATAGACTTCCAAATTACTTGCAACATCTACCTAATCTAACTCTAAGCCATTAGTACAAATAACAGAGAAGGAAAATTATTCACAATCTATCTAGATTTACATAACCTAACTGGTATGTGATATCAAATAATAGCCACATTGAAGCTACTTAAACAGCTTTAGAGATAAAGACCTTGCACCAGTATAACAGTATAAGCAAGCCAAAGCTTTAAGAGAGCTCAAAAATCTATTGATGTAAATCCATGGCAGAGTCCATGAGAGGAGAACCTTCAGATATTAACGCAAATCCAATGAAATCGAAGCTATGATACCTGCTACAATCAGCTACCAAATCGAAGGAGGGGAAGCTGTCAGTGGTTCTCAAATTTCTCGGCATCTTTCATCAACACTAAGTGTCAGTCTTCTTGATCTGTCTGCCAATTAAAAATCTGCTAAGCCACCTACAAGGCTTTTGAATACCTGCAAATCAACAGTCAATTCCGCTGCAAAATCAGTTGGCAACATTACTTCAATTTCTGAGACTCTAGCTAAGAGATTGTCTAATACTCGGCGGAAAAGCAAAACACCTCGTTCTGGTATTTCCATAGCATCAAGCCGAAAGAATTTCAATGTTCTGTCTCAGCATCATATTGGCTGAGCCAAATCAAGTACTCTGAATCTGGTGCTAAGCACACAATTTCACTTGGTTTTTTCAAGCTTGCTTTGGAAGCTAGGCATGAGCCTCAGAGCACAAATCCTATGCTCATCGTCATAATCTAAGTGAGCTTGGAGAAACTATTACAGAATTATTTGACAGCTGCAATATGTCATAAACTTCAGAGCAGTTGCAGGTCTCAGAAACCTGCTCTCGGTTACCTGAAGAGGGAACTCGCTTGTCTGATGATGAGATTCAATGCTCATATATACAATGGGAACTAGGAAACAGAAACACAAGTCCTTGAAAACTGAATTTGCTCAAGTTTCCTCAGTCACAGAATCAGTCAAGAAGGAGAATAATCGTGCACCACCAAGGACCGGGTATCCTTGAATAAGATTTCTGCAAATTCAAGATATGTTTCTGACATCGGGAAACCTAAGATACAGAAGAAACACTAGAAACCAAAACCAAGCAAGAGACCAATAAAGAAAAGAACTGCATTAAGCAAGGAAAGCAATCACCTGACATTGAAGGTTCAGCTAGTGATAAAGTTGAAGAGAACAAAGAGATATTGATTCTTCCCAAATGGAAGAGATCTGGCCCTTACTGAGGTGACATACAGGCAGATAAACTGATTCAGAAATGCCAAAGCATGTCATTTTCATCCTCTTTAAGTGTTTGTTCGGTGTTTGCTTGTTGGTTTTCTTGTGTTGATTTGTACAAAAAGTGCACATATTTTTTAAAAAAATAAAAACAAATAAAAAATGATAATGAAAGATAAAAAAATATACAATACACTGAGTTTCCAGTATGTTAACTCACAAGTAAATATTTTTCCTGGTTTTATAGACAAATTTCAGAATGATCACTGACTCTTTCTTTATTTTTCTTTGTTTTAGATGAACACTGTCCGAGAATCTGTTTCTAGGTTCTGCCAACTGCTTAACTTAGTCTTCTTTGCGACTCAAATTCAACAAGGTATCCGATCTCGAAATCCAAGTGTTCAAAGCAAAAACAAATGAGGTAAAGAATTCAATTTTGTTAACCAAAAGCATTTACCTTCTCCAATAAAAATTTTGACATTTGACAATCCCTGCCAATAAGTAGACAGAATTCCGGTGGATTCTGATTTTATGAAGAAACGTCAAAATACTGCAGTACGTTTGAGATCTCAAAATGGTGGGGAAAAATACAAGCCAAGATCCCATGTAAGCCAAGCTCCTTCAATGGGTTTTCCTCACTCTTGAGATTTTGAAGTTGATCCATGTATGTTGTAGCCCAGAGAAGAATGCTGAGATGATATGCCAACAATGCAACAACTGCACCTGAAAACATATGGAATATTAATAATCAGAAATTACCCTGCAATCCTAACAAACACAAACATAGGAAACAGTCCACTTAGCAGTCAAAAAGATTGAGAAATTATTTAAAGAGTTGCACTGGGTATAGTAGTACTCGAAAATTTTGAAAATGAAAAAATGGGTACAAAACAAGGCATGCATACAAAAACTAATCGAGTAACTACGAACACTTCAAAGGAAAATTCTTAATCAACAGTTGAGTTAGAGAACTAGCAGGAAGCATCAACCCTGTATCCTCAGGCGGATATGACACCATATCCAAACATCCGGCAATGATGAGTTGCTCAATAGAGGTAAATTTATGAAACCCCCGTTAGAGTAAGAAATAGTAAAATTCAAATATAAAATCCATTGTATTCAAACCAACTGTGAAACCATTGTTAGTTATATTCTGTTAGTTAAGTGAGTGAGGTGGCGTGATGAGTTGGCTATTTTGTGGGCCCATATCAGTTATAAGTTCGTTATAGAGTAGCTGTTCTTTCTGGGATATAAAACAGAGGTGATGACTGATTGTTAAGCATCTTAGTGAGCTATTTCTGAGTGATCAGTGAGAGAATTAAATAATTCTTAGAGAGCAAAATTCGTTCTTTGCAATCTCAAATTTATCTCTGTAACCTTCTTCATTCAATAAAAGTCTCAAGTCAGAGCTGGTTTCAGTCGTGGATGTAGGCATTCCGTTGCCGAACCACGTTACATCTTCTTGCAAGTTTCTTTAATTTCTTGTTTAATCTTTGTTCTGGTTTGTCAAGTTTAAGTTCTTTTGTTTCAATCTTCAGTGGTACAATCTGTTAAGGTCTGATTTACATTAGCACCAACAAACACCACATACAACTTACAAGAGAAAAGTAAAGAATTTTTGACTAAAATTTTTACAAATTGAGGGAGCTAAAGATGACGTTATGTGAATTTAAGTAACAAAAAGAAAACAAGCAATTATACAATTTGTAGCAATCAGCTTGCTCTTAAACTAGCAAAACTGATCACTGTCCAAGATCTCTTTGATCAAATCAATTCAAGTTGCACAAATCAAGACTGAACAGAGTTATTCACAAAACAATACACCAACAAGAATTGATCAAGAAACAGTAAAGAACATGAACCAAAAACAACAAAAAACACCAAAGATTTAACGTAGTTCAGCTGAGTATGAATGCTCAACCTATATCTACGGGAGAAGCTATTAGATGAGCTTTATTGAATCAACAATGGAGAAATGATATGAGTAATTTACTGGAAGAGAGACAGAAACTTGAGAGAGAGAGAACTGGAAACAATTGACTTTGTGTCCTTTTTATTGAATTCAAAGCTAAGCCTTTTAAAGGCTTACAACACAACTAACCAACTAGAAACAAGGAACAAAATACCAAAATAAAAGGAGATAGTAGAGCACTAAGGCCACGACCCCACTAACAGCTTATTAACTACTCCTGACTTGATCCATCTTTAGTCCACTAAGTAAATGCACTTACCAAGAAATTTATAGAACCTTATACAAGAAAATACAGAGAGCAAGATGACACTTTCTTTCTTTATTACGCTCTCTACAAAGCTCTAGAACTACACACATGAAATAGCTCCCAAAACCAGCTTATATACTCTATTTGCATAACAGATTCATTTCCAGATTGTACAATTTACTGACACGTGGTTAACAACCTTAACCAACTTGATTCCAAGCTTCAGCACATGCCTCCTTACTTGAGTTACTCTGACCAAAACGCTCAAACAACACGTTGTTTTGATGAGCTAATTTTTTGTTATATGCAAGTGAGCAGCACATGATTTTATAAAGCTTTTCAAGTCTGAAACACTGTCATTTCTGGAAAACTGGTTTGATTCACCAGCCATCTTCACAATTCTCCACCTTGAATCAAAACTTTTCCTCAATCTAACTCCTTCTCTAACAATTTATGTATCTCACTGATTACATAAGCCAGCTATGTCCAAACAAGTTCTAAACTTAGCCACATGAACCACCTTTGTAAGAGCATCTGTAGGATTTACATCAGTGTGTATTTTTACCATTTTCACAGCACCTTGACACTTCATTTCTGATGAAATGAAGCTTAATATCTATATGCTTGGTCTTCTTGATGTGCAGGGTTCTTGCACAAGTGTATTGCACTTGAGCTGTCATAGTACACAGGCACTGATTTCTGATTCAACTCCAATTATGTCACTAATCTCTTGAGCCAAAGTACTTCTTTCACAGCTTCTGTAGCAATTGTATACTCTGCTTCAGTTGTTGAAATAGCCACTACAATTTGTAAAGTTGCCTTCCAATTCACAATACAACCATCTAACATGAATACATACCCTGTGAGTGATCTTTTCATATCCAAATCCCCTGCATAATCTGAATCTACATACCCTCTCAGACCATCACTATCAGCTTTAGTCTTGCCATACATCAAGCCACAACTCACAGTGCCATTAAGATACATGAGAATCCATTTGACAGCCTTCCAATGATCTCTTTCAGGTTGAGCCATGTATCTACTAACAACACTAGCAGCATGAGCTATGTTAGGTCTTGTCAACACCATTGCATACATGAGATAACATATTGCATTAGCATAAGGTACATTGGCCATGTCTTGCTTTTCAACATCTGTTTGGGGACACTGCAGGTTGCATAACCTGAAATGTAATGCCAAAGGTAACTGCACAAGTTTTGTATTACTCATCTCAAAGGTTTCTAGCACCTTCCTCAAGTATTTTTCTTATGACAGAAACATTGTACCTTTACTCCTGTCTTTTCTAATCTCCATTCCGAGTATCTTTTTTGCATACCCCAGATCCTTCATTTCAAATTCAGAATTCAGCAACATCTTTAGCTTATCAATTTCTTCCTTATCCTTAAAAGCAAGAAACATGTCATCTACATATAGAAGAAGATATATGTATACACCATCCTTGATTAACTTGTAGTAAACACAGCAGTCACAATTGCATCTAATGAACTCATGTAATGTCGTGAATTCATCAAATCTAAGATACCACTGCCTAGGAGACTAGCTAAGCCCATAAGGAGACTTCTTTAGCTGGCATACATGTCTTCTTTTCCAGGAAAAACATACCCTTCAGGCTGAGATATCAGTCTTTCTTCCTTAAGTCTTCCATGTAGAAATGCTGTTTTGACATCAAGTTGATCGAGCTCTATGTCTTGGACAGTAGCTATAGCTAGGATCACTCTTATTGAGGCATGTCTGACAACTGGAGAGAATACTTCTTTAAAATCAATCCCTTCCTTTTGAGTGTAACCTTAGCCACAAGCTTTGCTTTAAATCTCATTAGTTCAAATTCATTTAAGCCTTTCTTAATCTTGAAGATCTACTTGCATCCAACTACCTCCTATTTTCAAGCTTCTTAACTAGTTCCCATGTGTTATTCTTATAAATAGAAATCATTTATTCATTCATAGCCCTCTGCCATTCTTTTTTTAGCAGACTCTGAGTAGCTTCTTTAAAACTCTTAGATCCATCATCATCAATATCTTTTTCAGGTGCTAGAGCATAAGCAATAAGATCTGCATATCCAAACCTCTTCGGTGATTTAATCTGCCTTTTCTCTCTATCTCTGATTAACTGATATTATTGAATTTGCTCCTGAGAACCTGATTGTTCTTGAGATGATTCTTTGTCTTCTTTATTTCTGTAACACCATCTAAATCTACAGCTTCACTGGTGTTTCATAATACAAAAGGCTCCACCTCAAACTCCAATCTATCAACTGATTTGGAATTTCCATTTATTTCTTCAACAGCTTGTCTGCCTTTAAGCAAAACACCTTCATTAAACACCACATCTCTGTTCACTACACACTTTGGTGGATTAATATCAGTACAACAAATTTTGTATCCTTTGACACCTTCTGATATCCTATAAACACACCTTTCAATTCCCTTAGAGCAAGTTTACCTTGACTGATATGGACATAGGCTGGACTGCTAAAAGCTTTAAAGATTCCATAGTTAGCTGGTTTTCCTTACCATATTTCAAATAGTGTTTTAAAATCAATGGCAATTGAGGGGCTTAAGTTCACAAGGTAGCATGCTGTTAGTAAGATTTTTGCCAACAGTGCCTTAGGAAGCTTAAACTGAATAAGCATACACTTACCTTATCCAGAAGGGCTTTATTCATCCTTTCAACCAATCCATTTTGTTGTGGGGTCATCCTTACTATCCTATGTCTTGCAATACCCTCATTAGCACAAAACTTGTCAAATGGCTGATTGTAGGACTCCAAACCATTGTCTGTTCTTAGCTTCTTTAATCTCTTCCCTATTTGGTTTTTAACCAACTGCTTCCATTCTTTAAACTTCTCAAATACTTGGTCTTTATTCTTCAAAACATACACCCAGACTTTTCTAGATAAGTCATCTATAATGGACAAGAAATATCTGTTTCCTTTTAGAGATACATCTTGAGCAAGCCCCCACAAGTTAGAGTGCACATAATCTAGCCTCTCATTTGATTTCTGACTTGATCTCTTAAAGCTGGTCCTTGTAGACTTCCCTAGAACACAGTCCTCACAAAACTCCAAGCTCTTAATCTTGTCAGAACCAAACACTCATTGTTTTTCTAACTCTTTTAACCCTTTCTCACTCATTTGTCCTAATCTCAGATGCAATAACCTGGTTTTATCTTCAGTAGGCTTTATTGATACACCAATAGATATCACTTCACCATCTAAGATATAAACCCCACTCTTCCTAGTCCTCTTCATGACTAGATTAGAACCATTTAAGACACATAACTGTCCTAATTCAAGCCTAATGCTACACCCCATTTGGTCCAATATTCCAAGAGATATTAAATTCCTTTTTAAGTCTAGTACATGCCTGACTTGCTTAATCACTCTTATTGAACCATCATAAAGCTTAAGACTAACATTACCAATTCTAATTATTTTACAAATGGTATTATTACCCATTATTACTCTACCACTATCACACTCTTGATATTTAGTAAAGTAACTTTTAAAAGGACATATATGAAAGGTACATCCAGAGTCTAGAACCCATTTACCTTTTTTACTATTTTCTGTTGTCACACATACACCAGCAATTTCATAACCTTTCTCTTCCATTATTGCTGTATCTCAACTTTGGTTTCTTGGATCTTTGGGCTTGCCTTTCCTTTCAAGGCAATCCATTTTAAAATGGTCTTTTTTGTGACACTGAAAACACTTTAGATTTCTGGTTTTGTTCTTTCATTTGCCTTGTTTCTTCTTTTTGTCAGTCTTCCCCTTTTACCATCAATCCTTCACTTGTACTAGTCTCCAGAAGAACTTGCTTTTCTTGGAGCTCCCTTGTATTGAGAGCATATTTAACTTCATCAAGTGTCAAGGTTTGTCTACTATACATCAAGGCATCAACCAAATTCTTATAAGATTTCGGTAATGAACTTATTAATAAGAGAGCCTTTCCTTCATTATCAAAGGCAGCATCTATGGTCTCCAATGTATCACACACCTTATTGAACTCATCAATGTGTTCCTCTAATGAAGATCCCTCTATTATTCTCAAAGTAAACATTCTCTTTTTAATGTATAGCCTGTTTGCTAGAAACTTGGTCATATAAAGACTTTCAAGCTTAGCCCATAAACCAGCCACTGTCTTTTCTTTTGCCACTTCTCTAATGACTGGATCACTAAGAATCAAAATTATAGTGCTTCTGGCTTTCTTGTCGATTTCTGCAGCTTGTTTAGAGGTCTTGGATGAAGAAGCTTCCTTTCCCTCCTTCTTGTTCTCAGGCTCAATTGCATCTCCCAAACCTTGAGTGATCAGCAAAGCATCCATTTTAACCTTCCACATATTAAAATCATTCTTTCCTGTGAACTTCTCTATATTAACCTTCAATAATGCCATACTTGGATCTGATCAGAAGACACCAAGCTTTGATACCAATTGTAATAATCAGCAGGCCTATCAAAAACTAGGTTTAATCTGCTTATCAACAGTAAAAGTTGAATCCAATCTTTTCATGATTTGTTTTAAAGCATGAGCAGTTGGATGTCCCATTCTCTTATGCAACAAGTTATAGTCAGCAGATTTGTTATGAGAAACTACAAATGCCATTGATGCATTCTTGTTGAATTGAGAAAAGTTTACAAGTATTTGACAAGAGCTTATTACATTTAAAGAACTAAGTTGAGTGAACATTGACACTGAATGTATTATTAAATTGGAAATTGACTCAGAAACTAACTTAGACAAACTGGACTTACTTGGACAAACTGACACTGAATTGATACCATTATAAATTACTGCTAAACTTTCAAGTTGATATAACCTTCCTTTAACAATCTGCTTGAGTAATATGATCTCTGTACTTTTGGCCTTAAAAAAACAAATAGTGAAATTCAATAAAAACATTGTTATCAGCAAGCAATTTGGAAACACTAATGAGATTTATAGTGATTGAAGGGACATGGAGAACATTATAGAGATAAACATGTGCTGCTGATAAGGTTTTAATGACAACAAATCCAATGTTGCAAATGGACAATCCCATACCATTTCCTATATGTAGTTTTTCTTTGCCATGATGAACTGAGCATTGAGAGAAAATACATGCATCATGTGTGACATGATTTGTTGCACTAGAATCAATATACCAAACTGGATCAGCAACACTGCTAAAATTAGCCAGAGGTGCAAAAGTAGAGGTGTTGTGATACAGTCCAGTATGGCCAGCATACATGTTAGATGCAACTCATTAAGGAACATTGTTGTAGTTGCCACTGACTCCTTGCATTTCATATGTACCCAAAGGATATATGAAGCTTGGACTTTGATAAGCTACATAGCCATGGAAAGGATCACTTTACCTGGTATAACTTGGTCCAAAAGCAACACCATTACTAAAACCAGAGCCTCTTCGAAACACATTTTGAATATATCCTGCAAAACCTCTAAAATTCTGGCCTTTTCTAAGTCTGAAACCACCAAAGTTTCTGTTTCTAGTTATAAAACCTTGATTGAACCTATTTTTGCACTTATAAGCCCTATAACCAGGAATGAAACATATTTGACATAAAATCTCATTTCTAGAATTAAAACCAGCACTAACAACAACATTTCTATTAGCATCATTACCTCCAAGATTTCTAGAGTTATTAACATTCTTAGCATAACCTGATTTGCCATAGATATATCCTTTTTGTGCAAGATTAGCAGTCATGTCATGCAAGATTTCATTATGTAAATTTTCTTTGCTCATTTCAAGTCTGGTTTCATGACTAAGCATCATTGAATATACCTCTTCTACTGTGAGTTGCTTTTTTTCAAGCCTAGTGAGTATATTAGTTGCAAGTAACTTATAGCTATCATATAATCCACCCAATAGATGCATGATCAATTCATTAGAAAGGAAAAATATCACCTCCAATGGCCAAGCTATATGCAATCTTCTTCATCTTATTAAAATAGTCACTCACTAAAAGAGAGCCTTTCTTTGTTGATTGGATCTGCATCTTCAAAGGCATATATCTTGCCTTTGAGTGTGACATGAAAATCTCAGCAAGTAAATCCCACAGTTTAAGAGAGGTTTCACAGTGAATCACCCTGATCAGTACATTATTACCATTGATGAAAGCATCCAGCACTGTAAAAGCTTATTAGTCTTCGTCCAAGTGATATACTCTGGATTCTCTTGCCTTTGTGAAGCTTGAGCTCCTAATCAGCCTTAAGCTCTAGATCTGCTTGATTCTTCAGTTGATTCAGTGAGATAACGCTCTGGACACACATTGTTGCCATTGATGAATCCTTCGAGACCATTAGCTATGATTGTTGCACGAACTTGTGTTTTCCTACAAGATAGTTACAATGATCAAGTTTGATAGGTTGAACAAAGTTGATTGAGAGTGATGAAGAGGCTGTGTTGATTTGATTTGCCATATTTGATGGCTCTGATACCATATTAGAATTGAAACACTTGTTCGGTTAATGATAAAATGAAAGAAAATGATTGAGAATTATCTAGAATAATCTTATTGATGAATGAATAAATCCATAATGTACAAACTAAGCTTCACAACTCTATTTATACTGATTTACAAAGCTGAAGGCATTGTTTTCATTTCATAACTGATTTACTAACAAACATTGCTCTAAGCCAATTGTAATGAGCTGGCTGAAGCTCCTCAACAGTATATGTAACAGCTTTGACACATCAGCAAGATTCTGTTAGCTACTACGTTAGCTCCGCTGCACACACACCAGTTGTTCACACAAGGTACACTTCAGCTTAGCTGCAAACACATCAGCTCACATATCAGCTACTCACATAAGCTACACACAATCTACACACACATCAGCTACACGTCACTCCATATTATCTAACAGTTGCTGAAGATTCCCAATCCGTTAATGAACTTGCACAATTTTTGGTTGAGAAAATGTTAGTTATGTCCCGCCAATAGTGGGCCTTGTTGAGATCATGGCACTCTAAGGTTGACTCGGTAGGCCGTATTTTGGGACGATTCTTCCTTTCTTGGGCTTTTAGCTCCGAGAATCGATTATATTTGTTCTCTTCCTGTTCCAAATTCAATAATTGTGAAGAGATTTTTAAGCATATATGTGATATGTGAGTTGCTATTACATTCGCCCTTTGGAGTTGGGGACGGGGTGTTACAAATGGTATAAGAGTGATTCCCAACTCGAAATGTGTAGATATTAGTGATATCCCACATCGGTTGGGAAGGATGTTGTAAGGATGATTAGAAAGCGTGATATGTTCTGTTTATTTAATGAAATAATATATTATTAAATATATATATATATTAAATTATATAATATATAATTTAATAATATATTTATTATTATTATTATTATTTAATAATAATAAATAAATATTATTTATTTATTAAAGATATAATATATTATTATATATTATAATATATTATTAAAGATATAATATATTATAATATATTAAATTATAAATAATTTAATGAAATAATATATACCAATAATAATAATATATTATTATTATTATACCAATAATAATAATGGTATAAATTATTTCATTATTTATCTTTAATGAAATAATGAATAACTTTATTTCATTAAAGGTATTCTTAAGTATTCATTAAAGATTTCATTAAAGGTATTCATTAAAGATACTAAGGATTTATTGGTCATAAGTATTCTTAAGGTTTAGATTCTTTTGAATATAAGTAAAAGCGAATTTCGAGGACGAAATTCTTTTAAAAGGGTAAGATTGTAATATCCCAATTCTCCTTAGGCATTAGTTATTTCATTAAAGGTATTTTAGTCCTTTCTACTCCTTAGTATCTTTATAACCCTAGTATAAAAGAAATAAGATGTCTTGCCTTTCCGATTAATGACAGAGAGAAGGGAAATAAGGAAAAAAAACACACGAGAAAGAGGGGGGGCAGTGAAAAGGAAAAAAAAAAGATGGAGAGAAAAGAGAGAAAAGAAAAGAAAAAGTCTTCTTAGTTCAGCCATGAGCAACACATAAGATTAAGTTGTGTTGTTTGAACTGAATACTATGTTGAGAGAAGATTTGGAGGTAAATTTCAATTCTTGGTTTTTGATAATTTGTTATGGAGAAGCATGATTAGATATTTGTAGCAGAAATAGAAACTTAAGATTTTGCATAAAATATGCTAACAGTGAGTTATTTCGAAAATCATAGTAATTTGTACAAATTGATTTTAATTATAGATTATGCATATGTTAAACTAGACATCTTTTAGAATGTTTTGAAACTTGTTTCGATGAAATCAAATTTGAACTCAATTTGTTATGAATTTTACAAACTAAGTCTGGAAATCTGGAGATTTCTGATTTCAGTGAAGAATATGAATTTCAAAATTGTTTTACCATGGCTAGACTTCTTCAAAAATCATGAAATTTGGACTAGTGATTTATATATATGTCTAGTGTGATTCTGGAAATTTTCATGATTTTATGATAAAAAAATAAATTGTTTTGTATTTTTAAAGCAAGTATGTTCGAAACAAAAAATTGTTTGATAGATTTGATGATGTCTGAAACGTAAATTATTTTCAATAGTTTTTGGAGGAATTAACACTATAATTTTTATCAATGAATTTTCAGTATGTCAGAATAAGCTCTGTAAAATTTCTGTTTTGGGATCGAATAACATTGAGAATTTTTTTAGGGTGAGATTAGAAGATGTTTAAATTGAGAAATTTGAGGATATCTGAGTTTATGATTATGACTTAGTTATATCTTATAAGTGTTTTATTAATGATTTTTAGGCCAATGATATCAGTACGCATTTCTTACATGTGGATGCTAAGACGTAAGTAAACTAGACTTCTAAATAAATCACAATAAACAATATGTATATGTTTGACATGTTCCAAAGCCTATTTTTTATATGTACGGACATGGATTTATATGATTTTGCCTATGTGTTTATGTGATGTGTTGTTATGTCTTATGCGTGATTATATACATGGGCATAAGTATGTGGGAGAGTTCATTGGTATAAGCATAAAAATGCATTAAGTTTTCTATGAATCAGGAAGTGGATTTTAGCAAAAGGTATTTCTACTTTATGAGATTTTGCATTAGGGACCACCTCTTGAAGCTATGTGGGGGCCACCTCTTGAAACTGTGCGAGGGCGATCGCTCGAGGGCCAACATGCCGCGAAGTGCAACACATGGCGCAAAGTGCCACATTACAAGATATGTATTTTGTTGAAAGGAAATGTGAAAGTTTGAAGTGACGGAAAGACATTTTTATGAATTTGTTTTACAATGTTTTCAAAAGACCATATCATGTCATCCATTTGCATTATATATAAGTACGTATGTATTTTGGTATATGAAAAACTAGTTTACTTACTGAGCTTTGTACTCATTATAGTTTATTGTAATTCAATTTCCAGAAATCAGGATTGATTCGTGTTGAGTGAAGAGAAAAACTTGTGCTCTAGTGCTTGTTGGATTTATGTAGTGTCTCAAAGTTCTTGGTTGATTTTGATCATGTGCCTCATATTGAGAATGGTTTGGTTGTCTCTTTGATCAATTTGAGGATTAAGTTGGGCCAAAAGATTTTCTCCGTGGGTCTCTTCCATGATTGGTGTGGTGATTAAGATCTACGAATTGACCTGCCATTTGAAGTTCGAGACCAACATCTCATGCAATGTTGATGATGATGTGTGTGTGTGTGCGCGCGAAATTAGATAATACACAAGCAAATGAGAAACATATAAAAAAAATGAAAATTACTCAATTAAAAAAATAAAAATAAAAATAAACTGAAAATTAAATAAACAACAAACTGAAAATTAAATAAACAAGTAATATAAATGTACAAGAATAAAAAAATACAAAATAAAAATAAACAAATTAGAAATTAAATGTGCAACAAATATAAATGTACAAAAAATAAAAATTACATGAGCAATAAAAATAAATAAACTGAAAATTAAAATTAAAATAAAATAACTAAATAAGCGGTTAAACTAGCTATATAACAAATTAATTAAACAAATAAAAAATAACACATTAACAAGATATTAACAATTTAGGTGGTATTATAGAACCAGCCATATAAAATAATAAAAAAAATGCGGAATAAAAATTACATAAATTAATGTACAAGAAATAAATAAACTGAAAATTAATAGGCTAAAAAATAATAATTCGGGCGGTTGAACCAACTATATAAATAAAATAAAATAAAAGTGAAAAAAATTATAAAGGAAAATAAAATAAATGCGAAAATTAAATTGCAGAAATTAAAAAAATGAAAAAGAAAAGGAATACTTACCTCAAAATGCAATGTCTATTTTTTTTTAAATTTTAAAAATTACCAACCAATTAAATTCAAATCTAAAAGTTTAAGTCCATGTCCGTTCATTCCAAATGTCCAGATTGAGTCCAAAAGTTCAAATTATAAGTCACAGTCATAAATCCAAAGTCCAATTTAGTTCAATATCTGATTTGTAAGTTTTTTGGGTCAAAATAAAGTTTTTCACAAGTTTTCTTGTATTTCTATAATTTTAGAGAAAGAAAGGGGCTAACTGAAATTTTGTATGAAAACAAAATAAAATGACGGAAGTGAATTTAAAGAAAAAGACAAAACAAAAATAAGATAAAAATATAATAAATAAAATAACACCAAATTTAGAAAAAAACTTCCCAGTAACGGTAACAACAACTTAACACAAGAGTGTTTGATTTACTTTTAAGTATAAGAGTGTCTAGTTATAATATAACTCGGGGTCGAACCATAGGAAATTTTAAATTTAGTAGTCAATCACTTAATAAAAATTAATTGTAGATAAATAGATTAACAATCTAAAAAGTGCTAAGGTTACAGGATCCACTATTAGTATTCAAATTATGTTCATAATATTCTCTCATATTTATATTTCGCATTTTATTCACTAGTTAAATATTATGACATTTAATTCTTAACTAACTATTTTTATAGATAAATATAGAGATAAAGTAAATGATGCGCCACAACTATATTGAAGTGTCGGACATAATGTCAAAATACTTTATAAATCCTAGGAGATTTAGGTTTATAAATTAATATGACATAATAGTAACAAGTAAATAAAAATAAAAATAATAAACATATAATAAATAAAATAAACTTTAGACTCACTTGAGAGAAAAATTAATCCCATAGTTTAATTTTATGTTTTTTTTTTAATCTTGTAAGGATAGTTATGTCTTTTTAGTAAATGGATAGTACAAATTGCACATATTATGTGAAAAAATTAAACAAATTTAAATTTTTATAGTAAGGTAAACTTAGGTAAACGGTTAATAATTTGTCCCGCCTTTCTTCTGAAAAAATAATGATAATAATAAATTAAGCTACAGCCTTTCTTCGACCAACTCCCTTTGGCGTTTGAGGCTCTATAGGCAAGTGCAAAGCTTTCCTTCTCTGCCTTCGCTTCTATACTCTTATATAACTAAAAGAGCCAAGCGCGGTTGAGCACATGCTCAAAATCATATGAATCAAAAACTTCTGCTTTGCTGCTGTCTGCTGATAGCTATACTGATATATCCGACAGTGATTGGCATTTCCGGGAATAGCAGTTGCCATATATGCTTATTGTTCCCAGTCCTATTCGGCATTCTGCAAATCCTGGAAGTTTGCTGGGTTGTTGCATATTGGCATGAATCGATTAACTTCCGGTGAATTGGTCACAACAAGAACTTTCTCAATTAAAAGTCCTACCAGATTCTCACACATGCAAACTCCGAGACAAGTCAATGAAATTTCTGGAACTAATATTTCCGAGTTCGTGTTTACACTCCAAAATGGTCGGCTTTATTGGTAACAGGGTCAAATGTAAGGACCAGTCATTTGATCTGTAGAAGAGAGGGGAAAGATTTTCCTGATCAATGAAAGCACCGTATAACTCAAAATAATAAGAGGTCTGGAATGCAAATTCTTCATTACCAAACATATAACAAGGATATGTCAAAGTCTTCAAAGTCAACACACACTCCTACTATAAATTTATACATAATTATTAACAGTAAGGATTCATTGGCGATGTCCTTCGGGCAAGGGAACCACATTGTGGAAGGGTACTGTCCTCTGCGGCAAAGCTCCATCTTCCTCATCATCATCAAATTCCAGCACATAACTGCTCAATAAAAACATGATTATGAATATGAAACTGACGTTAATAAATAATTAGAGAAACTTGAGGCAAGAACCCAGAAAACTTCCAAAATTAGAGAGAGAGATAAGACAAATTAATTAATTATATGATGTTCATCTGGTTTTCAAGCACCAAATCCAAAATCTGCAAAATAAGATGAAACACAACAAGGATATCACTTACTCATCTGTTTTCCTCTGCAAATATTCAGAATTGTTGAGGCCACCCCACAGCATTCACAATACAATAATAGTCAGTTTCAGGCCATAGGACCAACAGGAAAATAATTAAAGAATAGGTATCAATACGTTACAGTGGATAAAGGAAATAGTCACCTTTCGAGGGGTACTAAAGACAGTTGCCTTGTAGAGTGCAGTTGTTCCTGGATAAACAGCCAACACATGTCGTCCAGGAGGGAATTCTGGGATGCCAGAATCATTTCGCTTCGGAAAAGGTATAATACATGACATATGCAGCTTGTACGTTCTGAAAGTAACAATGACAGAATGAACTTTATTCAGCTGAGGCAATTTCCCATGCTTAGCAAATTAATAAAAGAAAAGAACCGTAGATTGCCCTCTAAATTACAAGCTGGAATCATAACCATAGAAGTTCTCACCACAGACATTGTGGTACACATGCAGGTTTCTCATTTATAATTAAAATTTGAAAAGAAGTTTTACCCAGAAATTATCAATTGAAAGCAAAGTAGTTTTTAATGTAGTATGAGATGAGTAATCTATGACCATATATTTTCTTGCATAAAATGTACAAGGTAAAATTATTTTAATGTTCAAAATGTAAACAAGATATCAATGTACAAAAGTTACCTTTGCACGCCACCCTCTTCATCATCACCTGGCTCCTCATCCAGTACTTCAAATCTAGAAACAAAGTATGTAAACAATTATAAAAATAAAAAAGAGTAATGCTACACATCCCAAATTTTTTGTCCCAAATAACTATCCCAAATGATTTGACATTCATTAATTGGTTGATAGTTTTTTACAAAATCTAAGTGAATTAATTGTAACCAATTAATAAATGTCAAATTATTTGGGATAGCTATTTGAGACAAAAAATTTGGTATATATAGCATTATTGAATAAAAAAAGGAATAAAATCCAGACTATGTATGAACCTTCAGATACATAAATTCAAATTTGATCTAACTATAATTAAATATGTGAGTTAACGAAGCGGAAAACATGGTAAAGACAAATGAAACACAAAGTTTCAAGGAATCCCCATGGAAAATAAGAATTCTATTCAAAAGGATGATTAAACATGTAGGATAAACACTCTATTTATATAAACAAACCTTAATGCCTAAATAATCTTAAATATAGAAAGAGAATCTCACCTAAACAAGGAAAGGAAGACTCAAATTTCATACCTAATATGACTCTAATAAAAAAAACTCCCTAAAATAATAAAATCCTAAAATATTACATCAGGGGTGCTAGTCAGTTTATATGGTAAAATCTATTGTGTGTCAAAAGAAGTGTGGGTTTTGAACTCTGTTCACATTGGTTGGAATAGGCTGAATAGGCTCAATCTACATCAGAGGAATTACTTGCCCCAGATTGTATAACTGATTGTGATCGCCGTTTCCCTCCAGAAAACATAGGAATTATACATCATGTTATTAACAAAATGTGAATGATGATATGGTGTATTCCCATGGTGAACAGTGTATGTGTTGCAATCTAGGGAAAGCTGAAAAGATCAAGTGTTTTTTTGTTCTGTCTGCGAATTGAACTTACTCTTTGGTTTCTCTATCAAAATGCATTACTTTTACAACAAACCACTCATCCTTGTCAGCATTCTCAGCTGTCACCCTAGCTGCCACCTGAATAAAAAGAACACCTATATCCTCAACTTAAGGATGAGATGGAATTGCTCAATTGATCATTAAGCAGGAGAGAAAAAGTTTCAAAAAGTGATTCAATGGATCTGTTTTTAATTTAAAGCAGCAATCACAAATTTTTGACTTCTACAGAGCTAAATGCATACCTGTTCACCCTTTAGACTAGCACAACTATCAAGTTGATTTCGCATAGAAGGAGAAAGCCTTGAGATATCAGAATCATTCTTCATTCGTTTCCTTTTCTGATCACCACCTTCTGCAACATATGTAAAATTAGCTAAAGGAACAAAGTAAAAAGAGTTTCATAAAAGTTGATAATTCGTACTCCATTAAAAGCTACATAAATTTTACAATTTTAATATATGCCACACATGCAATGTTCCCATAACAAAGTTACTGAGTTTAAATCCTAATCGGTATTTGACAATTTCACTAGGTTGTGTAGGAAAACCACTGCCTAACAGATTTGAATACTCAACAAAGCAGGATTCACACCTCTCGGGCCCTCAACCTAAAACCTCAACCTAAAATACATGTTCCAGACATATATTGTCAAAACAGAAAAGACCGGAAAAACTAAAATATAGACTGACTAAAGTACAGCATATATTGCTGAAAATTTGCAGACAGGTTCAAAAAAACACAGCAGACACGTGTATCGTATGAGATATATTGACTGTAGTACACACCTATTCTTCTCCGTTGCTGTCCCATAGGTCCAGATGGCAAAAGAGCATCTAGCTGACCAACCAACAAGTTGGAAACACTAAATGAAATTCAAGAAACAATAGGTTAAACAAAATCATCAAACAATAAAATGAAGAACCATATGAGAACCAAGAGCAGACGGCATGTTTACAAAAGTGAACAAACTGCCCAATCCCCCTAAACCTCAACATTTACTTCTATTATTTTCATTAACATTAAAAGGGAACAAAAAGAAGGGAAACACTAAAAGGAAAGCAATAGAGCAGATGTCATCAGATTCATGATATGGGCAACGGACATACTGGACTTCATTTTCTGAAAGTTCTTTCGCCTGAATATATAAACTTTTCAGCTTTGTTAAAGAATTATCACCAGGCTTCTCAATCACCTCAGGAGCTGTATAAATAAACAAAAGATTAGATTTGATCAGAAACAAATGCAACTGTTAACATCCAGAAGAAAACAAAAACCATCCCAAAGTCATGTGTGTATATTTAATGAGTCGCACCATTGCGTTTTGACTTGGTTATGAACAAGGCCTTGTTCCAAGCATGATTGTAAGAATTAAAGAATGATTAGGTGCAATTAATATTAGGCAACACATCATTTTCCAAATGGACAGCCCTTACCATATTGCGTCAAGAATTTCTTAAATCTGCATGGAGATAAGCTGAACTGATGCTCATATATGTTTTAATGTTGATATAATTATCTTTTCATCATTTTTTTAGAGTGTCATAAATTTTTACCTCCTGATTATCAATTGGGAGCAATTCCCACACTATCATTAACTGACATTCCAATTTTGCAGGGCAAAAATTAATTATACAAGACTAAGGTTAGGGATCCCATACAGATATAATCATTAACTACTAAGAGACACAATTAAGGAATTTATTGCAGGAGATCAGCGGACACTGACGTGTAACGTAAGATGCATAAAACACAACATTAACCACCATAAATATAGATTCGCGAACCATATTATAGTGAATTGAGGTGAGTATCAAAGAAAATAGCTGTAAAACCACTTATCTGTCTCATGAGCAGGAAGGAGTGAAACTACTGAATTAATTAAAAAGTAACCTTCCCATCAAAGGAAACTCGTTGAGCTAATAGAGTAGAAAATTACAGTAAGAAAGCATAAAAATGCTTATGCAAGGCACTTTTGCTTGTCCAACCAAAATGCATGAAATCATTTATGATCGTATCTAAACAAATACCATCCCGGAACACCAACTTACATCAGACTTATCTATTTATCAGCCCTGATTAGGCCTAATAAGCTCACTTAAGCTTCTCCACAAAAAAAGTTCACAACTTTCTTCAAAATAACAAATAACAAATGTCAAATGCAAAGGTTTAAGGCACATTATAAATAATGATCAAGAGTACACATACAAGCTCCATGCTTCAAATTATTCCACCTTTTCTTTATCAACCATTTCGAACTCCAAATTCAAACTGTTTGATCCATTAAACTAGAGCATCCGATCTAGGCCACCATAAACAACCAGCTAGTAGTTTTCACTGAATATCTTCAAAATATCCACCCTCAGAAAACAAACCAACATTCGTACCTCGATACAAATGCTAATACCAATCGAATTCAGCTCAATCTTAATAAAATGAATTCAAAGAGAATAGTCCCATTAGTTACACAACACAAATCCATCAAGCATATCTCGGATTTTAAGCTAATTTTCAGCAAATTCACCTTTAAACAACAATTCCTGAACATAGCCACAGGCACACACTTCACTAAAACCATCAAGTATCCTCAAGAACAATAGCATTAATCAATTTAACTCGAACCTATCATTCTGACTGTAACAATATATCAATATTACAAATCATCATCAGCTATCCAAAGCAAAAATAAACGTACATTACATAAACATATGCATACATACATACATTAAACAATAATAATAATAATTATAAAATTAAAGTTTAAGGAGACATACTAGCTTGAAGCTTCTTGTGCATTTTGTTGATTTCAAGCAGCACTTCCTCTTGATCTTTCCTCAACCGATCGAGCTCCCTCGATTTTTCCAAGATATCGGCAATGTCCGGCGCCGACGACATCATTTCCGTCTTCTTCTCGCTGAAAAAAATTAGCAGCTTCTTTTTTTAAAAAAAAATTATTTTCTTTCTTTTCACTTCAATCTCAGCTCGATTTAAGCTTCAATTCAAGTTCGATCATCTCGTACGGACGATATTTTGCATTCTGTAGTGGAATCGAAATGATTAATTTCCTAAAAGTTATTATTCCTTTTTTATAATATTTTTAGTTTTTCAGGTGAGAAAAATCAACGATTGAAGAATAAATAATAAAAAATACTGTATTTTTTTAATTTAAAAAAAAAAAAGGAAAAAAGAAAATCGGATTTAAAGCCCGAGTGAAGTGGTGCCGTTTATGGTAACCATTTGGGAATGATTAGCAGTTTTGGATTTAGGATAACTAAACATTTTGAGGCTTTTGATTGGCTGATAAAATCATTAAACTTGGTTATTTGACCGTTAATCCCCTGTTTGGATACACTCGATTATTAGAAGTTTCAAAATCAGCGGATTTTTTTTTTTTTTGTATTGTCTGATTTTGCCACGTGGAGGATGACTAATCCGTGATTGCTTTTTCCAACTGTTTCTTCCGCAGTCACGTGTGATACCCGACACCTCTTGCTTCTCTGGTTTGGTCTTAGGAGGCCGGACTCTTTGCATTTTAAACGTGGGCCTCACTGACATAACATTACCCGATTGTATTTGTTAGGTCAAATCTTACTTTTAGTAACATGTTACGTTATTCAACGTAGTTGGCTATTCTGGCTGGCAGCGTGAAATCACGCCGGATTAGTTGTGGTACGGCTGTCAGAGGCGGATTCACTAAAGGACCAGTGGAAAGGAAATTACCTTTGTTTTCAAAATGAAATATCAATAGATTTCTAAATTACCCCTGTTAAATTGTTAGATTGCTCCATCTTTTAAAATTTTAATTATTATTTTAACGATTGTAGAAGTCATATTTTGACTTAAAAATCAAAGCCCACGGCCCAAAATATTTACAATTCCTAATTATTGAATCGTGGGTACCAAACTTGTAATTAAGGATTGCGTTGGAGGAAAAAATGCATGCCGCAAGCAGTCAAACTTCTTCATTCTTTATTCTCAATGAAGAAAGCAAAAGAAGGGTGTGATTTATTTAATTATTGTGGGGTTGGGAGGGATCAACAAAGTGAGTTTGTTTTTACAGCGTCTTTGTATTAGGTAAACATGTCCCTTTCATATATTTTTTCCTTCAAATTAAGTTAATAATAATACTAATTCTAGCCTTCACAATTTCTTTGTGATTTTGTCCGTAGTTATTAGCTATACACTTAACACACTTTACACTCAGTCTTTTTTAATTGTAATTAATTTATTTTTATATAAGTACTCACATATATTATTTTGAAGCAGATATGGTAAAGTATTTTAAAAAAAACCAGTGATGCCGCTATTTCCAGAGAGAGATGAAAGTGGTCTAGAAAAATTAAATAAGTCTGACATAGAATTGTTAGAACTTCCTTCTGATCCTAGACAACGACCCCTAATTTCTTCTTACAATCCTAATGTTTGAAATGAAGTTCGTGGAGCATGTTTACAAATGGGTCCTTGCCAACCTAAATTCCACAATTTTTGTAAGTCTAAATTTGGGCTACAAAAGCGACGATTCAATCCTACTTGGTTCAATAAATATGAAAATTGGCTAGAATATAGTATATCAAAGAACGCTGCATATTGTTTATGTTGTTATCTTTTCAGACCAGAAATTGGTGAGCAAGCAAGTGGTGAGACACTTACAAAAAAAATGGGTTCTCAAATTGGAAGAAACCAAAAAGATTAGAAGAGCATATTGGAGGTCCTAATAGTGCTCACAACAAGGCTATGAGTTATTTTGAAGATTTAACGAAACAAAAGCAGCATGTTCGAACATTTTTCAACAAACATTATGATCAAGATCGAAAAGAGTATCGAACTCGCCTGTTCACATCCATTGATGTTGTTCGGCATCTTTTAGAATAAGGGCTTGCATTTCATAGTCGTGATGAGTCTGATAATTCAAGTTACCAAGGAAATTATAGTTGAATTTTAAGATTTCTTCCTGATCAAAATGAAGATATAAAAAAAGTTATTTTGAAGAATGCTCATGGAAATGGCATGTTGATTGCTCATTCAATTCAAAAGATATTGAAAGGGCTTGTTGTACTAAAGCTACCAATGTTATTATTAGAGACATAGGTGATGCATTATTTTCTGTTTTGATTGATGAATCTCGTGATGCTGTATGAGAATGAGTGTGCTTATTTTATACATTGTTTTGCTCATTAACTACAGTTAGCCATTGTGGTTGTGGCAAAGAAACACGATCAAGTTAATTCTTTCTTCAATGTAATTGCTAGTGTTGTCAATATTGTTGGGGTTTCATGTAAACGTTGAGATTTTCCTCGAGAGAAGCATTCACTTTTAGTTGTTGACACACTTGAAAATAATGACCTACCAAGTGGGCAAGCTTAAAATCAAGAGACTACATTGAAATATTTTGGTGATACGCATTGGGGCTAACATTATGGTATGTTACTTCGCATAATCTCTTTGTTTCCACATATAATTAGTGTGCTTGAGATAGTTGCAAAAGATAAGCCAAACTTTAGTGAACAGAGATTTCAAGCAAATTATTTGGTAGAGTTTATGCAATCTTTTGATTTTGTGCTTAGTTTATATTTGATGAGAGATATACATGCACTTTCAAATGAGTTGTCACAAGCACTTCAAAGAAAGGATCAAGATATTCTAAATGCCATAAAATTAGTTGAAATATGAAAGAAAAACTTGCAAATGATGAGAGATGAGGAGTGAGATTCTTTGCTTTGTGAGGCTTCTTCTTTTTGTTTAAAGCATAATATTGATGTCCCTGACATAAATGATGTGTTTTTACCTTAGGGTCAATCACGACGTAAGGCTCGAGAGATCTCAAACATGCATTATTTTCGAGTTGATCTATTTTTTGTTGTTTTAGATTTGCAACTTCAAGAGCTAAATAATCGATGAGGTGAATATGGAATTGCTTCTTTGTTTGGCATGTCTAAGTCCAAATGACTCATTTGCTGCTTTTGATAAGAACAAACTAGTATGCTTTGCTCAATTTTATCCAAAAGATTTTCTCTAATAGAGCTTATGGTACTTAAAACTCAGCTTCAAACTTGCATAACGGATATGCGATCTAGTATCGAGTTTGCAAGATTGAAGGGAATTGGTGACCTTGCTAAAAGAATGATTGAGACAAAAAAAGATAAGGTGTATCTGTTAGTATATTTATTGGTAACATTAGTATTAATTCTTCAAGTTTCTACAGCCGCAGTAGAGAGAACATTTTCAGCAATGAAGCTCGTGACGAATGAACTTCAGAATCGGATGGAAGATGAATGGATAAATGATAATTTGATTGTTTATGTAGAAAAAGTTGTATTTAATAGTATTGATAATGAAGCTATTACACAACATTTTCAGAATATGAAACCCCTTAGAGAACAATTGTAAATTTATAACAAAAAATTTTATATATTCAAGTTTCAGATTTTACATCTTGCTATTATTTAATTTAGCCCCGGTAAATCAATTTTTTAGATCCGCCACTTATGGCTATTAGGGACATTTGATGAAGAAACCGTCTTAAGCGAAAAGAAAAGAAAAAAAACCCATTTATTTACAAAAAAGATAAATATTTAAATGGTGAAGCTATTTGCAGTTCGAATACTTTTTTTACCTTGCAAACATATTTACTAAAAATAAGAATTATTTACAATTTCTTCTAGTCTAGGCAGATAATTTGTTGAATATTATTGGGTAAATACTTGTTTAGTCTTTTTATTTTAGGTTAAATGTCTATAAAGACTATATAACTTGAAAAATGCTCCAAGACACTCATGTTGTAAATATGTTACAATCAGTAAATGAGAATGAAGAAAAATAACAAATTGGTAATTTAAATGATTTTTTTAATTTTTTTTTAAAGAAAAGTTTGCATGGGGATAAGAAATCTCACCTATTAGACATCAATTTTCGGCCCCTTATTATTACCTAAACATGACACATAGGTGACTGCATGCATTAAAGTATATTTACGGCCAACTAAGGTACATCTAGGGACATTTTTTTGGTTTAAAACCTGAAAAAAAAAACAATAGTCAATGAACATAAAAATTGATCTAGCCTTACATACCTTTGAGCCAAAACTCTATGTAAACCCGGTTAATTGATCATTACTAATTAATCAAATGTAAAGAATAACATATATGATGAAATACTTATAACATCTTTACCATTTTTTGTCAATATTTTAATTTAAAAATCATATTTACCACACACCATCAACTTTTATCATAACTACAATTTTTTCTTAACAGCAGCGATAACTTTTAAGTCACAGTACCTTAATATCAAACATTACCTTAATATGTAAGCTAAAATTTTCAAGTTAAATAACTTTTTATTAAGATAAAATGTCAAAGATAACAGGATAAATTTTGGGGAAATTATTCCACTATTACAATAACATCACTACAGAAAAGAGCAAACTTGACCAAAGCATCTGCCGCTGCATGATTATAATTTCTTGAGACATGACAAATCTTGAAATCTTATTTTGGTAAAGGTAATTGTTGCACTTTAAAAATAATTTAAAGAGCTCTATATGAGTACTTGTCTATCTTAACACTAACTGAATAACAAGAAATAGATCTAATTCAACCATTGACAACATCAACATTGCGAGAATAAACACCAACTTAATTATAAATCTATTGAACGCAATACAAATCTAACTTATATTATTTTTCTATGATGTAATATAAGATTATTGCCACAAACTAATTATTATTAGAGATACCATTTTTTTAGGTCATAAGTAGGTAAGAGTCAAACTCTAGTGACTAATCAAATAAAGAAATTAAAAACCACTCAGTTATGTTATTATTGTTAAATAATTTATCATTTAGGAGCACAACAATATATCAAGAGAAAGATAGAAAGTAAACAAAAGATACAATTGTTTAGAGACGAATTTTATTCAATCTCAAGTAGTATACATATAAGGAGATGAGCCCTCCTTTTATAGTCTCATATCCATACAAATGAAATAAATGATTAGTAAATGGATACACCATTAGTCATAACTTCTTATGAGATAGTGAAAGTTATAGAAGATGAAAAGTTGCTTATGAGGAGATAAAAAGGTTGCTTTGATGAACATCCACATAAATTATAATAATTTCGTAACACTTCCCCTTGGATGTTCATCTTATAAAGAATGATATGCCTCATTAAAACCTTTGCTAGTAAAAACCCGTTCAAAAAAAAAAATAGCTAAGGAAAAAGAGTACATTATTCATCTATATCTTATGCAGGTGCAAACTACTTCATTAAAACATTACTAGGAAACATTCAATGGGACAAAAGCCTAGTGAAGGAAAAAGAGTACGGTGCATGTAATCCTCCATATCAATGACTCCCTTTATTAAATATGCTCCCCCTCAAAATGACATGGGTACTTCAAAGATCAATCATAATTTGTTATAACAACATTATTTTGGTGAAACAATCTGCAGGATTAACACCATCTTTTGAAAGCTTGAAAACATATAATAAATTAGAGACACCGTCATTTTAATTGAAGAATATCGTCATGTATACATCTTCATAATTTTGTTGATTTCCTTCAATAAAACCTAGCTTTAGCATCCGTATCTAGGAAAGAGTGTGATATACTTTTCACACTAAGTTTATGCTGAATATAATTTAATTTACTATTATGCAATTTTCTAATGCCTTTGTAGGTACAAGTTGGAATAAAAATGGGTCTTCGGGACCAAGACATATAATACAAATTTTAAAGTAGATCAATTTTTGAATATGAAATACTTCTAGTATTTCTATAATATCTGCATTTCACTTGATAAATTCCAATCCATAAATTAAAAGAAATTCTTTCATTTCAAGATTTTCATCATGAATTTTATTCTTAAAAGAAATAAATTCATAAGCTCTTCATGAGTCTTTTTATGATGAAATCATGATCAACACATTTTGCAAATTTAATTTATAGTTTTTTAATAAAATCAAATAGCAAAGTGGATAATGACATATTCCACTTATAATAAAATTTCACTCAAGTAATTATACTTTTATAAGTTCAGATTGCTATAATATACACAAGCATGATTATAGCTTTATTAAGAATATATAAGGTGCAAGCTTTTTGATTTAGTACTTCAAGTACTTGTTTCAAGCATTTTATCTTTCAAGGATAAGTACATCGATTCTTCAATTTATTTGACATACTATATTTCAAATTCACATTTTATTAATAAATTTTACGACTTCAGGCATATGGACTATAGGTCCAAAATTTTTCAAGTTTTACTAATCAATTTTAAGTCCTCTAGAGTATGGACCACAGTCCAAAAATTTTACAATTTTGGCCAATCATATAATTTGATGATCTTCACATTTTTTTTTATTTAGAGTCTTGAAAATTTTATCATCACAACTAAATTTTTATTGACAACAATCTTATGTCAATTTCAATTTTTTTTCTCTTGCACCAAGTACCAACATTAATTAAATATTTCTCATTTTCAATATATATATGCCCAATTGAGATCTTTCGAAGCTTCTAATACATATGCCTCTCCAAGGGCTAAAAATCTCTCTTTTTTAATGTGCACACGTATCTTTTATATGACAATTTGAATCTCTATACTTCTTACTATCTACTTCTTCAAGGATATTTGAGATTCATTACTAGTTGGTACAATATACCTCTCCAGTGGCAATATATTCAATAATTTAATTATAGATCAAATGTGTTTGCTATTTATATAAACATGGCCTCTTCAGGAGCACCAAATCATTTTTAAAGATTTTATCATCTTCGCAGGATTTAAATTATTTGTACCATTTGATCTATTATATACACGCTTAAAGCGTTTGTATATTTATTTTGTATCACCATTTCGTCCTTCAAGGACATCACACATAAGGGTATTTTTGATATGTTATTTTTATCATTCTCTATATCAGAAGTTTATCTAGTAATTGATCAACGATGCGCATTGTATAATAATCTTGTTGAACTTCAAGCTCAAATAAACTAACTCATATAAAGATCAAAATGGGATAAAGTGATACACACCACTTATATTGTCCATCAAATGTATGTCACTTTGCTCTCCCTAATCGTAGGAGGACTTTCATGAAAATTATTGCATAACAAAGTTACTAAGCCAAAATAATGAAGAATTTGGATTGAACTTCTGGTCCGTCACCAATATTGATTCAATTTCAGACCACTTCTGGTGGTATAATATTCACATGTTGATTTCTTATGATAAGATCTATAACCATTATAATTTTGAAAAGTTATTTGATAATGGTTACATCCATTACTACTCCCACAAGAACAAGAATCCATTAAGGATTTAAAGTAGTCATGATTTTCTTTTTAATCAAAAACTCATATTTAACTTTTAATAAAATAAAGCATAACATCAATTTATATTAGCATTCTTAATTTGCTACTGCATGAGCATATTTGTGCTATAAAATCATGTATCCTCTAATATGTTTTCTTTTATATTTTTCTCTCCACAAAATTTCAAATGAGAGAATTAGTCTTGCTTTTGAAGTTACTGTCAAGCTTATATATTAAATTTTATCTCCTTCAGGGAGATGATCACAAAACAAATTCATAATCCTTTACAATCCTGCAGAGATTGATTTCTTCCACAAAATATTTGTAGTACTATTCATGATCTCAAACATATGAATATAGATTAAACTTTAGTAATTCAAGATAATCATAAAAGAATCATTCATCAAGAATTTAATAAAAACATATGAATAAATTAAAAGGGTCAAGTACATATATCAACTCATTCCTATATTTTATTATATCAAACTGTTCTTGAAAAATTATTTAATATAAATTAAGCATGCAAAAAAAAATTGTCACTAAAAGTCTAAAAGATTAAAAATAAAGCAATGAGCCAACGAAGTCAAGAAACTGTTCAAACCAGAAATAGACAATTTTTTTAAATGACACATTTACTCAAACACTTTTGATTGTCACATTTTTCCCTCAAATTGTTTCAAAGAAACAATTATGCCTTATTTATATCTTCATTTTATAACTCCTTCTGGGAGATATGGAGAAAGAAATTTGTATAGTCTTACATGACTTGTACATGAAATCATAATATTTGTATAATCCTTTTGGGACATGTAAAATATACATTTATATAGTGAATCGTTCATGAACAAAATGTTAGTGAATAACATCATAATTTTGGAATAGTTCTTCAGGAACATATTTTGAAAGAAAATTTTCATTATATAAATAGTGCAATCCTTCAAGGATACATTCATAATTTTCTTTCATTCTATATTACAATATTCACACTTCAAGGTGAAATTCAATATTAAAAATTACAAATCAATTTGAAATTCAATATTAAAAATTACAAATCAATTTAACTTTTTTAGAATATGAATGATAATAAAATAAAATTAATAGGTAATTGCATAAGAATGTAAGTAATGATGAATGAAGATATGAATTCATTATGGTAGAACATCAAGATGTCATAAGCATATAATAGTATATGATCATATAATATCTACATAGTCAAATAAAAAATTCATACCTTTGTATATATTTACCGTACAAAAGGATCAAAAAAGGGATTTACCATACATTCTCTTGTGGCTAGAGACTCGTGCTGATAACGTGTTAAATAATTTATTATTTAGGAGCACAACAATATATCAAGAAAAATATAGAAAGTAAACAAGAGACACAATTGTCTAGAAAGGAATTTTATTCAATCTCATGTAGTATACATATAAGGAGATGAGTCCTCCTTTTATAGTCTCATAACTATATAAATGAAGTAAATAATTAGTAAATTGATACATCATTAGTCATAACTTCTTATGAGATAGTGGGAGTTATAGGAGATGAAAAGTTGCTTATGAAGAGATAAAAGGCTGCTTTGATGAACATCCACATAAATTATAATAATTTCATACTAATTATATATTTATTATTTTTTTATTTATTATTTTTTTGAATGAAGGTCATGCTATTATTAAAGTTAAAATTGAACAAATATTTAATACTGACTGTTTTAACTGGATTTTCGTTGGGATCCGATTCGAACCGTTAAACGAGGGTAGTTCTCACCGGATCCAGGTCAAATCCAATCAAAACAAGTAAAATTTGTTATTTGGAGGGGGGAGAGCGGGCTAAGTTTGGATTAGGGCGTGTATTTCTGTTGATCGGGGTAGGAGAAATAGCTTAGGTGATATAGGAGGTGAGCTTCAGTGATTTAGGAAGTGACCTGCAGTGATTTGAGAGGTGAGCTATGGGAGGCGAACTAAGGTAACTTGGGAGGTGAACTAAGGTATTTTGTATTTAGAATAATATGGAGAGCTCTGTGGAGGTAACTTAGAAAGTTAATATGGGATGCTCAAGAGAGCTTAGAGGATAGCATGATGAATTAGAGGACAGCTCTCGAGAGCTTATCCGAGGGTCGTGGTATAACTCGAGGTAACTCATAAAAGAAATGCAATCTGGACACCAAAACCATCATAGCAAGCAGGAAATAAGCATAAATAATAAAGAACACGTAACATTTTACGTGGTTCGGCCTTTTGGCCTACATCCACGGGAGTAATCCTCTCCAATCCACTATGTATGTAAAGTATTTCATGAATTGCTTTACAATAACAATGAAACTTTCTTAAAGGTCGTTTATGGTGAATAATAACATCAGGGAGATGTAGGTCTTATAGAGATTAGAGAGTTTTCCAAAGGAATAATAAAAGGAAAAGCTTATTTGAGATATGAGGTGGCCAAGATCTTTCATAGAGGTATAAAAATAGAGAAAGAAACCCTAGAAATGGAGGTAGATGAAGAGTTTCCTAAATAATCCAGAAGTTCTTTGAATAATGAATTGGTTCTTTTTTTTTTGAGAAATCCTTGAGCTTTAAATAGGAGTGTTTCTAAGGGTATTTTAGAAATTTTGAACACGTGGCGCTTGATTGTTGGCTGTCCTCCCTCAAGCGAGGATATTTGGATAATTATGTTTGTGTTTCCAAAATGGTGACATTTATAGGCTTGGGAGGCAAGAAAACATCCAGCCAACCTTTTACCTCCAACAAAGCCATGTGGCAGCCTCTCTAGCAAGTGGTCCTACTGCTTTTTGGTGCTTTGCATAGAATAGCTGACGTGCCGTTACTCTATTGCTCAACAGAGAATCTCTAAAGCTATTGGCTCATTATATTTAGCCAAAAGGAAGATATTTTTTATTTCACACATGATTGCGTGCACTATTCACGTGCTGGTTCTAACCTCTAAAATTTGGGTTCTGACAATACCCCTTGATATTGGGAATATTTACCGAAGCTGTCATTTTTCTCTAGGAGCTCTCTTGCCATTTGGTCAAACGAATTGATCTCTCTTGGTTGACTTTTCTTGCCACATGTCATTGAGTTATTAATCCACATTTGCACCTAGATTTCCCCCCAAACAATGACAAACGTATAAATGATTTGATAGGTGATTAGTTTAGGCTAATTAATGTTTTTAAAACTTTTTTATTGAAACTTTAAATTAGGTTAATTAAGGTTATTGATATAGCCTATTATTTGATACAAAGTGCGGCCATCTCAATAAAACTCATAACCGGCCAGTTGGCTGCATGCCAAATATGAAATTAATATTTGAACCAAAACTTCCACCAAAGTTTTACAAATTAATTTTGCTAAACCTCTTTACAATTCAACCTGTCTTCAAGCGTTTCGTTGCAATGGCCAATGAGAGAGTATATAAGATTTGAACAAAACACACTTCCAAAGACGCAGTGTATATCAAGCAAAAGCAAGATAATGAATATATTCACTTGTAATAATCTCGAATAAATTCTCATATATATATATATATATAAATATAAAAGTTTGAATTGCCTCATGATGAGTTTGAAATTCGTAATTGCGTAGAAAACCAACCCATTTAAAATTGGTTGACTAAAATTGCTGCGTAAACGAAGAATATTGCTTTAATTATAGATCCTTCCAATTAAATACAATGACTAAACAAGAAAATCATATTAGTTGTCCTTTCTATATATATATAAAATTTGATTTTATATCCTCTTAATAGGAAATATATATCTGCAAAATTAGTAAAAATTACCTTAATTAACAAGAAGAATAAAATAATTAAATTACCGTAAGTTGTCACGAACATGCTGCATGTAGTTTTCTTCTGCATGCTTCCAAATACTTAACTTGCAGATTTGTTAAACCCAAAAAAGGTTCAAAAATAATAATAATAATAATTAAATCAAAAAAATTAACTAGAGAAACAATACGTGGCACACATATTGATGACATCATAACGATCCGTTCCAGATATTAAGGTAAGAGTATTACATGGAAACCGTTGCATTAATTTTTTTTTTTATTTTCACGTTTTTCATTTAGTTTCTAAATTTTACGACAAAAAATGCAAAATTACAAGAACAAGAAGTCAGTTTCATTCGATCACTTCTTCTTCATCTGTTCTTTAGTTTCAGTTAGAAAGCAGACTCCTCGGAGAAGCTGAAGCTGAAACAAAAACATATGACTAGCTAAAACGCCATTAATTTGATTGTCCAAATAAATTATTTTTTTATTCAAGATTTAATTGCGTACGTGATCTCGTTAATTATTTACTCGAGATTGTTTCTTCTCTTGCATGGAAAAAAGGGTACGTCGCCTTTCAATGTGATACATTGTTTGTTTCTTCTCTTGCATGGAATGAGCTTTGTGTTTCTATTTAGATTCATGATTCATTTTTTTTTTAATTTGATTGAATTGGTATTAATAGAAATGTTGTATGATATTGTTCTTGCCTTGGTGATGAAGAAATAAAAATAGAAATTTTATTGGTGATAGATTTTTATGTGAATTTGTTGTAATTGCTATATATGTCCTGTTTGTGCCTTTTTGACATTTCAGGGCAGATTGTGTTGCCATAATTAAATTTGATCATTTCGATATCTATGTATTTCTTCTTGGATACAGTTAGTAGATTTGAATTTGATCAGCATCATCATCATCATCATCATCAACAACAACAACAACAATGGCAGCACCATTGCGAAGGTATGGTCTTTTCAAAGACAGTTTATTTCTTCTTTTTAATTGTTTTAATTTTTACAAATACAAATTAAAAGTGGCACATTAATTGTCATCTTAAAGTGCAGTGCAACCATAAAACCTGCTGAGACAATGAAGCTTATGATAACAACTTTTGTTGGAGTTGCCGTTGGGTTCTTTCTAGGCATTTGCTTCCCCGCAATCTCAATTTCTAAGGTACCCTGGCTAGCTCAATTAGCTTAATTTATCATGAATAAGTTACAGTATTTATAAACTTATGGGGTAGCAATGTTCAAATTTTGTTAGATGAATCTTCCACCTGGCCTTTTTCCTACCTCTGATCTCACTTATGTGGAGGACAAGTACACTGGCATTTCAACACAAGCTCTGTTGAATGCTTGGTCTACATTGCAGACTAACCGAGGCTTTTATTCTCAGAACAATACAAAGGTATCCTTGTATATGTATCGATCTTATGTTCTTCGGTGAGAAAATTGGTACCAATTTCATTGTAATGCAATGCAAATGCAGATCTGGATTCCAACAAATCCTCGAGGCGCTGAGAGACTTGCCCCTGGTATCATTGAGTCCCAGTCAGATTTGTATCCTCGACGTTTGTGGGGTTCCCCTGATAAGGTAAGCATGATCATCATCATCATCTATCTTCATTGAGAAATTTTACCAACTTTCATTATATATTTATTTATAAGGGAGGTGTGTTTTGCATTTGCAGGACTTACCCATCAGACCAAAGTATCTTGTAACTTTTACTGTTGGTTTTGAACTGAAACATAACATAGATGCAGCAGTTAAGAAGGTCACTTGCATGCTTCACTCTGTCTCTGTCTGATGGCTCTTAAATTTGATTGTTGCTGTATTAATTTTTATGTATTTTTTTTTTCTAAATACTGTTTCAACATGTACAGTTCTCAGAGAACTTCACCATAATGTTGTTTCATTATGATGGCCGGATAAGTGATTGGGAAAAGTTTGAGTGGTCAAAGCGAGCTATCCATGTCAGTGCCCGCAAGCAAACTAAATGGTAATAGTACTTAGAAGCCTATCTCCTCTGTAAATTTTCTATATGTAAAAGCTGTAATATTCACAATGAACTTGTAAAATGTGGCCAAGGTGGTATGCTAAACGGTTTCTGCATCCTGACATTGTGGCATCATACGACTATATTTTCATCTGGGATGAGGATCTTGGGGTGGAGAATTTTAATGGAGAGGAGTAAGTTGTGTTGCAAAATTCAGCTTCCTGCTTTGAGTGAGTTAACTTGAGGCTTAAGCAATTATTTCAATTAATTCAAATCATTCTCTTTCCCATTACAGATATATTAAATTGGTGAGGAAACATGGTTTAGAGATTTCACAGCCTGGTTTAGAACCAAACGGATGGTTAACATGGCAGATGACAAAGAGGAGAAACGACACTGAAGTTCACACGTAATTAAGAACAGAAAACCTCTTAATTAATTTTACTCACCCGTCGCTTCAACATACTTATATGTAATTATTTACCTGCAGGCAGACTGAAGAGAGGGAAGGTTGGTGTGCTGAAACACATGAGCCTCCTTGTGCCGCGTAAGTGAATTTGTTGTCATGGCTAATATGTTATGTTATCTAATTATCTACACGATTTATGATTCATTTTCATTGTTGTCCCCTGTAGATTTGTTGAGATTATGGCCACTGTATTTTCTCGGGATGCATGGCGTTGTGTTTGGTATATGATTCAGGTGTGTATCAGTATATCATCTGTGTTCTAATCATGATCTGTGATCTACCACTAATAGGAAACATATGTGCAGAATGACTTGGTTCATGGATGGGGTCTAGATTTTGCTCTAAGAAAATGTGTTGAGGTTAGTATAAATTCTTTCTTGTGTCTTAATCAACTTATTAATTCCTTCTGTTTCTGATTATAACATGTAAGTTGGTCTGAAACAACAGCCTGCTCATGAGAAAATAGGAGTTGTAGATGCTCAGTGGATTGTTCACCAAGGTGTTCCCTCGCTTGGGAACCAGGTAACCAAGTCTTTATTTAGTGCAAATATTTGAATTTTTTGTCTTTTAACAAATCTTTGTCTTTGTAAAGACGTTTTAGTTGACGATGGTTTCATCTTTTCCACATGCAGGGCCAGGCTCACCATGGGAGAGCACCATGGGAAGCGGTATGTTATGAATATATGTTATTGAATTTGCATTGACACTTGAAAATATGAGAAGGGAATTGAAATGTGAATGTGAAATGAATGTTGTGATGGCCCTGCAGGTAAGGGAGAGATGTAAAAACGAATGGGAAATGTTTAAAGATAGAATGACAAGTGCAGAGAAAGCATATCTTGAGGCATTGGGGGTTGATTCAACCAATCTCAAAAAGGATCAAAACCAAAAGAATGTTATGGACTGATCAAAGTTTCCAAATTCCAACTTTGCAGTTCCACATCTAACTTTATTTATTTTATTCATCATCCCCATAATATTATACTCATTAGTCTTAGCTTTTTATTTTATTTGCTAGTTAAGAATTGAATTTTTAATATTTTTAGTGAAAACAAAAACATGGATTTTGTAGCAAATAGTTCTTGCACCCAAAATTTTGCACATGTGATATGAGATATGAGTTCAATTTCTGTAAGTTCCAAGTACATTATTTGTGGAATTGCTTACATTTGGAATATAATATTACAAGTATGAATTTACTAAAGAATGAATATTATAGATTTCTTATATAACTGCTGTAACTCGTTTGCCTGACAATTGGAATATAACCTAAACTACCTTTGTAAGGAGCATCAATTAGAAGTAGTTTCTAGTAATTGCCTCTTCCAACTCTTTGAACTCCCACGCATCATCCGCTGAATATTGCCCTGAAAGACAGGAGAGGGGATAACGAACGCTTAAATTATTCGCCTTTGTAACGAACTCTGTGTTCTTTCTAGGATTGCCAAGAGAGGCTATCTTCTATTTAAAGGTTTTTTAAGCCAACATAGCAGAAAGGGCCGAAATACATAAATAAAATTTTGCTTTAAACATTAACAGGGGACCTTACCAATTGAATCTCTTCGAAGAGCAGTTAAATGAGCACAACTGTAATTCAAACGAGGAAGTTAGAATTCCATGCTGGTATGTTCTGAATATTTTAAATGTTCATAAGATTTTTCTTTTATACTCTCCCTTTCCTCGTTACATAAAAAAAATCCAGGTTGAGTCGTCGGAGGGAAAAACAATCACCTCCATTACAAATTCAAATAATTAATGGATTAGCTAGGAATACAGATTTCAGGTGCAGTTTACTGTTTTGTCTGTTGCAATCAGGTTTTTTTCTTTACACATATTCTCATAGCTTCGACTAAAATCTTTCTGAAAAATGGCAGCAACTTATCAACAATTCCAGAACCCAAAAACTACTGGCCAAAGAAAGGTGGAACGAGTTTATCAATAGTAATTACCTGCCAAGAGCCTTTCCAAAATCTGCACATAGTGACCGAATATACGTTCCTTTAGAGCAAGTCACCCTGAAAATCAAGTTTTGTCTGCAAACACAGCAGAAACTTAGTAACAAGCGAAACCTATACCTCCCTTACATTATATAAAAAGAAATAAAGCTTTCATCAATTTGTACAATGCTTATTCCTATCATTAACTTTCTTTCTTAAAGCACAACAAGAATCATCAAGCTTTTTCATACCAAAAAAAAAAAATGAATGGAGAAAAATACCAAGAAGTTACTTCAAGTGTTCAAGTTAATTAGACTAAATAACTCGTTCTAAATTTATCATGAACTTGGGTAAACTCAAATGAATGCTGCTTTTTCAATTTCCCAGTCGCTAAAGACTACTTTGAATCACACAAGATGTCCAAGATCAATACTAGGAAGAATTTCCACTCTTTGAGGTGCAGCACACAAAACGTACAGCATCTTAGTCAATTTACAGTCAAACAGATGCACTACTGGGAGACAGAAAATCATATTACATTTTTTTGTACATATACCTTGTACAAAGAAAGTAAACAAAATCTATAATGATAAAACAGATGGGGTACGTGAGTAAAAGTTAATGTAATGACAAAACAGATGGGGGACGTGAGCAAAAGTTAATGTGCTTAGGTGTAATATATCCAATAATTTTAAAGGGAAAAAAAAAGAAAGGAAAAAAAAAACCTGTCTTCTAAGCTACGCTCAATGTCAAACTGGAAAATTGAAATTCGTCTAGGTGAAAGCTCGATGCTCTCTCCTCTTCTTGCTTTTTCATACATCTTTTCACCTCCAACCTATCACAGTGCAGGGAAATTCATAAGTAGTTAATAGAAGCTGTTTGAAAGCACCATCTTAAGATGAAGTCCTCAAACACATTTAAGAATTTCATAGTATCCAGCATTAAAGTGTAATAGGAACTCAAATCTTATTACACTTCAGTTAAGAATTAGACAACAAGATAAAGAGCGCATGACAATTTAAGCTGGAAGGATATGGCCTACTGTTTGACATTGTTGTCAAGCTGGAATATTTCTTTCCATCTCTATAAGTTACAAATATTATTAATCTTGAGATGGAGTTTTTGGTATACCCTCGACAAGTGATACATATGGAATAATGAAGCATATATGAAAGTTAGAAGTGAATGACAAATGTAGGAGTGGGGGAAAAAAGGAGAGAGAACATCGAGATTGTCAAATTCCTGAGTACATACTGAATAATGCACATCATCCATTGGAGACGAAGATTTATACAACGATTCTGCCAACTCTTCAACTCAAATTTATATTTGTCATACACCACTTACCTTTCAACCACACATTCAGCACCAAGATAGATTCAAAATTTCAAGTTTCTGGAAAAATACCTAAAAATGTATGTTTACATATTCTAATTAAAGAATTTCTCTTCAAATCTATAGCTACACTGCTCTTTGATAAAATAATCACGATAAATGCAACAAACTCTTACTTTTACGGCAGAAAACATTGGAGGAACTTGCCATATCTCCCCACAGAAGGATGCAGCAGCTTTTCTTATATCCTCATCTTTGATGTGCTCCCAAGGATCACGTTGAATAACCTATACAAAAGAGTACTTTTTTGTATGTGTGGCGAAAATTAAATATAGCATGTCTAATATTCTAAATTGAATATGAGAAGCTCATCCCATAGGATGATGTTGAGAAGATTAAATTTCAAATATGATTATACACAGAAAGCAATGGAAAAATACCACCTTCATAACTGGAACATTATTATATTTTCTTGTTCTAGCATGACATCTTTCTCCAAGCGTGCACATAGAATTCAGTCACTAGAATTTGCAATATACACCACAGAAACTCCAATTTCAGCATTTTTCCCACATTGGGCATATTTCAAGAAATGAAATACATGTTATGGTCACAAACTCACAATTTAGTACTTCATTTTTTTATGCCTCACCCTCTCTGATTCTATGATGCCCACATATTAGGTGGTCGACTTTTGGTGAGAGAATTATCTTGATTATATTACATTCAAGAACAGTCAGCCATCTCTTAGAATGCTTCTCGTCCATTAACACAAAATTTGAATGACGGTAGAAGGACAAATATGATGCAGTGTATAAAACTTCAAAATATGTGCATGGTTAAATGTCAGTAATTGATTGTACATACTGGTGAGTCAGCATCCCAAGTTGAAGTAGCCTCCCCTAAACGGAAAACTCCACTGTAGCCCTTAATCATACCTTGATATCTACAATAGAATATAAAGCTCTCATAAAAAATCGGATGTATAATTTTTTTTTTTCAAAATTAGAAACTAAGAAAATTATATAAGTATAGAAGATGGAAGGATATGCAGCTATAGACGAGGTGTCTGCGAAAAAAATAAATAAAAACTAGGGGAGGGGTAACAAATCTATAATAAAAATAATTCCCATGTACAGACATCAACTTGTATTCATCCCTCACCCAAACAAAAATGATTTCATATCATCCAATGGGACCTTTTCCAATTGAGAAATAACAAAAAGTAGAGCTAATCTTGAAATTCTTTGGAATCAAAGCCCAAAACTATGCGAAAAGGCAAACTATATGTTACAAACCACAGATTGTTTCTTCTCATTCTCGCCCAAAATATAGTTGTTTGTTTCTTGCCATTTCACCATAAAAGAGCTGAAATTGCACATCCCAAATTGTTTTGGTTTTCTTCCTATTACGAAAAAAAATAATATTCCCTGAACTTAAGAGGCACAAGAACCCAGTATGGCCCAAAATCATGGCTTCTTTGCATACTCTAGCCCACATGTTCAAGGTTGAAGGAAAAGGTTACCGGAGGTCCTCTTCACTTTTTCGACTCATCACACACCATGAAGGAGACAGAAATCATCAGTTACTTTCTCTCAATCGCTTTTCTGGTCTAAGTTTGCCTTGAGCTGAACCTACAAAACTTATTTTAAAGCCTGATGAGTTTTTAAGAAAGAATAACCTTAAACTTAAGCAGCTAAGCCTAGGAAGGACAGGAGACATTAGTAGTGCCATGCTCCATGCCTACGGTTGTTAGGAAATGAGGTTTAACATTTTTAAAGGTCTCAGCCGTGATTGGTAGAAAGAAAAGTAGAGAGTATGTTACAAATTTCACAGGCGGATAAGTAGCCATATAATTGTAATAAGATGGATCACATTCAAGCTTACCTATCTACCAACTTGGTTGCTTTACCAACACATACAATTAATAAACCAGTAGCCATGGGATCAAGTGTTCCAGCATGTCCTACCTATCATCAAGTGGAGAGAAAATAATAATAATAATAAAGAATTACATGGGAAGTTGAACCTTCGATGCAGATGTGATAACAAAACACACCTTTTTCACTTTGACCATACGTCGCAGCTTACCACAAACTGTAAATGAAGTCCATCCTGACTCATAATATGACAGTGTTATCTTTCAATTAATGTAAAAATGAAAATTCAAAATTTTACATTTAACTTTGAACAAGCTGTCAATATCAGTGATAAGAAGCAGCCTAATAATTTAGATAAAATAGTGCTCATAATGTCCATAACCAAGTAACAAGCCCTATGCTACCTATGAAGTTATCCTTTATGGCCCATGCGAATCAAAGTTTTCTGCTTACTATGAAACACACAAATTCCAAGTAGTATTGCAAAAAACAGGATGCCCGAATGTGGAATCACTTTAGTAATAACTAATTTCTCTAACTCTAATCATTTGTAAATGCATAAAAATGCAAAAGAAGAAAATTGTCTTTGTAATTGTGCAAGCTACATGCAAACTGCTAACAAACCTCCATGTGGAATAGTTGTAAATAATGTTTCCAATCAATTGTAAAAATTAAATAATTAAACAATTTAGAGAATATTAAATAACTAATATTCTTTAACAAACTGCTAGAGAATCTATGCTCTCAGTCTCATGACTTTGGATTTAACTCCCTCCTCACTAAAATCACAGTCTATCATATTCAATTATCATTCTTTAAGACAAGAATGATATTACCAAAGCATCAACTTCTGTCTGTTTGATGATTACCTACATAATTACCTTCTTCCCAGCATACCAATAAATTCCAATTTAAAAAGCTGTATTTCCAAGCCTTTGCCCATGAACGCTGAGGTAGAACTCAACTAGTCTAACTAAAATAAGCAAAATACATGCATAAGTATATGCAGCAAGATCTAATCTGTACAAACAAATTAACTCAAGATCATAGTTTGACATATACTAACCAATTAGTCAATTTATCTCTTGAAAGATTTTTCAACTCAAGACACTAAGGATGCTACAATCATCTTCGAAATCCAAAACCTTTTCATTCAACTCACCAAAAAGACAAATACTAACTGCCTTATAGTTTCTGACATCTAGTTATCAAACCTTACTGTGCAATTGCGTTGAATCATGTAAAAGCAAATATCAACTAAAATGCATCTATGCATGCCGTGTCAATTGTAAGCAAGAATCCCCAACCTGGATATTGACTAACCTTTTGGCTTGTTCACCAAAACCATTGTTCCAAAAGGACCATCCCATGTTGGAGGAAGCTCAGTACTTCTGGACACAATATAGGGCTCCCCGCTACCAACTTCATTTTCCTTATTGGGAACTTTCTTCAAACACTTAAAGAACTCCTCCACTTTCTTCTCACTAACCTCCCCCTTCACATTCACATCTTTCCCCAAAATCGAATTTTTCTCACTCTTCTTCGCCTGATCATCGAAAAACACCAACCTCTTATCATCCTCTTTATTATCTTTCTTCTCCTCACTCTGGCCACCCGCCTTCTTCCTCATTTTCTTCACATTTTGATCTGCACCCGGGTCCAAAAACGCCTTATCAAGACACTGATCAGGAAAATACTTCTTCTCTAACTGATACACCATCTTGTAATGCTTATCTTTTTCCCAAGGATAAGCAAAAGTATCATAAAAATACAACTCCTCCTCCCTCTTATGTAACCTATTAAACTCCACAACTTCAGGCTTCAACTCAACAAAACCCTCATCATTTTTCCCATACTCATCCTCAGAATCCGTCCCATACATTCTCTTCCTTCTCTTATTATAATATTTCCTCATAGACTTGGTCATCTCAGCATTATCCGAACCGGGCTGCCTCGTTTCTGCTTCTTTCTCAAGTTTCTTATCGACCCAGTTGTCAAAACCCAATTCTCCATCTGGGTTTTGGTTTTCATCCGAGTTGGCCGAGTTGACTCGGGCGCGTCGTCGGCGGGTTTGGGATTGCTGGGGCTGAGTTGGGTGGTTAATGATCATGTCATATTGAAGTGGGTACGGAGTTGAAGTTATGGAGGAGGAGAAGGCTTTTGCTGACAATAAAAACACATTTTTTTTAATAAAATTGTGCTTCAATGTTGAAGGTAGTAACAGAGAGAGTGTTCTTGAAGAAGATGTGATGAATTTTGGGCGCAACAAAAGCAGCGACATTTTGCTCAGATTGAGTGATTTTTGCATTTGATTATGTTGTTGTTGTTTGGGGTTTTGGTTTTAACATGATTCGCGTTCTGTTTTTAAGTTAACAGAAGAAGAACAGTTACGCTCCAGTTGTGTTTTCGGCGCCTCGCCTTTGGCTCTTCTGTTACTGCCGCCGTTTTAGCTTGGAGATGATATTGATGGTTTGATACTTGATGCCTGTTTAAAAACCGGTCCATTTTGGGTTATCGAAATTGGGCCGGGGCCCAATTCTAATTAAGATGAATATATTTGGGGCTGTTGTAATATTTGACTTCTCAATTTATTTAATCGCCTCCACTTTTCAAATATTCTCATTTATTTGTGCAATTACTTTTTATTAAAAAAATTATAAACTATAATGTATTGAATATTTTGTTATATTCTCTGCTTTAGTGTTTTTTTTTTTAATTACATAAGAGTATTACTCAAAATTATAACTCATATGATATGAGATTATAATTGATATTTATAAATTAGATTATTACTAGTACTAATTTACATTAATTCTTATAAGGCACTATCGAAATTTTTACCCTCTAATATTCGAACGATGTCTACTCCACTCACACATATTTCGTGAGAGAGAAAACGACATTCACTCAATAACTGAGGAATGACTAAATTCCCTGTATTGTCGGCTTTAGTTGTTAACAAAATATATAATTATTTTCATTATATATGTTTTTTCCAATTAAATCTCAGTTCTTAGCTTATGCATGTACGCAGCTAGTAATATATAAAATACGAAGAATATAAACAAAAATAAAATTCTATCTAGTTGAAAAAATAATCGAGATTTGAGATGAAAGTGAACCATTTAATAATAATTTTAACTAACCCAAAGTTATATATAGCAATTACCATCTGGTTCAATAGCCAATGTAAAATATTTTCAGCGGTAAAGTGAACCACACGCGCTACGCACTCACTCTCCCCCTTCTTCTTCTGAATCCAACTTTTTGGTTTCTCCGGTTAAAAAATACTGGGGTGTCGCTGAAGTGGGCGCACGACACATGGACGAGTGGGAGCTCTGCAACGACGACGGATTCATCCACAAGCGGAAGAAGCGGAGGCTCGACGACCCGCCACCAGTTCAAGGCCCGGATCCCGAGGCTGAGGAGCGGCAGCGAAGAGAACGTAGGAGAAAGGCTCTACTGAAGCTCAAAAAACGGTACCAGAAAGAGATCGACCAGTGGGAATTTTTGTCGAACACCTTACGTGCAATGCAGGAGAAGTCACACCAACAACAGCAACGACCGCTAGACTTGGAGGAAACGGCGGCGCCGTTACCTGGTTCGCCTTCGAAGATGGTTCAGGAGAATGAAATTGGTTGTGGGTCGCTCGTTGATCAGCTCCTTTTGCAGGTAATTGAGTCTTTTTCTTCTTTTAATTTTTAACTAAATGTGCTTAATTTGAAATTCTGCTTCCTTCAAGTATGAATTTTCATTTAAAGTTTGAAGTTTTGTTAGTTAATGAGCTTGATTTTTAGGGCTTACTTTGGTAATGAAGAACTCAGTTGTTTGTTGTACCTAATTTCACATAAATTAAATTGATCCTCCGGTCAGGCGCTTTGTGTACTGATTGAAACAAAAGATAGCAGTAACCGCAATTGAATTCAATTTAGGCAAAATTGATGAATTTGAATTGCCAAAATGCTTTCGCTATGAAAAGTGTTCTGTTACTCATTAATGTTGAGTAGAGTTGTAATTTTTGTTAGTTCTGGATGGCAATGCAGGCTGAAGCACAGGAAGCGATAATTCAGGATATTTCAAGTCTGTGTGATGCGGCAGAAGCAATGTGCAGTGCACAAGCAGAACAGTTAAAGCAATCATTTATTGATCTTCCTGTTTGGTCTTCACCGCGCGAGCTTATGGCTTCACTTTGTGATGAGTAGGTTACTTCTTTACTGTTATTATATTAGTGTTTCACTGCAATGATAAGTATCCGAATGATATCATAGATATGTGTAGTTTCTTTTTTGGATGATGCTGTAATTTAAGAAGGGGCTGTATCTGATGGAGACACAAGGAGGGTATGAAAATTGTGTTATGGAACCTGAGTGAATATGTACATGTTTGTCAATTTGTCATGCTATCATATTGTAGTGTTTAACTTGATGCTTTAGTTTATGATTATGTAACTGGTAGACGTGTGTTTGCAATGTGATCGGAAACTTTCTGCTGAACTTAGCAGCTTTAATTGTTCAAAAGTATGTTAACACAATTACGAGGACTTCTGGTCTCTTCTTGTAAAAAATATAAAAAGAAAAAGAAAAAGCAATCTTCTGGTTTCTTGATTTGCCATTTTATGAACTGTTCAACATTTATACTTTGCTAGTATTCAGCGTCAAAATTTTAAACCTGATAGTAGCCCTCATGTGTAATTACTCAAATATCCTTTGCAATTGGATTGTCATTTAAATAAGCTTATGTTGTTCCCCTTTTGAAGTGCGTATAAATATCCTCCATCATTGTGTGAACTGCTGCTTTAACTACCATTTTGGCACTGTGAACAGTGAGGACTCAAATGTCAAAACCCCATATGGATGAGATTTGTAATGTAATGAACAGTTCAACTTCATTGACAGTAAAAACCAGAGACATTTAAAACATTAAAAAGAACTTGGTGGATCCTACTACACCAAATCAATGCGTTAGATTAGAGATTTGTGAATTGTGTGCCTCAGATTTTGCCCTTTTACCCCTTCAGAAACCACAGTGCTTGCTTAATTTCTTAATGTGACATGGTCTTGGCATCAATGTCGGTCAACTGAGAGGGGCCAATTTTCACTGGTTGAACACTAAATCCAGCTTTCCGACATCCATCTTCCAGAAGCTCTACTTGTGAAGCCCCATTAGGACAGAATGCAATCACAGCGCCACCACTGCCCGTAAATTTTGAAGCAGCGCCAACCCTACGTGCAACCTCCACCATTTCTATGTTTAAAGCACCCAATGCATCATCTCCAAACATGCGCCTATAATAGATAACATACCAAAATTCAGTTAAAAGAAGTAAATGGCAGTTTTTCACAAAGGGTATCAGCAAACCATCAATTGCAGATTCACCATTTCCAGTGAGATTTATAAAACTATAAATTTTTCACATTACAGCATCTTTCATACACAACTAATTTCTAGTTAGCACTGCAACTTAGTTTTACAACTATTGAGATAAATTACAAATTACTAAATAAAATCTACGGTAGAGTGTAACGTTAATCTCTCATTTCTGGCATATATACGATCTAAATTTGTCGGGTGCAAACATCTTACCTTCTAAGGTCAAAATTGCGATTCATGAGTTCTGCAAGTTTTGAATAGTTTTTTTCAAGTATTGCTGCCTGTCCTTCTACGGCGATTTGTGCAACTTCCTTCATCGATGATATGATAAACTCATCACCATCAAGCCACCTTTGACGAACTGTACTATGTACCTGTGTGAGACTAGCATGTTATTTGTTTGTATGATTACCATTTATAGGAGTTCACATCTTGAAAGACAGTCCTCAGAAGCCCTCAATTTAGGCAGTAAGTAGATATCTAGCAAAATCTCAACTAACAGAGTAAGTAGATATCTAGCAAAACCTCAATTAACAGAACTTAACAAGAAAGTTTCCAAATTCCTGGAAAAAGAAGTTGGGAAAAAGAAGGTGATAAACATATCAACAAACAAATACTAGAAACATAAGTAGTTCCAGAAAATGGGACCATAGAGTAAGATCACCAACCCCACATATTACACTAACAAAACTGAGAGGTTCCCCAGACAAAGACTATCTGCTGTCAACAAAATGTGAAACAGGCGTAGACAAGAAAGATAAAGTGGTACCTTTCCAGAATCACTGGGATTATCTGCATAGATGAGATAGAGAGGAGGAAGGAGGTCAACAGCCATTGGTGTATAAATGCCGTGACCCAACTCATCCATGTGTTCCTTACGAAAATCCTACAGATAAGCAAATTGTTATGATCAGCAATTACAAATATGACCTTCTGAAGATATCTGCATTAACAACATCACATACCATGTGAACAAGGCCGCCATAAACTTGTGCCACACGATCTTGAAGACCAGCAACAATACCAAGTTCTTTCTCTGCATTAAGAACAAGATTTGGCCTGATTTCTACTTTGACTAAATGCCTGACTTTGTAAAAGTCAAGAAGGCAGTTCAGGGCAGCACAAACGATAGCACTAGAACCTGAAAGTCCTGTCTGAAATGTCAAAATTAAAACTTGAGCCATGCATTGCCATGAAAACACTAAGAGAAACAAATAGTAAGCATATAAGTATATATAAGGAAAGAAAATTATCCCACATGGGTTTCCAAATTTTCTTAAAACGATCCACTCCAATTCAATCGAGGAAATTCTTGTCTTCTAATGGGTATGTCCAAAGGAGATAAGACTATGTTAATCCAAAAATGAAGTAGGAATCTCGAATTGGATATTAAAGAATAGCATTATCAACTGTCAGGGACAGACAAGCAAGAAAAGTACAATCCAATGACTATTGTAAGAAAGAATAGTTTATCAATCTGATTCCACCTCCTACAAGTCATTTTTATAATAAGAAAATCCAACGGACAACCCATTTTGGGAAAATGCGATCAATTATTAGAAACAACTTTGGGATACAATACAAGAAGAAGAACACTAGATCAAGCAATTTCTTTTTTCTTTTTTCTTTTTTCTTTTTCATTTTTTATTATTATTTATTTAAAAAAAGAAAAAGAAGATTGCACCTGTCGAGGAATGTTAGTGTCGTATGATAGGGTGAAATTTCCCTTATGAAGATCAATCTTGTTATCTTTACAATACTTACAAAACACTTTACAAATAGCCATAACCAATCGGACGCCGCCATAATATCCTTCATTTTGCAATCTATTCTCCTGCAATCATCAAGAACAGCAACATTAATGCATTATCTAATCTAATAACAGATCAAGATTATGAAAAAAGGTACCAAGTGGTGGAGGGATTGAAACTGGACGAGATCATGAACAGGGTGAGGCTTGATGACGAGATCATGAGACGGCTCCAATCTGACGGTGGCCCAGAAGTTGGCGAGACTGAATGAGATGGTACGGCCGTAGTACACGTCGCTGGGATTACCCAACAATCCAACTCTCGCGTACGCTTTGTGCTCTACGATCCCCAACGAAACACCACCAGAATTTTGTTGATCCATTTTTTCTTCTTGAAGCTCCGAGAAAAGAGAAGGCCAAACCAGACGGGAATTTGCATTTGCATGTTTATTATTTATAATTAGCATTGAAATGCACTGCACGGGCTGAGGATGAGGATGTGGATGTGGGACCCCAAGGAGACGGCTGGTGCGGCATTGTCTCAGGGAGGTGGATTGGATTTGGATACAAGTCAGCAATCAACGTATGCATATATCCCAAGGCTTTAATTTAAAACACTGGAAAGTGGAAACCAAATCAAATTCTAATAACTCCGTCCTTATCTGCCTTGCCTTTCCGTTCCTGTCGTCGACTCCTCCTTTCGTCGGTCCTCTTACCTTAATTCAAACGCTTACTTAACTTTCCTTTCTTTATTCAATCTGGCGGGGTGATTTTGACATTTTGTCTGTTCCCTGTATTTATCTTTCTTTTGGATTTTATCCCATCAAATATACACAATTTTTTTTTTTTTTTTTATGGCAAAACCTTATTTATAATTCCTTCATTAACTACACAATTAATTAATTAATTAATTAATATGAGCTTTGCGTGCCGACCTCTTATCTTTTAAAAACGAAATAAAATAATAATAATAATAATAATAATAACAAGCTAAACCATTTTGTTTGTGCTGCAAAATTTGACACCGTTCTAACCCTCTTTGATTACAGTAATCCAAAAAAAAAAAAAAACAAAATTGACTTTAGAATTATATAATACCTAAATACAAACACAATATTGATAATAAAATATTTATAAATTAACATCATAGTAGTACATTTTATTTAATATTTAAAATAATAATTGGCCAAATTATACACTTTTTTAGTTTTACAATTGTCAACAAGGAGTTTGTCAAGACATCTGAAACCAAATGTAGATTAAAAATTAGTTTTATTAATACTCTAATAAGAAAATTGTTTGACTATGTTAATCCGGCATTATATTAATATAAATATTATTATATATAATAAATGTTATTTAATGATTGATGATAGATATTACAACACTGTTGCAAATGTCCGTTTGCCAAAAACAAATTATAATAATAATTGACCAACCTTCTAGAGCATATACATACAGCTCAGCCATAAAGTTTCACTTATCCATAATCCATCCCATCCCATCCCATCCATATATATATATATATATATATAGCAAAATTAAAATTGAATCTGGCGACAAACTTGGATAGAAAGCCACGCAATCTGCTTCTGCTCCCACAGATAAAAAGATGATTAAATAAAAAAATATAAAACTGCAAATATAATAGAGAGCTTTCTTACAATATTGCTCTATTTTTTTTTTTTTTACCAACTTCCCCGACTCTCATTCATTATGAAGAAAATGGTCAATTTGATACAGATGACTTACCAACATGGATCAATGGCAATATTAGACACTCAGCAAGGTTTAAAGGAACAATAATTTAGATCCAGCTGAAGAAAGATCAGTTTGATCCAAAGTGTTAATATCATAAGACAACAGAACAGCTGTACAATTCGTTAAGAAATGTACAAGGTGAGAGTCAGCACAGCCGACCATACCCGGGGATGGCCGGGAAGAAGCTGCAGCAACGAGCAATACTAGCAACATCAGTCTTCCTCTTCTTCATCGTCTTCGGGTAGTCCCATATCATCTCCAATACCTTCTAGCAGTTTGTCAACATCCTCCCCTAACTCCAACAGTCTTGCACTCAACTTTTCCACCTTACTTTGCTCCTGTCCGAGGCACACTAGCAAATCGTTCAGTTCTGCCTCACTCTCCTTCTGGGCTTCTTCCCGAGCTTCAGCTTTTATTGCCTCAACATCGGGAGAAGAGACTGAACTCCCTCCACTCTTCAAAGCTTTCACCTCCTTTTCTAGATGGAAGTTGGTTTGCTCAAGGGAATTATAAGCATCGGATAGACTCTTTAAGTCAGATTCCATCTTAGCAGCTAAATTTCGATACATTGATGAATCCGATTCAATCTGGGCTTTCTCTTCCTTCAGGATCTCTAACCGTTGTGATGCTTCATGAAGGTCTCTGCGGAGTGTCTCGACCTGGACTCTATCCAAGGCTCCACTTTCCCTTTGCTCAGAATAGGAAGCACCACTACCACCTATCTTTGCCAGGTCCTCAGCCAAAGTTGCATTCCGACCAAGAAGTTTCTATAAAGGAAAAAAAAATGTTATCACTTTATTCCACATTAAAATATATAAAACCTTACATGACCAAAAAATGATTAAAGATAAGCCTGCCCTATCTAAACAGAAATCTAGAAATGATGAAAAACACAAAAATTATTACTGGCTGGAACAAAGAATAATTATGACTGGAACAAAGGACTCTGATATAATGACAAGGTACATCAGAAGTAACAAGCTAGCAGCCCAACTGAGGACGTGCGTAGTAGCATCCAAGTCACTCATCTAGGGCATCAGGTGACCTTGTTCAGTAGATTTACATACAGTACCACTTTCAAATCAGACCTTTTTTCCTTTTTTACTTTTAAGGGCGAGTTTTAGTGGCTCCAGGGCATTGATACCTTTTTTTTTTTTATTTAATTTTACAGAGCACCATACAGCTGTTGCTAGTCAAAAGAATGGTTGAAATTGAGCAGGTTGAGAATGCTCATTCATCCAAAGAAGTCTTAAAGGACTGATTGTTTTGTATCCAACTTAACAATATTTCAAAACCTAAGAAGCCTTCTTAGGGTCCATTCAGCATTCCCCCCACCAAAACCAAAGGCATTTCCTAATCAAAAGTGATTACATGCACAAAACTAGTAAAAACTGCAATACCTGTATCTCAGAGCACTGCTTCTCCACAAATGCTTTCAGCCGCTTGACATAGTCTTTATCACTTTCTCCATTCCTCTGTTCCAGTTCTGCAGGCACAACTGCCACTTCACTCTTTGGACGACTGTAAACATCTATGATGTTTTCTCGGATACTTGCCTCCAGTCTCTTAATGATGTCAACAAAATGTACATCAAAAATTGATGAGAGAAGTGGATGGTCCTCATTCTTCTTATCAGACAAATCACTGTCATCAATATCTTCAATCTCTGCCATACTAGCAGCAGTTGATCTTGTCAATGGTTTGAGGGCTTGTGGCTTTGCAGAAGAGAAAAGGCAGCTTTTCTGCATCTCATCAAACTTCAGAAAATATGACGTAAGCCCAACTTTCTGGCTAATTGAATCAACTATAGAAAAAGCATCCCTTCCAGTATCACTGGACTTGCTATAAATTACACACTCCCCCAACAGAATCGCTGCTAGCCCCCTTATGCACACAGTTGCAGATGGACTTGACACCAGCTCAAGCAGATATGTTAGGTGTGGACGTGAATCCAAGAAGCAGTGCACAGCATTAGGGCAATCTGCTAGCCAGGTCACCAGCAATTTCAATATTATCAGTTGAATGTACCCTGCTTTACCAGTGCCATCTTTATTTTTCATGGACGAAGCAAGAGCCAAGTATCTCACCATAAGGTGCATTAGTGGCTCTGCAGCTCCCAAAGATGGCATAGGTGCCTCAAGCTCCATTCGTAGAACCTGCAAATTCTCTCAGAATCAGATAATAATGTAGAAAAGAGAAGCAAGTACACCACCAGTATCCCCTGAATAATGTTATACATATGAACCAAAGGGAGTCGAGGGAAAGTTTGAAATCCTTTTTCCACAAAAAGAAATCTGTATTCTCTTGACTAGAAATTTGTTTAGCTAGTTGCATTGATCAATGTTTCCATAAACCTGTTAACAAAACACACTTGAATTCTTGTATTGAAAAAAAAAGTAACAGTTTATGGGAATGAAAATCATAAAAGACCTACTTTCTGACTTCAAAAATTATTTTGCAATTAATGCTCCTAAATTATGTACCAGTCGAAAATATTAGAAAAGTGTTGTGTGTTTTCATTCTTCAAAACATTTTTTAGATAAAACAAAATCCTGCCAAACACACCCCATCTGTCTCCCTTTATTTTCAGAGAAATAACAAGTCTTCTAGCCTTATTATTTCAGTTCTGGGAGTACTTTAAGACTTTCCAACAGTCTCACTAGACATAATTTTACAGTCTGTTCCAAGAGGCAGAAATAAATTTTCTGTTGATTTTGTACAAGGTGCAGCCCTCAGCTGACAAAATAATTTTAAATTCTAATATAATAATGCAATCGAGCTGACATACGGTAATAAACAGCTAAAAGTAAACATGCACCGATTAGAATATACGAAACATATCTTAATAACCATTTGAAGTAATAGATGCAGATTAAGAGTAAACTGAATAAGTTGGCATCACATACCCTTTCCTTGCATTGCAAATTGTCCATCAGTATGTGAGAGAGTACACTAGCAGCTCTGCAACAAGCCTGCACTTCACAGTATTAGCTAGATTGTTCTCATGTAGAAAGCACCAAGAAATTTATCTTATGCTCTCTGCAGCACATATCAATATCTCCTAATTTCGATACAAACAAAATCCATTCAAATCAAGCTCCATTAATCAACATTTTGGAGTCTACATGAACAGACAACTTATCTACAAATTTCAGCAATGGTATGTGAAATGTAAATTAGATATAGAGTTAAACAACTTCAGAAATACAAGTGATCAAATCCCAACAAAAACAAACACAATTAGAAGGCCTAAAACCCAATTTAGAACCCCACAGAAAATGAACAAACAAATCTTCACTGCTGCCCTTGTTCTACCCTAACAAGAACGGAAATCTAAGACTCTAAATGAATTCCATCCAAGTGGTAAGCAAATGTTATCAAATTAACAACAAATAGGGCATTATTAAGACATCAATATCTCTTAATAATTGCACATTCTATTGGGGGGAGAAAAATTGCCGCCTCCTCCAGAAGTTGTGATTAGAAATACTAAAAGAATCATCTTACCTCAAGATCACCATCACTTTCACCCAAAGTTAGACCACGTAACAGCATGCTGCCATGCAAGTAGACCTTATAAGACGATTCACATCATCCAAGTTCAAGTTCAAATTCAAGATACACTATCAGACAGACCACAAAAAGAAAAGCAATTGTCCTATATGAAACAAACAGACCTTCCAAATGACATGTTCACGTCCTCCTCAAGGGGAGCATGACTCATTGATTGTGGTTGAGGAATTAAAGTGGAAGTTAACATTGTTTGGCCATCTGGATTTTTCTGAGAAACAATTCAAAAGAATAGAATAAGAATACAAATAAAATATAGATGTGTGTGTGTACGCGCACAATTTTAACTTGTAAATATGAATAAACAACATAGAACAATGAAATTTACAAAATTACTAAAGAGTAGCAACCTCACAAAAGCTGTTAAAGATACAGTCGGCTGCAAGAAACTCTTGCATACTAGATGTCCGCAAAATGATTCGCAGAATAGAATTCAGAGCAGCTTCAACTTGTGGCTCCTCACCAAGAACTTTGCTTGCAAGGACATCACGATTTTTGGGATGTCCAGCAATTATATCACTAATGCACCGTAATGCCTGACAAAGTAAATAAACAACCACTCATTAGCACATATCAGTGCTGAAGCTGCCAGTGCACAAGGATAGTTGGGGAAAAGCTAAAAACAAGACATATATATATGTTTCAGGATGGGTCTAGTCCAGTAAGATCAGAATTATTAACAACAAAAATTAATTGCAAATGCTAGATATTACCCACTTGCATAAAATCCAAATGATAAGCAACATTCTGTTCTCAGCTTGTAATGAAACCATGCAATCAACAAGGTTGAAGGTTATAATGGAGTCTTAAAGCTTTCTTCTTAAATCAAGGCCTTATGATTTCCTTTCTATTCTTTATCCAGCAATTGAGTGTAAAGAAAGAAAGATTGATAGAGATAGAACTAGATATATCAACGAACTAAATTATGTGAGGATGAGGTTTAAAGTTACTGGAGTCTTAATGCATGTCAAGACCTTATGATTTCCTTTCTATTCTCCATTCCAGTTATTGACTGTAACGAAAGAAAGATTAATAGAGATAGAACTAGATATCTTTCATGAGTTCCTCAATCTATTGTTTTCAAATATAATTAGAGAAAACAAGGGATCAACAAGAAAGAATGACTTCAACAAATGTGCTTCATGGAAGAGAGAAGAATACAAAAAATACAAAAATCCAAAACAGCTCTCTTACCGCACAACGGACAGCTACAGGAGCCCACTGACTCTCGACGCCCAACATTAGCAGATTGTCCAATGCTTTTCTCTACAATCGACCAAAAAAGATATATGTAAAGCATAAAAGATCATCAAATTAATTGACATTTTAGACATCAATTTTAGCATAAATTAGTTTGCAAGAACCTGAACTAGAACCATCTTATTGGTTAGCTTGTGTGCATCTTTTCCAGGATCAGCTTCTGAACCTCTCATTATCAGCAAATTGATGGTTTCTAATGCACTGAGAAGATTAATTGTCTACTGGCATAGTGTTTGTTCAAAAAACAACAAGAAATCACTGGTAAGGATTGTGACAGCAAGTTCAAAAATATGCAGCAACTAAACTAGCAACAACCACATACAACTACAAACATCTGAGTATCTAACCTTCTGCTGGGTAAAACTGTATGCACTTCCTCGTAGCTTCAAAATTGATATTAAGGGGTCAAAGCCCATAGTCTCCCTCAGTAGTATCTAAACCACATGAACTTCAAAATTAATAGCAGTAAAAAAACCCCGCATAATACAATAACAACAGAGGCCACATACCTGATTAGATTCATTGTTGCGTAGAAGATTATTCAATAATTCAAGACAGTCCTGAGCAGTGATATTGTGTTAGAATCATCAATGATACATTATAGAGCAGGGTTCACTGCACTTGATAGAAAGTAAAAACTTGCAAGGAATACCTGCACAACAACACCTCCTTCTGAACCTCCTTCCTCTTTAATTATACTAAAAATTTTCTCGAAGGCACCTTCAAAGACAACAATTTTTTGAATTTCCTGAAGCCATGAAACTTTATGAGTTAGATAGAAACTATGAGCACTCTGTAAATCAGGATTCTATAAGGTAAACCACAATCATAGTCATAAGTTTTTAGAAAAATATGAAAAGAAATTATTATTATTTTTACAGGAAGAAAAAACTCACCTCAGCTTCACGAGTCAAGTATGTAAGTAGAAGTAATGCCTCATTTCGTATGACCTATAGGTAAAACCAAAATCACACATAAAAGACAGAAGAGAGAGCACAACAAACAACAAACTGCATAAACAATCAAAACATTTTGATGTTACCCTAAGGAAGTTCCACCCACCGAATATAATGTAGGTTAAAGCTAGGCAATAATGTAAATATGATCAAAAAGAAAGACAAACATGCAGTTTGCAATGCGAGAATGAGATAAAAGGCCCTTGAGGATTATACTGTCAGAAGAAAACCTGTATTAAAAGCTGTATACCTCACGATCCATGAGCATATCCATCAGCCGAGTGATACCACGCGGAATGGTCAGAATGGCTTCCTGTAACCTGAAGATGAACTCAGAAGGAGTCTTTCCAGAATTTCCAACATAACAAGAAAAGTCCAAAATCTGAAACAGATGGATGACATTTACTACATAAATCATACCTATTGAGAGAATTTGTGAGAAGAGCCGTCAAAATTTGAAGAGTGTAATATCTTATGTAGAAATCCTCCTCTGACTGCAAAAACAAAAGAAAAGGTAAAGAAAATAAATAAGTCAGCCAGCTGTAGAACAAAAGTACACAATCAGCAACATACTAAAGATGTTAAAATCAACATAAAGAGAACTCACCAACAAACTTAGAAGAAGAGAAATGCTTTCAGCTTCTCGGGAAAGTAAATCAGTGTTCATTAAAGCTGGCTGCACCTCGTTATTAGGCCCTTTAACATGATCAAGAGGAGTCAAAGCACCAACAAGCGTTTCTAATGCTCCTCGAACCTGCACAAGAGGATTAGATTAATTTGATGTCAGATCATCTTTGTTACATGATAGAATAGATAATCAAATTCTCAGATTAAAATGTATGATAATCATTGGAAAGGACTCATTCAAAACATCCAAATTTAAACAAGAAGAAACCACCCTCAAGGCGAATTTCCATTCAGTCCTTGTTTTGTTTCCTTCCAATAAAAAGATTTCTACTTACAATTTCTATGGAACAGAGAAAAAAATTAAAAAAAAAACATTAGAAAGAAAAAATATAGCAGGGAAGAGAAAATTCCACACCATTTCAAGATCATCTCGTTCTTCCTTTAAGACAACCATTATTACAGGAAAGCCTGAAATGAAAGTAAGAGAATCACGTTATGCGTCACAAGGAGAAACGGAAATTAATCTAATTCATTAAAGAAGAACAAAACACTGACCCATTGCTCCAAATGCTAGCTGGGCACCTTTACTTTCTGCCACAACAGCCTGAAGCTCAGTCATAGCACTTCTCCTGTCCTCGGCTAGGACACCATTGCTGATACGGTCGAGCAAGCGCTCAACATAGCTATTGATACCATAGCGTACATTAGTTAGATAACACAATTCATGACAGGGGAAAGAAAGTAATTGCATAGTATAGACAAAAGTGGATATGAGGTCACATTTGATGACCAAGCAAATTATGAGAATGAATAACTAAAGTATTTTCTCTATAATAAATGGTAAATAGAAGCCTAATAAATTTTGAAAACTCAAATACCTGTTATCAACCAACACACATTGAGTACATTAATCTTTTTAACCAAGTTTCAGGTAAAGACGAACGTATGCTCTACTAAACAAACGAATACAAAAAGAAAAAAAACTACGCCAGTAGCCACACAGGGAACTAATAATCACTATTTCCTATAACTCAAAACAAAATGCACCCAAATATCTGTAAAACTACATCTGCATTGCATCATCATGTCCATTATATAATCCAAAAACAAAACTTTTAAGCATCAAGAGATTTGCAACAAACATAAAACAGTAGTTTACCTGTCTTCACTTGAAGCAGAATTTTCATTGCCAAAAACAAGCCCAACAACCCCCTGCACAAGAAATTGTCACGTAATCAAAAAGCAGCGAACCCAGTAAACACACTTGCTAGCCTCTATTCAGTTACTAAAAGGATGATAATATATTCTTGAAGTAACCAAAAAAAAAAATTATATCACATTCAAATCCTACAAGACAAAATTAATTCAATCACATTGACTAAAATAATATACTGACCTTGTAACCAGAAACCAAATCCATCTTCTTCATCCTGAAACCTGAACCAACAAATTGACAATCTTACGAACAGTTAAAAACAATTAAAATGCTTAAAAATCAAAGCTTTAAGAGTAAATAAAACTGATATAAACCCTAAAACAGAACGAAACGAAAGAGAAGTTGATCACATACCGATCTTAAATTGGATCCAAGCTCGACGAAAATATTGATATCACGATAATTATCTATTTTTTTTATATACCAAAAAAAAATTCTTATTAATGTTACGCGCAATTTGACAGAGAAGAAGTAGAGCTCAAGGGTTACGTTTGCTGTCAGTGGCGAGATGTGTGAAGAATACACGTAACTTTTTGGTCCGGCTTACGTAACGCAACGGAACGGGCTGGCATTTTGGGCCGGGTGATTGTTTATGAAATCCAAATCCAATGGGCTTTTTCAATCGCCCCATTATAGACTCTATTTTACGTTCATTATTTTTTTCACATTTAGAGAGTGTTTGTTTTTTAACTTAATGATTTAAAGTGACTTAACTTAATTAATTAAGTTAATTAGAGATATTTATTTTTACAATTTAATGAGATTTTTTAGATAATTTTGACTTAATAAAATAAGCTTTTTTAACCTTTTACTGAATGGAGAAGTCAAAATAAGTCAATTAATTTCTAATGTCAAAAATATCCCTACTTTATAATTTATTTTTCATTCCTATCCCAAAATCCACCCATACACATTTATTCACTAATAATCTCATCTTATATTACAATTATTGAGAATTTGTGATATACTTTAAAACTTATGGTATTTTATATATTATAATTTTAAAATCATTATGTATTCACCTGAACTTCATTTTACTTATATATGTTAAAATACTGTAGTATTTAAGTTCTTTGAGATTTATATATTATCTATTTGACATTTAAATTTAATAAGGATATTAATGTAAAAATACACATTGTTAGTTTTTTAAGTTGAGAAAACAAACAACTTAATATTTATTTTCAGCGATTCAGATAAAAAAAAAAACAAACATATTATTTAAATTCAAACATTCAGGTCTATTTAAAATTCAGACCAATTCAGGTCTATTCAGATTTCAGATAAAAAAGCAAACGCCATCTTAGTGAGCTACTGAGCTTTAATTTAATTGGTGTTAAATTTAAAGTGACTCCTTATTACATATTAGAATAAGTAAATTAATAAATTATTTTAGAATTTAGTATATGAAAAACCCAAAAACACTTTTCTGTCAAGCACTTATTACAGCGGGGGAAGCCACATGGAAATTAGCATGGGTAGTTTGCCTTTATTATTTTCATAGAACTGTTTCTTAATTTCAATCAAAATTATATTAAAAATAAAATCCTAAACATAAATGTAAATTCAAGTATCAAAACAAATAAACAATAGAAATCATTGTTATTAATTGCAACGTTTTCATTTTCAATCCTATTTTAAAATTTAAAATAACATGAATATTGGACTAAACTTCATTAGCTTCAACATTAGACATATACGCATGACACTCTTATATTCTTCTATATATCAAAAGCTTATTATGCAAATTTTATATCCCCATTCAACGTGACAATGAAGATAAAAGTATTATTATTAACACTATAACTACATTTCCCTCCCCTTGCTTTTGTCTATTGTGACACACTTACTGTTAGATTTCATTGAGAGCCTTATGCTCGTTCTTATATACAAAAACATTCATAATACATGCATTTGCAGCTTACATACACTGTAAAATTCAATTCACCACCTTACATTCTTTCTTATTTACTATTTCCGTAATTACTGAAATAATTTTTTGTTGAAATCCACAACAAATTCATCAGCCTAATACAGTAATATCAACAAGAAGATAGAAATACTCTTAAATCAGTACATTAGAAAAATTAATAGTTTTGTTTTTCCTATCATCTCCATCGTCCACAAGGAATCACGATAGTTCATCTTCCATCACACATGATCAATATAGTTTCCAAGAATATGACCAATCATCATCTTATTTACAATATCATCTCAGATTATCATTATTTCTTACCACTAATGGTGATCTAGTGATGAAGGATACCATCAATCTAACCCTCACTGACTGACCCATCGGTCACCTGTAACAACTTGCCCGCTATCAAGATTTTGTCTACTTTAGTCTTCATATATGTGTCATTCACCCTCACATTTTTGTTCTTGATATGGGCCCAAGCCCAACCCACCTTAAAGGCCTCTTACTAGGCACTCCTTATAAAGCCAATTACCAATATCCTTCACAAGCGAAATGGGATATCATAATCTACCCTCGTTCAAGGTCCAATATCCTCATTGGTCGTGACCATTTGTACACTTCTAGTTGAGAATAGCTTTGATAATATTTATAACGACCAACCTACTAGCAAGATATTTTTCGCTTTGGGTTTTATATACGCATTCTTCACTCTCTAGGTTTTATTCTTGGTATGGGCCCAAGCCCACCTAAAAATGCATTTTTTTTTAACTGATCATACATCAGATATTTACAACTGCTATTTTAACAGACAAATACACTGAGACTATAATATTACATTAAATTCTATTAAACATTTGCCCAGACAAATAACCCTCATAAATATTGGAGGGACGTATTGGCTCCACTCACATTTCGCAAGGGAGAAAGACTATATACAAATTATTTTTACTCAATCATGTTTAATTGAAGAAATTTTGAGCCTTAGCCATACCTAAAACTTGAGTGCCTTGGTGTAGCCAATTGGCCAAAAAGGCACTTACTAGTCTAAGGGAGGTCACTTCCTATCTAAGCTCTCACCAATATCTTTTTCAAGTAATGTGAGAACTTGTAATTTGTTGATTTCTCAAATGGCTATTATATGTCTTTTTTTTTTATGGTGTTGATAGGTATAAAGCAATCTTCAAATGGAACAAGACACAAGAAGAAATTAACAAAAAAAAGAAAGCCAATTTGTAGTTTGGAAAGATGCATGTCATGTGGTCCAATCTCTTTGAAAAAAAGCCAATTTGTAGTTTGGAAAGATGCATGTCTTGTGGTCCAATCTCTTTGAAAAATATACCCCCTGCACTTTTTTTGGTTCAATGAAGATGCATACTAATAATAAACAACCAGTGTTTGTGTCATCTAAAGCTAGGCCTTTAAATTAATAGAATAATTATGTGCTTTTGTATATAATGATAACGTTTAAGATTCATTATTATTGTTATTTCAAATTGTCAAGGTCAACCTAAATGTACCTACTAATTAGGTTTTCTGGGAGATACTTTAAGAAACATTCCCTCACACCAACTTAAAAGATTAATTTTAAAATTTATCAATTTTTAATGGATGGGGCTATTTGAACCTGTAAATTTCATTTCTACACCTTCTTTTTAATTAAGAATTTTATTATGTAAATAATTTTTGAAAAAATTACTTAATCAATTATTTCTTCTCTTTCTCTTTTCAATTAATTTCACAAATTCTTATTAACTAATTCAGATATATTTTTACTGCAAAAATTTGGTATTACTAACTAAAATGAACAAAACCCACCATTTAAAATTGAACATCAACAATTTTTTATCAATTATGAAAGTTAATGAATATCAAGAAATTAATTTTTATCAAACACAAAAGCTAATAGATATCAAGAAAAAAAATTCTTATATATAGAAAATGAAACAGGGAATATTAAGAAAGGCCAAAAAAATGAATTCAAAAGATAGTGAAATTTGAGTGTTTAATTTACAAAATATGAGAGTAGATAGAGAATATACATTTGTAAGTAGAGAGAGAGATTAATGAAGGGTAATTTTGATATTTCTAAATTTTAAATTTTTAATAATGAATTTATTTTTTAAAATTGGTGTAAAGAAGAATTTGATCGGTTCAAATAGCCCCACCTATTTTTAATATGTGGTCTTTAAATCGAGCACGTACCTGAGGGAGGTAATTGATTTATAGACATCATGTTTGAATACATTATGGTGTGTTTATTTATTGGAAATGGAAATGAGAATGAAGGGTATGAGATTTATTAACTTATTCACTTCTAAAATAAGGAAAGAGAATACCAATTGGCCTTTGGCCAAATGTTAGAACCCCACTCTCATAAAGAGAGTGAGAACATGGGTTTGAGTCTCCCATATCGTAATATGGGGACTTAATTTCCTTCCTCAATTATATAATAATTAAGTGGAGGCAGTCTACTCCCTTTCGAAATGTGAGTGGAATAGACGTCCCTCGAATATTAGAGAGGGTAAAAATCTGGGCAGTGTCATATAAGATTTGATGTAAACCAGTCCCAGTAATTATTTGATTGTAAATATCGGTAGTAGTCTGATGTAATATCAGCAAAAGTCTGATTGTAATCATTGTATTGTATATCAGTAATAAAAAAAAATAAGGAAAGAGAATGGGAACCAAAGTTGAGTAGGCCATTTCGAAATATGGAATGAGAATCTCATTCTAAGGGGAGGTGGATATGAGAATGGAGAATGGAAACGGGAAGTAAATTGACATCTATACTCTTAGTAAAAATTAAAATTTTTTTCTATCTCATTTAAATATAATTGACATTTATTATTATTTTGATAATAGTAATTATTAATAATATTATTATAGTAATAAAATTAATAAGAAGTAAAAAAATAAGTATTCATCGGTATAATTGATAATCATTATGGTAATTATAATAATTATAAAATAATAATAATAATAACATTGTGATTATTATTATTTTTACTAGTTTTTTTTTTTGGGATTTTAGCTTAAATCTCCCTCTGAAAAATAAGATATTACAAAATGATGAATTTTGAATAAAATATCTAACGTAAGATCTATTGTATTCTTTTATTAGGAACTTTAGGCTTACAAAGTTGGTTAACATCGCATATAATGTATGTAACATTATCCTTTAGCATCATATGATAATTAAATAATGCATTGGTGCCAAATTAGTTCAGCTGCTTTGGAAATTTATCATTACTTTTCATTTATTAAATTTATTTAGTAAGTGTAGACTTCATCTAGTAAGATTATGTTAAGAAATATGTTTTTTTTTTTAATAAGGATTTTTTATGATATTTTCTTATTTAGTAGGATTCTTATTTTAGGAATAAGTAAATTTCCTCTTTAGGATCTGATTTCTTATTCAAGGAGGAATACTACTAGTACAAAAAAATAAATACTTCTCCTACAAGAAATAATCACTATATAGGGAGGTTGGGTTCACTTATTTGTATAGAGAATAACACAACAATCAGGTTTTGTGCAAGTAGACAGCTTCTAGTGTGAGAGAAACAGTAGGTCCATTGAGATTTGGTGTTATTGGGGTTTGGGTGTGAAAAAATTATTAGAATGATTGTAACAATTTTTCACATAGTGGATTTTTCTCTCGTCATCCTTGGCGGCCGTGGTTTTTCTCTGGTATAAGAGTTTTCTACGTAAATTCTTGTGTTGTGTGATTGGTTTTATTCTCTATCTATTTTTTGCTATTATTTGTTTGATTTTTTTTACTTGCAAGATCTTGGGTAGGATTCAAAATTCTCTAACAAGCTAAAGGTTGTTTTACAAAGCAATTATGTCAACAATGAGGTTTTCAAAACCTGTGAAGGTATAAATAGAAAAGTGTGATGGAAGAATCAATTTTGACTTGTGGCAAGTTCAAGTCAAGGATATGCTGATTCAATCTCGTTACACAAGGAAAGCAAATGCGATGTAAACCCTGACAAAAACCCTGGAGGTGTGTAGACAATCAAGGCACCTTAAAGAAGATTGTCGGAATTGAGCAAGTTCAGCAAATAGCTCTAAATTAGTAGATGGAGATACTGATAATGTTAGCTATTGGTGTGTCTCTTTTCTCCATGAGAGACTGGTTTATCCTTTTTGGTGTGCCATGGAAGATGATTTTTTACTGCTAGCGAGTCCACAAGATTTGCACACAAGGTATGGTTTGGTATTTATGTAAGGTGTGTGGTGGAGTTTCTTGTGTCGGTGGCTGAAGACTCTTAAGGAAGCCAAACATGAAAGTGGGTATTTTCAGCAAGGTGATCGACATGTGCCGAATATGTATACTTAAGATAAGGTAGAGTATGATGATTCTCGGTGTAGAGAATTATGACTGCTGGATAGAAGACAAGATTTTACCCATGGTGGAGTGATTTTCATAAGCCCTATGTGAGTGTGTTTTTGGTGGAGTAAAGAAGGTGGAGACAAAGTGGTTGTGCGAATACACGGTGGATCATATTTTGTCGCCTAATTAAAAAACTCGCCAAGGTAGAGATTGTTTGGAAATATGCCTTTTTTTTTCTATAAGAATTTCCTATGATATTTTCTTATTTAGTAGGATTCCTATTTAAGGAATAAGTAAATTTCCTCTTTAGGATTTGACTTTTTATTCAAGGAGAAATACTACTAGTACAAGAAAATAAATACTTCTCCTACAAGAAATAATTACTATATATAGGGAGGTTAGGCTCACTTATTTGTACATAGAATAACACAACAATCAAATTCTCTGCAAGTAGATAGCTTGTAGCGTGAGAGAAACAGTAGGTTTATTGAGAGATTAGGTGTTATTGCGGTTTGGGTGTGAGAAAATTACTAGAGTGATTGTAACAATTTTTCACATAATGAATTTTTCTCTAGTCGTCCTTAGCGGCCGTGGTTTTTCTATGGTATATGGGTTTTCCGGTAAATTCTTGTGTTGTGTGATTAGTTTTATTCTCCATTTATTTTCTGTTATTATTTTTTTGATATTTTTTTGTTGCAAGATCTTGGGTAGGATTCAAAATTTCCTAAAAAATTAAGTAGATCAATCAACATGTAAAGATGAACTCATGCATCATAACACAACTTTTTCCTCTAAAAAGAAAGAGAAAATAATTTTGGAAAGGAATTAATTTATAACAATACAACATCAAACTTAATAAGAAAAAAAAACACTATTAAGATTAAAAATTGCTAACCAGATCATTGCCTTTCTACAGTCAATATTTTTTAAAAATAAAAGGTAGGAAAATATATCTAAATCATGAAAAGTTGAAAGGGTGGCGTGGGGTTAGCAAAATAAACAACACATGTAATGCAGCATTTATCTTACCCTAAAAAAGAATATGCTTCCTAGTGAATTCCACCAATGATAATACAAAGAAAAAGATAAAACAAGGAAGTTTCTCTCCATCATTAGTTAATTGAAACTTCTAGGAAATTGCTTCTATTTTTCGGTGCCTATCGATAATCCACAGTTAGTGTTTGTTATTCTTACTTCGATAATTATGTATCCCACTGTCGTATCCTATCCTATTCTAGTACAATTCTATATTCCCATATCTTGTGCTTGTGCTTTAAAGAACTTTTTTCCATTTTCTTGTGTTCACCAAAAAAAAAAAAAATTCCTTTTGCTATTATGAAATAATTATAATTACGTAGATATTCATTAAAGCAACTCATCATCTCTCCACCAAACAACTCTTTATCTCCTATAACTCCCACTATCTCATAAGAACTTATGACTAATGATGTATCAATTTATTAATCATTTACTTTATGTGTATGGTGCTCATCTCTTTATTTGCATATACTTGAGATTGAATAAAATTTCTCTCAAGGCATTGTGTCTCTTATCTACTTTTTCTCTTTCTCTTGTTATATTATCGTGCTCCTAATTGATAAATGATAGAACGTTTGCAAAATTTTATTTTGAATTTCCTATCATTATTCATGTGATGGTCGGTTGAGATTCCATTATATTTTTAAGTGTATGTGACTATGCTAAATTAATCTTAAGCAGTTACCACTATATTTAGGTGGTCGGTATTGATATACATATATAATCATAAAATGGGTTGGGTTTATGTCATTTATTTAGTAGTCATATCGGATTTAGATTTAGTGTTTCCGATATAATAATTCATTTATGGTGTGAATAAAAATTCGATTAATCATATTATATTGACTTATTTTTCATTCAATAAGATTGTACGTTATATTTGTCTTATTTTAAAAAAAAATTTGAGACAATATATTAAAAACATATAAAATTGATTTATTAGAAAAACACTAATGTTAGGTTAAATGGGTAATACGAAGATGATACGATAATAAATATGTGGTACTAAATTGAAGATGATACGATAATAAATATGTGGTACTAAATTAATTATTCGTGTCATATTCAAGTTGTGTTATGAACTTATCAATATCATATTTATGTCATATTAACTTATTTATGACCTCCTTTAAAAAGAAAACTTATTTATGACCTAATTTTAAAGAATAATATTGACGTATTTATTATTTTTAAATTAATTTTTATTTTTCGTATTAAATATGTTAAACGGGTCAACACAATTAATAAATATGTCGCATTCGTATTTTGATGTTTCCACACGATTTCTATATATATATATATGCGTGTGTGTGTGTGTGTGTCGTATCCGTATTTATTTAGATTTGACAAGACATGAATAAAACACTACGGGCGATGACACGAACTGACACTCCTATCTTTTTTCCTTTTTTTTTTTTTTTGTAAAATTTTAGAGCATAACAATGCCTCTATACATACATGGAGATTGTATTAATGCACAAATAAATTTTTAATTCACTAGGAAAACACAAGCACTATGTTAGAGAATGCGTCACAATTCAAATGGGTTTAGATAATTCCAAAGAACTAATTAAAGAATCTGACGTGAAGTATGGGATTTAGGGTGGCGTCAAGTGGTAGAAACAAAATATGAAGAAAATGGGAGGTGAGGTCAATTGGAGCATTAAAATAGAGAAAAAAAAAATGAAACCAAAAAGACACGACTTTCGACTTGTGTTGCTGTGGCAATTTTGCTAACGAGAGTCTAGTCCACAATTACTTTCTCTAATGGAGGAGGATATTTCTTTGTGAGACACGTGGCCTCCTTACGTGCCGGCTTTACAGGGGAATATTATTCTGTCCCTTTACCTTTACCCACCCACTCATCACTTAATTTTCACAATAAATTGAAACGTGTCTTTCTTTTCAATACAAGTCAACAAATATTGGGATTTTTTTTTTTAATGCACGTGGCTATCATATAATAATTCACTGCATAATAATAAAACAACGATAAAATAAACTAATTACCAATCCCATTAATCTTATATTTATTTATTGTTTCAATAGTTATATTCAACAATGCTACAATGGACTCAATGCATGCAGCATGACATTAATTATTTGAGATATTAATAATTTTACCGAAGGTGCCAATGGTCTATTAAAAGTGACGTGACAATTATTCATTGAACGTAAAATTTTATCCAAGAATTGAAATGTGAATAACAAAGACTTTCATTTTCATTCTTATGTTATGATGCTAAAATATCCACATGCGATGAGCCGATAAAATGATTTTACCATGAAGGAAGCCAGCTAATAATTATTGGGAATAATATAGCTGAAACAATTATACTGCAATTGAAAGAGACGATTATCTCTATGAAGAAGACCGACATAAATCCAAATTAACCATTTAACAAATAAATAATAATAATAATAATAAATTAGAATTACGGATGCCAATTTTTGAAATGACCTGCCGATTTGACACGATTGATGTTGAATGGGCCCTAAATTGATATAATTATTCAATTGGTTAAATCTGTGTTGCCCATTAATTTATAATTTCTATTTCAGTTTTTTACACGATTAAAATTATGGTATATTCTCCATATTTCAAAAAAAAAAATTTCATTACATTGGGGCTAAAATTAATTAGATTTTGAGCAGGAAGTGTTGCAAATAATGTTAATGTTAGAGAACATTTATTAAGAATATGTTTAATACATAATTTTAAAAATTATTATCATACGGTTAAACGAGTGATAAATTATAAATGGGTTAAGTTAATGTTAGATGGTATTGACATAATCAATAAATATATTATTGTCCCATTGCTTAAATTTGACCAAACATAAATAAAAATTTGACACAAACACGATAATTCAGCTTAATTAAAATAGTACATATTTGAAATCAAGAAGAACTAAAAAACCAAAAAGAAAATTAAGAGCGTAATAAAATAAAATTCTAAATTATTAACATTTAACAACGAAGGTTTAAGATAAGGCATCTGCTAAGTTATATAACTTATAATTAATTTAAAAGTAGTTTTCTATGACTCATTAGTTGTTTGACAAGCAACAACTGAGTCATACAAAAATACCATTTGGGATTTTGATGTAAGTTAATTTAGTAAGAGAGATTTATAATTCCTTGGGTAGAAATTGAATTTGTAACATTATCTTTTTCTTTTTTTTTCCTTCTTAATTTATTGTGTTCAAATTTGTATAATCTTTATTCTCTCGATTCTATATACCATACCCTTTAATAAAAAGATTATCTCCTTTTATACGCGGAAACTTACCAACAAAAGTATTCCCAAATTCTTACCCATTTCAAACCGTCTTAACAAAAAGGGCTTTATTGTTAAACTAATGACTTTTCGCTTAACCAACCAACACAAAAGCAACTTTTATATTTTTCTTTTCAATACGACAAAAGGGAAGTTTTAATATTAAGTACAATTTTTTTTTTGTTTTCCATTTTAATTTGAAATAAAATCAATAATATTTTGTAAATGGACATAAAAATATCAAACTTATTTTTAGTTTGTTTTAGAAATATTGAACATACTTCTGACTCAATTTTTTTGATATTCATGAGATTGTAAAATTTATTTTGTAAAAAAAGAATCGCATGCACAATATAGACCGTGACATTTCAAATTAAAATAAATTATATGTTTTCTATATATTGAAATCTACCTATACATTAAAGTAAAGATTGAGAGTATATCTTTATTTTCAATTAATTAATTTAATTAATTGGGTTGTATTGTTGTACAAAGCTAACAGGAACAGAAAAATCCATAGAAACATAAGAGTTGACCAGGTCAAACATGGTGAGAGACGAAACAATTAACTCCGTAAAAAAACCACGCACACTAATTCGATAACCCAGGAAAAGTCCAAAACACCCTTCCAAATCTCCTCTCAAACAGTCAACATGTCAACCCCCTTCTGGTAATATCCAGATAGATTCTGCAATGATATTTACCATGTTTAAAAATTTTAACGCAATTCCAGTTAAAAAAAAAACATACGAAACGGGCAGACGGCTCCCCATCATTTGTATACAATTTGTCCCCGTTAATTCCCTAACTCCACGTGTTACCAAATTCAGCCGTCGGATCTAAAACAACAAATCAAAGGCGGATATAAAAAAATAATAAAGTTAGTGACAATCTAAAACGAAAAAATCAAGGCGTGAGTAAGAGAGAGAGAGAGAGAGAGGGGAAGAGTTTAATAAAAATTGAAACTTTTTGAAAGAGAGATTAAAAAAAAAAGGAAAAAAAAAACTACCAAACGGCTATAATTAGGAGGAGCATCGTTGGAAGGAGGGGGGAGAGAGAGAGAGTGCATTTTAAGGTCGTTGGTGAGAGCGAGGGAGGGGTTTCTTTGCCAGATTTTTGAGAGAGAAAATTTGGTCATTTTGCTTGTGGCGGGGGGCTGATGCTGATCTGGGTGATGAACGAAACGATCTCGGAGATTAATTATTAATTTGGATTAAATATTGTTTTTTTTTTTTGGGTTGTTTTTCTAATCATGACTGATGGGTACTATAGTTCTAAGAAGACTGATGATATTTGTGAAGATGTTTGTGGTCAGGTACTTTTTTTTTTTTATTTATTTATTTATTTTTTTAAGTTTTTGTTGTGGGGTCCTTTTGGTTTTGATTTATTGTTTTGTAGATTATGGAAAATTTTAATTTAATTTAATTTTTTTCTTTTTGGGTGTGGTTCTCTGCTAAATTTTTGTATGAAGTTGTGTGAATGAATGAGCTGGAGAGGAAATAAAATTTTGTATTTTCTATTTGGTTTCTATTTGATTGAAAAGTCAAGGTTTTTGGGATTTTGAACTTGGAGTTGGGGGTTCTGCATACCCAATTGTTGGTAATTTAAGTTTCTATGGTTCAATTGATATTGCATTAGGAATAGCGCCCCCCTTTTTTTTTGTTTTTCTTTTTGTGGCTAATTTTAAGAAAGGGAATGTAGTATTCTTAGTTTTGATGTAAAGGCAATTCGTAACATATGTATTGAGCATTAGTATCATTTTGGTTGGTAGAATTGATTTTGTGAAATTCAACTTGCTTTAGACTTTCTGACCTTAAACTTTGTTGATTATGCATGATTGTTGTTATATCATTGTTTTCTTTTCACATTTTAATAGCTTTATTGAAAGCTATATGTGTGTGTGTGTGTGTGTTTTGCATGAGTTTACATGTGTGTAATGAGGTATCTTATGAAGCTTGTGATTTTCTGCAGCAGGCATCTCGTGTGGCGCTGGCAATGTCGAGGCTTCGATGTATGTTGCGTGGGTTTGATTTGAAGGCCATTTTTTTCGTGTTTGTGTTTATCCCAGTATTCATCTTTGGAATCTATTTGCATGGTCAGAAGATTAGCTATTTCCTCAGACCGTTATGGGAAACTCCGCCAAAGCCCTTTATAAAGATCCCTCATTATTATCATGAGAACGTGACAATGGAAAAACTTTGCAAGCTTCATGGGTGGGGAATTCGTGAGTCCCCCAGACGAGTCTTTGATGCTGTGTTGTTCAGTACTGAAGAAGACATTCTCACAATTCGATGGAAGGAGTTGTATCCTTTCATAACACAGTTTGTACTCCTCGAGTCAAACTCCACATTTACTGGCTTACCCAAGCCATTGTTCTTTGCCAGCAATCGGCATAAATTTAAATTTGTAGAGCCTCGTCTGACTTATGGGATGATTGGGGGAAGATTTAAGAAAGGTGAAAATCCATTTGTTGAAGAAGCATACCAGAGAGTTGCACTGGATCAGCTTCTTAGAATAGCGGGTATAGAAGATGACGACTTGTTGATAATGTCTGATGTTGATGAGATACCTAGTGCCCACACAATTAATCTGTTGAGGTGGTGTGATGACATTCCACCTATCCTCCATCTTCAGCTGAGGAACTACTTGTACTCGTTTGAGTATTATGTCGATAATAACAGTTGGAGAGCTTCAGTTCACCAGTATAAGAGGGGTAAGACTAGATATGCTCACTATCGTCAAACTGATCTTCTTTTCTCGGATGCGGGATGGCATTGTAGCTTTTGTTTCCGCTATATAAAGGATTTCATATTCAAGATGAAGGCTTACAGCCACTATGACCGGGTGAGGTTCTCTCATTACTTGAACCCCAAAAGAATTCAGGATGTAATATGCAAAGGAGCTGACCTATTTGACATGCTTCCGGAGGAATACACATTTAAGGAGATTATTGGAAAGATGGGTCCTGTACCTCATTCTTATTCTGCAGTTCATCTTCCTCCATATTTGTTGAACAATGCTGAGAAGTACAAGTATCTCTTGCCTGGCAACTGCAAGAGAGAAGGTGGCTGACATTATAAGGATAGGTGCTGTGATTGTAAATGTTGTAGATGCTGATTGTGTTCTACACCTGAAAGGGCTCTATTGGATAATTGACGGTGATGGTTGTGGTTTTGATACAGGTATACCTTATAGCCGACAATATCTAGGTCATTCTTTTCTGAGACGTTGATGGGAACTTGGATTTTGAGGGGGGAATTCTGTCTATATTTCTTTTTTCTTTTAGGGAGGTATATCAGATCTTGCAAGTGGAGAGAGAGCTTGTTGTGATGATGAAGGTAGCTTCATGATTTTGGCAAGCTTTTACATATATGACATCTTGTCAATAAGGCATAATCCATCCCCAAATGATAAAGAGTAGAATGACATTCCCGGCCTTTTGTACGACGGGAATTTTGCATGCTTAGACTAATTTTAATCATCTAGTCTTCTTACAGTTTGTGTTGCCTATAAACTTGCCATCCATTTGTACATTCTCCTGAATCTTAATCAATAGTGTTGATTTATTCTTTCTCCCCACCATTGCAGATGCTGTAATTAGCATTATTCAACTTTTTAAAATCGAGTTTTTTAAGTCTCCCTGTCTTCTTTCTGTCTAAATCCTTAATGATTGGGAGAATTTTTGTTTACTTCTCTTTTCAGAACAAGAATGGTGGCAATTTTTTTTTTTTTTTAAAAACAGATTCATGGATTCTCCTCAGACTGTATTGTGCGCAGCCCAACTTTGATGTTGAGGATTAATCACATTTGCCCCACCATCCACCCACCCAAAAAGTTTAAAGAATCCAACACCTGAATTTATTTTGTTTTTTATTTTTATTTTAAACTGTCCATTGTTGCACTGTGTTGCTTGGTGCTTTCGCTGCTTCTGTGGTAGTCAATTTTTTTTCTGTTACCATCTTTTGTATAAAATTTATCATCAGAGAAGCTGTTGACACGTGCTGCTTGGCCTTTTATTGTTGGAAATACTGACCTTGTATTAGTCAAATTTAATGGTCCTGCTGTCCAAACGAGCCTAAATGGAATCTGAGTCATGTTGTGTATGGCACAGCTCTTCCAATATTTTTTCATGTTACTGTTCAATTTTCTGAGGTGCCCATGGATGGAATCAATGGAAGCATTTTTTTTTTTTTTTTGTTTGCGGCAATTTTTGAAACTAGAAAAAGTCGCATTATAGAAAGATAGAATGAATCAAGTTCAAATGTAACCCTCAAGGCAAAGCCTACTTAGATTGACAAGTAAGTGGTTGAACGATTTGACATTATAATTCCAGAATCTGAAGAAGTGTCTAGAAATGCCAACTCAATTTAGCTGGCTGAAACCCTAACTTCATATGCTTCTTCTTGATTCTTTGTCTACAATTTCTCTCTTCGGAGGGCCAAGGCCAACGCAACAACACCCAAACTTCTCAATAAGCCCTTCCATAAGATTTACATTTTTTTAAATAAAAAAAAAAATTAATACATAAATTTTGTAAAACAGTTCAGAGGCTATGGAACATTAAGTTTCGCGAACATTTAAATGGGTTACCATTTAGATAACCCAGTGGCATGCATCAATTATTTTAACATTTCTTTAAGGCACACAACATAATTTATTAGTATATTAGTCAAACACTAAGGTAACTTAGTATAATTGTATTGTTTTAATAAGAATCAAGTCGACACAAAGCTAAACTTTTTAATTGTTTTGTCACAACACGAATAGGATGGCCAAATACTAAAAAATCTATTAATCTATCCAAGTTGGCACATGTTGATATGTTAGTTGAACTCACAGCATGTTTGTATTCCAATTAATAATATTCTTCACAACACTATGCTACATTGCTACTACATATTTATTGCAACCTTTTTACCAGCAAAATACCAAAAAGTGAGACCAGATAATGCTAATCAATGGCAAAATTGGTGTAATTTTCTCCTATTCACTTGGACTTCAACAACCTGACCATAAAGGCAAATTTATGATGAAAGAGTCTCCTGTAAAAGTTGCTTATTTTGAACCCATCAACATGATAGTATCATACTACAAGTCTCCTAACCTTTAAAAAACAAAAAACCATGCAAGCCATAATACCATTCATTGAATATTTAATTATCAGTCTTCCCAGCGATTAAATTTGCAAGTTATTAATTAGCAAAATACATGGCTAGGCCAATTATGGTTGAAAAATTCTTGGTCACCCTCTAAAGATTGACAAATTAATGACAATGGAATGTACTTGGTTTTTGGGTCAATGTCTTCTTATTATCATCTTATATATATATATATATATTATTAAGTACTGACTTTAACCAATTAAATATTTCTCGAAAACATCTTCTTCTCTCTTCCGCGACGTGCGGACCTGTTTCATCAAGTTGATAGTGACATGACGATTGATTTTTTTTTTTTTTCTCATTCTTTTCTGTTAAGAAAGAATTCCACAGAAATTTTTAGAATTTAAGGCCGAGATTGGCACCCAAGATTAAATTGCATTAAATATTATGATTGAATTATTTAATATTATTTAATATTTAATATAATATCGGATTGGACAATCTTAATTATATTTAAATACAAAAAAATAAATATTATGAATATTTAAGAATAATAATTAAAATTAATTTAAAGGTAATTAATAAGAACATTAAATATATAGTAATTTTGTTATTGGGTAGTCATAATTATAATAAACAAATATGAATTAATAAAACTATTTAATTAATTTTTTATCAAATATTTTAGATATATATTATTTTATCAAAAAGTTAGCAAATCAATTACTAGTATTATTTAATATTAAATTTAATACAATAAATTATTAAATAGTTAATTTTATTGAAGTAAAAGTATCAAATTTAATTAGACTATAAAATCAAATAAAAAATAAATTTCAAGTAAATTATGAATAAAACAATTAATTAATTAAATAAATTTTAAGTAATAAATAATAAATGGTGTTATATATGAAAGAAATATTACAAATAGACAATTTTTTTTTTCTCTTATTCTAATCTCATCTAAACCCACTTATAATTTGGGATTGCTAATCCCATGATTTAAGGACTAAATTTGCGTTTAGTCCCCTCTAATCCAATCCAAAGAAAGCTACTAAACATGGTAATCCTAAAATTAATCTAATCTCACACTTAGTCCTAACTCCCAAACATGGCCCAAGCGACTAAAATAGACTCTCTCATTTTTTTTTATTTTTTATTTTTTGATGAGAACGACTAAAATAGTTAAGTCACACGTCTACCGTTACATTTATTGAGGTCTATCCAGCATGGTGTCAAAAATCTGCTCTCGTGTTGCCTGCTCCTGAATTTTGTCAAAACCACAACTGAATTTCAAAATCCTGTGAGGAAAATAAAATCCCATTCAATCAAAAAAATAAGGTCAGTTGAAATGCAATGAAGAGTCATATTTAAAATGCTCTGCAGAAAGAATACTGAAATCTTGATTTTGTTTACTAAGGGACATTTTCGTATGCATTCGTGTTTGAACCTTCAAAAGTATCCTCATTTTACCCACAATGCTGAATGAGCAAAGGGTACAATTCAGCTAGTTGAATGAATACCACCTCCACAAAAGGTTGCTTTAAATCATTGAAAAAAATTTATATTCGTTCATCGGCTTGCATGATACATTCGTAAAAGGAACAATAATCCGCAATCACGGAGCTAATCACTGTCCCAAGCCTCATCTGCCTCTTTCTGTGTCCTGTTCAATCTATTATTCACTTTATTGTGAGCTTCAGAATCATCAGCTTCACTCTCCAATTCATTCATCCCATTCTTCTTATCCCCCCCTGTGGCATAAAACTGATCCTCGTCATCGCTGCTGCTCATGTAATTATGATTTGCCTCTGCCCTTGATGCTCTTGAATCATGTTCTTCCTCGGATTCAGATTTCCACATTGCATTTTCAAGATCACTAAACATGTTTTCCGACTCAGAATCTTCGTTTGTCATTTTTCTGCTAAAATCAGCTTCCACATTTCTCTTCCGACCTTCGTATTCTCGAGCTTTCCCAAACTTGTCTTGCTTCCCTCTTTCTACTCTAGATCTGTTGAATTCATCACGAGCTTCATCTGATTCATCAGCATCACTCTCGAGATCACTTGCATCCCGAACATCACTAGAATCATGCTCGTCATCACTATCAATTATTCTTTTCTTGGCACGATTATCCTTCCAACCTACTGTTCCTCTAATGTTGTCATCCATGTCATTGTTTCTAAAGTTTTCGGATCTTCTGAACCTTCCTCCAATTTCCTCTCTATTCCAATACCTCATTCTAGTAAGCTCTTCTTTCTCCGCTTCTTCCTCTTCAGCCCATTCTTTATCTGCTGCATCCTCTATTTCAGCGATGAATTTGTCTAATTCCTCCTGGTCACTATCAACAGGAGGTCCTGACTCTTCTATATATTTATTAGGTTCCACCACTGACTCTTCTTTCTCTCCTCGGAAGACATAAGGGCTTCCTTCTTTTTGGTCAATTGCATTGAAGAATGTTGAAGCAACTCTCTGGATGCTAGCCATGGCAACTGGATCCTCGGGATTGACACCCATTCTTCGGAGCTGCTGCTCCGTCTTCTTTATGTTTAACTTCTGAGATTCAAGAGCTTGTTCAAATCTTGCTTTGAACAACGCCTGCAGGTAAAAGATGAGAAAATAGAAAATGAATTGTTAAACCTTGATTTGCAGAGTGAGAACCTAAATTTCTCCATTTTACAAACTGGTGCAACCATGCCTGCACCATATTTTTATATATCCATTTCTGCATCCAACGCATGATTTTTCATGACGAATAGTTATAGCATCCAATTGGCTACAGAGCAGATAATTAGAGTCTACAGAATATAAGTACACATTTGTTCACCAGATGAAGAACTAGGCCCTAGGTTTCTTCTCTTTTAATTGCTTTTGGCCTATTTTGGTGTTTGCCACAGATTGAGTAAAGAAAGGATTGTGGCTGGGGCTGGGATCACATACACACAGCAAATACAGGGTGGAATTTCTTCATAGAGTTCAGTTCAATATCTTGGATCACAAGGACATAGTACTGTAAAATATCATGAAGTACAATATGTTCAGATTAATGCAAAAAGCAAAGGGAAATAGAGAGAGTAAAGATGCAGTTGAGTGTGACAGAGAAACATTGATATTTACCAACCTTCCTTTTTGTAAGGGTGTTGAAAGGTATCAAATTCTTGGGCTGGCGATAGTTTCTGCCACGAAACATAATAATCGTTTTCACATTATGTATGTTAATCACAATGCCACCACTCAGTCTTGCAAGCATGGTTGCCATTTCCTTAATCTTTTCTTTTGGGAAGTTATCACAACAAACTTGCACGGTTTCATGAAACTTCCAATGGAGATGCATATTCTGGACAACTCCTCCAAAGACTCCACGAACACCAACAGGAACATAATTTTTATTTCTGAAGCCAATCTTCTTATATGCTTGAAGCTGCTCAGGTGTGAATAGCTCAGGATCATGCACAGACGGAGGTAACTCTGGTAGCTCATATTTCTTAAGCTTTTGTAGCAGCAAAGCGACTTTCTTTTTGGCCTGCACCAGTTATACACAATAACGTAGTTGCTTAGAGGAGTGAATGTAACTAATAAGATGTTACAAACAGAGAAAATAGGGACCAATGCTTGAATACTGCAGTACAATTAACCGGAACCATAAAACATGATTGATCATTGCAAAGGTAAATACACGAGAATAATAACATTTTGAAAATATTAAAGGCCACTAACTTAATAAGATGACACAAACAGAGGAGAGGACCAAAAGATTGAAAAAATCCAGTGTAACTACAGAAACCTTGGGTCAAGGAAAACTACCGAAAAAGTGGAAACAGCGTGACTTACAGCTTCTCCAAATCCATTAAAGATAACCAGAAACTATCGCGATAAACGTCATATGAAGAAGTCACAGACTTACGGATGTAAATGGAGTGAAATATAATATACATCATATGAGAGTTTATCATTTGCTCTTCTATATATTCTTCTTCTTCTTCATCTTCTAAACATAATTTTCACTAAATCTGATACATTCTCTTGAACATTCAATCTCTAAGGTCTGAAAACAAAGCATTTTGTGAAATGATATATATCTCTGATGATGCACAAAAGGAATCTTGGACTACAGGATTTAGTGCAATTATGCTTACAGTGTCTCATGTGACTTATTGACTCTGACCTTCATCTTGGATGTCAAAGCTCTACTTCAGACTATAGTCCGATTAACTTACTCTGATACATCTCAGAAGACGATAAATTTTCCATCAGAAGCTATAGGAATTAAGGGCATCACTCAATGATCCATATACAAAGTAACTGAGAGCGGCTAATGCTGGACTGGGGAACCTATGATGATGGACAGTGTTCATTCGTTTTAGCTAATGGCAACATAAATAAACTAACAATATTTAGATCGATAGAGCAGTATTTTCAAAAAGTACTTTGTAAGATATTAATCCAGAAACAGACATCAGAAGGCCCAGCTTTTGATGTATGATTCACTTTGATAGCCTATCTGCTTCATATAACTGATTATTATTCTTTTCTAAGAAAAGAAGTTTGAATTATCCAACACAATCGGATACTTTTGTATTGAATCCATTCGTGCAATTAATCTAGAACAGCAGTAACATAAGTAAATAACTGACCGAAAACATAAGCAGCCTTCATTCCTAGTTTACTTAGGCTAAACAGGCCAATTTTGATGCTACAGCATTCCCAAGTAAAACAATACAAGCAAAGAACAACTGCTACTACCAAAATTCAAAACTGATAACCTATAGTACACCATAAGCATGCATCATAACTATGTATAATGACAAGAAGATACCCTTTTGAGGTTGTAAATGAGCCTCTCCTCATCAGTCATAAGCTTCTTCTTTATCTTTTTTGCTCTTCGAATCTCTCTCATGGTCTTACCGGACTCTTTTTGCATTCTCCTCTCGACCTTGCTCCGCATGCTCCTCCCTCTTTTAGAAGTCGACATGGCGCGAGACCACCCATTGAAGGGATAATTCAGTGGTGCAAATGAGGAATGATTATCATCACAAAAACGAGTAGTTGGTCGAATCACATTGGATGACACTAATTTCCGCGACGCATCTTTCAATAATGTAGCATTCCTGTAATTCAGTCAACAAAAAAAATGGAAAATTTCCAGAGACTCACTCTCATTTTCTCATTTCCTAATATGAATTTAACGAATTTGAACAAAAATAAAACAAAGGGATCAATTGTAAGAAGCTAATAAGGATGCATGTATCTAGGCATTGAATCAAAGCTAAATATAACCACAAACATGAACAAAGTTGACATTTTGACAACAGATTGAAGCAAGCAAACAACCAAAAGTTTAAAAGCTAGTAAAGGAATTTGAAAGAAAGAATCAAAACCTAGAAGTTGAATTTTTATTTAATGATAATTTTGCTTGTGGGTTTAGAGAAAAAAGTATGAAACGTACTTAATAGAGCAGGAATTGGATTGGAGGAGACAAGAGAGAGTCTTGAAGCATTGCTTTTGAATATTCCTTGTACCAAACATTTGATCTTCTTCTTCTTCTTGACTCAAATCCCTGTTACTGTTTCTGTTTTGGATTCATTTCATGGTTCTTTTAGTTCGTTCACTCGAGTCACATGAGTTACAGAGGTTTTTTCGATTTTCAGGGTTTTAGGTCTTCAGAGACGATGATGGTTGTATTTGCCAAAATGGCTTTAGTTTTTCTGTAATTACCATTTTACCCTCATGATTTGCAGTTTTTTGAAATTAGCCCTTAATAATGGTGCAAACAAAAGTCTCTCACTGGTTTTTAAGCAATTTTATTTGGTTGGACTCTTATACTGAAAGTAAAATCTAAAAAAGTGATTTCAGCTGCGCCCATCCCCTACTTTTTTAAAAAATCAAATACAATAAAGGCTTGAAAATGAATAATTATAAAATAAAATAAAATAAGTTGATTTATCATGTGTAATAACTGAACCATTTCAATATTGTAGTCACTTACTCCTACTAAATTGTATAGAATTGAAGGGGGCAATAATTACAACATTGTAACACAAACATCCAATAATCTCATAATTGTGGCATTGAAATATTTTCAAGCTGTTAAGTCATTGACTGGAGTGTTTACATATCAAAGAAACTTGCAAACTTGCTCAATGATAGAAGTTGAAGATGTAAATTAAGAAAAACAAAATATTTCTAGAGTATACAATATGTAACTTTGTACATATTGCATGTCTCTACCTATGCCAGATAAAATTAGATTTTACAAGTATTGAGATGGATATAAACAAGCTTGGAATCAACAAACATTAATTCATGGTTTACTGATCAAGCAACATAAGTACAGAAATCAACCACGGAATCCAAGCACCTTAATAGTGAACAAACATGCAATAAAATATGCTGCAATTGAGGCTACAACCAAAACCACTGGTGATATTTCTACTTAATCAAGCTCTGTTAATGATCTCTGACACCAGAAAGAGAAGCTGCCTCAGATGTCTTGGAACTTAATGAACGGGAAAGAACAAACTCCCTGCTTCCCTTACAGCAATCAAGTTAAACTTATTGCTGCTGAAGAAAATGCTTGGAAACAAGACAAACTTCAGCCAAAATCCTGGGACAGAACAAAATTAGGGAGTTTATTGTCCATGCAATGCCTTTGGTTCGTGACATAGTTCTTTAGATACGATCTAACCAACCCAAAATGCTTTCATCGGAAAACTGCAAATCCTGCAAGATACAGATAGAAGAAATTTTAGATTAAATTATGTTTAAATGACTGCAAGCCTGTAAGGTACATCCATTGATGCAAGAAGCTTAGCTTACAGCAAGATGAGAATCTGGTGGGGTATCAAATTCTAGGTTCTCCAGGTCAGCAATTCCACAGGGTGCACTGTCATTCCCTTTCATGTGATGTGCATTGTGGAAAAAATCAGTGTATGAGACATTATTTCCTGAGAAAACTTTAGAACTGATATCTTCCTTGCATAATAGTGAATCATATATGCTATCCAAACCAGGGTCTCCAATGTCCTGAGGCTCAGATTCACCTGCCAAACATTTTATGTACCCCAGATTCTCCTCGAGCTTCACAGCTAGTTGAGGGGCATGAGATGCTTCTGCGATATGCAGCGGCTCCTAATCCACAAAATTAAACTTCAATAAGTACAAACAGGATATAAAAATTCAAATCTCAAGTCCAATGTCAGTTTCTAACCCAAAAAGATGTGGGAACTTAACACTTAGCTAGCAATTGAAATAAAAATAGTTACATTTTGTTATGCAAATATCACGTTACCTCGTTAGAAACTTTATAAAAATATCCGTTCAAAAACTATCATTGCTTTGTTAATAAAAATGATTTAAGTCATAGAATTGAACAAAATTTCCACCATCAGCAATAGCAAACAAATCTTATTGTTATAATTATTGGTTTATTTTTTTAAAGACCAGTCTCACATGATATCATCACCGCACATGTAATCTTTGTAACAATTTTACATATAATAAACATATCTGAATACAAAATGGCAACCTAAAATCAAAATGTTCCAAAAATTCATGTATACAAAAATAACTACCTACCTGGGCAGATGACTTGAGTGTATTATCATCAGCAACATCATCACACACCATGGACTTCCCTGGCCGGGGAGGATTGGGAGGATTTGTTAAGGGGGTCCTTGGACTCGAATCAAGGATCAAATTATCAGGATCTTCAATGATTGGACTATCAACACTCTTTTCAGGTTGTTTCGTCTGTTGATAGAAAACTTTAGATACAACATATCCGTCATCCTTTTCATCTTCGTCAGTTCCCAGATGATACTGATGTATCACCCAATTGGACTTATCTGGCTTGGTACCCTTCTTTGTGCTTTTATAAAGAACCATAATTTTCCTACAGCCCATCTGAACTCCATTTTGTATCACAGGTTTGGTCTTACCAGTTTTGTGCCAGCGGACATGCTCTTCGTTTAAACTATGTTGACTGTGGATCTTGCGACGCTTCCTTTGACCAGTAGCATAGGCATTAGTTGTTCTGTGAAAGAAATGGACACTGCTTCCGTCTTTTTTAGCACCTGCAACAAATTCAGACATAGAGATTAAAACAATAGTTTGATTAACTTGCAATTTCATAAGCATGAATCCTCTTAGTACAATTTTGTCAAACCCAAAAAAAGTTCAGTAAATTTTTTGTGGTAGCAAGAGTTAAAAATTAAAAAAAAAATCATAAATCCAATCAAGCCAAATAAAACAGGGAAATTAATTTGTAATTTCAATCTAGAAAAAACAGGTAATAAAGAGTGGAGAATAGCCAAAAGTAAATAGCATTCGAGCACGACACAGCCTCACGAGCATGTCTGGAATAAGCAGTCTTCGTATCTTTCAATTTAATAATTAACATAATTGTCCAGAAAGAGTAGTGAATAGAAAAGAAACAGCATATTGCAGCAAAACCAAAGAAAAATATAAGATTGAAAGCTCCCTCACCAGGAAGGTTTTCTGGATGGGTATAGCAAATTCCTTGGTCCCCTTCGATTGTGAGAATAAACTCGTCAATAAACATGTGAGGTTTTGAGTTTCCAACACCACATTTTGCTGCCAAATGTTCCAAGAGCTCTACATCAGATGGATCAAACTTAACACCAATAGGCAAGCCAGGCCATTCAGGAGACACCTGTATCAAAGAAGCAGCAGTAGATATAATACTAATAGAGGTAACATGTGAAAAAGAAATTTTATAATCACAGTCGGTGCTAAGGTCTCATCAATAGATTCCCAAAGTGATTCTGCAACGGTTTTAAGGCAAAAATGATAATCAAATTTGAATCTGAAAAAGTTTCTACGATGATACGAAGACATCTACATAAACAGTCAACACATACAAATCAAAGGGAGATTATAGCATGCAATTCGTGCAAAATGTAAAGCTCCAACTTACATCACTGTTATCAATGTGATAATGGCAATTTGGGCACTCCCGATTTGCCCCATAGTCTTTGATTTGTTGAGCAGAAGACCGAGCCGCATTTCTCACTTTCTTTGCAATAGCTCTACTATTAACAAGCCAACTTCTGCAAAAATGACAGGCCCATAAACTCAAGGTTCAATTATACATCATGCTAAAAGAAATGATGCAGAAAAAAAGTTGCAAATGTAATCAATAAGCAAAACCTTGTGTGAAAAAGCAAGTAGAGAAGGACAAAAAACATCAGTAAATCATTAGAAACCAACTGCAGTAATAATCAATAGTTTTGATATGAATGCAATTATACATGGCATGTTTCCAGTTCCAGAAAACGCGACATCAATTAGGGCTACATAAAAAATAGCCAAAGGCAGAAATCTTGCGAACTTTATTAGATTATCCAATGTTCAGGAAATTCAATCATTCTAGAGAATCCCCAATCAATGAACTCAAACGATAGAGGACTTATGCTGTAATTTCTTTTCTTCCACAAATTATTGGAAAAAAGTGTTCAATAAAATAAGCACGGGGCAAAATATTGGGGATTCTCTTGCTTTCTATAGGTGATGCAGAATTCAACTTTTGATCCTTTAATATCCAACACAAACCCTAATAGCTCTGACTGTTCATGCTGTGAAACTCCATTTCTGTTCTCATAAAATTGAACAGTACATCTAAGAAATCCTCAATCAGACACTCTGAACAAAAATGAAACTCCAAAACCCTTTTCCCCAAAACCCCTCCTCATTCTCAAACAAATGAAGACACCAATTTTATTTTTTAAAAGAAAAATAAAAGTTGGCATGGGTTTATCAAAAAAACACCAGAAATTAAATCCAAACCATTCAGTTAACCATCCAACATCTAGCATTTACATAAGTTACAAAAAAAAAAAAGCAAGCAATTTTTTTAATCAAACCCATAATTGCAATTTCAAAAAAGAAAATTTAAGGTAAAAAATAAAAATAAAATCTAATAACAAATTTATTAACAGTTTAAACCTTGACCCCGACATTTCAATGAGCAGAACTTTACAAGTAGCGGAAGAGGAAGAGGAAGAGCCACAGCTTTGAGTTTATTAAGAAGCTACTTAAAGCTTTCCCTTTTCTCCACTCTATTAAGTCAAGTGAAAGGTGCCAAAGAAATTTTAATAGGGGAGTGTGAGCGAGTGAGCGGGAAAACTTAGCTTTGGATCCGTTATGATAGGCTCGCGCTCCGAACCTGAGGCTCGGGTCAAGCATTTCAGACGAACGACGCTTAGAACTGAGTTGAATGTGGGTCCCGAACGTTGACTGAACCTAAGCCCGAGGCTTTCCGTTCGGACACGAGGCTGGTCGTCGTCGCGAGAATGCCAACCACTTGGCAACTTCGAAAACCGAGTCAGTGGCATTATCGTAAAAAAGTGGGAATTCAGGTGGGGATGTAGGGACGTTGCTTCCTTGCTCCCCAAGCTCAATAGGGAAACAGTCGGCAAATGACTCTCGTATCGTCCCTGGTAAATTTGGAATTGAAATTACTCTTCAATTTTAGGCAAACGGGACTTTTGTCAAATTGATTTGACACAACCGTATCTATATATAATCATTGCAACTTTGCAAGCCCAGCTGTTTCCACTGGTAAAATGTACCGGAACTATCTTTAAAATAATAATTAATTAATGTTTACACTCTCATTTAGACAACTCTAGTAGCCCAAATTTCTTCTGATCATATTTTCATTATCTTGGTATTTCTCTTGTTTCAGAATCCTTGTCGAAGAAGATTCCCTCCCTTTGTTTTGTGCTTGGGATTAGACCCATGTCACCGTTTTACTTTCCCACAAAATCAAATTGATTAATTTTAGACCACTCACTTGTCTCTTCTGGGGGATATTATTTTCCACCGGTCGGGTTAAATGCGAACCCGAGTACAACGTCTGTTTTACGTGAGTTCGTGTGGGCCTGGCTGATCAACTGACCTTTCTGTATTCAACTGTTTATGCTATGAGAGGATAATTATCTGATAGCCACCACTTATTAAGTGAAATTTTTATAAATTACTAATTTTTAAGAATGTATTTATAAACTACCTACTTTTCAAAGAAATATCTCCCAATTATTTTTTCGTTAAAAAAGTTAACTACCGTTACTGATTTTCTGTATAAGGATTATTTTATCCCTGTAATACAATAATTACAAAAATTATTTATAATTAATTAAATATAAAATTTTATATTATTTGATTTTTTATTTATAAACAAAAATGATGTTGTTTCCATAATTAAATATTTATTTTTTTAAAAATAGAATATAATTAATTAAATATTTATTTTTTAACTAAATGACAATATTACACTTATGATGGCATGCTGACATCATGTTTCCGTTAATGGAAAGGTGGGTAGGAGATGTTTCTTTGAAAAGTAGGTGGTTTACAGATACAATCTTAAAAATTAGTGGTTTATAGAAGTTTCACTTAATAAGTGGTGGCCACCAGATAATTACCCATCTTACAATAATGTTAATTTAATTATGGTAACCAAGGGGCTCAAGAAAAATTATAGCTGAAGCTCAAAACTTTCTCAATTAAGTATAATGGAGTGAAATTAACTTGTAAATAGTTTTTCTCTCTCATGTTTGATATATGATCAGTAACCTAATGTATAATCAATTCAAAAAATAATAATTATGTCATATGCTGAAGAAAACTGAAAGCGATTAAGAAGAGTAAGGTGTCGTTTGTTTTTTATTTTTTTTATTTTTTTTGAAATTTGAATGGATCTGAATGCATATATATGAATAACATGTTTGCTTTTTTTTTTTTTTTCAATATCTGAAAGTTGTTTTTTTTTTTTAAATAAAAATATCTTAAATATGATATTTTGACATATATAACCTTATAAATATTGTTAAACACATCACAAGTTATAAATATATTATTTGATTAGTTTAAAAGAATTGATAATGTGTACCTTAACAAAGCATGAAAAATAAAAAATATATCTTGAATATGTATTTTTTTTACATTAATATATGATACATATAATGTCATTTTTAGCATATTATATGATACTTTTTTTTATTAATTTATATCAACCAACCAATTATTATTGAATCATTTGAATTAAAATTAATTTATTAAATAATATTAAAATCTATTAGAAAATTTGTAATTATAAATATAAAGAGATGACCTATTAAAAAACGTAGTCACCTAAAATCCTATTATGTTTAAAATTTTCATTCACTGTAATTGAAAAAATGAAATAAAAAAGTAATAAACGGATAATTTATATAATAGGAAATAAATGTATTTGATATGGGTATTAACGAGAGAAAATATTAAAATTCCATTAAGATATTTTATCATTCAGATAAAAATCAAAATATTTAACTTTTTCCTGTTAGATTTGAACATCTTATAATCAGACATAAGTTATAAAAAAACAAACAAACTAAAAACTTTAAAAGTTAAAAAAAAAAAAATTTCAGACTTCAGACAAAAGACAAACAACTCTCATTAAGAGAAGCAGACTTAAATCCTCTCTCCAGATTGTTTCATAGGACAGGTGTCACCTTCTGATAGTTACCTAGAATAATCATAGTCAGCTCCTAGTCAACTGCTATGTCAAATGGTCAAAATCTATATAAACCCCTCCTATCCATTTGCCCATTTGTCAGATGACTGGTAGTGCTGCTTTGCACTGGTGAAATTGCTCTAATTTTGCAACTCAAATCATTTGGTATAATCAAATTCAGAAAAATAATGAGAAAAAAAGTTTCATGTAAACAGGAGGAGAAGCCTTTGGATGACCTTATTTTACAATGACAATACATCACAGCAACCCCAACTCCAAAAGTCCTGAAGGCACATTTTTTTAAAAAAAAAAAAAAAAAAAGAGAATGCAAGGATAACGTATACATCGGATTCTACACAGCTTCCTACTGCACCTGAACTAACAGATTTAAATAAATTCACCTTTTTTTTTTGGTAATCAACATGTTATATGTAACATTTAAGGCTATAGCTTATTGACCTTCCTAGTAACATTGCTTAAAGCAGAAGAAGAAACCTCCCGGCTGGTCTTCCATTCTGGTGTTTGGGGTTCTTCCCGAGTCCTCTCTTGCAGGCATTAAAGAGCTTGTTCCAGGAGACTCTGGCGGAAGTACTGCATTCTCAGAAGAAAACATCCGAGGAGGGATGACAGGCTCTGGTGCAGAAATTGTAGAGATGTAGTGCATTAGCATCTGGATAATTTGGCTGAAGTTGGGCCGTGCATTTGGATCCTCTTTCCAACATGATGTAACAATCAAGGCCAAATCTTCTGGCAGATTCTCGGCACTGGGTCTCATATTCTGAAACAACGAAGTAAAATCCACAACATAATTCCAAAAATATGCTGGAAGTATGACCAAGATTTATTTTTAATACTGAAGACAAGAAATTATCAGTCGTGTAATGCCATATTGAATTACAGGATGGGAGACCCATATGAAATGTCCTTATCATTCAACCAACTTAGCTGACTGTCGGATGAGAAATAGAGATTGGAAAAGCTAAGTACAAACATGGGCCTACTTAAATGGATTTCCTATGGTACAATGCTTCCAAGTGCAAGGAAAATTATACAACTCTGATTGCGAATCTTCAGTGATAACTTTCATTTATTTCTGCATCTTTGAGTAGCTAGATTTGAAGCCCTCCCTCAGGGCCACAAGTTTCATCCCTGCCACCTCTTGTATCTCAGTCTCTCTTGACTTAGTTACCCCACTCAACACGTGGGGCTCTGTTAAGAGAAGGTCAGGCTCTACCAGGTAGTCACCTTATGGCTCAACATTTTTCTCATAATGTTCCATCACATTAGTTTGTGCGGACAAGTTCTGCCTGTTTAACATGTAGTGTCTCCATAGTCTATCCTAGTGTTTGTGTGTGAGGTATTGCCCTCTCCATTGGTAGCAAGGAGCCAAGGACAGGGCTGTTTGCAGATGTTCTTAAATTAAGCATGCATTTGGAACATGTAGAAAAGAGTGCCTTTCTCATGGCATGCAGAGAAAAACATCCATGAGAATAATTTTACAATAAACATATTAGAAAGGGAAACATATAATCACCTTAAAAGCAGCTGCATATGCTGCTTGTAAATTTGACATGCCTTCAAATGGCAACCTATTATGGATAAGCTCCCACAACACAATTCCAAAGCTGTAAGCGTCCACCTTATGAGTGTAATGCTTTTTCTCTCCACGTCTTAATGTGACTGTGCTATAAAGCTATCATCAAAGATGAATAACCGGTATTTTAATATCATATGGAACATCTACCTCAAAAAAACAAAACTAAAAATAAATTTAAATATAATGCAGCAAAATACCTCTGGAGCCATCCAACGATATGTGCCCGTCTCAGCAGTCATCATCTCCGTCAATGACTCTTCTCTAGCTAAGCCAAAATCCGCAAGTTTTACTGTTTTGTGGTCTGCAGTCAATATTAAGTTCTCTGGAAAAAGGAAGTAACAAAATCATCAGAATTCTACTTAATTCTACATCCTGAAAGATGCAAATACTTGTGCTCTCTACGAATTTTACTTGGGACAGCAATGATTATTGAAACTTTGTCAATTTAACCGTAATTGAAGATCATAGATAAGATAATCAAGTCTCTACAAGTTTTCATTCATCTTGACCACATGTTTCTAATCGAAATAATCAGATGTATCTAATAGAACCAATAATTTGACCTGAAATAAGACTTTATGCGTCTGAAAGTCCAAGAGTTACACAAACAAATATTAGGAGATTATCAGAAAAAATTTTCAGGAACAGTGTGTTTAAAATGAATCACCATCCACTACATGGCAGGAGCATTTCCACTAAGGTCAAATTCATTATCAAACTTTTTATTAAGCACCTACTAGTGATTAGAGAAGTCAAAAGATGCGGTTTAGAACCATCCTAGGAAAGAAAATCTAGGAGCATCACAGTAATCCTTTGATGATTTAAAAATCAAACCTACCCGACAACCACAAAAATCTATCGTAATGCTTAAGATGATAATTATAGGTTAATTTCTGATGCTACTTAGATATTTACACTTTCATATGTCATAGGAATGTCACAAACAGACTCAGCCAGCTACATAAAGCACCAGCATAACTATTTCTTATGGTAAATTTAGATTTGAAGTGTGTGCTACAAAATATGATGCTAATTGTTTCTTAGGAGTAGCAGAAAAGGAGTACACGAGCAACCACATTGAGAATATGGAAGTTTTAGAAATTATTGAGTAAATAGGCAAAGTAATCTATTCAACCCACTGATTTTGACAGTGTCACTTCAAATCATCAGCTTTAGAATAATATTACAATAATTTCAGACTTGGAGTTCAAGTTGAATGCTTCTCAAGGGGTATGTAACATTAGGAAAGCAATGACAGTGGGAAACACAAGCAGTAACGTAATATATTGGAGAAAAGTGGGAATTAGCAAGTTGTAGCCCCTCAAAACACAAACTTGTAGACAATCATATGCACAACACAGAAAAATAAAAACTAAAATTAAATTAAATTAAAAAAAAATAAAGAAAGAAAAAGATGTAGATAACACTATAACACATCATTTATTAGATTCATATAAACACTTCAAATAAAAGATAATGCACAACTGATGGAACAGAGACGTAGACAAGCTACAGATGATCAAATATTACAATTTCTATTTTCTTTTAAATTTTTTTATTTCTTGTATAAGAGACCATATAAACAATAAAAACTACAAAATTCACAAACTTAGTAGCAGTCCATCAAACTGAGGTTGGACCATCTAGCAACCCCCTTGGAAACACTAATTATTAGAGCTTGATATGCTTAACAATCCAATGAACACCCATTGACAAATCATACCAGGTTTCAAGTCACGGTGAATGATTCCATGAGAATGTAAGCACTCCATTGCACGAGCAATATCAAGGGCAAAACCAATTGCCACATGTATGTCCAAGCACCTAGGCCGCATATTCAGCAAATATTTTCGCAACGTACCACCCAATAAGAGCTCCGTCACAATAACCATGACAGGCTCCTTGCAGGCACCAATAAACTGGTAATACAAAATGACTCCTTGTTAGATGTTGCTCAAATACTTGAATTATTTTTCATGTGAAATTTAGTCACTAACAACCTTGATGCCAAATATCAAATACAAACAAATTATGTAATGAATTTCAGCTAAGAAGTAACAGCGTTTATATGCTAATGAACCAACCTTCACTAAATTTTTATGCTGTACTCTGGACAACATAGCAACCTCTCTTGCAAACCGTGCTTCTCTCTTTGCAATTTCTTCGGGGGTTTCTCCTCTATTAACAATTTTAATAGCAACATTCTGATTCTTATATCTGAAAACACCAAAAAGAATTCATAAATCACAGCATCAGATAATTTACTCAAGCAACAATTAATAAATGTACTCTAGCAACCAAAGCCTCAACTTTATGAAAAGTGCTGCGATTAAAAATCTTAAAGCCTCAAATTTTAAATCAGCAGCAACAATTCTACTTCAAAAAATGAAATTCACTCTAGCAATCAAAGAAGCTAATTACAAGTCACAAAAAAAAAAATTGATTAGCTAAGGCTCAATTAAAACTTACTTTCCCTCATAAACTTTAGCATGAGCTCCTTCTCCAATCTTTGGACCAACAAAAAGAAGCTTAGGATCAACAAGCCACTTGGGGTCCAAACTAAACTCTCCAGGTGAAAAGAACCCATTTGCAGATCCCATATTTATTTTATTTTCAACTCATCAAAAACCAAGAAACTAATAAATTCACCAAATCAACTCACTCATTTAAACAAAAACGAAAAAAACATAATTAAAAAAGGCCACCCCACATTCAGTAGCAGATCCAAAGTACTCAGTAAACGACCTTTTTAAAGAATTTAACCAACTGGGAAATTAAAACTCAACAAGATGAGTCAAGAAACAGAGTGGTGGTGGATTTTTAAGAGATTGAATGGATAAATTAAATTAAAGGCAACGCGTTTATTGTTGCAGACATGGAAGTGTGCTGTTGTTTTTTTTTTTTCTCTTCCCTTCCTTTTCCCCTTGATCTGTGCATATATATATCTATAAAGGCCGAGCAGGCAGCTGCGGCCTGCGAGTCTCTGTCAGATAACAGTGTCGTTTGGTTTGAATAAGATTTTAGCAGATTAAAATATTCACCTATTCAGACAGAAACAGCGAGGAAAGTCTGTGTTTTACACTTTTACTGTAGTTGTAATGAAAGAGATTTATAATTAAATAATAAAACAAATCAGTTTCAAAATTTTTTCATTTGAAAATGATAAAACAACAAATATAGAATTTGTATATTTTGTGGATAAATTTGTTATGAAATATTGAAATCTAGTCAAATTGATTGGTGTCTTTATTTTCATAGAGATTTCAGATAATGATATTATTTTGAAATGAAATCATTTTGATTTTGTATCTTTTTTTTTTTCATAGAGATTTTAGATTATAATATCAAAATTGTGGGTGCAATCTCTTATGTTGAAATAAGACCCCTTCAGCTACTCTCAAAAAAAAAAAAAAAAAAAACCTCCAGCTAAATAATATATTACATCAAAAATTTAAAATTGTAATTTTTTTTTTTGCATTTATTATGTAATCAAATTTGGATTCACCATCAGTCTTAAAATGGCAATCATTATCCGTCTTAAAAAAATGATATGTTATTACAAATGATCAAAATCTAGTGATATTTACAATTAAGAATTTAATGTGACTAACCTAACTTAGCTACTTCTATTCTTATATTAGGAGGACATATATCTACCAGCACTATTTGGACATATATTCAGGATTAGTTTGGTAAAGCTTTTAAATAATTACATTTGAAGAGAACTAGTTAAATATTTAGTAAAATTTATTTTTAAAAGTGTTATGAGTTTTAAAAATAATCATATGCGTTTGGTAAATCTTATTGTAAAACCACTGTAAGAATGCATATGACTGAAATGGACATAACGTTAAATAAAATTTATTTACATATTTATAAACACGTATAAATAATATGTTTTATTATGTATGTATAATGATTGAAAACTAAAATAAATATTTATTTTATTAATTTTTTATTTTTATTTCAATATAATTGATAATAATAATTTTTTAAAATTTAATGATTTCATTTCATAATTGAATAAGAATAATTTCTAATTTTTATAATATATGTGAGTATATATATGAAATTGTATTAAGTATAAAACTAATTCTCAAAATAAGATTTTAAAAGTTACTTCTTCCAGTTTTTCAAAGGATGTAGTAATTTTATAAAAAATAAATTTTTAAAAAATTTACCAAATACTAAAATTAGTTTTTTATTTTTCAAAATTACTTTTAAACCTCTAAAAAATAATCTCAAACAAATTCTAACTCTATACACATTCCTATAAACAAAATATGTATTTCTATGTTATAAATATGAGGGGAGTAGAGTCTTAACACCAATTTTGTTGGTGTCGCAACTCGAACCGTGTACAAGGCTCGAAAACCATAACCACAATCTAAATTTTTATAAAAAACAATGGATTGAGAATCACCTAATAACTACTTCTCTTGCTTATTATTCGAAGTTTGAATTTAAAACTCTCGACAAGTATATTCATGGATGACACAATTAATTAGTAGACTAAGAAAGAGGTTATGTAATTTATAAATGAATTCAATTAATATATGTGTAAAATATTATTATGCTATTGTCTAAGGTTACATGAAAACAACACAATTTGATTGCCCACACCCACTTAATTGTATAACTAAATATTTATTGAAATGAAATAATATAGAAGGAAGCTTTTTCACAAGATGCATAATTTTTTTGGTTTTTTTTGGAGGTGGAGATTAAATAATTGTTTTGGACTACATCCAGCTCCTTACTTTTAAAAATAATATTAAAAGAAATAAGTACTAAAACCAATGAAAAAGATACCAAGCCCCAAAGGTTTGCTCAAATTAATATATACACGTGCCCCTTTAATTTAAAAAATAGTCACATAAATTCTTTTCTGGGTTGATACATTTTGCCCTTTCTTAGTTTCTTTTACTTATAATTTAAGCCATGTTTAAATTGCGGCTCCAAATGTTCAAAGCAAATTGTTTTAAAATGTTATGACAAAAAAAAAAGAAGGGGTTTATAATTATATCCCTGTTTTTCATAAATCTTGTTTTGTCAATCGGAACCCTAATAAATCATCACTATCACTATCCTATTTTATATGGGATACGGAATTCATTTAATTTTAATTAAGTTTTTTTAACACTTTGCATAAAATTTAAAATGTTAAAAAAAGTGCGTAACAATTTAATGTTATATCTATTTTATTCATGGTTGTTATACTATGTCTGGCACTGTAATTATAAAATATAATAAATGTATACACTTTACTTTTAAAATTCACAACATTTTTAACATCCGTAAATATTTAATTACTTTTTCGTATAATTAATTATTGCTTAAGCAAAGTAGAAATATATTTTTAAACCCCAGCAGCCCTGCAATCCCAAATAAAAATAAAATGCTTTTATTTAGTTTTTTTTTTTTTTAAATATTTTTCACTGTAAAATAACCTCCCTTTGTGGGCTTGACAGTAGCCAAATTTCAAAAGTTAAATAAGCTTATTAGTTTTACAAAAATAAAATTAAAAACAGGTAAAAATTAAACATTAATCCGTTAAGTAATTACTCAACCGATTTACCGTTGACTTTTAAAGCAAATGCCGTGAGCCCGTGACGGTGAGGCGTATATTTAAAGGCTGACTTTTGACTTTAGCCACACCGACAGGTTTGACCATCACCAATTCATTGACGTTCGGACATACCATTTTTTCCCCCCCCTAATATTTAAATTGATTATTGCTTTAAAAAAAAATAATAATAATGTGTTTTTGGTCCATTATTATAATTCCGTAAATTTCCCAAAATCATGTAGTGAAGAGTAAGAGAAACGTTAGCGGCTAGTTCAGTGTAAGTAAATATCAGTCCCAATAGGTGTGTTTTTGTTCGTTGGTGTTCTTTTCAATCTCTATACATTTCATTGTTCCATCGAAAATTCCTTTATTCCTCTATCATACTCCAGCTTGGTAGATCATGACTTTTGAATCATTTGCACCATCTCCTGCGAGCATTGGGAAAAAAAAAATATTCATCACAAATTACACACGGTTTATTTGAGACTAAATATTTAGACTTATAATAAAAGAATTGATCTAATATGTCTGGCTAGAATTTCTTCTTCTTTTTTTTTTATAAATGTAATATTTAATTAATTTATAATTGTTACGTGATATTAGGCGTCGCTCAATCGTTTGCCCTTTATGCAATTGATGTATAATGATCCCAATAGTAATACAACAGTAAAGCGTTGACCAAAAGGAGGTTTTTTTTCTCTTTTGACTTGTAGTTTTCTTGACATTTTTGTCAACGAAATCTTTTGACTCCAATTTTCATTACAATTATTAATCTATTCACCAGAAATCAAAGCAATCTTTCTCGAAGTATAGCAATTATTTGGTTTATTTGTCATTTGATTGGGTCACTTTATGTTACATTATATATACCATACATTAACCACTGATTTGTCACTCAACCCCATTTGAACTTACCGTTTTGATGGGTTAAGTATTTTTTTTTTTTTCCAATTATGCGAATTGATTTATTGTCTAGGTTTAATATGGGATTGAATTTGAACAAGTCCAATACACGACTTAATTATGATTCTTGAGAGAGATCAAGAAGATATCCAATTTTTTATTCTATTTGTTCTCTCACGTGATCCTTGATTTGTATTTTTTCAATTGTTTAGGTTGCAAATTTTAATTTTTAAATATCGAGTTTGACATTTAATCTGAAATCTTTTATTTTCAGTTTTAAAATAAAGTCATAAACTAAAGGATTTCAATTTAATGTTTTAAATAATATTTAAGACAAAAAAATATTTAATAAAAATATTAAATGTTGATGATCAATGATTCATATGTCCCGCTTGTCCCCGCTAGAATTGCTTGAGGGGATCCTTGTCCCCTCCCTAAATGATAATAGACTCTCGATCCCTAAATAATTGATACGTTTTTATTTATTGAATTTGATTTAATCATATTAAAATAAAAATAAAGTTTGGTAATAAATCTTACATTAATATTAATCCATTAAAAAAGTCACACTACAAAATACAAATCACAAGAATAATTATCTTCATCGATCTTCTTAATCTTATAATAAAAAGAAAAAGAAATTTCTTTTATATCGATAATGAAATAAATGAATGTCTAATCGTGAATGTCTGCAGTTGAGTGCCTGTGGCTGGCTGCTTTAAAAATTAGGTTTTACGATTTTGCTTGAACTTTTTTTTTAATAAAAAAAGTTTAAGATATTTAATGAATATTATAATAAAAGTTTTGCTTTAGCTTTAGCTTTAGATTTTTGCTTTAGTCTTTTTTATTAAATAAAAGTTTAAAACAATAATTTTAGGCCAAGGCCTTTTGAACAAGACCTGATCGAATAGTAATTCAGGACTACAATTAGTTAACTAGACCCGAAAGTTTCTTAGTATATTTGTATAAATATTTTGATATTTGTTATATATACAAATATTTAATATTTAATAATTTAAATTTTATTATTTATTCATTAATAATCCTAAAAATAAAATAAAAATTAAAATGGGGGAAATGGGGGAGGAGATGAGGATTCTAGCTCATCCTTGTCTTTTCCCCAAATAAGAAATTGGGTAAAAAATTATCTCTGTCCCTTCCCTAAATAAGAAATTAGTATAAAATCATCTCCGCACACTCCCCAAATAGAGAAAATCCCGTACGACCCCATTCTTGTGGGGATTTTTGTCATCCCTATAAAGAGACCATTAGATTGAAATGAAAGGATATTCAACGGTCATTAAATTGACACATGGGAGTTGAGCTCAACGGGTAAGTTCGGTAAATATGGGTAATTTTTGGTCTACCCCCAAATGAACTGACATTTTGCACCCTTTACCCAATAGAATTGATCGTTGCACCACACACCCAATTCTATTACTTTCTCAGTTAAGTTTAATGGTATAGGGGTAAAATCGAAAGTTTGTACTTTAAATTAGTTTTAACAAAAATTCTTCTTAATTATGTCTCTTTTTTATTTTGTTCTTTCATTTTTTTTCTCCTTCTTCTTCTCCATTGCTTCTCTTCTTCTTCTCTGTTTCTTCTTAATTTTCATATTATCATATGAACGAACATCAACTACCACAACACAGCTTGCGCAGCGATGCCTTCAGTGCAAAGCAAGTTGCCACCGCACAACTGTGGTGCATTGGCTGCTTCCTTTCACCGCGCAGATTTCCATGCCATGGCTCATAACCATAGCTGCCACCTCTTAGTTCCTTTTAGATTTATTGTTATGGGTTTAGGGTTCCATTCATTAGTTGGGTATGTTTTGAATTATGATTTAGGGGTTTGCATTTTGAATCCATAAACCAAGTAACCAAAATTAAAGGCATCAACTAATGATTAATGGGTTAATTTTGCATATTGGATTGAAGAATATGGTAGATAAAGATTTTTGTTGGTGATGAAAATGGTTATGGAAGGGACTAAATTTGATTCTAATTCAAATTATAGTGGATGTGTTGTGGTTTTTCTTAATTTTTTTAATTTTTATTTATTATTCTTTATCTCCAGATTTCTTTGTGAACATCAATTTTTCTCGGTGGTTGTAGGGCTTTTCTCAGAAAAAGTAATAATGGGGACATTGTAAATGTAACAAGGAAATGTTTTAGTTGCAAACTTGCAATTAAAATGAAATCCTTTAAAAAAAATGAGAGAGAGCAGAAAAAAATATGCAAAATATGCAAAATCTTATGGTAAATTTAGATTTGAAGTGTGTGCTACAAAATATGATGCTAATTGTTTCTTAGGAGTAGCAGAAAAGGAGTACAAAATATGATGCTAATTATAAAGCTCATTGCTAAACAAATTAAATGAGTTTAATTTTTTTTTTTTTTTAAAAAAGGGCATATGCTTTATAATTAACCTTTTATTTAAGGGCATTAATGTAAATACAAAATGTTGGACTAGGCTTTATGTAATTAAACTTATTTGTATTCATAAAGGGGTATTTTTATTATTCAATCAAAAGTCAGATAAAGCCGTTAGAAATAACTGATTAAGTATGAAATTGGGTGTGGGGTGCAAGGAGTCAATTCTATTGGGTACATGGTGCAAAATGTCAATTCATTTGGGGGCAGGCCAAAAATTACCTAATAAATATCCGGTTAAAGAATCTAAAACAAGACATCTATTAGGTAGTACAAGAAACTGGTTAATAGCCCGAAACAATATTTAGAATAAAAAGAACAAGTTTATGGTTTGTTATATTACTCGTGGGAAACATTTATGGCGTGTTTAGTTGTTAGAGTGGGAGTTTGGAGTGTGGATTCATTACACTCCAGTGTTTACTTGTTTATTTAAGAAGGGGATTGAGATTCCCACTCCCATGTGGAGAGGTGGGAGTGGGATCTTCCTTTTTTACTCTTTTCTTATTAAATATAATATAATTATATTTATTAAAATAAATTAATATTACCTTTATTTAAAAATAATAATAATATATTTATTTAAATAGTATTAGTATATTATTTAATAATTATATCATTTAATAATATTGCATTTATTAAGAATAATAATATTAAACTTATTTAGTAATATTACGCTCCAATTCTAGTGTAAATAAACAACCTACTTCTATTTCTACTCCACACTTCCAATCCCACGATTTCCACTTTTCAGGATTCGCACTCCAAGAGAAGTAAACTCTACTTTAAGGTAGCGTTTACTTTTTGGATTGGAGTGAGAATCCTGAGGAGTGTGAATCCTGAGATTCGGAGTGTGGAGTTGGAGTGGGAGTAGGATGTTTACTTACACTAGAATGAGAGTGTGGAATCGGAATCAGAATCCAATAATATGTTTATCTTGTCTTGGATTGGGAGTAAATAGTTTCAAATTATAATTTTACTTTTATTTAAAGAATTGTAGTTTTTAATTATAAAATTAATAAAAAATATATTGGAAAAATAAAATATTTATTTGATTATTTTTGTAAATTAATAATAATTATTAATATTCTTAATTATGTAAATCACAATTTTTTATTAATTTTAATTTTATTATGTAAATTAAAAATTATTGATAAGAGCAACACAAATGAAACATTATTATTAATAATATAGTACAAAATTAATATTTTCTTTAGAATAAACTATTTATTATTATTAATATTAAATTAAGATAATACTATTATTTTTAAATAAATATATTTCCATTATTATTATTATTATTATTATTATTTAACTTAGAATCAATGCAAATTATTATTTTTAACTAATAATATTATATTTAAATAAGTTTAATATTATTTATTTTATTAAATTTAATTATATTAAAATTAATTAAAAATGGGTAAAAAATGAAAAGGAGGGAGTGGAATCCACTCCCACCTCCCCCCACTCTAAAATTGAGTGGGGTCCATGAAGTCCCACTCTCACTCCCCTCTAAATTAGTAAGTAAACATTGGAGTGGGAGGAATCGACACTCCTCACTCTCACTCCAGCAAGTAAACACAGCCTAAATGCAATATGAGAACAAATGCAATAGAACCTGAAAAAGTCATCCGTTGCTGGGGTATAACATAAAAAAAGAAAAAAATTAATTTAAAAAAATAAAGCAACTCTAAGGCTACCCATTGATGATAAGACTCAACCAATATAATTTAAAAGAGAAGTATGCCTACTTGCATCATGAGCAATTGGATTGATATTTAATTTAATGACTACTTGTTTGTTGTCTCATAACTGGGTTGCCTTCAAATCATCGTGAACTAAGGTTTATAAATTAGTCTGGCAAGTTGGCTTGTTGATGTATGAAGGAGAAAAACAAAACAGGCAAATTAATAGCTATCAGGCTGTTTAGCAAGTTAATGGAAGTGATGTGAGATTGACGAAGACAGCCAAATTTTCACAAGTATTTTTTAAAACCCTGATCCATCACCCTAGGGTTTTCAAATGAAAAAAAAAAAAATTAAGGGCTTTCCCAGTGGCAGTTTTTGAACACTCATAATAATGAATACCCACAGGCTTTTCATAGTTAAGCGTCCTTATTGTCTCCAAAATTTTGCTTTGTTAGTTTGTAAGTTTTGTTTGGTGAAGGCTAGGTTTTAATTGGATTGTACACATCCGATCCTTTGTGTGTACTTTCAATTCTAGCAACCACTTCAGACATTTTTAGGAGTCAATTATTTCTTGCTATCTTCTTCAGTTAAATTTAAAAATTATTCATGTGTATTTTCAATTAATCTTTAACTTTTGAGTGTTTAGCAAATAATAATGGATAATTTCCCAGCTTTTAACTTTTTGACCCTCTTCATAAATTTATTATCTTCATCTTTGAAGGTGCTTTAACCTTCATTCATCAGATGTAAGATTACTCGAAGCAAAATGAATTAGGAATGATACCCGATTCCTCTCGAAGATTCTTGATTTAACCCTCAATTCTCGTAGTGCCTGCAAAAGAAACTCTGACACTCAAGTCAGTGAATGGAGATTTGAAAGTTAATTTGAATCTATAATTTCTCTCGACTTAATTTTTAAAATTGGCTAAAAGATTGTTTCTCGATCTTTCGGATCCTATTCATAGACTGAGAGACGAAAGATTGGCGGAAAATTACTTTTCAGATCTGAATCCTTGCCATTCATTTTCTTAATTTGATTTGGACCGCTAGATTTAGTAACTGTTATTTTTTGTATTTGAGTTTTTAGCACGTGGTTCTGCTAGTAAGCATGTGCCATTATTTATCAACATTTCCGGGTTGATTGTTATTCTTTCTCTGGATCTTTCACGTGAATCGTCCGGTGGTTGGTTGTGATCTCAAATTCGGACTTAACTAAAAGTTTCTTACGATATTGATTTATAATCCGAAATGAATATGACCCGGTTATATTAATCTTTAATCTGAGATCAATATGATTTACAATCATTATTTGAATTAACAAGATTTTATGTGACACGTAGTGCGATGTAAGTGACTATATTTTCTAGCACTTACACCACTCCCCCTCGTAGCGTATTCTAGAGTCTTCGCTAACCGAACCGGTTCAGCTGATCGCACAATTCTACTGCATGTTTGGCTTTTAAAACCGGTAACGTTTGGATTATGAAAGTTGAAATGTAAAAGTTGGTTCAAATGAGGACAAAGAACGGGAAACCTTATCACAGGGGTAAGATAAGATAGTTGGAGCCCCGCTTGCAATGCCTCTTCGATTGTCAGCTATTGTTGTTCCTTTTGAAGGGACGAGAATCTGGTTGGAGTTCCTCTGCCCTCATTCTTTTTCCTCGTTGCTTCGCGATTGCTAGTCGGATGGCAACCATTTATTTACTCATATAATTTAAGTGCTTCCTTTTCATTGGGTAAGAAGATTACCCTTGGATATCATCAATTCGGTAGAATCTTTTAAAATTTGAATCGTGAGCTTAAAATATATGTTAATTATCCCTTTCAGAAGAATCTTTTAAAATTTTCTAAATTCTGAGTCATGAACTTAAAATATGTTGCTAATTAGGGGGGCTAAGTGAAAATTACCGAGGACTCAAAGGAGCAGAGCCGGCGAAAGGCGAAGGCATTCAGCATTCTCATCACATCTGAAAAGAGAAGCAAAAACATGTCGTCCCCACCGGCGCGTACGCGCGTGCAAGGGACAGCGGAGACGGAGAAAACCCAGGCCGATACAGCGGCAGCGGGACCAGGAGGTCTGGAAGGTTCGCTTCTGCAACTGATCCAGAATCACCAGCATTCGTCCCTCAGACTCCGCGAGCAGACAGAGAGAGCCAAGAAAGACTCCATTCACCACGCCAAAAGGGTGTCGGATTTATTAATGGATGCATTGAACGGAGGGGTACAAGAGTCTTACGTCATCGAGAAAAGAATCGAGCTCGAAATCCGAACGCTGGCGGCCACGATTGCCAAATTCATGAAGCAAACCGATCACTGGCTCGCCACCACTCATGCTATCAACACTGCTGTCAAGGTTCTTCTTCCTTCTTATTTTTTTCTTTTATTTTCTAATTTAATTGACGAAATTATGATATATATAGAGGGTTTTGTGTGATAATAGGAAATTGGAGACTTTGAGAACTGGATGAAGACAATGGACCTCGATTGTAAAAGCGTTAACGCTGCAATTCGCAACATTTACCAAGAATGAATGAGCTTTTGCAAATACATCATCATCATGTGTCTTCTTGCAGCTGCTTGTATTAGCATTTTATTATTCTTATGTTGCTTTCTTGATAATTTAGTTTCTTGAAAATAATTCAACTGTATCATCTTAGCTTCCAGTTCCACAGCTGACAGCATGTTGATGTTTGCATCTAGTAAACTCATTCAGACATTCGCACAAATTTGCTCAGATATAAATAATAATCTCAAAATTTCCATAGTAATTGATAAAATTTTGTTACAAATTTAATGTCCAGTGTACTAGAACTAGAAGCTTGTTTATAGAACAAACCAGAGAACAATAAAGAAACAAAATTTGATGACTTCCTCAAAACATTGCCTAAAACCACATATACAGAACCTTGCACGGGACTCACTTTGTCATGAGAAGAAAAAAGATGGGAACATTTGGACTTCAGTTTCAGCGACGTTTGTACAAACAAGGTTTCAATTCAGGCCATTTAATTTCCTTGCTCTTTGAGTTCTGCTTCTCCTGCAAAGGAAAAGATGCAAATTGACGAGTATCAGATTATTTGGCACTTGTGTTTACCCAGATAAAATGGATATCTTACAATGAGCTACTTACCTTTTTCTTGAAGTGAAACATAATAAACATCTTATTTGAAAAGTCCTGCATGTAATATCTATCAGTTAGCATGAGTAAATAATCAATGATGGTGGCAAATGAGAGGAAGACAAATTAACCTTGGACACAGAGGCAAATCCTAGATCACAAACTGCCTTTGAGAACTCGTTCGGGTCCGCTCCTCCAGTATTTGGATCAAATCTGCTCTTCACCTCTGCTATCAAAAGCCAGCCACTATGACGGAACATAATTGGCAGAATTACAAATAAAAAAACTGATCAAAACTAGGTGGTGTAAACATTTCAAAGAATACTCTGAGCAGCAAACCTTGGCTTAAGAACTCGTTGCGCTTCCTGAAGGTAACTGGGGAAGTTAATCCCCATCAATGAAAGGCAGAAGACAGCAACATCTACAGACGAAGAGTTAAGGGGTGTCTGCCAGTGAGCACAAACAATGAACTACCAGTGAGGCTATTTTACCACCAGTCCCTAAATACTTCGCAAGGAGAAAAATGTTCCAAAGCATATTTTTGACAGATAACTACAACATTCCAAATTACACAGTGAAAAGCCACACATATCATAATGCAATTTAGCATGTGCAGATGGCATATCTGTTTTTTCACATATATCCTCAAAACCAAATCATGAGGTATATTATTATAATAATAGAGCATAGATGATCTGGCAAAAACATTACTTTTCAGAAAATATGTAGAAAAAGTGACTCATTCCACTGTAGAATTCTATATGTATTCTCTTAGTTCATAAATTTGCAATGAAATCTATAAATGAATCTAGTTTATGATTTGTGCATGTATAGGCATCATAATCAATAGTTGCATTTGCTATCTGACACTTAGCATCTGTCCCTTGTAAGTATAGCCTCAGCCCAAAAAAACCAGTGGCCAGACATGCAGGGAAAAACTAGACTATCAGCATTTTGGTTACATGTTCTGCCTTCAACAATAACAGAAAGGCACTACCCTCAACTACTTTAGCCCTAAGGAGTGAAGATTGATGTACTGAAATTGCCAGTTTAGAGTAAAATAATTTAGTCATATCATTAAAGCTTTAAAAAGGGTAAAAATAGAAAGACATACATTAGACATATCACAAGCAATTACTGAAGGATCATTAGAGACAAGATCGAATGAAAAAACTTTATTCTTCACACTTTTTGCTAGGCGTGCATCCCCTGTAAAACAATATAACAGGATTACATTGACAGATCAACTAAACGAGCATAAACAGTATTAGAAGTTTAATCAGAAATATACGGTAATTAACAACTGCAATTAGCAGCATTTAATGGAGTTCAGAAGAACATTACCGCAGCCAAAATCAGCAATTACTAAAGAAGGGCTGTGATCCTTCAGCCATTTGATGATAATATTAACAGGCAGCTCAGGCCAATGCGACATTTGCTCCTGATATCCTGAATGATACTGGCAGATAAGTGTAAATTAAGTTAACGCATTGCTCCAAATACAACAGTTAACATATAATAATACCATAAAACATTGCTTGAAGCCATTTCTTAGGTAGACCAATATAGGGAAAAAAGAAAATAGAAGGCAGAAGAATTGAGGCAATTACATGTGATAGAATTACTAATTAAAGCTGTGAGTATATTGATGCTCAATAGATGACAAAAAGAATGCAGTGGTGCCAAAGTCGTGCTATAGACATAGCAAGGAATTTTAAGAAATTGGATGAAACATTAGATTAAATGAACATCCAGAGTCGGCAATACTCTATGTGTAGACTCGAATACCCCAAAGCATGCACAGTAGCCAATATCACAGGCCTAAATCCAAAGACTTCAACATGTATCAATTATTTAGCACTGGGAACTTTAAACCTTGATAGACTTTGGAATCAAAAATCAAGATACAATACCATGGTAAACTACACCATCCTTTCATACAGTTTTTGAACAAATTGGAATGCATCATATACTTAGTTTCATTGTAAATATATGATGTGCATTTCATACCATGATATCCATATGACATTGAAATCATATCTTATGGAATATAAATAACCATTATGTATATACTTCATGGATTGTCTAATAAGCTTTGATGCTAAGGTTCAAGTTCAAGATGTGAGTTGCTGCTAAGCAAGAAGATAAATAAGTACCACATATAACTTCTAGATATCGGGATCAAGGTTGTCTGGCCTATGATACACAATGCGTATAAATAGTGTCCGTTAACATAAGCACTACGCATCTAACCTAAAGGTTCTTACCATACCATTTTCCAAGTTGCATTTTACAAATAGAAAAGATGACGTGGGGTGTATACTCTTGCAGAGAGAAATACACCATTAAAAAAAAAGGGAATAGGAAAAAAGTTACCATATCAAACAAAGCCGGGTTTTCTTTGAAATAATCCAATGCTTCTTTTCCACTGACAAATAGATGCAAAAAGAATCAGATTTGCTTATGTCAAATTCCACAATAACATAAACCAAAATAATTAAATAAATAAATCATGACCAGTAAGACAAAGAAATCATATCAAAGAAATCATATCATCTTGACAACAAAAACAAGCGAGCATGAGTATAAACGCAGCTAAAAGAACATATAATACACTTAAATATGTATCTCAATCATTAGAAAATATTTTTAAAACATTGAGAAAAATTAAAAAAGAACAAAACTTAAACTTTATTAAGTATAAGAGCTAATAATATTGTAATAGTTGACACCCAGATAACAAAAACCTCTAATAAACAAAACCCAATAATAAAATGTATAATGATAGAGAGAGTAATAACAAAAAAATTTTAAAAAAAATTTACGTGCAAGTGTATAGCTTTTCATTGAGCATCCTGAAGTGACCCCCAGATAATCTGGCTCGCATCTGCACATTAACAAAACAATGACCCAAAATAATCCAAAAAAAATATAATCATATTAGATGGAGTGAGAGTGAGAAAGAGAGAGAAAGACCTTGTCGAGGAAGCTGGAGGGCTTTGGTCGTTTTGCAGAGGCAGCAGCAGAAGTTTGATGATGCTCATATTGTTGTTCATTGATTTTAACTGTGTCCTGTTTATGCTTCTTTGCTGTTGTTGTAGCTGTGCTTTTAGATTGATAAGATTCTTGATCCTGAGGCTTACTGTTGTTACTGTGTCTTCTTCTTCTTTTCCGTTTTCTGCTTTGTCCCTCTTTCATAGCTTTTGCTTTCTTCTTCCCTTCTCTCCTGCTTTGCTTTATCGCTTACAATAACGCAAAACCCCACCTCACTTTATATTTTTTATTTTGAAAAATAAAAAATTTAGAAACTACGTTAGGCCCACGTCAGGCCCAACAGACGGCCCAAAGCTATGAACTGTTGGCCCATGAGTTTAAACTTCATGGAAGCCCAAAGGAGTTGCCCACAATAAAACAAAAAAAAGGAGATCAAGAATATATATATATTTTTTTAACGTTTTCTTTGTTATTGGCTATATATGATAAAGTTTTATACTTTTATTAAATGAGGATTCATACAATTGATATACTAAAAATTGTTTCGTAAATTTATACTGTCACGTCAAGTGTCAACATAGTATAAATTATCAAAACCCAAATTTACCAAGTTGTCTTGTCTTTGCATTTTAGAAGGCTTATCACATCTACTAACACTTCAACTTGTGTTTACTCCATGGTGAAAGATTGAGCAATTCAAGGATTGCATTGAACACCATGGAGCAACCAAAAGGATGAGCTCTTGATATGTGTGATTTGCATACACGGTAGAAAATTGACAAGGCAGAGCATCAAAAATCAATTCACGTTTGTGATCATTTAATGAGTCAAATATTACAGATTATATCACCGTTAAATTCTCTTATCTAATGCTGATACCAAGGTAGGCCAATTACACGCTCAATAACATGCCAATTTAATGCCCCTTTCATCTTTCATCACCATTTTCTGCCTATATAAAGACATGCAGTGTCCTTACACTTGCCAATCAATCAACACAAGCACTCAACATCTTCATTCTCTTTGTTTGAACTCTCTGTTAGTTGAAGAAGAATGGCAACCACTGCTGTTGAGAATGTGACTGCCAAGGCTGAGGGACTTGTACTTGAAAAGGCTACTGCTATTGGGGAGGTGGGCAAAGAGAATGCGAGCTGTGAGAATGGAACTGAATTTGCTGAAGAGCAAGCTGCTAATGGGGAGTTGGCGAAAGAGAAGGTGAACTGCGAGAATGGAACTAAGGTTGCTGAAGCTGAAGAGCAACGCAATGAGAGAGTTCAAGAAGGGATGGAAAAGGTCGAGAATGAGGTGCCGAAGGAGGAGGCAAATAAGGAGGATATAGCAGTCGAGGTTGAACCCAAAACTGGGCTTTCCTTTCCTGTTAAGCTGGATGATGGGAGGCAACTGAATTGTGTTGGTTTGAGGAAGAAGTCGATGCTTGGCTTGGGCATCAAGATTTACGGCTTTGTTAATGTTCTATATATCAAGATTTCAGTTACTTTGGTTCAATCTTCTGCCTTCTGCACTGTTAGATTTTATGGTAGTGCATACATAAAATGCATGACAATATCAGCTCGCATGCAGTTATCTTCATAATAATATGATCGGTGCTACATAAAAACTAAGAGATTGATGATGTAACAAGAGCAATGAAAGAATCAGATCACTTTTGGAAAAATATAATATCAGCAGCAAACATGAAAGCATGAAGGAACAAGATTTTGCATTTAGCTATCTTATTTAAAACCATAATCATGACTACCAGGTTTATCATAACTTGACGACTGAATTCACCTAAGACATGCCAGAGCTTGAATACATCGTCATGCGCAACTTAACTAGCCTTATCATTCATTTTGCAGGGATATATGCAGATAATGAGAAGCTGAAAGAACTTCTAAGGTCAAAGATTGGGAAAGCTCCAGCAAAAGCTACAAAGGAAATGTATAAAGCGGTAATTGACAGTGATGTGGGCATGACAGTGCGGGTGGTAATTGTATTCTCTAACCTCACGATAAGCATGGTCAGAAAGAATTTTGATGAGGGCCTCGGAGCATCCATAAAAAAACTCACTGGTGGGAAGAAGAATGATGAACTCGCAAACAAGCAACATTTATATTATTTTCAGAACCACTACAAATGCATATTTTTACTTAGCTATTAGTGAGACTTTACCTCAAACTTTGACACTATTGAGTTGATTTTAGGGTAATGGGACAGGCATCAGATGACATCAAGCTAACATCTGGTTCTGTAATAGAGATTTGCCGGCTTCCAGGATACACTCTTCAAGCCAGAGGTGAGATAACAGGATAAAATTAAGCTATGATTTTAAATGTCATGCATGAACTCAATACAGAAATTAAAGAGATTTTGGTTGACGGATGCAGTCATGGACCAGGTGGTGAGCAATGTTGAGAGTGAACTTCTCTGCAGGGCCTATATCCATATGTATCTGGGAGATGATGCCTTTGATAAAGATGACAGAGAAAATTTTGGGATGTCCCTGCTTTCTCTCTTCTAATTGCTTGCATACTGAAACAGTTCCTAGGCTTTAAAAGGAAGTTACTACTTTTTGTTACTGAGCAATAGCTCATTAAGAAAGATATCAATAAGCATGTTACTGCTTTCTGTTCTAAAATCAAGTACCATCAATCCCAGTTTCTGTTTTTTGTGCGAGTGCCATGCATCCAAAGAAATAAATTATATGATTCAGGAAAAAAGGGGCTTCTTTATGCTTTAATGCTTACTCATTCATTCAACAGTATTTTGATACAAAACAATGAGACCTTCCTCACCGTCAATCACAAAGAGGCAACATTGATAAATATTTATGTTGCTCAATTCTGTGACATCTTGTATGTTGTTGTTAGCTACTACATACAGCTGGTTAAAATAGAAGATGATACACAGACAAGCAAGTGCGTGGATATTGTACATTAAATAAGAGAAGTAAAATAAATTACTAGAAAACCTTTGTTGAGTTTGTGGATGAGATCAGTGAAAGCCATGGAGAACTCTCCTAGGATCCAATTGCCCACTGCAATAGCTTGATGACACAGTAGAGAGCTCTTGACGGCCCCTCCACTCTTCAAAGGGTTTCAAGACAATTGGATTTTCAATTGCAGCAGAATCCACACATAACATGGTTTTGTAACCGTCATCCCCCATATCTGGCAGAGCTTTGGCCTTTTTGTCCCAAGGGTTCCATACAACTGCATAGTGGGAGGTTTTCAAAATTATAAGGGACAAAACCTCCAGGTAATCATGTAAATGACAAAAAAACTGAACTTGAATATGTTGAAGGACTAATAAGATATAACAATGAAGAGGAATTTCAAAAACCTGAATCTGGCATGCCATCTTTCCGCAGTTCAAATGTTCTCTTCTTCTCATGGTCAATAATGGCAATCTTCGTTGGGGTGCTCAAATACACTCTGTCAATCTAAAGGGAAATAAAGACAGGTCTTGAGAAATTCAAGAGTTCGAAACTCCAAAACCCTATAATGGGTCTGGCAGATGTGCTCAGAATAACTCTGTACATAAGACTAACAACACGGTGACATATTTGACCTTGATACAAAATGAAAAACCAGGTTAATGGATATCACTGTGGTGGTTTGTATATGCAGATAAACTGATAAAGAACTGCTCTAACCAACAAGAAAGAAAAAATGAAAAAAGAAGCATGAAACCATATTGAATAGTCAACTGGAAGCATAAAGATGATGAGATGCTTCTATTTCCCGCTACAAATTGATATCCAGATTGAATGCACAGGAAGAAAAATGTAGTACCTCGCCATCAAAGGTAATTGCATCTGCCTGCTCTGTGAACCTTTCTTTATTCATCAGATAATCAAAGTAATCAAGAGTCTCCAAGCCCTCGACACGCACTTCACTGTAAATTAAACAGCATCATGCAACCCATCAGAAAAGGACAAATTATTATCTAGATTCAGCTATACTAAGGAATATGCAGAACTGTGGCATTACAAAAGTCAAAAGACAATGGTAAAAAACATTCGGTCAATTTACTGAGAAAACCTGATATCTGATACAGAGAAGTAATTACGCAGGGCAAACGTAAAAGCGAAAGCCTTGTTATCCACATTCCTCACACGAGGGATCAAAGTCAGCTTGCCAGGACTGATAGAAATACGGAGACGCAACTCGAAGCTGCAAAAAAGAGTCATTGGTGAACAAGTGATAATATCCTTCCACATTCATTTTTCTCATACAGATCATAAATGGATGTACATACCCTCGTGGCCAGGTCTTTATATCCTCTTCTGTGGACTTCAATATCAGATCCACTGTTGACTGGTTGTTAGCTGGGGGCAGAGGAGAAGGGTCGTCATCCAATGACCAAAATCTGTTCCTTGCAAATCCATGTTGCTCCAGTGAACCGAGATTTCCAAACTGCAGGCAGTAATATATTAGAAACCATAATCTCAACAAGGAATGACTAGCACCACTTTAGTTAGGTTCACTAGTATACAACCTGCGGGAAGCAGACAGGTATACCTCCCCTGATGGCTTTAGGTGGTTTCCAGAAAGACTGCAGAACAGAGAAAGCCACTAATTATGATGGAAAAATACGAGGAAAAGCCGTTTGAAACTATCATTTAGCAGTAATAAACTAAACAAACAAGCTGCTTAGTTGTGGTCCACTGGAGGAAGAAAATAAATGCTTTCATTGAAACAGAAGTATTCTTACATGTCATGATCAAGAAATGTTTGAATTCCCAATGCAGCAGGAGAGAGGAGTCTTAGATAAAAAATGGTATAAAATGAGGGAAACAATAAATAAGAGAACAAAATAAATTGGAGTAAGTTCACTCTTCCTTAATGTCATGCATTATGATAAATATACATCTGACAAGTTAATTGACCCTCGCTTTTGTTTCCTCCCATACTTTCAGGGTCTGAAAGTGAACACATTTATATTTCCAGCAATATAATTTTCTTTTCTGAGAGTGCATGTTTGCTTCATTACTAGCCACACTATTTAAAATCAAAGGTTCCACAGATGTTGGGTCATCGATAAAGAAAGGAGTGGAAAGACCAATCCTTAACTTTTATCAGAAGAAGAATCGTACAATCCTTAAATGGCACTGTGGTTTTTAAATTTAACTAATAAACATGTTCTGAACTCCTAAAACATAGACAAGGAATAATTTACCTTGCTGCTCATAAAAAGCAGTTCTTCTCTTCGTTCATTCTTCCAGGAAACAACTTGCCCACCATAGAGAAGCACCTGATAAGTCACGTAGTTGGTTAGTAAACAGGCAAGGTTTTTGTTTTACATCATTTTGACGCAAATAGCCACTTAAACCACAAGGAGACAACGTTATCGTGTTGAAAAATAAAACACTTATGTCAAAACCTAATTAATAAACCACTGAATCTTCAATCAATTTACTATCATATTAGCAACACAGTAACGCAGAAATTGGATTCAACTTAACCTTTAATATTCCACGGATTTTGTATTAGAAAGATCAGACAGCAATACTTACAGCTCAAAATAAATAATCAGATATCAAGCCAAAATGGCAAAAGAAAAAGTTAATTTTAAAGATGCATATTTTATCATCTTTGACACCACTGTTCTTTCATTTAAGCATTTGAGCACTAGCCGTCTTTATTTTTCTTCTTAATAAATTAAAGGGGCTTCTCTTCATCAACTACCACACCCTTTCAGTTTAAACACCTCCTTAATCATTTTTGATGCTGGAAGTACCAGATTCCATTAAAACCATTTCAACAATCCATTCACCTCCAATCACAAACCCTTTCTTTTTCTCAAAATTCAAAGAGCATCATCTACAAGTAAAAACCAAATCAAAGACAGCGAAATACTTCCAATCATAAAATTCATATAACACATCAAAACAGAACATATTAAAAAAAATTAAATAATTATATCGGTGAAACAGACCTCAGCAGATGACCCAGCTGGCTCAGTCAAAATAATTCTGGGCAATCCATCTTTATCGTGAACTATGTTCAATGGCATAGCTTTTGGCCTTAACCCTGCCCTTATTCTGCTCACAAATGGGTTCACTTTCCCTTTTCTCCACTCCAGCTGCACACCACACAAACCCACAACAACTTTAACAAACCCACAACAGATAAAGTTGTTAAAACACCAAAAATCACATACAAAAATCATACCCCAAAAGAGACTTGATTGCCCAATAAAGAAAAGAAAACAAACAATGAAACAACAAAATAAAGAAAAAAAAATGAAAACCTATATATATAAAACCAAATGAAAGACAACAAATAGATGGGTTAGCTTACGTTTGGCTCTTGATAATAATAACAATAATATTATAATAAATAACAATAATTATTAATTCCTCTAATCGGCTTCGAGTTTGAAGAACAACCCACCCACCAACTCTCTCTCAAGTTCTTGAAAAGTCCATGTTACTCAGACAAACATTACATTACACAGATCATATTATATATATATATATATATATATATATAGATTTTGCTGAGTTCGTGTAATAATAAGAATAACAAGGATGGGATATCCGTCCCAACGAAAGCCACCAACTCATATTGTACTTGTTCTTCATTGGATGCTCTCTTCTCGTTGAGTCACTTTCAGTTATTCTGTTACTCTGTGTTTGTTCCCAGGTTTTTTTCAGTGGGCCCCAGCTTCAGAGATCGCTGTCGTGTGGTTTTATCGAGATCAAGACCGTTGATCTAGTGGGCTCCTCCATGTGGCAAAGAAATGGAATGCCTGTGTACTAGATTATTATGGGGTAGCTATACATGTGATTATATCCGCTCTAGTTGACCTATAGAATAAAAGTATGGTACAAAAATTAATTTGTTTTTTTTAAGGAACACTTTTAATCAGCGGTCCGCATTTAATGATCACTTTTTGCAATTTTTTTAAATAAATATTCTTGATGGGGAAGTTCTTGGGTCTAGTTACTCAGACATTTTTCAAAGTCTAAGCACTGCTGTCTTTTTTACCATCTAGATATTCTTTTGATTAATCACATCACTGGCCTTTTTCTTGCAATGATGAAATATTTATTAATTAGATTTAATCTAATGATCTTAATTAACCGGTTTCTAAGATGTGAGATGTCAATAGATAATTTTCTTCCCTTGTTGATTGATAATATTTACATATTTGATACAAGTATAGTATTTTGCTATTGTTAGGAATCGATTTCATGTCTAAACTTTTTTATGTTCGGTTTGCATTCATTTACATCGTGGGACTTTGTTTTGATGATGATAATAATAATAATAGCTTATTTGATATTTGATATTTTATTTATATGTGTTTTTAGTGTTTAAATTTTTTTAATTATTCTACCTAATAACTTTAATAATTCGACATTTTATTTGTATTTATGTGTGTTTTTCGAACTTTGACCTCTTGAAATATTTATTAATGAGGCAGATATTGTAGAGTAGCTAAACCTAAAATATGAGTATCATATGCATAACATTTTGTTAAGATAGGCTTGGTAGAGCTAACTTTTCGTAGACGTACGAAATTGGAAGAGAAAAAGGAAATTAAAATGAGGCAACCTTATCCATGCATCACGCATGTGTATATTAATTTGTTTCTGCTATCTTATTATAGCAATGGAGAATGACTTAACAACCAGGATTATAGGCTACTGCTTGTTGTGATAAGAGAATGGGCGGTGACAAGACCACGGGATTGGTGGTAAACGTATTCCATCTGTCGCAAATCTTTTACAAGATCAATTCGGATTGGTCCTGGTTCGGTTTGGTTTGATTTTTAAGAAAATGGGCGGTGACAAGACTATCGGGGCGATTTTAGGTATGAGAGAAAAATACGGTCGTTTAATACCTATATTTTACAAATATTTTATTTTTAAGTATTTTTTTAATAATTTTTTAATTAATAAATATGTATTTTTTAAATTACGTATAGTATGAAATGGAAAATCTATTATACATCTCTCTAATTAATAATTATCCTACAATTAAGAATTATTTTTTTTTATAGAAAATTTATATTTGGTAACTTTATTGTTAAAGAGATATAATTAATAATATTATCTAACCATTTATTTATTCATTATTAGCATTTTCAAGAAAAAAATTAAATGATCTACCTTTTCAAATTTCTAAAAAGACTTAATTATTTAACGTTAGAATCTTTGACTTTTAGTATTTCTTTTAGTTTCTATTAAAAACCTTATAATCTAGAAAATTTTGAAAATATTTAGTTTCTTGAAATACAAAGTTCATATCTTTTATCTGGTTATCAATTTATCATCTCAATTTTTTATGTTCTATCATTCTAAATATTCTATTTAAAAATAATATTGTTCTTATTTATTTGTTTGTTTATTTTGCAATGGTTTTAATAGAAGTTAAAAAGATATCTTATTGACTATCTTTTTAAGATTTTATTTTTGAAATTTTTTAGAATTTTTTTTATTATCGTTGAAATTCAAAAATTTAAAGATAGAATGAATTTTGAGTCTTTTTATATTTTTTTGAGTATTAAAATTGTAAAATAAAAAGAAGCTTTATAAAAAAAAATCGTCTAAAGTCCCAAATACTCTAAAGCGGGACCGTGCAAGACCATAGGATTGATAATTTGATTCTATGTTATATAGAGTTTAAATTTATCAACTAGATTACGTAATTTCAGATTTGGAATGAAATTGAACTAAATCGAACCGTCCACCTCAGTTACATGAGGATGAGGATAAGCAGGGAAGTTTATCCTAAAATTTTGAGAAAAATTCATTTTAAATTTCAACTAAAAGCCTTTGATACAAAAGGCTTTGATAACACTTGAACGTGATACAAAAGCTAAATTTTATGATTGAAATACTTACCAGATTATATAAAAATCCTTCAAAATTGATAAAGCAACAAATTAAATTAAGGATATAAAATCATGGTTACCTGGCCCCACAGAAAGTAAAGTTATATACATATGGACACAAATGTAATTTGCAAAAATGCTCAGTGACAGTTGGAATGCAATATTAAGATATTATAATTAATTAAAAAAAAAAATGCAGTGGCCCCTGGCTGGAGAATAAAAAATGAACATGTAAAAGTTGAAGATGCTATAAGAGAAATTCTCTCTTGTCCTGCCCTCCATCCATATCTTTATAAAGTTGGGGATAAGATAGGGTTGATGATGATATATTGTCAAATAGTCTAACTATAAATTTATTTTTTAATTAAAAATAAAAAATTAAAAGGGATGTTATTAATTTTCTTCTCATTGAAAAATTAGTACGCATCACTTATTTTTATTGTTTTCATAAAATTTAATAATTTTTTGGCTGTAAAAATATAAAAGAAAAGAGGTATAAATAAGTCATTTGCTTGATATTTGATTTTAAGAGGAAACATTGTACTGCTCTCCATTCATATCTTTATAAAGTGAGGATAAGATAAGGTCGAGGATGATATATTGTCAAGTAGTCCACACATAAATTTATTTTTTTAATTAAGGATAGGAAATTAAAAGGGAGTTTACCAATTTTCTTTCTACTGGAATTAGTATGTATCACTTTTTCTTACTGTTTTTAGAATATTCAATAATTTTTTTGGTTATAAAAATTTAAAGGAAAAGAGATGAAAACGAGTCATTTGCTTGATCTTTGATTTTAAAATTATAAAATATATACTTAGTATAGGAAAAAAATGTTTAAAAATAATTAAAAGTATAAGAAAAACATCTTATTATTAATTTTTTATTGTTATTAAAACTAATATTTTTTTATATTTTAATTTCAATTTTTTTGATTTATTTAATTTGAAATAAATATGAATAAATGTATATATAAAAACAAGGGTAATATTATAAAATGATTGTACCATGAGGATTACTGGATATTACAAAAACAGTAAGAGATAAATGGTATATAATAATTTTAATAGAAAAAAAACTGACAATCTTACATATTAAAATGATGTGATATTCATCGATTAAATAGTGAAATATAGTTCAATCGAAACTTGAATGACATATCTATGTAACGAATCTAACATCTTTTAAAATCATATTTACAATAAAGTTTTAAAATGTCCACGTCGAAATTTAATACAAACACGACAGAAATTTTAGTATCGACTGAGCTGAGTATCATAATGCATGCCCCAAGAATATACCTCTTACAAAAAAAAAAAAAAAAAAAACTAGCGCATTAATTAATATGATTACACAATATATGCTTTTTCTTATGCATATTGGAAATTTGGAAGAGTTAATGTTGTTAATTATAAAGAATTTGGATCGATGTTGCTTTGCTTTACTTTTTCACAATTTTCTATCTTGTGTGTATCGTAGTATACGGTTAAAGTTTAATTATTTAGGTATAGTCTTAATTGATAATTGTCAATGACAACTTTGAAAAAAGTCAACACCTATTAAAGGTTAGGAATTCGTGGAAAAGATTTTGGGCTTGGGCTTCAAAGCCCAGCTGCAGCAACATCACTCCCAAAACGGCCCTTAATTTTGTAGTATAACCATTTAAAAGGTGAAAATTGCATAAGAACCGACGGCACGGGAGCATATTATTATTACCCCAAAAAAAAAAAAAAAAAAAAAAAAGGCGGGAAACTCTGGACGTGATCGGGTCTTCATGTATATATGAATTGGAGGGAGTTGCTTGTTAGTCTATTTGAATCGTGCAAGAATACGAGATCACTGTCACAGTTACACTCTCAAATCCTCAAAACTGGCTTTGCCCATGACAGCTTCTGTGCCACAAAACTCAACACTCTCTACGGAAAGCACGCCTCTCTTCAGAAAGCACGCAGACTGTTCGATGAAACGCCTCACCGAACCGTTTATCTCTACAACGCTATGCTCAGGAGCTACTGTAAAGAGAAACGATGGGAAGATACTTTGTATCTCTTCAATAACATGATTTCGAATGACTTTAATGTCCAAGAAAAGCCAGATAATTTCACTATACCTATTGCTTTAAAGGCATGTGCCCGACTGCGTGCGCTTAACTACGGCAAAATGGTACATGGCTTTGCGATAAAGAACGAGAAGATTGCGTTTGACTTGTTTGTGGGTTCTGCTTTGATTGAGTTCTACTCAAAATGCGGGCAAATGGGTTGTGCTTCGAAGGTTTTTAAGTGTTTTTCTCGACCGGATGTTGTGCTGTGGACTTCAATGGTTACTGGGTATGAGGTAAATGGATTTCCTAAAGAAGCAGTCTTGTTTTTCAATCGAATGGTAGTGATGGAGAATGTTAGCCCTAGTGGGGTGACTCTTGTGAGTTTACTCTCTGCTTGTGCACAGTTGTTTAGTGATAAGCTGGGGAGATGTGTGCATGGTTTTGTGATTAGGAATGGTTTTGTTAGTGACTTATCATTGGTTAATTCATTGTTGAATTTATATTTGAAGACGGGTTCTGTGAGAAATGCGGTTCATTTGTTTCAGGAGATGCCTGAGAAAGATGTTATATCTTGGAGTTCAATGATTGCTTGGTATGCTCAAAATGGAGATGTTGTTGAAGCACTGAATCTTTTCTATGAGATGATTGAGAATAAGTTTGAACCGAATGCAGTTACTGTTGTCAGTGCATTGCAAGCATGTGCAGCTGCTTGTAATCTAGAAGAGGGTAAGAAGATTCATGAACTTACGACTGAGAAAGGTTTTGAGCTAGAAGTTTCAGTCTCTACAGCTTTAATTGATATGTACATGAAATGCTTGTCACCAGACGAAGCTGTTGATGTTTTCGCGAGAATGCCAAAGAAAGATGTGGTCTCTTGGGCTGCGTTGCTTAGTGGTTATGCTCTAAATGGATTGGCTTTCAAGTCGATAGAAGTCTTTCGAGACATGTTATTAAATGAAATCGAACCTGATGCAGTTGCTATCGTGAAGATTCTTTCATCCTGTTCAGAATTAGGGGTGCTTCAGCAAGCTTTCTGCCTTCACGGTTATGTGATCAGAAAAGGCTTTGAAAACAACAATTTTATTGGAGCTTCTCTCATAGAGTTGTATTCAAAATGTGGGAGCATAGATGATGCTGAACTGATATTTGGAGGTATTATTGACAAAGATGTTGTTATCTGGAGTGCTATGATTGCTGGTTATGCAATTCATGGGCAGGGAAGAGAAGCACTAGAAGTCTTTTATCTGATGATCCATAGTTCTGATGCTAAACCTAACAGTGTGACCTTTCTCTCAATCTTATCTGCTTGTAGCCATTCAGGTTTGATTGAGGAGGGGATAAAGGTATTTGATATGATGGTGCACGATTACCAGCTGGATCTTATTCCAGAGCACTATGGGGTAATGGTGGATCTTCTTGGCCGCAGGGGAGAGTTAAATATGGCCATGGACATTATTGATGATATGCCAATTCCAGCTGGGCGTGATGTTTGGGGGGCTTTGCTTGGTGCATGTAGGATTCATCGTAATGCCAAGATTGGAGAGTTGGTGGCAAAGAATCTTTTCCAATTAGATCCTAATCACGGTGGGTATTACACCTTGTTGTCAAATTTGTATGCTGTTGATGAGAAATGGGGAAATGTAGCAAAGGTTAGGGACTTAGTAAAGGAGAAGGGGTTGAAGAAGACTTTTGGACAGAGTGTTATTGAAGTTAGGGGCGAGGTCCATAGATTTATTGCCGATGATAGACTCCATTCGAAATGCAAGTGGATTCATAAATTACTAAAACAACTGGAGGTGACAATGCGAGAGGACAGTTGTGCTCCTTATTCAGAACATCTATTTCATTATGCAGAGACAGTTTAATGATTTTGATTGAGGGTGTATAAACTCCTTTTTGTACTTGGCTCTTTCGGGGGATGACTCAATGCAAAGCCTAAGGGCTTAAGCTACCTGACAGAAAATCCATCTGATTCTTGGATTAGAAGACTAAAGAGCATGCAATCCTCCCTTTCATCCATTTTGATTATGGTGTCAAGGTTTGATACTTAAAAGGTCTTAATGGTACCCCATTGACAAATGGCTGTTAACTGAGATCATATCCTAAACTAAAGCAATTCAAATGATCTGACAGGTGAATTGTTACTTTACATCCAAAGAAAACAATTGCGACCAAACCAGGGAGATTTTGACATATTTTTTTGTACTGTGTCTTGCAGAGTACTCATTCAAATAACTTCGAGTTAGGACGCAAGTACACAACCTTTGAAAGCTGAAAGAGTGAACCTGAATGGACTCAAGGTACTGTGTCATTCATAAGAGGTTGGATACCTGAACATTTAAACCATACTTCATATAAGTACCATAGTATTACATGGTGATACATGGTGACCTTCCGCTTCTTTAGCGTGATAATTCCTTGGTACCACAGCTGCAACCATCTTTCATTTGAATGAAAGATGGGTCCTTACCTTAACAAGGTCGAGCATGAAATGCAGTAAACTTGTAAGATGGTACGTGCACAATACATTCTCTCTCTGAAATCCACCTCTCTGGCTTGAATTCTAAACAATCTTTGCCCCATATCTCTTCCAACTTCCATCCTCCCTATTACGTAATAAGAAATCAATATCATTTGATTCTTATTGATGCAGTGACCACTTGGGAGAATGTCTGCTTGTGCTGTAATTTTGTCATGTTATGGTGCTGGTGGGTATAGTCTCAATGTTTCACAAAAGGCTACATGCAGGTAAACCTATCTGCTTACCTGTTTTGCACTAAAAAGTAATCTCCTTTCCCCATCTTCTTCTTCCTTGTGCAAAATCAATTTGGCCTTTTTCTCTTCAAGAATTTTGTTTTCAACTGAAGGGTGTGTAGCAACGAGCCAGAAAAACCAAACAAGACCTGAGCTTAAAGTATCTTTTCCCACTGCCAAGATATTGAATGATACGTCTCTTAGAAATTTGTCAGTCTTTCTCAAAGCACCTATTTGTTTATCCTCTTTCACATCTTCTTCTTCTACCGTAAAAGCTTTTAACAAGTCAAATTCTTCCTCCTCCACATGAGCTTTTCCACGCTTTGATGAAATGCACTCACATCTCAAGGCACTACTGAGCTTTTTCTCTTTTCCAAATTTGAAGTCATTTTTGCGGCTTCCACCAACTCTTTGGCACAATGTGCCGATAGAGCACAGCTTGCTCTGCTTCGGTAAATGTATTTGCATAAGCAACTTTGGGAAATTCAACGAAGAGGCAGTTTGGATCAAATCCTAGAATCAACAGGCAGATATTGTGGAATGTGACTCCACAATTATCCCAAGTTTTGAGGCATGATCAAGAACTGGGATTAGACCTTTTTCCAGCTTTTGATGAATGGTCCTTTTTTAAAGAAGACTCGAAGTTGTGCTTCATCAATGAATGAATTATTTTCCTATGTGTTTTCCACAGATTCCCATCGACGGTGAAAACACCATCTCATGGTTCCATGATCATCATGTAGTCAGGTCCCTTGCGGTAGTTGCTGAAGTTTTTGCTGCTGATATAGTGAACATTTATAGGATCAAATGTGATGATGAGGTCCATTTTGGCAAATCAAGGCCCTTTGAACTCGAATATCCCTCAGTTCACTTGGGCGGGAAATTCAAGGAGTTGCCATGCGTTGAGAAGCAGCCTCGGCAGCATCCCGATGACAGGCCAGTTTGTCGTAGGACAGCTTCTTTTCCAACTCCAGAGAAAAATAATAAGAAAGGACAGAAATAATGATAGGATCATCTCTGCATATAACCAATTGTAATGGCCATTGAAGAATCTACTTTAAAGTTCACATCGTTCAAGACTTCAAACTTTTGGCATTTACAGAGGAGCTTTACTGCTATTTTCTTCCCCACATGTCTAGCGTGTCCCACTTTCATCTTAGTAATAAAGGTGTGAATGTGTATTATCGAAAATTCATATATTTTTCGGCAAGTAAATGCTGTTTTAGTCCTTATAATTTAGTTAAATTATCTAATTTCTTTATGTATTTTCATAAATAATTCAAAACGTAATTGTTATTTTCATACGTAGTTGTCAAATCCAAATCAAAACAAAAATTTTACAAAGTAAAATATTTTTCCTGTTTGTTATAACTTAAAATTTAAACAAAAATCTGACGTAGAGCAAGTTGAAAAAAGTATGTTAGTTAAGTAGATTTTAAAAATACAAAGACTAACTGACAATTAGTTTAAATTATAGGGATTGAAGGAGCATTTACTAGGGTTGGCAAATGGGATGGGATGAGACGGGATTTGTCAATTTCAGTTCATTTCCGTATATATAAGTGGGATAAAAAAATGTCCTATTCTCGTCCCGTTATTTTGTTTGGGACAAAAATTTATCTCAGTCTCCCCTGTTAAATATCTCATTCCATCCCATTCTCCCAAACCGGTCCGAATATAAATAAATAAATTTTTTTTTCTTTTAAGGATCATCATAATTCAATATAATAATTTTAATCATGTTAAAATATCTATTAATTCAACAATATAATAATAAATCAAACCAACAGCAAAAGAAAAATCAAAATTTCAAAGTTTCAATACTAAATCAAATCAATCTGAGTTCTAAAGTTTAAGCAAAAATCGAAAATTAACAAAAACTTCTAAAAGTTGACTTCAATTTCAGTTTCCACTTCATTTGACAACAAACCTTTATTTTCTAACCGCACTTTCAAATTTATGTATAAACCTATAGGAATTAATAAAGAAAGGTAAGAGTAAGACTAATATATTTTGATAATTACATAATAACTAATTATTAATGTGACTGAGTTATGTAGGGTTACTACTACTATAAATTATTAATTTTAATTGTGATTTTTAGCTGACACATCACTTTCTAATTTTATTATATTTGTTATTTAATTTTAATTCAACTTTAAAAGTAAAAATTACAAAATAATTAAAAATTTAGAATAATTTTGATACTAATGGGATATACAGGACGAGACGAGATTTTATAGTTGATCATTTTCTCCTCCCAAAATTAAAAGCAGAATTTATTTTTGTCCCAATCCCATCCCACTTTAATTTAGGATGTAAAAATATGTCACAATCCCATCCCAACGGAAAAAATTGTCATCCCTAGCATTTACCCTATTTTCAATTAATTAATTTATGTTTAAAGATTTTTATTTGCTCATACTTTTCAGAATAATAGTTCTAATCATGCACTTTCAACATCTATAGATCTTTTAGGTGCCGAGATTAGCATTAATTAACAATGGGTGTTATGCAACTTCTTGTTCAAGTGATTGACAACTCTTCGTCTCATTCTTGATGTTGCGGGGTCAAAAAACTCCCGTCCGTGTTGTCGGAGCAAATTTTGTCCTATTTTATAGTTGTTATTTTTAGATTGGGCATCCACTATGACAAATCAAAGACATGCTGGAATTTTTTTTTATAAACAATCACTGAGAATTTTACATCTCTATTAATCAATTATGTGTCCATGTAATGTAGGTAGCATAGGGGTAAAGTATACTAGAAATTACGGTATTCAAGTCAAATTGGTCTTGTGAATTTTATTAGGATTTGTCTTTATCAGTGTTCATATTTCAGTCATTTTTTTTTTATTTTGGCTCAATTAAGATTTTAGATCATTTATCAGATTATGGCTAAATAGCCAACTAGTATAATTAGATTGTTAAATCTTTCGGTTTATATTCCTTTTTAACTTATATATCTTTATTGTTAATTCGACTTTTTATGTATTTGAGAATTATCTTTTCTTTTCTTGTGTATTCGAGACGTATATTAAAATAACATTTAATATCAGTTCTACATTATATGACTATCACCATTAATTGCATTCAGCTACTAAGATCTATTCTAAGTGTGAATTTTGTCTTTTTTTTTTTAACTTTAAAAAACGATTGGGCAAAATCGAATAGCAGTCTATTATCCACAAACAATATCAAGAAGAAAAATGACATAATTTTGTTGTTATTTGAACTTTTATTTACTCTTATATAAGATTGAGGTAGGGTTGAAGCGAGTTTTCTATTATTTCTTTTTGAGATCTTATCTTAAAACAACAGATCTTACCTTTGGTGACGTGTCATTGTCACCTTGCATAATGTAAGTCGGGTTGCATGTGCAGGACACTCAATAATTTGGGACCATTCTTAAATATGAAATGCCGATGCTGCAAATTTATGAGAAAAAGACTTGATAAGATTAAAGTTGTTAAATGATTAAGGCACGGAAGAGGAAGAGGAATAAAAATACTATAACACAAAGAAATTAGTCTCTCGTTCAACCATTCTCATTTATCTCTAATTAACTATTATTCATATTTCATGGGAGCAAATTCATCCCTTTATATCATTGATTGCTGATTAGTGATCACAGGGAACCGATAATCTTTCCCATAAATAAATTAATTAGCGAATATATATGGATTGTTAACGCTGAAATCTGCTTGAGTCGGTTAGCGGCTTGATACTAGATCCTTGCGTCATCATTAAATTTGTTTAGTGGGGAAGCTTAATCGTCAAGGATGCCCTATGACTACTAGCGGATAACCCACGAACATCTGAAATCACAAAAGACAGTGAGAGGCGGTAAAAATTTTTCCGATGTTCCTCAAATTAGTTTATGAATTTACAGTGAAAATTAAATATATAATTTTTTATTTTTATGAAGAAATAATCTCAAGGTTAAATTGCATAAAAAAATAAATAAAAATAAAAAATTGAGGAGAATTGAACTCATCCGTTTAAACAATAAAAACACGGTGTTTAGGCGATCACATGCTGAAAAAAGAAAACCAAGTACCAATACAAAGATTGGATTTAATCGGCTTGGCATAATCCTTTTTTTTTTAAATGGAACAGAGAAGCAGGTACCAGTGTTAGCATAGGCAACCACCTCCACTGCCGTTTTAGATTCTCCATTTCTCCCCCCTGAGAGAGAGAGAGACGAAACTCATTGTTTTCATCACCAAAATGGCCTTGGTGTAAATGGATGCTTTGGTAAGTGTAATTTGGCCAGTGCATCATACAAGTAAAATGGATGGTTGAGAAAAATGAGGAGTGTTCGTCCTCTTCGGCAAATCCCACCAACAATTCCTTTCTTTTTATTAATTAATTTCTCACTCCTTTTATCCTCTAAACATGGATTATCGGAGAAGACACATCCACGTCTTTATCTCTAAAATCAAGGTGGTGGCAACCTAGATTCTGGGGGTTGCCATTTTGTGTAGCTCTATTTGAAGGGTAAATATCATTTTTTTTTATGAGAAAGTAGTTAAAAAGCTTCCAATAAATATATTTTTGTATTTCTAATATATAATTGAATAAACAATTATTTCGTTATCTATTTTTTTTTTTAAACTAAATTCTTAGTTCTGATACCAGTTTTGCGGAAAAATTTCAACCAGACAAACGAAGGGTGTAAATAATCAATTTTTAATCTTCTAGGAATTTTTTGCAAATAAATTAAATGGAAACACACCGTTGGGTGCTATACGTGTGTTAATTGTTGTGAGAGTTTTTTTTTCCTTTATTTTTTTTGTTTTGTGAGAAAGTAGTTTTTTTTTTATAATTGGAAATTTCATTAACTAGAAACAGCAAACAGATAATAAGTTAACTAAAGAGGTGGAACATGACTCCACTCTCCAGGACCTGACAAAGAACCCCCCACCCTTGCAGTAGCATGGGCAGCAGTGTTCGCAGATCTTCGAACAAAAGAGAACTTAACATCTCTAATAGAATGAGCTAAAGCTCTACGATAATAAAAAATAAGGCCATAGCCATTGGGACAAGAGTAGTTCTCCGTGAGAGCTTTAAAAACCTGAAAGCAATCCATTTCAACAACAACATAGGATAGCTGCCGACGCATAATCCAACTTAGGATCTCATGCATAGCAAGGGCTTCAACATCCCTAGCACTAAAACTTCCAAACACAGACGCACAACATGCTGCCACAAAAAACCCATCAGAATTTCGAATAATGCCTCCATAACTAACTTTCCCCTGGGCCGTAAATGTTGCAGCGTTAACATTACACTTGAGCCAACCAGGAAGAGGTCTCAACAAACAGCCCCATGACAACCTTGGTTAGAATCATCATAAAAAAAAATAGATTTCTTCCTTGCAGCTTGCCATTGAAACAGGTAATGGCCTACTGAATTAAGAACATGAGTCACACTATAAAGTTTATTATTCCATATTTTATCATTCCTGTGCATCCAAATTCTCCAACAAATCATAGTAATAAGATTACACATCTCCTTACTGTTGCGAGTAAAAGCTTGATCTAACCAATTCAAGAATGAAGAGCAAAGTCCAACAAAACCAAAGGAAGAAGAAAGCCAGCAGGTTTTAGCAAAAGCACGATCCACCAAAGCATGAAAAATAGTTTCATTTTGATTATTGCAAAGGGAGCAAATAGGCGTTACCTCAACTCTCCGCCTAATGAGGTTATCATTTGTTGGTAAAACATTCGTCATAGCTCTCCAAAGAAAGTTCTTCACCTTGTCAGGCACCTCCAGATTCCATAACTTCCTCCAAACACCAGATGTTAGGTCATGAGTACAGTGAGTAAGCATTTTATAGCAGCTACGAACTGTGTACTGGCCATTAGGATCCGCCAGCCAATACCACACATCCTCATACCTACGAGTACTAAGAGGTATCAGCAGTATAAGATTCTTGTCTCTGGTATTAAGTAAATCGGCCACTACATCATAGTCCCATCTATGCTGCCTAGGAACCATCAAACTATTAACTGGCGCTGAAGCTATCCTCTCATTCAAACTAGTAGACACAAAGCCATTTTCCGCATTTGGGAGCCAAAGATCTGAGCCAATAATGACATTTTGTCCACTGCCAACCTGGATTCGACTGCCACGAACAATGACCTGCTTTGCAGCCATTAGAGATCGCCACACAAATCTCTGATTGTGACCTAAACCAGCCTCAATAACAGAAGTGCGAGGGAAATAACGAGCTTTAAATATCTGGCCAACAAGAGACTTCGGTTTCACTAAAAACGTCCAAAATTGTTTACCCAGTATAGCCACATTAAAATCATGCAGATTCTTGAAGCCAATTCCCTCGTACATCTTCGGCTTACACAACAATTCCCATTTCATCTAACGAATACCACCTCCACCATTGCCTCTGCTACCCCACCAGAAAGAGTTCATCATAGTTTCTAGCTCCCTGCAGAGAGCAAGAGGCTAAAGATAGACTTGCATGGCATAATTGGGGATAGCCTGTGCAACCGCTTTTAACAAAATTTCTTTGCCTGCTCTCGACAGCATCTTCATATTCCAGTTTTGAAGTTTCTGCCATACCCTATCACGGATTGAACTAAAAACTTAGTTCTTGTTCCTGCCAATAAGAGAGGGTAAGCCAAGATAAATACCATGATTAATAGTAGCATTAACCTTCAAAATACTACAAATCTGCCTCTTCACAGCTTCATGAACATTCGAACTAAAAGAGATTGAAGATTTGTTAAAGTTCACTAACTGTCATGATCCTTGACCATAAGCCGCCATAATGTGTTTAATTAATTGAGCTTCACTTTGGCTAGCTTTGAAAAACAGAAAACAGCCATCCGCAAAAAATAAGTGAGACACAATAGGAGCCCCTCCAGCGACCTTGACCCCATTAATCAAACCAGCCTGCACGTATTTAAGGATTAGAGCACTGAGACCCTCAGCACAGAGGATGAATAAATATGGCGACAACTGATCCCCCTGACGAAGACCCCTACTAGGAACAATAGGCCCAATCCCCTTACCATCCTGAAGTACATGGTATCGAACTGTAGAGACATAAAGCATGATCAAATCCACCCATTTAGCATTAAATCCCAATCGTAACATCATAGATTGTAAAAAATTCCATTCAATGCGGTCATATGCTTTCGACATGTCAATTTTAAGAGCCGCAGCCCTGACTTTTCCTTGTCGTTTCCTCTTCAAGAAATGCATCATCTCAGAGCTTATAAGAATATTATCTGTTATGGCCCGACCAGGCATAAACGTACTCTGAAATTCTGAAACTACAGAGCCAAGAACTGTCCTCATTCGGTTTGAAAGCATTTTGGCCACGATCTTATAAAGCACATTACATAAAGCAATAGGCCTCATATCCGACAACATCTCTGGTTTTTGCTTCTTAGGAATCAGCACAATAGAAGTGTCATTCAAACCCATCGGAAAAGAGCAAGTGTTGATGAATTCAAGCAAGCAACCGTCACATCCTCACCAACAGTAAGCCAAAATCTTTGGTAAAAAGCAGGATTCATACCGTCAGGTCCAGGCGATTTATCTGGATGCATGTCGAAAAGAGCCTCTTTAACATCGTTTGCTGTAAAAGGAGCCAGAAGCATTGAGTTTTGATTATCTGTAATTTTTGTCTCCACACAATCCAGAACTTCATTATTTTGACCCTCATCCGTAGTAAATAAAAGAGAAAAATAATCAGAAATCAAATCATCAATCTCATCTGAGCTTGTACACCACTATCTATGAGCATTTCGAAGAGTTATAAAAGAATTCCTTCGCTTTCTCGCTGAAGCCACAGCATGGAAAAAACGAGAATTCATATCCCCTTTTTTTAGCCAAATCAATTTGGATCTCTGTTTCCTGAATTCCTCTTGGCTGTGGAGAAGCTTGTTAAAACGCTTCTGAACCTCAGCAAATTCTGCAATACCAGCAAAGTCACGGCATCCCCTCAAAAGAGCCATTCTTCTTCTACAGCCAGAAATGCAATTTCGGAAGTCCCGAGCTAAATAACCTCCCTAATTGAGTAATGCGGTCCCATAATGTAATATCTTCTGCTGAATCGAAATCTCATTCGAGGAAGACCAGCTAGACCGAATCACTTCAGCACAATCAGCCTCTCGAAGCCACAAATTTTCAAAACGAAATCTACGAGGCCTATGAATATGGATCATGGGTTTTGGATCCATAAATATAGGCAAATGGTCAGAGGTAGAAGACTCTAAACACCAAACCCACGCCTCCTTGAAGCGTCGAATCCAAGACTCAGTGGCAAGAACTCTGTCCAATCTTTCCTTCACCCGATTCTCTGAACTCCGAGCCCGTTCCCATGTAAACTGGTAGCCCTCCATACCAATATCAAACAACCTACTATCAGACACAACTTGCTTGAACCCATGGAGCTTCTAATATGGATGCTCATGCTGCCCTCGCTTCTCATGAGCAGCTAAGAGGTCGTTAAAATCCCCAATGCACACCTAAGGAAGAGAAAATGCAACTGAAAGAGTACGAATAAGCAAACCACGAATAAAGCAAACCACAAATAAAGCAAAATATATTGAGACGTTCATATTAAAATCAACCCAAATCTAGTCACCTCTCACCTTTTTCAACTTCATTCTTCGTTTCAAAGGTTTTCTGACATCTATAGAAACACGAATGCACATGTAGTTTCTCCAAACCCCCATTAAATTATGTTCGTCTGATTCAAAAAATGTGCCTATGTAGCAGCCAATATCCTTTAAGATTTTCTCAAACATAAATCCTATTGGTAAGTTGTAAATTTGGATCCAAAATGAAGTAAAAAACAATGGAACATTCTGACGTTGTTCATTCTCCTCCAGCCTTTTAACAATCAAGATATGTTGATCAAATGTCCACGGACCCGATTCAAGAACCTTTTTCACGTCAATTTCATGGAAAAATTGGAACAAAAATAGTGTGGGAGATAAATCCTTGATACAAACACCTTTCCCTGGACGCCATAGTAAGGCCATGGTGTTCTTCATGGCAGAAAAATTGATAACTTTATCCGTGAGAAATCTGCCCACCAGACAATGATGAAAATCAAGTTTAACTTGTCCTCTATCGTTCACATCATCCCCTTCGACAATCAACCCTCCTTCTTCCTCTTCCTCCAGCCTCATATGAGCATAATCTTTGTTAATCTCAAACTCCTGGTTTCCTTCAGATGTAGCCATGACAAAAAGAGACGGACGAAATAATTACTAGAGAGAGTGAAAGTCTGAAAATGCAGTAGATAATACTTGTCGTGAAGACAAGACAGACAAAACTTGTCCCACAGACAAGACTTCGGTGATATTGTACAATGTTTTAATGAGAAAGTAGTTAAAAAGCTTCCAATAAATGTATATTTATATTTTTAATATATATTTATTGATCAAGTAATAAGATGCTGGCTCCATTGATAAATGAGTCTCTTTAAGTGATTAGGGTTGAATTTGCTTCTCAATTCGAATCGTAGTGAAATTGTCTTTATTGGGAGAATCCGCGCCATCTAATTATAATATAAATTTTTAATTCAGACTATAATACGAATTTAAAAGTACCTCCTATAATTAGAACCTACTAAAATACCTCGTGATAAAAATAAAATAAAAAATTTATTAATCAATATTAATGAGATATCTACCTCATCTGGATGATAGTAGGATAAGCTATTTAAAGCCCATGATGCAGTGAATTAAAATTATCTTGGTTGAAAAGTATTCAACTGTCAGCAGGGTTGTCGGTGGAATATCAATGACAATGACTGAGTATTCAACTATTAGCAGAGTTGTCGGTGGAATATCAATGACTGAGTGACAAGTGACAAAGATATTCATGCATTTTCTTTATGTCAATTTATACATGCAAAATAAGTAGAATCTTTCTCATAAGACAAGTCACACGTTCATGTCTTAATCATTGATAGTACTATAAATATAACGTATGTAATTTGAACAATATATTTGAATTTTGAAAAGATAACTTCTTCCATGGCCATTACATTTGGTTATGGAGAGATGATCCTAGCAATATTTCTTATTTCCTTTCTTATAATTGTTTTCCATTAGAGTTGGAGCGATAGAAACTCTCTAATGAGAAACTAGCCTATCCTTGGGATGTTGCCAGGATTACTTGACAATACATGGCATCTCCATGAATTTGTAGCACATGATCTTTTGAAAAAGAGCTGGGGCACATTTGAGTTCAGAGGGCCTTGGTTTGCCCAAATGGACCTCATCTTCACCAGTGATCCTATGAATGTTTACTACATCAGCAGCAAGAACTTCTGTAACTACCCAAAGGGACTTGACTTCAGGATGATCATGGAGCCTCTGGGAGATGGTGTTTTCAATGCCGACGGAGACATATGGAAGATGGTGTTTTCAATGCCGACGGAGACCTATGGAAAATATAGAGGAAAATGATCCATTCAGTAATGAAGCATAACAAGATCGAGTCTGCTTTAGAAAAAATTGCTCATCAAAAACTGGAAACAGGTCTTATCGCAGTTCTTGATCATGCCTCAAAATTAGGGATCGTGGTGGACTTACAAGATGTGCTTAAGCGATTTGCCTTCGACAATATCTGTATGTTGGTTTTAAGAATTGATCCAAATTATCTCTCTGTTGAGAATTGTTTATGCAAATGCATTTAATGCAATAGAGCAAGCTTTACTTTATCGACATATTGTGCCAAAAAGTTGTTGGAAACTGCAAAAATGGCTTCAAATTGGAGAAGAGAAGAAGCTCAGTAGAGCTTAGAAGACTTTTGATAGATTTCTATATGAGCGCATTTCTAGTAGAAAAGCAAATATGGAGAAGGAGGTGGAATTTGACTTATTAACAGCTTTTATGGAAGAAGAAGAGGAAGTGAAAGAGGATGAACAAATATGTGCTTTGAGAAAAACTGACAAGTTTCTAAGAGACACAGCTTTCAGTTTCTTGGGAGTTGGAAATGATACTATAAGTTCAGGGCTCGTTTGGTTTTTTTGGCTTGTTGCTACACATCCATCAATTGAAAACAAAATTCTTGAAGAGATCAAGGCCAATATGATCATGCACAAAAAAGTAGAAGGTGGGGGAAAGAGATTTTTCTTCAATGCAAAACAGGTAAATAGTTTGGTTTATCTGTACGCAACCTTGTGTGAAACATTAAGACTATACCCACCAATACCATACAATCACAAAATTGTAGCACAAGCAGACGTTCTCCCAAGTGGTCATCATATCAAAAGGAATCAAATGGTGATGATTGTTTAGAGTTCAAGCCCGAGAGGTGGATTTCAGAGAAAGGGTGTATTGTGCATGTGCCGTCATACAAGTTCACTGCGTTTCATGCTGGTCTAAGAAATTGTTTAGGTAAGGACAAAGCTTTCATTCAAATGAAAATGGTTGCAAGTGCGGTGATCGGGAATTATCATGTGAAAATAGCTCAAGGTCATCTTGTTTCACCATGTAATTCTATTATACTTCTGATGAAGTATGGCTTAAAGGTTCAGATATCCAAGAGAAGCCTCTTATGAACTCTAGAAGATATCATATGATATGTAATATCTCAATAATAAAATAAAGCTCAACTCTCTCTCTCTCTCTTTTGTGGTTATTAATTACTGTAATTTTTTAGTTCGCCAATGTAACTGTATATTAGATCTAAATAACGTACGTCTTTTTAAAGGGTGAGGTAGAGAAGAAGTGTTTGTGAATCCACCACTTCAAGAAAATGATGTTTCGCCACGATTGTTTTAAACACGAAGCAAATTTTGTGGCCTATGATGACATTTATCCATGAAAATATTGTATGGTAGCTAAATTTTGTGAGCGATGTGGAATTTTTCTATAATTCTCATAAAGCAAGTAAACCCTAATTTGCATAAACTTCAATCCCTAAGATCATATAATATCATGATTTTCACATCACCATAATTGAGAGAAAACATACCTTAATTCATAGCAATTTTCTTGATTAAATTTCACTGCAAGAATTAAGCTTAACAAAATTGATTTCTTTCTCTTGTCTCCTTTAGAATGACTCACTTTCTGATGGATAGAAAATTAATGTGATATCCCTTTTTTATGGATGTAGAGAAGATCAATTTTAATAAAACTCTTATTCCCCACTTTCCATCAAAGTGGGCAGTTAATTTTTTCCAATTGACCAATAGGATTTCAGGCCATTATTTATTTTATTATTTAAATCTAATTAGGACCCATTCAATAATATGGTACGTAGGCCACTAATAAAATACACTAACAAGCGAAATTATAAATATTAAAGTAATCCAATTGCTACAACTAGTTTGTGGCTAAATACTATTTTTTTAGCCACCAATATGAAGTTCGTTTCTAAAAGTTTGTGTGTGCATTGAAAAATTTCGCATTGAAAAATTTTGCACCTTGTATTTAGCCACGATATTAGTCACAAAAGTTTGTGACTAAAAATTACAGTTTTAGCCGCGAAATATTTGTCATTGAACATTGTCATAGGCGACGAAATGACTTTGTGGCTATGCGTATTGGTTTTGGCCACGAATACTTTTGTTCTTAAGTAATTTTGTGGCTATATCACAAAATGTTGGTCACAAAAATAAAAATAAAAATATAAGCAACAACTTTATTCGTGGTTGTACAATGCTTTAGCCACAAAAATTTGTAGCCAAAATGGACTTGGTTTAGAACTTTAAATTTATTCATGCTTTTTGTTAATATTAAATTTTTTTTTTAATAATTGCAAGAAATTTTGCTATTAGAAAAGTGAAGGGTTTCAAAGAGTTTAAAAAAATATATAATATTTTGATAGAATAAATATTGTCTAAAAATTTTAGATAAATAAATTTTTATATTTTGATAACTTATTTATAACATATTCATAATATATTTCCAATAAATTATTACCTTAGATTGTGTTACTTATATAATTCGTTAGGCTAATACGAAATTATTACCTTAGATTAAGTTACTTATATAATTCGTTAGGCTAATCAGAAATTATTTTAGATAGTGTTACTTATATAATTGGTTAGGCTAATTAATACTAGCATGGTTTAAGAAATTGAAAATTGTAAGTTTGGTTTGTACACACATCCATATAATAATATACTTAATTTTATACACATATCAATAACATTTGAATTAATAAATGTCGAATTGTGTATTTGTGTTGGCAATTAACATTAAAAAAAAGTCATGAATTATTACATTTCATTGTCCACATTTTATATATATCAAAAACAAAAAGATACAGTTGAGAAAGAGAATTCATCTACGAATAACAATCACTTTTGTACAAATATATATCCCTCGTCAAGTGAACCCAAGAAACAATTTATTTGTAAAAAAGTATTAGCAAAATATTAACACACACAAATGCATACAAAATATCGTTATTGTTACTTGAATGAAAACAATAAATTTAAGTACCAATTCTTAAAAAATTACTAATTATATAAGTATAAATAAAAAATAATTATTGTTTTAATAAATAAGAAAATTTTATTAAATGGCATAATTGTTATAATGTTACTTTCAGAAAAATACTTGTATTAATAATTTTATTAATATAACATTAAGTAAATAATTTTGTTAACAAAAATATAAGAGTTTATCAGTAGGCGCCTAAATAATAAAAGCGGCAATTTGTGCCAAAACTTAACCCAATTTTTTCAAAACCTAAGTTTTACTAAAATCTCTCACAAGTTGCTGAGTAAATTCTCCTCCCAAGTCATGATGAACCCTTCAATCTATCCCTGAATCCTCCCCCATCATCTAAAGCCACCATAAATCCTTCTTTCTATCTCGGAGCCAATTTCATACTTGCTCCTCATTCCAATTTCAAATCCCCAAGTCTTTGAAAATTCGGTAATTTCATTATTTATAAATTGTTCAATTACTTTATTTATTTGGTATTTCTTTTAGTTCCTGTGCCTCTTTTTATTTGTTATTGCAGAACAATAATTACTTGATCGATGGTTCATGCATAATTAAGGTGGGTCATGTTTGTTTTTGTTGTTTTTTTCCCCTATTGACATAGGATTTCATTCTTATGGGCAATGAGTTCTTATTTTGTGTTTTATCTAATCTTTATTTAGTAATTAAGATATTGTAGGAGTGAACAAGAGGTGGGTCTTTGTACAAATTAATAAAATTAGATGGAATTGGGAGACCCAATCTTAAATTGTGTTTCGGTCTTCAAAATGGATATATTAGATTATACACTTAATATTTTTTTTCCTTTTGGCATTGTTGGGTTATTATTTAATATTAGGGTAATTATCTGGTGGCCACCACTTGTTAAGTAAAACTTTTGTAAATCACCAAATTTTAAGATTGTATCTATAAACTACCTACTTTTCAAAGAAACATCTTCTACACACCTTTCCGTTAACGAAAACATGACATCAGCATGCCATCATAAGGATAATATGATCATTTAATTAAAAAATAAATATTTAATTAATTATATTCTATTTTTAAAAAATAAATATTTAATTATATAAACAATATTTTTTTTGTTTATAAATAAAGAAAAGCAAACAATACAAAATCTTATATTTAGTTAAGTATAAATAATTTTCATAATTATTGTATTACAGGGGTAAAATAGTCTTTATGCAAAAAACCACTAACGGCAATTAACTTTTTTAACGGAAAAGTGGTTGGGGAATATTTCTTTGAAAAGTAGGTGGTTTACAGATACAATCTTAAAATTTGGTGGTTTACAGAAATTTCACTTAATAAGTGGTGGCCACCAGATAATTACCCTTAATATTATTAAGGCTTCTATATGTTCCCTTTAAGAGAAAAGAAGATTTCTTTTTTGAAATATTTTAAGTTTCTGACTTTTTTTTTTCAATCACCTCTGGGTTCACTAATTTATTAATTTAATATTTAGTTCTCTTAATTCTATTGTTGGTGCTGCTTCTTCCTAGTATATGAGGATAGTTAAGGTCTTAGGTTCTTGTAAAATTAATTTTATACATTTAAACAAATGAATATTTAGAGAAATAAATGGTATATGCTGGATAAAATATAAGTAATAGAAATGCACCTTCTTAAAAGTCTGAAAAATAAGTCTAAAAGGAGAAAAGGATACAATTTTTCCTCCATTAAAACTTGCAAATATATAGACTAGATAGTCAAGTATCTACATCATATATACGGCTCTGTATTTCATTCTTCTTATTATTTTACTTGCAAAACTATAAACTAGTCAAGTATCTACTCATATATCTTTGTATTCAATTATTTTTACCATATTGTTTGCTCATAATAAGTGTCCAAGTTAAAATTAAGTTTCACATTCTTTTTATCCATTTTGTTTTGTGTATTATAAGGTGGAGACTTAATAAATTATTACTAAAAATGTTTGACTGTAGGCTTTCTGTCAATGAGTCTACTTCATTTTCTAATTTTTTAATTGAATGCATGCAGCATTATAGATTTTTCATCTTTATTTCATAACAACTCAACTAGGGATGGTAAGAAATTCCAAATCTCAATTGGGATTCAGGATCCCATACTGATCGAAATGGGATTACTCCATATTATTAGGATTAATTTTAAAACCAATCGCGATATAAGATTAAAATTGATCCCACTTGTTAATTTGAGATTGGATTAGGATTTATCTCAAGATCTTATGGGATCCTAATCCTCACAATTATTTTAGTTGACAATATTTTTAAGATTATTTTTTCTTTAACATCATTAATTGTATATTATGTCATACATATATATTATTCTTTAGTTTTTCAATTGTATTAGAAATGTTCTTTTTAATGTCAATTGAGTTGTTAAAGGAAACATAATTTATTTTTTCTTTAACATCATTAATTGTATATTATGTCATACATATATATTATTCTTTAGTTTTTCAGTTGTATTAGAAATGTTCTTTTTAATGTCAATTGAGTTGTTAAAGGAAACATAATTACTTATATGAAAATTTAAATTAAATCTTATAAAATATGTTATTAATGGAAATTAAAATATTAATTGAGTGGGACATTTTGGACAATTGGGATGGGATGAGATTTTGAATGATCAGGTATTAATCTTAATTTTGATTCCAAATGTACAAACGGGATGGGAATTGGGTAATTTTGATTGACATTTGTGTTATTTGAGTAATTGAGATGGGAGTGGATTGTCAAATCCCAGACCATCCTTGGCTATATTGTTTTTGTTAATATGACTGTATAGATTTTTTTTAATAGCTTTTGTTTTCTTTTTCTAATACATGTGTTGTGGTAAAGTGTCTAAGTTTAAGCTGAGTTCACAATTTCCATCAATTGAAAGAACAAGTTGATGATTCCATAAGTGATAATCACTTCATCTTATTTTTTCCAGCGGATAAAAGTTGGATGCATCTTAAAAATAAAATTTTTGAAGAGAATATTGTTGGTGTTAAGTCATTTATTGAGGTGGCAAGAAAATGTGTGGATCCAAATAATCAAGTTCGTTGCCCATGCTGAAAATGTCAAAATGCATTTTTTCAGCCTTTGGGTGTAGTTGAATTTCATTTGTATAAGCCAGGTATTTTATTTAGTTATCAGAGGGTTTTTCTGGGGAAGATTATGAATTTGGTTCTAGTAGTAGATCAAATGTAATGGGGATGGAAACTAATATTGCTAGGGATTTCAATACATGTAACATTTTGCCCAACTCACTTTACGGTTGCTAAATTCTATGGTCAGTATTTTAAATTTTTCTAATTACAAATAATGCATGTATTATTTCTTTTATTAATAAAAAAAGAATTAGAAAGAATGTATGCATGATTTCTTTTATTAATAAAAAAGAATTTTGTGATGATGGTGGCAGTGAACCTGTAGCAAGTGTTTTATTTTATTTTATTTTTTTTGGAAATTAGCAAGTTATTAGAATCCAAAGAGAATGAATTTGATTTTTCCAACTAGCATACATGGATATGTTTAAAAATTGCTGGCCAAGTGTATTTTCTTGACATTAGTACATTATTGCCGTTTAATTTATTTATAAGGCCAAAAGATGCGGAAAGTATAAATTGTAAGGCCAAAAGATACAATACTTAAATTTTAAGTGTTTAGCTAGTTTCTGGTTCTCTCAATTTGCTATCTTGTTGCGTGAGTTGTTTCTTACTTTTTGGCTTTTATTATATTTTTTTAGACTAGGTATATGAAAAATGCTGACAATAGACAAAAACTTCTATATAATCATCGTGGAGGATCTAAGTCATTTATTATTCATCGTGAGGAGAACTCTAAGGTAATAATCTTGCACTATAAATATTTTTATAAAGTAGTATATATGTTTAAAAATATGAGATATTATGTATTTTTTTAATAACATAACGAGATCGGTAAAGAGCAAAGCTTCCCTAATTTATTTATTTCTACTCACTATAGTGCTATGTTAGACCTATGAAAATGCAAATATAAAAGGGCAGGGACAATATAGTAATTTTGCTTATTCAATAATTAGGGCTTAGGTATAAATAAAAGATTAAGGAGTCATTTAGCGTTGTGATGAGTTTTGTCTAGTATTAGGAGTAATAAAGAGTTTTGGGAGAGATTGACCTACCTCTCGAAATGTAGGTCAAGATTGTTCTTTATTTTGATTCAATTAATAAAAATTAGCCCTAATTTAACCCTAAGTCCTATCAAAGTGGTATCAGAGCAAAAATCCTAGGACAATGGCAGTGAAGAAGGTGGACGCACTTGAAGAGAAATTGAATGCGGATGTTAGATGGCTTAAGACCACTATTAACGAGCGATTTAACACCGTTCAACAACAATTTTCATCTCTTGAGGCCATGTTGTTGAAATTGATGGAACTCCACCTCAACCCACATTAGCAGCATCGACGGGCCACGGCGGCGTGGCTTGAGAAGGATCTAGTGGAAAGAAAATCGTGGTTAGCAATGGCACAAGGGGCGAAGGGGCTGGAAACCACCAGTCTTGCACGGTTAGGGGCAGTGGTTTACAATGAACTTAGGGGCGGGGAGGTCAGCCCAGGAGACACGTAACCTGGGGGAGCTTTTCCTGGCATTAGGCATGGCGGAGGTAGTTGGATCGCGGTTGGGGGCTGTGGACCTGAGGGTTACGCTGCTGAAGGAGGCGGCAACTTAAGGTAGAGAATCGGTGTTTCAGCATCGCAATGGGGCATGCGGGAGTCGGGGGTGGCCGGGCTTGGCGACTCAGTGGCTTTTGGGGGTGATGCACGGCTTGGACAAGTTGGATTTGGGCTCGGGCAGGGCAGTTTTAGGTCTAGGCAGATCAGATTTGGGGGCGGATGGCCGGAAGGAGGGGTTTTCGACGAGAGGGGGAGCGGTAATGACCGGAATGCAGCGGGGCAAGGAGAATTTTGCCATGAGTCTTTGGAATTTACGGAAACTTGAGTAGATTCAAAAGGATGTAGACCTCCGATGGTGCGAAATTAGGCAGGGCTTACTCAATTTGGGGCGGATTCTAAGGTAAAGTAGCTGAAAATGCCCATTTTTTAAGGTGAGGATGCCTATAGATGGGTGTATAGGGTAGAGCACTATTTCACCACCAATGGACTCTTAGAGAGGAAAAAACTGATGGCAGCAGCATTATATTTGGCGGTGGTTCCAATGGCGAGGGCAATGACAACCATTGAGGTCGTGGGGTGAATTTAAAGATCGACTGTTGGAGAGGTTTCGGGCTACTCAAGAAGGAGATTTGCATGAACAGTTTATTACCCTGACCCATGAGAGAACGGTTATGGAATATAGGGAGAAGTTTGAGTTACTATCGGGGCATTTAGGGGGAATTCCAGAGGCGGTATTGGAAGGGAATTTTATGAAGGGACTGAACCTGAAAATCCGAGCCGCATTGCGTTTGCTGAGGCCGAGAGGGTTAAGGGAGACAATGGAGTTGGTTTAGATGATTGAGGATAAGAACACAGCAGAACGAGATAATAGGAGCAATTCAATAAGTTTTTCATACCGATACACCACACCATTGGTAGGACAGAAAACCCAGACCTTGGAATTTCAGCTAAAGTCCCAAAGCACACCATTAGAAGGCCAGACAACGCAAATGGTAGGGTTATAGAGAGATTCCCAAAAGGATCGGGGTAGTCAGGCACGACTGGGGTGACTTTCAAACGCCTCATTGAGACGAAGATACAGTACATGAGGGCGAAGGAGTTATGTTTTCGATGCAAAGAGAAATTCTCACCAGGGCATCGATGTAAGGACAAATCACTATAAGTCCTGATTGTGTGTGATGAGGATGAAGGAGAGGAAGAAGCCGAGGAAGAAGAGGTGATGGAGGAAGAACATCCCTATTTGGATATAGCCGAGGTCTCGCTTAATTCAATAATGTGGAATACACCGAACCACACAATGAAGATAAAAAGGTGTTGATTACATAGAAGGACTTGCTAGAATATGAGGCGACGTGGGAGCTATATGAGTTGATACACCAGCAGTTTCTTGGATTCCACCTTGAAGACAAGGTGTCTTTTTGGGAGGGCAGTAATGTTAGACCTATGAAAACGCAAATATAAAAGGGCAGGGGTAGTTTAGTAATTTTGCTTATTCAATAATTAGGGCTTAGGTATAAATAAGAGATTAAGGAGTCATTTAGGGTTATGGTGAGTTTTGTCTAGCATTAGGAGTAATAAAGAGTTTTGGAAGAGATTGACTTACCTCTTGAACTATAGGTCAGGATTATTTTTTATTTTGATTCAATTAATAAAAATTAGCCCTAATTTAGCCCTAAGTCCTTTCATTCTAATAAAGGATGGGTGAATTCTTAAGTACAATCAAGATATGTAAGATCTTTGTTTATTTTTTAAAGTCGAAATTATTACGTTATTTAAATTATTTTAAAGTGATAATGTTTTCTTTATTATTGTTATTTAAAGGAGAAAATGATCTAACTTCAAGAGCAAGTTGTTAATGAAGGATATGAGCCACTTAGTAATGAATAATTATCTCAAGTGGTGTGTAGTAAGAAATCTGGTTATATTTCTAGACTTGGAGTACATAAGCTACCACGTCATTTACAAGCTTTAACATCTAATGAAAATGATTCAGCATTGCGTAATGAGTTAGAGTCCACAAAGACAGAATTTCAAGCAACTAAGTATGAGCTTCAAGAAACAAAGAATGAACTTCAATCAACTAAGACTACCATAGATGATTTGTCTAGTAGGCTTAGCCAATTTGAGATTCTCATGAGCTTATATATCTAGTCATCCTAATGCTTTAAGGTTGACATCGGCTCAACAATCTGGAGCATGATTTTCTAGTCCACGCTTGCATGTATCGGACTTAATACTAGTTAGTGTGTTTGTCTTGGAAACTTAATCAATTTGTGTACTAGGCTTATATTAATTTTTGTTAGTCAATTGAAAAACTAATTGTTGGTGATGGCTATGTCTATTGTGTCTATTAGACTTAACATGTATTTTGATTTATGTGTAATGAATATTGTGCTTTGATTTTAAAATGTATAAATGAATGTTTAATTTCTAATTTTAATAGCTTTATAGATTCTCAATTATAAAAAGAATTTGATATATAAAAGATATGGCAGCTAAAATAATATAATATTATACTTTTATATTAATGTTAATATTAAATTAGCTCAATAATTAAATATTTACTATACAAATTTTGGTGGCTAATACATTGCATTTTCCTGGCAAATATAAACCCAGAAGAGCTAATTAGTCACAAATAAATTTCAGAGCAAATTATTGTCAAATTCGCCACAAACACACTGTGGTTAATGATCATACATTTAACCACAAACCCGTTATTTACAACAATGATTAGCGTTGCCAAACAGAGTAATTGGTGACCAAACCACTTCGTTGTCAAAATCACCACAAACACTTAATGGTGAATATTCTTACATTCATCCACAATGATTAGCTATCCCATATAGAGTAATTGGTAACAAAATAACTTCATGTCTAAAAGTTATCACATTCATCTACAATAAATTTCATGACTAAATGTTTTACTTTTAGCCACAAACCAACGTTTACCCACGAAGATAGAAACAAATATTTTGTGTTAAACAATGAGGTATGTGACTTTTGCAATGATCTTTTACTACTAAAATTTATTGTTGCTAATATGCGTGGGCCATGAAATCTCTATTTCATGATTAAATATCAAATGCCACAGCTCTAGGGCAACGAAATGGCGACAAAAAGTTTTCCGTGGCAAAGTATAATAAGCCACAAAATTTGAGCGTTTCGCCCCAATAAATTTCAATAAGTTTTGTGGCTAAATGACATTTTTTTTCTAGTGCACGTCTGGCTATGAAGGTGTTTAATTATATATATAAGGTGCTAGAAATTAAGGTTTGTGATGAAGAAGAAATCACGGGTTGAACCAATCACATAGAGCGTGGTTATCATCAAATATATAAAGTCAGGCTAATCACACACTTTTCTACATACACTCAAGTAATGACATGCATAATATTGACTGAAGATGATGTATAGTACTCGAGTATTTGAAGTTTTTTTCATGCAAAAGAATTTGAGGCAAAATATCATGGAGCATTTAAATTGCTTCTTAGGAATGGAGTTTATAAGATCCAAGAAAGCGATTATTGCCTTCTCAAATAAGGTATGTGTTAGACTTTCTGAATAGAGACTGTAGATATCATATTGCCTTTAAAGTTGGTGTAGTTAGTCAATTTATGCATTTATCACATAATACAAAAGCCCATCAAATTCTCAAGCATTTCAGCCTCCTTGGTGGGAGAGATATTACATTCACTTAATACATGTATGATAAGTGTGCATAAATGAAATATAACTACTAATTACATGAGGAAATTTCAAAATAAATATACACATGTTGCACGTGCATTAAGTGGGTGTAGTACAATATATGTATTTTAGAATCTCTCCCTTGATGGGTAGTGCCAAAAAATTTAACCAGATTTTATGCAATTAATTTAGGAGAAGTTGACTACACTTAGATAAGTTGATCTCTTAAATTTTTTAAATTACTAGTAGTTTATATGATATAGGGATTATTGTACGTACATAAATGCCTCTCCCATGGTTAGAATCGATCGGTTGTATTCATCTATTTATAGGATTGTAAATTACTGTGAAAAATAATATGGATGAATATGTCAGACAATTTTATCTCTCTTGCCTTTGTGTCCATATCAACTATCCAAAGTTCCATACTCCCAAAATTTGTGCTGCTAAATAGCCATAAGGAAGAAAGAAGCACGACACTCTCAACTCTCAAGCGTGCTTTTCACTCTTCCTTATGGGCCCACGAGAAGGTTAATGCTTTTCTCCATTAGTTTCTGTCGTGCTTCTTCTTCATTTTGGCTGTTCAGCATTTTTCAATTTGTTTTATTACATGATAACTATCGAGTACAAGCTGCAATTTATCCAAAGCTCAGTGGATTAAATCAGATTACAACTAGCTAGCTGAGCGAATTATTATCTAATATATAGTAACTGGAACAAAGCTTAGAATCCAACAACCTTGACTCGCTGTAAAGAATTACATGCATGCATGCATACTGTTACTCTACAGCATTACATATCATGGTATCTAATATAGTATTCACCTGATGGTTCTCTTGGACAGCTGAACCTTTAAACCATTCTTCATATGAAGGGCCATAGAATTGCAAGGTGATACAGGATGGTCTTGCACTATTTTTACCTGATAATTCCCGAGTATCAGAGCTGCAACCATCTTCATTTGAATGAAAGCTGTATCCTTACCTAAACAATTTCTCGGTCCAGCATGAAATGCAGTGAACTTGTACGATGGTACGTGCACAATACTACCTTTCTCTGAAATCCACCTCTCTGGCTTAAATTCTAAACAATCTTTCCCCCAAATCTCTTCCATCCTCCCAATTGCATAATAAGATATCAATACTGAATGATTCTTATTGATGCGATGCCCACTTGGGAGAACGTCTGCTTGTGCTGCAATTTTGTGATTGTACGGCACTGGTGGGTACAGTCTTAACGTTTCACACAAGGCTGCATGCAGATAAACCATCCTATTGAACTGCTTTGCATTGAAAAACAATCTATTTTCCCCATCTTCTTCTTCCTTTTGCATAGCCATATTGGCCTTCATCTCTTCAAGAATTTTGTTTTCGACTGAAGGGTGTGTAGCAACGAGCCAGAGAAACCAAACGAGGCCTGAGCTAACAGTATCTTTTCCCGCTGCCAAGAGATTGAATGCTGTGTCTCTTAGAAGTTTGTCATTCCTTCTTAAAGCACCTATTTCTCTATCTTCTTTCATCTCTTCTTCCTCTTCTTCTTCCACCATAAAAGCTGTTAATACGTCAAATTCCTCCTCCTCCTCCGTACTAGCTTTTCTGCTGATCATTAATTTTTCTCGCTTCAAAGAAATGCACTCGTATAAGAATCTATCAAAAGTTTTCATAGCTCTACTAAGCTCTTTCTCTTTCCCAATGTGAAGCCATTTTTGCAGCTTCCACCAACTTTTTGGCACAGTGTGGCGATAAAACACAGCTTGCTCGGCTGCGGTAAATGCATTTGCATAAGCAACTTGAGGGAACTCAACAGAGAGATAATTTGGATCGATTCCTAAAACCGTCATGCAGATATTGTCAAAGGTAAACCGCTGAAACACATCTTGTAAGTCCACCATGATCCCTACTTCTGAGGCCTGATCAAGAACTGGGATTAGTCCTTTTTCAAGCTTCTGATGAATAGTTTTTTCTAAAGCAGACTCGAACTTGTCGTGCTTCATCACTGAATGAATCATTTTCCTCTGCGTTTTCAACAAATTCCCATCGGCAGCGAAAACACCATCTCCGAATGGTTCCAAGATCATCCTCAAGTCAGGCCCCTTTGGGTAGTTGCTGAAGTTTTTGCTGCTGATGCAGTGCACATTCATAGGATCACTGGTGATGATGAAGTCTTTGGCAAACCAAGGCCCTTTGAACTTTAATGTGCCCCGGCTCTTTTTCAATACCTGGGTGGCAAATTCATGGAGTTGCCATGCGCTGAGAAGAAGCGTTAACAACATTCTTGTACGAGAGCTTCTCTTATAACTCCAAGGAAAAACAATAAGAATGGAGAGAAATGCTAGGATCATCTCTACATAACCAACTATAATGGCCATTGAAGAAGCTATATATTTTAAAATGTATATGTTGTTCAAAATTAACTCCAAACGTTTAGCATTTATATATAGAGTATAGACGTTACAAGAAAACTGGTACATTCCTACAAAATTTTAGTCACTTTCACAAAATCAAGCCTGGGGTGTCCCCATTTCGATTTTATTGATAACGATGTGAACGCGTTCTCTCGAAATCCATTAATGTACATACGTATATGTTGGAAAGTTTCTTATTAATTAGCTATTATATTTTTATAATTAGTTCTAACTACACATCTATAGATTTTTCTGGTAAGCATATTACCAACTTATATGCCTCTCAGGTACCTAATTTTTCTAATTTTTAGGTCCCTATATTTTAACCAATCACATCCATTAACATTCAAAATATGACTTTTTAACGTATAAAAGCTTTCCTATATTTTAACAAATACATCTCATTAGGCCGAGTATATTATATATATATATATATATATATATATATATAGAAAGATATATTTTCTCTGTTATTTTTTTTAACACATAGAATGTGATTAGTAATTAAAAATAAATTAGAGACTTGTGATAAAGATGAGAAACATTAAAAACCTTAAAGAGTTATTTGTTTTTTCATCTTAAGTTGTTAAGTTTGAATATGACTCATTTTTAAACATTTACATTTTGTAGTTTTTTGAAGACATTTTATCTCAATATTAAAAAGTGAAGATTTCTTATTTAAGTCTGAAGTTTGCAGTCTTAATGAGTCATTTAATGTTCAGTACTCAAGCATACCCCATACAATTTATTTATTTCCTATGTATATTGAACTCTATTTTGTATGATTAATGCGTATATATCTATTTTAATTATTACTCTTAGAATATGTAACTTTTAACAGGTTGATATTGACACCTTTTTGAAATATCAAACATATTTATTAGATTTTCTGGAAACAATTTAACCTGTAAAATTTAGTAATACCGCATATGCAATCCTTTAAAGGACATCAATACAAAAATATTAGTTTTCAAATTTTATTTAAAAAATAAGCAACTTAATATTTATAATCAGACATTAGAAAGATAAAAATAAATAAATTGTTCGAATATATTCATTATGACTTATTCATACTTTAGCTTAGTTAATTTTTTTTTTCAAATTTTAGATATAAAAACAAACACAATCTCAGTGCCATACTGCCATCCTCCCTATTCACACCATGTCACGTAAACCATGTACAGTTTAACTGTATCTTATTGACATATTGACATGCTCATTTATTAAAATTAATTGCCAACATGATGGTGATTATAATAAATAAGGTGTATTTGTGGCATCCAGGGTGACTTTCATGACTAAATTCGGAAATGTTCCAGAAAAATGGTCTTTTAAATTCATATTTCTTGTAGGGACCAATGCGAAGCACTTTAATTTGGCAAATTGTTGGCAATAACTGGAATAACACGTACAAAATATATATAGATGAAGATCCTCGATATGATCTTAACTTAATTTCTTAACCTTTTAAAGATCTTATTTCTTGTGTCTATTAATTGTGATGGCAATAGAATTTAAATTTATAACAACTTTTATTCCTTTCATATTGACCCATCACTCTCATGAATTTTAATCGGAAAAAGTTCGTATCAAGAAAAAATCTTGATTAAATATATGTTTACTTTAAAACAAAAAATTGAAGTATCAAGAACCTCAGATATATATAGGGTGAAGCCCCTGTGACACCAGGACCCTCTCGTTTTTTGTTCGACGTTTTGGTCGTAAGCAGTATAATATCATTGGATATTGTTTTATAAAATCTGTTATACAGGAGTGGATTTAACGTAACAACGACCACCAACAATCATTATTATTGTTGAAAAATCAAAATGGCTAGATATTACTAGAAATCAAATCTACTGAGATTTGATTTGAACTTTTTATTAAGTTATAGTCGCTTCAAGAACATTTATAGTCGCTTCAAGAATATAGGAAACTCTTAAACTAAAAATTTTGGATTTCAAGACTATATATGCATCCCAACTTACCTGCAACGATTGACACATAACCAGCAAGACTAATAAGTCGATAATAATGAATCTCCAACACCCAGCGAGTGCTCGTTCTTGTCATACAGAATAGGAAGCCCTTCTCTAATAGGGCAGGATCCATTGGTAAGAAGACAGAACGAACTTAATCGGAGAAACAAAATGGTTGATCAATGATCATTATTGAACTTCAATGAATTAAATAACTTGTGGCTGATCAGGTACAAGAGAAATTCTAAAATACATTAGAGATAGTATAACCAACTAATGCATGTATGACATGTGTATTTGAATTTAATGTAACTAGCACTTGCATGATGGTTTTTTAAAAATAAATGCATACATGTTATAGCATGATTTACTTGTTGTATAGCTGACAAAAGTTTTTTCCAGGTACAAAGGTTTAGATCACGTGTGAAAATGTGAAATTGTGATTTCTATAAAATCAAGTGTGATGATTCAGCAACACTTAGGTCTTATTTGCTATTGAAGTACGGTAATTTTTAAATCAGAGTTGTTATGAAAAAATTATAATTATAAAATAAAAATTGATAGTGTGTAGTAAATATGACAAATATTTTTTATTATACAAGTGTGGGATTAAATCAACTTAGCTTCCAAATCATAACGATTAATATTTATCAAACATTTTAATGCTGTAGATAAAAAACTATATCTATCCAACTTTAATACCAAACATGAACTTAGTTATGAAAAATATAGTGAGCCTTACTCTTCAAAATAAATTAAATATGAAAAATAAAAAAATCTGCACTAAAAGACAAGAAAAGTAAAAGAATTCACCAACAAAATCTGTAGGATTGAGAAAGCCTTTAGCATCTTTGAATAGTAAAATCTTAATCATATCAGGTGTCACAAACAATCGGTTGAGGAGGCGGAATAACTAAGACCAGAGTTTCCCAAATGGTCAACAACAACATGAAAATTTCATTCACAACAAACACAAGAAAATTTCGAGTCTGTTATCTTGATTAAAGCCACGATTACAAATGCGCCACAAAGGGCTTAAAGAAATTAAAACACGCGAATGACTAACATGGAATTACTTCCAAGCCACAATCAATCTAGCCAACCGTACTACAATGATACAGCAGCACTACTGCAATAATAGTAGTCAGCTTCTTGTCACGAGATGAGTTTTTGCGCGTAGCAAACCCGTGCGGTACTTAGGCAATTTTCTAGTACACAAGTTGCTAAGAAAGCCTTAAGAACTTCTCAAGCTAGCCAAGCTAAGATGCTTGCAAGATTGCTAGAGAGAAGAGAGAACAATATGGCCAATATGACTTTATTACTTGAAAGAAATGATTACAAGAGAGCTTTACAAGAGCTTATGTGTTGTGTGTGGTGTGTTGTGTGTGCTGGAAATGTGGTGTGCAAAATGGTAGTGGGCACCCCTATTTATAGATGTTGGGGGCCTTTGTGTAGAATCTTCTTGCAAGTTGGCAACTTGCACAAATATCTCCTAGGACTTAAATGCTAAAGTCTGGAGAGTTTTAGGATATTTACAATTGTAGAGAATTCTAAAATGCGAGCCGGATTGCTAAGCACACACGCCTTGGTTAGCCCAATTGCTAAGTGCATCCATGCTAAGCGTACCCTGGTGGGTTAGTTATGTGAGGTGGCCCAGTGCTGAGTGCATCTTGCTAAGCGCATCCCATGTGTTTGCTGAGCGAACCTCTTCTAAGTGCATCCCACCTGTAAATGGACTTTTGCTAATCGTGCCCGTGTGCACTAAATTAGCCTCCGTTTGCAGGAGGTTTGAGCGGCCCGTGACAATCCTCCCCCACCTATGCTCGCGGCGTCCTCGTCGCGCTCTCGTGCTTGTAGCTTTGGAGGTGTTCCGCGAACTGCCATAGGTCTTCTTCGCGTTCCCAAGTTGCTTCGCTTTCGGGGAGGTTCTTCCACTTCACCAAGTACTCGTTGTATGCTGGCATGCCCCTTCTTCGCTTAACTCAATCGGTGATGATGTATTCCACGTCTTTGTCAAATACGGTGACAACGGCTGTTGGGGCACAGCTTGATTCTCCGCGACTTGGGTCTCCCTTGTCTCCGTGATATGGCTTGAGAAGGCTCACGTGGAAGACAGGATGAATCTTGAGCCTTAGTGGAAGTTGAAGTTGGTATGAGACGTTGTCCACACGTCGAATTACTCGGAATGGCCCTTCGTATCTCCGTACTAACTCCTTGTGGACTTTTCGCAAAGTCTTGAATTGTTGGGGCAGGAGTTTGATCATGACTTGGTCGCCTTCCTTGTATTCGACGTGGCGTCGCCTTGTGTCAGCCCACTTTTTCATCTTGCGTGCGGCTTTGTCGAGATATGCTCGCGTGATGTCCGCTTCCTCGTGCCATTCGCGGGCGAGCTTGTGAGCCGCTGGGCTTTTGCCACCATATGTCGAGGCTATGGTGTTAGGCGTCATGGACTGGAATCCCATGATGATCTCGAATGGACTTTTGCCCGTAGCCTCGCTTCGCTGTAGATTGTATGAGAATTGGGCGACATCCAGCAACTTAGCCCAATCTCGCTGGTGAGCGCTTACGTAGTGCCTTAGATACATCTCGAGAAGGCTATTAATGTGCTCGATCTACGCATCTATCTGTGGGTGGAAGCTTGTTGAGAACTTGAGATCGGTTCCCAACATCTTGAAGAGCTCCGTCCAAAAGCGGCCGGTGAATCGTGGGTCACGATCACTCACAATGCTCCTTGGAACTCCCCAAAGTTTTACTATGTGCTTGATGAAATGACGGGCAGCTTCGTCGGCTTTGCAATCGGGTGGTGTGGCGATGAATGTCGCGTACTTGCTGTAGCGGTCGACCACGACCATGATGCTTCCGCAACGTTCGGACTTGGGTAAGGCCGTTATGAAGTCCATGGAGACACTCTCCCATGGCTTTGATGCTAGTGGCAGAGGCTCCAACAATCCTGTCGGAAGTTGGTGATCCACTTTGTCTTGTTGGCACACAAGACATGTCCGCACATACGCCTATGTCATCCCGCATGTGTGGCCAAAAGTATGAGGCTTGGACGAGTGCGGTGGTGCGCTCTACTCCGGGGTGACCAGCCCACTTTGAGTCGTGGCACTCCTTGATCACTTCTTTGCATAAGTTTCCCCACCTAGGCACGAACAGCCGATCTCCTTTGGCGAGGAGGATGCCTTCCTCTTGCCAAAATCGCCTTGTCTTGCCTTCGAGTACCTTCCCCAACAAGTCTTTTGCAAGAGGGTCTTATTGGAGACCTTTCTTTATGCGTGAGACAAGGTCGGACTTCGGTAGGCTCATGCTTAGCGTCACCAACTCCGCTTTACGGCTTAGTGCATCCGGAACGACGTTGGCTTTTCCGGGCTTGTACTTTAGCCGATAGTCGAATTTCGCAAGAAAGTCTTGCCACCTTGCTTGCTTGGGGCTCAACTTTTTTTGTGTTTGGAAGTAGCTGGTTGCTACGTTTTCCGTTAGGATCACGAGCCAAGCAAGTAGTGTCGCCACATTCGTAAGCAATGGATGATGGCAGTCATCTCCTTTTCTTGCACGGTGTAGCGGCGCACCGTGTCATTAAGCTTTCGACTCTCGAATGCTATAGGGTGGCCTTCTTGCATAAGTACTCCGCCAATGGCAAAGTCAGAGGCATCCGTGTGGACTTTGAATGACTTGGTGTGGTCCAGAAGGGCGAGGACGGGTTCTTCGGAGACTGCCTTCTTTAACTCTTCAAATTCAAGTTGGCACTCTTCGGACCAATGCCACGTCCGATTCTTTTTGAGTAAATCCGTTAAGGGTGCCGCCTTGGCTGAGTAGCCTTTGATGAAGCGACGGTAGTAATTCATAAATCCTAGGAATGACCGCAGTTCGGGTACCTTGGTGGAAGGTTCCCACTCGAGGATGGCCTTTACCTTGTCATTCTCCATCATGAGTTTCCCATCCGCTATCTTGTGTCCAAGGAACTCTACTTCTTGTTAGGCGAATGAGCACTTCTCCAACTTGAGGTAGAGTTCGTTCTCTTGGAGTACTTAGAAGACTTGACGTAAATGTTGGGCATGCTCCTCAAGTGTGGCGCTATACACCACGATGTCATCCAAGTATACCACTATGCCACGACAAAGTGGTCGAGGAACGATTGGAGAACTTTGTTCATAAGAGTGCAAAATGTGGCTGGTGCATTGGTGAGGCCAAAAGGCATGACAAGGAATTCAAAGGAACCGTACCTGGTCACGCACGCTGTCTTTAGTTCATCTCCCTTGGCGATGCGCACTTGGTAGTACCCGGATCGTAAGTCGAGCTTGGTGAACTACCGCGCCTTGCCAAGCTAGTCGAAAAGATCCGCTATCAAAGGAATTGGATACTTGTTCTTGATGGTGATCTTGTTGAGCGCCCTATAGTCGATGCACATCCGTAGCGAACCGTCTTTCTTTTTTTGGAAAAGGACGGGTGCACCAAATGGAGCCTTGGATGGGCGGATGTAGCCTGCGTCTAGCAAGTCTTTGAGCTGTCTCCGCAACTCTTCGAGTTCGGGTGGTGCCATGCGGTAGGGTGCTAAGGCTGGAGGTTTCGCGCCTTGCTCCAACTCGATCTCGTGATCTACCTCTCGTCTAGGTGGGAGCTTCTTTGGAGGCTTTGGAGGCATGACGTCCTTGAACTCGTTGAGGACTCCTTGTATGAGCGGCGGGACTTGGCTTGGAGCATCTCCGCAATCTTCTCCCTCGTGCAGTTCGCGGATGGAGACCAAGAAACTTGGGTCCTTCTTGAATGCCTTCTTGAATTGCATGGCCGAAAGCGTCTTCTCTTCGGACTTAGCACGCTCGGTAGGAACCATGCACGCCATACTCCCGTTGAGGATGCTTAGGGAGTTCGTGGCTGGTAGCGGGAAGACATGGACTCGGTCGAAGAATTTCATGCCGAGGACCATCTTGAAGTCGTCTATTGGAACGATGGAGTAGTCAAGCTTTCCGCTCCATGTCCCAAGCGTTGTGTGCACGCTTTGCGCGGTGCCCGCGATGGGCTTGGCGGGTGAGTTCACCGCCTTCATGGTGCCTCCTTCTTTGGTTGCCTTGAGGCCTAGGCACTTGGCCTCGTCTTCTGAAATGAAGTTGTGCGTCGCTCTAGTGTCTAGCAACGTACGTACAGTTTGGCCGTTGATGAGTGCACTTACATACATGAGCCCTTTTCTCGTAGGTGCTGGTGGCTGGCTCTTGAGTGCGCCAAGGCGTTGGAGTGAACCCATGTAGGGCCGGGGTCCTCCATCGTTGGTGTGGAAGTGCCCTTGAGCTGGGCAGCGAGGCTATTGAGCGACTTCTTCTCCGGACAGTCGCGAACCCAATGTGGACCGTTGCATATGAAGCATGGGCTGCGAGGCTTAGGCGGCTGGCTCTTTCCTTCCGCTTTACTTTGCCCCGACTTGCCGCTATGAGGCTTTTTCTGCCCCCAATCCTTGCGGTTGTGGCCTTTGTCCTTCCGACCCTCTCCCTCACCTTTGCCTTGGTTAGGCCTCTTGTCCTTGGGCTGGGCAGAATAATCGGCAAGTAATTCCGCAATGGCGATGGCGTCATCGAGGGATTGAACGCCCCGCCTATCTAGTTCTGCCTTAACCCAATCTTTAAGGCCATCTTGGAAGTAGAAGAGGGAGTTCTTATCGGACATGTCTCTTATCTCAAGCATAAGGGTAGTGAACTCGTTGATGTAATCGCGAACGCTACCCGTTTGCTTGAGGCGACGTAGGTGCGCTTGTGCTTCCTTTTCTGCATTGCTTGAGACAAAGTGCTTGCGGAGTTCTTGTTTAAAATCTGCCCATGTGTCAATGGTGCAGATGCCCTTGCCTATCTCACCATGCTTCCGCCGCCACCATAGTTGTGCAGCGCCTCGTAGGTAAGTGGTTGCAGTGCCCACCTTTGATGCCTCATCTCATACGCCCATGGCATCAAAATATTGCTCTAGCCCAAAAAGGAAGTTGTCCACAACAGTGGCATTACGAGTGCCGTCGTAGGTATCGGGCATTGGCACATCAATGCGTCGCGCATCACTCGAGCTTGAGGAAGCCGGGCTAGATGTGAGTGTGCGCTAGTGCCTAGCCCAATCCAAGTGGACTTCCTCCACCTCCGCACGGATTGCTCGTAGCTCACTTTGTACGAAGCTACGCAATTGGAGCAGCTCATCTCCGAATGCTCGAAACTCCCCTCGTAGGGTGTTGGCTTGGTCGTGGATGAGGGCTTTGCTTGCGACAGTGAAGTTGGCGTATTCGCCCTCAAAACCTTCCACCCTTGCCTCCAAATTGTCGAGGGTGTCCTAGACAGCGGACATGGATGTTTCGAGCGTAGCCACTCGAGGCTCCAAGGCATCAATGGAGGCGGCCTTGGACTTTCCACGGGACTTTCCAGCACGTCCCTCCTCACGGCCACGTGTTTGCTCCGAGATCTCCACACCAACTACGCCCTCTTGTGTGTACTAGAAATTGGCAAATTGGCCATTGCTCATGAGCTAGATTGCGGGGGTGCAAATCTTCGCTCTGATACCACTTGTCACGGAATGAGTTTTTGCGCGCAGCAAACCCGTGCGGCACTTAGGCAACTTTCTAGTACACAAGTTGCTAAGTAAGCCTTAAGAACTTCTCAAGCTAGCCAAGCTAAGATGCTTGCAAGATTGCTAGAGAGAAGAGAGAGCAATATGGCCAATATGACTTTATTACTTGAAAGAAATGATTACAAGAGAGCTTTACAAGAGCTTGTGTGTTGTGTGTGGTGTGTTGTGTGTGCTGGAAATATGGTGTGCAAAATGGTAGTGGGCACCCCTATTTATAGATGTTGGGGGCCTTTGTGTAGAATCTTCTTGCAAGTTGGCAACTTGCATAAATATCTCCTAGGACTTAAATGCTAAAGTCTAAAGAGTTCTAGGATATTTACAATTGTAGAGAATTCTAGAATGCGGGCCGGATTGCTAAGCGCACACGCCTTTGTTAGCCCAATTACTAAGTGCATCCATGCTAAGCGTACCCCGGTGGGTTAGTTATGTGAGGTGGCCCAGTGCTGAGTGCACCTTGCTAAGCGCATCCCATGTGTTTGCTGAGCGAACCTCTTCTAAGTGCATCCCACCTATACATGGACTTTTGCTAAGCGTACCCGTGTGCGCTAAATTAGCCTCCGTTTGCAGGAGGTTTGAGCAGCCCGTGACATTCTGCTAATGGAAGCCGAGTTGACCCCCAAAGAGAAATCAAACGCACCCATGTATAAAAAAAGGAAGCTACCTAATTATATATCTCTAAAAACAATACCTCACATATGAAAAGGTCTTGGATTACTTTTTGAAAAGAAAATTCATATTTGGTCTGAAATTCCATCAAATCGAATGTACTAAATTTTTTTTATATGGATGATGGGTCATGGCCTGATTTTGATTTGATTTTAACGAAAAATATTAATTTGGATAGTTTTGATTGACGAAATTTCGGGTCAAATATCATTATTGTTTTTAAAAATCACAAATATGTAGAACTTTTATCCAACCTGCGAGTGTGTCACAAGGTCGCCAATCAAGGATAAAAACTCTAGGAGCTGTGCCTATGTAGGACCGAGTTTAGCCAAAATATATCTATATCAGCCACATAATAGCGAACAAATCGTGGTCAGATTTTGCCCAAAGCAATTTATGTGAGCTTATCTTAATTACGAGCTCCCTTTGGTACTCAGAGTCCGCGCCCCCCCGGTTGCCTCAGGTGGTTCAGTTGGTGCGTATATGGCCATGCCTGCACCAGGGGTAGTAGAGAGCCGACACCAGTTCTCCATTGTATAAAAGCAAGAGCCTTATAAGGGTTTTCAAATCTGATAGGAGGAAATATACTATATGCTCAGTCATCACATTCACACCCCTCTCAGGCTCTCAACAATCATTTTTAAAAAAATTAAAATTAGTTTTACCACAAATCTTATATATATATATATATATATATATATATATATATATATATATATATATATATATATATATTAATTATTCATGAATGTTTGCATGAGAAAAGAATGTTGTCTGTCCTTTTTCGGGCAAAAACATCTCACATTTTACTCTTTCATCAGTGAATATTTGTTTTGGTTGAATTTTGTTTTATTTGAAGATGCCTTACAAATTTAATAGGCAAGCTATAACTGAAAAAACGTTCTCAATTAACCTATTAAATTCGATGCCTTTAAGAATCGCCTCAATGATCCCTTCTGGATTAATCCTAGGGAAAGCATGAGAAAGTTTTGGCAAGTTTCGATTAATTCAATGGAAATTAGATTAATCCTTAGTCCTTACCCAACGAAATTCAAGCATGTTCTCATGTGTGGATTAGAATATATGGATTGATAATAAAGTGAATGTGTTTGTTTTGTAGTGAAGTACTTAAATGCTTTTTGTCTTTAGTGGTCATATGCCATTTTGTGTATAATGTCATGTGCAAATAGTATTACTTATAGAAAAATACTTAGGTGCAAACATATGTATAAAATGCCGTATGAACATGTGTGTACGTATTTACGTGACATGAAGAAATTCATTAAAAAATGATAACAAATAACGAAAATAATTATGTGGTTTTATGATATTTCTACACAACCAATTTTTTCATGATACAAAAAAAATACTCTGAACACCTTTATTTTACTAAAAGAGTGAGATTTTTTGAACTCATCAAAATCTTTATTAGACCTATTATTTATTTAATAAACCATCATTAAAATTTAAAAATTTATTAGGTTTTACTTTGTAAACCCATTCTAATACTTATTATACCCTTTATTAAACTAAATTATCATGCCACCAACATTACAAATGCATGCAAGCCACACATTTTATCTAACTATTTTTTTGACCAATCAATTAAACTAACTTACTTTTTACTACACATTCTAACTAACATTTAGAATTTTCATTATGGCTAATTTTTTACCACAACTACTCTCTAGATATTTAACACTTAGCTCTAGATATTATTGAAGACTTTTTCTGGATGCTTAGATATTTCTAGCATTTATAAACTGGCATTCTAGAAATTAATAATTAAAGATTTACAAATTAATATTTCAAACACCCCCTCTTAATTTGTAATCTTCATATGTTTTATTAGGATTCTAAACTTTTCTACAAGAATAGTCTTGGTAAAGATATATGTTAGTTGTTCATGAGTAATGCAGAATTTTAATTCAATCTCTCTTTCTTCTACTAAGTCTTTGATAAAGTGTTGTTGAAGTTCTATGTGCATTGTCCTGCTAGGTTAGAATGAATTTTTGTCATTGCGATTGCTAACATATTATCATAGTAGATAACTGTTGGTAAGACTTGTTCTTGCTAAAGATCTATTAAGATTTTCATTAATCAGACTTGATGTGAACCTCACAAAGAGAAGTGAGACCTTGCACTCAATGAGATTCCTTTGCCAATGATTGTTCTAATTCATATTCAAACAAGCATAAAATAAAGACCTTAACTCTTTATCTAAAAAAATAAGAACTAATGGTATAAGAAACCTAAGGTTGACGCCACACTCAAGAAAGAAGAGAAGGATTGTGAGTGATAAGTCAAGAAAGAACACCACAAGATGAAATATTGATAAGTTATTAAAAACAAAAACTCTCACTATTATTATAAACACAAATATGAATCAACACTGTTAAGATTTTTGGTGTATCAGCTGAGCTGAGTTGGAAAAGTTAGTTATAGGTGCTGATGTGTCAGCTGAGCTGGAGGAGTTTGTTATGAGCTTTGTAGCAATTTGTTATTCGTTTTGTAACAAGTAGCTTAGCTTATGCACATGCTTAATGCATGTATTTCGATTCTAGAATATTCTTTAACTTTGTATAAATACATCTCTGTAAGTAGTTATAATTGGGAATAATATTGTTTTTATTCTCAAAATCTCAGTTCAGATTCTCTCTCTGTTTCTTCTTTATTTTCTCTGAATTTCTTAGCAACCAAACAATATCTCTATTTTTAACTTGATATCAGAGCTTGATCTGTCAACTCTCATGGCTACAACAAGCTCAAATCCTAATACAAACACATCTGCTTCATCATTTACATTCGCTACACCGATCAAATTGGATCATTCCAACTATACGATCTGGAAATCTCAGATTCTCTTATTAGTGCATGCTAATGGACTTGAAGATCTGCTTGATGCATCCAAACTCTGTCTAGATCAATTTCTCTCCAGTGAAAATGGATGCTCAACTAATGAAACTCATATCAATCCATCATATAACACATGGAAGAGGAAGGACCAAATGCTTATGAGCTGGTTGATGTCCTCCATCAGTCTCGAAGTTCTTAGTCTTGTGGTAAACTCTGAAACTTCTCTTGAGCTTTGGACTAGTCTAGAACAACAGTTTGCATCTGAAACTTTTGCTGAGAAAGTTCACTTGAAGATGATGCTTAATAATCTCAAAAAAGGTTCAATGACTATGACTGAATTTTTTGGCAAGCTAACAATGATCACTGATGAACTGGCCATTGCTGGAAATCCTATAAGTTCTCTAGATTTTCCCACTCACTTAATCTTTAGATTAGGTCAACCTTATTATCCAGTTGTAGTCTATATTGAATCAAATCTTGCAAAAATCACTGTTAATAAAGCATACTTAATGTTGTTGACTCATGAAGCTAGATTAGAGGCTAATCAACTAAGTGCTAGTAAGGAAGCTAAGATGAATTTTGCTGCAAATGTTGCTCAAACTGGATCTAATACTAAGAAACCTGGAGGTCAGCCTAATAATAATAATAATAATAACTGGAACAAGAATGCTAGCTTTAAAGGTGGTTATGGTACTAGTTTTAGAGGAGGTTATGCTGGAGGTAGAGGTGGCTATGGAAGGAATTTTTCCATGAGTCAAAGAAGAGGTAACTAGAATGGTATGGCATTTGGAAACTATCAGCAGAATCAAGGTAGAGGTGGTAGTAATTTTGGTCAGATTGGTGGATATCACACTAAAAACTTTGGTCATAATGGTAAAGGAGCTTTAGATCCTGCAGCTGTTACTGTGATTTGTCAGATCTGCTTCAAACCAAAACACATTGCAGCAGAATGCAGAAACCGATTCAACAGGGACTTTATGCCTTTCTTTAATCCTTATCAAAACTCACCAAAAGCTGTATATCTTACCACTTCTGAGGGAACAATGGCTGATCAAGGATGGTACATTGACAGTGGTGCTACACATCATCTTACCTACAACTTGTAGAATCTACACATTGGTAAATAAATACTCAAGTAATCATTTATTACATGTTGGTAGTGGTCAAGGCTTTACATATATCGCATATTGGTTATATTTGCCTTCATGCCTCATGTGACTCTGTCTTACACTTAAAAGATGTTTTGTGTATGCCTAGTCTTACCAAAAATCTTATTAGCATCTCTAAGTTGCTTAAAAATGGCAATTTAACCATTGAGTTTGTTGTTAATATGTGCTTTATAAAGGACAAGAAGAAGGAAATGCATCTGGCCTAAGGGATTGCCAGAGGAGGGCTGTACCAGTTGCTATCAAAGAATGATTTTATCTCCAATTCATGTCGTCTTTCCTATATACCTAGTTCTATGCTTTTTATATTTAATAATCCAGCTTGTAATCCTTATGATACAGCTGCAAATAAAGTTTGTACTCCTCAATGTTACGTGAACTTAAGTCAGTTAGCAAATGTATCTCATCAAAGACTTGGTCATCCTAATAAACATGTGTTGAAATGCATTTTATCATCTCTTCCACTTCATTCTTCTGTTATTATTGAACTTGATTTTTGTAATGCTTGTTAATATGGTAAAAATCATCAGTTGTCTTTCTATTCAACAGGAATAAAAAATAAAGCTCATTTGGAGCTAGTTCACACTGACCTTTGGGGTCCAGCACCTTTACCTTCTATGTATGGCTATAGATATTATATCAGTTTTATAGATGATTATAGTAGGTACTGCTGGATTTTTCCTTTAACCTTTAAATCAAAAGCCTTAGACACTTTCAAATATTTCAAAACCTTGGTAGAAAAACAATTGGGTTGTCACTTGAAGTCTCTTCAATCTGATTGGGGGGTGAATACAGAAGTTTTGAAAACTTTCTTGAAGAAGAAGAGATAGTTTTCAGGCATAGCTGTCCTTATACTCACCACCAAAATGGTTTAGTTGAGAAAAAGCATAGACATCTTGTTGAAACTAGACTTACTCTCTTTGCATAGGCCAAAATGCCTTTAACTTTCTGGTGGGAATATGTACACACTGCTTCTTTTCTTATAAATAGGATGCCAACACCTCTATTGAATAACCTTTCAACCATTGCCAAACTTCATGGAAGACAACCTGATTATCAATTTCTTAAAACATTTGGTTATGCTTGTTTTCCTTTTTTGAGACCATACAGCAAACAGAAACTGAATTTTCACACATAGAAACGTCTCATGATTGGTTATAGTCCAATCCATAAAGGGTACAAATGTCTTAATCCCATTGGTAAAATCTTCATAGCTAGACATGTCAAATTCAATGAGTCAGATTTTCCATTTTTTCAACTTTTTCCTTCACATTAGTCAGTACAAAATGTGTCATCTGTACAGTAAACTTCTAGTCTTTGCTCATTTGCTCCTTCCACTACTTTCATTTGAGATAGCAACTTTGCCCAGCATTCTGTTGATTCCCTTACTCCAAATGCAGGCCCTAATTCAGGTAACACCTTCTCTCACACCTCTTCTCCCTTAAGTCCAACACCACCAGTTTCATCTCCTCAACCTTCACCAGAACAACAACCACCCCCAATTGCAGTACTAATGTTAGCTCAAAATAATCATCCAATGGTGACAAGGTCTAAGGTTGGAGTGTTTAGAACTAAATCATATTTAGCAGTATCTCAAAATATTGAACCTCAATCAGTTAAAGCAGCCTTAGCTGATTCTAAATGGCAGGCAGCTATGCAAGCAGAGTTTGATGCATTTCATAATAATCAGACTTGGATTCTTATTCCTAAAGAAGTAGTTGGTAAGATAGTTGGGAATAAATGGGTATTCAGGGTTAAATACAATCATGATGGTAGCATTTCCAAATATAAAGCAAGGTTAATTGCAAAGGGATTTCACCAAACTCAAGGGGTAGATTTCTTTGAAACATTTAGTCCAGTTGTTAAGTCTTGCACCATCAAAGTCATCCTCAGCCTTGCAGTTATGAATCATTGGTCAATTAGACAACTTGATGTGAATAATGCTTTTCTCAATGGCTTACTCAATAAAGATGTTTTTATACATCAACCTGAGGGGTTCATTCATCCTAAATATCCTACTCATGTCTGTAATCTCACCAAGGCTCTCTATGGACTTAAGCAAGCTTCAAAGGCTTGGAATGATAGGCTGTAGTCTTCTTTGTTGCAGTGGGATTTTATTACATCCAAGTCTGATACTTCACTATTTATTCATTATGTGGGAGGTGATATTGCTATAGTTCTCATCTATGTAGATGATATTTTGGTTACTAGTTCCAATACTAAGCTTATAAAGAAGGTTATTCATCATTTAGGTTCTGAGTTTGATTTAAAAGACCTTGGAGATTTCAATTATTTCCTTGGTCTTGAGGTTACTCCATCTATTGAATGACTGCATCTTTCTCAAACCAAGTATATAGGAGATATCCTCAAGAAAGCTTAGATAATTGACAGCAAAGGTTGTTCAACACCTATGAATTCCACTAAGAAACTAGTTAAAGACAAAGGAGCAGCTTTTGAAAATCCTTCTCTCTGCAGAAGCTTGATTGGCTCTTTGCAATATATTACTTCAACAAGGCCTGAAATTGCCTTCACGGTTTACAAGCTTAGTCAATTCCTTGGTGCTCCTTCAGTGTATCATTGGAAAGCTTGCAAAAATGTTCTTAGATATTTACAGAGCACAGCAGACTATGGTTTGCAATTCTACACTTCTGGCACACTTGCTATCACTTCTGGCACACTTACTCTTACAGCATTTTTAGATGCAGATTGGGGTTTTGATTTGGATGACAGAAAGTCAGTTGAGGGATATTGTGTTCACTTGGGTGATAATATGATTTCATGGTCTTCTAAGAAGCAAAATATAGTCTCCAAGAGTACAGCAGAGTCAGAGTATAGAGCACTTGCTTTGGCAGTCTCTGAAGTACTTTGGATAACTTACTTGCTCAATGAACTGAAGGTTACTTCGCTGCAAGTTCCAGTTCTTCATTGTGATAACAAAAGTGCAGAAGCTCTTACCAACAATCCAAAGTATCACTCTAGAACTAAACACATTGAACTTGATTTACATTTTGTTCGTGAGTACATTGCTACAGGAGAGGTTCAGATTAGTCACGTTTCTAGTCATGATCAAGTTGCAAATGTACTTACAAAACCTCTGGCTTTTGAACCTCTGGCTTTTGATCAATTTCACTATCTACGATCCAAGCTCAATGTCATTCCCAGACCTTGAGCTTGAGGAACATAGGGGTGCCAAAATAACCCGGACCCGGATGAACCCTGATAATCCGAGCCAGGTTTGACCCGTACCGGAGTTAAATTAAATGCGGATCTGAATTTAATTTTATGGACCCGGATATATTCCGGTCCGGGTCCGGGTTTGGGTTTAGATGAACCCGGATATCTGAAACCCGGACCCGGATGTCTTTTATTTTAATATTAATTTTTAAAATTATTTTAAGTATAAAGAGAAAAGAAAAGGAAAAAGAAAAACCTAACACAGCCGGCCTAATTTGCAATTCACATTTTCCTTTTCTAAAATTTCACAGTCGCCGGCCACCAACTATTTCCCCTTCTCTTCATCAAATCAAATCATCCTCTTCATCGCTTCAGCCATTTCTTCTTCTCTATGTTCATCATCAGTTGCTGTGATCCTCTTCTTTGCATTGCCACGATCACCACCCTTCTCAATCCTTTATCTTCAACTACTGTAAAGTTGAGTGGTCTAGCTTCCACCGCTAAGCCCACCGCTGCTTCTCGTTTATCATCTCTTCACAAACTCTCTCTCTCTCTCTCTCTCTTTCTCCATGGTTCCTATGAAGCTAGATGGGTTTGTCTTTATGCCATTACAGAGTAGAACTAGGTGGGCCGCCTTCTTTGATGCCATTACAATTCAAATTAATTGCAATTTTCGTGCATCCACTTCCTATAACAAGTTATTAATATATATTCTTAATTTCGTTGGCAAGATTTGCAATAGCTCTATATCAACTCCATAAAATGTTTCATCAGTTTTAGTTTGTGATTGAAGGTAGTGCCCAACTTCATGAAGAATATTGAAGATTAAATATATTTTTTTTAAATTCATAAGCAACGCGGGTTAAAAACCCGCAATCCGGAAACTCGGAGTTTTCTGGGTTGAACCTGGAGTGAACCTAGAGTGGCAAAATCCTGGTTATTATTCGGATCCGGGATAATAAATTGGCATCCGAGTCCAGAACCAGGAAGGCTAAACCCGGACCCGTATACGGATTTTGCCATCCCTAGCTGTTAAGATAGTTGGTGTATCAGCTGAGCTGAGTTGGAAAAGTTAGTTATAGGTGCTGATCTGTCAGCTGAGCTGGAGGAGTTTATTATGAGCTTTGTAGAAATTTGTTATTCATTTTGTAACAAGTAGCTTAGCTCATGCACATACTTAATGCATGTATTTCGATTCTGGAATATTCTTTAACTTTGTATAAATACATCTCTTTAATTAGTTACAATTGGGAAAAATACTGTTTTCATTCTCAAAATCTCAATTCAGATTCTCTCTCTGTTTCTTCTTCATTTTATCTGAATTTCTTAGCAACCAAACAATATCTCTGTTTTTAACTTGATTAAATCTTAACTTTAGAAGAAGATCGTCTTACTAATGTCCTCTAAACTCTTAATTTTGGATAAATGCATCGATACTTGCTTAAATCTTAATTTTAGATGTGCCTGTGAGAAGTTTCTTCTCGTGTGTGTGCGTGTTTAAAACGCAGTATCTGTGTCTCTAAATGATAATGGATTACTTGGTTTCTAATGTGAATATGAGAGTTACATGTTCATATAGATTTATGTTGGAAGCTTAAACATCAAGTAGAAAGGCATGCGAACAAATACTTGTGAAGAGTGTTAAGTTTTCTGAAATTATGATAGGCAGACAAATTTGGAATAATTCAGAGGTTAATTCGTTACTTTTTTTCCCCTTCCAACATGGTATAATGGCAAATGCATGTAATCTGGTATGATAGATGCATTAAGTGTGCGACAATCTGTATAAGTCTGTGCTCAAGCTGTTGCCATTTAGATGATTGACGGTTGATATGGCCTCGAAACATGTAGTAAGTTCTTACTGTTGGTTTAGAGAAGGCACTTCAATCTTTTTTAAACATGTATTTGCTTCTGTGGAATACCATAAATTAAGATATTCCTTGAACTCTGTTTTCTGGTAACCTTGGTTCTTATTTCATTATTTGAATTTTTCACACTTACAACTTTGTTGCTGATTGCTGTGAAACACTAGCACAACAGAGTAAAGACATTTTGAGCTTGAACAATATGCACTGTTTAGTTTCTATAGATTTTGCATCCTTGTTGTATTACATTGCTGATCGCAGTAATTAGTTATTACCCTGAGTCAGAAGGATTATAGCTCATGTCCTGGCAAAAGCGAGAATATACTTTACTTTGGTCTCATACGATATGATTTCCTTCTTGCGAAGTTACAGTTAAACCTTTGTTGTATAACACTGTTTGATTGGCTTAAGCTCTGCTATATTTCCACATTTAATAGGTATCTCATGGAAGCTGTTGCTGTGAAATTGTAGCTGTGATAAGAAATTTCCATAAATTGAATATGATTTGGTACTTTGCTGTCATTGCTGTTCTTTCATTCACAATCTATGTTTCATGCATACTAATTAAATCTGTGTTACACCTCTTAAATTTGAATATAAGGCTGATGCTTGCTTAATTTGGTTTTCAACAGGTTAGCTTTGTGAATGGGAGAGCCACAATACTTGGTGGCATCCATGTGGCGTGTATTGTATCTCAGATATCCAATCATTTGGCAAAGCTACTCTTGAGCTCCTTGAAAGCCGTCGCAGATGCGGCATCCATTAGACAATATTTGTTTGTCTTTTTCAATGCCTTTATTGATAACCCACTATTTGAGAGTCCAAGCCAAGATGTTTTGATACTTGACCCAAAGAATTTTGAAGACGAATGTGAGCTTGGAGAAGAATTTTTGAAGAATGGTTTGTTATTTTATAATTTGTTTGTTTTTTAATTTATGTCATGGAAACATCTTTTTATTTATGAATTGGTTGGATTTGGAATCTTTCCCTTCTTCCTTGAAGTTAAAGGAATTGTGATATGGATATACATAAGCTAGTCACCCTTGGACGAAATCCCTAACAGTGAGAGATGTCATTTGACATTGATGAGTTGAGTACACCGTATTCTAGCTCTCAGGATTGAGTCTTGGAGAACACGCAAGACTAGTCTTTTACACAGAACGATTCAATTTATATACAAAGATCATCCATATAAATATAATTAAGTCAGAGTCTAGCACATTTTAGTTATCAAAGTTGGGCCTAGGACATTTAGAACTGCGAACTGCCTATCCGTGACTTGCCTCATCCTTTGTATAAGCTCATGTATCTTTATTTCTCTTCCGCGAATGTAAGAAAACTCAATTCGATAAAAAAAATTGTGTAATAAAGCTGAAGAATAAAACAAATTTATGCGGTGATAAATCCTCAGGGGGATTCTTGCAATGATAACTTACCACATAAAGCTGAAGAATAAAACAATAATGTTAGGGATCCCAATATTTGAGTTCCAACTTAAGTCTCAATGCTGTGCGTCATTAATCTATTGAATGGTGAATTTTATAATTAGTAAAATTACTTAACCACCATTTAATAGATGAATGCCATATCAATTAAGATTTATATGTTGAGATACCTAGCATTGCTTTTAATAAAATCCTCTAATAAATCCCAGCATCTTATAAGCATTGCATACAACTGCTGACTGCGTTTGCTGCTATAAAAGGAAAGTTAAAGCTACATTCTTAGGAGTTACCGAGTTAGGACTTAGGATAGTTATTCTATTCCCAATCAGCTATGCAACCAAAAAAAAAAAAAATCTTTTCTTTTCTTTTTTTTTTTTTTTTTTTTTTAAGAATGGCTGACCAAAAGAATATGAAGTTGCTTCTAATTGAAACAATATTCACGGATGCCCAATAAAGCTTAAATTCACTTGTTCAAGAAATCAATATTATTATGAGTTTGTCTATTATTCACGGCTTTCATGGAGGAAATGTTAATGGAAAATCTTTACAACCTGTGAGAGGGAAGCCCAGATTCAAGCTGCAAATGAACTTGGTAAGTTGAGTAGAAGACAGAAGCATAAGTTGGTTGAGAGAGGAATCATTGCCCCTTTGATTTCGATGCTTCGTTCGCAAGATTATGAAGCCACTGAAAATTAAATCGAAATTTCATATTTTAAATTTAGTTCGTCTCGTCGCAAACTTTGAAATAAATATTATATGTTCAAAATAGACGTCTACAAAGCATTCTACTCATTTTACGCCACCATCCCACATCAGAACTTTACGCAATCGATTAAAAGAACCCTAGGAAGCATAAATTGGTAAATATGTGGAAGCTACCTACTTGACCTTTCTTTAGATATTTCCATAATCCACAAATCTTCTTATACATAATTCTAGAATCCGACATTCTAGATTACAAATTATTTTTTCAACATAACCTACAGTGATGGCCATTGAAGAAGCTATTTTAAAATTTCATTGTTGTTCATAAGTCAAAACTCCAAACGTTTAGCAATTATAGAGAAGCTTCATGGCTCGTGCTATAGGGTGTTCCACTTTTCTTAAGGCGAGAAAGATGCACGCGTGAAGTGGCGAGAAATTATCTTGAACATGGCTTCTTTGAAGTCCATATAGTTTCAATTAGCCGATTAATTAATTATATATTGGTAAGATTTTTTTGAAAAAATTTAAATACATTATAATTTACTTATGTTTAAAATCAAAAGTCTTCTTAAACCTTCAAAATGACTGTGTAGAGCAATTTTGAAGTCCCGCAAATTTCACAATCTATTCTGTTTTTTCATAAAAGATAATTTGCGGAGAGGCCTAACAGATTTTAAAGAAGGCAATGGAAAAGCGGTTAGATGATACAAGTTTCAAAATTGAGTTGGTGCTTAGCAGCTATATGAATTCTTTGCTGACTATGTGAACACTCGATAAAAAATTTGGTGATTCAGGGATAATTTTTTAATATATGTATAACTTGTTAAATGTGGGCCGGATATAAATATAATGGAGATTGCTAGTTTCCTTCCTACTGAAATTAATATTTACCCCATACTATTTTCATAATAGTTAATAACCCCCTTAACATTATAATTTTACAGTGTTATACTTAAGTAAATGATAGAGTGGAAAGAATCCATACTTTCCATTTTCACTCCAACAAGTAAACACAACATTAAAAGAGTTGCAATACTGATACCCTTTAAAAACCTCTTAAAACTCCTTTACTTTTTTAACTCAATTCAAATATTTGCAAATAATATAGATTTCTCGTAACATCCTCTTTTAATGACAATATTATCCTTAATAAAATTATTTCTCATGAAACCCCAATATTTCAATTTTCTTTCTTATTGTTGAAACCCCATATGAAGGGGATTTTTTGTTCCTCTTGCTCAAAAGTTTTGATCTCAAAATGCCATATTATTGATTCTGATAAGTTAATTGCTGCTGTCTGCTGACATTTTTTTTACTTTTTTTTGGTTTTGGCCTTTGGATTGTCTGAACTAACACTTTGATCTTGAATTTGAGGGGCCTGATCTCGCTTGCTCCTTTGCTTTGTGTTGCTACTTTCTTTCTTTATTTTAATATTTTTCAATTATTGTTTTTTTAGGTTTATTAAAAAAATTTTATTACATAGACTCTAAATTCAATTAGGAAATATGCATCCCGTAAGTCACTTTCTTGCTTACTACGATTTTTTTCTTTTTCTTTTTCATTTTAATTAGACATAATTTTGTCTTTAAATGTAATTCTAATGAAGGTTAAAGCTGTAAAATATCTGGAAGATGTTTTAAAAGGATTTCGATGGGATGCTAATAGTTCAGCTCTGCTAAAGAGTTGAAAATGAGCCTTGGAAAATCCCAAACTGACTGACTTAACCCGACCAAACCTACAGTTTAAATTAAAAAACACTCAAAGACTATGAGTATTAAAATGTATTATTATCATTATTATTATTATTTTGGATAATAAAATGCATCACTTTATAAGTCCCTTATTTTTGTGTGCTCATTCTTTTTTCCTTCATAAGCTTGCCTTCCAAGTTATAAATGGAAGTCAAGCACACAATATATAAAACCAAAGAAAGGAGCAATCGACTGTCATCATCAATTCATCACGAAGAAATATGCAACTGACATTAGGATTTTCAGCTCTCTGATTCACCAATATTTTGTTTATGATACCATAAATTTTATACGATTTATCATATCACGTTTACTTAATTTTGATAGAAAAACAAAATGCGCTATATCGTATTTGTCATAGGTTTAAAGTTGTTATAGTTATTTTTAGATGAAGAATTAGTTAAGAGTTTGAGTAAATAATACTAAAAATATATAAAAAATAATAATAATTAAATGAGTAATTTTTTTTAGAAAAATCAACATATATTAAAAGGATAAGTGACAAGATGATGAAACGTTTAATAAACAAATTGATTTTAGTATTTAAAATATTTGATACATGCATACGCATCAATGTAAATATATATAACACAATATGTGACGGAAAATGCAATACTACAAGAAGAAAACGAGAGAGGAGTTGGATTTGTTGACAAATTTCTTGTAAACGAATGTGAATAGATTTTTTTTTTAAAAAAATAGGGTAATTATCTGGTGGCCACCACTTATTAAGTGAAACTTCTGTAAACCATCAAATTTTAAGATTGTATCTGTAAACCACCTATTTTTCAAATAAATATCCCCCAACCACTTTTCCGTTAAAAAAGTTAACTACCGTTAGTGGTTTTCTGCGTAAAGATTATTTTACCCCTGCAATACAATAATTACAAAAATTATTTATAATTAATTAAATATAAGATTTTGTATTGTTTTATTTTTTTTATTTATAAACAAAAATGATGTTGTTTATAGAATTAAATATTTATTTTAAAAATAGAATATAATTAATTAAATATTTATTTTTTAACTAAATGATAATATTACCCTTATAATGGCATGCTGACGTCATGTTTCTGTTAACGGAGTTAACGGAAAGGTGGGTGAGAGATGTTTCTTAGAAAAATAGGTAGTTTACAGATACAATCTTAAAAATTGGTGGTTTACAGAAGTTTCACTTAATAAATAGTGGCCACCAAATAATTACCCAAAAAAATATTGGGATGGTGTAGGTGCCACATCTCAAAATGCATCACATTATGCCACGTGTCCACTCTTTTAGACAAAATAATCATTCTGGGAAAAATAACACCCGAGATAAAAATTCTCCCAGAACTTATAAAGATGACAAGAGGGGGAAAACTCATTTCGATCCCAAATTTTATGGTCTAACAAAACCACACCTAAAGTCATAAGAGTAAGGAAACATGTAGATACGAAATAAATATGTTTATTTTCCTATAACTAAATTCACATCCACGCACACAATAATAGTGGGTGATACGTGTCATTAAAAAGAGAGCTCAAGGTAAAACCCTAAATTCATATCACCTATCTCTAAGAAAAAAGGGGCCTTTGGCCTCCATGAATATTGTTTATCGTAGAGAGAGAAAACTCATTTTCTCTATCTTTCTTCTTCTTCCTTTAATCTAAATCAAATACTAATTTGGACGTTAGAGTGTCTTTTTCAAGTACCCACCTCGCCGGATTCAAGGCCAACAACCGTTACAAGCTTTTCACAATCTACAAATACGTGTGAAGGTAAAAATTCGGCCCCGTCAAATGGAAATGAGTAATCTTTCTCATCCGTTAAACATCAATTCTTATCTTTTATTATTATTCAAACTCAGTTGATTGTATACGCAAAATACATTCACAATCAATACAAATAACAACCAATTACTTCAAAAATATTATTGAAGTTTTGTCATTAAATTAAAAATTTACAATATGACCCAATTCCACACCTTAATATCAAGACGAATCATCATTAAAAAAAAATTTGAGAAGCAATTACTTAAAGACAATGCCGCCGTATAGCGGCGAAAGTGAAGCAGATAGATGTATAATAGAATCAGCAAAAAACAAGTGCCCCTTTGGCTGTACTTCATTTTGTTGTTATGAGTTCCAACACTGTTGTCGGATATTTGTTAGTTTCCAATATGTATATTGTTTTTAATCTCACTATTTCTAAAATATCTCTATGCTTTGAAAATATAATCAAACTTAAAAATTAAAAAAAAATTAAAAAAAGACACAGAGATATTATCTATGGTATTGCTCCAATAAAATACCTGCATCATACATTCGTCATTATCATATATACCAAGGTGTAGTTGATTTTCTGTTTTACACAAGAAGAACAGCAGAACTGAAATCTTTTGCTGATATTCATAATAAGATGCAGTTTGAAATTCAACAATACGTTTAAATTCAACATATTTCAAGAGATTGCGATGCAATTGTTCCTACTCTAGTTAAGATAGCCTTAGCTAGTGGTGATACTTGTGTTTGGAGGTTCATTTTCCGCTCAAACTATATATGTATTTACTTAGTTGTTTTAATGAAAACAAATCTTTCAATCTAAAAAAACGTCTTATTATCTGTAACAAGTGTTTCATTAATGGTAACAATATTATCATCACTTGTAACAAATTTTTGCGATAACTTAAGTTATATATATAACTAAGAAATACCAATAAAAAAAAAATATTATACTACCCACCATCCATACTATAATAATGTTACAAGCATTGGATCACGAGACTTGTAGCTAAGCCCAAACTCGTGTCTTGCATCACCACAACTTGCCCACTGGCTAGATTGAAAAATCTCCTCTGCTTAATCTGGAGGGAAAAAGGGAAAAAAAAAACATAAAGCATTTGTTTTGCCGCTTAGATTCATGTAATGTAAAGAATTTGGATCATCTTATACTTTGAACGAGAGAATTGATTAATATTCTAATGAAAATTCACTCTTTTTTCACTTTGATTCTTTGATTTCTTTCATGGAAAAGATTTTTTTTTTATTTATGTGAGTAGGTTGGATTTGGAATCTTACCCTTAAAACAAAAGGAAATGCAATTTGGATACACATACATAGGCTAGTCACACTCTTGGACGAAACCCCTATCGATAAAAAAAAAAGGTCATTTGACATAGATGAATTAAGTTTATCACATTCTCGATATTAATGTTGAGTCTTAGGACATTCAAGAAAACTTATTTTTAAAACTTTTCTGTTCGATAAAGGTGAAGCTTGTTTTTTTCTTTGAAATCTGAATAGATCTAAATTGGTCTAAATTTTGGATAGACTTGAATGTTTGAATCTGAATAATATGTTTTTTTTTTTGTCTGATTCTCTAAAAATAAGTATTAAGTTGTTTGTTTTCTCAACTTAAAAAACTAAAAATATGTACTTTTACATTTATATCCTTATTAAATTTGAATGTCAAATAAATTATATGTATATCTTAAAGAACATAAATATCATAATATTTTAACATATATAAGAAAAATCAAGTTCAAGTGAATACATAATAATTTTAAAATTATAATATATAAAATACCATAAGTTTCAAATTTTATCACAAATTCTCAATAATAATATTATAAAATGAGATTATTAGTGAGAAAATATGTATGGGTGGGTTTTAGGATAGGTATGAAAAATAAATTATAAAGTAAGAATATTTTTTACATTAGAAATTAGTTGACTTATTCTGATTTCTCCATTCAGTAAAAAAGTTTAAAAAGTCAGCTTATTTTATTAAGTTAAAATTATCTAAAAAATCTCATTAAATTGTAAAAACAAATACTTCTAATTAACTTAATTAATTAAGTTAAGTCACTTTAAATTATTAAGTTAAAAAACAAACCCCCTCAAAATAATTAATCATATATATATATATAAAATCTTTCGATATAATTCAGTTGAGTCCACCACATCCTAATAATCAGAGTTGGGCTTAGGATACGTCCACAACCGCCTTTCCTTGAATGATCTCATCCGTTGTAATTTGTATAAGTTCTGCCACCAATGTCGGATAACTCAATTCGACAAAACATCTTGTGTAATAAATTATTCATAAAAGCGATATTAAATGGTGTGATCATGTGATTCATGTCAATAAATAATGAATCCTTAAGAGGATTCATGCAATGATAACTTACCATAAAGTTGAATAATAAAATTCACTAATGAATCCCTGCATATGATAAGCATACCATAAAGCACTAAAGCCGACGACGTATGCTCCTGTAAATGGAAAGTTAAAGCAAACATTCTTAGGAGTTAGGAACCGTTATTCTATTTCCAAATCAGCTATGCAACAACAAAAAGGAAAAAGGAAACAAAAGCTGACCAAAGAATAGGAAGTTGCTTCTAACTGAAACAATTCATGGATACCCAGTAAAGCTTAAAATCACTTGCTCAAGAAACCAACGCTATTAATATCCATTTCACAATTTTCTAACACTTAAAAAGAGTTTTGTACACTACTCACGGCTTTCATGGAGGAAATGTTAATGGATAATCTTTTCAACGGCGAGAGAGCAGCCCAGATTCAAGCTGCAAATGAACTTGGTAAGTTGAGTATTAGACAGAAGCATAAGTTGGTTGAGAGAGGAATCATTGCTCCTTTGATTTCGATGCTTCGTTCGCAAGATTATGAAACCACTGAAGCTGCTCTGCTATCTTTGCTCAGCCTTGCCTTTGGCAGTGAACGGTTAGTCGTTTGATCAAGAAAATATATTGTTCACATTTAATGGCAGAGTTCTTTGAGAAAAAAAAAAAAGTTAAAATTGCGAATGAACTCTTACTTGTAATTTTGCAGAAACAAGATTCGGATTGTAAAGTCTGGGATTGTACCAGTATTGTTAGAGGTCCTTCAATGCCAAAGCACGACGCTGATTGAACTGACAGTAGCAGCAATGTTGATTCTCTCTTCTTGCTTGGCAAACAAGTTAGAAATTGCATCTTCTGGAGCCATACAACTGCTGGTTGAAATCCTCAATGGAGATTTTGCCGACAATGATAATAGTTATAGCAGGATTAGCATCCAAGCAAAGATTGATGCTATTGCCACTCTTCACAATCTCTCAACTTGCCATCAGATTGTCTTACCAATTGTCTCCTCTGGTGTGACATATTGCTTGCTTCAGCTAATTCACAGTTCAGAAAAATCATCGGGGTTGACAGAGAAGGCGATTGAATTGCTTGAAATTATCGTATCATCATCAGAAAACGCGCTTCAAGAAATTGCTGCTACTTGCGGTGCAATTCGGGCATTAGTTGAGATGATCGAAGAGGGCTCTCCGCAATGCAAAGAACACGCAGTGGCACTTCTGTTACTGATATGCAAAAGCTGCAGAGACAAATATAGAAGTTCAATTTTAAGGGAAGGTGTGATGCCTGGGCTGCTTCAGCTGAGTGTGGATGGAACATGGAGGGCTAAAAACATGGCTAGAGAATTGTTGCTGCTTCTAAGAGATTGCTCAAGTTACGGTTCAAGTAGTAAACAGTTAAAAAATGAGCTAGTGGAGCAGATTATGCAAGAAATTGATGCCGAAGGAGATACAGTTGCTGGGTCTACACTGAGACTGGTTGAGGAGATGATTGCTAAGCTTAGTACCCAATGAATGATAATTGTTTCTTTCTGTGTCAGAATTGAATTAAGTTTTGATTAGCCTTAGGTTTACTGGTTGTTACAAAATAAAGTCTATTTGATCTTTGACTTCGGTTTTGGGTTTGTGTAAGTAAAGATTCGGTTTCGTATGCGCTGGCTGATTCGTTCGTTCGATCTTTTGTATGTGAAAGAGATCTCTAAATGTGTGAGCATCTATCTTTTCATTCAGATAATCAGGCATAATCCTTCAAAAATTTTCATGCCATGAAAGCATATCCCTTTTCATTTGAGCCACAAATTGTTAAGACAAGTACATGTCAAAAGAAAATGACAATAAAATCTGGTGAGAAGACAGTTTAACGACATTAGAAACTATATTCACAAGCTTGATTAGGAAGTTATCGTAATTATGCTCCCAACAATGTTCCTAATCAAGCAATCAATGCTCTTTCTGCAGTGATTCTTTCATAGTCGGGATAATTATCAGCAGTGCAAAATAAAGCAGTAGGTCAACAAATACACCCACAAATCTCCACAATTTGAGCTCTGATCTACAGTCTACTATCTAGCTCATAACAATATGTTACAGATGCTATCAAGATAAATGATTATGCAAGGAGAACAAATATTTTACACAGCTTAAAAGTGATTATGGGAAAGCATCTTTAGAAAATATTTACTACAAGAACAAAACTCCCCAAACCTTCCACAACATGCACCCACACCCACACCCACACCCACACACACACACACACACACTATTGAGTTTCAGTATTAATGAACAGATAACATACCAAAAATGCTCTCCGAGCCAGTAATTAAATTGAGATGGATAGACAATACTGAACTGACAAAACCCTAGCGTAACTGTTGCAAACTGCCTAATCAGATAATGCTGTAACCAGGCATTCTAGTAACAAAATCCAGTATAAAGATAAACCATTGACCAAAAATCTATTGATATAACAGTAATCAACAAAATGGGTGGGTTCATGCTTCATCACTTAACCTGCTAAAATTAGGTTATTCAACCCCACTTGATAACAAGAACATATATGTATCATTCTCCAAGGTAAGTTTGTTTAGAGAATTATTTCATCAAAACTATTGCATCTACCTATAGAGAAGGATGGTCAACAAACTGTTTGCATGATCACAGGGCATATTTCACCCTGATCTTCTATAAACACTATAAGCCACTGCAACAGTTGCCACTGCTCCAACTACAGCAGCAGCTGTAAGGACATCCCTTTGCTCAAATGATCCTAGCCAGCTTGACAATCCGCATTGACCCTTGGTTTCTTTCTGTTTCTTTTCTCCAGTAGCATCTGAACTTCCATCCTTGCAACATGAAAAGCCATTGGCACCCTGACAACAGCCACTAGTGACATTTTCCTCGGTGACCTGAGTGTTCCCATCTACAAGCTTCTTGCTTTTTGGTTCCTCTTTTCCATTTGGAAGCTTCTGTTCATCCACTTTCTCAACTTCAGCAGACGCCCCCAATTGGCCTCTGCAGATGATAATCGTTTATGTTATGCTCTTCTAATATGCTCAATAATGCTAAAAAAACATAACACAATGCTACAAGTAAATGCACACATAACACAATTTATGCAATCAGGCTTTCTAAAGGTACATTGTGAAATATGTGACAACAAATACTGATCCAAGCATTGTACACACTCCAGATTAAATGCAAATAAAAAAACATTTAATCAACATTGATGACTACAAATACCTAAGAGGGAACTGAGTACAAGAATTTTATTTTTGAAACAAAGTACAGCATAGTATTTATCTGTAATGCAATAAATAACAAACAAAATGAGATGGATAATACTAAAGGAGAACTCAAGAGAATGAAAAAGTTCATTACGACAGTAGACTCACAAGCAAGCTTAACAATTAAGACTGTGAAAGAGGACCAGGGATATGACGTAAAGAACAGACATTACAGCATCAACAGCAAATATAGATAGGGATGGAGAGAAAAAGAGAACTTTTCCTGAATTGCTATCTAAATGCACAAATATATCCCAACCCATTCCTCATTCATTACCGCAATACTTAATCAATAAAGTTTAGACATTCGATAATATCCACAAAAGAAACAAAAAGGCATAACCGTTGAACACAATTTGCAATCCAGCACCTCATTCTGGAACTAATTTTCGGGTAAAAACATCAGCAGCACCTTAAACAAAATTCCATGAAGACAAAAATTGTATAACACAAACCTCCAAAGTCTTTCAATTATTTCGCCCTTTGCAATATGCTGATCCAGTATTGCAGGCACATCATCAGGAGTGACATAGCCATACCTGCAATCCAACACCAAGAACTATCAACACCATAAACAACCTAATTCTATAGAATGTCCAGCTACTATATATTAATGTCAATGCGAGAGACTAGGATTGGATGCAGATCTTACCAATGACCCATAAGTTTCCCTTCTGAATCAGGACTGTAGATGATCAAGTTACCAGCATATTTGTGTCCCCCAATATGAGAGCATGGCTTAACAAAGATCTGATCTTTCAGTCCTCGCGAATCAATCTCCGCATTGAATTTTTCAATAAGAGCCGGGCCACAAACACCGCATCTCTTATCTCGATTACCATGGGAGCACACAAAGACATATGAACCGTTCAACCCTTCCTGGACACCTGAAGCCCATGGCTTTCCATTAACAAGCACATCATCGACAAAGCTATCCACATCCGACTCCTTCAAACCCCTACAGTTTCAAAATCACAACCCAAATCTCAGCATCAATAAAGATCATTTTTCAATATATGAAGAACAAATCAACTCCCATGCAAAAATGAAACATTTCATTATGTAATAAGCTAAAATCAAATCAAATCATAACTCACTTGTATTTAATCATTTCAGGGAAAACCAACACATCTCCATCAGTACCTTCTCCTCCTCCACACACCGTCATTAAAGGCTATCAAATCACAGTCGTCAATCGATTAGCCATTGATGCATCAATCAATCAGTCGCATAATTTGTTTAAAAGAAAAGAAAACAAGAATAAAAAGAAACCTTGACGGTGATGTCGTCTTTGCGAGTTTTGAGAGCGGAGGCAAGGAGCTTGGGGAGGGTATCAGTGTCGGAGGCTTCGAAGCGTGCGATCCATGCTTCGGGTCCCTTGAAGCAGAGGAACACGTGGCGGCCGTAGGGATTGACGGTTCCCGCCAGCTTCTCCTTGTACATCTCCTCTCGCGTGAACCCGTACTTGGCGTCGTCTTCGGCTGAGATCGTCGACATGTTGTTGGTGTCGGTGTGCGTAATTAGGGTCGGGTAGAGTGCGTGGGAGAGAATGATAAGAAGTTTTGCTTGATGGAGGTGGTGGTAGCGAGGAGCTGCTCCTGCTGCTGCTATGAGAAGGAAAATGCGAGTGGGGTCCGCAATGCGCATAGGTGGTGGAGGCTGTTTCTTTCTTGCGTGCGTGTGTTTGGTGAAAAGATGATAAAAAAGCGCGGTGGGAGAGTGAGCTCCACGCGCTCAGTTGAGAGGCCGGGAGTGATGGGATTTGGTACGGCTGTGGTGTTGGACATAATGGCGGATGTCACTTGAATCCAAATACTGTTTTTTTTTTTTTTTTTAGTGTTAAAACTTTTAATTCACGGGCTTCTTTCTATGACTTAATCGGTACTTTTAAATATTTTTGGCTTGATATAATAAATTAAAATTTTCTTTTCTTTTTTAATTTTGGCGTTAAAAAAGTGTTAATCTTTATAAAGTTTTAATTTTTAAAAATGAATAAAGTAATTACTTTCAAACAAAGTTGTAAGTTATTGAAACACACAAACTTAACAAATGTGGAAAACAATTGAATGTAGGATGCAGTATTTTTAGTTTTTATAATTTTTCTTTTTCTTTTTTTTTTTTTGAAGATTTACTTTTTATGACATTAAGAAAAATATTTTCTATTTTCAAAAAATAATTTTATAGAATAAGTAAAAGATGCTTAACTACCTTAAAACCTCTATAAAATAATATTGTTGATTTATCAAAGTTATTTATTTATTAATAAATGAATTAAATCATTTATTGATAAAAAAAATATTTATTAATTTAGAAAGAATTTTTTCTTTTAAGAAGAGTTGTGTTGTTACATGTACATACTTACCTATAAAAGAGTATAAAAATTTTATACTCAATAATATCTCCCCCAAGCCCTACAACAGTATAGCTTAGTTAGGAAACTTGTAATTATACAATATTTTTCTTTCTCCATTCCGTTTGTGTAATCATGTACCATATATCACTATTGTGTAATCCTTTGACATTAAGGACGAGGCTAAGTTCAATTTAGGGGGGAAAAACAACTTTAGACGTATGTTTTATAAAGAGTTGAATTCAAATAATTAAAGTTATAAGAAAAAAGCTCCTTAATAATTAAATATTTTATTTATTATTAATTTTTTATTTGATTAATTTTTAGTTTATATTTTCATTGAACTCTAAAAGATTCAAAAAAAATTATCATCTTATGCATTTAGTGAAATTATTAATTTAATATACTTGCCTAAATCAGGATTGGAGAATTTTATTATTTAATCAATGTTATTAATTTAAAGAACATTTATTTATTGAAATTTTACTATAGATGCATCTTTTATTGAATTTTTTATTTCAAAATAAAAAGACAATATTTTTATGCATGTTTAAAAAATACTCACATCACATTACATTGTTCACTTTGTATATTAAGGTCTCATTTAGGATTGAGGTTAGACAGCTGTAATTTAAAATGTACAATACTAAAGTGTTTGGTAAACATTATCTACTGTAACTTGGAGCTAAATTGATTTGATTTTACACTTGTATGATTAAAAATCTATTATTATTATTTAAAAATTATATTTACAACGTACTATTAACTTTTATTTCATAATTACAGTTTTTTTTTCCAACATCAGCTGTAACTTAAAAGCTAAAATACCCCAATACCAAACATAACCTAAATTCAACTTATATTATAAGAAAATTTAAGCTCAAATAAAAGAAAATAATTTTCCCCGCATATCTATTAAAAATTTAAATCATTTTCTTCCTGTGAGAACCATTAAAGCAACTCACTTAATTTAATTTGTTCAAAGATTTTTTTATTTGGTTAATAAATTGATATGTTTCCATTTAAGTTATTGAGTAATCATTTGTCAAATCATTTTAAATAATTTCACTCTTTTTTAGGGCAATCAAAATCAAATTATTTTCAATACTTTTTTTTTTTTTTTGCGTAATTATCCAAATAGTTTGTTTAGAAAGTTCAGTCCTAATACGATAGTCACGGGCGCATCTTATAATTACCTCTACTTTATTGTGAATCCTAATTCCCTATTCTCTCCACTCAGATTGGAGGAAGAAGATATTTCGTGTACGCTACGTGGAGGACGCTACGTTGCTCCTTGTAAATCGGAGCGTGGAAGAAGCAAGCGCGTGGTCCTAGATTCAAAAGATTACTCACGTCTTAAGCTGATGTGTGGGAAAAAACTCTTTTTACCCTGGGTACGATGCAACGGTCTATTTCATTAATTGCTCGTTCCATTCGTATTTTCAAACAAGAAATTTTTTTTTTTTTTTTATTCTTAGAGTTTTTATGTAATAACTCATTTTATTTTTATTGTTTAAATAATAATTTATTTTATTTATATTTTTTAAATAATAATTTAAAACACTCTTTTATAAATTTATCTTTAATTTATTAAATATTTTTTTAAAGATAAAATAAGATTTTCAATTAAATAAATATAAATTATTTAAAAATATAAATTATTTAAAAATATAAATTTAAAAATAATTAAATAACATCTGACTTTTTAAATGAAATTTAAAATTTAAGAATAACTTCTTAATAAAATAAAAATAACACTAAACAAAAATAACATATATATATATATATATATATATATATTTATTTATTTATTTATATGTATGCGTATGTATGGTAATTGAATTTGTTTAATCAATTCAACTAAATTTTTTATATAATAATAATAATTTTCTAACCAGGGATCACTGTTCATAATAAAATAAGGGATAAGCTGAAAGATAAATATTCATACACTCTAATGCTGTGTCTTTTATTATATATTATTTTAAATATGTGTTTTTATGTCTTTAGTATGTGCTTTTTTAATAAGTAAATAAAGGAGTTTGTGTTTACTTTTAGTAAAATAACTGTATGGATTGACTATTTATTTTTTTATAGTGACTATATGAAAGTTTGGGATAAGTTAAAGGACAAAAAAAAAAAAAACTCATTCTATGTGAAATCTATATATTTTTTTAATTTTTCATAAATATATATTTTAAATATTATCTAGTGTTATTATTGTTTATTCATTAAGTTATCTTTAAAATTTAAATTTATACAGAAAATTAGATATTATTTAATTATGTTTGAGAGTATTATTTTAAAATAATTTTTATTTATTTAACTAAAAATTTCATTTTGCCCTCAAAGAATTATTCAGTAAATTAAAGGTAAATTTACAAAAACATGTTTTGGTTATTGTTTAAAAAGTAAAGATGAAACGAACTATTATTTAAATAATAGGGATGAAATGGGTTGTTGCATGAAATTATAGGGATGAAAAGGGCTTTTTTCGTTTCAAACAATAGCCCAAAATACTCTTCTATTAATTAACTGTATAATTCATTGAGGACACAAAAAGATTAGAATTCACAAAATATTTTAATATAAAAATCTCAAACACAATTAAATAACATATAACTTTCTGCATAAATTTAAAATTTAAGGATAACTTAATGAATAAATAATAATAATACTTAATAATACGTAAAATATATATTTAGGACAAAATATAAAAAAAACATAGATTTCACGGGCACTAGAATAATTTTTTTTTTATCCTTTAACTTGTTCTAATTTTAATATAGTCAAGATAAATAAATAAATAATCAATCAGTATTGTTATTTTACCAAAAGTAAACATTTATTTAAAAAAAAGATACGTACTGAAGATATAAAAACAAAATTTTAAAATACTACAGAATAAGTTAACACACACACACACACATATTTCATATTTTTTAATGCTAATTTTATTTGATTAAGTTATTCTTAAATGCTAAATTTATGCAGAAACTTAAATGTTATTTAGTTTGAGAATTTTATTTTTAAATTGTTTGTATTTTTAAAAATCTTATTTTGCCCTCAATAAATTACAATATAAATTAACAATTAATAGATAAAAAAGTGTTTTAGACTATTATTTAAAAAATATAGATAAAATAAGTAATTATTTAAAAAATAAAAGTGAAATAAATTATTACATCAAAACTTAAAGGTGAAATGGACTTTTTCCCATTGCGTGGAGACTGGTAGCTCAAAACTAGGAGTCAAAATTGGATTGTATAATGTGGAGAAATCACATATCTTTGAAAATAACATGAGAATATCGAAAATTAACGGAATTAGCTTTACGTTTAGCTTACGTGGTACACTATGGTTGGACAATCACGTTACCCATGTGTGAGCAACGTTCACCGATCCACATAATGGAAGCCACGTGTCTTAGGTTCTTACGTCATGCAAGAATAATGATCAATTAAAAATTTGATTTAGAAGAGTATGTCGAAGAACGTCGTATTTATAAAATAATAATAGTAAGGGTTCCGTTGGAATCGTTTTATGGTGGAGTATTTTTTTATAATTATATAATTAAAATTATAATATATTTTTTATTATTTATCAATAATAAAGCATATTAACCGTAACCCTTGCCTAATAATAAAATTCTAATTCTCTAAATTTGTATTGATAAAATTCTAACCTTCAAAAATAAAAATTTTGGAATTTTTGATAAATGGCAATGCTTAGCCGCGGAAAGTGCCGCAAGCGCCAGGGCGGCGTGGGCCGTGCAGAGTGAAGGCTGATGACGCATGCACTGACGAATAAACAAGATAAATGTGGGGGCCTTTAGAACCAAAAATGCTAACCACTTGGTACACGCTTTCTTGGCCCAACATCTTCCAATCCCTAAATCTTCTTGATTAAAAAGCTAAATGATCATCATTCAAAAAGTAAATTAAAAAAAAAACCTGCTATATGATCAAACTTTCTGAATGGGATTTTTTTAGGGACTTTTGGAGTTCTGGTGGTAATATTGGAGGGTATTTTAAAATATATATATAATTAAATCAACAAATCATAGGTGCCACTTACTTACTAATTAAGAGGTGTTAATCATCTAGGTTAGGGATGGCAATCAAACCCGGACTTGGACCGGACCGGACCTGGACTGAATCTGAATAATCTGGTCCCGGTTGAACCCGCACCGGATTAATTTTCATCCGGAATCCGATTGGCATTTTGTGAACCCACATATGTCTGAGTCCGAATCCGAGTTCAGGTGAACCTAAAGATCCGGAACCCGAACCCAGATATTTTTATTTTAATATTAATTTTTTAGAAATTATTTAATATAAATAGAAAGATAAAAAAAAGCCCTAGCTAACTGCAGCGTTCACTGCCATTTCCTCTGTGTGTCTCTCACTCTCTCTCTTCGGTTCTCTTCTTCAAATCACATTAATCACCATCGTCATCACCTCGCTAGTCACTACTTCGCGGTGCGGCTGTGTTAATCTCGTCAGCATCACCAGCCTTCTCTGTCGCGACCAATAAATGGGTTGAAAGCCGTTTCGATCGTGCTATAAAGTGATATGAGTAAGCTACCATTGTGAATACTCGTAAGTCTTTTGCAATTTATGCACTGTTATGCTTTGATTTTAATATCTATGCTCTATTATGCTTCCATTTTATTATTTATAATTTATTTATTTATGAATTATTTTTTATTGTTACTGAATGCTTTGTTATGCTTTGATATTAGTATCCATGCTCTGTGATTCTAATAGCTCGGTTATGCTTCCATTTTATTATTTATAATTTATTAATTTTTGAATTATTTTTTATTGTTGCTGAATGATCTATGCTTTGATTTTAATAGCTGTGCTCTGTGATTTTAATATCTATGCTCTGTTATGCTTTATTATTTATAGTTTATTTATTTTTGAATTATTTTTTATTGTTGCTGTTAATAGAATAGTTGCTGGATTAGTTGTTACTTATGGGACTAATTATGTCTTGACTTAAGTTTTGGAGGGTGACAAAACCTAAAAGGATATGGAAAATTTATTTACTAGACTCAAATGAATTTGTTATATTATTTTTATTATCAATTTATCACTAACTTGCTGTCTTATTCATTATGTTTATGATTTATGCATTTCTTTTAGATGGAATTCCAGGAGAAGCAATACTTTCTGCAGAGCATTTGATTGATGAAAGTTTGATGAGTGAGCAACAATCAAATGAAGTAGATGATTGAGACTTTAGTCTTTAGTCTAGTGATTTGAACTTTGAATTTTGAATTGTAGATTTATGTTATGGATTTGTGGTTGTGGATGTTTATTGCTTTGATTTGTATTTGTGGATGTTTATTTGTTTGAAACTTGGAATTATAGATTCTATATTTGTATTGTATTTGTTTTAGAACCTGAATGCCATATGATTAGTATTTGATTTTTTTCAGAACAAGTTTATTTTTATTTTGAAGTTTGAACTGCTGCAAACATGCTTTTGTATCTCATTCTAGTAAGTAATTCGGGTTCAAAACCCCGAACCTGAATTTTTCCAAGTTGAACCTGGCCTGGACTCGGATTGAAAAAATAGCGTTCATATCCAGGTCCGGTACAGAGCAATAGGTGTATGGGTCCAGATCTGGATTCGGAAAGGCCGAACCCGGACCCGGAAAATACCATCCCTAAATTCTAGGTGCTTTCGTCAAAGAATAATATTAATATGCGTACATCATATTATTATTTGAGATGAAATTTCTAACAATATTATCGGAAGTTGTAGCACTTTCTTTGAATAGCTGCTTGATGCTTATTAGTTCTGTAAGTATTTGTGAGAATTGGACATTGTATCCAAAGACCAAAGTATCCAAACTCTTGAATATACTTACATAAATGACATATGTAATATATCATGATGTTTAAATGACATATGTACTTTTTGGTCACAAATGACAGATGTACTTATACTATGACGTTAATCACTCTTAAATGGACCTCTAACCAAAGTTGTAATATATAATATTTCCATCCAATTAAAGAATCTTGGAGTCAAGAAATTATGAATTTTTAATAATTTTGTTTCTTTTGAAGGTTTCAATATAGTTATCCTATTCATAATTATGTTAATTAGAATTTTATCGTAACATGAGCTTTGGTTGAAACTTTCTTGAATTTTTAAAAATCTTGCATCATGTGTTCATTTGTAATTATGTATGGTTGAGATTTGACTATTTTTATATACTTTATCTAATAATCAACAATCACCAACATAAAAGTTATAAGAGCAACGATACAATTACAAACTCTTATACAAACTACATAATAATCAATAATCACCAACATAAAAGTTAAAAGAGTAACGATACAGCTACAAACTCTTGTAAAATAAACTCAAATCATAAGAGAATTTGAATTCTAATTACGTACCCTATGAGCAAAAGAAATTTTTATATACTCAAGACGTAATATTTATATTAATTTATAATTATCACAAACAACAACATTTTATGTCTAAAATTTGACAAAATTTATCACTTAATGATTTTCTATATGCATGAGATTAAGAAACATAATATGATTGAACTCAATAAAGTTTCAAAATTTCATATTCGTAGAAGTTGCATATTGCTCAAGAGTGGAGATTTTAACACCCATCTAAAATTCTTGTAACACCTCTTTTGAATTTATTTCCTAAAATACCCTCAAATTAATTGATAACACACAGTTTCATATACTGAAATTAACTATCTTCCCATAAAATTTTATCCAAAAGAATATTTCTTTTTAAATTGCATATAAAATCCTAAAAATATTAAATATATCTTAATTTTTTTTCTTTTGATTATATAATACCTATCTTCATAACTCTAATAAACTCTTGTAATTTTCTACCAAAAAAAAAACAATAAATTTCAATTAAAAATTAAAATATAAATATTGATTGTGTAATGGGGTGGGAGTAAAAAGTTTATTAAAAGAATAATTTATTCAAATGTTTAATTAAATTTCTATTCAAAACAAGAAATGAATTTGTGTTAGCTTATTTAAGTTATTTCAATTAAAGGAGTTTTATAAGAAATTTTGAGGGTGTCAAAAGACCCACTCATTGCGCAAACTTCATATTAAATGAGAATGTATCAGTTCAAGTGAATTTGGGCGGTACCCAAGTAGCAATTGGGCTGAACTTCATGGCCATTCAGCCAGCATTGATTGAAAAGATTAAAGAAGCAGAAAACTAGAACAACAGGCCTTAAAAGAAAGAAAAAACATGAGCAAATTCATATCCATTTCATTGCATTTGCAATTTCCTCAGTGCTGTTTATCATATAACTTTGCAAAGGAGCAATTACATGTGCTTATATCAAAGGGACTACAAAGTTAGTGTCCCCATTGCAATGGAAAAGGAACCATTGAAGCACAATACAAATGAGATGACAAGGAAAATTCTGGTTAAAAGGGAAAAAAATCACAAAAATCAGAAGAAATCAATCTCTAAATAATTACCTGAAGGTTTGACATCTACACCTGGCATATTGTTATTCGTTGTCGGGGCTTTTGGCACTTCAGTTCTCAGAGGCAAATCCATCGAAGCTGGTTTCTGTTTTGGCACATCTGGTGGATTTGTGCATCGAATGAGTGCCCAATTCACACTTTGAAAGAATGGATGCCTTTTAACTTCAGTAGCACCACGCCTATAGGCAAGGCGATGCTGTGGTTCTTTTACAAGTAAACCTCTGATCAAGTCCCTAGCAGCAAAACTCACAGAAGGTGACTCTGGAAATCTTAATGGCTGGCCAACGACGTTAAAAAGTGTAGCACGGTTCCCTGCCCCCTTGAAAGGAGTTTTACCAAACAAAAGCTCATAGAGAAATATCCCAAATGTCCACCAATCTACAGCACTTCCATGGCCTTCACCTTTAATGATTTCTGGTGCTAAGTACTCGTGTGTACCCACGAAAGACATTGATCGAGCACTCGTAGGTTCAGCAATGAGCTCAGGAAGAGGGCTCACTTGATTATGTATTTCAATCTTTGGTTTTATCTTCTTATCTTTCTTAGGTTTGCTCCTCATGAAGCGTGGTGCAAAACATGCAGGTTGGATGCAATCTGGCTGTATTACACAAGTTGGTTCAATGCAAGCTGGTTGAACACAGTATGACGAATTCTTTGACTCAAGGCTGGAGTTCGAGGATTTGACCAGTGTCGGGCAGACAGCACATCTTAAAGAGAGGTCAAAATCTGAAAGCATTATGTGCCCATCTTCTCTTACTAGGACATTCTCTGGCTTAAGGTCTCTGTAGATGATCCCAAGCATGTGCAAATACTCCAAAGCGAGAAGAACTTCCGCCACATAAAACCTGCAAAATGGAGGAAATTAGTGAAAATAATAATAATTAGAGATATTCTCAGCCTGATCATCCTTATTGTTAGGTTTAATCAAACTTAAGCATCATCTTAGAAACTAATCTCTTCCAACATACACTGCATGAAACATGCAATGTGTCTCTTCACACATTCATTATGCATGCACATAATAATATTACAAACCAACCGAACGTTTTATTCGATATCATATCAGCATGCAATGCTGTTTATACTTTTTGGGTACAGGTTAATTTGTGTTCAGCAATCAAGGTTTTAAACCCAGCCTTCAATAGGCTTTAACAATTTAACCATTACCATCCTTCGTTTCGGATTCATTAAAACTTGTGTTGCCAAATTTTTGTTTTTGTTTTTATGTTCCTGGTAAAGAAAGGATAACAACTAAAAATGAAAAAAGAACAAAAAACACACACGCACACACATATAGAAATTTATTGACTTTCATTAAAAAGTACATAAATTTAATTGCCCCAAGCAATTAGGGTATTTGCTGGACTTGCGATTCTTAGCAATAAATAGTTGAGAATAACACCAAACGGGAAAACTAAGCACAAAGATGCATACAGACAAGTCTGCACAAATGTGATGCCACCAAGTAAACTAGTGCTTGCTTTAACTGATAAAATACTGAGGAACTTGATTCACTGGGGCTTAGGTGTCAAAGACTTGTCTGAAGGCCAAGGTAATTGAAGAAAATAAGGGGACTTCAAGAAAAACCAATAGTAAGTATATTCAATTGTTTTTTTCCAGGCTGCCAAAGTGCACATGGAGAGTTAATTGAGACCATCAAGTACAAGAAACAGTACTGGAATCACATTCACAGGCTTACAATAATAACTTGAATTTTAAATGCATCGACTTAACCATCAGAACAATTAGCTATAAGGAGAAAAGAATTTCTAACCTGGCAGCATGCTCTGAGAAATACTTCCCTGGCTGTCTTTGCCTGAGTGCATGCAAATCACCCCCAGGGCAAAACTCCATTACCAAACATGAGAACTTCTCTGTCTCAAAGTGTGTGTACAAAGTTGGTAGAAATGGATGATCCAGAGATTGCAGTATTTCTCTCTCTGTCTGAGCTCTCAGAAGCTTCTTCCTACTTGCCAAAGCAGCTTTATCCATAACTTTCATGGCAAAATGAGTTTTAGTGCCCATCAACTCTGATAGATATACACTGCCTATATCTCCACATCCTAGTCTCTTCAACAATTTGAAGTGATTCAAACCTAACGACCCCATATGAGCTCGGACAGCTTGAATTGCTTCCCATCTTACATCATTTGCCTTATGGGGTTTGTACATGGCACTGCCTAAACTACTGGAGCTGCTTTCATCGCTAACATCACTTCCAGTGCTACCTCTATACATACTTGTCTTTCTGCTCTCAACAAGATCACATGACTGACTCACTTCACCACTTTCAGCAGACTTCCCTATGCTACTTCTACACTCACTAACTTCTGTGTTGGTGAAACTTTGTTTGGCTTCTGTATACATAGTGGCAGTATACATACTATTTGAAGGACTTGGACAAAAGCTTGTGTCTGATTGAGGCACTAAGTTGTGCTCCAATTGCCCAAGACCTGAGAGAATATTTTCAGATTCTAATGAGCTGCTTGAGTTGCAATTCTCAGGATGATAAACCGGATGCTTAACACAGGATTCACTTTCCACCGTTGACGCCATTTTCTGGAAAGAGGTTTCTGCAGTTTTATCAAGAGCATTAACTGTGCCCACATATTCGAGTTTCCCCTTATTCAAATCATAGAAGGTTTTTGCAGTTGTTGCTAACTCCTCATGCTGCTTATGATCTTGGGCCATTTTCTGGACATTCTTTTGATTGACTACAGAGACATTTACATTGCAGCTCGACTTCATACCACGATTTTCGGCACTTGCATACAATATGGGGAGAGGCCCATCATTACTAGACTTGTTTGGTGATGGAGGTCGAGAGGAACGAGGGGTACTTGATCTAGAACAATGCTTGCTGCTTATTGCAGATGCCAAATTTTGAGTCTTGGATGAATCAACACCATTAGCAAGTGACTCCATTGAACATCTCAACACCACTGCAAACCAGAAATCCCCAGCTAAGCAAAATGATTACCTTAATTTTAGATATCAACTGCATTAATTACATAAATTACAAACTTAAATGTCTTTCCAAAAATAGATTAGTTAAATTTTTTTTTTTTTTTAAATAACTGTTACAATAACTCAATCCTATTTGCAAGAAACAAAATACCTGCATGCAAATTCAAACCGAATCTACAAAATCCTATTAGAGATACAAACACCAATAATCCATAAAATTATATATTACAACAAGATAGAACCAATAGTAAAATACTAAAAAATGAAAACTCAATAATCCCATTAAAAATTAAAAAAAAAAACCATTGCCTTCCGAATTAAAAGTAGTAATAAGCCAGTTTGGTTGCCAAGAAAATGCATGAGAAGTAAAAGAAACTGGAAAAAAAATCAACTTTTTAGTCTTTTCGTACTATTCACATAGAAACCCAGATAAAATAATTAAACAAAAAGAATCTTCAAAAGAATTAAAAGGAACTAAAACCCAAAAGAAAGAAAGAAAGAAAAATAATAGTACCTGATCATGAAACAGAGAAAAGAATAACAATGCAGAGTAAGCAACCTGTCATGAAGTGGGAATTGCTGCTGGCTGCTGCTGCTTGACAAGAGAAAGTCAAGCAACTTTTGTTTTTTTATTTTTTTCTTGTTTCTCTCTGAAAGAGCCGCTGCTTCAGATCCGATCGAAACAAGAGAGAGAGAGAGAGAGACAGAGTGAGTGAGTGAATTATAATAACGATGATGAAAAGGTGAGGAAAAACAGAGAAAAAAAAAAAAAAAGAGTTAGTTTTTTTTAATTTTTGGGGTTAGTGAAAAAAATATGTTTCCGTTATTTTTTCGTCGTGTTATGAAGGTGGTGATGGTGGTGACCTGGTGATGAACATGAATGAATGAATGATTAGTTTTATTTTATTAATAAAGAGATTAAAAACAAATTAAATAAAACAAAACCCAAGTTGCCAAGCAAAGCAAAAGTTTTTAAGCTTTAAAGCCGGTTTTTTTTTTTTTTATATTTGAATTTTTGTTCTTTCTTTTTTAAATAAAATAAACAAAAACAGATGCAAAAAATTTCTCTCCCTTGTGGTTCCTTTCTTGTTCTTGTTTTTGTAAGAAATAAAAAAAAAAAATTGATTTAGGTGGGGTTTGTTTAAAATTTTTTATTTTTTTGTACACATCACTTGTTGATATTTGATAAACTTGGGCGCCCCACCACTCTTTGTCAATTATTAATGCAAGTCTTTTCTTAATTTGTTTGCCAACTTACATTACATTATTTTTTTCAAATTATTTTGTCATGGGTGAGTATTTGTTACTTTTTTTCTGAGTTATTTTTCCCTTAAAATAAGTTAATTGAGATTCGAATTTAATTAATCAAACAAGATGATATGTATGTGACTATTTTTTTAGTGAATTCACAATTTTTAAAAATAATTGATCGTACTATTCCATCACTCACCTAGTAAATGTCACCTTATTATAAAATTTTTAAATGAACTTCAACAAGTAAGGCAATTAAAAAAAGGGGAAATTATCTTTCTTGTCCTCTTAAAAAAAAAAAGGGAGGAAAATTATCACTTGTATACCCATAATTTATTCTATTATCAAATATACTATAATATTTTTAGGATGTATAAGTCGTTCATTCTAAGTTGATAAAATATATCTGTCGTCAACTAAACCGTTAGTTGCCATTTAAATGTATTGACGTCAAATGGGTAATCTGTTATTTTCATATGAAAATAAGGGATACAAGTGATACACATTGAAAAACGTATGTTAAGAATATACAAGTGATAATTTTCCATAAAAAAAAATATTAGAAGATGTTCCTTTAATATATAAATTACTACAAATACGTAATGTTTGGACAAGATTAGAAGTTGCTTCGTTGGTGAGTAGTAAAATAGCAAAAAATAAAAAATATGATCATTATTTAAATTTATTTGTTTAAAATTATACGGGACAAATATAGTATGAAATATTAAGTGAGGAACGCAATAGTATCCTAGAACTCTCTAATAATAAAAACAAATTGGAATTACATTATTTTTATGAGCAAGAAGTTTGTAAGTTAATTGCTCATAGTAATTATAAAATAAATAAAACTCACATGGGGGGGTTTCAGTTCAGCAACCGCATTGTCAACTTCATTCGCGGGGCGGGAAGAAGGAGGGGGACTCACATGCGCGCACGTGAACACGTGGACGGCTGTCATGCTCCGCGCATGATAGTACAAAATGCGCCTTCGGCCTTCGGTGACTGAAACTTTCTTTAAACTTTATGCCTTGGACATCCCCCCCAAAGGGCCCCACCTTCCTCATTCTTAACGCCCCTCTTTAATCTTCTATTAAGCGGTGGAAGCAAAATCTAAAATAGTAGTTCTTTTAGGGAAAGATTCGACAATATTTCTAGTTGTATCGATTAATTATAATGTAATGTTAAAAACCCAAGACCACAAAATTTAATGATAGATAATAGAGAAAAAGAGCAAAATCCCACTGTTATTTTACAAATAATAATAGTTTTTTTCAATTAACTCTTAAGAAAATTTTAAGAATCTAAATATCTTCCCATAATAGTAGCCCAATCCTAAATAATTTCTATTATATAGTAGATTTTTAAAAAACTTCAATAAACTACCTACTGTAGAATTTTTGGACAAATATTCATGAAGATTTACAAGGATTTTTACGTTAATTAAAGTGCCACGTGGACAGGTTCCGGGGTTTTCAAATGGGACCCAGTTTTAGCGTCAATTTGTGCGTAACGTAGGACAGACAGATATGGTAGGCATACGGTAGTTGAGTAGTCCCTGGCTTTTTGATTGTGATTGTGATCGTGAGGAAGATGAGAGACACGGTTGGGGTCCACCAAATTGACCACAAACATTTATCCTGATCAAACGGTGATAAAGGGATCTGTCATGGGATAATGGTACGTAACGTATAGAGAGAGCTCTTTTATATTACGTGATGGATGATTTAGGTAGATTGGGGACAGCGTCTCGAATGGTGGGGCCCGTGTCACCAATCACGTAAACATGTCTCAACAATCATCTTCAGTGTGCAATGTACACAATCATTCCCTCCAGCTATCCATGATTGCAATTTACACTTCTAGATCGTTATCCTACGCTCTCGAGCGCACCCACACAGTGCCATTAGATTTTATTATTATTATTATTATTATTTTGATAGATTAGATTAGATTGGTTTGCGGCTAGATTTAATGGAAATGAAATTAATCGTTGAATCAAGATTCTCACCCACACAAACACTCATACTAGTCATTCTTTTGTTAGCTCAATGCAATTGGTAAAAACTTTTGAAGTGATACTCATTCAAGTGAGAATCTTGATTGAACCTCCACCCAATAAAATAAATTCTAAAAATTAAAAAAATAAAATTACAGAAATTTCTAATTAACCTCCATTAAATATACTCAAATAACCCTTATTAAATAAAAAAATCATAACCCTCTAAAATTTAAATTTAAAAAAAAATATATAAAAGTCCAGAATAACTCATATGAATAATTTTATTAATATTTAATTTAACCCCATTAAATCTATTAAAATAATTTCAATAAACTCATAAACACGGAGTAAGAGACTGGAGTCATAACAAACATGGGAGTAAATGCGAGATCAAACCTAGTTAAGTACATATTTTATATTATTTACTGTACATGATACGAAAACATGATCAATGCACTTATCTTTTAGATCGAATGCCAGTCATTCTATCAAGATTGCTCTAATAAATTTTCTAGATATAAATTCAAGATGTATCTGCTACTAGAAAGCACATCAAGCCTCTTTTCGCTAGGTTCATATTTCCCTTTGCGAAGCTGATAACGGTGAGTCACAGCTGAGATAGTATAAGCTTGGCCTTCAATTGTCACGCTCTCCCCACATTGCAAGTTCTGCCACAGAATGTACAGTAAGAACACACAAAGCAAAACAAACAAACATACCCCAGTGGCAATACAATGTTTCACTGTTTCTAATTTGAGAAGTTAAGTTGGGTCTACCAATCTACATGAACGAATCTACAGGGTAATGTAAACAAAATGACAGAAGGACAATAAAGTATTGCACCAAAATATACAAAGCATTGTGAGAAAGGTCTATCTCATTGTTTCCGCTAAGCGAATTCAGGTGGAAGGGCAACTGACATTTACAACTCATAAGTTGAGTAGACACGACAGTTCAATGTTTCACAATGTACAACTTCTACAGGGACAATCTGTCTTCACATAAATAAAGGTTATCTAGAACCTGCAATTTCAACATTGAGGTATTTTAAAATTTAGATAGAAGGAAAAGAAACCAACATATTTTAGTGACTGCATCCATAATGTAATCTTGAACAAAAAGAATGTCTTGTAGAGGGATTTGAACACAACAACTCCTGGTCAAAAACCGGCTTTGATACCATTTTAAGATACTGCTTGACCTAAAAGCTTAAACTGGTAGGTAATGGCCCAAACAATAGTATTAAGCTCTAAAATGAAAGAACCACAGACAGGGGAATTAGGATTTCTAGCTTTTAAGATGAATATTGAGTACTCCTCTCCAATTCGGACTTTACAAATTGACCAATCCTTTCTTGTTATTAATAAGTTATGTGGAGTAACTTTGATACAATATAACCTCCTGGAATTCGCAATCCTCTTGCTTTTCCCCCTATTTGTTTTCAGACAAACTTTTTTCTCCAATCTAAATGTTTTGCTACCAAATCAACTAATTTTACTTAAAACTTGTATAATGGTGAAGGTTCTATAAATTTAAATATGGACAATGTTCTAGTTTGGCTCAAATCTGGTCAATTACTTGTTGAAGGGAAAAAAAAGGGTCTTTTAATTTTATAAGCCATTTACATAGGGCTATGCATTTTTTTCATGTATAAATAGAGAGAAAGCATAAGAGAGTTTCTTTATGAAACTTTTACAATCCGGGGTTACAAATTTCACAGCCTGCATTACAAAACCAGTATCCGTAACAACACAACCCTTTTAAAAAAGCACAAGCCTAAAAATCAAAAGTTTTTTTTTTTTTTTAAATTTTTTGTTCACCACATGTATGCATAAAAAAATAGATAATTCAATAACTCTAATTCCAAAAGCTTTCATAATACATACATTATTACTTACCAACTAACAAAAAAAGTTAAAAACGCAGACCAAACAGAAAAAAACAAAAAAAGAGAAGGGGGGTGGGGGGGAAGAACTCACCGGAGGGAAGCAACGAATGCCGAGGCACTTGGGCGGAGGAGTAATTTCAACGACTTTGTAAGGGTGAATGTTATTTTTATGATCTCTGTCTCTCTCTTTCTTTCTGCATACCACTTTCACCATTTGTGTCTGATTAAAAAAAAAAAAAAAAAGGGAAATACTTAAATTAATTCAAATGAAAAACAATAATTGTAATTAAGAAAAAAGATTGAATTAAAATAGCCTCTCCACCTTCTGATATGTGCCCACGTTTGATGTCACCATTGCCATTCTTTATATTATCTCTAAATTTTTCCCTCTTCTTTCTGGGTTTTGAGCCGTTCAGACCTGAGACTGAGAGGGAGAGAACATGGAAGCCAGAAAAATACTTTCATCTTTTTACTTCAATTTCTTTAAATTTAAATATATATTTTTAAAAAATTTGACACGTGGCTCTTGGTCTTGGATTCTTGCATATCGAACAAAGGCTTTGTGTCCAATGGGATTGGGCCTCGTATATGTGTATTTTTTTATCTGGTTATTTTTTTTTTATAATGTTCAATTTTTTGAATGGGCAATGGGCAAAGGCAAATGAAAAAAATCAGTGATGGAGCAATTCAAAAGGAATTTCAATTAAATCACAATGGGTGTCAATGTTTGCTCCTCCGCTGTGCTCCAGACTTAATTAAAGTAATTGAAAACTCTTATTAAAGAGTTCTTTCTCCACAATTAGAAAGTACATCATTATCAATATACTAATAAAAATGAGGAAAAAGAAAAAAATTCTGGTCTCCTATTTATGCTAATGTCTTGTAAAGCAGAGATGGGAAGATGGGCAAATTGTATCTTTAATCCTTCAAGTGGAAAGTTAAAAACACCAAATGCCGCCACCACTTCCATTAAATCAGAGGGAGGGGCAACTCAACTTACAAAAAAATTGTGATCACAATTTCTTTAAACTACGTAAGAACAAAACAAGTGCTCAAAATACTACAATCTGATTCAACCCAGTTTTGCCGCTACATTTTTTCCATAACCTCGGAAAATCTTCTTCTACCTTCCGTAAGGATGATACCTACTGCTCCCCCCTGCACCACCATATCCCCCTCTACTTCCAAAGAAGGAGCCTCCAGTGCTACCTCCATAACTACTCCCGAGGCCGATGTCATAACCACTTGGCCCACCTCCATAGCCGCCGCCACCACCACCACCAACACCAGTGCCACCGTATCCCCCATAACTCTCACTGGGGCCACCGTAATCACCAGCGACATCGTAGCCTCGGTTAAAGCCTCCTCCATAGCGACCAGAGTACCCAAGGGAGGAGGGCTCTCCCCTGTATGCTCCCATACCACCACCATATCCTCCATATCCACCAAATTCACCGCCACCACCATATCCTCCATATCCACCACCTCTAACACCATATGCCCCACCAGACCTATAACCACTGCCTCCGCCGCCACCGCCGCTGCCACCAAAGCCACCGCCAGCAAAGCCACCACCTCCATATCCACCATAAGCATCTCCAAAGCCACTACCATATGAAGGTTTAGGATTATTGTATCGCCTATAAGATGGTTGTGGAGGGTTTGGTTTCTTTGGTTCCGCTTTCTTGATCTCCACCTACCATAAAAGAGAACATGGACCTGTGTTATCTTGCCTCTTAGTAGCTTAGAAATAAGCTTACATTTCTTCTTAATTATCCATGGCTGTGTTAAGTGAAAGAAAAGTGGATCTGCATGCCAGAAGTTTTTTGAACCTTGGTTGGAAGACATGATATACAATGACTTGCACAAAGAAATAATTTCATTAAGTCTAACCTTTCCTGATAATTTGACTACTATGTATTAAAATCCAATCAATAACATCCTTGAGAAATATAACAGAGAGTTAAATCTATGTGTGTTGCATATGCATCATCCACAAGCACATAAGACCTTATCAGGTCAATAGAGATCATGAGGTTTGTATGCATACATAGCACAGCAAGTATGCATGGATGCTTGAATTCATTAATCCTAGATGCTTGTACAGAAAAGTGAAATTACTGCATCTTTATTAATAGAAATTCAAGCAGAAAAATTGAAAGTCAGCCATTTAAAGCAATCTAGCAACTCTACTAAAAGAACAAAAATATTGGGATTGGATTTTGACATTGAATCCAAATAAGTGAAAGCTGACAAGCTTTGCAAAATCAATCACCAGATGCACAATTATATATAGCCTACAGAATATTAGATGAGGCTCACAATACAAATCTCACAAGATTTCACCTCAGAAAGTCAATATAATGACAAAACAAATGAACAAACATAATGATTATCAGTTTGAACAATATCTGAAGTTTTATTCCTTCCAAGTAGCTATGATATGCATTTTCTCGTATTCTGATTGTGGGACATGTTAAGAGTGTTTCTTCTAAAATTCATAGCTAGGTCCATCAATACAATGCCAATAAGAACTCAATAAACAATCATTTATTCCTTTAAACATCATGTACCTCCATTGTATGGAATCACTAAAGGGTAAATTGCAGAAACAGATTCATCAAGTAGAAGAATTAGAAATAATAGAAACAGTTTTAGCATGCAGTTTGCTCACCTGGGCTCCAGCCAACTCAAGCTTGTTCCCCTTTGCCAAGAGGTCATCAACTGCTTGCTCGGTGTCAAAAGTGATAAATCCAAAACCACGTGAACGACTGGTAGAATGATCCCGCATGATTTGGTGCTCCTGTACCTCTCCGAATTGCATAAAGAATTCTTTAAATTCATCTGCTCGAGTCCATAAAAATAAATTAGTGCTCTACACACTAATATCTATCAAGACACATTGTGATCAAAACCCAAAATGAAGAAGTATGACACAAATAAAAAAAAAAGGGAAAAAAGTCACCTTCATTCACTGTTGACGGAATTCCACCAACAAAAATCTTCTTCGTCTTGAAATCCTTAGAACCAATAGACCCCTTTGGAATTGTTCGCTTAATTTCCACCTAAAACAGTCTCAAAATCACATCTAGTCAGGAACCACTAAAGCTAACTACCCAACTTCAGACAAACACAGTAATAACAACAAACTCAATCCACCTGTTTCCCATTAATAATGTGAGTGTCTTCAATGACTTTATCAACTACAGAGGGATCTGCATAAGTAACAAATCCAAATCCACGAGGCTGCCCTGTTTTCCGGTCCTTCATTATCACAGAATCCGTAATTTCACCGTATTTACCGAAATGCTTGATAAATTGAGCTACGTAAAACAATCACCACCCACCAAAAGAATTAACAATAAAATTTGTTGAGCTAAAGTTACTACTCATATAACTACTACTGCTACTATTACTAGATAACTAGCATAGAACAATGAACTAACCTGACGATGTCTCTCTAGCTAAACCTCCAATAAAAATTTTTCTGCAAATTTTAAATTTTTAATTAAATAAAAAACAAGAAAAAGAAAATACCCATTAAGCTAATTTAGATAAGGGTTACTTTTTTTTTTCCTAGTCTCAAGTAATAAAAACAAGAAAAAGATTCAAAATTTTAAATTAGTTTTTTCCTAAGTTTTCTCGGGAAACAAACAGAAGGATGAGAGAGAAAATAAAATTTACCCAGGGCTGGCTCCGTCACCGGTGAGAGGCTGAGACCTGTCCTCTTCTGGGTGGTGGTCCGACGATTTATGAACGTCGTTAGAATCTCTGTCAACAATTCCTTCATTAGATTCTGGGTCCATGGGTTCTGGATTTAAGCGGCGTTATAACGGCGGTGAAGAAGAAGGAGAAGGAAGCAAAGTTTTATTCTGAAGGTTATCGCACGAGAAAGAGATGCTGTCTGCGTTGTGTTTTAGTTTTCTAAGCCCTAAAACCCTCTCTTTCCTGATTGGCTGATTAAAGAGCTAACCTACTTCGGGTAGCCCCGATTCAATTCCAGCCAATGGTGATTGTGTACAATGGGCACTATACTAATAGTTTACTACGGTCTTTGAAGACGTGGCCTACAAGGGACATCAAGGAAACTGATCGGGTGTTCAATTGAGCTTGTGCTGAGCATAAGGTCAACAGTAAATAATTACTCTATGTGATATCTAATTGATTGCTAACAGTTGATCCCATGATCCGGATATCATTAAATAAATCGAAAGTCAATAAAATTTGGGGGATTGTTAAGATATATTTCATGTACCATACGTCAATCTCATAATTGCTACCAATAACACATAGATAGAACTAATACAAATTATCTATGTGTTGTTATTGGTTGATGTACAATATATAATAGGGTCTGGCTATCTTGGAGTTGCTCCAAGGTAGAACACTTCTTCGTAATCACACTATTGAAGTTATAATATATTTTTTTTATTATTTATTACTTTGTATACTTAGTTATAATTTGTGGTTTACCTTGAAGCAACTCCAAGATAGTCATGACCTATATAATAATGTACCATACCAAGATCCTAAAATTTGATCATCCAGCAGTACTTAAATTATAGATTAGGGTACCTTCACCTAAATTTTATTTGAATTAGGACACCATTCATGGTTTAATATTTTTTTAATATACAATCTTAAAATCTAAAAATTATTATTCTTCGAATGCATTAACAAGTTTTAAAATGTTAAGGATATTACACTTTATGGTCTTTCACAATTTTTAAATTCATTTATTACATATTTCACAATCTAGTAAACTTTTAGAAAATATAAACCAATTTTGAAACATTATTGTACCTTTTAAAAATTCATTTCATACGAAGATAATCACTATAACTCATCTACAATTACACAAATTCTATGAATTTTTTAGACCACCTAAAATAAAAATAATATCAGAATATGTCCGAATATTTTTAAAAAAAAAAACAGTGAAATTTTTATCTGTACACACTTGTGATTTCGGAAAAAGAGTAAATTTTTTATGCACACCAATTAAAATTGACAAATATAATAATCATTTGAAAAGAAAAAAAAAAAGGGGGGGAAAAAAAAGAGCCACATGATTCGTGTATTTTTCTCAAAAATGACTTGCTTGCAGTTCATATCTCATATATAAAAAATACACTAAAACAAGGAAACAACCCAAATGAAATGGAATTTAGAGCATCCCCATAAGGCATATCTAAGGGTGCGTGATCAGAAAAAAGAGACTTGGGTATTACCACAACAATATTCAACAATTCACTTCCCCCGAAAGCAACGATGACTCCATCATGATCATAGAAATTACTGATGATGTTTTCTTCCAGAATCAAATATATCCCAATTATAACTCCGAAATTCGGATAAGCAATTGCTATCCTTCGTGAGCTTGGCATCGTATTTATCAATATGTACAGAGTTTTATCTAATCGGTAGAAATTACAAATCTAGAACGTATTCTGTACGTTAAACCTCCTCCTAGCTTCTCGTCTATAGTTGGGAGTTTCATCAATTGTTCTTCTCACATAATCTACGAAAGGCTGTGGTGTTCGGGGAGACTGTTCATTTGAAGCTGTAGGAATACTACGCTCGGGTGTACGAGGTGCTGTTGCAATTGGAGTGGCAGGAGAAACAGATTGCTGAGATCTGGTGGATCTCTCTCGTCCATCCAAGATAGCGATACTGAATACCACTATCAATGAAAATACAGCAAAGAAACCAATAAAGTTTGCAAATATTCTGTTCGATTCTTCTCTTTGCCCAGGTTCAAAGTTAACATCTACTTCCACTCTCTGACCTGCAAAACAGTTCACAGATGACAATATCACTTTTAAGTAGAAAGTAATGTAAGTATCGGGATTCAAAATGATATAGACTCACCATTGGCTGGAAGTGTGAAAATGATTTTATCCTTGAATTTCTTGGTTCTTAGCACTGAAACCTGAAGGCACGGAAAATAGATTTGTCTTTCAAATTAATAAAGATACAAGGGTACTGAAACGTATTTTTTTTGTTCTACTTCACATAGCAAGTGCAAGCCCAGCTTTCTAATTAATGTTCTTCATAAATGAGATTCAAAATGATAGGAATGAATCTACTGAAGTAACTTAAGTGTCATATTTTCTATGCTAGCTGGATGCAATTAAATAACAAAGCACGGAACTCACCTCATATTGTGCATGCCCAATTCCAATATTTTCTTTATGGACAGGACTAATCTTCAACAGATCCTGATTTTGCCAGTGGATTTCAACTCCTGCAATGAGAAGTCACAGGTGAACATTAATGTCTATCATAAACAATAAGAAGGCACAGCTAGTCTAATGCTATACACGTGTTGATTTACCTGTATTTCCCAAGATAGTTATGGTAGTCTTGTTTGAGTCTGATGTCAGATTTAATTGCAATGAACTCTGTAACACAAACTACCGATATTAGTATTGTTCAAACTGAGAACAAAAGTGCAGGCTGCTAGTGATGCCAATGTCTATTAGCATCAAGTCTTTTTCAATTACCTTGTCCATCTCCAATATTGAAAATCCTCCAATAAAAAGTGCAGATGCTGATGCAGATCCAGAAATACGGTGTGCTTCTCTCAGTGAAGCATTGACAGAGACAGATATAAATGGGCTCGTGTCCTTCGACTTCGGAATGGAACGGACCAAATGCTCCAGAGAGTAAGGGAAGAAGAGACAGTACAGGTTACCTGTGTCCAGATCCATCCATGGTTTCGCATACCTTCAATAAAAGAAGGAAAATAACATCAAACCGTATAATCATTACTTTCGCAATTTATTCTAGAAAGAATGAACAAGAAGCGTACCCAACGAAAGGAGGATCTGCCTCACAATCATATGAGATTGCTTTGTTTTCAAGAGCTTTCAACTTCTTGTGAGTATCACTGTGGCATTCCAACAAATTCAATTAAGATATTTTGTAAAACGATAGCTTCAAACCATCAATTAATTTGTTAAAACCCAGTACAATGGCAATAGCAAAATAGTATCCAGTTTCCGATGCAATGGATCTTATAAATAGCACAAATCATGTTGAAGATGAACTTGATAAGCTGCTGACTGCATACACGTAGAAAGAGGTATATCTAGCTTGTATGTAATAAGTCAAGTATTGCTGCTCAAATACAAAAATATGAAACAACTACAGCTGTTAAGGCAGGTGAATGCTATTATCCTGTTGGTAAGACAAATAGATAATGCAACGACAATCATCCAGGAAAATCTTTATTTATTTAGCTATTTTTCTTTCTTTAAAAAATTTATGATGTTAACCTCTCTTCTGCAGCAGATCGTCTCTCCACTAAAGGACGGGTCCAAACCAGTGACCTACCCCTTTTATGTTTTATCCAATGGAGAGGTTTACCAAAGTTACATATAGAAATTTACATATTATGCAATGGTGTCAGTATGCTACTAAGACGCATGTGTTACAGGTTTCATGTTATATTATCCAACAACTTTTAGTACTTGCATAAAAAGACCTTCTATGAATCTAAATTTTGTATACTTGTGGAAACTATTTGGTTTAATTGGTTACCCCTTTTGAGTGGTTAAAGGGATTTGGGGTTCTAATTTTGTTCACATTAGGTTGCAGATGTTTGTATTACAAATATGTACTATTTATAATAAAAAAGAAAACACAAAATTAAAAATGTACTTGTTACAACCATTCCAAGTACAGCTTTATAATTTTTATAAATAGAAATCTTGTTTTGATTTTTTTTTGGGGGGGGTGGTGGGCTGCGTGGGGTGGGGTCTTCTTCACTTTTGTTTCATATTTCACTTAACATGAAACTACAAAAGTGCTCCACAATGAGCTGCTCACAAATTTGAAAAATGGAAAAACATTCATCTGCAACCAAACAAGTAAGACAATTTTTAAAAAGAACCTTTTTTTGCATTAGGAAACTTCTTTTAGCCATTTCAAATGATATACTAAATAGACAACACTAAAAGATGTTGCATTGTTAGTAAGTCAATTACAGAGTCAATATATTTATTCAGGTAGTTTATATGGAGTAAAGTAAACCATAATCTCAAACACTAAATTCTTATCACAGCATAACATAGAAATAATTATTGCTCCACCCAAGTATGAAGTCACTATAAAAGTCACAATAAGTGGGTCTGAAGGAAGGTCTGAGCTTTTTGTCAATAGCAGAAACTAAATCATTATTTTCCCACATGCGAGATAGCTAAAAGATGACAATTAGGTCTTCTAAAGTAACTTTATTTTCACAAAAACCACAAGACTTCCATGCATGAACAAGAAATGCAGGGCAGCAACCAGAAAATATCAGCAATTGAACTAAAGAGCAGCTAAAAGGTACCAGTCAGTAAAAGGATCCACTTATCTACATACCTGAATCTCACAGTGAAGGTATATCCTTTGGTTGGGTAAGGAACATTTGTTAGCACCTCCTTTGGAGCATCCATGGAAATAATGTTTTTTGATAGAACAGTAACCGTTGTTTGCAGTTTAATACTTGGACATTCAAAAAATACTGCATATGTAACAAATTCAAACTATAAATATGGCCTCATCACATTCTACTAAATTTTTTTTTAAAAAAAGAGAGCCAAAACCAAGACTTAAGTCAATTACAGTAGTACCTTGGGTTGAACCTATTCCAACTGCTTCAGCTTTGCCAGATAGCATGTGCACATGTACAACACTTTCATTATCGCTAAACCAGTGGCCAGAAACTTGATCACTAAAACCTACAAGTAAGAAGAGAATGGATCATGTTATTGAGGATAAAAACCAAAAACATACAAATCAGCCTTTCCCACTTTGTACTTAAAAGTAAGACAGTTGACAATCAAAAGCTAAGACTAAAATATAATAAAATTCCAATTGCAGAGCAGATTTTTTTTTTCTTTTCTTAAGATATGGTGAGAAACATTTTTAAGGAAATACAGATTGTAACTTATGTTTGGTTCATGTAATAGCCTGCCCCTAATTTCAATCAGCCAGAAGCCATAATTTTGTATTAAAGGAGATCTAAGGCTGATTAAAAATATTAGAAACATGAGTAATATATGTATGGCATTACATTGCCAATCAATAGCAATAAGCAACACCATAAAACATTAAGAGCAATGATAGTCATTAGGGCAGGCCTAATGGTGTAATGCCAGTTGCATTGATAATACAACTGAAGTTTTGGATAACGACCTAATTCTGAAACTCATTTTTGCATCACCCTAAACTCCCATATCCTTGTAATGAGCAAGGTTTTTGAATAATTAGAACATACAAAACATCAAGACTAATCATTTATAGCTCTGGAACAAATAACAACAGAAAAACAACTACCAAGGTATTACAGAGATAGATTGGCATTTAATACAATGAAGATTGCATGCAAAGAGAAATTTCAGGATGCAGAGAACAGTCATTGCAGGAGCATAAACAAATGAGATTGAAAATATTTTATCACCAAGGACACACAAACCTTCCACACTGAAGTCGAGACTACCTCCTACATGGAGGACTGGATTCTGTGGATATATGTGGGCTCCAACCGAAATCTGAAGCAACAAAGGATTTGATAAAATTGGAAACATAATCAGCACAGTAAGCAAACAAGGCGAGTTAAGAAGTGACTAGCGTAACAGGCTTACTTTTGCAGTCAGAAAAAAACTCAATGTAAGAAAGCATATTTCATACATAAGCCCAAGAGGGCTGGGATGTGTCACAAATGCCTCACAAAAACTTCTAAGTAATTTTGAGCCTTTGTAATTGTAGACCAATTCAAAATTCTTCCAGCCTATTCCCAAGTTTCATGACCTAATGCAAAATAGAATTACCTGCCTTTCAGACAAAAACCAACAGTTGACAAACTACCATGGCAATGGGAAAACTCACCATCAAGCAACATGTGTAATCGTTATTAAACAAAAATTCAGTATTCTTCTTCTATTAAGTGGAAGAGAAAAATACGCAGCAGAAGTATAGACAAGATTCTCAAAGGTAAACTATGGCTTTAAATCTGAAAGGTAAGGTAGCACATGAAGTAAGCCTGTTATATAGCTTTTCACAAGCTGTTTATTATCTGGTGAAAGGAAGCATATATCAGCCACATCTGGGTCAAGTTAAATTACACCTTCAGCATAAACAGTTCCATGGTTCAGTAATAGGACTGCAATTACCAAAATGTAATCAGACTTTTGTGGACTTCTGTTCATTGATACTTGCACAAGAGCTCTGCCATGTTGCTTTGCCTTCAAAAGGAAAATCACAGTTATATAACAAGGAAGAAGTTAGAAGTTAAACAGACACCAAATAAAATCTAAGTCATCAACAAACCTTAAGATAGATTTTCCCACTACCATTGAGTGTGTAGTTAATGGAGACAACATCATGATAGTTAGTTTCCGCATGATAGAGTATGACATTATGTGCTTCATGAAAAGGAGTCCCTGGTCAAATGCAAAATCATGAGACTAATAAGGGCTCAAATCTGGAATATATGAAGTTCCAATAAAATTAATAACAGATATTAAGAACACGAATATACCTAAAGCATCATAATAGCTTATTGGAATTTCACGTTCAGCACCAACAGCAAGATGAATTACATTCCATGGATATCTATTGCCGATTCTTATTTGAGCCACCTGACAGTAATGCATAGCATCAACACAGTTGATTTTAGAACTTCTAAATGAGCATCAAGAATGCATATGCGAAATTTTAGAAACATGGAACTGCAATGTATCATATTTATTTAATAATTCCATTGCAGTACTACTTAATCAGGTCCCGGATCGTAGTAAAAACCTAATGTGCACATGAACATTGTAAGAAGTCAACTGATAAAAGTACCATCAGCTAGCTCATGCAAAATTCTTTTTCCTATTATGTCACAAGTATGATTGCAATTCATTCCATTAAGACAAGAAGTTTAGGCATATTTAACAATTAACACACTCATCTCACTTCAATATCAACATTGAAACTCTGCGTATAAGAGAGTGTTAGTACCTCAGCCACCCGGACACATGAAGCAATCTCGATTCTTCCACTGGATCGATCTTTTGCCTGGATGCATGCTAGATGGTTACTACTGGTTGTTTTTATTCTATCCCCATCGATGGAAATATCATCCTTGTTTGCAGCTTCATTCTTTTCACTACAAAATTTTAATAAAGAATATACAATTGATCCTTTGCGACTCTGACTATCCCATTGGCTATGTGATTCTGATGATGAAGGCAAAAGACTAGTTGTAGTATAATGTGGGGGAAGAACCCATGTTACTGGAATTCCAAGGGCAAGAGGGAGATCAGACACCACAGATAGGGATATTGATGCACTGTAAATCCTTGATTCCGAGTATGATTCAGACACAAAATCACATGAGAAAGTAGTTGCAACATCTGTCCTGCCAGCACATCTGGAACAGGCAAAAAGTGTGTGAGAAGGCTGAAGTCTATTTAGGACAGAACAACCAAGTAAGATTTAATTATCAGCAGCACATTTCCCAGAAAGTTAAATCTCAAGACATTTCAAAATTTGAATATAAACACTGATGATGGTCAACAAATGCTTCCTAAGGAACCACTAGAGAAAAACGATACAAATGCATTGCAAGCATGCATCCGCAATTTATGTTACATCATAAGCCCATGAATTTCTACAAAATAGAATATGCCCCATAGTCCCCTCACTTATGTCTTTAACACAGATTTTTGGGACCTCAAATTAACAAAATCCTTCATTCCCTACATAAGCTCCACATAAGCAACACAAAGTAGATTTGGCAAAGAAACAAACTCTGGTTTAGCTAAAATAGTGCACGTTTAACCGACCAGAAATTTTAACTTTTTGAGTCGTTCTTTCACATTCGAAAGAATGATTTCATCTTACCCCATGCTGTTTCGCTAGTGGTTTGGACTTGAACAAGACTCAAATCAATAAACAAAAACAACAGACGATTTGAAAAAAAAAACATATATGATCCCCTTGTTCATTTGCTATTTACATTGCAAGTGCCAATTACTCTGATACAACTATTCAGCTAAAATGAAAACAGCAGCCCAGGCCCTGGGGCCAAAATCTCTAGTCACAAAGACTGTCTACTTTGAAGAAGTTCAACATGAGGTTTATCCACCCACCATATGGATTATTTCCCAAATAGACACTTCAAATCAATATAATCCCTTCAAATGAACCAAATGAAACTCATAACAAAATCTACTAAAACTCAAGAGGAGCCCAATAATAATAAATTTTCCAAGTAAAATTGATTCCATCCAGAACAGGAACCAAAGAAAAATTAGATTAGAGAACAAAATGTCAGCTTAGAGAACAAAATATCAGCTTTCCTCTATGGGAAGAAAGACTGATAGATGTGCCAATTTTAATCATATCCAGACATGAGGAAGACAATTTTTCTAGAATTGTCTACTAGAATTCCCTAAATCCTCTAACTAGATTTCATAAAGTCAAGACTGTAATGATGCATGAGAAATATAATTTACCTTTTAGCTCAACATGCAACTCCTGTAATATATAAATGAAGCAAAAATGAAGAGTAAAAATTATTGCAATGGCTTTGGTATACCTTCCATACAAGGTTTTGATGAAACCCAGTTCTTTCTCATCCAGATCATTGGAAAATTGAACTTTCCCCAAAGCAGCTGACTGTAAACCTTGATTTTCATTGTGCAATTGATCCCCTGACCAAAACCCCAAAATCTAGAAACAGAAAAACAGATGTTTTTGTACTCAAATGATGAGGAAACATCTTGTTATTTGACAAGATTAATTACAGAATATATCAGAATGATGCAGCAGTTGCAGACTATAGCAGAAGCAGTCAGTCTAACCTTTTCATCTTCTACGGTCCAGTTGTAATTTCTGCAGAGCTCATAAAAAGAAAACACATCACCCTGACAACACCAATCAGTCAGTCAGCAATTGGATAAGAGAGAGAATCCACTGAACTATTTCTTGATTTTAGGTTCTTGCCTCAGGAAATAAAGGATGTATCGGCATCTCATGGCCAACAGCAAGTTGGTCACTTTGCGCATTCAATATCACTGAAGAAGGAACTCCAACTTTCACACTGCTGAAAGCTTGGCAAATTACAACATCACCATTCCCAAAAACTGTGGCAACGAGGGTCTGATCATAGGCACATGCATACAATTAGTAAAATGTATTATATGTTAACTTACTCCACTGTAAAAGTCAATCAAGTTTTTTCTCAATAATGTTGCTGGGAATGATACAGTTAGCTCTAAAGGGGACCAGCTAAACCCACTTTTTATATACTGCCAAAACTGTTCATATACTCATGATATGTTAATTAAAAATAATTAATGGTAGAGAAAATGTATTCTTAACAGATTTCACATTGGGTCGTAGTAGGTGTTAAAATGTATTAAAGATCTAAATTAATGCTAATGTAGGTACTTTACGAAAGTTGAAGAGCGTCCAAATTAATTCTCATTCTGGAATTATAAGTAACAAAATCAGCTCATCTTAGTTATAAATAGTTAAATTTATAGATAAAACTAAATGACATGCACGCATATAAAACCTAAAACTATGCAAAACTCAACAAAGCTCCAAGTGAGGGGTAAGACAGAGAGAGGAAAATGAGTAAGAAAAAATTGGACCCCATATCTTACAGTGTTCCCCGGTGAAATGGCAAACAGTTGACCAGATGATATGTGGATCGTTGCTATTTCTTCATCCGTACTAGTATAATCAACATATACACCAATAGTTGGGCCTCCTTTCAAGGTAAGCTAGGAATTGAAAGCAACCATGTTACTTTCGCAATCAGAAATATACAAACAACAGAAAATACGCCTCGAACAAAAATCAAAATACAAAAATGAAAGAAATGGAAAATATTATAATAACTGCACACACACACACACACACACACACACACACACATATAGCAAGCAAATGAAATTTTACTTCAATTTTCTATCACTTTGAGGTTGAAAAAGAAAACAAACAAGAAAAAGAATAAAAGCAATTAAGATGTCGTCGGACATACCATATAAGATGCACCGGGTACCAGGAAAATATCGTGAGGGTGTATGCTCGGGGGTGCATAGACTTCTACCTTTATAGGTTGACTCAATATTTCATGCCCAGATTGCTGTCTAGCACTGACCTGATTCCAATACCTACCGGTCAGTTTGCATGATCTAAATTACCAATACAAATTTAAGGCAGTGTCAACTGGAATTTCATACTGCCAAAGGACCAAACAAGAACTTACATAAAGAGTTGTGATCCCAAGATGTTTAGCCATAATTCTAAAACTTGACATGGTAAAATATCCATCATCAGGACTTGAGGTAGCATCATTGTCTATGAGTTCAACAATATGATCCTCAATATGTACACGAATATCCATGTAAGTGTACTGCACCAAAATTCACAAGCTAGAATATGACTCACTTACTAGAAGATGTTAATGTGAAAAATATGAATAAAGCACGTGCATATTTATGAAAGAACACAAAGCAAAAAGCTTTATAAACATTGAAAACACCAACTAAATTGGTGACAAAGCACGAGCTAACAAACGAGAAGCTAGAATATCACAGCCCATAGATTACAAATGAAATCAACTCAAACCTGAAAAGAGTCAAAAGTACTTCCATCATCAATCCCAGCCATTAAATCAATGGATTGTGATCGACCTTCCTGAAATTAACGAGAGAGCGAATTATAATAGTTGTCACAAAATAACGTGTATCATCCGGGAAAAACATACCATGAGGCTGATTTCTTCGCCTGACACGATCTTAATCCAGTCTACATCAGCAACTTGGACCTGGAAAAACATATACCTCCAAGAATAACTACAACAGCAAGCTGGGAGATAAAACATGAAGGAAGAAGGTGACATTCCCAGAATCACACATATCCGGAGCACCAAAGAAAAATAAAAAACGTACAAAGAAAAAAAATCTGTCATTAAGAAAAAAGAAATGGCTCAGAATTCTGAGTAGCATCACAAGACAAATTTCAAGTGGCACATGGCAACTTTACACTCCTACCCCCATATGCATCAAGCCAAATTTTGAGTTATATAATGTTTCTTTTTTTTTTTATATAAAATTTGAGTTATATAATTTTTTTTTATATAAAAATAAAGTTGGGTACATGAGGTTAAAGGATAGTAATATTCTTCATTTACAAGGAGGAGTTCCCAAAAGCCATTTGATTTTGATACAAGGGTGGAGAATTTATCATGCCGATCCATTTTGAGCTCCATCAATTTTCATATGTCAAAACCAATACCACTCTTGCAGAATTAAAACATAGAATATAGATTCTATGAACTCACCCAAAAAAAAAAAAGGAAAGTACATGAGGAATAACTAACACATTTTTAATCAACAAACAAATTGTATAGAGAAGACACAGGAGTAAATACAGTACCAGAGCTGAAGCTGCACGTGGAGGAGCAAGCCCAACATCATAAACGGTCACAAGTGCAGTTCCCAATCCTTTCGGACGTAGCATCAATTGTAAGCATTGTAAACCTTCTGGAGCTTGAATGACCTCTAACACTCGAGAATCATTTACAGCAGCTTCCAGGAAACAGCTCCCACCAGCAATAGACAGATTTGCCTGAATCAAAATAGTTATGACATTTCTATTATTTACAGTGCCTAAAATTGACAAATTGAAGTATCATCTTCAACTAACCTATAGCGGACTGACATATACTGCATAATCTAAAGCAGCATTACACGGTTAACTTGACAAGTGAATTGTGTGATTGAGCTGACCCATTTATACGTCCAATCCTTTAGATACAGTCAAACATGTAAAACAATACAGAAACAAAGAAGAACATCAACTTAAAAGAATATACAAAAACACCCCAAACCTTATAACGCTGCCAAAAAATGCTCATTTCACTTAAAACTTTTGCTCAGACATCATCCTGATAGTATTCTGATTTTCAAACTTTAAAAACTCTTCCTTCTGAACATTTAATAAAACCTCAATTGATTAAACTGATTCAGGACAAGCAAGACAAGCAAGGTATTAAGTAAGAACCTGTCCGTTTGCTATCAGACATGACTGCTCAGGAAATGCTTGATGACACACACTTTCTAATACATACTTTAAAGAGAGCCATAATAGTAGTGTCTACCTTAGCATCAGGGTTAAAAAATAACAAGTTGTACTCCGGGTTGACTCTTAGAGTAGAAACAAGCTGCATATTTAAACAACACCAACAGTTGGAAACGAACTTACAAGTAATTATATGAAAAGTATGATATAAGAAGACAATATCAATAAAAGTAAAAGAAAACAATTTAGATGTCCCCACAAAATCACATAATTCAGAAAGCATACCTGTAAGCGTACGGCATCAGTAAGAACATTATCTGAAATTTCAAGCAATTGAGCAGACTGATGACCATCCTTAGCATCACAGAAACCAGAAGCAGTGGCACGAACAACACACTGAGATACAATAAGTGAACAGCTCAGCTCATATCCAATTTCAACAAACACAAAATGACAAGGAGAAAAAAGCTTCCAAATATCAAATAATATTGTTCCCACTTGTCATGTGGTTTCAAAAATACATACATGAAGTTGATCTCAAGCTCAACAGTCTTATAACTAATTAATGAAATGAGATGATTTGAAAGCAAGAACTCCTAGTTATCATAGGTCTAATACAATATTAAAACAACACTTATACCAAGAACTTAAGCTTAAAGGAAAGGCCAGACAATAGTATTTAAACTCCAAAATAATCACATTCTTGTGCACCCATGTCTAATGTAAAGTTAACTAAAATATCATAATCACAAAGTCATACGTGAAGAAAAAGGAGTTCAAAAGTTTGATAAACTAGAGTCAGCCAATCCTAATATTACACCAATGTGTATGCATCAAAGGATCCATGTGGATTTGTGGAGTTCTAAATAAAAGTAGGACAATCAAATATAATAATCAAAGCATTGAAGCCTCTTCAGTTTCTAAGCAAACAATATAATAAATAAATAAATGATAAAAAAATTAATGGAGATACTTCTATTGTCTTATCATTCAAGTAGGAGTTTTATCACTTTACTGAAATAGAAAATAGAAGAATACTGAAGTTGAAGTAATAGACCACAAACTTAACTTGTTTTAAGGAGAAGGAACAAAACAAAAAACCAGGCATTAAAATTCTCCATCTTCTGAGCATAAAAGTTAATGGAGATTTCTATGATATCTTATGGTTAAGTAAGGAAATTTATCATATTGCATCAATAAACAGTCTAGGAGAAAGTATAACTTAAAGTTGTTCAAAGGAAATGCAATGGAACAAATGACTTACCTCCAAGAATTCTTTTACTCATCATTTGAGTGAAAACTTAACACTAAAATAGTGATAAACCACCTAAAAAGCATATGATAACAAGAAGAAAGCTAAAGCTGAAGATATGAAAGTTCCATAAGTACCAGTCCTGATTCATTTTGCAAGACCAAAAACCTCTCCCAGCTGGATGCTGACTTCTGTGAACCATAAGCATCATCCCAGTACGCCAATCCATCACAATTGCTCAGTTCCCACCTCAAAGAAAGAGAAGATGAGTTGGCAAAAGCTTCCCCAGAGCTACTGATGCCAACTGCAGCTATTCGAATAATTTGCCCGTTTGCAACAGTAACAGGAGTGACACGTATTCTCCCTGGGCTACGGTCAGCTTGAGCTGCAGTCTGTATAACTTTACGTTCGTTCACTGAAATGCCATAAAAACAATCAAAGGGATGTGAAAATGATACTAAGAAAACATGAATAAAGTTGTGCTTGCATCCATACGTGTATATTGATATGTATATATATAGCTGTACCAGGTTCATCAACTAGCATCGCAATTGATGAAGGAAAGCTGCATGTAAGAGAGAGTGAAACTTCTGCAACTGCAGGCAAGGGATGGTCATCTCCAACCAAATTTCCCCGTTTAAAAACTAGTTCCTGAGCCATTTAAAATCAGAGAAAGAAAAAAGCATCATGATTTTCAATAGTTTTTAAACTAAAAATAAAGAAAAATACACATTCGAAAGTGTTAAGAAGATAAGAAACAATATAAAGTATAATTCCTAAGAAATATGTTGAAGCTTACAGAGGTTCCCAGCGCTTGGCAGAAAACTCCATATAACTTCTTGGAGCTTCCAGAAACAACATGTACATGAACACCATCCCTTGCATGGTTATGCTTGCCATTTAAAATCTCGAAAGTCTCAACAAAGCCAACACCTTCGCCCCACGGTTCTGGTCCTCCAACAAGAAAAACATCAACATGTGTTCCCGGTACAAGATACAACTTATCCAGAGTCTCCCTTTGAGAAGTGGTTTCTGATTGACCCAGATTGAACCAATAACCACCAAATTGGCTTCCATCACCTGCCTGTTGCACAATAAGTGGTGGATAAGCTGCAATACGTGAAGACGCTTTTAAGACTATAGGTCCATCAAAAGAACGATCAAAGTGCTGATAATCCTTCGAAAGTGTTGCATGTAGCATGGTTCGGCCCGAACTAGAAGCATATAAATAGGCCCATGAACAGGGAGGACCATGGAGAGATATATCATGTTCAATAGTCCCTAGCTTATCCAAGAAAGGCTTCTTCTTTGTTGCATTGAGCACAATGAAAGACTCACTTCCAGCTTTCCAACGCACTGAAGAACTAAAAGCATCACATCTATAGAAATAAGAACCTGCACATGACAAACCAAATTCAGCAAAAGAACATGAAATTCAACAGTGTTAACAAGCAGTGAATTCCAAATAAATTTGGCACAACCATTGAATGCTTTCATCGTTACAGCTGCTTGAAGATGTGATCCTACAACAGTCTCAACAGGGAAGTTTTGCAGCATAACCATAGAGGATGGGGTAGAAACTTCAATAACAATCTGTTAATAGAAAAAATAAACTTTTAAATGTTATCATGATCCCATATAAAGACCTAAGTTTTTGAACACCAGATAAAATGTTATCCCCAATTTTACTTTTCAATCTGCAAAAGCACAATATTTTTATTTTTATTTTCATTATTTAAATAAGAAATGTGAAACCAAAGAATAAATTAAAAAATAATTGTAAGTCAGCAGATTGAGGCTTCATTTAAATTACTAGTGAACTCCGAAGAGTTGCAATAAAATCAGACATTTTACATAATTGCATAGGGACTAAGTAGAAATCCTGTCATAGAACAATAAATGGTACAAAAAAATAAATAAATCAATCACAGAAGAATCTCTCCCTAACAGCCTAACATAACTCATTGCATACACTGATCAAAACTAGAGATAAAAAAAAAAACAACAAAATATTTCTTACTCAAATGATACTATTTGGCAGGTTCAAGGACAAACTATTAAATAATAAAATACTGAGCTTCTGATTTTACAACTCTATGGGTACTTTCAGCTAAGAGAACCAAAATCAAATATACAGAAATTCAAAGAAACAATTATACACTACTGGTAAAATATACAAACACAATAGAATTACCTCATCATAATTGAATGAATCAAAAATGGACACTACTTTAACAGTAGCTTTCCCAGGTTTTTTTGCCTGGACAACTCCAGAAGCAGTTATGGACACTGTAGCCATGTCTGAAGAAAACCATTTGTAGTCACTGGATGTTTTTGCACAACCTATATGATTAAACAGAGCATTAGAACCCATCAAACTTCAGAGTTAGGTTAAACATGATTAGAAATATAGAAAGGTAGAGAGCTAGCAACCTCCCGTAGCCATCAACTCTACTTCTTGATAAATACCAAGGCCCCATGGGAGGAGAATGCTCTCAGACATGCCCTTTGTTCGATCCAAACTGAACTTAATTCGGTCACATACCATAATTTCTTGCACAACCTTCAGAACCTATAGCAGGAAAGCAGATTCAGATGACAGTTAATTTCCTAGGTTAAAAGAGCATTTAAATTTAACAAAATAAAATGAAACAATAATTAGAAAAGAAAAATTATGACTAAATACTAGGAAAAGAGATAAGCTAAAGCCAATTTGCACCTCCTTTGTATCATGAAGCCCACTAAAATACGTTAAAGAAGCTGTCAAGTTTCCTAGTCCCTGTGAAGTTGCTCTCAGGATTCTAGAATTTTGCCAGCCATGTTTGAGCACAAGATCATTTGGCATTGAAAAAGTTTGCCAGCATTCAGATTGGTTGTCAGATAGTTTAATATCATCACTCTGCAAACAGAGAAAGTAAAGACCAAGAAGTTAAGAAGAAATTAATTAGTAAACAAGCATAGAGAAAAGAAAATGCCAACAAAATATTAGCACAAAGTATCAATACATAGAACAAACAAGTATATACAAATTAAGAAAATGTCTTTATGCAAACTACACTTTCCTAAGACTGAATGAATTACCTCTGTAATGAAGATCTCTTGTGAACCAGGCCCCTGGGAGAAAACTTTCATCTCAATAAGATATTGAAAACCAGAAACAACAAACCAACGAGCAACAGACGGAATGGCTTTTGTTCCTTCGACAGGATCACCAGAAATAGACAGAGGTGAAATGTATAACCATAAAGTGTCAGGAAGAACCACATTAAGTGAAGACACTTGTGTGTGACCAGCAACTCTGGTATCTTCAACAATGAGAGCTGTTTGCCCTAACCTCAGTGCTTGAGTTAAACCCATCATATTGTCCACCTGAGCAACCGAAGAGTTTGAAACAGACCAACGATGATGCAGAGATGGCAGAGCAACCACTGAAATCGCCAATGAAAATTGTAGTAAGAACATCGACAATTACACCAACAATGCAACATTATATAATTAGTACATCCTTAAAAAATGAAAACCAATTGAAGCCAACTCAATATTATATTTACATATAACTAATAGTCCAAGAATACCCATGACAGTTAAAGAATCTAGCTCTCAATCAAGCCAATTCCCAACATGTATATATATGTACATATTTTCTAATAAGAAACAACATTTTTTATTAATCTAGAGGAAACTACAGGGAATGGTGAACCACTGGTCTACACTTACAACGAAGATAAATGCATCCACAATAAGAAAAGTCAAGAAATAAAGGAACCAAAGTATAAGCCTGTAGAAAAACCACCAGTAGTTACAAAATCAAATTTCATTGAACTACTGTATCTCAATTTGATTGGATTAAAACGAAAAAAAAAGAGATTGAATAACGGTGAGACATCGTGAAGCCAATGCTTATAAAGATGGGAGAAAATGAACTTTATCTTATAGAAGTTCAATATCTTTCTCTCTAGCATCTTCAATTTTTCTCTTTTCCTTTTTCTTTTTCAACCTAACAATCCATGTAATAGCTGATATCCCACACTTTTGGAACAAACGTAGTTACATAAAGAACCAAATTAAACCAGCGCTGTCGCTCATACTAATCTTATCTATCAATGAAAGTAAATATTAAGAAAATAAAAAGAAGAAAAGAAGAAAGAAACCTTGAGGAATATTCCCACGAATTACTTTAAGTTTATATTGTAGGTCAGCACCAACAAGGACAAAAACTGGTGATGGAGGTTCAATTGACATGGCTTCAGCAACTGTTAGAAGAATGTAATCACCCAAGTGCATAAATTCTGTCTCAAGTAAATGCACAGATACCATCTCGTGGCCAATTCCAATTCCTTTTACAACATACAAATCTGAAAATACACCCTGCACCACAGGTCAACAAATGTAATGAGATCTAACTATAATAGTGCATATTAATTCACAGTTAACGCTCATTGACAACATAAGGATAAACATACACTATTCTCAAGTTCTATTTGCACATCTAAGTCGCCGCATAATCCCCCACAGTCACTAAGGGGAGAATCCTTCAAAGGAACATGTAAAAGGTGATGAGCCGATCCATTAATTTCACGCATTAGTTGCCACATGAACTTTAAACCCACTAATGAAGAAAAGACATTATCTGCAATAAAGTTTGGGAAATAAATACAACCAGAATAAAAATGGAAAATAGCTGAATAAAACTTTCAATAGCACCTAAAAATATGAAAGGTAGAATAACATCAGACACATCCCAAGAAAAGCACAACTGCATAAGCGACAAGCAACCATGCAAAGATTAGATAGACGAATAAAGATCTAGTTACAAACATAATTCATGTCCATCATTCAAAAGACCAAATATAGCACATTGAGCATGTCATGTTTAATTCGAAATTCACGTGGCAACTCAAAAGTATTCAATATTTGACAAAAGTTATTTAAAGGTATCCGAAATTTACGCAAAGAAATAACAGTTTCAGTTTCTAGTTTTCTTAAAAAGCATAAAGGAAGAATCTAACAGCAAACTTAAACTGAAAATGATAACAACTATGAAGAACAGCAAAATGATAACTAGTTAAAACCAAAATTTGGAAATTTAGTAGCAAAAAGAAACAATAGCATAAGAACCTTGCATTTAGTAAATCGAAGTTCCTCAAATGCGTAACAAACTAATAAAAGCGAATTAGATTACAATAAAAGACTATAATCGAAACCAATAGAAATTGCTGAGGTCCCAACATTCCCAAACTATACACATATTTGAGATACCTTCACTGTCGAAGGCACGCGCACGGAGAGTAGCAAGCCCGTCTAGATCAAGTTTAATAGAATTATGAAATATCTGGATTCTGGAAAAGTTGTCAATGAAAACCTTGCAGCGAATTACAGTCCCAGAGTAAACATCAGTAGCATAAACTGCTGTCTCCTTCCGACCTCTATAGGGGGCAATTGATCTCAAGCGTGCACTTGTTGAGCAGTGGTTGCTTGAATTATATTCAGGTAGAACAGATAGGATATCATGATGATCCCATGACCTGTAAAGATAAGGGAGAAAATAATAATAAAAATGCCGTGAAGGCATTTTATGATAAAGAACCAAAGGAGAAACGGTTCTATCACTTCATCCTCCCTCAATAACTCACTTCTGGAAACAATTTATCAGAGAGATCATTTTGTAGGAGGTTTTTCCACAAGAATGATAAATGACTTGCAAAAGCTGACTTTGTAAAAGTATTACATTCACACTTGATCTTAAAATAGTGTTCAGGTGCATGCATCTTGATACAACATCACAGACAAAACAGACATTTCCCAAGAATAATAGAGAACAGCCATTCCAAAACTTCACATTTTCAATTATCAAAAATTATCAAATGATACACACAAAAGTATCCACCACAACCACTTATAGAGGTTGCATAAATATGAGTATCACATTCCTATGTACACATATGTTTTCCTTCATCCAGAGCATGTTTAGAAGGGCATTTTTGTTAGAATATCCCTAATGGGTTGAAGGAAAAGAAATCAGTAATAAACTAATTTTACAAATATACCATGATACGATGAAATTGCATATACTTTTTCACACTTGTAAACGTTACTAAAGATACATCCCTTCAAATGAGCCTTGTACTGTCAATTCCTCTTCTTTCCATTTATGGAAAAAATAAGTTATGCAATCTTACAGGGACAGTAAATCATTTCCCATCTTTCTCTTTCTCATCATTTTTACAACTAAACAAGGGAAAACAAAATCTAGTGATATTTCTACAAGGAATATTTTATAGAAGTGTTGATTAAGTTATTACTGAACACAAAAAATTTGAAATCCGTAAAGGATGAGATTAATTCAGAAATGCTGTTTTTTAATCCTTACAGCAGACAGAATTCCAGTGGTAATCTATTCTTTCTTCTCCTAGTTTCTTGACTCCTACTACATATGCATAAAACATACATACGAGAAAAATAAAAATTGTCATGCTTGACTAGCTGACAGCACTATCAACTTTTGCAACTTCATGCATAAAACCAACTTGCAACTATTCCATTAAGACCTACTACTGAAACGAAGGTCTAAACCGGAGCCGAACTCCAGAACACTCTGTTCTTCTTTAACATTAATTTCATTTTTTTAATGGATTATTCACTTTTTTTTTTTTGGGTAATTTTAACTACATAAATTTAAAATCACCTAGGATTCAACATTTCAACTTCAATTCTTTTCACCTACAGTTTATCTACAACCAAACTAATCACAAATTAAACAAAAAATAAATAAATAGACAAATAATAAACAAAAATAAAGGCTCCTAGCATTCAAGTGTACGTATGTATGTATTGAAAATTTGAAAGTACCACTTAAAGCAGCCGTCACTTCCTTGAAGCCGGTATTCAACAGGATTCGTCATTTTAGGCGGCAAGAGTATGTTGACATCAGCAATGTGCGGTCCAGACGCTAAATGCGACGTCGCTTCGGCGGCCACCGCCACCAGAAGTAACAAGACGAACCGAAAGGCGAACCCGAACATAATTTGGCTTTTGCTAATCTACAAACTAAAAATAAAATCTCTACCAACGGACTCTACATGAAGCTCGAAAAGTTCCTCGTACTGAAAAGTTCCTCGTGCTGTGAAGTTCAGGTGAGTACTGAGTAGTGAGTAGCAGCAGTGAAGTGGAAGATCAAATATTCTAAACCCTAAAATCAGGGTTTTAGAGCCTGAAGGATCTTAGAGGAATATCGATTTCCAAAAGGAATTAGGTGACGTGGCGTCATCTGGTTGGTGGTGAAGTTTTGTAAAGTGACAAGTGTCACTGACCACGTATCGGATTAAGCGAGAGAAACAACAAAATCGAGATACGCGCGATCGTCGCCGTTCTCATCCAAGTTCATTGATTGCAAAATTTACATTATGATCCTTATATTTGATTTAAATACATTTGAATCTTCAAAAAGTTGGATCTACAGTAGTTACATCCTTTTATCAAAAGGAGATAATGGTAATATGATATTGGTGATACCATAACTTTTATCTTCTTGATGTCAAGTGTGTTTGATGAATAAATGTTGCAATGGGATTAGAGATGGCAATATAATCCGGATCCGACCCACTCTTTCATTTTCTATTTTTATTTTTTCTGCCCACTAATAACAAGTACATCACACGTGTCTAATTTTATAAAATTACTAAAAAGTTTATTTTTTTTTGTTCTAAAATTTGGAACCGAAAATAAACCCCATGTTTTGTTGTAACCACCAAAAAGTGGATTATTTTTTTCAAATAAAAAAAATGAGAATTAAACAAACTAACTAAACATCATTTTTTTTTATTCAGTTCAGTTCAGTCCATACCTACTCAATGCTTTGTGATAAACCATTTTTCTTTTATATGCATGTGTGTTGTGCTCATATCTTGCCGTATAGTGAAGATTGACTTTCTTTCAATTATTTTAAAGTAGATTCAGTATGTTATGAGTTTAGATATCCGAACTTTGTTATCATACAATTGATTTAGAAGGCTCTAATAAATTTCTAGATTGCAATATTACATAGTTGATCTTAAAGGTTTCGATAGATATCTAATCCATTGACCTAAAGGTTTTATAAACCTTGACTTTAATGTTAACAAACAATTTAGTAAAGGTAATATGAAAAATGCACTTTTGAATCTCATGAATTCTCAAAGGTCAAATGTCATTTTTGTGATATCAAGCTCAAAGGATTTAAGGACATATTCATCAAGTCAAGAATCAAGGTCAAGACACTAGCTAGTTTAGGTGATATCTTTCTTTTTAATATTTCTCGTAAAGCTAGTTTGTCTACATTCATGCATGATTAGCATATGTGAGCTCAAAAGTCTTAATTTTATGCATTACATTCACCAAAATTCTTGAATCTTTTATTACATTATGGTTTCGTGATAAATGTGGTTTGAAATGCTAGAAGAAAATTTGAAATGCTAGAAGAAAATAGAAATTAAGTATTTTGTCAAAATGATTGATTTTTAGATGTATGAACTAGATTGAATGGTTTTGAAATTTGTTTCAAACTATTGAAATAATTGCAATTCTAGTTCAAAAAAAATTGCAATTCTAGAAAAAGTCCTATTTGTAAAAATTTTATATCATTTTTGGCTAATACGAAATTTTTAAAAGTGTTGGGTCAAAATATAAAATCTAAAACTTTGAGAAATCAGCTAGGTCGAATGACTGCTAAATCTCTGATTTGAAACGACTATCTGCTTATTTTTAGCAGTGATCCATTTTGAGCTTAAAATTTTAAATTTGTCTCACTGGTCACTTGACATTTTAGCAAGTAGTTATCCACTTCATTTTCACCAGTGATCCATTGACGCATATATTATATAATTTTTAAGAGAGTAATGGTTATTTATTGTTTAAATCTATAGAAACTCATCTTCTAACCGTTATATAATTTTTAAGAGAGTAATGGTTGGTTTTGATTAAATCTATTTAAACCATCTTCTAACCATTACAATAGTTGTTGAGCATGAAAATTTGTCTACTCTCTCAACTATGAAATACTTTTGAGCTCTCACTTGCTTTCATTCATAATCATATACAAACTTGGGCTTACATTTGTATATCTATTCTTGTGAGGAGTTTATTGCTTGTAAAACTTATTTTTAGAAACACTTGGTTGAAGAAGAGGCATGGGATATACACCTTGGAGAATTTGTAACGGTTTTATTGACATCTTTAAAGTCAATTATACTAATTTTCGGCGCCTCAGAATATAAGGCTTGGTGTTATTGGAATTCTCAAGCTTGAATTGCTTTGAGGCATAGATGTAGGTGGGTTTGCCAACTACATAAAAATTATTGTGTTTGTTTCTCTTGACCCTTGCCTCTTTAATTTACTACTTGTTATTGTTTGGTGGTAGGTGTTGGTGTTGGTTTGTGATGTTGTTATTGAAGAGATTTTTAAAATCTATTTTACCCCTGTGAGTTGTTTAGCTAGAATTTCATAATCATATTTAAAAAAAGAAAATTCTCTTGTACTATTATTAATTGGTTTAATTCTCAGAAAAATATACATCCATCAATCATCATATAAAAAATGAAAAATTAGGGTGTGTTTGGTTTTTTTTTTTTCAAATGACATTTTCTAAACATATTTCGTCGAAAGAAAAGGTGTCTTTTATTTGATGGTTTTAATTTGAAAAGGCTAGTAGCTTTTTTTTAATCGGTAGTAAAAAAATAAAAATAATGAAAATGTGTTTGATAGTTTATCTATAAAATGAATGGTAAGATTCTTTAATGGAATTATATTCTTAAAGGCGGCAGAATGATGAGCTTTATAGGAATTATATTCTTAAAGGTGGCAGAATGATGAGCTTTATATATTATGGAAGACGAAAATAGAAGGTGGGCTACTACAACCTCAGCAACCGGCCGGAGTTTAAACCTTTTCTTGTTCAGAGGCATTGAAATATTTTTCTGCTGTCAATTACATGAGCAGCCCAGTTTCAGTGAGAAGAGCGAATATCCTTGAGATATGAGATTATGGGTGCATTTGAAATTGAAGTGCTATAACTTATCGTGGAAAAAAATTATAACTATGCAATAAAAGTTAATATTATATAATAAATATAATTTTTAAATAATAATTTTGATAAAATTATTAAAGATATAATATATTTTTCATCATACAAGTAAAAAATCAGATAATATAGCTTCCAAACTACAGTAGCTAGTGTTTATCAAACACTTTAGGGTGCATTTGGCACACTGTAATGTATTATGCTGTATTGCATTATTTTAATGCAGATGTATTGTATTATGTTGTATTGCATTAGCACTGTATTATAATAATACTATACAATATTTGGTACTACATTGTACTGTATTAATTTTTAGTTATACTATATTTGGTACTAAACTGTACTGCATTAATTTTTTTGATAATTAATTTAAATTGTATATTTAAAAAATAATATTTATCGATACTTAGTAAAATACAAAATATAAAATTTTTAAGTTTTAGAAATTTAACATTATTTTTCTAGTAAAAATATTTTTTAAAAAATCATAATTTTTCATAAAGATCGAAGTTTACTGCCTTAAATTCTCGGAAGTATAACATATATGGTAATTTTTTAGCATTTTCCAAGTGCATAACATATGAAATAAAGATCTAACCAAATAATTTAATCAAATAATCTTTAAATAATATCACAACATAAATAAAATCTAATACGTCCAATCGTAGTCTTTTAATTTCTTAAATTCAAATTTCAGGATTGCTTAGTGCCTTAGTCCATAACTTTAAAACATTTTTGAGTTTTGACAGGCATTTGCATTAATAGAAATTCCATGATGAGAGATAGTAGACATAAAGAAGAAAAAAAGGGGGGAATGATATTTCAATTTTCTTTTTCTGACTGATATTTCAATTTTCTTTTTCCGACTGTTCTTAATAGTAAATTGTTCTATTATTATTCTAATTAATGAAATTTTTAATAAAAAAATGAATGTTTAGATAATTTTTAAAATGTAAATAATTCCATTAAACAAATATAATTCTCTCATCCTCCTTTTTTCATTCTTTTATTTCTTGTATATCATAGAACAACATCATGCATGATTATAAGCAAATCTTGTCATACCATGACCAATACCAATGCTAAACTAAAAGTTAAAGCATCTGATAAATTGTTACATAAAACCAGGATAATTAGAGTGGCAATCAAATAACTCGAGGTGTGTGTTTGTTTATATATATATATATATATATAGACACCTCTAGCCTTCAATAAGCTCTTGTTCAATAATCGATTCTACGCCATGCATTCAAGACAGCTATCTTATCCACATCAATATGACCTTTCCTCTTTAGGGTCGTGCCATTCTAGGCTTTAATAATATTAGCCTACTACAAACAAAAAATTATTGCAGTTAGAGCATTTGGGCAAATTACATGTCAAATTAACACCAAAGCATTATGTTTTAATAAGAAATTAAGATTCAATCAGGACTCCACTACTGCAACATGTACGTTGCATATAGCTCACCTCAATATTGACTGATAACTTGATACAAGAAAGACAATTTCATTGTAAATGTAAAGCATTACAGAAACAAGATATTATTTCATTCTCTTGCATTCCATGTTAGCAAATTTCATATTGGAACAACTTAACCAAAGTAGTATGCTTAGTAAATGCTTGCCTTGGCAACTTAAGAACACAGTCTGCTTGAATGAGAGCACACAAACACACCTCCAATTTCATCGGCATCTAGCCGTGGAACAAGTTCAATCAACAAACCATTTAACCACCTTCAAGACCGTCGATTGCAGGTTGCAACAATATAAAATTAATCCCAGCATGATTAATGAACTTGCACAAATTATATGGATTCTTTGTTCTTAAAAACATCAGATCAAAATAAACCATAGCCAAAATACACGAACAAAGACACCTCAAATATCTTCAGCAAAACAACTTTTACCAGTAGTGATCAACAAAATACAGTCCAATTCAATAAAATTGGATTAACATTTATGGTATCCCAAATTGACAATCCTAAACATGCTATAAGTTGCGGGCATCACAATTATTCAATGGCAGCAAAGAAAATTAAGAAAATTCACTTGAAAATTTCATCAATGTGCTTAATAACTACCAAGATTTCAAAATTAAACCATGCACGCACAGAAGCTTAATCAAATTTGGTAAAAAAAAAAAGATTATGAGAAAATTCGGCCAAACCATGTAAATTTATAATCTAACAGAGCAATATCAATTAAATACACAAAATAAACTAGAAACAAGTATAGAAAATTTTTTTTTATCAAAATCTGAACTGGAACAGGCTTAGCAAAAAGATTAATCTCAATGGTACAACACTAAATAAACAGAATTTCTTTATCACCCATGCAAGACATTTCGAATTTGTTATAAGTTTGAATAAAAAGAAGAGTTTGAGAAAGAAAAGCTTACTAATTTTTAAAACCTCAAGCTGGTGTTTCAAGTTAAATTTTCTCCCTAAAAAACCCCAATCCCTTAACTAGTCTCTTCTATTTCTCTTCTTTCCCTCTCTTTTCTCTTTCACGATCCTGTTATGCTCTGCTCTTTCTCTTGTTTCTTTTCTTTATTTTTTTTAAGCCACTCACGGTGATGGTGGAGCGTCGCGAAGGTGTGTCGCGTGGTTATGTCGTGTGTCGCGAAGACAGATCGCGAAGACAGTAGAGCTGGAGTTGTTGCGGTGGTGTCGTGCGACAGTGGCAGTGTGGAGGCAGATCGCGTAGAGGCAGATCGTGTGGTGGTGGAGTCGGAGTCGCACGACAGTGGCGGTGTGGAGCTGAGATTTATGGAGTAGCGGTGTAGAGAAGCAGGGGAGAAAAGGTAAACGAAAAAGAAATTTTTTCGATGACAAACCCGCATAAACATAAACTCGACTCTCACGCGGGTTTAGTTTATGCGGGTTTGACCGCATTACAACAATTTTTGACCTCATTAGAATACAATGAAGAGACGTTACCAAGCATAGTATTACAATACCCTAATGCTATATGAGGGTCCTAATACCTCATAACGAGGAGTACTAAATGTGGCCTTAGTGCTGTAGCTTTTAAACTACAACTACCCAACTTCAATTTCAATTCCAAACGCACTCTATATAGATTTAAGCTAGTGTTAAGTATATATTGAGATTATCTTTCTCATCATGCACTCAGGGAATAATTGTAGTTCTGTCAATTTATTATTGTTCTTGAATCATAATTACCTTTAGTGCCTTTGGCTAATTAGTAGAGGATTCCAATTTCTACCATGAATATCAGGCAAAATATTGTTGTATTGTAGTCATATACAAGTTTCTACCATATTGAAGAGGAAATATGCTTGACAAAGGAGATTATCAAATGAAATTATGCCAGCATAGTGAAATGCCTCCAACTAAGTTTCTGCTTGATGATAATCACTTGGAGTCAACCTCACAGGCTTCACAATTCATCACCGAAAGAAATGTCAAAATCCTTGCTAACCCACAAATAGAATCTTAGAAATGCATCTAGTTTAGGCGCAAAATTAATTTTAAAAAGTTAAAAGCTAATTTTGGTATGTGATAATTTTTTAAAAGTTTAGGTTTGGCAAAATTACTTCATTCTACAGCAGATTTTAAAAAGTAAGAAAATCAAAATCTAATTTTGCGAATCAATTTTACATATATTACAATTATAATTATATATATATAATCATTTTTTTTATGCGGACATGCTATTAAACCGCTCGATTTAATAGAGTCAGTTTTCAATGCAATATAAAACCATGCATTAATTGGTTTAAATTTCTTGATTTTATTTCCTAATTGAATAAGGATAATTTTGGATATTGATAATTGGTGTGGTATATATATTGAGGTAACAAAACAAAAAATAAAATTAATTAAATAAAAATATTTAATTTAATTATCAATTATTTTATACATAAGTTTATAAATGTGTAAATAAATTTTATTCAATACTATGTGTTTATTTCAATCATGTGCATTTCTATAGCAATTTAAGATTCACAGCACTTTTGAAAATAAATTTTACCAAATATTTAACAGATTTTCTACCGCAGCTAATTATTTTTAAGTTACAGCATTACCAAAATGGCCATAAGTTTTAAAATCTTTTTTTTTCAACAATATATCTCTAATCCACTACAATGTGTTCTTATCCTGATGAAGATCGACGACATGATCACTCACTCTAAAATGACACTTTTTGTTGTAGCTAGAGTACGTAATTACGTCTTGTAGACGTTATAGCTTATGCAAGTAATCGTTAAAAAAGTTATCCCGTCTGTATACGCTTTATTCTTGCATGTTAAGTTCAACATCTTCTCTGCCTCGACCTTGTATGTATAAGCTTATTGTAATATGGTATCTCTGTTAACTACCCCTTGAGTTGATCAGGTTGAGGTTGAAGATTCAAGCCTTCCGGCCCTCATGCATGTATCTTGCAGATCATCAGTACCAGATCCAGATCCTCTTTGAAGTATATGTGCATGTGTGTGTGTATATATATATATTCAGACTGCAATTTGAGATAATGTTTTTAATATATTAACGAGATAGATATATAGGCATATATACCAAAAAAAATAAAAATTTCAACTAAATATATGCATCAATGATAGAGTTCCTGTGACAACTAACGAGAAGCTTTCCAGAGTAACAACTGAAATAATTAACATACATATCTACAATAAATAAAGCAAATTAAGATGGAAGAAGATGGCTGTGTATGCATGCATGCATACACATACACTTCCGACGTAATGAGAATTGATTAAAACAGGAGTCGATCACTCTACCTAAGGGCTTCAGCATCGATCCAATCCAATCCACCTCTCATTATTATTTGAGCATACGTATGTAGAATTTAATGTATGGATAGATTGAGCAGAAGCCCTTGAGGGAGAGTGAATGACGATACTACTGCTTTAAATTTGCATGTAGATATCTTTGCATGGGTCTCCATTTTGTTGTATGTGAAAACAATATCGGACTCGATAATTGCTTTTATAGCCTCAGAAAAAAGTACTGTGCTGTTCTTCCTTTAATTAATATAAGAAAGTTCCTTTTGTTGGATAACAGATATATGTGTATGATCATGATAATTAAGGAATAAGTTCCTTCCATCACTAATTTACAAATAATGTACCAAGAATCTTTATATATGTTTTCTCAAAGTTGTGTTACGCATCCTAAATTTATAATCTTAAAAGACTATCATAAATCATGTTGCGTTCATCATTTGATTAATGAGATAATATAATTAATTCACTTTGATCTTATAAAAAATTCTACTTAATGAATCACACATAATTTAAGATGAAATTTAAAATAAAAATTTGAGTCGGGCATTTTAACGCTGTCCTATCTTTAAGATTTGGACTTTAATTAAAAAGGATATACAAGTGGGTTGGTGGCTTTTTTCATTCAGTATTTGTGTGGCTCAGCTATGACATCAAAGATACGAGAAAACAAATCTTCAATTAATGCTTCAATAAGAACTACGTCAATGATTAATTTTCTATAATTACTATGCAATTTATAATTAATAACGAAATTCAGAAGTTTATAATCATAACTCTTGTTGAATAAATTTGATGATCATGACGTAATTTAGTTATCTAGGCTCAGATCAGAAGGAACCATAATGCACATAACCGATGCAAACAAAAATGAGATGGGAATATTAGATTAATGAGCCTGTTAATTTGCAACTAATCTTAATTATTCGAATTGTCATTTCTAGACAAATATACATTAAGAAATTATCTTTCATTTACTTTCTTTTCTCATTCTCGTTTCAATGGATTCAAATTCAAAATCCTAATATTATTTGGTTTTTCTAATGGGATCCCATTGTTGTACGTTTAGAGGAGCGCCATTATATTGCATGTACTTGGGAGTTTAGAAAAACTCACTCTTGTGACAATTAATAAATAGAACATACGATTGAAATAATTAACGAAATTATGAGAAATAAGTTGCATGATTATCTTACATTCTTAAACTTTGATGGCTGACTATCAGTGGTCAACATCAAAGCCCATGCCTTAATAGGAATTATTCTGTTGCAATTTAGTATCAAATTCAAATTGGTGTCTCTTGAGTAATTTAAGAGCCATGCGCAGCATATCAAAAAGAAGGAATATCATCAAGTAATTGGATGAGAATCTTAATCTTGATCTCTAGTACTACATAGAATCCAATGCTGACTTTCCAAATAGATACAAAATCAGGGCCCTATTATGGTGCATCATCTCTAACTAATAGCTATCACAATTTTTCTCCTCGTTATTTTAACTAATTTTTCGTTATTTGTAATAATATTGTCACAAATTTGATCTTTATCGTCCACATACACAAATTATTTAGAGTTGATCCAAGAAACCAAACCCCTGCAAATAAAATTTAAGCCTAATTCCCATAGACATTTGATAGATAATGTTGGATCTTGTACAAGTACCCAGCTCTGACTTATGAGTAGCTGTGACCATATGCTTCTCCTAACATGAGTTTGGGTCCGGGCTTGGAAAAGCTCTGTCCAAGCCCACATTTTGCCATCCCAATATTGGGTTGATAATTCTTTTGATTTGAAGAGTGAAATTATTTGAGAGAATATTGTTCGGTTCAGCCTCTCGAAGCCTTGGAAGTAAGGTCGTCCCTTCGATCTTCCTTTTTGCTACTCGCCTACTCCCATCTCGGACAAGTTTTATATTTATAGAAATTAAAATCAATTAAAGGAACACGTTGTTATGGACAAAACTCAAACAAATGTTTTAATTTCTATCTATCTTAGAATTCGATCTTCCTTTTACTAATTCCATCTTAGAAAGTTACTTGAAAAGTATTCGGTCAATCCTTAAATGCATATTAGATTGTAAATTAATCTAATAATATTTTTGGTTTCAAGTTAATCAACCAAAATTTTTTTTATATTAACATTGTGATGATGTACTCCACGTATTTAGCCTTGAGACGAGCCAAATTTAGAACTGGGAGATGGATATCCATTATCATATACTAAAACTAAAAATATTGTCATTCAATATCACTTGAAAACCGTTGGTTATTGAATGTTGATGCTAATATGTAATTTGTTTTTGTACTCTCTCATTTGTTAGTTTTTGTTTTGTGACACTAGCTAGTACAGTATAATATTGTGTAGTAGTAAGAAATTAACGTTAACGAGCAAGATTAATTAATGGTGAAAATGTGAAAGATGATGGGAGAAAGTTACCAAGGAGCAATGATAAGTATCCCAACATATAAGTCCTAATTTGAGTCATAACTGATGTGATATTCATTAATTGGATGGTGTTTAAATAATTTTACTAGCTGTGAAATTCAGAATCTAATAAATAAGTGACACATAACTTTGGGACTCATGTTGGGACTTAAATATTGAGACCCCTAATATTATTGGTTACAAGTTAACCAAAGTCATCAAAAATCACAACTTCCATAAATTATTGAGCCATAGTGGGGCTGAGACGTTGGGTACATCGGTTGAGTGTAATTAGTACTGTGGATACTGACTCTATTTGTAGAAAAATCAAGCCCAGCCCACAAACAAAACCCATCAAACACCTTCAAATTTGATTAGGGAATATAGAAACGGACAAAATTGGTATTTTCTTAAATAATGTGTGCACACACAACATGAAAACAGTGTTCACATGAGTAAGGATGAGTGAATTGAAGAGTTAATATTACAATCAAAGTATTGATTAATTCAAACTGATCAGCCTAGAGTTTAGATTGAAATCATACTATATTACTATACGCTTGTAAAAATTAATAAAATTTTGCAGATTTATGATGGAGAATATGAGTGAAATAATCGATGCAAAAATGAAAATAGCTGTTGTGATAATTTTCATTCTCATGTATGAAAAAAGATCCTTTCGAAAAAAAAAAAGAAAAAGAATAAAGATATTGGAGGTAATTAAATTACAATATAAAAGTCGGAGGCTTTGCTTTACAGTTAAAATAGTTGTTAAAATGCGTCGGTTAATTGTTCATGTTAATTGTACACTACATGAACAATCGTAATATCATTTTTAGGGCAAATGAAGTTATTATTTTGTTCATGCTATAATGTGAATGAAAATGACTTAGAAAAAGGAATGACTCAAATTTTTCATAAACAATTCAATTGGATTAAAACTGGTGTTTATTAGCTTAGACTTTGTATCCACATCCAACCTGGTACCAAACAATACGATCAAACAACTAGAATTACAAGAAGCCACCTTAAATTATAAATTCTACTACAACTCAATTCAAAAACGACATTTCACCAATCTTGGGTGGAAAAGAACCCTAAAATCCAATTGACTACCCTGTAATCTTTCATTAAATTTTTTATAAGCATTTATCCAAGCATGACTAATAACAATAGCTTATCTTTGTAAAGCCTTATAACTGAGTCAATAGTAAACATTCCCCAAGTACAAAAAGCCACAAAAAAAATTCGTTAAATAAATTTGTCGCTCTTGCCAACCATTGATCTCTTCGGCTTCAAAAACTCTAACCTTTGTATTCCATAATAAACCAACAGTCACTTTCCAGATGCAGCAAGCCAATTAGCTAAGTATGGCACAGCAAACCTGCCCATTATATATCATCACTTCACATATGGCACTCCAGAAGGAACTCGCCGGGCATATTCCTCATATCGTATCCCAAAAAACTCTTTCAAGAAATACTCTTCATATGGTATCCTTTCAGCAAAGAAATGCCATACAACAATTGCAAATCCAATTGTGGATATGGGATTACACAGCATTATCTGGGTACCAACTGACCAAATAAGGAAACCACAATAGCTAGGATGACGGACAAAGCCATACACTCCGTGTGTAATCAGTTCATGATGTTCCTCATGATAGACCTTGATGAGATGTGTGAAGGACTGACCAGCAGTTATAATGGCACTTTTCCGTATGAGTTCCCCAACTATAACCATCACAAGACCCACATTGCTTATACACCAATATTCCTTCAACCCCGGAAACAAAAAAATTCCAACAATATACTCCATCAAAGAGAACAGCATTGCCAAAATATAATTTTTGCTAATAAGAAGCGACCTAAGAGTGACATTCTGACTCCCATGAAAGGCAATTGCTAAAATGTACTCAGACATGTGAAAGAAGAACACTGCGAAGAACATCTGAGATAACTGTCTGCAAGCTGTGTAACTGAATATTTCTGTCATTTTCATCAAATGAAGTATAAATTTTCTGTCGCTAGCTTACTGCAACGGGATATTAAATAAAGGTAGCTCAGTTGAAGGACAAGAGTGAACAAACTTCATAGAGTCTACTTCAAACCTGACGTGGATGCAGAGTTTCGTAAAACCAACACAAAAATCTGAGTATCAATTTCACCTAGAAAATGCTTAAAGAACAGCATATCTCCTGCAATTGAGATAGATAATGATTCAGAAAATGCTAAGCAAATCAACCAAAAAAAAAAAAAAAAGCACACAGAATTATCCAACTTGTCATAAGTATGGTAGTATATTAATCCAAAATTTTTTTTACACAAGTTCATCCCAATATTATCAAAATATAAGTAAAGAGACCCCCCAAAAAAAAAAAATTGTGCTCAGTAACAGGCAACTTGGTCACTTTTATGAATTTGATATCCAATGGGAACTGTATCAGAGCGTTCTGTATGGTTGGTCCTTTGAGATCCGATTACGTTAAGTTGTGAAGGACGAGTGATTAATTGAAGAAATAATCTAACAGTTGGACTACAGAGAAAGAGAATATTACAACGAAAATAAAATATTGATAAAAAGTCAAACCGAGCCTACAGGTTTACTTTCACCGCAATTTCTCATCAACCAAACAAAATCAAAAGATAGCATGTAGACATACATGTAAAATGAGGATTTTTTTTTTCTTTTTTCCTTTTCTGAGGAGGAGAAAGATCAAACTAGGACTAGCCACTTCAGGGTTTGGAAGGTTTCACACCAATACAAACCGAACCGAATGCTTGGTTTGGACTTTTTGCTTTTGGGCTAGCTGGATTTTTGGGATTTACAAGACAACACAAAAACATCATTTCATATTTTTGTGAATACATCACCAATCTTAGCCTGATGAAGCAAATTGAGAACATGGTCATTATTATCTAATCCATATAGAGGAAAACATATTTGGGATAGCTTAAGACAGAAGATTGCAATTGCATAAATTAAGGGCCATCTGTCGACCAACAAATCTGTGTAGATGAAAAGCCACACAAAAGCAAACTATCAACAAATCAAATCAGATTAAAGTAAAAAATCCAAACTTTATAGAACAGATCAAAGAACCATCATCAAGCGTCAAGTAATCAAAAGAGCCAAAATAAAATAATGAGCATCGTCCCCACAAAATTAAAAAAAGAGTTCAATTTTGAGCTAACTTTACATAAGAAAAATATATATAGCTCACCAGTTATTCCTCATTAACATGGTCTAAAAATTACAACATGAATGAAAAAAAGCCAAATGGATATCTCAGTTCAAACTACACACCACTGAAACTTAATTAAACCAATGGATTAATGAGAGCTAAATGTTAAAAAAAATTGAAAAAAAAAAGCCAAAATAGGAACTCACCTGCTGACAGCACGGGCTGACGGCCGACCAGGACGCGACGGAAGCAGAGATCGGTGGCGGTGGCAACGACGACAAACTTCTTGGGTTTGCCGTTTGTGTGAATTTGAGAGATGAGAGTGACCAAAGGGTAAAGGCAAAGGGGCTTTGTCGTTTAGGTTTCTATCTTGAATTCTAATTGAAGTCGATTGATTTCTTATTTTTCGAAGTAAAACCGGATTTCCAGTTGTGTTTCAGTTTAACCCGGCCGAACCGAACAAAATGCTGTTCGGTTTACAGAATTTCAAACCAAAATGGCTATCTACTCGATTCGAATTTACAAGGCAAAGCCAATAAATAGACAAAGCATAGTCACTGGCTCCCATATTTGTACGAGTAATCATAAACTTTTATAGATCTTATTGTTAAATTTTACAACTCCAGTCCAAATTAAAGAAGTCTAGCCCATAGAACCTTCTATTGTTAGTTTAAAAGCTTTATAATGGAATGGAATTGGTGAGCAATAATAAAAGAAGTGGGCTACTTTGTGTGATGTAGAGTTGTTTTCAATAATAAATTAGACTAGTGTGTTTGGTAATAAGATTTGTAAATGGTTGTAAATTTTTCTTAGTTTTTTTATGTGGCCTAAAATGTATTTGTCAAACTATAAATACCCCTTGTGCTATATTTGTATAATCATTGGAGAAGAAATAAAAAAACAAATAAGGCAATTAGACTTTGTGTCTCGTTTTGTTTTTAAAAGAGTGTTTCATGAGTTCTCTTTAGAGTATTTTTAATTTTCTTCTTTTTTGAATAATTAGATTTTTGTACTCTATTTATTCAATATTTGGTATCATAGTAAGGTTATCGGTGCTATACATAGCAGTATAGCATATCAAATCGAAGAACTTGATGAGAGGAATGCGATGCCACAAAAATCAGCCTGTGTCTGAACACTCCTACAATCGCCGCCAGAAATTTACTGTCCTAAAATTGAGCCAATTCACTGAGTTGAAACGAGTTGAATCGGTCCAAACCGAGCTGTTAATAGAGCCGAACCGAACCGATTTGGGTCCGAGTCAAGTCAACCAAGCTGAGCTGTTGATTGTTGACCAATGTTGACTATTGACTAAATGTTGATTGTTGACCAAAAGTTGACCTGCATCTCACCCAAGGTTTTTCGACGCTTTGGTTTCATCCGTGCTGTCAAAATTTTCATATTTTGACTCTTTGGTATAGTTATCTTGAGTTTTGAGAAGTTTGTAACTCTACAAGATTGTTAGTCAAACTTGTTCGGCATATATGAAATTTTACGACACGATGGGTGATCTTCATGTAGTTAGAGGAATCAAGAAGCTTAACAACCAAAACTATAACACGTGGGCAACGTGTATGGAGTTTTACCTACAAAGTCAAGATCTTTGGGAGGTTGTTGGTGGTAGTGAAGCTACATAACCAATGGCGGAAGATACTAATGGCATTTTGTGAAGATGGAAGATTAAAGCAGGCAATGCAATGTTTGCTTTAAAGACCACAATTGAAGAAGAAATGTTATAGCACATTTGGGATGTCAAAACACCAAAGGAAGCTTGGGACACTCTTACTACACGTTTTTCATAGAAAAACGATACAAAATTGTAACTTCTTGAGAATGAGTTGCCATTGATGGTGCAGCGCAACATGACTATTGCTCAATACTTTCACAAGGTGAAGTCGACATGCCGCGAAATTTCAGAGTTAGATCAGACAGCTGATCTTGGGGATGCCAGGATAAAAAGAATAATTATCCATGGTTTGAGACCCTAATATCGAAGTTTTGTTGCTGTAGTAGAAGGATGGTCAACACAACCATCATTTGTCAAGTTTGAAAATTTGCTAGCCGATCAAGAAGCAATGGCTAAGCAAATGGGAGAAGTCTCACTAAAGGGTGAGGAGGAAGCACTCTACACTGACAAATGCAAAGGCAACTCCCAACAGCATATTAAAAGCGGATCTAAAAAGAATGATAACAAGACAAAAGTTCATCAAGGAGAAGGAGGTTCTCGTCCAGGGGGAGCTTCAAAAAATTACGGTAGTAGTAAAAAGTTTAACGGGGAATGTTTCAACTGCGTAAAGAAGGGCAACATGGCAAAAGATCGTTGGTCTAAGAAGAAAAAGCCCGCTGAGAGTAATGTTGCTACTTCCAGTTCTAAAGAGAAAAGCAAAGATGACTGGGATGCTGAAGCGTCATTCGCCGTAGAAGAAGAAGAATTGGCTCTCACAGTGACAACCGCAGAACAAATTGACTACAAGAATGACTGGATCATTAATTCAGGATGCTCAAATCACATGACTGGAGGCAAACAGAAGTTAAAGAATATGTCTGACTATAAGGGAAGTCGAGTGGTGGTGATAACCAACAACTCGAGGTTACCAATAACTCACATTTGTAAAACAATAATTGCACCTTGGTATAGTCCCAACCAAGTACCACTACAAGATGTCAACCATGTTCTAGGAATGAAGAAAAATTTGCTATCCATGGCTTAATTAGCATCATCAGACCGCTATGTCTTGTTTTGTCCTAGAAATGTGAAGGTATGGTGACCTTAACATATTTTAAAAGCCAATGATGGTGGGATGGCGAATGGAGTTAGTTTACGTAATGTCAGTAGACAAGACAAGAAGGAATGAGATAACAGAGTTGTGGCATATGCGATTGGGTCATGTTAGCTATTCCAAGCTAAGCGTAATGGTAAAAAAGTCAATGCATAAGGGACTTCCTCAACTTGATATGAGAACATATACTATATGTGAGGGATGCCAGTATGGTAAGGAATCAAAGTTTAGAGCAAAAAAAACCATTACAGTTGATACACTTTAATGTTTTTGGGCCTGTCAAGCAACCATCAGTTGGTGGAATGCGGTACATGATGACGTTTATTGATAACTTCTTTAGGTATATGTAGGTTTTCTTTAAGGAAGAAAAATCTAACACATTCTTAAAATTAAAAAAATTCAGAGAGATAGTTGAAGGACAAGTGGGAAATAAGAGTCATTGCTTTCGTACAGATAATAAGGGAGAATATAGCTCAAGTGTGTTTTCTCAATATCTACGGGAATCTTAAATACGCCAACAGTACACTTGTGTTAATACACCACAACAGAATGGTGTAGCAGAAAGAAAGAATCGGCATCTTCCAGAAGTTTTTCAGAGCATGCTACATGCAAAGAATGTTCCTGAAAGGTTTTGGGCTGAAGCTATGAGAACTGCAGCCCATGCGATCAATAAGCTTCCTTAACCAAGCTTAGAGTTTGTTTCACCCTTTGAGAAACTGTGGGATATGAAACCTTCAGTTAGTTATTTTTGAGTATTTGGTTGTGTTTGTTATGTATATGTTCATGATCATTTACGTAGCAAGTTTGATAAGAAAGCAGCTAGATTTATTTTTGTGGGATATGACAATCAGAGAAAAGGGTGGAAATGTTGTGATCCTACAAGTGGAAGATGTTACACTTCACAAGTATGGTGTTCGATGAAGCATATTTTTAGTGGTCTTTAGAAAAATAAATGTTGCCAGATTCGAAAGAATTTGAAGACAAGCTGAAAGAAAGGTTAGGGAAGCCTACTGTTCAAATCCAATCAAGTCCTGATGAAGCTAGTGATACTGTTGATGTTGATGATGATAATGATCAAGGGTTAGCTCAGAATCCTTGGCAAACTAGTGTGTATCAACAACTAGAAGCAGAAGTATTAACACCGCAATCACAACTCCGAAGGTCAACAAGAACACGAAAGCCAAATTCGAAATATGCCAATGCAGCCATAGCAGAAAAAAAAATTGCAATATAACCTGATACTTTTGAAGAAGCATCAAAGAATTCTAAGTGGATTAAAGATATGGGAGGAGATCTCATCAAAAGTGGGAACTTGTGCCAAAGCCTAAAGATGTAAAATATATATCCTATAAATGGGTTTACAAGATAAAGCATCGTCCAGATGGGTCGATTGATAGGTACAAAGCTCGGTTGGTAGCTCGTGATTTTTCTCAGTAGTAAGGACTAGACTATGATGAAACATTCAGTCTGATGGCAAAACTTACAACTGTACGAGTTCTACTTGCACTTGCAACCAACAAAGACTGAAACTTGTGGCAGATGGATGTGAAGAGTGCTTTTTTTCATGGAGAGCTAGATTGGGAGATCTACATGATTCGACCAGTGGGTCTTCAAAGCCAAGATCATCTTGAATATGTATGTAAGCTGCGGAAAGCACTATACGAATTAAAACAAGCACCGATGGCGTGGTATGGTAAGATTGCTGAATTTCTAACTCAAAGTGGTTATTCAGTAACACTTTTAGATTTCAGCTTGTTTATTAAAGCTAATGAAAGAAAGTTAGCTGTCGTGTTTGTATATGTGGATGATTGAATCATAACTGGTGACAATAAGGCAGAAATTCTTCGAACAAAAGAGAATTTATCAATTCATTTCCAGATGAAGGAACTTGGATAGCTTAAACACTTCATTGGTCTCAAGGTTGATCGCACACAAGAAGGAATATTTCTCTATCAGCAAAAATATTCTAGAGATCTGTTGAAGAAGGTTGGGATGCTTGAATGCAAGCCAGTCTCAACACCAATGGAGCCAAATGGCAAGATGTGTGCACATGAAGGAAAAGACTTGGAAGAGGTAACAATGTATCGACAATTGGTAGGTAGTCTTATCTACTTGACTTGGACTCAACTTGACATTTCTTATGCAGTTGGTGTAATGAGTCGAAGCATGAAAACTCCAAATAAGTCCCATTTGGAAGCGGTTCGACGAATACTGAGATATAGGGTACAATAGACTATGTTCGTTTGTACAAGAAAGGTGAAGATTGCAAGCCAATTGGCTATTGTGATGCTGACTATGTAGGAGATCACGATACACGCCGATCAACTACTGGGTATATGTTTAAACTTGGTTCTGAAACGATTTCTTAGTGTAGTAAGAGAAAATCGACTGTGCCTTTGTCAACAACGGAACAGAGTACCGAGCAGCAGTAATGGTAGCTTAAGAGAGTATATGGCAGATACAACTGATGAATGATCTACATCAACCAGTAAATTATGCCGTTTCATTGTACTATGACCATCAATCAGCAATTCGTTTGGCCGAAAATCCAGTCTTCCATGCAAGAACTAAGCACGTGGAGGTGCATTATCACTTTGTTAGAAAAAAAGTTTTGCAAGAAAAGATTGAGATGAGGCATATCAAAACAGATGAGCAAGTTGCATACTTGTTCACAAAAAGTTTGAGTGTCACAAAATTTGAAAACTTTTGTCATGAGCTTAGCATAATGAAGAAGTTCGGCCAACAAAACCTTCTATTATTAGTTTAAGCCCATAGAACCTTCTATTGTTAGTTCAAAAGCTTTATAATGGAATGTAGTTGGTGAGCAATAATCAAAGAAGTGGGCTACGTGTGTGATAGAGAATTGTTTTCAATAATAATTTAGATTGGTGTGTTTGGTAGTAAGATTTGTAAATGGTTTTAATTTTTTCTTAGTTTTTTTATGTGGCCTAAAATGTATTTGCCAAACTATAAATACGCCTTATGCTATGTTTGTATAATCATTGGAGAAGAAATAAAAAAACAAATAAGGTAATTAGCCTTTGTGTCTCGGTTTGTTTTTAAAAGAGTGTTTCATGAGTTCTATTTACATTGAATTTTTTAATATCTTCTTCTTTGAATCATTAGAGTTTTGTATTCTATTTATCCAACACTTATTATAATACATGTATTTTAATGATTTTATTTTTTTATTTATTAACCACCATTCACCCACTTAAATTTTTGTTCAAGCAAATCATGAGAAAATCATAATAAGTTTTAATATAGGTACTACAGAATATGGTTTGTCTATAATTGGTTCATTGCTTCGCTTTGCAAACTCATTGAGCATAATTGCATAAAAACCTATTTTCTTGCCAGGAGCAAACACATCTTTAAATCCATATCGAACTCCCATTTTGAATTGCATTGGAAAATTCCAAAGTCCAAGAAACAAGACTTCTTTAAGCCATTTCATCAAACATACCAAAAACACTACATTTTGATCAAATTAAAGCGATATGTCAGAGCAAAATTATTACAAAACGGCCATAAAAAATAATAAAATCATATAGTTTTAATGTATTATTTATTAGTTTTTCAATTAACTGTAACACCATATGTTACAGTTAGAATAAATTCTTTGGTGAAAACCATCACCTATAATCCAGGAACATTCATGTTGTATCATCAAGAATCAATAATTAAATATGCGGAAGTGTACCTGAATCTATAACGCTGAATTGCTCTTTAGAGTTGTGTGGTTCATCTTTCATATCAACATGTATATCCTAGAGAGCCCTTTAAATTTTCTCTGTGCACTCTTTCTGATGATGAGATTTCAGAAATAATAGAACGTTACGTGTGACCTGGGGACCATAACTACTTATATAAATAAATTTTCCTGTTGTCTTTAGTTTTTTCTATTTTAGCCCATCATAAAAATAGTAATTACCCCTTTGATCTCTACACATTAAAGGCTCACACTCGATTAGATACATTAAAGCCCAAATAACCAAAAAATTGTAGTAGATCACTTTTAATTGGGCTTAAGCTTATATAACAGTTAGCAATACATGATTATTCACATATAAGCCCAAAGTTGGATTGAGGATCCAACAGCGCTAGATTAAAAATCCAACAATCTCCCACTTGGGCTATATGTGTAACCTTATAATTATGCTTTGCAAAAATAACCGTATGAGCTCAAACTTACTGTCATTACTGAAATGTATTTATAACCAATCCGGTCCATCAATCATACCAACATAGGATCAAAGCGGCCTTTGTTACAACTATCGTAACTCGACCCATCAATGGTCACAATGCTAATACAATTGAATGACATGGATCATGATGTGGATGTGTAGCATGAAAATTTCAAGGAATGTGATCTTAACATATCTATTTCCAACTGGTCCACCTTAAGTCTTAGTGAGATCAGATCATACCAAAATCAGAGTGTGATCAAACCAAAACCAAATTTCTGCAGAAAATAACCTTAAATACCCATAAACCGAAATAACCGAAAAATGTCAATATCACAAGAGCATCTAAAATCACAAACTTCCACTAAAACTAAACATCCTTTAATAAAACAACACTTATACAAGCTGTGTGCTCATGAAACATTTTGGGTGGTAATTCCTTAGTTAGCGAATCTGCAATCATAGAGTTTGTGCCAATGTGATCTATAAACAATTATCCACTATGAACTATTTCTTTAACAACTATGAACTTGATCTCTATATACTTCGACTTCGTCGAGCTCTTGTTGTTATTGGAATACAACACTGCTGACTTATTGTCACAAAATAATATGAGTGGCCTATCAATGCCATCTACTGTGTATAGCCCTGTGATAAAATTCCACAACCATATCCGTGATTGGACGCCTCATTACACTCTATGAACTCTATTGTCATTGTAGAAGGGGCTATAAGAGACTGTTTAGCACTCTTCCAGGAGACAGCACCCCCAACTAGTAGATAGATATAGCCAGTCATGGACTTCATTCAATCTTGGCATCCAACAAAATCGGAGTCACTATACCCAATGATTTCAAGCTGATCCGACCTCCGATATATGAGCATGTAGTTTTTTGTTCTCCGTAAATACCTCAGGATTCGTTTGGTTGCTTTCTGATGATCTATTCTTAGATTGCTTAAATATCTGCTCAACATCTCAGTAACGTATGCAATATCCAGTCGTATACAAACCTGAGCATACATCATACTTCTTACTGCTTACGCGTAAGGAATCTTATGCATTTCTTTTTCCTCGAAATCATTCTTAGGGCACCGATTGAGACTAAATTTTTCTCCCTTAGCCACAGAGGCATCACCTGGTTTGCAATCTTGCATGCCCTATCTGTTGAGAACAATTTCGATATAGCTCGTTTGTGATAATCCAAGAATACTTTGGGAGCGATCCCGATGTATTTGTATGCCTAATACAATAGAGGCGTTACTAAGATCTTTCATCTTAAAATTCTTAGTTAGAAATCTCTTGATGTCGTGCAATAAGCTTATATCGTTGCTGGCAAGCAAAATGTCATCGACATATAAAACCAGGAAAATATACTTGCTCCCATAGAACTTATAGTATATGCAATCATCAACCAAATTCATCTCAAAACTGAATGAGATGATCACTTGATGAAACTTGAAATACCATTGTCGAGATACTTGCTTGAGCCCATAGATGGATTTCTTAAGTTTGCAAACCATATTCTCTGGGTCTCTAGACACAAAGTTTTATGGCTGCACCATATAGATCATGTCATCAATGTCACTATTGAAAAGCGCTGTCTTCACATCCATCTGATGTAACTCAAGATTGAAATGCACCACTAATGCCATTATAATTCTGAAAGACGTGCCTTATACCTTTTCACATTGCCTTTTGAATCCCTTTTGGTTTTAAATATCTATTTGTAACCAATAAGTTACACACCTTCTAGCAATGGGATAAGATCCCATATGTTGTAATCCTTCATGGACTTTATCACCTCATTTGTGGCATCACTCAACTTCTGAGAGTTAGAACTTTTCATGGCTTGATGGAAATTGACTGGATCATCTTCTATCACTCCAATGTCTGCCTCATGTTCTTGGAGGAATATAATGTAATCATCTGACACTGCACTTCTCTTTTCTCTAATGGATCTCTTTAATGGCATAGGTTCTCGAGGTGGTAGAGTTTATTCTTCTGGAATAATTTCTTATATGGGAGGTTCTCCAACATTTTCTTGATTTTTATGTCTCGAACAAAGCCAGGAATAAAACCCTGATTAATGCCAATGACACCTGTAGGAATATCAACATATTTCTCTTCAAAGACAAAGTTTCTAACTATATCATCCATCGCAAACTTGACATCCTCAAAGAACCGCGCAATTCCTGACTCAAAAATCGACTTAATCGTGGGATCTTAAAACTTATACCCTTTGGATCTTTCAGAGTATCAAATAAAATAGCAACTCACCGTCATTGAGTCCAGTTTCCTTTCATTACGCCTATAAGGCCTTGCCTTAGCTGGACATCCCCAAACATTCAAGTGCTTTAGACTAGACTTCTTGCCCGTCCAAAGTTTATAATGGGTTTAGGCAGTTGCTTTAGTTGGAACCTTGTTAAAGATATATGCAGCACTCTTAAATGCTTCTTTCCAGAGTGATTATGTTAAGGTAGAATGACAAATTATACTACTCACCATATCCTTAAGCGTCCTGTTTCGTCTTTAAGCAACACCATTCATGGTGGGTGAACCTGACATAGTGTACTGTGGGACGATACCACATTTCTCTAGGAACTTAGCAAATGATCTTGGACGTTGTTCACTTAAACCGTCATATCTGCCATAGTACTCACTACCATGATCATATCTGAAGCTTTTGATTCTTTTTTGAATATATCTAAGGACTGTGACTTTTTATGAAGAAGAATATGTAGCCATATCTAAAAAAATCATCTATGAATTTCATAAAATATTGTTGACTATTCCAAGAAGCCGTAGGGAATGACCCATAAATATCCGTATGTATAAGTTCTAAGACATTCAAAGTCCTGTTGGGCTTCAAATCTCCTTTTATTGGTTTGCTTCCCTTTGATACAGTTAACACAAATATCAAAATCTGTAAAATCTAAAGGGTCGATAATTTCGTCTGACACAAGTCTCTTTGTTCTCTGTCTGGAGATGTGACCCAATCTCTTGTGCCATAACATAGTCGATTTCTCAGTGTTTAACTTTCTCTTTATGCCTCATGCACTGAATTGCACGGATTCATTAAATGAAGTAATTGTATCAAGCAAATAAAGATTATCATAACTCGATAAAGAACCGGATCCGACCAATTTTGAATCATGAAACAAACTGAATTTTTTATTCTCAAATGAATAAGAAAAACTAGATTTGTCGAAAGCAGGAATAGAAATCAAATTCCGTCTAAAAGACAATACTATAAATGTTTCATCAAGATCTAAATAAAATCCAGTCTTTAATAATAATTTGAATTTTCCAATTGCTTCAACTTCAACTGTTTTCCCATTACTCATATAGATGTATCTTTCACCATGACTGGGCTTTCGGCAATCCAGGCAACTCTGCATAGACACACTGATGTGAGTTGTTGCATCTAAATCTATCCACCACGTGTGTTTAGGTACCGAAGTTAAATTAACCTCAGAACAAACCAAACCGTGCCCTTCAACTCCACAGAAGAAACAACTAGTACTTTCCAGATCACTTGATTTCTTTTGTTGTTTCCTTTGAGGTGCTGTATCTGCAACTTCCTTATCCTTCTTCCTCTTTTTGCCCTTGTCCTTGCCCTTACACCTCCTTGAAATTAGATTTGTCAAGAGCGTACATATTTCTTCCTTTTTATTCTTAACAAATCTCTTTTCAATTTCTGCAAGGAACTCCTTAACTGTAGTTACCTTTTCAGACATTGAGCCCCTTAATGTTTCTAGAGTAGCCTTCTTTATGATCATTATATACATGCGATTTGATCTCTCCCACATTTCCAAATCATTTTTTTCATTAGAAGTACTCTCATCTGTAAGAGATCGGGGAGAATCAACCCTTGACGTATAGTTGAGATCTATGACAGCGAGAACCATTAAGATGTTCTCTTGCCATGACTTGAAATTAAAGCCATTTAGTAAATGAATAGAATTGATGTTGTCAGTAATATTAGCAGGAGTCATAACTGAACAAAGAACAACAAATAAACAACACATGCTCCTATAAGTTTTTAAACAATAATAAATTCAAATAAAGGTAAACCCCATCTCAAGATACCGGATACTCCATTAATATTTCATCTTTGGACAAAATATTAACTTGTAAATGATATATTGGTGTAGTAATCAAACACTGATAATAAGAACATGTCAAACAATAAATCTTCCTTTGGGCCGATATATTATTCATATGTAAAACAGAATAATCATCACGTGTTTATTACTGTAGGTGCATATGCAACTCTGTCAAATATGGACCTTCTTTTGGGCTGATTAATATTCACAGAAATTACACACACACAACTTTTTATATTCCAAAACAAATTAATTTTCACAAGAGAGGTCACTTTGGCGATATGTTGCTTCAATTAATTTATCTCAAAATAAATATAATCCTACCAATATTTGAATTTAAAATTATACAAAAAATAATCCCTAAAAAATAAAAAAATTTAAAATATGGGTCAAAGTCTATGGTTAATAGTTGATCGATCATTGACCGATTTGGGCTGGACCCAGACCGGATCCTGATCCAGCCCCTAAAATTTTGAAAACCCTAATTTTTTTTAATTCTTCTTCTACTGCTACTTCTTTCCTTGGCTGCCGCTTCACCAGGCCGTGGCTTCCTACTGGCAGCATGAAACTGCCTTTCCTTTTTTTTTTAAATTATTCTTGATGCGGTGGCCATGGCCACAGCTTTAACAAGATCCCGGCGTGGCCCAAAATTCTAATATTTATGAAACCGATTGCCAAAATTCTTGTTTTCCAAAGAACTGAATATCAAATCTTAAAGAAAACGAGTGTATATTTTGAATCCAGCCACAAAAAAATATAAAACCAAATTTTATTTTCCTTAATTTCGAGTTTTCCAAAATAATTTTAATTTAGAAAACAACAACAAATTGTTCTCAATGATTCAATATGAAGAGGCTCTGATACCACTTATTAGAATAAGAATAAATCCTTTTGGTGAAAACCATCACCTATAACCCAGAAACATTCATGTTGTATCATCAAGAATAAATAATTAAATATGCAGAAGCGAACCTGAATCCATAACGTTGAATTGCTCTTTAGAGTTGTGTGGTTCGTCTTCCAAATCAACACGTATATCCTAGAAAGCCCTTTAAATTTTCTTTGTGCACTCTTTCTGATGATGGAATGTCAGAAAAAATAGAACGTTACGTGTGACCTGGGACCATAATCACTTATTTAGACAACTTTTCTTGTTGTCTTTAGGTATTCCTATTTCAGCCCATCATAGAAATAGTAATTACCTCTTTAGTCTCTATACATTAAATGCCCACACCTTATTATATACATTAAAACCCAAATAACTGAAAAACTATAGTAGATCACTTTTAATTGGGCTTAAGCTTATATGATAGTTTGCAATACATGATTATTCACATATAAGCCCAACATTGGATTAAGGATCCAACAACGCTAGATTAAAAATCCAACACCATATAGTGTGTTAACGTCTATTCTGCCGCCATTCTGAAAAAAACATTAGTACTCTTTAATGAATTAATTTGCTGGTTGTATGGAATTGACATAAAGACACGTTTTAAGATTCTGTCTAAGAAACAACTAGCTAGCTTCAGTTTTGTCACTGTCACTAAGTGTCACCATCATCAGTGGTGGAATTAAGGGCATCTATTTAAAAGTTTACATCTACCTTGGGGCTTTAGCAGATATTACGAGTAAAGCTCATTAAGACATACCAATTCTAGCCAATGGAAAATAGTAAAATGAGGGATCAAATATCACCATTATAAAATTGCACACTGCACAGTGTATATATATAAGCTGGGACTAGAAGAGCTGATGTGGCATCACTAGAAGATTTGGTTGAGAAATTAAAACTATTACAGCCCATGTCTCTTCCTCTTTGTATTTAATTGTGTGTCACTAATACCACAAATTTTTTTTCCTTAATGCGATTGAAATGATATTTATTGGTGGGGTGCTGCATATCATTGCCCTATTAGAAAAAATAAACAGCCAAAAGCGATTGGCTCTTTGGCTTCCAATATGGAAGTTTGACTCTTGATATTCACCGTCCATGTTGTTTATAAAAAAGAAAAGAAAAGTGAAGGTTACTTTAAACAAAGAAGAGCATCCAATTATGAAGAGATGCAGGGGAGGTCGTTTGAGTGAATCATCTCAATGGGCGAAGAGGAAAAAGAAGAAAAGGAGGAAATAAGATAATCAGATGACAGTGATGAAGAAGAAGAAATGGAGATAGAAAGAGAAAAATGGAGCAATCACTACTTATCAAAGCAGAGAATACTGTTAGTTGGAGAAAGCGGACTTTTCATTCTCTCTTTGTTTAGCGAGAGAGTTTGGCTGTGCCCATAACATGGTCGCCACTTGTCTTGACGCTCAAGAGATGATAGCAAACAAGTACAGTAATGCAGTTGATAATGTGAGAGAACTGGAGGAGAGAGGTTGCTTGGTGTTCTATGGAGTGGATGCTATGCCGATAAGTCAACATTTCTTCCTCAGGATACACAAGTTTGATCGCGTCATCTACAACTTTCCTCATGTTGGTTTCCTCTTCTGTGAGAATAGTTATTGCCAGATCTAGTTATATTATGTTATTGTTGTTCTTGTTTCCCGCTTGACCCCATTTCTATCTGTTGCTCAATTTGTACGTTGCCTGACTCTGACATTTCTTAAGCTATATCCGTAGAAGTTGCAACTTGTAGAGTTAGTATTAAATATTATTCATTCACTCATCATATGTCAAAGGAGCATTCTTGTCCCATGTGTAGATTTGTTTTGCTGAAGCTTTAATTAAGTTTCCTTTCAAAGCTTAAGGTTCTTCATTTGGTGGGCATGGTCCCATGTGTTTCGGAGAGTCATTAATCAACTTAATTTTCATTTGTTTCTTGATTCTCCCTTGATGATCTATTCTCATCATTCACACATCACTACGCTCTACAATTTAAGTCATTTAATTTATGTCTTTGAATGTTATCCCAAGATTTTTGAGAAGAGATAAGAATTAATATTGAAATAAATTGAGATGAGCAAATATTATATATGCTGTACAATTTTTAACTCTTTTAAAATACATATTGCGTCTTCAATACATTCAGCACTCCATTTAAAAAGGTTTATTGTATTAACCTAAAAAGATGGCACAAGATAATCAGATTGAACTTGCTTATAAAGTGCTTGATAGGTTGAGAAGTAGAGGCTTTTCGCCCGATATTGTTACGTATAATATTATGATTGGAAGTCTTTGCCGTAGGGAAAAGATTGAGTCGGCTTTCAAGGTTTTTGATCAAATATTGAGAGATAGTTGCAAGCCAACTATGATTACCTACACGATTTTGATTCAAGCTACCATGCTTGAAGGTCAGACTGATAAAGCTATGAAGCTTTTGGATGAGATGTTATCGAGAGGGCTCATACCAGAAATGTTTACTAACAATGCCATTATTAAGGGAATGTGCAAGAAAGGAATGACGGCTCAAGCTTTTCAGTTTGTTAGAAGCTTAGAATCTAGAGGTTGTCAGCCAGATGTGATATCTTATAATATGTTGTTACGAGCACTTTTGAATAGAGGGGAATGGGATGAAGGAGAAAAGCTAATAACTGAGATGATTTCTCGAGGCGTTGAGCCCAATGTTGTTACTTATAGCATTTTGATTAGTTCACTCTGTCGTGATGGCAAAACTGAGGATGCTGTGGATGTACTGAGGGTTGCAAACGAAAAGGGATTAACACCGGATGCTTATAGTTATGATCCATTAATTTCAGCATACTGCAAAGACGATAAATTGGATTTGGCTATTGAATTCTTTAATTATATGATCTCTGATGGTTGCTTGCCAGATATTATAAACTACAACACAATTCTCTCCTCAATATGTAAAAAAGATAATACTAAATTCTTTTTTTATTGCCGCGCGAAGCGCGGTTCTATTTCCTAGTTTGAAGATAATTGCAAGGTTTAGCAAGATTTGGTGGCAGAGATTCTTGTAAGGCTACCTGTAGACTCGCTGATGCGATCCAAGTGTGTACAAAAATCATGGTATTCTCTCATTGCTAGCCCCATATTCATTTTTAAGCAACTCCGCAACCAGATTTGTGACAAGAACAATTATGTTCTTCTTAAGTGCAAGCTCGTTACTGATACTGAGTAAAGAAAATGTCTTGACCTTCCTCACCTATGACAACAAAACAGGAACATCAGTACCTGGCGAGGTTCGTGTTTCTGCTGTTGGGAGGATCATTAATTGATTTTCCTTTTCATTAAGACAGACCTCTTTATCCATTCTTTGGTCATTGCCAAGGGATTATATGTCTTGCTTTGCACTACTCTGAAATTATTTTAGCTAACCCAGCTATAAGGGAATTTAGGGAACTTCCAGTGTCCTGTTTCCATATTTTGCAAAGTTCAGGTGGAGTAGAGTGCTTTCCACTTGGTTTTGGCTTTGGTTATGATCCCAAATCCAATCATTACAAAGTTGTCCGAATCCTGACTTTTATAACTGATCCTGAAGAGGTTGCTTCTGTCAAGGTTGAAATGTACACCTTGAGTACAGATTCCTGGAGAGAAGTCACCGTCATAGACCCTTTTGAAGCTGGGATTTGTCATCTTCTGAGTTTTGAACGCCTATGCTTCGGTGGAACTTGTTATTGGATGGCACGTGGTAATTTTCTTGATAATAATGTTTTCATCCTTCCGTTTGACATGAGTAATGAGGTCTTCGGAAAGATACCAGTGCCAAAGTGTTTATTTAAGGCTAGTGAAGAATCTCGGAAGCTTATGGTTTTTAATGAATCTCTTGCCTTTGTTTTGAATGATGCATACCAGATTCACAATTACTTTGAGATATGGGTCATGGATAAATTTGGTATTAATGGAGCATGGGAAAAACTATTCACTTTTGAATTGAATTCAAGAATTCAGAGGAGGCTATTAGTATTCTAGAAAAATGATGAGCTTATCATGGAAGACGAGAATAGAAAGTCGTGCTGCTAAAATCTCAGCGAACAGGAATTTAAACATCTTCCTGTGCCGAGTCATTAAAATATTTTAATGCTGTCATTTGCATTAGCAACCTAGTTTCAGTCGGAGGAGGAAATAAGCTTGAGATAGGAGATTATATTTTCTTTAAGGAGATTGCATAGTTTTAGGCTAGTGTTAATTGTTGAGTTCATTTTTCTCATAATCTAATCAAAGATAATTGTTGTTCTGCCAATTTCACTATTCTTCCTGAGTCATGAATTACCTTAATGTTTATGCCTTTGTGTCGAGCAGAGCTAATGTAACTGTATTGTAATCTATTCTGACGAAAGCTTGATTAGTTCCCCACAGATACATGAGCTTTCTCATGGAAGATGAGGATGGGAGGTGACCCAAAAGGGTCAAGATCTTCCAGGTTCAGGCTATGGGATCATTTAAAAATATGCCAGCATATATAATGCAAAGCCACCCACTAAGTTTGCATTATTATGCCCCATAGTCTATCAACTATTCTGTTTGATCACTTTGTTTCAACCTCTCAGGCTTCATTTCTTATCACATTGAAAGAAAATTCCTCGCTAACCCGTGATAGAATCATAGAATGCATTATCTAAATTTATTAATTAATTACAAATTACTTGATTTTCAAAATTAAATTTCCAATAAACAAGAATTTACATTGTGACACAAATTACAATCTCTCCCCCTTCTTTTCTAAAGGAACAAAAGAAAACAAAATTAGCACAGGAAACAGAAATAAAAAATTTCTAATTGCAAGCTAGATCGAAGAAACCTGTTAGTAACAGGCTGTTACACAGAGCCCCGACACAACAATTTTTCACTCCCAAGTAACTAAGATCGCAGAGTTGTTCAGCCCTGATTCTTGAAAGGTCATCTTACTATTATAATCAAGAGACTTGGAAGCTCCTGGGACGGGCTGTGTCAAGCGAAATAGCCTCGTCTGATCAGCTTCCTCTAGTTGAGAAAAGCAGAAAGACCATAGGAGCTGCACTGGATCCGTAAGCAAGAAATTTCTCCGAATCATACGACCATCAGGGAGACGAACTCCAATCCTACAAACAAGATTCCTGGCAACCTGCAAAGGTTCTTCAGGAACTGCCGGATATGCAGGTGGTTGTTCATGAACCGGCGGATATGGAGGCAATTGCATCTTAGTGGCTCTTTCAAGTTCATCCCTGGGACCAATATCCATGAATGATAATAGATCTTCAAGCAAACTCACAGGATCAACCATTCCACACCGTTTTCTCATCTTTTCGCCTGTGACTGGGTCAATTACAAGCACTACAGGAAGAGAATCCAATTTATAATATCCGCAAACTTTCCTGCACTCACTAATATCATCATCATCGTAAACATCATCATAAATCTGCCAGAAGATGAAATTATTAGCCCTGATAGTTTGAGAAACAGCTTTGTCTGCCCATGTATCCCTATTAAGCCTGTGAGAGGTAAACTCCTTCGGAGACTGCAAGTTCGCTAGCAGCCATTTGTTTTCATCAGAAGCAACATCTTTTGCCTTTTCAAAAGAGCCGTTGAACATCAGATCAACCGGTGGACGGTATAAAGAAGCAAGATTATTATTATTATTATCTTTTTTATCACCGTGCTCCTCCGAGTCCCAAACCTCAGGATTGTTATTTTCATTATCACTGTGCTCCTTCGACTCCCAAACCTTAGGATTGTTCTGTTGGTAGTGTTGCGGATAATAAAAAAGTGTCCTTTACAACAGGCAGGGGAGGACGAACCTCATCTTCAATGTCCACTTCGACTTCATATTCATCTTCATCTATATTATTATTATTATTATTGAACAGCAGAATAGCTTCGTCAAGATTCCAATAGTGGGATTCAAGAATTTCATGGCGGTCTCTTCGGTTTGGCCATTGGTGATCTCCAGGAAAGAAGAGACCATCCTCTTCCTCTGCTTCTTCTGCTTCCTTGAGGCCATCCTTGATGATAATACTAATCCAATTGATTTCTTGAGAGACAACAATCCCACCTCTACATATATAACTCTCGACTATGTTATAATTTCATCAGGATTTTGGTTTTTTTTATCATAGTCCCCAAGAACTTGGAGACCAGGAAACCTAATTTTAATTGGTTTCCTGTATTAATTCGGATACTCTAATTAAATAGATTTTAATTTTTAAACTTTACTAATTTTTCTCAAAATTTGAGGATTAGGATGTAAATTACTTTTTTTTTTTTATAAAACAAAAAAAATTGGTATCCAGTGATAACTAAATAATTGTGAGGGGCCTTCTCTCTTTTTACGTGAACATAAGGTTATACGAATATACACACATTACACTTGGCATGAATACAAAACCTTCAAAGGGCATGAACCTTGCACGTGGCACCACCTTTTGTGCAAGCAACACATGTGTTGAATCGTAACAGTTCACCAAAGCATATAAATTATAGAAGATCTAAAATTCCGATAAGGGTATGGAGAAGATACAGAGAAGCAAGGAAGAAGAAGCAAATCCCTCGGTGAAGAAAATATTAGTGAAGGAAGTCAAAGGTGTTGTTGATGAGGCACCAAGTAGTTTCATTGAATCTGATAATAAAAGGGAAATTCTGAAAGGGATAATGAGAATAAATTAATTATGAAAGAAGGTGATGATGAGGGAATAAAAAGGCTTCCTCATCAACAAGTTCCTCAGCCTGGAGAATTTTCCAGCGAAGCCCTCGAGCATCTTTGAGGTTGTGAATCCATGTATTGTATGTGTGTGTGTGTCTATATATATATATTTTTGTAACAAATTATCAGAGGCACTAAGATGCTTAAGTGAAACTGCTGGTTTCTTATAACAAATGTTCTTCTTCTTGTTAATATATTTTCCTAATTAATTAATATCTATTATCTGTTATTTTTCATTTTCATCAATATAGTTATTGTTATGTATAATTAAGATGAAGGCATGATATATGGATAAGATCATAAAATCACATGGACAGGTCGGCAAAATTCTAATATTTTATTATTGAATCAAAGTGACAAACAAAAGAGGTTCATTCAACTCAGATTCATCTAATACCTATAAATAACTAACCAACAAGAAGTTGGGCATTTATTATCAAAGAGACAAAAAGGCCAAAGGAGATGCTGCTGATAAAGCTTCATGAATTGAAATTCAATGATGGGAAGGCAGTGGTGGGAGTGAAGGAAGCCAATGGGGAATCATCCATGGGAATGGACATGGCCATTGATGTGGAGCTGGAAGAGGAGGCGGCACCCAGCCTGCAGATGGTAGTCGAGGCAGTCTTCCAAAACGACGCCAAAATAATCCGAAGAATTTTTGTTCTGCTGCAGCTGCTGCCCCATTAGTTTCAACATGCCTAGCTAAAACTCTAGCTGAAGCTTGTGCAAAAGAAATTGTAAGAACAAGAAGCAAGATTGCAAATAATGATCTCTTCATATTGTGTGATGAAATTGGAAGAATAGGAGCTTCACTACTCTTCAATTTTGATATTGTACACTTTTTGTACATTGGCTTATATATATACAGTATAAAAGATCAAATTCTTGTTACATGGATAGGGATCATGCTTCACAAAAGTTATCAATATCACTATATCAGGTAGTATTCAAAACTCAATTGATAGTGTGGGGCAATTCAAATATTTTGCATTAAGATAATTTTTTTTATTAAATCTAATTTATATATATCCTCAATGGCTCAATCTCATAAACAAAGAAATTAATTTGCAAGATATTATCACAAAAAAAATTCAAAAATATTATATATTAGGAAATCGCGTAAACCTCTTGCTTTTACTTCTCACTGCTCGTGAAAACATAGAGCATCTCTGTGCTGTTGGGCTCACAAACACCAAACCCAGAACCCAGATTCATTAAATCATCACCCTTTAGATATAAAAAACATAGCCAGTTCAGTCACTAAAGGGCAACCACAGCATTTGGTTGGTGCGCAATTAAATTGAAATTCTCTCCTTTAGATTCAATTAAAGAGAAAAGTCTTATCAGGGTTTAAAAAATAGTAAATTTAAGTTTAAGTTTGTCTAATGTATATTCTCCTTCCTTGACATATATAGAGATGCACAAGTTTTCTTAAACTATGCATAATCTTTTAACATCTATAAATGATAACCATGAATGATTAGGATTTATTGACTCATTTTTGCAGTCTATGGGTGGGTTGAGATAGCTCCGCCCTTAGTTTATTTTAAATTGAATATATGTATGTGAAAAATCTATTGAATGGCCCATGTCCCATGCAAGAATTCAAATTCATATCCATATAGATGAGCCTCTTTAGAGTTGAAACTATTGGCACTTCTTTAAAAATCTATTAAAGCCCTTGATGTGTATATTTTTGGCTATAACTGAAATTACCTATAAAGACATTTATATTTGATAAAACTCACACATAGTTGATTTCAGTAAAAAATCTATACACCCGTAAAACATCTATATCTTCAAAATTTCAATCAAAATAAACCAGTAAGCCAGCAATGTCCCCAATTCCAGCCAACCAGTAACTGGGGAGGTACCAATTCCAAACAAATTCAGAAATTACAGAAGAATAAAAGCAACAAACACAAATTGCAAACAGCGACGAAGTTAAAAAGAAATCGTGCCAAAGAAGCATTGTCCTTAAAGAACAAATTCTGCCCTTCTCAGTGCATAAAGAGAATTGAAAGCAATTTAGACTTCCAGGAATATTCAATGGCTTTTCAATCGTAGTGGTGCACTCCAAACTAAAGCTGCTTCAGAACGTTGTTATTTTTTTAAAAAATAAATTATTTCTGGCAAATCATAAGCATTTTGATGAAGAAAGAGAAGGAAGAAGAGAATTACCACATAAAATCAATCCCTGCAATAAGAATTTCACAACCATTACTGGGGTTTATTTCTATTAAGGGTTATTTTGAGAATAAGCAGAGTGTAATAAAATTGTTTTAACTTTTTTTTTTTAAATTTTAATGAACTTAATTCGGAAAAAAGGGTTTTAAGAGTTTTTTTAGAGGGGTGCTAATAATTCCACTCAGCCACTTATTATGACCAATAAAAACACCTTTATGGGCAATGGCTTTTTCGAAACCTCAAACTCAAAGGATACAATGGGGCAATCATTGGGTCACAGAGGGATAGGGTTCTTCATTAGAATAAAATCTATATATACCTTGTTTAGTGGCACAGGCGCTGACTTTATTTATTCAATAGATAGGGCATCTTAAATGGATGGGTGTTGCTTTTGGAATTTGGAATCGTGTACATTACATATGCCATGTGTCGGTGAGAAGAACTTGGTCAATGGTTCTGTAACTTCTGTGAGCAAACCCTTGACATCATATGTTTAATATTCGTTTCAATTATCCTTTTGATGAAAATGTCATCTTTTCTTGATTTTGTTCTTCTTTCTTTTCTGTGAGATCAAAGTCATCTCACGTCAAAAGGATTTTGAAGGGTTAAGCGCATTCCATGCATGCACGGACGAAAAGTAGTGAAAATACATAGCATATTTTTTTCCCCTGTATGAATAGCATTATTGGTAATGGAATTAATTCTTCCACGCTCGTGTGAGTCCAACCTCAGACCTCTCATCTCATATTACCTCAAAAGATTTTACCAACTGAATTAACTATTACACACGAAAGACAGATCAAAGATAAATATCAAGACATTAACAATTTGCGGCTTGTTTTATTAGTTGGCTTCTATGTGAGAGCTTGGCAATTGTGACTGTAGCTTAATTTAGGGGACTGGTCAACATATAAAGGTAATGGCAATTGGGCCCAAGGGATTGCTTCTTAGCGGACTTTATCGATGTGGCCAATTGATAAGATGGTATTATGTACCAATGGACCGAATCTAACAAGCCTTTCGTTGGCTATAAATAGACACTTCAAAGCATAACAATGGCATATTATAGATTGACATGAAGAGAGGCCTGACATGAAAATAAGAGCCTAGTTTGGTAGCCAAGGATGACTTGCCTGATCCTTCCAATTAAGTGGTTTCAAAATCATGTTGATGATATATGATATAAGTTTTCTAAAAGAAATCCTTTGATTGTTGGATACCAGGCAGTCTCCTTGGCTAACTTGACAGTCTCTTATCTCTCATGGCAGGCCTTCTTTTCTTCACCAAGTAAGATCTCTCAAAAAAACTAGCTATAAGCAATTGCATTGTGCTGGTTAATTGAAGCGTAAATAAATGTCTAAGGAAGACGGTTCTTACATGAAGATAAGAGTAATGTTTGTTAGCCAAGGATGACTTGCCTGCGGCTTTCAATATCATTAGGTTTCAAGCATGAAACCTTTTGTTTGGTCGCCAGGCAGTCTCCTTGGCTAAGCTGACAGCCTCTTCTCTTTCATGCGAAACCTTCTCTTCCTCTCCTCGATCAAACAGCTAGATTTTTTTTTATTTAAGTGCCGTCGTGTGTGATCCTGGCAAAGCTCAGACAATTAATCCAGCAATTATATATATATTTATGCATGCATAATCATGAAACGATGAACAATTTGTGGTATGTATAGAATTTGGAAAGCAATACGACAATTAATTAATTTGTGATTTCCCATACTGTTAGGGAATAAAATGGTGTTGCTGATAGACTAGCAAACCTTAGTCTCAATTGTTCTCCCATCTTTTGGTGGCAGACAGCGACTTTTGAAGTCTAAAGCATTTTATCTTAAGAAGCTAATAGATTCCCTCGCTACATATTTTTGAAATTCCTCTCTGTCTAGGTTTTTCTGTGCTCATATTTTTCTTTACTGATTCAGTTTTATATTTATCTTAATCAGGGATAATGCACATAATGCCCTTCGAATTAGTGTTTCTGGGTTCACAAAAAAAAAAAAAATTCTGATGCATAGGAGAATGGCTAATGCATTCTTCTTGAAGGAGTGTATCTTCATCAACGGCTACCAGCCATAATCAGCCTTAAATGGCTAGTAATTTCTTTGGTAGATCATTAATTAGGATGTAGTTATCGCATTTGTAAATCAGCAGCTAAACACATTTTCAATTGAACTAAAAACTAATCATCTCTCTATTAGAAACAAATACAAACACACATTTTGAAAAAGAATACCAAAGGCAGACAAGGATTCCCCTCTCGATATAAATTTCTTAAGAGAAAAATTCAAAATAGTGATCGATAATTGGTAGATAAGAATGTAATTATCTGAACATTAGGCTATCAATAATTGACATGACACAACATGATTTATATAGATAAGGTAAAAGATGAGGAATATTCTAATTCAAAAAGTAAACTAGAAGAGGATCCTACTGTACTTTTAAAATCATAAGTTCATAACACACATCTCTAGGATAACTTTTACTTGATCTCTAACTAAGAGATCAAAGGACCAATTACATTATTGGATGGGTTATGGATAGGGTGGACAAAAAAGCTCGGGCCAGCCGAAGCCCCTCCACGTGAGGGCCTGGACACGGGGCTAAGGAAAAAAAGCCCGGGCCAGGCCCAAGCCTACTCAATTTTTAAAAAAATAATTTATAATAATTTAGAAAAATAAATTAAAATTTAAAAGAATAATAGAAAAATAAAAAAAATAAAACTTAAATCTCTAATTCATACATAAAAAATGATTTAAAAAATCTAAAATTATAATACTAAACTCTTTCTTAAGTGTTAATTAAATAAGATGGTGCTTGAATTAGAAAATTCAGTATTAAAAGATTAAATTTCTAAGCATTTATTTGCTTCATTTTCTTTATTTATTGTTGATTATAACAATTTATTGATTATTAGTTTATTTCAAGTTTACAACAATTAAAAAATTTTAAAAAATAAATAAATAAGGCCCAAGCCCGTACTTTGCCAATCCTAGTTAGGGATGGCAAAATGCTAGGCTCGGTCCGTGCTTGGCAAATTCCGAACTTCGACCTAGCATGTCTTTTTGGGGTTGGGGTCGGCCAGACTCAAGTTGGGGTTTTTTGTGCCGAGCCAAAAAGCCCGAATTTTACATTATATATATATATATTAATTTTTTTATTATATTTTACAAATTTATAATTTAAAATTTTTTATTTTTTGTTGAATTAGGATTTAAAAGTTGAGCTTATAGGATTTAGAGCTATAAATATATATTATGGGTGGATTAATTATTTGTAAAAAGGTGTATTTTAATTAAAATAATATATATGTGTGTGTGTGTGTGTGTGTGTGTGTTTTAATTCTTTAAGAATCCGTTTGGTATGTAGGATTGGATTGGATTGGATAGGATGGGATGGGATAGGATGAGATTGGATTGGATGGGATTGGATTGGATGGGATTGGATGAGATAATAGTTAATACTATCCTGTGTTTGGTGTAATTCAGGATTAGATTGGATTGTAACCATAATTTTATTATTAAAATTAAGTAAAAATAAATAAATATTTATTTACTTATAATTTACTTCAATTATTACAAATTAAATGAAAACTAACTTAATACTAAATAAAAAAAAAACATTTTTATTTTAATATTTTAATTTATAATAATTTACATTATAGTATTACGATTTATGTTATTAAAAAATTAAAAATTTATATTATACAAGCCATTGTTATTTATAATATTATATTATAATTATTTAATAATTTTATAAAAATTTAACTAAATATTTTGAATATTAATTAAATAGTTAATTTAATATATAAATCATATAATTATAAAATTATTTAAGAATTATATAAGTTAAAAGTATCCTTATAATTTAATATGAAAAATTGAATTATAAATAGTACAAAATTATATAAATAGATTAATTAATTAACTTATTATAGTTTTAAACTTATATTTTACTAAATAATAACGCAGTCGGTTAGCCGCTTGATTTCTTCCGGTTGGCCGCTGCCTTTCCGTTCTTGTTTTTCCATTTCAAGCAACAAGCGGTTAGCCACTTGGTTTGAGGCGGTTAGCCGCTTGAGTCTTATCCCACGCCCCCCCTTGTTATAAAATTTAGAGACTGTGCTAGATTAAATGGTGGGCTCCACCAATTTTATTCCATCCTTATTTTTGGGTGCCAAATATGGGATTAAGATAATTTTAAGGTAAAATTATACAATCCCAAATTTTTATACCCCATCCAAGCAAGGCCTAAGTATTTTTCGGACTTTCAAAATAGGCTCAAGCTTTTTAGGAGAAGTCCGAAACCCAGCCCAAAACGCTCGGACTCAGGTCGGGCAGGTTTTCTTTGCGAGAAGTTTGTTAACATTGTCGTTGAGGTGGCGGAGTCGTTGCTCGCTGAGGTATCCGACTCTTGGCTGAGTTTATGAATTGTGGGCTTCACTGAGATCATGGCACTCCACGGTTGACTCGGGAGCTCGTATTTTTTGGACAATTCTTTCTTTCTTGCTCTTTTACCTCGAAGAATCCCTCTTCGAAATTATCTAACTTCTCCCTCATTGATTGTGCTTCTACTTCGCGATTTCGATTCGCCACTTTCAACCAATCATCCTCTTCTGCTTCTCATTTCGACAGATACTTTCACTCTATCAACAAAACCCTAATTGTATGTTAAATGAGTGATTTAAATGAGTGTTAATTGCAATAGTATTACGAATAATGCTGTGTTTATTTAGTTGGGGTATTCATGGATCGTATGTGTCATCCCATCCATTGATTGGGTCAATAAATAATTGGTGATCAAATGGTGACATACCATACCGAGTATCCCAATAGTATTGTTATAATACTTTATATTCATTATAAATCGTCCATAATAATAATTCAATCTATTTTAAAAATATAAATTTTTAATAAAATTAGAGAGCAACAATATCAAAAATATTGATTTCTTCATGATTGTGGTTGATGAACTCTTTGTGTAATAGCATGTTGGTAATTATACATATATATTACTGTCTATATAGAAGATAGAGATCTTACTACATAAACGTCATCTAATTAATTCGCTCGATCCTAATTTTCCAAGAACAATAATATTGAAATACAAACTTCTTTACAGAATTTATTAATAATTAATTGAGTTCTCCTGAGCTTATCTAGCTAGGAATTTACATCATATGAACTCTAGCTGTTTGTGAGTGTATTGATGTTAATTAATTGATTACTCTTCTATTTTTATCTATTAATAACCACCAATGCATGCTGATGACAGGGGTAGCTCAGCTAATTTTAGGGCCTTAGGCGAATTGTTTTAATTATCCCTTCCAAAAATTTGGGTATATTAATTTCTCTACCTTCCAAAAAATTATTCTAATTTCGCTAATATATCTTTTTAATAAATAATATAGGTAATTCATTTAATCTTTCTTTTGACATGGTTGGTCTTAAATAAGTTTTTATCAATTTTAGTTTTAAAAAACTTCTTTTTGCAGAAACAATTGTTACCGACAGTATTAATAATATTCCATATATACATTTGGGAAAGAATCAATTTTTTTAAATAATTAAGTACATCAAGCGATGTATTTTTTTCACCTAGAGAAACTTCTTTTAAAATTCTTAGCACTGAAAACACATCTAAAGCATCTACAACAGAAAGCATATTATGTTTTAAAGCATTTTCAAGATTAACACCATAAGTTTTTAAAACATCGTCACTCAACATTTGTAATTTTTTTAAATTAAACAAAAATCCAAACATATTATCATACATTTAAAATTGTTCAAATCTAGTCATTATTGAAGAAGTAGTTTGATCTACTATGTATATAAATTAATTAATTCTAAAAGACTATTGAGGAGGCAAAATTCTCTCTTCACTAATATTTTCATTAAATTTGTATTTTCTGTGAATCACATGTTTTTCATGACATTTAGGTTCTATTTCTATTTCACTTGCAATTTCTTTAGTTGAAATCATAGCAGACATGAATCCATTTTCTCTATATATAGTTTTCAAAAAAAAGAACAAGACCTTTAAGATCTATGGCAAGATCAATATGCATATTTTATTTTTACAAGTTCTTACTTATAACGTTAACAGCAAATAATATGTCATACCTAATATAAATTTAGAATTTTCCAATTCATATGTTGCTAAAACTTAGCCTCACTCTTTATTTTAGAATCTTCACTAATTTCTTCTAATTCAAGTAAAGCATCTCTTATTTGTGAAGCTTGAAATCTTATTGCTTTCACACTTTCAATATCACTTTTCTAACATGTTTGTGACAATAATTTGATAGTCAAATTATGTATATTATTTTGTAAAATTTTCCATCGTTTGGTTGAAGAAGAAAATAATGAATAAATATGTTGTACAACTCCAAAAAATGAAATAATTCTAGGATAAGAATTAGTTATATCACAAAGTACTAAATTAAGATTATGACAACCACATGATGAATAAAATGCTCTAGGATTTATTTCTAATAACCTTTGTTGTACATCTTGATGTTTTCCTTTCATATTAGAACCATTATCATACCCTTGTTCTCATACTTCATTAATGTCAAGTTCAAGAATTTTTATTGCATTCATGAGTTCATTAAAGAGGCCTATCCTAGTCGAGTCATCAACTTTTAAGAATCCCAAAAAATATTCTTATTTTCACTGGTTCTGCTAGTATCTTTGCATCTTAATACATTAGACATTTGTTCTTGATGGCTTGTATCTGGAGTAAAATCAAGAATAATGGAGAAATATTTTTCTTTTTTGATATTGTTAATTATTGCATTTTTTATTTCAAGTTCTAACATTTGTATCAACTCATTTTGTATGTTATGTCCAAGGTAATGATTATGAATTTCACCTTTTTTAATATGTCTAATATGTTCTTGCATTGTTGGATCAAATTATATAATCATTTCAATTATACTTAAAAAAGTTTCCATTACTCTCTTGGTATATCTTCTCATTCTTTCTGCGAAATGCTAAATTATTTTTAGCAAGACTTTGTACAATGGCAATAATTCTTATTAATACATTTTTTCCAATTATCTCTTTCCTTATTATTATTTTCTTGAATAATCTTTGTCAATTGTTTTTTCTTCAATAATCTTACTTCTAATTCAACCCATAAATTCATATTAATAATATGTTCATTTTTTGTTTCATGACTTTTAAGTTTAACACTAAAGTTTTTCCGATCATTAATTCATTCATTAGTTAGTTGATTTTTATTAGAGTTTGTATTGAATTGTTTGCAGCAAAAACAATACACCTTATCAGAATCTTTCGAATATACTAGCCACCTTCTATTATATATTTTTCTCCATTTGGTAGTTTAATGTAATATGTAACAGAGAAATGCTTAGAAAATTCATCATTCGGAAAAATTAAATCATTCTCTCTAATTGAACTTTCTTATATTTTCATATCTATTAGGATTAAAAAAATAATATTTGGAAAAAAAAAAACTTCAATAATTTCATCTCTAGTTTCACCTTCATTCATTTTTTTATTACAATCTACTATAAGGTGATTCTTCCCTCAAATTCACATCTATTTACATATATTTTACTACTTTTAACAAACTCATCAAGAACTCTTTTTTGAGATTGAACTAACTTTTCCATTCTTTTCTTTTTTTGAATTTTTTTATATCCTTATGCACATTTTCTAGTAGACATTTTTCCTTAGTGAAACAAGATAAACAAGCAAACAATTATGCCAGATAATTAAAAGAAAACAACATATGAACACAATAATATTTAAAACATAAATAAGAACAATTGAATAACACAACTAATTAAAAAGAGAATAGAAAGAGAAAACCTGAAAATTTGAAAATTTGAAAATTTTTTAGAGGCTTTGAGCAGCAGTGTTCAATGGAAAGTAAAATAGTTGATTTTTTTTTTTATCGAGAAAAAATATTAATGGATAATAAGTTAACAAATATGTGGCTTTTATAGAGTTTCAAATGGAATATTGATAGTTTATTTATGGAAAAATTTATCATAAAATAATAATAAATATAAATTAATAAATTAATAAGCTATAATTTTGGCGGAAAAAAGGGGCAGGGGATCCTGCAAAATTTTTTTTTTTAAAATTCCTATACGGTCGAGTGACAAAAATTAAAAAAAAATTGTATATAATAATATAAATAGTACGTGGGATAGGAAGAAAGAGTTGTATAATGGATTAAAATCATGCGAAAATGAAAATTAAAACTGTAATCCACTCTCATTCAGCAATTAATTAGTCTCTTCATTGTGTGATTAAATTAAAGAGAGTAACCCTTTAAGAAAAGAGTAATGATAATTCAACCTATATATCTAAAATCTAGATCCTAATTAACCTAGAGATACCAAAATCAAAGAAAAGACATAACGACTATCGACTAGCACCTAATTCATTTATGGGATGGTGGTTGTTGTGCATTTGGTTGCCTTTGCCAAGGACTTGGGTATCATGGGTTCGGCCATCCAAAATCATAGCCTGGTTGTTGATACCCCGGCCACTACCCACTCCCTGGTTGCGGTAGATACGGCGATCTCCATGAGTGGCCAACTTGTGACGGCGGAGGCTGACTGCCTGGTTGTGGCCTAGATGGCGCCGGGCGGTTCCATCCTTGTGACGGCTGCTGTGGTCGAGATGGTGGGCCCCAGTTGCCCGCCTGGGTTTGATCCTTGAGACGGCGGCGGTTGGCTGCCTGGCAGTCCTGGAAGCCCCGGAAGGAGAGGAAGCCCGGGCAGGCACGGAATCGGAGGCTGTGGAGGCAGTTGCGGAAGTGGTGGCAGTTCTGGTAGCCAAGATGCTAGTTTTTCTTTTGCAGCAGCTGCGTGATCAGCTGCTTCTTTAGCTTTCACTTTTGCAGCATGATCAGCTGCTGCTCCAGGAGTATCACTAGCCAATGCTTGTGTGATAGAGATTGCAAAAACGAACAACAATGTCACAAACAGTGATGATTTCCTCTTCATGATTGTTAATTTTGATTTATGCACTCTCTGTACAGGTGCTGGTTATTATATACCCTACAAATGATACAGATCATATACTTGCAAAAATCATCTGATTCGTAATTTTCGGATAACAATAATATTAGAATGCAAACTCATTATATTTAAATATTTTCAAAACAATAAATAATACTATTCGGTCTGTCTTGCGTGCTTTATCACAATTGCTACGTATCGAAATTTATATCAAATTTTACTAATCCTCACATATCCTAAAATTATTTTAGCTTTTCAGGATCTTGCACGCTATGTGTGTATTAATGGAATTAAGATATTTTTTTTATACGAACTTTCCTGATATTTTAAAGTTCTTGTGTCACATGTATTTTCTAATGAATAATATATGGTTTTGATTTAAACACTTTAAAATTTTAATTTATATTAACCACAATCATCCCATAAATTTTACTGAGGAGAAGTTCAGATCAAAGTGAATCCTAATCTCTGTTAATGAGTGATTAATTTCTTTTAATTGATATTAAATTTAACCAGTCACTCTTGTGAATTATAGTGAAAAGCAATAGCCTTCCTAAAGTGCTATCTTATTCGTGTTCAGATAATGTTTAGCGAATAAAGACACATAGTTACACTAAGTCACTAAGCGCCCGTTTAGGATTGCTTTTGGAAGGCTTAAAAGTGATTTTAAGAATCTAAAAGTTAATTTTAGTGTTTGGTAAAAAAAATTCAAAATCACTTTTGTCAAAATCAGCCCCTCCTAAAGCTGATTTTAAAAAGCAGGGAATGAGTAGCTTTTAGATTTTGATTTTAAGAATCACTTTTATCCTTTAATGCAATTTCATAAATATCCTTACAATTATTACTTATACCCAAAGCTATCCTTATTCAAATTGGAAACAAAATCAACATTTTAATAAATTTTTATTAAAAAAAGAAATAAAACCAATATAGTATAAATTTTATTTTTATTAAATTATTATAATACACAATTAAAAATATTATATGTATATGTTTTTATGTGTAAGTAAATTTCATCCTACATTATGTCCATTTTAGTCATTTAGCTTTTTACAGCAATTTAACCGTAATATTTACCAAATACCCATAACTACTTTCAAAACTCACAGCATTTTTTAAAATAAAATTTACCAAACACTTAACTGATTCTCTTCACAATTGATTATTTCTACAGCACAACTAATAACAATTATTTTAAAAGCTATAGCATTACCAAACTAGCCCTAACAGATACAATCAGTGACATTTCCCTTAATTACCATTTTGTACAGTACTGCATCCTTGTGTAACTCTATTCACCTCTTACATACCAAAAATAAAAATAAAAAAAGGTTTTCGTGTACGGATTATCCGTCCTAGCTCCCATGAATCACCCATCTCTTGATATGATGATAGCCAATAAATATAGCCCATGATGATTTAAGCTCCTTTCAACTTAGGCCCCATTTGGGATTAAGGTTCAAATTCAATAAGCTATTTATTTTATAATTTTTGATAAAAATAGTGTTTGGTAAATTTTATAAAATCTACTTATTTCATAATTTTTTTCATTTTGATAGCAGTTTTTAAAAGCAGCTAAGGAGTTGCTTTTTATAAGTAGTTTATTAAATAAGCCACTACACATTTTTAAAGTTCCCATTATAACCTTAATATTTTTACAAAAAGATTATTATGCCCTATTTTTTTCATACACCTTAATATATAAGCATTATATATCGTATTACCACCACAATCAAATTACCCTCACAATTACTATATGTTCTCTCAAGTATCAAAGTTTACATTCAGTAGGTTCATATTTTTTATATTTTACTTCTATTTTCTATTATAAGATTCAATAAGACTTGCATATGATTATGTAAATCTTTTTGAACTATGAACAATTTCATATGAAAGTTAACCATGCATGATTTTTAAAATCAATTTTATAACCATGGCTTTTAACATACAATCAATTTATATTATTTCTATAGTAATTGTGTTTATTACAACAAGTTTAATGTGAATGTAATGCATATTACTTTTTAATTTTGTTTGGATTATGTATTAATATGAATTTTTATTATATTTTATATAACAGATTATGGAGTTCATTAGATTTTATTTAATTGAGCTTTTTTTTTCACTTTATATAATTTTGTGTATTTTAAAAAGAAAAAGGCATGTCTAAATATTATTAAACATACTTCAAAAAATAAAAAGTAATTTAAATTTATGTTTATTTTGGTCATTACGTAATAAAACAACACTTTCGTAATAAAATTTACTAAACGCATAAATACTGCTTTTTAAACTCACAGCAACTGCAATAACACAGTTTACCAAACACCAAGCTGCTTTTTTAATCAGCAGCTTATTTTATCAGAACAACAGAAGTAGCTTATTTAATCAGCCACCGCAATCCCAAACTGGCCTTAATTTCATTCATTTTTTACCATGTGTTTCTTCAACCAATCATAAAATAATTTTTTATTTTCTTTATTTATTTTTCAAAAAAGTTACATGTCACCTTCATATTCAAGTTGCTAAAAAAATAAAACCTTATTTTCCTAAAAATAATAAAATCTAAATTTTTACAAGTATAAATAAATAATAATAATACTGAGATATTATTATTGGACTTGGATTTGATAAAAGGGAGATTGTCAATTTCCCCCATACTGTAATCAATATATACCATTTATCCCCTACTGTTTTTATAATAGCCAATAACCCCCATGACAGCATAATTTTATAATATTACCCTTATTTTCAAATACACTTTTATTCATATTTATTATAAATTAAATAAATCATATGATTAGAAATTAAAATAAAAAATTAAGTATTAAAAACAAGTAATACATGTTTTATTGTGAACAAAAAATGAATAATAAAATATTTTTCTTGTACTTTCTTATAATAAATATTTTACAATATTTTAAAATTAAATGTAAAAAGTACAAAAAAAATATTTTATTATTTATTTATCATTCAAGTTTTCTTATAAATTTTGTTATCATTTTATAATAATTTTCTCATATATTTATTATAAGCAAATATTTATAAAATAAAAAAAGTCCAAGAAAAATATTATATTATTAATTTTTTTCACATCAAACATATACTTCTTATTTTTAATACTTAATTTTTTTATTTTAATTTCTATTCATATGATTTATTTAATTTATAATAAATATGAATAAAAGTGTATTTGAAAATAAGGGTAATATTGTAAACTTATGCTGCCAGGGGGGTTATTGGCTATTATAAAAATAACAGGGGGGTAAGTGGTATATAATGATTACAGTAGGAGGAAAATGACAATCTCCCTTGATAAAATCTATTGGCACCATTGAACACTCCTACTTACAAATGTATATTTATATGGCCGATGTTTATTATTATTATTATCATCATTATCATCATCGTTATCATCATTATTATCATAATTACAGTTTTAATTGTAATCAATAGTTGTAGTTGTAATTAGAATTATTATTGCAATTACTATTAAAATTGAGTAGCATATCTATTAGAAGGTAAAGAAGTAATTTTATAAATTATAAAACTCATTATTTAATAGATGAGTGACCCACAACAGTTGGGACTCAAATATTGGATTCACTTTTTTTTTTGTACAAAAACATTTGTAATATTTATTACTCCATGTAATTGCTAAAAAAAACTTTAATAAAATTAATGTGAAATTGAACTGAATAAATGACGCATTATTTTTTAAGAAATCATTAAGAAGACATGTCGTCCAAAATCAACAAATTAGACCACGTGCCGTTTTATTTTAAATAAAAAACCAACGGGTCATCCAGAGGATGCGTCGGCGCATACTATTTACGCATGTCAGTTATTTAAATACGCAGGACTTTTTTTTTCATAATTTAAAGGCATGTCATATTTATAGTAAATGATAAACGACGAGTCATCTATAGTATCCATCCTCGAACACTATTTACGCACTAATGACAAATCTTTTTCTCTATTATTATTATTATTGTTTTTGGTGACGGGCGCCAATGATACAAAGAGAAAGTAAAAGATAATTATAGTTTTTTTTAAGTACTTTCTTTGTAAAGTTTTATATGGTGGGGTGTAAGGAAAAGTGAGAGATTAAAATTATTTTAAAATTTTCAATGAGGGTTAACTGAGTAGTGGGTTTTGGTGAGATAAAATAGGGAGGGTAACTTAAATATCACCACTTTTGAGAAATAGAAAATCCAATGTTATTGGATTGGTTTATATATGGATCTATGGTTCAAATCCAATATAAACCAATCCAATCCAATCAATAATTTTTTTAATTTTCCTTATTTATTTTTTAAAAAGCTACATGTCACCTTATACTCAACTTGCTAAGAAATAAAATCTTATTTCCTAAAAAAAATTAAACCTAAATTTTTTACAAGTACAAATATATAATAATAATACTAAGTACAAATTGAAAGCAACCATTCAATTTCAATTTTTTTTCCAACCCTATGATAATAAAAAACATGAATCATGAAATATTAAAAAAGTTTATATATTTTTTTAATTGTTAGTAATTAGAACTCTGGAGTGCAGCTGACGATATTTATTTGTAAATTTTTATTTTAATTGAATTGATTGGATCAGATCGGATTAATTTGAATTTCACTTTTTATTAGTTTGGATTATATTGGATTTCAATAAATGATTGGATTAGATTGGATCCAAAATATAAAATATGATGCATTGCACTTGGATTTGATAAAATCTAGGGAGCTTGCCAATTTTCCCCTTACTGTAATCATTATATACTACTTACCCCCCTGCTTTTTTTATAATAGCCAATAACCCCCATGACAACATAAGTTTACAATATTACCCTTATTTTCAAATTCACTTTTATTCATATTTATTATAAATTAAATAAATCATATGAATGGAAATTAAAATAAAAAATTAAGTATTAAAAACAAGAAATATATGTTTTGACGTGAAAAAATTAATAATAAAATATTTTTCTTAGACTTTTTTATTTTATAAATATTTGCTTATAATAAATATATAAGAAAATTATTATAAAATGATAAAAAAAATTTATAAGAAAACTTGAATGATAAAAAAATAAATTATTATAAAATAAATAATAAAATATTTTTCTTGTACTTTTTACATTTAAATTTAAAATATTGTAAAATATTTATTATAAGAAAATGTTTAAAAAATAAAAAAAATACAAGAAAAATATTTTATTATTAATTTTTTGTTCACAACAAAACATGTATTTCTTGTTTTTAATACTTAATTTTTTATTTTAATTTCTAATAATATGATTTACTTAATTTATAATAAATATGAATAAAAGTGTATTTGAAAATAAGGGTAATATTGTAAAATTATGCTGTCATGGGGGTTATTGGCTATTATAAAAATAACATGGAGTAAATGGTATATATTGATTACAGTAGGTGGGAAATTGGCAATCTCCCTAAAATCTAATGGATTTGTGCCACTAAACAGCTCTATGACAAAGGTATATTTATATGACCGAAGTTTGTTATCTTGTTATTATTACTATAATCATAATTACAATTTTAATTGTAATTAATAGTTGAGTTGTAACTAGAATTGCTCTTGTAATTACTATTAAAATTTAGTAGCATATATATTAGAAGGTAAATAGGTAATTTTACAAATTACAAAACTCATCATCTAATATATAAGTGACCCACAAACAGTTGGGACTCAAATTGAAACTCAAATATTGGATTCACTCATATTTTTCTATTTTTCTACAATTACAATTGTAATGGTTATTACTCCTTGTAATTGTTAAAAAAAATCTTTTAATTAAAATCATGTCGAATTCAACCTAATAGATGACGCATCATTTATCAAGAAATCATCAATATGACATATCGTTAGAGAATATAAAACATAAATGATCGGCCATTGTTTGTTGAATAAAAAACGACGAGTCATCCAGCGGATGCGCTGGAGCATACTATTTATGCATGTCATTTATTTGAAAAAGAAAAACGGCGTATCATTTTGTGATTCATAATTTAATGAGATGTCGTGTTTATACTAAGTAATAAACAATGAGTCATCTATCGTATACGTCGTCGAACGCTATTTACGTACTAATGACAAATCTTTTTTTTGTATTATTACTATTATTATTTTGTGATAGGCACCAATGATACAAAGAGAAGCCAAATGATTATTATAGTTTACTTTTCTTTTTAAATACTTTTTAGTTTTATATGGTGGTGAAACTCAAATATCACCACTTTTGAGAAATAGAAAATCCAATGTTATTGGATTGGTTTATAAATGGATATATGGTTTAAATCCAAAATAAACCAATCCAATCCAATTTAATAATTTTTTATTTTCTTTATTTATTTTTTAAAAAATGTTTTTTTCACATTTTATGTTCAACTTGCTAAGAAAATAAAACCTTATTTTCCTAAAAACAATAAAACCTAATCTTTTACAAGTATAAATATATAATAATAACAAGTACAAATTGAAAGCAACCATTCAAATTTCCATTGTTTTTTTTTCCAACCCTATGATAATAGAAATCATTAATCATGAAATATGAAAGAAGTTGATATATTTTTTTAAATATTAGTAATTAGAACTACAGAGTACAATTGACGATTTTTATTTGTAAATTTTTTATTTTAATTGAATTGATTGGATAGGATTAGATTCAATTAGATTTCACTTTTTGTTTGTTTGGATTATACTAGATTTCAATAAGTGATTAAATCATATTAGATCCAAAATATAAAATGTAATATATGATGGATTGGACTTGGATTTAATAAAATCTAATGGATTTGAGCTATTGAACACCCCCACTACAAAGATATATTTATATGATCGAAGTTTATTATATTGTTGTTGTTTCTGTAATCATAAGTACAGCTTTAATTGTAATTAATAGTTGTAGTTGTAATTAGAATTGTTATTGTAATTACTATTAAAATTGAGTAGTGTATCTATTAGAAGATAAATAAGTAATTTTGTAAATTATAAAACTCATCGTCCAATAGATGAGTGACCCACAAACAGTTGAGACTCAAATTGAAACTCAAATATTTGATTCACTCGTATTTTTCTATTTTTTTCAATTACAATTGTAATGGTTAATACTCCATGTAATTGCTAAAAAAAATCCTTTAATGTGGATTCAACATAATATAACCAAAAATTAATAAATAAAATACAATATTTTGGAGCACTCAAGATTTTCTCCTTCCCTAGATTTTTTTTCAGAACTTTGCACACTACAAAAGTAATTGGCGAGTAACTAGAAGATCTGGACTTATATATAATATTGTAAGAAATAAATTTGAGGTTCACTACTTTGTCAAATACTTCTTGATTGCATCTAACATAATTTTAGATTGAATATGGATTAATTCTGCCCTCTTCGCAGTGAGTTTCAATTCTAAAATCTGAAACTCATCCCACTCTTTCTTCAAATCAGTCCTCTTGGCTTCTCCTAATTGCCCCAACACTGGTTCTACAAATTTTTTCATCCAAATCAACCAATGGTAAATCAATCTTTGGCTGAGGATCAGCCATAGCAATTGTATTTTCGTGGTCTGTTTCTGGAGGAGCTCAAAATGATCGTCTCCATAATTTTTTTGGTAGGCAAATTTATCATCCTAATCAACCATTGCCATCTCATATGTTTTTTTGCACTTGCGCAAACAAATGGGTAAATCAAGCTTTGGCTCAGCTAAACAGTTGCAATTGTATTTGTTGTACCCCATTTCTTTTTCGACAATTTAAAAAGTTTTTTTTTTTTTTTTCATGTGGAGTGGAAATACCCTTAGCTTTGGTTAAATTTTTCTTGAATTTCCTATTCAAACTCTTTAGGTTGTCATTGGGTTCAGAATTGTTGTCCTGATCGTCTTGCTTATGGTAATCTTCAACTTAGAAAATTTTCATTCTTCAAGTCTACTTCATCTCCTGAAGGGATCCTCTTATTTGTTTTTTCAGGATCCATAAATTAGAAAATACAAGAAGACTGGCTATTCTATTTGCTTAATTTAGATGATAAAATGAAATTTGAAATTTACAACTTAATATCTCATCTCTATTCACAAGGTTGGTTTATATAATGACTCCGATTGATAAATGAGTGTGTCAAGCAGCCACAATAATTAATTAAATTTCTAGAGAAGGTAACATATATGCATCTAGTGACGGACTCACACAATTTGTTGGGAGGGGGTTATTTTTAGTAACAATGACAATATCTAACAAAGATATAATAAAATTATAATAAAATTAACTTAATTAAAAATAATAACAATACTTACAATAATAATCTTAATTTCAAGTTTTCAACAACATTAATAAAAACAAAAATACAAGACTTGAAATTAATTTAATATATTATTTTGATATTTCTTCTGCAGTACTTATGACAATTCATTTGTGAAACCCAATATATCTCTAATCAAATGCAAGCAAAACACAAAATCGAATGACAACATTGAGTATAATAGATATTTGCTTCACCTCTTTGTCCGGATTTCTTGGTCCATCATCACTTCGTTTTATTATATATGTTTTTACAAGACTAATAGCATTACAAATTTGCAATTACATATTTACAATATACACAATAACACAAATCATAAAAAATAAAGAAAAAAATATGACGAAGAATTAAGGATGAATAATGAATTAATGATACTTTTTGGTTTTTATTGTACGAACAAAAAAAAACTATTAATTAAATTATTGCTTGGTATAAGAATACTTATAAGTTATAATGACAATTATGAATAAAAAATTGAGAATTAAAAATAACTGTTGCCTATTAGAACTGAGTTGAAAGAGACTTTGCTTTTGAAACTTAATTGAAAGTCTTGAGCCTCAGAGAGTTAGAAATTTGTAAACGTGAGACTGGTTGGATTCTTGTTGGCTTTAGGCTTAGGGATTGCAGATATAGGAATTGGGATTGTTGAATTTAAAAAAAAAAAAGTTAATGAGTTAAATCATTTTTTGGATTAAAAAAGAAAATTTTGATTAAATTGTCTGTAATTTTAGTGGCAAGAGTTAATGGGCCATGGCTATAAAAATAATTTGCACCTCTTGCCCCTTGTGGTCCCTTTTTAGGTCTGTCAATGTTGCATCGAACATTGTGGTCCCTCAACGATGCATTGAACACATCCATTCAAAAAAGAAAATTGTAATTGAGAAAGCAGAATTTAAGAAAGTTTGTGATCGTGTATGTTGGGAACAAATCTGAACCGTACATTCTTATAATGATTTTAACTAGTTTTTGTAAATTTCACGTGCGAATTGCAAAAGATCATCTAATTCTTATCTACTGCTTAAATAGAGCTGACAAAACTCTTTCGGATTGTTTGAATTTTATAGGTTGGGCTGAATTTTCATGCACACGTTGTAATAGGATAATTTATCTCGCAACTTTCTGGTGCGGCTTCTGGTCGGTCCAACTCTAAACAGAGATGATGTATTGCTCGCGTCACATCATTGGTTTTTTATGACATCATATCATTTACGTCAATAACTTTTTTATTAAAACAATTAATCTCGCAAATTTATTATCACACACATCTCAAAATTTTATTCTAATATTTTATTTTAAATGATGTAATTAATTCATTAAAATTTAATAAAAAAATCATCAATTATTTAATGAATAAAAATCATATGCTATATCATCTAAGATAAAATTTTAGGAGGTCTAATTTAAGGTATGCAGTAAAGATTAATAAACTATAGTTAATTTCATGTGATAATTATCATTGCACAATAAATTAAATTGCTGCGTTTAATTAATTATTAGACCGGCAACAACGTAAGTACAAATTGACATATATGTAGCTATCTAGTAGCTAGCCGCTAGCATTAATGCATCATCATCAGTAGAATATATCTAAGGTATCCTCATAACACGAATCAAAGTACAAAGGGTAATGTAATTCAAAAAAGGACAAATGGTAATAATCATTTTGGTTTTCTGATACGAATGGTTGTGTCCAAAAATCTCTAGTACTGATATCTTCAATCAGATTACTAACGGCAGATTCAACTGTATGATGATGATGAGCAGATTCAGAGCTCGATGTTGATGCAGCTAGATTAATTCTTTGCCTTTCAGCTTGATCACTCTGTGAGGTTTCTTCATGCTCTTGATCAGCTGGATCTTTGTTCTTATTGCTCTTCTTCTTCAACTGGGTGTGCCAATAGTTTTTTATTTCGTTGTCCGTTCTTCCCGGTAGTTTTGCTGCAATGAAGGACCATCTGCAAGTACATTAATATAATTAACATCATCAGTTGGTCACTCGAGTTCGAATTCTGGACGCAGCTAAAGGTTAAAAAACTTGATAAAAATGAACATCCGTTACTCGGGTAACTTTTACACACTAGCTAGGAATAATTTGATTGCTCTGGGTCATCAATTATTAATTTTCATGAACATACTTAAACAAGTGATGAATGTGAAGAGTAGTACGAACTTATTGCCATGTTGTTGGCGTAATTTGATGATAGTATCCTCTTCTTCTTTGGTGTAATTCCCATGTTTTACATCTGGCCTCAGGTAGTTCATCCATCGCAGCCTGCAACTCTTGCCACACCTTGATAGACCTGTAATTAAACAACAATTACCAACAACAAAAATAAAGATCCCATATATGTATAGTAATTAATTAATTGATGTGCTCAATAAATTACCAGCAAACTTGGGAAGTTGAGTCCAATTCCAGTGGCCATATTTCAGAATATAAGCTCTTAACTTATCATCTTCTTCTTTACTCCATGCACCTTTCTTCATTCCTTTTTCATCATATTTTGGAGCTCTCACCATTTTTGATACTCACTCACCACTCTCACGTACTCTTTTTCTGTGGATGTGTTCAAAGTCTTAATTTGCCCAAACCCAAAATGCTTTCTCAGCCCTTTTCAAAGAAAGATCTATTCTACATATTAATACTTTTCATTGCCCTGCAAGGATCATTCCAACAATTTTAGAAAAAAAAAAAATATACTGAGTGGCCCTAGTTAAATTAAGTGTCGCATGCAAGAAAGGATAAAGGGTGAGTAATATTAAAGGCTGATATTCAAGCAAGGCTTTGCATTCATAATCCAAAATTCTGAATCTGAAATTGACGTTGGCATGTTGCACGTTGATTTTTGTCTCAAGTGTGAGATAGCTATTGGCTTACGCGGAAAGTAGTATTTCAGCTTTTGTGTTCAGATGCACGTTTGAGCCCCTTTCCTGAAACACAAACCGTCCCAGTTTCACACATTCCAGATTTCTACACGTTTATCACGAGGGGCATCAGATTTCTTTTCGATGCTTCATACTGTAATCGATAGTATACAATTAAGAAAGATCTACTCGTCATTAATATGCGTCCATGGTATCCTAGAATAATTAAGGAACGACAGGTGACAACAACAGAACTATATATAAAGAAATTAACTGTTCAGTATATTTTATAATTTTAACCTATTTTATTTGCAAGTGATAGACAGTTTGAGAGTTATTACAGCCAAAAAAAAAAAAAAAATCTGGCAAATTTTGCTAGTCGTTTTTGCAAAGCCAAAAGTGGCAAAAATGCTATAATGATAATCATAAATGAACATTGTGGTCCTTCTGCCTCTGTAATTTGGGCCAACAGAGCCAGTGCTGTGCTGTGTGGTCATGAGAAAAGCAAAATAAATAATTCTAAGAACGGTACAGCTGGATCATTAAAATTAAAAGGAAAAAGCACTCCTTTATTGTTTGGTCCTCTTATGTTTTAAAGCATATCGAAATTCTGAGCGTCAAATTTAAAATTATGCGAAAAATAAGGAAATTATCATAATTTTTAATTAATTTTAAAATTTTTCTGAATTTATTAAAAAATTAAAAGCAAAATAACATGGGAGTTTTATTTTTTTCCCAAATTAAAATAAATATTTTGTGCCAAGGATTGGGGAAGCGCCTAGATCTAGGTAGGTCGGGGGTGGCAATCTAGGTCATGATTCGTTTATTCGATTCGAATTAAATGGGTTTGGGTTTGAAAAAATTGATTCGTTTAATAAATAACTGAATTTGATTCGATTCGCTAATTAAACGAATCCAATTCGGGTTTAATTACATGGATTCGTTTATTCGTTTAATAAGTGGGTGATAAAAGAATCGAATAATTAAATTAGCTATCTAGGTCATTATTTGTTTAGGATTCGTTTAATACAGTTTATTTGTTTATAATTCGTTTATTATTCGTTTAATTAAATTACCTATCTATCCTTAAATTTATTTTAAAAAATTTAAAATTTGAATGCTAATATAGTAAGTTAAAACTATAATAATACAAAGTATATAAGTGAAGCAAAAATTAGGGCACAGCCGGCCCTAATTTTTATTCTTCATTGTCCAATTCCACTCTTTATTTCCCATCTCCCTTCGTCTCCACTCTCCACCCTCTGCTGCCGACCACAACCATTTCATTTTATTTTCTGTGCAACTTAGCTAGCTAGCAGCCAAGGTGGCTTATGCAAATGCTGTAGGAGGAAGAATAGTGACGTTAGCTACGTTGCTGTCCTGCTGATAGTAACGCCGGATAAGGTGAACGAGTCGATTTTGGTGTTATACGATTCGGACTTGGGGTCCAAAGAGAAGATAACGATTTACGAGTGCGTGATTAGAGAGGCGTTGGCTTTAGGCCGCGCAACGAAGCCTACAGAGAAGAGGAACAGTACTCTGACGAAGTCTGCAGCGAGCTGTTAAACGGCTAGTTAATCCTTCAATCAATCATCACCTCTCTCGCTTTGTGGCGAGCAGCGCCTGCAAATGAATCGCCGCTTCGCTGCACGCACGCTTGCTTCATCAATCAGGTGGGATAATTTTTTTTTTTAAAGTGGTGTTAGTTGCATAGTAACAAATGGCGAGTACCGCTATTGGTTTAGTTTTAAATATGGGAATAAATTTTCTAGTAAATTATAAATGTTGAAAATATAAATTTCATTTTTCCCCCCTGTTAAGTTTACTTGCAAGTTCTTGAATGAATTGCTGGTGTTATGATAGGCAGCTGTAGAATTCAGTGTTGATTTGCAAGTGTACTGTCTCGAGGCTTCCATCTTCCATATCGTTTTCTCTTCAGTCTTCATTCAGCTCATCAATACTGATATTCTCAATTCTCAACATCAGTGTTGCAGGTTCTTCAGCCTCTACATTATTCAAATTTCTTTGAAATTGTACTCCAACGACGAGCCAGTCTGCAGAGAACAGGAAGCTCTTGCTCCTCGAAATAGAGTAACTTCAGCTCATCAATACTGAATTATTGTTATTTGTATTATTAAGAATTTGTAATTTATTGTTTGGATGACTGTATATTTAATCTTTTTGGATTATTTGTATTTTGTAGGAAGTTAAATTTGTGGTTTCTTTATATATTATTTTGCTTAATTTTGTTTATTAATTATAATTTTTTAAACGAATTCAGATTCAATTCGATTCGTTATAGATTTATAATAGGATAAACAAATAGTAAATGAATTCGGATTCGATTCGTTTATTCTACAGTAAACGAATTAAACGAATCGAACCGAATATTCGTTTAATAAATGAACCAAATCCGAATCTTGAGATCTCAATTCGTTTAATAAACGAATCGAATCCGAATTAGTAGATTTTTTACCTAATCTGTTTACGATTCGGTACGATTCGATTCGTTTATTCGTTTTGCCACCCCAAGGTAGATGTAGTAATAAAGGAGCACAATTATTTGAATTAAATTCTTAACAAAAAGGTAACAAAAACACACTCCAAACCATTATTTTGTATATATAAAAAAATAAAAGAATCCAAAACCACATCGTATTGATTATGTTTTTATCACATTTTGTCAAAATTTAGTACAAATAGCTGTGCTTAATAGAGAAACATATTTTATTACTTAATCAGATACTATCATTTTTATTTTGTAAAAATGGATTATTTTCATTTATGAGGCCATTTTTCTTTAAATCCATATCTGAACTTCCATATCTGGTTATCATTAAATAGAATAATTTTATAGAGAAGACACAAACAATTGTAATATCCCGACTGGGTTTATCTTGTTCATAGGATATAGTCAATTAACACGATTACCCCAGCCAAGTATAATGTTATTTCTACTATCACTCTGTCTGCTTTCAATTTTGTTATCATTTTTCCCAATTAAAATCATTACATGTCCGAGTTATCAATATCCAACTTTTCAAATGGGTCAATATATCTACTTATACACCCAGCCATTTCAATATAGCTAATTATTGTCACCCAGCCTTGTGAATCGCTTACCCCTCCACCATGGAAACAGCTTTTTTTTACTGGTCATCTGAGTTTGAATCCTTAACTGATAAATGGCTAAAAATTAATTTAGATTTTCTCAATCCTAGTTTTTAAATAAATAAAATAATAAAAATGTATAGTATTAGTTTAGTGAAAGTATGCAACACAGCCCAACACTTGTATTAACAGCTTGTGGCTTTAGCATATGATACTCAGTTTATTTACTATGGCGCGGCTTGGGGGATTCAGGGAAGATCCGGGTTGAACTGAAATTTATGCAATTATAAATGGTAGGTTTTGACCCACTCAAATTTGCACTTCATTTGTTATCGTCTCTTCAAATTTGGCATTATTTTTTATTTTGTCGCCTCCAAATCAAATTAAATTTAAGTTATCAAAGCTCTCGTTCTTGCTTAATGGTATGTTGCTTGATGTTTATCATATCACAAGTCATAACTTCGAGTAGAGCTAACACCAAAAGCAACAACAAACATCAACAAAATTTCAAGTTATCAAAATCACTTAAATTAAATTCTGTTTGATATTGAAATTTAAGCTGCAGCATAAAATTATTTGGTAAACACTACAAACTTAAATTTGGAAGTTATGTTGAGTTGATTCCATACTTATATGATGAAAAATATCTTTAAAAATTTTGTTCAAATTATTATTTAAAAGTCATATTTACTATACACTATTAATTTTTGTTTTATAATTACAATTTTTATTTTTGACAATAATTGTGACTTAAAAGCTACAATACATCAATACAAAACATAATCTTATTCACTCCAAAGCTGGGTCTTCCTTAATTACACTTAATTATATTTTGTAATTATTTCGCAGTAGTTACGGCCATAAGGGCTTGATCGTAGCTAATAGCTAGACTAGAAAGCTATTTTTCTGTTTTCCATTTAATTATACTTTTTTTATTATTAATAATTTAAAAGGTAGGGGTATTAATTTTTTAACTTCATATGTCTACAGGATTCAAGCAATTGCTTGGAAACCCTGGAGCTATAAATTACACTTTAAAAGCAAAAATAAACAAATAAAATAAACAGGCTATCGCTTGTGGTTGTGGGATGAAGATTTAATTCCTTGCTGCATTTGGAGACTTAAGTAACAAGTATTGAAGAGAAGCGGAACGGCTCTGTAACCACCGAATATTATTCAGGTTTCATATAACTTGTACTGTAGCTTTCCGAAATTACTTAGAAGGTCAGCAATCTTTAAATTTTAAACTAATTAATTGCATGCGTGTTTCAGATTGAATCGATTGAGTTAATTTTAATATATTCCTCCTTATTTTGATACTAGATCTTATACGTTACTTTGATTCAAGATAAGTAATTAACTCTTAATTCACTTTCAAAGATTATGATTGTTAGAAATCCTTACTATTCGTAAAAATTAGAGGAAAATAAAATGGAATGAAAGCTAGGAAAAATGCTGCTTTGTGTGTGTCCCAGTTCATGAGGATGGTGTCTATATATACAATTGGATCTTGTAACATTTTAGTGTTGTTTTCTATGGTAGAACCAGCACATTGGCAAAGTGTATATGTATATATAGGATGCCATCAGTCATCAACAGAAGCTACTGCCTCGTATACCATACCCAATCTCATATGATTACAGTAGCTAGCTACAAGACATTCCTCTATGATGCATCAAGCCAAAAATAAAAAGTGCGGTGGTTTTATGTTTTAAAATGAATGATGCGCTTAAACAGTGCCGTTTGTACACCTTAGATAACGGAACAAACAAACATTGGAACTGTTTGTACGGCGTTGGATTGTATTGGAAGGTATAGTATACAGGATAATATTTTATCTGAACGAACCATGCATGCTCAGATTTTTATACTGCCAATGGACATCGCGAAAGGAAAATTCAGGGGAAGAATAGGAGTCCCATATGAACATTTTGTGTCACTCGATTGCAACTTTTTAGAGATGAAAGGATCACTTTGTCCGATGAATGCGTGCTCTAATACTAGGTTTGAGATATTGGTTAATTTTGAAGGATTCAGAGCGAGACACAAGATTTCTCTTTCATCCATTGTTAGTCGTCCAACAGGATCTTTAAGAAATTTGTCTTACCATATGTATTAAGTTCCTTCCACAGCTTGTCTTGTTATACAGAGTTGCAACAACAGGATATATTCTCATAGGCTGTGATTTTACACTCTATTGGTACAATGTGGATACTCGGGAGATGAGTGACATTGCCACTGATTCTAATTTTGACGGCTGTTGGAATCAATTTTCCGCAGTTGACTGAACGAGAACAATCAGCCTGTGCATCACAACAAAATCAGTATCTAAGCTGTACGATATGGCATCTCAAAGAGAACAATCAGCCTATGCATCGTCAATAAAATTTGACCATCTAACGATGTCAATGCTGTAAAATATGATGCCCGGAGGGCACTATCTATAGTCATAAGCTTTGCCTTTGTTTTTGTTTTGTTTGTTTCTTTCTGTTATATAGGCAATGAGGGAGGATCAATGGACACTTAAAATTACATTTATTTTTACACTCATTTATTAGCCTTTAGATTTGAGTGAATCAATGGATGTGATATACATATGGACCCCATCCAAAATATTTTCTCTCTTATATTTTTTCTCTCCTATTAATGAGTGTAAAAATAAGTGTAATTTTAAATGTCCATTGATCATTCCCCTATAAACGAATTCAAAGCTTTAATTTTATTGTGCTCGAAAACAAATGTTTGATTTATATATATTTGTCCCTTTATAAAACGATGCAGAACTTGCTTGTGAATTATTGTGCAATAATATGAGAGATTGGAAGAAAATTTTGTGTCTGTAGCTCATATATTGATCGCACATTTACAGTAATCGATTAGTATTCTGTACAGAGTAATTGATCGTATATCATAACTTTTAACATGATCTATGTGCATGATATCTCACAAATGAAAATTTTTAAAAAATAAAAGTAAAAGTCAGTAACACATCAATTCTCCAAGAAACAAAAAGAAAAGGCAATGATAAATTAGAACGCTACACAAAAATGAGAACTCTGCTTCATGTCCTTATTATAAATTAACCAAAGCTGATAAAGAATAATATAAATTCAATCTTCATTTATCTAAATTTAGATAGTAGATACTAGCCTACACCAAAGAGATGTTGGACATTATTTATTATCAAATAAAATGTTGTGCGGCGGAAGTGTCATTTGTTGTGATCTGATATTACTCGTGCGCAAATGTGGAATCAATACGCATCAAATATTCACAGAAAAATAAAGGATATAAAAATTTAACGTGGTTCAGCATAAAGCCTACGTCCATAGTGGCAAGAGAGCGAATAATTGTTTTACTAACAATTAATAGAGTAAAAATTTGAGTAACAAAATCTCACTTTCCAAATACCCAAATACACCTAATACTCTCACACACTCTTGAAGGAAACAGTTTCTCCAAAACATACATTCGCTCACATCTCTACAAATAGTATAGAACCCAACTGGGCAGCTTAGGAAATGCTCCTCCAAACTTTCTAAGAGCTCACATGCAAATGCTCTACAATTCTCTGTACACTCTCAAGAGAGCTAAATCACTTAAGCTCTCACATTTTAGGATGAATTGGAATGAATGAGGTGCCTTCAATTTATAGGCAAAGAAAGTTACACTATTGCACCAAATCCAACCAATTTGCACCAAATCCAACCAATTTGTCAAAAAGCTTGATGTAATTATCAAATTTCGGTGCCCACATTTTTGTCACTCTCTCCAATTTGGCCAACATTTGGCCAATTTATCAAAAGCTTGTTTCACCTTTTGACAAATGGTTCTAACTTTTCCAAATTGTCAACATTGGATTCCTACTCTCCAACTTTTGTCATTTTTGTGTGGTTACTAAATTGAAAAAACAATCCACCATATTTGACTTTTTCAACAATTCTCCACCTCGTCGAAGATTTGTCCAAATTTGAGTCGGCTACCAATGAACCATCATCCCCAAAGTTATCATTCATTAAGAATCCAAAATGGCTATGTTGCTTTGACTACCTACGTACCTAGTCACTAGGATCAAGCTGACCGTAGTTCACAATTCTTGAAGGAAATGCCTTCACAATCTCATACTCATAAGAGAATCCACATCATTACAAGCCAATGAATTTTACCCTGATCTACTAACCATGCTCATTGCTTGAGATATTTCAGGCCTTATGCACACCATCACATCCATAAGACTACCCATAACACAAGCTTACAAAACATTAGCAATATCCTTATGCTTCACTTGAGAAGAATGACATAAAGAAGAGCTTAGGAGCTAGAGGAGTACAAACTGGTTTAGCCTTTGTCATTCATACCAAACCTTTCTAGCACCTTCTTCAAAATAAACCCTTGAGTCAACAACATGCTCCAATTCTCCCTGCCTCTATAAATCTCCAACCCAAGTATTCTCTGTGTATCATCCAAGTCTTTCATCTCAAATCAAATTAATCTCATCTCTATTCTTTGAAGCTATAAGCCTTTCGTTAGTAACAAATGGATGAAAGCTCCATCTTGTAATCTTCTGAAGTAAACACAGTGTCGTGTTCACTTCTAGTGAATTCTGCGCTTGATCAAATTCCTTGTACACTTGTCTCTCGACTACTTTATTCTGTACAAAGATTTAATCATCCTGTACACATGATTCTCCCTTCAGCAACTTTGAAACTGCAAGACTGAGTCATTTAGATCTCCTCCCTTAAATCCCCATGTAAGAACGACGTCTTAACATTTAATTGAGCCAGCTCTAACTCATATTCCAAAACTAAGGAAATTCATATGGAAGTATGTTTCACAACTGGAGAGAAAATACCTTATTTCTGAGCAAAACCTTTTGCCACGAGCCTTGTCTTATAATAAAGAGTTGCTTGTTTTAGAGATATTGGCTTCTTGGTGTAGACCCATTTATTGCCAATAGCCCTCAATCCTTTAGGCATTTGATGAAGAGACTTCACTTCTTCCTCCATAGCTAACTTCCTTTTTCTGTTGCGTACTGTTTTACTAAAAGTATTAGGGATGACTTTATCAGCAACTGGAAATGCAAAAGGCTACCACTATGTAAGCCATTCGGGTTCTCTTCTTTGTCTCCTTATTACTATCATCTATATTTACATCATCAGTTGTTTCTTCTTCTTGTGGGATATCAATAAAAACTATGCCTTCTTCAATTCTTAGTGTCACCTCCAAAGTTGAACTCCTGTTTGATGTAAAACCATCTGATCATATGTAGTTGCATCAAACTCTACACGCTGTAATATCTCATTGGTCTTGCTCTCCATCTGTTGAGAATTAAAAGCCTTCCATATTGAAGCTTTATCAAAAGTGACATCTCTTCAATACACAAACTTATTATCTTCAAGATCCTAAAGCTCCACCGTAAAGATAACAAACGAAGGGAATTATAGCCTTGTGCATGCTTTGCAGACCACATCTTAAAAGAGTTTTACCTCCACTTATAGCAGATCACAAATCTGATTTTCTAAATGACTTGCGTAGCTTATGGCCTTAGTCTAAAACCTCTTATCTAAACTAACATTAGATAAGATACATCGTACCTTCTTTAGTATAGTATGATCCATACGCTCAGCCACACAGGTGCATTTCATCATGAAATGTCATTTTAGACTCTCATTTTAGCATACTTGCAAGAATGAATCATAAGTATATGATTCCATATCAGTACGTAATACTTTGATCTTTCTCCAAGTTGAGCCTCCACCAGTTTCTTTCATTTTACGAACATCTTTAGAACCTCATTCTATGCTCATATAGTGTACACCTACACATGTTTCGAGAAATGAATGAAACTCAATAATGGCTACCACTAATTAATGCAGTCTTGGTTGGTTCCTAAACATTCTTGTGAACATTAAAAAATATCACGAGTATCGTGATTAGCTGTGCCAAGTTTGACTCTTGTTTTCTTGCCTTCCAAACAATTCTCACAGAACTCCATTTTACAGGCTCCGGCACCCTACAAAAGTCTATGCCTCATAATGCATGTCTTAATCGTACATGTTATAGCTTGGTATTGTCATTATGCGCCAAAAATATTCACATCATCACTTGTACTTCCCCTCTAATAATTAAGTTGTCACACCGGACCCATTTACAAAATCTCCATAGCTCCATATGCGAACTTCATTGTGCCAACTTTAATGGTAACCCTATAACTTTAGCTTTTAAAGCACCTACGGAAATTAGATATTTTTTAGTATAAACATATCTAACTTCTTCTAATTTTCTGACCACTCTGTCGAACATCTTGACCCGAACTGTACCTATCCCCATTTTATGATAAGATTGATCACTCCTCATTATAACCATACTAGATTCCAAGTAATGAAAATTCGCAAACAATTCCGTGAAGGAACACAAATGATAAGTTGCTCCGTTATTAAACATCCACTTGTTCGAACTTGCCATATACGCTATAAGCGTAATACTCAACGAACAACTAATGTCATATGCCATGTTTGCTACTATTGGTTTCTTCCCATCTTTCTTCTGAGCCTTCGGGCAATCTATCCTCCAATGGCCTTTTTTATGACAAAAAGGCACACTTATATCGAGCTATTCTACTTCTCGATTCAGTTCGAGAATTCTTTCTATCGTGCTCTATCCTTTTTCTTTATCGTCTATCCTCCGCCCATCAAAGCTTCAAATGATGCTCATTCAGAATGTTTATCATTATTCTAAATCTCCAAATTGGTCAATGCTGTGCCGACATAATTGAAGACGATCATGCTCTTTCATGCAAAAATGTAATCACAAAGTAGCTGTATTCTTCTAGAAGTGAGTATAGAAGAATCTTAGCCTTAACTTTATCTTTGATCTCTTTGTAATGATTCTTCAAATAATCTTGATACATGCACATGCATTGACACCTCATGCTTCATTTAGAAGCCATACACTTTGCTCATTACATGAATGCGATTTTCTAGCATCTTACAAGTACTTTTCTTCTAAAGCACGCTACAAAGCAATCACACACTCATCATCTTGAACTATGTATTTCACTTCTCTAAATATACAAGACTTAATCTAATCAAAAGCCCTCTCATTCGCATGATCACAAAATGTCTTCATCACATTTGTGTCTTTTATCTTTCATCACGACATCAAGATCAATTTGAATTAGGGAATCCATAAATCCGCGCTCTACATGCCGAAGTTGTTCCCATCAATATTTTCAAACTTGATCTTTTGGCTTCCTATAACCAGTGCTACATGAAGAGGTGACAAGTCTCACCTTTGGGAAAACTCCTCCGATCTAGCACTTGTACAAAATACTTCCAAAATAGTTAAAGTAGATCTCTCATTTGTATACTTTACCATTTCAACAACTATTCACACTTGAGAGAACAACCTTTATGATGTTAATTTCGCGTGAATAAATGCACTAGAAAAGTTTCTAAGAGAAAGGAGGGGTTACAACGGTCCCATTTCAAACACAGACTCTTTAGACACTTATTGTCTTGTTGATAGAACTTTCCTAGACATGCATAAAGACATACTACTTAAAATAGACTGTCTCCTAAGTATAAATGACCGTTTTCACCGTATGTGTGAATAGTACCATATACGTGAACAGTTATGTATACCCTAAATACGAACCATCGGCTCTGATACTATTGCTGTGCAGTGGAAGCATCATTTGTTGTGGTTTGATACCACTTGTATGCAAATGCGGAATCAATATGCACCAAATATTCACATAAAAATAAATGACATAAGAATTTAACGTGATTCGGCATAAAGCCTACATCTATGGAGGCAAGAGAGAGTAATTGTTTTACTATATTAATAGTATAAATTTGAGTAACAAATTCTCACTTCCCAAATACCTAAATAAACCTAGTACTCTCACACACTATTGAAGAAAACAGTTTCCCCAAGATATATATTCTTTCACATCTCTACAAATAGTGCAGAACCCAACTGAGCACTCAAGAAAACGGTCCCCCAAACTTTATAAAAGCTCACTTGCAAATGCTCTACAATTCTCTGTACTCTCTCAAGAGAGCTTAATCTTTTAAGCTCTCACATTTTGGGATGAATTGGAATGAATTGGGTGCCTTCAATTTATAGGCAAAGATAGTTACACAATTGCACCAAATCCAAGCAATTTGTCAAAAGCTTGTTGTAATTGCCAAATTTTGGTGCCCACATTTTTGTCACTTTGTCCAATTTGGCCAACATTTGGCCAATTTTTCAAAATCTTGTTTCACCTTTTGACAAATGGTTCCAACTTTTCCAAATTGCTAACATTGGATTCCTACTCTCTAACTTTTGCCAATTTTGTATGGTTACCAAATTGAAAAAGTAATCCACCAAATTTGACTTTTCCAACAGGAAAGACTGATTCATTTATGCATGGAATGGTGATGGTTGTGAATTTGGTTGCCATTGCTAAAGACTTAAGTACCATGGGTTTGGCCACTGATGATAGCCTCAGCGACCTGGGTATGATCCTTGTGATGACGGCGGTTAACTACTTGGTAGAGGTGGCAACCCCACCAGCCCTGGAAGCCCTGACAGGCTCGGCAACTGCGGTAGTGGGGGCATCCCCAAAAGATGAGGTAATGGTAGAAGTTGTGGAAGTGGAGGAAATCTTGGCAATTGTGGCAGTGATGGCAGCCAAGAAAAGGATTCTGGTTTTTCTTTTAAATGATTAGCTTCGGCACTGGCACTAGCTAATGCTTACGTGATAGAAGTTGCAAGAACAAACACTAATATCCTCAGAAGTGATGATTTCTTCCTGATGGTAATTTATGCACTCTGTGTGATAACTTGGTGGTAATTGTACTATAATGTATATAAAGATAAGAAATATATATTTCACAAAAGTTATCTAATTCTCTCCTAATTTTTGAATAACAATAATATTATAATACAAAATACAAAAGAAACAATGATATTTTGGGATTTATAATGATATTGATTTGAAAATTAAAGTTTAAAATAAGGATAACGATAGCATGCTTTATCACCAAATTTGTTCGGAGATTTTTATTCAACTCTAATCTACGATCGAGTGACAAAAGTTTCAAAAAAGAAAAAGAAAAATTGAACTGATAATATTATAATAGCGCTTGTGAAAGGAAGAAAGGGTTGTTTGTGATGATTATTAGTGCCTAACGCATAATGGATTAAAATAATACAAAAACGAAAAAACTGTATCTATATAACTTTATATTTAAGCTCTATTTGGTATTGAAGTTGACCAGCACTTAAAAGACACAGCACTGAAATATTTGGTAAATACTAACTACTATGATTTAAAAATTAAGTTGATTTAATCTACTACTTATATGATTTAATCTACTACTTATATTTGGTAAATACTAACCACTATGATTTAAAAATTAAGCTGATTTAATCTACTACTTAAATGATGAAAAACCTATAATATATATATTTATTATTTTTGTCAAAATTATTTTTTAAAATCTTATTTACTACATACTAATAACTTTTATTTTATAGTTATAATTTTTTTCTAAAACTACCGTAACTTAAAAGATATTGTACCTGAATATCAAACAGAGCCTTATTTTATTTTCTTAAACATTTGAACTAAATTTCTAAGAGCAAGAATCAAAATAGTAGTATAAATCTAAAAAAATTATTGTACATCAGCTCTACATTCAGCATTTCAGTTGCTCCCGCATTTTAGATTGTAATCTCTCTTTAAGAAAATCTCATCTCAAAACAACCTAGCTGTATTTTTTTCTTAGGCTTTCGAATTCTCTATTCAACTCTTAATAAACACCGAAAGGCATATGAGATGTTTTCTTTCCTTTTTCTTCTTCTGTTTAAATTGTGTTAAGAAATTTTTTATCCTACCCAAGATCTTACAAGAAAAAATATCAAACAAATAATCAACAGAAAATAGGTGGAGAATAGAACCAATTACACAACACAAGAATTTATGTGGAAAGCTTATATACTTGAGAAAAACCACGGTTGCCAAGAACAACAAGGGAAAAATCCACTATGTGAATAATTATTACAATCACTATAGTATTTTCCTCACACTCAAAACTCCAATAACACCGAATTTCTCAATAAACCTACCGTTTCTCTCCCAAATGCAGAGAGCTGATTGTTGTTTTTTTACAAATAAGTGAACTCAATCTCCCTATATATAGTGATTATTTCTATATATAGTGATTATTTCTTGTAGGAGAAGTATTCATTTCCTTATATTAGTTGTATTACTCCTTGAATAAGTCAAGTCTCAAAGGCGAATTGCTTATTCCTTAAATAGGATTCCTCATAAATAAGAAAATATTTTTGAAAATCCTTATTGAAAAAGGAAACATATTTCCTAACAATCTCCACCTTGGCGAGTTTTTCAATTAAGCGACAAAACATAATCAATCGTGTATCCACACAACCACATAATCTTCACCTTATTTACTCTACCAAAACAACACTCACATATAGGGCTTATGAGAATCACTCTATGGGTAAAATCTTGTCTTCTATCAGCAGCCATAATTTTCAGTAAAGAGAATTAATTCTTTATAGTGAGAATTATCATACTCCACCTTATTCAGAGTATATATATTCGACACATGTTGATCACCTTGTTGAAAATACCTACTCTCATGTTTGGCTTCCTTGAGAGTCCTTAGTTATCAACATAAAAATTCCACCACGCACCTTGCATAAATGCCAAACCATACCTTATGTGCAAATCTTGTGGACCCGCTAGCAGTAACACATCCTCTTCCATGGCACGCCAAAAAGGATAAGCCAGTCTCTCATGAAAAAAAAAGACACACCACTAGTTGACATTATCAGTATCTCTATCTACTGATTTAGAGCTACTTGTTGAACTTACTTCATTACAATAACCTTCTTTATGGTACCAGTAGGAACAAGGTTCACATTACCCTTGCTTTCCTTATGTAACCAAAATGAATCAATATATACTTGATTTGAACCTGCCACAAGCCAAAATTGATTCTTATTCCATCAAAATTTTTTATTTCAACCTTCACAAGTTTTGAAAACCTCATTGCTATGCATTGCAGCCTTAGCTCTGATACCACTTGTAAGGGAATTGTTTATCCCACCCAAGATCTTACATGCAAAAATATTAAACAAATAATAAACAAAAAATAGATGAAGAATAAAACCAATCACACAACACAATAATTTATGTGAAAAACTCTTGTACTAGAAAAAAACCACAACCGTCAAGGACAATGAGAGAAAATTCCACTATATGAAGAATTATTATAATCACTCTAGTATTTTCCTCACACCCAACACTCTAATAATACCTAATCTCTCAATAGATATATCATTTCTCTCATATTAGAAACTGTTTACTTACATATAACTGATTGCTGTGTTTTACAAATAAGTGAATCTAACCTCCCTATATAGTGATTATGTCTTATAGGAGAAATATTCATTTCCTTACACTAGTAGTATTCCTACTTGAATAAGTTAAGTTCCAAAGAAAAAATTACTTATTTCTTAAATAAGAATCTTTCTAAATAAAAAATATCTTAAGAAATCTTTATTAAAAAATGAGATAGACTTCCTAACCAATTGGTTAATACAACACATGGTAAGCGCATGGTTAATTAACCATACTTTGTTAAGCAATCACGAATTAGGTGGTCAGCTTCAATGATACAATCATCATTCAAGTCAAGGATTTTTGTTTATCTTTTGACTAACTTTGCATACAACCTGCTTTTGTGAAGGAGTTCAGCGTGATCATCATCCCCATGGCGAAGCCGCCCCATTGCCATCCTACTTGCAACTTAATATCTCATTTTTATTCACAAGATTGGTTTATAAAAATGACTCTGGTTGATAAATGAGTGTGTCAAGCTGCAAGTGATGACAAACTTTAATAAATTCTGCTTTCTGAATTTTCTTCTTTGAATTGTTGTGTTCGATGTACATATGTTACCTTCTCTAGAATTCAATTAATTATTGTGTTGGCCATTCCCATTAGCTGTCAACGATTAATTGTTTTGAAACTAAATACTTTTTTTTTATATCCTAATTAAAGTAGTTTTTTTCAATCATATTGGAATTTTTTCCCCTTTTTATTAATATACCAGATACTGTGCCAATAAATTGATACCTAGGGACGTGAGTTGACCGTCCCTTTTAGAAAGAATGGTTTTAAATTTTAATTACGGCAACTATAATTTTTCAGCATTAATTACCATGCAATAATTAGATTCATTTGACCTACATCTATGTATATACAGAAATCCATAGACAGGTGCGCATTCGTCTCCCATGTAAATTCTTTTTTATAAGTGTTCAACTTAAAAATTAAAAGATGTTGGAGACGATATAATAAAAGCAATACAAAATTTAAAATTCTTTTTTAAAGAGTATTGCCAACTAAAAGTATTCTAAAAATCTTTTCAAATAAGATTTTATTATTTTTTTGAAGAGTCACATCAACATTTAAGATTCTAAAGACATTTTAATTAAGATTCTTCAAATAAGAAATGTTTCTCTCTCTTCAATTTTATAGAATAATTTTCTCCTTCTTTAATTTTATATTTTAATTATTTTTTATTAGAGAAAGAGAGATAGAAGTGATTTAGTTACTATTTATTTTTCTTTAAAAAATGTTATTTGATTAAATAATATTAAATTATTTTTATTTGAAGAGCCTTTAAGAGGATAACATATTTTTTTACTCTCTTATTTGCCACATAAATAAGCAAATAGATATTTAAAGAAAAAAATTAGAAGAATATTTTATAGATACTTTAAAGGATGAGTAGTTAATTTATTAATTAGTGAAATGGAAATGGCGGCTTAGGCTTAGGAAATAACTAACTCCTTACACAATCATCGTAACCAAAAGATCAATATTGATTGAGGTTTTGTTTGGGATTAAGGTTGGACAGCTGTAGTTTTTAAGTTACAGTACTAAAGTGTTTGATAAATACTAACTGCTGTAATTTGAAAGTTAAATTGTTTTTATTTTACACTTATATGATAAAAAATATATTATATTTTTACTAATTTTATTAAAATTATTATTCAAAAATATTTTTTCTATATACTATTAACTTTTATTTTATAATTATAATTTTTTTTCACAACAGCTATAACTTAAAAGTTACAACTCCTCAATAATAAACGAAACGTGAAATGCGACACCAAAGCCATCGTTATTTGCGTGAGCCAGGGTTAATTATTGAATTTTTTCGGACTCTGTTTTCAGATCTTTGTCATGTTATTATATATGTTGAAATCATGTGGTCCAAGACTGCAGATTTTATTATAGCACCATTTTATAAAATATTTTATTACAGAATTTTATAAAATATTTTTTTATTATGTTGTAAGTGCATGCGGAAAGGCACCCATTTTAAATCTTTTTTACATTAAAAAAAATGGTAATGACAGAGTAATGACATAGAAAAGAATCTTAATAGGATCTTAGGAACGAATCTTAATTAATAAACTTTTTTAAATTTCATGTGCGAATTATAAAAGATCATCCAATTCTTATCTTCTGCATAAATAGAACTGACAAAATTCATTCGGATGAAAAATTCGGATTGGTTGAATTCTATAGGTTGGGCTGAATTTTCATGCACACCTGACAAGGATAAATTTGTCAGAATTCATTAGGTTGAAGTCCAAATTTATCTCGCAATTTCCAGATGGAGCTTCTGGTCGGTACAATTTTAAACTTAGACGTCACATCATGACATCATTGGCTTTTTATGACATCACATGTTAATTTATTATCACATCATAATATATATATATATATATATATATGAACAGTGCTAGCGCGTCAGAATAAAGGCGGTTTCACGCACCCTTCTAGCGCGATTCTTGTTTTTAAAAAAAAAAAAAGTTTCTTGGCAAGAAATATTCTCGTGCTGTTCTCACTCGCTTCTTACCAACTATACATGTAGTTGTAGTGTATATATATATATATATATATATATATATATATATATGAGTCAACCTACCATGTAGTGCTGAATCTCATATAGAGCGTGCATGGTACCGATACAACTAATTTTAATCGGTTAATGTAAATAAAATATTTTTATTTGTTTTAAATATGAAAAAATTATAAAAATAATAGAAAAAAATATAAAATTGTAATTAAATGAGGAAAAATATTTGATTAATTTTAAATTTATAAATTGTACAAGAAACTTTAAAATTCTATAATTTTGTCAAAAAATAGTTGTATTCCTATTTATTTTATTATATTTCAATATTTATAGTGTATATAAGGGTGGCCAACGGATCGTGTCGGCATAAGGAAGGCCCATATGTGCTCGTGCCCATGCCGTGCCTACTATGTATTTCGTGCCGTGCTTAATTTTTTTTGCCTAGGCCCGGACCGACACATGTGTTGTGCCCATGCGAGCCGTGCTTATGCGTGCCGTGCCGTGCTTAAGAGAAAAAGCACGACAAGCTTTTTTTAAAAATTTTTTTAAGAAGGTATGCTAAGTTATTGATGTATTATTTTTAATTCTATGTACCTTTTTTGGGTCTATGTGCTTTTAGTTAAGTACAATAAAATCAAAAATTCAAAACTCAAGTGAATATTCAATAATAAAAACTTATAATAGTAAGATAATATAATAATAACTATTAAGTTAGATGCTATTGTATTAGAATTCTTTTTTATACTTAACAACAACAATAAATTTTTCTCAACGATTAACTTAATTGTTAACTTAGATTTACATAGAGTCATAGATCATAGTTCATATTAACATTATTACATTCATTTATAATTTTTATTTATTAAAATCATGATATCAGTTATTCATTTAATAAATTATAAATATAAAATAATTAGAGTATTTTTTTTAAACTAAAAGTTAAATGAATTTAAAAAATTATGCAAGCAAAAACATATATTAAAAGATTGAATTTCAAGTTATTTGTCAAATCATAAATTTAAATTTACTTTCATTAAAAAGTGAAACGTGCTTATTGTGTACTTTTTCACGTGCCGTGCTTTAGCGCATCTATAATCGTGCCGTGCTTTTAAGGCCCACGTGCCTAAATTTCTAAGCCCGGCCCAGCCCACCTGCGTGTCGTGCCGTGCCGCGCGCTCCATCGAAATGTGCTCGTGCCGTGCCCGTGCCGTGACACGTGCCGCCCGGCCCGTTGGCCATCTTTAAGTGTATATTTCAAGTTTACTTTTTAAATTTCTAATTTCTATAATGATTTATCTAAATTTTGGTAAGTTGTTTCAACTCATTTTCCCACCAGCTTTTTGTTCTATATTTTCACTCTTTTCACTAAATTCCAACTTTTTAGGTGGATATTTCAAGTTTATTTTTTATATTCCTACATTCTATTAGACTTTATCTAGTTTTTAGTTAGTTGTACCAACTTATTTTTTCACCACTTTCTGGTTATATATTCCTACTCTTTCTATTGAATTCTAAAAGTTTGGGTAAATATAACAAGTTCAGTTTATAAATCCCAACTTTTCATTGAAATTTATCAAATTATTGATAAGTTATTTCAACTTTTGGGTTATGTTTTTCAACTCTTGTTCCCACTACCTTTTAGTTCTATATTCCTTCTCTTTTTATTGAATTTCAACATTTTGGCTGCATATATCAAGTTATATTTTTAGATCCCTACTTCCCATTGAAATTTATCAATTTCTTAGTAAATTATTTCGACTTTTGAATTAAGCTCTTGAACTCTTGTTTCCACCATTGTGGTTCAATATTTCTATACTCTTTATTGAATTCTAATATTTTGTGTGGATGTTGCAAGTTCAATTTTTAGATCCCTACTTCCCGTTGAAATTTATCAGATTCTTGGCAAATTATTTCAACTATTTGGTTAAGTTCTTTAACTCTTGTTCCCACCACTTTTTAGTTTTATATTCCTTCTCTTTCTATTGAATTCCAATATTTTGGGTGAATATATCAAGTTCAATCTCGAGACTCCTACTTCCCGTTGAAATTTATCAAATTCTTGAAAAATAATTATTTCAACTTTTAGGTTAAACTCTTTAACTCTTTTTTTCACCACTTTTTGGTTCAATATTCCTACACGTTTTATTGAATTTCAACATTTTGCGTGGATGTTTCAAGTTCAATTTTTAGATTCCTACTTCCCGTTGAAATTTATCAAATTGATGGTAAAGTATTTCAACTTTTAGGTTAAGTTCTTTAACTCTTGTTCCTACCACTTTTTGGTTCAATATTCCTACATTTTTTATTGAATTCCAACATTTTGCGTGGATGCTTCAAGTTCAATTTTTAGATTCCTACTTCCCGTTAAAATTTATCAAATTCTTAGTAAATTATTTCAACTTTTGAGTTAAGTTCTTTAACTCTTGTTCCCACCACTTTTTGGTTCTATATTCCTTCTCTTTTTATTGAATTCCAACATTTTGGGTGAATATATCAAGTTCAATTTTTAAATCTCTACTTCCCATTGAAATTTATAAAATTCTTTGTGAATTATTTCAACTTTTGGGTTAAGCTCGTAACTCTTGTTCCTACCAGTTTTTAGTTCAATATTCCTACACTTTTTATTGAATTCAAACATTTTAAGTAGATATTTCAAGTCCAATTTTTAGATCCCTACTTCCTCTTGAAATTAATCAAATTCTTGATAAATTATTTCAACTTTTGGTCAAGTTCTTTAGCTCTTATTCCCACTACTTTTTGGTTCTGTATTCTTACACTTTTTATTAAATTTTAACATTTTGTGTGGATGTTTCAAGTTCATTGTTAGATCTTTACTTACTATTGAAATTTATCGGATTCTTAGTAAGTCTTTCCAACTTTTTGGTTGAGCTCTTCGATTCTTGTTTCCGCCACTTCTTGAATCTATATTCCTACTATTTTCGTTAAATTTCAACATTTTGCATCAATGTTTCAAGTTCATTTTTGAGATCCCTATTTACGATTGGAATTTATCAGATTATTAGTGAGTACTTACAACTTTTAGGTTAAGTTCTTCAACTATTATTTCCACCACTTTTTGGTTCTATATTTCTACTCTTCCTACTAAATTTCAATATTTGGGTGGATATTTTAAATTTATTTTTAAGATCCCTACTTCTTATTGAAATTTATCAAATTCATTGTAAGTTGTTCCAACTTTTGAGTAAACCTCTTCAACTTTTTTCCCACCATACTTTGGTTCTATATTCCTACTCTTTTTATTGAATTCCAATACTTTAAGTGCATATTTTAGGTCCCTTTTTTTTAACTAATAATAATATTACTTTTTTAAAAATAATAATAATATCAATAAGATGAATTATGTTTGACCCCTTACTATTTTAACAACTATCAATTTATCACATAATACTGAAAATTTTTTATTGTAGCCCTTTATCATTTTCAACATTTTGGGTCCATAATCTAAGTCCATTTTTTTTTATCTTCATTACTTCATGAGATCTTTTGAACTTGATTATATGTATACTTGAGCTTTTAATCTTTATACATATTTGTTTTCATTTAATTATTTTAATTAATAATATTTAGTTATATTTAAAATAGATTTATGCATTTATTTTCATCTTTCTCTTTACTTTTCAAACTTTACAGGTAAATAAATAAATAATGGCTAAGAGTGATTGCAATTGCTATGCTTCTAAAGCTATGATGATATAAGTTAAGTTACAAAAATTTTTAACTTACAAAATTGAAGCTTACTTAATCTATTTTTGTTGAAACATCACCATTTTTTTCGTTGTTGGATAGCCCATTATATCACTTCAATTATTTCTAATTATTTATCTTTAAAATAATTTTAATCAAAAACACTTAATTCGTATAAAATTTTTACCACTCTATTTTCTTTTCAAAATAATTTCTTTAATTTCTCATCACTTCAATAAAAAATTCATGTTATTATAAGTAATATTATTATTTTACTTGTATTTCTTCTACTATTATTATTTATTTTTAATATTGCTACAATTTATTATTATTAACATCATGCCTCATGAGATTTATAGTTAAATATAATAACATTGTATATATGCCCTATGCTATTTTTGTACTCTTTTATATCACTAAGATATTATTAACATTTTGATTATACAATTGATTTCCATAAGTTACAAAACTTTGGTGTGGAAATATATATATTTTTTTGGTTGAAATCATTATCCTTCACTTCAGGAGAGTTGATCATCTATACTCCAGATTTTGACCTTTGTTCACATTTATGTTCATTTATCATTTACATAATTATAGTTTGTTAACAACACTTTTTTTTTAAGAGTATCATTCTCTTTTAAATATGCATATAATTTTCAATTTACAAAATAAGTTCTTTAATTTTTCATGACTTAATTAAAATTATTTTTCAATCTTTATTATGATTAATATATGGCATTATGGAAATCTGACAGCATAGTAACAACATTTATGATTACGATTTATGAGTGTTTAATTTATTATCTTTTTAAATGGTTTGTTGCCTTGTTGGCTTTTGCTTGTAAATGAAATGATCATGCCCTATTAATTTGTCCTGTGCGCTAAAAAAATTAACCAAATCAAAATTTTCATTCATTTGTTTATAAGAATTTTTTATATGCTTCTGTGAAAATAATTCTTTTGTCAATTCGTTTAAATTTTTGGCCATTCTATTTCTTTTCAAATAATTAATTTCTTTGACTTCATCCGAAATTCATTTTTAACAGCTTTGCATGCAATTGTTTTACTCCTCAAACATTTTATTTTTCAAATGGTTATGATCAAATACGATTATCCCATTAACCATGAAAATTATTATGTTATATCAAAGTTTTAAGGTTGGCAAAAAGGCTTTGTTAGTATTTCAAAGAGAAAAAGAAAGATTAAAAAATTTGATATTCATTATTTGAGAGATTATTTTAATCATTAATTTGATTATCCATACTTGAGCTTTTGACCTCTACACAAACATTTGTTCATTTTGCTCTGAAAATTTTATAATTAATTTGAAAAATAAAATTCTATTTCAAATAAAAAAAATGTCTAAATTCAAGTTTTAAATCGTGATAATTTTAAATAAAAATAGAAAATTCTAATCCTTTTGGATCACTTGTCTCCATTTTAACTAATTTTAATTATTTACGTTTAAAATAACTTTATAGATTTAGTTTCATCTTGCTCTTTACTTTTAAAATAATTTCCTTAATTTTTTATAACTTAAACAATAATACCGTATAAGAATGCAGCCAATTGCTATGCTTCTCAAAAAATTTAATCTTTTAAAAAGTAAAGACAAACGTAAGTTATAACTTACAAAATATTTTAAATTAATAAAATTTGATGCTAATCTATTTGTATTAAAACATCATTTTTTCTATCATTTTAACTAGATTAGATTTCTTTTTCTTGAACTTAATTTTGTTTATACTTACTTTTGATCTTTCGATATGTTACACCAAAGTATACTTTTTTATCTTAAAAATAAATTATGTTAAGTCAAATTTTCAATTACAAAATCAGTTCTTCAATTTTTCGTGACTTGACTAAAATTGTTTTTAAAAGTTTTTTACAGCTAATTTGGTACTAAGAGAATTTAACACTCGCAACAACATTTATTGGTATGAATTTGGCATGTCTAATTCATTTCTAAAAAACAAAAAATGGTTGGTACTCAGGATTTGCTGCCATTTCTTTGCAAATGAAATAATAAATGCCCTATTAATTTATACGATGCACTAAAAATTTAACCAAACTAAAACTTCGTTTCATTTAAACAGATGTACGTAATAAAATAATTAGAATTCTTTACAAGCTTGTGACCAAATAACTTCAAAAAATTAAATCAATTTACAAATTCCACAAACTAGACTTCAGTTACTACTAATTTTAGATTTCAAGGGTCTACACAAAAAAGAAAAAAAAAACAAATGACATTAGAAAACACAGTGCAACCACAAAATAAAAAATAATATTCGGAATTTCAAATGCATGATCTAAATTCTTCGGCATGATCAAATATATTTTGTTTTCAACAGAAAAATTCAGATATATTCTTACATGAACAATATATACCATGATACAGCATCTAATATGAAAAACATACAAATGACTCATCCTAGCAATTAATCTCATACAAAATGACTCCTTTCAAACAAAAAAGGGAAAAAAAAAAAGTCAATCAATGTCAAGTTCAAAACCCAACCCTCAAACTATGTTCCAATCTCCTTTTGTACTATTTTCAATACACGAAACCACCAATCCTTTAGAGTCACTTTAATAATTGAAACTTTAAATTTTACTACTAAAATTCAATTTCAGTTAATTGAAAAAAAATCTTCTTTTGAAAACAAATTTACAAAGTGCTTTTTCAAACTAAGTACATTTTTATTCCCTAAGGAAAAACAAAAAACAAATACGAAGCCAAAGTACCTGGATCCCCAGAAATTGAATTAGTTCACCAAGAAACTAAACTACACAATATAAAAAATGCCTTCAATTGAAAAAAAAAATGGATTCAAAGTACTTGGATCCAAAAGAAGAGATAAAATACTGCCCTTAACACCTTAGTTTACCTGATTCAATCAATGATTAATTAGTAATTAAAAAAATTAATCACACATATAATATAAACAATTATCTTGAACCATTGAAAAAAACAAATCAGCTTATCCTATAAGATTATTTAGCATATTACATCTATCTATTACAAGCCTATCTTATTTTTCTAAATTCCATTGACCCACAAATTCATTTTTAACTAGTAACAGGTAATATAAAATCAAACAATATGGCATGTAGATTATCATATCAAAAGTAAAATTGACATTTAAGCAAATAGACTATGAGGAGATAACAAAAAAAAAATCAAATAACAGATAAATGTTTCTTTATTTTAAAATAGCAACTCAATCATATTACATATTACAATTATAATCCAAGGAATCAAGACAAGCAACAAAATCCAATAAACAATAAAGCAAATAAAATTAAATCCAACAATCAAATAACTATAATTTCAACTGAAACATTAAAGACTATGCAAGTTTTAGATCAATAAAATATCCCCCATAACTAAAAGAAAAATGCTAATCAATTACATTGGCAAAATACTCAATTAAATTGAATCTTTCTTACACATGCTGAAACACTAATAGAAGTCCCATTAATAATATCACTAAAATATAATTGAACCTTTAGACATAAAGAATTAGTTAAAAAATATATAAAAATAGGAGTAGATTAATACCACAAAGATAACAAATTAAAATAACAAGAGTTCAATCTCTAATTTTCTACCATTTCCATTCATGCTATGAATTGCTGTTTCATATCATATTTTTATTTACTCCTGTGATTAAATAAAACTATAACGAGCATATCAAAATTCTCTAAATGAAAATATTAAAGATAGAAACTCAAGAAACAAAAGGAAAAAGAATGAAAAATTGGAGAGGTTGCAACAAGTGACTGAATAGGGGAGTTGAAAACACAACATTCATATAAGGAAGCAAACAAAATGTTCATGCATAACAATTTAAGAAATATTAATGAGCCAAAAAACATGGTCATCGCATCTAATCCAAATAATCAAAACCATATCTCAATCCATAAACAATGACACAAGAGATTACATAAAATTTGAGGAAAAAAAAAGTGCTACCAGATCAAGCACTGGAGAGTGGAGATTGAAATAGAAATTGAAAAGCGGAGACGCCAAATTAATTTGGCTAGCACTTCCAAATTATCCATCACCGTGTAAGTCACCACCCATTAGCAGCAACTTTTATCACAAACATAACACTAAAGACAATGTTATTTTTTTTTTCACATACTAGATTTTATAAACAGAGCATACTAGAAATATATACCATCCAAAACAGTTCAAATTAAATATTAAAATGACAAAGGCTAAAAATCGAGAAAACTTACAGTCTTAAAATCTTAAGCTACGGTGTTACCAAGGAGAACACTTGCCAAAAATTCTTGCATTGCATCGATGCCTTCAGCAACTTGAAACCATAACCAATAACCACCATTCAAAAAATAGAAAAAAAAAAGATCCAGATTATTAAACACATGGTCCCAAACAATTAAATCACTAAGAAAATAACTTAAAAAATATACCTCATCAAGGCTAAAATTGACAACTTTCTCCTGAAGGTTACCAAATCCACAGTAAACATTTTAGACAAAGTGACATCAGAGGTTACATAAATTTTTTTTTAAAGCTCACTAGACTGTGGATATTGAAATAGAAATTGAAGAGTGGAGACATGAAAAATCAGTGTAGAGTGGAGATTAGAGAATGATAAGCACTGATAAAAAAAAATTTATGGCAGCGAGAGTTGAGTGAAGAGAAAGAGAGAGGGAAATAAAGAATTTTGGTTAGAGCGGCTAGGGTTTCTCATGAAGTAACATATGAAGTATTTATACTTTTAATAAAAAATTAAAAATTTTCAATTTTATAGGTTAAAAAAAAGTTTTGTTAAATATTTCATTTAGCGGCAGTTTTGCCCGCCTAAATGAAAAATTATTCATTTTATTTTAATTTACTTGTGTTAGTAAATTAATTTTATATAATTATACTTATTTTTATAATTTGTATTCTAAATGCTACTTATTTTTTAATTGCTATATTTCAGTGACACTTGATTTATTATCTAGAAAATTGTAACTGTGTCATGCTTAAAATATATAACGGTAAATATAATAAATACAACATTATTTAGTTGTATTTAAATTGTAATTTTTTTTGCGGGTGCCACCTGGTTAAGGGTTGGAACCTCACTTAGATGGATGAGGAGGAAACTGATTGTCACTATCCTAAGAGGTTATTTGTTAAATGTCTGAAGTCTGAAATTTTATTACTTTTAGGCATTTTTTAAAATATGCTTGTTTGTTTTTTGTAACTTATAACTGATTTTCAAATATTTACATATGAATAGAAAAAGTAAACTTTTGTGACTTTTATCTGAATGGAAAAATGTCTAAATGACAAGTAAATATTATATTCCAAAAACTCTCTATAAAATAACTGATTTCCTAAACTATAAAATCTAATCCCTTTTGTTGGTTTCAATATAGAAGGACATAAATGTCAAATAACTAAGTTTAAGATATTTTTTTATTATAAAACCAAACAAGATACCACTTATATTCAGATATTAGAAAACGAAAAACAAACATGTCATTCAGAATTTTGATTTCAGGCCCATTCAGACTTTAGAAAAATTCAGACCCATTTAGATTTCAGACAAAAAACAAACGCTACCTAAGTAATAAAAAAAAATAATTATCTATGTTACATTGGTAACTGCATTATGAATTTTGGTTACTACAGTCATAGGGCATAATTATCCAATATGGTATATGTCCCGAGTTAAATCATGTGGAAGGTTGTTGTTAACAATTATATTTGGGCTCTCACATGCCCCACCTTTAAAATGATATTAATAAACTAATAATATTAATAGTTACATTATTAAAATTAAAATAATGTCATATATGTAGATTATGGACTATATACATTATAATAATAAACGTCTAATACTGATAATAAATAATTAAATATCATAGTCAAGTTCATTTTCATCAATTGAATATTGGTTAACAAAGTAACAATGATAGTTACTAACAACATAAAAAGAAGTTTAATATTATAAATCATTAATTACGATAGTACTAAAAGCAACAGATATAAAGTTAACGTTACATTTAACATATAGAAGTGTCTATTATAATTATTTAAAATAATGCTGTAACTTGAAAATAGTGAATAAATGTAACCATCAAAATAATGTAATAAAAGAATAAATTAATTAATTAATTTCACATAAGTTTGTATGAACTAGTTTGCTATTGTGAGATTTATTTTTTTTCCAAATATTTGAAAATAAATCTAATTAATTATGGGTCTAGATATTCAGATTGCATTGATTTATCAGACAATGAATAAAATAATATGATATTTTTTATGTAAAATATCATTAAATTTATAATGTAATACAAAAATATTTAATAATTTATAATTATAATATTTATTTACTTATATTTAAATAATATTCTCATTAGTAAGAAGTCACATATTTTGTATGAATTAATTTGCCTAAGAGATTATTCGTGAGTATTATTTAAAAAATATAAAACATATTAATATTAGTTAAAAAAATTTATGATATTTTTTAAAGTAAAATATCATTTTTTTATATATAAAATTATTCTCATTAGTACAAAAGTTATATTATTTTTTTAACGTAATATTAAGAAAATAATATTTAATTTATAATTCATTTTATTTAAAATTTTTTGAATATTATTCTAATTTGTTTATAAGTTATATAAGTATATTTTCCATGAATTAAAAAAAGTAAAAAAAAATTACTTGTAAAATTGAGGGTGTATTTGATAGTTTTTAAGTTTGAATGGAAAAAATTTAATATTTACTTAAAATTAGTGGACTTATATGATAATTGCCATTATTATGATTACTTTTAACTAATTAAAATAAATATAACCGGCCAGTTATACGGTTATAAGTGAAATTAAAAAAAAAATAACCAGCGGTTGTATCTCATACAGCGTTGTATTACAAGCGTTCCCATATATATATATAGTTGTTTTATTATTGAGTAATACTACACATATCAAAATTTTATTTTAATATTTCATTTTAAATAATGTAATATTCATTCACCAATTGAGAAGATAACGTAATTAGTTCACTAGAATTTATGAAAAATTATCAACTAATTAATAAATGACATATTATATATAAGATCATTTAGGATAATATTTAAGATAAAATTTTCAGATATCTAATTATCTATTATTATTATTTGTCAATCAGTCTTATCATTTAAGTGGAAACAATTAAATATAACAAATGGAAAAAATGCATTAGGACACGTGAAGTGACTTCAATAATTAATAAGAAATCCCATTTAGGAAGAACGTGAAGGGATGTGTTTGTTAAGTGCCATAACTTGCGTGATGTCATATTACTAAGGAGACATGTCACATGTGTGCTATGACATTAACATAAAGGCTGTCATTTAATTTTTGTTTTAAGTGATCCTCAATATGTATAAGAAAAAAGGTTATTTTCCTCCTGCACTCAAATGTTTCGACAATTTTCACCGCACACCTAAAAATTTTGATAATTTTTACTGCACCTCTATTTTCGTTAATTTGACTGTTAATTTTATCGAAATTATTTACAATTTGGTTAAATATCAGAAATGCCCTTTGTCTTGAATACAAAAAATTAAATGACATAAAATCCTAATCCATTAATTGTTATTTAAGTTAAAAATCCTTAATTAAAATTAATTACACAATAATCTCATCAATTAAATTATCAAACAAATTTAATTTTTTACTATCAAATAATATTTAAGGTATGAATTTAACGAATTTAGGTGTATGGTGTAATAAATCAAAATATTTAGGATTGCAGTGAAAATTGTCAAAACATCTGGGGTAGGACGGATGTTCTTACAAAAGTTTGCACAAAACGGTCGTTTTGTGCAAAGTATAAAAGTTTTCTCCTCACGTGGAACACCACACGCACGCACGCAACAAACGCACATCAGTCTCCCTCCTCTCTCTCTCTCCCGTTTCCCTCCTTTCTCCCACACAGATAGCCAAACAGTGACGAAGCAAAATTGACTAAAAGACTAATGGAATATGCTTTTTTAGTGTTTGTAAAACCATTCAGGTAATCAGATTGATTGCAATCTCTCAACTCAATTGGACAATTTCTGGATGCCAAGCAAAGCCAAAAAAAAAATGATAAAAGAACAATCAGATCTACAAATCTTTGGTGACCATATAGATATATATTGTGTGTCGATAATGCTTTTCCTCGTAGAGCTCTTTGACAAGTTGGGTTTCAGTTCCAACTTGAAATCTTCTCCAATGGGTAGGGATAAGTTTGAGATCTCTATTGTTGAAACTGAGTAATATTGTCTACAGTTTTCTTAACAACTGAGATCCCAATTAAATTTTGACCAGCCTCGGTGCTCAACTGACAGCCCTGAAATCTCTTAATATATTCCAATCCTATGAAACTCACTTTGTCTATGATCCACTTCTGACATTGAGTAAATTCTCAGATCGAAGAATGACATTATTCAATTCTATTTGGCTATAAAATCGCACTAAACTCCATTTGCCTCCTCCTTTTCCCTATCTCCAGTTCTTCTCCATCATCCAAGAAAAGTTCTCCAGTGCTATTTTCCCTGTTGCGTGCATTTGCTGTGTGGGAGGAAGGAAAGAGACTGGAGAGACTGGTATGCGTGTGTGTTGCACGTGAGAAGAAGCTTCATATACAGTTTTGTGCAAGCCTTTGTGAGAATATCGGCACTGTATATATAATTCAAAAAGTTTTTGCATGTGATCAACTGAAATAGAGCAAAAGTTTAAAGTTGGCAGTTGGGAAAGCTAACTAGAGGAATAAAAAGGTAAGCAATAAAGATTAATAAACTATAATTAATTTTATGTGTCAATTATCGTTGCTGGATAAATTAAATTGCTACGTCTAATTAATTTTTTTTTTTAGAAGATTACGTCTAATTAATTTTATTATTTATTAGACGAGCAAAAACGAGGTACAAATTAATTGACATGTAGCTGCTATCTAGTAGCTACTAGAATCATCATCAGTAGGAAAAATCAACATCGAATTCATGCAGTTCTTGCATCACTTGGTCGAATATATCTAAGGTATCCTCATAATACGAATCACTGGACAGAAAGTAATAATTATTTTGGTTATCTGATACGAATGGTTGTGTCCAAAAATCTCTAGTACTGATATCTTCAAACAGACTATTAACGGCAGATCCAACTGCATGATGGTGATGATGATCAGAGCTCGATGTTGATGCAGCTAGATTAATTCTTTGCCTTTCAGCTTGATCACTCTGTGAGGTTTCTTCATGCTCTTGATCAGCTGGATCTTTGTTCTTATTGCTCTTCTTCTTCAACCGTGTGTGCCAATAGTTTTTTATTGCGTTGTCTGTTCTTCCCGGTAGTTTTGCTGCAATCAACGACCATCTGCAAGTATATTAATATAATTAAGATGGCCAATTGGTCACTCGAGTTCGAATCCTGAACGGAGCTAAAGGTTAAAAAATTGATAAAAATAGTCTTCCGTTACTCGGGTAACTTATACACACTAGCTAGGATGAATTTGATTGCTATATATAGGCCATCAGTTATTACTTTTCATGAAAATAATTCAACAAGTGATGTATGTGAAGAGTAGTACGAACTTATTGCCATGTTGTCGGCGTAATTTGATGATAGTATCATCTTCTTCTTTGGTGTAGTTCCCATGTTTTATACCTGGCCTCAGGTAGTTCATCCATCGCAGCCTGCAACTCTTGCCATTCCTTGATATACCTGTAATTAAACAACAATTATCAACAACAAAAAAATAAAGATCCCATATATATTTGAAATAGTAATTAATTAATTGATGTGATCATTTAATTACCAGCAAACTTGGGAAGTCGAGCCCAATTCCAGTGGCCATATTTCAGAATATAAGCTCTTAACTTATCATCTTCTTCTTCACTCCATGCACCTTTCTTCATTCCTTTTCCATCATATGTTGGGGCTCTCACCATTTCTGATACCACTCTCACTCTTTTTCTGTGGATGTGTTCAAAATCTTAATTTGCCCCCAAATTCTTTTTATGCGCTCCATCAATTAAAAAACACCAACATGTGAAAAGTTAATTTTGTCAACACATTAATTCTCAGCCCTTTTTAAAAGAAAGATCCAATCTACATATTAATAATTTTCATTGCTCTGGAAGGTGCATTCAAACAATTTTAGGAAAAAAACAAAGCATATTGAGCGGCCCTAATTAAATTAATTAAGTCTCGCATGTGATGAAAGGAAAAAGGATGACTATTACTAATGGTTGATATCCAAGCAAGGCTTTCCTTCATAATCCGAAATTCTGAAATTGACGTTGCCAATTTGCCATGCTGCACGATGATTGTTGTCTTAAGTGTGAGATAGCTAATGGCTTACGCAATAAGTATTATTTCAGCTTTTGTTTGCACATGCACGTCTCAGCTCTTTTCAGAAAACATAGAAATGTCCCAGTTTCACTCATCCCAGATTACTACAAGTGTATCACGTGGGGCGTAAGATTTTTTGATGCTTCGGGATATTTGAGTCGTCTCCATTGTTTCTTAGTACTACTGCTACATACATACATATAATAAGTTAAATAAAATTCTGATTAATTTAGTAAACCATTGGTAATCTTCTAATCTACAGTAACATACAATTTCAAATCTTATTAGGTAGGATACATGAACTGTGCCATCCAACCTAAATTCTGCCGTGTTAAAATATCTATTTCCATAAATACACAGGAAATATAATGTCCCCATGGAAACTTGAACCCCACGCCTTCAATAGAGTTAACGGACATTGATTACTGTTGGACTATCTGGGTTCCTATTGGATAATAAAATCTTATGTAATATAAATTAGACAACAATCAAATAAGATTATGAGTTTATGATAAATGTGTATTTATTTTAAAAAACTATCATATAAGTAGTGGTTATATTAATTTAATTACACATATTATAAATGTATTAGTTAATTATATTATCTTTGATATATTTTATAATTTCTCGTATAATTGATAGTATAAAATTAAGAAAGATCCACTCGTCATAAATGTGCGTGCATAGTAGTATCATAGAATAATTAAGGAACAAAAGGTGACAACAACAGAACTATATAAAAGAAATTAACTGCTTACTATATTTTATCTATTTGATCTACAAGAATAATCAATTTGAGAGATATTGACGCAAAAATCTGACAAATTTTGCTAGTCGTTTTTGCCAAGCCAAAATGGCAAAAATGCTATAATGATAATCCTAAATGAGCATTGCGGCCGTTCTGCCTCTATAATGTGGGACAAACAGAACGAGTACTGCAGTGTGGCCCTTGACAAAAGCAAAATAAATAATTCTAAGAATGGTACAGGTGGATCATTGAAATTACAATAACATAGACGCACCGAGCATAGCGATGCCTGAATTGACCAAATGGGTATTTTTGCAAGAGTTGCTGAATTTCTTATAATATTTGTTAATTTTAAATAATTAGACAATTTGTCCTTCCATCTCTTTCACTTCTATTTTTAAAACTTTTCAAAGTTTTAACTATAATTTTGTATAAATTTATATGGTTATCATATTCATAGAGATTAGTTCCAAATTAGGACTTGTATTAATAATTATTTACTTCTCTTGGGACAGAGACTAAATCTTTTCTTCTAACATGTCTATATATATTCCTAAGCTATCTTTCCAACTTAAGTACATTCCATTCATACTTTCACACAAATATTGTAATCTAAATTCTACATTTTAAATTAAAAAGTTTATATTATTGTTATTATTGTTATCCATTATAGGTGATTTTGATTTCAATTATTAGTTCTGTACCCGTCTTGAATTATTTCAAGACTCATTAAAATTGATTCCATTAATGCTATCTTGTTTTCTTCTTCAAAAGTATCAAATATTTCTCTTTCATCTTCAGAATTTAACAGCTAGACTAGAGAGCTATTTTCTATGTTCCATTTAATTACACTTTTTTATCGCTTATATTTTAAAAGGTGGGGATATTAATTTTTTTAACTTCATACGTCTACAGGATTCAAGCAATTGCTTGGAAACCTTGGAGCTATTCAATTATACTTTAAAAACACGAATAAACAAATAAAATAAACAGGCAATCGCTTGGTTGCATTTTGGAGACTAAGTAGAGGAACGGCTCTCTGTAACCACCAAATATTATTCAGGTTTCATACACCGCGTTCTGTAGCTTTCTAACTTATTTAAAAGGTCAGCAATCTTTAAATTTTAAACTAATTGCATGCATGTTTCAGATTGAATCGATTGAGTTAATTTTAAACTATTCCTCCTAATTATTTCGTTACTAGCTCTTATACGTTACTTTGATTCAAGATAAGTAATTAACTCTTGATTCACTTTCAACGTTAAATTTCAAAGATTATGATTGTTAATAATCTTTACTATTCGTACAAATTAGAAGAAAATAAAATGGAATTAGAGCTAGGAAAATTGTTGCTTTGTGTGTCCCAGTTCATGAGTATGGAGTCTATTTTTACAATTGGATCTTGTAACATTTTAATGATGTTCTCTATTATAGAACCAGCAAATTGGCCAAGTGTATGTGTATATATGATGCCATCAGTCATCGACAGAAGCTACTGCCTCGTATACCACACCCAAACTCATATGATTATCGCACGTAGCCAGGTACTATTCATATGATTACAGTGGCTGGCTAGAAGGCATTGCTCTATGATGCATCAAGCCAAAAATATAGAGTGATGGTTTTATGTTTTAAAATGAACGATGTGTACACCTTAGATAATGGAGCAAACAAACGTTGGAACTGTATGTATGGCGTTGGATTGTAGCGGAACGGATAGTATACTGGATGATATTTTAATCTGTACGAATTATGCATGCTCAGGCTTTTATACTGCCAATGTGTGAACATTTTGTGTTACTTGATTGCAACTTGTTAGAGATGAAAGGATCACTTTGTCTGATGAATGTGTGCTCTAATACTATTAAGTTGGAGCTATTGGTTAATTGTGAAGGATTCAGAGCGAAGCTATTGGATTAAGAAACACAAGTTTTCCATTTCATCCATTGTTGGGCTTCCAACAGGATATTTAAGAAATTTGTCTTACCATATGTAAAATGTTCCTTCCACAGCTTGTTGTACAGAGTTGCAACACAACAGGATGACATATATTCTCATAGATTGTGATTTTGGGCTCCATTGGTACAATGTGGATACTCAGGAGATGAGTGAGATTGCCACTGAAATGATTTTGACGCGTGTTGGAATCAATTTTCTATAGTTGACTGAAGGAAAACAATTAACTTGTGCAGCACAATAAAATCTGATCATCTAATAGTGTTTAGGCTGTAGGATATGGCACTCTAAAGAGAACAATTAATTTGTGCGCCGTCAATAAAATATGACCATCTAATGATGTCTGGGCTATCGGATATAACACCCGCAGTGTAATATAGTCACAGCCTTTGCCTTTGTACTGTTTTGTTTGTTTGTTTGTTTGTTTCTGTTATATAGGGTGAATTCAAAACTTTAATTTTATTGTGATCGAAAACGAATGTTTGATTTATATACCTTTGTCCCTTTATAAAATGATGGAGAAATTTATATACCTTTGTCCCTTTATAAAATGATGGAGAACTTGCTTGTGAGGTAATAATGTGAGAGGTTGGAGGAAAATTTTGTGCTTGTAGCTCATATATATATATTGATCATGCATTTATTGTGTACAGAGTAATTAATTGATCATATATCATAACTTTTAACATGAAGTATGTGCATGATATCTCACAAATGTATATTGAAGGAAAAAAAAAATCAATAACTCAATTCCCAAAGAAACAAATAGAAAAGGCAATGATAAATTAGAACGCTACACAAAAATGAGAACTCTACTTCATGACCTTAGTATAAATTAACCAAAAGCTGACAAAGAATAATATAAATTGAATCTTCATTTATCTAAATTTAGATAGTAGATACTAGCCTACACACACCAAAGAGATGTTGGAGATGATTTGTTGTCAGAGAAAAGACAAGATGATGACTAGCACTGGGTTCATTTATGCATGGAATTGTGATGGTCGTGAATTTGGTTGCCATTGCCAACGACTTGGGTACTATGGGTTTGGCCATTGATGATAGCCCCAGCCACCTGGGTGCGATCCTTCTGACGTCGGCGGCTAGCTACCTGGTAGAGGTGGCAACCCCGCCAGCCCTGGAAGCCCCGGCAGGCCCGGCAACTGCGGCAGTGGGGCCAGCCCTGGAAGCTGAGGTAACGGTGGAAGTTGAGGAAGCGGTTGCAGTCTTGGCAATTGTGGCAGCCAAGAAGAGGATTCTGGTTTTTCTTTTGCATGATCAGCTCCAACACTAGCACGTACACTAGCTAATGCTTGTGTGATAGAGATTGCAAGAATGAACAACAATATCATAAAAGTGATGATTGGTAGTTGATGCACTCTGTGTGATAGCTTGGTGGTAATTATATACCGTATAGAAAGATAAGAGATCATGTTTCACAAAAGTTATCTATTTCTCTTCTAATTTTTTAATGACAATAATATTATAATACAAAATATAGAAGAAACTGTTGCGTCCATTTCATTGGGTGGCCCAAGCTCAAAGTTATATAAATTTAGATAGTTAGGTAATTAAAAGACACTTGAAGGGACTGAATGAATTTTTACATTAGATTAGGTTTTGAAAAGTACTCTGGCCGTATATACAAAGAGCGAAGGTCTTGTAGCTGCCATTACCGTGAACGCATAAAAGACGAGAGAGAGGGTCGATTTGGAATTAAAGGGAAAAAAGGTTATAATTATGAAACAAAAATTAATATTATATAGTAAATATAATTTTTAAATAATAATAATTTTAACAAAATTATTAAAGATATAATAGATTTTTCATCATGTAAGTGAAAAATTATATCAACATAGCTTCTAAGGTATAGTAGCTAGTGTTTACCAAACTCTTTAATGCTGTACCTTTTGCCTAACCTCAATCCTAAACACACCCAAAGTTGAGAGACAGTGGCGTGTTTTTGCAGTTTGGGGCTAGGATTTTCAATCATTGATTGAACAATTAAAGATAATTTTAACTCCTTTTTTTATCTAAATTTGGAGGGTAAATTTTTAGCATTGCCCTCTATAATCCTATTGATCTTAATTTTTTTTTTTGTTTTATCCTCTCATTGGCCGTTATTTAAGATACCCCTCTTGTTTGAGAGATAGATTTTAGACTGTTACTGTAAGCCAAGATTTTTGAGATTCTTAATGTTGTTGGTCTCTAGTATTATCTAGAGAAGAATTTGTGTTGTAATCCTATTATTAATATAGTGGAAGGTTATATCGGACTACGGTCTCGTGGTTTTTTCCATTTTGGGTTTTCTACGTAAAAATCCGTGTCTCTTGTGGTTGGTTTATTGCGTTAGTTTGTTTTGGTTTATTTTATGCTTATTTACTACCTGTTTGGGTTAGCTTAATTAAGCTCTTTTTTGGCTTTAAGAATTAAAAAAAGTTTTTTAGGACTGTTTAGGTGTCAAACCAAATGTCTTTTTTTAATCCAAAAGATCTTTTGGGAGGAGCCATGATTTCTAACTTTTCCCAAAAAATCTTTTGAGAAGCAATTTTCTCATTTATTACACTTTTCATAATTCCTAAACTAACCTTAAATTAACTAAGGAACAAAAAAAATTATATCCATATCCAAACCCTTAAACCATATTGCTTACGTATTTTTCTTGTTTTGCCTCTTTATTGTTCAATCCAAAAAAAAAAAAAACAACAACAAAAGGAGCATAATCACCACACTAATATTCTTTTAAGTAAGAATTTTTTTTTGTAGTCTCATGCTTTGATTTGCATCTTTTATATATATATATATATATATACATGGAAATCTCATGTTTTATACAGAATTATTTAAGGGTACTAATGACGTTATAATGATTAAAATGTCTTTTTTAGATGGTCATCCAAACACTTCAAACAGAGATTCTCATTAAAAAAAAAAAGATATTTTACTATGGTCATCCAAACAGCATAAATAAGATAGAACTTTTACTTATCTTTTACTTTTAAGTAGAAGCAAAAGCAAAAGCTAACCCAAACATGCCTTTATTTATGGTACACATTCCGTTTTAATCACACAAAGAGGAAAAGAGTTTGTTTCCGCTTAATTTACAGTTACTTGTGAGGGTTCCTTTCCCAACAGAGTGCCAAAAATTTGACACGACTCAAATGTGTTTTACTTCCAACTATAAGAGTATCTAGTTATAATATATCTCGGTGAGTCCGATGTCGAGCCAGAGAGAAAAGATTTAATTTGTTTATTTTTAATTTATCTAAAAATTAAAAATTAAATTAAAATATATGTAAATTAATTTGAGTAAAACTATAAAATTAAATTAGTTAGGGTTATGGATCCATTTTTAGTAGTAGATATAATTTAATAAATTCTTTTTATCATATTTCTTTATTGCCCATAAGATTAATTATATAAATCATCATTATTCTCCCATTAATTTTATTATGGATTAAGTACTTAATGTGCCAAAATTTAATTTGTCTATAATAAGTCAAAACACTATTTTACCATACTTTATATTAAAATATTAAGAATTTATTGTGTCAAACTCCCTTGTTTGTTTACAGCAAATCAAAATTTTTAAATATAAAATATGGATAATATTAATTAGAAAATAATTTAATTTATATAATTAAAAATAGAATTTGATTAAATCATATTTTCCTACTAAGAGTTTCACCTTACCCTGACTATTATTATTTAGCTAAGCATAATTGAAATAAAAATAGTTATTAATATTAAATTATACATAATTAAAAGAAATAAAAATAAATAAAATTGGAAATAAAACTACATTTATTTATTAATTTACTAAATATTACAATGAGAGATGAGAAGAAGAATTTGGGGAGAAAGAAGTGAAGAAAGGTATAGAGATGTACTCCCCGGCCACCCCCCCCCCCCCCCCCCCCTCCTTTTTCTTCTCTCAATTTATACAAATCCATAATTAATCCATACCACACACTTAATTAAAATCTAATTAATCACAACCTAACATTTGTCCCATTAATCAAACATAAATAACCTACTAATCCAAACATAAACCTAACCCAATCCAATCAATCACACCTAATTATTCCACCGATAATTACTATACCTAACATGGTAAAAACTTATAATTTTATAATTACAACACTTAATATGATAAAAAATTTTTATAATTTTACAACAAAAATCTCGGATCCTCTTCGATAATGACCTAGCTTTTCGAATCTCCGAAATTCAAATTTGACATCCATTTATTTGTTTGGAGCCTCGAATTGCATAAAATTATTATTTTTACCTAATAAACACACAAAAATACATAATATCAAATATTTAAAATTATAATTAGAAATTTATAATATATTAGCTAATTACAAATGTAAATCATAATGTCAACACAAAATAATATTTTTATTCCTTAGTAAACATACAATTTTTAACACTAATCACAAATCTCCCCACCCAGATCATGTGGGGGACACCACCAAGCCCGCTCTCTGCTTACAGCTTTTCAGCTTCTCCTTGGGCAATAATTTTGTCATCATATCTGACCCATTTTTCGTTGTGTGAATCTTCTCAAGCTTCAACTGTTTCTCCTCAAGCACATCTCATATCCAATGATAACTCACATCAATATGCTTGGATTTCGAATGGTATATCGAATTCTTTGCCAAGTGAATGACACTCTAATTGTCACAGTACACAACATAGCTGTCTTGTTTCACACCCAACTCTTGTAAGAAATTCTTCATCTATAAGGCTTTTTTGCAACTTTTGGTGATTATAATGTACTCTGCTTCTGTGGTAGACAGAGCAACACACTGCTGAAGTCTGGATTGCCATGAGACTGCTGCCCTTATAAAGGTGAGCAAATATCCTGATAGGGATTTTCTGAATCAATATCTCGTGTCATATCTGCATCTGTATACACTTGTAACATAGGTTTGTCACCACCAAAACATAAACATGCCATGGAAGTGCCTTTAAAATATTTGAGAATCCACTTTACTGTTATCCAGTGTTCTTTGCCAAGATTAAAGAGAAACCGACTGACTACACCAACTGCAGGAGCAAAATATCTAGTCTTGTACAAACCATAGCATACATCAAACTGCCAACTACTGAAGCATAAGGAACTCCTTTCATCTATTGCTTCTCCTTCTCACTTATAGGACAATGCTCAGAACTAAGCTTGAAATGGCCTGCAAGTGGAGAACAAACAGGTTTTGCCTTGCTCATATTAAATCTTTCAAAAATCTAACACGACTTAAAAGTATTTGATTTACTTCCAAGTATAAGAGTGTCTTGTTATAATATAATCCGGTGAATCTAGGGTCGAACCACAGGGAATTTTAAATTTAGTGATCAAATTATTAAATAACAATTAAGTTTAGAAAATAATTAACAATTTAAAAAGTACTAAGGTTACGAGATCCACTCTTGGAATTCAAATTAAGTTCATAATTCTCTCCTTTTATTATATTTTGCATTTTATTTACTAATCAAATATTATGCCATTTAATTATGACCCAGCCAATTTTATAAATAATTATAGGAATAAAGTACAACATGTGCCACAACTAAATTAAAGTGTCAACATACTGTCAAAATTACCATATAATTTCAAGATGATTTAGATCTACTAATTAATATGACATAAAAATAACCGGTAAATAAAAATACAAATTATAAATGTATGATAAATATAATAAAATTTAGACTCACTTAAGAGAGAGATTAATTCCATAATTTTGAATCCTTGAGCTTTATCTTTCACCTTATCTTAGTAAATTAGCCACTCATGTTGAAAAAGAAAACGCATATTTTGTTTATTAACTTAAAAAATATATTACAAGGAAATTTTGAGAAACAAAGAAAATGAGAAGCAAAAGAAGAAAAGCGCAAGAGAGAAATGAAGAAACAAAAGAAAGAGTGAGCTAAGCTATGCAATCCCCCACCAAAATTCTTTCTTCCACCAAAACCAAAAGCTTCCTTTCAACTCTTCACTCCCTTATTATATAGCCAAAGCAATTTGGCTTGTTATGGAGAATGGAGCCAACGTAGCAAATGTGGATAATAATTCATAGCCATGTAACTTGTGATGCTTGTCCACATGCTTCAACCATTACAATGATATAATGCATGTACAAGTTTCAAACATTTACAAGTTTCAAAGTTGTCGGTTGGCCCTTTTTTTTTATTATGTATAATATATAATTTTTATTCTAAGCAGCACCAATAATGTAATTGATCCATCTTCTTTGTCTCCCGTTTTCAGTTCTGATCACTCTCCATTCTCAAATTATTCCTACAATAACAAAATATAATAATTAAGATAAAAATTAACATAATAAAATATAATTTACATAAAATTAAATTTGGAGAGCATTAAGATAAAATATGAGTTATGAGCACATTAAATAACACTATAAGTGATAAAATGATAATTAAAACTTTTATGAAATACACACTTTCTAGTGTTAATCAGAACCCTTTCAACATATGCTTCTTGAGATAACCATAGCTTCCCAGCTTTTCTGTCACGAGATATCTTCATGCCAAGAATCTGCTTTGCTGATCCCAAGTCCTTCATTATAAAAAACTTGCTAAGCTTTTTCTTCAGATTATCCATCTTACAAGCATCTTGGCCAACAATCAACATGTCATCCACATAATGTAAAAGAATGATAAAATCATTATCACCAAACTTCTTCACAAAAACACAATGGTCAGATATAATCTTGCCAAAACCATGATTCTCCATAAAAGAATCAAACTTCTTGTACCACTACCTTAGTGCCTGTTTAAGTTTATATAGACTTTTCTTCAACTTGTACATAAGTTCTTCTTTGCCTTTGACACTGAACCCTTCAGGTTGCTCCATGTATATTTCCTCCTCTAAGTCACCGTGCAAGAAAACTGTTTTTACATCAAGCTGTTCAATCTCCAAATTCAAGCTAGCTGCTAATCCCAAAACAACTCGGATAGAAGACATCTTCACCACAAGAGAAATATTTCTTCAAAATCAACACCTTTCTTCCGACCAAAACCCTTTACAACCAATCTAGCCTTGTACCGTTGTTGTGAGCTATTTTCAGTCTTTAACCTGTAAATTCATTTGTTCTTCAGTGCCCTCTTTCCCTTAGGAAGCTTTACTAAGTCATAAGTGTGGTTCTCATTTAAGGATTTCATCTCCTCTTACATAGCTTTAACCTACTCATTTTTCTGCGGATGAGACATAGCTTCTTCAAAACATTCTAGCTCCCTCCCATCTGTAAGAATCACATACTCATTCTAAGGATATCTAGTGGAATGTCGTAGTTCTCTAGTAGATCTCTTCAATTCTGGCTTAATTGCTGGTGTAGGTGGTTCTGAAAATACTTGCTCAACTGGTTCTACTGGACCATCAAAATTATCCTCTCCAGCTCCCGCATGATCATCATGAACTACAGGTGGAGAAACTGAAGTAAGATTAATAGCAATCTTTGGAGATTTCTGAGACTCATCACTCTTCTCTTCATCACCAACTATTTTATCTTCAAGAAACACAGCATCTCTACTTCTGATGAGTTTCCTTGCCATTGGATCCCATAATCTGTACCCAAATCTTCATGTCTAAAGCCTAAGAAAATGCATTCCTTGCTTTATCATCAAGCTCGATCCCTCATCTTTAGGGGTATGAACATATGCTCCATAACCAAACACTCTTAAGTGTTTATAAGAAACATCTTTCCCAGTCCAAACTCTTTCAGGTACATCACCATCTAATGGAGTTGAAGGAGAAAGGTTAATCAAATCAACTGCAGTACGCATAGCCTCTGTCTAAAAAGATTTAAGAAGCTTGACATCGGAAAGCATACATCTTATTATCTCTTCAATAGTTCTGTTCATCCTTTCTACAACACCATTTTGCTAAAGGGTTTTTCAAACAATCTTCTCAAGTCTGATTCCATGGGATCTACAATACTACTCAAATGGTCCTATGTACTCACCACCATTATCTGCCCTAGCATATTTTAATTTTTTTTCCTATCCCTCTCTCAACATAAGCATAGAAGAACTTAAATGTATCAAGCACCTAGTCTTTAGATTTCAAGGCAAAAGCCCACACTATTCTAGAACTGTCATCAATAAAAGTACAAAATAAAGTGCATCTCATATTGATCTACTTTGTATCATGCAAACATCAGTGTGAATCAAATTAAGGATATGTGGTTTTCTAGATGGAGGAAAAACTTTTAAAAGCCACTCTATATGTCTTTCCAACTAAGCAATGAATACAAGTCTTAAGGGACATACCTGCGAATAGGGGTGGGTAGAACTGAACTGAAACAAAAAGAATTTCGGTTCAGTTCGATTTTTTTTTGTTTCGGTTCAAATTTTTTAAAGCAAAAAACAACTGAAAGTGTAAAAACCGAACCGAATCATTTTGTTCGGTTCAAAAATTAAAAAATTCGAACCGAATCGAAAGAATGGTATTTTCGTAATTTTACAATAACATATATATACACACTTAACACTTTGCCCTACACCCTTCAGGCCTTCACCCGCTTCCAAACCCAAAGTTAACTTGCTGTTGCCTGCTACCGAAACCTTCACCCTACAATCGAATCTATTAATCCAACTTGTTGCTGCCGTTATTGCTTCCTTCTCAGATCACTTCCTTCTCTCTTTCACGGTAACTCACGAACTTGCTCTGTTTTCCTTTTTTTTTTTTTAAATGGCTTTTTTTTGTGGGAAATGGCTCTTTTCAATTTATTATTAGGTGTTTGTGGTGTGGGTAATCTTTTGGTTTTATTTTTTATTTCGGGTGTCACATAGATAGTTGTTTGTTGAATACTTGAATGTGAGTAGTAAATGAATTTGGTGGTGCATCTGATGCTTGTGACGAAGGCTGAAGATGATTTGGGGGGTTAATATCATTTCCACCCCTAATCTTTATGTTTTTTGCTTCAAAATGGTGTTTGACCAAAAGTCAACAAGATAAAATATCATTCTAATTCCTTAAATTTTGATAAATTACTATACCACAGAAACTTATTTTTTTTATTTTCATTTTGGCTCAAAATTTTTTATATTAAAAACAGTAGCTATAATTCTGAAATTTCTACACTTTAGTCCAAAATTCTTGCATTTTTTTTTTCGAATACAAATTTCTAAATTATTTTATTTTTGTTTATTATACATTGATTATAGTAGGCCTTGCATGCAGGATGGAAGAAAATAACAATGATGTAGAGGAGATTACGAAAGATGATTTTAAGGATATTAAGTTAATTTTGTGTGATTATTAGAATTATTTTATTTTTTTATGTTGTTATAGACTTGTGTTATCGATGATATTAAGTTAATTTAGTGGTGATGATGAATGATTTGGTAGTGGTAGTAATTGATGGTATAGTTTGATAAATCTAGGAGTAAGTGATAAATTTGTATATTGGACCAGACCCGAACCAAACCCGAACCGAAATCCAAAACTGATTTGTTAATCCGAACCGTTAACCAAACCGAATCCGAACAGAAAAATCGAAACCAAAACTGAACCAAACCGAACCGAACTATTAGATTCGGTTCGGTTTTTATTTTTAAAAAATGACTATCAGTTTTTTTTTATTTTCAACCCGAACCGAACCGATAAAGAAAAAAAATCTGAAACTGAACCGATGCCTACCCCTACTTGCAAAGCTGGGAAGAAATCATTTTCTAGTAAGAGTTTCTAACCCTTTCTCGCCAATGTGACCAAGCCTTTTATATTATGTCTCAATGTCAGAATCTTTTACAGCCACATTCACATCTTCTTTCTTGATCTTGGCTTCTATCACATATAAAGTGTTTACTTTCTTTCCCTTAACTAGTACTAAAGAGCCTTTAGTGAGCTTTCATTTTCCTTCACCAAATTAGTTAGAATAGCCATCATCATCAAGTTTGCCTGTAGAGATCAGATTAAGGCGAATATCTGGTACATGTCTAACATCTTTAAGCAACAACTTACAGCCAACATTGATTTCTAAGCAAATATCTCCCATGGCCACAATCTTGAATGCCCCCTCATTTTCCATCTGAACATGGCCATAATCATGATCAGTATAGAATGTGAAGTAATCATAATGTGCAGTAACATGAAACGAAGCACCCAAATCAATTATCCAATCACTAGTATGGCAAGTAAGATTTACAGAGCTCTAATCATAGACAATACCCAAATCATTATTAACTGTGACTGCAGTGTTCTCTTTGTCATTTTTCTAGCCATCGGCTTTTTTCTTCGCCTATTCTCTTTTCCATAATATGCACTTCCTTTTTTTGTGACTCGTTTTCTGACAATAAAAGCTCTTAACATTTCTCCTCTGGTACTTAGATCTCCTCAAAGTCGAAGAAGGACGAAAAGGGCCAGCATGGCAAAGGTAGGGGAGGCAAGGGAGATAAGCCGCATCATGACAGCAAGGACAAGCTGCAATATAAGGGCAAAGATCGGCCAAAGAAGGATGGCCCAAAAGATGGCAAGAAGGATGCCAAGCGGACGCGCAATTGCTTCCTTTGCGACGGAGATCATTGGGTGCGGGATTGCCCAATGAAGAAGGCTTTCAACGCCATGTTCAGCGAGACCGAAGAGAAGGAACCGGAGGCACAACCGGATGAGGCTGCCAACATGGGCTGTCTTCAACTCTTCAATGCGCTGAACGCGAAACCAATTCCAGCCAAGGTGCAGGACAAGTCGCTCATGCATGTCGAGGCCGTGATCAACGGGAAGAAAGCTCAAGCCTTAATTGACACGGGCGCTTCTCACAACTTCATCAAGGTGGAGGAGGCTAAGCGACTCGGACTTAAAATTGAGAAGTCGGATGGCTGGCTCAAAACTATGAATACGGAGGCCAAACCACTCAGCGGAGTAGCACGAGATGTGCAGCTACACTTGGGTGTGTGGCATGGTAAGGCCAACTTTTCCGTAGTTCCTTTGGATGATTTTACGCTTGTGTTGGGCATGGAATTTTTGCGACAGTTCAATGTGGTGCCACTGCCAAGGCACAATTCGATGTGCATCCTTGAGGGGATTCCATGCATGGTTCCGACCGTGAGCAAGGCGGCACCAACAAGCCAAATTTCCGCAATGCAAGTCAGCAAGGGTTTCAAGCGGAACGAGGAGACATACCTTGCTACCATTTACGATGTGGATGGCGAGCAAGACAACAACAACATTGAGGTTGTTCCGGAGGTGATAGCTCGAGTTCTTGAGGAACACAAAGACGTGATGCCACCTGAGTTGCCAAAACAATTACCGCCAAGGCGGGAGGTGGATCACAAGATTGAGCTAGAGCCGGGTGCCAAGCCGCCAGCACGGGCACCTTACAGAATGTCACCACCAGAGTTGGAAGAGTTGCGGAGACAACTTAGTGGGCTGCTGGATGCATAATATGTTCAGCCTTCGAAAGCATCATTCGAGGTCGTGATGGGACAGCAACCACTAACACCGCACACATTCATTTCGAGTTATACCGGAAGGAGCCCAGAAGCATACAAGGTTGCAAAGTCGTGGCATGAGCAAGCGGACATAGCTCGGGCACACTTAGACAAGGCGGTCAAGCGGATGAAGAAGTGGGCGGACAACAAGCGTAGGCATGTGGAGTTCAATGTCGGAGACTTGGTGCTAGTCAAGCTCCAACGTCGGCCTGCGAGTTCGCTACACAAGGGTCTTGTCCGGAGATATGAGGGGCCATTCCCTATTGTCAAGAAGGTCGGAAATGTGGCATACAAGCTGGAGTTGCCATCTAAGCTTAACATGCACCGGTCTTTCATGTGAGTTGCTTGAAGCCATATTATGCGGACATGGAGGATCCGAAGCGGGGAAAATCTAGGCAACTTCCACTCGGAAAGGTATATCACAAGGAGGTGGAGAGCATATCCAATCACTAGTATGGCAAGTAAGATTTACAGAGCTCTAATCATAGACAATACCCAAATCATTATTAACTGTGACTGCAGTGTTCTCTTTGTCATTTTTCTAGCCATCGGCTTTTTTCTTCGCCTATTCTCTTTTCCATAATATGCACTTCCTTTTTTTGTGACTCGTTTTCTGACAATAAAAGCTCTTAACATTTCTCCTCTGGTACTTAGATCTTCCTCTAAGGTTATCATTATTTTGCTAACGGGAATTTCTACTTTGGCTTCTCCCTCGCCTTTCTTGCTTTTTTGAAACAAGTGCATCTGACTCAAAGGGAACCACTTCAACACTCTTTCTTATAGATATCTAAGGTTAATTTTCCATTCGGTGCTGAATTATTCACTAACACCACTAATGTCTCCCAACTGTTAGGCAAAGAACTAAGCAACAACAATGATTGCAACTCATCATCTAGAATAATCTTCATAGTAGTCAACTGATCAACCAAGCCTTAAAACTCACTAGTATGTTCAATTATACTGTGCCCTTCCTTGTATTTCAAGTTAACAAGCCTTTTCATCAAATTGGCTTTGTTCTATGCTGTAGGCTGCTCATAAATTGTTTCAATTTCCTCCAAAGAACATCAGCCTTAGATTCCTTTATGACATAGTGGTACACACTTTGATCAATCCATGACCTGATAGTACCCACAACCTTCTGGTTCAATTGAGCCCATTTCTTATCATCTAAATCGGCGGGTCTAGCTTCTTCGCCTTTAATGGGTTCATGTAAATCTTTCATATAAAGCAAATCCTCAATTCTAGACTTCCAAATACCATAATTCCATGACTTTAATTTAATCATGCACGCCGAAGATTCCTCCATCTCAACCACACAAGTAATAAAAATACACAACCTGACGCTCTAATTGATACGAACCACGCCAAGAACTAACGCAACCCTAATCAAGAATAGTCTCCAAGATTGTTTCTAACCCGGAATTGAATGGAACCGCAACCCGTTGCTTAACGAAAGACACAAACCTTGGCATAAGACCGCAACCCTTTGCTTAACGAAAGCAAGAACCTTGGTATATGAAGATGCCACAATCAGTTATGGAAGGGCTGATTGATAAGTCATAGGATTGAACGCCACGAAAAATCCGATAAGTTCAAAAGTTCATTTAAGAACCCAAGAGAATTACATTCTCAAGAAAATTATATGAAAACTGAACTCCACCTCTTTTATTGATTTTCAAGTACAATATATATAGGGTTTGATACAAGAATTTCCATCCATAATTGCCCTAGTCTAAAATCGGAAACAAATCCAAAATCCTAATTAAATCTGAATCTGAATCTAAAACAAATAGGGAAAGAATCATAATTAAATCAAAATCCTAATCTCATAAAAAAATGAAAGAATCCTTCATAAACCAAATAACTAAATAAATAGCGGATTTGCTGCCTCTTTTAAAAACAGGAAAGTATCCAGAAAGAATAATAGCACATCTTCGATTTACTGCCTCTTTTGAAAACAGAAAAATATCCAAAAAGGATAATAGCATATATTTCTTGAATCACGCATTTATTAGTCTGAATATCTTGTGAGATTCCTTCAATATTAGTCAGAATATGCCTCATTCCATGTGCTAGTGTGATCTTTGACCATAATCTCATCACTAATACCACTCTGTTGGAAAAAGAACCCACAAAAACAATGATATTTTAGGATTGAACAATGCTAGGAGAAGAGAAGGGTGAGAGAATTTTGTCTCCTTTCTCTCTACCCACTCACTCTCTCTCTTCCTTTTCTTCTTTATTTCTATCACCCTTCTCTCCCCCAAGCATTTTTCTTTGGGATTTATGATGACATTGATTTGAATATTAAAGTTTAAAATAAAGATGAAAACAGCATGCTTTATCACCAAATTTTATAATAGCGCGTGCAAAAGGAAGAGAGGTCTGTTTGTGATGATTATTACTGCCTCATGCATAATAGATTAAAATAATACGAAAATAAAAAAAAATTATCCACATACATTTATATTTAAGCATTGTTTGGTATTAAAATTGATCAGCACTTAAAAACCACAACACTAAAATATTGAATAAGCACTAACTATTATAACTTAAAAAATTTTTAAGTTGATTTAATCTATTATTTATATGATAGAAAACTTATAATATATTTATGATTTTTGTTAAAATTATTATTTAAAATCTTATTTACTACATACTAATAACTTTTATTTTATAGTTATAATTTCTTTCTATAATTACCGTAACTTAAAAGGTATAACACCTCAATATTAAATGAAAATTATTTTGTATTTTAAACATTTGAACTAAACTTCCACAAGCAAGAATCAGAATACTATAAATCTGGAAAAATTATTGTACATCAATTCCGCATTCAGCACTTCAATCTCTCCTGCATTTCAAATTGTGATCTCTTCAAGAAAATCTCATCTCAAAACAACCCAGCTGTATTTTTTTCCCAGGCTTTCGGCTTCTCTATTTAACTCTTAACAAACACCAGTAGGCATATGATTTTTTTTTTCTCCCTCTCCTATTTAAATTGGTTAATGCAACAGATGACAAGTGCATGGTTAATTAACCATACTTTGTTAAGCAATTACGAATTAGGTGGTCAGCTTCAATGATACAATCATCATTCAAGTCCAGGATTCCGCTTGTCTTTTGACTAACTTTGCATACAACCTGCCTTTGTGAAGGAGCTCAATGTGATTACCTACCTGTGCATGCAAGAATTGTTGACACAAAAAGTCGATAACTCGTATGTGTCCTAGTTGGCATTAACCAAGAGTTATTTGAAACAAGCAAGACTAGAATGCTAACCTCAATAATTCGACCATCATCAATTACAACAATTCTGTCAACAGCTTTAATGGTAGAGAGCCTGAAAAAAGTTATTTTTCAACTTAATCTGCAAATAATCAGGGAAAAGGAAAAAGCACCCAACAGATGCAAGAAAACTCACCTATGTGCTATGACAATGACAGTTCTCTTTGTTTTACAGTCCTTTCTAAAAGCATGAAGAACCCCCTAAAAGATTGGAAGTAGATGAATTCTTCAGCAACAGTGAGCTAGCTGAATTTATAGCAGATCTTGCTTTATTTCTGTAGTAAAGAATTGGGAGTATTTACCTTTACATAGTGTTCACTTTCTGAATCCAGAGCACTGGTAGCTTCGTCAAGAATTAGAATAGCCGGATCTCTGAGTATGGCTCTAGCGATAGCAATTCGCTGCTTCTGCCCTCCACTGAGCAAATCATCATGCACAAGGGTTTCATAACCACATGGAAGAGATAAAATGAATTCATGCGCATAAACCTGCTTCGCAGCCCATTCTACATCTTCATTTTTAACATCTTTAGGGCAACCATACATAATGTTTGACTTGATATCCATACGAAGAAGCTGGGGTTCCTGCCATCAATGAACATCCAGGATAAAATACTACAGCTGTGTGCAGGTAAGATCTAATAGATTTTATGATGTGAAGTTGAACCTGTCCAACAAATCCAATTTTTTCTCTCAGCCACCTTATGTCCAAGTCTGTAAGCGGGAAACCATCAATATAGATCTGTGATCAGAGTACTTGTGCATGTGAGATCCAACGAGACATCCAGAATACCAATATTTCATGCACGTGAAAACAAGAATCTAGAAACAGAATGCTCAAAAAAGAAGAAAGGATAAAGAAACCCAATCATGCATGTATTGAGGTGCAAGAAATGTAAAATAATGAACAATAGCCATAATAGAATATAGTAACTCAATCATGCATGTATTGAAGGGCCGGATATGTAAAATAGTGAACAACAGCCATAAAGGGAGAAATCACGCTCAAGCCAACCCTCCTTTCCCCGAATGTATGTATGTATTAATAGGCATAGACTACAACTTTAATTAGTGCATCAGTATTAACGTATAGATTCGTTAGTTCCAATGAGTCCATGTTCAATAACAAAATCATGTTCCATGGGGTACTGTTTACACTTTAATTGTTATTTGGGGGTAGAAAAAAAAGGCTTATATTTGCTGAAGACACTTCTGAGAAATGAAGAATTTATGTTTTAAATGTTAAAGCTGATGTTTCATTATGATGCAAAGTTAGCATACCTGACCATTACTTGGTTCATATAGACGTAGTAGAAGATTGACAAATGTGCTTTTTCCACTGCCACTTAGACCAACCTTGGCAAAATAGGAAAGGAGTCAACCACAAAATCTTTGTTCCATCATTAAAGGAAAGATGCTGATAGATAGGCAAAGATATTACTTACAATTGCAACCACTTCATTTGCTTCTATGGTAAGGCATACATAATTTAGAATTGGCACCTGTTTACATAGCAGATGAAAATAAAGACCAATAAGTTCAACGGAAGCCTCGAAAACCCCAACTCCACCACCCTAAACAGAAAATAAATGCAAAGAATGAAGCAAGGAAATGAAAAGAAATGAAATTTTGGAAAATAGATATTAATAAATAGCTCATAAGTGCAGGCAACCCTTTTAAAATGAGCCAGGGCTTGTTACCTAAGCCTTTTCAAAACATGTACATAGTGACATGTGTCGTATGAGTTATGCATGAGATGCCCATGGGAAACCAGTGAATGATAAAATCAGGGCTCTCCCTTGTCAAAGGAATTAGCAGATTTTATGGCAGATTCGATGCCTGTACAGCTGTAACAACTGTCTCTATGATTGTAAATCTTTTATGTTTTCCTTATTTAGGATATAGTAGCTGTAGATTATCTTAGACAGATCTGTATATGGTAGTTTAGCTATGATTAGGACTAAACATAAGCTTGTATTCATAATATATAAGGGGATTCTCCTCCAAGAAATAATACACTTTTTTTGCTCAAAATTCTCTAAGTTTATCATCCCTCATCCTGTTTCCGTATGCTGTCTGAAAAACGGAAATATTTAGAAAACTACTTGTCCCTAGCTCTATGTTATCTTCAAACATTTTACAACTGCTAAAAGAACACTATTAAGTGAAAGGAAACCACTATATCTTTTCTTTTTTCCTTTTTCTCCTTGAGAATAGACAAAACTAGAACATCTAAATTACCAGATCAATTTTTAGGTAGCAGAAAAGGAACCAAGAGAAATCGATATGTTTCTTCCCAACAAAAGAAAAACAATTCTAAAGACAAAGCTAACATAACTATATAATATTACAGAATCCACTCAACAACTAAAAAGGCCTAAATACATGCTTTATTACGTAATTTCATGTCACACAAAGGAAGCAAAAAGAAACTATCTTTACCCCAAATAATACTTTTTAGAAATTGAGGACAAAAGGCATACCGTTGGCCTTGATGGGTAATGAAAAGATACATTGACAAACTGCACACGTCCCATCAGCCTCTGCAATTTCACTCCTGTGAAAAGCAGATGCACTATCAAACATTGCACATAAACAGCTACTAATTTTTTCAATAGAAGCCTTGAATGAAAATGGCAATGGAGCAAAAATCACATAGGTAACTAGCACTTGGATCAACAGTTTCTCATCTCTAAAGGACCTATTAATAGGATATCCCTTCCCAATATTTGCAGGTTGAAGTTCTTCCACCTGAGAGTGGACTCAGATATACGTCTGAACAAAATTTACCAGCACCAAAGACAGAAGATAAAATTTGACCCTAGTGAAAAAATCTAATAACCATAAAGACAATAGTAGCTTTGAAAAGTTCAGATATCCCTCATGCATATACGTCAAGGATCCCTTCCTTCAATGTCCTTCATATTAGTCATCTAAAAACTAAACCCCAAACCTGATTGCAGTTCAGCACATTGCAAGTTCATAAAAAGAAACGATAATAAGGTAATAATAACCTTTCAGAAAAGAAAGGTAATAGTTCCCAATTGAGAAACTCTAGCAGAAACCTTATTTTGCAAAATGACACGGGGATATACAGTGCCAGATACATGCTTTGGTAAAATCACAGCAACGCATGCAGTGAAACTAGTCCATATAATGCAAAGAAATGCTCATTAAACTAAAAGAAAACCACCAACGACACTCACACCCTTCCCTCAAAGAAACTACAAGACAGCACTTAAACTAAAACACAACCACTAACGACACTCACACACTTCCCTCAAAGAAACTACAAGACAGCACTTACCTTCTGATAATAATTGATTGCTGGGCAAAAGATCTATTAACTGGAAGACCTTTTCAGTTGCTCCAATGGACTGCAGTAACGAGGATAAATTGTCTACCACCCTCCAAGTTGCATAAATCAACCACTCACAATACAATACGTACTTGGTAAGCTGCTCTGGTGATACCTGACCAGTCATAATAGACATCCCTCCAAGTAGCACAGCCATAACCTACAAAGTTTCATAAAAGTCAAACTGATATAATATGTAACATTATTATAAATCCTTCAGCATATATTCCTCATTGCTGTTGTTCATTGAAGATAAAGCAAAACAAATTTAGTGAACAGAAATGCAAGTATTTGTGATCCATGATGTCTTAGATAAGATATCTGATGTTAACAAATAGCAAATCAAGCACCAAGTGCATATTATACGGATGTGTGCCTTTCTGGTTATCTAGATTGAGAGAGAAGGCTTTTTCAAGATTCAATAGAGGAAGATTTAAAATTTGATAAACAGTTTTTCATTTCTCTATTTCCATTTTTCCTCTTCCTCATGCATGCAAAAATGCAGCACTGCAGTGAAATACAAGTTGCCCTTGGCGAATACTCGATTCATTTCAAGTTATACATTTATTGAACGCCCATATCAATTTAAGAAAGACAGATGAAAGCAAAGGAATTTTATTGAGAAAACATAAAATTTACGGGTTTTTCCAAACCTGTGTTGAACGATAAAGAATGATAAAACTCATATTCCCGAATCCATAAGCCACGCTTTCACGAATGCGTATAAAAGCTAATTTCTCCAGCCATATCTTGTACCTAGCACCACCCATTAAACATCATTTAAATTTTGATATGATTATGCATCACAAGACATACACATGTGCTCCACACTTGCATGCAGGTGTGCCAAACATAGAGAAAAGAAACTATAGGTGGTTTATGGACAAGAGTTATTGCCTTCCAAGTTCTTTTTCTTCTGTTCCATAAACCCGGACAGTTTGCATCATGGAAAGTGTTTCTTGTGCAACCTAAATTTATAGACAATAATAGATCAAATTGAGATGTTACACAAGCGATAGAATTCTCTGCAGCAATCTAAATCAGTCTCCTGCTTTTACATTATTGGCATGAGCATTGCACTCTTGGGTTAACACAGCAGCTCTCCTCTGATACCTAACAAAAAACAACTCACATTAACATCACTGACAAATATCAAAAGGCTCGTCAAAGACAACATTATGAGAAGAAAGAAAATAAGAATATAAATAAAAGAATCACAAAGTAGTTGCAAGTAGCCAAAATGCAGGTGTATAGTTCGGTAAAAAGCATGATCTCAATCATCCATAGTTGGAAAGATTTCACTCTCAATATGACAGAAAAACATATCAAAGAAAAACGATAGCACTTTACTTCTCATATCAAAGAAAAACGATAGCACTTTACTTCTCTACAGAAATCACAAAAGATTCTATGCTCCTATGTTTATATTTGCAAATATTGGGCTACAAAAAATTTTAAGGCAATGAATATAAAAGCACCAATCTACAAATTGAATGAGTATCAAGGCCGCTAAAGCTTAAATAGTACAAAGTTTCCGCATGGTTGGTTATTTAACATGGTATCAGAATCTTTTTGACCACTAGGTCTTGCGTCTGAAATCCTTTATTGTTTTAATTAATTAAAAACAATGGTATTTGTGTTTGTCAATGTGTTTATGCTTCAAAGGGGGAGAATATATAAATACTTACTGGCCATAAATTGAAACGACGATAGACAGAAAAGAGCATATGAGCAATGCTGATATTGTGAGTGGCCAAGATAAAGTCAGCAAGTTAATGAATGCACCTGCTCCCTACTTAATACAAACAGTAAAGGAAAAGGGAAAAATTTAGTAGTCAATCAGAGTCAGACTAATATCAAATGACAATTCAAGGAGAAAAAACAGTTTCTGGGGGGACAAAAATTTTAAAAACAACCTGAAGAGAATTTCGTAATATCATATTAATATCATTTCCAATGACATTAGACAGTCTTTGACAATCTGCACTGAGCCTACTTGTCAATCCACCAACTGCTTCAGTGTCGAAAAAGTATATGTCCTACATCAAAGGTAGAGACACCAGAGAGTATTCTACACAATTGATTTCAAAGAAAGGAAAGCCTTTGCCAATATGCTGGTAAAAAAATAAATGGTACTTGGTTGAAAAACACACTAAATTTTAACACCCACCTGAAATAGAAGAGCTGAGTACAGAGTTTGCCGAAGACGTTTAACCTATGAAATATAGCAGGGGGCACCAATTGATTGTAAATTCAATTTGTAGGGAAAAAAATTAAAAAGAAGAATAGATTAATTTATGATCGTCAAAATAACAATAGTAATTTGTAATTGCAAAAAGAACAGATGAAGTATGAGTAAGCAGAACAAATTGATCAAAAGTCACAACAAGGGTAGATCAAAGATTTCCACCAAGAGAAGATACTGATCATTTATAATTTAAAAGAGATAATTCCCAAGCAAGCCCTAATAAAATCATCAAGCCAACGAATAAAACCTGGAGTCAAGTTTACTAAAACAATCTCTCAGGATTCACTGACTGTCCAGAATGAATTGGACTAGCGTTTTCAGAAGTACAGAGAGAAAAATACCAGATGTCTCACAGCTTCTCAAAAATTTGAAACTATCATGCAAATTGTATATTTGAGAATAAAATAGACTTAGGTAAACCCTCACCAGGACTATATTTGCAATGCTAAAACAGCCACTTCGCAAGCCACTGTATTTAACCAACATCAAAAAATCAATGGGGCACCTCAGTCAAGAAATCAAATTACAAATTCGCAAAAGATAGCAGGCTATATTTCATATTTTTTGAAATGAAACTTTTACTTCACATAAAAATTTACCTGAATATCCCGGAGGTGACACATAACAAAAACAGGAACCACGAGCTCTTATGGAAAACCGTTGCCTCCCCTCTCTGAGCCGAAAATAAAGCTTCGGCCAATATCCGTGGCATAGTGATCTCTGAAACCTGCAGCATTTCATCATAAATCTTAAAGCACATTGAAAATTTTACCGAATTACGCAAAATTTCAATTATGATTCAAACAAACAGCAAGATGATTCAGTATTAGTATTATACAATCAATGCTCCATGGAAATAAGTAAAAAAGAGATAAAATAATTACATTTAAAAAAAAAAGAGCAAAAGCAAACGAACCGCAGCAACAATCAATGAAGCAACAGCCACAAAGACAATCCATTTATCTCGACCAATCAAATTCCACATTCTATGAAGAGCGATCCACACAGTAATTGGCTTCGATGTTGGATTTTCAGCTTCTTGACCGTCGCTCAAATTCCACCAGCTACCGCCGGGAAAAACGTGCCGTATAAAGCCGACCAAATCTTGAAAATAATCGAAAATTTTAACGATATTGTCATCGCTTTCATTATTCGGAACTCCATCGTCGGCGAATGCTGAATTTGTAATTGGAAATGAAAGCTGTTTGAATTTTTTATTATTAGTAGAAATTATTTGAAATTGGTGCTTGGTTTTGAAATGTGGAGTTTTGAGAGCGAAAATTGGAAGTGGCTTGCTGTGTGCGAGATGGAAGGCGGTGACAGAGTGGAGGTTCATGTGAGTAGAAGTGGCCATCAGGCGTAAATTAGCCAACTGCCAGGGGCTGTTTCGGTAATCTTACGATAATTAGCATTTTTGCCGCGACGACCCTACCGGGAAACGCAGGAACGCCCTTTCTGTTTGACGAGTTAGAAATTAAAAGGACACTCGAAACAGCGTCGTTTCTTAAAAATTTATCAAGGGCCTAGAAACCCAGACGGCCCAATTACAGCAGATCTGGCCGGCCCAAGACCCTAACACTAGCCAGAACAAATCCCATCACCGGCCCCCACGCCCCTCCTCTCCGTCATTACCAATCAGGCAAGATTATTTTATTCTTGATTTTCTCAATAAAAATGTACTTATGTAAGTTTTAAATTTAATGCTATTTCTTGTTGAATGTAGAAATTTTAATTGCTACTTGTTAACCGAAGATTTGAGCTCAGCTTGTATATTTGTTAATGAAAAATTGATCATATGAGACGCTGATCGTCAATTCTCTTCACTGTCAGTAACTATGGAGCTAGTAAATGGTTGAAAGAAAACAAAATAATACTTCATATTAATCATTTGTTGATTGTATCGCCGACTGATCATGGCCGAGACCGAGGTTTCTAAGAAGAGAAAACGGCCAATTGTGCGTCTAGCGGTCCTCCTCCTCTCACACAACGTCCTCGTTAGGTACTGATACTACGATTCATCCAAAGTGCATTCATTTTTTTCAATTTGATTTTCTTTTTTGCTGATTTATTTATTTATTGTGTGTGTTTGTTTTCAGTGTCATTTGTTTCGCAGCAGGAGTTTTGGGTCTGTTACTCCTACCTGTTCTTGCCAAGAACACTTACATTTCCGAAAATGCTCTCATGCCAGGTCACTTCATTTCTTTCTTGCTATTTAGATTTTTTTTTTTTTTTTGTGGTTAATTATTATTCGTTTTCACTGATGTTTTTTTACAGGATCCACGAGTTCCATGCTCTCCAATCTGGAAGTTTCGGAGGCAAATAAATTGATTAAGGAATTAAATAACTTGCATTCAAACCCATTGGGTGCAGCCATGTATGTCATTACTAATTTAGACTTTTTTCTTTTTCTTCCAACTGCTTATTTGTCTATTATTACTAATCGAATAATTCTTTTTTCTTTTGGAAATTTCATAAATTGAATATTTCAACCTATAATATTTGTGTAATATTCGTGGCAATGATTGGAGAGAACAGAAGTGAAAATGGCAGAAGGTCTAAAATTTCTCTTTCTCCAATGCTCAAGTGAAGACAAGAGTTTAAGAGAAGAGAAATTAGAAGTACCTTCTAGTTAAGCTGCCCTTTTTTTTTTTATTTAAATTCTCTCAAAGTTTAACTCTTAAAATAACAAATGAAACATAGGGAATTATCGCGTTATCAAAGAATCACGATTATCTTTTCATTAACTTCTCTTCATTTCTACCATTATCCAAACTAGAGATAAGATATTAGAGTCCATCTAAAACCATTTTGCTTCACTTCTCTCATAACTTAAGATGCTAAACAATTAAAATGGTTGATTTTCTGGGTCCACACTTGTTTAAAAGGTGTTAGGCTTTAAGTGAAGGGAGTCAGCTGAGCAAAAAGGCTGCTTAAACTTAGTTTCAAAGATTTGCGGGTATTGTGCTTGTTTTTTTAGTATTCAGATGAAACTACAAAGAGCAAGGGATGAGGTTGAGTACCTTGGAGAGTGTTAAGCGATGATGAGTTGATGAGTTTGTCAAGACAATTAGGGAATGGCCCTGACATTTAGTTGAACAAATATAATTTCTTCTTGTTGTTTTATCTTTCCTTAAGGCAGTAATCGTACATGTTATCATGTTATGCAACTGGCTACAGATTATGTTTTATGATTTTAAACAAGTAGCATTTTCGAGAGGTGTATTATCTGCTAGTCTTGACTTTGCTAGATTTTTTACCTTTTATCTTCTTTCTTTTTTTGTCCTGTGAATTCATATTTTTAATGCCAACTTATACCATTACACTTAAACTACCAAAAGAAAGGAAAGGTAGTGACGCCATTTCTGTGTTTAAACCATTGCTTTTTTTGACAGAGAAAGTCACGGAATCATAGCCCAGTATATGTCCAACTTGGGTGCTGAAGTTAATCATCACAAATTCCATCCTCAACTAAGTCAGTTTCATCCATTGCACTTTTTCTCTAGCCCTGATTCTGGGGTAATACAAGAGAACTCTACTTGTTCGTTCTATGGCATCAACACTGTTGGAATTATAAGAGCCCCGCGTGGGGACGGGAAGGAAGCTATTGTCTTGGTGACTCCATATAATGCTGTTAAGGGTGGTGTGCGGGAGACTTTATCCTTGGGCATTGCGTACTCTGTATTTTCCTTGCTTAGCCGAGTTACATGGCTGGCCAAAGATATTATATGGCTCGTGGCTGATTCTCAGTATGGAGAATATGCCCCTGTTGCTGCTTGGCTCAGAGATTATCATACTCCAGCATTCAGTAATTTGGACTCACTAAATTCCGAAACTTGTCATGTTGGCAATAATATTTTTGAATCGAAGAACGCTAATTCAGAAACGAAGATATCATACGGTATTAGACGCTCTGGTACTATGGCAGCTGCCCTGGTGTTAGAAGTTGCTTATAGAAATGAAAATGAGGACACTCTTGGCATTTATGCTGAGGCATCCAATGGCCAGATGCCAAATTTGGACCTCATCAACATTGTCCATTATTTAGCTGTTCATAGGCAAGGTTTGCGAGTAAAGGTAGAAAAATTTCGTTCGCTACTTAATTCCAAATGGCTGGAGAGTTTGGGTGAAGTATTTGAATCACTGGGAAAACTGGTGAAAACCTTAAATCCTGATTGGAAATTCAGTATCTCAGCTGCGGATTATGTTGAAGGTGCTGCTACACTTGCAAGTTCATTATATTATCAGGTGGTTTTTCCTCTAATGGTTAAATTAATAATTCTTCATTTAGCTCTCTCTCTTTCTCACACTCACTCTGTATCTTTTTCATTTTGGTATCAAATGCTGTGTGTGTCCAAACTTCTTCATTGTCATGGGATTGGAGTTCTTGTATACCTATTTGAGCATTGGTATGTTGTTACTTAATATGTCTATTTCCCTCTGCTGTTAGGCACTCGGTGTTCCCACTGGCCCCCATGGTGCTTTTCGTGATTACCAAGTTGATGCAATCACTTTAGAATTTTCTTTGAGAATTTCTTTTGACAGGCTGGACAGGCGAAATGACTTCCTTCTTCATGGTGGCCGGTTAGTCACTTTGAGATCTCTTCACATTTTTCTCCTTACTTGGCTTACACTGATGAAAGCTTTCTGGTATATAATAATTACAGTATTCATGTATAGGTTACAGAACAAATGGCTTGCAAGGTAGTATTACCTTTTTCCACTTTTGAACATAGGTGGTATTACTTTTTAACAATAGAAGTTTCCGTGATTATTTGGGATTATGCCTTTGTTTACTCAAGTTGAAAAAATTCTTTCATCTCTAATCTCAATTACCAAAGTGACTTTTGGGCCCTGGGATTGGTTTATTTCATCAACGAAAAGGCCTGTGGATGTATGATAACTCATGCTTTATACCATCTGATTGTCCATAATTTTATTATTATTATTATTATTATTATTATTATGATGATGATGATTGTTATTAATGTTAATAGTTACTTGGCTTCCATCTGTGTAGTGTTCCTGTTTTTTTTTTTTTTTCAAATAACTCTAATATGTGCTGCTACTTGTTTGCTTTAGCCTGGGTAGTCAGGGTTATTTGATAAATATAATTGATTTCTTTTAAAGAGAAAAATATTATTTGCTTTTTTGCTGAGTTCTGGTCTGATTCCCTTCTCTTGTGAAACATATCATACAAATCAAGCTTCAAACACGAGTTCTCTAAGCAGCTTGAAGGTTTTATAGGATATAAAAAATAAAAATTTCAATCAGAGAGTGCAGTTTTTGTTAATATTCATGGATTTTAGAGGTTCAACTTCAAGAAACAATATAGTGCAGTTTACAGTGTGAGCTAAATCAAGGTAAAAGTTTTGGCATCAGAACAAATTTGATATAACTATCCATGTGGTTGTTTTTGTAACAAATAAATGGTCATTACTTCTGAAACATTCAAAGTTCTTACAATTCAGGAAGTATGCTCAACTCCTGAAATAAAACTCCAGCTAATATGTATTAAAAAAAATGGTCAAATGCTCCATATAATGTTGTTCTTGTTTGTGTTTTTCACTTCTGTGACGTGGATTCTACATGTTATCTTAAAGTTGAAGATTCACTCTTTTTTCTGCCATTGTATTTAAAAATTTCCATTGCTTAATTCAGGTTGATTGAAGGAGTTATTCGATCAGTAAATAACCTGCTTGAGAAGTTTCACCAGTCATTCTTCCTTTACCTTTTGACATCTCCTAGTAAGTTTGTTTCAGTGGGAGTCTACATGATTGCTTTTGCTCTCCTTGTAGCACCACTTCCTGTGGTTGCAGCTTCTCTCTATGCTAAGACTCTTGATCTGAATCCTACTTCGGAGAAAGACAAGTCTGCTACTTCTAACGAGCTTGGGAGTGTACTCCGATCATGGAAATGGCTTAATTCTGCAAAAACAGTGTTTGTAGTTCACTTTTGGGGTGCTGCTGTTTCTTTACTCCCATATTTCATCTCCCAAATACCTGATAGTGACCCAACCACCAACTTTTCAGTCTGGATTCTGCTTTCAATAGTGAGCCTTGAAATCTTGCGCTGGATTTTGGCTTCGCCATCTTCACATAGCCATGGGCTTCCTCAAGGAGAATGGGCTATCTTGAAATCAGCAACTATCTCTTCTTTCTTCATTGGTTTGGGTCTGATGTCTGTCATCAATTTTGCTACTGCAGAAATCGGGGCTCTACTGATGGTCCCAATGGCTTTGATGGCTCACCCACTGAAACTTGATGTCAGGGGCCAGAGTTTGAGAAGTATTTTGAGGGTGATTTGCAATCTGGTTCTAGTGGTTATCAGTTTCCCTCCAGCTACATTTTTTGTGTTTAAGGGTGTCCTTGAAGGTCTCAGTGGCATTAAAGCTGGCGATTTCTGGAATTGGGTTGAGTCCCTTTGGGCATGGAATAGTGCTACTTACCTTTACATAGGTATGGTCCACCTACCTTGCTGGGTATTATGTGTTCACATTTTACTTCTTCCTTGTTAACACGTCTTCGTCAATTATGTATGTACATTAGTGATTGATTAGACCTGCAAATCAAAAGATCCAGAGCATTTTCACTCAATCGAACGCCTTCCCACCTCATTTTCTCACTGATATATGGATCTGAGCTGCATACAGAGATAAAGGTCTTATCAGGATTTGATAAGTTTATCTCTGGAGGCCATGATGTATCAATCATTAGATTTTAAAATAAGGGACTTTCAATTGGCAAGAGCCAGTTGAAGCTGAGGGCTATGAATGATGAGGCACTACAGGCCTAAATGTATGGTTCTGTTGTGACATAAATTTAGCATTCCTAAATCATCTGATATATTTGCTTCAGTTGCACGATTTTAGTGCGACTATGTAGCTTCAAGTGTTTCATATATTCAGATCAAGGGCCCAACAAATTCATAGCTATACCAAATGCCTCAAATAGAAATTGTCATAGGCATATATACTCTGTGCTTGTCTGCTTGCATGACATGCTGTAGCAGATCGAAGAAGACAAAATATTTAGCTTTTCTCCTGTATAGAGTATGGGAATATAGACGGGCTTTCTTCAGACAAAAGGGAATCAAACAAAGATGCCCCTTTGCTTTCTTGTGGTATGCTGTTATTAAAGGTATTTGCTTAGAAAAATGCCATTAAAAGATTATTAAAGTAGAAGAAAGAGATTGATGAGGACCAGGTGCCTTGCTGATGCAGATTATGCACTTAACTAACAATCTCATTGTATTGGTTGTCATCGTTTTACACCGATGTTAGTGGCCATATGCGGTTATAGATCAGTGGTTTATACGCACTCTCAATCGACCTGTGGCCGTGGTACTTTGATCGCGGCAACACCACTGAGTGCGTATTAAGCAAAAACACAGACGGAACTGGTCACGCAACTGAGCGAGTTTGTAATGTCATGCAACTCGTGCCTTCGTTTTCTTCAATAACATACATAGACAAACGTAAGAGGCAGAGGCTAAATAGAATGATGGATGAATGTGCAGCTGAAAGACTTGCGGACACAAGTCAACAAGATTTGATAAAAACGACAATGGGTATGAATCTGACTAGATTTTGTCGTATATCCATGCACCGTTCCTTTAGATTTGGATACTTGAAACAAACCGAGTGACCCACCATGTGATGTGTATCGATTTCAAAGAATTCAGAAGTTCCGTGACAGCGTGGATCCCAAAATCCTACCGTGGTTTCTTTGAGAAGAGTATACATTGATACATTACTATATTGGAGTCTCAAAATATATGTATGTATATATATATATATATACATTCATAAATGTTTCGTATTTCTGACTCCTATAATATATTTAAATTTGTATCTCAGTCTTGACTTTAATATGATCAATGATCTCTGATTGAAAATCCGTTATATAGAGAGAGAATTTAGCTCAATAATTTATGAGTGGAGTTCAAAAACCAGCGGCTAACAAAGGTTTCGACTTGAAATTGAACCCAATGGAACTCAAATAGCGACTCTCAGGCCCCTTTTGGGTTGATTGTTGAAATTCAATAAGCTGTTTATTTCATAATTTTTGATAAAAATAGTATTTGGTAAATTTTATAAGAACAGTTTATTTCATAATTTTTTTTCATTTTGTCAGCCGCTTTTAAAAACAGGTAAGAGGTTACTTTTCATAAACAACTTATTAAATAAGCTACCACATCTTTTTAAAGTTCTTATTATAACTTTAGTATTTAAAAAAAAAAAAAGACAGTTATATCTTACTTATCCAATATATAAATGTGAATGTAATACATATTACTTTTTATTTTATTTGGATCATATATAACTATAAATTTTTATTATATTTTATGTAACAAATTATGAAGATTTTTATATTTTATTTAATTAATTTATTTTGACTTTATATAATTTTACATATTTAAAAAAATGTATATCTAAATAATTTTATTAAACGTTCTCTAAAAATAAAAGGTAATTTAAACTCATGTCTATTTTGGTCATTATATAATAAAATAATACTTTCGTAATAAAATTTATCAAACGCATATACACTACTTTTTAAGTTCACAGCAACCGTAACAACACAGTTTATTAAATATTAAATTATTTTTTTAACAAGTAATTTATTTTATCCGTATAACACAATCAACTTATTTCATGAACTTATATAATTTCAAACGGGCCTCAATGTGGTGAAGGCAGCGATTCACCTCAATGCTGGTAGTAAGAGGCTTGAGAAGAGGATTGTTAAGCCACCACATGTCCACAACCTTCCAATAATTGGAGAATCATTTCGTGAATGTAAACTTACCCTTTGGAATGCTGAAATTTTTTCTCAAATTTGGAATTTTATATATTAGTTTATTTATTTGAGGTGTATAAAAATTTAGTAAGAGGTGACGTAGCCGCTTATGGATTTTGGACACGAGCAAACAAGACATGGTTGTCTAACTCGCGTAAACAGATTGTGAAGTCACACGCCTAAATATACTATTATTAATAGCAACACATGTCTATTTATTGCAAAACAAGAAATACACCCGCCAACTGTTTGAGTAAATTCCCCAAAAAGAGTAGCGACAAATTTAAATTGTTTCTAGAGAAGATCGGATTCGATGGAAATGGGTTCGTTTGTTTTGATCTACAAGTTGCTTAAGAATATGGCTTTTGCATTAATTAGAGAGAAAGCTTAAAGCTTTTGGCCCCATGCCATTAACCTTTCTTTTACTCTTTTACTGTAATAAGAAAGTGACTTACACGCTCCTGAAACAGCGTTTAAATAGACAACTTAAATATAATGCCACCTCCACTTTCTATTCTTCTCAATCTCTACCAAATCACATTCATTTTCTCTCTGTCCTAACAAGAACCAGTAGTTGTTAGGAACCCAAACTCAAGCACTCCCAAAAGCTAACTATTTGAAGCGCAGGTTTGAGAGAGGTGTAAGAAATTCAAGAAGATACAGGGAAAAAAAAAATGGACAACATGTTGTGTGATGAGCTGCTTCAAGAAATATTCTCAAAATTACCCACAACGCTATCATCGTCATCTTTATCAGTTTGTTTGGTTTCTAAGCGTTGGCTCAATCTTTACAGAGCTTCAAAAACCTCTCTTTCTCTCAGAATCATCCCTGACAATTCAATGGTATTTTCCATGTCATCTCTTTTATCTAACTATCCTTTTGTTTCCTCTCTTTCTGTTGCCTTATCATCTTCAGAGTCAACAACAACGACATCCTCTAGAAGCAACCCCAGTTTCTTTGACCGTCTTCTCTTTGTAGTATCATCTTCTTGTTCCAATCTCAAACACCTCCGTTTCTCAGCTGGTCCTGTCTCTGTATCTTCTTTGTTGTCCCTCTCTGAAGCCTGTAATCATCTCACTTCTCTTACAGTTACTCTTTGTAGGCCTCTTTATTTCAACTGGGTTGCTTCTTTTTCTTGTTTAAAGGAATTGTCTGTTTATGCTTGTGATGCTGATGAGGTTGAAAATGAAGTTTTTCAACGTTACAGAGAAACTGGGTTGTGTTTGAATGAAGAAATTGATACAGAATTGGGTTTAGAGAGTCTTTGTTTATCCGGGATTCGATCAGAGGATATGTGTGTTGGTTGGCTGTGGAGGAGCTGTAAAAGACTTAAAAAGTTGCAGCTAAAAAGCTGTTCAGGCGTTGGAGATGGAGGGTCATTTGCAAACTTTGCCAAGTGCTTGCAGGGTCTTGAGGAAGTTAAGCTGAGGACTTGCAGGAGTATAGTTGATCTGGTGTTATTGAATTTAGCTGAGAATTGTGATTCTTTGAATTCTCTGTTGGTATATGATGGTTGTAGTAGAGAGGGTTTGCTTCAATTTATAAGCCACTGCAGGTGTAATTTGCAAAAACTCGATCTTCGGTTACCCTTAGACCTCAACAATGTTCATCTTTCGGCTGTTGCAGTGAAATTCAAGGGTTTATCAGTTCTTAGGCTTCAAAGTTGTTGTCTTGTTTCCGGCGATGGCCTAAAGGCTCTTGGAGTTGCTATGAGTTCAGGGCTTGAGGAATTGGCACTCATAAATTGTGATGTTGTTGATAGGGAACCGGGTTTGCTGGCTTCACTTGGACAAAATTTGAAGCAGTTGAGGAAATTGGACTTGTCTTATAATGAAATGTTGCTTGATAAAGAGTTCATGGCCATGTTAGTTTCTTGTAATTACCTAACTGAATTGAAGTTGAGAGGGTGCAAAGGGCTCACAAGTATGGCAGTGGTTTCTATGTCGAAGAGTTGCAAGAGGTTGCAGACTGTTGATATTATGCACTGTTGTCGGGTTGGGGCTGAGGCTGTTGAGTTGTTTGTTCTAAATTCTCCACAGTTGAGACGTGTAGAGGTAGATGAAAACAAGCTTTCTGATGCTGCGAGGACATGGGCTTCGCATAAATTTATAGAGGTTGTCGTTTGATTGCTGGAAGAGTGAAAATATGATTTCTGTGTAAAAGTATATTAAAAGTTTCACTAAAAAGGTAAAAAAAGGTATATACTCACAGATCTTTTTCTGGGTTTGTTGTAATTATTTTAGCTGTTCATGTTGTGTGTTAGAAGTGCTGGTTTTATTCAGTGGATAATTAAGTTTAAACAAATGTTTGATATTTATAATAAAATATATGTCAGCAATTAAGCTTTCAGATTTTCTTCTCCATGGCACAATGCCACAAGCCCACAGTATCATATATCAACTTTAATTATTTTTTGCTTCCTCTGCCACTGACACTACAACAACCAACCATCCCTTGCATTATTTGTTGATGCTACTCATACATCCAACAGTGCAATGATTGTAAATGTTGCTCTTTATTTATTTTTATTTTTTTTTTTCCACTTTCTGCAAGATTCATTGTCTCAACATTTATTTAGTACTTGAGGAGTAAGAAAATGATTTGAATTACTATTCGTCTAAATCAGAGTGTAGGATTAGGCCTACTAATTTATGTATATTGTTTGAGTTATTGAAAGCAGAAACACTGTTTTTCTTTTTCCTTAGACTGTTGTAAAGAATAAAGATATATGCATCACACTTTATTAGGAAAAATTGAATAGCAATTTTCCTTTGGTGGTCACAACTCACAAGCTTAAAAGTTTGCTGGAGTTTTAAGAACCTGTTGTTCACCTTCCAGTATATATCATTTGAATTTGTCAAGAGATGAATTGTTGACTTTAGGTAGTTTATCAAGAATATTATGGTTTCTTTCTAGTATATTTCCATTGATCCATTGGGACATTGGCTTGTCAATATTTGTTTGATAAATTTAAAATTTGGAGATCCTTGCAAAGTTGCCTAAGGTTGCAATAGAGTGTAAGGAGGCGTTAGTTTGATAAAATTGATCCGATAATATCTTCATGTACTTGACTCTTTATAGGAGACTACTGTTCGGCATTTGTAGTGAACTACTGACTCAGAGATTTCTTTCATGTGCCTTAAGAAGTAAAAGCTGTCAAGAATATCATCTCCCCACAAAACTGGTATAACTATTTTCATTTTATGTTGTTTTTGATATAGCTTCTATATCATTTTCCCGTTTCTTTGTCTTTGATCCTTCTAGGGTTTTGTGTCCAGAACTTTTATGCTTTTGTCTGTCTGATTAGATGCCTGCTTCATTCTTTGAGGTATTTAATCAACTCCTCGCCATAACTATGAACAAGGATCAATTAGAGTCTGCTTCCCTATGTTGATCTTGTGACTGATGTTGATCAAATTGTTCAATCCTTTCATAGTTGTGGCATACATATGAAATACAAGACATTGTGACAATTTCAAGAGCATGATATTAAAGAGAAGTATAATGCTTCGACAGTTTACCAAGATGATTCAACCTGGAACTCTTTCTTGCCCAATGCATTATTCTCTGACTGTTATGGCTATCCAAGCTTTTTCATTTGCTCTTTTTTTTCTAATATATGTATATCCTATGCTTATCAGTGTGTATAGAATATGATAGACTTTATTCACATCTGTTAGTTAACTTATCATTTTTTTTTTTTCACTGAATGCGTATGAATTAGTCTAGTCAATGCATGTGTACTAATATCTCCAACCTACATAATGATGAAGCATGAACTTAGATATCCTTTTTTTTTTTAGAAGCATGAACTTAGATATCTTTGACAATGTAAATGCTAGCTTATGTATGTATCTGCAACTGTTGGCAACCTCATCCCTGTTCTTTTGAGTTGATCCCAAATGCCAGTAAGCACTAGGCACGCTTATACCTTTCAATTCCTTCAGTAGATTTGATTCCTTTTGGGATAATATGAGAAAAGCTTAAACTTTGAAATAGCATAGTTTGAAATCGTTACATACAAAAAAGCAACTTAATGCGGTTTTTTGGACTAAATTTAGGTTCATTTGGTCTTAAAATTTTATGGGTGCTTTCTTCCTACGTTCTTATATGCTTTGCATGCTTTCTTTTTGGTGAATGTTAGGTAGGCTGTTACATCTTCCTCTCAACTGCATTTGGGTTTAATTTTTGGCCTTTGTGTTGTATGTATATGATTCAATGATTTTTTGTTCTTGTTTATGGATGACAAAGTTGATGTTGCAAATATTGGTCTCAGTCTTTTATCATTCCTGAATGCAAGGATCAGTTTAATAATTTGAGATATCATCTATCATTACTCCATATAATAATAATTCGGTTAACATAAGTATGTTTAACCATATAATAATTTGATTAACATAAATACGTTTAACCATTTATTTTGCTTAATTGAATGGCTATTGATTATTTGAGTTAAAAAGCCCAAAAGGTAATGTTCGTGGTTGTCAATTCAACATTGACTTGCATTATTTAATTAAATTAGAGATAAATAATTGAAGATAAACTTACAGTGAAAAGATTTCTAGACCTATTAAAATGTAAACTTTGCTGTATTATTTATTAACCGTTCCTTCATATTCAACCTTGTCGGTGGTATATATTATCGTATTTTTTATTCACCATCTAAGCCAACAAACAGAATTAGCAGCACATGTCAAAAAAAAAAAATATATTATTTGTCGAATTGAGGACCTTAGTTAAATTAGAATAATCTCATAATTTGATCCACTGATCTACACGCGGTCATTATGCATTTTATTATTAATTATGTCGTTCAATAAAATGGTATACGCACAGCCTTGGGTTTGGAGCTCCCTCGCATGTTATTGGACTTGGCTTTGGGCTATTATACCTTGAACCCAAGTTTACAAACAATGGCTGTTAAGTACACCCCAATCTTTCTACAAGTAGACCAGGCCAGCTGTAGCCCAAGCCATTACCATCAATGGTCTCATATTAAGTTTGAAATAGATTGAACCGACTCATACACTATAAAATTCTTATAAAACTCCCAGTTAAGAAGGAGAAAATCTCGTGCAAATCAAAGACGTCACGTTAACCAAACAAGTCAACAGCACTATGCTGTGTGCGCATTCATTTGAAAATAAATAAATAAATAAATTACAGATAAATTGATGGTTACATTGAATAGCAATTCACGTCATGTTATTATTAATTAATTGTATTATCTCCGATATCTAAATAAAAAAAAAATTCTCACAACAAGATATAAAAAAATAATAAAAAAAACATATAAGAATTTAGTGCTTCGGTAGTTCGCTGACATGACAGAAGTAAAGAGTATCTACCCCACATTATACCACTGTTACATCTACTAATTTGAATACGAGTATATTTATATCGATTACAGTCACATCTACTAATTTGAATACGAGTATATTTATACTTGCACAATATGAACAAATATAGTAAATGCGCACATGACACTAGATTTTTAATAGCTCAACTCAGCTTAGATAACCATGGATCATCTGCAGTTAATTAAGATTTTGTCAAATATTAAATTACCAATTTTAATATTTACAATTAGAAAATAACAAAAATTCTACCTAGATGGCTTTATCATGGCACAACTTGAATGTCTGGTCTCAAATGGGATGGATTGACAATCGACATCTAAATAATTGAAGATAGATTTAAATAAATCACGTTATAATTGTTTTGATCAAATACAATTTGATCTCGGCAACACAAAATACGGTGTCAATTGACGGTGTAGTTAAGGTCATCATCCGATGAGGTTTTGACAGTTGTTAACTTGGACTCATCTGCTAAAAGCCCATTCAATTAGAGTTTGGTATTGGGCTGGGCCGGACTTCTTTGAACCCGATGTTTTAAAAAGAATTATATTGGGATCCCCATAAGATGCTGTAATTTTTTTTACAGCATCAATAACACAAGAAATACGTATTATTGGATCTAATTAACGGCACACGTTATCTTTATTAATAAAAAAAATTTTAATTATTTTTAAAGTAAAGTAATAGAGCGATTAAAAAAGCTCTTAAAATTGTGTTTTTAAATTTAAAAAATAAAAAAAGAGATACGATAAAATACAATATCTCATGTTCTTTTATTTGAAATTGAATCATTAACACGTTAAACAAGTAATCTTCATTACATAATCCTTATCTTTTAATTAATTAATTAATTATCACTATATTAAATTATATTAAATAAATGGCTGAAATTAAAACACTTAAACCTAAGGATTTACAACAATCCCACCAATAATACTTAAAAAATACATACAGCATCATTAAGAAATCCACCATATTATTTTTATTATTATAATTTTGCTATTCAGAATTATATTTAAATAACTTTTTAAGTGCTTTAAAAGCAAAAGTTGAATATAGCAATATTTCAAGTGCAATAATTGTTTTCTATGTAATCGCGATTGGTAGAACTGACTAGATCTTGGATAATTTATACCGTTAAATTGCTAAGATTCACCATTTAAACTGTGAATCTAGTGTAATCATGAACAACTTCCTGTTTAATAAATGAAATTCACCATTTCTTTATTTTATAAATGATTTGATAGTTTTAACAATGAAAATATACATATCATATTTGAGTAATACTAGGCATCCCAACATTTTTGTCCCAATTTAAGTTCCAATTGATATGGCATACATGTATTGAATGATGATTAAGTAATTTTATTAACTATAAAATCTATCATTTAATAAATGAGTGACGCATAACATTGGGATTTAATTGTTGGGATCCCAAATATTATTGATTATATTTATAGCAATAACTTTAGGAATCCTAACATTTGAGTCTAAACTTAAATCTCAATGTCTTGTGCCACCCATCTATTGGATAATAGATTTCATAGCTTATAAAATTACTTAATTACTAATTAATAGATAAATGCTACATTAGTTATAATTTAAATTAGGACTTGAATATTGGGATATCTAGCATTGCTCTATTTATAGTATATAACTATACTATAACCCAATCTATCTTCATTAGCGTATTAAAGAATATAAAAAAAAATGCATAGATATTGACTAAACTACCAATATAACAAAGTCATAAACATAACAATAATTATAGAATCACAAATTTTTTGTATAAAATATTTTATACAGATTGATGTGGCATAATAGTATTAGTTTAATGAAAATTCTACATAAGGCACATGATTTGGTCTCAATACGCTACATTACAAAATATTTGTGGCTCTAGTATTACTGTAAATATGATGTATTATAATATATTTAATCATGTTTACTGTTCCTATATAGCTAGTCTTCCTCTTAAATGTGTCTTGTCTTAAAAACAATTAAATAAATAAAAGCGTAGTGCTATATATTTTAAAATTTCTATTCAAATTATGTGGTATTTATCAATTAGTAGGTAAGATAATACAATTAATTTACTTGTGTCTCATAAAGAATTACAAATCACTTATGTTGTATCTACTTATTGGAGTGGGAGTAAGGAGTATGGATTTATCTCATTCCAGTGTTTACTTACTTATTTAAGAGAGAGAGTGGGAGTTCTACTCCGTGGGTTCCACTTATTTTTGGAGTGTGGGGTGGGATTCCCACTCCCATGGGAGAGGTGGGAGTGGGAATCCACTCACACAACTTCTTTTTTTACCCTTCTATTATTAAATATAATATAATTATATTTATTCAAATAAATAAATGTTACATTTATTTAAAAATTATAATATCATATTTATTTAAATAATTATAATTTATTCAAATAATATGATTATATTATTTAATAATATTACATTTATTAAAAACAATAATATTAAAATTATTTAAATATAATATTATTATATTTAGTTAAAAATAATAACTTACGTTGACTCTAAGTTAAAATTAATTAAAAATAATATTATTATATTTATAGAAAATTAATAATATCACTATATACTATCTTTATTTTAAAATATATAATAGTATTATATTTATTTAATATTGATAATTAATAATAATAAATAGTTTATTTTAAGAAAATATTAATTTTGTACTATATTATCAATAATAATATTTTATTTGTGTAGCTCTTATCAATAATTTTTAATTTACATAATGAAAATTGAAATTAATAAAAAATTATGATTTACATAACTAAGAATGTTAATAATTATTAATAAATTATATTATTAAAATAAATAATTTTATTTTATAAATATATTTTTATTCATTTTGTAATTAAAAACAACAATTCTTTAAATAAGGGCAAAAGTATAATTTGAAAAGTTTACTCTTAATCCAAGACAAAATAAATACATAAATGAGATTCTGATTCCTATTCCACACTCCCGTTCCAGTATAAGTAAGCAACCTATTCCTACTCCCAATCCCCGGATTCCCACCCATCGGAATTTCCACTCCAATCCAAGAAGTAAATGCTACCTTAATGAATGACACGTCTTTTAAAATAAAATTTAGAATAAAAAATTTTGATTGTTTATCATTATTTCTAATAGAATGAAGAGCCTAATTAAATATTATATCAATAAATTATAATAAAGGAGGAATTTTAGAATATATTAAAGATAATATGATTAATTAATGCATGTATGACATATGTGACATATGCAGTTAAATTTTATACAATCACTAATTACACGTTGATTCTTTAAAATAAATACATTCATCTCGTAACATCATTTGTGAGATAGCATCATTTATTTGTTGTATGGATGATAGGATAACCTAGAGCTATTCTAAAAGTTATTATTCTCACGAAGGTATGAGTTATGAGATGTGTCAATCACCAATGCACACATTTCGACGGTCCAGATAGGGAACCAGTGGGCCCCTACCTGTGACAAAAACAGAGCCGTCCAATTTGATGATTGTAAACACGTAAATAGAAGGGCCGAATCATGATTCATGAACAGAGATATAGTGGGGGTAGAATAATCTAAAAACAACCAAACAGAGACAGCCATCCCCGCTTTTCCCGGGCTGGTTTCCAGTTTTTGGCGCCAAAATTTAACAACCAAAATTTTCTAATTCCCGCCAAAATATACGGGCAGGGCGGGCAGGTCAAAAATGGGGTTTGGGGCTAAAACCGCGTCCGCGTAGAACCAATGTTCCACAAAAGTCAGCTTGGGGGCCAAGCCTGTGGAACAAAAATCGATGAGTGGTGTGCCAGATGAAAAAGAAATTTAAAAAAATAATAATAATACAGTCAGTTCTGTTTGTTCCAACTTTCTTCGGATAATTTCGTTATAACCCTTAGCATTTTTGTTATTCTTACTGAATGAAAAAAAAAGTAGCAAATTATTATTAGATCCTTTTCTTAAATTTCTTTTAGTAGTTACCTACTGCCAACACCCTCCCCACCTCATTTCAACAGAAATCAATGCGTGCGCAAGTTTTAGATTCTAAGCTTGACATTTTCCTAAATGAATTATCTTATGACACCTCTCGTTCTTAAGATCAGATATCTAAGTCTCATCATATAATGATGGGAGTAGATTTTATATTTATATATGTTTGTTAATTTATAAATATATATAGTATAATTAATAAAGGTTGAATTTGATGTTAGATTCTCAAGCGGGATTCAATCTTAAATATATTTACAGCACTAGATTTTTTAAATCTTTATGGAAGATGATTTAATTATTTTAATTTGAAGATATCATTAACTATAGTTAATATTTGGTTGTTCAATGTTGACTATTTGATGTCTATCTTCTTTTTTTTTTTTCTGTTAATTTATTTCTCTTTTCGTTTATATATATATAAAAAAAATTTGCTACTTGAAAATATATCAATGAAAATAATAATAATTAACATTTTCTCTTAATCATAACCAATATTGCATATCTGTTGATGATTTCTAATTTTCCATAGTACATAAGATAATGAACATTGATAAATTGTTTATTATTATATTCATAATCGTCTCGATGAAAAGAAATACATCTTGCATCTCCACCACCACTGAAATTTGTAAAAAATACAAAATGTAAGAGATAAATCTCATTGTAAAACGATTATAAAAAAATAACCTTATTCGACAAAGCAAAAAATAAGGTATCCATTCCCTCATAAGGATATATCCCATGGTAGAAGGCATAACCACTCATGACTTACATTTTTCCTTTTGTTGAAGACAAATAATTAGTTTACTCCAAAATCTCAAATTTTTAAAGAAAAATTAAATGAATATATCAGGAACTTTAAAAGACAAATTAACTTACAGTAGCAATCACTTGATTCTATTACAAAATTGAACTCCAAAATCATGCTAATGCAAGATGGAACATACAAAAGATTATTATAGGAGCTTGCCAATTAATTTTCATTTTATTATCATGAATCTTAATTAGATTTTTATTGAAATACTAAAAGTAAAATCTCCTAAAGTTAACATTTCAAGCAATAGAAGCAAACTGGTCAGAATTTTCAACATCACCTTTAGGTTTTCCTTGCTTTAGTCTTGTTGGAACACAAAGGTAATAAGTTAAAAAAAAATCAATAACCATAAATAAGCTATTTTAAAAATGTAATGATACTTGAATAAAACAGTGACAAATCACCACCAAAATAATTGAGTTTTGTTTTTCATTTCTTTATTAACAATCAGCATTCTGTCATTGTAACGGTAATTTTTTCATCATCTTGTCACCCATTTGTCCAAATATTATTTTCTATATAGAAACTTCATTAAGCATTAAAAAAATGATCGTCCAAATACTAAAATACATATGAAATATTTTTGGAATTTTTATACTCATTTTTGGGTCTCTTAATATAATCGAAATCCCAATATTGGTTCCTCAGTTTAAGTATCAACTAATGGAACATTCAACTATAGGTGATAGAACTGAGTAATAAATAATTTAACAAATTATAAAATTTATCTTCCAATAAACGAATGACGCATAGCAATTGGGGCTCAAATATTATTACTCTTTATTTTTTTTAATATAAAATGTGTCAAATTATACCTTAAAAAGTATAATTATCAAATTAATTTATGTATGTGAGAGATTGATATTGGGCCGTTTGACATATATAGGCATAGCACGTTATTTATACAGATTAAATCCTCTTTATGTCCCTATCATTTACCTCAATGATCTATTATATCACTATAATTTACAAAATAAAATTTTTCAAAAACAGTAAACTCTCTTCAATGCATATAATACATTTAAATGCAACTAAGAAGCAATTATCACAATAAAAAAATGTTAATACTCCAAAACAACAATTCCCAATAGCTTCATCTTCACATAAGCACTTCCAAAATGTGTATGTCAACTCCCAACATCCACTACCAATTAAACAAATTATATAAAATTAATTTATGGCAACAAAAATAAATACGTAAAATAAATGAATATCCACAAGACATGTGATTTTTGTGAGAAAACCTTTGATTCTCACAATCTAAGGTACAGAACTCGACATGTGATTCTATCCACGTGTAAATGAAACAATTCACTATGAAAATAATATAAGTTTGCAATGGATCAAGAACACTTACAAAGCATCACATCTTTAAGCACCTCACATCCAAATCCTATTGCATCAACCACCACAGACCTCACAAACTATCCCCTACGTGAGTCAAGCATCACAATCTCTTTGCGAGATAAAGTTAAGAGTAATTGGATAACGAATGTGAGAGTGGTCGTCTCGAACTTAACAACTTAACGAAGCTAAATCAGAGAGAAAAAAGTCGAGGCTAAAATTGGTTTTATGATCTAAAACAACACTAGGTTGCACTTAAAAAACCCCATCTAAAACTCTTGAAAAAGTTCACTCAATAAAAATATAAGTGATAAATAAATTTTAGATAAATTTACACTTAAGAAATGAACAAACTAACTCGTTCAAAATGCTCCCATGATTAATAAACTAAGCTTGATGAAATTTTCTCCTTAAGTTAACATGGTCCAAGGGAATTATGTTGGGTCGATCCAAATCAAAAGGCACAGATGCCTTCTTTTAGAGTTTGTAATTTCACGGGTCGGTTCTACGTAAATGAAGCTTCATTATACACTGCATTACACGAATTCGAATCTCTAAACCAAATCCATCTTCAATCATATCGATGAATGCAAGTTTCAAAGACTTCTGATTATAATATGAGTACAATTAAATTATAATTAAAAAAAGAGAGTGAATTATCTTTTCCTTAAAAAACTTATCCTTGAGATTTTGTAACAATTAACATTAGTTGAAATAAAAATATTACATTTTTTAAAATCACGGACGGTGGTGGTTTTAAAATTGATAATTTCTACTATTCCTTGTATGTTTTATGTTTGTTTGGGGACTATATTGATAATTTCTTATCTTTCATTCGACTTATTAGATATTTAATAAAAGATTAAGGGGTCTTAAACATATTGTCCTTAACGTTATAGGAATCTTCGTGTGCTTTGGATTCCTCGGGCAGCCCCATCCCCCGTGTGTGTACTGTACATGGTCTATTTTTTCCGCTGCTTAATACATTGGATTCTCTTTTTATATAATAATAGTAATAATTATTATAATTATAATAATTTTATTTTAATCAATTAAATAGTTTAAATTAACTCTCCCATTATCTGTGCTGATTGAGTGACTGGTGTTCTGATTGTACCATACCATTCTTGAAAAATGTGTAATCTTATGTTAACAATCAAGTCAATAATGTTGAACCAAGATATTTTAATATTTCATACTGTCACTTTATTTTCTTACTTAATAAATGTTGAAAATGTTGTAAAAAGATTTCGAGGTGAATCTATTTTCGTGATATCTTTAGCCAGCATCCACTAATAATAAGAATTTTCAGTTTTTTCACAAACTATTTCGAATGCTTTTAACCCAAACATTACATGATAAAAAGCTAAAAATTATGTGAATGATATATTTGGAAATTGTTGTAATTATATTGTTATAAACATTCATGTGTTAAAAAGGGGTTGTGACTCTCACGGCGACGGAGTATAAAAATATTTTACTGAAGTAGATATTCTTATTCTATTTTAATCAAGAATTACAAATTTTCTTTTTGGTGATGTATATAATAATTATTATGGCTAATACCTAATATCATAACATTTATTCAATCATTCCCTAATTCACTTTAAGATTGCCAAATTTATAAGCTTTTTTTTCGTTTGAAATGCTAGAGTTTATTGATATTACAATATAAGGCTTACTGAAATTTACAGTACAACTCAAGATTTTTCATAACCTAACTCATAAATTAATACTAACTGATGATGAGACATCTACTCATATTTAGAGAGATATCTACCGGTACCTATAACTATATATGGAAGGAGAAATAAATTTTTTGAGCAATTCCTAACGTATATTTTCTAGCTTCCATGTTTGGATCTAGGTCTTTTCCTACTTCTCACAAGACATGGTTAATGGAGCAATTCTGTTGATTTCTATTGAAGAAAATTAAAGTCAAACTCTCATTATTACCATATGTTTCGGGATTGATTTGTAGTTTTAACAAAGCATAATTTCGCAAATTTTAATGTCGTTGTTAAGGAACATTCTAATCTTTTTAAAATGGACACACATTTATAAGTGAAAGTCAAACTCTTCTTCAATTGCGATATGAACGAAAGCTAATCACTATTTTTTTTTTTTTTCTATGAGTTCAATAAATCTTATTAACTTAACTAACCGTGATATAGGAAAAATTAGGATTTTAATCACTTTATGGTGTTTATTTAGTATATATTTTATTTAGTACCTATATATATATATATATTTTTTTTTTTTAAGTATCAATTTTATCAAGGACAAAAAATATCTTCGACTCTTCAGACGATGTCAAGCAAATTTTAATTAATGCCATCTTTAATTCAAAGTATGAATTAATTTTATGTTGTACAATGGACAAAACATCTTGATAAATTTCTTATGAAAGTCTAATAGTATAATCGAGATTGTATAGAAAATTTCAATTATAAGTGAGAAAACAGCTGAAAATGTCTCCCAAGGACGCTACTAAAGATTTGCATGAGATTTTACGTGACCTTGAGGAAGTGATAAAAAAGCGAAGAGGTATCATCTAATCTTAATTAATTTGAGCGTATAATAATTATATCATATGAAAATTATATCATAAGGATTAATCTGCGTATACATTGTTGAAGACATAAAGGTTGCTATTGAAGAAAATTTGGTTCAGAGTTCAAAATACTGTTGGCGAGTATATTGAGCAAGATTGACTAAGTCATACATATTATGTGTGCGTTCACCCATCATATATATATATATATCAACTTGTACCAATAAATTTAAAATGCAAACTTGTACTTATTATAACTTGGCATCTATATATGTCAATTAAATTTGGTCCCCACGGTCAAAGATCTAATGACCAAGGAATAAGTCTCACACACAGAGACACATATATAAAAATATATGGACATAAAAATGGGCAGGCAGAGAAAGCACCGACCGTGTAGTACCAAATTCACCTGGATGCATTTATCATATATATATATATATATATATATATCCTTCAATAAAATCAAATGAATCCATTCAATCAACACTAGTGTACATGTTACAGTAACAGCCTTTGTCTTGTGCATTTGAAAATGACTGCTTTAATTTGCTTTATTTGCTTTTTCTTGAAACCATTACGCATATATGATTGATTTCTTGTTTGATTGCCATGCCACGAATATCCCGCAACCGAACAAAGCATCTACTATTTGTGTATATATATTTTGTGTATAAATTATCTGATATTTAATCGAGCTGGATAGGACCACTAGGAAATAGTTCCTTGACCAACTGATCTACGCATTTGTTGGTTATTTGTATATTTTTTTTAATCAAGTATAATTAAAAAAATTAATTCCTAATAAATAAGATGATAATTATTTTATATCTACAAATACTCATAAGGGAGGGAAGAACACCGATTGACCAATGGCCTAGGTGCCCAATGCACAATTTCTACTTAAAATTGAACCAACTTTTCACACCAGAGAGGATTTCAAAAGTATTTTTGTAGTTTTTTTTTTCTTTTCTTTTCCTCTAAAAGCACCATAGAAAAGTATTTGCGACACTCTTTTAAGCTTGTCAAACCCTTCAAGAATTTTCTTATTCCTTGCAATGCCACACGTTTTGATTAATTAAAATTATTTTTCTAATTAACAAAAGTGTTTGTGAAATCAGATGCACTCATTTTCTAACAATGTAAAAACCCCATATTGTAGTACTTTATGAATTTGAAGAGATTATACTAAATCCAATTGGATATTCATATTGGTTACAGAAGAGAAGACTTTGTAGAATAGAATCTGTTACCAATAAACTGACATTGCAGATAATTTTTATTTTTCTTCTCATGGCCTTGATCATGGATAAGGCACTAAGATCAATGATATGGATAATGACTCTAATAATTGTAGCCAATATTTTGTAAATCAGAATACTAATAAATCTAGGCATCTATCATATCTAGTATAATAAGATAATCACAACGAAATTAATCTTTGTAGAAGTGTTGATTTATTTGGGATTTTTTAAACCTTTTTTGAAGAAAAAATACCCGAAAATTGCTCAACAAGATGAAAATTTTATTGGCAGTATCAGGTGTTCCCCCAGTTGGCAACAATGATACAAGTCAAAAATTGTCCAAAAGAAATTATCTCCCACTTGCAGTTTTAGCATCAAATTGCACGATTTAACAGAAGATTATTGTAGTTTTATCCAGCTAATCCAATAAAAGTGACCCCATTCTGACAAGTTAGACCTTAATTTTTGTACAACTTTACTACTGCTGCAATGCTTTGTTAATTAAAGTGGCCTTATCCCTAGAAATCATTGTTTAATCTGCAAAGTTAATCAATAGAACCTCCAATTTAACTAAAACAAAACAACCCATTTTCACTTTTTTTTTTTTTTTTCAAAAATCCTTTTATCATGCATATATGGACACATCCTGTCTACTCAACTCTAAACAATTCTGACTGTTTGGTACATGATAAACATGCCTAAAATCTTATCCACAAACAAACCCACATAAGAAAACAAAACTCACAAGTTGTCTTTGTCATCAAGTGCTTGAAAACGAGTAAATTTTTTTTTTTTTTTTTTTTTTAATGATGAAACTAAACTCCCCTTCAAATCCTCATAGGATTCTTCTAATTCACCACCCTCTCTTTTCATTAACTAGGAAGTTGGGTTGGTGGGTCAAGTCTCAAGTCTCAAGTCAAGTGAGTTGTGTGAGTGGGACATTAAAGCAGACTAAAGATGGAGTTGGCAGGGCATAAAAGAGGTACTTTGATATGAATGAATGGTTCTTATGAGGGGTTAAGTCACACACTCACACTCAAATCAATTGCTAGTTTTGAATGATCAAACATCCGTGCAGCATTTTCTCAGCCTTAAAAAGATTTTACTTTCACTTGTTTCTTTGACAAACTTTTTGCCTATACTTATTAATTTCTTATTTCTTTCTTTTTCTCTCACGTACGCTATAAAGCCTGTGTCGTGTGTATATACTCTGCACGTGTGTACTTTTTGTGCTCTGGAGAAACAAAGCATTAGCATTGCATTAGGCTTGTTATATGATACAATTCTTGCCCAAGAATGACTGTGATGTATAGCTATTCCTATTATCAGTTAAAAACTCCAAAATCCCAAATTCTGCTTATGAAGAGAGTTAGTTGGGGTTGTGTGATTATGATTTGGGGCAAAGGGATTGAAGAGCAAAGAGCAAATGATTGAGAGGAGGCTGCAAATTATAATTGCAAAAAAGTGCTTTTGTAGTTGTAGTTAACTTAGTAACAACAACAACAAATGTTAAAACAACTTCCAAGAAGTTCATTCCTTCCTAATATTACAAGGTTGCAAGCACCTACTAAAACAAAGCAACTTTAAGGCAAAAAAAAAAAAAAAGCACTTCTCATGACCAAAAAAACATTAAACTAAAACTACACTATTACTCTAACACCTACCATTTCATCTTTGTACATCTTCTTCTTCTTCTTCACCAAATCTAATACAAAAAAGATCGCTACAACAAAATAAAAACTCAAAAGAAAGAAAAAAAAACACTACTTTTTAAATTTGAAAAGATTGTTAATTAGCTTTCTCAACATGGAGTTTAAACACAGTTTCCAAATCAGGAGGAGTAAAGAACTCCCTCGTAGCTCCATTATTGAAGTTGCATCTTGAAGGTCTCCGCTTTCTCGGCGCCGGCGGGCACGGCAGTCTCTCCGGTATTCTTGCCTCTTTCGCCGTCGGAGTTGTTGATAGACTTGCTTCTTCTTCGTAATCATCTTCACTCTCTTTGCCTCCTCTTGTTCTGGTGGTGGTCTTGATAGGCTTCAACGATGCCCGTATCGCGATCCCGGCGATCACCCATTTCTTGTTTTCCGATTCTAATCCGCCGTCCGTTTGTGATTTTTTCGAAAACCCCATTTTGCCAGATCAAAAAGACAAAGCTATTTGATCAAGAATCAAGAATCAGAACAAAAACGAATGGAATAAGAGAAAAGGGTGCTTGCTTGGTTGTTTGGCCAGAGAGGGAAAATTAGATTTTCTCGGAAAATAAGAAAGAATTTTTTTTTTTTGTGAGAGTGAGAAAAAGGGGTATTTATATCGTAGCCGCGACCCAGAGCAAGTCAATTTGGTGAAAAGAGAGAGCTGCCCGGATATTTACGGGCAGCCGAAAACAAGTGAAAAGGGGATTTTGGCGCCAATTTTTTGTGGTTTACACAACAACGGCTCTTTTTCCCGCGTTTTTGTTGTGTTTTATTATTATTATTTTGTTTTCCGGTTTTGCCCTTGCTTCGACATTATTTTAATTTTCCTGTCTGGGAAGTGACGCTATCTGCTGTCAGAGAAACAGTCGGGGGCACAATCATCGGCAAATATCGGCTATAGGAGGACTTAAACGTCGTCGTTGCTATGAGAAATCAAAATGTTTACCATTTCTTAAAAATAATTTAAAATTGAACGCATTAGATAAGAACAACTATTATTTTTATTAAAAATTATACTTTTTGACAAGTAAAATTAAAGATAAATGGTGTGAAAGCTGCCTCTTTTTTCCCCCTAGAAATTCTTTGCACGCTTTATGGGGTGATTCCGTGATTGTATTATGTCATTGACCTAATATGAAAGTATGCATGAGAAAAAAAATTACATTTAATTTTGCGCGCACACAATTATTTTACGTTATAATTAAAAGGTATTATATATTTTTTTCCAAAACCAAAAAAGGTTGAAACGAATTATTATTAATTGGAATCAAATTCAATCTCGATGTGTAATTGAGTTGTGTGTGTCAATTCGGCCCATTTAAATAGTGAGCCAGGCCCAAAAAGGGAACCGATATTGCTGAAAGTCTGAAACCCAAAACCAAAAGTGTTGAAAAATAAAAATAAAATGTAATTAATGATAAAAGTCGAATTTACGAGGAAGAAGACAAAAGGAAGCTTCAAAATTGTGGTCGCAGGATAAGGAGAGCCGTCAGATACATGACCTCAAGATGGGTCCCGATATTTCGGCGGCTTTGGAACGTCGGCCTCACCCTACGGCCAATGAAAAGCCACTTGTCAACTAAATATGACGTGGAGCCACGTAGGCCTACGAGGTTGGCTTGAAATTCCACCGTGCTGCTTAATATTCCTCCAACTTGCAGAAGATCATCTCATCACATGGCATTATTGTCGTGTGGGTCCCGTTAATATTGGACCGACCTGATTTGCGGACCAGCGTGATTGCTGAACTGAACATTTGATATGATCCAGTGTGCTGATCTCATATTTTATTGGACAATTGTCAATTTATATATTAATAAGCTAGATAGTTACACTCATTCGCCATTCAATTTTTATTTATTTCAAAATTTTTTTTTTCAGTTCTTATTTTCTTTGGATTCGAATTCAGGTAGCAAAAGGAGAAAAAAAAAAACCTCAAAAGCACCGGAAATAACTTAATAAGATTTTGACATATTGATATTTATAATTAGATATCTATAAAAAATAATACTTACAATACATTTCATATAGAAGAATTCAAACAATTGATCTCGAGAATTTATCGAATCTACTTCTAAATATTGAAAAGAAAACCAACATTCACAATGCATGTGGAGAATTCAAATCATTAACATTAAGAATTAGTTGAACAGGTGTCCATTACTCAACTAAAGAGTAGTTTACGTATTTCGGTCAATTTTAGATTTGAAAAAATTTGCTTCTATGACCTCTCACATGCCAGCTAAATAGCCCTCTATACAAATTTCTCGGTCACGCCTCTTGGAAAAAATATTCTATCTCATAAAATAGATTAGTAGATACATAATTTTATTAATGTTCCAATAAATATAGTAATTTTATTAATGTTCCAATAAATATAGTACTCGATTCAAATGAGAATTCCTTATATGTGCCTTTCATGCATCTTTATCGATAATGTAGTGGTAGACTGGTAGTAGGATATGATGTAAGCAAGCCCAAGAGTTTTAGTTCACACAAAGTACGTCGCACCCACGAAACTGACCTTTATATAAATTGACAAGGACAATGTCCTCTGTTTTCAGTGAACTCACGCAGTGATATATAAGTTGAAAATTTTCAATCCGATTTTAAAGTGCGGAAAAGTTCGAGAGAGTTATTAAATCGTGCCGTTTAATAGTTTTATCGAACTTTTTGGGATTTTAAAATTTCAGACCAGATCGGGACTAATAGCTAGAAATTTTTTAATCTTGGATTTTAACGTGCGGAAAAGTCCGAGAAAGCTCTTAGCGGTTTAAGAGGATAATTTTATAAGAAAAATTATTAATTTACCACCAAACTTATTCTGATATTTTCATGTCAGTACCGTAGTTTGAAAGAAAGTATTTTTCACCACCAACCTTTAAGAATTTTATCAAAATACCACAAATCCGTTAGTGAAACGTTAAAAATTAATAGAAAATGTATTAAAAGACGATGTTACCCCTATCTCATAAAAGATGAATTTACCCTTATAATAAAAAGAGATAATAAGAGCAAAAATTACAAAAATACCTTATAAAAAGAGGTTGCTACTCCAATTCAACATACACACAAGCTAAAAACCAAAACACATCACTGCAGCCTCATAAAGACACAAGCTAAAATTCAAAACACATGACAGCAACCTTATAAACACACAAGCTAAATTGCAAACACATCACAACAGCCCAATCTCAAGAGCAGCAGCTCACAAACACACAGGCTACAGCAGCCTCATTTATTTTTAACACTAGCAACTCTATTTCAATTATTAAACACACCAGCAGCCTTTTTTCAATAGCAACAACCCTATTTCAACACAATAAGCCTGATCAACAACCCCATTTCAACACCATAGGCCTCATAAACAAATCGACAGTTTAATTTCAACACCAGCAACTCATTTCAAACACCAACAAACCTCATTCGCAAAAGTAAGAAAAAGCAAGCCCAATACTCAAATTTTAACAGTTTATCATTTAAAAACAGCGACAATAATTCATTCAAACACAAAATATTCACCTGCTTCAGTCTTCAAACAAAACCAAACTTACTTGTAGTCATCACACATATAAATTCAAACAAAAAAATGGCCTCCGACAGCCACTCAAGTGTTAATTCTAGGGGTCGAGTCAAGAAACCTGCAGAAGTTACCTGCTACCCTAAATACTGCAACTGTGAAGTGCATGCATGTGCTATGGTATCTACTACGTTGAAAAATCCTAATAAACTATTTTGGATATACAGGTTTAAAAAGTGTAATTTTTGGCAATGGGCGACAAAAGAAGATCTAAAAATGCATAACACCACATCTGCTCGTGTCATGAACCTAAATGAAAATGTAGTGGAGATGAATGAAAGGGTACGAGGCATTGAAGCGAAGCTGAAATTGATCACAATTCTAATTTGTTACCTTGTGGTAGGCTTATTTATGAGACAGTAATGTAATAGACATAGTTTGAGACGTAATGAAAGACAAAAGTAATCAAAAGTATCCAGAAGTTTTTGGACTAAGTACTTTCATAATAGCAATGTGTTGCAATACTATCAATTTGTACATTCAAAACACATAATAGCAACCTAATGCACTAATATGAGTTTGTGCAATTAAAAAATATAACAGTAGCATATTGCACTAATATTAGTCTGTGCATTCAAAAAACAAAACAGCAGCCTAATGCGCTAATAAACAGTTTGTGCAGTCTAATTACATAATATCCTAATGCTGACACTTCATTAACCATCTATGATTTATGAGCCTTGAGTTGGATTTGGAGAAAGATTGTCAGCTTCATATCGGCCTGCAAAAAATTTACAACTTCATTATCTATGAGAAGCAGTTTTTAGAAATCAAATATCATTATGAAGCAATACCTCTTCTACCTATTGTTGTCGTTCCTCTACTACCTCCTTTTCCTCTGTTACCCCCTCGACCTCTATTACCTCTTCTTCCTTTATTATTAGTAAAAAAACACTCTTCTCGACCACTAACACCCTATAAATATTTAAATTGAAATATATAAATATAAAGGAATTATCAACAATTACAATAAAATGAAAATTGTGAGATATTGAAATCAGCATTTACGTTGTTCTTTGTCCTCTTCGGAGTACTTACTGCAGCATGAGAACCTTCACCTGGTCCACTAACACCCTATTTCAAATTACATATGTAACAAAAAATAATTAAGCTCAGTACATGCAAAAGTAATTAAAAATGGAAATTATTACTTGATACTTGATTTTGAGCTCTTATTTATCTTGCTATTGATGGCCTTAATGGGCATTTCCTGACATTGTGGTTTATCCCACCACAAAATGAGCAACAGACATATAAAGATATGTTTTTTTTCATTGGCTCAGTGGCTACCCTCTTCCTTGACTTCTTTGGTCTTCCAATCTTCTTAGTAATCTCCGGTGGAGAAATTTTTGGCCTATCACAAGGGTCCCATGTAACCTTATCAAGAATTGGCTTAAACATCACTGCATAGGTGTTCAAGTACGCTTGTTTGGTAAAGTATATTGGTAGGTACTCCTCTATCATGTGTCTTGCATGACTAATTGCAGCCATAGCATAAGCACAGGGAAGTCCATCTAGTTCCCAATAACCACAATCACAGGATCTGCTGACCAGATCAACGATGAACCTCCTTGTTGGATAATAACTCTTGTCCTTAACTTGAAAACGAATCAGATTTATACAAATTATGACATTTTAAGCAAATGAAATGCAACTGCAAATAATGACATTATGAGAAAATGAATCAGATTGTATACACTAGAGAGAACAAAATTATCACATAACATGTCTAAATTTAAAAAATAGTTCACTGCCACTAGAGAGAGCAGAATTATACACACTAGCTTTAAGCCAATTATGCTTTTACGATAAATAAAAATAATAATAATAATAATAATAATAACTAAAAACAAATCAGATTTACACCTAAAAGTGAAGATCACCAGAAGCCATTGCATTCATCTTGCTTCCTGCTTCATAAGCATTATCCAATTCTTTTTTCACTCTAGGTGGAATGTTGGAACAATTTTGTGCTTCTTTTCTTCTCTCTGTGAATAGTGTCATAAACATGCATCCAATCTCTTCAAGCATGGTCAGGCAAGACTTCTCTCTGTGGGGGTAAGATCCAACTGTTGAAGCACTCTGAAGTGTTGTTACTTATATGGTCCACTTTGCAATTCTTGTCATACTCATGTCTTGACCAAGCAAACCCAGCAAGTTCTGCTTCCAACTACTGCCATGCCTCTAACTTTTCTTTTTTCAACTTTTCCATTGCAGCTGTGTAGTCATACTTATTAGTGCTACTGACAACCCCCCAATAAAAATTCCTCAAACTAACAATAGGATGATCTTTACTAAAATTAGCATATATATGTCTAGCACATGGCCTATGAAATGCAGTAAGCCATGTGTTATGACTTGGTCCTAACAAACCCTTCTGCCTATCACTGTAAAATGCTAACTGATCTACTCCATTATCAAAATATGAATGCATAATTTTTAAAAACCATGTCCAAGTTTCAGTATTTTCTATCTCACACACTGCTACTGCTAATGGGACCATTCCATTATTAGCATCCATACCCACTGCAGCTAATAGAACTCCACCATATCTTAATTTCAAATGACACCCGTCCAATCCAATATATGGCCTACAACCATTGTTAAGTGCATTTTTTTCTGCTGGAAATGCCATAAAGAATCTATGAAACAGAACTTTATCAGGCCGAGTTACTGTATCATAAAGCACTTTGCAAATTGCACCAGGATCATATTTGTGAATCGCTGCAGCATATTGAAAGAGGTCCTCATAGCCCCTTGAATGGTCTCTATGAATGTCTGTTCTTGCCCTCTCTCTAGCCCTATATAGTTTTAAATTCCCTTTCTTCACACCAAAGGCTCCTTGCATAAACTCATGAAGAACAGAAATTTTCACATAAGGATCTACAACAACTTTGTTCTTTATTTTCTCTGTTATTCATTTGGTGCTCACACTCACTGACTTTTCGGTCTGTCTGCAGTCATGCTTTTTCTGCAACTTTTTGATTACAAATTCACCTTTACCTCTAATTGTTCCCCTCATCACATACCACGAACACTCATCAACCTTGCATTTGCCGTAAAATCTCATGCGCTCGTTGTACACCTTTGTTATCTTAAAGCCTTTATCCACCATCACTTCACCCAACACTTGTCTGAAGTGGTCAACATCATCAAATATGTTCCCTAACCTCAGCCGATGCTTACCATTAGGCCTTGGCTTATACATATGGAATTCAATGTAATCCTTCAGTTTTTTAGTCCCCATATCATAATTTGAATCAAAAGAATCCGCCAACACTTGAGGATCTACATCAATTGATTCATCATCACTACCATATCTTGCATCATCTACAACTTCTGCACCCTCAGACCTAGTTTGATCAGTTATGCGACTACCATCCACAGCAAACTCCTTGTCAAAATCTGACAACCATTCATCATCATCAGCAATATTATGTTGAACATTCTCGGTCCCAGCGGTTAGTGGTTCATCTCTGCCTTCAATCCTAGAAGGTACCCCATCATCATCAGCAGCCTCATGCTCAACATTCTCATCCAGGTCTGTTTGTGACCCATGTGTGCCTCCAGTCATAGGTGGTACTTCATTTCCACTATTATTCACCCATGTAATTTGCTCTGCAGAAAGATGAACTCCTAAGCTATGCAGCATGGCTTGTAGCACTCCACCAAGTAGTAAATCAAGACGTAAGGTTGGCAGCACGGTAACTTCAAACACTTTCACTTTCAATGCATCATGTACAGTGAATAAAATCTTCAAAACTTCCATAGAATCTATAACAACTTCCACCTTGTTCTTTGAGTTGGTGACAATTAACTAGACACTTTGAGGAGTGGTCAATCCATCTTCACTTGTAATCTTCACTGCCTCATTCTTCATTTGCAGCAGAGTATATTCATCTGGTTCAGTCAAACCTTTACGATGTCTTTCGCCTTTGTAGATTATATGCAGTTGTATTGGTAACATCATCTACGAAAAAAAAAGAGAAAAAATTAATGCAGCTGGAACATGAAGAATAACACACTTGACAACTTAACTGTAATTGAAAATAATGAACACTCAGCCAAATTACGACAAAAAAATAATAATGAACAAACAACAGTCCTCAAACAGCAAAAAATTAAATTTAATAGCAAATAATAAACACTAACCCAAATTGTGGCAAATAGCAAACATGTGGAATTATCAACAATTACTGAAGAATAAGCCAAATTTCAGCAAACAAAAAAAAAATTATGGCAAACGGCAATAAATTCAATTATTAATCACATATCAAATCAATTTAATTAAGGAAAAAATGTAATGAACAATAACTAAAAAAAAAAAACCAAGTCAATAACTTACAGTCGAGAGACATCACTGGGGTGAAAGAGAGAGACAACGGAGATGGAACTTCAACAGAGAGAACGTAGATGGAACTTCAACAAAGAGAGAGATCGGTGTTTGAGCTTTATTAGGTGACATTGAGAGAGAGAACGCAGGTAGAGAGGGTTTTAGGGTTTCCAACACTGTCAAATGTCTAAAAATTTGGTGTTGTTTATTTTTTGTCAAAACGCTGCGTTTTGGTTCCACTGGCAATGTTTTTAATGCCCTCATCACAGCTGTAAATTTTCTTCTTCAGTGCATTATCAAACGCAATGTTTTCGGTTCTAATTAAAATATCTTAAATACCCTCATGACGTCAGCAAGACATCAGAAAATTTTTAACGTCAGTAACGGATTGGTGGTATTTTGATAAAATTCTTAAAGGTTGGTAGTAATTAGTAAAAAACACTTTCTTTCAAACTACGGTACTGACATGAAATGTCAGAATAAGTTTGGTGGTAAATTGATAATTTTCCATTTTATAATGCTCTTAAATCGTGTCGTTTAATAGTTTTTCCGGACTATAAAATTTCGGACCAAATCGGGATTATATATATATTCAACCATTCATGCAACTTCATGAAATTATATCATAGATTGAATTCAACAAACTTTATAAAAAAGTCTATCGCGACACTGGTTTTAATTAGCACATTGATCATAAATATAACTCGAAAATTAAAGGAGTATGCTCAATAAAACTTAAAATCGTTCACAATTTTTTTTTTAAATTTTGCAATCTACATATTTATTACAATTTAAAATAGATTGAAACTATATAATCAAGAGATATGTCGAGCTCGAGTATTAAACTTAAAAATCTATTCTCACTAATATGTAAAGATAAATCTACCCTTATTTATGAGACTCAAACCTAAGGGTGTGACCATGAATGAGCTACAAGAAGCGGATATAATATCCATCCAACAAAAACAAATTGAAGTAAAACGAATTATTAAAAACATTCGCACATGTATAATTGCACAAGGTATTAACAATCCTATTTATTATCTTATGTGTACAAGGCTAAAACTTTCTACAAAAGAATTGTTGGTATAAATATTCTAATCATGGTCATTTCAAAAGAGTCACTTTCTTTGAAATGAAGTTCTTAAGTCACTTTCTTTGAAATGAAGTTCTTGTCTATCTAATAAGAGAGATGTTCATTTGCTATGTTATGTTATGATCAAACCAAAAAAGGCAGCCACAATTTTTCTTTTCAACATTTAATTGTTTCAATGAAAAAGGGGAAAGCCAAGTTGGAATATGGAGGCGCCTCCACTTATCATCCACGTATGGGGGCGGCGAAGAAGGACAGCAAAGCTTTATTTGGACGGTTTGTTTGAGATTGGTTTAATTTTAGTTTCGCTTTGTGCATAATTGCACTTTAAGGAGCAGTGACATATATATAACATATAGTATCCAAAATTCTACTTATCTTTCTGTGTTATTCAACAAAATTAGGTGTTTCAATTTGGAATTTTGTGGCTTATTTATATAATTCCCTCAGTCTTTCAAGATCTTTGTCATATAGAGAGCATATATAATTATATATTACACATGCCATATTCTCTAAATGATAAAAAAAATACAAAAAAGGAGTAATTTATGAGTATGCATGAACTAGCCATGCATATGCAATTTTGGGATGCCGCCATGCAGATGAAATTAATAAATTAGAAATTTTGTTGTCTATCAATCAAATTTTTATATAATTTTTTTAAAAGGTAACCATAGGACATATACTATAACAAATCATTCATTGGTCGAGTGGTGGATATCTTTTTTTCTTATTCTTAAGATAAAGAGTTTAGTCTTCCCATATATATTGTAGAAGCTGATTTTCATCTATATATTTAGAGGTAAATTTGACCATTTCTGAGCTCAAATATCTTGATTGTGCCATCACAGAGCTGATTTAAAGATTTCAACATTTTTTTTTATCGTAAATTATGAATATACTGTAATTAAATTAAAAAGAACACTGATGTTGCATTGCATAAATAAAATTCCAATGGTAAGTTAATCAAAGAATTAAATTTGTGAGGTCCTTTATGATGTCAACTCTCAGCATATAATTCAAATTGTATTATGCACGAAGACTCCCATTATCATATGCTCTGTTTAGATGAGTTTTTATTATTAAAAGTCTCCATATATTATCATTATCAATATATTATCGTAATCAATATTGTATTTATCTTTATCTTCTGATACCACAATATTCAAACAAATCAATAGACCAACCGATTATAGTAACCCTTATTTTCCAAATTTTCTTCTTCTTCATTCATTGTTTGTGGAAAATTAAAATCTAATCTTTAATTGATTACGTTCCACTAATTCTTAGTATGTAGTACAGGTTTCATAGTAGTCATGACAAGGCTACAGCATAACATTTGTAAACAGGCAACTCCATAGTTGGCTGCCCCTTCAGTTACATTAAAAGCAATTGAGCAAAATGCCAATCCAAAATTTGAACTCCAAAAGAAACTCCCAAGTTATCATTTTGCTTCTAAGTAGAAAGTTCAGTGTTAGGAAATTAAGTCAAAAAAAATTTTGTATGAATAAAATAATTCAACATTTTTCACTTAGGTTGTAATGACTGGACACAACAATTAAGTATATATTGTTCGTATTGAACAGACTGTCCATTAATCCAAAATGCAGCTATTGAATGAGGAGACCATAAACTTATAAACTAGTCAAGATCCTCTCTCTCACTAGTGATGTGAGATATTATTGCCGTGAACGTAAGAAACTCTCTCATTCAACTATATAAACCCTACAATCTGAAAAGGAATTAAAACCCCACAAGCAAACTTTTTGATAAAAAGAAAAATGTTCAAGTCTGGATCTGGAACTTCATTCTGTAAATGGAAACATCATCAAGTACTACACAACAAAAAGTATAGGCATAATTGATCTAAAGGAATGTGTAGTTCCAATAGAACTGTAACATTAGCAAGGCATTATAACTGAGCAATCAGTAGGACCACTCCACACATTTAGCCAACTCAGCAACATATTAGCATATACCAAGTGGGTTTTGTCATTTTGTAGCCAACTTTAGCAACACCACCTTTCAAGAGAGTGGTATACATATTGAGTGATCTACCGATCCACACATTCAAAAAGTTATAAGAATAGTCATATGAATTAAACACATCAAGGTTGTTCTTTGAGTTTTGGTCAAGAAACAAAGTATATGCAAATACTCCTGAATGAAAAATGGCAACTGAAGCAGATATGCCAGAACCTATAACCATAGCGGTATGTGAGATCACTTCTTTCCTCTATTGCAGTGCTTACTTTTCTGTTTGCTGCATATAAAGAACTTGAGAGAGACATTATTGTGAAATCTTATACCAGATGAATGAAACCAACACTTGCTTTTCGTCTTATGTCGAAGCATAATTCTTTACAATACTGGATGTTCTTCACACACTGGCATTAATTTTAAGCTTGCTGGTTCATTTCCATTCCTGAACAATCAAATTTTATGAGATTGCTTTCTGTTTTGATCATGTCCTTTTTCATTCTCTATGCGTATCAACGATCATCTGTTGTTACCCTGGAGCAGATTTTCTCCCATTTCTTTTACCTAGTTCAGATTTTTATAACCATAGAAGCATTTAAATGTTTATTAAATCTTCTGCCAACTAGTCAATACAAATAAATAAACAAAACTTATAATCCTGATCAGAAACAGCTCTGGCTCTACTTCCATAGCTTATTAAACCAGCATAAGTTCAAAGAAAACAATCTGTTGGAAATATTTGATCCCCAATAAAAGAAGAATGCAAATTATTTTCAGCTACACCACAATTACAAGCCCATGAAACCATTAAATTGTCTACTTTATCCACCATGACTTATTTGAAAACTTAACCTCTTTGCAGATATATCGTTCTGTTTAAGCAAATCATGAATTTGAAATGTTCAAAATTCTACATCCATCGCCATAATTGGAATCCATAGGCTACATTCAAGATGAGTACCAAAAGAAAGCATGCTAATTTTTTATCCAGAGCACTTCATCTCTGGCTATCTTCCCATATCACTTGTGCCTTATAGTTATTTCCTGGAATTCCTCTAAAATTTTGATCTGTCTAATGTTTTAGAAATGTTTCAACGACAGTATTTAATCTTTAACGGTTTAACCCATTCCTTCGCATGCAAGGTACATGGATCACACAAAACGACAACTCAAACATAACAGTAAACACAGAAACACTTGCCATAATTTAATTAAAACAATGGGGGAATTTGAAAACAAGGTCAATTGATTAACCTGGCTCTAGTATTGTGTTAGGTTACCACTCTGCTCATAAGCTTAAGCTATGAGCAGAGTCTAAGATTTGGATTGTCAAAGAAAGCATACACAATGATTCATTACATGTTTCTTCTACTAGCCTTTAAGTATGTACAACCTTTTTATGAATATCAATGAAAATTCTCCTTTATGCAGAAAAGAGAAGGGGAGATCACATATCCAGGAAGTGGCCACTTTGACGGTACAGCTGACGAGACTTTCTCAGGAGAATTGAAAAAATTCGATGGGGTTCTTAATGTTCCTCCCGATACTGTTGAATACTTGGGAGAAACAAAAGACACGCAAGCAGCCAATGATTTTGGTGCTGATGCCATGAATAATACTGTAATAAAATTCAATGTCGAAACCGCTGAGGGTGAAAGGTTTTTGGGATCACCCTCAGCTGTACAAGTTTCCACTGAAGATACCTGTAGAGTATCAAAAAGTTCTGAACCTGAGGAAGTAACACTTCAAGCAGGCAATGAGGCACCAGAAAATGGGAAGCAGACTCAGAACACTTCAAATATTGAGGTAGCTGGAGAGAGAGGAACCGAGGAAAACAAAGTAACGGAAGATTCACAAGAGAAACCAGTCGAAGATAAGAGCAATGAGAAAGAAACTAGTGACATTCACAATTATGAGAAAGATGGAACAATGACAGATGTAAATACTGATTTGGGATCCAACGAAGAAGTTGTCAACGTACTTGAGGCTGCATCAGATCGAAACAAAGAAGATTTAATTCATATACCAGATCCAACAGTAATCGGCTTGAACAAGAGTGTTGAAACTGTAATAGAGCCATGTATGAAAAATGAAAGTGCAACTGAAGTCCAATTCACTGGAGAAGAAATAAGAGAAACAGGCTCTACAGAAGCAGAGAAGTCCAGTATTTTAACAGATAAGTTACCTGGGGCAACCAAACCAAGTGAGGGAGTAGCAGATGAAAATCAGAAGAAAGAAAAATCCACGCATGAAGGTGCTGAAGACATCTTCACCTCGACAGATGTATCAGGTGTATATGAAGCTGGACCTGAAGAAAGCTCGAAGCTTAAAGAGGCCTCCAGTATTTTATGTGAGGAGAAATCTCAAGATGAAACTGAACCGAGTAAAGATATAATGAACTACAAGCACAGCACAGATACTCCTGCCGTGCAAACAGAAGGTAAGGATATCATCAAGGAAGGTCCAGAAGAAGTTAATGAACAGATTGAAATGACCGAGAAAACTGCAGGTAAGGATTATGAAAGCCCTGACCAGAAAGGAGATGGTTCAATTATGAAAGAAGAAGATACATCAAGCACAAATGAGGTGCTGCCTGCGAAAGAAGCATCATCTGGAGGGAACAGATATGAGGAAGAAAGTACTGTCACTGCAACCAAAGATGAAATTACTGGCAGAGAAATTATTGATGCCTTTGAGCAAACCCAAAGTGGCACGACAAACCATGAGGACAGACCTGAGAACTTGCAGCAGGAGAAACCAGAAAAGGAGAATCTTGAAGGATCCTTGAACTTATTTGCTGAGGAGTTCAATAAAGCTGCTGAAACTGAACAAGCTGAAGCCATTACATCAGTCAAGGAGGAGATACCCATCAAAAGTCACGAAGAAAGCCTTGAGAAAGAAATGAAGATAGACTTACCCCACCATACAGATGCTGTGAGTGAAAATGCAACTCTGAAAAATAAGGTTTAAAATGATAAAAAAATTTCATCATGATCAGCTCCAAGTTTCCAATTTTTTTTTTCTTTCCTTTATTAACAAAAGTACAAAAAATGTTAGTTATCAAATATTTTCGGAGGTTTCAAAGATGTTCTATTTTTATTTCAGAATGTGAGTGAATTGGATGAGAAGACAGAATGTGCAGAAGTTGAGGCCCAAAATAAAAATGCCAATGATTTACATGACATTCCAGTGTTGGACGAGGAGGCAGGAGAAACGGAAAGCAAAGATTTGGAAAATGTCTTCAAAACTGAACCTAAAGGAACAACTCAGAAAGCAAATGAAGCGTACACAGAAGAAGAGGAGAAGCACATTGAAGATGCACCTGAAGAACGCCAGAGTTCAAATTCCACAATCATTGAGCAGACATCTCTTGAAGGGGCAGAATCAACTGAACGAATCCCAAAAGCAAGTGAAACTGATGAAAAGAAACTACAAGAGGCTTCTGGATTAGACTTTCACAAAACATCTGTGATCGTGGACAATGGGGCGAACACAGATCAGGAGATGCAGAAGATTGGAGAGGCTTGTGATGCCATGACAGAAGAAATATTAGCAAACAGTGAGGGTTTTGAAAATTTAGCATCGAAAAGTTAGATATAGGAAAAAAAAATAATTATTATATAAATTTTGTTAGCATCTTAAATGTGAAAGGAACAAGGAGGAGTATATCAGCATATAATTGTAGATTCAAAGCCTCATCAACATCTTGGCCTGACAACAAGATACTCTAAGTTTTGTATATGTCAAAGAGTATAGAAACTGAAGTTTAGAACGTATCAATAAATTACCAATCGCCTTCTTGTGAATTATTGTGAATTGATGTGTGCATGACTATCCATGTGTGGTTGTGAGAGACAGGGAGATGGAACAATTTGATAGTGATGACCTTGAATAACTGTTGCAGGTGTTGATGCTGAAACCTCAGTTGAAGTCAACAATGCTGTATTTCTGAGAGATGAGAAGGCTGAGCAAAATATTCAAGTAGAAAGAAGTCCTCTGGAGGTAGCACCAGAATTGACGGGTCAAGATGAGAGCTGCACAGCAGGAGATAATGACAAGAGGAATAACATCATACATGAAGAGGTTTGATCATAATATTCATGAAAGAACAAACACAAAATCACATGCTAATTTACCTTTTCATTGATTTTCAATCTTAAGATGGTTGGTGAAGCCTTGTCTGCCAATGCAGGTGCACGATGGAACTAAGATCACAGACAGTGTAGTGGCCATTGACGAACAGGTCATTGAAGGCAATGTCGCACACATTTCAGCAGAATCAATTGAAAAACCAAATGTTGAGAGCTCTGAAGGAAACGTGGCAGAAAGTTCAGAAGGAGAGAATGACATAGAACAGGTCACAGAAGACAGCAGCATTAGATTCCCAGCACCTGAATCAGTTAAAGAAGGTCTGGTCAAGAACTTAGAGGAGGAGCCCACAGGAGAGGTTTGCACGATGGTTAACTTGTTTCTTTTTGAAGTTTTAGCTCATAGTCTAGTTTGTGTATTTGAAATTTTAAATTCATATGCAGATTCCTGAGAAATCGGATACAGCAGAAGCCATGGACAGCATTGAACAGGAGACAAGTGAAGACAAAGAAAGCCCCAAAGAAGTTGTGGATGATTCAAAAGTGAAAGGAGACACTTTACTGACTGGAGGAAGGAACCTAACTCCAACACAAACTTTACTGGAGGAGAAAAGAAATGAGGACACAACCCCTGCTGTGGTGGCGGAAGAAAGTGGCAATGATTCTGAGCCTGCTGATGTTAAAGATGACAATGGAAAGAAAACATCAAAAACTGTAGAAGATGTAAACCCGATTTCACAGAAAAATGAACCAGAAGAGGAGCTTCCACAATCATTGTCTATGATATCCGATAAAAATGAGGCATTCAATTCAGATGCTGATAAATCCCCAGGTGATGTGGAGGAAGGACCTACTCAGAAACTTGAAGAGGCTCTGCAGTTAAAAGAGAACGAAAAAGCAGAAATGAAAAATGACACTGAGTACAGCAAAACAGCCATGGAGGAGGTGAGAAAATAACTTTAGCTATGGCTAAAGTTATCACTTTTCTATTTTAAAAAACTCATTTTTAGAACCTTCTTTCATTACCTGTTCTAATCATATTAAAAAAGTACAATCTTGGTTTCTTGTATAGGCAAGTGTGGAACTTGAGACAACAAGTGCAAGTGAGGTTGCTGAAAAACAAACTGCAGAGATGGAAAAGAATGTTGATCAGTCTAGAGAAGTTGAAGAAAAGAAAATTGAAGAGAGCATCCCAGAAGATGAAAATGTTGCAGAGATTTCGGAACAAGGCAATGATACATACATTTCACAAGTATCTGGTGAATTTGAAGAAGCGAAAAGTAAAAAATGCTCTCAAGAAGATGAGAAGGTTCCAGAGGTTTCCAAACAAGGCAATGACACATACATCTCACCACTGTCAATTGAACAAGAAACACTTGAGAACACTGAAGGGAATATACGCAAGGAAGAAAAGTCAGAAGGAGAGAATAATGGACACCACGACATAGAAGAAAATAATAGCAGAGGCCTCATACCTGAATCAGAATCAGTTGAACAAAGTCCTGTCAAGAACTTGGAAAATGATAAAATGGAGGAAGACAAGTCTGCTGGAGAGGTTGCTGGACCTTCTACTTTTCACCAACTTGTTTCTTTTTTAAACTTTAATTCATAGTCCTTTTTGTTGATTTCAAACTCAAAATTCATGTGCAGATTTTTGACAATTCTGAGGCATTAGGAGCTGCTGAGAGTACTGTGCACAAAACAAGTACACCCACTGAGAGCACTACAGAAATTCTTGATCCTTCCCAGATGAAACATGGGGACAGTTCGCAAAATGAAGAGAACCAGCTAACGGCAGTAGAACCTTCTGCTGAGGACAAAAGAAATGAGGACAGAGGCCCCGCCATGATGGCTGAAGAGAACAGTAATGAAAATGGGCTACTTCCTGTGAAAGATAACAGTGAAAATAAACCACCAATAAGTCAAGAAGATTCAAAACATATCCTGCAGGAAAATGAACTACAGGAGGAGAATGAACAGCCATTGTCTGTGAGGTCCAATGAAAATGAGGAATCTTTATTGGATGCTGATAAAAGTCCTTGCCTTATGGAGGTAGGAACTCAGGATCTCAATGAAACTCCGTGGAAAGAAGGCAATGACAAAGATACAGAGGAGAAGAATGACACCGAGGACAACCAAATAGCAATGGAGGAGGTGAACGAATATGTCTTTTAGATTTTCAATCAACTCTTCTAGTCCTTCAATGTGGTGATTACCTGTCTACATAAGTAAGCTAATGATTTCATGCGCATATTGATGCAGAATCTTGAAATAAATGCTGATCCATCTGATGCAAGCAAGACCACAGAGAGTGCAGTCTCGGAACTGAAGTCAGAAAAGGATCAAATGCTGGTTCAAGATGAGATAAAGAAGGAAGAATCTGAAGAGGTCTGATTCCAAGACATGATCCTCTACTCCTATATTTTGAATAATTATATAGTATTCATTCTTTTCCAATTCTTCATGAAGTTAAACCTCCTCTTTGCTGCAGTTATACAAAGATTCTAAGAACACTATCTTAAGGGAACGTTTAGGAAAAAAACATTAACTTCTATTTTCTAAACATTTTTTTTTAGTTTTTTGCGGCTCTTCATGAATTTAAACCCTCTTCTATTGTGCAGTTATATAAAGATTCTAATGATGGAATCAAGAATGAGAAAGGATACAGCACTACAGATAAATTTCCAGAACCTATTGGAGAAGAATCCCTTCGAAGCTCAAAAGAAGATGGAAAAGAAGAAGAAACACCCGAAAATCAGGTTTGAAAAACTCATTTTTTGAACTTTCTTTTAACATCTGTTTAATTCATATTAAGAGTACAACCTTGATTTCTTGTATAGGCAAGTGTAGAACTCAAGACAACAAGTGGAAGTAAGGATACTGAAAAACAAACTCTAAAGGTGGAAAAGACTGCTGACCAGTCTAGAGATGTTGAAGAAGAAGAGATTGAACAGAGCTCTCAAGAGGATGATAAGGCTGCAGGGATGTCCAAACAAGGCAATGATACATACATCTCGCCAGTGTCAATTGAAAAAGAAACATTTGAGAATTCTGAAGGCATTAAAGTCGAGGAAGAAAAGACAGAAGGAGAGAACAACAGAGAACAGAACGTCGAAGAGAGCAATAGTGGAAACCACATACCAGAATCAGTTGACCAAAGTCCTGTCAAGAATTTAGAAGACGATAGAATGAGGGAAGACAAGTCCACGAGAGAGGTTTCTGGACCATGAACTTATCGCTGACTTGTTTCCTTTCTAAAATTAAATTCATACTCCTGTTTGTTGATTTAAAACTTAAAATTAATGTGCAGATTTTTGAGAATTCTAAGACATCAGGAGCAGCAGAGATTGAGGCTCATGAGACAAGTACAGCCATTGATAGCATCACTGAAATTCTTGATAGTTCCCTGGTGAAACAAGTGGATAGTGTTCAGAATGAAGAGAATAGCCAAAGTGCAACAGAATCTTCAGCAGAAGAGAAAATAATTGAGGACAGGGGCCTTGTCATACTGGCTGAAGAGAACAGCAATGATAATGAGCCAATTGGTGCTAAAGATAACATTGAAAAGAAATCGTCAATAGGCAAAGAAGATTTACAACATATCCAGCAGGAAAATGAACCGGAAGGGAAGGATGAACGTTTGTCATTTGTGATGTCTGACGAAAATGAGGCTTTCAGTTCCAATGCTGATAAGAGTCATAGTCTTATGGAGGTAGAAACTTCTCGAGATCTTGATGAAGCTCCACAGAAAGAAGACAATGACAAAGAAACAGAAGAGAAGATTGACACCGAGGACAATAAAATTACAGACGAGAAGGTAAATGATTAAAGTTTTAAAATTTTCAATCATCTATTCTAATCCTTTACTCTGTTTATTGCCTACTTAAGGGAGTTGACAATGTCACGCTCGTATTGATGCAGAATCATGAAATAGTTGCTGAGTCATCTGATGCAAGCAAAAGCACAGATGTCTTGGACCTGAAGTCAGAAGAGGAAAAAATGTTGGTTCATGATGAGATAAAGGAGGAAGTATCTAAAGAGGTTGATCTCCCATTATAATGTTTTGAATACTTATCTTCTATTTCATTTTTTCCATTCTTCATGAAGTTAAAGCCTCGTCTTTGCTGCAGCTATATGAAGATACAAAGAACGCTGAAATATGTGACACTGAGGACATAGTGCAACATTCTAAAAAAGATGCCTCTTCTTCATTAGTTGAAGGAGGACTCATGGAGAAAAACTCAAAAGAAGATGAAAGCACAGGCATGCAGTCAAAAGACAAGGTCAGCTTTAAAGGAAAGCTTAAATTCTTTTCAAAATGTTTTTCTTCTCCTAACCTATAACACCCGAAATTCACCCAAAAATAAAAACTCAAGAGTAATTCGAAACCTTATAACATTAATCTTATTACTATTCCCAAAAGAAAATTAATATTGTCCATAGTCGAAACATAGTCTCTAAAACAATAAATATAACAATAATTCTCCCAAACAAAGTTCTGCTCTAAACAATAATCAAGGTATCAACAATTAATTCATCAAGAAAATGCCAAAGTTTTCAGCTAACAAATCCTCTTCTCTAAAATCAATTTGCAAAATGTGGAGACGAGTGGTGAGCCGTCAACTCGATAAGCAAACTCATGGACAAAGTTACTAATAACAATAACGTACATAATGATCATTATGAAGTGCCATTAATTAGAAACCAATATTCATTTTATAATCTAATACATATGTACAGTAAAACTCATAATCAATTAAGTCATAACGTAATAAATCATTTTCAATAAATAATCGTTTAAGAAATCATTTATCAATAAAACCTTTCGTTCATTCAATTGCTCATGCCACATAGTGTCACCTGTACTCCAGGTGATCCGGCTAGTCAATATGTCACTTGTAATCCCCGTAACCTAACCAATAACTCAATCAAGGTACTATAGCCCGCAATAATTGTCAATAAGTGCGTACAATACAACTAGTTGTTCGGTCATATCAGTGATGGTAACTACGAACAATGAGCTAAAACCTTAAATACAACTTTCAATCTTTCAATAGCAATCATTCAATAATCTATCAATAAAACACTCTTATAAAACATTTAATTGGCAAATCTTTACAAATATTTTTAAGGAAAACACTTTATGAAAAGACAAGTATTTTAAAGTCTTTTAAAAACAAATTTAAGAAAATATTTTAAATAAGCTTTTAACTAAAATGTAACTTATTATCATACACTATAATGTTAAAATTACTTCAAAACCATAAATGCCGATCCATTTGAACAACATTATTCTTTTCATAAACATATACATATATACTTATTATAAACATTATGCATGAATTCACTTACCTCGATCCGAAGCAACCAACAATAACCTCAAACACACAAGCTCACTCTTAGACTATAATTATCAAGACAAGATTCTCATCAATATCATATTCAATTCTGACCTTGATAGGAAGCCCAAACATCCTTAAATCATAATCTCTTACTTAAGCATATCAATTCACTAAACTACACTCGACAATCTTACAGGAGCTGATTTCTAACAAGGCATAATTATGTTGGAAAAATTATAAACATTGCAAAGAGCTATTGTGGACATGTTGGCATTCAATATAAAATTTGACAGAATTAATTAGTGTTCAAAAACATCCCAAAAACTGATTTTCTATAAAAATGTCAAAACTATCTAGTGGTGATATAAGTAGAGGTATGCTAATTAAAAAATTCATAATTTTAGTTACATATGTTCAAAAATAGTAATTCAAGTTTTGATGATTAGACAAAAATAGTAATTCAAGTTTTGATGATTAGAGGAAACAATAAAGAATCATAATTAAAATTTATAAGGCATTTAGTGATGAAAAAATAACCCAAACTGACTTCAATATCAGCCTTTGTAATTCTGAAAAATAGTTTCTAGGATTGCGGCTGCGCAACTCTATTATTAATTTTCAGAATTTTTATAATGATACATTTATGTGTCTAGTTTCTGTATATTTAAATTCGTAATTTTTAGCCTTATGGTAAAATCATTAAAAATCATAGAGTTGGGCAGCCGCAATGGAAACTGTACTTGGGGTGTTACATAACCAATGTCTAACTGACAAATTCATCCACTAATCAGGTTGGTGAATCAATTTCATTCATAGAAGAGACCGAGGCAGCAAGTTCACCTGAGGAAACAGTCTGTACGACCTTAAAGGTCAGGGCAGCAGAATCAAATGTGGACTCCTATCCTTTGGACATTACAAAAGACTCAGAAGCAGAGACACAAATCAACGAAACAAATAGAAGCCTAATTGAAGAGCCTGTCAGAGTGTCACAAAAGTCAAACAAAGAAACTGAAGAAGAAATCAAAGAAAAAGAAGAGACTACTATTGATGATTCGGATTCTGCACCTATTACAGTGGCAGCAGAAGCTGAACCTGAAGAGAAAAAGCAGGTAGAAAGTTTTGGTCATGCTTTTGAAGAGAAGGGCATGGTAGAAACTGAAACAAAAGTGACGGTGCTTGAAAGTGTAGACATCAATGTGAAACCAGAGAAAGCGTCCAACTTGGCTGAGAAGAGCAATAATGAGATTCCAGCCGTAGCAGACAATGCTGGAGAAACAACTGGAGGCCTAATCCAAGAGTCTGCCATGGTGTCACATATATCAAACAAGGAAACTGAAGAAGAAATCAAAGAAACAGAAGATACTAGTATTGAGGATTCAGATTCTGTGTCTGCTACAGTGGTAACAGATGCACAAGGTTTACAGGAAGCTGAACCAGAAGAACAAAACAAGGTAGAAAATTTCCGTCCTGCTTTCAAAGAGAATGACATAGCAGAAACTGAAACAAAGGAAACAATGCTGGAAAGTGTAGACATTAATGTGAAACCAGAGCAAACATCTGACTTGGGTGAGAAGAGGGACAGGGAAATCCCAAAAGTGGCAAATGATGCTCCTCATGCTGGAAATGAAGATCAAACAGAAGAGACAACTAATGATAATCCCTTAGAAGAAATATCAAAAGATGAGCTGAAGGAATATTTCACAATGAAATCAAAAGAAAATGAGCTCACAACTGCTGAAGTGATTGAGTCTGTTGATAAACCTCCAGCACAAGATGAATTCCCAAATGAAAATGCAGAAACTGCTCATGCTGCCCAAGCAATGGATGAGATGTTCGTGAATAAACAAGATAACACCACAAAACCAATATATGCCTCTGAATTGGAGTCTGTGGATATCAAAAAGGAAGCTGCAAATAAAGAAATCCAGAAACATGAGATTGAGGATCTGTATGTGCATCCTGAGCTGGAAAATGCAAAGAATCTTTCCATTTCAGAAGATATCGAAAGCACAAAGGCAGAAGTAACTGGGAAACTTGCTGATCAAGGTGATATTTGCAAATTAACAACTTCGAAAGATTTGGAATCATTGAATCTGGAACTACAAATGGAAAAAACAGAAGATCGAAAACCATTTGACGAGGTATTGAAGACTTCTGAAACTGAAAAGGGTATCTTGGAGCAAGAGATCTTCAAACGTAACTTGACGGAAGTTGTTGAGGTGGAAGACACAGGAATTGAACAGAAAGGAGAAGCTCTGAAAGAAGAGGTAAGGGCAACATTCTTTCTTTCAAATTGAACATTATATCAACTGGCAATAATATCTTCCTTGTCTTTTCTGTTGGTCAATCTGTATGGTACAGCCGAGCACTGTGGAAAGATCCATTACGTTTGCATTTAAATGTGCCTCAAAATTTAACTTATCACATCTTGTTCAAATAGAAATTGAAAAGTCGATCCCCATGTCATCTATGTAAATTCATAAGAAGATATAAAATAAAAACACAAGTAATTTTAATTTTATTCATACTGAGATCAAGGTGGAGACTCAGTTTTTTCATGTCATGGATAACACAGAGTTTTTTCATGTCATGGAGAACACATACTTTATTATTGTTTATGTTTTCATTATTATGGATGACATTGAGTCTTTTCACTAATATGTCAATTTTTGAAACTGAAGCTTGAAGCAGCTGAAAATCAAACTAGTAAAAAATTAGCAGAAAACAGCAGCTACAATCAAAGTCAAGAAGATGGTAAGGAAATAATGGAGAAAGAGGAACCGCAATTGGAAGCTGAAGATCACAAAGAACAAAATGCAAATGAGACTACAAAGGCTATCATCTTAACTGAAAAGGTTGGAGAAACAGGCACAAAATCTCTTTATATTTCCACGACTATTTCATTTGAATATGTTTGTTATATCTCCAAATTGAACAGGATCGAGTTGAGCAATCTGATGATAGTGAAGACATCAAAGAAATGATTACGAAGGAAGAATGTTTAAATGGATTTAATGATGCATTATCAACGGTTGGTGAAAAAACTGATGAGGTCAGCTTAACAACAATTCAGTGGATATTTAATCTTGTATTTTATACATAATGTTATCTTTTCTTCCACTTGTGAACACAAGTATAATTCTCAAACAGATGAAAGACTCCATCCCAGTGTGTAGAGAAAACAATGAAGCAGCAGACTTAAAAGAAAAGACAAAAACAGAAAACCCAGACATTGGAGAAGATTCAGCCAGGGAAGGAGAACCATCATTTGCTAAAGAATCAGACGAACAGAAAGTACAGGACACAAGTATTGAGCCATCAGCTAAAGATTTAAAAGGGAACATTGGGGGGACTATTGAGGAACCACAAGATTGTTACTGCAAGATTGATAATGCCTCTCTAACTGTAGAAACAGACAAAAGTTCAGGGAAAGTTGAGATAGATGAGAAGCTTGTAAAGGCATTCCATATTGATTCAGATGAGCCAAGTCTAGAGGCAACTGAAACTGAGAAGTGTCAAGAGGGTAAAGAAGTTTGCAGTTTAAGACTGGAAGAAACATCTGAATCCCTAATGAATGATAGTGGCCATGCAGAGAGAGAGTGTGTAACCATAGAAAATGGTGATGCAGATGAACCTGAGGAAAGCAAGATAGCTTCTGAAGAATCCAAAAGCCAGAATGCAGAAGAAGCTGAAGTTGGGAAGAGCCAGACAGTGGATATTCGAGATCAAGTCCCAACAGATAATGATGATCATGCAGCTGTGGAAAATCCAGGTCTGGATGAAATTGAGGAAACTAAAATAGTAGCAAATGAAGTTAATGAAGGTAAAGAAGTCTCTGATTCAGTTTATGAGTCCAAAGACCAAGTAGCAGAAGAAGCTGAAGTTGAGGAGAGCCGAACAGTAGAAAATCCAAATCAAGTCCCACCTAAATATGATGATGATGATGCAGAGAGACAGAATGCTGCTATGGAAAATTCAGGTTCAGATGAAGCTGAGGAAACCAAAATAGTCTCCAATCATGTTGATGAAACCAAGGATCAGGTTTCTAAAGAGACTGCTGAAAATGGGACAAGCTCAACCATGGAAAAGATGGACCACACCCCATCTAGAAATTTTGAGCATGCACAGAAAGAAAGTGTAGCAGTGGAAAATCCAAATGCAGATGAAGCTAATGAAATCAAAGTAGCCTCCGATGCAACTTATGAGTCCAATGAAAGGGACAATGGAGAACCTGCTGGCGAAATCCCAACTGTTGAAAAGCTGGACCAAGCTCCACCTGCAAACTCCGAGCCTGTGCAATATTCAAATGCAGAAGAAGTTGAGAAATCCAAAATAGCGTCTATTCTAGCAAGCAAGTCCAAGGAACAGGGCACTGAAGACATAGATGTGACTGGGAAAAACACAACTGAGGAGAAGCCGGATGCCGAAAACACTGAAGAAGCTTGCAAAGCAGCATCTGACTATAGGGCTCAAACTATTCAACCTGTTACAGAAAATAAAATTACTACTGATCAGACTCCCTCAGCAGAGAAAACAAATGCACAACTTCCAATTCCAACCTCTACATTGGCCCCCAAGCATGAAGCTATCATCACAGTTGAGAAGATAGAAGAAGAGAAACAGCAAAAAGTGGAAACATTGGAAGATGAGGGCCCAGAAGACTCTTCAGCTGACAAGCCAACAGAAGAGGTATGCTTGCAAGTAGGACCCAGGGAGCTTGAAGTTTCCGCACTGGGATCTAAAATCAATAAAGATATACAGGACAGTCCAACTGAAGCTTACAAGGAAGAAGGCCATACTCCTGATGGAGCTTTAGAGCCTTGGGGAATTGAGAATAAGATAAAATGTACTGATGCTTCATCAGAAAGTAAGGCTCTTCAATCTGAGGCAGTAATACATTCTCAGGAAGAAGTCACTGAATCAGAGGACACGGAAATCAAGGAAAAACATCTAATAGAGGTGATTAGTGAAGTGAGGACTGAAGAAAATCAGTGCAAGAAAACAACAGAAGGAAATGAAATTACAGAGACTGAAGTTTCGAAAGAAGAGGTCAGAGGAAATACTTGACGCATTTTCATTTCTTCTAATTGATTTTCCTTTTGTTTCAATGTAATTGCGTACATATTTGGTGATGTGACTGAAATGTGAAACATAACAGATCACCGAGGAAAAGGAAGTTGAGAAAACATGTCAACCAGTTTCCATTTGTGAAGGTATGAACAAGAGCCTTGAAGATGACGGGCAGAAGGCCGAAGAATGTAGAGGAGACGAGACAAATAATGCATTTAAAACCACGGTGAATGAAACTCTGTACGAAGAGGTTAGAAAAGAGGAATGGACTGATTTATATTCTTGTGTTTGAAATTTTCTTCTTATAAAAGCTGAAGCTTTATCTATAAAACAGCTACTTGAGGAAACTGAAAAAGCCTCTGCAAGCCTGAATATTGAAAGGTGGGATGCTGCCAAAGATATAATTGTTGAGGATTCACACCAAGTTTCAGAAGAGAACATGATTGCAAAAGAGGGCTGTCCAAATGAATTTGAGGGAAAGGAGGCAGGAGATTCAGCAATCAAACTTGATGCTAACACTCAGGGAGAAGAAAGCAACTACGGAAGTGGCAAGGCAGAAGCCACAACTCCTGAAAATGAGGTCAGATTATACTTTACTCTCCTTCCAACCTTGCCAATAAAAAGGATTTTCTGTAAAAATTAAATAGTAAATATTAACCATGATAAATGCTCCAGTTATTCTTGTAGAAGCATTTTTAGGAAAAATTATTAGAACAAGAGTTTGCAGTTCATCAACTTGTTCAAAGATTTACGACAGCTTTACAAACATCATGCAGACAAATTGTCTACAAAATAGAGCTCTTCAAAAGAGAATTGAGGATGTATGATAAAGGAGGCAGCCAGTTCTATTTGTTTTCAAGTGTTTTTCGACCATTCTCTCAAACTTTCCAAGGCCAAATGAATCTAAATAGTAATAGTCTTGAAATTACTAATAATAACAATGATGATGATTGTTTCAAAAAAAGCAAGTTGAGCAGCTTTACTTTTAATCTTTGTCAGGAATTGAGTATGGCGATGTCACAAAAAGAAAGCACCGGGGGTTTTGCAACAGACAGCAAAATTATTCAAGAAACTAGTGCGTTAGAGCAAAGCTCTTGTGCAATAACTGAAAAGCAAATTCCAACTGAAGCAGATCTCATTGAGTGCCCATACACACCAGTTCAAACTGGCAATGAGTTTGCGCCAAAACTTGAGCAGCAAGGAACCACAGAAACCCCACAGAAAGCAAAAACTAACGTTGAAGGAGAGCAACAACCACATGAATCAGGGGAAAAAACAACTGAAGAATCAGCATTGATGGATTCAGCTGCAGCTTCATTAACTGACCTCCAGAGATCCAGAATTGAAACTACGAAAGTGGCTGAACATGTCGACAAAGGGAGAGAACCAACAGGCAGCACTGAAGAAAATCAAACCAAAGAACCAGAAGCCATTCATGTAGAAGATGCAAAAATGGATGAAGAACAAAACAGAGATGAACATAAAAGGATAGACTCAAGCTCTGATGCTCCTGTCATGATTGAAGCCACAACAGATGTTGTGGATGTTAAGGTTGCACATAAGAAATCTCATAATATACTATCAGGTGTCGGGTCAAAGGTCAAACATTCAATTTCAAAGGTGAAGAAAGCCATTACTGGAAAGTCTTCTCATCCAAAGCCAGTGTTACCAAAATGAAGTTTACAAAGTGATTGCCTGCGACCAGGGTTTGAGTATAGTGTAAATATTTCCAAGGTTTGAGTATAGTGCAACTAGGTTTTGAGTATAGTGTAAGTATTTCCAAGGTTTGAGTATGATGTAAGTATTTCCAAGGTTTGAGTATAGTGCAAGTATTACCTAGGTTTGAGTATAGCGTGAGTAGATGCTGATTGAATGAGTGGTTCATCGTAGGTTTGAGTATAGTGTGAGTAGATGCAGATTGAATGAGTGGTTCATCATGTATAAGAAAAAATCAAATTGTTGTGTGATTGTATTTGAATGCAAGTTTTTGAAATGCAAAGAATCATCCACCCACAGATATACTACTATTGTTATTGATCTCAATCCGAATACATATAAAATTAAAATTAATAATACATCACCAAAAGCTGACAAAGAAAAAAAGGGTCAGCAAGCCAGTTCACTGCTCAAAAAATCTCAAGTTCAGAGTTTTTTTTAATAACAAATAATGTACCGTGCTGTTTAAGTTAACAGAGGTGTCAATTGCCCACAAATAACATGCAAGGATAAAGAAGCTGTTAGTAATGACAATTTGTCATACTATAGGATACATAGAGATACGTACAACTGCACTTATCATAATTCTGAGGTTAATGTAATTCTCTTATTCTCATAACACCACGGTGCTGAGTATTGCAAAACCTGAGAGCAATATGATATCTACATTCTCCGAAGTGGAAATTCATTCTTCAGTTGTCTGAGATTAATCAGATTCAATTATCATTTTAGATAGCATAAAATCAAGAGGGAACTCAGCCATCCCCCTACAATAAATAGTTCCAGGGCTTTGAGTAACGTTTACTCTGGGTGGAGGGTCAACAAAATCAAAATTTACCATGTCTTTGGAGAATTAAAGGCAACACTTGCCTATTTTATCTTCCTTTAAAGAAATTGATTTCAATCCCTCTTTGAAACCAATTTTAACATTCCCTATTATTACATTTTACTTTAATATCTTGGTTCATGATGTTTGAGCCTGCCACAGCAAAGGGCTTAAGGTCATGTTGCCCACTGGTGCATATTTTCTTGCATCTTCTGAAGAAGCAAATAATGTCGACATATTTGGAATACTTTTGTTGGGTAGAAAGTCATCTTCTAGGCCATTTGGTGGGGAAATTGAAGTTAGAAAGAAGAATCCCACTTCACTATGATTACGTAGTAATGTAATACAAAAAACTTAACAAAATACTTACATCACCGTACTAAATATAAGCACAGTTGCATAATGAAAAATTTTAAACCACGGTAGTTTCATTTTATTCAGCTTTTCACAAGCAGTTCTTTTAGTAGAATGATAAGAGTCCTGTAGTTTCAAGAAGTTTAAAAAAAACAATGCTTTTAAACTATTGTAGTGTATCTAACAGAAATAAACAATGGAAGTTAAAAGATCAAATGTTATTTCGAAGCTGATAGATGTTATCAAACAATGACGGCAAGTATTCACATCAACAATATTTCACCAGGCACAGCTTTTTGCACAGGAATTTCCACAGTTAGCACTTAAGATTTCTCAGGGTTTATGAGATAAATAAATGATGAAATTCCCATTAGCAAAAAAGGGGCAATTCTAGAACTAATGAGTATGTGGGTCAAGCTTGTCAACTCAACCGGACACTTTGACTACTCATGGATGCAATTCTAGAACAGTTTGTGCAAGTGCAAAGGCAATGCTTCTGAGCTGAAAGACATGGGACCAATGGACTAATAGTGTAAAGGCTACAAATTCTTCCTTGGTCTCCAAGCTGCACACAGGGGAGCAAGCAGTGGATTTATACCTAAAGATGTTTTTGACAGTGCAAGTTTCACCTTTGATCAAGAAAAATTCTAGGTTTAGAAGTGTCATATTGTCGTCTAAGTACTATAACAATCTTATGGTAAACAGTTTTTCCATTAAAGGTCGCGTTTGATCTATTTCTGCAAGAGAAACAAAGAGCCTAAACTTCATCCTAATTCTGGAACACTAAACCTTACCTGTACCATGGTGTAGATGTACAATGAAGAATGATCAGAGAAATGTCTGAAAGCAAAGGTAAGGTGGAGTTAGAATAAATAAATTTTTATATTTAGTCAAAATTTTAGCCAAATTACAGCCCTGATTTTAATTGCCCAACTAAATATATTAACTAGCCTTATAAGCGGAGACTACAACAAAGGGGGAAAGCAAATGACAACAATAACTTCAAGCCTTTCACAGTCCAGGCCTCAATTCTTTTTAAATTTCTGAGCTGCTTCAACTTTTTTCTTCCGCTGCTTGAGGAGATCAACATGAGCTTTCTTTCGTTCTTGGCCTTTCTGAAAAGCAGTAGAAATTTTGAAAACATTAATACATCACACACTTGCATTTGAAAATTTTCTAAAGCAGAGGAAAACAAAATTTGGGGAGGAAAATACTCAAATAGTACTGACAAACACAGCACACTACTCATTAACACAAAATTGCAGCTGATGCAAGATACTACTAAAATTCTTAAGGCACCGTGAGAATAGAAAAACTGACATACTCCTTACATAAACTGCAATGTTTCAGTTCAACTACAAAAACTCTGCAACTGGGCAAAAGCAGCAGAATTCTGAAAGTGGCATACTTCAGATGATATTAATTGACAAAGGGAAAGAAATGCTAATTCTTTAATAAGTAACCAAGGACAGCTAAACATAGGTCTAGGAACTAATAATCAAAACACCAGTTCGAACCATTGAAACACGTACAACTTTAGGTGATTGGTAATCTATATTCTACTTGTAAGTAGGAAAACAAGGTAGAGAAGGAAAGCAGTCACAAGGATCAACAAAAATACCTTCATCGCTTCATAAAGGCCCCTCTTTTTGCGTGACATCAGAAGTTTTGACATATCTGCTGTATCATTAGAAATTTGTTGCATATCTGGGAGAGACTCCTCCCCAGCTTCCATATCCTCATCGGATTTCTGCTTATTAGCATCTGACGCAGATGAAGAATACTTGATGCCATCAAGTTCCATCTTCAGTTCATCATGATACTGCTTCTCGAGAGTCATCATCTGTGTCAATTTAGAATTTGACAAAATCAGCAATGCATTTATCTCAATCCAAAAGTAAAGAAAACCAATTGACAGCAATGTGTTGTGGATAAAAGAATATTCTACACTAAAATGATACTCAGTACATGCACCTTCTGCTTTCTCTCAGCGGCTTCAATAGCTTCTGCTCGACTGATATAACCTTCAGCCAACAAATTTTGTGGATCCCCCAGATCTTCTTTTCCCATACCAGGCATTGGAAGGATTTCATTTTTTGCCGCAGCCTTCAACCTTTTAATGGTTTCTGCATAGTCAGGAACATAACCTTCTTCCTCATTATCAACAAAAGGTGATAGGTGTGGGGGAGGAACCCTGTCAACAGTTAAAAAACGTCAAACATTGATGGAAATGAACGAAGAAATCAACCAGAAATTGAAACTATCGTAGTGGTGGTAGGTAAAGAAACTATGAGCTCAGTGACCTCCAAGAAAATAACATACATCTACAATATGAATGGATATAGAAATCATAGTTGAGTGGTGGATATTTATGAGAGGAATCGGTTTCAAAGTTGATCTTAAAGATTACCTTCCCACCATATAAGCTTCAGTTGGCAATATAATCCTTGTATTTACACAATCATAAACCCACTGGGGTTGGACATATTCTCTTGACAGGTACACATGACCCTGAGTTGGCCTATCAACAATCTGCAGCAAATAAAAGAAGTCAATGAGTGTATTATCCCCAAAAAAATTTCAAAAATATACAATTTGAATTTAATGGCAACCTGATGAGTAATACTCTGATCAGTTTCACTAAAAGGAGCCCCTTCTCCCTCCCAAGAAACAGTACCACCAAAAGCAGGAATGACAAAAAGCATTGACTCTCTTGGAACCTGAACATAGGAGAGCTTAGTTATCCCATATCACAGAATAGCCTACGCTTTTAAGTCCAAGACATGTACATTACTTGTAAGGATGATGTGGTACTCAATGTGAACTAGTTACAAAATACGAAGCCATAAGATTAATGTGGTCTCATAATTAATGACTGCCAAACATGACAGCAAGTGTCTAAAGTTGATAGTTTAACAACTTTTAGTCTCACTCCATTTCTTTTTCTTTTTTGTTTTCCCTGACCAAAAACTTTTACAGAAAACTCTTTATAGATGGTAATATAAAAATGTACAAAATGGTGAACAAGCTGTCCATAGAAAGGTTATAAATGTGCCGATCTAAACAGCTCAAAATATTTAAAAAAAAAAGGAAAAAAGGCAATGAAATATAGTCAGCAAATTCAATAACTGTGTAATAGGTGACCCATAAGTAAGACGTTACTAATTGCATTTCACAATAATGGCATGTGCCAACTAGTCAATCAAGAACATACACCAGCAATCAACTTTATTTTCCCCTATTACATCATGCAATAAAAAAATTCCACATTCTCAATAACAAATGTAGAAGAGGGAACCAGAAATAAAAGAAAAAAAGCACAAACTTTATCGCAAGGTCGATGATCCCCCCATTACGGTACCTAGCAAAGATAATCCAGAAAGAGAGCTTTTTTCCCAGTCATTAGACAAAAACATTTTGCCATGCCTTCAATTGCCACAAATATTTTGTTTTTTTTTTTTTTTCAACTATGTCATGCAATAACAAATAATTGATAATCAGAGCATAGAAAAGTTGAAGAAGGAACCAGTGGCAAATAAAAAGAAACATTAACACAAGTTAATGACTACCTATTACAGTCATAAGGAAGTCGATTCAAATTAGATTTTTCTTCTGCATGTTTTTCGGATCAACAAACAAGAGCTGTCTGTAGAGGCACTTTACTTAAAAATCACTGCAACTTCAATGAAAGTGTGAGAAAATGCAAGACTCTATAATTAATAACCCCTCAAGATATAACCAACAGACTAGCAACCATCTCCCACGTATTATATCCTTTTCAAATAATAAGCACAACCACAATGACTCATAGAGGCTGACACATTTTTATCAATAGTTCATCCAGTTAATCAGCCTTAGTTTTTTTATCTTCTTTTGATGTGTTTTGGCATCCTCTTCAAAGGACTATATGCTCCCTCTTTCACCATTTTATTCTCTTTCCCTTATGGAATATTTATTAACCAAGCCACCAAAAGAAAATCCAACAAAATAATGACAACTGCTACATTATGAAGCAAGACACACCACTATGCAATGGTTCAATGAACTATTAATCTCACCTCCCGACTCAAGAAGAATCTCATATTCTTGAAGAGATTCTTGCACTCTTTCGTATCTTCATCCTCTTCATTTTCATCAGCAGCACCTTTAACAAGTTGCATCAGTGCACCAGGTTCATTGGAAGGAAGTTGATGCTGAAGTTGGGCTAGTCTGAGTTCAGATTCTTCTTCTTGTGTTGCCTCAACTTTCTCAGATGGTCTAGAGTTAGCATCAAAGTATCTCGAAAGTGCATAAAGTTCTACAGAATTCAGGAAACACTTAATTATATTTGTGTTCACTGAAAGAAAAAAAATGTGGAGAACAGAGGTTACGGAAAAACTAAACAAACAAATTGCATGCACCATTTAATAGTTGGGTACAAGTGTAGGTAACCCCATCCCCCACCCTAAGAGAGAGAGAGAGAGAGAGAGAGAGAGAGAAGAAAAAGAAGAAGCATACCTGCTGCTGAAGCTTCCAATCGAGGATCAAGAATGGGGGGATACTTCACATTGATTGAATGATACAGTTTAAAATTCACAAAGGCAAGGAGAGTCTGCACCCAAACCACAATCATTAAAAAGTTAAAGTTTAAGTCAATAAATAGAATGTGAGTTAAAGACCAAATTCAGTGAATGCTAATGCTTCGATGATCTTTGGCAAATAAAATCAAGGGAAAAATCCAAAATAAACTATTTAAGAAATTTCAGCTCAAGAAAGTAAGTGCCAATATCACCATTCAAGTAAAAATAGATCTTCATTCAATACTTACTTTCTCATTTTAACCCTTCAATACTTGTCTAGAGCAAAAATACTACAACTTTACTAAATGATCAACTTTCTATTCATCCAAGTTTAGAGCACCCACCAAATTGACAACCAAGCCATGAAGAGTATACAACTAAACTTGAAAAGCCTTTATTCATTTAATGCTTAATTTTTTTTAAAAAAAGTAATATACTAATTTGCACCCTTGTGTTGAAAAAAAATGACAATAAGAAAGAGTGGCACTCAAAATCTATCAGAAAATAACCTCATAGAATTCCAAAAATGTTAGCAAGACATCGTAGGCTACATCATCATCAGGCAAAACTTGCTGCATCCCATGAGGCGTTAGCCATGTAATCTTTTGACCTTCAACCTCAGCCTGTATGCATGCACGAACAAAAGCATGTTTATGTTAACAACAAAGGTAGGTACCACATGGTACAAATCAATGCTATTGTAAACTTGATGTGATAATACCTGGTAATATATCCCTTTTACAGATATGAAAACTTTTCTCAATTTATGAGTTCGAGAAATGTAGGCTTGCCATTCATGACTCAATCTAGTAAAACAGCAGGTATTAGCGTCAATATATAAGGCGATGAGATATTAAAAATAAATAAAGAATCATTAATCAAACATATCACATTTTCTGAACACCATACAAGCTCTCCAGGTTCCTTAACCCCTATTTCCTCTTTAATATGATAAATATGAGATACTAACTTTCTACAATTATGGACGCGCTTCACTTCAATTTTCAGCCTGTCACTGGCAGGTAATGCAGCAAAAAGGTGCACCAATGTGAGAGGATCATCCAAATCTCTGAGTGCATCAATAAAGTGTGGATATCTACAATTGCAATCACAGGGGAAAAAAAAAAAAAAAAGAGGTGGTCAGTGGCTTGTAATGGCAGTGGTCTAAGAGTTGTAATTTTTACAAGGAAACCAACACAAGTAAAATAGCCAACCTTTCCAGAACAAGTCTGTCTAGTTTAATTTCAGGTTGGCGCTTTTTCAGAATATCGGCGAGTTCCTTGTTCCTCTTTGCCTTGGCTTTAATTACCTTCTTTGTGTAGGCACTCTTTGCTCTCAGATCCTCAAGTATTGGGTCATGTCGTATGAATGAAACATCCTTCAAGTGATAATATGTTTGGTGATTTCCTCTAAACTTCTTCTTTGGCTCCCGGGGGAATACACCTTTGTAAATGCATAATTTCCTACAATTTCAAGCCAATAAAACAATAAGTGCAGTATATGGCAACAAGGAATTCATTCATAAAATTGGAGCTATCTTCTCCAGCGAGGTCATAATTAACATTGCCTATTCCATTAACTCAAATACCAAAATTCTAATTTCATGCTTCCAGCACACAGCAAAAAAATAAATAAATAAATAAAAGAAAACAAAACTGATTGATGCCTTTTGGAAGTTCCTGCTCATATACTTTACCTAAGAAATGCTCACACTATGTGTTCGAACAAATTGAAATTAAATGCATCAATACAGCAACCACTCGATCCAATATTTTGCTAAAATCCTCTAAGTCTAAATAAGTAAACAAGCATTCATTATATTTCTTCAGTAAATTGATTTTCTGATGTTCAAAAAAGAAAAAATACAGCAAGCTCACATATAAACATACTAAAGGTGAAGTGAGAGATGCGGACCTGAAAAGCTTTGTATTAACTTGAAGTTGCTTTAGGGCTTGTGACCTGGTAATATATCTAGCAGCGTTTCCTTCTTTCTTCTTTCCCTGGAAACCAAAAAAAAAAATCGAAAGAAAAATCAACGGAAACGCAATAGAAAATTTCAGAGACTGAGCATTTAAAAATTATTGTTTTAGACAATACTCCGTCGTTTTAGACAACTTACGGCGGGCCTATAGTGCTTTGGCATGGTTGCGGCGAAGCTTAGGTTAAGGTCACACTAGTATTTGAAAATGGAGGCCAAGAAGAGAGAGCGCTAGGGTTTTAGCTAAAACCCGGCTGGCGATTATATGGATCGGGGTCACACGTGGCTACTTTGTTGTGCTAACTTATTTGCTTTTTCCTTTCTGTCATTCGTAGGTAGCAGTTACATTTTATATTTGAGCGCCGCTTTTTTTTAGGACGAGAGTGAGAGTAGATTGTTTATTTATATTCAAATGTGAGTATGAAATTTAAATTAAAAGTTAATTTATGTGTTTATTTTATTTTAAATTGGGTGTAAATTATTTTAAATTTTAACTTTATCTTTATTTAAAGAATTATAATTTTTAATTACAAAATTGAGTAAAAAATATATTTGAAAAATAAAATACTTATTTTATTAGATTTGTAATTAATAATAATTATTATTATTAATATTTTTAATTATGTAAATCATAATTTTTAATTAATTTTAATTATGTAAATTAAAATTATTGATAAGAGCAACACAATTGAAAATTATTATTAATAATATAGTACAAAATTAATATTCTCTAGAATAAACTATATATTATTATTAATTATTAATATTAAATAAATATCATACTATTATTTTTAAATAGATATAATAATATTATATTTTCAAATAAAGATAGTATATAGTAATGTTATTAACTCTCTATGAATATAATAATTTAATTTTTAAGTAATTTTAACCTAGAATCAATGTAAATTATTGTTTTTAACTAAGTATAATAATGTTATATTTAAATAAGTTTAATATTATTATTTTTAATTAATATAATTTTATAAAATAATATAATAATACTATTTAAATCAATTTGATTTTATTTATTTTATTAAACATAATTATTAAGGAAAAGGTAGGAGTCTCCCCACTGAGATACACAGAGTGGGATTCCTACTCTCCCTTAAAATATCAAATAAATATTGAAGTGGGAAAAATTCACATTTCTCACTCTCGCTCCAGTAAATAAACATAACATTATTTATATTTGTGCCTAATGTGGTTTGTTTCGTAACTTTGGCCAATTTGGTGTGATTAATGAAGTATCTTGAATTCTTAAAAAAAAAAGCTAAATAAAGTTTTCAACGAAGCTTGTAAAATTATAATAGGATATGGCTACTTTAGAATTACTCCACCTTAAAGTACTCCTTCATAATCACACAATTAAAGTGATATTATAACTTTAATTGTATGGTTATAAAAGAATACTTCAAAGTGAAGCAACTCCAATATAGTCGGATCCATTATAATATTATACTTCATTGATATCAACCTAATATGGCTCAATAACATGAAAATTGTGTACATATACTTTACGAGGACATAAATTTGTAATTTTTAACTGCATTGGGAATATTAAATTAAGAAAAGAAACAAGACATTCACTTAATATATTTTTTATGAGGAGTATGAATATTTAAACCCGCTAAACTTATTTTTAAAAATTATTTTTTATTATTAAAATATCCCTCAAACAAATTATAATTTTAAAATTAAAATATCAAATTATAATTTTAGACAATAAAATACCATGAAATCACCAATTAAATTATTTTTCTTGAACCCAAAATTGATATTCTTTATTCAAATTAATTTTATTGTATTACACGTAAAAAAGATACATATTGGTTTTATGGAATATGGGGGAGCAAATTAATGTTGGCGAGAATTTTAATGACAAAGTATGTGTTTTTGACACCGGACACAATAGATGAGAAAACACAAAGTCACACACCCAAGAAATCACAAGCTCACTACCAAAGCAAACAACAAAAGAATACAGAAAAAACCTTCACCACGTAAAGTTGTTAAGCTAAGGATACATGACTTAAAATACTCATCACTCAAAGAAATCCACTAAAGAGATACAGAGTTTGATAATAATTCAAAAGTTCAGTACTAAATCAATTCATCCAATCCCAGTCTTTTTTCCTTTTGGTTACAACTACATAAGCTTAAATAACTTTCTTGGAACAACCCTCCAAGCATAGGTTTGCTATAAAAAAAAAAAAAAAAAACTCTTCAAATAACTTGACTTCAAACACCAACATTAAAGTTAGACATTAATAAAACATTGGTATTCTCAAAACACAGCAAAAGAGTATTAAAAACAGTCCAAGTCCAGAAATATTCTTCTTGACTCAAAATTGGACAGTCTGCACTTAACTGATCATAACTTACTGTAGAAAACTCCAAATTTAAATTAGTAAAATTCACTGGAAAGCTAACAGAAATATCTTTCCAATGATGTATGGTTCGAAAATTAATTCAACCTCATGCCGTACAGTTTATTTGCCAAAAATGCCCCTCCTGCACAGAATTTCTGCTCACTTGATTAATGTAAGAGCTGAAGCTGCACTTGGTATGACTTGAATATCAAATATTTCAAACACCCGTGTTAGTTTTCCTTTCAAATTTTTGGATTATTAGTTTTTCTTAAGGAGTTCTTCGAACTTGTTTCAGGCAGCGTTTGAATATAAATTAAACGACGAACAAAATGAGAAATTAGAGAATATTAAAGCTGAAATTTCGATTATTATTATTATTATTATTTTATTTTAGGCATTTAAATTTTTTTCCCATAATAAAGTAAGTATTTTCCAATGCCAACTCTGCGGCTTTCTTGACTTGCCAGTATATGGAATGCAATGGAACCATAAATCACTTATCAGGTGTCAACCATGCATATGAACAACCCTGCAATGAAATCTCAGATGCTGGTCATCATTACTACTATATTCCCATTTCTTCACAAAGTGCTTGCTGTCACTAACTGTCTGTACTCTGTACTGCCTTCGTCTCTGGCTCTGTATCACCACCAAATTCCCATTCCCGGTAATTCAAATTCCGGTTGAGGGTTTTGAGATGGCCGATGAAGTAGCACTGGCGGTAGCTACAATTGTTTTCTTTTGACCAGAAGTTTATCATTCACGCCGCAGGCATACTCTGCACTGTCATTCTGGTTGAAGGCTCTGAGATGGCCAATGAAGTAGCACTGGTGGTAGCCACAATTGTTTTCTTTTGAACAGAAGCTTCATCATTCGCCACAGACTTACTCTCCAGTGTCATTCTGAATCTGATTGAAGGCTTTGGGATGGCCAATGAAGTATCGCTGGTGGTAGCCGCAATTGTTTTCCTTTGACCAGAAGCTTTATCATTAGCTGCAGACTTACTCTGCAGTGTCATTCCGGTTGAAGGCTTTGAGATGGCCAATGAAGTAGCACTTCTGGCTACTACCTTCACCACAGACCTACCACTCTGCAGTGTCATTCTGGTTGAAGGCGAAGGATTACTGGCTTCATCATCATTATTCACTACAGAAATACTGGCAGCCACATTTGTTTTCTTTATCAGAATTCAGAAGCAACATTTTCTAACATATACTTGAGAAGATCTTGTAGTGTGTCCATCTTTTCACTTTTTCGTCTATAGTAATCGACAATTTGCCTAATTTCTCTGCCCTGATCCTACCACTGAGATCTTGAATAGCCTTATCAAGTTTCAATGAGCTGAGAATTTCAATTGCATCTTCATAGATTCCTTTCACCACCTGGTAGCTTCCACAGATGAATTCGTATCCCATTGATGAAACCATGAACCCTCATGTGCAACCCCATAGAGCAAGCGAAGATCCATTGACATCTTCTGAGCTAAATCCATAACAGATAGACAGCAAAATTATTAAGAGAATTATATATACATCCAAAAAGTAATTTTCAATCAAAGAAGGGAATTCTTTTAAATTACCTGGCTTGAAGATTTTTACAGATACAGTGTCAAAGATTCACGAATTCTTTACCATGGATGCAGTGCGTAGAAACTTGTATATAATTCTTGTATTGTATTATCTAATAAACCGATAGGGTTTGCAATTTCAAGCTTACCCGGCTCTGTAAATCTGTCAAACCGGATGTTTCTGATAACTGTATTCCCTTATCCATAAGTTCTTATAAACAAACAAGCACTTCTGCTGGCTCAAATTAGATAATACAAGGCAAGAAGAACAAGGAGAAAGCCAACACCACTATTTATAAACATATAAACCCTAACCTAATTTAATTAACACAAATAAAATCCTTATATATACAGGACTTCTCCTATCTGGGCATGCGGATGGCGTGAAATAACATGCATGTATAGAGAAGTCTATGTTTGTGTAAATGTTTTCTTATACAAGTTTACAACATTTGCAGTGGGAACATTAAACTCCAGTATGTTCACAGGTGCCAACAATACACAAAACAGCTCACAAGAAAGAACTACAAGATAGAAACTAGCCTTAAAAAGGGGAAAAAAATCATTTGAATATTGTTAATCATTCATTCTATTGGGTAATATAAAGTTCTTGTTTAGCAATAAAGTAACGCCCGATGAGATTTCCTGGTTCCATGATAAATTGCTCTTGAAATGTACCCATTCTTTTACTAGAAACATCAATAGAAAGATCTTTAAAATTTGGCAAGCCTTCAACTTGTACACCATCTCCACATATAAGGCATTGATTTCCGATCATAAATGATCCCGATACACGAATTGCAACTCCATCTTCACCATGAGCACGACAATGAAGTTTTTCCACAACATGTATTAATCTTTCAGGAGGCCAATCACCAGCTAATGTCCTTCGAATATTTGTCAAAGTCGCAAAAATTTCATTTGGACCAACAAAATGCCTCTCTGAGAATCTAGAAAGGAAAAAAAATATCTTAGCAAAAATAAAGATCAAATCAAACCAAGGCATCAAAAAATCACCGTAATTATTCAATTTAGTAGTTATCGTTGATAAAAGTTATGATGTTTTGTCCTTGAGTTTATTATCATGTTTTGTCAGTGAGTTTAGGAAAAAAATCACATTTAATGAAATTATTGAAAAACAAATATACTATACATTACCTCAAAGTTGATCCTTCGTTATATAAAATCTTTAAATGTTGCCAAAGTTCATCTGGTCCATCAAATAGCAAGTAATAGTGTATGGCAAGCATCTGATCATTCAAACAGAAACGTTAGTATCAATTGAATACATAAATGACTAGCATCAACTACTAATGTTGGTTCAAGCTTTTAGTAATTTAAGTGTTTCACTGAATTATTCAACTTAAAATAGCAGTACAGGAGAAGCTTAAATTCAATGAGATCATACATCTTCTTCATGCTAGAAACGAAATTCAATGAGATCATATATCTTTATGCTAGACTAGGCAGTTTTCAAGTACACTCAAGAAATCGTAACATAGTACTTTCTACACATGGCTCACAATTGGGTCCAAGTACTTAGATCACTGCCAAGTGATCTTATATTTACCCTTGTCTAAGTAAAGGAGTGATTCCAGCTCGTGTAATGCAACGAGAGATTTTACATACTAGCTTATGTAACAGGACATGACGATTATTGACATATAGGTGCCACATATAGTTATACAAATAAATTAAACTGCCGACCAAATTTGCAAGTACAGATTTATTGAGGCAAAATTCAACAGCTCTAAAAATATTTGACACCAATTAACTGAACTCAATATGAAGAGTAGTGATGCTACAAACTCTTTTACAAATTGATGTGGCATAATTCAATTGGTTGAATTAAATACCTCTTGGCCCACATGATTTATCAATATTTTCATCCACCAATGAATTTTTGCCTCATCAGTTTGTACAAAATAAGTTTGTAGCTCTATCATCACTCTAATATAACTATAGTGTTCCCGTAATCAGTAGTCCACATAATCAACGTATTTGATGAATGACATGTATGTGCGCGCGCGCACACACACACACACACACATATATATTTGCACACATATATGCATGCAGTGTTAGGTACTCACATCTGCCAAATCCTTCATCCTTTGCACTGGATCAAATACACTTCGGACAAATGCTGCTAAGTCCACTTTTGCATGTTCATGCTTTGTAATAAATGGGTGTGAAAGAAGCTGCAGTGAAACAGTACCACTTGAAGAACATAAAGTACAAAATGTAAAGTTTCAAGATGTCTTTCAATCAACAATAAAAAGACACAGAGATTAACAACTATATTGTTTCTGTCATCAGAATTTGACAAATTCAGTGCATAAAGCTTTATTTCTATATTTATACAGAAATTTACATAAAATTACAAAAAGAATGAAAATGACCTACAAAATAAAAGAAATTTTCAGCAACAATTAAAAATCAAAGACATTTGCTTTAACTTAACCTAAATTATTTACCACGCTTCAGTTGGTCAATGTTTAATTAACACTCAAGCGGCCGAGCCCAAATTGATCAAAGAGACAAAGACCAAAACAATTTCAGATTGTAAACTAGAATCAAATGTCCATAAAAATAGTTACATTTATTTATAATTTTTTTTATAAAGATTCATATTTTTCCCCATAAAATTGATTCATAATGATATTCACATAGTTTACAAAATGAATTAAATTGCAATGTTGAACCCTAATAAAATTCCATGGCATTTTCTCTGGCATTAAAGTTCATGTAGATAGATGATATATTATGTTACATATGTTCGCACTTGGCCAACCTACTGGAACGCATACATCAATAGTTCTGCACATGACATATGACCATACAAGTCGGTTAAATCCCAAATCTACTTAGCCTAGAACTGTTATGAATAGATGGACAATGAAGAAACTTTTTGCCTTGTCCACTACTACATCCATGGAAGGTTCAAAATGGCACAAAAATGTTTTAAGTTGTTTTTGTGTTCTTGATAACTTGTGTCATTCTTTTACCTGTTCTGCTGTGGGCCTAGTCTCTGCATCCTTCTGCAGGCAAGCATCAACAAATGAACAAAATTCTGGTGAAAAGTTCTGTTTTGATGGTGATGGTGATGGATCCTCCAAGATCTTCAGTAAAAACCATTCGGCATTACAAATTAAAATTATGTCAAGGCAGTTAATAAATTATTTTGCTTATAATTTAAACAACATAGAAATTGAAAACAATCACCTGCAACATCAAATTGACTGGTCCTTCATTAGCTGCATAAGGAAATTCTCCTGTGCCACACTCAAAAAGAGCAAGACCAATGCTCCAAATATCAGCAGGATAAGAGTAGCTCTCATTTCGAATTCTTTCAGGTGACATGTATGTAACAGTTCCGACAAAAGTAGCACACTAGTTTATCACATTTGAGACAAGTTAGTGACAATTTGAACATATTTAAGGCAATATTATGTCATAGATTATAACTCTAAAGTATATACCAATAATTCCAGTTATCATGCATTACAAATAGTGACATTACATAAAAAATCAAAGCACAAATAATTTCTATAACTAACCATTGCTATTGAATTCTCCAGGCCAGCACTTATACCAAAATCTGTAATTTTCGGCTGCCCTTTGAGATTTACAAGAAGATTTGCTGGCTTAATGTCTCTATGAACTAAATGTCTGACTCCATGTAAGTAACTTAATCCCTTGAAGAATCACATAAACCAACAACGTGAACTTAGTACAAAAATATGCAACATAAGATGGTAAAAATTTTAAGTTCTATCATATATAAAACAAAATAGAAAGACGAGAATATCCTTACCTGTAGAAGCTTTTGAAACATTGGCGAAAGAATAGGTTCTGGTATACTTTTTTGCGTTCGTAAGATATCCGCCAAAGATCCACCATCCATATACTCCAAAGCTATGCTTATTTGCCCTGAGTCTGGCATATAAAATGCGCCATGGAACTCTACGAGACCCTCGTTACAAGGAGCCTCGCACAATGTCCTTATCTCAGTAAGAAGCTGGTTTCTTTTCTCCTATTCAAAAGATTGAATATTCGTGGAAGTTTATTCACTAACTAGATGAAACGTTTTATTATGTATTATGTCTACAAAGCAGCTCATTTTTCAAATCAATAAAATCAAGTTGGCCATGGATGGTGTTTGCACCCATCAACAACACCCAAATCAACTTATCATCCCAGGTATATATAGGTCATGAGTACACAATTCAAGGTTCTTAACTTTCCCAAGAAGCCAAATCTTTGTGAATTATCAGAAGCAGACAAACAATCATCATATTAATAAATAAAGTCAACCAATACTTTTCTCTTTAAGCAAAAATCATGGCTTTTGCACCCAAAGATATGATTCAATGGACTAAATGATGATTCAAACTGTCCGCTTCTCTCCCTCTCTCTTTTTTTTTTTTTTTTTTTAAATCCCTAACTAATTGTAAATTATATTCTATGCTATACAAACTTTTCCTGAATAACATGATATATAAGCCAATGATTTAGCTTCCATTTGAAAATTAATAACATATACAAAGTAACAAGCCAAATCCTCGCATCAAAACACAAAAAGGAATCTATTAAGTTAGAAAATATGCACACCTTTTCAAAAATATTAATCTTCTTCAAGGCAATAATTCTATGAGTGGGAATGTGGATAGCTCTCTGAACAACACTGCTTGCTCCACTACCTATGGCTCCAAAAATCCGCATCTCATGAGAAGCACATCGATAAGTTTTTTCGGTGTGATCCGATTCATCAGCAAGCCAAGATGTGCATTTTTGCAATCCGAGCTCATTAAAGTTGTACACTCCATATGATCTACTTAATAAATTAACAGTTCCACCAGCTGACAGCTACACATAACCAATAGCATATCATGTGAAAAACTCAACTTGTATACCCATCTCCTTCATTCAAAAGGGAAACTCACCATACATGAATCTGAGGGGCTGAGGGTTGATCCAGCAGAAAAACCTTTTTCAGCATCAAACAATGGTGCAAGCTTCTTTTTTAATTCCTCCAGCCCCGCCATGATAATTTACTACAATATGAAGTATAAACATTATCGTCCTCTCTCTCCAGAGTCACCGCAACAAATTCAATATCCCTTAGAATTTGAGAACAAAATAGTGCTTTCACAAACAAAAAGATCCAAATTTCCGTTTCACTGCTTTGACTAGTATTATCTTTTACATCCTATAAGATTAAATGGTTAATGGTAACCATTCACATAACAAATGTTGCGAAATGAACCTACGATGAACAATATTAAGCTGCATCTATGATTATTCTTACTAATATTACTGTCTATGAATTTGAATAGCAAGTTTTATTTAAATCAAGTACATCATTTCAAATCTTCAGTAAACCATCTTTGAATTCCTCAAGCAAATTTTGATTATAAGACACAATCAATCTAAACCTAATTTGAATAATATTAACAGAAATTATAAACTAGGGGGAGTCAAAACCCAGATGCAAATCAAAGAAGTAAAACCAAACAAAACCAAAAGCAACAAGCATGAATATTACAAATTGTAAAATAATTAGAATTTAAGAATTGATTACAGATAAAGAATTTGATAAGTTCAAATGATTACTTACTGGTGAACTTTTTTGGTGAACTTTTTTGCTGTTGATTTTTTGAACGAACAGTTAGGAAAACAGTTTCTTCAGTTCGTTAACTTATCTTTTACAGACAAACCGGTCAAATCCGGTTCACCAAGCGGTTCTATTATTGGGCCGACGAGCCGGCCCATCAGTCCCTTCTTTAGCAGTTAGCCAGCAAGGATGAATTGGGCCGAGATGGTACGCGATCCAACAAGGGAACAATTTTAAATTTTTAATTCCAAATTTTTTGAAAGACAAATATACCCTTCGTGTGAATTAGTTACCGCCAAAAGAGAAATTTGAGTTGCCCCACCCGCTCAAAGCCAATACCATGGCGCCAAAATTGGAAGCAATAAAAACATTTCAATAATGCAAATAAACAAAAATTTTCCAATCTTTCTCCCTAAACCCTGAATTGGGATCTTCAATGGCGACCCCGAAATCAGAATCTTTCTTCCTAAATATCAGATCAAGAGAGCTCAACGGTTTCAAAGGTTTACCATCTCTCGATTGAACAAATCAACTTAATGTGTGATTGATTACACCTTGCTTGAATTTATTATTTAATATTCCTTTTTTCTTCCAGCTCGGAAAAGGCCGTATTTTGGTGACGTGGAAACGGATTTGACGGAAATTGGAGCGGTGGCCGTTGAACACCATGGCGAGGAGACGCCGCCGTTGGCCGTTTCATTTTGCAAGGTTTTTGTTTATTGTCATTATTATTGTTATTATAATTTGTATTTTATTTTTTGTGTTTTTTTACTTAAGTTTAAGAACCAATGCATGCGAACAAATGTACTTATTTAATTGGAGAAAAAAAACCCTAATTTTGCAGACAAGTAAAAATTCCCATATATTTGCCGTGTCGGACGAGGATGGTTATGTGAGCTTGTTTGATTCACGTAGAAAGCTTCTTTCTTTTGCAAGTCACCGGGAGAATGCAGGTTTTAGTTTGTGTTTATGAAAATGCCTGCTTCTGGGTTTTTTCCTTGTGGATGGATATTCTTTGTAGTTTCAATTATGCTGAAATTTAGTGAATTTTTCGCAGAGAAAGCCAGAATAAGTGACTGGGTTGCGCATCAAAATGCCATTTTTGATTTGTGCTGGATCAAGGTAATTACATTGGTTCTATGAAATTATATTGAATTTTTTATTGCCTAGCATCAATTTAACACTTGAAAATTTTTGACTGAGACGTGAAATTTGCCGAACTTTTTGCAGGAGGATACCAACATTTTAACAGCTTCAGGGGATCAAACTGTAAGTAAGGCGATGGACTTTGCTAAATAAATTAGCTTAAATTTAGTTACAAGTCTGGTTCCATTGATCTAACTGGTTCCATTGATCTAACTGGTTCCATTGATCTAAGTTTGGTCTATCAAACTTAATAAGCTGCCAGAATTAATACCAATTGATTAGAGTGTAAGATGCAACTGCTTTCTCAATTGACAACTGAATGAGTATGAACAAGACTTAATCCTTTATTTCAACATGATGAAGATTGATTCTAAATCGCTTACACTTTCCTTTGTCCATTTGTTCATTTTGCAGATAAAGATATGGGATGCAGAGAAAAACAAATGTACTGGAGCATTGATGGGGCACACAGGGAGTATAAAATCATTGTGTTCTCATCCAACAAATTCTGGTGGGTATTTTCATTCTTTTTTACCATCTGGTATCTAACTAACGTTCCTTCCATTTCTTTAATTATAAATGTTATTGTTCAACAGATATTCTTGTTTCTGGTTCAAGAGATGGGTCCTTTGCTATATGGGACTTGAGATGCAAGACTAGTCCCAAAAGTAATTGTGTGGAATTTTTTGTATTGTAAGTTGTTGCATCTCTGCTTTCCTAGACAAGTATATGATGTTTATGATCTACACAAACCTTTTTATACATGAAATAAATGGTTGGTAATAACTTGCACCCAGTTGAACAATCTTAATAACTTGCACCCAGTTGAACAATCTTAATAACTTGCACCCAGTTGAACAATCTTACTGTTTCCTTGTCCAGCTCATCTGCTGTAGTAAAAGGAGCTCATCTTTCGTCTCAAGCAAAAAGGATTAGGCGCAGGAAGGTTTGTTTGCTGCTCAATTAATTCTTAATCTAATTTATTCTACTCTTTGCTAACGCTTCAGTTCTTTCAGGCTGCCTCCATGAGCATTACATCAGTTCTTTATCTGAAAGATGAAGTGTCCATTGCTACTGCTGGTGCAGTGAGCAGGTATCTATAAGTAATTGCTACTTTCCTCAAGACTAGTTTTGAATTCCTGAAGAGTTCATATTAAAATTGCTTCTCTTGACAATGTTTTCATTTCAGCATTGTAAAATTCTGGGATACCAGGAATCTTAAGGCTCAGATTACTGAGGCTTACCCTCATGCAGAGTCATCAGCTGCAAAGGTTAGTCAGCCCTTGCATAATAGAACACTGAAACATTACTTGTTATTGTTCAGAATCAAGTTGCGCATTATCGAATCAGATGACTAAAACTTAATCTTTAGAGAGGAATTGAGCATTGCTGTCCAATCCAGCAATGTTTTAACCCAACTTTAGTCATGCGTTTGATCTCTCAACATATTTGAGGCACTGAAGATTATTGACAGTATAACAGTGACAAAAAATTTATTTGCTGGTTCATGAATTTAAAGATTTAATTACAGTTATTCGTAAGGCAATTCTACTTATCATTCAACTTTTTCTGATTTCAGGAAACAAGATTACATGGTATTTCTAGCCTGTCTCAGGATTCAAATGGGGTGTTTCTTACCGCTTCATGCATGGACCATAGGCATGTTGCTGCTGTGATGAGCATATTTTTCCCTTAAGCTTTATTAATTTCTTTGTTTAGTAAAACATACTCAATATTGTAATTTGGTTCAAATGCACAATCCACTGAAATGCTACTTTGTCATGAATAGTATGTGGTGCCTGCTTACATAAACCTGCCTTGTATAAACAATTTGCATTCACTAAAATTTTAGTAAAAAGAAAAAATGCTGAAATGTTGAAAATTTTAACTTATATGCTGTTTTTATGCTTTCAGAATATACTTGTACAATGTACTTCAGCTTGACAAAGGCCCCATACAACATTTTTCTGGATGTCGAATAGAATCATTTTATATAAAGGTATCTCTTGTCTAGGACTAATTCCTGATTGCTCCATTGTATAAGATTCATTTTTTTACTGTTACCTGATTTTATTTTGCCATTGCAGTCAGCAATTTGTCCTGATGCAACTCATATACTCAGTGGCTCTAGTGATGGAAATGCTTATATATGGCAGGTAGAGTTTCTTCTCTAAATAGGAGTTCTTTTTTTTTTATTCCTTTGAAGTTTTGCCTTGTTCAATTTGTAATTTGAATATGCAATGTCAAACCAGGTGAATAAACCTCAAGCAGATCCTGTCAAGTTGAAAAGCCATGATGGAGAAGTTACAGCAGTAGATTGGTATTTTATTTCATCTGTTTATTGAGTGACATTATTAGCTATCCATGTTTCCTTTACAGATATGTTGATCATATTTCTTTTTCTTCTGTAGGTGTCCAAATGAGGCTGGGAAAATTGCAACTTCTTCAGATGATTACACAGTAAGACCAACAGCTTACAAAATCCATTAAATGCAGCCTAATACTTTTCTAACTCATATAGTATTTATAATACATCTCAATTTCTGCAAATTTTTATTTGTTAGGTTCGATTATGGAGCCTTGAAAACAGTCATTGCTGGAGCATGAGATCTCCGTCTTCCATCCGAAGGAGAGTAATGGCGATTCCAAGCACAGAATGCAGAAAACTTTTTATGAACGAAGAACCAAGAGGGTTAGCAAAGGGTTCTGATAGTTCATATACTTCAGACAGTGTGCTAAATCAAATTAACTCTTCCGGTCCTATCAAAATGCCTATCATTAGAACTCCTGAGGCCCAGAAGAAAAAAATTCCATCTTTTGATACAAAAGAAGCCTTCGAAAAAACCCCTGAAGCTTCCCTGAATAGTCCCTCTTCTGTGTTGAACCCTCCTTCCTCAGTGAAACGAAGAACCATCCGTGATTACTTTCTAGTTACTCCGTAAAATTTGATCACCTCGAGAATGGTTTAATTACACTGTATGAAGAATATTGTTGTACAAAATTATCATATGTTAGGTCTTGTGCTTGGGAAAGTCTCTCAGTCCCCTTCCGACTATTCAGGAATCAGGGTAAGCTTTTTACCCTTTCCCTCCTTCACTACGAAATTACAGAGTTAGATGATAAACTTGTCAGTATTGCAACATACTATTGCTTTTGATTCTGCAGATAGAAATGTAAAGCAGGATACAACCCAACACCATATGTTATCAATTTTTTGTAGACTGATTAAGAGATGTGCGTGCACATAATTTTTTGAACTGTTAATTAATATAACCTCTTGTGCACATTTATGTTATTATAATATCTTCAAAAGTGTTGAGAGGTGATGCAAAATTTTGGTTGGCAGAAGTGATGCCTATAAAGATGGGCGGATTTATGGTGGCTTAAACCCTAAATGGGATCGAACCATTTCTGCATTTCCTAATTAAGAGAATGAAAAAGGAAAAAAGAAAGGTTAATGGCTACTGATTTACTAGCTAATGAAAAGTGTTTTCAGATTCAAATGCTTTCAAGAGTACTCTAAGCTCTCAAAACGTAAAGTCTCAAAGCAGCCTCATTTATTTTTTTTGTATTACGAAATAACTTTCATTTCATCATTATGCGCAATATCACAAATAAGTCTGTTATATATTTATATACACGTAAATCAAATATACATTCAGTCCATTATAGCAAGCGACTAGCCAAGGTATAGAAAGCAAGCATGTTGATGACGAGCATGGAAGGAAAATAGCACATTGGGATATTTGCAATGGATATCACCATGCACATGGTACATCAGAATTCTATCAATAATAATCTTTTACAATTTTAATAACATCCTCCTCGTAATATGCTTTAGATCTTAAAAAATAAAGCAAATTTTAATAGAAAAACAACAAAAAGAAACTCTACAAAATTATCACACATCTAAAGCTAAGGAAATATTAACTTTACACAAGTGAACCGAATGAAGTATATCAATCAAACTAGCCCACAACAATACATATATCTTTTGTATATTTTATTGTTTCTTCTGCTGGGGAAATAGGCATAAAGGGAGAGGCCTCTTTATTTTTTATATCACTTTCCAACCGTTGGATTTATGACTCCCTAATGATATTTCATTCTCGACACAGTTTATATTTGACTGCTTGTATAGTAAGCCACAAAAGGAATTATATATAAGGGTAAATTTTTTTTAGATTTGTTTTTTTTTTTAATTGTTGTTTTGGTTGTGGTGATTTTTTAGGATTTCTAGGATTTGGGAGCTTCCTAATTTTGATTGTGATTAGCTTAAATGTTTCAAGCGATGTATATATATATATACAACTAGGTTTTATTATACTAAAATGATATTCACCCCACCATTTGACCCCTCTTAATTACCCTGCATAGGCAATTTTCACACCCCCCCCCCCCCCCTCTCTGGACTGGTATGTCTATGCTATAAACTTAATGATTGAAGTTGATTTTTATTTGTATTTATGTTCACTAACTTGATTAATCAAAGCTTTACTCAAAGCTTGTGAACTAGTCTGTGATAAAGAGTGATCAAATGAAGTGCCTCAATCAAACTGGCTCACAACAATACATATATCCTTTGTATGTATTAATTTATTGTTTCCTCCGTTAGGGCATAAAGACTACTGAATATACACTCGAATATAGAAAGGTGGTATTTTGATTAAAAATAAACATAAGATGAGAACCATATAATCTAACAAATTCAATACCTCTCAATATCAATATATATATATATATATATAGTTCACTTTATGTTCAATATTCCATTCAATTAATCGCCAAATAAAAATATGATCTTCATCTTTAACAAACCAATGAATTATAGGGGATCTCCAATCATTAGAGCCATGCTTCATTGACTTCAACTTATTCCTCTTATCTCTTCAACTTTTCTCCATGACCCCATCTCAATCTGACCATTCGCATGCACAATATACTTTAAAATTGTTTAATTCTAAGTCTGCCCACATGTATTTTATATAAAATACACACTTTTCTATATATTATAATCAAATTATAATCATCCCATCATAGATATATTTGTTAAACAAGATAGACACTTTCATATATATAGATTTGATCAAAGTATCATCAATCCTATCATAGATTTAATTTAGGTAGGTTTTGATCAAATTATTATTGATATGGTCTGTGGGGTATAAAAAATCCTCATTGCTCTCGCAATTTCTTTCTTGATGATGATATTGGGATACCATGGCATGGCATCAAATGATTAAAAGTAATAAAAATATATATATCTATAGGTAGGTAGTTATTTTTAACTTGGTAATCCTTTGGATATAGATTGTCTTGAAATTAAGATAATGAAAGTAATGGCATGTTTATAGGCATGCACGGGTCCATAAAATTTTTATATGTCATATTACAAAAAAGTAGATTCATGTACCATACATATTATGAAGATCATCTAAAGCAACTGAACATCACTTCAACTATTCAATATTATTGTGTACGCCGACATATGACTTCAATTATGTCAACTAAAATAATTTATAAATTATAGTTTTAATATTTGCTATGTATCTTTTGGTGGTGGTTGTTTTAACTAGTTCTAGTCACCTAATCTAGGAAAAAATATATAACCAGTAACCCAAATGTAGTTAAGAGTCAGCAGTACTCAACGACAAATGTTTATTCCTAAGCAACTTTAAAAAAATGTAGAATAATAGGTATAGTTCATTGAATCATTTATAGAAGGTTAAAGAAGGTTATAGAAGTTAGGTTAACAGTTAACTCATACATAAAAAAGGAGATCATATAAGCTATTATGCTTTGCTATTATGTATCGATTGATCTTTTTTCATGGATGTTATCGAGTGGCAAGTGGTACAAGCCACTCATACATGAATTTGGTAATGATACCTAGAAATGCATGGAACTAACTCATAGTCATAAACCAATTAATTAGTTCATAAATTAAGAATTATTTCCATATTCTATATTTAACTCAGTAAATATTCTCAGCTAATGTGATTTATTTTCCTTGTTAGAAGTATTTTATTTAGAGTCAGATTAAATATAATTTTTAAAAGAAAGAAAACCTTGATTATTATTACTCGAATATCCCTCCAAAAAGGATTATTTTTACATATTTCTATTGCTAGCGGCAAAATCTAATAACCATGAACTTCAAACCCTATTTGGCATTGAAATGCTGTAAAAAAAAATTTTAACTATGAAATAAAAGTTGATAGTTTGTAATAAAAATATCTTTCAAATAATAATTTTAACAAAAATAATAAATGATATATATTTTAAGTTTTCCATCGTACAAGCATATGACATAAAATTAACTTAGTTTTTAAACCGCAATATGTAGTGTTTGTAAAATATTTTAGTATTATAATTTTCTAAGTTACAATTACCTAATTATAATACCAAATAAGCCTTGGTTAATATATATTTTGTAAAAAATTCTATACCTTCGTATAAATCACGTAAGCATATACATCTTTTGATCCCAAACCCAATTATAACTTACGTGGTTTCATATTGCAGTAAACGAATTTTGCCCATATCTTAAATATATATTCAAATTAATATCCTCAGTCTCATTCAAAAAAAAAAAAAATTAATATCCTCAGTTACACATGACCTGACACTGAAACCAGTTTTCTGACACACGTGGAAGGTAAAAATGAACAGACTTAATTTGTTGGCATCTCATTGTTGAAAATTCTTACCATCATCAGAGTTTCTGCTACCATGAGACTGTTATCACATCAGCATCTTGTCATCAAATTTCATTTTCAGATCTTTAAGTAGTCTGTCAATTATTGAGTGCATGAAATGAAAGTTGTCACTTTGTATCAGCTTGGGACAAGCAGTACAAGATAAGAAACAGCTTGCTCATAAGTGAAAGAAAAGAGAAACCCAACCACACATTATGTATGCCATGTCCCTTCATATATATGTTTTAGCTTACTTTGTCCGCAACTACAATTGAAATTATTAACCCATTTTGGCTACTGTGCATTTCATCATAAATGCTTCAATAATGGATGATAATAGTACTGGTTTCAGATATATTCATGTTGATATATAGTTGAAATCAATAATATACCTTAATCAGAGAGAGAAACAGGAATATGAATGCCCATATGCTCAGTATATATATATATATCACTACACCTTTACACGTATTAGTCCAAGGGTTCATATACACCACGAGAGAGTCTTATACCATTTTTCAAAAGAGAATGATTACAGTGCAACTCTAACAGCCCCCCCAAGAATCAAATATACATATATTGTCTGCACGCTTCCGGCTTCATGAACGCATCTTTCATCCTCAAGAATTTTGTTTTATGCGTTCTTCGTCCAAAATGAGTACTATGCTTAGTCAGGAGAACTCAAGACTGATGAAGTCTCCAGGCTTTCACCTTCGCTAGTGATGTGAAAATAATCTTCTATATAGGGGGTCATTTTATTGAGAAGACAATTACTTGGGGCTAAATTATAATTAATAAAAGATACTTTTAAGGTTTTTTCTTAAAAGCAAAAGGTCATTATGTAATAAGTAATAGGACAGTTAATTTATTAAATACATCGTAAAGTTTCTTTCTTTTTCTTTTATTTATTAAATAATAATGCGCACTTATGCCACCAGTGATAGATCCAAGCCCGACATTCTCTGTTGGAAAGAAACTCAAAGTCCTCGGTTACACCCTCATGCTCTTTTTCCTAAATTTATGATATATTATGTACCTTACATGCAAGTGTAACAAAAACACTTAGTAGTGTAATTAAGAATTTAGAGAAAAAAAATTGGGATTTGAAAGAAATACGTTTGTATTGTAGACCTTTTCGCCAATATAATTATTGTTCTGCATACATGCACGTGTAATATATAAAAATATTGTATTAATTTCACTGTATCATTTATTCAAACTTTACAATTGCGTTTTTCTTTTAATGAAAGGTAGAGGTGGGCAAACCTAAATTTATTTTTTAAACTCTTATCTTCCGAAGACTCAAATTCGGGTGACTAAAATTTAAAAAAAAAAAAAAAAGAGAGAGAGAGACTGCTTAAAAATCACTCAATCAAGTTTTTAAAAATTCTTTACAATAGTATTATTTATACACCACAACAAAAGACTGATGGAAAAGAATTATGTGGATTGAACAAGACCTTTTTCTCCTGAGAGATCATGCTTGCACCTAATTTGTTTTAACATAAAAGGAAAATATAAAAATAAAAAGAACTTGAATTTTCATCACTTATTGATGCACCATGGTTTTACAAAAGAACGCTTTGTAGTGAAACTGATATAGCAGAAGGATAAAAGATGTAGGATGGTGGATAAACGGGATATTTTTACTACTCCATTGATTTTTAAGTATATCAGAATAAAGAATTCCATAGAATACCAAGAAATAATAAGAATTACACTCAAACCAAGAGTTTATTTCAAGAAATAATCAATAATAAATAAACAAGGGCTACTCGTAAAGGTTATAAAAGACCCTTATTTATACTAACTATAACTTATATTAATTTTGATAAAATACTACTTAAATAAGCAATACCTGAACAATAAAACTATAAATAAACAATCAAATTAAAGTAGATTAGAAATTAATTAAAAAATTTCTAAATATTGTAAATTTCAATCTACATAGGATTTCTTCAATTTTTTATTCTTCATCAGTTATGTACAATGAAATTCTTTCATTTTGATCAATATATTTTTTTTAAAAAAAATTGACACACACACACAGAGACATAGAGAAATGTTATAGTTTAAGATTCTTAACTTTATTAAAGTTCAAGAAAGCTATTAAGCCGTGCGATTTAATAGTATAATGGCATAATGGATCCTTTATACACACACACACACACACATATACATACATACATACATATACCTATATATATATATATAAGAGCTAAATAAGAGCTTCTTAGGTCTAAGATGCCTATATGTGGATTTCATGCGGATTATTTATTACATCATATGTTGTCATGGTGTTTTTATGCAATTAAAATGTAATAACAAATTTGCATGAAATTTACATTTAAACATCTGTATAATTCTTTTCAGATGCAGATATTTAAATGTAGATTTCGTGCAAATTTGTTATATATATAGTCTTTCTCTAGTAAGGGCATCTTTACTTTGTTAAAATGAGGATGTGCTCACTAGAGAATAAATATATATATATATATATCTGTACAGCTTGATAGTGTATTAGAAATTAACTTTATTAAACTGTACGGCATAATAATGTGTTTGCATTGAAAAAATAAGGGTACCTGTATATGAGAATGATTATATATATATATAAAATTTCCATTTATGATGGTGCAGCCTGATATCCCCGTCGGATTTCGCTACTCCATACTTTTGTATCAAAAGGAAGAGGTTTTTCTCTGTTTCCTTCTTAAAGTAAAAGACATGAGGGTCGAAGTAAAGAAAAACTATGGTTATGCAAAGCACGTATATTTACACTTAGCCTCATCGATAGACATGAGTAGTTTTCAACTTTAAACTTAGTCTCAACAGAATCGATTCCATCAAGTAATTTTTTTTCTGAATTTGAATTATAAAATATAAAAAAATTAATCTTAAATATATCTACTCTACCGAATTAAAAAAATTATGTAATTTTATACTCGTCTAATTTGAACGAAGAGGATGAATTCGAGTTTACTAAAATTTTTAACATTATTATCATTATTATAAGTAGGGTGTCACGGTCATGAGTCACAATCATACTTTCTTGTAGCCCCCATTAATTACATTTGTCTTTTGCTTTCCATTTCTTCTCATTAAATGCTCTTTGCCTCCTTTTTTCCTTCTTCATCTCCACTTACATTTTGTCACTGTATTTTGCAGGTGCTCTGCTGCTGCAACTAGCTAGGGTTTACCCTAATTGAACTCTCACATATATATCCTATATATAATAACAAAAATCCTAATATTTCAGCATTCAAATAAGGCTGCTGCTGCATGGTACTCTTTTTTCCTTGAAACAATCAAGGATTAACAGATCTATCAGCTTGATATAGAGCCTATAAAAAAGGGAATAGAAGGTATATTTTTCTTTTTCTTTTTTCTTCAGAGAAAAATATAGCTATGGCTAGTTGTCAAAAAGGTAAGTCATAGCACCAACTCCCTTTAAGCCTTTTCTTTTCTTTTCATTTTTTCAAGTTTTTTCTACAAAATTCTGCAGGATATAAGTCTTATCGGTGCAAATATTCGAACTTCAAAATGAACGATCTATATATGTTAATCCTGTAGTGACATGTTTGATGGGCAATTTGAGCTTTAAATTCAAGAGAATCCAAGCACAGGAAATTGATGTGTATATACATAAATACAGGAGTACCGTTAGAGTATTATTTATACTTTCCCTTGAGTTTTTATTATATATTTTACACCGTTTGTTTTGACTATATATAGGGTTTTGCCTGAAAATTCAAGATCAAGTACGGTTTTAAAATTCAACAAATACAGCTTTAGTTTGCAGGCCAAAAAAGTAAAAGTAGGTTGAAAAAAGAAAAATATGGCAGTTGGTGTTTTTAAGAAATTTCCAATTTCATTGTTAGAGAATTTGAAAACATTAACCCAAAAAAAAAAAAAAACAAAAGAGTAATTATCATAAATTAAGCTATAGATACACTATTTTCTTTATTGCTTGCTGCAGAGAACTAAAGATCGATGGCTTCTTCAAGCTACTCAAATGCTCCATGTGCTGCCTGCAAGTGCTTAAGGAGAAAGTGCATGCCTGATTGTGTTTTTGCTCCATATTTTCCACCTGAAGAGCCTCAAAAGTTTGTGAATGTTCACAAAATATTTGGTGCAAGCAATGTAAGCAAACTCTTAAATGAAGTCCTGCCTCATCAGAGGGAAGATGCAGTGAACTCTCTTGCTTATGAAGCCGAGGCACGGCTTAAAGATCCAGTGTATGGCTGTGTTGGAGCCATTTCAGTCCTTCAAAGGCAAGTTATGAGGCTCCAAAGAGAGTTAGATGCCACAAATGCTGATTTGATCCGTTATGCTTGCAATGAAATGCCACCTCAGTTTGGAAGGGATACTAATGAACAAAATTCAGGGTTTTATTTCCCGTCTCAATGGAATAATAATAATGATGGGAGCCATGAGGGAGGAGAGAGCAGCAGCATGTAAGACTTTAATTGATTTGTCATTGTATTTTATGAACTATGAGAAAAAACCCATTTAGGGTTTCTCTTCGAGATTCATAATGGACTGTGTTTTACTTGTCATAGTATTATATATTATGGCCATATTCTAATTTTATGAAAGAAAGTCTTCTTATGAGTACACTTCTTGAAATTAAATTGATGCTCAACTTAATATTGAGACCTAATTTTGTTAGTATAGCCTATGGAGTGGCTAGCTAGTATGTCAGAAAATGATGTTGAGTCCACTTCAGACAGCTATGTAAAAGTCTGCAGTAGAGCTAAAAGGATCATTAATTTTTGCAGCTTCTTGCATATTTGATTAGAATTCTATCTAAGAACTATGAGATAATCTGCATGTACTGATATCTCTGTTTCTGAACCCATCTTCTTATTACTTACACAAGTTTGCTACTTTACATATTCTCCAGTCCCCTTGATGCATATTCTCCAGTCCCCTTGATGTATGCCTCCTTTTTTGAACATTCACCGTATGCCTGACGAAGTGGGGTTTGTTTAATTTGGATTTCTTTTTTTTCTTTAAGTGATGGATTTGGTGGGGATGGATATGGGTAACCAGGAAAGTTGTACGATTTGGCACAGAACCAATCTGATACCACATGATAGAGTGGCTCTGATACCAACTAACGAAGCGGGGTTTGTTTAATTTGGATTCTTCTGTTTTATAAAAGAGGGATTTTTATTAAATAATTGAAGTTGAAGTTACAATAATAAGACCTCTTTATTTATAATAGAATAAACTTTCTTTATTAAATTAACTTAAAAATAAAAACTAAATCACAATTATAATAGAAATAAAAGACTAAGACTCATACCATAATTTACTCTAAATAAAACAAAAGGTCCTAAAATAAAAAAAAAAATTTAAAATCTTAAATAACGTCCTACATTAATGCCTCTATTAGTTATCACTATATGTCTATATGTTGGTGCTAACTAGCTTAATTAGTTTGTATAACCTCTTAGGTTGAAATACAAGACCTCCGCTCTCATGAGTGGGGAGAAGATTTATTCATTAATTGTGTTGTGTATTTAAAAAAAAAAAAGTACATACATGGTATTAGTATATATCTTAACCTAAATCCTTAATTAAGACACAAGTTAATATAATTTTTTTAATTGGTTTAGAATCTATGGAGATACCTAATTATTAGTTAGGTTCATTTTATATGCTTTTATATGCAACTCAGTCACCAACCTAAAATAGTTTATGCACCAAATTAAATTATATCGTTCAACAAATATAAGCCACCAACTACATACAATATCTAAAAATTCTAAAATGTAGATAAATGGACTTGTAACAGCAGCAATCATTGATATCTAGTGATCATTACATCATTTTTAATTTTTTATCTAGCACTGGGAGCTCACTTCTAATTAGATGTACCATTTCTCCTTTAATTTAGTGTGTGGCTGAGAGTAAATTGTATGTATGCTTGATGGTTCCGTGAGATACTTGAAAAAGTGAAGGGGTTTCAGGTCAGCTTTTTAAAAATCAGGTTTCAAAAAGCTAGCATGTAATTTGAGGTTCCAAAATACAATTTGAATTTATGCATAAAACAAATCAAGTTCCAAATTAAGCTAGTTTAAAGATTTTCCGTATTCCTTGTGTTTGAAGCAAAGAATCGTATAAGGATATATATATCGTAAGATAAACATGTCCAAAATAACTAAAATTCTCTTATAAGGTCTCATCATTGCATTGGAAGGATATTTAAAGGGGATTATTTGATTTGAGAGACTAGATATTACCTGTTTATTCATACAAAATATATACAGTATAATTCCCATTTTCATTTGTAAGAGCATATATATATATATATACACACATTTGCCACACTATTCATCGTATATATCTTCGTAGATTTATGATGGTAAATAGGAGAGACACCATAATATTTTCCAATCATGTAGATATAACTAATCATGTGGTGTCTCATTTATGGAGGTAATTAATAAAGTGCTAAATTAACCGTGTGACTATATCATTTACTAAAAAGTGACTCAGTTCACGATCAGTGCATCAAAATAAAACTAACTATACAACACAAGTGTGTGTCTTTATATTTATCAACATTTCACTGTCATTAAAAAAGGGGGGAAACACACACACACACACACACACACACATCGCTCATCTGTTCGAATATACCCACATCACCATCATATTCATAACAAAAGGGAAAAGATATCACACACACATATCTAATCCAACAGATAAATTACCTTTTCCATATATAGGGTTAATTAAATATAGGACCTAAGCTAGCTAAGTGTGAACAAAGGAAAATTGGAGAAAAATTAGACCTTAAATCAATTTCCTTCCTTTCTGTCCATCCATCAGTTTTTATTTTTCAAGCTTCTAAATCAACTTTCTTTAATCCAACACCATATCTCTTTTATAAAACAGATAAGGATTTTACTAAGTTACAACAAATGTAACTTAAGATTTTGTTAAATTACAATAAATATAACTTATATTTATAAAAAGAAATATATAAAAATTTGTAACAAAAATAACGGATCCCGCATATTTTTGTATGGACAGTAAATTATATTCGTTGTAACTTAGCAGGACCGATAGATAAAAGTAACAATGGTACAAGAAAATTTGTTGACTTCCCCAACCATTCAGTTGAAGTCTTTGTTAACCACTACAAATAATAATATTTCTTGTGAATTATTTTTGACCTTTTCATTATAACATTGACATTAATATTGTCTGTTAACAGTAAGTAGCAGTACAGATGTCTATACTAGCATAGGAAACACAAATCACAAAGGATTATTTTCCCATGTGAGGAGTAGAGGAAAAAAAATAGCATGCGAATCTTAGTTGGATTTTCACCTTTGTCTCCTTTTTATTACATATATTCTTCACTGTTTATCATCCCTTGCATCTCAGACCATGCAGTAATTATTAAGAACCCCACTGCTGCATCACATACAGTGAAGAAGACACAATAAACAAAACCTATTTGACGTTTGCCAATTTAACGTTTCAAGTTTTATGGGACGCTTTTAGTGTACAAAAAATAAAATGAAATGACTCGTACATATAGGTAGCTTTAGCTCATGTTCTAACTCCATAATCATCTTCATGGTTTGAATTAGGAAGTTATCCCTTCAGGCCAGTCCACTTTCCTTTTTATTTTTTCACTTGAACTTCAGGTACTTTTGGCAATAAAAAATGTATAATATGATTGACTATGTCCCATGGAATCTTTCTCTTTCTAATATAGTTTATAAAGAAATCAAAGCCTTAGCTGGCCGAACTTGCTCAATTAATGCAAAATAAAAACTAGCAATATTTCTCAACACACAAATAGATACATGAGTTTTTTTCTCTTTTCTTTAAAATTAAATGAAGAAACGGTGTGACATGATGAACCTAATTATATGCATTATTTTGTACCAACTATTGTACTGGAAGAAAGATCCTTTTATGATCTGAGCACATATGAATTTTTGTAAAAATTTTATGACACACGCATTTTTATTTATATGTAGTCAATATTTATTGTATTCTCATTTACAATTGAGTAATAATAAAATCACAAACTCTTATATAAATCTATTTTGTACAAATTAATGTGACATAATTAAATTTATTTAGTTTATGGCTATATTATCACTCTTATAAATTATATTGTATTTATCTAGATAGAATCAGATTATAAGAAAATCATGATCCATTATACTGACCACACATGTAGATACCATATCTATTAGAACATCATAAAATGTTAATAAAGATTGGCTTTAATGGGCATCAAATTTGCAAAGGTGTGAATATCAGTGGATTTGGTGTTTCAATAGCAATCTTATATAGTGAGTATATATATATATATATATATATATATAAGCACTTATATATATAGAGAGAGAGAGAGGTTTATTCATTTATCGATATCAGGAGAGGTGAGTGAAAAATATATGATTTGACTTGAAGGTTTTCGATGAAATGCATCAAAGAAATACAAAATGTCTCTTTCCCAACATGCAAAGCAAAATAGAAAAACCAAGCATGCGCACAAAACAGCAAAAAGGGTCATAATCTGGGACCCGAATCAACAATTCAAAGAATAGGTCACAATCTCATTTTCCAAGTTAATGGGCCATCCCCAACCGCCCAAATGGAGAATTATCAAAGTGACCCAAGAGGTCCAAAACCAAAGACAGCTCTATTCCAAAAAGTTGCCATGCCCATGCAATCTAATATTTGACTGATTGATTGATTGATTGATTGAATGGGACATTTCTCCAAAGCCCTTCAAGTAGGCCTTAACCACATGCCTTTTGAATAGGGTTTTCAAAAATCTTGTCAAGAGCATCAACATTGTGGTGAGAATAAACCTACAAACATCGCATCTCATGGCTTTGTCCCTATAAGCTGTAGGCTAGAGCTACTTGGGTGATGAGTGTCTCTTTTCTTAATTTTTCAATATAATGGTTAAATTAAAGAGTGGTGGTGACTACAGTGTGTTAGCTTATTATTAGTAGGATTATAAATTTTACAGTATAATTTCACTCATAATAATTTGACGCACTAAATCATTGCTCAATGGTTAAGAGGGACTGATATTTAACCTAAATACTTGCACCTGAATAATATAAACGGCACCGTCGGGTGTCAGCTTCAGCCTTAGATTTTAAATTGAAAAAAATAGTGCCGTAAAAACAACACCCTCATGATGCCGTTTATGTGGCTCCTCTTTCATCTCTTAGGATTAATCTCATTTTCAATAGTTTAATTCATTTACACCATGTTGGGTTTGATAAGAAGATCTCTTCCCTTCGAATCAAACACGAATTAATACTCTACTATACAACTTATTCATTATCGTTTTCATTTGAGTAATGCTATGATTATACACTAAGAATAGAGATATAAATTACTTGTACACACCACATAAGAATTCTAAATTTTCAACACATTTTTTTCTGGCGAGAATAATGCTCCTTTGGAATATGGACTGCAAAGTACTTGTACTTAAAAACTCATGAACAATTAATCATTAATAGTTCTTTTTCTTTTGATAGAAGGTTCAACCCCATTTGGGCTTAAGCCACCGTAAATGTGCCAATAAGCAAATCATTCACTCCAGGACGCTCCAAGAAGTTACGTTTTATGTGTCCAAAAAAGTATGTGCACGAACAGCACTTAATCAGTCTGAAAAGAGAAAGAAAAAAAAAAAAGGGGGAAAAATGATAAGATTCGATGTTGGCATTAGAATATAATCTTGTATCCTGTTTTACATTTCCCATAGGATACAGCAAAATCAAAAGCAATAGTGTTAAGTTTATCATCCAGCTGTATAATGTGTATCAAAGAAGGTTCTAGAGGGTAAAAACTTACTCTAAATAGTCTGAAGAGGACTAATAATCACTTGCTTCCCCAGCACAAGACCTAACAAATTGGCATTTTGTACAATAACATTGGTAATACGGCTATTAAATCTATTCCAGAGAATTAATTAATCAGATGTTCTAGAAATTTCACTGAGGAATGAGGATTCAAACACAGAAAATGGACTGTTTAATGCGGCGTCCGGGGTTTTCTCAAAGGTTTCTTTCATATCTAAAGATAAATTTTTTTTTATTTTGGGGTCTTCATGGTACATTGCATTGTGGTAGGATGGGAACAGCTAAGTCTTGTCTAGGGTTGAGGTGCTGTTGAAAAAAGATTGTAGTTGTGAAATAAAGAAAGTGGAAAAATGATTTTTTTAAATAAGGATTTTAAAAAAAAGATAGATTTTATAGATTTTTCGTTATACAAGTATGAGATAAAATCAACTTAGTTTACAAACTAAAAGAGAAAGTGTTTACTAAACACTTTCGTATTGTAGCTTAAAAGCTATAATTGACCAACCACGATACCAAATAAGGCCTGATTCATTGAACACTTGAGGGTTTATCAACCTGGTTTGACATTGCATTTTTAAGTTACAAATTGAACGAGGCAAAACTAAAAGGAAGAAGCATTGTTTGAGAGGAAGGCCTACCTACCATAGATATTTCCATCAAGTACATGAGTTGCTTCGGGACTAATTGCTGACTGCCATGGAAAAAGTAAAATCAGATAGCGGAAAAGCATGAATCTTAACAATGTATAAATTGGTAATTATTCCTAGGGGGTTGGGGAGCTAGGGATAGAGCAGAGGCTTATGTTCATTAGGAAAGGCATACCTTTACATAGAATGATTCTATTCTACATCCAGAGGAATAATGAACAGGACCTTTATCAAGCCAAAGTAGATTATACAAGTATAATCTGAAGCATGAAAACATCTAAAATAGAGTGTTTAGCATTTTAGCTCTTTTTTATTTTGGTTCTCTATACTTATTTATGGCAGGTTACTGTAAGCAAGTACATCATCTTCTACAAGTGCGCCAAAAAGAGACATTTCACTTGGTTGTGCATATAACTGAAGTTACAATTTTGAGTAAGCAATACAACAGAAAATTAATACAGCTTAAGGGAAAGATGCTCACAACAGTAATATACCTGTTGACCATGCACGGAGCTGTAACAAACACCCCATTTGAATCCTGGGACAAGCCAGATGTACCGTGTAATCTCGTTTCCTGAAATCATATAAAATTATTATATACCATTTAATCTTGTTTCCTGAAATCATATAAAATTATAAGTAACATAGCTACACTGATAGCTATAATTAAATCTTTAGCTTCGTGAACCTGCAGAATTTTTTGGAGGATTGATCTAATGTTAGTTCACCTCCAATTTCAGACTGTGCCTACCATTTTCATATCTACATTTTCATCTATGTTAGGGTTTCCATACCATTACAAAGGTCAAATGCTCATAATCATACTTTGCTTAAAAATCGCTGGACCGGACAGTAATGCTTAATTCCTCTATAAAGTACAAAGATTAATTTTTAGCTATCTTGTTTGAGAATATGCATAGGCAATGTTCAACATTCCATTGAGCCAATGATTCAGGATAAGGAAATGCCAAAGTAACTTGAGCCTTAATATTTCTTGTATCCCAGAATTTTAGAATACTGAAATGAACAAGTTGTCTATGAGAAAAGCAAGATTAAAATAAACTCTACAGGAATTCAAAATTAATTTTGGGAAATTGGCAACTCCTTATATGATACCTGTTCACTGCTTATCAGAAGTAATGCTTATTCAGGTAGCCTGAAGGAACTGACATGTTATCCAAGAGTAGGATAAAATAGACACCTAAGAAGTTGAGCAACAAACAAACCCTTTTTGATTGAGATGAAAATGAGCTGGATAAGGAACAATAATAGGGGTTCAACTGAGTGGAAGCTATATCCAACCATTTATTATATTAAAAGGAAAACTTTTTTGAGTAAATTACAAACATCATATACCTGTTAATGAAAGCCGGAATGCAATAACAACTTACAGAATGGAGAATTCTGCACAACTACTTTTGGAAACAGTCTTGGATCTCGAGTCCCATATAACAAAGAACCCATTTCTTGAACCAGAAATAAGATCGGCTGAACAATAACACTTAAAATTAAGAGATTAAAAAAAGGGAAAAAAATTGTCAGATATCAGAAGATGAAAATAATAATATTTAAGAAACCTACCCAAATTTTTGGGATGAGGGCACAATGATTTTATGCTCATCACTTGCGCCATCAACACTCCAATACATTTCCTTCCCTCTGCATTCCTTAGCTTTGTCTGCGACATTGCCAAAGAAAGGTATACTTAATTTAAAATTAATCTTCTTCATGTCAAATCCTAAGAGTTAAGTCCTTGTTTGTACTCATCATCTCATCTGTCAACTGCGAGTTGCAGCTATGTCTTCCTATTCTATCAATTGGTAAAACTAATTGTTTGTAAATTAACAAGATATCTACTTATTTACCAAACTTGTAAATTAACTTCAGCAAATTTGTTCCACATTTGAATGCTCTTTACACGTAAACCAAGTGGCCAAGTAGAGATAAACAAATAAGCCAATTACGAAAAAATTAAACCCATCTCATGATGCAAATGCTAAAATAAAGTCTTGATTTTTCTTTATCTGCAATGTAACTTACAGTTGGATCCCCTGAAGGCTGAAGCTATTAGAATGATGTTATCCTCCAGCAAAAAGTTTCCGCAAATAATTAACATTGAGCAAGATAAAATTCATGTCTCAGTCAAAACTTTTCACATGTTAATCACTTGCATCTATAGCATAACCTGCCAAAAACAAAACCATCATAAAACACAATTAAAATTTTGAGAAACAAAATTTGTTAAAAGATAATAACTTGATTCGGCAAAAGTTTTGCTTTCCCCTCTCAATTAATTTAAACACAGACACCTAACAAGTTAACAACAACAACAACAGAAAAAAGGGCAAATTTGGCAAAACTTTTGACACTATTCATGCCTAATATTTGCGACACACAAAATCTATAATGGCATGCAATTATATATCACTCTTTAGAAAAGACCCAATTCCACTAATCTTAACTATATAGCCTTACAAGCCATTCGGCCTTGTTGACTAGTGGTAACCGACGTCCTTAACTATGTTGAGGGCGAGCGTTTAAGCCCCCATGGGGCCGTAATTTTTCAAATTATATAATAATAGATATCTTCCCAACTATTCTATGCGAGTAGGCTTTTCAAATAATGCTCGGCCCTCACTCCTAATAAATAATTGGGAAATTATCCGCAATCCATATGATGTTTCCCACTTTTTAAAAAATACACAAATTTTAAATTTTTTGTTGAACTCCACCTAAAGATAATTTTTTTTTTATCTGTCCACTTCCGTTTATAAACCGTTATAACTCCACTAACGTTATAAGGGCAAAATGGTCATTTCACTTGCGCTTAAAAAATGACGTCGTTTAAAATCTGTGATTAGAAAAAAAAAGAGAAAGGCATAGTGGTCCACAGCACACAGTAAGCAACGAAAACATCCATTGTTTATTCCCCACCACCATGCAATCATGCATGAAGAAGCAACAAAATCCCTCCATTTTTTCTACTGTTTCCTTGCATTTTCATCAATGAACCACACTTAAGTATCAAAACTTTTGTTAATTCGAAGATTCAAAGGCATTGAGGAAAGCGGTGGGCTGTTAAGTAGTCGCGACGTTTTGGTTTTTCAGGGTTTCGAGCTACAATCAAGTAAGTTTTATTTTATTTATTTATTTATTTTAAATTTTCACATGAAACAATGTTGTTTCAGATTTTTCGGTTGATTGTTGTTAATTGTTGTTACTTGAAACCCTAGAATATAGATTCGGTTGATTTGTAACAAATTTTTGGGGGTAATAATAAATTGAGGAGTAATATGTTGTTTTAGGCTGTTGAGATGCAAATGCATGAAAGATTATTACTAGCATAGTTGAATGCATGTTTATCCCCTATCTACTCACATATCTCCGTGTGTGGTATACAAAATTTGGGGCTTTTGAAAATTTTTAATTGTTGAAGTATGGGTTATGGTATTTTGAAATATTTTGAATGATCAATACTCGGCTTTGTTTCAATACTCAAGAACTGTACCAGTGCTGAATCTTTATTTTTTGTTTTGGACATCCAGGATGCGACAACTAGAGTTAGTGATATCCTTTCGAGGCATGGAGCAGAATTTAAGGTTGCTTGAACTTGACTGTACCATTGCAAAGATTAAGGATGTTGTTTTAAACATTAGAAGTCCATATGGGTTAGATTCTGCTTCAAAAATTATGTTAATCGTTACGAATCTGGATAATATGGTTAAGGTTGCGCTAGATTTAGATTTTGGGCTAGAATATTTGCTTAAAATTCATCAGTCTTTGGGTGTCAAGCATTTTACAGTTAAAGTTGCACCAGTGCTTGACACGACTTAAAAATGTTTGATTTACTTCCAAATATAAGAGTGTCCAGTTATAATATAACCCGGTGAGTCCAAGGTCGAACCACATGGAATTTTAAATTTAGTAGTAAATTATTTAATAAGAATTAATTTTAGAAAACGAAATTAATGATCTAAAAAGTGCTAAAATTATGGGATCACTTTTGGAATTCAAATTATGTTCATAATATTCTCCCCTAATTATATTTTGCATTTAATTTACTAATTAAATATCATGCCATTTAACTTTTAAAAACTATTTTTATGAATAAATATGAGAATAAAGTACATGATGTGCCACAACTATATTAGAGTGTCGACGTAATGTCAAAATATCATATAAATCCAAGGAGAGGTTTATAAATTAATATGACATAAAAATAATAGTTTAAATAAAAATGCAAATAATAAACTTTAAACTCACATGAGTGATATATTAATTCCATAAGTTGAATCATTGAGTATCGCCTTTCACCTTAGCTTAGAAAATTAGCCACTTATGTTTGAAAGAAAAACACACATTTTATTTAGTAACTCTTGAAATATATATTACTAGAAAATTTGAGAAACAAGGAATATGAAAAGCAAAAGAAGAAGAAAATGAGAGAGAGAGGGAGAGAGCTTATGCTTCGTCTCTCTGCCTAATGCTATGCCCTGTTACAATTTCTTTCTTCAACTCTTCACGTCTCCCTCAGTATATAGTGAAAGCAATTTGGCTCGTTATGGAGAATGGAGCAAACGTGGCAAATGTGGACAGCACAATAATTCATAGCCAACTTGTGTTGTTCGTCCACTTGCTTCAATGATATAAAGAAATTATATAAAATAATTAGAATGACATAATGCATGTACAAGTTTCAAAGTTGTCGGCTGGCCAACTTTTATTAATTATATATATAATATATAATTTTTATTCTAAACAGCACCAATAATGTAATTCACCCATCCTCTTTGTCTCTCGTTTTCAGTTCTAATGACTCCTCATTCTCAAATTATTCCTACAATAAAAAAATATAATAATTAAGATAAAAAATTAACATAATAAATATAATTTATATAAAATTAAATCTAGGGAGCATTAAGATAAAATATGAGTTATGAGTACATTAATTAACACTATAAGTGATAAAATGATAATTTAAACTTTTATTAAATATATACTTTCTAGTATTAATCAGTGATGCACCCTTAGTTTCAAGATTCTTCGTTATTGCAGGCATTGTTGACTAACCTATGAATTGTATTGCTTGATGAACTGATTAATCAGTTGAATGATTCTGTCAAGGAAAATGCTTTTGTTAGGGGAGAAGCTGCTGTTGGGGGACAAGGTGTTGTTAGTGAAGCTGTTGTTAAAGGACAAGTTATTGTTGGGGCTAATGAATTTGATGAAGATGCATTACTATCTGACTATTCAGACAAAAACGATTACAGCAATGATGATGTTAATGCGGATTTCATGCATGCTGAAATTGATGGTGCTGCTGAAACTACTCTTGTTAATGAAGGCAATGCTGAAGCTACTGATGAAGCTGAAGTTGATTCTGATTCAGAATATAGTTTATCTGATGCTAATAAAGAGGTAAAAGGGGCGGTTGATTCTTCTGAGGATGATATTGAGCTTGGCACTGTCAAATTGACTAATTATATACAGCAACATGAGTATAAAGTGGGTGCTAGTGGGAAACATAGATTAAAATTAGGACATGTGTTTAGAGATGTTGCTAATTTTATAGAGATATTACACGAGGTGATGATTAGAAGAGGGTTTACCATTGGAACAGTTTATAGTGAGCCAAGAAGATTTGTGGGTACTTGTAAAGAGGCAAACTGTCCATGGTATGTGGCTGGTGCAAAACTAAATAATGGAACTGGTTTCATATTGCGAGAATACAACAAGAAGCATGAGTGCAGACTTACCAGCAAGACAATGAAAGTTACTTCTGCTTGGGTAGCTAATAAAATAAAGAGTAAGGTCATTGTTGACCCTAATGTGAAGATTAATCTTTTGAAGAACTATATGCAAGAGACTTATGGTTTGAAGATTGAAAACATGAGATTGTATCGGGCTAGAATAAAGGCACGATTGGAAGTATTTGGAGATCATTCGAAGGGATGTCAGAAATTATATGACTATGCTGCAGCCATTCACAAAACTGATACGGGAGCAATATGTAAGGTGTTGTGTGATGTTGTCTCTATACCTGACAAGGTATTATTCCAAAGATTTTTCGTTGCCTTTCTTGTGCAAAGAAATGTATTTGTTAATGGTTGTAGACCTTTTATTGGGGTAGATGAATGTCACTTAAAGGGTAAATATGGTGGAGTATTGTTAGCCACTGTTGGCATGGATGGTAATAATGGGATTGTCCCATTGGCAGTTTGTGAGATTGAGAATGCGAAGACATGGGGATGGTTTTTGGAGCACTAGCATAATTATCTAGATGATGGAAGGCTGGTGACTTTTATCAGCGACTGACAAAAGGGGTTGGTCAATGCAATTTCAAACACATGGCCCACTGTTTATCATAGGGCTTGTTCTAGGCATGCTTATGCTAATTTTTCTAAGTCACATGTTGATGCACAGTTGAAACAACTGTTTTGGAAAGCTACTAAGAGCTGCAACAAGCATGATTTTGATAAGGCAATGGTAGAGATAAAAGCCATAAAAGAAGCCGCATTTGAGTGGTTAGAAAAAGAACTACATGGTTATAATTGGTCGATGCACACATATGACACAAATTGCATGGTAGGCTGCACTGAAAACAATGCATCGGAGTGCTTTAACAGCTGGATATTACCTTGCTTGACAATACTTGAAGAAATCAGATGTAGACTTATGAAATGGTTTACAAAGAGAAGAAATAAGGCAGTCAATTGGAAAAGACAGCTGACACCTAAAGTTTTGAAAGAGTTGGACAAAAAAAGTAAGATTGCACAAAAATGATTGTACAAGCTTCTGGTGATATGAATTTTCAAGTCATGGACAGAGCTTATAATCCACTTAAGAGTTTTTTTAGTGAAGTTAGAGACTAGAACATGTGATTGTGGTTATTGGGAAATTGTCGAGCTCCCTTGTCAACATGCGATGGCTGCCATTGGATATGCAAGACGTGCGGTTGAGGAGTATATTCCTACATGGTTTACTTGACAGGCATACCTTAATACATATTCAGTGATGTTTAGCCCCCTCCCGGATCAGTGTATATGAGAGCGTACATGAAGAACATTAATTGATCTACCAATTGTGCAGAAGAAGGTTGGAAGGCCTAAGAAATCGAGAAAATGAGCAAAAAATGAGCCTCATAAGGAGAAAAGAAAATTCTTTGTTATTTGCTCATTTTGTGGTGGCTCTAATCACAATGTGAGGTCCTGTCCATTAAAACCATCTATTGCAAGGGCAAATAGGGTTAGAAATAATAATTTTCAGGTATATTTAATATACTACTATTATTTTTTTAATAGTTTATTATTGTTTGTTAAATGTATTGTCATCAAATAACAAATATAATGTTTTGTAGGCATCAACTACTTCAAGTCAGCCATTAAATGCTTCACAATAGGCAATAAGGAGAAGAAAATAGGTGCTGGCTTGCATGTATTTTTCATATTTTGTGGCTGTTAAGTTTTTTTTATGCATAACATAAGATTCATTTATAAATCAACATGTTTTGTAGGCATTAGTAGCAAAGTCAAGTGCTTCAAGCCAGCCAGAAGCTGTTGCATCAAAGACAACAAGAAAGGTGGCTATCTTCATTGCATGTTCGTATATATTTTTTTCTTTTTGTTAAGTTCTTAAACTAACATAACATATATTTAGATTCCAAGTGGTCCAGGTCAGAGTTCAAATGCTGGAACAAGGAAAAGAAGGGCTCAAGATGCCTCTAGGGATTCTGAAACAAGAAAAAGTCAATCAAGTCAGCCACTGAACCAATCCCAAAATCCATCTTAGGCTTCAAATGTGATAGGTTCCTTGTAATGATGAATGGGAACAAACTAAACTTGTTTAAACTTGCTATTTTGGTTGTTATTTTAGAATATTACTGGTTATTTTGGCTATATTTTCTATAATTATGTGGCTAAAATTGTTTTGGCTATATTCTTGATAATTATGTGGCTGTTAATTGTTGTTTGGGCTGTATTTTGGTGATATTATTAATAGTTATTTCAGATTTTTTTGGGTAATTAGATATGTTATTTTTGATTTATTGTGATTGAAGATATATTATTTACAATGTATTTAAGCACAATCAAGTTTAGGACAATTAGGACATAATTAATCTCTTTTCATTTATGCATATTTTGTAGGTTTTATTACACTTTAGTAAACACAATTGCACAAACACATCCTATCAGAATTATTATACATTTAAGCTTTCCTTCAATGACCCTCAGCCCTTTCTTTATCTTCAGCACATCATCATATCTAAATTGGGATTATCTACCATCTGATCATTACTACTAGGGTATATGAGAGCTTTGGTAGTAAACCATTGCCAAAACTTGCATTTATTGAAACTACATGACAAAAAAATTGCATTACGATTTTGTGGTGTAGTGGAAACCATAGCACATGCCTGCACACCACACCAACAGTGAATAGGAGGGCATTTAACTTTTCTATGTAGTTGCCCACTGGCTGCAGAACTTGATTTATAACTTAATGCCATTTTGAATGTATGGATGAAGGTTGAGCAAGTGCAAGTGATATGTGGATGATGGTTGAGTGGTTATGATGTTTAAATGTATAGATAATGAGTTTGAATGAATGGCACAGCTGTTAGCTTGAATGTGTAGATGATGGTTTATTGATTGTATGAACATATTTTAAATTGTATGAGCAGGTTTATGTGGATGATTGTGAGCTATGGCTAGTTGTGGGCAACTTGTATAGTTGGTTGAATGACTTGAAAATTTGTTTAATGCATGCTGGTTCTTGGGTTTATATACCCCAAATTGTAGCCGTTGCATGTTAACGGCTACAATATTAAATGTAATTTTTTTTGCCTTTATTTAGGGTAAAAATGTAATTTTACATTTGGAGGTAAAAAAGTCATTTATTATATATTCCGTTAATTATCTTACCGGTTTGTAAACGGAAGTGGATAGGTGAAAAAAAATTATCTTTAGGTGGAGTTCAGCAAAAAAATTTAAGATTTGTGTATTTTTGAAAAAGTGAAAAACATCGAGTGGACGGTAAATAATTTCCCTAAACAAATTTCAGATTATATGTATTTATAGATCGTAACAATTTTTTTAAAAAAAAAAAACTATGACCTTTTGGCACCATCATTGCCGCACAAACTTCATTCATACAATTGGAATTCAAAAGATTTTGGAATTGGTAAATAAATAAACCTTAATTTAAAAAATACAAAAAAAGTTTGATAAATAAACCTTGCGAGATGAAATTACAAACGGCGGCGACTCTCGCCGTTGCAGTTAACGGTCACGGCCCCAATTTCCATATTTATTTTTATTTTTATTTTTTTCCTTACAAGTCTCCAAACTCCAATGTAAATATGTAATGCATTATATCGTTTGACTAAGTGACTTTGTTGTTTGTGTTAATTACTTAATTTCTGTATATATAATTATTAAAAAATTAAATTTTAAGAAATTATTTTATATTTCTTTATGAATATACCCCCTTATATATATATAAATATTCTAATCAAGATCCCTGACTATAAAAGTTAGGGACAATTTAATAAAATAAAAAAATACATACTCTAATGCACTATATTTTATCTTGTAGTGCATTAAAATTTATATTTCTTTTATTTTTTAGTTGATCCTTGAATTAAAGTCAGAGATCCCTATTTGAAGATTCACTCTGTGTGTGTGTGTGCGCGCGCGCACGTACGTATGTATTTAAGTTTAAATGATATAATAAAATTTGAATGATATATAATGGTTTTATTCAAGTCCTAAGTAGTAAAAATGAGGAATATTACGAATTTAAGAGTAAAATGTATGTTGGTTATACAAATGAGCAAATAAGGTATCAAGGGAGAATTTTAATCGCAATAAATATAAGTTTCTTGGATTTTTCTATAATGTTGTATGAGTTTTTACAAAATTGATAAGGGAATTGTTGTGGACTCTTGGATTGTAATGTTTTAATCTCTACCATTCATTTGATAGAGTGGATAAAAAATTAATTAATTAAATAATAACAAGTAACCTTCAAGTTACAAGTCAAGATATTTTTTTATTTTTAACTAATTGATAAAAGAAAGTTTCTATTATGTTGGGAGAAAAAACCCCACAATCAATAATGGAATCATTGGATTTAATATTAGAATTTTCACTCTTAATTTAATTTTACGGATTATTAATTATGTAGCTAGTAATTTGCAAATTGTGATATTTCTTCATTCTTTAAATTATTTTTTATCTAATCAATTGATAAATATTTTTAAGTCACCAAAAAAAATGAAAAAAATACAAACAATTTTGAAATTAAAATTATTATGTCCTATCTATCACTTTACAATTTTACATTTTTTTTGTACTTTACAGTTAGTATTATATATATTTCTAATGCTAACTGTAAAAGTACAATATATATATATATGATAGCATTAAATAAATGTAATTAACATGTAATGTTATTTCAATAATACTTTGTACAAAGATATTTCATAAGGTCTTATAATCATTTGTATTGTATGAATTTAATTACAAAACCATTAATACTTAAACAATAATGATAATAGAAGGCATTGTAATAAAATATTTTATATATGTTTTATTAATGATACTATATGAGTCACAACAGATGAGAAATATTTTATTCGACAATTATTATTGAAAAATATATATGTCTATATAACTACATAATGATAAATATTTCGATTTAAAATTTTAACACAAAATTAAACTATTAATTTCATGCAATTCAATGGTGAATGATATAACATTATAAAATGTTGCTTTGACTTTCAATATTGATTATTAGACTGTAAGAGATCAATGGCTAAAATTTTGTATCAAAATTTTTAAGTTAAAATATTCCAAAGCATGTTTTAATAATAAAAATATAAAAACATACAATGAGTTTTTTTTCTCATTTTGTCCATTAAATATTATTGGACATAATATTTTATTTATTGTCACCATTAATTATCATAATAAAAGTAATGACTCTTAGTAACATAAAAATTTTATAATTAAAATCAAAGGATATCAATAAAATAATCTTTTATGATTCATAAACTAAAGCTAAATAGTATACTTATTTAAAAATCACTTTTCAACCCTCCTTTAAATTTGTAATGTGATAATCTTTTTTAAATAAATATTTCAAAATCTATTACTATTAAGTATAAGACATAATTTCTAGTAGCATATCTAACACAAATCAAATAAATAAGTTGCAATTGTAAAATTTAATTATATATGACATAACGTCAATAACGACACAATTGAGTACGTATATTTAAGTGAATGTTATACTATATTACATCAATAAAATCATGAGTGAGATTGCTTGTAACCTAAAAAATACTTAGATCACTCATATTTTAATAAAGTTTTAATATTGTATATTAAAACACTCATTATTTTATATACTAATAAGGACCATTGTATAATTGATCATGAAGTATATAATAACTTAAAAATACTCGTTATTTTTAACCCTCGTTTAGCATACTTATTCCATGATTTATTGTTTATGTTACAATTAATATTCTTACATGGTAGGAAATTATCCAAGCCTTATAAAATTTAAGTTTAACAAGCCTATATATTTTCATTTTATTTTCAAATATCACTTTATTAATTTCATAAAAGTTAAATCTAACATATGATTTTTAAATAAGATATGATATTCAAGTGAAATTGTTTCAAATTCTAAGGGTGGTCACAGTTGTTTTACAAAAATTCTCCACCCCTTATGCATTTAACAAACCGGTTATAATTATTTTGAAATTATTTTTTGAATACAAATATTGTGTACCATTGATTAAATCTAATGGTATACAATAAAAATATTATTGGTGTTGTAAAAAAATTACGGCATGATAAAAGGACTCAACTTTCTTTTATTTAAATTTTGATTATTAATTATTTTAAAGAGGTAGTTTGAATTTTTAATCCACCAAACATGATTTCCTATGGTTTTAAATTTATGTAGATTTTAAAATTTTTTATTTAAAAAATAAATTTAATAAATAATTTGATGGATTTAAAAAATTCTCACTAAAAAAATTAAATCTTCGCTTTTAAAATTGGTAAGTAAACTCCTATTATTTATTATTCAATGAATATTCATGCTTCGTTCCGTTAAAGAATTTCTTCTATTTGGACAAAGTTAAAGATATTATAATATATCTAGATATTTATATTTAAATGTTAGAATCAAATAGTATTAAAAAAAAAAAAGAGCGAGCATTTTCTTCCATAATAATAAGCAATTATTATCAGAATAAATTCAGAAAATTTAACCATTTTAAGTTCAAAACCAAGTGGGATCGTTGATACTTCAAGAGATGATTCCAATAAATGACCACATGTTTTGAGGTAAAAATAGGGGTGTCAAAAAAACCCGCCCGGACCGGATCCGGCCCGGACCCGCCATATCCGGTCCAGGCAAAACCCGGACCGTACACACTGAAAACCCAGGCCCGGGTATTGAAATTCAATACCCGGATGTATCCGGGCACGGGTTTGGGCACTGTACTAAAAACCAAGAACTCGGACCGTGCCCGGTTTGTAATTTGCTAAAAAAAAAATATCCAAAGAAAAGAAACAAAACCCAAACCAAATGAACCCTAATCGGCTAATACCCAAATCAAAACTGCGAAACACAAACACTCAAGTCTCAACAGCAACGCTACCGCGCCTCCACCCTCCAACACTCCGAGCCAGCAGCAGCCACCACTCACTGTCAGCATCATCTCTTCTCAAGTACTGACTCGCTGGCCCTGGCACGGGGCGCGGCTTCACTCCAACTCCACTCTCCAGCGTCACTGTCACTGTGTCACAGCCTATAGCGACGTTCGTGCAGCACTGCAGCTTAATCTGCCGTCACAGCCATTGTCTCCACTCTTCATCGCCACTTTCTTAACCCCCATCACTGCTGTCATAGCCAGTCAACCTCAGCCGCGAGGTATTAAATTTTTACTTCTTAATTTTGCCTTTCATATAATTTTTCCAGCTTATTTAAAAAAATGATGAAATTATTATTATTATTTGGTGTTATATTGTTATATATATGCTTCATAATTTTTTGGATGCTAATATGCTATGCCCGATTTTTTTTATTAATAATAAACATATTTAATCAGTAATAGGAGCTGATTTTTGATAAATACAGTAATATGAGCTGATTTTTGATTATAATATACGTATGTAATAGATTATAGGTGCAACATTTCATTGGCACAAAAATTTAGTCACAGCCTAAACAATTGGTAATTTATTGGGAAAAATCATTAACTGTGCAATAAAAATTATAGTAAGAAATATGGAAACTCAGTTGCACTAAGTTTTTTGCAAATGCTGAAACTAATGGCCTCCTTAATTTCTTTGCTATTGTAACAGCAGAGCAGTACAATGTCAGAGAATGTAGAAATCAATTCATCGAGTGCTCCTGTTTTATCCCGTAATGTCGAAGATAACACTGATAATGAGGTTGAGGAAATTTCAGTTTCAACAGTGAATGATAAGAAGAGAAAGCAAGAAACCAGAAAGAAGAAGAAAGTCTCTGATGCTTGGGAGCACTTTACAAAAATAATTGTCAATGGAGAACAAAAGGCAAAGTGCATGCATTGTAATGCAATTTTAAAAGCCAAATACCAATCAGGGACTTCGAGCTTGAATAGACACGTGGAATCTTGTTTTACAAAGCATCAACCAAAAATAGATGAAGCACTTCAGGGAAGTCTTAAAGTGATTAAAAGAGAGGATGGAACTTGTGGCATTAGCTATGGCAGTTTTGATCAAAATGTTTTACGGAGTTTGATAGCAAGAATGGTTATAATGCATGAGCTTCCACTTAGGTTTGTGGAATATATAGGCTTTCGAGATATGATGGCACATGCCAACCCTGTGGTTAAGCCAATGAGCACAAACACTTTGAAGAGCGAGATTTTAAAGTTATATCAACTCGAGAAGGTTAAGACTTTGCATTTATTGGAGAAAAATCATGGTAGAGTGGCTGTTACTACGGATTTATGGACAGCTAGTAATCAGAAAAAGGGATATATGGTTGTGACAGCCTATTTCATTGACAACTTCTGGAAATTGCATAGTCGAATCTTAAGGTAATTTCAAATCTGTCTATAGCTTTTTATTTGCTTAAATTCTCTTGTAATTTTTTTGTTACTTATATTAGATTTATTTTTCAAGTTTAAATTGTTATAATATTTTAGGTTTGTGTACTTAATATTGACACTTGAATACTTGACAGGTTTATCTATGTTCCAAGCCCCCATACTGCTGATGCCCTTTCGAATGAGTTAATACAATGTTTGTTGGATTGGAACGTGGATAGAAAGTTATCTTCAGTGACTTTGGATAATTGTACCACTAATGATGCAATGGTGGAGAGATTGCTATTAAGGTTTGATCCTAATACCTTAATTTCTAGTGGTAAATTTTTTCATATGAGATGTACTGCTCATATATTGAACTTAGTTGTGCGGGATGGGTTGAAAGTTATAGAAAATGGGGTTGGAAAAATTAGAGAGAGTGTGAGTTACTGGACACAAACACCAAAAAGATTTGAAACTTTTGAGCTAGCAGCTAGACAATTACAAATTAATTGTAAAAAAAATTTGAAACTAGATTGTCCTACTCGTTGGAATTCTACTTATGCCATGCTTGAAGTAGCATTGATGTATAGAAGTGTTTTTTCTCGGTTACAACAACGTGAGCCTCAATATAAGAGCTTGCCAAGTGATGAGGAGTGGCATTTAGCAGTGACAATGGTGGAGCATTTGAAATCATTTTACATGTTAACGGAGATGTTTTCAGGTACAAAATACCCTACAGCTAATTTGTTCTTTCCGTTGATATGTAAAATAAAATTGTCAATTAGTGGGTGGCGCACTTCTAATAACCTTGCTATTAGGATTATGGCTGATAAAATGGCTGACAAATTTGATAAATATTGGAATGACATTCATCCGATGTTAGTTGTGGCTGTTGTACTTGACCCAAGATATAAGATGTTGTTAATTGATTTTTATTTTCCAAAGATATATGGTGATACAGTAGATGAGCATATTGAGTGTGCACATAAGCTTTGTTATGATTTAGTGAATGAATATGAATTGAAGGCAATGGTTATGAGTAGTGGGCAGAATGTTGGATCGGAGATTGTTCATTCTGAATCTTCTTCGAATCCGAATAAGTATTGGGATGTAGATGAGTTTGAAACATTTCGAAGTCAAAATAAGCGTGCTAAGGTGACTAAGTCAGAGTTGGATAGGTATTTAGATGAGGAATTGTTGGATGCTACTCCGAACTTTGATATTTTAGCCTTTTGGAAGATGTACACAGGCCAATATCCTATTTTGGCTGAGTTAGCCAAGGATATCTTAGCCATTCTTGTATCCACTGTTGCCTCTGAGTCAGCTTTTAGTACCGGGGGTAGATTTTTTAGTCCGCATCGTAGTAAACTTCTTCCTGACACTTTGGAAGCCTTAATGTGTGCTCAAAATTGGATTTGGGCTTCCACTTCTCGAGGTATAAAGTTATTTGAATTATATTTTAGTAGCATTTCTTTGCTTAAAATGTTTTTGAATTTTAGCTTGTTATTTTTGTTGTTAGGTGGAGTTTCGGTAGATGAGATTTTTGCTGGGGAGGAGTTAATTTCGGATGATGATGGGCCACAAGGGTCAAGTAGCATGACATGAACTTGTTAATTGTTATTTACTTATTTTGCTTGGGAGTATTTTCAGACTCTTTTATGAACTGTTTTGTGAGTTGTTGAACATTTTGGGATTTTCATAATTTGTGAGTTGTTGAACATTTTGGGATTTTCATAATTTGTGAGTTGTTGCACTATATTGTGAGTTGTTGAACAATTTATGATATGTTGGATGTTACAATTATTTAGATTTATTTGGTGATTATTGTGCTTTTGAATTTAAATTTTTGATATAGATTGAATGAATTTAGGTTAGAGATTGGATGAATTTAGGTATTACAAAGTAGCGTGAAACAGTTTTTATTTATTATTTGGGTCAAATTTGCACTGATAGTATGTTGCAGGTTTGGTATTTGACTATTTTCTTTTCCAAAGCTTGAGATTCATCAAGCCTTGGAGTGTGATACAGAAGAAACATGCAAGTACGCTGCATGTTGATGGAAGATTGGTGTGTTCAAATTGTAGAAAATCTCCAGCAGCTCAATGCTTTTGCAAGATTGAGTCCAAAGAAGTGTAAAAAATTTTGTATGATATGGCACTCTTTAACTACATTACGCAAATGTTTCAGTGTTAGTGTCTTGAATAACATGCTTGGATTTGTATGCTAGTTTCTAAATTTCTTACACTTAATTTTGTTTTGTCTTTTCTTTAAACTTTAATTGAACATGCCTGGATTTGAATAACATGCCTGTGCATGAAATTTTTCTTTTGTTCCCCCCCCCCCCCACCCCCAACTAGTTACAGTGGTACTAGCATGTGAAAAAAAATTTGGCAGCTTGAATAATTGAATTTCATGCGGGCTGAGAAGCCTGGCTCAAAAACCCGTGCCCGGGAGGTGCCGGGCTTGGGCCGGCCCGCACATAGAAAATCAGGGCTTAACCCCGGGTCCGGGTAGAGGTATTAGCCATCCGGGCCGGTCCCGGGCAACACCAAACCCGGACCGGACCCGGGGTTTTGCCAAGCCTAGGTAAAAAGCATAACACAACAATTTTGCAGATCAACAATAGCGATGTGGCAAGAAAGTTGTACACTCAAAAGCCACCTCAATTTTTTTTTTCTGGGCAAAATTTTATGATTTCAGTTTCTTTTGTTTATATATATATAAATATATCCCCAATAATACAAAAATGGAACTTGTTTGTCATGCAAAGCCTCTAGTCATCATCATGCAACCCTTACGTGTCGATATTCTGCCTCTCCCACCTTTTCCTGTAAAACAAAACCACCCGCTTCCCTTCTCTTAACTCATCTCTCACTCGCTCACCTTTGATCTTTGAAGCAGCTAGCTTCTCAATATTTTTTTCTTTTGTGAAAAGCACTTTTGAATTAAGCATCTCAATGGCCGAACGTGATCGCCCGCAGCCGCACCAGCTTCAAGTTCACCCACAACAGCACCGTTTTGAAGGTGGTAAGCCTCTTATGGGCCAAAGAGGAGTAGGAGGAGGAGGCCCTTCAGCAAACAAAGTTCTTGCAGTTATGGCCATGCTGCCTCTCGGTGGAACCTTGCTTGCTCTGGCTGGCGTCACGCTGACTGGCACCGTTATCGGGCTTTGTGTCACGACTCCTCTCTTCATAATCTTCAGCCCTGTTATTGTCCCGGCCGCCATTGTTCTTGCTCTTGCAGTGACTGGGTTTTTAACGTCTGGGGCTTTCGGGCTCACGGGACTGTCTTCGCTCTCGTGGGTCCTGAACATATTGCAGCAGATGACTGGTTAGGTACCGGAGATGGCGGACCAGGCGAAGAAGCAGGTGGCGGGAATAGCGGATTTTGTGGGCCAGAAGACTGAGGAAGTTGGGCAGGACATTCAGAGTAAGGCTCATGAAGCAATGTGTTGATCTGATCTGATCGGTTGATGGGAAGACAATGTGTGGTTCCTTTTTAGGGCTTTAATGTTGGTTTTGTAGTTGTAATAAGTTTTGTGTATTTAGTTGTAAGAGAGTCTGTACTCTGTTGTGACTTGTGAGGTGCAGGGGTTTGGCTCTTGGGCTTTCTTGGAATGCAAGGCATTTGGTGCTCTTGTTTTTGGGTTTCATTGTTTAGAATTTGAAGATTCTATGTGGTGTCTCAGTTGTCTTGTATCTTCTGTTTGCTAATTTAGTTCAAATTTACAATCACTTCTGAAGATCTCTTTCAATTTTGTACAAATGTGTTGAGATTAGCTCTCAGCTAAGAGTTCTGTCCCACAATTTTGGCTTTATAAGCTGCAATACAACAAATTCAAATATTTTAGCTATTTTTTATGACATTTACAAGTAATCATTACAGTGGAATCAATCATCAGCTTAGCAATAAAATGGAATCAGTCGGCAACTTTGCTTGTGTTGCCTAGATACCAGAGGAAAAATTTCATCAAACAAAACTTTTACTGTTCAAAAGGAGAATAATGAACGGAGATCATAACACATAGGAAATTGCTCTATTTATTTTGTCTTACAATACATCAGAATTTTGGTATGGGCTGACATTACAATTTCGCTATAATCGATTACAATTGCTAAACTTGATCGGATTTTACAGTTGCTTGAGGGTCCGTAGGCTCATCAGTTGAATTTGAAGAAGGGTTGGGTATCCAAAAGGAGAGAACTGAAGAAGCAGCAACAAACATTGCCCGACGAGGAGCCCACTTCAAGCATGACAGTACTCCTATATTACCATTCCAGCAGGCCACCTGCCCAATAGAACCAATTTAACCACAGAGCTAAGTATCATCGTTCCTATTATTTATAAACGCATTGTACATAATGAATGGATCAAATGAATCTACAAAAATATTAAAACACTCTCTAATAGAAATAAGATTGTAAGTTTGTAACCTCGTTCCGTGTGTTGATATTCCAGGCATGCAAAGTTCCATCTCCTGATCCTTTGACAAATTGAAAGAGTAGAGTTAGTTTCTGGCAACTTTGATCAGAACACAAGAAAATCTGAAGCAACATTGGATCGTAGTAGAAACTTTATCACTAAATCGAGAAATAATCATCAGTTAAGTACAAACTTTATCACTAAAACGAAAAATAATCATCAGCTAGTACAAAAACCGCATTAGAACAATGTTATGAGAGACTCAGGGATTTTGAGATGGGGGATAACCTAATAAAATGCATTTTTTGTTGATTTGAGTAATTTAATAAAAAAGTTTTATCATTTCAAATTGGATTGTGGATCTCATCTGTTGGGCTGATCCAATGATCGTGTTAACTATATATTTGGGACTCTATGCCATCTTAATCTGAATGCTAAAAATCCACTAATGCCTGCAAAATGTTTCCAGAGGGAAGCGTTGGAAGAAACTTGCACCATCATTCAAATGCTGATCACCTGAAAACTAACATGATTAAAGATGATCTATCGATGAAAAACTGGCAGAAGAAAAGCATCCAGTCAATTGACTTGGCATCACAGTAAAATACAAAGCATAAAAAGTAATGCATGACACAAACTGGTTAAACATATAATCACTTCAATGAATGGCATTAATACCTGGAGCTTAAAACTTAAAACTAATTATAGACTCAATACAGGTGACAAAACAAAACTTGGAAATGGACAGTAAAATACAAAGCATAAAAAGTAATGCATGACACAAACGGTTAATCGTATAATCAGTTCAATGAATGGCATTAACACCTGGAGCTTAAAACTTAAAACTAATTATAGAAATTTAAGGAATAGTTGCAATCAACTTAGTCCAGAAAACAAAACAGAACTTGGAAACGGACAGGATGCTAGATTTTTTTTTCAAATTGCAAAATAATAAACATTGAAAAATACCTGAGACTACATACTGGCCATCTGGTGTAAAAGTTGCTTCTGTATTTGTGTTTGGGGATGGCTCCAAGCTGAAACCACAGCGCTGCACACAGAAAAGTTTTACAACTACTTATAAGACTATAATATAACCAAGGAAAAGGAGAAAAAGAATCTGTAGATTTACTAAGGTTCAGACTACAGGACAACTGACACAATTAAGTAGAAGACACAACCTGACAACTATACATCATATGAACCATAAGACAAAGTCTTTCAATCAGGTATACTAACCTTCTCTCCTCCATATGCGTCAAGAACATAAATGTTGTTATTTGTGGTTGTCAAGAGCATTGATTTACCATCGTTGCTAAATTTAATATCACAAACCTCGGCTGTATCCCCACCTACAAGAAAGGTGTCAAAGGGACCCTGCAATTGTAGAAATGAGTGAAATTCACTTTGACAAAAGCCAAAACATAAGCTAACACTTTCTAGGCAAGAACCTTATCGTAGGAACGTGAGTCAAACAATTTGATAGCACCCCCTTCCATTGCCACTGCAAAGACAAGGCCTTGTTGGTCAAATGCAACCGTTGGTCTACCACGCAGACGTAAAATTCCCTGAAAACTATATCAGTAAGCATACAATCACCTATTTTGTATATTTTTTTAAAGCGAATATACATATCGCTATGCTTTGACAATGAAGCAATATATAATGATCATAAAATGATATGGGTTATGGCTGAACTGCCTCACAATGATGCTTCAAGAAAGAAACTTAAATTGTATGCAATTCCCAGAGAAACTTACAGATGGATTTCAAGATATATGTTTGAGGCCGCTGATTTTAATTACAATTCTTATATAGCATTGAGAAGAAGGAACATCACATTCCCGCTTTTGCAAAATTGATAAGACGACTTCTTTTTTTAATTTTTATTTTTTGTACATGAACTTTATAGATTGCATAGAATTCATGCAAAACAAGAAACCAACCTGGCAAGCATTAACACGAAGATCCCATATTCTAACGCTGTGGTCAAGAGAACCAGACATAAAGCTATCATTAACTGGGGACATGCAGAGAGAAACAACCCTGCAGCATTAAAAAAGAGTGTAATAATCAGAAAAACAACCATGCAGAATAGATATAAATGTCAATTTATCAACAGTAATAATAGTATTATACTTTGTTATACATATCCCATATAAAGGTTGAGTGAGAGGAGAAAAAGTGAGTAAAATGTCATATAGAAGCAACCAAATGCTTCTTATTGCTACTCAAGATAACCTATGCATACGCCAACAAGCACAAAGAAGATGCAAAGAACTGAAAAAATTTATGTTAGGTAGCTTCACATTGGTTGCCCAATAAGTGACCATGTGTGCAATGCATTTCACTGGTTCATTCTACTTTTACATCAGATAAGCCTTCTTCAGAAACATATAATAATTTGGAATAACTTACTTTTATTAAACTTTTAGTATTACTAGAGCGACAACAAGTTATGTGATTCAAACCTCTCCTTATGCCCTTTGAAGTAGCGAAGAATTCGATTATCATACATTGATAGATACCGCAGAGATTCTGGCAAGAAAAATGAAATATGAGAACAACCATCTGAATCACTTAAAATCACCGAAATCAAGCCTCGGTATTTCACATTACAAAGAGAATAGTAAGCTTTTGAACTGAGAAACTCACCTCCAGTAGAATCAAGATTATATTTTGTCGAGCAAATAACAGAGCTTGGGTGATGCGTAAAGCAAACACGATCAGCACCATGTTTCTTGTGGTACGTGGTCTTGATCAACCTAATATTCACAAAATAATAATAATAACAATGGAAACAATTAAAATCTAACAAATTAAATCAATACCCTTGCTCCTTTCCTGCAAATTTAACTCTCATCAAATTCAAAACTAGCTCAATATTCCCTTGAGCCATCCTCACAAACAATAATATCCTTCAATTGTACTCTCAAAGAACTTTCAAATCTTGATACCAACTATTTTAGCTATGAATTAAATTTAAATACATATTTTACTAAAAAAAATTGTAAATTTAAGTATCACATGCCAATTAACTAATTAAGGCCTTATTATTGTGTCTACAAAGATTGAGCTACTCACTTAGCACTGACAATATCATAAAGTCGCACGGAGTCATCGTCACTAGCCGTCACCAATAAATCGTCTTTTCGATGAAAGTCAAGTGAATTTATCTTCCCACCCTGAAAATTAAACAAGTTCAATAATTTATTTTAACCTTATCGAAGTTAATTTTTTTTTTCCGTAAGATGAAGAAAGTTATTGAGCATGAAAGGGAAGAGAAGAGAGGATTTACAAAGTCTGAGAAAATTGCAGCCATTGCCATGCTGCGCACCGTTTCGTCATCGAGTTCTGCGAGCGACGTTGTCACCATTGACGTTTCACTTGTAATGAAAGAGAGAGGTTTCAGAATTTAACAAAAGCGCAGAACCTGAGTTGAGAGAGATGGATAGATAAAACGGCGGGATCAATACGACATCGCATTGCTGCATAAAGTTTAAAGACTGTTTGGATATTATCATTTATATCCCTAATTTTTTATTTTTTCCAAATAATCTCATAATTTTTTCCATTTATATTAATAGGTCCATTCTATTTCGCGGTCTACCGCTTGCATGTGTAGCAGACTAGCAGTAACATGCTTCTCTCTCTTCTTTCTCGGGGGCTTTTAATTAAATACCTTAAAATAATTCTAAAATTATTTAAATATCCCCCTCTTTTTTTTTTTTTCATAGATACCCTAAAATCTAAAATATGTGTGTAAAGATTGAAATATCCTTAATGAAACCATCAAATTCACTCCTCCTCACTCTCTTCTTGTACTCTATCGAAAATCTCTCAAAATCTCTTACAACCTCTTACATAAATACAACTATGTATTAATATTTTTAAGACCATACTTTTTTGAATTTAAAGTAGATGCATTAACATTAAACAATCCAATAAGGTATGTTAATATTGTTAAGTTTTAATAATGTTGTTTGGTTTTAAGTTTTACATTTTCTAGAAAAAATTAGATAATTTCCTTACATTTTAATGTCCTATTTGCAATATTTTTTTACTATTTTTTGTTATATGTCTAAATATATGCATTGTAGGTTGTTTCATTAATTTTTTTTTAGCAAGATATGTTGTTGACGAACATGTGTTTACTGCAAAAATATTTCGGGTCGTGTATTCTTTTTACTTCATGTAGTCAGTTGTAGGTCATGTAAGTAATTTAGTCATGTAAGTTGTGTAAGAAATATAATCGGATAGGTCGCGTAATACATGAAGGTCGTGTAGGTCGCGTAATACATGAAAGTCGTTGACACGACCTAAAAATATTTGATTTACTCCCAAGTATAAGAGTGTCTTGTTATAATATAACACATTAAGTCCAGGGTCGAACTACAAGAAATTTAAAATCTAGTAGTCAATTTATTTAATAAGAATTAATTTTAGAAAACGAAATTAACTATTTAAAAAGTACTAACGTTACGGGATCCACTCTTGGAATTCGAATAATGTTTATAATTCTCTCTTTTAATTATATTTTGTATTTTATTTACTAATCAAATATTATGCCATTTAATTATTCCCTAGCCACTTTTATGGATAATTTTAGGAATAAAGTACAACATGTGCCACAACTAAATTGAAGTGTCGAAATAATATCAAAATTACCATATAAATCCAAGGTGATCTAGATCTACTAATTAATATGACATAAAAATAACCGGTAAATAAAAAAATACAAATTATAAATATATAATATAATAAAATTTAGACTCACTTGAGAGAGAAATTAATTCCATAATTTGACTCTTTGAGCTTCATCTTTCACCTCAGCTTAGAAATTTAGCTATTTATGTTGAAAAGAAAAATACTCATTTTATTTGATAGACTTCTGAAATATATTACAAGGAAATTGGAAAAACAAAGGAAATGGAAATCAAAGGAAATCGAAATTAAAAAAATGAAAGAAAGAGAGCTATGTTTTGCACCCCCCTAGAAAAATTCTCTCTTTCCCTTTGCTCTCCGTGCCCTTTTATAACTGAAACGCTAGTTGCTTCCTCTCCATATCGTTTCTTCATCTTCATTATTTATTTATTTATTATTATTATTACATTACATTACATAGAAAGGAGTGATAGTGCCACCCGTGACTATCACTTGTCATTCTTCTTCTTTTTATTAATTAATTAATTAATCTATTACTTCTCAATAATGCCACCCGTGACTATTACTTGTCATTCTTCTTCTTTTTATTAATTAATTAATTAATCTATTACTTCTCAATAATGCATTCCAAATGGCTTCAATAATTTGTCTTATTATTTTTCGCTTTCAGTTCCAATTCCTCATTATTCTCAAATTATCCCTACAATAACAAAATGTAACAATTAAAATAAAAATTAACATAATAAAATATAATTTACATAAAATTACATCTGGGGGACATTAAAATAAAATATGAATTATGAACACATTAATTAACATTATAAGTGATAAAATGATAATTTAAACCTTTATAAAATATAAACTTTCCAGTGTTAATCAGTCGTGTAGGTCGTGTAGTACATGAAGGTCTTGTAGGTCGTGTAAGAAATATAGTCATTTAAGTTGTGTAAGTCATGTAGTTATTAGCTATGAAAATTGATATTATTGTTTTTTATTGTGTCAACAGATATGGTTTTGATACATGTGCATTTTCTGTTCAACGATGTATGGATTGAACAAAATGACGAGTATAAGTTCAAAGGTTTTAGAGCTAAAGGAATAATGATACCACGACCGACAAAATATGCAGAATTGGTGAAGAAGGTCTCTCAAGTTATTGATATAAATACTTCAGAATTTGAAATCACAATGAAGTTCAAGCTTAAGACATGTGATCCTATGCCACCAGTTACAATTAAAACCAATGATGATGTGGAGTTTTTCTAGAGGAAATAGCTAGTGGAATGGAGTTTAGAAACCCGCTTTGTGTAACTTTTGAATGCAAGTCAAGTTCGACAATTCCCATGGATGGACAAACTTCACCTCGCCCTTCGTGGCAAGACAGTCATGCTTACTCGAGTTATGTGCCTCCATCATTTCCTGTTGTCAGCCCAAACAATTTTATTGTTTGCAGATGAATCACCAATTGAGTGTGGGATATAACTAGGGGTGACAAAAATACCCGTCCGGATCTGACCCAGACCAGACCTGGCCAATGCGGGCCGGGTAATACCCGGGCATCACTTGAAAAACTCGGGTTCCGCTCGGAACCTAGATTTTAGAAAAGAAAATTATTATAAAATATATATTATTTTCAACAATTATATTTATTTAATCAAGTTATTATATATATTTAAAATTTTAAGCATTTAAAGTTCCAATTTTCATGTCTAATTTCATTAAAATAAATTATAAAATTATAAAATAAATTAAAAAATTTTCATGTCTAATTTCATTAAAATAAATTATAAAATTATAAAATAAATTAAAAAATATTCATATATAATATTATAAAATATAAAATTCGGATTTAAAAATTCGAACCAGTGCCAGGCTTTTTAAGCCCGGACCGGGTGGCCAAAAAATAAGTCCGGGCCGGGTTCAGGTATGGCAATACCCAGACCGGCCTGAATTTTGCCAACCCTAGACGTGACCTAGTGACGAACAAGAAACAGTTAACGAATTTGTGACTACTGCTGATTGTTTAGATGAGCCACTATTAGCTACTGATCTAACATTAGGAGATAATACTGCAGCTACTGTAAGTTCTAGAAACTCAAACAATGCATATGTGCCTAAAATAAATTTACTTGCCTGTAGCAATAATTTATTGTCAATGGAAGTTGCTGGTGATAGTGATGTGTCGATGGAGAAAGAGGTGTTTGACTCAAAGGAGGCTTTACGAGAAATGCTTAAAGCACTACTTGTGAAAAAGTTCTAATTTAAAACCTCAGAGTTAGACAAAGATTTACTTGTTGTTGATTGTGTAGACGACAATTACAAGTGGCGGCTTCGTGCAACTAGGCTTAAAGGTTGCAACATGTTTGAAATTAGAAAGTATTACAATGTTTATACTTGCTCCCTTGATTCGCAGCAAAAAGATCACCGCTAAGCTTCATCAAAGCTAGTTGCGCAAAACTTTCAGCACAAGTATGATAGTGCTTCATCTTCTTACAAGCCTGCTGATATCAGGCAAGATTTTCAAAACGAGTTTGGTTATAAAATAAGTTATTACAAGGCATAGAGAATGAGGGAGTTTGCAATGGTGATGGTTAAGGGCACTCCGGAAGATTCATAACATTTATTGGCCTCGTACATGGCAATGCTTGAAAAGAAAAATCCTAGAAATAGAATATTCATTGAAAAAGACAGTGCAAAAAACTTCAAGTGTTATTTCATGGCCATTGGAAGTTCACTATCACTTCATGTATTAGGCCTGTTATTGCAGTTGATGGTACATTCATGAAGAGCAAGTTTAAAGGAACATTATTCATTGCAACATCTTTTGATGGCAATAATCAACTCTACCTTGTTGCATTTGGTGTAGGTGATAGTGAGAATGACGCTTCATGGGAATGATTTTTTATGAAGTTAAGAGAGTCCATTGTAATGTTCCTAATTTAGTATTTATTTCTTACCACCATGGAAGCATTAGGAAAGGAGTTAATAAAGTATTTCCTGATGCAGGGTATGGCATATGTACACATCATCTGAACGAAATGTAAATGTTCATTTTAACAACCAACGTCTATATGCTGCATGTATTCAACATATGTAAATTAATATTTACAACACACATAACTGTAATATTTTACACGCTAATTACAAATTAAATAATACCCTGCCATTTAACTACGCGCCTGTATCATACAAGCCACGAAAAAAGTTCATGGTTGCTTCGTGCATAGGCCACGATATTATTTTGCTGTATAGATAAGAAAAAGAAAGTATGAGGAATACTTACTGGTCATATTAATTAACAAAGTATGAGGAATACTTACTGGTCGTATTAATTAACAAAGAAATGAAATGTTTGAAAAAAAAGTAATATAAAAAAAAAATAAGGAATTACGGTTCCATGTTATTAAAAGATTAAACTAACTTACAATTTTGTCCTCAACAGAATTTGCATGTTCATCAGTCTTTTTACATTTCCTGAACATAGCTTGACCATTTGCATGATTATCAGTCTCTTTAGCTTCCATGGCTACAGACTCTTGTTGTATAAAGGCACAACTTTTCTATTCTGAGAGTGGAGCGGCTGATTTTGTATTCTTTGAGTCAATACCAAAATCATTTTCAAGTTGTTGTAGCCAATTTGTCTGCCAAAACCATTGTAGGTAAGGTTGTGATGCCTCTTCTTCATTGGCGACAACTAGTTTCTCTTCTTCTTTCAGCTGTAAGAATTAGGCTAATTATTAAATGTCAAAGAGAAATTAAAAAGAAAAAGAGAGAGAGCTATGAACCTTTTTCTTATCAAATATGGAAGAGTCAAGGGCATCAGAGCTAACATGCTTCGTGACTGTCCAATTTAGAATCCTTGGATATTGAACATGCTTACTTCTCACAGCAAAATTACCACACACTTCATGAAAAATTTCAAGTGCCTATAGCTGTGTAAGTAAAAGAACTAATTAACATTCCTATTCTCAACAATTTGAATGAAAATAATATTGACAATTTTCTACCTAAACTGCAAATGGGCAACCATGAAGACTGTATGCCTCTTTTTCAGGGATATAGTTTGGATTTAGCCTTTCTTTATTCTGTCTAATTGCAATTGCATTCTTCATACTTTTCAGTGTGGCCTTGAAGCAGACACGACCCCAAGGATATTTATTGAAATCTTTAAAGTTGTCAATGTGGAAAATGTGATCCCTAATGATAGTTGATCTATACTCTTTTCCAAGTACTACAACCTCCAAAGAGAATAACATAGCAAATTTAACCATTTTCATATCATCCTTGGACTTAATTGTTTCGAATGTCTGACTTAGACTTGTATTGGTGAACTTTGTGCAACCACCCAACATTACATCACATACACAACTACCATCGTAAAAAATTTCCAAGTCAGGTTTATAAATTTCTTCACAATTCAATCCAGTAACTAATGCAAATTCAAATATTGAAAATCAGCAAACTTTCTTCCCTATCTTAAAATACATTGCCTTATCGGTTGAATGCACGTGCCTCAATACCAACTTATACAATAATTGGGCACAAAACTGAAACTCATTCAAGTCTAGAAAATGCCTTAAACATGATTTATGAAAAATCCCCACTTATTCATCACTAAGATTCTTTTTTATTATTCTTATTAGATCTAACGATGACAAATTAGTAATTTTCACTTTCGATTTGCTGCTTTTCTTTTTTTTTTTTCTGAATATTTTTCATTGGCATTTTCTGCATAGCAAATGAATTAACAATAATGGTATAAGTGATGTAGTCGTGTAATATATGAAGGTCGTGTAGATCATGTAATACATGAGAGTCGTGTAAGTTGTGTAATACATGGAGGTGGTGTAGTTCGTGTAGCACATGGAAGTCGTGTAGTACATGAAGGTCGTGTAAGTCGTGTAATACACGATTGAAGGTTGTGTAATATTACACGACCTTGTATCATGTTACATGACCTTACACAACCGAATCGTCTGTTACATAACTTTGCACGATCGAATCGTGTGTTACATGACCTTGCATGACCAAATTATGCTCTGCACAACCTATCATTTTTCCACCATTTTCATGGAGCAAAACAGCTAGGCTGTTTGTTTTTCAATATGTAATGAAAGACCCACAAACAATTTAATCTATTTTTTTAATATCAAAACCTTAAATTTTTTATTTTTCCCTAAATATCAAATATCAACCAGTTAAAAGGAATTACATACCGAAAGAAGTAAGATTCCGAAGATTTTGCAGCAAAGGATCAGCTTTCGCCAGTGACAGTACAACATCGATCTTCTCCTTCTTAGTTGCGGCAGATTCCCCTTGACGTGCGTATCAATCCTCTGGTTTAGCATGTATGAGTAATGTTGTTTGAGACATGTAGGTGTTTTAAGATGAGGATAGTTTAGTAATTTCATATCTATTTTTATAGGGTATTCATGAAAATTTTGGCTAATTCTGTTTTTAGAGAGGCAATTACGCCCGATACACCTTAAAACTTTAAAATTTATCTCAATACCCTAAAAACTAAAATTCTCGAAATTTTAATTCATGCCCTTTTAAAAGCCATAGGAAATGACTACATTATCCCTAAGTTAAAAGCCTAAACCCATTCAACAAAACAGCGTGGTGCTCGTTTCCATAGGGGGAACTGCTTCAATTCCAAGAGGAGCGCTAACAAAAGACAGGCTGAAAAAAGTAGTTGTATAAACAAAACAAACTTCACTACGTGAGTCTTGACCATACTCAGACTTCTGTCTCAACTCTTTCTCTCTTTCTCTCTCTCTCTCTCTCAAACGAAGATAAAGAAACAGATAAACACATAAACAAATAGCACATTAGCAGTATCAATTAATGTCTTTATAACTTTTTCTTTCACAACTCTTTCTCTATCACAACCGATTTTTCCTCATACGAATTATTGCTACAGAAGGGAACCTTTAATCGTTGCTGTAGAGGGGCTCTCGCAAGTGCCTTCCCTTCTTTCTTGCCTAATCGATAGGAGCTTGCATTCTTTGCATCTAAAGCGGGAGTCTCAGGCTGAATCGCCGGAATTTGAGGTAAGTAACTCATTCCATTTAGTTGATAATAGATAGAGTTTTGATGTTTAGGAAAAAAAAATTTCAAATTTTATGTTGAATAAATTGATTAAATTAATTGTGGGTCTCTCATAACATATTGGAAAACAAATGTTACAACTATTTTCGTTCATGAAAATGGTGAAAAGTTGATGGATTATGTAGATTTATTCGGTCGTGTAATACATATTAAAAAACGATTCAAGGTCGTGTAATACATGGCCCTCAATTACATGACCTTGTACACGACCTTCATGTATTACAAGACCTTCATCTGTTACACGACCTGCATGCACTTACACGACCTTCATGTATTGCACCTACCCGACCTTCATGTATTGAGCCTACACGACTTTCATGTATTGTACCTACACGACCTTCATATATTTAGCCTACACGACCTTCTTGTATTACACCTACACGACCTTCATGTATTACACGACTGCATTAAGAATAAGTTATTTTTTTGAAGTCTTAATTTGTGATAAGAATTTATATTTGTTGGTATGCAGAAAATGTCAACGAAAATTGGTCAGAAAAAAAAAAAAGAAAACCAGCTAACCGAAAGTGAAAATTAGTAATTTGTCATCATTAGAGCCAATAAGAATAATAAAAAGGCAACTTAGTGATGATCAAGTGGAGATTTTTAGCAAATCTTGTTTTGGCCACTTTTTAGAGTTAAATGAGTCTCAGTTTTGCGCTCAGCTATTGCACAAGTTAGTATTGATGCATGTGCATTCAACATATACAGCCATGTATTTTAAGATAGGGAACAAAGTTTGTCAGCTTTCAATGTTTGAATTTGCATTAGTTACTGGATTAAATTGTGGAGAATTTTATGAACCTGATTTAGACATTATTAATGATGGTAGTTGTGTATGTGATGTTTTGTTGGGCAACTGCACAAAGTTCACAAATACAACTCTAGGTTAGACATTTGAAGCAACTAAGGTAGAGGATGGTATGAAAATGGTTAAATTTGCCATGTTATACTTTTTAGAGGTTGTTTTACTTGGAAAGGATTGTAGATCACCAATAATCGTAGATCATATTCTCCATATTGACAACTTTGAAGATTTTAATAAATATCCTTGGGGTCGTGTATGCTTCGAGGCCACACTAGATAGTATGAAGAATGTGATTGCACTTAGAGAGAATAAAGAAAGGGTAAATCCAGATTATATCCCTGAAAAAGAGGTATACAGCCTTCATGGTTGCCCATTTATAGTTCAGGTAACAATTTGTCAATATTAATTTCATAGAAATTGTTTAGAATGGGAAGATTAAGTAGTCCTTTTACTTGCACAGGCATGGGCTCTTGAAATTTTTCATAAAGTGTGTAATAAGTTTGCTGTGAAAAGTACACATGTCCAATATCTAAGGATTCTAAATTGGACAGTTAGCAAGCATGTTAGCTCTTATGCCCTTAACTCTTCCATATTTGCTCATAAAAAGGTACATAGGAAACAATCTAAACCTTCCGCATCTTTGTCTCTCTTTTTTTTTAATTTCTCTTTGACATTTAATAATTATCGCAATTCTTACAGCTTAAGGTACAAAAGAAGTTGGTTGTCGCCAACGAAGAAGAGGCATCACAACCTTACCTACAGTGGTTTTGGCAAACAAATTGGCTACAATAATTTAAAAGTCCTCTAAGAAAAATTCCACATCATCATTGGTTTTAATTGTAACTAGTGGCATAAGATCACATGTCTTAAGCTTGAACTTCATTGTGATTTCAAATTCTGAAGTATCTATACCAATAACTTGAGAGACCTTCTCCACCAATTCCGCATATATTGTCGATCGCAGTATCATTATCCTTTTAGCCTCAGAACCTTTGAACCTATACTCGTTATTTTGTTCAATCCATACACCGTTGAACAGAATAGACACACGTATCAAAACCATATCTGTTGACACAATAAAAACAATAATATCAATTTTCATAGCTAATAACTACACGACTTACATGACTTACACAATTATATTTCTTACACGACCTTCATGTACTACACGACGTTCATGTATTACGCGACCTACACGACCTTCATGTATTACACGACCTACCCGATTATATTTCTTACACGACTTGCATGACTAAATACACGACCCGAAACATTTGCAATAAACACATGTTCGTCGGCAACATTTCTTGTTAAAAAAATTAATAAAACAACCTACATTGCATATATTTTGACATATAACAAAAACTAGTAAAAAAAATTGAAAATAGAACATTAAAATGTGAGGAAATTATCTAAATTTTTTTAGAAAATGTCAAACTTAAAACCCATCAATATTATTAAAACTTAACAATATTAACATACCTTATTGGGTTGTTTAATGATTAATGCACCTCTTTTAAATTAAAAAAAAATATGGGTCTTAAAGATATTAATAGTGGTTATATTTATGTAAGAGATTTTGAGAACTTGAAAGCTTGAGAGTTGTCGTCGATAGAGTGCAAGAGAGACTGAGAAAGAATAAATTTACTGGTTTTATTAAGAATATTTCAAATTTTACACATATATTTCAGGGTATCCGTATAAATAAAAAAAAAATATTTAAATAAATTTAGAACAATTTTTAAGTATTTAATTAAAAACCCTGTTTTTAGGGTCCTGGATAATTTTGAAGCTATCGCGGTGTATCTGCTGCAATTGCCTGTCTTTCTCGCGCACTGAGAGATCACTTTCATTAACGTATCAACAATGGACTCTTACACTCCTCTACTCGAGAAAGCACGAGTACCGCAACCTTCGCTTCAAAAATTCGCGATAATTTCAATCTTCTCGAAGCTCCGGACCGCACCGGCCCATTTGGGACCCGATTCAGAACCGGGAAGAGACGCAATCACTCAGTGCCTTAACTCCTCTTCTCCCGCTGTCGTCGACCAAACGGTGCGCGAGTTTTGCCGCCTCGTCGCAGACTCCAAATTCGACCTCTCTCTCGGATTGTTAGAGCTCCAGTCAGCTCTTGAAGGATCCGGTCCGAAATTTGTTACCTTGTTCGTTAAAGCGCTGGGTTACCTTGTTCGGATCGGGTTTGAGAGGTTCAATGGGTCGTGGAAGTTTGGGACCACAGAGAATCATCCGTTTATTAAGGTGAGAATAGGGAGAATTTTAAACATAATTTAAATTTAAATTGTGAATACTGTCTTTTTGATTTTAGGAAATGCAGTTGCCTTGCTTTTAAGTATTATGTGTAAAGCATAAAAAAAAAGTATTATGTGTAAAGAATTTGACGAATTTGAAGTCTTTTTTAGTTTTTGAATTAGTCTCCTTCCAGTTCTTTTGATTGTGGAGAATATCGAAATATTTGATTATGTTGGAGAAGTGTCGGTTATATATTGACATTATTGACATTGATTTTGTGATTTTTGGTTCTAGAATTCAATTTACATTACAGAGCAAGCATTTGTAAGTGAGTTAAAACAATTAAAGTTAAGTCGGAGTAAATTTGTTTTTTGATTACTGAGAGGGTTGAAGAATTTGAAAATTGAAGTTATGCAGGCGTGCATTTACCGTTTTCGAATTTTATGCTGTATTTTCGTTCATGAATTGCAGATTCTATCAAGCCGAAATGAGGTTCATACTGAGCTTGTGCAACAAGTTTCGTTATTTATGACACAAAATAAGCATTTGGGAATGGCAGAAGTTTGCGAATTCTTGAGGCCCTTTTTCAATTTCTCGATTTTACGAATGCCATTTTCGGATTCTCTGTCATCTTCCTTTGTGAGGCAGTTGGTATCATCAGTAGCATCACTCTGTTGTTCATTTCCTAGTGATGCACTGCCAGCTTTCAAGGTCTTAAGAGGCTGCCTAGAATATTTCCCACTTAAGAATTCAAAAGTAAGTTTACTTGAAGGGAAATTTCCATTTTCTTTATCTGCAGTGATGGCTATTATTTTTCAGTGAGCTGGCTACTTGAAGTTTAGATTAATAGCTTCTCTACAACCACATAGTTATAAGGTGCTCATTTCTAGAGAATTTTCAGGAACAAAGGAATCTTGAATACATCGTGGAATGTATGGTTGACTCATATATAGTGGTGTTGAGACACTTGGTATCGAATGGATTGGTATGTTCTTAATCTTACAACTTATTGTGCCCCTGACGGTTTATAGTGACTCTACCATGGTCAACTTTTATTGTTTCTTTAGTGCTGTTATTGGATTAGATAAATGAGTTTAATTAAAGTGCTATTTATTAGTTCAATTTTGTTTCTAGGGTCATTTAAAGCTATTTTGTTTACCATTCATGTTAACAGCTAGTCACTGAGGCTCAAATGAGTGGCATGGAACTGTTAGGAACTGTACTTTCACTCTATACGTCTCCTTACAAATGGTCTGGTGGCGTTGAGCACATAGTTGAACTATTGAAGCATGTATTGGTTGCCCAGTTTGAGCTAAGGTTGCAATATAAACCTGAATTGTCCTCAGTGATACTTTCTTTATTTTCTATCCTCATTGATTCAGAGCTTGAACACGAACAGCTGTCTATATTGAAATTTCTTCTATTCCTCATAAATTGGAAGAGTGAAAATGGTATGTTTTCAAATCTCTTTGATGATTCCGTTGTCATACCTGCTGTGGTTCATAGCATTCCAGCATAGAATTCTGCTATTGCATATGACTTAGCATGGTTTATTATGATATTTGTGTTCTAAGTTACTAGGTTACTTTTTGAGCTAATGAACATGTATTATTTTAGCCCATTTTTGGTGAGCTAAAACTTTGCAGAAGATTTGTCCTTTGGGTGATTAGGAGATGATTGAAAGATTTCCTCTTACGACATCTATTGAGTAGGTAGGTATTTCAGGGACCTACAAAAGAGAATGGCATTAAAAGTTGAAGCTAAGGTGACCGGCGACGGTACTCTGACTGTCAAATTAGGCTGGCGCAAAAATGAAGGAAAGCCCTGAAGTTATTAGATAGCAATGTTGTTTAGAAGATGAAAAATGAATAAGATACCTTTCTTACCTATAAACTTGACCGTTTTAAACGGAGTGCCTTGAGGGCATTCTTGAGTCCATTTCGACACGTGGGAGAGATCTATTTGTCCAATCCTTCTTTAAGTAGGGGTATGATGGTACTTGCACATTATATTCAAATATTGGCAGTCATTTGGATATTTCTCTTTGTTACAAACGTGTAGTCTCCCAATTGGTGGTTTCTGTGAGTTCACTAGAGACCAGGATTATTTTACCGGTAGTGTGTCCTTGTTGGATTCCCAGGCACCTCAGACAGGTCAAGTGCTCTTTGATTTTTAAGGATTGGTCACACCCAGTGGTCTCCTTGGGACCACTAGCTAAGGTGATGTCCCTTTCACTAACAGGTAACCGTTTGGGTTTGTTTGGAGAGGAAGAGGATTAGTTAGAGCAAGCCCATTGGTCCATGAAGTGAGTTGTCTAAAATGTGGTAGAGGCCTTTTTACATTATGGCTAGGAGACAATTTAGAGTTGGTTTTAGAGAGAGAAAGACAAACTTTGAAATTTAGTATGGCCTAGATCAGCTTTGTGGTCGCCTTCTCTTTCCTTATCTACTCAGTGCTAATTTGGATATTTTTCAATATCCCTAAGAAGTCCTAAGACCTAAAGGAACGAACGAAATGTGTCCTCTCTATGATGGAAGCTCCTTGTCCTTTTTTTTTTTCCGAGACACGTGGCAGTCTCGTATAGGCCTTTAAAATTAACCTTTAACATTATCCCTCTAGTCTTCCTTGGAAGGAGCATGGTGAAAGAGATTATCTGTTTTGATGACATGTGCCATTTACTCTTTTTCCTCTTTTTGACAAATGAAGAGTGTCTATTAGTGAGAAGGTAGGTGAGGCATGTTCTCGGGGAGGCATATGTGGCTCAAACTGGGAGTGCTGAAGTGGCGTATTTATGTCCGAGTATTTTAGGCAGGATATGAACAGTTTCGCCTCGTTTTTCAATAGACGCTCCCCGTAGTAGACAAATTTGGGGCCTTGTTTTGAAAATGAATGGTTGAGATTTGAGGGGTAGAAACACCCTATTAACCACTCTGTAACCGATAGTTCTCATTCTCTTAAAAACCTCCTTGCTCTCTTTCAATTTCTATTTCTTAAAGAATAGAAAATTGGGGTTTTTGGGGAGTCTCTCGACAGCAGTAAGTCACAGGGCGAGACTCTTCTTTATATTGAGGAAGCTGAAGACCCCTTCTTGAGAGTGGGAAATCAATCCAAAGATGAGGATGACGATGTTGAGATCCTTGACGTTCCCACTCTTCCCTCTAAAAAGAAAAAAGCCCTAAAAACTAGCCTATTAAGTCCTCGCTTAGTCGAGGAGTATACTATGCAAGAAGTTCCTTCAAAGCTTCTGCTGATGTTTCCCAATTGGCTCAAACCCCAAAAACTAAGAAGTACATCAGAGGGCGAGACTCTTCTTTATATTAAGGAAGTTGAGGACCCCTTCTCAAGAGTGGGGAATCAATCCAAAGATGAGGATGACAACTTTGAGATCTTTGACCCTATTTTTTAGAAGTTCCCACTCTTCCCTCTAAAAAGAAAAAGGCCCTTAAAATCAGCCTATTAAGTCCTCGCCTAGTCTAAGAGTATACTATGCAAGAAGTTCCTTCAAAGCTTCTGCTGATGTTTCCCAATTGGCTCAAACCCCAAAAAACTAAGAAGCCAGCCATTGGGAACCCTGGGTGGATGAATTCGGCCAAATTAGATCATCTTAGGCACCGTTTTAGGATTCCTTCTGTGTCGAACTCAAGCTTCCCGAGCCTGACAAAGCCATGGAGAACCCGCACAGATGGTGCAAAATATTTTATTCCATTTTTTGTGAGCTAAAAATGTTAGAGAAGTTTTGTCCTTTGGGTGATTGCGGCCCCCCTAAAAATTTCCATTTGGCTCCAAACCTTAGGCTAATTTTTCTTCATCCATTCTCTCAAGAATGGAGGTCTTCTACCTCTCTCACTTCTTTAAAAACTCTTCCATCTCTTCCAAAATTAGAGCTCTCACAACCATGTGTCCTACACCACAAGTCTCTGCTTTTGCTATTCTTCTCTCCACAAAGAGATCATCTTCCTCACTTTTTATCTCAATTCCCATCTTTTTAAGAGGCAACTGTTTACTTATAAGCTTCTCCGTGGTGAAAACAACCAAATTGGCCTCCTACCATCCTCTACACATAAGGATACACAAAGGTATCTCGGTGAATGTACATAGAGCTTCCCATAAGGAGCCTAAGAAAAAGCACTAGGAAGACCTTTTTATGTTTTTTTGTCAATTTTCTTGTACAGAACCTCTTGTAATATCATATTTTACATTGGATGGGTTGTTAAGACGCTCCCTGTGGACGTAGGCTATACGTTAAATCCCATAAATTTGTGTGCTTTTACATTAACGCTTACATATGTCTTGAACTACCTTAAAAGTATCCCTGGAGCTCTCTAAGCTCCCTAAAGCATCCTCCGAGCTCCTCCAGTACTCTCCAAGGACTTTATGAGCCTTCTAAAGCTTCCTAAGCCCCACAAAGTCCCCTTAGGCTCCTTTAGACACAATTTCTTAATCGATCCGGGGCACCACATCATCGTCCCCCATCATTAAATAAATTCTAATGTCACTCAGTCCGCACCCCAAGCTAGGACGAACGAATACGCGAACAGAAGGATATCAGTAAGAGCTTTGAATTTCCTGCGCAGTGTGCTTTTAGGTAAGGGAAGGACCTAATGGGCTGGTTGAGGGCCTTTTTCTGTTTAGAGGGAGGAGTGGCGCTAGACTCAAAAAGAGGGTCAAGGATCTCTATGTCTTCATCCTCATCTCCAAATTATTCCCCACTCTTAAGGAGTCATCGCCTTCCTCAGTATAATGAGGTGTCTCGCCCTTTGACCTATTGCTACCTAAAGACCCCAAGTTTTTTGGACGAGTCTAAATCATAACCCTTGACCCTCAATCGTAGTTTTAGTTTCCTCTTTGCCATCTATAGTGAGCACACAAAACCCATAACAATTTCTACCACAATCGCTATTAAACCTACCTTACCAACTGCCACGAGACCCATAGCCGTCACAAAACCTACGATGACCATTACAAGAACTGCCACTAAACCCATCGTAATTACTGTGCTAACCACCACAAAATCCATAACTATTGCAAAACCTGCGACCGTCGTCACCATAATCATACATATCAAGCATCAAGGAAAACAAAAATACCAAACCCATGCACCCAAACCCTACAAAATGAAATTGAATTCAATATTCATGCTCAAAGAAAAATCAAAATGAAGGAATAAACAAATCGCGTGAAAAGAGAAAGAGAGGAAGCGAGTGCCATACATGGGTTCACGGTGGAAATCCAACGAAGACCTGAAGTCGTGATTTGGATCTTGCAAATTCAAGGGTTTCGAGAGAGATGAGAGTTGGTTAAGGAGCGCAACAAGAGAAAAAGAAAAGGAAATACAGATGGGAGAAGGGAGAGAAGGTTTTAAAAGAATGAGAATAGTTGGTTACACTGTGTTAATAAGTGTTTTTACCCCCTTAAACCCTAACCATCCATTTTCAAATCAAGGGCTCAGATTTGTTCATTGTGGAGAGTCTCTTGAAAAACGATGGGAAGCTCTTTATATCCCGCTTAAAAATTTGCAGACATAAATGCGGCACATCAGCATTCCTAATTTGAGCCACCCATGCCTCTCCTAAGACTCTGCCTCGCCTACCTTTTCTCGAATAGACATTATTCCTCTGTTAAGAGAAGGATAAAGAAGGAATGAAATGTGCCATCAAAGTAGATAGTCTCCTTCATCTCAATCCTTGCTAAAGAAAACTAGGGAATATTGTAGAAGGTTAATTTCAGATGAGGATGCCACGTGTCTAGGAAAAGAGGAAGGCCAAAAAGTGTCCATCATAGAAAAGACATATTTCATTCATTTTTCAATGCCTTAGGGCTTCTTAGGTATATGGAAAATATCTAAAGTAGCATTGAGTAGATAAAAGAACACAAAGCCGCACTAGGCCATACTAGGTTTCAAAATTTGTCTTTCTCTTTTCAAATTCAGCTCTAATTATCTCCTAGCCATGATATCTCCATTGCATTTTAGACAACTCACCTTATGGACCAATGGGTTTGTTCTAGCTAATTACCTTCTCTCCAAGCAAGCCTAAACGATTACCCGCTGGTGCAAGGGATGGCAACTTAGCTAGTGGTCCCAAGGAGACTATCGGGCGTGACCAGTCCCAAAGGATCAGAGAGCACCTGACTTCCCTGAGGTATCTCAGAATCCAACAAAGGCACGCCACCTGTAAAGTAATTCTGGTCCCTGCTAAACTCACAGAAGCTGCCAATCGGGGGACAACACTTGTCCAACAAGGAGAAATATCCCAATGGCCCTAAATATTTAAATATAAAGCACAAGTACCATCATATCCTTACCTGAGGAGGGGCTAGACCAATAGGTCTCTCTCACAGGTCCAAATAGACTCGAGGACGCCCTTAGGGGCACCCCGTATGAAAAGGTCATGTTTATAATTAAGAAAGGTATCTTCTTTATTCTTCATCTTCTAAACACCATTGTTTTTTAGTAACTTTAGGGTTTCTTCCTTTTTGCCCTAGCCTAATTTGACTGTGAAGTGCCGTTGGTGGTCACTCCGCTGTCGATTTTTAATGGCATTCTCTTTTGCAGGTCTTTGAAACGCTTATCCACTCTAAAGCTTTTCAGTCGTCCCCAAATCACCCAAAGGAAAAATCTTCTCTAATGTTTTAGCTCACCAAAAATGGGCTAAAACATGTACCATTCAATTGGGGTATTACTTTTGTTTGATATTATAGAAGCTTTGTGGGTATTTAAGAAAGGCTACCACTTTATCTAGTTTTATTGTTTTTCAGAAAGTATCTAGTTTTATTGTTGCTGCTGTTGTTTTGATACGTACCAACAAATAAACTGAACCTTCTGGTCTTGTGCTTTGCTTCTTAAATGAGATATATGATGGCTATCAGGTCACCTCTTTTTACTTCCCCCGTGGATTTTGATAGATAATCTTGCATTATTTTCTCTTTGGTTTGCTAAACTATTTGAATGCTTTACTGCATTTTAACTAATTCACTTTCTTTTGCAGAATATGGGGTTGGTGGAGCTACATGTAATCTTAGTGAGGAGCTATTGTTGATGTTTCCCATCCTAAACCTTATGTCGTCACCTTCTAAGTCAGTTAAAGGAGTGGCAACTGATTTGCTTGTTTCGTTGGAAAAGCATTTGGTGAAATTGTTAGCAGTACCAAAGACTGAACTGGCCATGAATGCGGGGAATCCACCCATCATTGGATTTGGGTCTATTGTTTTTAGGCTTTTGAAAAATCTATGGTTTCAGGTTTATTCCTATAAACTTAGATCTGAGCTTGTTTCTCTGTTCACTTTAATAAACCGTTAATTTTGAAAGTCTGTTCTCCTTGCTAGAGTTGCAATTGAGGCTTTCTTAAATCTTTTTTATGTTATACATTGCAGGATCAAAATTCGATGTCAGGTTCTTTCTTTCTCAGTTTGATTTCAATAGGAAATTGTAGCATCAAAGAAATGGATGAAGGGCCAGCACCTTGGACTTCTCAACTAAGAGAACTTTTGCCGTGCATTATTGATAGCAAAAAATCCTCCTTACCTTTCTCTGCGTCTCAAGAGACTTTATCAACTGGTATAGTGTTGATAAATTCTGTCATTTGTATCATGTAATGGCTAAGAATGAGATTTTTGTATATGTTTATAACATTAAATTACATTAAAGTTGTGCATTATTTGCTGTATTTGTCCTTGTAGAAATGTCCATGTTACTTGGTGCCATTGCCGGTGTTTTGGTGATACATCCGTCATTGGGAAGTGCTGCTGTAGATGCTTTCGCTACTGTTGGCAAGATGGATCCTAAACTGGGAGTTCCATTGTTGCTGGCCATTTTGTTTTACAGTAATATGTTCACCAGAAAAGATGTTGAGTGCCAGAATAAGTTGGTGAGGTTTCCTTTTATGCGTTCAAATCATTTGTCATGAATTTCCACCAATGCATAATTAGCTTTTCTCTTTTGCTCCTGTTATTTTGTCACAGTTAGTGAAATATGAAAAGTTTGTCAACCATTCTTGCAGCCAAAGCTGTTGGGAATGCTTCCATCAATTGCTTCACAGTCTGTCATGATTCCTCTTGTAGTTCAAACCATCTTGCCAATGCTGCACAAAAATGCAAAGCCGTATGTACTCTTAATGGATGACGTGTTATGGTCATTGAATCCTGCTACCATTCTTATTTTATTAACTATGTTATTTTAATAAATCTTTAAATGTTTTGTCTTGATTAATAAGTGTTTTCATCCAGTGACAGTAGTCCTTTATATACTATCCAGAGTTTTATATGCCACAGCCACTCGCTTGCTTTGTCAGACCTGGGAGATCAATGATCGCGCCTTTGGGAGTTTGCAAGTAAGTTTTGAGGTTCCTGTTCCCTCAACGTAGTCAATCAATCATATGAAGCTTGTTTGAGTTTTATCCTTAGATACTTAAAATTACTTGAAATTTTTGACATTGTGGCTTTATTGGCTGCCTTACTATTTTTAAAGGTAAGCTTATCTAGGGGAGCAGAATGTTTTTGAGACATTTGCCTTAGCTTGGTTTACTGACTTTATTCCCAAAGTCTTAGTAAAAACCATTTTATTTTACTACTCAGAGCTGGTAAGGCCTTGAAAACCTTCTATGCGCTGCAGTTCTTGTTACTTTGGCTCTTTTCGCTTTTCCTTTTTGGTCTTTTGGTTATGCTTTTTTCTTAACATATAGGGAGTATTACAGCCAAAATTGCTCGTTGACTTCAAGTCTGAGAGAAACATTTGTATAAGCATAGCTGCTTCTATTCGTGATGTTTGCAGAAAAGACCCTGATAGGGGAGTGGATCTTATCTTGTCTGTTGCGGTAGGTGTTTCGCTAAAGTTGTTGTCTTTTCTTTCTCTTATGCTTGCAATTCTGAGGTGTCCCCTCCTCCTTCCCTGCTTCCTTCTCGACAGGCTTGCATTGAGAGCCAAGATCCAATAATTCAAGCTCTTGGTTTTCAGAGCCTTGCTTATCTTTGTGAAGCTGATGTTATTGGTAATTTTTACTGTGCTGTGACTTCAACAGTTCGGTGCATTTTGTGTGCCAATACTGTATAATAGTACTATTTCATGTGATTGTATGGAAATTTTATAAATTTGGCTTTAAAAGGAGAGGGATCGGTTGGTATTATTTTAAATAGTAGTGCATTGTTGCTGCACAAATTAGACCCATAGGGCCTTGGGTTTTTCTGTATTGTAATATTTTTGCCAATTGTAAAAAATAAAATATTATTATATTCTGTGTTTTCTTTTTTTAATTAATTAATAACGGAACAAAAGTAGTGTTATTTGGTCGCCAGCCGCCAGCGTCGGCCATTATTTCTTAAGTCACTGTGGGTGCCATTGTAAACTTGGATTGACAATCTACTAATTTGTGCAATCATTATTGGTGTTCAAGTTGTTATTGGCCGAAAAATGAAGATCAATAGTTCGCTATATAACTTCACCATCAAACCGTGTTGGGTGCCCTAGGACTATCATTGTGCAGATCAGCTGATGCGGACACTGAAGATGGTGGCAGTGCACCTCAGTTTGTTTTCATTTGATGGTTGCATTTTAAGTTTGCCGAACTTTGATTCCTCATTGTTCGTTCAATAGCAACTTGAGTGTCGATGATGATTGCAAAGATGAAAAGATCATCAAACAAGAATTCTGATGATGCTCATGGTGGCTTCTAACAATGATGTCACCAGATTCGGCGGCTGTTCACTGAATGGTGATGTTTTTTGGTTTTTATTAATTATTACAAAATAATATTCAGCAATATAAAATAATATATGTTAATTATTAAGTCCAATGCTATATTAGACATAGTACAATACTAATTTTAATTCTATCTTATCCTATACGATCAAATACTGTCAATTTGCAGCACCAAACATAGCCTTCAGTTCACAAGAAACATGTTATTTGTTCTTTCCATGAATATCACTGCATTTTTTTCTCTTTTGGGTGCTAGCTTCTGTTGTTTTTTCACAGATGCAACTTATAGTTGTAAATGTGGCCGCCTTTTTAATTGTAGATCTCAAAGCTTTCCATATTTTCAATCTCCATTGAGAATAATAAATTTATGAATTGTAAAATCATTTTTCTATATGTCGTGAGCAATCTGGCTTTGTTTTCATCATTCATTTTCCCTTTGTGTTTTATGTTGATTTTAATTTTAAACATCTCCTTTAAGTAATTGATTTTGCCTGGTTTTCTATGCGTTAAGCAATCTGCTCACTTGAATGAAAGGTGGAGCCAATAAAAATATTAGCCTATTGGTGAATGCAGTGGAAATTTTGTTTTTCTCAAATCACCTCAATCATATAGAGCTAGAAGAAACTAGTTAAATTTGAATATATCCAATGTGCTAACTGCTAAAGATAAAACTTCATACATTGGAGATGTGTTGTTTTGTCTATTAGCTCCATTCACATTTTAATGTGAAGCTTTCCTGTTTATAGTAGTAAATTTGCGGTTAGTACCTGATTTCTATGGACAATGTCATCAGTTTTTGCGATCCCCTTCATACACACACACACACACATATATACATATACAAAAATTATCTACCGCGCATGGTTAAAGAGTATTTTAGGGAAGGACGATTACATTCATTTTGTAGAAAATTGGCTTCCTTAAATGCCTCTGTTGTGTGACTGCTGATTGAATGTCTTTTCTCTAATCTAGATAGGCATGTTCTCTCCAAAATAAACATAACATCTTTTCTGCTTCTTATCTAAAGGGGATAAAAAAGAAAGAACATACAGAAATTTCTTTGTATATTGATTTGTTAGAATGGGCAGGAAACCATAAAGAATATTATATCTTTATTTTGTGCTTTATCTAATGTACACATATGGAAAAGTTCTGATTGTCTATTATATTAATATTATTGCTCCAGATTTTTATACTGCCTGGGATGTCATTGCAAAGCACGTGCTAGACTACTCCTTGGATCCAATGCTTGCCCACAGGTAAGCATTTCCTGGTATCAACTAGTAATTTATGGTCCCAATTTGCTGACTGATTATTAAATCAACATTGCAGCAATTTCGTAAACATAACTTAGCCTGGGCATGGTGAGTTTACTGAGGGAGTGCTAGGCTGCTAGCCTTATGCATTGACATGATTAGCATACATCCTGATATCTTTCTTTTTTCTCCAAAATTATGTCTCCTTGAGCCTTCTTCCTTGATATATGAAAAATGATTTCTGTTTAGTTTCTTTTTGCTGCAATATTTCGTTTCTAGTGTCATTTTATTCAAGTATTACTCCTTTGTACTGCATAATTTTTTTATATTCCCCTATGTTTGTTTCTGTGCAATTCAAAGTAAGTTTGCCTCCTTTGCTTATGCCATTTTAATCAGTGCTTCGTTTAAAATATTTTTGTCATCTCTTTTGGTAAAAAAAAATATTTCAATACCTGCTAATCTCTGCTGATTGGCAGCTTATGCATTCTTCTGAGATGGGGAGCAATGGACGCAGAAGCATATCCAGAAGCTTCAAGGACTGTTCTGAAGATTCTGTGGGATACTGGTACCACTACCCATCTAGGCCATAAGTTACAATGGGCAAATGCTAGAGCCTCTGCCTTTGAGGCCTTGACCAAATATGAGGTGATCTTTTGAATGTCTGGACAATCTTATTTCAGCAACTTTTCCTATTGTGATCACTTCGTGCCATTTACAAGTGAACGAAATATATTTTGCAGCTTGTTCAATTTTGTTGTCAACTTTATATCAGTTTGTTTTTGGTTTTTTTGTTTGAGGCTCTCGCTCAGTTAATTGACATTTTCTCAGGTGTCACATATTGATAAAAATATTTTAGATTTCAAGCAAAGGAGCTTTGAGTTTCTTTTTTCAGAGACAAACCCAGTTGTACTTAGGGCTATGGAAGAATTTCAAGTCAAGATTATAACACATGAGCACATGTAAAAAATAATATTTTACAATCTGTTTTCTTGCATTACATGCCAAAGAAAATATTTCTTTACCATGTACTGAAAACATTTTGTTGACTTGCACCAGCAATCGGCGAAGATTTGTGAAGGAGAAAAAAGTACCTGGAAGTAAGATTGAGAAATTGCTGGATATTTTTCCTCGGGTTATCTTCTCTTCAGGTATAGTATAAAGGCAGTTATCTGTTAAATTTAATTCAATCCAAATAACAAAAATATTAAATAAATATAAAACCTTATATGTAATGGATAAATATATATTAGTAAAAATAATAATGAGATTATATAAAATAATAAATAAATACAGTAAATTATAATTGTCTGCATTTATAAGTAGTAGGGATTTACGGTAGCTGTCATTTATTTCTTTCTGAATATACTACAATTCTTGCTTCAAATATATATGTATATACATCTATATATATACTATTCATTGGCTAAAGAATTGACCTCTTGGTTATATTAGAACTTAATACCATTGTTTTGGCCCTTATCGACACACTTAATATTTTGGGTTAGCTGTAACTCTTGTTCTTGTAGTTGCAGTTTTGAATTTCATTGAGATGATTTCCTAGCATAGGTCTAGTCTTCAAATCCCCGTGTCATGTAGATATCTGTATCTGATTTGTATTCACATGCACATTTATGTCTATGTTTGGGTTTTCCTCCACATTGCCTATAGGGATGCTACTAAGAGTTCAACTACAATTATCGGCCCCTAGCTTATTAGCTAAAGCTTTTCAATTAAGTAGTAACTTAAAAATAATGAGATTGGTGGTCCTTAATTTTCCAATAAAATAATTTCTTACTCCATCTCTTTAAACTTTATGACGATTCAAGTTGATTACTTAATTATGCTCAAGTAGAATGTGTTTAAAATGATCAAAATTTTCAACCATTAGTATAAATTCATTGAAATCATGCAACGGAAAGAGCAAGAAAATGTGTGTTCCTCGGATTGGTTGTGTATATGCTTTTAGATAAAGAAACTCGTTAGAGATAACTTGTTTTGTTTGATAAAATGAAGCATCTAGCCAAGAAGGGTGAATTTTCATGTTGATAGTTAATTGTAAAATTTTTTATTCTAGTAAATCCCCTTATATGTAATCTTTAAAGCATTTCATTTGCAGAAAAGAAATGTTATGCCAGAGAGTTACCTGGTGCAGCCCTGTTATGCCTTTCCTTCACGCGCAAAGATTTGAGGAACCAAGGGGCAGCAAGAGTAAGTCTTTGTTCTTATCAAAATTTCTATTGTCAATGATCTACTGTGCTGCCATATTTGCCTACTTTATTTTCAGGGATTACAAAATGTACTTTCTGGATATGAGAATGCATTGGTCGATATAGCGGCTTCTTTTCAGCTATCAAGAAATATTTTTGTTGCGCTTCTTTCGTTGCAATCATGGAAAGTTTTCATGCAACGCTGGATCAGAGCTATTATCATGTCCATTGATGCTAAAGCAGAATCCGTTATGCCAGATAGAACTTCTAAAGCCGCCAACGATATTTTGAAGGTTAACCATTGTCCTGTGCTTTTACAGTCCTGTGTTTGTACAACATAGTAGTTTAAAAATGATATTTTGTCCAATGTTTTGAGAAACTTTCTCCACTCATTATGCAGACTTTGATGCGAGTGGCAGAAGAATCTATCCCCAGATCTGCTGAAAATATTGCACTGGCTATCGGTGCGCTGTGTGTGGTAAGAGATCAATGAAAGAATTCTTTTTCTCATCGTTTCAGAATCCAACTTTGGTCCACATCTTTTTATTGACAGTTGGATAAACTGCACTAATGAGAATGTAATTATTGTAATGAATTTTGTATTCTCATATCCTAAAAATGGAACGTCTGATTTTGGGAATGAGTCCTACCTAAGGTGAAATGCCATGCTCTGCAGAAGACTGTGGTGTCACTTCCTCATTACAGTTGTGTTATGCTAATAGAATTTCACAATGGGTTAAAAGAGCTCAGCTTTGGGAACAATCATGCTACAGAATAAATATAAAAGCAGTCAATAACATTTGTCTGGTACTGTGACATGGACTTTAGTATGGTTACCAATGTAACTGTATCATATAAACCGATTCATGATTGATGTTCTTTGCGCAGTGCCACTATTAGATTCTATGGATTTGCTTCCTATTTTCAGGTATTGCCTCAGTCAGCTCATACCATTAATTCAGCGGCTTCAAAGTTTCTATTAAGTTGGTTGTTTCAGCATGAACATGAACACCGCCAGTGGTCTGCTGCAATTTCCATTGGATTGATCTCAACCTCTCTACATGTAACTGACCATAAGCAAAAATTTCAGAACATCACTGGACTTTTGGAGGTAAACAGAGTTATGATTTTATGTTGTTTTGGACCCTTTTGAGGAATAAAAAGGTATCACTCTATTTTGAAAATGCGCTGCAAAATCAATGACATTTGTTTTTTTGTTCAGCTGGATCAGTTAAGTACTTGGAAGGTACCAAACCAACTAGGTTCCGTGTAAAAAAATTTGGACAGTGTAATCTCTCTCGAAATAAATTAACTTCAAAAATGAGCTTTTGACTACAATTGTTAGACTGAAATAATGATTGGTATTTGCAATATGCTTTATTCCTTATGGGTTGAGCATATAGTTGATCTTAGATACAAAATTTCTAATATTTTTCATTTTTTTCTGATTTTTTTATCTGTGTCAAGTACTTTGTTGTTACCACAATCTTGCAATTTTTTTTTTTTTTGGTTGTTGAATTCTTCAATTTTCTAATGATTGAGATTATGTTTTAGATTTTTAGTTTCTTTGACGACTCCAATATCACCCATCTTGTGGGTTGAGCATGTGCTTGATCTTAGATACAAAATTTGTGATATTTTTTACTTTTTTCTGTAATTCTTCAATTTTCCAACATGATTGAGGGTTATGTTTTAAATTTTAGTTTCTTTGACTACTCCAATATCTTCCGTCTTAAGTAGCAGTCTTTGACCCAAAGTTTCAGCCTTTGATTCATCTTGAAGATGAAAAATGTTGAAGGAAGAATTGGAGTTTTTGTATTGAACCTAAAAGCAAATTGTTTTTCTTCAAGATGTGATCATTTATCATTTTGGAGGATTGAGAGGGGTAGAATTACTGGAATGTTCTTGTTGATAGTGCTTGTCTGTATGGCGTTTGGGTATTCCAACCTGTTCGTCTCTCGTCTTTATCTTTAAACGAAAAAAAAACCTGTGCTATGGTCATTATTGTTCTTTGGATTTTTGTCTTCCTCATGATATTTCTCTCTAGGATACCATATGATGTGTTTCTTTCTACTAATTTGCCTCCTCTGATACTAAATGAACTTCTCTTGCATTTGAACAGAAAAACTGCATTGGTGAAAAAGAAAACTAAATGTGTGATTCTGAATGCCATTGTCTATTGTCTTTCCAAATTATTGATCTTTACTGAGAAGAAAAACATCATGTCGTGGACAGTTTATGTTGTCTATAAAAAGAAAAAAATAAGAATAGAAAAGGAATAAAGAATCAACCGAATGGAAAAATACCTAAGTAAAAGAATGATCAGTAGAGGAGATGACCTGCTTCTCATTCTGGTAATGAAGATAACTTAACATGCATTATGAATTGTTGATGGTTCTACAGTACTAAAATTGCATGCTTTCAGATTTTGTGTAGTAGCAGAAGCATCCTTGTTAGAGGAGCCTGTGGGATTGGCTTGGGATTTTCATGCCAAGATCTTCTAACCTGGGTTGCAGCTGCTGATGGCACTAACTTGGACAAGGAAACCTACAAGATAGAGGAAATGGAATTACTGGGAAGGACAGTGAAAGCCTTATCTATGATGATATTCCAGCTAGCTCCCTCTTCATCTAAAATTCTAGAAGATCTCTCTGCTCATTTTCCTGTGGAGACTTGTGATGTAAAGATGAATATAACTTCTGAATTGTCTGATGAGAATGCGGATGGCTTGGAGGATGACATATGGGGTGTTGCTGGACTTGTCATTGGTTTAGCAAGCTCCATTAGTGTAATATACAGAGCTGGGGAACATGATGCTGTGCTGAAGATAAAAGACTTAATTGTTTCCTGGATTCCTCATGTAAATTCTCTGGTTGAAAATTATGGTTCTGGAGGTGAAAGCTCTGAGATAGTTTTATCAGTGGGATCCTCTTTGGCACTTCCCATTATAGTGGCTTTCTGTCGAGAGGTAGAATTGATGGATGATAAAGAACTGGACCATCTTGTGCATAGCTACAGGGAACTTATTTCTGAATTATTATCTGTTAATAAATCCGGCAACTTTCATAAAAGCCTTTTGATGGCATCATGTGTTGGAGCTGGAAGCCTTCTTGCCTGCATTTTGAATGAAGGGGCGCATTCTTTAAATGTTGATCATGTAAATTCTTTTCTAGAATTGTTTAGAAAATGTTACTCCAATCCTTATCCTCCTATCATCCATTTGGGTGGGATGCTTGGTGTTGTTAATGCTATGGGAGCAGGCGCTGGATATCTTATACATGTTAATCCTTTGAACTCATCTACGGGTGCTGGATATGCACAAAAGGTAGTCATGCCTTACAGTTGTAACCAGTATTTGCACATGTCCATGTGCTTGTTTCTTCTCATCTTGTACGCCTCCCAACTTGACGCTTCTTGCACGGTTATGCAACTAAATTTCATATTTTTGCTTGACAGGAACGTCCATATACTCTGGGTCCTCTCTTTTCAGATCCTGTTTGTGAACAACATGTGACATCATTGATGCAAGAGATGTTTCTTGTGGCACAAAATTCTGATGACCATCAACTGCAGCAGTATGCAGCATGGGCAATGTCATTTCTCCGATGTCATCTTTGGTCAAAAGAACTATTAAATACTGACAACAATATCAAGGCTGATGTATCAGGTTCGAAATCTGTTTCTCAACGTTTTTCCGAGGACAATGCGGTCACGAAGCTTGGTCTGTGGTTAAGCCATCTTAATTATTCTGGGGTAGGTCGCTCACTTAAATTCTACAATTGAGCTAAACTGATGCATCTTTATTCTCAGGCGGATTTCTTCTTTGGGTTCTTTCAAACAATTATTTCACTTTGTTTTCTTTCTTTTCTTTTCTTGATAATAGTTACATTGATTTCATTTATCTTGAAATTTTCAATCTAGTATTTGACTTCTTGGTGGTAAACAGATGTTCAATTTTTTTTTTTTTCTTTTTCTATGTATCCTTTGTATTTTATATCCTAGAGTGCTCCTCTTTAAAAAGTTATCACTTCAAGCAAGCTGTGTCTAGTGCATTCACATTTATTACTCTCGAGAAAGTGAAACAGTGCAAAATTGAATTTTCAAAACTGATAAATTCTGTAACAAACTGACATCGGAAAGAACAGCTACTACAGGACTAGGGGAAACATCATTTTATTAGTGGAAGGACTAAGCTCTAGCTAGTTTGTTGTGATGCCATGTGTCGAATTAAAATATCAATCTCATTGAATTGGATAACTTATATGCAAGAAAACTTAGATTGAAAAAGAAGTAAAAAACTTAGATTGAAAAAGAAGTTGAAAAAAAAAAAAGGAATGCATTTGCAAGAAGTTTGAGGGGGCACCATTATTCGGCTACATGAAATACGAATTTTTTCTCTTCTTTCTTTATTGCAAGCTGTTATTTCTGTTCTGTTAGTACCTCAAAAAAACCGTCCATATTTGTCTTGAACCTGCTATTTGTTTCTGGATACTGCTAGTATTCCACTATCAACCATCAAAGTGTCTTATGCCTTAAAAGTCTCCACTTATGCCTTTTAGATTGTTGGGCTTATTTTCCATTATTTGTTTCCTTTCAAGACCACAGATTGGGTATCAGACTAGAAGTTCTGAAGTTGTTTGTTGAGAGAGCTCTATTTTGCTCCCAATATATAGATGTATTAGTGCATGTCTGGGATTGCGGTGGATTGTCAAATAATTACTTATTTGACAATCTACTCCCAAATTATGTTTGATAATATGGTGATTGCTAGTGTATTGGGTCCTAAGAACCCAAATCAGCTGTTTTTGTGAAAATAATTTAACAACCTAAAAATAATTTGGGTGTAGATTGTAAAATAAGTGATTATTTGACAATTCACCACAATCCCAAACATGCACTAACATGCATGGTGTATGTGTGCAAATGGGTGTCATTTTCAGCATATTTTCTTTTGGTTATTACCTAGTATGAAGGGATTTTCTTCTGCCTTTATTTTGAGCATTTCATTAGTTTATCAGGTTAAGTATTTTTTGCTCTTGCTTCTTTCATTCTTGATATGGACCTCTTTCTCTCACACTCGGACACACATTATGCACACGTGTGCTCACATGCTTGTAGAAAAATAAAAAAACACATCTGCCTGGGGACATTATTTTTTGTCCCTTAAAATGTATAGTTACTTCTGCTGATCATATATATAATATCTTCTCTTGGAACTCCAGACAGATGCCACTGCACATGTTGCAACTGTTTCAACTGTTTTACGGTGTCTGGCACGAGCACCCAGACTGCCAACCTTGGATTGGGGAGCAATTATCAGATGCTGCATGAGATATGAGGCCCAGGTTGCTAAGGGATTGCCACCAGATTCTGCTTATAAGAGAGGAATCCTTAGGGAGGAATGTATTCACTTTTCACTAGCTCATGCCAACCAATTTCATCCGCTTCTAACTTTCCTTGATGAACTATCTGATCTACCCAGGTTTAAAACACTTGAGCTGAACTTACAGGCAACTTTGCTCTTTCATCTGGCAGACCTGATAAAATTGTTCTCAGGTTCAAGGCTTGAGAAACTATTTGATGATATGGCAGACTATTTATTTTCAGTTACTTCGTACCAAGCTTATAATCCTGATCAGAAAAGCTTCCTACGAATTTCATGCTGGAATGGTCTCCATCGTTGTTTGGAAGAAGCTCCTCTTGACTCTCTAGAGCACATTCCTAACATGGAAAGGTGCATGGAGGTTCTTTTCGCCTTGTTGCCTGCATCACAACATGCTGCCATCATAGGAGTGAATCAAAAGAATCTGGTGGAGGAGTGGTCTGCGGCAGTTAGATGCTTAGGGAAGGCTCGACGGGAATGGGTAGTGGACTTTCTGCAGGTATGACTATTTCTCTCTCTCTGGTTTTACATTACGGAAGTAATTCTTTTCATTATATTTTGTTTCAACTTTCCTGCTTCACAATTGCCTTCATTGATATTGAGATAATGTGATCGGCAAATTGATCCTGCAACAATGGCCAAAATGTTTAGAAGACTGCCTTGATTTTTTGTTGTTATATTAAAATGAAAAGTGTGTTGAGGTTGTGTTAAAAGAATTCATTTTGATCATCTGTCATTAAATGGTCATTAGTAACAGCCATGATCACCGTGCAGGTTTCACATGTGGATCCACTGCAAGGAGATGTCCAGTCAAGTGAGGTGGTGAAAAAGTTGCAAGCAAAAGCCAAGCTAGTTAGAATTGGTTCCTTCCCGTTGACTGAGCTGGGAAAGCTAAAAGCTTACATATTGAACTTCAAATCACTTGGTGAGATTCTCTATAGAACATATGAAATAAAGGATATATGAACAAGTCATTTACTTCAAAACTGGAAACATTCGTCACAATATAGAAGAGAGTTTAAACCCTTATGGGCCTTGAGTTTAGCCAAAAGGTCTGGGCTTCAAAACCCGTTGGGACCACCCCAGGGACATTTTTATCCTTTGAACTTTCCAGTTTAAAGCTCTGTGAACATTGAAAGGTTGAGGATTTCAAGGTATCAAAAAAAAAAAAGTTAAAAACAAAAATGGAAGAGAGTTTCTATGCAATCCTTGTTCAAATATGCTGTAACATTCTGTCAACAACAATTGACTTTGTATTTCAGGTGTCTGGGATGTACTTATTGAAGTTGTTGCTGCTCTGCAATGTGCAGAAGAAAGTGTCAAAAGACAGTGGCTTGTTGACACCATTGAAATTAGCTGCGTTTCATGTTTTCCTTCCACGGTAGATACTGATCCAGTTACTTATGAACTATCCCAATAAAAATCAATGTGTATGCTATGTAGAAATTTACTGTAGTGCAACTGGGATTAGTGAAGAATATGAATGTTTTAATATAACTCTGGCATGTTTGCAGTTGGGCTAATATCACTTTGTTCATATTGACCTGTTCTATATATATTTGTGTTACCTTTGGTTGAGTATGTTGAAAATAGTTCACTGACTACATTAATGATCCCTGCCTTTTTTGCTTTTTATTTAAGTGAAAGTCATGCCTCTGTTTCAGTTAGGTGGCTTGCTATAATTTTTTGTTGAATAATGATAATGAATGGAGAGTTAAACCCGTCTTTTTGTGAGTCAGCAAATTGAATCTCTTTGTTATGATGCTTTTTTAATTAAAAGTAATCTTTCATTGTCCTGCAGGCACTGCAATTTGTTGGTCTTCTCTCTGGTAGCTGCTGCAGATATATGCCTCTTCTGATTCTGGACTCGTCTACAGTGTTGAATGATCTACCAGTGACCCTCACTTCTCTTCTATCACAACCTGGTTGGGAAACTGTTGCAGAGTCATTCATGTCTTATCTTTGGGCATCAACTGAACGCATTTATAATTGGGTGGTAACTGATGTAACCTCCAGTCAATCATCACCTAGCACACGACCAATTGATGAAAGTGAGAATGACATGGCTGCTCTTTTATTACATGTGATGCACCGTGCCTGTATATCTTTGAAAGATTACTTGCCTCTTGAGAAGCAGCTTAGGCTCAGCAATATGTTGGTAGGGTGAAATATGACCATTTTCTGTAAAAGATTTGTCATTACATCAAGGCTTTCTCATCAGTAGCAGCAGCCATTAGGCAAGTAAATCTGATTTTTTTCAAGCTGCTGTATATATGTATATTATGTTGGAAGAAGATATAGTTTTTTCTGGTTTTTTGATGCAACATTATCAAGTCACAAGTTTCTCATGGTAGTAGATTTGAGATTTGAAGTTGTGTCTTTCTTATGATAAAAGTCTTCTGGCCCTAGTTAGTTATCATCATGGGATCCAGTTAAGTACTAGATTAACTATGTCGGTTGCTAAAATACCAGTTCCATATTCACACTGAAAAGTCACTTGTCTAAACATTAGTGAACTTGAGCTATTAAATTGCATTCTGTAACTGAAACTGGACATTCAAGAAGATCAAAATTCCCAGTTTCACTCACTAGCACATAGAGATCCGTATGGCATAGATTGTTTGTAAATGTTGTAAAATGTTAATCGTCTTAGAGAACATAATGATGGGCGCGAAATATTCATCTCAAGTGATGTGTCATTCATATTTCAAATGGTGAAACGTTTATAACTAGTGACAGTGTTTGCTCAACCCTTCTATCAATCCAAAACGTGTCACAGGGGGATGAGAGATAGAAGTGTGGCGGCCTCACTCAATTCATAATTGCACTCTATAGCAAGGTATGTTGGATTGAAGTCCCGGAGATATATTATTTGAAAAGCGTAAACATTACTAAATTATGGTTGCACTCCATAATCCATTATGCAACTATGAAGAAAAAATTGTCATTCGGGTGAAACTTAGGGGCGTATTTGATACAAAATGAAAGACAAATGCCCTTACTTAAGAAATAATAAAATAATAGGGACCCAAATGTTAGATTGTGAAAATCAGAAATAGTACGTTATACGAAGCCTGGTTCTGGTTCGAGACATCGAGTCTCTCTTTCTTTTGGTAATTATTAGCTGCTGATGAATTTATTCGGCTTCGATTCAAAAATCCATTGGTAAAAAAATGCTTGTCACTTCACCTAAAAGGCAATCCTTTTACATAAATTTTGTATTGAAACAAACCTTTTCTTCTTCTTCTTCTTCTGCTTCATCTTCATATTCTCTGCAAATCATACAAGATTCTGAGCACAAATCACTCTCCAACCCACTTTACAATTTTCTCCCTGAAACTCAGAACCCCAACAAAATAGTCAATCTCATTTGTTCATCCCTCAAAAGAGGAAATTTCCATTTGACCCTTCTTCAAAATGAGTTAAAACCCCTTCTTCCTCATCTGGGTGCTCATGAAATTTCGAGGGTTTTGTTGAGATGCCAGTCTGATTCGGTATCAGCTCTCACTTTCTTTAACTGGGTTAAAAATGATCTGGGAATTAAACCTACTACTAGTAACTATTGCCTCATTGTTCATATATTAGCTTGGAACAATAAGTTCTCGTTTGCAATGAAAATGTTGTGTGAATTGGTTGAGTTGGTTAAAGATTGCTCACATAGTGTAGATGTTTTTCATGATTTGATTTCGTGTACAGAAGATTGTAATTGGGATCCTGTTGTTTTTGATATGCTTATTAAGGCTTATGTGAAAGTAGGTTTGATTAGAGAAAGTTTCAAGACTTTTAGAAAGACTGTGGATGTTGGTTTTCAACCTAGCATTGTTTCTTGCAATTTTCTTTTAAATGGGCTGTTGAAGTTAAACTATATTGATCAGTGTTGGCAAGTTTATGAGGAGATGGGGAGAATTGGGATATGCCCAAATACGCATACTTTTAATATATTAACTCATCTGTTTTGCAAGAATGGAGATGTGGATAAGGTGAATGGATTTTTGGAAAAGATCGAAGAAGAAGGGTTTGATCCGGACTTGGTGACGTATAATACACTGATAAGTAGCTACTGCAAGAAAGGAAGGTTAAATGATGCATTTTATTTGTATCGGATCATGTACAGGAGAAATGTGTTGCCGGATTTGGTTACATATACGACACTGATGAATGGTCTTTGTAAAGAGGGGAAGGTGAGAGAAGCTCATCAGCTATTCCATCGGATGGTTCACAGAGGGTTGAATCCTGACACTGTTTCTTATAACACTCTTATTTGTGCCTATTGCAAGGAGGGAAAGATACAAGAGTCAAAGTCATTGCTCTATCAGATGATAGGGAATGGAATTTATCCGGATACTTTTACTTGTCAGACTATTGTTCAGGGATATGGAAAAAAGGGCAGGCTGCTTTCAGCTCTGAATTTGGTTGTTGAGCTTCAGAGATTTGGAGTCTCAATCTCTCAGGATATTTATGACTATCTACTAGTTGCCTTGTGTCAAGATAATCGGCCATTTGCAGCCAAGAGTCTTCTGGAAAGGATTGGTCAGGATGGCTATGTCCCTAATTTGGAAATCTACAATGAATTGATGGAGTCCCTTTGCAAATGTGATTCAGTGGCGGAGGCCTTGCTTCTAAAAGATGAGATGGTGGGTAGGAATATAAAACTAAGTCTTTTTACGTATAGAGCTCTTATATGCTGCTTGTGTAGAATAGGCAGAAGTGCAGAGGCTGTGTCATTGATGGACGAAATGCTCGAGTCTGGCATGCTACCTGAGCCGCAAATATGCCGTGTATTAATACATGGGTACTGCATGGAAAAGGATGTTAATAAAGCTGAAGCATTATTGGGCTTCTTTGCAAAGAAATTTCAAATTTATGATACTGAAAGTTATAATGCAATTTTCAACATTTTTGCTGAAGATGGTGATTTATCAAAATTGATGGAGCTGCAGAAAAGATTTCTGAGACTAGGGTTTGCACCAAATAATCTTACGTGCAAGTATCTGATCCATGGTTTGTGGAAAGGAATGGAACACAAATTTCCAGTGGAATAAGATTGCAATGGATCACAAATTTCAAGAGAGTGGTGTTCACTTCAACGAGATCTTAATATCTTATTATGCAGTTAATTCGGACCAATCCTTGCTTGGCTGCGTGGGTTGCAATGGATTTCAGAAATGTAGAAGTGCGTAACAATTGATTCTCATCTTTGTACATAAGTTTACATAAATTTGGTAATATTTTAACTACAAAGTTGGGATACAAAATTTATTATTCTAAATAATATGACTTTGATGTAACATTATTATTTATGTGATCCACTTCCACAGACAGTGAATTTATGGGAGCCAAGATGAAGACAACTAATCAGCTTCTTGCTCAGATTATTTAAGCGAAAGAAAGATGAAAGTGACAAGTTTATCATCATAAATAATTGAGACTAAAATGTTAGAATTCCTATTTGCTAGCAAAATAAGTTCCAAAGTTTTGTTCCCAAATGATTGATTCCTATGTGCGTTCACTTAAGTTCTCTCCAGGCCCAAAAATAAATTAATAAATGAAGTTTTCATTTTGAACATGTGGTGGGAATTTGGCGCAATCATAATCGTATTAGCTCCAAAAATATTTGTTAAGGTCTGTAAAAAAGGGTCATCAATTTTAAAATTTCTTGGATAAACTCAACGCGGACATAACTCAAAGCAGAATGGGAACAGATACCCAATATCCTTTAACCCTTTAATTAATTTCAACAGAATTTCTGAGCTTACCTTTTGGTCCTAGAAAGACAACACAATTATCAGTTTATCACTCAACTAAATCCTTTTACCCCGCTGTGGCTGTCAAAAACCGAAAATTTTTCATTTTTACATATCCCATCATGATGAAAAGGAAAATGCTGTACCCGAAAATCAAGTTCCAGAATTTTGCTAAGCCAAGGCCCCTGAAAATTAGTTTTCAATGTGATTTAACATTTTACCTCACTGTACAATTCCGACTATCGGCCCCATCATCAACAAACATTGTCTTTAGGTGACTCTTCCTCACCAGACATCGGAGTTGGACTAGGCTGAGAAACTTCCTGCAATTCCACATGCTCAACACTACTTTTTCTCTCTGAATTTTCAGATTCAGCATTACCTGATGCTGCAGCTTCCTGGGAGACAACGGATGACAGTTTCTCTTCTTTCTGAACATCAGCATCTGAAGACCCCTTAAGAGAAGTCGATGTCTTTTCTTTGTTACCCAAGTCATTGCTAGAACTACTTGGCGTCAGCCACGTAAACTGCAAATTGTGGCCTTGCCAGCATTTACCATTTAGAAATGCCCTTTCAGCTGAACGGCGTGTTGTAAAACTTACACGAACTTGGCAATTTTTTGATGCATCCGACCCATTATCACCTTCATGGTCTTCACCATCTTCCAACTCAACAGAAGCAATATCACCATATGATGAGAAGTGCTCTTTCAAGACAGCAACCTAAAGGCCATACAGACTTTAGTTTACCTTTCATTGGGTGTGCGCACACAGACACACACACACACAAAAAAAAAACATACATATAGTATAAAGCAACTGATCCTAGGAGAATGACCATATAAATGCATTTATAAAAATCAGGATCATTAGAATTCATTTATCAAAAGGAAAGATCACATTACTGCACAGAGAATGTGCTCTCGTTAATTATTGTTAATATATTCTTAAAACCTTATAAGAATACTTGCATTAAAAGACTGTTGATTAAAAGGCAGTTGAGTATAGGATCCTATCCTAAAATCTCAAATTAAGTCTAAGACGAGCTTCATGCTAATTTAGCCACTGAATCGGCACTCAACTAAAAGTTCTCAAGGTTCCCTAATCCCTAAGAGCCTCTACTCACTTCCTAAATCTATGATACAGAAATACATTCTATGGACAACATAAACATTAAAGCAAGAAGTGGGGATGGGGGGTAGTGACGAGATTGAGAGAAGCAGAGAAACTTACATCTGCAAAACCCGAAGGTAAAGGTGGAATAATTCTAAATGCTGTAGGTCGGTTATCCAATTTGTATCTATTCATCAAATATGGAGGCCCTGCAGGTGCTAATGGACGAATCTGCTGCTTGAAGTTTGTAGATTCCTGCAGCACCATGGCTGTGTTTACTTTCTGACTAGGAGACAAAACAATCTCCACTAGTTTGTTCTTGTCTGCCATCATCTCAGCACGTGGTGATGCCACAGCTGCAGTAGAATCAGAGGACCTTGCTGTCACTTTTGCTACATCAGCTGCTATTCCCACTTTAAGTCTCTTAGCAGCTTTCTCAGACACCACCTCACCCTTGCCTCCAGCCTGCAAAAGTTAAAATTTAAGAATAGCCATTTTACAGAAATGAAATCTGTGTTGGACATAATAAATAATTCATGTACCATATTTAGTTTTCGATAGAAAGCTAAAATGGTGTGTTTATTGGAAATGGAAGAGTAGTTACACTAGGGAAATAGATGATATCTCCATGACCGCTCTGAGGGAAAACTAAACAGAAACAACAGAAAACATATGTATCTGTAAGATCTGTGATGAGAAAAGCCTACGATCCCTTCAACAAGACTGCCATCATACTATTGTATAAATGGGAACAATGCAAATTATCTTCCCACGTAATCTCTCATATGCGCCTTCCCTCTTAACTCTCTCTAGAACAGTTACATAAATGATAAAAAGACTAAGTTCAAAATCACACCAGTACTACCTATTTCTGCTTTTGGGGGGTTTAGGTACTACTTAAGGCAAGTAATTTGGCATTTTGACTGTGTTAAAGCAGCACAGAGACTGCAGTTCCCTGACTGGAAGCCAACATACTATAAACAAACATGTAAAATCATTATAATATATTACAAGTAATTTCAAAGACGGGGATAATTGGTGTTACTTGTTTCTGTAATTTGTCCAGTTGACGGCGGAAGTCATTCCGCTTCTGGTCCAACAATTCCTGCTTTTTGCGGAGTTCCTCCTTCAACTGCTCAAGATTGTCCAGCTTCTTTTGCCCTGGAAGTGGTGGCTTGGGAATATTTGTAATAACAGTAGGGTGATCAGGTGCGGGCAGAGAAACATCAGCAGCAGGAACAATATTTCCTCCCTTCAGAGTGGGGGATTGAAGATTATTGTCTTTCACTTTGTTAGCAACAGAGGTATGCGCAGAAACTGAAGCAGCTGTCATACCATGAGAAGTCACGGATACGTTAACGCCACTGCTCATTCCATCATCTGGTATGCTGTCACGATTAGCCCACCAAAGCTTGATAAAGCGATTACCCATAACAGCATCAGGAGACTTTAGAGCAGCTTCTGCCTCTTCTCGTTTGGAGAACTGGACAAAAGCTCGTTCACTATTTAATGGAATGTAAATGTCTACAACCTCTCCAAACTTTCGAAAATGAGAAAGAAGAGCCTCTCTCCTGTTACTTTTCAGGGGAATGTTATTGACAAATAGCGTACGCAATGCCTTTTGAGATGATTTCCGGATATTACGCGTATGATCACTCTGTACCTTGGTAGATGGATCCATATTCTTTTGGATAGCATCCCCTTCAATAGTCCATTTTCCTCTACGGGAAGTACCCTGAAGGCTGGGTAATGCCTCCCTATCTTCCTTTGTTTCATTCTCAAGATAATCTGAGGAATTTAGAGTTGTATCGATTTTCTCTTTCACATTTGATCTACTTTTTGAACTGCCTATTCTACCCCAAACAGACATACTTGTATTCTGTGAAACAGCGGCAGTCCCCGCATTTCTCAAAGGAAAATCATTATCAGCACCATCAGATACCCTCGCATGATGATTATTTGATGAATCCTCATTCAACAAGGATTCAGTTTCATCATTAGATGAATGTAGTGCTGCAAGGGCAGGTGATGTATCTGGACCATTGTTATTCCACAAGGGTTGATCTGGATCATACAAATCAGCTCCGCCTGCAGCAGCAGAATCAGCATACGCACCATTCAAGCCCATGCCATCATCCATCAACCCAGTCTTGCTACCTTTGCTATGCACTCCTTTGCTATTCATCAATGTCGTTGAAGAAGCACCAACCAAAGATAGCGGACCCGGTCCAGCAGGTGTTGCAAGTAGCGGTGCACTTGGGAGTGGAACAGTGAGGTTAAACTGTGAAAGGCTCTGTAAATAAAAGGCAACAGATTTTATTTACATGCAACATCCATTAATCAAGCAAAAAGGAATGCTATTTTCCAGTGGAAATAGATGTATCAAAGTCAGAAGGAATCCAAGCTCGCAATTTACCACACAAGCTAGTAAGTGCATTGTATATTCATTTAATTATTACCGAGAACTCAAACACATCCTGATACTAGTTAGAAAAAATCTCCTGTGAAACCAATTCACCAGTAACTCCAGAAAATCAAGCAAATGGCTAGGAATTTAGAATTGCAGGGATCTCCATAATGGCTCCTCAAGCAACAAACTCGATCCATAGGCACAAAGAAAATGATCATCTATTGGAGCAGCCCCATCATCCAGGGGCTTCTCCTCAACTTAAAAATTCAAAGACTATCAGTCATGGAAGAAATAGAAGAAAATAAACAACTTGAAAACCAACAAAAGCCAATGACCTATTCGTCCTATGACTCAGCATAAATGTCTGCAAGTATATTGCATATCAAAAAACTATTACACATGGAGATAACAATATATTAATAACAAAAAACAGGCAGGTAAACAAATTCAGTTCAACATATGAAGCCTCTGAAGCATGTGTAGCCTTTTAAATTTTAAGATTGGCTATAACTAACCATCTAGCAGGTGTCGGACAAGAAATAGGAAAGAACAAAAACATTACTAGCAACTTTTTAGAATGGACAAATAAAGTATTTCAATTCCAACAGACATTCATTCCCCGAACCAAGTGATTGGTTGTTCCAGTCAGAGCTGCACTTGACATATTTTACCATTAGCCAAAATTGGACTTTCGACAGAAAATCTTGAAAAATAAAAACAAAAATAACAGCCATGCATCATGCACTTTAAAATAGGCCATCAAAGTCCCAGAAATAGGAAACAACTTTCTCAAGGGTCATACCTGAACGTCTTCAACAACAATACGATTGACTCCATGCTCCATTGGACACATGTCTCCCCTCAGACAAAATCCTCGCTCCTCAAAATCCCTACATCGTTGGCGAGAAATGCCCATATTTAACGAGGAATTCAGTGGTGGTCTGAGTGTCCCCTGCAAACCAATGGAGGGGAGTGTATCTAAGCCACCATTTGGAACTCCTGGAATTAATCCAAATGCAAATGATGCACTCTGTGAATTTGAAATATTAGGAAGCCCCCTTCCGGCAAAGCGACTTGGTGGCATGGATGCTGGCTGAAGTATTTGCGAAGAAATATCAACAGAGTTGAACCTAGTATCGCATTGATTCCAGGAAGCAGGGTCCCTTCCTCTTCCTCTTCCAGGCCCAAAGTCCCCAGAAAATGTATGGTTTGCCCTGATTCTTTGATTCAAGTCCAAAGGTGCTCGGGATAGAGATGCAAAACCAGGGCGTCTTCTCTCAAACTTTGCTGTAAAGTCCTTCTCTAGGGGAGAAATGTTATAGTTTTTCCAGGATTCACTTGCTTGAGATTCATTCTCCCTAAAAGAGTGCCCATTTTCAAAAGGTTTGTTGCGCTTTCTATATGATCTCATATATACTTGATCCAAAGAATCTCTCTCCAAAGATTGTGACCGAGTCTCCCGCCTACGATGCTTATGGTTGCGGTCATCATCATCCTCGTCACTGAGTTCCTTCTCTTCAGGATCACTGGTGCAATCTGGAGGAGAAAGACTTGCTGGCTTAGGCGATGAAACTTTAAGCTCCATGATTCTAATGAAATGAATTTTGTTTATTGCATTAGAATCCAAACTCTGAACAGACAAAGTAATCCAACCACTTTGGTTGCATGGAATAATCAGCAATTAGAGGGAACCTAGAAAAAGGAAAAAGAATAAGCTAGGCAATCACAATTATAAATACCATTTACACATCAAACTTATAAAATAAAAACAAAACAACAGTTTACATGCATTTTATTTACATCAATGTATGTCCATGATGATAACAGCAAACAAAACAAGTAAATGAATAAGGTAAGTAAATTCAAATTAACAAATACAATAAAATACAAAGTACAATGCAATGATAACAAAAGTAGCAGGAAATACCAAGATGGTAAAAATGAAGTCAATGAGACCATGTCAACACAAAATTGCAAAAAATCCAGATATTAAATAGAAGTCAATATAATCCCCAACCTTCCTGCAGCCAAGTTACCACCTTAAAAACTTTTTTTTTCCCTGATAAGAAACTAAAAAATGTATTAATGATGAAAAAACATTAAAACAGAAAGTGGACCAGCTGTCCACCAAGGAAACACAAAACTAAGCCCATTTGTGCCATACAAAAGTATTCCCAATCACCCCTATACATGCTAGAATCAGCTATAACTCCCTATCTCAAAACCCCATCCCAATTTGGATGAATGAAGAAAAAAGATGAATCTTAAAACTCCTAAAAAACTGAAGCACAAAGTGAAGCAAGAAGACGAACTCTATCCCAAATTTTTTTCAACATTATCAGCACTTTTCCCCTTAAAAATACGAACATTTCTTTCCTCCCATATTACCTAAAACAGAGCTGCTGCTGCACTTTCCAAAGAGTTTTAGCCTTTGCTCTATCAAAAGCAAAGGAATACTCCATAAGAAGAGAATCACAAGAACCTACCCACAAACTATTAGCTTCTTTGCACAACTTTGAAGCCACAAAACAATGAAGAAAAAGATGATTTGAATTTTCAGCACTTCCCTTGCACATCACACACCAAGAAGGAGAGAGAGAGAAAAATTAGGAAACTTTCTTCAAATCACTTATCCGGTATTATTTGGTTACCAAGTAGCCACCTTGGTACCTAAGAACATGAAGTCAATAAAGAGGGCATGTTGCTATTATCCTATATGCATAAGATGAAATACTAGGGTTGATAAGCAGTATGACAAGTCTCACTCGTTGTTCATGCCCCCTCCCCTATTTTTCTCTACTCTAGATGTCCAAACCAAATTGACAACCCTTTTTCTCCAGGTTGTTTAACATCTGCACAGCAACAGAGGGAGATCATTACAGTTTTTGTCTAAAAGTAATTAGAAGACAGTAAGTTTCCAGAAGCGAAACAAAATCATTTAACCTACAAGTAAAACTAAGTGTCAATATTCAAAACGCTAAACTTGTATGTTTATGGAGATAGGAGGGAGGATGGGGTACTTTACACAAGATCCCAAAAAAGGATAACCATCGTCGTTCTAATTTTAAAGATCCCACTTACTATCGGACGTATATTAGGAGAAGCCAGACATTAGAGAGTTGAGTAGTATTGTGCTCTTGATAATTTCCAGGGTTGACCCAAAGTTTCTATCAACTCATCAATCATCACCCGTTATATTCAGAACGATGTGCAACGGAACATATTTTTTTGAGAAAAAAAGTTTAAGTAGATTGTCTAAAGAAAAAAAAGATTTACAAAAGGTGAACAAGGTGTCCAATAGCCCCAAAAACACCCAAAGATTTACAATTAAGACAGCATCTCAGAAGAGAAAGTTTCTATCTTCAGAGGGCTAAACAGTATAAACATATGAAACAAAGACAAAAAGCCTTGCCAAAAGACAAAATCAACCTAAACTAAGAACTCCTTCCCAATTTAAATGTATGAAAAAGAAAGAAATATCTTGAAATTCCTTTGAAACTGAGGCCCAAAAAGATGCTAGAAATGAGAGCTCTAATCCACAAAGAATTGACGTCTTCCTCAAGAATCCCCGAAAAAATGGAGTTCCTTTCTAGCCAAATAAGCCAAAACACTACATCTCCATTGTATTCTAGCTTTTATAAGAAACTGAACATATAAGACGTACATTTTGAAACATATCAGAAACTGATGCTTATTATATCCAAATTGGAAGCAGCAGTTGAGATATTAGTATTTATGATGATCTTGATCCGAGATGGAAACAAAATGCTAAGATTTTATTGAGAAATTTATTTGTAAACACTAGATAAATGTTTTGACATAATTGTGGCATTCAGATAGTGCCTGGCTATTACGAGTATAGAATGAAAATGAACATGTGATAAACATACAATCAATTCTTAAAAATAAATCAAAAGCCCAAGTACGCTCTTCAAAAATCAACAAAAAATAAGCTTGAAGCAATAGTTTTGACTTTAATTTAAATTTTTTCTTCACAAGTTGTACAACTAATCATTTGATATCCCTAGGGTTGTACTGAATCATTTTACCTTCTATTTTTCTTTTCAGGGATATCAATATGTAGGCATAGGATCACAAATTAACAACATGCATATTGAACCAAAAAAGATCACACAATACAAAGTTGGGAACTCAGACAAAAACATTTCCAAGCAAATTAAGATTTTGTAAAACTAATTACTCACAATTCCAAACCGAGCAGGGAAGCATTTCCAGCAGAGAGGATCAAGCTTTTGCAAAATTAATTAACAGGAAGCCAGTAGGCATAGAAGATCCGTAATTTTGTCATGAAAACGTTCCATGAAACACTTGGAAAGTTTTAGATCACATCGACAGCATAACCTAAATTGAAAGAAATCACCAGTTCAATATTTTGTAAGAACGTCTTACTGCATTAAGAATAAACATATGTGCCACAGGGAAGAATGCATAGGAAAACTTAAGAGTCAACAGAATGCAGGCCAACCTTTTCCATCACCAATTGGTGTGCAACACGTCTACAACACAATACTAGAAAGTGTCCATCATTAATTACTAGGATTAAAACAAAGAAATAAGTACTACAAAATTATTTATAACTTAATGCTTGTGACATTTCTATTCTGTGCAGTTCTTTCACACACAAATTTTTTTAACAATTAAGTATATTTAGTAATTAGTACAACAAATAAAACTTTCCAGATCTCACCAATACATTGAATATTATTAATGAAACCAATACCGTGTCCATGTACTTATATCAAAATCAAAGATATGGATCCTTTATTTGCAGAGAACCTATCAAATTCTTTTACGAGTCAATAAGCACTATGTTTTCTCTTTGCAGTTGCAAAAGATTTCTAGAATAGTGTTTTCAGAAACAATAAGCACAATGTTTTCTCTTTGCTAGTTGCAAAAGATTTCTAGAATAGTGTTTTCCTTTAAAGTTATGCCCGACCTACTAAAAGAACTAAGAGGACCACAAACATGCAATTCAACAAATTTAAACGGTGAATAAGGCTGAAGTTTTCCCATGCGTAGTTGATATCCAAGGTTGTAATTTTCCCACCCTAGCCCTATTAAGCTCTATTATCTACCAAATTCTAAGAGTCACTGTCTAATATCATCGCACCTCAGCATTCCCTTCTATTCTCAACCTCTTAAAAGTATCTCCTCAATTGGTGAAGCAGAATTAATTCGCTTATGAAATTGCAGGCAAATTTTGATAACAACCTAAATAAGTTTACAGTCACATGTCAGATATACTCCTAAATCTATTTTTCTGAATAAAACCTCCCATATGCAGCAGATGTGTTTCATTCTTCCGCCTAACATTTCACTCTATGCTTCCACTTCAAAAATTTATTAACTAGGTCAAAAGTCAATATTTCCATGTGGTTGAGAATGTTCTCTCTCATCATTTGCAGCTAAACTTCTACTCAAAATAGAGACACACTCAAGGCCTTATAAACAAATGAATTCAAATATTCAACATTTCAGCTCATGCTTTTGCCAATTCGTATCATGGTCATGATGAGCTCAATAGCTGTATTGACAAATAAAATTGTTTATTTACCAGTACCAACTAATACGCAAAGCTTGATTGAGAACCCAAATTAAGATTTAACGCGCATGCCCAAGTTTAAGAATCTTGAACCTTAGTTCGCTAAATGAAGCACTACCCCACTCAGCTTCGTTTCGGTGTCATTTTCTCAACATAGCAACACACTTGCCATACAAGTTGAACAAGCTATATATCACAATGGCAAAGACAAGTTAGGATGCAACCAGAGACCTACATTCACAACCGAAAAAACTGAAAAGGAAACGCACTTATGGGAGAACAAATCATCCTCAAATACGAAAAGCCACTTGAATACCGCCAATGCCAACCTATAAAAGATGCAAATTTCCTACCCCACAGATAGACATTTGACACTAAATACTAGCACAATATCCACACCACTGACTCCTTTTAAACACGTGTCAAAATTTCCAAAATGATTGCCTGAAGAGTAAATGACTATAGAAGCACATCTACTGAACACAGTATTTCACATCAATTAAGCTCCCCAATCGTCACACTAGACCCAATACGAATTAAATATACCAACATGATCACAATCACAATTACCATAAATATCTACAATCAAAACATTAACAAACCACCAATAAAAAAATAAAATTTTCCAAGCAGAGGGCACCAATTTAACTAAAGTTTAAGCTAAAGTCCTAACAACTTGATATGACATGCACATTAGAACTCAAATTATACGGTTCAACAACAATCTCCAGACTGTTTAATTCTCCAAAACTATTCAAAAAACACACAATAAACTGAAGAATTCAACCCTAAACTAAAAGCAATAACTCACGAAATGGATTAACACACGCAGATAGATACATAAATGTGAACTAAAACCTTTTCAGTAATCACTAACAATCTATTGATTTTTAAATTAGATAAGAAAAATTTCATGAACCATTCAATAAGGACAACAATCTAGGTTTTTCAATAATAAAATCATTAAAATCATATAAATAAAAGGAAATAACAAATAATATGTAAATTATCTTACAGAATATTCTAGAAGAATTTGCGTGAACAACGGCGTCGTCGACACTCTCATTAAATAATAATTCCGATTGAGATAAAACGTAATTATAGGCCCCGCGAAGGGGCATTTGTGGAAAGATAGATAAAATAAAATAGTTGCAGAAAGAGAGAGGAGGGGAACAGGGGCAGGATCGTAAATAAGGATGCAACAGTGTGTGTTTTTGCGACTCTGCGTTTTCGATTTTAATTTTATTTCTGTTTTGGTTTTTGTTTCTGTTTCAAAGCTGTCAAGGCGTCGAACGGGATTTTTATTTAAGATGAAAGAAAGAAAATATAAGAGAAGAAAGACGATGGACAGATTCTGGTACCAAATATTTAATTATTAAAAAATCAAAACGAGGACGATAACGAGAATTCTAAAATTTCATTTTCCTCCCATGAAGTTCTTAAAATTATGAATTTTTCCGTTACTTCTCCTTCTATATTTTTTAAGGATAAACCAAAAAACAAAGTAGAATCGAAAGTTATGTGATGTTTGATTAATTACTTTAGTTAGAGTTATTAATGAATCAAGCAATATCATTATTAGTATAAAGTAATTTTAATGATTAAAAGATATGAAAAAAATAAACAATAACTTTTTAAATATCACAATATTGAGATAGATGATTTCATCGAATCATGTGAGTATACATTTTCGAAAAAGAATAAGTTGTGAATGAAAAAGATGTTAAAAAGAATGACAAGGAAGAAAGTTGTTTGCGAAACTTTGGTTTCGCTTATATAGTTGTAGAACTTGACTCGTCGGTACTTTGATTCAAAAGATAAACAACAATTCCTGATTTTCTATGATTTTCACTTTTCACTGAATGTTAAGAGAACCAACATTGCTACTCTAATAAAATACTTATAAAAGAATTTTGTCAATTATGATATCCAATGATTTGCAAAAGTCTTTGAAGGAGGTTGGTTTTAAATGGAATTTTCGCATCCATGGCCACTTACTAAAAAAGGATTGGGATCAATGTTTTTGTTTATAATAAAGGATATATACATATATATACATATGGGTGTATATGTATATGTTTATGTAAACTACTACTAAAAAAAGAAGGCCAGAAGGGAAACAAAAGAGGTATTTGATAACTCATTTCATGTCAGGCTTTCTTACCAAATATTACTAAATATTGGATCATTTCGTACACATCTCGTGAGAATCTTATGGAATATTTATGGATTATTTGTATGTCATTAGAAGAATGAGTTTATCATTAAAAATAAAAATTAAATATGCCAATTAAAGATGCTATGAAGAATGAGTTTGTAACAATAAGAATTTTTCCAATAGGCAGCAAAATGATTGCTTTTGGTACATTAATTTTAGAGTATTAATATGCTTACAAAGTTACGATACAAAATTTATGTCCCAAAAAAATGTGGCACATAACCTGTAATTATTTATTGATGCTATGAAAATATCTTATTAATAAAGTATAAAATATCAACTATGATTAAACACGTGACAGTTTTGGTGATACGTCATTTAGAACTTAAAGTACTCTTTGTAAGCCTATCATTCACTCCTTGTTATTCCTTGTTTGTACAACAATAGTGTATTCATTTTATTTCTTAATGATACATTTTAATTGTTTGAACAACAATATTGTATTCATTCTATTTCTTAATGATACATTTTAGTTTATTAACACACGTTTTAACTCTTGGGTATTAGTTACTTCATCAATATTCATGGTTTTTTCGCTTTGCATACAAAATGCAACTTTAGTTGACTTCTTAAAACATTTTCGTCAGGCTCAGCTAAATGCTTTAAATTTTACCAAGCCTTTCTTGGCCCGTAGAGAACAAGACTGCTTGTTTTGGCATATGCATAAAAGATATTACTAGCTGAAAACATAGCATAAATTCCAAGATCAAGAGATTGACAGCTTTGGAAATTTGCAACAAGTCCAGGGATTTTAATAAAAAGCGCAATTGCAAATCATGGCCACCATTTCAAAGTCACCACCCAGGCATATATATAGAATCAGTGATAAGTAAACAAGAAATAAAAAATCCGCCTTCATCATTTGCCGACAATTTTATACCTCACGAGAACAGTGACCGCAAATTCGGTTGTCCTCTATAGAGCACAATAGAATAATTTCATTTGGAATAATCTAATAATAATCTAATCTCCATTACCCATTTGGCTAATTTGATTCCTTACTAAGCAGCAAATTTCCAAACTTTCCTTTGCTCTACCCCTTAAAAACTCACGAAGTCACGTCTTCTTCCATTGGACAACAGTTACAATTAAATGAGAAACACTTGAGAATCCACTTCAAATTATTCTTAGTATGGACAAATTGAACAGATGCCAATTCACAAACCAGAGTCTTAAGACATACAAGAAGACCAGCTTCAAAGCAACCCAAGCAACCCAGCAATAAAAGAATAAAACAAAACAATGTAATCCAAAAAGGAGATGCTAACCCCTAATTTCCAAGCAAATAGTTCCCCCTCAGCAAAGTTGATCTAGAAAGAAGTGACAAATTCTATACATTAGAATGAATCAAAAGATCCATGTTACCGACCAAACCAACCTCTCGGGGGCTGGACTTCCCCATCATTCATCAGCTTATCCAACACCTTATTCAGGTCAACTGACTGTCCATTCTCTGTCATCTTTAGAACTGTTGCTCTAACGTGGTCTCTGGGGAATCCCATACTTGTCACTTTGTCAACCACATCATCAATGGGAACCCTATTTCCAGTTCCAGGAGAACCTGGTCTACCACTAACCCCTGAAGCAGTAGGAATTGATTGGGGTAATACCCGAGCAGTTGGGAGCTGAGGGTAACCGCTTCCACCACCGTGCATCATAGCAGAAGAGTGTTGCTGTGGTTTTATCGTGGAGCCACTAACATACTGAGAAGGTGGTCCACCGTAAGGATGTGGTTCATTTGGCCCAGAATGTGTCCCATATCCTGTAGGAAACCCAGAATTTGGTCTGCTAGGTGGTGATTCATACAAGTGAGAAGGTGGAGCTCCGTAATACATTTGGGAGGGAGGGGACACACTTGGTGGCTGAGACGCAGGCTGGCGAAGGTTTGGAGGGTAGTTTTGAGAAGGCATGTAAGCTGTCTCTTCAGGAAGGTGGCCTAATGAAGACTGAGGTAGAGGCGGCTGAAGTGGCTGAGAGTATTGCGGCTGTGATGACTGAGAGTAAGGTGGTGGTGGGGTAGGTTGATATGGTTGGTGTGGAGGAGCTGGAGGAGGGGCCTGTGACTGCTGAGTTGGAGGAACTGGGTATTGTTGACTTGGGACATCTTGAGTTTGACCAGGTGTTGGATGATAAGGGTCTCGCTGAGAGACAGTAGGGTTCTGGCTCTGGGGAAACTGATTTGTAAGCTGAACGGCAGGTGGTAGATTTTGTTGCGGGGCAGCTGGTAGATTCTGTTGTGTAGCTGGTGATAGATTCTGCTGCAGAGCTGAAGGAGGAACAATTGTGGAAGGAAGAGGAACTGACTGCGGAAAAGTAACAGAAGGAGGAGGATGCTGAATGTGAGATTGCGGGGAAGCAGATGCTGCTTGGTGCGCTGCCTCTGTGTGCACAGTGCTCCGGCTTTCTGACGGCTGATCTACCTTCGACACTTGCAGCTTTCCAAGCTGCATATTAGCCTCCAATATCTCTTGCTTATCCTTTAAAACAAGTATCCCTGATTGCACCTGCGTTCGAGTAACGACAATTACCATTATGAGCAACAAGAGAAAACATACAAATAAAGCCGTATCAACCGACAGAACTTAAGCATTTCATCACAATACATCAATGGAGGAGGAAAAAGGAAACAGCGGAAAAGAGGAAGCATAGAGAAGCCTTCTATAATGAGGTCCAAACCATCCAACACAAGCTCACTTGAAGAAAGAAAGAAAATGTGTTTTGTCTGAGGTACTACCTCTTAAGTCAATCTCTTAGGTTTAAATATCTCCAAACCTGATACAGCTTTGGCTAGTTCCTAGAACAAATTCTTTTCATACAAAATCAAAATAACCCAACTATTATAAATACATTAAAAAAAAATGAAATCCCATCATTCTGATTTCTGAATTAGCAGAACCCTACCTCCTTCAACACGATAGCCCTAAATAACCCAATATACTTCTACTTAATGAGCTGCCAAAACCATATATTCAGCATTGAAAATCCGAGGCTCACTTCTGATATTGAAATTTAAGTTCACGTTGTGATTAAAATGATGACAAATTGAGGCACATAACTGGTGCTAACTAATGCCAAATATGTTAACATTAAGTGCAAGACAAGATGGAAAGATGAGCATCTTTTGAAGAAAATTGTAAAGATAACCTGTTTCAGAAGAAAGCTAGGCTTGACGACTTCAACAAGGAGAAAATATTCTATGTTCTACCCAACATGTGACATTTCCAAAGAATCTACCATCTTCAAGGCACATTAAATCAAGTTACCTCAAGTTCTAAAATCTGAATGCCAATTCCTATAGAATTGACATATTTGATAATGTTAAAGACAAGCAGTTCATAAATTTGGAGGAAGCACTTTGCAATAACTAATGGGAGTAGTTGAACATAGAAAAGATTTGCATAGCATCTCCCATCAGATGCAGTGTGATTACGCCATCCACCACGTGCATCTAGCACAGAGGCAGTCAAGATTGGAGCAACCAATAAGAGAAAGGATTGATGAAGAGCATACCTCTCTCAAAATATTTTCCATCTGCCTCATTTTTCCATCAGTGTTTCCATAATTGTTTCCAACGGATACCTTCAAATCATCAACAGAACTCTCAAGGTTGCGGGTTCTAGCCTCCAATTGTGTTAGCCGTGCACTGACACCTTCAAGCACATGCAGCAAATTGTCAGCATATTTCTTCATTGTTCGATCAACATCAGATACTATAGCAGCATCAGAGCGATTTCCCAGGTTGAATTTTGAGCTATCAAAATTGTCCAGAGAACCAAAATTCTGTACATAACAAGAAAAATATATAAATGTAGAGTAAGCAAAACAAGTCGAAAACAAACGCTATCATCATTGGCTCCCTAGCAACACAGCAGCAAAACTTACACGAAACTGTCCATAACCCAGCAAAGAAACAGAAATTCAATACAATATTATTTTTTTAAAAAAATAATCAAAAAAGAATGATTGAACTAAACACATAGAGAAGGCACCAATCAAGAAGACAAATAAAGGAATAGGAAAAAGATAGATCTTCGAAAGTCCAAACACCAGCTTGTTTGCACACAGAGAGAGGAGAGAGACAGCTTAACCAGAGAAACATAAAGAATCTAAAATGTATGAACACAAAGCAGCAGCAGGGCCGACACTTTAGTAACAGTGTTTAAAACCTGAGTAAACAACAATACTGAGACCAAAAGACTCAGCTCCAGGCGTGACTAAATCCAAGACTATACTCAAACAGAGGAAAAAAATTAGAAAAAAACAAATATACGCACATTTCTGCATAATACTCCTCACTAGATTCCATTGGCAAATTCCAAGTGTATTTTGAGCTATGTGGCTGACTCCTAATATATATAACCGTTCTTTCAAAAGATAAAGACAATGCACTAGATTTGGCTAAAGTAGACACAAAATTAATCCCAAGTGTTATCTGTTAACCAAAGCGCAAATCTTCACACAGTTTCTTCATAAAGGTCAACAAAATACCAAAATCATCACCAATTGCATTGCATTCACCTAATGAATAGCAATTCATCACCAATGAAACAATAAATTTAATCCATAAAATATCTCACACGCAGATAAAAACACCCAGCAATAATAAAAAAAAAAACCCATCTGAATCACAAAGAAATAAAAGACAGTGCGAAATAGTTACTCTCACCGGAGGCAAAGAAGAGTTTGCTTTATTCTCAGAAGAATTCCAAACCCTAGCAGCGGCGGCGGCGGTGGTGTTAACGGAAGAATCCAAATTAAGAGACTGGGACAAGCCACCACGAATCGGCATAAAATCGTAACTGGGCACGATCTCTTCTTTCTTAACCCCAATCCCAATCCCATTATTATTCACATCATGATCCTCCTCTTCGTGCTGCGGCGGACGATGATGATTCGTCAGATCCATCAAGTCCTTGTCTTTGCTCGGCGACGACGTCAAATCCATTATCTGCTTGTCCATGAACTGCGATGTATTCATCGCAGAGTGGACGATGAATTGACGATGATGATAAATAGATAGAGAGATTATTAAAAGGGAAAGGGTTTGTTGGTTTCTTATTTGCGACGAAAAGGAGTATCTGTTTCGCTTTAAATTTTGCTTATAATTTTTGTGTTCGTGTCAATGTCAGCATTGATGCTGCAGCTGCTGTTGCGTTGCGTTGGTGCGCGTAGTTACAACATTACGGCGTTATCGGTTATTCTCTGTTAATTGTACCTTAAGAAAACAACAGTTCGGTTCATGGAATTGGGCCGCTGTTAGGCCCAAATCCCAACCTTCTCAATTGTCTCAGGGTATTATCACACACCTCCCCTGATTTTTTTTTCAATATTCCAATTAGACGTGGAGAATGTAAAATTAGGCAGAGATCTCCCCCGCTGCCTGCTGGCAGGGATGACAATGATGAGACGGACAGACACGAATACAATCTATTTAATAAACGAATCAATTTCGTGTTTGATACGATTATATTACACGATTAGTGACATGATTACTCAATTAACAGATTACATAATTATTATCCGATTACACTATTACAAGATTAGTTCACAATTAGTTATGTTGGATCTATTTAGACTTTAGTCATAATTGATTTATAAATTTATCATATATCAACTTTAAAAAATAAAAATAAAAATAATACATATGCAGCAATGATGATGAACAATACCCAAATTTAACTAATTTACAAACAAGTTTCAACAATTATAAAATTAAACCATTACAACACAATACTTAATAATTAAAATTCATCCAAAATATGGAATAGGCACGACACATGATTTCCTTAGCTTTTCTCTACTATAAAGGGGTGGAAGCTATGAATCCATGGTATTGTATTTAAAGGTGAAGAAAACGAAAAGCTCCAATTCAAAGAGCTAGCAATCAAATAACTAGATGTCTGACTATGGCTCAGTTTAGTATAGCTGTTAAATACAGTTTATTTAAGTAGAGTTTTTATAAAAAAAAAAATTAATTGTTTAGTTATCAATGAGAACTTTTATTAATAATTGTAAAATTACTTTAATAGGTCAATTATTTAAAGTTATATTAAGAAAAGAATCAAATAAGATTATAAAATAACTAAATGATATTTTCGATATTTTAACATTTTTTTAAAAAAAAATTTCCAACCTCTAATCCCAAAAGCCCAAAATTTGAGCTTTTGCTAATAGAGATAAAATAGTTTATTTAATTTTCAAAAGCTTTACTCAAAAAATAACCAAACAACAACAAAATATTTGAAAAGAGCTTCTGGGATTAAATAAACACTTATAACTATTAGATAAGCTATACCAAACGAACATTACGTGAAGGTTCTGATCAAGTTGATGAATGTTTAGTAAGGCAAACTCTTTCTCTTTAAAGAAGTGTTCGCTGCTTCGATGCTTTTGCCTAATAGACAACTCTGTCATGTACAAAACGTCGTTCAAAATTATAGAATTTGGTAACCATGTTTGAACACAGTATCATTTTCTCTAAAAATGCTTTCAAGTATGTTGTTCATTTGGAAGGTAAAAAAAAAAAAAACAGTTAACTTTCTTAGTCACTGTGAAGTTAGTTTCAAGATTATATAATTTTGTAAATCATAAGTGAAGGTAATTTTCTAACTAGTCCATAAATGGTGATTAACTTTCTTAAATCAGATTATCTAACTTTCAGTTTCATTAAAGGTTTGTTAAATGATTTCACAACTATGAGACAAGTAGCATTTTTTTATTATATATACTTTATTTATAGGGGTTGTGGAGTATTACTACCAATGAAGGAAGGAAATATTTCAAGAATTTGTTTAAAATTTTTTTTTGAGTTATGGATAAAAAACTTCAGAAATTGTCCTAATGTATAAAAATATGCATCACTTTACATTTCAATGAGTTTTAAAAGATTAATATTATAGATTTAGAACTGAAAAAATTTGGCTAGTCCATCATGTACATCATGCTACTAGTACCAATATATTGCAAAAGGAATTCAACACTTTGGATAAAAATATTCAAATATAAGAAGGGGAAGAAAAATAAGAAAGATGTTAGTAATAAAACTTAGTGTGCTTTTATTGTACTTGAAAACACTTAGTTATACTTGCTCATAATTTGGCATCAAAATGCTCAAGTACACACACTTATTGACATAGCCTAATCTAACTCTAAAATAAATACTCAATTACAGATAAACCAGAAGGACTAGACCATGGCACTTGAATAGCAACCATGTGGTCTTCATAATCAAATGCAACTCCATTTCCATCAATCTTGCAAGCTCTTGGTTTCTCTGAAGCAAAGACTCTCATTTCACCACTTCCCTTCACTCCAATTTCCACTGAATTCTCATCATCATTGTAGGATAAAGACTGGATTGCGCCGCCGGTGTTGAGCATGTTCACCAGGCCAATGGGAGCAAACTGCACAGATGACGATGTTCCTCCAGGCAGCAGAGTCACAGGAGCAACAGTGATGAGCTCAAAATTGAATGGCTCCAATGATATCTCAATGTTTTCATATGGCTTGGAGAGAACGAGCTTCTTTGCTTCTTGCAAGTACATGGCAAAAACTTGAACCCCTTCAATGGAAACTGGGTTCTTGCCACTGTTCCATTCAATGTCTTTTGGGTTAGTCTTCGCTGTCACCTTGTGTGAAAATTGTGAGGCACATTGGTTGCGTCGGGTTTCTCTACACCAGCCTCCTCCTTGGCAGTTAAATGCCCCAATAACTCCAGTAAACTGTTGCAAAAATATATGATCATATGATAAAATTAGCAACTGGGTTTTGTCTATGAGGCCCATCACATAAGGCCCAAGTTTGTATCAAACATGACCAAAGCAGTAACTAACCTTGTTCAGATTCCAGATTTTGAGCATGGTCTTGCCATCATGGAGAGGGTCAACAAAGAGGCAGTCTCTTGTCGGAAGTGCGTAGTATTCGCACCGGAGAATAGACCCATCGGGCATCGACAAGCGCTTGAGCAGCGGGAAGTTGTGCTTTCCGACACTGTCGGAAACGTAAATCGGACCACCAGAAATTGCCCTAGAAGCAGCATGGAACTCAGCACAAGGGTGAGTAGATTGGAACATGTCCCAATCCGGGTGAATGAAGTTACCCATCCATAAGCTATTGTATGCACAATGCACCATGTGACAACCTTGGAGCCAAAATGTACCATTTGGATCACCAGATGGGTCAGTGCACCAAAAATCATCACCTGTGTAACACACAATTTGAAACAAAAATAAAATTATTAGTTTGGTTTGGGCCCAACTGAGAAATCAAAGCTTTTTACAAACTGGGCTCTTGTTTTATCATTTGTTGGCGAAAAGCGTGGCATGTTTCTCGCTAGGGAAAATTAATAAATGTATGTCGGTCCACCTAAATGATATTAATTAACTTAAATATTAGATCTTGTACACGTGGTGATGTTTTAAGTGTAGGTGATTAATTAAAACATTTATAGTCAAGATCAACACGCTTTGATCTAATTAAAAAATCTTTGTTGCGCAAATGCCGGGGAATAATATCCCAACTAAAAGGAAAGAATTGATTGCATATATTAAAGGCTTTTAATTAAAACTAATTATTTTATAAAATTTGGAATTATTAATTTGATGACATACCAACACGGCCAAGAGAAATGGCCTCTGTCCCAAGTAACATAAAATCGTTGCAATGCTCCATGCTAGCAATTACTCCATTGCCGTTGAAGTGCTTCCTCACAGAAGCCGTTAATGCCTTGTAATATGCTTTTGCCATGTCCACTCTTCCTCCATAATTCTCACACAACATCTCCAGCAACTGTTAAAAAAATAAAAATGAATAATAACGAATTTTTAAAATAATTTCGTGTGAGAAAAAAATCTATTAGCGGTAACGTGCCGACCAAACAAGTCAAACATTAATAACTGTACAATAACTAACGGTAACCGAAAAAACGACACGTAAAAGCACTCACATGGATAACGTCGACTTTGACCCCATCGATACCAACTTTCGCCAAGTGTGAGTGAAGGCCTTCATACATTTGATCAACGAGCTCCGGTGGGACCAATCCGACGCCGTTGTTGACAATCTTGTCAACGGCGAGATCCTCCATCGTAAGCTCCAATCCCGGCGTCAGTTTCGGCTTGACCACCGTCGTCTTCTCCGGCAGCCCGGGAATGTTCGGCCTCAACCCACCCCAGTAGCCACAGAATGCATGCCAGACGTAGACTTGGTCAACGGTCTTGAACTCATCTTTCAAGTCTCTAATGAACGCACCCATGCCTTTGTTGTCGCTGCCGTTAGGGCTAACGTAATCTCTGAACTTGTAGTTCTCTTGATACCTCAATAGCCTGCATGGCATTTGCTCGCCAGCAGCCGTACGGTTCATGCCTTCACTATCGATCGGGTCCTCGTCGTGGCTGATGGACTGCCACCCGTCGTCGATGAGGACGAGGCCGGGAGGGCACCCTCCGTCGACGAGGTGCTTAACGCCTTCTATGACGCCGTGAGGTTGGACCGTTAGGTAAAATGCATCCCACGTGCACCAGCCGAACTTGTCAACAATAGGGGGCGGAGTCTTTTCGTCCAAGAGCTTGAACGTTCCGAGATGGGATCGAACGACTCTCGTGGCATCCTTGACGAGCTTGAACGGATCGTCTCCCACGTGGACGTAGACAACGCTGCGGAAGGAGTCGCCGGTGACTTTCGTGGACCCGCTCTCGACGCAGACGTCGACGTAGTCGTCGGCACCGGGCTGGAGAGAAGCTCTGAAGGGGCCTTCGACGAGGGGGAGGAGGAGAACGTAAGGCCTTCCTATATCGGCTGAATTATCAAGAATCACGAGTTGGGTTTCGCTCTCGAGGTCTCGGCCGCTTGAGCCGACCCAGTGGGTGGTCCACCAGACCTTGAACCGGAATATGCTCATGAACCGGATGTTCTTCAGCTTCCCTATGGGCACCACGTGGTGGCTTTTGGGTTGGAGAGAGTCGAACCCGATGAAAGATCCGACGTTGGAAAATATTGATTTGTCGGTGACGGTGGCCGTGGCGGTGATGGTGGAGGGAGTGAGAGTGACATTATCAGGGACATCAGAGAGGAACACGTGCCCATTTGCATGGAGTTTTGAATCCTCTAGGGTGATATTCATTGACTGGTTAACGCAACCATCGATGACTGCTGTAACACCAGAAGCAACTTTGCTAATACTTGGAGCCATTTTCGAAAACAGGAAAGGCAAAGCAAAGTAAAGAATAAATTTGAGATCTGTGTGATGAATGTGAGTGAATAAGAGAGGGTTGGTTTATATAGAGAATGTTAGTATAGGTGACTGAAAAAGGAAAATGGTATCAGAATAATATCAATGTAATGGTGGTACTTTTGAACACTGCTAGATTGTAGGCTTTGATTTTGGGTTAATGAGATCTTAAACTTGCTGTTTTTGTTGCCACATGCAAATGGGAAGTGTTGCATTTATAGGCTAGCCATGAGGTAGAAAGTTTGAGAGGAAGGTGAGGTGGGTGCTTCTGGAAATTGTTGTTTTTGTTTTTAAAAGATGTGGCGGTTGGTTTGAAAATTAAGATCTTTTCAAATGGGTCAGACTAGCTAGAGAGTGGAAAAAGTGAAATTTTAATTATTTAACATTATCCATTGCTAATATTATTTATTATCATATATTATATTATAATATATTTAGTTTTTATTTTATTTCTGCCACACAAACATGAAATTTAACTGCTTTTTGTTTGAGGGGTCTCAAAAGAGCTAAATGTGACATCAAGACCCCACAAAATTGGGTTTGACCAATTGGTTAGGCCACCCTTTTTAGGAAGAGTGGGTCTATATATGAAATGATATATTCAAATTAGATTATCATGCCCCATTGAATGACCCCGCAGTATTAACTTAATTCTGCCTTCTTGTCTCCAATCCAATACACGAAAATTATGTTAAACGAAAAAAAAAAAGAAAAAAAGATTGAAATAGGTACATTTGGTGGCGATAGACTTAATCAATTCTAATTTCTAATCAACACCTAATTTTATAAACTTATCAATTATTTCTTTAAATACAAGAAAATCAAACTCTTGTATAAACTTTATATATATATATATATATATGTGTGTGTGTGTGTGTGTAACCTATTATTATACTATTGATTCAATTATTTTTAGATAAACCTACTTTATAAATTATTATAATGAATTTTATTTTCTTATCTTATCATAACGTATTAATACATTACACATATACGAGTTTGTATCTTTATCATTACCGATATAGCCGTTATTATTGAAAATTTTTAAGTTTGTGTTTGATGGGATAAATTAATTTACTAATGAAATTCGTTCTTGATTAAAAAACTGTTAATGGTTTTCCTCTTGTTTGTTTTTGAAATTTGATTGAGGGCTCGTTTGGGAATTGTTTTTGGAAGGCTTAAAAGTGATTTTGAGAATCTAATTAAAAGTTAATTTTAGTGTTTGGTAAAAAAAATTCAAAATTACTTTTGTCAAAATCAGCCCCTCCTACAGCTGATTTTGAAAAGCAGAGAATGAGTAGCTTTTAGATTCTGATTTTAAGGATCAATTTTATCCTTTAATACAATTCCATAAATATTCTTACAAGTATTACCTAAACACAAAACTATTCTTATTCAAATTAGAAACAAAATCAATATTTCAATAAATTTTTATTATAAAATAAAATCAATATAGTATAAATTTTATTTTTAGTTAAATTATTATAATACACAATAAAAAATATTGTATATACATGTTTTTATAAGTAAGTAAATTTCATCATACATTATGTCTATTTCAGTAATTTATTTTCTTACAATAGTTTTAACAGTAAGATTTACAAAACACCTACAATTACTTTTAAAAATCACAGCACTTCCGAAAATAAAATTTACCAAGCATTTAACTGATTCTCTTTACAGCTAATTATTTCTATAGCATAACTAACAATAATTATTTTAAAAGGCACAGTATTATCAAACTGGCCCTGGTCCTAAAAGAATCTATTGATATTCCCATAGTCATTTTCCATCTACATATTTCATAACAAGCCTTTCAAGTTCTTGGAATCTATAAATTCTCATAAAAATGCATGGGATAGGGTATCAATGATCAATTTGGTTACTTTTTACATGTTGTGAGGAATCAATGGTGGGTAAGATTTAGACGTGCGGTGTGCCCTTAATACTAAGGGCGGTCAAATACTCAAATTTTAAGGCATTCTAGGGTCTTCATTAACAAAATTCAATGGGCATAATTATGACTCCCATAATTTTTTTAACGGAAATTATTTTTTAAATTTCATTTCCTTAATAATTCCATTAAGTTGGCTTCAAACTTCAAGTTTTATGACTTATAAAGGGTAAAAAAAATTAAGGGGTTGTTTGTTTTTTATCTTAAGTTTGAATCTTAATTTTTTTTCAGACATTTACAGTTTTTATTTTATTTGTTTTCTATCAAGTATAGCTAATTATAATATGTTTAGTTTTGAATGAAAAAAAACTAAATATTATGACTTTTATCTGAATGATAAAATATTTGAATGAAACTTTAATATTTTCTCTCATTAATATCCTTATTAAATAGATTTATTTTTTATTACATAAATTATCATTCTATTTTTTTTGTTTATCCTTTTTTTTTGTTATACACATGTATTCAACTATTAGTTTTTTTGAATGAGAATTTTAAACATAATAAAACTTTAGGTGAGTGTGTTTTACAATAAATCCATCACTTTGTATTTATATTTACTATGTCTATAATAGATTTTGAATTTTATTTAATATATTAATTTTAATTCAAATGATTAAACAATTCTTGATTGACTTATGTAATTAACAAGAAAAAATATCAATGTAATATACTAAAAATAACATTATAAGTATCATATATTAATGTAAAAAAATACATGTGTTAGATATATATATTTTATTTTTCATGCTTTGTTAAGGTAGATATTATCAAATATTTTTTTACTAATCAAATAATGTATTTATCACTTATTATGTGTTTAACCAATAAATATAAGTATTGTTAATATTTATGAGGTTATATATGTCAAAATATCATATTTTATATTTAAAAAAAAAATAACTTAACACTTCTATTCATATATTAAAAAAGAAAAATAAACATGTCATTCAATTATATATATTTAGACTTATTCAGACTTCAGCCAAATTCAGATCCATTCAAATTTTAAACCAAAAAAATAAACGCTACCTAAGTCTCTTAATTACCTGAAATACTATTATTTAGTAGGGTCCAATCCTATATATGAAATGAATACGCTGTAAATTTTAATTGGCCAAATGAAAATTAAAGAAAATCTTTATTTTTGCTGATTAAAGTGGAGACATTATAATATAATCTCAAGTTCATAAGGCCTCGAAGTCACATAAATATCTCTTCCATGCATTGAGAAATAAAAAGATTTTAAAATATCTACACCCCATCTAACGGAAACAGTAGTTATTGAGTTTCTTGAATAATTTCTTAATTAAGTTTGAATTTGGGATATTTCCTTCTCTTATCATTTTTTTTTTTGTTGGTGTAGTTAATAACATGTCTTGACTTACCAAAAAAAAATACTGAATAAATAGTTATGATGATGAAACCATTTGCTGATTTCCAAGGATCAACAAATAGATAGATTTCTTTGTTTAATTTCTTTAAATAATTGGATACATAAATTCAGAAAGTGCTGGTCTATGATTCTTTGCGTAAGGATTTGGATTTTGGTCCCCTTATCTCATTTAAATTTCCTTAATTCCTTTCCACTTTTTTGGTTTTATTTTTAACTACTACTTTTTTTTTTCTTTTCGGCCTTTTGGGAGCTTCCATACATTATATGAGAAAAATTCCTTCAAGAATCAACCAAAAAAAAAAAAAAAAAAGGGTTATGTGGTATCTTTTGTTTTCATGCTATAAAGAGTGTATCCAACTACATATACTACTTGCTACTACTCGCATCACATTTCACAACTCAAAAAAGAATATTATATACGATCACACTTCGTGTCTTGTATACCATAATTAAGGAACAATAAATAAAGAATAGGAATGAAAGAATAAGTTGCTTTTTCCTTTTTATAAAATTCTAACTTTTGGATGGTACCGTGACAATAATAACTACAATGTCTATTCTAGCAATCCAAAAAAAAAAAAAATTGTATAACAGATCTATTGTAATATAATTAATGTATTTCATTTATCGTAATCCCTAACATAAATGGTTATACGTATTTAAGTTATTATACAATTGGTATGGTGTGGTATGACATAAGAATTTTAGAATTTGGTAGTAAAATTATTAAAGTTATCATTCAAAAAAAAAATTATTAAAGGTTAGCCAAAGAAAATTCACATAAGGGCAATTTAGGTCATTTTTGCACGAGTTCAATTACCAAAATGTCCATCAAATGAAAGGTTTTTGTCAAAGAGATAGGGTTATGGATGGTACTCACGCACACGAGAGATTTCTTAAACCTCCTTTGGTAAATACATTGAAATTTTGGTATTGTGTATGGTCCCTATTGTCAAAGCAAAAGCACATTAAAATAGTTCCCAAAAAAAAAAAAAAAGGATTAAAAAGTAATATTCTTTTATTCAAAGCGTGTGGGCCTCAATTGTAGGTCCAATTATATGTGTGGGCCCAACTATTAGCTTTGGCCTCTAGTTATTTGCCAACTATTGTACGTCACAAAATGATTTTAAAAGAGAACACGGTATAAGTAAAATATTTTGGCAAAATAAACAGTGTCGACTGTCCAGTACTCGAGTGCATAGCCGACCACTGCCACGTGTTGGTTTCTGATGCAATCATCCACCGACCTTTTTTTCAGCGTAATTACTTTTCCAAGTTAAAATAAAAAGATGAAATGTGGAGGTGCTAGACATTTGCCACGTGGAAGACTTAACAAGCAAGAAAAGCGTTCTCGAGGACCGGGAAATTTTTTTAATGAAATGTCTCGAGGATTAAAAATCGAGAGTCTAGAAACCGTTGGGCTGTAACGACCGAACAGAACAACTACCCACGAGGACCAATGGGAATTTGCCACGTAGAGAAAAATTGGGAAGCGTGTGAGTTTCCGTTAGTGCACGTGTGGTGAAACTATTGTGTTCACTTGGTGGTCGCGACTAATTAACCAACCCCCATAACCGTTGAAAAGAAACATGCCTTGCCCGAGAGTTGCTGCAAAAATTGTTTGTGTTTTGGTGGTTGGGTTTGTTAGAGTAGAATTATACTTTGATTGTGTAATTGACCAGCGTTTAACTATTACATTTTTTTTTTCTTTTGATACTGATACATTAAAAGTAGACTATAATTAATATTACATCAAATTGTTAACTGATATTTTACATATCAGATTATAATAGGTCACAATCAAAGCTTGATTACAATTGCTGAATAAAAAGGATTCTCTTATGGTGAGAATTAAACCACTGAATTGGATGAAATTACTTGTTGCCTTCATTGAATTTTGATAGAATTTAAATACATAAAGTTGAACCACTTCTTTTAAACTCTAGATCACGATTGCAACAAATAAGGGAAACACTAATTAGTTTAACATATCACAAATAAATAACTAAATTGCACAACCTATTCTTATGCAAACATGCGAACGTTGGCCAACAACGTAGACTCATTGTTCAATAGCAAGTCTCCAGCAGCACAATAACACATTCTTCTTATGTGAACCTTGGATTTCCAAAAGGAACATGTTGTGAACGTCCTGGCTTATCAATTCCTCCCACTTTCAGTGGAACCTTGTCCTCAAGGTTCAATGCACAATGAGTTCGTTATTGTCTCCCTCAGATTTATCTTCGATGTTCCCTTCCAATAATAAAAGTTAAGGACCCCTACACTTATGGTTAGAAGAAAATTTGTCATCACAATTAAAACAAAAGCCTTGAGCTCTCATTTTTTACATTTCCTCCCATGTTAGTTGCTTTACGGGTCCTGTTGTTGGAGATTCCCCCGGCGATGGAGGATTTAAGGAAGGATGATTGCTTGGTCATGTTATCCTTTGCTGGCGAGTTATTTGCTCATTTCGTATTCGAGTAAGGCTGATTGCCTCTTTTATAGTCTTAGGCTTGAACATCTGTATGCTGTCAGCAATTTCTGGTTTAAGTGCCCCCATAAAAGTCCCCACCAATGCCTTTTGTGTCCATCCTTGCACATGGTTGCCTGATTTTTCAGATTCCTTTTGATAGTATTGTAGTGAGCCAACCTGTTTTACCCTTGATAATGCTTCATCAAAGTCTTCGCAATCTGTAGGTCCAATAACTCTTGTTCAAATAATTCCAAGGTCACAGTGCGACCTTTCTGTTTATAAGCCCGACACAACCACTACCACTATTGATTGGCTTCTCCTTCAAGGTGGAAAGACGCTAAAGATACCTTTTGGTTGTCTGTTATGCCTTGAAATTCAAAAATTGAGCTACTCGGTTAAACCATTCCGTCCAGATTTCTTTTGACGAGAAGATACCTTTTGATCTTTTGATCAATTAGAGAAGATACCTTTGTTAATGGACCTACAGTTTCAATTAGAGATTCCCCCGGAGAGAAGATACCTTTTGATCTTCTCCAGATATCTTAGGAATTCTAGTTTCACCATTTTAGAATAGAAAATCTGCATACTGCTATCGGTTTCCTCACAGTGTGACTGAAAGGATCCTTCACAGCCATTGTTGTTGTTGTTGCTAGGCGTCTCTCTAATTGAAAGTAAAGTCTCAGATAGTTTGTTACTGGTTTCCTCCAAATGGTGTAGCTTATAATTTATGCCTAACTGTAATCATTGCATTCCATCTTAAATTCTACCTGACCAACCTCTAAAGCTTCGATCCTTTCTTTGTTAGAAGCTGTTGTAACGAAACTCTGATACCAATGATAGGTCCCAGTCAAAGCTTGATTACAATTGCTAAATAAAAAGGATTTTGTTATTGTGAGAATTAAACCACTGAATTGGATGAAATTACTTGTTGCCTTCATTGAATTTTGATAGAATTTAAATACATAAAGTTGAACCACTTCTCCTAAACTCTATATCACAATTGCTACAAATAAAGAAAACACTAATTAGTTTAACATATCACAAATAAATAACTAAATTGCATGACCTATTTTTATGCAAACATGCGACGTTGGCCAACAACGTGGACTTATTGTTCAACAGCAAATCTCCAATAGTACAATGACTTATCCTTCTTATGTGAACCTTGGAATTCCAACAGGAACATGTTGTGAATGTCTTGGCTTATCAGACTATTACTAGGACGAGAATTTGTATTAATGGTTGCCTCTACTCAATTGAAAGAGGAATTAAACATCCCTATTGCTATGTGGGGATTGGAACTCAAGCTCTCACAAGTGTGAAAGCTTGAGTTCTAACCACTGTATTTAACTATTACTTGAGCTGAGTGTGAAAATTATATTTCTAAGTGTAACAATGAAAAAAATGTCTAATAAATTAATGATATTAATTGAGGACTATTTTGAAATTTAAATGAGTGGCGAGTGATAGTCTAACTTATGTATTATTATAATTTTATGGTTATTAGGCATGATTAGCTTGAAAAAATGGAGAAAAATAGGTAGGCGAGGGAACTATTATTCATTGCTAGGCATTGAGATTTTGTTCAGTCACATAGTTTTTTTTATTTAAGAGATAGTGCTTTAATGGAGAGTCATCATTTTTCTTGCCATTACATGCTAATTAAGATACTAAGAAAATGATGGTTATGGCTTCTAGGGTAAATTCTTGAGTCCACCATTGCTTAACCCCTAAAACTTTTATGAATAATGTAATCATTGAGTATAAACTGTTGGATTTTTTTAATCCAATATTATTGGATCCTTAATCTAACGTTAGGTTTATATGTTAATAATTATGTGTTGCGGACTGTCATATAAGGTTAAGTCCAATTAAAAGTGATCTACTATGATTTTCGGTAATTTGGGCTTTAATGTATCTTATAGGGTGTTGGCCTTTAATGTGTAGATACTAAAGGGGTAATTACTATTTCTATGATAGGCTGAAATAGGAATACCAAAAGGCAACATGAAAAGTTGTCTATATAAGTGATTATGGTCCCTAGGTCACACGTATCGTTCTATTCTTTCTGACATCCCATCATCAGAAAGAGTGAACATAGAATATTAAAGGGTTCTCTAATATATACGCGTGGATTTGGAAGACTAACCACACAACTCTAGAGAGCAATTTAGTGTTATTGATTCATGTATGCTTTCGCATATTTATCTATTGATTCTTGATGATGCAACATGAATGTTCCTGGTTTATAGGTGATGGTTGTTCACCAAAAAGGATTTATCGTTCTAACAAGTGGTATCGGAGGCTTTTCATGTTGAATTATTAAGAATCAAATTTATTTTCGATTAATTATTAATTTTTTTGGTGCTCTTGAATTTGATAATCCTGCTATTGTTGAGTTTGAGAACAAATTTATGGTCGTTTTTCCTAGAATTAGAAATTCAATTCTTTAAAAATTCAGAAATTTAGATTAAATTTATTTTTAGAAATTTCTAGTATTAAGCAAATTTGGAAATTCGGTTTCTTTAAGGTTCAAAGTTTTGTGGCCGGTGGTCACCATTGCCGTTAAGGTTCATGGCTAAGGTATCACGCATGGCTCTGGTTTCATCCCCATCGTGCGGTTGTTGGGATACGTAGCAATAAAACACGGCATTGTGAGCGGCTATGGGGCTGTATCACTGGCAAGCGCGACTCGTGTTGCTGGCTCGTGTAAATCACGTTACTGGTGGGCTATTTGTGCTGCTGGAATGTTGGCAGCACTAGAGAGTAAAAGCAGCGACTGAACGAGACGGTAAAGTAGGATAAGCGACGACTATAAAAAAGGAAAAAGCAAACGACTATAAAAAAGGAAAAAGCAACAGCCATGAAAAAAAAATAAGGCTTTGGAAGGATTTGGGGCTGGTTTAGGATCCGGGCTGGTTTGACCTGACCCGATCAACTATAGACCGATCAATGGTTCGTTGACTTTGACTTTTTTTAAAAAAATTTTAATGGGTAATTTTGGTGCAATTTTAAATTCAAATATTAGTATGGTTATATATCTTTTGAGATGAATTAATTAAAGCAACATGTCGCCAAAGTGACCTCTATTGTGGAAATTAATTTGTTTTTAAATATAAACGGTTGTATAGATGTAATTTCTGTGAATATCGATCGGCCCAAAGGAAGGTGTATATTTAATAGAATTGCATATGCACCTGTGGTAATAAACACGTGATGATTATTCGATTTTTACATGTGAACAATGAATTGATCCAAAGGAAGATTTATTATTTGACGTGTTTTTATTATTAGTGTTTGATTACTATACTAAGATATCACTTACAAGTTAATATTTTGTCCAAATGTGAGATATTAACGGAGTGTCTGGTATCTTAAGATGGGGTTTACTTTTATTTGAATTTATTATTATTTTGAGACTTATAAGAGCTTTTATTGTTTGTTTGTTGTTTTCTGTTTAGTTATAACTCTTGAAAATATTACTGCCAACATCAATTCAATTCCTAAGCTAAATGGCACTAACGTCAAGTCATGGCAAGAGAACCTCTTAATAGTTCTCACAGTCATGGATCTTAACTTTGCATTAAGGGTTGATTCTTCCCCATCTCTTACGGATGAAAGCACCCTTGATGAAAAAAGAAAAATAAAAAGATGGGAGAAATCAAATCACATGTGTGTGATGATCATGAAGAAGGCCATTCCAGAAGTATTTAGGGACTTAATATCTGAAAAGATATTTATGGTTAAGGAGTTCCTTGTAGAAATTGAAAAGAGGTTTGTCAAGAATGAAAAGGTAGAAATAAATACGCTTTTGACAAATCTAATTTGAATAAGGTATAAGGACAAAGACAAGGGTAAAAAGAGGAAGAAAGATAAGGAAGCTGCAGATACAGCACCTCAAAGGAAAAAACAAAAAAAATTGGGTGATCTGGAAAGTACTAGCTGTTTCTTCTGTAGAGCTGAAGGGCATGGTTTGGTTTTTTCTGATGTTAATTTAACTTCCGTGCCTAGACACACATGGTGGACAGATTCTGGTGCAATAACTCACATTAGTGTGTCTATGCCCAGTGATAGTGAAAAGTACATCTATTGGGTGATAGCAAAACAGTCGAAGTTGAAGCAATTGGAAAATTCATATTATTATTAAAGACTGGATTCTATTTGGATCTTGATGAATCATTTATAGTGCCGTCTTTTAGACCGAACTTGATTTTTATTCCCGCTTTCGATAAATCTGATTTTTCCTGTTCATTTAGGAATGGAAAATTCAGTTTGTTCCATGATTCAAAATTGGTTTGTTCCGGTTCTTTATCAAGTTATGATAATCTTTATTTGCTTGATACAATTGTTTCATTTAATGAATCCCTATAATTAAGTACATGATGTATAAAGAGAAAATTAACCAATGAGAATTCAGCTGCATTATGGCACAAGAGATTGGGTCATAAATCTAGATGAAGAATAGAGAGACTTGTGTCAGACGAAATTCTCGTTTCCTTAATTTTTACAGATTTTGATATTTGTGTTAACTGTATCAAGGGAAAACAAACCAATAAAAAGATATTTGAAGCCAATAAGACTTTGGACATCTTAAAACTCATACATACAGATATTTGTAGGCTATTCCCTATTGCTGTTTAGAATGGTTAACAATTTTTTATGATGTTCATAGAAGATTTTTCTAGGTATGGCTACATATATCCCATACATGAAAAGTCACAGTCCTTCGATATGTTCAAAAATTTTAAGGTTGAAGTTGAGAATCAACTTAACAAAAGAATCAAAAGTATCAGATATGATCATAATGGTGAATACTATAGTAGATACAACGGTTCAGGTGAATAACGTCCACAACCGTTTGCTATCTTCTTAGATACACTATACTGGGTTCGTCCACTATGAAAGGTGTCGTTAAAAGACGAAACAAGACCCCTAAAGACATGGTAAGGAGTATGATTCAACATTCTACTTTATAAAAATCACTCTAGGGAGAAGCGCTTAAGACTACAACATATATCCTTAATAGGGTTCCAACTAAAGCAACTGCCAAAATCCCTTACGAACTTTGGATAAGCAAGAAGCCTAGTCTAAAGCACTTGCATGTTTAGGGATGTCCAACTAAGGCAAGGCCTTATAGGCCTAATGAAAAGAAACTTGACTCAAGGACGGTGAGTTGTTATTTTATTAGATACTCTGAAAGATCTAGGGGGTACAAGTTTAATGATCCCACGACTAAGTCGATTTTTGAGTTAGGAAATGCGCGGTTCTTTGAGGATGTTGAGTTTGCGGAGGGAGATACAGTTAGGGACTTTGTCTTTGAAATTGAATATATTAATATTCCCACATGTGTCATTGGCATTGATCAGGGCTGATTCTTGGTTTTGTTCAAGACACAATAGATCAAAACAATGTTAGACAACCCCCATATAAAATATTATTCCAGATGAACAAACTCTACCACCTCAAGTGCCCATGCCATTAAGAGATCTACTGGAGAAAGGAGAAGTACAGTGTAAGATTATTACATTTTATTTCTTTAAGAACATAAGGTGGACATTGAAGTGATGGAAGATGTTCCAATAAATTTCCATCAAGATATGGAAAGTTCTAACTCTCAGAAGTGGACTGATTCCATGAATGAGGAGATAAAGTCCATGCAGGACAATGACGTATGGTTGCAAATGGATATTTAAGACCAAGAGGGATTCGAAAGGTAACGTAGAGAGGTACAAGGCACGTCTTATTGTAAAAGGCTTTACACAGAAAGAAGGCATCGATTACAAAGAGACTTTCTCTTCGATTTTTTCGAAAGACTCATTTAGGATTATAATAGCATTGGTGGCACATTTCAATTTTGAGTTACATCAGATGGATGTGAAGACAGCATTTCTCAATAGTGACATTGATGAGACGATCTATATAGTGCAGCCAAAAAATTTTATGTTCATAAACCTAAAGAATATGGTTTTTAAACTTAAGAAATCCATATATGGGCTCAAGTAAGCATCTCGACAATGGTATTTCAAGTTTTATCAAGTGATCATCTTGTTCGATTTTGAGATGAATTTGGTCGATGATTGTTTCTACCATAAGTTCTGTAGAAGCAAGTATATTTTTCTGGTTTTATATGTCGATGATGTTTTGCTTGCCAACAACGATATAAGTTTATTGCATGACACCAAGAGATTTCTAACTAAGGATTTTGAGATGAAAGATCTTAGTGACGCCTCTTTTATATTAGGGATATAGATACACCGGGATCGTTCCTGAGATATTCTTGGATTATCACAAAAGAGCTATATCGAAAAGGTTCTCAAGAGATATGACATGCATGATTGCAAATCAGGTGATACCCCTGTGGCTAAGGGAGACAAGTTTAGTCTCGATCAGTGCCATAAAAATGACTTTGAGGAAAAAAAATGCAGAAGATTCCTTAGGTGTCAGCAGTAGGGAGTCTAATGTATGCTCAGGTTTGTACATGACCGGATATTGCATTCGTTATTGGGACGTTGGGCAGATATTTAAGCAATCCAGGAGTAGACATTGGAAAGCAACCAAACATGTTTGCAGTATTTACAAAGAACAAAAGACTACATGCTCATATATCGGAGGTTGGATAAGCTTGAGATCGTTAGGTATACTGAATCCGATTTTACTGGATGCCAAGATAGTATAAGTCCACGACGAGCTACATCTATCTGCTAACTGGGGGTCCTGTTTCATGGAAGAGTGCCAAACAGTCTCTCATAGCCTCATCAACGATGGCAACAGAGTTCATAGCATGTTATAAGGCATCTAATCAAGGAATATGGCTGCGGAATTTGTCACGAGACTGTGCATAGTAGATGGTATTGATAGACCACTCATATTATTTTGTGACAATAAGTCAACAGTGCTGTATTCCAATAACAACAGGAGCTCGACGAAGTCGAAGTATAAAGAGATCAAGTTCCTAGTTGTTAAAGAAAGAGTTTAGAGTGGACAATTGTCTATAGAGCACGTGGGCACAAACTCTTTGATTGCGGATTCGCTTACTAGAGGATTGCCACCTAAAATGTTTCATGAGCACACTGCTTGTATGGGTGTCGTGTTGTTAAGGGATATTTAGTTTTAGTGGAAGTTTGCGATTTTAGATGCTCTTATGATTTAGACATTTTTTTGCTATTTCAGTTTATGGATATTTAAGGTTATTTTCTGTAGAAATAAAGTTTTGGTTTATTCACACTCTGATTTTGGTATGGTTTGATCGCACTAAGGTTTAAAGTTGACTAGTTGGAAATAAGCATGTTAAGATCACATTGCATTTCATGTTATACATCCACATCATAATCCATGTCATTAAGTTGTATTGGTATTATGACCATTTATGGGTCGAGTTACGATAGTTGTAACGAAGGCCGCTTTGATCCTATGTTGATATGATTGATGGACCGGATTAGTTATAGATACATTTTGGTAATGACAGTAAGGTTGAGCTGATACGGTTATTTTTGCAAAGTATAATTATAAAGTTACACATATAGCCCAAGTGGGAGATAACTGAATTTTTTAATCCAATATTGTTTGATCCTTAATCCAACATTGGGTTTATATGTGAATAATTATGTGTTGCGGACTGTCATATAAGGTTAAGCCTAATTAAAAGTGATCTACTACAGTTTTCAGTAATTTGAATTTTAATGTATCTGATAGGGTGTGGGCCTTTAATTTGTAGAGACTAAAGGAGTAATTACTATTTCTATGATGGGCTGAAATATGAATACCTAAAGGGAACAGGAAAAGTTGTCTATATAAGTGGTTATGGTCCCTAGGTCACCGTATCGTTCTATTCTTTCTGACATCCAATCATCAGAAAGAGTACACAGAGAAAATTAAAAAGTTCTTTAAGATATACGTGTTGATCTGAAAGACGAACCATACAACTCTAGAGAACAATTTAGCGTTATTGATTCAGGTATATTTCCGCATGTTTATCTATTAATTTTTTATGATACAATATGAATGTTCCTGCTTTATAGGTGATAGTTTTTCACCAGAAGGATTTTATTCTAATATAAACATTTTTTATAAAAATAAAATAAATTTACTCATGATAAACGTATTCTTTTAAAAGGGTAATCTAAAAATAAAAAAAATAATCAAACACTAGTAGTTTATAAAATGAATTAATTAAATCTTTTCAAATTTAAAGTTATGCATTCAACTCCTTAACTTGATTTTCCCATTGAAGGAGACAACAAAATTGACGGCCCTTATTCTTTATTTTTTGACAGGTCTCAATACTTCAAACTACCTAATTAATGTTTTATATTAACTCAACGAATAAATAACGTTAAGTTAATGCTGCGAAAAAAGGACTGCCCCAATTTTCAAAAAAGCATAGGAGTATGAAGGTATAATTTGAAAGTCAATTTAAATATATATATTTTTTAATTTCAGATGGTGAAGTTAATAATTATTGATTTAGGTGGTGTGCGGGGAAGCAATAGGACTTTACCAAGTGTACAAGTTTAATTTAGTCATGGAAATTTATTGCAGTTTTTTTTTTTTTTTTGTGGATCCTTTTCGTTAAATGGCTTAAAACTTGGTGATGCTGGCTGTGTACACTGCAGGAAATCAATATCACTTCATCAACAGAACTTCACTCACTGTATAGGTTTGATTTGATTGTGGAATAGTCAGGGTGTTTGTTAGTTTGAATTTAATTAACTTTCATACTTTTATTTTTATTTTCAGACGGATGCTATTGTAGTTTTTCTAATAATAAAATTCAATGCAGATGTTATTTAATTTAAAAATCTGTCATATTTTATAGATATGATGGAATTGTATGTGTATGACAAATTAAAATTTGATGTCTAATTCCAAGAGATATAATTATTGTGTATTTTATTTTAGTGGTGCTCTTTATATTTGAATCAATTTATAAAAATTTACCAAAGATTTTATTTGTTGTAAAATTTTATTTTCTGTTACTCAAACTAGTAACAACTCATTTGAAATTATTTTTAAGAAGTTTAAAAGTGATTTTAAAAAGTTAAAAGTTAATTTTAATGTTGGATAATTTTTTTTCAAAATCACTTTCAGTAAAATCACCACAATTCTACAGCAGATTTCAAGAAAAAAAAACAGTAAACGAGCAGTTTTTCAAAACTTAATTTTGAGAATCAATTTTTATATTTAATATGATTTCATATATATCCTAATATCTATTATAAAAACTCAAAATTATCTTTATTCAAATAGGAAATAAAATCATTAAATTTAAAGAGGTTATTATTATTTCAATTATATTGAGATAACAAAATAAAAAATGCAATCAATAAGATAAAAATATTTATTTTAGTTATCAATCATTATATATACACATAAAAAATAGTAATATACATATATATATTGAATAAATTTTATTCAACGTTATGTCTATTTCAATCATTAATTTGTATTCTCATAACATTTAAAAAGTGAGATTTACTAAATACATACGGCTATTTTTAAAACTTACAGTCATTATAAAAATAAAATTTTTCAAACGTTTTGCTGATTCTCTTCATAGCTCATTATTTTTACAACACAGCTAATAATAATTATTTTAAAAACTACACTATTACTAAATTGGTCCTAAATAGTCGGTTAGACTCCAAAAAAAACAAAAATTAATGCACAAATGTAAAATTGAACTTTAAATCACTAATATATAGGGGTATAATTGTCTTTTTATATTTAAGTTGAGATTTCCACTAATTTTTTTAATGGATAAATTAAATTAAGGACTTGAATGATATAAATTTGAATTTAAAAGAACTTAATTGATTCACTTCACAAATTTATTGCCTTTGATTTTTTGTTTTTAAATAAACAATAAAGGCTCAACTAAAAATTATCCCCTTGAAAATAATCTAAATGTCGATATGAAAAGACAACTCCGGCAGAGCTAAAGCATTAAATAGTTCAGCCCTTGATTTTTCTTTTCTTGACTATAAATTTATGTTCGAAGGTCCATTTTTTAGTCATAAAAAAAAGAAAAAAACCAAGAATTTAAACCAGAGATTCAAGTGCCAAAATATTCAAGAAGAAGGACACGTATCGAGAGTAGTCAACATTCATGTGCTCTTGTTTAATGGATCGGGAATTGAGGGAGACCAATCAAATCAAATATGCAATGTCGTGTAAACATGAAGCATTTTCATTGCAGAAATTGCTCCATTTCTTGTTAGTGCCGGTGATTGGAAGGAAACGATGGGCCATTATGAATTTATAATTCTAATTGCGTGTCCAAAGCCATGTCTATTACGTGTCATAAAATTTAATCTCATTATTATTATTTTTTGGTTATTATCATTTATAAATTAATTATAAAATTGAACCTATCAAAGGTGACCAATCATTTTTATATTTTTGATATTTGGTCATTTGTCTATAAAATGAAATGAAATTTTAATTTTTTTTTTTTTACTTTCTACTGTTCTGAGAAAAAGTAATGAAATATAAATCTTGCCTTTCGATCCACTAATTGGTTGTTAACAAAAACAAAACAATAAATGAATACGTTTAAATCATACTATGTGCACATAGTTAATAATGTACACACGTCATGCAATCCTTAAAATATAAGCAAATTCAAAATGGATAGAGAATTCATTTCTATACGTGCATGTGGATTGGAAGTTAACGGTTAATTCATTTATACCACGTGCAAATCATTTATATGATTTTTCCCGCTCGCATTACATGTGAGTTAATTATTTGACTAAGAACAGTTAACGGTTTAGCTAAAAATTGTATTCAAATTTCCACGTCTTTCTTGAGATGAAGATTAACAACAACACAATAAATATGAGTAATTTTTAAAACTCAAAGTAATTAATCTTGCATGTTAAGAAAAATAAATAAACAAAAATGGTCTGAATTAAAACTTCGCTCACATAAATGCGGAGGGAATTCAGATGCTATTAGGCTAAATAAATAAAAATGAAGTCGTGTGACAATTTGGTGAATATCTTTAATTATTTTAGCCATTTTAGCGCCTCTAATAAACAATTATATGCAAAGTTTGACGTTTTAGTCGGAAGAAATAAAAATAAGAGACCAATTTCTATTAAGACAGAAATGGATCGAGGCTAAGCCCGTTCCAATTGTTAAGATCACATACACTCAGGATATGAGCCGTGTGACTTAAGGCATTGCATTCAACTTTCTTGCGTATGTTCCAAAGGACCACTCTTTGGATAAAAGGGTCATTAATTCTTAAGATAGTGTTAGTTTTTTCCTAGTTCCATTTGTCAACTCTATGTTCATCATCAAAAAGGTGACCTTTTTAGATTCACTAAAAAGAGAGATTGAACCCAACTCCAAGATTCTTTTTGTTTCTTGCCATTCACCCAGATTCACCTCACAAGAAGTCATATTCATAAAAGCCTTAAAAGATAAACTAGGTCAAAAAGGAAGGGATAATTTTCTGAAAAAGGGATGGATAAAGGAAAAAAAGGAGCCTGTCCTTTGTAGTTGGAATACAGGCAGTAAAAGACCTGCCCTAACCGGAATTGCCATCTCGAACCTGATCTTTCCGATCCGGATTTTGGAATTTGGATTTTTGCTAGGCAACAAAGGACTTCCATGAACGGACAACAATGAAGTGAATCTTTTAGTTCACTTTGGTTAAAAAAAAAAAAAAAAAATTGCACGACAATAACTGAAAAAAAGAAAACAAAAGAAAAGAGAGCACTGTAGCAAATTACTCAGCAGCCATATCTCTATGAAACGGTAAAGGGCAGATACATGGAACTTCACGATCTTATAGATTTTAAAGAATGCAATGGATGAAATGAAAAACAATCATATTTTATTATTTTTATGTATCTTTTCAAAAAGTGAGAAAATATACACCACAATGCGTATTTTGAGATATTCCTTTATCACTAATCTACAAAGCACTCAACTATCATTTATGCTTTATGACAAAATGCAAAGACTTTTCGTATAGGTTAAGATGAATAAATCCTAACTAATGTTAAACTTACAATGTTTATTTACTTTGCCGGCTTGGATTCCCGTGTTGCTTCATTGCTGTTAGCCCCCAGCACAGACTGTCCAACAGAAACATAAACCAGATGAATAGATGAGATTTCTTGCCGTTGTAAGACATAAAGCATAAGCCATGCATCAATGAAGGGAACGAAATATGGTTGCTCCATCAAATCCATACTGTTTCTCAAGATTTCATCACACATTCTATTCATATAAAGAGTTTGCATACGAGGAAGAACTTACCATAGTCAGAAGCCGGAGTGCAGCAGGCCTGGTAAATTTTCTGGCAAAAAGGAAGCATGATGATGGTTTCCCTTTGCCACTGCACCATTCTCTTCGATACTCGGTCTCATAATAGATATTATCAATTTCCTGTCAGAATCATCAAAATTCTTTACAATGTATCCCCTCAATTCATAAATAAGAATAATATTCACTGACATTCTAAATTGAATTTTCTGCTTGTATTTAACTCTTTTGTTTATCTCCGAGTCTATACTGAAAGTATCAATTTATAATAACTGGGGAACAATCAATAAAATTTTCACCAGAGTGATTTGGGTTAAGGTTGAATACTATGAGAGTGCTACAGGAAAAAAATTTTCCTGTGGATTTACCAGATTATGAATCCTGAATCTTAAATGCGAGATGTGAACTTTAAGACCAACATAATTAGTCCTGCAGTTCTTCAAACACCAGCAAATTTTACAGGCAAAATCCAAGTAAAATCCCTAAAATTATAACTTTCCTCCTAATCTGACCATATGAAGGTTCTAAGTTGCCTTGTAAAACATATTCGAAGTTTCTGTAACAAATAAGGTTTTATGTATAAAAAATTTTAATTTTGTAAGGATCCCTTTGGAAGCTTACATTACACTGTATTGTATTTCATTAAAACACTGTTCTTATGCTAACATTTCATTAAAACACTGTTCTTATGCTAACCCATGTTTGGCTGTAATTTCTAGTTGCATTGCATTAAAAATGTAGCTAACACAAAAAAAGGTTTATAAAATTAACCCATGGGCGATAGGGCTTAGACTGTATTATAGTAAAACACTGTTCATATTTTAAATATAGTTATTTAACTTTTATTATTTAATAAATTATAATAAATTTAAATATATTAAATACTAATTTATATTTAAATAAAAATTTTAAAATTTAAATAATAATATAAGATAGTAATATAATTAAATATTTAATAAATAAATGATAATACATTATTTTACATTCATTACATAAAATCATTTTAATTATTTTACTTTAAATACGAAAAAATATTTTAATTTTATTTAATCATTTAGTATTTATCACAATACTAAATTAAAAAATTATATAATTTAAAATAATGTAATATTATATTTTTACAATTTGAAATTAAATTATACTATATTATAATATGATTATACTATGTCATAATAACTAATATATAGAAATAAATTATATTATAACATAATATTATTAATAGTATAACATAATATTGTAATATTTTATTATTTAGGAATTCTATATCATTAAATAATTTTTATATTATAAAAATTATTATATAAAAATAATTATTTAATAGTTAATTAAAAAATTAATAATAAAAACCCTAAAATAATATTGCATTCCAACTTAATGCAATGGTCCTTAATGCAATACACAATAATGCAATAGTGAATATAGTGTAATGCAATATAGTGTGCCAAAAGCACCCTAATTGTATTAAGTTGAACCAACTAAACAAGATGAAGGCCCTATATGATAGTGATTCTGGTAGAGGTAGTGATATTGGCATCAAAACTGATTAACAGTGGGCTGATTGAAAGCAGCACAGTAGATGTAGGCACCACAGGCAATATGTTGTACTACTCATTGCAGTGGTGGCACAGTTAGGATTGCCTTCCTTCAATGATCAGTTTCTAGTTTCTTCATTATTAGACTTTGGAACATTTTTGGTGTGCAAACACTTTAAAATCCAGTTTGACATTGAAATCTACTCCTGAATTTCTGACTTATGTTAACTTGCTCTGTAAGTTCTAGTTTACCCTTTTTTTTTTTTTGGATAGGAAGTTCTAGTTTACTTGAGAGAAGAAGATGACACTAATTACATCTAAATGTAGACATAAAAATGAAAACAATGATAGAGGAAAAAGTTATTCAGATGGACAACATTCTTTTTGGAGAGGGAGGAGGGAAGAAAGATGACTGGAAGAAGTGCGATAATATTTGGCTTGTAATGTCAGTACACTCTCGTTCAAGTATTTATTGAATGCACATGAAATAATGAAAAACGTATATCCCAGATGTGATGAAAGAAACAAGCAGCTAGTATGAGTGGAGCGAGGAAATAATAACATTTCGACTCATACGGTTATGTACAAAAACCATACGTAAAGGAGTGCTACCCAATAATGTAAGAGAAAGGTTTCCTTAATGTCTGTGAGAGAGAGAGAGAGAGAGAGAGAGATGCATACCTTTATGGATTGTATAAGCTGGGGTGTAGCATCAGCATACTTGTAAGTTGCAGGATGCCATCCGCGGCGTTCATGGTCTTTAGAAGATGAAAGATCCCATGAAGAATATGTCAATGATCTTCTTGTGAGTTCTGCTTCAAGGCCTTCTTGCTGAATTTTGAAAAGAACGCCTTAAGACAGTGAAATGGCTTTACTCTTATGAAAAGAAAAATGTTACTAATAGGATTTGGTGAGCAAAAAGCTTAGAAAGGGAAGCCAATGGTACTATGAGATTCATATATTTGGTAGCAGATAAGTTACTGCTTACTAGAAGACCAACCTAGCCCAAATTCATTTACCATTTTATGATGAAAAAAGGTCTGCGTAAAAAAGAAACAACAAACTAACTTACAGCCAGTAAAGTCTGAACATAGTGTTCATCGGGTATACAATTATGCTCCTTAGATGGATCAGTTGGCTGCAAGTGGATAAAGAAAAAATGAACACATCATTTCTTGGAAAGGTCTTAAAAGAACTTTCTAATCAGATAATGAGTACTATTTAAAGAAACTTACAAATGAGCGTTCCCGCCAAAACTCAGGTAATGATTTCCTCTGCGCAATCATGATAGATTGATAAGATAAAATTACAGAAAATATCAGGTAAAAAACAAACAAGAAAACTTTGAAATCATTAACCGGACAATATTGGAAAAAGAAGTTAAATATTTTGAAATATTTATCCTCCAGTAATTATATAAACACCTAAGGTCCTGTACAGCACATAAGCCTTAGATAAGTAGAAACTAACCTTGCAATGTTGTTGAAACATTGGAAACACGGTGGTGTCATTCACAACAATCTCTGCATGCTTTCTGGTCAGAACAGCCCACTGCATGAAGACAAAACATAAAATTTCTTCGTTACGCTATCATTAGTTGGACATTGAACTTCAGAAGAAACTAATCCAGAGTATTGAACTGTTACCTGAGATCCCTTCCTCCAGTTATGGACGGGAATAACAGGAGCCATTTTCGGATTATAACGGCCCTCCTTTGTATCAGCAAAGCTGCTTTCAGCAATGCATTGACAAATAGATTATTATAATCAATTCAAAATACAATATTTTGACATAAATTATTAACTAAATTTTACGTTTTCTTATGGACATAATATCAAATCACCTACCAGAAAATAATTGTGCAAACAGTAGCACAGAGAAAAGCTACAGATAAGTGATAACAAACTTCTTTAGTAACATTATGAAAAACAAAATAAGAACTAGAGTTGTGGTTTCAGATTCTGATGATGGAAATAATTTGATAATTCAGAATGGTAGAGCTACTAGCAATTCTACACCTAGAAGTTTACAGCAATCAAAAGTGAGATCTTTGCTTACAAAACTAATCTATGGCCAAATTGTAAATCTATTCCGACAAACTAGACACGTCAGAAATATGTTTCAGGCTATACATTAGTAAAGGCCGAACTAAGAGGTACTTATTGGCCAAATTGCTATGGTAGGCATGCCAAAATACAGGAGATACCTACACTATAGAAATGGACTAAAATATGGGTATGGATGTAGGATGGTCTTGTTTATAGCATAGAAGGGAAAGGAATAAAAAATGACTAACAAACTCCCAAATAATGCATGCTTATATGTTTCATGGATAGCTGCAACTTTACAATGTATTGATAGATAACCATTTGAACCTTATAAGAGCTTCTATCTCGCCCAAGTACAGACACATAAAATCTACGTAAACTAATCTAAATGGAAAAGCTAAAGTGAATGTGAGCCATGGCTTAACACAGTATAGGACAACTTAATATGCAGACTAGGGTATAACAGTCTGCTTCACAAAGAATCCGGTATTAGACTACAAATAGGTGAAAAAGCTTAATATAAAGAAATATGTACAATAAACGTCTCAAGTTATGCTCCATTGGCTCTTCAGGATATGTAGGGACTTCTAAAAATAGGCGATCCAGTCTCCCTGACAGTCCGACTCTTCATCTCTTTTCTCTCTCAATTATATTTAAAATATGAATTAGATCTATATGCTAATACGTTAGCTTCACATTTCTATTTCCATTTTCTCTACCTTTTGAAATTTCACTTCATCGAGCAGAAGCATCAAGTCAACCTCATTCTACTAAAATTCAGAAAGATGTTAACTACTACTACTGTGGATATAGAATGCATTGTAAACAAAAGAAACTGCACCTAAGCTCTCTGACAAAACACTCAACAAAATATCATTTACGACATTTCAAACACATAATTATACAGAAAAGGATTGCAGCCGATGAATAGTTGAAGACATACAAAAGAATGTACACATGTACAAACAATATGGTAGGCAAACTAACCTGTCAACAAAACTAGTTGACGTCGTCATGATATAATTATATGTGTAGCTGAAGTTATAAAGAGGTATGCAGCTGATAAGAAAAAAACAAAATAGCTAATGTCATTGTCAGATAACAAAAGTACTTCAAAAATGAACTTCCATTGCAGCTACCAAAGGAAAATTCAATAAACCAGCTTAGATCAACAATTCTCACCTGTCTGATAGAAAAACAAACCGATCGTTAAAAGGATCAACGAGTGCATGTCTAAGAAGTATGCGCTCTGCCTCAATCATGCTCGCTTCTCCCCAATCTACCTGAAATCCAACAGATGAACTAAACATTTATCGAAATTCAAATTTTACCACAACTTTAACTAATAAGCACAAATTTTCGAACAAATTTTGCATATAACAATTACCTGTATGCTATCATTAACTTGACGATCCAAAAAGTAAATTGATCTAGTCGTTCCCTTACTGAACAAAAAGCCAGGCCTTGAATGAACATATATTGAGAATCTACTTTCCTCTCCCTGCAGCATTACACACTTAACTAACTAATTCGTAATTGAAGTGTTATTATTATTATTATTAATACGATAAAATAAATAAAATTATTGAACGACACGTGCCTTGAAGAACTTATCCCAAACCATTTCGAGAGGAAGCCGATTTCTCGCGATAAATAAGAAGGCGATTTTCGGCTTCTGAACAAAACGAGGTCGTAGAGACATGATTCGCGTGTACTGACTCTGCATCAACACCAAACTGCCGAAACAGAATCCTAACAAAATCGCGGCGAATACTTTCCGCTTCCATTTGTAGTTAAACTTCTGCTGCTGCTGGTACACCACTTTGCGCTTCATTTACCTCGCGAGCAAGAAACCGACGCCGTTTCAGTGAAACTCCATCAAACGGATTACTCAGATTTTAGCTGAAGATCAAACGAGATCGATTGAAAATGTTAAACAGCTTCGAGGCTGAGGAGTGATGTGGAATATTGATTTAATTATTTATTTTTTGTTGAAATTGAATTGAACAGAGAGTGGACTTGAGAGTTTGGGTTAGCTCGACAAGTTAGCTTCAGCTTCTTGCTTTCTTAGTTACGGTGTTGTGATTTCTTTTATTGCGTCATTGCGTGTGATGTAGGGATCAGATCCCCCTCTTTTATTTAGGGAATTGTGAATGAACAGTAAAAGTGTTGAGATTTTTGTTACTAATGGAAAATTTTTTTCTGTAGTTTGTCGTTAATTTTGAGTAAATAACACTAGGATCCACCATTTTATAAATTTCTATTAAATAGGTCCCCAATTCTATTGTAATAAATTGAAATCAGTAATTGAAGTTTTATTCTAACAAAAAAAAATATATTGTTATCGTTATAAATATAAAAATAAAGTTGTATGAAAATGAAAAAATAAACTTAAAGCTTTTCGTGTATTTATCAATGTCTCGTGATTTTGATTCAGTATATGACGTCGTACATGACGAGTCATGATCGAGGGACTGTGAGTCCCATAGTCCCACATTTGTGACTTACCACTAGCAATGTAGCACACTATTATGTGCGCTGCGTTGTGCTCAGATCAGCCCTCTTACTTCAAATGATTGTTTTGTTTATAAAGCTAATTCTCGAGGGTTGCTATTTCTATCCACCAATGACCAATTATGATTTACCAAACCCAATAAAAAATACAAAAGACAAGTGTATGAACAAGCGCGACTGTGGGCATCATGGGGATCGATAACTCTACAATAGTTACATAAATCATTGGCGATGGTTAATATTCAATACGATACAAGGGTGGTAAAATTTAGCAGAATTATGAACCTATTAGATATACAATTAGAGCGGCTATGTTCTTTTTTGAAAAGAGTTTTTCCCCTTGTAAAATTTGAATTTTCTACTTACTCCAATGCTACCTCAAATGATGTCATAACTTTTATGGAATGTAATTGGTATTTAAAAAAATAAAGTTTAATCATAAATAGCAACACAATGCCAAAATTAGTTTCATATTAAAAAAATAGGTAATACAATATGTATTAATTCATAAAAAAATCAAACATAGTTTAAAACGTCGTCCTTCATGCATTTAAAATTAAACATCCATCTCTCAACTAATGGCAATCTAATATTATGATGCATTTGAAACTAAATTGCCATTTGTTGTCTCTTGATATAATGCTAGTACTACAATGTAAATAATGTAGTTGGAGTAATGAAAATTGCCAATCAATGTACATAGAAAAACTAAAGTAGGTGTTAACTAACTTAAAAAAGGGGCAAGTGCTGAAGTGTTAAGGTGTTTGAAAGAAACTTAACAACAACCAGCACTAGTTGTTAAAGACATAAAAAGGGATTTATTTGTTCAAAGTGTCTTGATATTATATGCATATCATAGGAGGGCAGCTGTGATTTTTTATTTCAAAAGCAATGCAACTACTAAGTAGTGTAATAACTAAGGATGTATTGATTTATAATCATTATTTGAATTTGGTTTGGACAATGATGCCAGAAAAATTAAAAAAAAAAATGGATATGTAGATCTCTTGTTCATGAAAATGGTGCTTAATTATGAGATTTCAACAAGGCTGAAAATTCACACCAAATTACTTGTTTTGGGAGAAGAGTTGTGCTTTCCTTTCAAAATTAAATCAGTGAGAATAGAAATATTCGTCTATAAATTCAGTGGGGATAAAAATATCCACGATGAACATAAAAATATTTTAACTACAGCTATAATATTTAATAAAATCAGTTACCTCCTATTATAGGCAATTGCTAAGTTACTCTTCATTCTTTATGACACATTTAAAGAATGGTGATATTTGACCCAGCAATTTCTCTCATCAGCCCCCACTTTCTAATTAACCTCAATTATTTTCCGAATTACCCTTACGACAAAAAAAATATAATCAAAACAAAAATAATATCTAGAAACCCTAGCCACCGTTCACCTCTACCGTCACCACCGCACCACTTCGTCGCTGAGGAATTTGCTAAGAAAGCAGTAAAAATATCTTTGACTTGCACTACATGGGTTGTTAATTAATTGCTTCCAAAAACCTCACGCAAAGAATTTTTTTACCAAATTGAATTTATATCATAAAGTTTATAATAAAAAAAGGTGCAAGAATTGCAAGAATATCATCAAATCAAGGATGGAAGATGATGAGGGCAATTGCTTCCATTGATTTCCTGTGAATAAATGAAAAACAAATATATTAACCACCGATATTTGCCAAAAAAATAAAACAAAAGGCTAGCACCCATAAACATAAATTAATCAAATAATGACGGGTTTTGGTTGTTGGCCAACAGTTTGTTCGTAGGGTCAATCGGCAACAAAGAACTAGTGGTCTAGTGTCTTGAGACGGTAACAGTAGTGGTGGGAGGTGAGTCAGGTGACTAGGGTTATAGATTTGTTTTTGTTTATTTTAATTATATTTTTATTTTGTAATAAGGATAATTTTAGAAACAAATGAATTTGAGGGAAAATTGGGGGTTATATGGACTATGGAGGGGTCAAATATAGAGGTGGTGACTAGAGGTAGAGTATCTAAATTACTAATGCATTCCCATAATCCTAGAAATAGCTTGCCCATTTGTTCGATTGATGTATCGAGAAATAGAACGGGTGTATCGAGAAATATGATGGGTGTATTTGCTTCATGGAGACTTCTATTGCTTGATGGGCCAAGGGAATCTTTGAGTTAATCTTCTGACACTTCCCACAATTCTTAATAAACACCTTTTTCAATTGAAATTACGATAGATTAATTATTATTCTTATTTTTTTTAATTTTGAATGAAAATTCAATCAAATACTTAAATAAAATTTCTTTAAAAAAATCCTTTAGACACACCCCATTACATAATTTATATTTATATTTTTAAATTTTAAACAAAAGTTATTATTTTTTTAAAAAAATAATAAGCGTTTAGTATAAGTAGAAAATAATTTAAGATTTTAAGATTTGCATGGATTTTATAAATAAAAAATTTTAGATAAAATTTTTGAGAATATAATTAATTTTAATATATGAATTTATTTCTATCAATTAAAGTATTTGTGCAATTGTAATAGAAGAAGGGTTTTAAAAGGATTTTGGGGGGGGTGCCAATAGTCCTAACTCTTTCGCGTGGTTACAATTTACAAGCAGTCTTCACAAGCTCTCTGAACTGAACTCCTGGAAAGCGGACCAAAACATGTCTGCGGAATCGCTGGCACTCTCTCGTCAGTTCACTGTAAAAAGGTTATTATCTCTTTGTCTTTGTCTCTGTCTCTGTCTCATGAATATATTAATTGTTTTATGTTCTAATCTATTTAAAGAAAATAAAATAAAATAAATTGTTAATAGTTGGTTGCTTTTATCTTTAATGCCGTTATAGATGTTCAGTAGGCGAAATTAGAAGAACAAAGAAACCCATGTGGGTGCATCCCAATTATTTGAATTTGCAGAGAGCTCCCTCAAGAGCGAAACATTTGTCAATGAAGTCATCTTTGAGAGACGGGGTTGGTGATAAAGATGGTGTGATTATTGTTGACCACGGTTCGCGTCGTAGAGAATCCAATCTCATGCTAAGTAAGCTGTAAACTTTGTCAATGATTTTGGTTTTTAATATTTTTTTCTGCTGGAATTTGATGTTTTGGTTGTTTAAATATTGACTTGGTTTATTAGTAAAGCACTAAAGGTCTGAATTTTCTTAAATTTCAGATGAGTTTGTGGCCTTGTTTAGAGAAAAAACTGGATACCCAATTGTAGAGCCTGCTCATATGGTAATTTCATTTTCAGTATTACTGTTTTTACTTTTTGTTGTGTTGTGTAGAATTCTCAGGAAATGAAATGCAGTTTGCTGAATCATGATTTATCTAATTTGGTGTTTAAGTTGAGCAAAATTGAATGGTGGTCTGATGGTTACGTTCTTATACAATAGATTGAAAGTAATGTATATCATCAAGATGTTTGGATGCTTGGCAACTTTTCTGTCAAGATTTTATGTTCGCTTAGGTCGGAAGTGTTTGTGTGCCACACATGTTGGCTTTTGTGTTACCAGAATTCGGAATGGATAGTTGGTTTTTTGTTCTACTTTTGCTTTATCTTTTGTATCCTATTGGAAATTGACCAAGTTCTTGTTTGATTTTCTATCTTTTATTTTGACTAGGAGTTGGCTGAACCATCAATAAAAGATGCATTTGGCTTATGTGTTCAGCAAGGGGCAAATCGTGTGATTGTAAGCCCATTTTTTCTCTTCCCTGGACGGCATTGGTACCAGGTAGTTCTTTCTAATTTCCTTGTTAAATTTAGTTCGAATTCTTATCGACACAATTGATTTCTGTAAATTAGTTTAAAAAGGCATTTATTGAAATATCAAAGACGCCTGGTAAAATGCATAAGATGTGTTTCATTCTACAGGATATACCTTCCTTGACTGCTGAAGCGGCAAAGGAGCATCCAGGTGTTCCATATATTGTAACTGCACCACTGGGTTTGCATGAGCAACTAGTGGTAAATAATTTTGCCCTTTCTTTTGCTCGATTACTGTGAATTCTCTAGGCTAGTCTCTAGAGCTTTGCATATTTCACGACTAAATTTTTCAATTGGGTCTCTGGAACTGTAACCTAGTTTCTAACTCATCAGTATGTTGTAGGTCATTCACAGTTATGGGAATAGTTGGAAAATGTTCTTGTTTATTGCCAATATATCTGACCTAGTATTTTATATTGTGCATTTCCCTTTTCTGATGATGAGAAATGAGTTGCTCTTGACCTTCGTCATAATCATTTATATAAAATTCTTCCTGTGATTTCTTATTTTCACAAGTGTGTTCATATAGATCCTGTTATCTGAGTTTCTTTTCTCTGAATTGAAGAGTTATCACCAAGTATGCCTTGCCCAATAAGTGATAGTTACCTGAAAAGATACTCTTGAATTCTGAACTTTAGTGCTTTCTGATTGCAGGATGTTATAAATGACAGAATCAAACATTGTTTAAGCCATGTAGCTGGAGACGTAGATGAGTGTGTAGTTTGTGCTGGTACAAATAGATGCAGGCTCTATGGGTAAGTGAAGGTGCAAGAGACAATTTAGTCACTTTAATAGTTTAATTAATGTCCCTTTGGAAGGTTTGCTAACGGTGATTGGCCATAAACTGAAGAAATAACTCTATACTGTGATTTTTGTCCAATAAAAGAAGAAAAAAAAGAAAGAGAGGAGAGGGGGGGGGGGGGGGAGGAGGCCTCTGTACTCTTGTTTTGGATGCTGTGTTTGGTTTAAAATCTATAATTTTTGGTTATAAAAGTACATTATTTGAGTTAAATTCTGATCACACTTATTCTTTGCAGAGCTGGCTTAGCCAACAAAACTGAATGAAAAATATGTTGGCCCTAGTTTCTGTGTGGTAACACTAGATTTAACTGAGTGAAGCTATCCTGGTGATCTCATGTCATCTTGATTATCATCCTTGTTATTGCCGATGGCATCATCATCGTCACCATCAAATTGTCAGCATAAACTGTTGGAGGATCTGTTGACAAATGCCTCTCAACTCCAACAAATCTAGTTGCAGATGTGGTCGCTATGGAAAAACTAGCATTCTTGTGCTCATGCAGCAATACAAATTTTGGCCAACCAAGTAACAACATTATTATAAGCTTATAGCTGTAATGGCATCCGTGGCCAAAGCAACTGCTGAAAAAAAATTTGGCAGAGCTGTTCATTCATGGAGGCTGTGCAGCTGATCCTTCAGGAAATCATTTTCCTCTTGGGTATTATGTATATTACCTTTGGTTATTTTTCGCCCAGTGTAACTTGTTTCTCTGCCTTGTGCTGAAGGGTATAGACAAAAGTGTTATTGTCTGACGGGAACAAAGAAGAGCTTGTATTTTCTTACTACTTTGCTATGGCTATTTGTTCATTATACTTTTAATATTTAATATTTTTCTTCATTATAAAGACCTTTTGGTATTCAGAAGGGAATACTTGTGATTAATCATTGCTAATAAGCTCCGACTTCCAGCTGCCAAACAAATGCCTAGAGGGGTCTAATAGGTACATCGATTGTAAGCTATGCAGATTTTTTACGCATTTCCTTTTTCTTGTCTGCAAATATCTTGAAATTACAGTAAGTTGAACTATTAAGAACTCAGTCCACTATTTACAACTATGGGACTAAGTCGTCTGCAGTTGATATCTTCTTGCATCTTAGGGAGATCTTTAACATTTGCTATTGCACATGTTTTTCGCTAAATACTTGTTTGAAGAAATTCTAGATTATAGAGAATCTCTCCATCTTAATTTTCATAGTAGCAGTAGCTCGAGCCTCAGCTTGAGCAGGTGTTTCTTCGTCAGCGGTTGATTGAGCTGCAATTAAAACCACATTTATTCTAAGTAGGATTCAAATTATCGTAGAAGAAAGTATTTGCATCCAAAAATAGCATTACTTTAAGCTCGCATTCAATCATGGATGGAACACAAGTGAAACGTATTACCAGTTCTTGGATTGGACCCATCTGCAGCCTGCTGTTGTAGCTGTTTTTGGAATGCCTTAGCGGCCATGAAAACGTTTGCTGGTCTTTCCCAACCTCCTCCAAATACACCATACCCTTTTTTTGGCTGAGGTTGAATCAGGAATTCAAGCACTGGCAACTCTTCCCTATCCACCCAATGGATGCAGTTCACTGGGCATGAATCAACAGAAACCTGAAAGTTTATGAACCATCCCTCTGATAAACCACACAAAGAGATAAATGTTCTGTTCTGTTCTGTATATTTCCTGTTTGTAAATATTCTGTTCAAAGGGATCTTTACCTCAATATTTTGGTCACTGTCCCCATATTGAACCTTAACTCGTGCACATCCAGTAGCTTCATCCATAACAAATGTGTTACTGGCATGGTGTACACATTCTCTGCACCCTGCGATTATACATGATAATTGAAGTAAAATTTTGAGAAGGTGATAATCGAATACTGGTGAAAATTGACAGAACTTTTGAGAACGTATGAATTTGTAATACAAACAGGGTGAGAGAGAAAGGAGACTGACCTATGCATGCATTTTCATCAACGAATAGACCTTCTGGTCTTAGTGGTCCTTTCCATGAGCTGCAACCAAAACCAGCTGTGGCATTTGTTCCAAAATGAAATCTTATTTGACCGATGGAAGCATCATAATTTTTTCTGAGATCCTCTCTCATCAGCACTTTATAGGCTTCATTCAGCAATAGAGTATGTTTGTGACCCTAAATGAAGAAAAGAATTATCTTTTTAATTTGATTCAAAATTCACAGTAACATAGCCTTACAACAACATGGGCACTTGGGCAGACTAGGGGGTTGAGAACCCTAAACAAAATTCTTGAAGAGATTTTGCACTTTGGTCTAAGAAGTCACCGATAGATAAGCCACAACTTATCAATAATGTCCGGCATTCCAACTAGTTCTCATCACATCCCCATTCGATCATCAGTCACATAATATCACGTGCAGTCACATCCGCATCATATTTTTAAGATTATTTTGGATTAATATATACTTCATAACATAGACTAGTCTATTGAGTGGAGTGACCTATCATACTTAAAAATCCAAGAAACTCTCCTTTACTAGCTAATGTGAGACACAACTCAACAATTCTCCCTTAGACGAAACCACTGCCGGATCTCGGTCCTTTCGACACACCTAAGTTGTTCCACCACCACATTCTGACTACTAGGATCTAGCTCTTATATCACTTGTTAGGGGGAGGGGGGACTCTTGGCCTAAGATCTAGGCATCCAACCTAAAAAACTAGTCTACTGGAGTGTCATATCCTACTTATAAACCTAAGAAACTCTCTTTTACTAGCCAACGTGAGACACAAACTCAATAGAGATTATGTGATTAGATGGTCGTATGATGACGAGTTTAGAAGTCTTTAATATATTAATTTGATGTATTGTACAACCAAGAATCATGCTCTATATAAATAGAATACACTTACTTTTTACCATCCAGCTAGAATATTTTAAAACAAGAAAAGCAAGTAAAAGGGAATGAAATGACCTTTTGGCCAGCAATATCAGGGTGATATTTCTTCTGCAACTTCCTGTAAGCCTCTTTGATTTCTTGCCCATTTGCTTCAACTGAAACCCCCAGCAACTCATAATAATTCTTCTTTTTGCTCGCTCTTTCTCCAGCCCTTCTATTGCAACATCTTATTACGCTGCGTCTTTGGCCCCATCTTGCTCTGTTGTACATGCATCAACTCTCCAAGCTCAAGCTCAACTTATTAAAAATAATAATTTATGCAAAACTAAATTTCGAGCTTTAATTTGCATGAAATAAAATTACCTTAAACTGAACTTATCTGGATTAATGTAACCAGAAACATGATGATAACTTAGAACCATAGCGACTGCCATATTCCCTGCTCCTTTTTTTTTTATTTTTTTTATTAGTATTTTTGCCCATTTTGGCTTATGTTTCAATTGTTGATATTTTTCAACAACCTGAACGAAAGATTTTAATTTTTAATCGGATAATTTTTTGGTCTTGGAGAATTGGATAAGAACTTTCCACGTAAGCACTAGTGGGACCCACGTTGGGACCCACGTTGGGACCCACGTTGGGACCTATTTTAAAAAAGTGTTTGACCACAGGACAAATACGAAAGCGTAGAGCATCCGCTGGGACAAAACGACATCGTATGACCAGTCTTTTAAAAGTTTGGCGTCGCAGGGAAACTTTCAACTCCGATTAGACGGTGGTTCACTCGTTTGCTGTACTAACCACTTCGTTCCAAGTCACTTTCTCCCTCAAGGCAACTATTTGCGTTTTATTTTAATCACTCCATTGAGAGAGATACAAAATTTGTATTTCATTTGATTTAACACCAATTTAAATTCATCACTTCAATAAAATGATAAAGCTCAATAACAAATTCATTATCATGTAGCTTTATAAAATAGGATAATATCGATCACATTTGTTACATCAACTTTACATTCCAACTTCGCAAACTTATTATTACTCATTGTGGGTGCTCCTATCTAGCTTACCACAGGTTTATGAACTAGTCTAACCGTATAGTCCACAACTTTGTTAGCTGAATTATGAAGTATTGTTTATTTAACGAGAGACCGTTAGAATCTCTTTTCTGAAATTAATATATACTACCTATTCTCTATTATTTTTATAATACTCAATAATTTTCTGACATTATCATTTTACAATATTACCCTTTCAAATATATTTTTATTCATATTTATTATAAATTAAATTAATCATATAAATTAAAATTAAAAAAAATTAGATACTAAAATAAGAAATATTGTTTTGGTATGAATAAAAAATTAATAATTAGATATTTTTTTGTATTTTTTTATTTTTTATATAAATATATATTTATATTTCTAAAATAAAAATATTAAATAAATAATTTATTTATCCTTCTTTTTTTTTTATTTGATGCTATGAAAGTTATTGAATATTATGAAAACATTCGAGGAGTGAGCGGTATATCTTAATTTCAGAACCTTATATCTGAAGTGCTCATTGTCCTTCGAAATATTAGTTGCTGGTGGAGGTGGAAAAGCTCTGCAACTTGGGACGGAAGAGTTGCTAATCACTTGTCTCTGTCACTGCTATGATGGTAAAATTTTATTGACATGCATACTGAGAATTGAAAAGATACGTTTTGTGATCCAATATAATTATATAATGGATTAATTTCATGGTACCCCCTAGCGAAGTGGCAATTTTTAGATTACCCCTTTTACTATTGAAAAATCAATCTACCCAAAAATCATTATCTCTCCGTTAATTTAAACGGCAACAAGGGTAAAATAGTATTTGTACATTCTCCTAACAGTCAATTAACGAGTTAATTTCATGGTACCTCTCTAGCGAAGTGGCAATCTTCAGATTACCCCCTTTACTATTGAAAAATTAATATATCCAAAAAATCGTTATCTCTCTGTTAATTTAAACGGCATCAAGGGTAAAATAGTATTTGTACATTCTCCTAACAATCAATTAACCGGTTAATTTCATGGTACCCCCTAGCGAAGTGGCAATCTTCAAATTACCCCCCTTACTATTAAAAACAAATCTGTTTAAAAAAGGTTATTTTTATAATTTAACAAGTCAACGGTGGTCGACGGTCAAAGTTAACGATTTTTGGAGAGTAAGTTGATGTTTTCAATAGTAAGGGGTAATTTTAAAGTTTTCATTTTACGAGGGAGATAGGCTGAAATTAACCCTTATATAATTATATAATCAGTAGTCAGAACCACTTAATAAGGATTATCATTCATACAGGAGTATCACTGGGTTAAGTTATTTGACCACAAGATTAAAGTTCAATATATAATCCAGATCAATAAAAGTCCACTTAAATAATATATCGAACGCAAAATCTAATGAATGGTTGATTGATCCTTTCTTTTGTTACATCGATCATTTGTTTTCCTACCGAATCATGCATTTTTAAGGTGCTTGATATCTTTTGGTTGCTTATCTCCCCACTGCCCCCCATTCCCCTGGCACACACACAAGCTTCCATAAGACGTTCTGCAACAGAACATATTTTGATTTTCTTCCTGAAATTTAGATGTTGCTCAATTTCTTCCATTACCAAAACCTTATTCGAGCAGGCGGTAGCAGGAGATTCATTGGGATCAAAGGAAGGGCCACAGAACATGCCACCCCATTGAGGAAAGTATATGAGGGAGGCTGGAAGAGTGCAAACAATCATCATAAGTCCCATTAGAGAAATGCTTGTTTGCTTGGAAAATTTAGAGCCTGAAAACAGCAGCATCTGTGTCACAACAGCTCCCACTGTCCCCCCACTCCCTGTCATCCCTGATATCACTCCCAATGACCTGCACTTACAACAAATTAAATACATCAAATATATACATCAAAGTTGCTTCATTTCTTTTTTTAACTCTTTTCAACTGGAATTTAAAATCCAAACATTGAATTAGTGATAGAAAAGTCGGAGACAAAAATAGTGATTAACCACATCGTAACCACATCATTTACTCGTAGTGACAATGATAATCGGAATAACGAAGATATTCCGACACTCTCTACATGGTTTCCACATGGCAGGCATGCAACTTCTCATTTGACAGAGATATTTGTTTTCTTTCTGGATACCCACATCGTAACGTACGTAGATCTTTTCAGAAAGAAAAATGAAAGAAATAACTAACTGACCTTTTGGAACGAAAGGAACGACACCAAACGTAAGGCCACCGGCGGCTTGAACAAACACAGAAAACACACACACGACAAGTACCGAACCCCAAAGCGAGTTAATTCGTCCAAGCAACACACACAGCGAACCGGCCGCCGTCTGCACCACCCACAAACCCCACAGCCTCCCTCTCATCTCAAACCGCCGCCCCATCTCATCGGAAAACACCTCGAGAACCAATTAGCCATCCCAAAACTCGCCCCTATCGTCCCCGCCACCTCCAGATTCACACCAAACCTATCGTAAACATACTGTGCTATTATATTATCAGTCGTCAATCCACCCCAAAACAGAACCCGTACGTTAAACCCAGAATCCACCCTCTGTAATTCTTCAAGCCATTGGAAAGACGTGTTCAAACTTCTCCTCTTTGGATTCAGTTTTTGTTTCCTTTAACTCCTTGTAGTTCCCGGAAGGCAAATCTTGGCCATAGATCAATACCATAATGGCTGTTAAAGCTTGGAATGTCGATGGAACTATAAAAGCTAAGCGCCATGCAGTGGGTGTTGCAACGTTGAGGTTGGTGATGGCCGTGAAGATTAACGGCATTAGTAGCTGGGACACGCCTGAGCCCATGTTGGCCCAGCCGGCGGAGACTCCGTTGGCAAGGCCGACGAAGCAGCCGGAGAACATGGAGCTCATCCAGAACTGATTGGCCACGAAGTTGGCTAGTCAAAACCCTACGAGGAAGCGTACGAGGATGAAGGACTGCGGGGAGGAGACTAGGGAGGTGGATAAGACGATGGGGGCTGTGATGAGGGAGAGTGTGGCGGAGGCCACGCGTGGGCCCAGGAGGTCGCATGCTGGGCCCATGACGAGGCGGGAGAAGATGGAGCCCAGGAAGGAGGCAATGCCGGCGGTGCCGACGTCGGTGTCGGTGAGGTTGAGGTCGTGGCGGATGATGGGGATGAGAGGAGGGAGGGAGAAGGTGGAGAAGAAGCCGGAGAAGAGGGCGGTGGTGGCTGTAGGTACAGTTGAACAAGGCGTTCGCCTGATGTCCGTATTCTTTTAGAAGTTGTTATTTTTTAAGTATTTTTTTAATAATTTTTTGATTAGTAAAGATATTTTTTTAAAAATTAAGTATTGTTGGAGATAGAAAAGTCCATTAGATATCTATTTAATTAACAATTATCTATAATTAATAATTATTTTTTTAATAGAAAATCTATATTTAATAATCTTAATATTAAAGAGATATAATTAATAATATTATCTAACAATTAATTAATTCATTATTATTATTTTTTTTAAAAATAAATTATTTACCTTTTCAATTTTCAAAAAATAAAAACTTAATTAATTAACTTTAGAATTTTTGACTTTTAGAGTTTTTTTTAATTTCTATTAAAAACCTTACAATCTCAAAAATCAATAGGTGAAAATGCTCTCTTCACTACAAAAAAAATTATTATATTCATTGGTTCATTTAAAAATAAAAAAAAATTAGTTTCTTGAAATCCAAAGTCCATATCTATTATCTAATTATCAATTCATCATCTCAACTTTTTATGTTCTATCATTCGAAATATTCCATTTAAAAATAATATTGGTCTTATTTATTTGTTTGTTTATTTTGTAATAGTTTTAATGGAAGTAAAAAAGATTTCTTCTTGATATTTTTTTAGGTTTTGTTTTTAAAAATTTTTAGGATCTTTTTTATTATCATTGAAATTCAAGAGTTAAAGATAGAATGAATTTTGAGTATTTTTATATTTCTTTGAGTATTGAAATTATAAAATAAAAAGAGACCTTATAAAAAAAATTTGCCTAAGACCTCCAACATATTAAATCCGGCCCCGGAAGAGAGAGAGCCATGCGAGGTGGAAGGCTCGCATGTGAGGTGATGAGAGTGATGATGATGAGAATGGACGGAACTCGGTGGCTTTCTTGTCGGAATCAACGGGAATAGTGAAGGGGGGGGGGGGGGGGGGGGGGGTGATGGTGATTGTTTTTTGGGAGATGAGGATCTGTGAGTATCAAGTCCATTTTTCTTGATATTCGTAATCTCATATGAAATTTAACCATATATACATTCTCTTCAAAATTAGAATAAGTAAGAGAAAAAAAAATTAAACTTTGTTCATAATTCTATTAAATGTTTCACAATGATTTTCTCATATAATAGTTTCTCCTCTTGAAGAAAAGTGAGAGAATTGTTAATTAATAGTAGATTTTCGGTCAAAAGCTTGTGAGTGTCAATACCAGATCATGAAGTAATGAATTAAATGATTCAATAACTTGGTAGCCTATAACGGCTATACATATCTCTAGTAGTCTTTAAATTTGCCTTCCAAATTTAATACAACATGTACAACATATTAAAAATTGAAATAAAAATTTGAAAGTGTAACATTAAATTTAGAGAATGTAATGTAACATTAAATTTAGAGAATGTAATGTTGGAGGCAAACTTGATGGCTTATAATGAAACTGCTTCTAGGCTGCCTGATGATGGTGGTGACCTCATCATTAATTAATTAACCGATAATCCAACAATAACCCAAAATCCAAAATTAACCAAAACAATTCATTTTGCTCGAGCAGGCTAGGCTTGACAATCTTTAGAGTTTTCAAATTAATCAGCAATGTCTCTAGTTTCTGTTTGTTATCTTGTTGGAATGTGATGTGGTTGCTAAGTAGCTAGCCAAAATGCTCACATACATTGCCTTGCATATGGGCAAAGTTCAAATCAATTGGTCTCTCACTCATACATTGCCCCCTGCCAAGAATAAGCTAATAAAGCCATTTATGGCCCACATGCATGGTGAATTGCGATGTACACGACTAATTGATTTAATTGGTATATTTAGACGGTGATTAAATAATTTTATAAATAAAATTTATTATTTAATAAATAAGTAATATATGATATTGAGACTCAAGTTACGATTAAAATGTTAGAATTTTTAATATTTTTTATTTCTAATGTTATAATTCTTTTAATTTTAAAATAACAATGATTAAAATATTTTAGTGAACACTTCTTTTTAATGATTAAAATTAACATTAATCGCCGGTGCACCCACGTAGTAGTAGTTAGCTAAAGAGTAATGATATTTAAATAAAAATAATTTTAACATAATGATAATATAAAGAGTAATGATTGGAATACTACTAATATTTGAGTCCCAACTTGAGTTCCAGTGCTATGTGTCATTCATTTGTTGGATGATTAGGATAGTTTATAAAATTACTTAAGCACCCTCCAATAGATGAATAATACATCAGTTGGGACTCAAAATAGGACTTAAATATTATGATACCTATCATTATTTTAATATAAAATGGCACAAGGGTCGGGGCTGGGTTTAACTTTTTATTGAAAAAATAATTAACTAACAAAATAAATAGTTATTTGGAGGTCAGCACTTTTTCCTACACATGTTTCCCGCCAGTTCCTCTTTAATTTCTAGTCAACTAACTTAACGACCCCTTAGTTCTTACAACATGAAAGCTTCTTTGAGAGGCCTCTTCTCTATCAACCCCAAAACAAGTTTCAATTCTTACATTGAAACGTGTGTCTTTCTCTTGAAAAACATCTCAAATCAAAACTTGGTCACTCAGGGAAGTGCCCTTCATGGCCATTTAATCAAAACAGGGGTTCATAAGGAGAGATATTTAACTATTAAGCTCCTGATAATGTACCTAAACAGCAGAAAATCTTTTGAAGCGAATGAGATTGTCAAGGATTTTAATGGGTTTGATCTTGTTGCACATAACTGCATGATTAATGCTAATATTCAGTGGGGAAATCTTGACAGAGCTCGGAGACTATTTGATGGAATGCCTGAAAGAAATGAAATCTCTTGGACAGCTTTGATTTCGGGTTTTATGAAACATGGACGAGTTGAAGAGTCAATGTGGTACTTTGAAAGAAATCCTTTTCAGAATGTGGTTTCCTGGACTGCTGCAATTAGTGGTTTTGTTCAAAATGGGTTTAGTTTTGAAGCTTTGAAGCTTTTCTTGAAGCTGCTTGAGTCTGGAGTTAAACCAAATGAAGTTACCTTTACTTCTATTTGTAAAGCCTGTGCAGGAATAAATGATTTTCGGTTGGGTTTGGGTGTTTTTGGGTTAATTGTTAAGGCCGGATTTGAAGAGCATGTATCAGTGTGTAATTCTTTGATTACATTAAGCTTGAAGATGGGTGAAGTTGGTTTGGCTAGGAGAGTGTTTGATCGGATGGAAAAGAGAGACGTTGTTTCTTGGACTGCAATACTAGATGTATATATTGAGATGGGAGACCTAGGAGAAGCACGTAGAGTCTTTGATGAGATGCCAGAAAGGAATGAAGTTTCTTGGAGTGTGATGATTGCAAGATATAGTCAGAGTGGTTATCCTGAAGAGGCTTTTCGACTCTTCCGCCAAATGGCTCGATATTCTTTTAAGCCAAATACCTCTTGTTTCTCAACTATTCTCAGTGCATTGGCCAGTTTGAAGGCTTTGAGATCAGGGATGAACGTTCATGCCCATGTTTTGAAAATTGGGATTGAAAAGGATGTCTTTGTTAGCAGTGCTCTTATTGATTTTTACAGTAAATGTGGAGAAACTAAAGATGGACGCTTAGTATTTGACTCTATTGTTGAAAAGAATGTGGACCATGTGGTTTCATGGAATTCTATGATTGGTGGTTACGGTCTGAATGGCCAAATGGAAGAAGCCAAGGAGTTGTTTGATATCATGCCAAAACGGAATGATGTCTCTTGGAGTGCTATAATTTCTGGTTATTTAGAAAATAAACAATTTGATTTGGTGTTTGCTGTATTCAATGAGCTGCTTTTGTCAGGAGAAATTCCGAATAAGTCCACATTCTGTAGTGTGCTTTGTGCTTCTGCGAGCATGGCCTCATTGGAGAAAGGCAAGGACCTTCATGGAAAAATAATTAAACTTGGGTTTCCATATGATGTTTTTTTGGGAACTGCACTCACTGATATGTATGCAAAATCTGGGGACATTGAGAGCTCTAGACGGGTTTTTGATAGAATGCCTGAAAAGAATGAAATAACTTGGACTGTTATGATTCAAGGGCTTGCAGAAAGTGGTTATTCAATGGAATCTCTAAATTTGTTTGAGAAAATGGAAAAAACATCTATCACTCCTAACGAGTTCACAATCTTATCAGTTCTGTTTGCTTGTTCTCATTCTGGTTTGGTTGATAAAGGACTTAAGTACTTTAACTCCATGGAGACGATTTATAATATAAAACCAAATGGACGACACTATACCTGTGTGGTGGATATGCTATCTCGGTCAGGTCGTCTGTCTGAAGCTGAAGATTTCATTAACTCTATGCCATTTGAACCTGACTCAAATGCATGGGCATCTCTATTAAGTGGTTGTAAGACTCATAAAAATGAGGAGATAGCAGAGAGGGCAGTGAAGAATCTATGGAAACTGGCGGAGGAGTACCCGGCAGGATATGTATTGTTGTCAAATATTTATGCTTCGGCTGGGAGATGGATTGATGCTATGAATGTAAGGAAATTAATGAAGGAGAAAGGATTGAGGAAGAGTGGTGGCTGTAGTTGGGTTGAAGTGAGAAATCAAGTCCATTCTTTTTATTCAGAAGACGGAGCACGATCCCAAGTAACTGAACTTTGTGGGGTTTTAGAACTTCTAATGTCTGAAATCTTGGTTTGTCATGAGTCCTAACTGAAAGCTTTGTCAGGAGTCCTACTAACTGAAAGCTTAACATTTTAGGGTAGAATCAAAGAGGTGGATTCTAGAGGATACATTTATATTCTATTACGATCGTCAGCATCCAAAGGTAAGCTTTGGAGTTTGGAGAGGTGTTAACACAGGTTGCTTACTAGTTAGAAATAGAATGTAAACTCACATCCAAAATTCATACTTCTGACATTCAAGTTAAATTAGTACATATGTTTGTATACTGTTAGACAGTATTTTCAGCAATAGAATGGTTCTAGCGAGGAGGTTGTTCTCAAGATCAAAACACTCGAGTTTTAAACAGAACTGTCAGCAACTGCCCAGGTTCATGCCAAATTGTGTGAAATGCTAGATCCTTTTGCTGGATGATCGTAGAATCTGCTCGTTGAAGTATAGAATATAAGAATATTACTTCAATGAGTGCTCGGATAAGTCAATTTAAGGTATGTTTCATGAAAATTACATTCATCATTCCACCTCTATCACCTTCAAACGTGTAATTGATTTTGTATAAAAGTGAGTTCATTGCCAAGCTGACATCAAGCATATGTTGTGGAATATTTGAATTGGCATCCTAAGACGGAGCTGTTACTTCTAGATTTCAGAGCTCTAAAATTTATACTGCTGCTTCTTCAAATGCCATTCTCAAAGGATTCCACCATTCATATTTAAGATGTAAAATCTGGCATTTATACATTGTTGTTATACTAAACTTTATGTTAGCTCAAGACCCCAGTTTTATCCCATCAAGCTGAGTTATTGTTTCCTTCTGCCTTTTATGTTGACTACATATGTTATATAAAGACTCACAAATTGAAGTGAATATGAGGCCTCAGACTTTAAAGTAAAATTTAAAAAAAAAAAAGGATATAGTAATGATATTAATAATTTTTTTTTTCCCAATACATATATAAAGTTTATGCACTTAGTTTTCCTAGTGTAATTCTTGATCTTAGATAAATTTATTAATTTTAATTTTATAAAAACTTCCTTCAGGAAAATTTGCTATGGTCATACGGCGACGCAATAAGAGTACAATGAGAAACCGCTGTTATCAAATATAAGAAGAACTATTACTTTTATGCTATAGACCCATCAAAATGCCAAAACTATTCTTCTATCTCAGCTCATTTTTCTCTCCACACTCATTAGGGTATCATAAACTCTTTCGCAAGATCAAATTCTCTGAAAGTTCAACCGAATCCATAATTATTACATACTGATTGAAAACCGACTGAAAACCGAAGGCAAAGAATAATAATATTTGGTTACTTGACCGGGATCTCTCTGTTTGTGTTTGAGGACTTCGAAGAACACATCTTTAACCTTTTAGTCAGAGGGATTTTATAAGTGTCCTTCTCTTCTTCTAATCTAATTAAGACTGTAGAGACCAATGGGATTCGAGCAAGTTTTGGAGGATTACAGTTTTGTTCCCTGGCGCTGGCGGAGTTTCTGCTCAAGAATTAATGCAAGGCTGCTAGAGAAGATGGTTCGGTTATTCATGTGGAGACTAGTTTCTTACTGAACGTGATTTTCTTCAGGTGAAACAAATCGTTTCAAATCATCCATGAGCTTCTCGATCCGAATGCTGTGGATCAAATAAGAAATCCTTAATTTTAATTCCTAATAAAGTACATCAATATTCCAGTGATTTAGCGAAATGGTTACAGAAACTCCATTTGAGACATATCCTCATCTCTACTTTGTAATGCTTTGCGAGGTTATAATTCCTTTCTACTTTAGGGTATAGCTTGAGTAGCATTTACTTTCTTTTGTTTTAAATCTATTCAAAATTTGTACTGCTCTGAAAATTTGAATGAATTTAATTATTTCTCAAACTAATATTTATAAGGGTGGGTCATGGGTAGGGCTATTTGCATTCTAAAAAGGAAAATGCTACTTAGTACGAATTGATTGAGAGAAAGAAGCACGAAACGACTTTGCTCAATGTCGTTAAGCACTCGTTTAGCGCCTGTCAGCAACAACTCCATTTCTGCCTTGAGAAACGAAAAAAATAAAAAAAAAAGCCAAGTGAGGGACACAAGAAATTAGACATCATGTGATGCACAATTTTTTCTTTTTTTTATCTTTGTCTTTTTCTCTTTTTTCACGACTCTACTGTTCTTATGGAGTGAGAGAGAACTCGAGATGGAGAGAGATGGGGAGAAAGAGACCTGACACAGAAGAAGAGAAATTGAAAGAGAAAGCTTACTTTTTTTTTTTTTTTAATATTGATACACAGTTATTTTTTTTTATCATTTAAAGTGCCAAAAGAGGAAACGGCCTGCCATTTCGTGCTTCATTCTCTCAGCACTTTTCGTGCCAAATAGCAGGACTCTTTTAAAAATTACTTTAAACACTTATTTTTTAATAAAATAATTTATTACAAAAATACCCATTTTTAAAATTACTATTAATAAGGACGATTTATTATGAATCTATATAAGATAATTACTTTGAACACTCGTAGGATACTCATTATTTAATTTTATTAATCTTTTGCTTTAAACCCTATAAATTTAATGTAGAGATTGATCCGTTCTTGAAAACACAACAAGACCAATATTCTGCCCAAGGATCTTTACGAGATCAATTTCACGTTGCACACCCCCGATTGAGCAAATCAGATCAATTCAATAACACAAATAGATTGTATGAAAGACTTGCAAATGAATCAAGAGCAAACAAAGAATCGAAAGCTATCAAATCATAATGCACACATAGAGGTACGCGGTTTAGTCTTTTTGTAAGACCTACATCCACGAGTGAACACATTAGGTAAGCTTTCATTGATGATTCAAGGAATGAGTTACAGAGCTATGTGAACAAAACTACAGAGAACGAGATCACACTTTCTCTCTCTTCAATTTCTCTTTGTATCACTCTAGAATTCCTTGGCAACTATATTGAAGACCCAGCTTATAGACCAGCTTCATAACAGCTAAACAAACCCAGAATGCACATGCGCTTGACACGTATACAATAGGCCGTTATAACATACTCGGCTTCATTTAAGTAATCATGTGCTTGCTCGCATGACGGCTTCAAATCAGTTAAGGCCAAAACACTTCCAATGGTGCCGTTTAAGGCATTGAGAACATCGTGCCTCTCACGTATCTTCATTAAACCATTATAAGAGACTAAAACTAAGCCGTTTTGCTTGTGAGGTGTTTGTATTCATCTTATAAGTAACATTTTATTTTCAGCATCAAGAACAGCACTTATTTGAACAATACGTAAATCAATGTTTTAAATATTTTAATCACAAGATTTGTGAGACCATTTTGATTTTTCAAAACATTAAACTAAATTAAAGTATTGTCAAGATGTTCATATATTTGCCTTTTGATTAAAAAATAAAATAAAATAAAATAAAATCGGAAGAGGGAGAAGGAGCAAAAATTGAAGCCAAATCAACTGCTGAACTTTTTCTGTGAATTGAACATTTCTTCTTCTTCCATTTTTTTTTTAAATTGTTATTGCAGATAATGAAATTATGTCAATATTAAGCGTATTCTTTAGTAAACAAAAATTATGAATTAAAATTGTGTTAAAGAATTTGTTTACAATTTGACTTGATTCCGTTTGTTGTAAGTATATGCTAAATTTTTAATTTTTAATTTTGTTGTTCATAATAGTTTTCTTGTTGTTTTTAATCAATTAATTTAAATGGTTTAAGTTATAATATTTTTGATATTTTAACGATTGTATAAGTAAAATTTAAAATTTTAAATTTAATATATGAGTTATAGAGTGTTTAAAGTAATTTTTAAAGTGTAAATAGGCCCATCATATTTTTAATTTGGTAAAGTCATATTACTGAAATTAATGAAAATTTTATTGATATTAGTCCTATTAGATTTAAGCAATATTTTAAAGTTTGTTATGATATATAAAGGAAAATAATTATTCAATGAGAAGGAAACTGATAGGTTTTGCATGGGCAGAGGGGTGAGGTTATTGAATTTTCTGATTATTAGTGAAGAAACAAGAAAGTAAAATAGATTTTTCAAATTTAACAAAAGTTTTAAAAATATAATTTTTTCTACTGATGAAATATTTGGATGCCTTTCTCATTATTAAAAAATAAAAAATAAATTTACGTTATAAAATATATTTTATAGGACTTTATAAATGTTTATCAAACAATTTTACTGCCTAACTTTAAAATTATGTTGAAGCACAATAATTACCCATAAGTTGCCTAAGAAAGAGCTTAATTGAGCATTATATGAGTAGAGAAGAGAGAGATAATAAATAAAGTTATTTTTAATATTATACTTGAATAAATAAGAAAATAAAATAGATGTTCTAATTTAGAATTTTTTTTCAATTTATGTTCTCTTTTGAAATCAAAATATTTGAAAAGCCTTTCACGTTATTAAAATAAACAAAAAGCTAAAATTTAGGATTGAACCGAACCAAATATCTAAAAAATAACAGGTTGTCCCGGCCCGATCGGGTTCAGTTGCATCCGGTTCGGTCTCCCGCCAAAAACACTAGTTCGACTATAAATTGAGCTCAATTTTCATTTTACAGCTTCAATCTCAGATCGCGAATTTCGAAGTTCAATCTTCCACTCGTTGCTCTCAGGTCTCGCTCTTTGCATCATCTATTTACTAATTGCAATTAGAAACTCGATTAGATTCAGCTTTGTTATTTAGATTTTTATTTAGCATATCCATAGTGTTTCCAGAAGGATCTCAATAGCATTTTTAAAAAATTGATGCTATTGTGAAGAAATCAAGTGATTCATAGAATCTAAGGATTCAAATTATGATTATAATGGAGTCGTCCTTTGATTCATACTATTTCTTATTTTATTTATTTCTTTTTTTCAAATTGTTGCCTATGCAAACTGATTTTGTTTGATTCCGAATGAATTCGAAGAGCTCTGTCGATTCTTGCGAATCCATAAAATTTTGGAAGGATTTTTTTTTAGTCTATTTCTGTTTTAATGCCATGAAATTTTGAGGAATAATATGAATGGAACTAAATATTTATGAAATTCACTTGATAATGGTTTGGTATGTGGAGTATAAAACAGCTAGTTGTAGATTATTTTTAGTTTCTTTTTCAGTTAAGTTATACAGTTGAAGTTTGTTGAATCTAGAAAAATTTTGCATCTGATGATCTAACAGTGATTGAAGTTTAGAAGATTTCTCCCTAATTACGGCCACTGCATGCTTTTGGCATTTTATACTGAGTCTATTTGTCTCTTTAAATGTGGAAATAGTTTTGTTGCTCAATGTGATAGCAATTTTATCCATTTTCTTTTTCTTCCTTCAGTTTGAGGAAAAACGTTCGTTATGATGGATTCATATACACTGAAATCTGTACTAGATTTACCTGCACCTTTTCGTTCAGCTTTTAGTTTCAGGTATTGTTACTGTTAACTAGATTCGTAATGTTGTTTATCGTAATCTTTTCATCGGCTGATCGTTCTGGTAGTGAATCAATTTAGCTTCTATTTAACTGTTGTTGGTCTCATATTTGTTTGACTGCTGAGATTTACTTGTTACTGTATTTTGTTTTCCTTATTTGTGATGTCGGAAATTTCAAAGAACAATTAACTGGTGGTCTCACTTTCAAGTCTCAATTCACTATGTTTTCAATTCTGATACTTGCAGATACTTCAATTCACTGCAGAGTGAATGTTTTCCTGTTTGTTTTGGATCTGATGTCAACATGGTCATATCAGCCCCAACTGGAAGTGGTAAAACAGTGCTCTTTGAGCTGTGCATTTTGAGGCTTCTCTCGAGGTTCTTATCTGAGGGGAGGTTTGTTCATATAAAGGGAACGCTTAAAACAGTAAGTAAAGTTGAACATTATGTTATTGCAAAATAGTAGAATCAGAAGCAAATTGTTTTCTCGAATTCTAATTATGGACAGTCGCAGAGACCTGTACTGATGCTCCTTCCTTATTTTAGATTGAAATGCTGAAGCATGATTTGCTTTGATATTTTGCCATCTTCTTTTCTCTTGCTGCTTTTGAAAGCATAGCTAGTTACATACTACTTTGGGCACTCATGCCTAATTTTTATCTTACAGCTGCCATTTTAAATTAAATTGTTCACACAATTGCATTTATTGTACTAGGGTGTGAAGAATATATATATATATTTCCATTAAGCAACAGTCATTTACTGCTTCTGCTTGTTTTGGTTTTCTGTGAAGATCTACATAGCTCCATCCAAGGCTTTAATACAGGAGAAGCTCCGTGACTGGAACCTGAAGTTTGGATCATGGGGTATAAATTGCCTGGAGCTGACTGGTGACAATGAATACTACAGCACAAGGAATATACAAGAGGCAGACATTATTCTAACTACTCCTGAGGTGAATATTAATTGTATTGAATAGAGGAAAACAAAACATAAATGCTCTTGGACAATACTTGCATAAACAAAAATATACTCACCTCAACTAGAGAAAGTCACTTTCACTTTCATTCCTGTCTTGGACTATGTTTTGTCAAGTCCTTTGAAATCATCGTTCACTGCCTTAACACACATTTCTTTTATCCTTGTTACACTTTCAACTTGAATCTGGTTCTTTTATTAGTAATTGTTGTTCTAATGGCTGTGGACATGTACGGTATGCATCTTTACGTGAGTGTGCTTGCATCAAGCTCGTTGATATACTGATTGCATTCTTCAATTGTCTCTTTATATAGCTTATATTTTAATTATGCTGTTAGAGTCTGCCAAATGGATATCTTTTCTTTTGCAGAAATTTGATGCGGTGACTCGGTATCGCCTTAGGGATGGTGGCCTGAGCTTTTTCAGTGACATTGAACTTCTTCTTATTGATGAAGTTCACCTATTGAATGATCCACGTGGAGCAGCTCTGGAGGCAATAATTAGTAGAATAAAAATGCTTGCTCGCAACCCTGAGATGAAGTCAAGTTCTCTAGCTTCTGTCCGCTTTCTGGCTGTGTCAGCGACAATTCCAAACATTGAGGATCTTGGTAATGTTTACATTTCTTTTGCTGATTTTAGTTGGTTAATTTGGTTATAAGTGATAATACAGTTAAAATTTTTATACTCAATTTCATGCCAACAAGTGCAGCGGAATGGCTAAATGTTCCTGTCCAAGGAATTAAAAGGTACACACACATATATATATACCAGAAAATGATGGTATTACTTTTTCTGCTTCAATGGAAGAGTCCATTTATTTCATTCAGCCGTGTCAATGTTTCCCCAGGTTTGGAGAGGAAATGAGGCCTGTAAAGTTGACTACTAAAGTGTTTGGTAAGCACGTATTACTTCAACATTCCATTCGTTGTTATCTTCTTAAGATTCTGACCAATGTTTTCTTGTTGCCTCTGCCAGTCCATTTCCTATGAATAGTACAGTGTAGATTTTAAGTTTTGATTCCGCAAATTAAATGATTCTTTTTTATTTCAGCATTATAACAAGAAGATGCATAATTTAAGAAGGCTTGATTCTTAATAATGAACGAACAGGACACATTTTCTCAAATTTATGCACCTTTCATTCTCTTTATTACTGTTACCAATGAAAATAATTTTCTTGCAGGCTATGCCCCAGCAAAAAATGATTTTCTATTTGAAAAGGCAAGCTCTTGATTCTTAATAATTAATTAGTCTTTCTGTTATAGTGAGAATTTTTCTAGGTTGTAAGAAGCCAAAATCTCATTGTTAATAGATCGAGTAGTTTCTCATTTTTCTGATGTTATATATCTGTTTCATTGTCCAGCGTCTTCAAAACTACATTTTTGGTAAGTAGGGCTATTGGAGTAATTCCTTGTTAAATTGTTTATTTATGACTGTCTGCTGATTAAGACTTCTCTAGTAAAATCTTTTTAAATAGTGTGGATTAATGGAACTTATTTGCAGATATTTTGATGCAATATTCAAGAGGGAAATCCGCTCTGGTTTTTTGTTCAACTAGGAGAGGAGCACAAGAAGCTGCACAGCAACTTTCTCAGACAGCAATGACCTATGGTTATTCAAATCCATTTATAAAAGATCATGAACAAAAAGAAAGACTAAGGGAAGCTTCTTTATCATGCAGTGACAAACAAATGCAATCTTATATCCTTTATGGTGGTACGGGCCGATCTTGTTTTACTATATATTTTTCATTAAATTGAAATTCTAGTTTTTTTCCTTCCTCGAATTGATATAAAGTGCCGTGATTTAGCATCTTTATTTTTGCAGTTGGTTATCACAATGGAGGGCTTTGCCTGAAGGATCGTAACCTCATTGAAGGACTTTTTCTTAAGGGTGATGTTCAAGTTCTGTGCACCACAAATACTCTAGCCCACGGAATCAACCTACCAGCTCATACAGTAGTAATAAAATCGACACAGCACTTGTATGTAAAACTGTTTATTCCTTCCAACTCTTGTAAAAATAGAAAATAAGACCATAAAAGAAAATCTTTATTTCATTTACCAACATTTGGATTTTCTTCAGCAACAAGGAAAAAGGTCTTTACATGGAATATGACAGATCCACTATTCTGCAGGTGTGTCAACTTTTTCTTATTATATTTTGATATTTGATTGTATGGTATTAAACTCGTTTTTAGAAGATCTCAAATATAATTGATGTTAAGTAATGATCGATACTGTGCTAGCGAGAAATGACATTTCTGAAAAGAGAGATTAGTCTAAAATGTGCAAAGGGGTGAAATGGAAAGTAATAGCCATTACACCAAAAAGAAAAGAGACTGAAGAAAGATTAATTAAATTCTCATTTGAACTGCAAGCATGCATGCCTGCATCTTATGCCATGCGAACTTACAGTGCACTATATCTAAAGTTAGAGAGCTTTAGCGCAGATGTGTGGAAGGGCAGGTCGGCCACCATTCAATGATACAGGAATGGTCATAATCATGACAAGAAGAGAAACTGTAATTATTGCCTCTCTCTGTTTCCCACCCTTTCTACAATGCATTTTTATATTGCTTTTCTGTCATTCAGTGGGTCCTGTTTTCTTTCTTCCTGAGTTCACCCTTTTCATGTGTGCCCAGGTTCATCTGTATGAGAATCTCTTGAATGGATGTGAAATGGTGGAATCACAGTATGCATTTGATCTCTCAATTCAATTATTGAGTTTGGTGCTCTGGACTTGTGTGCATATTTTATGGAAAATTATGCATGTCTTCTAATTAGGCTGTCTACATTTTCTTGTTACTTTAGGTTGCTTTCGTGTGTGACAGAGCACTTAACGGCAGAAATAGTTCAAATGACCATTTCTGATATTACACAGGCAATTGAATGGATGAAGTGCTCTTACTTGTACGTTAGAATGAAAAAGGCATGTATTTTATGGGCATCTATTGGGTTTGAAAAAGGCACTTCACCTTATACTGTTTCTGTCTAATTAATTTCTGGTTCTTTTGGTTCCATAATCAGAACCCTCAGAATTATTCAGTTAGAAAAGTGATTTCTAGAGACCGTATAGAAAAGCATATGCAAGGTAATTTTATCATACACAAGTAGAATATTAATTTTACTTTTCTTTCCTCACTGCTTATTGATGCTATTGCATATCAGAAGTTTGTGTTCAGAAAGTTAACGAGTTATCATGCCATCAAATGATCTGGACAGATGAAGATGGTTTTCTCTTGAAACCACAAGGTAGTAAGAGCACACTCTTGCTTTTTTATGGCAGAAGGGAGGTATCATTGACACTCTAATATATCTGTTTTTGTGTCTTTAGAGCCTGGAAGGCTGATGACCAAGTACTACTTGAAATTCGATACAATGAAATACATTATGCAGACCCCAGTAAACTGTAGTTTAGAAGATGCACTTCATGCTGTATGCCATGCAGAGGAAATTGCTTGTATGTGCATATATGAAATAGAGTTGTTTTGTACTGGTATGTCAAAGGTCAACTAAAGGAATGATGCGTTACTAATTTACTGATGATGAAGGGATACAACTTAGGCGCAACGAAAAGAAGCTTTTAAATGACATAAATATTGACAAAGATGGCCGGCTCCGATTCCACATTAATGGTGACAAAGGGAAGCGGAAAAGGCGTATTCAGACCAGAGAAGAGAAGATATTTGTTTTGGCAAATGACTGCTTGACAGGCGATCCCTCTGTTCATGATTTATCTCTGACCCAGGTTTCAGAATGATATTAGTTTCAACACATCCTCTTCCTTTTAATTATTCTTATAAGTTTGACTGATGAGATCATGAACTGCATATGCTTGCCAAAGGATATGAATTCTATATCCACCAACGGGAGTAGAATTGGTAAGTGCTTGAAGGATTATTTCATATTCAAAAAGAATTACAAAGGAGCTGTGAACTCAACCCTTCTTGCCAAATCACTCTATCAAAGACTATGGGATGACAGTCCATACTTGCTGAAACAACTGCCTGGCATTGGGATGGTGACTGCAAAGGTTTTCTTTACTTTCTTATCACTAACAGAAGCCTTAAGATTGTCTGTTTTGGGTTAATCATATGTCTTGTCTTTGCACTCCTTCCCTCTTTAAATGCTCTTTTCAGGCTCTATATTCAATGGGAATCAAATCTTTTGAAACACTAGCTGAAGCTGATCCAAGGAGAATAGAGATAGTCACTGGTAGAAAGTATCCATTTGGAAACCATATCAAGGAGTCTCTAATTTCTCTACCTCCAAAAGTTGACATGAAGATTGAGGAAATAAAATGCCAGGGACAAGGAAAGTCCAAGCTGGTAATAACACTGACTAGGTTATCACAGTCAGTACAATCAACCAAACGACATTATGCTGATATGGTATGTTTTCTAGAATTTGTCTAAAACATTTTTATTCAAGCCTTGTTGAAGCAGTATCAATTATAAATTATAATACTATAGAACGCATTATTGAGTTAATTAACTATTCTGATTATTATTTGCAGATTGTTGGTGCTGAAGAAGATAACCTGATTCTCTTTCATGAGAAAATAAGGTGACTGGCACTAATTTGTTTATATTTGTTAACTGGATAGAGAACATTGTTAAGGCATATTACCAAGGAGTTCCTGCAAAATAGATGTGTTATGTGCCATATCGCTGACTTTGGTGCGGGAAAAGATCCTGATACACCTTGAATGGATTTGATTAACATAACAGAGACTCCTTTGTGCTATTCTTATTTCTAAGTGCTATCTGTACTTCATCCATCATTTAGATATTGGCTGACTGTATCTCTATTTATTGCTGCAGGGTTGACGAGTTCTCCAGGTATAAAACCTTATACCACAAGTTTTCTTCATGAATTTATAATTATTGAAGTATTCCCTTACTGCATGAGGCCATACATGAAACAATGAAAGTCATGAACTCTTCTTGCTTGATGCAATATTTTCTAGGAAAGTACCCTAAACTGAAACCATATTCTTTCTTGTTCACTATCAAAAGGCAAAGCTGCATTGTTTTATACTGTATTTGGTCATTGTCATTGCAACTTCTACAACAACTTTTTTCTCAATAATTTTTTAAGGAAGTTATTAGAACAAGGTAGACATATAATATTCCCAAAGTACAGCCCAGTTGGTTGGCCTCTTGCTGTGAAAACAAGAGGTCAAGGGCTCAAATCCAATGGGATATGATTAATTTGGTTGGGATGGGACGGATGTATTCTCCATGGTAAAATGCTTGAATAAGAATCAGCTCAGGTTTGCTGGTTCTGTAGCACAGTTCGTTAATTGTCTTCTGTTCCGAAGAGAATGTTCACCAATATCTCTATTCTGCTGTGTACCATCAACTCTGATGTTTTTGGCTTCCTTTTCAGCCCCTATAGTGTGACAGTTTTCTCATCAAATCCCCAGCAGGGGAAGCTGACTGTTAAGGCTGACCTTATTTTTGAAGAATACAGTTAAGCTTCTGATCGTATCTTATTTTTGCAATACCATACATTCTATATTTATTCCCGGAGTTCTTGATTTCTTCTTGAGTTGCCATTCATGTAGTTGGCGTTGACATTCACCAAAAACTACTACTGGTGAAGGAGAGCAATTCAAACGTGAATCGAAAACGTGGATATAAGCAGTCTTCTCTTTTTTGTCCACCTGAAGAAGTATGTGTTATAGAAGATGAAAATGAGACTGCTGCTCAAACTCCAGCCCAAGAGATTAACAATTTGCTTGGTTCTAAGATGGAAGACAGTTCAATGTGAGTGCTTGTTCTTGTGGTTCATCAAATTTTTATGTACATACATAGCAAAATTCAGTCCCTAAGATGCTGTTAGATCTAAAAATTCATATTCTGCATACTTTTGTCGTTAATAATAAACCATTTAATTTTCCATCCCAGGCCCAGTTTCAGCCTTCTTGATGAAGATCTGGTAGAAGGTATAGCTTTTTCACTTATGCTTATGCAGAATTTCTTTCTTGTTATTTTCTTTATCTTTCTCCTCTCAACATACCACTACTATCTTGTATTGCTGCAGGTAAGACTGCTGCAGGAGTTGAAGATGATGATTGCAAAGTCATAAGTGAAAAAGAAGTATTTCAGCACATACGTGAAAAAGCCAGAAACTTCCCCATCTTCACTGCATCAAATAATACCCATTCTGCATCAACAGAGCCCTTGATTCTCACACGAAAGCGTTTTTATGAGCAGCACCTTCAACTCCGTGATGAGTCAGATGTTCCAGAAGAAACAGAGGGAAGCATTTTTCCACAAGCAATTCTGCTAAATCCATCTTCAGGATCCAGAGAGGCAGAGCTGAAAGAACATGGTTTCAACAGCTCTCTGACTGCTGCTGGAAATCTGGGAACCATTAATCTATTGGACGACACAGGTGCATTTTCATTACCGAAAGTAAGCAATTAGCATTTTTTTGGTTCTTATATAGAATCTATATAATTTCTAGTTTTTCATATTTGAAGGTATGCTTCCTTCTCAATACGAAGAGTGCACTTCAAAAACTCTAACCGAATCAACAATATTTGATCACATACGGAAAAAATCTAAGAATTTTCCAGTGTTCAACTCCAATATATCAAAGACTATGGAGTCTGATTCAGCAATCCAGACAAATGAACACTCCCTGGCAAATCAGCCCGAGTTCTGCACTGCTACTTCTCACATAACAAAAGATGCAAATTCTGATGCAGTCCTGAGAGATGGTACAATAATTTCAGATATAGAACTTGGTGCACTGGACAAAAATGCAAATGGTAACAAGGTAGACACGAAGCAGAATCATAATATAGTTTCAGGAAGTTGCTGCAGAACATTTGGAAAATTGAATCTCTCTCCAATTGCTTCAGTTGCCGGTACTGCCGAGCCATCATCATCTATCAAAATGCTGTCCTTTGACATTTCTATGATGAAGAAGCAGAAGTGTACTAATGCATCAACAAGGCAGTGTTGCCCATTGCCATTGGTGTCGACAGGTAAAACCAAGGAAGTTGATTCATTTCTTGGGTTTGAGAGTGTCTTTTCATTTCTCTAACTTAGAAACAGTTTAAGAGTAGAAACATTTTAAGAGTAAAAATTTCCCGTAAAATTTTGTTCTATTTGTTCTTAAAACTACATATACAGTCCATCGCTTAGTTTCAAAACAAAGTTACCAGTGTGCAAGTTATATGGTTGTTATACATGGCAGCAAATGTGCGGTTAATTCTGACACAAAAAGCGTATAAGAAATGCACGATTTATTCATTGTTCCCGCAAGGGTTCTTGACACTTACGGTATATTGTTGCTTGTAAAAATGTTTCAATTCGAGATTTTAAAGTATGAGAGAGTTTGAAAAAATGTGTAAACAGTGTAGTTTATACACTTTTAAGTTTTAAACCTATTAAGTCCCACGGTTTAACAGCTTTCCTCAACTTTTTTATAATTTAAAATTTCAGACCAAGTCGAGTCTATTATTACTTGATATCTGCTGCCACAGTACTATTCTTTGGAAAAAAATCTTTCCCAGACCTTGTTTTTTAACGTTTTTGAAAATGGATTTAAAAAAAATTTACATTTTTTAAATTTAATTATTTTAATAACTTTGGAAAGCAACAGCCAATGTATTCCAATATATTTAAATTATAATTTTTTTATAAAAGCAATTATAATTTTTTATCCGAATATGAGAAGACATTGAAATATTATTAGTTAGCTCCATTTGAATTTGACTACTCCCATACGTGAAAATCCGTCAGTAAACTTAATGTGCTCGATTTCTTTAGCCTAGAAAATATGAGAAGTTTTGTTTTTTTTCTTATTTACATGAGATTATTACTTAAATTATAATTGACATTACATCATATTACAATTAATATTTATAATTAAATAATTACTGAGTAATTTACATTAAATTTTATAATACTACTTAAATTTTATTCTCTTTAATATTTAAACAATATCCACTTCACTCATATATAATAAAAAAAAATTACCTCCGTCCAATTAATTTTTATAATTAAAAAAAAATATCTTCCCAATACTTTTGGGGGCTCGAACCACTAAAAGTTCATTCTTCTTTTCCACCGTTTCAAAATTCAATTAAAAACAAATAACTCAAAAAATGCGAGAAGGTTCGCTCAGACACGTGTTCACCATGCGCTTTATTCCCGCCCGAAACCTCTACACTTGTTATGCATCTTCGCATTATATGCTTTCGAGTTACTTGCTGTAATACTGTTACTAGTAAATAATTTTCCCCCGCTGTCCAACGTGGTATCTTATGAAGCACAGATCTAATGAATTTCAGTTCCATCAACGGTCTTGATGTGGGTTGCGTTGCCGGATTAGCATCCTTCGTCTCACCATATATTATCTGTCTATCTCCACTTGGGAAGCTCTCTCTAGAATAAATTCTTCGCTTGCATAAGTGACGCCTCCCGAAACATCCTCCTTCGTTTTTGGCGGGGTGCTGTTGTTTTCTTTAATTATCTTCAAGCTCTTTACTTAATTGCCTGAAACAATAATAGGTATGTATATGCTTTAATTTATTTTTCTTGCTAATTATTTCTATACAAATTTAAAATTCGTCCGGAATTGGGTAGAGGCTAAAATTATGAATCATAAGAAATTATTAATTTGTCTTTTTTTTTTTTTTGGAAAAATGATTGCATGTAATTAATCTAAGTATTCAGTGGAACCCTCTCAAAAAAAAAAAAAGTATTCAGTGGAACAAAATGATTTTTTTTTTTAAATGGAACACCTAGCTTGTAATTATTTGTAATTATATGATTTACTTCGTGGCTTTTAAGTAAATTTGGGTGGTGAACTGTTGTTGTTTGATGAGGGGGGAAAAAAAAATCTGTTAACAGTCAAAGGTAATGTGATGTGAATTATAGTTAGCCATTTAGTTTTGAAAATTACCTGAAATACCCTTGTTTTGTGTGTGTGTGTGTGTATTTTTGGGTTAAAAAATCTACTTAATTATGCTCTCTACATTTCACCTGTTGCATGTCACACGTCAGATTTGTTTTAATTTTAATTTTTTTAAGACATAAAGACAAATGCCACACCCTTGAATGGTTGGGATGGTTAGATGGTTCGGAGACTAACTGGGTAATTGGTTCAAACCCTAGGACAGTTGGAGTTAAGGTTAGTTTATTTAAACAAATACGCTTTGGTTATGAGGTGGCATTTAATTGTCTATTGTCCTTAGTATTGGCTTGATGGTCAGGTCGCATGACAACTCGTAAGCTAGGATGTGCTTTGAGGCTAAGGGTTAAGATTGATGATTTTCCTCTAGCAAACTAAGTTTAATTGATCTCATTTGAGTATATATGTGCTTATATTTTGTTGGCCGAACTTGCAATCTGGTATGAAGTAATGGAACGTAAGATAAAGTTTCTCCTACTGGCCTATGTAGCAGGGAAGATAAATTTTGGGCAAATGTACTCTTTTACTCCCAAAATAGAAGCAAAATAATGCTCGAATAAAAGAGCATAAAGAAACTTTGACCAAAACGGCATTAAGACTTGTTTTTTAGTTGAAATTTTTGTTGAATTACCAATTGGATGGTTGTTTTTCAAAACATTGTAGTTTAGTCAAGCCCAAAACTTTGTATAATCAAACTTTTGTCTAATACATTTGAGGAGTTTTCAAGTCATAGCTTCTGGTCTATATTCTTGGCGGATAATTCTTTAAGGTCAAAGTGAACTACATATGTACCACTATTCCACTAGCCTCATTGCAATGTGCAGACAATACATGCATAAAATGTAATATGGTTCTAGTACATAGCATATTGGCAAGAGCAAGCCAACTATAAAAGAAGTTTCTCTTCTACTAAATTAAGGTAGCTACTAGGTACATACACTAACATAAAGTAGCACTTTAGTTGTTGTTGCTTGAAATCAGACATCTGCAAATAAGAACTAAGGAAAAACCTAAAAGTACAGTGTTAACTATGACAATGATCATCGTGAGCCACCTTCTGAGCCAAAAAAAAAAATAGAGGAAAAAAAAAAAAGAAGAAGATCGTCATGAGCCACGCACCACTGCATGTAGCTTTTGGTATTTAAGATTTTGTATTTGTTTTTTTGATGCATTTTTGGTGAGTTGATGCGTGCAGAGCTTTTGAATTCTTGTATTCTTTGCATTTCATCAGTCAGGTGTCCAAAACCTATAGCATATGAATGAGTTAATATTTGGACTCATGCGCGCCATGGGATAAGCCTACTGAATGTGTTAATTTCCACAAAGCGAAGTAATCAGCTAAGCCTACTAGATAAGTGCCCTTGAATGTGAGGGGTGTGTTAATGTTTAAATCCTAGCTAGGCTAAGTGGGGTAACTTAACATATTGACACTAGAAATGGAAGACTAGATGCCAAGATGCTTGAAAATTTTATTGTTAACAAACTACTTTTACCATTAGATAATAATTGTTGTAAAACAGATTTTATTACGTCTATTTAAGCATTTTTCTTGTATGAAAAACACTATTTAATCACACAACAAAGCCTTTCATGTAAAATTAAGTGTGTTTTAAGGTGTTTTTACAGTTGATTGCAAAGCACTTTCTACTTTTGTTTGAAAGTGTTTTGCAGGAATTTGTTAATACCCAAAGCACTACGGGTAAAAGTGGTTTATAGAAGGAATCCAAAACTCACCCTTATTTAATAGCGGAGTTCTCTCTTGTACACAGATGTAGATGAAGGTTAGGTGTTTTGATAAATTATGTATTTGATCTGTTGTTTACCTGTCTTTGGGAAAAGTTGTAGGAAGGATGGGCTCAACACACCAATAGAAATATGCAATGGATTTTGGATTTTCTTAGTTATCCTAACCACTATTGCGATTGGTTGATTTTAAGGTGAATGTGAGGGTGGAAGAACTTACTATTTGGTTTCGAAGATTAGTCTTGCTCACATAACATCTTTTAGAATTGTGTTGGGTCCTGAGGACCAGGTATACCAGAAGCTAAGAGATTACATGCTTCCATTTCCTAAGTAGACAAGAAAGCTCCCGGTAGAAAGTGAATTGTTCCCAGAATTACATTCATCATATTCTTTGACTTGGAGTTAAGTTGTTGTACAGATGATGTGATATGTGCATTGTTGTACTAAAATGATTTAAGCAAGTGATCTAAGATAACGATCATGACATCTTGGTTTTGGTTCAGTTCTTAATGTGACTTAATTGGCTGGTTAATATGCTTTTGTATCACCTCTGCCTCATTCTGGCTCTTTATCATGAAACCCTTTGATGGTTTGCTCATGAGGCTTCAAAACCTCCAAATATATAACACTTTCTTGGTAAAAAATGGAGTGGAAGTAATTAGCATTAAGGCTTTATCTTGATTTTTAATTTCTATGGACTATGGTTGATATGCTAGTTACTTTCTACAGAGCTAGACGGAATCATTTATGTTTACAATGTTGCTATTGGGGTAGACGTAAATATTCTTTTGCATTTCTTCATGATGTTAAGTTCTTTGAATCAGTGAATTTGTTAGAATGCTGTTGCTGGAAATTAAGCACCGTCTCATATCTATCTCAGTTATTGAGAAATGGATTTGAAACATGGTGTGGAAATTGCAGAAGGAAATGGCTGCTCATAAGATTGCACATGCTACTTATCAGGGTCCCAGTGTGGTGAAAGAGATTGTCTATGGGATTTCTATCGGCCTCTTTGTTGGAGGATTGTGGAAAATGCACCACTGGAATAACCAACGCCGAACGCGGGATTTTTACAATCTGCTCGAGAAAGGTGAAATTAGTGTTGTGGTAGAAGATGAGTAGGATGATGTATCCTCAATCAGTCAGCAAGAACTACTTTAATAACTTATGTTGTTTATGGGATGTCCCTGCAGAATATGCTGGCATGTTGAAGTTTTTGAGTTCAGTATTGTGATGGTTTGTTGTTGACTGTTTAGACGAGTTAAGTTTCATAAATACCGTCAAGAGTATTAGAGAAAGCTGACCTGTTATTCATTTTTCTCTTTTGGGCTAAGACTGGATTTTGTTTGATGCTTAGAAATGCTGTAACTAGCCTTGTTGTCTAGTGGTAACACAAGCACTTGGAAGTTCTGAATTATGTTGAGAGTATGGGTTAAGAATTAAAATAATTTCAACAATTTCAGATTGTTTGTATTTTCGTAACTTTTGAACTGTTTTAAAAGTGAGTTGACTATTGATCATTGATCTAAGGTATCCGGACTGTAACTTTCATTTTCGCCGTGTTGTTTTGTTTTTTCCCCCCCTTTTTATCTAGTAATAATAATAATAATAATAATAATAATAATCGATCTTCTAGAGATTATGGAAGTCCCAATCAATCAATCAATTACCGAGAAGTGGATTAGATTGGGCCGGATTCTGGATCGTGGGCGAAACCGAATTAGATTAATCTGTGCCACATGCAGAACCCATCTGGCATTCTAGAAATTGTTAGGTGAACTATATTAACTGCGTGTTAATATGAGAATGAGACCGCGCATACACATCAACTATTTATTTTTTTAACTACCACCAGCGAACAGCTCAATTTATTTCTGAAAGTTCAATTGCTGCTCGGACCACCGTTAAGTGGATCCAATACAAAATCCTCTTAACGTTGGAATAGTAATGCCTTTCTTGTATTGTCATAGCAATGTTAAGTATCTTAATATTTAAGTCTTAATTTGAGTCTCAATTAATGTGATATTCATCCATTAAATGATATTTTAAAGTAATTTTATAAATTATAAAATTTATTATTCAATAAATAAATGACATGTAACATTAGAACTCAAGTTGAAATTTAAAATGTTGGTATCCCAAATAATATTTAAGTGTGATGATATCATATTTATGACATTTACATAAAAGTTGCATTGTGCTAATGTTTCTCAGAAGAGTCCGGCTACAATGGATTCCATTCATGGGTGATGCATTCCGTTAAATGTGTAATCTTCTAATTATGAAATAACGAATACAAGAAAAGATATATTTATGCTCTTCAGACCACAGCTAAATGTGAAAAATCATACTTTCTATTTTTAGGCCGCTACTAAGTGTAAAAATCTTTTGATTTGGATATCTCTTGATGTTAATAAAATTTTCAGTCTGGAAAACTACTTCTGGGTTAATTCTCTACTCCTTGAATGTGCGTCAGAACTATGAGTACTTGACGACTCCGAAGAACTATAAGACACTTCAATTCTTTTTGCTACATTTGATATGAAACTGTTTGCGCTACAAGACCTTGATGAATTCCCCGGCTCCAGCACACTTGAATTCAGAAAGGGAGGTTGATTTGGGGTTGGAATCTTGCAAACTTTGTTGGTCAGCAACATTACTACTTGTGCCATTGATGGTCTTAAGGCAGCTGCGGCTTGTGTGCACAGAAGACCAATTTGAAGCACATTACATACTTGTTCTGCGGGAAAATCGTCTTTCAGGTTAGGATCAACAGCTTCGACCAATTTATTTGATCTGTAAAGTGTCCACACCTGGGGCCAAATGGAACAAATCTTGCATTAACCACATTATAATGGTCGAGTAAAGTCATTTTGTATCACATGATGTGGGGTTCCCGATGACTTTAAAGTGGCAGGAGAAAGTTGAGTCTTACACTTTGTAAAGGGGAAGCAGTGTCCTGTGAGAACGCATTGCTTCTTCTACCGCATACAATCTCTATAATCAGTATTCCAAAGCTATAAACATCTGCTTTCTCTGTAAGCTGTCCTCGAACAAGGTACTCAGGAGCCATGTAGCCACTGCATCGCCAAATGATGCAATGTTAAAAATATAAAATCCATAAAAAACTTAATTTGTTATTTGACTTTGTAGAAAGATCCTTCCCAAGCAGGGATCAATCCCTGAAATATGAAGATCATATTGCGTTCTGCATGCAGTGAGAATACTTTTACAAAGAAGATATCATTCAATGTTATGTATACATTAACTTTTGATGTAATGTTTAAACAGAGTTCCGACTAATGTAAAAATCAAGAAGAAAAAATGCAATTACTGCTGATATAAAAGGTTCTCTTACAGTGTGCCAGCAACTGCTGTGCTAACATGAGTCCTGTCAGCAGCAAAACACCGAGCAAGCCCAAAATCTGCAATCTTTGGAGTAAAATCCTTATCAAGAAGAATGTTGCTGGTTTTAATGTCCCTGTGGATTATTCTTGTTTCTGAACCGTCATGAAGATATGCAAGCCCTTCGGCAGTTCCAAGAATGATGTTAAACCGCTTATTCCAGTTTAGAAGTTTCGTTTTGTTCTTATCTGCAAAGAACAGAAGAGTTATCATGCAGCACATTCATTGATATATTGGCAATCTTGGATTAGATAATATTTTTAACACATACAGAAACATTTGTTAGTAATCACAAATGATTGAAGATACTAATATCAGATCATAACTGCATAGGTTCTTAAGCCACTCATAGTTTAACATTATAACTAAACTTGGGAACTTAGTAGCACTCAATACTGCAAATTATAGATAAGCATATGAATTGAAAATTAATGAAGCTGTAAGTTGGTAGATGGGTACATGATACATGTTACTTTAGAAAAAATCCAAGTGTTTGATGAAGTTAAATTCAGAAAGCGAATTGCGTTCAAAATACCGCAAGGAATAAACAATTACCGAAAATGAATTGATCGAGGCTCTTGTTTGGAACATACTCATAAACCAAGAGGCTCTCAGGGCCTTCAATGCTGCAACCGAGAAGCTTGACAAGGTTCTTGTGTTCAATGCTGGTGATTAAATTTACCTCGTTAAAGAACTCATCTACCCATTGCCTTGTATTGAAAATCAATCTCTTTACAGCAACAGTTTTCCCATTTGGAAGAGTCCCCATATACACAGAACCAGCTCCTCCTTGTCCTAGTTTCTTTGAAGAATCGAAATAATTGGTCGCCTTCTCCAAGGTTTCATATTTGAAACTCAGGCAAGATTTTTTCATAGAAGTTGCATATAGTCCAAGATTATTGCGCTCTAGACGATACAAGAGAATACTAATATGTGAGATCGCGAACGCAAAAAGTCAATAATTGCTATCACTTATTGCAATGGTTTTCAAAACAGTACCTTCCTTCACCTTCGATAATCTAGCATAGGCAGCATAAGCAGCAGAGAGAGAGAGCATGAGGAATGCAGTTGTTGCCAAAACAATAGCCATCATGACTCCTACTCGAGAAGACCCTGATAAAACATAATTAAATAATTGAATCATCAACAACAAGATGATAGAGACAAACACAACCAATCGCGTGCAACAACCAAAATACGCGTAGTAAACTTTTGCAGAGACAATAAGTAAATGAACAACTGACTAGAACATCCAGAAATGATTCATTCAAGTGACCCTAACTTCATTCCCCTGCATACAAGAAACTCCAGTACATACAAGAAACGCCAATAAAGATGAAAACTTTGATTAAAATTAATAAAACGAAAAAAAATTACCACGATGATCTCCAGTTTCACCATCATGATTGAAGAATTTGTCGGTTGAGTATCTCAAATAGCAGCCAGCATTGAAGCCTCTGCCTTCTTTCTTCATCCTGCAACTTCTTCTAACTCTCATTCCAGCCTTATCCAAACACTCTCGACACCCATCTCTTCCCAGGCTCTCCCAACACTGCGCCAAAGCATAAACACCCATCACTTTGACAGCACCAAACCCTCCTCCTCTCTCAACAGCAATTCTCGACACGTTCCCGACAGCATACCCGACACTCTCAACAAACCCGTCAACAGCATCATTTTCAACAGTTGCGTTCTCGGCACTGCACTTGAAGGCGTCAAGAGAAGGGGAAACGGACTCGTGGTAGAAGCTGTAGTTGTCGTAACGGAGGAAGCAGCCGTCGAAAAAGATGGTGGCGGAGAGGGAAGGGAGGCAGCGGGGGAGCTTGGTGCGGGAGGCGGCGAAGCAGAGGAGGCAGTCGGTTTGAGAGAGATCGAGATGGCACTGAGCCAATGCGTATATGGGAATGTGCGGCGTTTTGTTTAGATTGAAGGTGGCGAAATGGGTGTTGGTGGTGATGAGCTGTGAGAGAGTTTCCATTTCCTTGACGAAAGCTGGGACGAAGTTTGAAGTTTTTGCTTTATTGGCGCCGCAAAAGATTGCCGATCCTGAGATTCTTGGATCAGATAAACAGAGAGGAAACATGCTGGTGATGATGAACAGGAAGAGCCATTGATGTAGGAAATGCATGTGGGTCAGTGGGTAGCTGCTGCTTTATCTCTGCTTGCTTGTGTTTGGATGTGATGACGATGATGATGATGAAGTGAAGTTGCAGGGAAAGTAAAGAGCGAAAGAAGAAAAAGAACAAGAACAAGAACAAGAAGAAGAAGAGAGTCTGATTGTGTGAACAGAGAAAGTGAAATTGAAAGTTTCTCCTTGTCCTTTGTTGGCTTTTTGTCTGAGGCTATGAGATCTATGCTCTTAGGCCTTAGCTTTGGTTAATAACGTTTTATACCCTTAATGTTTATATTTTATCAAATATTTACATAGTATATATAATTTTAACAAATGAGTCCAAGATGAATCCCCATCAACATCCTTTGTTGAGATATCAATTTTATCCGTGGGTATTTTTACCTCAATGGCAAGTTTCAATACATGGATATCTGTCCCTTATCCCTCTTTCCAATCCCATTGGTCATCTTTATATTCATAGATCCTCAAAAATTGAGAGTGATTTTCAATTTGGGATTCAGATGGCAAATTTTTGAATTTCAGCATAAAATAGATATTTGTACTTAGAAAAAATAAAATAGTATATGGAGTATCTACAATAAATTATTGTAATTTTTACTATTTAATTGAATATATAGTAAGAGCTTATCTTTTGTTTAATCCACTTTCTTTTGTACATTAAGATAAATTTTTTTAATAAAATATGTACAAATATTTGGTTTCACCATGTTCATTGCAATTTTAACCTAAGAACTCATGTTTATGTTTATGAAATAATCATGTTAATCTAATTATTATGAATTTACTATATTTACTGTAAGATAAATAAATATATCATTTTGTAAGAATTCAAGATAATAAGAATAAAAAAATTAACTCAGTACAACTTTATAACTTATACATAAGATTAAATTACAATACAATAACCTTAGAATATGTTATGTATGGTATTTTATTGGTTGACTTGGTGATATATTTTCTTACGCAACAATATCTACATAACTCATTTCTTTGTTATGGTATTTAGGTTAACTAATATTACAAAATATTTAATAGGTATTTGACAACTATACTTATCAAAATATGGACGAAACCACAATTATATTTTTGAACCATCTCTTAAAAATCCTAGGATTTGCTAATTTTAGATAAATAATTACGTAGTACAAAGAAAGAAGTTAATAGTTATGTCCTCAAATGCAAAATTATAAGAAGTTAGGGGATCCATAGTTATTATCTTTTTATTTTTATTTGCTCATGTTTTTTTTGTTGTTTCCCAATTTTCTTGGAGACTTTTGGGAGGTGGGGTGGGTCGTGGAGGATGAATTGGGTTGGCATTTTTAATAAGTTTGTAGGAGTTGTTCCAGTTTGAACCGCATCTTAATAATTACATAATTAAAACAATAAATAATAATAAATAAATTATTATTATAATCGTATAGTGATTAAAATGTGTTATAAAGTTCAATAATTTCAACATAATTAAACTCTTTTAATAAACTTTTGTTATTTTTAATTTCCTATCTTTTCAATTTTATTTCACATTCAAATTTTTTATTTTTTACTTTCGGCGAGTAAGCAATTTTTCAGATGGAAATTTGTCAGCTGTACATCGCAATGTTTATGGGAACCCAACTGTGTAATTAGCTTCCATTCCAAGTAACATTTCATCACTTATATAGATATATGTGAATAATAAATTTAGTATTTTTGTTACCTTATGTAAGTTCGGAGGATTATGCTATCAGTGTCGAGGTGAAATAAAATTTTCCAAAATAGAATAAAAACATTTTAGTTGATTTGACTTATTTATTCAACTAAAATTGGGGCCTAATTATACGAAAGCTTGCTCAATACCTCAATTGAATGACAATGAACTTTGGAAAATTAATTGATATCACTTAGCACCGAAAGTGACGCTATTTATTCTTTATTTCACACGATCAAACCTCCATTAATTATATGTCGCTATAATTGTTGTGCCTTGTCAGCTTGTCCTTTTTATTTTTCTTGGCTTCTTGCTCTTCAAGTCAAATTTTAGATCAAAGTTGTGTTGAATTCTGATAAATATGGGTGGGTAAACAAATTATTGTTCGGCAAAAAATTGAATCAAACCGGTGGTTCGGTTGGGTTGGATTTTAAAAATTGAAAAAAAAGGGCTGATTTATATAAAAAAAATAAAAATAAAAGTATAAAGAAATTTTACAGTTTAAAATAAAAAAAAAAACGAACCGAATTAATTTAATTCAATTTGATTAAAATTAAAACTATTTAAAAAATCGATCGGTTCAATTCGATTTAGAATCAAATCAAATTGATTTACTCAGTCCTATGAAAAAAGAATTAACTATAACTATAATAATAATAATAATATTATTATTATTTATTAAATAAGAATCATATGCTCTTGTCAATCCTTTTTGAAATTGTTAGCAAAAGCACTCTAAGATTCAAAGCCAGTTGTCTTTTGACTCTTTTCTCCCCCTTTTTTTTTTAAAGTATCATATCACAATTACAATAAAAAAATATACATATGTCAGCCACTTACTTATGACTCAATCGATATTAACAAATAACAATACAATCAAAAGTCTTTTTGGCACAAAATTTAGATTAATTATACCATATCGCTAAAAAAATCTAGCATACCTATTGATAATTATAATAAAAAAATTGTCTTAATAATTTCTAATCTTAACTATGTCATAATCTAATGGAATATCTGAGGGTAAAATGAATTTATTTATCAATATTAACAAGAAACTCCCCTATCATTATCAATACACACTTTAGATTTAAACTTATTTACGCAATTGTTGAATTCGAAAGAAGGTGAATTACCACATAATTATTTAGTTGGTATTTTTCTACTATGTATAGGGGTTAATGAGGAAAGGTATTTCGGTATTTTTTTTCTCTTAATTAATTGGTAAAGATAGTGACATGTCAATAAGAAATCATGGTTGCTTAAAAATATATGCTTCATCACATTTTTCATGTAAAATGGCTGAAAAAGGTCCACCGCTCTGTAGAAACTTCAATATATCCCCATTAAAAGTCAGTGCAATAATTATTCTCTTGTTACAATCATTATAATAACACACCACACACACGGCGCACACATTCCCTTTATTTACTCTTGAGCTTTTACATTTGGGCTCCAAAAATTCTTAGAAAGTTGAGAATTCATTCAATCATTGCTAGCATTAGTAGCATTATATGTCATCTAAAGAAGACGATAGCACTAGTTGGTTATAACTGTGCACCAATACCCTTAATTTTGATGTTAGCGAGATTGGATTTCAAGATTTTTATTTTTTGTTCTAAGAAGCTTGATGGACTAATAAATGGATTAAACAGCATTTTCATTTTCATTTTCATCGTCCTGGTGATGGCGGGATATGTAAAAAATGAAAAAAAAAATTTGGCGGGGGGGTGGTAAGGGTTTAATTGAGTGGCAATTGTGTTCAGAAATTCTGCATCATAGTCTTGGACCAACAGGTAAGTTCAGAAATTACCTGTTGAAATCCAATTAATTAAAGGGTTAAAGGATATTGCTTACTCTTTGCTAAAACAAAATGGCCACCAACAATGGAACCCCCAATTTAGAATATCCATCTTGCCAGCACTAGCGGAAGTGATAACTACTGCTAAAAATAAAAATTTCCTACCATCAATATTCCAACTTCGAAAAATCATAACAATTCATGCTTCAAGAGTTTTTGAACATTAAACATATCTACAATCAGGAAGTCTAGTTTAAAAGTTTATGCTTAGTTTCACATTTTCCAGTTAAAACAAAAGATATTAAGTATATCATCCACACTGTTCACAGCATCACATAATTACTAAAAACATATTTTCATCACATTCAAGAGTCAACCATGTGGCAATAATTATCAATCAACTAACCAGCATAAAGAAAGCATGTTCATGGATCAAACAAATAATACCTTGAGAGTTTAGCTTCTCTGTTATAAAAGCAAAGCTAACCCAAAGCAAAGTAAAGCAAACTTTTTTCCCGAAATTAATAATAAAACACCAACTCCTTTCTCTTCCTCTCCCTTCAAAGAAAGTGTTTTCTCCTCTTTTATTTTATTTTATTTTTTTTAAGTTTATCACACTTAAAAATTGAAAATGGGTTAGGTTTATCACATTTAAAAATTGAAAATAGGTATCACGCTTAAAAAGTGAAAATGGTTTTAAAATAAAATAAAAATAAAAATAAATAATATAATGGATATTACAAGTAATAATATTTATTATCAGCAGAAATAAGTATACATTTTAAGTGACAAAAATTATGTCCCAAGGCTAATGTGTATTTTTAATTTTCTACATGCTTGTGTCAACTTGTTTGCATCATATTAGGCAATAACCTCAAAAGAAGGGTTAATTTGCAGTTAAGATATATAGATGTGGTCTGAGGAGAAATTTCAATCACACACTATATCTGGATAGAATTTAAGCAGAACATAATTATTTCTTGAATTCAAGAAAATATGCTAAGATTGATACCCATTTGCATACATGTTAGTCCACGTTTGGGATTGTAGAGGATTGTCAAATAATATACTTATTTGACAATCTACTCGTGAACCATGATAGGTTGTCAAATTATTTTTATAAACATAACTGATTTAGGTTGTTCTTTTGGACACAGTACACTAGCAATCATCCAATTATCAAACATAATATGTGACAAGATCAACAATAATCCCAACCATGCACTAAGACATACAAATAGTCCAAACTCGTTATATTATGTCTAAACACATATATAAATCCAAGGCATTTGTCAAAAAGATGTCCAGGCGGAAGACATAAATCTTAAGACACCTATTTTAATTTATTTTCTTAGAGCTTAATTTTTTTAATATTGAGTACAATTCTACTAATATTAAGAATTCTCTTTTTATTACTGAAAGGACAAAACACACATTAAGCATGCATGATCTATACAAGCATAGGCGAACCTAGCTAACTCCAAGGAGGGGCTTCAGCCCCTGCTGTGCCATTATTTTTTCTTTTAAATGTACCCAAAACCCCTTCTGAAAGAGTTAAATAAAAAGAATTTGATTTTTTTTTTATATAACACTTGTAGTTTAGTGATAAGAGTGCTATTTAGTAATTTTTGAGACTTGGTTCAAATCTCAATAACTAAATAATTTTATTTTTTTTAGATATTTGGTGGAGATGAAAAAGAATACTTTTAAAAATGGGATTACAATGAGGTCTAACATTTTAACTAAATAATTTATTAATTTTTTTAAAATTTAAGAGAAAATAATAGAATTTGAGTTTTTGAGACTTGAATGAGAAGTTCAACATTTAAAATAAATAATTTATAACTATTATTTTCTAAATTTTAAGAGAAAATAATAGAATTTGAGTTTTTGAAGATTTAAATGTACTCAAATGAACTATAAAAAAAAATAGGTATGCCAAATTAAATTAAAGTTTTTTGAACTAAGCCCTCCTAATTTAAGTGTTTAGGTCCGCCACTGTATACAAGTGTACCTGATAACACCATCAATAGACATAAAAAGCCTCCAACTTCTACCGTTAAAATATATATATATATATATATATATATTTTATAGGTTTATGATGAGGAGACAAAAAAAAAATGGTATGTAAAGTATGTGCCAGTCTTTCTAAATATGTTCAGTTAGCAGTGGGCAATTTCAGATTCGGAATCCAATCGGATTTCGGATAATTCAGATTGGAAAAAAATCCATCCAATTTTAATCCAAACTTCAAATCCAATTCGATCCTATCCATATTAAATCATATTGGATTCAGATCGGACGAACATCTTGAATATGTTTGAATTCAGATCGGTTCGGATTGAATTCGGATTTTGGACCTTTTTGTCAATTTTTACAAAAAATCAATGAAATCTATAATTTTTACAAAATAATTAATTGAGCATCTATGTAATAATAGCATCAAATCACAAGTCATTAGCCAACATGTATGTGAAAACAAGATTTGACCGTTAAAACAAACACAAAAATCCAACTGACCAAGTTCTATCAAATTGGAGAAGCAGCTAACACAAGCTAACCTCTTTCAATGAACTAATAAAGCTACACTTTACAGAATATTCGCCTTCACATGGGATCAATACATGCCCTCTGGATACTCTTTAAAATGAACCTAGAGAAAAAACTAAATGCTAACCTTCAATTTCAGGAGCAGCAATCACAAAAATAAAATAACCATTAAATAGGTACCGTGAGATTCTAAGATTTTTCTAGTTCTAGGGGCGACTGGGTATTGTTCGGTCTGTTTTGTTGGCTCATCGGCAGCTGGGTTTCGTTTGGATTTGGCCCGTGGGTGTAGAGGATGTCATGGCAGTTGGACGCAGCTGGATTTCATTCGGTTTGTATCATTAGCTTGTCAGTGGTGAGTTTTGTTCGAATTTGGCCCGTCGGTGTGGTGTCATGTGTGGTCGTCACGACCTAGGTTGTAAGGTAAATGGTTTATGTTTTTGTGATTTACGATTACATATTAGGTTTACTAGACTTTATGTTTTCAAAATTCAACTTTTCATTTAATTTTTGTTTTTTAAGCAATAGTGCAGATCTGATTATATTATTTGGATTGACTCGAATATGATCCTATCTAAATTCCATCCAATCAAATCTGATTTGACCGAATCCAATTTGATGCTCATACCTATGGTCAGTGAGAAATTGGTCAAATATACACCATTGTTAACTAATCAGATGGTATCAATCATATAATTCAACAACATTTCAATAAACTCGTTATATTTATTAGTATATTTCAAACATAAATAATTATAAATGATCACTTCTACAGCAACCTAAAGGGCGAATACAAACTTACCTTTTATTGGATACTCACACAGAGCATAAATAAACGAATCTTAGGAGAATGGTTATTTAAAGCATAAATAAACGAATCTTAGGAGAATGGTCATTTAAATGCCTTCCCATGACTCAATTCTTCAAGATTTTTCTCAAGAACCTACAGACTCTTTCAAGATTCTATACATAGTTAAATTAATAATTTTTTTTTACATAGTTAAATTAATAATTTTTTTTTTTGCAGTTCATCCTCTTCCTCTAAAAACTCTTCAAGCTTTTGGAGAGTTACTGTTTTAAGCTTCATAGGCATGGAAAGGAGATGGTCATAACTTTCTTGTTTTAGTCTGACATCTCTAATACTCTCTCCTTCAACATCTCCAATGTTCTTTGCTTCAGGACAAGAATTTCTTAAAAGAATTTTAATCAGATTATTCAACATTTGATCTCATTTTCGTTCGATAACTTCCCACGCGCAACTAATTTAAAATACTAAGTCTTGTCTTTCAATTCTTTAACTCTTTTTTAGCTTAACTAATAGACGTTGGTGCACGTATAGTTACCATGTTAAAAAGTCAATTTCCTTTTTTTTTTTTATTTCATTTTTGTTTTCTGATAGGAAACATTAAAAAATCAATGTTGAAAGCGAAAATTTAAATAGCTAAAATAATTTTGTCTTTGGTCTTACCCTCATGGTTTCAAGAAAACCAAGCCTGCCCTTGTGAAACTCCTCAAGAACTACAAATTGAAAATTAGAAAAGGTAAAGTCTCATAAGGTAATATTTTTAAACAGAAGACATTCTAAAAAAAATCTTACCGTGTTGTGGGGCATTATATTTTTTAGGTTTCCCATTCATATCTAATAGTACAAACTTATTTGTTTCAAATTGCCTTAAGCCTGTATTCACCTTTTACGCTACTGTATTGAAAGATCACTCCTCATCATAGATGGTGACCTTTCTGCTCTTAAGTGGAGGATGATGAAGTCCATGAAGGTGATTAAGGATCTGTTGGTGGTAAAACTTGAATAAGAAGTATTGCGGGGACGACACATGGGCGAGCATGGCTCATGACTTTTGAGGCCGTCTAAAGGATAAAGGGGAAGCTAAAGAGAGGGAAGGTAGAATGGGAAGATCTCAAAGAACCAACGTTAACCATCTAAGTCATCTAAGTATAACATAAAAATGCCTCTTACAGTACATCCAAGCTGCCACGTGTCTGTACGGGATTGCAGAAAAGTGACGGTCTCTCCAATAGCACCAAGACATGTCATTATAGTATGGTCCCTACCCAGACTATCTCCAAAATATCTCCTTGCAAGCCGACAAAATCAGATTTAAAAGGGGGACCACAGACACATCCACCTGCATGGTCTCCAATAAAATTAGGTGTTCCTAATCTCAATTGGCTCTTTCTAAATGGGTCAATTAGAATTGAAGACACACTACTAGCAAAGACTGTCCTCCAGAGGACAGCTGTCCACTCCAAGCAAGTTCAAGAGCCTCAACGAGAAATGTCAAATCACTCTTAAAACCCAACCTGTGGAAATTCACCAATAACGGTTCGCCAAGTGTCTAAAAAGACATATAAATGCTCTAGGGGTACTCTACTTTAAAAGGTCAGGTTGGTTTCACATGAGAGGTAAGTTCACTTACTCATAAAAACACTCAAAATCTCATATTCTAGGGTTTTTCTCATATTCTAGTAAGTTCACTTACTCTAGGGTTTTTCCATAAGAAACTTCTCTTCCACCAACGATGTCACAAGTGGTTCACAAAAGGGATCTGAAAAGAGAGGACTTAATATGAAATTTAGTTGCATAAGATATATAAGAAAGAAAAAGCAAATGGGCATGTGCAGATACTGGTTACAACTGTAAGACATGACTAGCTTTTGTGCATATTCCATATGCGTAGATGAGTTCAAAGAATTAACATGTATAAGATATCCAGCGCTTGCTCCCAAAGCACTAACAAGTCCAAGCATCCACCCAAGTGGATGATTGGAGGGTGAGGATTAGAGTAACATTGCCTAAACAATTTACATGATCAACTTTTAAAGAATGAACCCCTTCACTCAAAATGCCGGCAAGAAGGCTTCCAGCTCCAACACATGAATGCTTTCCTTTTCACAAGCTGGTTCCTTTCTTTCTTCTTCATTTTTTTTTTTTTGGGGTTGGGTGTATTTAAGAGAAAAATGTACCCTTCCCATAAAACATAACAGGTAAAATGCATGACATTGTGTGTAATATTAATAAAATAAAGAGTAATGATAAAGTTATAAATACTTTTGTACAAAAAATTTTATGCAAACTTATGTGGTGTAAAATTCGATAGCTTAGTAAAAAGTTAAAGTTGCAAATGGTCCACATGATTTATTCAATAGTCTTTACACTACGTCAGTTTGAGAAATTATTTGTGCAACAGTTTTTTTTGCTGTAATATATTAATATTACTGTAACACCCCAAATCTCACACATGCGCACATAAGGAAGGAGGTTGCTCACTAATCGAAATCTTAAAACATATACCTCAAACTAAAATACCTCAAATTTTATTCCTAAAATCACAAAATCCAAATGTCTAATACTAAAAATTCTCCAAAGTCATTAACAATACAAAAATCTCAAACTTCCCAAATACAAGTTCAAAAGAAAAAAAAATTTCGAAAGAAAAAAAAAATTAACAAAACTCAAATGTAACATGAGTTTATCTAACTCTTATTCTTCTAGCAATAATAATCGAATCTCTAACTTCCAACAAGGCAAGCACATCTCTCAACTAGGTACTTAATCTGCAAAAAGTAATGACGAGGGGTAAGCCGTCAACTCAGTAAGTAAAACCATTCCTAACACACTAGGCTTAATACCTACCAAAAAATATTGCAAGCCTTCTTCCTTACCAAAACATATATATATATATATATATATATATATATATATATATATATATATATATATATATACTGGTATCAGAGCTAGTACTGGTATATTTTAATGAACAAAATAAACACAATTAAAAACATGGATATTTTATAAATCTAGTAAATGGTGTTGTTAGACCAGAATGATGCAGTAGCTAGTACTGCCTTTAGAACCAGATCAGGCTTAGAACTGATCAATATCCCGCACACTCAGGTTTCCTACCAGTATTTTATAGTTGTTCCCTTCTTTTCTTGTAAAACACCCTCCCTTAGCCAAGAAAAATGAGAGTTTTATAAAATACTGGTATCAGAGCCAAGGGAGGGTGTTTTATGGTTAGAGACTTTGTGTGCCTAAAACCTGTGTTTGGTTAAAACTTTGCTTGTGTGGTGAAGGAGTTACCTTGTTGGTGTCTTGGTAGTATTTGGTCATAAGTCCCGATTTGGTTGAAGGGAAGTAAAACCAACTCTTAGCCTTGGATTGTAGCCATACTTATAAAACTAGATCACAAACAGGTTAAACGTGCATGGATTCTCTACTCTGTAAAGATTCTCTTTCTCTAGCTCTTCTTCCGGGAAGTCTAGTAATTCAAATAATGTTGTAAACTCAGAAGAATTCATAGTTGAAGACTTCAATAAAGCAATAGACTGTTGGGAATTACCAAAAATCTCTAAAGACATGATCTACAAAACAAAAAAGCTTGATTTTCTAAAAATAGATTTTGTTATAAAGACCGAAGAAAGAGATATAACCCTTTCAAAACCTTTCGAGACAATACACTTGTTCTCAGAACAATCTCTAAAGAGATTAAAAGAAAAGAACTTTAATTATGTTCACATTGGCTTAATACAAGTCGGAATAAAACCTTTAACTAAAGAAGGATTAAATACTTCTATTCTTGCTGTTCTCAGAGACGGGAGATTCATCTCCTTTGATTACTCTCTACTAAGTAGCATAGAATCAAGTCTCTGTAAAGGTCCTATTTCTTTTAGCTGTTATCCAAAATAACAGTTTCCTCAAAAGACAAAAACATTCTCAAAAGTATGATTTTACAGATCAAGACTGATAATTACCATATGATTGAAGGATCTGTTCCTGTTGCCTTAATTTTCAAAATTTCTTATAAAACCATGAACTCTGCGTTTAACACGCAACATAAATTCCAATAAAAAAGAGATGAGACTCTTCTCTTGCAGACTGACCTGTCTAAAGCCAACACTGTTATTCCAAAACCTATCCAATGGAAAGATGCCAATCTTCCTGAGGAATGGATTCTAGAAGGAGCCACTGAACCAGTGATTCCTAAACAACTAAAGCCCAATACAGAGTTACAAAACGTGACTCAGCATTTCGATGGTAAAGTCAAATTATCCTTTAGAAGATCTACTTCATCTAGATTTTCAGATAAGGATTCTGTCTCTAGTATCCCTTCACTGAAAAGAAGATTTTTCAAAATCCCTTTTGTAGTAAATCTTCCTTTCCAGCCTATAAAAAGCCAACCTAGGTTTTCCACATCGGATATACCTAGCTCTTCCACATCGGATATACCTAGCTCTTCCATACATTCAGTTGACTATACAACTAGTGTCCCATATCCTATCTACACTAGTAGTCAACATGACCAAAGCCAAGAAGAGAAAGAACCTTCTCTTCTTACATCTCCTACATTTTCTGCGACATAATAAATGTCCTTGACAAAGACTTTGAACTTGATAAAATTCTTCTTCATAAAGATTTTTATTCAGAGAATAACAAGGGAAAAAGACTTTGGTTTTTCAAAAATTTCTTAAATCAAAGAAATAAAATCCAAAAAGTCTATTATGAATTTGTTAATTCTTATAAAGTTCATATCCTATTTTTTGATTGGTTTGAAATATATGCCTCAGAAAATAGGATTACTTATCCCTTTAAAGAATCAAATCCTATCACGGTCAGAAAAAAGATTATAGAATGGAATCTTTCTGACAGTGATCAAACCATTAAATCTGAGCATTCACCTCTTAGGAGTGTTACTATAGACCATGGTATACCTCCTGTCCAGGTTAAAGCCTCACCTTACAAAATCCATAAACCAAATGATCCAGAGACAAATTTAGGTAGCATTATCCAACATAATAATTTTTGTAATGCGAACCTAAATACATTAGGAAAACAGTTGACAAGAATAGAAAGTCAATTCCAAAAGTCAACCATAGCTGTTTCCCCTAGCATTTCCTCAAAAGCTAACCTTGACAAAAAGCTTAAAGAACCTATTTTTAAACATTTTCAGGTTTCAAAAAATAGTCAAAAGCTTGTTCAAGAGTCAAAGTCAGATTTTGCTAAAGCCATTAGAGACCAACTAGATAGGATAGAAGTCTCCTCTTCCTCTAGTAAGAATCAGATAGCCCCTGATAGTGCCCAATCTAGAACCATTGGAGTACTTGACCATGACCAAATGTCTGCCGCCTCTTCAGACATAGAAGCCTTTAAAGATGAGTTAATTCCTAGAACCAATAAGGTTCATTGGGAATTAACCCTTCCTACTAGTTCTCCTTCTGACCTAACCATAGACAATAGGCCTAGTGCACTAAACCAATCTAGGTTTAATACTTCCTCTGTCTATGAGTGGAATATAGACGGCATGTCTGAGTATAACATACTTGGACTTTTACAACAAATGACCACGGCAGCTAATGCCTATAAAACCCAATCGGGAACCTCTGACAAAGCTATTGCAGAGATCCTCATTGTTGGTTTTACAGGTCAACTTAAAGGATGGTGGGATTATCTTCTCACCAGACAGCAACAATTTGATATCCTGAATGCAATTCAAACAGATGAGAATGAGGCACCCATTTGTGATGAATTCAACACTGTATTAAAGAGAACATTGTTCCTAAAAAATTTCATGAAAAAACAAATGAAAGACTTTCTGCTGCTAATAATTCAAAACTAAAAATCAAATCTAAAGTTGATGCTTCTATCCCTAACAATGGTTTTGAATTCAGAACTTCCTTTCTCTTGACAAATGACATACATCATGCTGCCATATTAGGAACTCCTTTCATAAACCTCATTACTCCTCATACTGTCAACTACGATAGTACATCTTTTAAAGCAAAAAACAAAAGCTAAAATTCCCTTTTATTGAAAAGCCTAAAACCAGAAATCTGAACATTGTAAAAGCCTATTCTGTTTACCAAAACCAAGTCAATGTTTTACTTATGTCAAAACAAAATGACTTAGTTTGCTTACAAAAAGATTTGAGTTTACAAAGAATTGAAAACCAATTACAAAATGGTTTTATAAAAAGAAAAATCTCTGATTTAAAAGAATTAATCGAAAAAGAAATGTGCTGATTTACCATCTACTTTTTGGAATCGAAAACAACATTTGGTTGATTTGCCATATGAAAATTCTTTTGATGAAAGATAAATTCCTATTAAAGCTCGTCCTATCCAGATGAACATGGAATTAGAACAACACTGTAGGAATGAGATTAAAGATTTGGAATCCAAAGGTTTAATTGTTAAATCCAGATCTCCTTGGTCATGTGCTGCTTTCTATGTGAATAAAATTCAGAAATAGAAAGAGGAACACCTAGGTTAGTTATTAACTACAAACCTTTGAATAAAGTTTTAAAATGGATTAGGTATCCAATACCTAACAAAAAAGATTTGCTTCAAAAATTACATTCTGCCTTCATCTTTTCAAAATTTGATATGAAATCAGGATTTTGGCAGATTCAAATCCACCCTAAAGATAGATACAAAAACGCATTCACTGTTCCATTTGGACAGTATGAATGGACAGTTATGCCATTTGGTTTAAAGAATGCACCCTCAGAATTCCAAAGAATAATGAATGATATTTACAACCCCTTTTCTGAATTCTATATTGTGTATATTGATGATGTGTTGATTTTTTCACATTCGATTAACCAACACTTCAAACATCTAAAGACTTTTTATTTAGCAACTAGAAAAGCTGGCTTAGCTATTTCTAGTTCTAAAGTCTCTTTATTCCAGACTAAAGTCAGGTTTCTTGGTCATTATATTTCAAAAGGAATCATAACTCCCATAGAGAAATCTCTTGCATTTGCCAATAAATTTCCTGATAAAATCCTTAATAAAACCCAATTGCAGAGATTTTTAGGTAGCTTAAATTATGTTCTTGATTTTTGCCCAAACATTAATAGGATTTTAAAACCCTTGCATGACAGGTTAAAGAAAAATCCTGTTGCTTGGACTGATGAACATACTAAAGTTGTTAAACAAATAAAAAATTTTGTTAAAGATATTCCTTGTCTGTTTCTTGCAAACCCTACCTTGCCTAAAATTGTTGAAACTAATGCTTCAGATTTAGGTTATGGTGGTATATTAAAGCAAGTAGATAATAACAAAGAACAAATAGTACAGTATAATTCTGCACATTAGAATGAATGCCAAAAAAATTACTCTACTATTAAAAAAGAAATTCTTTCTATTGTATTATGCATTTCTAAATTTCAAAGTGATTTATTGAATCAAAAATTTTTGCTTAGAATTGATTGTAAAGCTGCAAAACATGTTTTAGAAAAAGATGTTCACAACATTGCATCAAAACAGATTTTTGCGCGATGGCAAGCTATTTTAAGTGTTTTTTATTTTGATATTGAATTTATTAAAGGTGATACAAATTCTATCCCTGATTTCCTAACCAGGGAATTTCTCCAAAACAGATAATGCCGCCCAAAAAGAGAGACAAAGGGAAAGGTATTCTTAAAGACCCAGAGCCCCAAACAAAACCGAAAGACACTCAAGCCACCCCTACTAAAGAAAAACTTTTATCTTCTGCCATGCCAGTCAAATCCTGGATAGACATGGTCGATGAGCATGAAGCTCAGTCTAAAACCACCACCACTGAATTACAGGTAAAAGAATGGATGGACTCAATCTCGAGTTCTCCAGAACTCTTGCTAGCCCTTCAAAGTTTTTCTCAAAATAAAGCACTTTAAAAAAACCCTCTAAAAGAACAAGAAAAAACTATTTCTAAAGACATTTCAAAATCTTCTTCTAATGTTGTTCTTTCAGGTGAAAGCTCTGGTTCTCAAATCGTTCTTTCACAACCAAAGCTTTCACAATTATCCTCGGATTGGTTTCATAAAACTCATCTTTAAAATATTTTATCTATGGAAGATGGATTTTATCACACTGATCCATTTCAAGCTATTTCAAAGATTTTCCCGAAAGGCTGGTTTTTCAAACCATGGGATTTGTCAAAACCCCAGTCTTTCTATCAAAGTATCTTGGAAATCACTGAGTCTGTAAAATTCAAACACTTCTTCCTCAGTGAATCCCATTCTGAGCCAGCCTATTCAACGGCTACTATTCTTAAAGTCTTAAGTCCAAAACAGTGGGGAGATCAACTCCACAAATTAAAGACTTTCCCCGCCAATTTTCAAATGAGTTTAAACCATTGCTTACAATTTTCTTATTGGGATTACCAACAAGCATGGTTTAACACTTTCCTCATACAAAATCCTAAAAAGACCCATTTATGGTTATTCTTCTTCAACTTGAAGATAACCGTCCAAAGCATTCCAAATTAGTTCCAACAATGGTGGAACTATTTCGGACCCAGCCCATAAATACTCACCCCAAATGCCACTCACTGTTTAAACCTTTTTAAAGCCCATTATGTTCCTTCAGAGTCCGAGAAAAGGTTTCCACCTTTTCTTTGTTTTTGTACAAATTTCTTCCTTCCTTAGGTTTGGATGTGGGATTTCCAATATCATACCCACGAAGCCCAATTGATTTTAAAGAGAAGTTTTAAAATTAAATGGTGGTCAAAATTCGATGAAAAGTCAAAGCTGACTGACGCCATAGTTCGAGCATGGCTTTCCTCAAAAGGCCTTCTTGAGCCCAATATCAAATATGTTAAAGCCCAAAATACATTCCTCGCTCAAAAGTCAAAGGCCCAATCCCTTTTGGCCAGTGCAAAGAATGAAGACGAGTATTTTAAAGTGATGAAGCAGCTCCTCGCCTCAAGATCCGAGCCTTCAGTTGCTGACTCCTCTGACAATGACGATCAGCCCTTCATTTCCCTTAGAGATGATAACGAAGATGATTGCTTCGGTATTTTCCCTCCAATAAAGAAATTGTAATATTATTGTAATCTTTTATATTGTAATTATCCCTGTAAAAAAAAAAAGTAAATATATATATTTCTGCTTTATCGTGGAAAATCGTCTTCCTTCACTCACTATCCTTATCACAAGGAAAAAGCTGTGAAGACAATTTTCACTAAAGATTTTTTAAGTCACTATCCCCCATGTGAAACGCGGTCTCAAAAATTTGAAAAGCCAATCATGCTGTCTCCCATGTGAAGACTCTCAAAAGATGAAATGACAGCAAAAAGCAAAAGCCAAAAGCCATGTGAACCCTTCCGGGATTCACGCTCCACAAGCCCATGTGTTGCTACAGCAAAAAGCAAAAGCAAAAGACAAAAGCCATGTGAACCCTTCCGGGATTCACGCTCCACGACTCCAAGCATCCAAGATATATATTCCCTTCTTTCGAAGAGAGGGGGCAGAGTTTGGAAAACAGAGTTTTTTAAAGAAAGTTTTGGAGAAGCTTTAGAATTTTTGAGTTTTCTCTGTAATTTTCTCTGCAAGAGAATTCTGTATAAAGATCTGTATTTATATTTTCTCATATTCATCAAGTATCCTCTATTTGTAAAGCTTCTACAACCTTGTTCTTGGAATAAAGCAAAATAAAATCGGTACTTCTTAAACTCTCATTTTTCTTTTATTTATAAATTTTATAAATTGCTACGTTCCTCTAAGGCATAGAGACCAGATCTCTCAGCTTAATTGTATTTCTTCTTCTCCCTCCATCCATTCAGAATACTATTTCTAGGATCCAGATTTAGTATTTTTATGAGCCTTTGTGCTGCTTAGGATTGTAAAATATTTTAATTAAAGATCAATATTTTATATTTTTAGTATTTGGTGGGAAACCCGAGTGTGCGGGATATTGATCAGTTCTAAGCCTGATCTGGTTCCAAAGGCAGTATTAGCTACTGCATCATTCTGGTCGAACAACACCATTTACTAAATCTATAAAATATCCCTGTTTTTAATTGTGTTTATCCTGTTCATTACACACACTCCACGAATCCTGGCCCATATATATATATATATATATATATATATATATATATCAGAACATATGTTTTTATTAAAATTCATATTGTAACAGAAAGACATAAATTGATAAGTAACTCAGAATATCAGAGACATCATACTTCATGAAACAAATCATTTAGCACATATACTTAGAAAATGAAAGGATAGCTCATGTCACATAGTGTCACCTATAGTCCCGGTGACCCGGCCAGACAGAATAGAATCAGAATTATTGTGTGCACACTCAGAACAGAAACTCAGTACTGGTCCAGAACATATGTATATCGTCTATTACGATCAGAATCAAAATCAAAATAACTACGGACAATGAGCCAAACATTCAAATTACTTTTCATAATACCTTTCAGGCTTGCAAGATAAATTCCATTTCAATATTTAATAAACAACTTCATAATCGATAATCACAAAATAATTTACATACTTAAAAACATTTATATAAACTAATTTTTGTTATAAAAACTTATTAATCTTTTAAGACGTACGAACACACATATACTTATAATAATTATCATAATAGCATACATATCCAGTACATTAAAAATGAAGGTATTTACCTCGATAAGCAATGATCTAAAATATCCCTCCCTAAGTCTCCAACAGCCTCAAACACCTTAAACAAATACAAGAATAACCCATTAACAACTTATTCCATCATCCTGATTTCCTAATTCCTACCCGTACAGGTCTGATTCTCTCAATTTTAGCTCTAAATCTAAAAACTAGAATGATACAATATTATGCAGAACTATTCTGGACATCCATGGGTATCTCACATAAAATTTTCAAGAAGATCCGATATCAAAAACATTTTCAAAACTATTTATTTCTTAATAAATTCTAAACTGTCTTGCAGTGCTTTAACAGAACAGTATGGGTTCTGAGATTTTTATAAAATCAGAAATAAATCAGAAAATTAAGAAATTAAAACTGGAACCACTAGACCCATGTGTTAACCTCTATTTAAAATTTCAGAATTTTCCGAGTTCATTTGGTACTGTAAATAATTTTTCGAAATTCATCTTTCTGCTAAAATCTCAATTTTCCAGTGCAGCAGTATCTGTTTCGAAAATCCTTATAAAATTGAAAACGAATCCAAATCAGATGAAACAAAATTTATTCAGTAAGCCTACATGTCTAGTTTTCAGAAAGTAAGTCTCTTCTTAAAAATCGTTTATAAAATATATGTTTGATTTGGAGATATTCATGCTGTCCAGAATTGTTCAGTGTTGTGTATTACATCTAGGGTTGACCACCATGACCCAAAAATCAATTAAAGTACTAAGCCCAACATAATCATGTCCTAAATCATGCAGAAAGTATGTAATAATCCTAATATTATGTGAAATAAATTCTAAATAGAACATAGAAATAGAGTATAGGCGATACATACCAACCGTTAAGACTGTTTCCCATAAGTAGGAGTTCAAATCCTAGGGTTTGAGCAAAAAGGTAAGGAGCAGCAGAGAAGATCAAAATACATTGTTGATTCTTTTAGGGTTATAGAGAAAAGAATGAATTTAAAGGAAATCCTAGGAAACCCTATTACAAAAAGGAAAATATATATATATATTCCAATATTACCCACAAATCCTAATTAAAAGAAAATAAAAAAATAATTCCTTATTGAGAAGGGTAATGTTGCCGTCTAATCAAAAAAGAAAAACCAAATTTCCATAATTTAGAAATTATGGAAATTGCAGCAGTAATTATATAAAACAACTTATATTGGGAATCCATTTTCAAGTTGTTACCAGAAGCACCCAGTTTAATTTCTCTCGTCTTCTTTTCGTATTCTTATTTGGGCCTCCAAAATCAAAATAATGAAAAATTAAAAAGTTTTCTATTCGTTACCTTTGCAACTGCCAACATAATTCTGTACATTTTTTCTTTCTTGTATATATTTTAGTTTGCGTAATATGTGTGCCCAAATCACAATATGCATCGCCTAAAAGAGTTGATTCGAGTTTAAAATTTCTTATATGGTCCTAAAATACTTCATATGGATTAAAAAAATTAGTAACTTAAGTTAAAGACAAACTAAACAAGAAGAGCAAATGCAAGGTTTTTGAGCAAAATTTAAGGAAAGGATGATGAACTATCATAAATCTAAAACACATACACATTGCAGCAAATAAACTTGTTGATACGTATATACCCAACATAAACTCCCTAAACTCTTGAAATTTTAGCAGAAGAACTTTGCCGACGAGAAAAGCCAGAAGCATGTGATAATTCCATACATTCATCTGTAAAAGGAGGCTTTGATGGTGTTGGCAATGCGATGTCCTTTTGCTTTAGCATTTGTACAACATCTGTCATGGATGGTCGTAGAGTCGGCGATTCTTGTGTGCACAAAAGACCAACCCAAACAACCCTTTTAACCTCTTCAATGTCTTCAATCGTGATGCTTTTGTCTATGACCTCTGGCACTGTTTTCGCTTGAAAGTGCTTCCACGTCTATCAAAGTAGTAAAAAAGGAATTCTTAACACTAGAATACGACGTTGCTTGAAAGTGTAAGGGATGTCAATGGTATTTTTGTCGTGAGTACTACTTACATGGGTTACTAGAGTCTCAAAGCCATCATCAGATTGAAATTTATTGTTTTGGACGCCACTAACAATTTCTAGTACAAGTACCCCAAAGCTATAAACATCAACTTTCTCTGTTAATTGCCCATTTGCTATATATTCAGGAGCCATGTACCCTCTACATAAGAGGGGAAGAGAGTAAAGGAGAATTCATCAGCCAACCATGTCACATAAATAAAATGTGGATTCACATTTGATTATGGAATTGAGTTACTTACAATGTGCCAGCGATAGCAGTGTTTGGCATAAGAGACTTTTCACTTGAAGAAAACCTGGCAAGGCCAAAATCTGCAATTTTAGGTCTGTGTTTCAAGTCTAATAAGATGTTACTCGCTTTGATGTCTCTATGCACAATCTGCATTTGACAGTCTTTGTGAAGATACTCTAATCCTTCAGCTGTTCCGATGATGATTGCATGCCTTTTCTTCCAATCAAGTTCCTTCTTCTGTTTCGGGTCTTTCTTCCATGAGTACCAAAAAGGTTATTACAAGAGTGCTTGAGACGCAAGTAATTAATTCATTAGTTGAATTGATGCTTACCAAACAAGATGCGGTCGAGGCTTTTGTTTTGTACAAATTCATAGACAACAAAGCTGTCTTTCTTAGTGAAGCAGCAGCCGAGAAATTGAACCAGGTTCTTGTGGTGAGCTCTGCTCATGATATCCATTTCATTGCAAATCTCTTTAATCCGATTCTTTCGGCTAATAAACAAACGTTTGATTGCAATTTCTCTGCCATCTTGTAAGGTCCCCTGCTCAATAATTACAGTACAAAGTTTTATTAGTAAGGTATCAAAATGAAAAGATGAGATGAAAATGAAGAAGAAATTAAGTGGGGGGGCATGCATGTACATGCCTTAAATATTTCTCCATATCCTCCATGACCAAGCTTGTTAGACTCATCAAAGCAATTGGTTGCTTTTTCTATTGTTGAGTACTTGAACTGCAAGAACTTCAAGCTTTTATGTAATATCGATAAGTCCATCTCCATTCCTTTGAAGCATTAAATACATTCCAAATTAATTATTCCATCAAAGGGCGTGATGCATCATAGATCATTTATTAACAGAAATGAACAAACATTAAATAATTAATTACCTTTCTGTAATCTGCCATAAATCCTTCTTCTGTAAGTAGCTTTACCCAGGAAGAATCCAAGTACAATTGCCAATGCACATCCCAGAATCCCAGCAAAAGCATATATCAATAACAAATACACATAGCTACCTTGTTCTGCACCCATATGAGCAAATCTAATGAATTGAGTCGATCATACACATATCTCACTAATGAACTATAAATTAGCCAGCAGATCATTAATTAAACAAACCTTGGTCATCTTTGTGAGGCTTAAAGTCATTGGCAAATTCGTAACGAGAGTACCGTAAAAAGCAGCCAGCAAACAACACACGGCCTTCAATTGCAGGGATGCAAGTTAAGGCAGTTGAAGCAGCCTTAGTTAAGCATTGGGAGCATATTTGGGGGTTCAATGTTTTCAAGCAACTAGCCATGGCATATGCTGATACATCAGCTAAGGTATGCTTGTGTGTCGCGAATCCATTTTCATTAGGCGCATTCTTACTAACCTTGTTCACAACTTCTTCGACTACACGTCTGAATAAATCCTGCTGCTCTTGTTCAGCATCAACGCCGCATTTCTACTTTAATTCAAAGAACATCATCAATTAATCAATGAATCATGCACATGAAAACCCAAAAAAGAAAAGATCAACATATATAATTAAGCACCATGTCATCGAAGGGAGCAAAAGGCTCCCCATAGAAGCTATAATTTTCAAGCCTAAGAAAGCAGCCATCGAGAAAAACATGAGCGCTGATGGCGGGAAGGCAATTGGCCAAGAGATGATTCATCTGAACAAAGCATGTATTACATTCTTTAAGATTAAGATCTTCCATGCATTGTGATAGCATGTATGTTCTTGAAGGCGGGATCCCGAATTCTTTAGATGCAAACTTCTTTCTATACATCTCTTCTCTCATGAGACTCAACAATGATTGATAGTTATGCAAGTAATTTGATGAATTTTCTGGAGGAAGTTTTTGGCAATGGCGTTCTATAATGTTTGTTCTTGCGTCTGCATCAGCCTCAGGGAAGGAGGAGGTGATGATTATTGACATGGCAATTGTCAATGAGAGATGATAAATTGCCATGAGAATAAATCAACACACACTGCGTCTGCATGCATCAGACAATTAATTAATCAAGGAATTTTTTGTTCCTACATTTGTTGTTTTTTTTTTTTTAATTTTTTTTCTGAAGGGTTATTTTGTTAAAGAAAAAGTTAATAATTTTATTGCTTTTGCATGGATTTAGGGTCGTTATACCCGTGGTATTAAATTAAGGGGGGTTGGTTATGCAATTTTTGGCAAAACCAAACATGCAATTGCTAACACACTGAAAAATGCTATATTAAACCACTCAATCCCAATCTATCAGCTCAGCTTGACTCTTTGGCCACGTCAAGTAAATATTTTTAATCTTTAAATTTAAAAACAATGCCAGCATCCCAACATGACATGACAGCAACTCACTTTAAATTGAATCATTTCCTCTCCTGTTTAAAAGCAAATTTGGCTTCTATGAGTTATGGCTGATATTTGATGAATTTGCAGCAGAAAAAACTAAATAAAAAGATTATTCTCTTATTCAGTTGGACTTAATTTGCCATGTTTTCAAATATTTCAAATGCTCCTAGCACTTGCAAAACTATTTCCCTCTTAGTAAGCTTCTCACCCCACAAAAAAAAAAAAAAAAAAAAAAAAAAAAGAAAGAGCCTTCATCATCCCTACCCGGCTAAGCAACCTAGCTCAATTCTTTCAGTAACAAATTTAATCTAAGCTTTACAATAGATACATACAAAGAGCCCTGTGTAACCAAAACATGTGGGTCAGAAGTGGCTGCAGCTCTGCTCACGTACCGAAAGATTACTGAGATCACAAAAGCTTGCTCAAACTAAAGCTTCATAAACTTGCTGTATTGTACAGTTTCTTCAGAAAATCTTCCAGTGTTTGCTTCAACACGATCCTTTCAAGTCAATGCCAGCCAGTCACCAAGTATATTAATCCTCCAAGGAATCCACCAAGGACATGACTGGAATCCCTTTACCAGTAAAACATGAACACTTGACCAGCAACTCATCACCCACCTCAAATTCTTTCTTCTCATTAGTCTGCATGACAGCCAAAGAGTAAATGATAAGCCCACAGAGAGGGGGAAAATCCCCATCTCAATGATAAACATTGGAATTTTGGACTTATGTTTCAAAACAACTAAACATTAACACAGATGAAAAAAGAGAGAAAAAAAAAAAAAGACAAATCACATTCACAGATTCACTCTCACGGTGATGGCATAAGCAAACCATAAAACTATAATACTAGCCTAAAATAAGTAATAATATATATCCCACCAGTGGAATCAAGAAAATGATAAATATCCTTTTAAAACAGAGGAAACTATCCGACATAATTGTTATATGATTCAAATATTCACAAAAATTATAATTGTTTATCTAAAGATGATTTGGTCATTAAGAACATGGACCTCACATGAAATAGATGGTTTTTTTGTGTTCTTTTGGGGAAAAAAATGTGAATCAAATTGATGCATAAATATGGCAGCAAGCGTTAAATGCATTGCCCCCAATTGATCACATGGGCAAAAAAGGAACTTTGCACTGAATGTAAGATGTTGAGGACAATGTTTGAGCTTAAATAGGAATCAAAGAAAAAAAGAGTCAACATCATTATTATCAGCATTGTCGCCTTCATCAACTCAAAAATTATGTTAAAAAACAATAGAATACGTACCTCAAACCGGTACATTCCATGGATTCCACCACCCAAATCAAGAACCAACCCACGTGCACGTACTTGATAAACCTTGGCAGTAACCTTTGTGCCAAGCTTCAGATTTTTGGCACTTACAATAGCTTCAGCTCTGGTTCCTTTATTATTCTCATCTCCATCCTCTGTACTGAAGAGACATTCAGATAATTTCTCTCTTTCCTTTTGGGAGAAAGAAGATGACCTTTGAACTTTTGGCTTACTATTGGAATTTGAAGCCGGAGTTGACTTGAGTGTACTTTTAGAGCTCTGACTAAAACCAGAAGCTTTTTCCTCTTCATCACACTCTGCAGCACTTCGAATTAATACTGCTGGGGTAGAGGAAGTAGATGAGTTTACCCCAGGAGTTTCATTTTTGCTCATTGGCAACTCGGGGTTTTGCCCATTAGACACATCCCCAACTGATGCCCATACATTAGTAGCTTGTTTGTTAACTGGAACAGATCCTTCAACCACACTCTTTACATCAGCTCCTGGTCGGGGTGAAATTGCTTTTAGGGATAGCTTAATGTTACCACGAACATCCTGCCCTATGCACCTCAAAGAAAGGTGTTGACCCACAGATACCAAATCTGAAACTCGAGAGACCTGATCAAGTATCATTACAAAATTGAAAATTTTATTAAGATAAGAACCAAATCAAGCAAAAAGCTCAATACAATATACAATCAATAAAACATTGCTGTTGGAAATAAGAGTTGTCTCTTAAAAATAATCATCACTAGCTAAGTAAAATAATTGTGGCAAAAAATAAAATAAAATCTGAACACATATTAAAGCACAGTCACACATGCCCATACTAACACAACCATAATGTTTGAAAGAACATGATTGCATATTTTAATATCGGAGGCAAAATTACAACACATAGTTGGACATTCAAAAAACCTCTTAAATGCATATACCAACCATGTCAAACAGCTAGATGACCTCGTGTACAGCAAACCAATGGAATCCAACTGGCAGTCAGTTTCAGAAAGAGAGAATCATGCATATATGAGTTCTATTTCTCTTACCAAGGGCTGCCTCCCTCTGTTTAAAGATATACATCCAGAAAGGAGTAACCTCTCCTCTTGTGTGGTGAAAGGGGATTCTATAAGGGCTCCAGTTACGAATCCCTCTGTGATTCCAGATTGCCTTTCACCACTGGTCTAAAGGGCCCACATCTTCCATTACATTCTACAGACTATCAGGTTCGACGCCACATTAGTTATTTAGTTCCACCAAATTGAAGTAGGGTTCTCTTCTTATGGCTAGGAATACATATATGGAAGAAATGAGATGGTAAGTAAGCTAAAATTTGTACTCCTATCCGTTACCAGCCCACCATGAAAAACTTTTAGCATCCATTCAAAGACATGTCTCTGGACCGCCTACATATGAATCATTTAGCAATCTAAAATGTTTCTATAAATTAATGGGCATCGCACTCCACAGGTGTCAATCAACGCAATTCTCTTCAAGCCCTTTAAAACAAAAATGAACTCCAAGATAGTATCTTCCAGAAGTCAAATACCTTATGAAACATGGACTGTCAATTGAATAAAATCCCTCAAATATTATATCCGTTGTACCAGTTATGTGCCAATTTTGATGTTGCTGATAACCAGCACATGACACTGGCCAAAGACCGATTTTGCTGTTGCCTCCCTCTTTAAACAGAAGGAGCCAAAGATATCAGATGTAAGTGACAAGGAACCACTATTCTCATGTTGATTTCTACGCTTATTGATAAAAGAATACACCCACTTCCTCTCCATCCCATTGTTCCTCAAACACAAGTTAAATTTAAGCCCCCTCCAACATTGGTGTGAAGGAGATTTTACTCCACCGCTAGAGATCTAACCAAGTAAGCCATTCCCTTGAGTATCATATTGATATATCCTTCAGATGTGATTTAACTCACTTTAAAATGAACATCTATTTTTTTTTGAAAAATTCAAAGCAATGCAACCTTTAGCACACGTATGTACTTGTTAAGCACTGAAACTCTGAAAGTATGACAACTAAAATGCAGAAATGAGGAAAACAACAAGCAGGGATACAAAATAACCATATAATAAAGTTTTCTAAAAAGTATTTTCCAGCATAGGTACTTGCTCTTTTTCAAACGAAATAGTGGGTTTTAAGGCCACCAACATACTCAAACTATCAGTTTCATCAGTCTTGTATTACCTACTTCCTAATTTTTCCGATGCTTTCTGCAACTGCGACGATCCATCAACCTTATATTTTAAGCCTTACTCATACTTGTAACAATTTGCAAATGATGAAGATTATACCTCTAGAGAACAAAATAGAGTTTTTCAGAAGAAGCTGCGTTAAAATCAGAACAAATAAGATTCTAGAACCAGCAGATATGCTAGCAATGAGTTTAAGCGAGAATAAACTTTTCTTTTTAACCCAACTAAAGACACGAAAAGAAAAAGAAAACTACATTATATATAAGATATATGAAATAAACTCATATATTTAGAATCAAATAATGGTAACCAAATAATTAGAACTGCTCTTAATTAACAATGCTAAACTTTGGTACATACCGGTTCATGCGACAACTCAGAGATGTGTAGCAGGCCTTGTTGGCCACCATTGAATTCCACGAAAGCACCATATTCTTTAACTGATGTTACAACACCTTTATAGATCCCCCCAACTTCAATCTCACGGCCAATTATGAAATCAACCTGATGGTAAAGAATATTTTAAGACAATTGAAAATGGAAAAACCAGTTAAAAGATCCATTTCAATCTTTCTTTTTAAAAGAACATTTCATATCTTATTTGTGAAACATAGAACACAATAGTTACCTTTTCTAACACTTTCTCCATTACAGACTGATTCTTAGCAACTATAGTAAGTGTTCCATCGCTTACAGATATCCGTCCACCTGAATCATAAGCACAAGACATTACTATTTCAGTAACTTATGAGGAATTAAAAACAAATGAGAAATCATTTGACAAATCTACTAGGCACAAAAAGATAGTTTTGCTGAATTTGAATTAGACCTGTTTCTTCTTCAATTTTTCTTTTGAGAGCACCTAAAGGCCCAATCAAACGGCGAAGAGTGTCATTGTCATATTTCAAAGTAGCTGCATGACAGATCATAAATGTGCAGTTAAATCATAAAGTATTCAAACAATGAAAACTAACAAAGATCTAAATTGCAAGCACAATGGAGTTTAAAAGATTAACCTAGTCGAGGAGAATTTCTATCATCTTGAGTTCGTGGAGCACTGATTTGTCGCTCCATGTGATCAAGGATCTGAAGACGGCCTTTATGAGCATGCTCTAAACATTCACATATGATATCTAAAGGAATTCCAGCAGGTTTTATATCCAACTGAATTGCAGTAACTCCTTTTCGTGTGCCAGCAATTTTGAAGTCCATGTCCCCTAAATGGTCTTCTAAACCCTGCAAAAACCCGTTGTCAAATAAACTCTCATAGGAAAGTCAGCAGTACTTGGACGAAAACACTGTCAAACAAATTACCATGGTGAAGCCAATATTGATGACATTGGACACGTAAATGTAAATTAACTAAAGATTGAGAACAACATCTAACAGATGGAAAAAAGTTTCACTATTTAAATTAAGGAATATCAGCATCCCAATAAAACTATTTCAAACCACCACCATCCATCAAGGAAAAACTGAAAGAACCTACGTAAAAATCTCACCAAAATATCAGTCAGTATACGGTAGTCCTTAATTTCGCCAGTTGATGGGTCAACTTCACTAACAAGACCGACTGAAACACCTGCTACATGTTCTTGTAATGGAATACCAGCATCCATCAAAGCCATACTCCCTGCAAGGAAAAAACTTCACGATAAATATTTTATTGCAGGAAAACAAAATCAAAATCATGATAATTAGTTACGGTCAAAGAGAATTGTGGACCATTATCAATCCGTAACCTTAACATGAAAGAGGTTTTGTCAAACACCTAACAAAAATAAAAACACTGACATGCATACTTACCTAGTAAAGGAATATGCAAAAAAAATAAATAAGTGATTCCAACTTTTTCAAGCAGACAATAAACATTAAAAGTGTACATTATTGGGTATTAAAAAGGATACCTCCACAGACAGTAGCCATTGATGTTGACCCATCAGATGCCATGACCTCTGAATTCACACGGACAGTATAAGGAAAATCATCTTCAGGAGGCAATACCGCAAGCAAGGCTTTCTCCGCAAGAGTCCCTACAAACACAAAGAATCAGCATCAAATTAATATGTTTTCACAGAAAAAGGTATTGAATGAATTATGCATGTTAGAGCTAGATGCAACAGTCAAGGTATTTTGAAGGAGAAAAGGGATAACCAAGTTCTTTATACTCCCAAATTTATTGATAGGAAACAGTGGAAAACTATATATAACGGATAAAACAATATGAAAAACATAAATTGGTTTACCATGTCCAACTTCACGCCTATTTAGGCCAACTCGTTTCCCAACTTCATTGATAGAAAACGGTGGAAAACTATAGTGAAGCATGAAGCGCTTTGTTGGTGGACCAACCAAGGACTCCAAGCGTTGAGCTTCTGCAGGTGCTCCAAGTGTCACAGTGCAAAGAACCTGTTTCAAATTCCAAATATAAATCCCAAAGACCAAACTTAAAATTTCTATAAATGCAACACGACTTGACAAGCTTCTTTACATAAGTATTCAGTCATCAAACGGAGATAATGTTGACTGACCTGAGTATCTCCTCGAGAAAAAAGTGAAGATCCATGCAATATAGGTAAATTACCAGATTCACAATAGATAGGTCTAACTTCGTCAAGTTGCCTCCCATCAACCCTGAATCCTTCTGCAATAATCCTTTTGCGGACGACCTGATTATTTTCACTAAGCTTAAGACATTGTTGATCTTAAAAGATGCAAGAACCAGAAGAAGCATGAGTAAAGAAACTGAGATCAGAATTCCTGCAATCTATAATTGATAACCGAGCTGCCTACTGTGTATGCATTTCTTCCCCAAATAAAGATATTCAAAGTTTCAAGCCGGATGACTCATATTCAAGCTAGTAGAATTGTATGGTTCATAACTATTCTACAAGTAACAAGTCTTAGGATTTCAAGACTACAAAATTGCCAGCCAGCCTTGAAATCATGTATGTACTTTGCTGTAATTACAATTTCAAGAAAACAAAAAAAACTGTGTACTTCAACAACAATTTTCATCAGGGAAAATAAGAAAAAATGAGGAGCACAATCAAAACAAAAAATCAATATCAACAAGAAATAAAGAGAGAAACAAACAAATCAAATCTCTAAATTGTTTCTTTCCTTTCGATCATTTTGATTTAAATCACTTTAGACAGTTTTCCACCAAAAAATTGAAAACAAATGTTCGTTTTTGTATACTTTACCTTTTTCCTCACGGTGTCTACTGCCTTCAGTAGAACTTGTAAGCTTTCTTCATCGCATTCTTCTTCAAGGGCTTTTTTCACATCTTGTCCAATCTTATCTAAAGCCTCTCCACGTTCAAACTGATTGTGTAAAAATTACAACAGCCAAAAAATCAAAAATACAATTTTAACATTAATAATTACCAAGCACACTGGTGCATGCACACCCACACATACACACAAACAAGATGGTACAGACAATGTTTATGTGAGATTGAATTTTTTTTTTTTTTTGAGAGGTATGTGAGATTGAATTTGTTGACAATTAGGCCACTAGAATGCACCTTGCCGTATGAAGGATCAGTAAAAACAGCTTCAATACGTTCTTCAGCCAAGTTACTGACTTTTTCTGATGTTTGTTCAGAGATCATAGACAACTTATATTCCTTCTTACGTTTGCCTGCTTTTTCAGCAAGTCTTATTTGAGGTTCAAGGTACTTAACTGCCTGAATGACCAAAGCAGTCAACATTAGCATTCCAAGAAGAAATAACCAAAACCAAACAATATCAGCATTCAAAGGTAAAGAAATATTGAGAAAAACTGATCAAAGTCAAACCTCAGGATGAGCCAGTCTTAATCCAGCTTCTAGATCTTTCTCTGAGATCTCACGAGCTTGAACATCTATCATCAAAGTTTTCTCCCTTGTACAGGCATATACTAAGTTGAGATCACTTAAGCTAAGCTGCATTGCATTTGGAAACCATCAATGGTGCAAAAAAAGTAAGCACAGTCTGGTTTTAAAAGACCTATTAGATTAAATTCCAAGAAGAATATTAATAAGACAAAAAATAATAATAATCCCAAAAAAAAGGGGAATCTTCACATTGAAGCACAAGAACTCGTTTCATTTTTACTTTTCCAACTTGTCCATATACTTATTTTTCCACATTCTGCACCTCACAGCCACATATAAGTTACCATCTGTTTACTGTTCTCCATATTGTCATTCAACATAAAGAGGATCTTGGAAAAAAGAAATAAAAATGATATGAAAACAAAACTATATGACATGAGTAAAAATCTGCAAATGGTTTAACTTTGAGGTAAGCATCTACTGGATCACCAGAAGTAGAAGGCAGGAGAGTAATTTAAAAATGTATACTGATGAGCAGACTTCTGTGTTATAACTTAACCTAATCCTAGCAGTGATGGTAGCTGAGAACATTTGAAGAGAAAAAGAAAGAATGAATACTAAATAGTGTCAAGTATTACCTCATCCATGGTAGGGTTAACAATGAATTGCCCACAAATTCTTCCAATACGTATCATTCCAATAGGGCCACCCCAAGGAATATCCGATAACATGAGAGCAGCGGATGTTGCATTAGCTGCCATTACATCTGGATCTTGTTTCCCATCAGATGAAAGAACACTTGCCATTACCTTGAATCAAGCAATATCAATAAAGAAACATTGAAAAAAAAAAGGAAATTTCCACAAAATCAAGATGACAAAAACAATCAAACGATACCTGAACCTCATGGTAAAATCCAGCAGGAAATAATGGTCGTATGGGGCGATCAATGATACGACCAACTAAAAGTTCGCGTTCTTTTGGAGCACCCTCTCTCCGCATATACGTATTTGGAATCACACCTTGGGCAAATTGTTTCTCTTGATAATCAACCTTACATAAAGAAATACTGTTTAAAACACCCACAGCAACCTACACACACTTATGCATTAAACAAATCTACAAAAATAGAATAGATAATACTGTGATCTTAGCACTGTTGAAAATTGAAGATGTAAAGATTAGTTCTAAATTTGATGCTCTTTAAAAGACCCCTTGGATTTCATTATTCCATCTACCAATTTAACATTTTTTCTGATTTTTCTTTTGTCTGCATTATCCATCCTAATCTTGCTTTTCATGATTATATCATCACCGGTATCACCATTTTATGTCTCTGATATTGTCTCTTCTAAATGTTAACCCATTATAATTCACATTCTACTCAAAGTGTTAAGCTGAAAACACTCTACCCAAATTGTTAAGCTGAAAACATATTCATAAAATTAATATGGATTAATCCCTATCAATGGATGAAATGAGACATAAAAGGTGGGTCCTACCAATTCTTGCCACTTGTTAATGAAATAAATCCCAATTGTGAAGAAACTTATCCTTTTTTTTTTTGTAACAGAGTGTAGATGTAAAGGGACTGAAGCTCACTTGGTTTGAATGAGAACTGGAGAAATCAATTCATTTCCACTGTGTCACAGTTTTAATTCGAAGGAAACTGAAGAGAAATGGAGGGAAATTACAGTCCAAAAATTCCTTCCCGGAGCAGTTTCAATTTCTCTGTCAAGGCGAACAAGGAAATTACAAGAGTAGAGGTAACCAAGCAGGATTCAAAACCTCTAAGACCTCAAATTTAGTTGATCCCACATCTTATTCTTTGAAAATGAATTTCCAGTTCTAGCCTCTTCCCTCAATTTCAATTCTTTAATTTCTCTCCATTTCCTCCATAACAACATAGCCGTAAATACATAATTTTTTTTTTCTAAATAAAGTGAATCCTTCAAAAATTGGGATCCTATGAACCAAAATTCTCTTAGCTTCCCCAAAAAAAAAAAAATACACATTCACATGCGAAAAAGCAAAATTTTACAGTTTACACATGTACATGCTTCAGATTGAAATAAGAAATTGTTTCCAAAACAAGAAGGAACAAAAAATAAATAAAATGTAATAACTCGATAAATTCAATTACACATACAGTGAGAGGCAAAAAGTCGCGAACAGAGTCTCCTTTAGAGGAAGTAACAGTGGACAAGACCTTGGTCTCATCCATGCCCAAAACGACGGCGCCGTTAGCAAAGCGGGCAATTTTACCGGTCTCGAGGGAGATCAGGCGGGACCCGATCTCGAACTCCTCTTTGAAGGTTTCGAGAACTTTGGTGCCGGAAACGGGCGGACCTGGGGCGGGCGGGTCCGGGTCGCACGGGGCGAAGCCGAGGCGACCGCTGCAGATGGTGCGGAACCCCAGGGCCCGCCATGTCAGAAATGGAGGGAGATTGTTCAGAAGCGGATGAGTTTTGGTGGCCAATGAGGACATTGAATTGATTTTTTACTGAATTTTGATAATAGTGAATTGTTGTGACTGATGAATGAAAGAAAGAGACTTTCGATTCACTGATTGTATTTGTTTGTGTAGGGTTTAAGGGGAGAGAGAGAGGGAGAGATTGGGGTTTTAGGGTTTTGATTCGGCGCGATGAGGTGTATCATAAGTTAGTTTCGTTTTCCAATAAAAAAAAAAGAAGAAATAAGTAGAAATAATTTAGTAATTTTAGTTCTTTTTTTTTTTTTGTTTCAAGAAAAATTAATATGTTTATATACATTAATATAGAGAGACTCTTAGCAGTTTTATACGTAGCTCTACCTAAAAATTTGGTGGAATTTTATTGGATAGTGGGATTAATTAATAAATAATTTTACAAGTTTAAAAATTTAGAATTATATTTGGGTAGTGTATATGCTGTAAAATTACTTATTAATTTACCTAATTATTCAATAATTATTTATTTGCAATTTGCACCCTAAAACTATGAACAACCATATTTTAACAAAATTTTATTTTTACTAATGTAAGCTTGAGTTTTTTTTTTTTAATTAAGGATATCTAAATTTGTTAGTTTTGAAAGTCTCACATAAAAAAAGAACTTGTCCTCGCTCCCATTTGTACCTTATAAATACGTTGCAATGAACCAAAAAAAACTTATTAATAAATTATTTACAATGTACTTTTTTTTTTATAAGCTATTTACAATGTACTTTGGGCGTGTTTGGCGCGGCGCATTACACGATATTAAGTGATGAGCCCGGCATTTATTAAACCAAACTCATGTTTGGCAAGTACTTCAGGACTCATTAAGCTTCCTTTGGGAATTGTGCTATTGCGGCAATTGCTGCATTAGCCAAACCCGACTCCCAATCGGGTTTGAGAGCACCTCTTTTTTTTTCTTTTTTTTAAAATAATAATAAATAAATATAATTTTTAATATAATATAAATTTAAAATAAATAATAAATTTATTTACATTATTAATTATAAATTAATAAATTTACTATTTATGTTTTATTTTTTATTATATTAAAAATATAACTAAATAATGTATTATTTAATTATATTATAGTAATTAATATATAAAAATTGATTATTATTTAACAATTTCATGTAGCTAATAATAAATACTTAATAATAATTTAATATAACTAGTAATAAATATTATTTTCTAAATATATAATTTAAATTAATTATAAAAAATTAATACAGTATAGTGTAGCACCAAATATTGTACATTATTATTATAATACAATGTTAATACAATACAGCATAATATAATACACTTGTATTAAAATAATACAATACAGTATAATACAATACAATGTGCCAAATGCACCCTTTATACCTTGTTATTTGAACTAAAATAAACAAGGTTTAAAGGCTTACAAGCCTAGGGGATATGTAAACTTTGAATGTGAGAATTTTTTTTTTTTAATTACACAATGGAAGTTTACATACCTCCTTTGGCTTGCAAATCAGTATAAATATGGGTTGTTAAGTTATTTATTGGTTCTTGTGTAGTTTGTTCACGATTGCTTTTATGAAATGAAAGCTCCATGCGAAAGAGCTTCTTCCCACATTGAGAAGAAAACACAGACAGAAGTAACAGAACTGGAGGTTTTTAATAAACTTGCTGTAGGGTTGATTATTGTGCAGGCAATGATGCTTGCTGTACCTTGATATAATTAATCGATAACCTTGTTACATGTATAATAATATTATGTTGATCGCAATCTGCCAATCTTTTTTTTTTATTTCAAGTTAAAAGTAAAGAGAAATATTCAAGGTTCCAAAGCTTGGAACTTGGAGGACAAGAAGTTAGGAAGCTTGTGGCTGGTTTACCCCTTTCAGAAGAAATTTAATTTTTCCAAGCCAGTTATTAATAATCAGTCTTATTTGATCCATCATTAAATCAAAGTTGCAGTTATGCTTGAATAGTGAATAGAGGAAGGGTAAAATGTCTACTCGTGGAATATATATGCATGTAAAGTTTTGGGAAAAATTGCATTATAACCATCATATTTTACAATGGTTAATTATCAAAAAATAAAATAAAATTACAATGATTACAGACTTTCATCTTCTACCCCCAAGTTAAGGATTTTGTTTTTCTCTTTTTTTTTTTTTTTTTTGGTGAAAGAGATGATTTGCCTGAGTGATTTAAGCCTATTACCAACGGTCTTTGCTATAATTTTTCAAGATAACATTACGATGACTAAATGATCAACATTCAGTTATCTTTTTTGGGCAATTACAAGAAGAACGAGAAGAAGCTGGACATTGTGTTGAAGAAGAAGAAGAAGCAAATGACAAAACTCTAGAACCGAGCATGAATACATCATTAGATAAGATTTCAAACAAAACAAGCTGGACAATGTGATGGTTTCATAAATTCATTCTCAAACTCTTCCAGAAGGATATTTAAACGGAGCATATATTCATGTTCATAACCTTGAAACGTCAACCTCTGACCTAAGTTGAAGGAATTTCAGCACAACATTGGAGGATGTTCTCGGAAATTTCATTATCTCTGAGGTGATGTCCTTGGGATCATTAATGTCTGTTGCCCAACTAATACTCATTCTGTCCAATGCACGTCCATTCTTCAGCAGAAACCTCATGAACTCAAGTTCATTATTCCCACCCCTCACCTCTAGTAGCTCAACCATCTTGAGATGGTATGTCACTGATGGAATAGGAATATCCGCTACATTAAATTCAGCGGCTTCACACTATAAAGCAAAGACAACGAAGAAAGAGGAGTTATTTTTGAAGATCATAAACATTGGGACTGAAGATGTGAAAAGCAATCAGCAAAGATAACCTTTTTGTAATCGGCTAAGTTTGCACTTTTATGCTAAAAGACACAAGTGACACATTTAGTCAAAAAACTTTGTTGGCATAACCTTACAAATATCACCAAAAGTAACCATCCACTTTGATGATATTGAGTGACAACATCCAATTCAATAAGAAATTAATTTCCTGTTGATTGTATGTTCTTCCCCATGTGGCTTTGAGCTATGATCTTTCTATGGCAAGTCCAAGAAGGCATTTAATCCATTCATCTTTGATTTTATTGCATAGATCCCTATGCTATTTTGGTGTACCATTTTTGAATTTTTATGGCAAATTTCTTCATGTTTCGGTACCTAATACTTCCAGAAAGATAGTAAGAGCATAACATTCTGTGCAAGAGGTGAAATATGCTCCAGTAACAGAAAGGGTGCAATAATCAGTTATTGAGGTACAATATGTCATCATAAAGGCTATTTATTCTACCCAAAAATCTCTTAGCATGCAAAATTTTATTCAAGAATTTAGATATTAATTATGACAAACACGTATAACAATTCCTTTTACTCATATACTATCCATGAATATTAACTTTTACTTGGTAAGTACTTAGCAAGATTAGTCATAAAATACCCATGTCGATGATATTGAATGAATAAAGATAAAACATTACTGACTTTGATACGAAAGACTTTTACACAGCACAAAAGAAATTATGTCTAATAAGAGCAATAATCTTAGATGCTGAATTTACCCATGCAAAACATATTGTGAGAGCTTCCAGATTGGGAAAGCGGTTGAGCAAGCTAACCATTAGCTTCATGCTCTGATCGTTTGGTATCAGAATCAGTTTTAAAGACGTCAAATTACAGAATGACGTCTTGAAGCACTCTGGATGAGCAAGTGTGAGGTAAAGAAATTCAAGGCACAACTACAAGGAAAGAGAGAAACCATTATATAAGGATGTGCAATATTTAAAATTTATAAGTGTTTAACAATTTGATTATTCATGATATATATACAGTAATGGTTCATATTCAAGCCTGTAGAAAGAAAGTGATTATAACTGGCCAATTTCACCAGCAGCTAATGCTTTTACTTATTCAAGGACATAAATCTTAAACATGAATATTAAAAATAAAAGAAAGAAAAAATAATGAGATGACGAAAAGGAAGAAAGAAAACTAGCATGTTCAGAAATGCTGGTTAAGAAATTGCATGTCAGAATGATGGTGAATCATATAACTCTGGCAACAAGACTTATACATGAAGCAAAAACCAAATAGACGATAACATGATCATATACCTCCTAAAATTAATTCAGAAAACTCAATTGTCCTATAACAGACAGCAAAAAATAGAAAAGGCATTTTCTAGAAGGTCCCCTTTTTGACATATTCCTCATCCTCAAAGCAAAAAGAAATTACCGAGCTAATATTTGGTACATCACAGCAACTTATATTTCATTCAATTATCTTCAAAATGTATAGGTAATCAACTTTATAAATGAACATATACATATCTAAGGCAGCAGGTAGTCTCCAAACTGTAATATTGCTAATTCCTTTGAAGATTTTATGCATAATGTGATGGCAATCATCAACCACTCCATATTCAGTAAGAGAATCAATGCTTAAGAAAATGTCCTCCAAAGAGTTTAGATCCTGAAGGCAGTAATCTTTTGCTAAAGGACTATCATAATAAAAGGAAAGGAGACTAGGGCAAGTAACCTTTAGCTCACAGTTCCTTAAACCATCACCACCGGGACCAGGGCAACCATTATCTATCACAAGACTCTTCAAACTAACTGAAGCAATTTCAAGTATCTTCATGTCACTAAAAACACATGCCAGGAGGTTCAAATGCTCTAGAACTGGACAATTTGAGATAAATGTTCGAAACGAAACACAATCCAATAACTTAACATTCATCAAAGAGAGTGTCTTGATGAGCCCGACAAAACCAGCAAAACTAGGCAGCTTTAGAACTTCATGAAGGCCAAAAACAAACTTGAAATACACCAATGATTCACAAGTAACAAGGAAATGGGGCAACTCAACAGGTCCCTCAGAGAATACCATTAGACCAAGCTCCTGCAATTTTCTGTTGGCTAAAACACTCACCCATCTATAAAGTGTATGATCATCACTCTCATGTATGTACCCGCAGAGACTAAAACTTTGAACAGTAATAGAACTATTTTAAGACATTAATACCCAGTTGACAAAATCTTTGAATTCCTCGTTGACATTGTGAGAAGACAAAGTTTTTCTTTTGTCTGACCAAGTTTTGTGGAAGATGCTGAAGGTTAACGAAGGCATTGAAAGCCAAATGTACCTCCATTTTCTTGAAACGGCGCTAGCTGTGATGACGTCAAAGGTATCGTCCACAAGTGAAAATATGTGATGAAGGATGGACTCTGGCAGGTTGCTGATTCTATCAATGCCTTCGCTGGAGTCATCATGACCACCTTCTGATAATCTTGGAATTTTAGGGTTTTCAGGAGTGACTACCATTGATTTTCAAAGATTTGGGATTTGGGAATTTCGCGGTTTATTCATGTACCAGTGTCTTCAGCCACGTGCTTCTTTTGTGGCGGAAACCACATGAGTATGTGACCCAAGTCCCAATTATTAAATTTTAAATGACTAAACATACTTTTAAATCCTTTTATTATTTTATAAAAGAGGATCTTTTTATTTTCTCCCTGTTAAATCAAACATTGATTAACTCTCTAGGCTCAAATTCAGAAATCAAACCCAAAATTTTATTACAAGTTAATTGATAGATATTCAAACACTTGTTGGATAACATTATGATGGAGAATCAATGGGTTTTTTTTTTCCTATTTGAATTTGATTTTAAATAACAAATAGTTTTTCTTTAACTTTTATATTTAGATTTTTTTATTTTTTTATTTTCATCAACCGAACGATTTAAGGGTTGGATTAGTTTGAGTTGAACATGTTTATTGGGTTGGATTTAGTTAATTTTTCTCAACCTAATCAATAGTGGATTAAGTTGGATTTTAACAAATCCGATCTAACCCAACTCATGCCCAATTGCCCACCCCTAGGGTAAAGTATTTATATTTAGGCTCTGTTTAGTATATTTTTTCACATAGAATTTATTTAAATAGTGTTTTTATTAATAAAGATTTTATAAGTAGAGGTTTCAAAAAAAAATTTAGTTATTCAGTTGATAATGAAAGTTTTTATTAAAAATCATAAAAATTACTTTAATAGACAAGTTTTTTAAAGTTATGTTATGAAAATAATAAAATAATATTGTCAAATGAGTAAATGATATTTTAGGGATTTTAACATCTTTAAAAAAATTCAACTTCTATTCTCAAAAGTCTAAAATTTGAGTTTTATTAATATATGCAAAATAATTTATTTAATCTTTAAAATCTCTGCTAAAAAAATAATCAAACAAAAAAATAAATAAATAAGGGCCGATGGGATTAAATAAGTATTTATAAGCATTAGATAAGTCATACCAAACATATACTTAGTGGATGTTTGGTATAGCTAGATCATAAGTATTTATTTAATTTTATAATTTATTTTAAAATTTTTAATATTGTTTAATTATATTTTGAATAAAATTTTTGGGATTAAATAAATTATTTTATCTCTACTAATAAAAACTAAATTTTGAGCATTGCAATAAGAGGTTGTGGAGCTTATTTCAAATTGTTTAAAGTACTTTTAATTATTTCACAATATTATATTATCCCTTCTATAACATAACTTTAAAAAATTTATCTATAGATATTTTTAGAAAAGACCCTATTTATAAAAGTTCTATAAATAAAAACTTTATTTAAATAAATCCAATTTGAAAAACTATACTTAATCGTTGCTTAGTAGCAAAGAAGAGACAAAAAGCCTCATGTAGCTGCCAGCTGGACCTTTCAGGCCTTTAATTTTCATTTTCCATTACATTCGAAATAGGCTTGGCAAAACCCCAGGTCCGGTCCGGGTTTGGTGCTGCCTAGGACTGGCCCGGATCGCTAATACCTCTACTCGGACCTGGGTTTAAGCCCTAATTTTCTATGTGCGGGTCAGGCCAATCCCGACACCTCCAGGGCACGAGTTTTTGAGCCGGGCTTCTCAGCTCGCATGAAATTCAATTATTCAAGCTACCAAAATTTTTTTCACATGCTAGTACCACTGTAACTAGTTGAGGGGGGGGGGGGGGGGAAACAAAAGAAAAAATTTCATGCACAAGCATGTTCAATTAAAGTTGAAAGAAAAGACAAAACAAAATTAAGTGTAAAAAATTTAGAAATTAGCATATAAATCCGGGCATGTTATTCAAGACACTAACATTGAAACATTTGCATAATGCAGTTAAAGAGTGCCATATCATACAAAATTTTTTACACTTCTTTGGACTCAATCTTGCAAAAACATTGAGCTGCTGGAGATTTTCTACAATTTGAGCACACCAATCTTCCATCAACATGCAGCATATTTGCATGTTTCTTTTGTATCACACTACAAGGCATGATGAATCTCAAGCTTTGGAAAAGAAAATAGTCAAATACCAAACCTGCAACATACTATCAGTGCAAATTTGATGCAAATAATAAATAAAAACTGTTTCACGCTACTTTGTAATACCTAAATTCATCCAATCTCTAAACTAAATTCATTCAATCTATATCAAAAATTTAAATTCAAAAGCACAATAATCACCAAATAAATCTAAATAATTATAACATCCAACATATCATAAAATGTTCAACAACTCACAAAATAGTTCAACAACTCACAAATTATGAAAATCCCAAAATGTTCAACAAGTCACAAAACAGATCATAAAAGAGTCTGAAAATACTCCCAAGTAAAATAAGTAAATAACAATTAACAAGTTCATGTCATGCTACTCGACCCTTGTGGCCCATCATCATCGGAAATTAACTCCTCCCCAGCAAAATTCTCATCTTCCGGAACTCCACCTAACAACAAAAATAACAAACTAAAATTCAAAAAATTTTAAGCACATAAATGCTACTAAAATATAATTCAAATAACTTTATACCTCGAGAAGTAAAAGCCCAAATCCAATTTTAAGCACACATTAAGGCTTTCAAAGTGTTAGGAAGAAGTTTACTACGATGCGAACTCAAAAATCTACCCTGGGTACTAAAAGCTAACTCAGAGGCAACAGTGGATACAGGAATGGCTAAGATATCCTTGGCTAACTCAGCCAAAATAGGATATTGGCCTGTGTGCATCTTCCAAAAGGCTAAAATATCAAAGTTCGGAGTAGCATCCAACAAATCCTCATCTAAATATCTATCCAACTCCAACTTAGTCACCTTAGCACGCTTATTTTGGCTTCGAAATGTTTCAAACTCATCTACATCCCAATACTTATTCGGATTCGAAGAAGATTCAGAACGAACAATCTCCGATCCAACATTCTGCCCACTACTCATAACCATTGCCTTCAATTCATATTCTTTCACTAAATCATAACAAAGCTTACGTGCACACTCAATATGCTCATCTACTGTATCACCATATATCTTTGGAAAATAAAAATCAATTAACAACATCTTATATCTTGAGTCAAGTATAGCAGCCACAACTAACATCGGATGAATGTCATTCCAATATTTATCAAATTTCTCAGCCATTTTATCAGCCATAATCCTAATAGCAAGGTTATTAGAAGTGCGCCACCCACTAATTGACAATTTCATTTTACATATCAACGAAAAGAACAAATTAGCTGTAGGGTATTTTGTACCTGATACCATATCCGTTAACATGTAAAATGTTTCAAATGCTCTACCATTGTGACTGCCATCACTTGGCAAGCTCTTATATTGAGGCTCACGTTGTTGCAACCGAGAAAAAACACTTCTATACATCAATGCTACTTCAAGCATGGCATAAGTAGAAATCCAACGAGTAGGACAATCTAATTTCAAATTTTTTTTACAATTAATTTGTAATTGTCTAGCAGCTAGCTCAAAAGTTTCAATTCTTTTTGGTGTTTGTGTCCAGTAACTCACACTCTCTCTAATTTTTCCAACCCTATTTTCTATAACTTTCAACCCGTCCCGCACAACCAAGTTCAATATATGAGCAGTACATCTCATATGAAAAAATTTACTACTATAAATTAAGGTATTAGGATCAAACCTTAATAGCAATCTCTTTACCATTGCATCATTAGTGGTACAATTATCCAAGGATACTGAAGATAACTTTCTATCCACGTTCCAATCCAACAAAAATTGTATTAACTCATTCGAAAGGGCATCAGCAGTATGGGGTCTTAGAATATAGATAAACCTATCAAGTTTTCAAGTGTCAATATTAAGTACACAAACCTAAAATATTATAACAATTTAAACTTGAAAAATAAATCTAATATAAGTAATAAAAAAATTACAAGAGAATTTAAGCAAATAAAAAGTTATAGGCAAATTTGAAATTACCTTAAGATTCGACTATGCAATTTCCAGGAGTTGTCAATGAAATGGGCCGTCACAACCATATATCCCTTTTTCTGATTACTAGCTGTCCATAAATCCATAGTAGCAGCCACTCTACCATGATTTTTCTCTAATAAGTGCAAAGTCTTAACCTTCTCGAGTTGATATAACTTCAAAATCTCATTCTTCAAAGTGTTTCTACTCATTGGCTTAACCACAGGGTTGGCATGTGCCATCATTTCTCTAAAGCCTATATATTCCACAAACCTAAGTGGAAGCTCATGCATTATAACCATTCTTGCTATCAAACTCCATAAAACATTTGATCAAAACTGCCCTAGCTAATGCCATAAGTTCCATCCTCTCTTTTAATCACTTTAAGACTTCCCAGAAGTGCTTCATCTATTTTTGGTTGATGCTTTGTAAAACAAGATTCCACGTGTCTATTCAAGCTCGAAGTCCTTGATTGGTATTTGGCTTTTAAAATTGCATTACAATGCATGCACTTTGCCTTTTGTTCTTTATTGACAATTATTTTTGTAAAGTGCTCCCAAGCATCAGAGACTTTCTTCTTCTTTCTGGTTTCTTGCTTTCTCTTCTTATCATTCACTGTTGAAACTGAAATTTCCTCAACCTCATTATTAGTGTTATCTTCGACATTACGGGATAAAACAGGAACACTCGATGAATTGATTTCTACATTCTCTGACATTGTACTGCTCTGCTGTTACAATAGCAAAGAAATTAAGGAGCTGCAGTGCTGCACGAATGTCGCTATAGGCTGTGACACAGTGACAGTGGCGCTGGAGAGTGGAGATAGAGTGAAGCCGCGCCCCGTGCCAGGGCCAGCGAGTCAGCAACTGAGAAGAGATGATGCCGACGGTGAGTGGTGTCTGCTGCTGGCTTGGAGTGTTGGAGGGTGGAGGCGCGGTAGCGTTGCTGTTGAGACTTGAGTGTTTGTGTTTCGCAGTTTTGATTTAGGTATTAGCTGATTATGGTTCGTTTGGTTTGGGTTTTGTTTCTTTGGATATGTTTTTTTTTTCAGCAAATTACAAACTGGGCACGGTCCAAGTTCTGGGTTTTCAATACCGTACCCGGACCCTTGCCCGGATACATCAGGGTATTGAATTTTAATAGCCGGACCCGGGTTTTCAATGTGTGCGGTTCGGGTTTTGCTCGGACTGGATCGGGCAGGTCCGAGTGGGTTTTTTTGACACCCTTAATTGGAAAATATGCTCTAACTGAGAGACAACAACTCTAACTCCGGCACATGAGGAGACACATTAATAGACCCTATTAAGAATTGTGTGACAAACAAATTAACCAATAAGAGTGCTTAAACCCAAATTCGTCACGATTAATAGACAATATAATATGAATTCAACTCATTATTAATGTTAATTTTTTCAGACATGAGCCTTTTTATTCGTATATTTAAAAAGACTTTTGTTATTCAACTAATACCTTATATTACATTTTCCTCACATAAGAAAATCAACATAATATTTTATTATGGGTTTAATTATATTAGAATTACTTTACCTTAGAGTACGTTTTAATAACTACATAATCATAACAATAACTTAATTTTTATTATTGGTTACTTTAATAATGTGGTTATTATAATAGACATACATGATCCCAATCCCTCAAATTAGGCTGTTGTAAATATCCTTCCAATAATTTCTCCACTGTGTAAAAATGGGTACTAAAAACTTTTACCGTTGCGATTACCAAGTCATCTCCTATCAGCCGTTGGATCAATGATATCAAGATGAAAATGCCCCTGATATATTCCAGTACCCTGTATGAATAATACTAGATCGAAGCCATCTCTTTCTTTCCAAACAAGTAAAATACAAACACAAACAGAGAAAACAGAGTCACGGCGTCTTAATTTAAGACGCCTCTTATCATATATCGTTCACAAATGCTTAGGCTCCTCAATAGGAGTGGTGGCAGTTTACGATCAAGCGCCATGTCATCTGCTGCCGCCACCGCCAAAATGATGTCATCGCCAACTGTCGCCGTTAAAAACCCTAGCTTGTCATTCTCTTCTTCAAACAATTCCGGTTTATTCAGCGGATATCTGAACAATCGTGTGTCGTTTCGGAACCAGCTGGCCCCTGCGATGTCGTTTCGCTGTTTTGCTAGTGCTACAGGGATTGATAGAGTCAAGGTTGAGAATCCTATCGTTGAAATGGACGGTAAACTAAAACCTCTCTAAAACCCTAAGTAATTTTAACTATTTAAAATATTTCAATTAGTTATTGTGCTGCTTAGTTCATTAGATTTTTTTTCTCAATGCTTGCAGTTCATACAGTGCTCTTTGCTTAATTAGAAAATGGATGAAAATGGGAGCAAATTCTATTTCTTTGAATTCTTATTGCAAAATTATTGAATATTTTCAGAGTCCATTTCTTGAGCTGCTAAGTTCGATGGATGAGAAAAATGTGGAAGTTGAAAAGTGTTTTTGTGAATGCATAATTTATTTTATGCCTTTATGAATGATTTTTTTTTCTTTTAATGTTAATTGATATTTTTTTTCCCATTTTGGGCCCATTTTTAGGTTAAACAGAGGACCAGCTGTTTCATTACGTTTTAGAAGATTAATTTTAATCCTAGTTTTGTGTTACTTTTGTAATCAGGTGATGAGATGACTAGGATTATTTGGCAGATGATAAAAGACAAAGTATGTTTTACTATTTACTTTAAATTTCTTATTTTTCTTTTTCCAGAATAACCCTTTGAAAGCACAATGATAAAGTTTAGTGGGAATTAATTGCTTACATTGTTGCAGCTCATATTTCCTTACTTAGATTTGGATATAAAGTATTATGACTTGGGGATATTGAATCGTGATGCAACTGATGACAAGGTTACCATAGAAAGCGCTGAAGCAGCTCTAAAGTAAGTAGTGTAATAAGAATTCATTTAAAATGATAAGATGATTAGCGTGTAGTCAAATAATAGACCATATTCATTTGGAAATTTTAAGTGAGAATTTGATTGAAGGATACATATTTAGTTGACATCAGATTATAGCTCTGTGTATTATACATATTACTGATTTAAAACATAGGTATTGTGGAGTGCATTTTCTTTTCTTTTATTTATTTATTTTTTTCCTTTTTATAGATAGTAAACTTTAATTGTTGGAGTGGCTGGACAGGTAATAGAGCGAATCTTTTGGGGACTGAGAATTTCAACTTTGGTCAATACAAGATCACGTTTGGTATACAATAAATATGGGCATAATTTTGTTAGTGGGAAAAAGTGAGGAGCTAGTTAAGGGGAATGCCACTGCTCTGTGTTAGATGGAGCATTGGTAATTGTGAGGTTGGTGCTAGGAGGAGCTATCTGGAGATTAGGATGTTATGATGGGGCTTTTTTGTTCTTGTTTTATGATTCTCAGGATATCTGTCTTTACAATAAAAGGCTGGTTAATGTAAAACCAAGGACTTATAAGATTTTTAAGTTATCTTTGTTCACACCTTTATAGCCTAAATCCTAAACAATGCTCAACGCCGTCTTTTCATCTGTCCTGTCTTAACCCTTTATGTTGCTGCAGGTACAATGTTGCCATCAAATGTGCTACAATTACTCCTGGTTAGCCACTATCCTTTTGCAAGCTTTTTAAGCGTCTTATGATTTTGGTACCAGAAACAAAAATTTCATGCAAACTAAGTTTTATATAGTCTACGAAATTTTATTGTGCTCTTTATAGTACATTGCAAGTAGATGTTTTTGCTGTTTAGCTGTAGATATTTTGTTTTGGCTTGTATGGACATCAACTTTTGTACTTTGATGTAACATTTTGTAGATGAGACCAGAATGAAGGAGTTTGGGCTGAAGTCAATGTGGAGAAGTCCCAATGGCACAATTAGAAACATTTTAAACGGTCAGTATATTAGAACCCCTTTATTTCATGGCGTATTTTTTATGTGTTTTCTTAAAACACATGTATTTATAATAAAAATAAAAAAATAGCATGAGTATTTAATTGTATCTGTTTTTAGTGTATACTACATGTTTTCTTAAGCAGGAAGCTAATGGTTAGTGTGCTTGGTTGGATGGGATTCTATAGTAGTTTGTGTAAACAGTATTGTCTTGAGGTGAATGTCAAAACAGTTTTCCTTGGATAAGCATAGGCATCAGCTTTATTGCTGTACGTGTGACTACTTGATGCTAGTAACTGGTTTGAATGCAATTATACGTTGGCATTTACTTAGCTCGAATATTGATCTTAATGCAATTGTAGTACTTGATAATTGATGGAGTCGGGGATATTGAAGCATCAGCTGCTATATGTATTTCCAAAATATTGTAAAATATGTATCTATTGGATGTATCATGTGTGGAATGGTCATCTTTTTTATTTTATTTTATTTGTCACTTTCTTGCTCCTAGTACCTTCGATAGCAAGTTGTACTGTTTAGCTGCCTTACTGTTTCTTTCTGAAACTTAATGAAAGTGTTGCTTTTGCAGGTACTGTTTTCCGCGAACCTATCCTATGCCAGAATATTCCTAGAATAGTTCCCGGTAATACTTTCTTCCCCCCTTTATGTTGGATGTCATGAATTTCTTTGAAACACCCTTCAGATCTTATTTCTCAAATGTACAGGTTGGAAGAAACCCATATGTATTGGTAGGCATGCCTTTGGTGATCAGTATCGTGCTACTGATACTGTCATTAAAGGGCCTGGGAAGTTGAAAATGGTTTTTGGTAAGTTGATTTAGGTGGATATTTCTGCCACTACAGCCTAGTTGTTTTGTTCCTCCAATTGCAAAGTGGTGCTTTACAATTTTCTGTCCGTTTCTCTTCCAGACCCAGAAGATGGTACTGGCCCTGTGGAGCTTGATGTCTATAATTTTAAAGGCCCGGGCATTGCGCTTGCCATGTATAATGTTGATGAGGTTGGTCATGTGTTTATCTTTTTCATCAGGATCTGCACCGTAATAAATTTATAAACTGTATTGATAAATTCTTCTAATTTGCCAGTCCATTCGAGCTTTTGCTGAGTCTTCAATGTCATTGGCATTTTCAAAGAAGTGGCCTCTTTACTTGAGCACCAAAAATACAATACTGAAAAAATATGATGGCAGGTAATTGTTTCCTTTTTCAAATAGCTTCTTTTCCAAATGTACCTGGTACCAGTTTTTCTATTTTCATTTTCCCCCCTCAATTAAAATTAGCTTTTGATATTTTGATTTGAGAAGAAATGTGCACAATGCTCATATTTCTAGGGCTATGACAGGTTTAAGGACATATTCCAACAGGTATACGAAGAGAAGTGGAGGCAGAAGTTTGAAGAACATTCGATATGGTTTGTTTTTCTTATCTATGATGAAGCTTTATATTTGTGTGCCCATCATTTTTCGAATAGTTAATGAAATATTCACATGTGGCTTAGGTATGAGCATCGTTTAATTGATGACATGGTGGCTTATGCTATAAAAAGTGAAGGTGGATATGTTTGGGCATGCAAAAATTATGATGGAGATGTCCAGAGTGATTTACTTGCTCAAGGTACCGTTATTGCTTATTCTAGCGCATTTGAAGTTTTCTAAGCACCTAACTTTTACCAGTAGTATCAATGCCAAAACCTCTGCTAACTGCCAGTGATCTTGTCTTAACTACCAAAAAATGTTCTACTTAACTGTTCTTTTTCTCTTTTTTTTGGTTGCCATATTATCATGTGGTCTTTTTGGTTTTGAAAGATTACCGTAGATGATGTTCTAGAAATATTCTGTATTGAGAAGCATTAGTTCAATGAATAAGTGAGCCATTATTCTTTTAAAAAAGAGAGAAAAAGAAATAGAAATGGTTATAAGATATATTTTATCGTGTGTAGTTGATGAGAAATTGAAAGGATAAATAGCTTTTAGACTTTTACCAAGTCTTCTTGTATCAATGAGCTGAGACACTTCATGTTCCACAGAAGTAAACATCTTTTTATTAGACATCTAAATGTAATTTCATTCTTTGCAGGATTTGGTTCCTTGGGACTCATGACCTCAGTGTTGGTTTGTATCAATATTAGTGTTTGTTGTCATCATAAATCTGGTCCTTGGTTTGCGTGAAATCCTAATAACCACAATAAAATTGCAGTTATCTTCTGATGGTAAGACATTAGAAGCTGAGGCAGCTCATGGGACTGTTACTCGACATTTCCGGCTACACCAGAAGGGTCAAGAAACCAGTACAAACAGTATTGCTTCCATATTTGCTTGGACACGAGGGCTAGAACATAGGTACATGCTGCTTTCTGTAAAACTCAAGCTTTTTCTTTTGCGTTCCTTCCCAACAATTTTAATTCTGAACATATACCTCGGTGTCTCTTTACTTAATGATACAGTTCCTTCATATTCTTGGCTTATTTTGCTCATTGACAGACAATTCTACTACCTTTTCCTTTTAGTTTCCAAAATATCTCTAAACAAATATTTAGAGTTTCTTCAACTTCTTGGCAGCTTAGGATCCTCTTCCGTAACAGAGTTGATCCATGATTTTTTGACTTTTTGACGTAGTAGCCGTCATCATTGTCTTTTATATTATTGGAATTTTAGAATTGGATTTTTTGTCCTTCTGTTGCTAACATAGAAGCAAATAGAACACATGTTTACCTTTTTTCAGAAACGACAAAAGCCTGAACAAAGTCAAACTATGCATCCCATTCATTAGTTTTCTCTTCAATTTGTTCAGATCGCATTGATGTGGACATTTTGATATCTAGTGACATGTGAATGAACTTAAATTTTTTTTTTTTTGGCAACTATCTTACCTGACTATAACCATGTTTTGTTTAGTTATTTAATTAGAAGTTATGTAGTTATCATTGTTGTTTATACTGAAATAATAATTTTGAGTTCCATTTTATGGTGGTAATGTCAAAAAATGGATTTTCTTCAGGGCCAAGCTAGATAAAAATGAAAGGTTGCTGCATTTTGTTCAGAAGTTGGAGGCTGCATGCCTTGAGGCAGTGGAAACAGGAAAAATGACCAAGGATCTTGCCATTTTGGTCCATGGACCCAAGTATATATTACCTTCCCTTATCTATTACATACCATTATTTTCTCTTAGTTGCTTTCTTTCGAGAATAACTAACTTGTACATGTTTTCATTTTTTTGGTTTTTATTTTCTGGTTCTTTTGTGGCCTGAAATAGAGGCACTAAATATTTTGTTGCCACTAAAATTATGATGAATAGATCACCCTACTTCGCTTAATATCCTTAATAGTCATTTATCAAATGAGTAATGCGCTGCTGATATGTATACAGGGTATCAAGGGAGTTTTACTTGAACACCGAAAAATTTATTGATGCTGTTGCAACAAATCTTGAGGCAAAGCTTCGGGAACCCGCAATGGTGTAAGTGGATAGGCTATTTATCCATGTAGTGGTCATCATGGAATGGAAGTCCCAGTTCGAGAATCAATTTCTTTGTTCAAATTAAAAAGAAAGCCTCAAGAGTTATTCTGTTACTTTATTGATTACCACCATACCGCAGAGAACAATAAAGCTGTCTATGAAGTGATAAAAAATTTTGACATTAGTTTTGAAATTTTGAAGTGTCATACATTCCTCGTTTTGTGTGGCCTTTCGTGCGTTTTCCTGCATGTTTTCAGAATTTGGTGCTAGGTACAGCCTGTAGGTTAAGAAGAACACGTATTCCATCAGTTCCGATTTTACATGGCCACAAGTTTTCCATTGCACATTTGCACTTCACAATTTTACACCCATGCTTTGCAGTGTAAAACATGTTAAGGAGCTAGTTGCCTAGTTTAGTACTCGCTCCTTATCTCTAAAGGCTGATGAAATTTGTATAGAAGAAAAAAATTTAAGTAAATTTGTGGGAGTATACGTTGGAGCTGATGAAATTTAGATTGTCCCATAGGTAAATATACGGAACAAAATCTTGTTCCAAAAATTTTTCAGTGAGTAAAATTAACGAATTCTATCGTCATAGCTGTCACAGCAATCTGTGGTTCGTTTTTTCCAATTTTATTTGTTGCCAAATTACTTGAGCCTTTAAAAAATGCAAGAAAGTGTTGGACTTGGTTTGCTGATTTCGTTGATTGGCAAAGATCTGTACCCACTAATTTTTGTGTAGGAATATGGATAGGAAATTAAGACTAATCAAATTAATTGAAGCATTAAAATATTGGAACATGTAAAATGAAATGAAGTTTACTGAAAATCAGTTGGGAAAATAATTTAACCAAACGTGTTCAATGTGTTCATGCAAATTAACTTATTCAACCAAACATAAGACGTTCCCGATACTGTTTCACGTTTAAATTAAAAACACCATTAAATGTGGGTGTCATTCAGTTGAAATAGTAAAGTAATTTATATTAAAATCAGAAGGTCTGAATTTAAGTGTTGAAAAAAAAAGTTATCATTAAGTTAAAAAAAAAAAACCACATCAATAAATAACCCATATATAAAGCCCTATGCATTTATTATTATTATGGGTCAATGTCGATTAATTAATTTGTATACCATACGTGTATTATTAGACGATAAAAAAAATAATAGCTTAACTCGTAAGCCATCCCTTATAACGGACAAAACCAAAATTAACTTTTTGACAGAAGCACTAACCAATAACCACCAAAGGCGTTAGCGTTACGTTAGACTTACAAGTTAAAACGAATGCGTGGACGACACGTGGCTATCCGTTACGTTTCATAAATTAAAAAATTGAACAGCCCAGATCGTTTCTTTAGTTTTGAACAGCACCTACTCCTTTCATCTCTCTCTCTCTCTATAAATAAGGATGGACTAACCCGCGACAGACGAACTCTCTCATTTGTAAAGCTAAAGAGAATTTGAAGCTTATTTAGGGTTTGTGAGATTTAGAATCAAAGACAAGGAAGACACAGAAATGGCGTTGCCCAAGGCCAAGGAAACCGTTTCCTCCAATTCCGTCGTCGTTTTCAGGTCTCGCTCTTTCCGATACTGCCGGCTGTGCTATTGTTTCATAATTTTGGTTTGATTCTGATTATTATATTTATATTTATATTAATTGCAGCAAATCGTATTGTCCGTTCTGCGTGAGTGTCAAAGACCTGTTTCAGCAACTCGGAGCCACTTTCAAGACCATTGAATTGGACAAAGAAAGTTAGTCCTTTTTTTCCCCCTTTGCATTTTTGGGATTCTATTTAATGTGTCATTTTTTATATTGTGCTTCAATTTTTTCCCCCCTTTGCCAATGCTTACTGCTCCTGAGACTAGGTGCCGTGCTTCTGTTTATTCTTATTGAAGTTAGTGGGAGTTATGGAAGTAGTTAGCACTGATATGGTTTTGTAAGTAGGTGGAATTTTACAACTCGTGTTGGAGCTTTGTATCCAGTCAATAAACCTAAGAGTCTAATGAATCTGATGTGGTGGCTTAGTGTTATTTTTTGGGATCAGGATTCAGTGCTCGGCTGAGTTTATGTTGAGCACCGAATCAATGATTAGGATTCTATCAACATGGGTCTCATGTACTTCTTTAATCTACTCTGACCTTTGATTCAGTCAAAGCTGAGCACCAAATCCTGGTCCTGTTTTTCAGTGGTTATTCAGGGGAAAAAGGAAAAAAAAAGATGTAATTATGTCTTTAAACCTCTGTGTCTTCGTGATCTTGAATAAGAATGATTATTTTGTCTTATATCCTATTTACAGTTGAAGTAGAAGTAAAGAAGATGGATAAGTAAATCACAATTGTGAGGGTAGTGGTTTGAACCCCCGCAAAACCATTGTGGGGGTTTAATTCCTTCCTCAATTATGGGTGAAGACAGTCTTCTCCCTTTCGAACTGTGAGTAGAGTAGAAGTCCTTCAAATATCAGAGAGAGTAAAAATCTGGGCAGTGTTATATAAGATTTAATGTAAACTAGTCTCAGTAATTATCTGATTGGAAATATTAGTAATAGTCTCATGTAATATGAGTTGTAATATGAGCAATAGTCTTATGTAATTCAAAAAAAAAAAAAAAAGAAGAAGATGGATCAGTGACTTGTGTATCTTTTTCTGGTAATTTATAGGTGATGGAAGTGAAATTCAATCAGCTCTAGCTGAGTGGACTGGACAGAAAACTGTTCCGAATGTATTCATTGGAGGGAAGCACATTGGCGGCTGCGATTCAACAACTGCAATGCACAGGGAAGGGAAGCTGGTTCCTCTGCTCACTGAAGCTGGAGCTGTTGCCAAGGCAGCTGCCTAAAGGATGGCTATTTTCTGCTTGTTAATTCTAGTAATAAATAAACAATGTGTTGGTAATGTTTAATATGTTTGAATTAAACATGAAATTATGCTTATTTGAGTAATTTCCAATGCGCTATTTTGTAAAATTTCAATTATATGTTAAAATCTGTATGAACTTTTATCAGATTTTGCATAGATGAATATGTTGTGTACTATATCCATGTAGAGTCATTTCTGCTGTTAATTATTTCAATGTCGCCGCCATAGAACAATTTTTGTCTTTGGCTGATTTCAAGTAACCTACTTGACATAATCCCTGAACAATGGAGCAGTATCTGTAACACACTATTTTATTTACACAATTACTTACAACTTTTATGTACCGTGGGATAAATTCACTCTCAAAGTTTGAGATTGTATCTATCATTTGAATTAATGCGAAATCAGTGCATTACAAATAAATCAGAAATAAAGCACATTGGAGTTAATCTAATATTTGATAACAATTTAATGCTTCACAGGAGTTAAATCAATTGAAATATAAGGTAATGGTATTGCAGGGATTAACCAAATGTCATTCTTCAACAACTTCATAATTTCCGTTGTTTCAGCAAATGTGCAAAACAAAACTTTGGGGGAGCTGATTTGGAGCGCAATCACGCATGTGGCAAGATCTGAAAATCTGAAAAATGAAACAGAAACTAAAAGTTGAAGCTAAAAGATACTGCTACTAAATCATTTCAAAACTTGATGGCTTTTCTGTTGAATACAAGCCTATACGCTAATGTAATTATGTATGTTTGATGCAATTTTTATCTCATACGATGCCTCAGCAACGTCTGTACAACGTTCTTAAGCAAAAACACCAAGCTAAAATGAAACTTGGTTTGATTGTCAATTTGGAACTCAAAGAACCTAAATGCAACTTTGAGGCAGACCAAAATTCAACTGGCTTGAGAGAGAGATTAAAAAAAAAAAAAAAGGGAAAACGCCAATCTTTATCATCTTAGACCTCCATAAGAATGAGGGAACCATTTTGACAGAAGGAAATGCTTCAGTTTCATAACTAATGCAAATATGCAGTAGCATGGAAAATGCGCCAGTCCAACCAAGAAGTACCTGCAGATCCATGGTAGAACAAGAAATGAATTATATGAAAAGTTAAATCTTCAAGCACTTTGCGGAAAATTTTTTCTGAGGTACCAAAGGGCTAGGAAGGAAACTGCATCCTTAAAACTACTTCAGAGTAAAAGCAAAAGTTGCAGTAGTCATAGACTTTTCAAGTATTTGACTAGCTCAACAATGTCAGATTCCATCAGAACCTCATGCAGATTAGGAAAAGGAAACAAGAAAATAAATTGGAAAATTTAAGCTGCTTACTTAAGCTATCCTTCTGAAAACGCTATATGCATTACGGTTTTAGAAATCTTATTATAGATTTTGTTTTTTAAAATAAAGATTATGCATAGTCTGGATAAATCCTTTAAAGTCACAATGATGAGATGTTTAACTAACCATAATGGAGCAAATGGTGATGACAATTCAAGAAATGGGTATGGCCACCTGTAGCAGAGGATATAATCAGTATTGTTCAATTTTAAGTTTTAACATTACATCCTTACATATGAAAAGATAAAACAAAAGGCACTAACAAATCGAGACAGAAGCATGAACAATCCACTGGAAAATGACAAAAATACTTGTCCATAAAATAAAGTAAGAAATCCGAAACCAGGGGAATTGCTGAAACAGAGAAAAATAGAGTTAAAACTAACTGATTTATAGAGGAAAGTAACTGACAGGCAATAAAGATGAAACAACATTAGATTACCATGGAGTTCAGAGCTGTGTCACCAAGGAGGAAGAAAGCATTGATGGCATGCATGTTCAATGTCATCTTACATAATCAAGATATTGATCAATAAGGTAACAGACAATAATAAGGTTCCGGCAAAAAGCAATTGAGATAACAGAAGAGAGAAAATTAGAAATGCTAAGCAAAGCAGCAAAACAAGAAGTCATGACAAAGTTTCATGAAAAGAACATGTCATATGTTCTCAACTAAGAGAAGCATATATGAATATATATTAGATAGCTTGGATAATTCATAGAATGCTTCTAAGCAGATGAGAGAACTAGACGGCCTATGCAATTTTGAGCACAGACATGAACTTAACCTTTACCATTGTAAGCCCTTTACATTTTGTTTACGGTGTAAGGAGCATAGGTATTGGTATATCTCAAGTTCAGAGGAGACTGCATTACATCTTAAAGAATAAAATAAACTGAACTTCGCTGTATTTGAGGGTAAAAAAAATATAGAACTTTGTTGCAAATATGGAAAAATAATTTAACACAAGAATGCTTTTTTTAATTCATATTCAAGAAATTCCACATCAAATGCAATATTTTTCACTGAAAAAATGCCACAGTTGTGTCTCATGTTTTTCCAGTAGCAAGAATGTGAAATTTTAGACACGTAGCTGAAGACAACAGACAGTTGATAGAAAATGGAAGGAATATTAAATTATTCACTGCTTACTAAATTCAACTTGTACTCTTCAAGAGTCAGAAATGGGAAAATGACACCCCAATAAACAGGATCAGTAAGCATCACAGCCCCAGCAATTGTCTGTTTTTGACACAACAAACACAAGGCAAAACATGAGCAACTTGTAAATAGACTGATCAAGGACTAGGAAAGGTCTAATATTGTTATAACAAGCTAGGAGATTCTGTGCCAGGGGATGAAATCAACAAAAGATTATTCAAATTGAAATCGACTTTCACTACATATCTTTGTTTATCTGATAAACAATTGAAGATCCTGAACCAAATGGCTCAGAGTCATTAAAAGGTTGATTTCCATCCTTGTGAACATACACTGCAGGAAAAGAATTATGAGACACCTCTATCTGCTACATAAAACTTGCAAATTTGAACCTTAAAGGGAGATAAAAGACAAAATTAGAAACATTGAAAAAAAAAGAGGAAAAAAAAAACTTAATTCAGATGTGAAAGAGATCAAGGAGTTCATTTAATTTAAAAGCAGCTAGCCATCTGAACATTGCAGATCTGTCAAAGTCAGTCCCCTCTCACACTGTAATGGTAGAATTACTTGTTTCTTGGGAGTAAATCTACCTGGAACAGGACTTGAAAGAGATATCTAATAACTGCTGAAGCTTGGAATTGCTCTTGTATATTTCCCCCATTTGTTAGAGGCATTGAGTTTCCTTGATCTTCACCTATCCCACTGTGATGTACAATAATACTTCCTCTGCTTATCTTGTGATACCGGTAACACCCATAAATTGAGAGAAGAGATCCAAACTACATAAGAATTCTGAGACTTTAATGTACAGCGACGTTGACTACAAGATCAAAAAGTGTTTAAGAGACCTAAAACCGTAACAATGCCAAACACATGCTTCTGCCAAAATGAAAGTTTTCAATGTAGCATGCCCATGTATGCTTTTACAGTAACTAAGTAACAAAATGATATTGTTGATGGTAGATAATTTCAAAATCCATTTCAGGAGTGTCAACAAAAGGATTTAGAGTACTTACCCCAAAATAAAAGTTAACCAAAGTAAAGTCCACCTGTTTAACGACAAGAAAACAACAGAACATGAGCAGAAAAATATGTAAAAACTACATCTTAAGCATGAAATTGGTATTAAATGACATAAAAGCTTTGAGCAGTAAGTATATATCATCCTTGATCAAGAACAAAATTACTTTCGACTTTCCACTATGAGAAAGATCCTTTTTATATTCATTGATACCATTAACTACAGAAAGATTTTACACCTTATTCTGTTCAAGAAAAGTTTGCACATAATTCCACACAGTGAAAAGCGATCTCCATTTTAGTAACAACATCTATTTTTGTTTATAAGAAACTCAAAAGTTGAACTCTTCATGATTTACGAAAGACCATGCTAGACCCAAACTGTCTGCAGAATTTAAATCCATGATCTACATGACTGATTGAGAGAACGAAACATGGAATATAATTGAGTCCAATGATGAGATTGTTTACTGAGTATAATAAAAGAATATGGTGCCTCCATTAATAAAAACTTTAACAATGAGAGTTGTCAAAAGGAAACAGAATGCAGTTACTTTAAAAGCAAGCAGCCAAAATGGGTGGACTTGCTTGAGAATTGGCCTCCACGTATCATCATTACAAGTATCTTGCTGAGTTGCTCCTCCATTGGACTTGAAATTGTTGAAACACTCTTCTTTCCATATGTAGAATGATGATATACCAACACAAAACAATATCCATATTGCACATAGGAAGAACCTCCAGTTGAACCAATAACTCAACACAGATGTATCAGCAGCAACCAGTCCCAGCATTCTGCCGAAGAAATAGTCACAGTTTTACCTCAGACTTGTTTCTTCATTGTCACTCTATGTTATCTAAACTTTTGCCTTCAAATGTTTCTATTCAAACAACACAAGAACTCGAGTACCCAACAAAGGGATCTGTGAGAAAATTTGACTAAGCAACTGAATCCCAGATTCATTTCAGATTCTTGACTAGACCTAGCTCTTGTAATAACACATAATGTGGTTATATAAAATCCGCAAAAGACAATGCCTTAACTAATAACAAATGGTTATATGCTTTTGATCCAAACAAAAAAACAAAAGCTACATGATCAAGTTTAACACAAACCCATGTTCTAAAATTCAAAACATCACAACACCACCATGTTGAAACATTCAAAAATTTCATTTTTCTCTCCCCCCTCCCCCCCAAAATTACCCAGGAACCAAATGGAAAATTTATCGAATTACAAAGTTGGTAACTTACAGACGATATTGTTGTTACAGAGAATGCTTCTGCGGAACATGCATTGAAAGTTGGGTGGTTAGTTAGCAATATTTTGTTAAATACTAATAGTAACAACAATAAGAGCGTAATATAATAAGAGTCTCGTGTAAATATTATTGGATTTATTTCTCACATATTGTGGACTAGCATAAATCATTCTAATTATTTTAAGTTTTATCGGATTAATACGTGACTAATGTCAAATATTATAAAGTAATTTTAATGGACTCATTTATTAAGTGATCGAATATTATGTTATTGAGTTCAATTTTGTCGCACCATATATAGTAGTATATTACGGACAAGTATAACCTCTAATTGTGTTATTTTAGCTCATAATGGGATGAATAATTTTATACTAACACATGTGGGGTCCCTGCACTCAGCCACAGTATTTAAGTGACTTCAACCCATTGGGAGTTTACTGTTCACAAATCTGAGGTACGAGCGCAGTGCACCCTTCTCCCTCTCTTTTCTCTCTGCGTGTGTGTATGTGCAGTGCATAAAGCTTGGTGTTGCAACTGAAATCGGAGCTAAGACTCACTGCAAATTAGAGGAACATAACACTGAATCCACAGGCTTCGATAAAGCTGAGTAACAAACCCGAATCCATGGCCAATCAAGGTAATTTTCAAAATTTACTTAATACATGTGTTTAATTGGAAATGCAAGATCAAGAGCATTAAGTTCAAATTTATTTTATCAAATATGAATTACAGTCTGATTGTAATATATTAATAAGAGTCTCATATAAATATGAGTTTAGTTATAGTCTTATTATATAGTCAGTGTTAAAAAAAAACAACAATAAGAGCTTTCTTTCATTTCAAGATGAATAAAATGCGAAGCAGCAGGGGATTATTATTTTGGTTAATTCACTGAGAATGCAATGCTCTACCTCTACATATGCAGATTTGCCGCGAAAAAAATTCGGCCCCATCGCTGTTGCTACGCGGTCGTTTATTGTTACATCGCTGAAGTGTTGTGTTGATGATGTCAACTCCTGTCAGGGTAACATTATTATTTATATATTCCTAAAACTGAGAAGGAAAATTTATCCCTTTGCTAATTCTACATCTGCTACTTATCCCAACAACTAATCTAGAAGTTCTTTGTAGATAGTGTAAAATAATATTATGAAAAAATATTATCAATTATCTGATGAACACATGCATGAATTGAGATCTCATATGCAATATATTATTTGAGGTAATTTTTGGAAAATGTAGCATTAATGTAGTGAATTCTTTGTTTTAATATTTGAAAGTGTAACCATACCGTTTTGAGCCTAAATATTTTATCTTTATTATAATTAATAAACATACCTTATCAAAAATAAATAAACATACACTTAACAATGCATGATATTAAATGATTGGATAATCAAATTTTTTTTTTAACACGTGTGGATAGTCATACATTAAAATGTGCTGGGGAAAAAAAATTAATACAACAAAAGCTCTCAAAATTGAGACACAATACAAAGAGATATTGTAAGTTAAATCTTTTGTCAATAATTTCTCTTGTAGGGAATGTTGTTAACAAAATTCATTAAAATTGAGAAGATTATAAGTTTGTAGAAATCTATCTATATATTTATATAAAGCTGAGACTAGAAGAGTTGATGTGGCATCACTATTCCTTATCTTTTTATATTTTCTGTTATCTAATATATTGACTGAGATTAAAAAATAATTACATTATAAAAGATTAACAATAGAAAATAATTACAAAACTTGGTTGAGAAATTAAAACTATTACAGCTCATGTCTCTTCCTCTTTTTATTTAAATTCAACAATATGTAATCATTAATAATAATTAATTATAATCCTTGTAGCATTCATTTATTTTATTATGCCAGCAATTTGAGAAATTAAAACTATTACAGCACTCATGTTGTTGTACATACCTCTTCCTCTTTCTATTTAAATTCAACAATATGTAACCATTAATAATAATTAATTATAAGCCTTGAAATATTCATTTCTTTTATTATGCCAGCAATTAAAATTTCGTGGCTTAAAATACATCAACTAATTAATATAAGAAGGAAGATTCCTTCATCTTCCCGCAACAATGCCACTACCAAGGCCTAATTTTAACGCCATAATCTCATATTTAATTATGCAACCTTTTGTTTAGTGCTTTTTGGCTTCTTCAAACTCTCTAAACACTAAGTATTTAAGATTTGTTATGTTTGGGTTTTTTCTATTATTAAACCAACATCCTCTTTAGAAAAATTTTTGTGTTTTTATTGTTTGACTTATTTGAATTTTTAGTATTATGTGCTTTATGGAGTACTCTTTTCTTCATGAGTTGAACAATAGTGAAGATAGTTGGATGATAAGGGTTAGGCTTTGTAGGATGTGAAAGTCTGTTAATACCAAGAAGAATGGAGAATTGATTAATGTGGATATGATTTTTATTGATGAAAATGTTGTATAAAAAATTCTTGTTCCCATTGTTTTCTCTAATTATCTCTCTTTTTTTTTTCAATTGTTTTACACTTAATGTAGCATGCTTTTTTCCACATGAAAATCTAATGCATGTAACAATTAGGAAAAATTTAATGACAAGGTTTAGGCACATGTTGAGTGAGGGTTCTTTGTACAGTGTCAAGAATTTGAATGTTGTTTTAACTACAAGCGAGTACAAACTACTTTCAAATGAGTATAAGATTATTTTCTTGGTTATAACTTTGCTTAAGAGGTTAGAAGAAGGAACTGTTAAGATTCCGATCAATGGATTCTAATTCATATCTCCAAATTTGATTGATTTACGTGTGAATGATAATATAATTCTCTCAAGTATTTATTTTAATTATTAATGTTTGTTAATCTTTAAATGTATAGTAGAAATTATTGATCCTTATGTTTTAACATGTTTATATATTTTTCCATGATATTACAGATGTTGTCGGAAGTTTATGTGATGTGGGTGATACTGAGATCGTTGGAGTTGGTTGGAAAAAAAGAGATATAAAAGTTCTAACAAATTAGTAAGTTAAATATAATCAAGAAAACTATGACTATATATTTTTTTAGTTATTGTTTTATCATAAGAATTGATCGACAGTTTAACGTCACTAATCTTATTAGTTATTACCTAATTTTTAATTTTCTTTTTTAATGAATACATCTAATATTTGTTGAAGAAAAATCGTTAAAAATACAATGAAAAAGAGTATAGCTCTTAGAGATTATTCAACGTATTTACAAGAAAAATTAATTAGAAAATATATTCTAGGCAGCCCAAACATCTTCTCACAGACGCAGTAAAATAAACAAAAATACTTGGTAGTTAAAATAATTAACGTAAAAGAAAAAATTAATGAAAATCACTCTAAATCCAAATGAAATGTAGAATGAATAACCTTAATTCCTTGAATTATTGCCTAATTATTTGTTCTAATTCTTAAGAAAAACATTTTTTTTTCTTTTCCTCACATTAATGTATATTTCTAAATTTAACCAAAAAAAAATAGTTGACTTTCATTAATAACATTAGTTTTATAAGGCTACCTCATCTTAAAAAAAAATCCATATTTTTCATCAGTTTCATCAAGTGCAAGTCAAGAAAAAAAGATAATACTATTCTTTTTTCAAAGCCGTGTGAAGCGCGGTTCAATTTTCGAATTTAATTATATTTTGAAGTCAATGAATATACGTTACCTATATTTAATATGAAAAATTACCATCTGAAACTCAAAATTCTTTCACGCTTTAAAGAATTCATAGGAATAAAAATGAGTAATGAGAATATGGATGAGAGATTGATATCCATACCAACTTATGACACTCAAATTCGAAAAAAAAAAAAAACACTTGCCCTCGCAATTGTGAGGATAGTAGTTTGAACCCCCACAAAAATATTGTGAAGTTTAAATATTTAATTTTTTTATTAATTCTGAGTAAAGACAGTCTTCTCTCTTTCAAAATATGAGTGGAGAGTAAATCTAGATATTATTTTATAAGATTTAATATAAACTAATATTTGATTTATATTAAAAATAATATACAAAATTCATATTCAAAAAATAATACACAAAGTTTATATTCAAGCCCAAGCCCAAATTAAATTTGCAACTCGTTACCCAGAAATAACAAGAAGACCCTTCGAAAATAAACCCTACTCTGCTCTCTTACTCTCTCTCTCTCTCTCATTTTGCTGTCTGAGTTCTTGAACCCGTTACAATATGTAAGTGGCCTTCATATTCTTTTGAACTTTCTTTTTTATTTTTCACAGTAAAATCTCGTAATCAGTTTACTTGTCAATAATTTGTAGAATGCTTTGTTGTAATTCCAAGTTTCTAATCTTGAACTTGAATGAACCTCTGTGTAACACACACCACATTGTGAATAATTTGTTCAGGTTCTGCACTTGTAATAACTCCAGTTATGGTTCCTTTTTTTTTTCCCCTTCCTATGTGGGTTTTCAATTTAATGCATTCATTTGATGACTTTGCCGAATGTTTTGTGTCAAAGAGTGAAATTTAATATGTGAATCTATCACATTAACAGTAGCTTCACTTTTTATACCTAATAGTTTTTATGAGTTTGGTAGCTAATTGTCCATGTAAATTGTAGTCTTTACAGATAATTACTTGCTTCTAGTAACTATTTGATAATTTAAAGGATGCTGCCAACTGATCCAACGAAAAAGATATCCTTTACTCGATGCATTAAAGAAGGGGATTTGGTTATTGTCTATGAGAGGCATGACTGCATGAAAGCTGTTAAAGTATGTCAGAACTCGGCGCTCCAGAACCGTTTTGGTGCATTTAAACATTCGGACTGGATTGGGAAGCCCTTTGGGTCCATGGTATTCAGTAACAAGGGCGGATTTGTTTACTTGTTAGCCCCAACTCCAGAGTTATGGACTCTGGTTTTGAGCCACAGAACTCAGATACTTTACATTGCAGATATTAGCTTTGTCATCATGTACTTAGAAATTGTTCCTGGTTGTTTGGTTCTGGAGTCAGGGACTGGAAGTGGATCTTTGACAACCTCTCTTGCAAGGGCTGTAGCTCCTACTGGACATGTCTATACTTTTGATTTTCATGAGCAAAGGGCTGCCTCAGCTAGGTAAGAAATGGAGTTTCTCATTTATAAATTACTTTTATTATTATTATTATTATTATTATTATCATTCTTTATTTTTATAGAATTAAGTTTAAATTTTGAGTTCTGGACTGTGTCGATAACCACTTTAAATGAAGTTGTGTACAATGAGCTTTTCTAGCATGTCAAGGATGTCATCTAAAGGGGTGAAAGAGAAAAGAAGCGGGGATAGGGAAGATCTTTGGTTTGTAAGTTACCAAGCATTTGAAGGAATACCTCATTCTCTTAAGACAAAGTCCTAGTGTATAAGTCTTCAATAAGTTTTCTGGAGTTAAATTTAAGTCCTGTCCAGTTTTTCAGTTTCCCTTATTAGTCATTCCTAGAGGAAATTTTAGTTGTTCTTTTCCTCAGAAGAAAATTCAAGTTCGGTTATAGGTTCACCTGATTCTAGTTCCTTAAAACTAAGATATATTATTTCGTTTGAGGGTTGGTGTTGAGGGCAAGAAGATATGTTCACTTCATCCAGTTTGTATGATATATGGAAATATTCTCATGATTTCATTTATTTAACAGGGAAGACTTTGAGAGAACAGGAGTGAGCAGCTTTGTTACCGTGGGTGTTAGAGATATCCAGGGTCAGGGATTTCCAGATGAATTTAATGGGTTGGCTGATTCTATATTTCTGGACCTACCTCAACCCTGGCTGGCAATTCCTTTAGCTACGAAAATGTTGAAACAAGATGGGATTTTGTGTTCTTTCTCACCATGTATTGAGCAAGTGCAGCGCTCATGTGAATCTCTACGATTGAATTTTACAGGTAAGCAGTCATGCATTTTAACTTCTTAGCAGGTTCACATTTGGCTATCTGTTGTTGGATCAGTTTAGCTTATGTATAAGGGGCTTTTTCCTTTTGTTCTCTTTATGACCCTTTTTTCCCTGAACAAATAATCTAGTTCGTCATGTGTTGCTGGTTCCTCGTTGAATATTAAGTGATGGATATAAGTGTGTTTGTATCTTGTGCCGGTATACAGATATAAGAACATTTGAGATACTCCTTCGGACCTATGAGATTCGGCAATGGAGAGCTGATTGTGGCGAGGGCAATGGTGGTGGTTCAGTTAGGTCTCTTCGGCACAAGAGGAAGCAGCATTCAATTGAAGGAAGTGGTGAGCAGGAAAATCCAAATAATTCTACTGTTGTGGCTAGGCCCAATGGTGAGGCCAGAGGTCACACAGGATATTTGACATTTGCAAGGCTTGAATGCCTTTCATGAAGCGCATGGTACCTTTTCCATCTGGTTGTACCTTGGTTTAACCTCCCATAATGAAGAGTTCTACTGGTCCTTAAAAGTTTAATTGGCAGTGCAGAAAGAATACCTGGTCAGTGACCATGAAGAATGGCATTTACTGGTCTCTCTTCGAGTCACATAAGGGGTTTGGGAGTTGCATTATCTTCTTGTTGCAGTAATATTGGGAAATAACAAAATCATGAGAATGAATTTTTGAGAAAGGTATCTGCTCTTGTGGAGAAGATTAAATGATTAGACTGCAAATGATAAAATGATTATCTAATTGAGTTATGTTGTTGACTATTTTTACGGGAAGTACGAAGAATTCAGTTTTGTGTAAATACCGCCTGTGCTTTTTTCGAGTTTGTAGTAAAACTGTTGCAAAGATTCTTCCAGTTTCCACTTATTAAGTAACGTTATGATTTAAGACTTACGAGCATGGATAGATAACTTGTTTGCTATTCAAATTATAACCATGATATTTTGAGCTTCATATGCCAGCTACAAGTACTTTGACTGCATTTTCACCTGACAAAGCTGTTTGAGATTTGTTTTGTGGGACATAATCAAGTTCAAAATGGTGGTGATGGGCATATATCGGTTCACCTCTTTTATTTATATTTTTATTTAGTTTATGTATTTTGGTTGAACAGGATAATAAATTGAAGATTATGGAATAATTGTGCTTTAACGGATCGAAAATTGGAGAGAATGAATCAAGGATTATTAGCAGGACTTGTAACACTACATAAGCAGCCAAGATATTAAAGACAAAGCTTGATTTATTAAAGCCATCACGTGAAGGGAACAATTAAATTGCTTTAAAGACTGTACACGTGGAAGTCTGAGAGAAATAGGAAGGGTTTTTTTTTTTTTTTGTTTCGGAAAGCACATTTATTCCTAAAGATGGAAGGCAGCACGTGGTATGATACGTGTCTGTACAGTACGGTATGGTACGATATGATTATATTTTGGTGGGGTATGTGATACGGCACGACATGCACGTGGGTTGGGCCGGATTTAGAAATTTAGGCATGTGGGTCTTAAAAATATAGTACGATTATAAATGGGTTAAAGCACAACACGTAAAAAGACATGCAATAAATAAGCACGTTTCACTTTTTAATGAAAGTAAATTTAAAATTTGATGATTTTATAAATGACTTGAAATTAAATCTTTTAATATATTTTATTAGAGTAAGTTTTTTAAATTCTTTTAATTCTTAGTTTAAAAAAAATACTCTAATTAATTTATGTTTAATTTATTAAAGGAACGGATGATATCATGAGTTTAATAAATAAAATTATAAATATATATATTAATGTTATTATGTACTATGATCTACGAGTCTATATAAGTTCAAGTAAATAATTAAGTTAATCGTTAGGACAAATTTATTATTGTTGTTGTTAAGTATTAAAAAAAAATCTAATACCGTAAGGTATAACATAATAGTTAAAATTACATTCTTTTACTACTATTAGTTTATTATTATTGAATATGTACTTGAGTTTTAAATTTTTTATTCTATTGAATTTAATTAAAGACAAATGAATTCAAAAAAAGTAAAGAGGATTAAAAAAAGTACGTCAACAACTTGACATACTCTCTTAAAAAAAATAAAATATAAAAAATTTATCATGCTTTTTTTCTTAGGCACGTCACACGATATGGCATGCGTGGGCACGACAAGTGTGCCAGGCCAGGCCTAAGCAAAAAAAATAAAACACAGCACGGTACGGCATGAGCATGAACATGCATAGGCCTTCCTTTGATGGGTAATGGCACGGCTCGTTGGCCACCTTTAGCTACATTAAGACGGTGGCTATAATTTAAATATTAATAGGATTTGATTTGTTTCGGGAAGCCGGTGGCTTAGGGCCCGTTTAGAATTGCTTTTGGGAGGCTTACAAGTGATTTTGAAAATCTAAAAGTTAATTTTAGTGTTTGGTAAAAAAAAAATCAAAATCACTTTTGTCAAAATCAGCCCCTCTTATAGCTGATTTTGAAAAGCAGGGAAGGAGTAGCTTTTAAATTCTGATTTTGAGAATAAATTTTATCCTTTAATACAATCCTATATATATCCCTACAATTATTACCTAAACTCAAAACTATCCTTATTCAAATTGGAAACAAAATCAATATTTCAATAAATTTTTATTATAAAAAAATAAAAGAAATAAAATCAATATAGTATAAATTTTATTTTTAATTAAATTATTATAATACAGAATTAAAATTTTTGTATGTACATATTTTTATATGTGTAAGTAAATTTCATCCTACAGTCATTAGTTTTTTTACAGCAGTTTAACAGCAATATTTACCAAACACCCACAACTACTTTCAAAACTCACAGTACTTCAGAAAATAAAATTTACCAAACACTTAACTGATTCTCTTCACAGCTGATTATTTCTACAGCACAGCTAACAGCAATTATTTTAAAAGGTACAACATTACCAAACTGGCCCTTAATATTATATAAGCCAAGCTTTTGGCTTTTGGAGTGGAGAGACGGATAGTAGCAAGATTAAGACAAGAATTGAAGGCCGCAGCTTGCAATGGCTTCCATGGGTTTTATAGTCCTAAATCTCTTTACGTCTTTCTAATTTTTTAAATTAAAATTAAGGATAAAATTGTGTCCAATGAAATAAATTATTTTTTATTTAATTAATTTTCTACATGTATGCTTTTCTTATTTCACATGTTTGGTTGAATATTATTAAATCTTTTTATCAATTTTATTATGCATTATTAATTGTTAAAGATTAATATTTGAGTACACCTATGTTTGGATATATAAAGTTTATATATGATTATATTTGATTATGTGTCTTTCATTAAATTATTTACACATAGTACTTAGGAAAAATTTTGACTCTTTGTTATTCAATATTGTTTACTTGGGATGCTTAGATATCATACTATTAAGCAGAAAAAGAACTTACATAAGATTAATTTTAATTAAGCGTTGATTGATTTCGAGTTGTTATTCTAAAATTGAGAATTAATTGATAATTAGATACTTGTTAAGTTGAACTGTGATGAATTCTAAAATTTTGATAGCTTCAATATCTTGAATTCTTGTGTTAATTTATTCATTTTGATTTTAATTGCATCATTAGTTAAAATGTCTTCAAACACAATATTTTCATTTCAATTAGGGTAGGGTTATAATTAGCTTAGTTTAGATTTAGCTTTTCTAAAATTGACCATCCTTGTTGGGTTTGGCCTCCTTATTCCTAGTCTATACTTCAAATCTTCAATACACTCGTGCGCTTGCAAATACATTAAAATTTGCACAACAGTGGTTCTTGATTCTATCTTTAAGAAGAATGTATGTGTTGTCCTTGTCTCGGCAGATTTCGTATACATGACTCATAGGTTGTGGCTATAAAGCAGGGAGGCAGTCTCCCAGCATTCTCTGACTGCAAGATGGCAGCCAAAGAACTAGAGTAACTGATTTCTTTAACCGGTAGCTCTATTTAACTAGTTATTTAAATTTTTAAAAATTACAATAGGATAATATATTAATTAAAAATTTTTGAAAAAATGATATTAATAGTAAGGAATAAAAGATAAATAAATAGAAAATGAAAGAAAAATATTATCTTATCAAAATCAACATAAAAAAGTAAAAAATTTATATTATAAAGGACAAAAATTTGTTTATTTTATATGTAATTTCTCATTTTCGACATTAAAATTTTCATATATATTTTTATTTATCTCAACTTTATTATTCTAAATACCCCATAAAAATTTCTTTTCTCCCTGTTTTATGTTTGACATTCATATTTCATATATAATACTAATAGTTACATGTTTATCGTTAAATGTTTTATATATAACAGTACTCATGTTTAATGTCTATTATTTTATATTTAACTTGCAATGTTTCACATTTCATGTTATTATTTTATATATAAATTTAATGTTTTATGTTTACATTACATGTTGTATCTTTGAAGTTTGGTGTTCCATGTCAGAAATGGCGCCAAAAAAATTATATTCTTGTTCATTTCATGTTTGATGTTTGACGGAGCAGGATAGCGAAAGCGGAATTGATTGGGTAGGAAAAACTAGATATTGATCTAGTACTGAACCAAGCCAACACGATTAGGTTAATGTCGACTACCATGTAACTATTAGTACTGAACCAAGCATGATTAGATCCGTTCTAATCCAAACGACTCAATGAGATTTTTAATAACACGTTAAGCGATATTAGATGACGCTCTAATCCAAATGACTATACCAGAGAGATTTTGATAGATAATTCCATAGGAAATTATTAAAGAGGGGTTTTTATTAATTGATAAAAGGTTAAAGTTACAATAATAAGACCTCTCTAGTTATAATAGAGTAAACTTACTTCCCTAAGTTAACTTATAAAGGAAAGCTAAATCACAATTATAATAGACTCTAATTAAAACAGAAAGTCCTAAAATAATAAAAATTCTAGAATCTTAAATAACGTCCTACATCAATGTTCATATTTTATATATAACACCATCGTCACATATATCAACTACCATGTTGCATGTTTACATCATAATCATATTTAATGTCTAACTTTGCATATTTAACTTTCTTTTTTTTTATATTTCACATTATTTTTTTTACATGTAAATTTCACGTTTCATGTTTACATCACATGTTGCATCTTCAAAGAATCAAAGTTGGTGTTTCATGTCATAAATAGAGCTAAAAAAATTTATGTTCATATTCGTTTTATGTTTGACGTCCATGTTTCATATACAACATCATTTGTCACATGTCTCAACTACCATGTTGCATACTTGCATGTTTACATCATACTCATATTTAATGTCTAATGTTGCATATTTAATTTCCATTTTTACATATTTTATATTATTTTTTTACATGTAAATTTCATGTTTTAAGTTTATATCACATGTAAAAAAATAATATGAAACATTTTAACTTTCATTTTTACATATTTCATATTTTTTTTTACATGTAAATTTTATGCTTCATATTTATATCACATATTGCATCTTTAAACCCATATTCCAATACTACGAGCGGCAAGCATGAAGCATTTTAGAAAAGTACATTAAAAACGAAAAAAAAAATTGTATCCTAAAAATTGACCAAAAGTTAAGCAAAATAATTTTTAAGAATTTGAAAAACGAACCTTTAGGAAGCGGTGTGGCGTTTTTTGACAATCCAACAAGATCCATCAACTTCATCGGTAACCTTTAATTTTCAAAAAATTATTTACGAAATTGTGAAAATAGAGGTACATATTTATATGCATGAAAATTGAACACAAAACAACGACTATTGATCTAGCAAGAGAACCAAAAAAAAAAAAATGTAGGAAGCGAGTTTTTTTTTTTGATGAACAAGCGAGTTTTTTTGCGGCCAGAATTTGATGAACAGACTTTCAAATTGTGATCTACTCATTGGTGTTTGCTAAAAAATAAAATAATAAAATGATACATCTAAACTAATAAACGAGAAAGCATCATCAAAGCTTTTAATAGATAAAGAAAAGCAAAATAAATAGAGGATTCATTTCAAATCTAAATACAATGTTTATTGATAGGTAATCTCTATCCATATCCAACTGCTGAAACAACATTCCAATTTGGTCGATCGTGGAACAGCAATGATTATTTTAATGTGTACATTCAATCTTTGTGCAGTTTGCGGAGGGATTGTTTAGCAATATGGAGCTGGGTGTAGTAGTATTACTCAAATCCGTATGTAAGGTGTTTTTGTATAAATTCCAAGTATATATTGCCATTCATAAATCAATTGAAAAAATTATGATTGGAAGTATTTTAAAGAATGAGAGTGATTTTGGAACCACTTAATATTGTTAATTGATTTTAAAATATTTGTTCTAGTTTTTACCGATAATATTTCTTTATTTTCTTTTGTTGTGCATATATGATATTTCTTTTACTGTATTTTATTTTTGGGAGAATGATACTCTTACAAATTCAAGGGTATCTTCTAGCACCGAAAAGAGTCAATGTACTAAAAGAGTCACTAATACACATATTTCATTTTTTTTTTAAGATTATAGCAAAGTTGGCCAATCACACATTTCCGAAAACCATCCACTTATACGTGGTCACGAAGGCCTTGGCTACAATGCAGGGACTCAAAGTCCCTCTACCATACCGTAGCAGAGTATTCACCGTTGAATTCAACGTAAATGAATCCAACGATTGTGATTTAATATCCATCAAAAATAGAAAAAACTTGCTGACAAATCTAATCTCAGGTTCTCCCCCTCTGCTGATTCGCGTTTGCACTCATCCATTAGAATTTTATTGTGATGTTGTAACTCTCTGCACAGCGACTCTAGTTTGTCTCTAACAGCCATGGCTGCATCTCTTTCAGCAAGAACTTGCTGATATACATTTTAGATTATGCTTATTTTCTTAACATCAATTACAGTTGTTTTCTTGCATATATTAAGTTAATTTTTTTTTTATTTTGTATTGATCATGACTGGGATTTAAGATTTTAGAATTGAGATTTTGGAATTTTAGTTGGTTTGTTACTGAGGAATTTTTGCAAATTAAACTGTTCTAACCCGATTTTAGGTTTCTTGAAGAATTGTTAGCTCTGCTATTATTTTCATCACCTTTTTTACTCTTTTTTTGTTTGCCAGTCTGTGTCATTCATTGTTTTTATACTTCTCTGAAATTTTATATCAATATTGAAGGGAAGTTTTGCATCATGCATATTTATGTATGTTTGACAACAGAATAATTGATCATTTGACAGGTTTTTAAACCAAGAGTTGTTGGCCCTTTAAACCAATTAAAGGGCCATCAATGATCCATCAATGTAGTTTTAATACAGTGGATATGGCTATGAACAGTGTGTATAAATTTCATCTTTCGAATAATTGCTATGTATTGTATTTGTGTATGAAGCATTCTGTTGTCCTAACAAGGTTTCTCTCGTATAGGAAAAATTGAAAGAGAAAAAATCTACAGTGACAGTCACTTACACAAACTCTCCAAGCAATGCACAAGGCTGGATGTTTAATTTTCTGCTGTTTTTGGGCTGGATTTGATGTTGTTTCTAGGTTAAATTTTTTTTTGGAAAAATTTTCTACATTTTGGGCTTGATTTGATGCTGTTTCATTTTCTGCTGCATTTGAGTTTGATGTGCTGCTGTTTTTGGGTTAAATGTACTGCTGTTTCTAGGTAATTTTTTTGTTGTTTCTAGGTAATATTTTTGCTATTTTTAGGTAAGTTTACTGCTGTTTCTGCTGTGCTTGGGTTAAATTTGCTTCTGTTTTTAATTAAATTTTTGCTTTTTTTGGGTTAAATTTTCTGCTGTTTTTGGGTAAATTTGCTGCTGTCTCTTGGTTTAATTTTCTCTTGTTTTTGGGCTGGATTTGATGCTGTTTCATTTTTTACTGCATTTGGGCTTGATTTATTGCTGTTTTTGGGTAAATTTACTGCTGTCTCTCGGTTTAATTTTCTATTGTTTTTGGGCTGGATTTGCTGCGGTTTTTAGGTTAAATTTGTTGTTATTTTGGGAAAATTTTCTGCATTTTTTGGCTTGATTTGGTGTTGTTTCATTTTTTGCTGCATTTGGGTTTGATTTGCTGCTGTTTTTGGGTTAAATTTGCTACTGTTTTAAGGTAATTTTCTGCTATTTTTAGGTTAAATTTACTGCTGTTTCTAGGTAATTTTTCTGCTGTTTTGCGGTTAAATTTGCTTCTATTTTTATTAAATTTTCTACTGTTTTTGGGCTTGATTTGCTGTTGTTTTTTAGTTAAATTTGCTATTGTTTTTGGTTGAATTTGCTGCTGTTTCTAGGTTAAATTTTTTGTTGTTTTGGGAAATTTTTTTTGCATTTTTGGTTAATTTGTTGTTTGGGGTTTGAATTTGCTATAGAAACTAACATTATATTTTTTATTCATTTTAACAGAGTAGAATTGAAGTTGGTGGTATTTGATGATCGTGAAGTTATTGCAAACTGATCTTGAAGGTTTACAATAGAAGAAGCTTTTGAGTATTCATGAAAATGAAAAATGTATTATTGGTGATATTAAGATGAAACGCTAATTTAATTCTACCAATGTATATATAATATCATTTAATCATATGGTCCACCATTAGGTCAATATTTTCATATTTATTTCTTAATAGAAATTAATGGAAAAAGAGAGAGACGATGAAACAAATATATTATAGAATTAAATTATCACGTAATTTATCATGAAATTGGTTGTTATAAATGGATTGGAAAAGTTGCATATGAAATAAAAGATAAGAGTTAAAGAATTTCAGAACGGATGGATGTTAAATGCGGTTTATGCACTCTTATTATGTATTTATTAATGGAGTGTGTTTTAATTTTTTTAAGTTTTGGAATAAAGATTGTTGTAATTTTGAAGCTTTTATTAATTTTGAGAATTATATATTCCATATAAACCCTTATGTGAAAATATGCAAACTTAATTAATTCTTAGGATTAAAAATATACAATTTTCTACCATAGAATTTACTTGTTGAGTTTATTTGCGCACCTTTATATGTTTTTACAATTCAGAGGAAATTTTCTTTGATACCCTAAGTTTTATAAAGTAATAGAGTTTTTATTGTATTTTCATGTATAAAACAATTAAATTACATATTTATTGAATAGACTGAATTATTAAGGAATAAAATGTTATTACTACTTTAACTATTAAAAAAACAGAATATTAATGGTTTCGTCTAATTAAAATAAAAGTATGTCAATATATTATGTAGATGAACATTCGCACAAATATTTACAATAAATTTATAAATTAGCCTAGACTGATTAAAAGTCTTGGGTTTGCTCCTGTTAAAATTTATACATAACTTCAATATATGCTATTATTGATCCATCCACTATTGAATTGCATAAATTAGTGATTTAGGATTTGTGTTAAAATTTTAAGTTAAAATAGCTTATTCCAGTAAATATTCTCTTATGAAAAAATACAACCAAATATTGACTAATTGAATTCAATATAATATTATCTAACACAATTATATATATATTTTTAGCTAATAGTCGAAATGTGCATAAAAATTTATGTGTATAATTACATTAACAAATTCAAATCAATGTTTTTTTTTTGGGTCAACTGAAATAAGAAGAAGAAAAAGAAAAAAAAATCTCTTCTGTACATAAAATAAATAACATGAACGTAAATATGAAACGGGAGATAAAAAGAAAAATTTGTGAGTATTTAAAAAATAATCACATGAAACATAGAACTAAAGACATGCAGCATATTACATATATTATGAAACAATGCACATAAAATGTGAGACTACATGCTTAATTTAACATTAAACACTAAACATGAAACTCTTTACATATAACATGAAATTTGAACTTAAATATGAAACGAGGGATAAAAAAAAAATTTGAGGGTATTTAGCATATAATCACATGAAACACAGAACTAAACATATGCAACACATTACATATATTATGAAACAATGCACACAAAATATGCGACCACATGTTTAAGTTAACATAAAACATTAAACATGAAACTCTTAACATATAATATGAAATTTGAACTTAAACATGAAACGGGATATAAAAAGAAAAATATTGGGGTGATTTCAATGATAAGTATATGAAACACAGAACACAAAACATGCAACAATTTACACATATCATGCAACAATGAACATAAAACATGAATTAAACTTTTCACTTTTTTATAACACTCCTTTTATTTTATTTTTCATAATATTTATAATAAAAATTATATTTTTCTATTTTTAATTTAATTAACTTTTTTTCTTATTATTATTAGTATTTTTCACTAATTTTTTGCCTTATAAAATTTTTTTAAAATTCATTTCAAAAAAAAAAAAACTAATTAATGGCAGCAACCGGTTGGAACCCCTGTATGATACAGGGACTTTGAGTCGCTGTATCATAGCCGCCCCCCGGTCATGAAAAGCAATAGCTAGCCTCAGTGCTGCAATCATGAAAAGTAACATAGTTGTCGTAAATAATAATTTCTTTTTCATCTCTTTCCCTTTCAGCATGACCATGAACAATTTTTTAGTAACTTTTTTTTTAAGATAATATCAATGTTATGTGTATGAAATTATTATGGGTATAAACGCATGGGAAAGAGGCTTTTTATTTATTTATTTCATATACTACATGTGGGATGTAAACATTGTAATATGACATTTTAAAAGATATTTATTTCGTCAAATTCGTGCTTCACAAAAATTTTATGAAAGATACAATTATTTGTAGGGTTAATATCACCTAGGTAATTTATGTTTCGACAAATTATAAAAAGGTGATATATGTTTAAAAAATAAGCCTCTAGGTGACATGCTGTTAATTTTTTCGTTAAATTTAACGAGAATAGTAAAATAATTATAAAATAATATTTTTGCCCCTACCATTAATTATAAAATGATGTTTCTACCTCTATAATAGTTATAAAATGATATTTCTAACCCTACAATTAGTTAGAAAAATATATTTATGCCCCTACTCATTTATTTTTATTTTTTAAATAAAAAAATATATAAAAAATTACATCTAAGTTTAATTAACTGGCTTTTTGTTTGTTAAAAGTTAAAACAAGTAATTTTTTTTAAAAAAAATTTCTTGTTGAATCAAAATTTTCTTGTTAAAAAAAAATTGTTTGATTTAACATGTTTGATTTAACAAAAAAAAACCTATTAATTAAATTTAAATTAACTCAAAGGGACAAAAACGTCATTTCTTCACAATTTTACTGTTCCCATTAAATTTGACGGAAAAATTAACGGCGTGTCACCTATATGCTTATTTTTAAAACATATATCATTTTTTTATAATTTATCGAAACATCAGTCACCTATGTGATATTAATCCTTATTTGTATTGACTTCTACCAAAATTTGAATAGATGTACGTCAACTAATTAAGAAAAACATTACTTCATTCAATTCACTTCTATTTCACATGTTTCCATCACAAGTTTTTTTCACATGTTTCCATTAAAAGTTTTTTTCACATGTTTTAATAAGAACAATTCAAATATTCAACAGCAAACTTACTTCTCTCGGGTCACTTTTTATTTCTTTATCCTCTACCAATTTGTTTGTGTTTCACTGCAATGCCTAACTGGTTAGAGAATAACATTCAAGAATTTGAATAGATATTTAGTCATTGTTTTTAGAAATAATTGCGAGTTCTTTGTTGGACAAACTTGTAAGTTTTTGCGATCAATTCTAAACACGAAATGAAGTCCGTGTGTCCCAAAAAAAGAATTTGTTTAAATATTTATGAAAACATGGATCTCCGCGACTGTATTGCCAAATCACAGGGATCATTTTTCATATAATCCAATTTTCAGCTTGCTTAATGAAGGTAACCGGTGAGCAGGAAAATCCAAATAGTGCTGCTGTCATTGCTGCTAGTTATTTGATATTTGCATGACAGAGGATTATAAACGGCAACGTCACCAAATCACAACTGTTAACAGCAGCAACTACAAAGTCCAAAGAATCTCAGTTCTTGTCCATCTATGTACTAAAATGTAGCCAAATCATCACCCAGTTGCTAATAATGCTGTAATTTGAGAATAATAAGTGTAATTGTAAACCCAACATGTTATTTAATTTGCCATTCAAATTCTCAGCCTCATATGCCAACTACTAATATTTTGCTTGGATTTGTGGGACACAAATCGAGTTAAGCAGTGGTCCTTGGTACTTTCTGTGAAATATTTCAGTCTTGGAGAAGATCTTTGCATGCCACATCTTTATCTGGGCCAAATTTTGTGCCAATGACACTTGAATTTATGCCATCCATTCATTTTCAGCTAATCGCCTATACACTAAAATGTGAATCTCTAATTAACTGTCATGTATGTGGGTCGTATTTGACTATGCTGTACTTCACTGCTTGAGATTTAGGAAATCGAAATTTTTTCAACCATATTTTAGACAGTTCCTTTCCAAAAACTACTTTGGTCTATAATGCCTGCTCTCTAGAATCACCATTTTCCAGGGAAAACACACAGCAAGCAAGTGCAAACCCCATAGGCTATAACAATCAAGGCTAGGTGCTAGTTATGGTCTCACAAGGAAGTTAAAAAGCTGAAAGCGAGCTCATTTTACTTTTGTATTCTACCAATGTTACTTGAAGACCTCAGTAACTCTGTCTTCCTCCTTCCTCCACATTCAACCAAAATGCTTGGCCCTTCACTTACTCTTTCTCCTGCTTCAACTCCAATTCTCAAACGTAGATTTTACTTAAACCTAAGTTCATCTTCTTTAAAACCAGCCGACCTTGCTTTTAGTCTTGGAGTTTCATGTCTACAAACTTCACGTTTTGGTTCCTTTACACGCTTGAGTACTCGAATCTCGTCGTCCTTAATATGTTTCAATCAAAGGTATCATAATTTAAAAGCCCGGGCTGGGACAGCCTCAATTCCTGATCATAGCGTGGATGAGACCCCGAAACCGAGTGCTGCGGTACAAACTTTGCAACTTGGATGCATGTTTGGTCTTTGGTATCTTCTCAACATCTACTTCAACATTTTCAACAAACAGGTTCTCTATCTTTATGTATTGTGGATGAAGTCATTTGTATTCTCAATTCGAACTATGTCGTATGAATTGAACCAGTCCATTAGCCTTAAGCAAATTGCAGTGTCAGTTTTTTGGCAAAGCCATTAAGAGTCAGAATCTAAAATGTTAATGTGTGTAAATAGGTCCTTAAGGTCTTTCCATATCCAGCAACTGTAACAGCATTCCAATTCGGCTGTGGCACAGTGATGATTATCTTAATGTGGACACTCAATCTCTATGCCCGTCCTAAGTTAACTCGATCCCAGGTTCTGTGTTTCACTCCAATGAAATCATTTCATAATAGAGATTGCTTCTGACTTTACCATATGGTTTACAAAATATTGCTTGATATATTTTCTTTTTCATCAGTTTGCAGTAATCCTACCATTGGCTGTTGCACACACAATGGGAAATCTTTTGACCAATATTAGTATTGGGATGGTTAATGTTTCGTTCACTCACACAATCAAAGCTATGGAACCCTTTTTCACAGTCTTATTCGCTGCCTTATTTCTTGGGGAGGTATAAATAATTATGTTTCGATGCTCTATCTCATCTGCTGAAGTTATTTAACAATGTTTTCGCAATTTTGGGCATACAGAAGCCAAATATCTGGTTAGTTTCTTCACTTGTACCAATTGTAGGAGGAGTTGCATTGGCATCATTCACTGAGGCCTCTTTTAATTGGTAAAAATTCCATTGTTCTGTTGACATATTGCAAAGAATTAATATTTACATGCTGCTAATGTTTCTGTTTTGTTACAAACAGGACAGGTTTCAGCACTGCAATGGCTTCCAATGTGACTAACCAATTGCGTAATGTATTTAGCAAAAAAATCATGATCAGAAAAGAGGTAAAATGCATAATCTCTTGAGTTCAATGGTTTTTTAGTTTTAAAATTTAAGCTTGGATCAGTTCAATGGTTCATAAAACAGACAACATTTTGGTTGCTATGACAGGATTCTTTGGACAACATCAATCTCTTCTCTGTAATAACAATAACTTCTTTTATCCTGTTGTTTCCTGCTGCCCTTTTCATGGAAGGAACAAAGTTTACCCCTTACCTGCAATCTGCGGTGAGTAAAAGTTAATTTGATTTTAACTTCAAACTGTGATACTGAAATAGTAAGTGGTTGCATAAAACTACTGTTTCTTTTTATCTTTGTTTCAGGCAAGTCAAGGTTTGAACATAAGAAGGTTATGTGTAAGGTCTCTTCTGGCTGGCTTCTGCTTCCATTCTTACCAGCAGGTGCAATTCTCAGTATTTTGTGTGTGTGTTTATTTCGTAGAATGATTTTATTGCTATTTCATTGGAACTGGGGCCAACCAGGATCATATACTACTATTAATAGACATGCAATTAGGGAGGATCAGAATTCAATTCAATTTGCAAAATTCTGATACAAGTATTAGATTGGGTTGAAAATTTTGAAATTAGATGTGTGTTAAATCTGCATCCCAATCTACAAATACCAATCCAATTTGCAAAATGGTGGATTGGATATTGATCTATGTTAAATCCGTAAAATTCGATTTGCTTATGCCCCTAAAACGTCATGAAAATATGAGAAGCTCAATAATTTTGAAAACAAGAGTGTCTTCATGATCATTTTACTAAACTACAAAGTGTCGTTGTCGTTATTTTCTTTTTAAAAAATATTTTTTGATGTATGTCTGCAGGTATCGTACATGATACTACAGATGGTGTCACCAATAACTCACTCAGTAGGAAACAGTGTGAAGCGTGTTGTGGTGATTGTGTCATCCGTTTATTTCTTCCAAACGCCTGTTTCGCCAGTAAACTCTATTGGTAATTAATTTTCTTTCAATTATTTTATTAATTGGTGATTAATATTGATGAGATTATGAGTTAACTAATAATTACTGGGTGTGATTGGCTTTGATTACAGGAACTGCTGTGGCTTTGGCTGGAGTCTTCTTGTATTCAAGAGCAAAGCGAATGAGGCCCAAGACCAAGACTGCATGAGTAATGAGTTTGATACATACTTGAAATTCATGTGATGGGGTATTAGAAGTTAACTTTCCCGACCTAAGTGATCTTTCATTTCAATTATTACAATCTACCATAGAGAATCAGATTTGTAAGGTTCAAATATAATTTTTTTTTTTTAAATCTAACGATTTTACGTTAGATATGGACACTTGTGATGTTTGTGCGTTCGATATTGTTTTCAAATTTCTTTTTCTGTTTTATGAATTCAGAAAACATTAAATATGTGTTCGGTAGATCGTTTCTGAAAATATTTTTAAAAATGTAAAATTCATTCTACACATTTATCAAAAGAAATAAGAAAATAACTTTTCTTTTTTTCCTTATTTTCAATACAGTTTTAAGTTCTAAAATGAACAATTTTCTTCCACCATCTCTCAAATTAATAATAATATCAACAACATTATTATTATTATTATTATTATTTATTATTATTATTATAATACCCAAAAATCAATTGCCCTCACAATAATCTTTCTTTTTATATACATTATAATATTTATGTTTTTATATATTAATTAAATCAAATATGTGTTTATTATTTTCCTTTAAACAAAAGATTAACAAGATCACCTAATTTGTTCTTAAAATTAAAATAATCAAACTAATTAAATAATAAAAATAATTATACATTACTTAATGTTAAGTTTTTTGAAATTTATTTCAATAATAATTCTTTAAAATATTCCTACTGAACCTATTTTACTTTTTTTCATTTTCAAGATTATTTTTTAAAATGATATCGAACACATTTTTAAAATTTAAAAATAAATTTAAAAATAATATTTTCATTCTCATTTTTGTTTCATGAAAATAGCAATTAAAAAACAATACCGAAAATGTACCCATATTTAAAGAGAATGGATACGACATAACTCGAATTCATTCTCTCTATACATATATTGATGTCATGATATTGAGGTACATGACTAAATGGCTTCATATAGAAAAGTTTCAACTTCTTTTTATCACAAGAGTTGAAATTTCAGCTTATATAGAGGGGATTGAGGAAGCAACTGAGAAATTAATTTAAATAAATTAATAAAACAAATGAGCTTCCAAATCCCAATAACTGAGAATTAATGACATAAAGATAAAGCCCTAAAATAACAAATATAAATGCACATACACGTGCCTAAGTAAATGAGTAAAATGTTTTTGTAATTTTTTAATTTCAGATATAAAGTGGGCAATTTCGAACTTCTACATGTGATAGGGGCTCCTCAACTGTGCAAAGAATGAGGCTATTTAAACCCATCAAATTTATCTGTAAACTCATTTTTAGAAATAAAATCATCATCAAGAATTTAAAATTTAAAAATCTTAAAATTATCCTTACTAATATCTTTCTCTCTCTACTCACGATTGTATAATCTCTCTCTGTTATCACATTCTGCAAACTAAAATGAATTTTTCTTTCTTTTGGATTCATTTTTTTGTTTTACCTTTCTTAGTATATCATAATCTTTATTTTATCCTTTCTATATATAAGAATTTTTTTCTTGATATTCACTAAATTTTGTGATTGGTAATGATTAATTTCTTGATATTCATTAACTTACTGATAAAAATTTGTTGATGGGTTTTGCTCCTCTTAGTTTATGGTAACTTAGAACAAAACCAATTATTCACAATTAAAAGAAAAAATATGTAGGAATTGATGAGAATTGAGGAATTAAAAATGAAAAGAGAAGAAATGGTTAATTAAGTTATTTTATCAAAAATAATTTTGATAATAAAATTCTTAACTAAAGAGATGGTGTAGAAAGGAAATTAGTGGAAAATAGCCCCACCCTATATGAAGAGTAATATTACAACTATAAATTCTTCCGCTAAAAATCGTACTCTCATATTTGACGAAATTAAAAATTTTAGTAAAAAGTAAAAATAATAATATTATACACGGTACAAAATTAACATGCTTATATCCCTTTAAATTCAAAGCATTCATAGAAGACGTTATTTTTTGTCACATGAACTAAAATCCAATTAACCCGAAGGTGTAAAATCCATTCAATAATCGAATTAACATGAGTTAGTTTTGCAAAGATTATACATAAATTGAAGATGTTCTTTGATCCTTCCTATCTTCTCTTCGATTAAATTCAGTCTCCGTTCTTGTGCCTACGATAGGTACTTTGATGCTCAAATTAGTATTTGGATGAAAAGTCTTTGAAAATGAGAAAGAGAATCACAAGAAATGTTCTAATTAACAGCCCTAAACTCCAATCAAGCGAGAGCTATACATGCTGAAATTTGTGTACTTCTACTAATAATCGGCCCAAAGATCTTGTTTATCTCCTATTCAGATCTACTAAGCTCATCCGTCCTTTTACTCAAGTGATTTGGACTATTTATTTGAAATAGTTCACACCCGTTTTCAGTTTTGTACGTTCATATGACATGAATTTTAATGAGTCACGTGATATGCAAGCGTGGTTTTTTAATTTTGGAATAATTAATTAATTATCTCTGAATTTATTTTGTCCCCTATCACGTGACGCGCCGGTAAAATTTGTTGGCTTTTGGAGTCTTTATATATGCGCTAGAGGCATGTTCTTAATTTGATGATTATGTACCTTTCATTTATAATTTATCTGAAATTTTCTAATTTTAAAATTGGTTGACATGTTGCACAACATAAGTGGCTTCATTTTATGGCATTACTTAACCTATATGGAGAGTCCTTGAGATATATTTTTTATTAAAATGAAAATCTATAAGTTAAAAGGTAAAGATGATGACAAAGTTGATAGAGTATGATAATTATATCATAAATTACAAAGTAAACAATTGGAGTAATTTGATTCTCTAATTGAAATGATATTAGGAATTAATTATTATTTTTTTTTTCCAAATAGAAAAATTAGTTGTTGGCTTCTTGCAATGGAAGTAAAAGATCCAGGATTTAATTCTAAAGAGATACTTTTAATTACTTTAAGGGTGGACCGGGGTGGGTTGTAAGGTGGCTATATTAATAAAAGAAATTAAAATGTAAATTCATCAATGTGAATCTCCATGCGCCAAGAAGGCAAACAAATTGTAATGAAATAATAATGGAGTAATTAAAAAAAAAAACCAGAAATTAAAAAATCACAAGCTGCTTCAGTTTTCTTGAGCAAATGTTGCGTATGAAATAGGATGTCCTCTAAAAGGCCATTAAGAATTGCCGCGAAAAAGGGGCCTTTAATTTTAATCCTCAAAGCCTAGTCTCTAATCGGAACTAGTGAAATTCATTTTCTAAGCCTGGGTGTTATTAATTCGTAAGTTACTAATCTTCAATTAAATCATAGCAACAAAAGAGCACATGCAATTGATTTTTTTTTTTTTTTTTTGTAAAACTTAAATCTTTCAAATTAATTAACTAAGTTGTTTATCACTATCCAAACCCTAAAAAGATGACGCCGCTTGGGCATATTTCATGCTTCGATATTATCTCATGCTTAATTTATACATAAAATACATAGATACATGCGCACACACATATATATTTAAAATAAAACTGTAGGGCTCAAAGGCCTAAAGAGATGACAATATAGCAGAAAATTGATAGCAAACAACCAACAAGTCGAAACTTGTGATAGAAAAAGTTGAGGATTCAAACATTGCAAATCTTGCACAACTCAAAAAGCATAACAAATTAACCAACACAAAAGTCACAAAACCCTAACAGTCACGAGAAAAATGACATATGACCCACTACTTACATCCTCATTTTCTCGACAAATTAATTAACCAATTGAGCATGCCTGCAAGGGCAAAAGCAATAACCGAGTTAATTAATAAGTTTAATTTTAAAGACCTTTATAGGCCATCTCCATCAACTCCATCTCCCTCTTCACCTCCTCTGGCATGTAATTACTATCTATTTCCAGTGGCAACTCAAACTCAAAGTTGCTCTCAACGGTAGAACCAGCAGAAGGCATTTGATCAAGCACCGATGATCCAAAGTTGTAGCCGCCGCCATTTTCGTAAGAGAGACGACTTATAGCTGCTTCAATGTGATGACCGTTGACAGGGACCTGCTGCCATTGATCAGCTAATGATGAGGCGAAGCTTGAGGTGATTCCCAATTGAGATTGTGAAGAAGTGGGCATCATCATCATCGTATTATTATCGGCATTAACCACTGCATCATCAAAGTTAGCAGAATTATCTTGATCCGGCACCGCGCTAGTCCCCTTGCTGTTCTTGCTGTTCTTTCTTGCAGTTACATTCTTGATGTAGTTCTGCAAAAGAGTACTTCTTGCAGCTGTTTCCTTGTGTTTCCTTTTTGATTGTTGCCTTCTCTTCGTCGCATTCCAGTGGTTCTTGATTGTGTTCTCAGTTCTGCCTGTCAGCCGGCGGGCAATCTCTGCCCATCTGTTTCCAACTTCTTTGTGAGCTTGAATAAGTATCATGTCTTCTTCCTCACTCCATGCTTCTTTCTGCAAAATACAACAAGCAAAAAGATATATATGTAATTTCAACATGCTAGGGTTTTACCTGCAATATCATGCATGAAAACTTTTTAAGTTTATAATAATATATATGAAACCTAATTCTCATCTTATTTAATACATGGTCTGAACGGACAAATTTCCTAATTAACAAATTTGGCCAACAATTCAGCCATCTCGCTAGTTACAGCATTAACATTAATCGTTGAAAGGGAAAAAGGAAAAATATCAAAGTTTTTTTTTTAAAATGAATTTGTAGCCTTTATTACATGGATATGGAAAGGCAGCATAACAGAAACTAATCAGCATATATATATTTCTTTTTTCATCTGATTGACTAGCTTAAAAGGATCCTAATTTCTGTCCCCAAGCAAAAGAGAAAAAAGAATACATTTTCTTTTTTATATGAATACATTTTATTTAAGAACAAGAAAGATCAACAATTAACTTTAGATTTAGAACTTGGGGCCGGGCATGGTTCCCTATATATAAAAACTATCATAACATAAATTTTGATTTGAAATATATAAAAAATTTTAAACTCCTGTAATTATAAGAAAATTTTCATCTATGCCCCTATCATCATTTACCACGTCGACCTATTATGTTTCAAGAAACCCTGGTTCAACTGAGCATTTCTTGTCATGCATATCTAAAATATAAACTATTACAACTAAAAAATTTTATTTAGAATAAGATTTAACTTGTCGTCATGTATGTAAAATTTTGTGTCTTCGCCCTCTTCATAAAGAAATTCTAGAATACATCAGAGGTAATACAACCAACTAATGCATGTATGACATGTGTATTTAGATTTAATATAACTACCACTTGCATTTTGGTTTTTCAAAATGATTTGTTATTGTATTGCTAACATGGTACCTCTGATGTATTCTAGAATTATTCCTCTTCATAATACCAACGTGGTTTGTTTCAAAAACCTTTAGTCCAACTCAAAACTTGTCGTCATGCATGTCTAATGTGTTGTCAAGCATGTAATCACAAATGAATATCAAGACACAAAAGTATTCGTTTACTTATAAAACTCGTTAGAAAAAGAAATCACGACAAAAAATCAAACGTCATAATTTCCATATATTTGATAATGTGTGATGTAAAGAAAATTATTCCTCATAAATATTTTCAACAAATTAATAAATTAGTCACATACAACTATGCCTCTATATACACACACACAGAGTAATTGAATGTATATATATGGAAGTATGATGATGTAACAATGCTAAGCATTC